>CM050454.1:27549327-30113493 GCA_027563935.2 Costus lasius
CTCCTCAAGTCTAAATTAAGTAAGCATGAGCAGCCGGCCGCCATAAGAGACACACGCGCACAAGCAGAGGAGAGTCTTTCCGGATGAGAAAGTCTCTTTCGACTAACTAGGTGCGCCGTAGAAAGCCAGCTTCAGAAGTCAAGCCTTCTTTGTCCTTCTCTTAAAGGAGTCTATTCCCCAAGTATGACCCTATACTTATAGTAGGCTCTTTCTTCTTTTTCTCCCGCCCTAACGCAAGTAGGAAAAGTAGGATAAGTAAAGTTGAAAAGCCAGTTAGAAAACTTTGGGGTTGAGTGTTTAGTCAATAGTATGCCTTTCTTATGTCTTATGAAAGAGTGATTTCATACTTCCCTCTTGCTTGCCTCTTTCCAGCCAGTAGCAGTGGTAGTTGATGATACAATATCCTGCTTTAGGGCTTCCGAGTGATGTACACCGAACTCTGAGACTTTCAACTCTTGAAACCCCTATCGTTAACTGATAATGGCGCATCAAAACCTTTGCTGCCGTAGTCTCTCTTGGAATCAAAGGGGTCGCGTTAAGAGAAGTTCAAAATCCGGAAACGAAATATCAAATGAAAGGTCGTTGATCTCGCTCGGGACATAATGTAGGGGCAGGCGCAGCGGCAAGAGTACAATTATGAATGAAGAGATCCCTTTATCTTGTTCTAGGGCTGAAAAGATAGCTGAGTGTACCGGGGGAAAAAAGACAGTACTATCGCTCTAAGAGAATCGCCTCTACTTTATTCTCTTCCCTTTCTGTTGGAACCGTTAGCTTTCTATTTGCTGTCAGAAAGTGTTGAAGTTTTCCTCTTGTACTGGTTTGCCCGCTTGCAGGCTTGATTTTGGCACTTTCTTTCGAGACTGGGCCCGTCCTAACTTTTTGGCTGGTTGCTATCAGAGACCCTCGAACCTCGTTTCGTCAACCTACTTTCATCTTGTTACTTGTGATTCAACGGGGTACTTTAATTTCAAATGTTGGCTTTCTTACCCGCTCCGTGGGTTTAGGATCGGATCTAAGAGCATGAATAAAGGAATATTGAACAAGAAAGGGTTTCTTGACAACAGGCTTTCAACTGGCTGAAAGAGGAGAGAACTCCCCAGGGGGAAAGGGAAGAGTTATTTCGAACTGGGAAGAGGCTTAAAAGTGGCGTACTTCATGAATATAAATAATAATAAAGTGATCTCTAGAAAGTACGATCAGGCTTACGGGTTAGTCTATCCTCCTTCCAATTCTGGTCCGCCACTTCAACTAAAAATGGGTACGCATAAGGCTTGAAACTTTCCTCCTATGTATAATCAGGTTTTGACTCATACCTGGCTTTCCTAACCTCCCTATCTTCCACTGGTGGTGAATCCTTGTCTAACTTTCCTTTCATAGAAAGTCGTCCAAACCATGACTGGCTGATCGTACTTATCGCACTAACCCTTGCTTTATTCCTTGCTATTTTCCTTTTCATTATCTTCCTTCTTTGCCTTGCTTTAACAAGAAATAGTCTATGCCGGGAAAAGGGGATGAGTATGTGTGTAACCAACCCCCGGGAGAATAGGCTTACTTGATGGCAGGAACGGAGTAGCTCTATCGAATATACGAGGGGGTTCAACTAGTGAAAAATCCCTTGTCAAAACATATTGACGAGATCGCTATTGGAGGCTGTTAACCAACCCTGCCTTCCCTTTCACACTATCGGAACAGACTTGAGGGCTAAGGCTTTCTCACTTGTCCCACCACGGATACTGGGCTGGAACGAAAGCCACTCCACTCTAAAGAGAATATGAGGAGCGAAAAAACTCTATTACTAACGCGCTCCAACAAGCTCCGTTTACGGAGAAAGCCTTTTATTAGATTAGTAAGTTGCACTCCGTTGCCCTTTTCTTAGTCAGTTGCATGGCGTTAGTGGCGCCTCCTTCCCGGCGAAACGGAAAAGATAAGAACCCTCAGCCATCGGGATAATCTCCACATCGCCTTCCGTCTGCCATTGACGGCCAATAAGTCGGAATCCATTTGCCAGCCAAGGCACCGGAGCGTCTCCGCAGGGCAACTTTCGTTGGTCCTTCTTTCCCTCCGGGGTTCCCATCCCGTCACCAAGAAGAGGGTTTGCAGTTTGCACTGTAAAGCCAGATATACCTGGTCCCAAAATCAAAGGTAAGGTCACACAATAGCAAGTTCAGATTAACAATGATGATCTATGCTCGCTTCTCCTGCAGTAACTGAGCCCGGAGTTTCCGTGGTGGGAAAAGCGTCATGCTTCACACATGCAAGTGGTCTTCGATCCGGAGCACCAATGGTTGAAAAAGGGTCTTCGACAGTAGCTGTCTTGCCATCTAACAATTACTTAAATTCATTCGTATCCTCCCCGACCGCTCTACCACCGAGCTATTGAGATGGGCTTAAGGCATTGGTTTGCTAAATCGACGCACAATCCTCTCATGGGTTGAATCCCATAGCATATTGATGTTATAGTTAGCACTAGATAGCCATGGAGGCTATCAACGATCTAACAATCTTATATGACCAAGAACTACCGAACGAACCAACACTTTTTCCATAAAAAATATTAAACCTTCTGAAGAAAGAACTATGAACCAACCAAAGCACGGAACCGGGGCACCCCCTCAACCAATGTGAATGACCTTCCCCGAGATACCTAGCTCTTTCAAGAAGGTTTCGATCTCCTCGAAAGAAATCTCGATTGTTCGGAGGAACAAAAACTTAGTTAATGTATCGCGCATAAGAAAAAGATGGAAAACGGTCGGCACAATCCAATTCATCCAAATAGAAATTGAGCAAGACGCTGGTAAGAAGGCCTGCAGACGGTACCCCGGCCCCCACTAAAGCTGACCAATCTCTCCCATCCTCGTCGAGCGTTGGTAATTTTAGAAAGGACGAAAGAAACTGTAACAGGGGGGGATCATTCAGCACAGGCTCCAGTTTGGCTAAGAGGTGAGAGCGAGAAAGTGTAGTCAAATAAGTAGTCAGATCCAAGTAAAAAAGCGTTTCCACTTTGTTCCAACCAACCACCTCTACATCAAAATCTCAGAAACCCTTATGTTTACGCAATCCAAACTATTTTTCAATAAAAACCGAAGAAGAAAGAAATTTCAAGTTCAACATACGCGCAAGAGCCATGAACACAAGGCCATCCTCCTCCTCGGGACGGACGGCGAAAAATGGATAAGGATATTAGGGCACGGAAAAGGTGTGAAAGATGTTTTTTGGTGATCCTTGGGAAAGACCTCAAGCCTGAGCGGCGAAAAAACATAAGCTCCTGCCAACACGGCAGTTTGGATTTCCCCCGCCCTGTCTGGCCCGAAAGAATATAGATCACTATACTCCATATAGACCTTTTTTTCGATAGACAGTTGATACAAAGAGCACCTTACCATAGCAACTATTACGATTCAACGAGCGCTTTCTTTCTATTTTCTTTGAATTTCCAACTTTGGCACTAGGTTACCGCTCCGTGGGTTCTCGGCCACGCAGAAGCGCCTTCCTTTTGCTAACTTCTTACCCCCGCCTCGGGGAGATGGCTGCCTACGCCGCGGAACTTAACCAACCCGTGTGCGGAACAGCGAGAAGGCAGAGGTGGAGATTCCATTAGCTACTAAAGACAGATCCACAAAGAGGCGATCTCGAACACTTTTCACGAATTGGATTCGAACCAATATCAAGCTACTTTCCCGTTAGTAGGTCGTGAATGGGTCTGTCGTTCTCCTCATGTTAGTTCTAACAAATCCTTCCGACAATCATGCTGCTTGAACATTGTAAGACATGGAACCGTCTCGCTCTTGTGAACACTGATCATAAGTGGCAAAACGGAATCCTCCTTGTCCATAAGCTCTCCTCGCAACTGTCAGAATTTCTAATGTCTTTTTATACACTGGCTGATTGTCTTCTTTTGTGATGGAGGTAGGAGAGGCGTAGTGCAGGTTCTCACCGATAACGTTGCTAACTATTTGAGTTTAGTATGTTGCTGCAGGAAAGAAAGAATAGCACCGGTCACCGTGTGCCACTCATTTTGTATAGATTTACTGTTAGAGGAGGGCAACACAAAAGACATTAATTTAATGGTCTTGGTCTGTTCCTTTAAGCTTTAAGTAAGTACAGTGAGGGAAAGGAGATTGGACGCCCTGCCCCCACTATCTTTGCTTCTTTGTTTTTGGCCGTGCAGTCTCTATGTGAACATGGGGCAGCATTGCGCATGTTTTTTTCATCAGTGGAGTTCCGCTTTTGAGAGAACAGCAGATGAGGCCAGCATGCGGGCCCCACACACACGAGTAGGAGGGATGGGTGATGGAAGGTGATGTATAGGGGCTCGAGCAGTGAAGAATCTCTCGGGAAGTGCAAGTGAGGCAAGAGAGGGTTTTCCCACCTGGGTGAGCAAGCGGGCTCTTGAACAGAGTGGAGTTTGAAAGACTAGGTTGATGGGAAAATACCCCACTCTGTTCCACTTATAGGGAAAAATGGCCCCCACGGAGCGGTATCACATTAAAAAAGTATGTGGTTCGCCACAGGTCGCCGTATCCGCTTTTAGAGTGATCGCAGACTGAAGTAGGTCCAGTCCTCGCAAAACGCCTGCTCTTATACAATTCCATAGCTTTCATAGGTAGACTGAGTTTAGGCCGGATAACCAGCTATGCTTCTTTAAGGGAACCGTGTATCCATCTCTCCTTTCTCGCGTTCCTCATCCGATCTACTTGACTTTCCGGCAATCCAATTGTTAGCTTTCTCATCTCAGATCCAGATCCCGGAAGAAAAAATGGTCTAAGAAGAGGCTTAATCAACAGAATCCCCTGCATGGCCGTTTCCTGTGTTTGAATGCCCTGTTAGGGAGGGGCTTTGAAAGGGTCGGTCTTGATGCCGAGAAGGAGCAGCTATTGAATCAGCAGTGAGGGAATGGTCTCTTGCAAGAATCAGGGGTTCACACTATTAGTGATATTCTAAGCAGATAACCTTTCCCTATAAGTGTAACAGAAAATGGGGTATCATTTTGCGAGATCGGGCCAACAAACCTCTTATTCATCTTGAGTCCAGTAAGAACTGCATAAGCCCATAAACCCCAACAACGGTGTAAGGTTGCTTGCAATTCACTGACTTGACGTACCATTGACCCCCTTGCTACGCATAGCTCTCTCACTTACATAGCTCGGTGCACGTGTCCCATCGTTAACGTAGTCGTTGGGGCGGCCCGAAACACGTGTTATAACATAGCAACTCGGGCTTCTATCAATGCTATTTTTTTTTTTTTACCTATATCTCACTCACTACGTGCTATCTGCAAATAACATAAAGCCCCAAGGAACAACTAGCTACTTCGAACCACTAGGAACCAACAACAGACTACGCGTTGAGTGCCCTCACTAGATAGACTAGTTAGTTAGTGCGAGCCTATAGACTACTTTCTGCCCTGCCTGCCACCCGAAAAACGCGATATGCTTTTTGTTGTTCGGAACTCGAGATTGATTTCAGGGGTACTCACTCAAGAGCTCAGCCCCGTTATTGAGTTCCATGTAATTCTGGCTGGCGCTACGAGGAACGCTATGGGCGCTATATCGATCGCCCTGGGCAATTGATCATGATCTGCACTCACAGGGATGAAAATTCAATAGTATGGTTTGATAGAACCAGGGGTGGGGCATCAACCACAGCACAGGTTGCGGACCTATCGGGATGCTTCCTTACAGAACCCAACAAGGGCTGTAACTCAATAGAGTGAGTGGGAAACCTTGTCCACGCGAGCAGGAGAATAGAGATCGGTCTGTATTTTCTTAGACTAGCTCTACTCTATCCATCTTGGCTCTCTTGAGCTTATGAATAAGCTTTGGGCAACTTTTGATTTTCTGCTTACCTTTAATAAAGCTAGGGCTTCCTGCACTAATTCCTACGCAACATCGGGGTTCATAACCCCTGTGACCTTACAGCCTGAAAGATGTGCTTGCTTTCAAAGCGCACAAATTTCTGAGAGAGGGCCCTTCGTCGAGCAGTTCTCAGGATGTGCCTTTATCTTCAACGGTGGATTGGCATACTTTTTGTGAACTTTTGTATGCGATTCCTGCTGTTCGTTACCAGTGAGTGTAGCATTGATACGTTATATAGTCTTGATAAATGGTTGAGCATCTTGTATAATAAAAGAATATTTTTTCATGTCGAGCATATTCATATTTTAGCTATGCTAGCTTCTTTGATTCAGAGCTAGTTTCAAAAAACTATAGGGATTCCCGCGCTATTGCGTACGTACTTAGCTTAGCTAGTTTAGGGAAAGCGGTAGTGAAAAGAGAAACCGCTAGTTCAGTTCCGTTCAAGCTCGCGTAGAAAACCTTTTCGTACGCCTCAGTCTATTAGGTCGTAGAGAATCTTTCCTTCTTTCCGTTCGACTCAAACAAGCAGTAGTTCCTTCTGTCCGTTCTAGCTCTTGCTGTCTTTGGCTACGGGTGCCAGTACTCGAGGGCAACGTCGAAAGAAAATCCTGAAAGCCGTTAGCCAGTACTGGGACCTTACCAGTAGGGCTAGCACTCGTAGAAAGAGGTTGTTTGTTCACCCTGTGAAACCCGAAAACTCTTGAAAGCCAGAAGGTCTGATTGTGCAGGTGCCATTAGTTTAGTTACGGGTGAAGGCGCTAGTGGAAGGTCGTAGATCACAGAGAATTCCTTTTCAGTCAGTCAATCCGGTGAATCGCTTTCAGTCTCTCTTTTGCTTGCCTAGGAGCTCCCCCGCTCCTCTTCTCCCTTGCTCCTCTGCTTTTCTGGAATCTTTCTTCCGGAAACTCTCCCAGTCGATAGTAGGGTCTGAGGTCGATAGGCATCACTTTCTCGATTTCAGTATTACGAATATCTCCAGCCCTTGTTGTCTTTTGCGATGTAGAAATAGGATTTCGGTACAAAAAAGTATTAAGGTACTTTTCTTTCTTTAAGGAAGTCAGAATGGTTTACTATACCATATGTTGTATCCCTATATCCCGTCGTCTAACTTCAGATCTATCCTCAACGACTTCGGCTTCTTCCTCGGCAAAGAAGGCAGGACGGACAGGTCAACTCGGAACGGAACCCCTTTATCAATGCCAGGGATCGACGTCATCAAATAGAGTGGTGTACAAGAAAAAGGCTAGGGTCGCAGTCGCATAATCATACTGATTTAGTTTTGGCCAATTGGTCTCGATCTGAACTTCTGGACTTCTGAGATCAGAAAGCATAGTTAGCAGACCATCTGATATCGGCTGTCTCTGCTTCCCCTGGAAAAGGAGACTTATTGGATCTCTGAGCGGGAGAAGAAATACAGGAAAGATAGGTCATCACTCCTAGGATCCGTATTGGAATTGTTTCCAGCCCTATTTCCTTCTACGGAAGCAAGGAGTTTTTCAGTCTTGGAGAGGAAAGCGTAGGAAGCTTGCTTATAGGATTCAAGGGTAGAAGCAGGACGAGAGGAAGGACAACTATGAAATCATGCTCTGAGGAGTGACGCTTAGGCAGTAACAAATCTCTTAGATGCTATTTTAACTGAGCTAATTCGTACACTTTTTCTTTCCATAGGAAAGGATACCTTTTTGTGCCTAGGCCTGGAGCTTTCCCATAAGCTCGTACCTTTCTTGCTTTTCTATTCTATCTATTATCTCACTTATTTCAAAGCGAGGAAAGAAAGATCTCTATGGCTAAGCAGTCTTAGGCGGGAGTTAGGCTCGACTGAAAGTGTCTTTCACATTCACATATCTAGGGCAGTAAGCATCATCAAGAGCTGCGCTCGTATACCACCCTTTCTTTCACCCGCTAGGTAGTTTTCTTCCGGGAGTTAGGTTTGTAAATAAAAGACAGAGAGTGAGGAGACAGATCATGATCGGATTTCACTCCACTTCGTGGAGGTTAGAGTTCGGTAGAAATAAGAGAAAGGAACGAGCAACCGGTTCAAACCGGAACGCGCCAGAATGCAAGTGGAGGTTCAAACCGGAACGCGCCAGAGACTCTGAGTTGTGCTCCGTAATTCGTAAACGGAGCTTGTTGGTAACGGAGCGCGCGTTGAGTTCTTTCTTTCAGTTTCTGAAAAGCTAGCGAACTCCTTTCTTTACGGGAAAGCACGGGATCAAAGTAATAGGACTAAGTAGTCAGATCTGCCAATCCCCTTCCTAACGAGTTCCACAGCGCCTTGGAATATTTCTTCCGAGCGTAACAAAACTAGCAGTTCTACTGGAATACCTTGGATAGCAGTCCGTCCTACCGTGGCTACCTTTTCTATCAGTCCTCCCAAACCCCACGGAGCGGTAGCAGGTTCGGTTCTAAATGCGGTCTTTCCTTAGTGATGATTTCAAGGTCTTTTGTTTTGACTCGCAATCAAGCTAGGGTGAAAGAGCAAGATCATAGGGAGCACACTGAATCTGTCAGTTTAACCACTATTCTTTCCAAAGTCTCATATTTCCGTTCATCAAGAACATCCAATTCAATTGCAGAAAAAAATCTTTTCCTTCTGCTTCTCCTTTCAAAAGAGTATGTATATCTTTACCTTGGAGAGCTATAGTTGTACATCTCTTTCCTTTCTTTGCCCCTCGCTCGGCAGAGGCTTTCTCCGCTCTGGTTCACCACCTCATATTGAATAAGCTCCAACAATTGTCCCCTATTTGAACTTTTCACTATTGATTGTGTTTATATGGCGGAATACTAGCATATGCTTCCTATCCTGAAAGGAATCAAGTGAATTTCAAGTCAGCTTCCTGAAGGAAATAAGAGAAAGCGATCAGTGTTGGGCAAGTTATAAGAGAGAGGAACGTTAGCCTACTATCTAATCTCCCTAAAGAGAGCCAGTTGGAGAAAAAAGGTAAACCCATCCTGCTCCATCCCTTCTGCCAGCCTACATGCCTTCTCCTGATCCTAGTTCCCAGCCTTCCAATAGCTACTACTTTCCTTCTTCCCTTGCGATTGTTGGAGTTCTTTTAGAATACTACTCAATTGCGGCATTTCTAGGGTCTCCATAAGTGGCCTATCCCATTGGAATATTATTTGCCTATGGAGTAGAAAACTATGCATAAGTAGTAGTAGCCGATGGATAAAACATTCTTATAGTGTGGTGTGCACTGCACCCCGTCCAAAGATAGGCTTTTTCATCTATTTTTTCAAATCTCTCCCGATTAGAGAGAGAAAAGAAAGAGGTCATTGCGGTTCAAATCTCCCCACGATCAAAACGAGCGTAACGAGCCATCATTCCTTAACTTACTAGCCAACTAACGATCTGAAGGGCTATTCTATTCCTATTCTCCTACCATTCCTCCCCTCTCTCTGGCAATGAATCTTCTGAGACTGAATACTTTCTATTGGACTATTAGATTGGCCCCTTCTTTGCCTCCTCCTTCCCCTTCCTTAAGTTCCGTTCCCATTTTGCTTTCGGGCCAGCCAACAGGGGGAAGGGGGAGAGATTTATAATCTTAAGCCCTTCCTATCGCAGTACTAGGGGTTGGAGTGAGAAGCCCATACATTCTTTCTCCCTCCATGCGAGCCTTTTTAGTCCATCGAGTTCCAGCAAGCTTTTGAGAACAAGTAGGCAAAAGAGAGCAAATGCAATATATCCTGTAGGCAAAAAAGCTATATCTCTAGCTGCGGACTAGAAAAGTTCCCCCTTTTCCAGGCTAATTCTAGTTGAAAGTGGTAAGCCTCTCAAAATGTAGTTGCCTCTGGATAAGCCGTGGAAACCTTTGGAGTTTCAGCGTCCGTCAAAAGATTGACTCATTTACTATTTGTTAGAGTGCTAATATGAAACCCTATACATGCGCTTCTAGCATGCAATGCGGAAAAAGGGCTTCTAAAGATCGCATATGAACTATATAATCAACTTAAACCAACTTAAGATCATGATATGATCTTACCATTGCCATGGATGGAAGGCGGCTTGGAAGAAGAAAACAAGGTTGATCTCCTCCAAAAGGTGCGCACACAAGAAGACAAAGACTACTCCCTTCTCAACTTTGTGCTAGCAAAAGCTTCAAGGGGTCTTATCGCATGAAGGAGATGATGAACTCTTGGCCGATCTTTCTTCTCGTCACTTTCACCACACAAGAAAGTGTGTGTCGTCGAGAGCAAGATGATGGAGAGGAGCGTTAGCCAAACTTGTGATCGAATGTGGAGACATTCATCACAATTGTCAAACCGAAATGCCATAAATGGCAAGTCATCAAAGCTTGCGTTATGCGTTCACATGAAGTGAACCAAACGCATAGCTCTCCTCTCAAATGAACCAAGCGCTCACATGTGAGCCGGTTCAATTCAATTGGTCCAATGACCAAACCAAATCAGCCCAATAATCGGTTCAGACCAAATTAAACCCTAAGGTTCAAAATCTGACCGTTCATCCTTTTAATGCTCTTGATCTCTTCGATCTAGCATCCACACTCTCGATCTAAGCTTACCGATCTCAAGCCCTAATCAATCAAACATGATCAGACTGGATCTCACTTACAATCAGAGTTTAATCTCCTTTAAACTGAACTCGAACAATTCAGTCCACACGATCTGACTTAAGTAGCCATATCATCAAATTGTGCGACCCTAAGGGTTTCCTTTAAATGTCGGTAACGATAACTTACGTTATCACGATCAGCGAGGGGTATCTAGCAACACATCACTGTCTCCCGATATAAAGGAAAGAGTCTTCCAAGACTCCACCCAACCACAGCATAAGTGTGAATCAACTCACTAGGCATGCATGATTCCTTTGCCACTGGATGTTCTTATTGGACAAGCATGTCAAGCCTGTAACTCCAATACGATGAGCATGATTAGATCAGATGCACATAGTCATCTGGGTATGGCCATACACTTCCTCAATCATCTCATATAGGGGGGCCCTTTAGAACATCACACTCCTTAAACAAGGAGACGGCAATCCTTTATCTATCACAAGTGCCCTAACCTGACTCAAGCTCACCATCCAAGATAGTCTATAATCATTATGTTTCAAATGATATTGAACTACCTCAAAACAATGACAATCATCATTTAGAAACATAAGTGATCTCAAGTCAAAGGACATGTGCCACTTAGTGCTTACAAGGATCATTCACATTGTGACAAGCAATGGAATATCCGAGTAGGGTCTGTCCAGTACATCCAATGTACCCATGAGTCTACATCTTATTCCATGCTCGAAGCATCCTATAAGATTAGCACTCATATCAGTCTCAATCATATCAAGGCTGTCTCATGTTCACCAAGATATCTCGACTAAGGACATATAGCCTGTCAGCCTAGCTGAACAGCTTTGAGACATTATTCAGAAGTACACTTATTACAGCAGACAAGGTAACAACCTGAATAATAACCATGCCTTTATAAACTTAAGAGTTTATTACATGATACTTATACAATCCCAAGGCCTCAAACATTAGCCTTAAGGGCATACCCCAACACTAGTCTAGATCTCAAATAAACCCTAAGGCTCCAGATCTGACCGTTAATCTCTTGATGCTTCTGATCTGCCCGATCTAGCAATCATTCTCTCGATCGAAGCTTACCGATCTCAAGCCCTAATCAATCAAACATGATCAGACTAGATCTCACTTACAATCAGAGATTAAATCCCTTTAAACTGAACCCAAACAATTCAGTCCACACGATCTGACTGAAGTAAGCCATATCATCAAATTGTGCGACCCTGAGGGTTTCCTTTAAATGTCGGTAACGATAATTCACATTATCACGATCAGTGAGGGGTATCTAGCAACACATCACTGTCTCCCGATATAAAGGAAAGAGTCTTCCAAGACTACACCCAAACCATAGCACAAGTGTGAATCAATTCACAAGGCATGCATATTTCCTTTGCCACTGGATGTTCTTATTGGACAAGCGTGTCAAGCTTGTAGCTCCAATATGATGAGCATGATTAGATCAGATGAACACTGTCACCTGGGTATGGCCATACTCTTTCTCAATCATCTCATCCAGGGGGCCCCTTTAGAACATCACACTCCTTGAACAAGGAGACGGCAATCCTATGTCTATCACTAGTGCCCTAACCTGATTCAAGTTCACCATCCAAGATAGTCTATAATCATTATGTTTCAAATGATATTGAACTATCTCAAAACAATGACAATCATCATTTAGAAAACACAAGTGATCTCAAGTCAGAGGAAATGTGCCACTTGTCATATTCAAGGATTATTCACATTGTGACAAACAATTGAATAACCTAGTAGGGTCTGTCCAGCACATCCAATGTACCCATGAGTCTACATCTTATTCCATGCTTGAAGCATCCTATAAGATTAGAACACATATTAGTCTTAACCATATCAAGGCTGTCTCATGTTCACCAAGATATATCGACTAAGGACATAACAGCATGTCAGCCCAGCTGAACAGCTTTGAGACATTATTCAGAAGAACATATATTGCAGCAGACAATGTAAACAACTGAATAATAACCATGCCTTTATAAACATAACAGTTTATTACATGATACAGATACATTCCCACAGGCCTCAAACATTAGCCTTAAGGGCATACCCCAACAATCTCCCACTTGCACTTAATCTAATGGTTGAGAAATCTCAAACCCATATTATTACAGTGCTTCTCATGCTTCTGCTGCGCCAGAGGCTTGGTAAGCGGGTCTGCCAGATTGTCATCTGTATGAACCTTGCAGATTTTGATCTCGCCATGATCTATGATCTCCCTGATCAAATGAAACCGTCTCTGTATGTGCTTGGACTTCTGGTGCGACCGTGGTTCCTTTGCTTGTGCGATTGCTCCAGTGTTATCACAGAAGATAACCAAAGGATCTGCACTCGAAGGAACGACACCAAGTTCTCTCACGAACTTACGAATCCACACTGCCTCCTTGGATGCTTCCGAGGCTGCAACATACTCGGCTTCTGTTGTGGAATCAGCAACAGTTGACTGTTTGAAACTCTTCCACACCACTGCACCTCCATTCAAGCTAAAAACATAGCCTGATTGCGATCGGAAATCATCCTGGTCTGACTGGAACGAAGCGTCAGTATATCCCTCTATACTGAGTTCTTCCTGACCACCATATATCAAGAACATATCTTTGGTTCTCCGCAGATATTTTAAAATGTTCTTGACTGCAATCCAGTGCGCCATACCTGGATTACTTTGGAAACGACTGGTCACGCTTAACCCGTAAGCAACGTCTGGGCGAGTACACAACATCGCATACATAATGGATCCAATAGCCGAAGCATAAGGCGTATTGTCCATTTCATCTTTCTCAGTCTGTGTTTGTGGACACTGACTCTTCGAAAGATTCAGACCATGTTTGACTGGAAGATATCCTCGTTTAGAATTCTCTAAATGAAATCTCTCCAGGACTTTATCGATGTAAGTACTCTGGCACAGCCCGAGAAGCCTCTTCGATCTATCCCTGTAGATCTTCACACCTAACACATAGGCTGCTTCTCCTAGATCTTTCATTTGGAAACATTTCCTCAGCCATGCCTTCACAGCATGCATTTCAGGAATGTCATTTCCAATGATCAAGATATCATCGACGTAGAGGACTAGGAAAGTAATCACACTCCCACTAAACCTCTTATATACACACGGGTCATCCTCGTTCTTGATGAAACCAAATTCACTGATTGATTCATCAAAACGAATATTCTAGCTTCTAGATGCTTGCTTAAGTCCATAAATAGACTTCTTTAACTTGCATATCTTATGACGATCTGATGGATTAGTGAAACCTTCTGGTTGTGTCATATACACATCCTCATCCAGATTTCCATTAAGGAAAGCTGTTTTCACATCCATCTGCCAGATCTCATAATCATAATATGCAGCTATCGCGAAAAGAATCCGAATAGACTTAAACATAGCTACAGGTGCGAAAGTTTCATCATAATCTATCCCGTAGATTTGTTTGAAACCTTTCGCAACTAGCCTGCCTTTATAGGTAACCACGTTACCATCCATGTCAATCTTCTTCTTGAAGATCCACTTACAGCCTATAGGGATAACTCCCGGAGGCGGATCAACCAAATCCCAAACTTGGTTATCTGACATGGAGTCCATCTCGGCGCGCATAGCTTCAAGCCATCTCGCTGACTCCGGTCCACTGACCGCATCCGCATAAGTGAGGGGTTCATCATGATCAATGATGTAGACTCCGTCATAGCGCTCAGGCTGTCGACGAATCCTTCCCGATCTTCGCGGTTCCCGTGATATCTGAGCCTCAGGTTGTTCAATAACCTGTTCTACCGGCTCAGGCTCATCCAACTGTGCTTGAGCACTTTGTCCTTCCTCTGGATTCTCATCCAGCTTTATTTCTCTCCCACTGGCCTCTTGCAGAAGAAACTCCTTCTCAAGAAATATGGCCGTCCGAGCAACAAAAACCTTGTTCTCTTTGGGGTCATAGAAATAATAACCCTTAGTTTCCTTAGGGTAACCGACAAAGATACATTTGTCAGATCTGCTCTCTAGTTTCCCAGAGGCGAGCTTTTTGACATAAGCCTCGCAGCCCCAGATCCTGATAAATGTCAAGCTTGGCTGTTTCCCATACCATAACTCATATGGCGTCTTTGAAACTGCCTTGGATGGCACTCGGTTTAGTATCTTTGCAGCTGTTTCCAGTGCAAAACCCCAAAAGGAGTATGGAAGAGTAGCCTGACTCATCATAGAACGAACCATATCAAGTAACGTTCTATTTCTCCTCTCGGACACACCATTCCATTGCGGTGTTCCTGGCGGAGTGAGCTGTGAGATAATCCCACACTCCTTTAAATAGTCAGTAAACGCATGACTTAGGTATTCACCACCTCGATCTGAGCGAAGTGCCTTGATATTTTGGCCTAGCTGATTCTGTACTTCATTTTTGAACTCTTTGAACTTGTCAAAAGATTCACTCTTATGTCTCATCAGATAGACATACCCATACCTACTGAAACCAACAGTAAAGGTAATGAAGTACTGATAGCCACCTCTAGCATGTTTACTAAATGGCCCACACACATCACTGTGTATAAGGTCAAGTAAACCTGAAGCCTTTTGACCTTTGTGAGGAAAAGGTGACTTCGTCATTTTACCCATCAAACAAGCTTTGCATGTATCAATCTCCTCATAGGAGAATGATCCCAGCAGTCCATTATCATGCAACCGCTTAATGCGCTTCTTGTTAATATGGCCTAAACGACTATGCCATAGCAAGGTGCTGTCATCAGCATACTTGGCTTTCTTAATATCAATATTTTGTATAGAACGCTCCATGTCCAACATGAATAACCCATTGCTAATTGAACCAGTTGCATAAACAATATTATCATAAGATAAAACACACTTTGAAATATTGCATTCAAAGGAAAATCCCTTCCTGACAAGAGCAGGAATGGAGATAATATTTTTAGTAATACTGGGAACAAAATAACAACTGTTTAGTTCCAATACAAGTCCAGATGGTAAAGAAATGAAGTAGTCTCCGACAGCAACAGCAGCAACCCGTGCCCCGTTTCCAACTCGTAGGTCCACCTCATGCTGTCCCACCTGCCTTCTTCTCTTGAGTTCCTGTACATTTGAACAAATGTGAACTCCACATGCAGTGTCCAACACCCATGATATAGAAGAAGAAAACATGACCTCAGTCACGAATATACCTGAGCCAGAAGCGAAGCTTCCCCTCTTATCTCCTTGGAGCGCTTTACAGTCCTTTTTCCAGTGACCCAGCTGGCCACAGTGGAAACACCTGTATTCCTTAGACCGCTTCACCTTCTGCTTCAGAGCCTTGCTGTAATTCTTGACAGGGGCCTTGCCCTTCTTCCCCTTCTTCTTGTTCCTGGAAGGAACCATTAAGACAGAGGTCGAAGGCTTTCCCTTCAGAGTCTCCTCAGTAGTGAGGAGCATATTCAGCAGCTCTGCCGGAGTACAATCGATTTTGTTCATATTAAAGTTAATAATGAACGCGTCGAATGAAGGCGGGAGAGACTGTAGAATAATATCCACAGCAAGCTCCTGGTTGATGGTATGCCCCAGTTTCTCTAGAGCCTCCTTGTGCCCAATCATCTTGAGCACGTGAGCTCCCACTGGGCTCCCTTCAGCCAGTTTGCTCTGAAAGAAGAGCTTCGTCAAATTGTAGCGCTCTGTCCTCGCCTGTGCAGCATACAGCATCTTGAGGTTTGCTATCATGTCTATAGCAGACATATCCTCATGCTGACGCTGCAGCGGTGGCGTCATAGACGCTAGCATCAGGCAAGCGACATCAATGCTATCATTGACGTGCTTTTCATAGGCTTCCCGAACCGCCCTTGCGGCGTTCGGAGCGGGCTGCGGCGGTATCGCCGTCTCGAGGACATACAGTTTCCTCTCTGCCTTAAGAACGATCTTAAGGTGTCCAAACCAGTCAGAGAAGTTCGGCCCAGCAAACTTCTCCCTTTCCAGTAGGGATCGCACATTGAAGTTCATGGTGTTCGTTGCTGCAGGTATCTACAACAATGCAAGAACAGCAAGGTCAGTATCAATGTATAAGAATCAATCAGGACTTAAGAAAGATTCTTTTTCTCACTATTTTATCAGGCTTGAAAAATCCAACAAAACAGCCCGAAAGAGTAGAACTCTTTTAGTGAGATGGGATCCGGATTTCATACTTGGTCTCCGCGTCCCGCTCAGGCGAGATAAGATGCACAGAGAGTACAAGCACTAATCTCCGGTAGGCAGTCCCTGCCGATCGCCAACCCGTGCGATTCCCCTTCATCTGGGCAATCCAGCAGACTGTGCCAACTGAGTTGGTACAACACAGTCTCTGACCCCACAGATGGCTGCCTCCATGTGCTACCATATGCGCCACATATGTAGGCTACACGGTCAAGCTGACCCGACCTACTCCCTGGACCACCATGTGTTATGCTGAGCAACGAGAAGGGATAAATCCCTACTCTGTAACACACAGGTGTAATCCTGCACCCTCTGAAGATAGATGGACGTGCCCACTGAGTGGGTACAACACGGCTCCAACGATAATCAGAACAGTGAGGTTTCGCGTCAGAAGGCTTACGAGCTTGATATTTTAGCGTTGGATTTTAACGGTCTTTTATCTTCTTCACTATCATACAATTCCTATGGTGATAGCAGAAGATAAATTAAAACATGCTGTTCTACTTATATAAGCAATAAAAGAAAGCATGGTTCTTATGTGGTAAAAGCCCATAGCCCTAGAAGACCTTAACCTAGTTTAAGTCTTCACTTGCTCTTCATGGGTCTTTTGCTGCTCATCTGGCCCATACCAGGGCCCAAGCGCCAATTGCAGCTCTGGTGCGCCCACCAGGAAAATGCGCCAGGTCCTAGGGTCGAACCCTAGACCTCCCACCTGGTCAAGCCACTGCTGCATGCGCCTCTGCCAAGTGTGCTCTGTGCTCTTGTCTAATTAAATTACAAATTTAACTATCTAGACAAGATTGACACGCAGGTCAATAACATTTTATAAATTAAAGCAATGTGATGCGCAGATCACAATAATTAATTTACAACAATTTTAAATCCCAGGCACGCAGGCCCCAGCACAGCACACAATTAATATGGGCAGCCCACATAAGACTAAATAGACAAACATATGCATCCAATCAGCAATCATGTGATCCATCATAAAAAATTAAAATTTTTCGAAAAACCCCATGGGATCAATTTTAATTTTTCCTTATTTGCCCTACAACCTTACAACGGTCCATTACTAGGGATCCACTCAACCAACCTAGTCAGATCCTCTGCCCTTGCATGCACCAAGTCCTAACTGACTTGAGTCGCCCATAAGGTCAACCATGCATGCGCCAGGGCTGAACAACCACACTGAGGTCTGGCAAGCGGGTGTGACCCCGGGCCTAACTCAGGTGCGTTCATGGGTCGTCTCAATCAGACATCGCTACACGCCTGTCTGCAGTCGACCTGTAGCCACCTCAAGCTTGCGCCAAGGTGCTATCCAGTCGACCCATCAAGGCTGTCAGA
Organism: Costus lasius; assembly: GCA_027563935.2. Taxonomy (NCBI): domain Eukaryota; kingdom Viridiplantae; phylum Streptophyta; class Magnoliopsida; order Zingiberales; family Costaceae; genus Costus; species Costus lasius. The sequence goes on from CM050454.1 coordinate 27,567,249, forward strand.
TAGTCTGATCAGACTGATTGGATCTGACCTAGGGGGTGATTTCAACCCTAATAACCCGTCTAAGGGTTTATAGCAGGGCCTTAGATCTAATGTTAAGCGCGCATGTGATATTTCCTTTTGAGAAAACTTAAGCTACAACATGCGCCAACATAGATGCGCAAAAAGAAAAGCATAAACTAGTTTCGCACATATAAGATCTAAGCATATATGGATTCACAATCAAAGCAATCATATGAACATATAACCCTAGCTCTGATACCAATTGCAGGGAACCCCTAACTAAGGGGTAGAAACCCTAATGGTGGCGCAACAAAATTTTGCATGGGATATTAGGATTTCAAAGGATCTATATATGTCATATAACTAGCTTTCGAATATTTGAATAGATGAAGATAAACTCATACCATTGCCATCGGTTTGATGAAGCTTTGGAAGGAAAGACGCAAGCGAGCCTTCTCCTAAGTTTCACACACAAGATGATCAATGCGCCTACCCTTGGTGCTCCTTGTGCTAGCAAGGTTCCTTGGAGTCCTTGATCGAGTGAAAAGGGATGGAGATGTGTTGATCTCTTTTGGCCAAAAACCTCCTCTATCTTCCAAGCGTCGCCACACACAACGAGTGTCGAGAGAGAGGTCGCTTGAGAGGCGAGAATAGCAAGAGCTATTCGAACGTGAGCGTTATCTCCAAGTAGAGATCGTGGTTACTAAAAATAGCCACACCACTCGCTCCAATGTTCACGCCAAGTGAACAAGTCGCCAAGCCTTGAACCATGCGCTCATTTCATGAGCCGGTTCACATTGGTTTGGTTTAAGAACCAATCAAGCCAATGATCTAGTCTAGATCTCAAATAAACCCTAAGGCTCCAGATCTGACCGTTAATCTCTTGATGCTTCTGATCTGCCCGATCTAGCAATCATTCTCTCGATCGAAGCTTACCGATCTCAAGCCCTAATCAATCAAACATGATCAGACTAGATCTCACTTACAATCAGAGATTAAATCCCTTTAAACTGAACCCAAACAATTCACTCCACACGATCTGACTGAAGTAAGCCATATCATCAAATTGTGCGACCCTGAGGGTTTCCTTTAAATGTCGGTAACGATAATTCACATTATCACGATCAGTGAGGGGTATCTAGCAACACATCACTGTCTCCCGATATAAAGGAAAGAGTCTTCCAAGACTACACCCAAACCATAGCACAAGTGTGAATCAATTCACAAGGCATGCATATTTCCTTTGCCACTGGATGTTCTTATTGGACAAGCGTGTCAAGCTTGTAGCTCCAATATGATGAGCATGATTAGATCAGATGAACACTGTCACCTGGGTATGGCCATACTCTTTCTCAATCATCTCATCCAGGGGGCCCCTTTAGAACATCACACTCCTTGAACAAGGAGACGGCAATCCTATGTCTATCACTAGTGCCCTAACCTGATTCAAGTTCACCATCCAAGATAGTCTATAATCATTATGTTTCAAATGATATTGAACTATCTCAAAACAATGACAATCATCATTTAGAAAACACAAGTGATCTCAAGTCAGAGGAAATGTGCCACTTGTCATATTCAAGGATTATTCACATTGTGACAAACAATTGAATAACCTAGTAGGGTCTGTCCAGCACATCCAATGTACCCATGAGTCTACATCTTATTCCATGCTCGAAGCATCCTATAAGATTAGAACACATATTAGTCTTAACCATATCAAGGCTGTCTCATGTTCACCAAGATATATCGACTAAGGACATAACAGCATGTCAGCCCAGCTGAACAGCTTTGAGACATTATTCAGAAGAACATATATTGCAGCAGACAATGTAAACAACTGAATAATAACCATGCCTTTATAAACATAACAGTTTATTACATGATACAGATACATTCCCACAGGCCTCAAACATTAGCCTTAAGGGCATACCCCAACAGACGTGGCTTACGATTTTCGTGTGGTGAAGGTGTTGACGACAAGGGGAGAACTCTCGGCCAAGCATCATCTCATCATCCCTACCATTCGAACAAGAACATCTTGGCACTTTTGCTAGCACAAGTGGTGCGCAAGAAGGAAGCCTTCATCATTTGGTGTGTGTCTTCTTTGGAGGAGATCTCTTTTGCTCTCTCTCTTCCAAGACGCCATCCAACACATGGCTTTGGTATGAAATACTTCTCATCCTTAAAAGTTGATCATATACGTATTCATGCAAACGATCTACATGAAATCCTATAAAATTTCATGCGCCCCCTTCGTTAGGGTTTCATCCCCTTTGCGCTCCCCCTTGAAGGGGACTTTCAGCTATAAGATCCAAGAATTTTAATTCCTTGTAAGTACAATTCTTGATTTAAATAAAATCATTGACTGTGATATTTTATTCTTGATTTAAATAAAATCATTGGCTGTGATATTTTTCCTATGTTTTGTTTTTGTAAACTCTAGGATGGGGGAAAGTTTTATCTCTAAAACCTTTAGGGGTTATTTATAATTTAGTGGCAAAGGGTTAGTGGATATTAATTTAAGTTTTAATGGATTTTGACTCTAGTAATTAATTAATTAGAGCTTATTGGATGTTAATTAAATCCTTATTGGATTTTCGCTTAAGTGGATAATTAATTATGGGTTATTGGGTTTACACTTAAATTAGATGGATTTTGGGTTTAAAATTTGAATTAGTGGATTAATTCATAAACCCTATACCTTAATTAGAAATCGGAAATTTTAAGTAAAAGGTAAAACCTTAGGGGCGGCGGTTTGGAGGCTTGGACGAACCTTGGCGATTCTTTGAAGGCTTGGACGAACTTTGGCGATTCCTTGGAGGCTTGGACGAAATTCTTCTTCTTCCTTCTTCCCTTGGCCGGCGTTCCTTGGTGCTTGGTGGTGTTTTCTCTTCCTTTGGTGGCGTCTACCTAAGAACTTTGGTGGAACATTAAGACCCTTAGACGAGTTTTGGTGGAGAGAATTTCTTCTTGGTGTTCACGGTTCAAGATAAGAGGTGAGTGGGGTGTCTTATTTGAATTATATCCACTTGGTTGTGCTAGATGATAGATTTGATTTCTTGGACATTTTACCCTGTTAAAAACCGAAACTCAAGGTGTATCTTTCATGAAAACCGAAATCTTGCAACATGAATTTTACGATATTTCTTGTATGGAATTTAGGTAGTTTTAAGTCAGTGATTCTTGAGCATGAAATTCTTGTTAACTAAGGTTAAAGTTTAAGTAGATAATATGTTGTAGAAACCGTGTGTAATACCCCGAGTATAGTCCCACATTGCAAGTGGGAGAAACCATTATATGGTATATAAGGCTTAGTGGGCTTGCTATTGTTAACTTGGGCTTAAGCATTTTAATAGATTGGACCACGTTGCAAATAGGCTCACTAAGTTAATAAATAGTTTGCTTACTAAGCGGGTTGTAACAAATGGTATCAGAGCAAAACTTAGTCCTAAGCATGGTGAGAGGCCAATAGAAAAGGGCTACCGAGGATGGTGGAGCCGCCATTGGGCTGACCTCACATGCTGCCGACTAAGGGACGATTCTTGGGCATATGTTAAAGTTTGGCTTGACGAGGACGTCAAGTCTTAAGTGGGGGAGATTGTAATACCCCGAGTATAGTCCCACATTGCAAGTGGGAGAAACCATTATATGGTATATAAGGCTTAGTGGGCTTGCTATTGTTAACTTGGGCTTAAGCATTTTAATAAATTGGGCCACGTTGCAAATCGGCTCACCAAGTTAATGAATAGTTTGCTTACTAAGCAGGTCGTAACAAATGGTATCAGAGGAAAACTTAGTCCTAAGCATGGTGAGAGGCCAATAGGAAAGGGCTACCGAGGATGGTGGAGCCGCCATTGGGCTGACCTCACATGCTGCCGACTAAGGGATGTGGGCTTGACGAGGACGTCAAGTCTTAAGTGGGGGAGATTGTAATACCCCGAGTTTAGTCCCACATTGGAAGTGGGAGAAGAGATTATATGGTATATAAGGCTTAGTGGGCTTGCTATTGTTAACTTGGGCTTAAGCATTTTTAATAGATTGAGCCACGTTGCAAATCGGCTCACCAAGTTAATAAATAATTTGCTTAGTAATCAGATTATAACTTTAAATTACAACCCGCTTAGTAAGCAAATTATTTGTTAACTTGGTGAGCCAATTTGCAACATGGCCCAATTTATTAAAATGCTTAAGCCCAAGTTAACAATCGCAAGCCCACTAAGCCTTATATACCATATAATGGTTTCTCCCACTTGCAATGTGGGACTATACTCGGGGTATTACAATCTCCCCCACTTAAGACTTGACGTCCTCGTCAAGCCAAACTTTAACATATGCCCAAGAATCGTCCCTTAGTCGGCAGCATGTGAGGTCAGCCCAATGGCGGCTCCACCATCCTCGGTAGCCCTTTCCTATTGGCCTCTCACCATGCTTAGGACTAAGTTTTCCTCTGATACCATTTGTTATAACCTGATTACTAAGCAAATTATTTATTAACTTGGTGAGCCGATTTGCAACGTGGCTCAATCTATTAAAAATGCTTAAGCCCAAGTTAACAATAGCAAGCCCACTAAGCCTTATATACCATATAATCTCTTCTCCCACTTCCAATGTGGGACTAAACTCGGGGTATTACACCAACACCCATGAAATAGAAGAAGAAGATATCATGACTTCAGTCACAAAAATACCTGAGCCAGAAGCGATGCTTCCCTTCTTGTCTCCTTGGAGCGCTTTACAGTCCTTTTTCCAGTGACCCAGCTGGCCACAATGGAAACATCTGTATTCCTTCGACCGCTTGACCTTTTGTTTCAGAGCCTTGTTGTAGTTCTTGACTGGGGCTTTGCCCTTCTTCCCCTTCTTCTTGTTCCTGGAAGGGAACATCAAGACAGAGGTTGAAGGCTTTCCATTTAGAGTCTCCTCCGTAGTCAAGAGCATATTCAGCAACTCTGCCGGAGTACAGTCGATCTTGTTCATATTAAAATTAATAATGAACGGATCGAAAGAGGCCGGGAGAGACTGCAGCATAATGTCTACAGCAAGCTCCTGATTGATGGTATGCCCCAGTTTCTCTAGAGCCTCTTTGTGCCCAATCATCTTGAGCACGTGAGCTCCCACTGGACTCCCTTCAGCCAGTTTGCTCTGAAAGAAAAGCTTGGTCAAATTATAGCGTTCAGTCCTCGCCTGTGCAGCATATAGCATCTTGAGGTTTGCTATAATTTCTATAGCAGATATATCCTCATGCTGACGCTGCAGCTGTGGCGTCATAGACGCTAGCATCAGGCAAGCAACATCAATGCTATCATTGACATGCTTTTCATAGGCATCCCGAACCGCCCTTGCGGCATTCGGAGCGGGTTGAGGCGGTATAGCCGTCTCGAGGACATACAATTTCCTCTTAGCCTTAAGAACAATCTTAAGGTGTCCGTACCAGTATGAGAAGTTTGGCCCAGCAAACTTCTCCCTTTCCAGTAGGGATCGCACATTGAAGCTCATGGTGTTCGTTGCTGTAGGAATCTACAACAATGCAAGAACAGCAAGGTCAGTATCAATGTTTAGAATCAATCCAGGACTTTAAGAAAGATTCTTTTCTCACTATTTTATCTGACTGAAAAATCCATTAAAACAGTCCGAAAGAGTAAGACTCTTTTAGTGAGATGGGATCCAGATTTCATACTTGGTCTCCGCGTCCCGCTCAGGCGAGATAAGATGCATAGAGAGTACAAGCACTAATTTCTGGTAGGCAGTCCCTGCCAATCGCCAACCCGTGCGATTCCCCTTCATCTGGGCAATCCAGCAGACTGTGCCAACTGAGTTGGTACAACACAGTCTCTGATCCCACAGATGGCTGCCTCCATATAGCTAACATATGCCCCATATGTAGCCTACATAGTCAAGCTGACCTGACCTACTCCCTGGACCACCACGTGCTATGCTGAGCAACGAGAAGCGATAAATCCCTTCCCTGTAACACGCAGGTGTAATCACACACTGTCTGAAAATAGATGGGCATGCCCACTGAGTGGGTACAACACGGCCCCAACGATAGTCAGAACAGTGAGGTTTCGCGTCAGAAGGCTTACGTGCTTGATATTATAGCGTTGGATTTTAACGGTCTTTTATCTTCTTAACTATCATGCAAACCCTATGGCGATAGCAGAAGATTAAATCATGCAATTCTAATTATAAAAATGATAAGTAGAAAGCATGCTGATCTTATGTGGTAAAAGCCCATTAACCCTAAGTAAGACCTTAATTTTAACTTAAGTCTTCACTTGAGCTCTTCATGGGTCTTTTGCATCTCATCTGGCCCAACCCAGGGCCCTAGCGCCCTTTGCAGCTCAGGTGCGCCCACCAGGTAAATGCGCCTGTCCTAGGGTCGAACCCTAGACCTCCCACCTGGTCAAGCCACTGCTGCATGCGCCAATGCCATGTGTGCTCTGTGCTCTTGTCTGATTAAAATTACAATTTAATCTATCTAGACAAGATTGACACGCAGGTCAATTACACAATAAATTAATTAAAATGTGATGCGCAGATCACAAAAATAATAATTTATAATTAATCCAAGCTCGCAGGCCCCAGCACAGCACACATTAACATGGGCAGCCCACATAAGATTAAATAAACAAGCATATGCTTACAATCAACATGTGATCCAATAAGAAAATAAAATTTTGAAAAACCGCATTGGCATCATTTTATTTTTCCTTATGTGCCCTACTACCTTACAACGGTCCATTATTAGGGATCCACTCATCAGACCTAGTCAGATCCACTGCCCTTGCATGCACCAAGTCCTAACTGACTTGAGTAGACCAAATGGTCAATCATGCATGCGCCAAGGGCTGAACGACCTCATGAGTTCTGGCAAGCGGGTGTGACCCCGGGCCTAAACCATGTGCGTTCACAGGTTGTCTCAACCAGACATCGCTACACGCCTGTCCGCAGTCGACCTATAGCCACCTCGTGCTTGCGCACAGGTGCCATCTGGTCGACCCATCTAGGCTGTCAGATAGTCTGATCAGACTGGTTGGATCTTGACTAGACTGTGACTTCAACCCTAATAACCCGTCTAAGGGTTTAAAGTAGGCGCCACTTAGATCTAATGGTAAGCGCGCAAGTCATTAAGTTTTGTGAAAAACATCAACAACAATATGAAAGAAGCGCTACCTTCATACATGCGCCAAGATTAATATACAACATGTAAGTTTTCGCATGTAACCTATAGATCTAACAATATGGCGCAAACATGGATCACAAATCAAACATAGCAATCATATTAACATGCATAAGAACCTGGCTCTGATACCAGTTGAAAGTCCCCTCAACAAGGGGGGGGGGGCGAAACCCTACTGGCGCATATGGAGGTTTTAAAGCAGCGGAATGGATTTCTAGGGATCGATTGCATGAGATATGATCAACTACAAAAACCCCGATTGCAAACATAAGAAGGATCATACCATCACCATCCTTTGGATGGTGCCATGGAAGCAAAGATCGAAAGGGATCTTCTCCAAAAGTGACGCACACAAGGTGATGCCGCCTACTCTTTGTTGATCCTTGTGCTAGCAAGGTTCTTCAAAGGTCTTTGTCGTATGAAAGGGAAGAGAAGATTTTTCTTGCTTGGCGAGACCTCTCCCTTGTCGTCAAGAAGCTCTACCACACGAATGTGTCAAGAACCAAAAACCAACAGGCGACAAAAGGGCGAGAGGGAGGCGTGAAGAGAGGCGACGTGAGATGTGGTCACGTAAGTGACATGCTATCTAAAAATAGCAAAACCACACCTCATCATGAAATGCGCTCATGAACAAATCGCAAATCTCTTCTCCCATGAACCATGCGCTCACTTGATGAGCTGGTTCAATTTGGTTTGGTTCAAAGACCAATTTACCCAAGCCATGGTCTAGATCTCATTGAACCAATAGGTTCCAGATCTAACCGTTCATCTCTTGATGCTCTTGATCTCACCGATCTAGCATCCATTCTCTCAATCAAAGCTTACCGATCTTAAGCCCTAATCAATCAAACATGATCAGACCAGATCTCAGTTACAATCAGAGATTAAATCCCTTTAAACTGAACCAAAATAATTCAGTCCACACGATCTGACTTAAGTAAGCCATATCATCAAATTGTGTGACCCTAAGGGTTTCCTTTAAATGTCGGTAACGACAACTCACGTTATCACGATCAGTGAGGGGTATCTAGCAACACATCACTGTCTCCCGATATAAAGGAAAGAGTCTTCCAAGACTACACCCAAACCACAGCACAAGTGTGAATCCACTTCACAAGGCATACATGTTTCCTTTGCCACTGGATGTTCTTATTGGACAAGCGTGTCAAGCCTGTAGCTCCAATATGATGAGCATGATTAGATCAGATGAACATAGTCACCTGGGTATGGCCATACACTTTCTCAATCATCTCATTCAAGGGGGCCCCTTTAGAACATCACACTCCAATCAAGGAGACGGCAATCCTATATCTATCACTAGTGTCCTAACCTGACTCATGATCATTATCCAAGATAGTCTATAACCATTATGTTTCAAATGATATTGAACTACCTCAAAACAATGACAATCATCATTTAGAAACACAAGTGATCTCAAGTCAGAGGACATGTGCCACTTGTTGCAAACAAGGATTATTCACATTGTGACAAGCAATTGAATATCCTAGTAGGGTCTGTCCAGTACATCCAATGTACCCATGAGTCTACATCTTATTCCATGCTCGAAGCATCCTATAAGATTAGAACACATATTAGTCTCAATCATATCAAGGCTGTCTCATGTTCACCAAGATATCTCGACTAAGGACATTACAGCATGTCAGTCAAGCTGAACAGCATTGAGACATTATTCAGAAGCACACTTATTGCAGCAGACAATGTAACAAACTGAATAACAACCATTGCCTTTATAAACATAAGAGTTTATACATGATACTGAAAGAATCCCAAGGCCTCAAACATTAGCCTTAAAGGCATACCCCAACACCTTTGTCATATGATGGTTCAATGTGTTGATTAGGCTATGACCACATCGCTTGTTTACTGCTTTCGTTTTCTGCAAAAGCATGCCAGGATGTGTTTTATTACTTTGTTATCACTATAGGATTGCATGCCTGTAATGTTAGACAAAAGATAAAACTAAGAGGATGAGACCTCAAAAACCCTCAAAATAATATCAAGTCTGAAATAGCCTACTAACGCGTAGCCCTCGTCAAACTATCGATCGATGGTGCTGTGCATTGTTTCTACCCTAGTGGACACACCCATCTATCTTTAGGAGGCGTGCGGTGATAATGTTTTCCCCAGTCCAGTTAAAATCCTGGACGTGCCTTTGCAAGGAATTCGTTGGCCCTGGGCATAACGGTCAGGATGGACTTGACTAGTTTTTCATATGTGATGGCCACATGATAGAACTCTAGAGGCAGCCTCGAGAAGTTAGGGTTTGGTTTTGTTCCTGCCCTAGCTGGGCACAAAATGCTTGAACTGTCTTGAGAAGGGGAATTGCCAAGTTGCAATTGGCCGGCGTGCCTACCTTGGGATACATGCATCACCTCGTTCAGTACATCCTGCCCTAGCAGGACGCGAGGCCGTGTGAGGAACAAGGATCCCATCTCACTAGGAAATATTGGATTTCCCGATTGACTTTGTGGGTTGTCAATTTGATTAAAATAGTGGGAGCCATAATCATTTAATACAAGTCCAGATTAAATGATTCAAAGTAGTACTAATCTACTATCTTGGTTGTTGTAGATCAATGGCTATGAACAATAGCAGATGGTTACTGCGATCTATGTCCTGGAAAAGGATAAGTTAGTTGGACCAACTTAATGGACTAGTATCGGAACTTGAGGATGGTCCTCAAGCTCGAGAGGAAGCTATATGTCTTTGAGCAGCCTATTCCTGAGCCACTTCCATGCTCGGCCTCAGCGGCTGAGAAGGATGCTTTTAATGTGCATCAAACAGATACTTTGGAGGTTGCTAATTTGATGCTAACCAACTTATCGCCTGAATTACGAGGGCAATATGATCGGAAGGGTGCTTCTGTGATTATTTATAATCTAAGGTAGCTCTTCGATGAATTGGTTGGGCTCATCCCTCCGAAAGTAAACATTTAATGTGTTAAGCCGATAGGCTTAACTAAAACATTGGAGATAAAGATGGAAAAGGTCAGGAACAATAGGTGCTATTCATGTGAAGTGCCAACTCACATGATTGACATAGTGCGACTTCATAATGGGGAGAAGAGAAGCAAGGCTTCATCTTCTGGCTCAGGTATTTATGTTACCGAAGTCAACCATTCTACTTCTATGTCATGGGTATTGGATACCGCATGTAGAGCTCATATTTGTACAAATATGCAAGGGCTCAAGAGAAGTAGATCGGTGCGGCCTGGAGAGATTGACCTACAAGTTGGAAACGAAGCACAGGTTGCTGCTGTTGCTGTAGGACTTTTGACTCTCTCCTTGCCTTCTGGACTTCAGTTAGAATTAGATCATTGCTACTATGTACCTTCCCTTACCAAAACATTGTATCTATTTCTTGCTTGGCAAGGAAAGGATTTAAATTTGAAATAAAAGAGGACTCTTGTTCTTTTTTATTTGCAAATGTGTTTTATAGGAAGGGTACCTTGAGCAATGGATTATATGTCTTGGACATGGATAACTCTATTTGTAACATAAATCATAAAAGGATCAAACTGAGTAGTTCAGTTGGTGCGTACCTTTGGCATTGTCGATCAACCTATATAAACAAGAATCGCATTCAACAACTCCATGCAAATGGATTGTTAGATTCAACCTCCTTGGAGGAGTTTGATACTTGTGAGCCTTGTTTATTAGGGAAGATGACAAAAGTGCCCTTCACCAAGATTGGTGAGAGGGCAGGAGGTTTGTTGGATCTCATACATAGTGATGTGTGTGGGCCATTCAGTAAACAAGCTAGATGAGGGTACAACTACTTCATCACATTTACTGATGATTTCAGTAGATATGGTTATGTCTATTTGATGAGACATAAGTCCGAATCCTTTGAGAAATTTAAGGAGTTCAGACATGAAGTAGAGAACCAACTTGGTAGATCTATTAACACTCTTCGATCAGATCATGGTGGAGAGTACCTGAGCGGTGAGTTTGTTGACTATCTTGGAGAGTGTGGGATTTTTTCCCAAATCACTCCTCCGGGAACACCTCAATGGAATGGTGTGTCTGAGAAGAGAAATCAAACATTGTTGGACATGGTTCGATCTATGATGAGTCATGCAACTCTACCACCTTCGTTTTGGGGTCATGCACTTGAGACAGCTTCTCTCATACTGAATAATGTTCCATTCAAGAGTGTCTCCAAGATTCCGTACAAGGTATGGAGTGGGAGATGCCCGAATCTCTCCTTTATCAGAGTCTGGGGATGTGAGGCTTATGTCAAATGTCAGGATTCTAGCAAGCTAGAACCCAGATTTGATAAATGCGTATTTGTGGGGTATCCTAAGGAAACTAAGGATATTACTTCTATATTCCCACCGAGAACAAAGTTTTTGTTTCTCGGGGTGCTGTCTTTCTAGAGAAAGAATTTATCATGAAAGAAGTCAATGGGAGGAAGTTTGACTTGGACAAGGTCCAAGTGCAACCACAAGACACTGAAATGGAACCTGAGCCACTTGCACCGGTTGTTAGGCAACTGGAGGCTCAAACACAGGCCCTGCGTAGGTCTGGATGGATTCGTCGTGCACCTGAGAGGTATGGTTCGTTGCCGACCCAACACGATGAGATCTTCATCATTGAGGATGAACCCAGGACCTGTGATGAGGCGGTCGCTGGACCGGACTCCGAGAAATGGCTTGAGGCCATGAGATCCGAGATGGATTCCATGTCGGCTAACCAAGTCTGGGATTTGGTTGAGCTACCTGATGGGGTAAAACCTATAGGGTGTACATGGGTCTTCAAGAGAAAGACTGACATTGATGGCAACATAGTTACCTATAAGGGTAGACTTATGGCTAAAGGATTCAGACCAGTCCACGGGGTGGACTATGATGAAACCTTTTCGCCAGTTGCCATGTTTAAGTCCATTCGAATCTTGCTTGCTATAGCAGCATATCAGAATTATGAGATATGGCAGATGGATGTAAAGACAGCATTCCTTAATGGAAAGCAGATAGAGGATGTGTATATGACACAACCGGATGACTTCATCCAGCCTGTAGAGGCCAATAAGGTCTACAGGCTAAAGAGATCCATTTATGGATTAAAGCAAGCTTCTCGAAGTTGGAATCTTCGATTTGATGAGGTAGTGAGAGATTACGGCTTTATCAAGAGTGAAGATGACGCCTGTGTATACAGAAAATTCAGTGGGAGCTTGGTGACATTTCTAGTCTTGTATGTCGACGACATACTACTCATCGGAAACGACATCCCTAGTCTTCAAGCTGTGAAGACATGGTTGGGGAAGTGTTTTGAGATGAAAGACTTAGGGGAGGCCGCCTATTTCCTAGGCGTGAGGATCTACCGGGATAGATCCAAGAAGCTCCTGGCCCTTAGTCAGAGTACTTACATTGATAAGGTCCTAGAGAGGTTCAACTTGGAGCAATCCAAAAAAGGATACATTCTAGTGAGATATGGCCTTATTCTCTCCAAGAGCTAGTGTCCCGCGACACAGGCTAAGAGGGACGACATGAGTCGAGTGCCCTATGCTTCGGCAGTAGGTTCGATCATGTATGCAATGTTATGTACTAGACCAGACGTGGCTTATGCTAGGAGCATAACCAGCAGATACCAATCTAATCCAGGTCTGCAACACTAGGTGGCTGTAAAGAGCATTCTGTGTTTCTGAAAAGAACTCAGGAGTGGTTCTTGGTCTATGGGGGACAGGAAGAGCTTAGTGTTCAGGGCTACACTAAGGCATCATTCCAGTCAGACCCTGATGACTTAAGATCGCAGACAGACTATGTGTTCAGATTAAGTGGCAGTGCTATGAGCTGAGAGAGCTCTAAGCAGTCCATTGTAGCTGATTCTACGACCGAGGCTGAGTTTGTCGTTGCTTCTGAGGCAGCCAATGAAGCCGCTTGGATTCGGAAGTTCATTTCTGAACTTCAGGTGGTTCCAACTACTGTGGATCCGATTGAGCTCTATTGTGACAACAATAAAGCGATGGCACAGGCAAAGGAACCACGGTCTCATAAAAAATCCAAACACATACTAGTAGATTTCACCTGATCTGGGAGATCATTGGTAGAGGTGATGTCAAGATAAGCAGAGTTGACACATATAGCAATCTGCTAGACCCACTGACCATGGCTTTGGCGCAACAGAAGCGTGTTGGTCATACGAGGGACATGGGGTTGAGATTTCTCAATAACTAAGTCTAAGTGCAAGTGGGAGATTGTTAGTGTATATGCCCTTGGACCCGTTGTTGGTCCATCTTGTACTACTTGACTTTGATATTTAATATATCATTCAGGCATTGTCGTTATTATGCTATGTTTACATCTGCGATTATGTACATGGAAAATAATATCCCTAGAGACAGATTATTTCTGTGCTCAAACGGTGTGTCCCCAGTCGAGTACCTGAGTGGATAAGGGACATCTCTAGTACCTGTGAGACTAGTATATGGGCTGGTTAGGCATGGGGTGCTAACGCAGGCATATGGGTATATTAGTGGTGGATTTACTGGACCGACCCGCTGTGAGGCTCTAACTTGGTGTCATGAGTTAAGCTCACAAGTGACAGGAGATGCATTGATCCCTTGACTTGAGATCATTGACTCTTCTATATGGTTAGGGACATGCTTTGATACAACCTAACACTTCGCCATAGCAGGGAGGTCATAATGGTTGTCATTGGGTATGTGATGACCCATATGAGAAGATCAATGGACAGACATAGGATTTGCCCCTTCCTGTGGGAAGCTTGATATCCATGGGGCCCCCCTATGGTAGCATGACTGAAAGTGTGTGGCCACACCCAGGTGAAAGCTTGATTTAGTCGTGACCATGAGATTGGGTGAAAACAAAGTGGTGACACACTTTGTCCAATCGGATATCAGTTTGGCAAAGAGACTGTAATGCGTCGATATCTTATTGCAATGATGGGGATGTCGATGCTGATATCCATTCCGAAGACTTGGGTAGCAGCGATGCACTGCTAGGTACCACTCACTGCTTGTGATGACCTGAGTTCATCACTGCCAATGCCAGAGGAACCTACAGGGTCGCACTACTTGAAACTCGGGTTCTCGTATTGATCGGGTACCCTATTGATCGTGTTATTAGATAACTCGGATTTGTTTGGGATAATCCATCAGTGCCATTGTGCCTGATGAGATGGAAGGGACTTATTGGAGCTAACTTCATTTTTGGCTAGATGGGCCAAATGGGCCCAGTAGGCCAAATGGGCCCAATAGGCTATTTGGGCCAAATGGGCAAATGAAGTCTAGCATGGAGCATGGACTAATGGGCCTCCTAGCCTAATGGGCGTGAAGCCCAATTGGGGCGTAAAGCCTAATGGGCCTTGAGGCCCAATGGGCCGTCGGGCCTAATGGGCCATGACAATAAGTTGCCTGGGCCCAATAGACATCATGGTGAATTAAATCATGTATTTAATTCTGGGAATTAAATCCTACATTTAATTATGTAATTAATTCTGAGATTAATGTTGAATTTAATTTTGAATTTAATTTTGAATTTAATTTTGAATTTAATTCTGAATTTGAAGAGTCACATCATTAATGATCATTATGAGACTTTAATATAAAGTTTTAATGGGTCATTATGAGACTTTAATTGAGAGTTTAATTCTATAATTAATTCTGGATTTAATTTTATAATTAATGGTGAATTAATTTAGAAATTAATTGCAAAATTCTAAAGGTCTCAGTGGAATTCCAAGGGTCACCATGTTTTCTATAAAAGAAGAGGGGGAGAGGAGTTGGCGCAGACTTGGTCTTTTGGAAGAAATTCTCCCAGGCGCCTCCTCTCTTCTTCCCTCTCCTTTGGGCGGCTGCAAGGTTGGACCTTGGCAGCATTCTTCCATCCTTCTACTCCTCTTGGCACATTCACTATGTGGGTGGCGCAAGATCTTGAGGAAGTCTCCCAGGGGCGTGGATCTTCTTCCCGAGGCTAGCACCGGGTGTGGAAGAAGAGAACTCGAGCGTCGACTATGTGCGAGACTGCAGAGGGCGAACATTTGGGCACCTGCATCGCATCCTTTATCTACGCTGCAAGGTATCATCTCCTACTCACCGTGTCGATTCCCTCGCATGACTCGATCTTCTGGATTTTTGGGACTGGCCTGTTTCGGGGATTGCTTCCGCTGTGCTTGTCTGTAAAAATTTAAAATCCCCAGGGTTTCCCAACATTATGCACCTCAATGCCTCTTTGTGAGATACGATGCCCAAGAACAATTCCTTCTTGAACCATAAAATGGCATTTCTCCCAATTGAGAACTAGGTTCACCTCCTCGCACCTCTGCAAGATATGCGACAAATTAGATAAACAATTATCGAAAGAAGATCCATACACTGAAAAGTCATCCATAAAACATCCATAATATTTTCAATGAGGTCAGGAAAAATGGCCATCATGCATCTTTGAAAGGTGGCCGGTGCATTGCATCATCCAAAAGGCATGCGCCTATATGCGAATGTCCCGTATGGGCACGTGAAAGTGGTCTTCTCTTGATTTTTAGGATGAATGGGTATCTGGAAAAATCCTAAAAAGCCATCAAGAAAGCTAAAGTAAGCGTTCGTAGCCAATTGTTCGAGCATTTGGTCAATGAAAGGAAGAGGAAAGTGATCTTTCTAGGTGGCTTTGCTTAATTTTCGGTAATCGATACACATACGCCACCCAGTTACCGTCCTCATCGAAATCAACTCGTTGTTCTCATTTTTCACCGCAATGACACCCCATTTCTTTGGAAATACATGAACGGGACTAACCCATTCACTATCAGAAATTAGGTAGATCACTCCTGCATCTAGTAACTTGAGAACTTCCTTTCTTACCACCTCTTTCATGACAGGATTCAGTCGACGTTGATACTCAATAGAGGGTTTGTAGTTTTCCTCAATATAAATCCCGTGCATACACAAAGATGGGTTAATTCCATGTATGCCATCCAATGAATATCCAATTACCCTTCTATGTCGTCGAAGCTCGTCAAGCAATGTCTTCGTCTGAACTCTATCTAAATCAGCACTCACTATCACAGGATATGTAGAGTTTTCCCCTAGGAACTCATATCTCAAATTTGATGGAAGCACCTTGAGTTCTAATTTATTTGTTTTTACCGGTTCAGGCTTTACCAGAATGAGTCTCCCAATTTTTGCTTTCTGTGGCTCAACCGTCTGGCTTGAATCCAATATTTTTGCATAACCATGAGCCTTTTCCCCAATATGCTCTTCATCTTCCACTCTAATCAACCAAACTTCCAACAGATCTACTTCTGTCTTCAAATCTTCCACTCTTGTTTCCAATTCTGAGACATCAATATTAAGATAGGAATCTGCAAAGGAGGGCTTTTTAAGGGATGAGGAAAGATCAAAATCAATGTTATTTTCACCAATATTCAAGGTTAGTGATGACACCAAAATATATAATATATTTTGTATCATTTTATATATCTTTTCATGCTTAATTGAAGATCTTTTGCTTATTTTTATGCCAAAATTATCAAATATTGCAAAATCTACTTCTATTTTGGTTTTTCATGATTTTCAGAAAAAAAGGCACTATTTTGAGGCATTTTCAAGCAAAATCGAAGACATAGAAGAGTTACCATCATCAAGAGGAGATCACCCGACAAATTTCACGCAAAACGGAGTAACTCACCAAAATACGGTAGTGCCGTAATATATATTACGGTACCGTATTTTCATACGCTGCCGTAATATCGAGCCACCATCGTAATTTGGAGAAATTCCGAACAGAAGATTTTGTTGAAAATACGGCACTGCCATAAACCATTTTACGGGCCATATTTTGGAGCGTTTCAAACCAGAGACTTTTGCCGATTTTACGGCATGGCCGTAAACCATTTCACTATGCCGTATTTATCAGAGATTTCAGACCAGAGAACTCGTCAAATTTTATGGCACTGCCATAATAACTTTTACGGCCATAATTTTGACACAAGGTTCACAGAACCAAAATACGGCACTGCCGTAAAATAGTTTACGGCCGTAATTTCCATTCAAAAACGTGATTTTTATTGGCCCGAAACTTGTGCAGACCATAACTTTTGATCCAGACCTGAAAATTGAGATCCGAAAGATGCTGCGGACTCACCTTAAAGATGAGAAGACACACGAACTAGAAAGAGGAATGTTTATCCTGTATTGAGGGAGCAATCGATAGAGAGGTGGTTAGGGTTTGTCCTCATGCCGAGAGGCGTAGAGGACACCTCAGGCCATGATTTTCACTCAGAAGCTTTGCTTGGAGGAGAAGACAACACCTTGAAGTTTTAGAGGAAAAGGAGATTGATCGAAGAGAAATTGACGAAATCGGTGGTGACAATATGTTGGGGTATGCCCTTAAGGCTAATGTTTGAGGCCTCGGGATTGTATCAGTATCATGTATAAACTTCATGTTTATAAAGGCAATGGTTGTTATTCATGTTGTTGCATTATCTGCTATCATATGTATACTTCTGAATAATGTCTCAATGCTGTTCAGCTTGGCTGACATGCAGTTAAGTCCTTAGTCGAGATATCTTGGTGAACATGAGACAGCCTTGATATGATTGAGACTAATATGTGTTCTAATCTTATAGGATGCTTCGAGCATGGAATAAGATGTAGACTCATAGGTACATTTGATGTACTGGACAGACCCTACTAGGATGTTCAATTGCTTGTCACAATGTGAATAATCCTTGTATGCAAACAAGTGGCATACTTCCTCTGACTTGAGATCACTTGTGTTTCTAAATGATGATTGTCATTGTTTTGAGGTAGTTCAATATCATTTAAAACATAATGGTTATAGACTATCTTGGATAATGATCATGAGTCAGGTTAGGACACTAGTGATAGATAAAGGATTGCCGTCTCCTAGTTTGGAGTGTGATGTTCTAAAGGGGCCCCCTGGATGAGATGATTGAGAAAGTGTATGGCCATACCCAGATGACTATGTTCATTTGATCTAATCATCCTCATCATATTGGAGTTACAAGCTTGACACGCATGTCCAATAAGAACATCCAGTGGCAAAGGAAACATGTATGTCTAGTGAAGTGGATTCACACTTGTGCTATGGTTTGGGTGTAGTCTTGGAAGACTCTTTCCTTTATATCGGGAGACAGTGATGTGTTGCTAGATACCCCTCACTGATCGTGATAACGTAAGGTATCCTTACCGACATTTAAAGGAAACCCTTAGGGTCGCACAATTTGATGATATGGCTTACTTAAGTCAGATCGTGTGGACTGAATTGTTTTGGTTCAGTTTAAGGGATTTAAACTCTGATTGTAAGTGAGATCTGGTCTGATCATGTTTGATTGATTAGGGCTTGAGATCGGTAAGCTTCGATCGAGAGAATTGATGCTAGATCGGTGAGATCAAGAGCATCAAGAGATGAACGGTCAGATCTTGAATCTTAGGGTTTAAGGTGATCTGGACCAAGGCTTGGCTTGATTTGGTCCTTGAACCAAATCCAAATTGAACCGGCTCATGTATGAGCGCATGGTTCAATTTAGAGGGATGAGCGTTCGGTTCACTTGGAGTGAACGCATAACGCATGTATTGAAGCATTTGCTATTTTTGGAAATTCGGTTTTCCAAAGTGAAAAACGCCTCCACGTTCGAGTGCAACGCTTCTCTATTCTCGTCTCTCGCCCGTTGCTCTCAAAGACTCACTCTTGCGTGGTGAAGGTTGACGACAAGAGAGGATTCGGCCAAGAAGTGTAGATCTCATCCCTTCCATACGATAAGGGCACTTGGAGAACCTTGCTAGCACAAGGAACACAAGGAGTAGTCATCATCCTCTTGTGTGCATCACCTTTGGAGGAGAGCCCTTTCGTCATCTTCTTCCAAGACGCCATTCGAATCAATGGCTATGGTATGATCTTCTTCTTGATCTATTCAATCATTTGACAGTTGATCATATGGCATGTTAAAGATCTTTAAGAAACCCTTGCTTCCTTGCGAATTTTATATGCGCCTCCTATTAGGGTTTCGTCCCCCCTTAGATTTAGGGGGCTTTCAATTGGTATCAGAGGATTGGTTTATATATGTTCATATGATTGCTGAAGGTGATCCATGTATGCGTTTATGCATAGATCTAAGTTTTCTCATCATGCGAAACTACTAGTTGAATATATTTTATGTTGGCGCATGTTTGATGCTTACATAGTTGCGCATGTTGAATGTTGTAGTTTTTCTTAAAAAACTTAATCACTTGCGCGCCTCACTTAGATCTAAGCGCTTGCTATAAACCCTTAGACGGGTTAGTAGGGTTGAAGTCATCACCTAGTTAAGATCCAAACAGTCTGATCAGACCATCTGACAGCCTAGATGGGTCGACCAGATGGCATCTGTGCGCAAGCACAAGGTGGCTATAGGTCGACTGCAGATAGGCGTGTAGCGATGTCTGGTTGAGACAACCAGTGAACGCGTATGAGTTAGGCCCGGGGTCACACCCGCTTGCCAGAACTCATGAGGGTTGTTCAGCCCAGCGCATGCATGGTTGACCATTAGGTCGACTCAAGTCAGTTAGGACTTTGTGCATGCAAGGGCAGTGGATAAGACTAGGTCTGATGAGTGGATCCCTAGTAATGGACCGTTGTAAGGTAGTAAGGCACATAAGAAAATTAAAATTGATGCCAATGGGTTTTCGAAAATTTTATTTTCTTATTTGGATCACATGTTGGTTGGATGCCATGATGCTTGTTTATTTAATCTTATGTGGGCTGCCTAATTAATGTGTGCTGTGCTGGGGCCTACGTGCCTGGAATTAAAATTGTAAATTAATTTTTATTGTGATCTGCGCATCACATGTTATTTAATTTATAAAGTGTAATTGACCTGCGAGTCAATCTTGTCTAGATAGATTAAATTGTAATTTTATCAGACAAGAGCACAGAGCACACTTGGCAGAGGCGCATGCAGCTTGAGGCTTAACCAGGTGGGAGGTCCAGGGTTCGACTCTGGGACAGGCGCATTTACCTGGTGGGCGCACCTGAGCTGCAGTGGGCGCTCGGGCCCTGGGTTGGGCCAGATGAGAAGGCAAAAGACCCATGAAGAGCTCAAGTGAAGACTTAAGTTAAATTAAGGTCTTACTTAGGTTTAATGGGCTTTTACCACATAAGATCAGCATGCTTTCTACTTATTGTTTATATAATTAGAACTGCATGATTTAATCTTCTGCTATCGCCATAGGTTATGCATGATAGTTAAGAAGATACAAGACCGTTAAAATCCAACGCTAAAATATCAAGCACGTAAGCCTTCTGACGCGAAACCTCACTATTCTGACTATCGTTGGGGCCGTGTTGTACCCACTCAGTGGGCACGCCCATCTATCTTCAAACGGTGTGTGATTACACCTGCGTGTTACAGAGAAGGGATTTATCGCTTCTCGTTGCTCAGCATAGCACGTGGTGGTCCAGGGAGTAGGTCAGGTCAGCTTGACCATGTAGGCTACATACTGAGCATATGTGAGCTATATGGAGGCAGCCATCTATGGGATCAGAGACTGTGTTGTACCAACTCAGTTGGCACAGTCTGCTGGATTGCCCAGATGAAGGGGAATCGCACGGGCTGGCGATTGGCAGGCATTGCCTACCAGAAATTAGTGCTTGTACTCTCTGTGCATCTTATCTCGCCTGAGCGGGACGCGGAGACCAAGTATGAAATGTGGATCCCATCTCACTAAAAGAGTGTTACTCTTTCGGACTGTTTAATGGATTTTTCAGTCAGATAAAATAGTGAGAAAAGAATCTTTCTTAAGTCATGGATTGATTCTAGAACATTGATACTGACCTTGCTGTTCTTGCATTGTTGTAGATTACTACAGCAACGAACACCACGAATTTCAATATGCGATCCCTACGGGAAAGAGAGAAGTTTGCTGGGCCAAACTTCTCAGACTGGTACGGACACCTTAAGATTGTTCTTAAGGCAGAGAGGAAGCTGTATGTCCTCGAGATGGCTGTACCGCCTCAACCCGCTGCGAACGCCGCAAGGGCGGTTCGCGATGCCTATGAAAAGCATGTCAATGATAGCATTGATGTCGCTTGCCTGATGCTTGCATCTATGACGCCAGAGCTGCAGCGTCAGCATGAGGATCTATCTGCTATACAAATTATAGCAAACCTCAAGCTGCTGTATGCTGCACAGGCTAGGACTGAACGCTACAATTTGACTAAACTTTTCTTTCAGAGCAAACTGGCTGAAGGGAGTCCAGTGGGAGCTCACGTACTCAAGATGATTGGGTACAAGGAGGCTCTAGAGAAACTGGGACATACCATCAATCAGGAGCTTGCTGTAGACATCATTCTTCAGTCTCTCCCGACCTCTTTCGATCCGTTCATTATTAATTTTAATATGAACAAGATCGACTGTACCCCGGCAGAGTTACTGAACATGCTCTTGACTACAGAGTTGACTCTAAAGGGAAAGCCTTCAACCTCTGTCTTGATGGTTCCTTCAAGGAACAAGAAGAAGGGGAAGAAGGGCAAAGCCCCTGTCAAGAGTTACAGCAAGGCTCTGAAACAAAAGGTTAAGCGGTCGAAGGAATACAGATGTTTCCACTGTGGCCAGCTGGGTCACTGGAAAAAGGACTGTAAAGCGCTCCAAGGAGACAAGAAGGGAAGCAATCCTTTTGCTTCTGGCTCAGGTATTTTCGTGACTGAAGTCATGGTTTCTTCTTCTATATCATGGGTGTTGGACACTGCATGTGGAGTTCACATTTGTTCAAATGTACAGGAACTCTAGAGAAGAAGACAGGTGGGACAGCATGAGGTGGACCTATGAGTTGGAAACGGAGCACGGGTTGCTGCTGTTACTGTAGGAGAATATCACATCTCATTACCATCTGGACTTGTATTAGAATTGAACAATTGTTATTTTGTACCTAGCATAACGAAAAATATTATCTCTATTCCTGCTCTTGTCAGGAAAGGGTTTTCCTTTGAATGCAATATTTCAAAGTGTGTTATTTCTTATGATAATATTGTTTATGCTACTGGATCAATTAACAATGGGTTATTCATGTTGGACATGGAATATTCTATACAAAATATTGATAATAAGAAAGCCAAGTATGCTGATGACAGCACCTTGCTATAGCATAGTCGTTTAGGCCATATTAACGAGAAACGCATTAAGCGGTTGCATGATCATGGACTGCTGGGATCATTCTCCTATGAGGAGCTTGATACATGCAAAGCTTGTTTAATGGGTAAAATAACGAAGGCTCCTTTTCCTAACAAAGGTCAAAGGGCTTCAGGTTTACTTGACCTCATTCACAGTGATGTGTGTGGGCCATTTAGTAAACATGCCAGAGGTGGCTATTCATACTTCATTACCTTTACTGATGATTTCAGTAGATACGGGTATGTCTATCTAATGAGACATAAGAGTGAATCTTTTGACAAGTTCAAAGAGTTCAAAAATGAAGTGCAAAATCAGCTAGGCCGAAATATCAAGGCACTTCGCTCAGATCGAGGTGGAGAATACCTAAGTCGAGAGTTTACTGACTATCTGAAGCAGTGTGGGATTGTCTCACAGCTTACTCCGCCAGGAACACCGCAATGGAATGGTGTGTCCGAGAGGAGGAACAGAACCTTATTGGATATGGTTCGTTCAATGATGAGTCAGGCTACTCTACCTTACTCCTTTTGGGGATTTGCACTAGAAACAGCTGCAAAGGTACTAAACTGAGTGCCATCCAAGGCAGTTTCAAAGACTCCATATGAGTTATGGTATGGGAAACAGCCGAGCTTGACATTTATTAAGATCTGGGGTTGCGAGGCTTATGTCAAAAAGCTCGCCTCTGGGAAACTAGAGAGCAGATCTGAGAAATGCATCTTTGTCGGTTACCCTAAGGAAACTAAGGGTTATTATTTCTACGACCCCAAAGAGAACAAAGTATTTGTTGCTCAGATGGCTATTTTTCTTGAGAAGGAATTTCTTCTGCAAGAGGCTAGTGGGAGAGAAATAAAGCTGGATGAGAATCCAGAGGAAGGACAAAGTAGTCAAGCACAGTTGGATGAGCATGAGCCAGTAGAACAGGTTATTGAACAACCTGAGGCTCAGATATCACGGGAACCGTGAAGATCGGGAAGGATCCGTCGACAGCCTAAGCGCTATGACGGAGTCTACATCATTGATCATGATGAACCCCTCACTTATGCGGATGCGGTCAGTGGACCGGAATCAGCGAGATGGCTTGAAGCTATGCGAGCCGAGATGGACTCCATGTCAGATAACCAAGTTTGGGATTTGGTTGATCCGCCTCCGGGAGTAATCCCTATAGGCTGTAAATGGATCTTCAAGAAGAAGATAGACATGGATGGTAACGTGGTTACCTATAAAGGCAGGCTAGTTGCGAAAGGTTTCAAACAAATCTACGGGATAGATTATGATGAAACTTTCTCTCCTGTAGCTATGTTCAAGTCTATTCAGATCATTCTCGCAATAGCAGCATATTATGATTATGAGATCTGGCAGATGGATGTGAAGACCGCTTTCCTTAATGGAAATCTGGATCAGGATGTGTATATGACACAACCTGAAGGTTTCACTAATCCATCAGATCGTCATAAAATATGCAAGTTAAAGAAGTCCATTTATGGACTTAAGCAAGCATCAAGAAGCTGGAACATTCGTTTTGATGAATCAATCTGTGAATTTGGTTTCATCAAGAATGAAGATGACCCGTGTGTATATAAGAGGTTTAGTGGGAGCATAATTACATTCCTAGTCTTCTACGTCGATGATATCTTAATCATTGGAAACGATATTCTTGAACTACATGCGGTTAAGGCATGGTTAAGAAAATGTTTCCAGATGAAAGATTTAGGAGAAGCAGCCTATGTATTAGGTGTGAAGATCTACAGAGATAGATCTAAGAGGCTTCTCGGGCTGTGCCAGAGTACTTACATCGATATAGTCCTGGAGAGATTCCATTTAGAGAATTCTAAAAGAGGATATCTTCCAGTCAGACATGGTCTGAATCTTTCGAAGAGTCAGTGTCCGCAAACACAGACTGAGAAAGATGAAATGGACAATACGCCTTATGCTTCGGCTATTGGGTCCATTATGTATGCGATGTTGTGTACTCGCCCAGACGTCGCTTACGGGTTAAGCGTGACTAGTCGATTCCAAAGTAATCCAGGTCAGGCGTACTGGATTGCAGTCAAGAACATTTTGAAATATCTTCGGAGGACCAAAGATATGTTCTTGGTGTATGGTGGTCATGAAGAACTCAGTATTGAAGGATATACTGACGCTTCGTTCCAATCTGACCAGGATGATTTCCGATCGCAATCAGGCTATGTTTTTAGCTTGAATGGAGGAGCAGTGGTGTGGAAAAGTTTCAAACAATCTATTGTTGCTGATTCCACAACAGAAGCCGAGTATGTTGCAGCCTCAGAAGCATCTAAGGAGGCAGTGTGGATTCGTAAGTTCATTCAGGAACTTGGTGTTGTTCCTTCGAGTGCAGATCCTTTGGTTATCTTCTGTGATAACACTGGAGCAATCGCACAAGCAAAGGAACCACGGTCGCACCAGAAGTCCAAGCACATACAGAGACGGTTTCACTTGATCCGGGAGATCATTGATCGAGGCAAGATCAAAATCTGCAAGGTTCATACAGATGACAATCTGGCTGACCCGCTTACAAAGCCTCTGGCGCAGCAGAAGCATGAGAAGCACTGTAATAATATGGGTTTGAGATATCTCAACCATTAGATTAAGTGCAAGTGGGAGATTGTTGGGGTATGCCCTTAAGGCTAATGTTTGAGGCCTCGGGATTGTATCAGTATCATGTATAAACTTCATGTTTATAAAGGCAATGGTTGTTATTCATGTTGTTGCATTATCTGCTGTCATATGTATACTTCTGAATAATGTCTCAATGCTGTTCAGCTTGGCTGACATGCAGTTAAGTCCTTAGTCGAGATATCTTGGTGAACATGAGACAGCCTTGATATGATTGAGACTAATATGTGTTCTAATCTTATAGGATGCTTCGAGCATGGAATAAGATGTAGACTCATAGGTACATTGGATGTACTGGACAGACCCTACTAGGATGTTCAATTGCTTGTCACAATGTGAATAATCCTTGTATGCAAACAAGTGGCATACTTCCTCTGACTTGAGATCACTTGTGTTTCTAAATGATGATTGTCATTGTTTTGAGGTAGTTCAATATCATTTGAAACATAATGGTTATAGACTATCTTGGATAATGATCATGAGTCAGGTTAGGACACTAGTGATAGATAAAGGATTGCCGTCTCCTAGTTTGGAGTGTGATGTTCTAAAGGGGCCCCCTGGATGAGATGATTGAGAAAGTGTATGGCCATACCCAGATGACTATGTTCATCTGATCTAATCATCCTCATCATATTGGAGTTACAAGCTTGACACGCATGTCCAATAAGAACATCCAGTGGCAAAGGAAACATGTATGTCTAGTGAAGTGGATTCACACTTGTGCTATGGTTTGGGTGTAGTCTTGGAAGACTCTTTCCTTTATATCGGGAGACAGTGATGTGTTGCTAGATACCCCTCACTAATCGTGATAACGTAAGTTATCGTTACCGACATTTAAAGGAAACCCTTAGGGTCGCACAATTTGATGATATGGCTTACTTAAGTCAGATCGTGTGGACTGAATTGTTTTGGTTCAGTTTAAGGGATTTAAACTCTGATTGTAAGTGAGATCTGGTCTGATCATGTTTGATTGATTAGGGCTTGAGATCGGTAAGCTTCGATCGAGAGAATTGATGCTAGATCGGTGAGATCAAGAGCATCAAGAGATGAACGGTCAGATCTTGAATCTTAGGGTTTAAGGTGATCTGGACCAAGGCTTGGCTTGATTTGGTCCTTGAACCAAATCCAAATTGAACCGGCTCATGTATGAGCGCATGGTTCAATTTAGAGGGATGAGCGTTCGGTTCACTTGGAGTGAACGCATAACGCATGTATTGAAGCATTTGCTATTTTTGAAAATTCGGTTTTCCAAAGTGAAAAACGCCTCCACGTTCGAGTGCAACGCTTCTCTATTCTCGTCTCTCGCCCCTTGCTCTCAAAGACTCACTCTTGCGTGGTGAAGGTTGACGACAAGAGAGGATTCGGCCAAGAAGTGTAGATCTCATCCCTTCCATACGATAAGGGCACTTGGAGAACCTTGCTAGCACAAGGAACACAAGGAGTAGTCATCATCCTCTTGTGTGCGTCACCTTTGGAGGAGAGCCCTTTCGCCATCTTCTTCCAAGACGCCATTCGAATCAATGGTTATGGTATGATCTTCTTCTTGATCTATTCAATCATTTGACAGTTGATCATATGGCATGTAAAAGATCTTTAAGAAACCCTTGCTTCCTTGCGAATTTTATATGCACCTCCTATTAGGGTTTCGTCCCCCCTTAGATTTAGGGGGCTTTCACAATACTGTTCATCGAGTTCTGCTGCAAATTATGGCACCTGTTTTGTAACTTTTCTTCTTCCCTTCTTCAATTTTTGACACTTTGAAAACATGTTTTATTGTAATTCTTCTTTCATGCAAGCTTTACATCTTTGGGACATGGGGTGTAATCCCCTTTGATTTCTTAATGATAAGATGACTTTATTTTCATCAGAATAATTTTATTATGATGATTCTGCTTATGTGATTATTTGTCTTTGATTCTCTATAGATTGATGTTATTATTCATGTTTTAGAGTTCTCGCAATAAGGACCGAAAGGTGACTTGCTTGAGAACTTAGAACCCTAAAATTGCATATTAGGAACTCTCTTAGGTTAGTTCTTAATTATTTGATTTTAGTGATCTTATTGCCATGATGATAATTTGAATCTAGGGTAGAGTCGAGTTGTGAAACGTGGAGATCTTGCACGAAAGTAAGGATCGGAACGTTGGAGAACCATAAGTAGAACTTGTGTTGAGTCTCGGATGCACGAAAGTGATCATTGAGATTCCACTTGAGACAATCAATTTAGAATTCGGATGCATGAAAGTGATCTCGAGTTCTTTGATTGATGATTTACTTATCTTTAGCATTGGGATAGATCTTGCGCGAAAGCGAGGATTAGTCCCAGCATGATTGTCTGCACGAAAGTGAGATGATCTCTTTATGAAGTAAATTAAGTCTTTATCATGATAAGATTAGTCTAACGAACTTTTATTTAAATCTAGTCATTAGAATTAAGGAGGATGAAACCCTAGTCCCAATGTTTCTCTCTGATTATCTGATTTCGTGTGTTTTCCATCATTGCTTTGCTATTATTTGGTTGTTTAGCTAGTAGGAATACAACTATTTTGTACTTAACGATAAGGTCTCTCTAGTTCGATATCTTTCTTTATTACTTCGAGTATCCGTGTACTTGCGGACACAACAAGTTTTTGGCACCGTTGCCAGGGATTAGTCTAAGGTACACGCCAAACAACTTGGGAAACACCTAGTTTTTGGCGCCGTTGCCGGGGACCTTAGTTTTGTTAATATCAAAATAGTTGTTAGTATTGCCAGACTAGGTTTTATTTGTTTTTTATTTAACTTTGTTTTCTGTTTTTACAGGTTTTGGATTTTCACAAGTTGTGACAGAACTGTGATTTCTGAAATTTGTGAATTTGCTTGTGTTTTATCTTTTTCTATTTTTTTATATATTCTGAAAAAAAAAATAATTTGATTGATTGGTGTTGGATTATCCTTCTGTTCTTGATAGACTTGAAATTATGTTTTTTTATTACAATTCATGGGCATCTGAAAGAGGCAAGGTATACATGCCACAAGGTGAGCATAAAGATTATTCACGATGCACTCTTGCAGATATATTGAAATTTCACTCTATTCCTTCTATTAGATGCAATATTTGTAAATCTAATGATCATTATGCTTCTAAATGTCAATTTAGAAATCATGCAAATCATAATTCATCATGGTATCAAGATGATCAACATGATTCTAGATCTTTTTATGATGATTGCTCTGATCATGTTTCTAAACCATGCTTTGAGGACACTGGAAATTCTAGCTTAGAGTCGATGCTTGAGAAATTGAAGATCATAACAAATAGAAGTAAGGAAATTGAAAATCTTAAGGGGATGATTAGTCAACTTGCTTCTCAAGTAGAATCTTTAACTGTTAATTCTAAAATTTTGGAAACTCGGAAAGCACAACAAGATTGTTTATTTGAGTTTGATTTAGAAGCTGAAAAACTTGATTTAGAAAAATCCCCCTCTGATTTTGATTATTTTGAGATTGAGCCTTATGTGAATATTCATGAATCTCACTCTAATTTTGATAATTGTGAAATTGATTCTTTTGCTAATTTATTTATAGAAAATTTTGAGGAAATTGAAATTGAAAACCCCTCTTTTGAGGAAGTTGATTCTTTTGATGATGCATCATTTGTGGTTAATTCTGATGAAGGACATGAGGGGGTTGATTTACAAAAATCTTATTCTGGTTTTGTTGGTAATTTTGAAATTGATAAATTATTTGATTGTGAGCCTGAGGAAATTGATAAAAATTTGAATGTTACAAACACTAATGAATCTCACTCTGATGTTTTGCCCATATCTTTTGTTGAATCTTTTGATGTATCTGAAAATTTGAGCTTTATTAAGGAATCTATTGAAAGACATAAAACTTATTTTGATGATCCAATGTTTATATCTTGTGATCAAAGTCCTATTGCAATTGAAGACATGAATTTGAAGAAAGGACTTATGATTTTGCTTACTGACAAATTTAGGAAGATTGTTGAATATCCTTTTAGTAGAGTTGAAAATTTTGAATATCTTGATTTCTGCATATTTAAGAAAGCCACTTTGATTGTGATTTATATGCAATTCTGGATTTTTTGATTAGTGGCTAAACTTTTTGGACAAAGAAAATGCAGAAAATTATTTGCTCTTTATTTTGGTACTGATTCCCCTGCTTCACCATGATATTTGATTTTTGGTCAAGCTATGGATCTAAAATTAGCGCTTCTTGGGAGGCAACCCAAGCACTCTTGTTTAGCTTTGTTTCTTTTATTTTAGTTTATTTTTAGAAATAATTTTTCTTCTCTTTTTGTAGGTGAAAACAAGTTTTGGCGTATAATACGGCACCGCCGTAATTAGTTTTACGGTACATTATTTTTGGTCCGTTTTCGACATAAAGTTTTATGATTTTTACAGCAGGGCCATAATGTCTTTCACGTGCCGTAATTTTGAGTGATTTCCTTTCGGAGAGTTTTTTGAAAAATACGGCAATAACGTAATGTGCTTTACGGTGCCGTAATTTGAAACCTTCTTTCTGCATTCTTCTCACTTGACTAGGTGTTTTCTCGCTGCAATTTTAAGAAACTGGGCTAGGAAAAATTTTGATCTTTGGCACAACATTGAAGTACTCATCTTTGTCTATCATCTGGATATTTTTGCTGAATTTTAAAGTTCATGGATCATTTTAAAACACATAGCATCTTTTCGATTCTGATTTATTTCTGCAGCAGTTTTCTTTTGACTATTCTGATTAGCACTTTCGCTGTAAGTTTTTAAGATGCTTAAATAATTTGAAACCAAGATTTTTCACATGGAATATGAAGAACATTTGTCATTCTATCTTGTGGATTAATTATTTTTATGAAAATATTTACTAACCATTCTAGGAAGCATAGGAACTTTTCGAATCTGATTAACTTTTGTGCAGTTTGTGCTGTTTTTTAATCTAAGTAGCCTTCTCTCTACTGATGCCCTAAATTCCTAACAGATTTTGATTCTTTGATTTTTATACATATGAAAAGAACGAGTTTCATTCTATTACATGGTTCTGTCCATTTTCCTTTTGGATCATTAAACTTTATTTTTTGGTATGGCTACTTTTCATAAAAAATTCAAAAATTGCTTGGTTTGCTTTCTGCTTGTTATTGCTTCTTTTGGCTCCAGATCCAGAAATCTATAAGAGCAACTGTCTTCAACCTCTAGCCACCACTGCATCTGCCTCTGACATCACTGTTTCCAGCCATCGACACTAGATTATACTATCTGTAGACTCTTACTTCCTCTACTGCCTCTATTTCCATTGATTAGATTTATTTATGCAATAGACTCTTCATTAGTGACCGATATTTTTTTATCTATGCAGCATTATTTTTGGCACCCACTGGCCAACGATCTCACCTCCAGGACTGTAGACTCTAGCAGGCCACTAGAGATTACTCACTCTACTGTCGGCATCACCGTCATTGCTAGGAGCTCTTCAGCTAGCCTCTATTCCACTTTTGCTTCTCAGCTGCATCAGCTCTTTCCACTAGCACTTTTCTGGATCATCGATGATATATCTGATTCTTTCTTGAGAAAATTATTTTTTATCATTATTATTTTTAGAGACTATTTTTAGACTAAGCCTTATGTATCTTAAATTGTACAGGAAAAATTTTCAAAAGGCACATCTATGGACCTTGCAGCATCTGCCCCGACACTATTTTTGGTCTGAGCCTTATGTAATTTTGGTCAAAGCTTGCTATATAGTTTTGTGAGTATCGTTTACACTCTCTTATTCATGATTATTTCATATGGTTGCATCTTTGATTTACTTTAGATGTATCACTCACTCAGGTTTCTACTCGATATGGTCTCTTGAATCTATCATTTTACACTTTTGAACATTAATTGTTTGAGTTTGATGCTTCTACACCTCTATGACCACCGACACTGCTATTCTATTTCACATGCTTATCTTTCTTTTCGATGTGGTTGTATGATGATTATGATGATACTGATTTCTACTATTTCGATGGGGTTGTATTATGATATTTCGATATTCTGATGAGCTATCTTTGATATGGTTGTAGTATACATGATGATATATTTAGTGTTTACGATGATATTTTGCGATGATGATGAGTATATTTTTATTTTATATTGTTGATGACTTGATTGATTGATGATGAATGGATTCAAATTCATGATTAGAGAAAAACCCTATCATGTTAGATTTATTTCTTCAATGCATATCTATCTGTGAAATTTGACATTAGTTGATGCATGAAATTTTGGGTAGATGTATTATTTGAGGAATAAGATCTAAAGGTGAAACTACTCATTTGAATAAAATGAGTATATGTGATGCAGGAGCACCACCCAGAAGATCCAAGAGAAACAGGAAGCTCCCCGATAGATACGGGGCCTCTAAATGATCTATTAGCCATGATGATTGTTTTGTAAGCCTGTCTTGTGTATGTGGCAGGACAGCACTTTTGTAGCACGTCAGGTGCCTAGGGGTAGTTTAGGAAGGGTAGCCTAGGCATTTTGTTATCTACTTTTGTAGTGGATGTAGTAGGTTGCATAGTTTAGCTTTGAGTGTGTATTTGTACAAAGCACCTCACCCCTCCACCAACCCACTTGAAGCAGCCCACATGGGACCCTAGAACCGGCCCAATTGACCAGCTCAAGACCCACATCTTTGCTGCCCAGCTTCAATACAAACCAACAACAAACATGCGGGTCAAAATAGTCAACATTGGAAGACCGAAGCAAGCCTTAAATCTGCATATGCGACAAAGCTAAAGACCAAAGGAAGAATCTGCTTATAGAGGACTGCAAGCAAGCTGAATTGTTTGCCTAAATGGGGAAAGTTCCAGCTTTACATGTTCCAGGAAAGTCAAGCTCAAAGCAGCCCAAGAACAGGGCTGATTGCCTAACTCAAAGAGGAAAATGAGTAAATGCGCCAGCCTGCCCATCTCAGCCTTGGTTTGAATTCAACTTCAGCAGAATAGGAGTGGAACGTTGGAGGGGAAGGTTAAAAGTCTTTGTACATTGGTTTGGAAGGTATCTGATCTCTTATGAAAAAAGAAACTCCAGCTTGTGTTAGCATTGTGGTAGCTTGGTCTGAGTTAGTGAGTACCGAAACTTCATCTTCCCCAGCTTCATCCGAAACTCCTCCACCCTCCACCAGGAATTCCCATTTCCCCTCCTTCACGTAAGGCTTCTCGATTGCTCACTTGTGGGGCGGCGTGGCATCGCGCAGCGGAAGCGTGGTGGAACCTTGAAGCCTTCGGCTGGGAGTTTGAAGATCTGATCAAGGCCCCCTAAGGACTCTATTACTCTTAGTTTAAAGAGGGCTTGTGGGCATTGTATACAGCCCCCTCTTGCACATGATTGTAACGTTCATTTAAGTTCCCATTCCATAGCTTCGTCGCCCAAAGTCGAGAGCAGCGGGAGCAGGGGGATTCAGAGAAAGGGGTCTTGGCCCCCTTCCCTAAAGGGGGCCGCAGGTAATTCTAAACCGAGTAGGAAAATACTCCATAAGCTGCATGCTAGATCTGCCCTAGTTTTGTGTTTCATACCTCACACTGTTCCATTGCCTACTGTAGTTTACCAACCTTAAATCCCTGTTTGCGCATGCTTAATCCTACCCACTAGAGCTACATGCCTTAGGTCCGATCGTTGGAGTTCCGCTCCTTCTTCAGTGGTATCAGAGGCACCCTGAGGTGCTCTTTGTTTGCGCGAGAGAACAAACCAAAATCTGTTCTATCGACTGAATTTTTGTGTTCTCTGATTTTCTGATCGTCCTGTGTCTAAATCTTCTGTATTCCTGCGCAAATCATTTCTCTTATTTTGCTGCGTTTTGTTCTCTGTTGGTTGAAAGGTTTGTTTGCGGGATTTGCTGAAATTTTTGCGCGCCCAGCTATGTTTGAACTTCTGCTTTGAATGCGCTGGATTTCTGTCCACGGACTTCTGAGTTTTCTGATTCTGTTTCTGAGGCATATTGAGCTCCTTATGCTGGGAAAATCTTTGATAAAACTGTTTGGAAAATTCTTGTGGCATTCTGATTTCACTCTCGTTGAATTTTGCTGAAATACTGATTGTTAGTTTCTGTTGCTGACCTTCACTCGAATTTCTACTTGACTCTTCTGGACGGAG
Source organism: Costus lasius (assembly GCA_027563935.2). Classification (NCBI taxonomy): domain Eukaryota; kingdom Viridiplantae; phylum Streptophyta; class Magnoliopsida; order Zingiberales; family Costaceae; genus Costus; species Costus lasius. The sequence goes on from CM050454.1 coordinate 27,600,338, forward strand.
AGGGCACTTGAGATAACTAACTAATAGTCCATCTCCAAGTCCCCTAGCTCCATCAATTTCGGACACAGTAGATCATTGCGGTGGCTGAAACTTGAATTTCCAGGAGTTGTATTTTAATTGCTACCGATTTGAATTTCTGTGAGAGTTTATTGGATTTCTGTACTTGGATTCTATCAGCGTTTGCTGATCAAGAGGCCCTGCCAACTATCTAACTAATAGGTAGATTTCAGGACTTAAAGCTATGCAAATTCAGCGTAGCAACTTCATTGCTGCAGAAATTGAGACTGCTACTGTAGCTTACCGTTTTCTGTTTTGAAGCTATTTTGGATTCTGCTTGCTGTCTAGTTTCGTGAAGATCTTTTAGAGCCCCCGAGCCAGCAGTCTATTCAACTAATAGATAGATCTGTGGTTCCCTAATTGCACACGGTTGGCACAATACGTTAGTGCGGTGACCGAGAGTGCAAATCACTGCAGCTGAGGAATCCGATTACTGTTCTTACCAGATTTTACTTTAGCTTGCAATTGCGTAGTTTTGAAGGATCGGAGGCTATCTAAGACAATAGATACCCCTCTGCTCCTATTCACGTGTGACCATACCTTCCGATCCCACAGCAGATTAGTGCCATTGGGATTTTAAGGATTGGCGAAGCCGAGAGCATTTCTTCTTGCATTTACTGTTCACTGCCGACTTCTGTTTTAATTTTCTAAGCTGAGCTTTATTTCTTTCATTATGGTGAATACTAGGAGCCGGGCTGTTAATGATGCTACTGAAGGGGAAAAGTCCTCCCATAATGAAATCATTAGGATGTTGAGTGAGTTAACTCAGCATCTAGCTAGGGTGGAAGAAAACCAACGCATCAATAGTCAAAGACCCCCTGCATTATATGTTGACCATGAACACAATCCACACCAATCTCCTAGGGTAACCCAAGAGAACTCTTGGGGTGAGGGGCCTAGCCGTACTGAACCTAGACCTGGTAGAGCTGATCCCAGGCATGATCCCCACCCACATCATTCTAGGACGGAACCCAGACATGATTATCATCAACATAATCATAGAATTCCTCACCATACTGAACTAGAAGAACCTTATAGGGTCCATGAGGATGCCGATATCTTCAAAACTTTGAGGATGACCCCCCCACTGTTTGACGGGACTACGGACACACCGGGTTACCAGGAATGGGAGGCCCTTGTGGAACAATACTTTGACTGTCAATCCATCTCGGATAGAAACAAAGTCAAGTATGCCCGTTTCCTACTACGCGGGACTGCCCTCGTGTACTGGACTGGGGTAGAAAAGCAGATTGAACGGAGAGGCCTAGCCCCTATCACAAGCTGGGAGACTATGAAAAATAGGCTCGGTGAAAAGTATGTGTCCCCTCACTATAGACAGCGAACCTATGACCAGTTGACTAGGTTAGCTCAAGGGACTGACACTGTAATAGAATACACTAACAAATTTGATAACCTCCTGATTAGGTGTGGCATTGAAGAAGAGCCATGGGTTACCATTAATAGGTATAAGGCTGGGCTTAGACCTGAGATTAGGAGGGCCTTAGTGTACCGACCCACCGATAGCGTGCAGGAAGTATCCCAGCTTGCTAGTAAATCGAGTATGAGTTTAGGCAGTATAGGGCCCCACCTATCATCAATAGGACCCAGCTTGTTATAACCTAAATTTAATAAATTTAATTTTTGAAATTCAGAAATTTAGTTTTGGAATTTTATGATTTTTTAGAAAATTATTCGGAATTTTAAAAGTTTAAAATTCGAGTTTTTATAAAAATATTCGTTTTTGCGCTCGCGGGGGCTCGAACCCGCGTCGCGCACGAGGAAATGTCGCCGCCTAACCAACCGGCCGATTTGTGGTTTTAACATTATATCGGATTTAAAAATTTTATATTATATTTAAAATTTGATTTGGGGAACGAGTCAACCCGTCGTCTTCCCCGCGGATCTCGGCGATTTTCTCGCCGCCGCGTTCTCGCCGTCTGGAACGAGTTTTACCTCTATATTAGAGGGCTTTTGCTCGACTCGAGGAGTTTCGAACCCTAGCCTGTCCTCACCCCTCGACGCGCCGCCAGGAAGGAGAAATCGCGCTCAAACTCGTCGTCGGAGTTCGAGCGGTGCCGCCTCGTGTTCCAGCCATCCAGCGCCTTTGTCGACGGCGATCTTTGTGTTCTGGGCTACGATACATCGTCGTAGCAAGGTATGTAAGCTTCTGTGTAGTTTTCGTGAAGTTCCGTTTGGGTTTGAGTATGTTTTGTGTATCGACGGCGGCGGCGCCACCGTCGATACTTGCTGTCGTTTCGGGTGCTTCGACCGTGGGTCGAAAGCTTGCCAAAGCTCGTCGTAGAGCCTCGCCTTGTCGTCCGGAGTCTACTGGCGAAGTTTGGCGGTGTTCCGATCTTCGACGCATTCTCGCGAGCTCGCCGGCGCAAGCAGCGGACGCAAGTCCGGCGGCCTTGCGCGGCGGAGGTCGGGCGGCGCGGCGGCGGCCGGTTCGAGTTTTAATTAAGTTTTGGGTTCGGTTTATTTTGAAATAAACCATCGGCTGTTTTGAAATTGATTTGAACCGGACCGAGTGGTTCAATTTTGTTTCGGGTCAGTTCTTGAATTTCGACCGGTTCGACCCCGATTCTGTCGAATCCTGGCCGGTTCAGGTAGTCGTTGGAAAGATAATTAAATTTCCTATCTAATGGTAGTCTGTATATCTTTAGATGAGATTTATATTTTGTGTAATTGAAGTTAGAAGTCTCGGTTTGACTTGGTTCAGGGTGAATTTGACCGGTTCAGTGCAATTCTGTTCGGTTCAGTGGGTTTTAGGTTCGGTTCATATGATCTGAGACTGGTTCTTTAGGTTTAGGGTTATGTTCTACATGTTGGTAGTTTTGGTTTTCAAATTAGAATGTTTAATGATAGAGTTCATGTACAAATTCATGTTACAGAGTGGTTGGTCCAATAATCGGCTTGCATTGTTTGATATACAAACTTATTGGCTTTTCAAAAGAATTAAGGATAACAGCGATTGAGGTAGGAATCTTACCCTACTCCTTTCTTACAGTGTCAATAATAGGAATTGCTACTTAATCCTTTGACTTGATATTTGATGCATATGATAGAATTAATTGACACTGATATCTGATTGCTTCATCTGCTTGGTTTGTTTCTGAAATTCCTGTTGAACTCAATTATCTTGATTATTTGGTCATATTCTGTTTCTATATGATTGGTTAACAAATCTGTTTGAGATATCTGATTTATTGGCTTATGAACCTGATTGAACAATTGTGTATCTGAGATATTGGCACGTAAGTATGTGAAGCCGTTGTAAATCTGAGATGATAAAGTCGTGATATATTTTGACCTCTGACCTGGATGATTTATTCTCCAGTGGCCTGTTTATCTGAGTTATAGTTCTGATTATATCAGACTATCTGAGTTATAGTTCTGATTATATCAGACTATCTGAGATGCCGGATAGGGCACCGCCAGTTGTCCTCGGGACAATACTACGGATGTCAGATGTTGGACGCAACATTCACCGGACTGTTTGAGACAGTCGTTCCATTGCATGAGCAACAGTGGAAACACTCTGAAAATGAGTGCGGCTCTTGATTGAGATATGTTGGCCAGCTTGATGATTTGCACGACATTCCTATATTATTTGTATATCATTGTTTCAGTTATTGTGTTATCCTGTTATTTGATTCCCTCACCATGTTTGTTGATTCCTACTTAGTATTTCTGCTAACTCCCTTTGTTTCTCTTCCAGGTACAGAGTTAGCTTCTGGGAGGGATATAGTAGATAGCAGATACCAGCCGAGTTAAGATAGTTGTCTTTCGTATTTTATTCAGTTGATAATTTGGATAGTTGTATCCAGATATTGTGTTATAAAATTGTAGATGTTAAGATTGGACCTTTTATTAAATAAATGATATTGGATTATTGTAGTTCTCTGGTTCCTATCAATATTGTTACTCCCTGGGGAACCCTGAGCTAGAAATAGCCGGCTTCCGCCAGGGCGTGACACAGCTTGTCCCAGCAGCTACCCCCACTAAGGGCACCCATCCTAGTGCGCCACCTCAAGGTGCACCTGCGCCTCCTAGACCTGCCCCACCCCTTAACAAGGTCATATGTTACAAGTGTTCGAAACCCGGCCACCTTTCTAAGGACTGTAGGAGGCAGACCTTACTCATGACCGAGGACCCCTTAGAGCCTACCCTCGAGCCACCTTTGGAGCAAGAAGACCTTGGTGAGGACATATATGCCCCTGATTACAATAGCGAGGATGACCCTGTGAATACCATCGTAGGAGTAGTTAGATGTACCATCCTTAAGGATACTCACCCCGAGGACTGGCGGCGAACTAGCTTGTTTTACACATACACCCGTTGCAATGGAAAGGTTTGCAAAATAGTAGTAGATAGTGGGAGCAATCTAAATGTCATATCTAAAGGGGCTGCCACCAAGTTCGGACTTGACCTCGAGGGCCACCCTAAACCATATAGCATTTCCTGGGTAGACCAAACAAATATACCTGTCACCCATAGGTGTGCTGTCCCCTTGCAGCTTGCTGCTTACCAAGGAAAAATCTGGTGTGATGTCACCAATATGGACGTTGCTGATATCCTGCTTGGTCGACCATGGCTCTACGATCTAGATGTCACACACTATGGCCGGAGCAATACTTACACCTTCATGCATAACGGTAGGAAAATTACCCTAGTGCCTAGTTTGCCCCGTGAGATTAGAGCCTCGCACACCAAAGGCAAGACTACTGAGACACCTAAAGGCCATATCTCTGCTTAGAGCGCAACCCTTTCTACATGAGGTTCAAGAGACGGGTCAGCTCTACACCCTGATTGTTAAGCCAAGTGAGGAGGCCCCGGCAAGTGAGGTACCCCCGGAAGTGCTCCAGCTGCTTGAAGAGTATCGTGAGATTACCCCGGCGGAGCTCCCTGAGGAGCTCCCACCTGAGCGTGACATTCAACATGCCATCGACTTGGTTCCTGGAGCCACCCTTCCCCACCTACCCCACTATCGGATGAGTCCTACGGAGCATGAGGAGCTCCGGAGGCAGGTTGATGACCTTCTGAGTAAGGGACTAATTAGAGAGAGCCTAAGCCCATGTGCTGTCCCTGCCCTGCTGACCCCGAAGAAGGATGGTACCTGGCGCATGTGTATAGACTGCCGGGCCATAAACAAGATAACCGTGAAATACCGGTTCCCTATACCCCGCCTTGACGACATGCTCGACCTGATCGCTGGATCCACTTGGTTCTCCAAGTTGGATCTGCGAAGCGGGTACCATCAAGTTAGGATCCGGGAAGGAGACGAATGGAAGACATCGTTTAAGACCGCCGATGGACTTTATGAGTGGTTGGTGATGCCTTTTGGCCTCACCAATGCCCCATCCACCTTTATGCGACTCATGAATCATGTGCTAAAACCTTATATAGGGAAATTCCTTGTTGTTTATTTCGATGACATATTAATCTTTAGTCAAAACAAGGAAGAGCACCTGGAGCATACCCGGGCCCTGTTAGACATCCTAAAACAGGAAAGGTTGTTTCTCAACCTAAAGAAGTGTGTGTTAATGACCCAGGAGGTAGAGTTCCTGGGGTTCATCATCTCCGCCGCCGGACTTAAGGCTGATCCTTCTAAGATCAAGGTTGTCATAGAGTGGCCCACACCCACGTCCATCACGGAGGTACGGAGCTTCCATGGATTGGCCACCTTCTATAGGCGTTTCATTCATGGATTCAGCATGGTTGTCGCTCCCATTACTAATTGCCTACAAAAGAAGACCTTTGAGTGGACCCCCGCGGCTGAGAAAGCCTTTCTTGAACTTAAGTCCAAAATCACAACCGCCCCAGTCTTGCGATTACCCGATTTTAGTAAAGTCTTCATTGTTGATTGTGATGCCTCTGGAGTAGGGATTGGGGGTACCTTGACTCAGGAGGGACACCCCATAGCTTTCTTTAGTGAGAAGTTAAATGATGTCAGACAACGGTACTCGACTTATGATAAAGAATTTTATGCCGTGGTCCAATCCTTGAAACATTGGAGACATTATTTGATTCATACCGAGTTCATCTTAAATAGTGACCATCAGGCCCTGGTATTTCTGAATAGTCAGACCAAGTTGAACCCACGCCATGCTAAGTGGGTTGAGTTTTTGCAGCAATACACGTTTGTGCTCAAGCACAAGTCAGGTACCCAAAATAAGGTGGCTGATGCCTTAAGCCGGCGGACGCTATTGTTGAACACTTTGAGGGTCACTGTTACTGGATTCGAGCGGTTGAGGGACGAGTACCTTGAGTGCCCTGATTTTGGCAAGATCTATAATGATAAGGCTAGCAAACCCCATACCCATGCAGAATATACTATTAAGGATAAATATCTTTTTAAGGGAAATCGACTTTGTATTCCTAAGACCTCCATGCGTGACTTCCTGGCTTGAGAAATACATGGGGGTGGTTCTGCTAGCCACCACGGGAGAGACAAAACCCAGGCTATGGTTGAGGAGAGATTCTGTTGGCCCACCTTGGGGAGAGATGTGGCTAAGATAGTGGAACATTGTATGACCTGTCAATTCTATAAGACTCAAAAGCACAACACTGGCCTCTATACACCACTGCCCTTACCCGAGGGCCCATGGCAAGACCTGAGTATGGATTTTGTGGTGGGACTACCCCGGACTAGCTCGCGCCATGATTCCATCTTTGTAGTTGTTGACCGATTTTCCAAGATGGCCCACTTTATCCCCTGTAGTAAGACCACCGATGCATCTCGTGTGGCACGCCTTTTTTTTAAGGAGGTGGTTCGTTTACACGGCCTACCTCTCACCATTGTCTCGGACAGGGACACTAAATTCGTAAGCCACTTTTGGATGACCTTATGGAAGTTGTTAGGTACCAAGCTGAATTTTTCCACTGCCTACCACCCTCAGTCTGATGGACAAACTGAGGTGGTTAATCGATCCCTTGGCAATATCCTTAGATGCATCGTGGGAGAGCACCCAGGAAACTGGGACAACCTCTTACCGACAGCAGAGTTTGCCTTCAGCAGTGCCGTTAACAGGACCACTGGACTTAGCCCTTTCCAAATTAACATAGGGTACCAGCCTAGGAAGCCCATTGACCTGGCCCCCCTCCCCGCCCCCTTCCAAACTTCTCATTCCCCATTGACGTTTGCACAACATATTCTGAAAATCCACAATGACGTCAAAGAACATATAACCAATAATACCTTAAAATACCAAACTGCTGCTAATGAACATAGGAGGCATGTATCTTTCAAAGAAGGGGGTTTGGTTATTTTCAGGAACAGGAAGGAACGACTCCAGGGTGGAAACCACAAGTTACAAGCACGAGGCATGGGGCCATTCCGGATCAAGAAAAAGGTCAACGACAATGCATATACCTTGGACTTGCCCACAGCATTGAACATTCGCCCCAAGGTGAATGTGGAGGATCTCACGCTTTACAAAGAACCCCTCTTGATTGAAGCGCCTTGATGTAGGGGGGAAAACACAGAACAAGGTGCATGCAAACAACGCTTTGTAAAAATAGTTTTTTTGTATTTTTATAATAAAAACCGAGATTACTGCTAACGGAGTTGGAAAATATATTTTTTTTGTATTTTTTAAATAGGGAAAATCGAAGAACTAAGTTACTTTAAACTACGAATTTGAAAGACACTTAATCTATGAAATGAAATTGCTAGTAGAAATACTCACAGTGCGATCCTTGAGAATAGAAGGATCGTAACGTCCCGATCTTCAACGGTCCTACTCTGATGGAAGGTATTGCATCATTACAAGCAAACACAAACAAACGGGATCCGCACATGCCACGGATTCATATTACAACCAAGAACTAAGGGGGAGGTTAAGCCTCACAAGTTCCCTTAACACTTTGACTAAAGAGAGTGGGGAAAAAGAGGGGGGAAGAGAATTTGCGCCAAGAGGATCTTCCAAGCCTTGCGTTTCCCTACAATAAGAATTTTGATTAGTGTAGAAACAAGCTCTAGAAATCAAAGAAGGAAGAGGTGAAAGAACTTAGCCGATTAGGAGTCTTGTTGATGTTGCTCTTCATGCTAGGCGAAAGTGAAGGATCCTTGGAGATCTTTGTTGTTGCCGAGATCAAAGAATGAGGGAACTTCCTTAGAGTCTCGCCAAGGTGTACAAATCCTGCAAGGGTGCATGCGTTGAGGGCTTTGATAAGAAGGGGGAGAGGGGAAAGGGCTCGGCCCTTTAGAGAAGAGGGGGAGAAAGAACAACTTGGGTGACACAAGCACCAATGCTAACACAAGGATTTTTTTTTTCATCTAGGCAACTACTCGACAATGAAGAGATGGTTACAATTTATAGGCTCAACAAGCCATGGGCAAGGATGACAATTCACCCTAGGCGCAATCACAAGTTTTATGGAAGAAATTAATGCTCAATTAAAACATTTCCTTTGTCAATTTTGAATTTCAAATTCTTTCTTTGATGGAGCTTCCTTGTGGCCGAATTCTCTTAAGCTCCTTCCTTGTTTGCTTGGATGAAAGGGGCGCCCATTTTGAATTTCGAAAAGCCTTCCTTCAAGAGCTTGGGCGGCTAGAGTTTTCCAAAGTTGGTTCCACAAATTGGGGATCTAGATGGTGATCCCTTGATTTGTGGATCTTGATTGATCCTTGATGGCTAGGCGCATTGAAGGCTCCTCCTTTGGTAAGTTGTGGGCTGGTTCTTCAATTTCGAATTTTCCTCTTATTAGGTGGCGCCTTGGGTTGATTTGGAAGGTGAAGTTGCATTCATTCCGAGCTCCTTCAACTTGAAGTCTTTAGTCAAGTGTTGAAGTGCTTCTTTCCATAATTGGAGCTTCACTTTGAGTGGCTTAGCTTGAGCTTCCTAGCTCCCCTTGAGCTGGGCTTTAACCTGCCCAATTATTGACACAAAAACCAGTAGGCTATTCTAGGAGATAATGCATGACCTAATAAGGAAACTATAGGGTGCCCTAGGGCTTTATTCAAAGCAAATTGGAAAAGTGCAAATAAGGAAAGAGGGTGGCCTAGGAGGGAAGGCCATGTCTGATGGGCTTCCTCCTAACCCTTCCAGACCTTCTAGGGGCAGGGTTGGTCTCTCCATCATTTCTCCCCGGGTGGGAAGAATTCTCCTCTGGAGAATTATCCTTGTACCCTTGGAGTAATTCTGGAGCGGCCTGGGCCAACTCACTTTCGGGAAGCCAAGCCTCTTCACCCGACGTAAACTTAACACGATAAAATACTTGTACCTCGTCCGGGGTGAGTCGGGTCTGGTCCTCAAGTATGCTCTGTGGCTCGAGCCTGTCAGTCAATTCCTCGATGAGTACTGGCTCCTCATAGTGTGTGAGATCCTCCACGTTGACAGTGGTGGGGATCCCCAAATCCGGTGGTAGATCCAAGATGTAGGCGTTATCGTTGATCTTATCCACAATGGTAAAGGGTCCGAGTCCCTTTGCGTCCAACTTGCGGCCAGATCCATGGATGCGCTCCTCCCTGACCCACAGTATAACCTGTTCACCTACAGAAAATTTCCTTTCTCGGCGTTTCTTGTTAGCACCCTTTCGATCGGAATTAACAGCATCAAGCATTTGGCAATGTATTTCGTGATGCAAATGGGACATGTGAGTAGCAAAATCTTTAGCAGACATAGAATTATGAGAGTGCTTAGGTAAAGGAAATAAATCAACAGGTTTTTTAGGCTGGTACCCTAAGTTGGCTTGAAAAGGGGACAATCCCGTGGTTTTGTTGACAACACTATTGTAGGAGAACTCGGCAATGGGTAATAGCTTATCCCATGTGCATGGGTGCTCTCCTACCAAACTCCTCAAAATACTCCCAAGTGACCGATTGACCACTTCGGTCTGCCCATCCGTCTGAGGATGATAGGCCGTGGAGAATTTGAGTTTGGTTCCCAACATAGCCCACAGGGTTTTCCAGAAATGTCCAACAAACCTGGAATCCCTATCAGAAACTATAGTCAGAGGGGTACCTCTATGTTTAACAACTTCTTTAAAGAATAACCTAGCTACATGTGATGCATCTGTAGTTTTGTAGCAAGGTATGAAGTGTGCCATCTTGGTAAACCTATCCACTACGACAAAAATAGAGTCATGTCTGGAGGGAGTCCTTGGTAAACCTAAGATGAAATCAATGCTAATGTCCTGCCAAGGTGCTTGAGGAATGGGTAGGGGTGTGTACAGACCAAAGTTATGTTTCTGAGTTTTTCTGGTCTGACAAGTCCTACAATGTTTAACAACCTTGGCCACATCCCTATAGAGGTTCGGCCAGAAGAACCGTTCCTCCACTAAGGCTTGAGTCTTGTCCCGGCCATGGTGCCCAGTAGACTCTCCTCCGTGGATCTCCCAAACAAGGAAGTCTCGGATTGAGGTCTTGGGGACGCACAACTTTGGCCCAAGAAACAAAAACCCATCCCTTAGAGTATAGAGGGGATGACTCAAGGGGTCTATGCTAAGCTCAGAATATATGCTAGAAAAATCAGGACATTCTAAATATTCATGCTTCATGCGATCAAATCCAACTACTTCAACAGATAATTTTTGCACAAGTAAAGCTACTCTACTTAAAGCATCATCAACTTTATTTTCAATCCCAGACTTATGTTTCAAAACAAAGGTGTACTGTTGAAGGTATTCTACCCATTTAGCATGTCTAGCATTTAATTTCTTTTGAGCACTTAAAAAAGATAGAGCCTGGTGGTCACTATTCAAAATAAATTCATTGTATATTAGATAGTGTCTCCAGTGCCTTAAAGATTGAACTACAGCATAGAACTCCTTATCGTAGGTGGTATATCTTTGTTTAGCCTCATTTAATTTCTCGCTAAAGTAGGCTATGGGGTGACCTTCCTGACTAAGGGTACCTCCTATTCCTACTCCTGAGGCATCACAGTCCACTATGAAAACCTTAGAGAAGTCAGGTAATCTTAGGACTGGGGCAGTGGTCATTCTAGCTTTAAGCTCCTCAAAAGCTCTACTAGCAGACTTAGGCCAACTAAACTCACCTAGTTTCATACAATTGGTTATAGGGGCTACTCTGGTGCTAAAGTTTCTAATGAATCTTCTATAGAAGGCAGCTAGACCATGGAAGCTCCTAATCTCAGTCAAAGTTTGGGTTCAGGCCAGTCTAAGATGGCTTGAATCTTGCTAGGGTCAGCTTGAAGTCCTTGGTCAGACACTATGAATCCTAGGAAGATAACCCTAGGGGAGAGGAAAGAACACTTCTTCAGGTTAAGATATAACTTTTCTTCCTTAAGTAAATCTAGGGTTTTCCTAAGGTGTTCCATGTGTTCTTCTTGGGTCTTGCTATAGATTAGGATGTCATCGAAGTAAACTACTAAGAATCTTCCTATATAAGGCTTCAAGACCTGGTTCATCAATCTCATAAAAGTTGAGGGGGCATTAGAAAGACCAAAGGGCATGACTAGCCATTCATACAAACCATCCTTAGTCTTAAAAGCTGTCTTCCACTCATCCCCAAGTCTTATCCTAACTTGGTGGTATCCACTTCTAAGGTCTAGCTTGCTAAATCACTTAGAACCTACCAGCATGTCAAGCAGGTCGTCTAATCTTGGGATGGGAAATCTATACTTGATGGTTATCCTGTTCATTGCCCTACAGTCTATACACATGCGCCAGCTTCCATCCTTCTTTGGGGTAAGAAGGGCGGGGACTGCACATGGGCTAAGGCTTTCCCTAATGAAACCCTTGTCTAAAAGTTCATCTACTTGCCTCTTGAGCTCTTGATGCTCAGTGGGGTTCATCCTATAGTGGGGCAAGTGTGGGAGAGTAGAACCTAGGACAAGGTCTATAGCATGTTGGATTTCTCTAAGGGGAGGTAATCCATTGGGAAGTTCATCTCTAGTGAGCTTAGAGTACCCTGAAGTAGGGTCTCAACTTATAGGGGTATAGGTGACTCCTCATCTAAGTTGGTTTCCTTAATAACTAGGGAGTACACTTGCTTGGATTCTAAGCAGTCCTGGGTAAAGGCATGGGGCCTTATGAGTTGGATGGTAGGTTTGGGTTCCTTAGGTTCCTCTATCCTACTCTTATTGGTGGAAGCCTTAAGTTCCTTAGGCATAGAAGGCTTCAGTTTGATCTTTTGCCCATCATGGCTAAAGACATAGGTGTTAGTCCGACCGTAGTGGATAACATCCATGTCAAATAACCACGGACGACCGAGTAAGACTTGGGCGACATCCATTGTTATGACGTCACACCAAATCTTGCCTTGGTAGATGGCAAACTGAAGGGGCACTAAGCACCTATGGGTGACTGGGACACTAGACTGATTGACCCAGGATATACTATAGGGATTAGGGTGTGGTTCTGCCTTAAGGTTGAATTTTACTAAGGCTGTGTGAGAGACCGCGTTTAGACTACTTCCCCCATCTATCACTACTTTGCACATGTTGCCATTGCATTTCGTGTAGTTGTGGAAAATACTGGTCCTACGCCAGTCCTCAGTTGGGGTAGGTTTGATCAGGGTGCACCTAACCACTCCTAAGGTGTCTTGGGTTTGCTCTTCCCCACTATCATAGATTAACTCTTCACAAATCATACATCCAGAGTCAGGGTTATGGGTCTCTTCATGATTCTCCTCATAAGTCTCCTCATGTTTTTCTTCACCTAAGTATAGGACTCTCTTCAGGCAGTCTTTCATATAGTGTCCTACTTGGTAGCAAGCATGGCAAGTGACTCTAGGCTCTTGGACAGTCCTAGGTTTAGAGGGTGTTGATGTGGTGGCTTTGGGTTGGGAGCTTGAGGGATTAGATGTAGGTGTCTTAGGATAAGTTTTAGGGGAACTAAACTCTCTCCTAAAAGCTCTTTTTAGGTTTTTCTCTACTTCTAAGGCTCTTTGGTAGGCAGTTTCTATAGAGTCTATGTGGTAGTAGGTCATACCCCTTTTGATTTCAGGCCTAAGCCCATTCTTATATCTGCTAAGGGTGACATGGGGCAGTTCATGCATACCACTCCTAAGAAGGAGCTCATCAAACTTGGTTGTGTAGTCAGTAACGGTGAGGTTTCCTTGTACTAGACCTATGGTTTGATCTACTAGCTTGGTCTGATAATAGGGTGGGACATATTTTTCCTTTAGCTTTTGGTACATCTCATCCCATCTTTCAATAGGTGGACGACCAAAATTCTCAAGGCTCCTTTCCACATTTGTCCAATACAATCTAGCAGTACCCTCTAAAAGACAACGGGTGAACCTAACTTTGGAGTGCTCAGGCATTAGGCTCCAGTCAAAATATTGCTCAAGTTTGACAGCCCAATCTAGGAATTCTCTAGGATCAAGGGAACCACTAAAGGTTGGAGGTGTGAGTTTGATGTTGCGGTGCACATCATCCTCCCTAGGTCTTTGATATGGTCGAGCATGTGGCTCTTCCCATTCAGGTTCTTGGACTCTCCTATTATGGTTCCTATTGTTTTGGGGATGTTCACCTAGGATGGGTTCACTTGAGGGCCGACTAGGGGGTCTATCATCCCTAAGATTTTCAGGATTTGGGAGTCTAGCTCTAATATCCCTAAGTTCTTCTTGGAAGGACGCCATCATGTTAAAGAGTCTAGCCATGTCATTAGGTTCAGTTTGTCTAGTAAAATCATTGGATTCAGGGTGATTATTGTAATTTGCTCCCGATCTAGTAGTCATGGTCAAAGATAGTTTTTGAAAGAAGTTAGTTTTGAAAATAAGGCTCCTAAAAGTGATATATTATATGATAGCCTTTTATGAGATCAACTTCTTTCAAACACCTAGGTCCAAGAAAGTCTTAGAATTTTAAAAATTAGTTTTTAGGCTAAAAATCTATTCTAAGAGAGGCTTTGATACCAACTGATGTAGGGGGGGAAAACACAGAACAAGGTGCATGCAAACAACGCTTTGTAAAAATAGTTTTTTTGTATTTTTATAATAAAAACCGAGATTACGGCTAACGGAGTTGGAAAATATATTTTTTTTGTATTTTGTAAATAGGGAAAATCGAAGAACTAAGTTACTTTAAACTACGAATTTGAAAGACACTTAATCTATGAAATGAAATTGCTAGTAGAAATACTCACAGTGCGATCATTGAGAATAGAAGGATCGTAACGTCCCGGTCTTCAACGGTCCTACTCTGATGGAAGGTATTACATCATTACAAGCAAACACAAACAAATGGGATCTGCACATGCCACGGATTCATATTACAACCAAGAACTAAGGGGGAGGTTAAGCCTCACAAGTTCCCTTAACACTTTGACTAAAGAGAGTGGGGAAAAAGAGGGGGGAAGAGAATTTGCGCCAAGAGGATCTTCCAAGCCTTGCGTTTCCCTACAATAAGAATTTTGATTAGTGTAGAAACAAGCTCTAGAAATCAAAGAAGGAAGAGGTGAAAGAACTTAGCCGATTAGGAGTCTTGTTGATGTTGCTCTTCATGCTAGGCGAAAGTGAAGGATCCTTGGAGATCTTTGTTGTTGCCGAGATCAAAGGATGAGGGAACTTCCTTAGAGTCTCGCCAAGGTGTACAAATCCTTCAAGGGTGCATGCGTTGAGGGCTTTGAGAAGAAGGGGGAGAGGGGAAAGGGCTCGGCCCTTTAGAGAAGAGGGGGAGATAGAACAACTTGGGCGACACAAGCACCAATGCTAACACAAGGATTTTTTTTTTTCATCTAGGCAACTACTCGACAATGAAGAGATGGTTACAATTTATAGGCTCAACAAGCCATGGGCAAGGATGACAATTCACCCTAGGCGCAATCACAAGTTTTATGGAAGAAATTAATGCTCAATTAAAACATTTCCTTTGTCAATTTTGAATTTCAAATTCTTTCTTTGATGGAGCTTCCTTGTGGCCGAATTCTCTTAAGCTCCTTCCTTGTTTGCTTGGATGAAAGGGGCGCCCATTTTGAATTTCGAAAAGCCTTCCTTCAAGAGCTTGGGCGGCTAGAGTTTTCCAAAGTTGGTTCCACAAATTGGGGATCTAGATGGTGATCCCTTGATTTGTGGATCTTGATTGATCCTTGATGGCTAGGCGCATTGAAGGCTCCTCCTTTGGTAAGTTGTGGGCTGGTTCTTCAATTTCGAATTTTCCTCTTATTAGGTGGCGCCTTGGGTTGATTTGGAAGGTGAAGTTGCATTCATTCCGAGCTCCTTCAACTTGAAGTCTTTAGTCAAGTGTTGAAGTGCTTCTTTCCATAATTGGAGCTTCACTTTGAGTGGCTTAGCTTGAGCTTCCTAGCTCCCCTTGAGCTGGGCTTTAACCTGCCCAATTATTGACACAAAAACCAGTAGGCTATTCTAGGAGATAATGCATGACCTAATAAGGAAACTATAGGGTGCCCTAGGGCTTTATTCAAAGCAAATTGGAAAAGTGCAAATAAGGAAAGAGGGTGGCCTAGGAGGGAAGGCCATATCTGATGGGCTTCCTCCTAACCCTTCCAGACCTTCTAGGGGCAGGGTTGGTCTCTCCATCACGCCTGCCAAGCCATTCAAAGAAGTCAGCGCCATTTTGGAAGAGCAACAACGAATCACCCACCAGGGGACACACAACTACTACTTGATCCGTTGTGCGGACCACACCGAGACTTGGATACCCGAGGCCGACGTCCACAACCTTGTTCCAGACATGCTCCACCTCTTCAAGTTAAATTCTCTGGAAGAGAATTCCTTCACCCCCGGGGAGGCTGATGCAGGAGCACCACCCAGAAGATCCAAGAGAAACAGGAAGCTCCCCGATAGATACGGGGCCTCTAAATGATCTGTTAGCCATGATGATTGTTTTGTAAGCCTGTCTTGTGTATGTGGTAGGACAGCACTTTTGTAGCACCTCAGGTGCCTAGGGGTAGTTTAGGAAGGGTAGCCTAGGCATTTTGTTATCTACTTTTGTAGTGGATGTAGTAGGTTGCATAGTTTAGGTTTGAGTGTGTATTTGTACAAAGCACCTCACCCCTCCACCAACCCACTTGAAGCAGCCCACATGGGACCCTAGAACCGGCCCAATTGACCAGCTCAAGACCCACATCTTTGCTGCCCAGCTTCAATACAAACCAACAGCAAACATGCGGGTCAAAATAGTCAACATTGGAAGACCGAAGCAAGCCTTAAATCTGCATATGCGACTAAGCTAAAGACCAAAGGAAGAATCTGCTTATAGAGGACTGCAAGCAAGCTGAATTGTTTGCCTAAATGGGGAAAGTTCCAGCTTTACATGTTCCAGGAAAGTCAAGCTCAAAGCAGCCCAAGAACAGGGCTGATTGCCTAACTCAAAGAGGGAAATCAGTAAATGCGCCAGCCTGCCCATCTCAGCCTTGGTTTGAATTCAACTTCAGCATAATAGGAGTGGAACGTTGGAGGGGAAGGTTAAAAGTCTTTGTACATTGGTTTGGAAGGTATCTGATCTCTTATGAAAAAAGAAACTCCAGCTTGTGTTAGCATTGTGGTAGCTTGGTCTGAGTTAGTGAGTACCGAAACTTCATCTTCCCCAGCTTCATCCGAAACTCCTCCACCCTCCACCAGGAATTCCCATTTCCCCTCCTTCACGTAAGGCTTCTCGATTGCTCGCTTGTGGGGCGGCGTGGCATCACGCAGCGGAAGCGTGGTGGAACCTTGAAGCCTTCAGCTGGGAGTTTGAAGATCTGATCAAGGCCCCCTAAGGACTCTATTACTCTTAGTTTAAAGAGGGCTTGTGGGCATTGTATACAGCCCCCTCTTGCACATGATTGTAACGTTCATTTAAGTTCCCATTCCATAGCTTCGTCGCCCAAAGTCGAGAGCAGCGGGAGCAGGGGGATTCAGAGAAAGGGGTCTTGGCCCCCTTCCCTAAAGGGGGCCGCAGGTAATTCTAAACCAAGTAGGAAAATACTCCATAAGCTGCATGCTAGATCTGCCCTAGTTTTGTGTTTCATACCGCACACTGTTCCATTGCCTACTGTAGTTTACCAACCTTAAATCCCTGTTTGCGCATGCTTAATCCAACCCACTAGAGCTACATGCCTTAGGTCCGATCGTTGGAGTTCCGCTCCTTCTTCAATATGAGTATGATTTGAGAATTGAGATCAATTGATCAACCTAGTAGATGTTTAGTCTATTTTTGCTATTTGTTGGGAAATAAGAATCCAAGATCCATAAAAATAGTGAGAGACTCCCCTACTTGGCACTATGTAAAATTGATAGTGGTACCTAAGACTTGGGTTGAAGTCTATGCATGAAAAATAATGAGAGATAAAAAGAATAAAACTCCTCTACTTGGCACTATACAAAATTGACAGTGGTACCGAAGATAACAGTTGAAGTCAAAAATAAAAAGTGTATATCTAAGTGGGTACATGCCGTCCTTACAAAAACAAATAAAATGCATAAAAAAATTAAATTTATGTCTGGAAAAAGATCTTGGAAACCTAATTGCTGTAAAGAAATGCATGATAGATTTGAACTGAAAACTAGGTGAAATCATGAGATTGAAAATTCCATTTATTATAGAAGTTGCAAAGTTTTATTTAATTGAGTTGTGGATCTAGATGATTGAATTCTAATAATGATATGTTTATTTGAAGTTTTGCGAAACAATTGATGGAATTTTTCATTGATGATTGTATTTTAGAAATTTATTGAGCATGAAAATGTTATTCTTTTAATCAATTTTTGATTTTTGCTTGAGGACAAGCAAAGTTTGAGCCTTATGTTTTTGATGACACCAAAATATATAGTATATTTTGTATCATTTTATATATCTTTTCATGCTCAATTGAAGATCTTTTGCTTATTTTTATGCCAAAATTATCAAATATTGCAAAATCTACTTCTATTTTGGTTTTTCATGATTTTCAGATAAAAGACACTATTTTGAGGCGTTTTCATGCAAAATCGAAGACATAGAAGAGTTACCATCATCAAGAGGAGATCACCCGACAAATTTCACACAAAACGGAGCAACTCACCAAAATACGGTAGTGCCATAATATATATAACAGTACCGTATTTTCGTACGCTACCGTAATATCGAGCCACTACCATAATTTGGAGAAATTCTGAACAGAAGATTTTGTTGAAAATATGGCACTGCCATAAACCATTTTACGGGCCGTATTTTGGAGCATTTCAAACCAGAGACTTTTGCTGATTTTACGGCACGACCGTAAACCATTTCACGGTGTTGTATTTATCAGAGATTTCAGACCAGAGAACTCGTCAGATTTTATGGCACTACCACAATAACTTTTACGGGCCGTAATTTTGACACAGGATTAACATAACCAAAATACGACACTGCCGTAAAATAGTTTACGGTCATAATTTCCATTCAAAAACGCGATTTTTACGAGCCTGAAAATTGCGCGGACCATAACTTTTGATCCAGACCTCCAAATTGAGATCTGAAAGATGCTACAGACTCAACATAAAGAGAAGAAGACACACGAATCAAAAAGTGGAATGTTTATCTAGTATTGAGGGAGCAATCGACAGAGAGGTAGTTAGGGTTTGTCCTCGTTCCGAGAGGCGTAGAGGGCACCTCAGGTCGTGATTTCCACTCAGAAGCTTCGCCTAGAGGAGAAGACAACACCCCAGAAGTTTTAGAGGAAAAGGAGATTGATCGGAAGAGAAATTGATGAAATCGGTGGTGACAGCACTGTTCATCGAGTTCTGCTGCAAATTACGGTGTTGTAATGAATCATTACAGCACCTGTTTTGTAACTTTTCTTCTTCCCTTCTTCAATTTTTGACACTTTAAAAATATGTTTTATTGTAATTCTTCTTCCATGCAAGCTTAACATCTTTGGGACTTGGGGTGTACTCCCCTTTGATTTCTTAATGATTATATGACTTTATTTTCTTCAGAATATTTTATTATGATGATTATGCTTATGTGATTGTTTTTCTTTGATTCTCCATAGATTCGTGTTATTATTCATGTTTTAGAGTTCTCGCAATAAGGACCGAAAGGTGACTTGCTTGAGAACTTGGAACCCTAGAATTGCATATTAGGAACTCTCTTAGGTTAGTTCTTAATTATTTGATTTTAGTGATCTTATTGCCATGATGATAATTTGAATCTAGGGTAGAGTCGAGTTGTCAAACATGGAGATCTTGAACGAAAGTGAGGATCAAAACGTTGGAGAACCATAAGTAGAACTTGTGTTGAGTCTCGGATGCACAAAAGTGATCCTTGAGATTCCACTTGAGACAATCAACTTAGAATTCGGATGCACGAAAGTGATCTCGAGTTCTTTGATTGATGATTTACTTATCTTTAGCATTGGGATAGATCTTGCGTGAAAGCGAGGATTAGTCCCTACATGATTATCTGCACGAAAGTGAGATGATCTCTTTATGAAGTAAATTAAGTCTTTATCATGATAAGATTAGTCTGAGGACCTTTTATTTAAATCTAGTCATTATAATTAAGGAGGATGAAACCCTAGTCCCAATGTTTCTCTCTGATTATCTGATTTCGTGTGTTTTCCATCATTGCTTTGCTATTATTTGGTTGCTTAGCTAGTAGGAATACAACTATTTGGTACTTAACAATAAGGTCTATGTGGTTCGATATCTTTCTTTATTACTTCGAGTATTCGTGCACTTGCGGACACAACAAGTTTTTGGCGCCGTTGCCGGGGATTAGTCCAAGGTACACGCCAAACAACTTGGGATACAACAGTTAGTATCCTTCTCTTCACATCAACAACAGCGCCTGCAGTGGCCAAAAATGGCCTCCCCAAAATAATTGGCAGTCTTAAGTCTTCCTCAATTTCCAACACTACAAAATCCGAAGGTACAAAAAATTGACCGACTTTTATGGGAACATCTTCCAATTTTCCAAAAGGTCGTCGAACAAATCGGTCAACCAATTGTAATGTGATATTGGTTGGCTTCATGTCGCCTATGTCGAGTTTCCTACAGATTGACAGGGGCATCAAACTGACACTTGCGCCCAAATCACATAAGGCCCCTTCAAAAGACATGTTGCCGATCTGGCAGGGAATTGAGAAGCTTCTGGATCTTTCAACTTTTGAGAAATCTTGTTCTGTATTATCGCACTGCATTCCTCTGTGAGTGCCACAGTTCCATATTCTTCAATCTTTCACTTATTAGAGAGTATATCTTTTAAAAACTTTGCATAGGTAGGCATCTGTGACAGAGCTTCTGTGAAAGGAATGTTAATGTATAATTTTTTCAATACCTCTAGGAATTTTCCAAACTGCTTATCCAACTTTGCCTTGGCTAATCTATGAGGAAAGGGAATAGGTGGAACATATGCAGGTGGACCCACATATTTCTCTTTTTCTTCCTCAATAGGCTTTTCCTTATCAGGATGTGATTATTTGCATTGCTCCTTGTCAACTGCAGTTGTGATCTCTTCCTCAAGCATCTGGGGCTCATCCAACTGCATATCACTCCTTGTAGTTATTGCGCTGCAATGCTCTCTGGGGTTCATCTCAGGTTGTCCCGGAAGTCTCCCTATGGGTGTACTAGTAGAACTCGCTTGCTAAGCAATATGATTTTCTAACATCTTATTGTGGGTAGCCAGAGCATCCACACGAGATGTTAGCTACTTGACCGCATCAGCGAGGTCATCAGTTGGATGAATCATGCCCTGTAACACAACACACTTAACAAGAAACTGAATTAACGGCAACTAAGAGAAAGGAAAAAGAATCTAACTTATGTGCCAATGAATCTACCTTTGCCGCTAGAGATATCAAGGAATCGTTATGATACTTACCCAAACCTGTGGAAGTAGTACCTCTCTCACTCGACCAGTGGTTATGGTTCATGGTCATATCCTCAAGTAGAGCTGTCGCCTCTTTCATGCCCTTGCTCATGATTGTTCCTCTAGCCGCAGCGTCCAACATCAATATGGTGTTATAATCCAATCCATTATAAAAGATGGGATCAACAACCATGCTTGGAGTCCATGGTGTGGGCTCATACGCTAGAGCTCCTTGAAGCGATCCCAGGCGTCATACAGTGATTCTCCCTCTTGTTGTGCAAAGCAAGTGATCCTGTTACGCAGCTGAACAGTCTTGCTAGGTGGGAAGTATTTGTTCAGAAATGCTTTGGAAAGCTCATCCCAGGTGGTAATTGATCCTACTGTTGGGGTATGCCCTTAAGGCTAATGTTTGAGGCCTTGGGATTGTATAAGTATCATGTAATAAACTCTTATGTTTATAAAGGCATGGTTATTATTCAGGTTGCTACCTTGTCTGCTGTAATAAGTGTACTTCTGAATAATGTCTCAAAGCTGTTCAGCTAGGCTGACATGCATATGTCCTTAGTCGAGATATCTTGGTGAACATGAGACAGCCTTGATATGATTGAGACTAATATGTGTTCTAATCTTATAGGATGCTTCGAGCATGGAATAAGATGTAGACTCATGGGTACATTGGATGTACTGGACAGACCCTACTAGGATATTCAATTGCTTGTCACAATGTGAATGATCCTTGTAAGCACCAAGTGGCACATGTCCTCTGACTTGAGATCACTTGTGTTTCTAAATGATGATTGTCATTGTCTTGAGGTAGTTCAATATCATTTGAAACATAATGATTATAGACTATCTTGGATGGTGAGCTTGAATCAGGTTAGGGCACTAGTGATAGACATAGGATTGCCGTCTCCTTGTTTAAGGAGTGTGATGTTCTAAAGGGCCCCCCTATATGAGATGATTGAGATAGTGTATGGCCATACCCAGATGACTATGTTCATCTGATCTAATCATGCTCATCGTATTGGAGTTACAAGCTTGACCCGCTTGTCCAATAAGAACATCCAGTGGCAAAGGACACATGTATGCCTAGTGAAGTTGATTCACACTTGTGCTGTGGTTTGGGTGAAGTCTTGGAAGACTCTTTCCTTTATATCGGGAGACAGTGATGTGTTGCTAGATACCCCTCACTGATCGTGATAATGAAAGTTATCGTTACCGACATTTAAAGGAAACCCTCAGGGTCGCACAATTTGATGATATGGCTTACTTAAGTCAGATCGTGTGGACTGAATTGTTTGGGTTCAGTTTAAAGGGATAGAGGCTCTGATTGTAAGTGAGATCTGGTCTGATCATGTTTGATTGATTGGGACTTGAGATCGGTAAGCTTCGATCGAGAGTATTGATGCTAGATCGGTGAGATCAAGAGTATCACGAGATCAACGGTTAGATATTGAACCATTGGTTCAATGAGATCTAGACCATGGCTTGGGCTGGTTTAATTGGTTCTTGAACCAAATTGAAATGGATTGAAGTGGCTTGAACCGGTTCACAAGGGTGAACGCTTGGTTCAAGGGGTTAGGCGTTTTGGTTCGGTAATGGGCGCATAGCTTCATCTCTTCCATTTATGGAAAGTATTGAAGGCGACTTCACCTTAACGCCAAAGCGTTTTGGAACGCTCGACTTCAATCCTCTCTTCTCAACGTTCATCCTTGGAGGTGAGAGCATTCGAACGAGAAGAGGAGGAAGGTTGCTCTCGCCAAGCTTGATCTCCAAAAACTCCTTCACGCGACAAGGGATACTTTGGAGCCTTGCTATCACAAGGGACGTTCAAGGTGTAGGCCTTCTTCTTCTTGTGTGCGATTCCTTTGGAGAAGTTCTCTTTGAACTTTGCTTCCAAGCCGACATCCGATCTATGGCATTGGTATGATCACATTCTTGATCTAATGAAATATTATAGTTGATCATATGAGCACATAAGCGATTGAATTCTTGAAACCCTAGCAAAATGCATGCGCCCCCTTGTTTAGGGTTTTCGGCCCCCCTCTTGAAAGGGGTTTTATCCGCTTGCGCTCCCCTTGAAGGGGACCCTCCAATTGGTATCAGAGCTAGGATCTTATATGATTCATATGATTGCTATGTATGTTTTGTGATCCATATATGTTTGATGCTTAGATCTATGTTTTCTCTTCATGCGATTATACTAGTGGATAGTATGTTCATGTTGCGCATGTATGAGAGTTATGTTGTGTTGGCGCTAGTTGAATGGCGCATGTATGATGATTGCGCTTCTTTCATGTTGTTGTAGTTGTTTTTCTTAAAAACCCTAAATGACATGCGCGCCTTGCATATTAGATCTAAGCCGCACCTACAATAAACCCTTAGATGGGTTGATGGGGTTGAAGTCACCTCTAGATTAGATCCAATAGTCTGATCAGACCATCTGACAGCCTAGATGGATCGACTAGATGGCACCTGTGCGCAAGCATGAGGTGGCCATAGGTCGATCGCACCTTAGGCGTGTAGCGAGGTCTGGTTGAGACAACCAGTGAACACACATGAGCTAGGCCCGGGGTCACACCCGCTTGCCAGAACTCATGAGGGTTGTTCAGCCCTTGGCGCATGCATGGTTGACCATTAGGTCAACACGGGTCAGTTAGGACTCGGTGCATGCAAGGGCAGAGGATCTGATTAGATGGATGAGTGGATCCCTATCAATGTACCATTGTAAGGTTGTAGGGGCACATAAGGAAATTAAAATTGATGCCATGGGGTTTTCAAAAATTTAATTTCATGATTGGAACACATGTTGATTGATGCCATGATGTTTGTTTATTTAATCTTATGTGGGTTGCCCTAATGTGTGCTGTGCTGGGGCCTGCGTGCCTGGAGTTAAACTTGTAAATTAATTTGTGATCTGCGAATCACATTTGTACTTAATTTATAATGTATAATTGACCTGCGAGTCAAACTTGTCTAGATAGATCAAATTGTATTTGATTAGACAAGAGCACAAAGGCACACATCCAAGAGGGGCTTTCAGCTGGTGGCGCACCTGAGGTGCTCTTGGCGCTAGGGCCCTGGGTTGGACCAGATGAGATGCAAAAGTCCCAAGAAGAGCAAGTGAAGACTTAAGTTTCTTAAGGTCTTACTTAGGCTTTGGGCTTTTACCACATAAGATGCATGCTTTCTTTTTATTGCTTATATAATTAGAACTGCATGAGTTTATCTTCTGCTATCACCATAGGACTTGCATGATAGTGAGGAAGATAAAAGACCGTTAAAATCCAAACGCTAACATATCAAGCTCGTAAGCCTTCTGACGCGAAACCTCACTGTTCTGATTATCGTTGGAGCCGTGTTGTACCCACTCAGTGGGCACGTCCATCTATCTTCAGACGGTGCTGGATTTCACCTGCGTGTTACAGAGAAGGGATTTATCGCTTCTCGTTGCTCAGCATAGCACGTGGTGGTCCAGGGAGTAGGTCGGGTCAGCTTGACCATGTAGACTACATATGTGGCGCATATGGTAGCACATGGAGGCAGCCATCTGAGGGATCAGAGACTGTGTTGTACCAACTCAGTTGGCACAGTCTGCTGGATTGCCCAGGTGAAGGGGAATCGCACGAGTTGGCGATTGGCTGGGACAGCCTACCAGAAATTAGTGCTTGTCATCTCTGTGCATCTTATCTCGCCTGAGCGGGACGCGGAGACCAAGTATGAAATCTGGATCCCATCTCACTAAAAGAGTGTTACTCTTTCGGACTGTTTTACTGGATTTTACAGTCAGTTAAAATAGTGAGAAAAGGAATCATTCTTAAGTCCTGATTGATTCTTAACATTGATACTGACCTTGCTGTTCTTGCATTGTTGTAGATTCCGGCAGCAACGAACACCATGAGCTTCAATGTGCGATCCCTACTGGAAAGGGAGAAGTTTGCTGGGCCGAACTTCTCTGACTGGTTCGGACACCTTAAGATCGTTCTTAAGGCAGAGAGGAAACTGTATGTCCTCGAGACGGCTGTGCCGCCTCAACCCGCTGCGAACGCCGCAAGGGTGGTTCGCGATGCCTATGAAAAGCATGTCAATGATAGCATTGATGTCGCTTGCCTGATGCTAGCGTCTATGACGCCACCGCTGCAGCGTCAGCATGTGGATATGTCGGCTATAGAAATTATAGCGAACCTCAAGATGCTATATGCTGCACAGGCGAGGACAGAACGCTATAATCTGACGAAGCTGTTCTTTCAGAGCAAACTGGCTGAAGGGAGCCCAGTGGGAGCTCACGTGCTCAAGATGATTGGGCACAAGGAGGCTCTGGAGAAACTGGGGCATACCATCAACCAGGAGCTTGCTGTGGATATTATTCTGCAGTCTCTCCCGCCATCTTTCGATGCGTTCATCATTAACTTTAATATGAACAAAATCGATTGTACGCCGGCAGAGCTGCTGAATATGCTCTTGACTACTGAGGAAACTCTGAAGGGCAAGCCTTCAACCTCTGTCTTAATGGTTCCTTCCAGGAACAAGAAGAAGGGGAAGAAGGGCAAGGCCCCTGTCAAGAATTACAGCAAGGCTCTGAAACAGAAGGTAAAGCGGTCGAAGGACAACAGGTGTTTCCACTGTGGCCAGCTGGGTCACTGGAAAAAGGACTGTAAAGCGCTCCAAGGAGATAAGAGGGGAAGCATCGCTTCTGGCTCAGGTATATATGTGACTGAGGTCATGTTATCTTCTTCTACCATATCATGGGTGTTGGACACTGCATGTGGAGTTCACATTTGTTCAAATGTACAGGAACTCAAGAGAAGAAGGCAGGTGGGACAGCATGAGGTAGACCTACGCGTTGGAAACGGGGCACGGGTTGCTGCTGTTGCTGTAGGAGACTATTTCATTTCTTTACCATCTGGCATTGTATTAGAATTAAACAATTGTTATTTTGTACCCAGTATTACCAAGAATATTATCTCTATTCCTGCTCTTGTCAGGAAAGGATTTGCCTTTGAATGCAATATTTCAAAGTGTGTTTTATCTTGTGATAATATTGTGTATGCAACTGGTTCAATTAACAATGGGTTGTTCATGTTGGACATGGAAAATTCTATACAAAACATTGATAATAAGAAAGCCAAGTATGCTGATGACAGCACCTTGCTATGGCATAGTCGTTTAGGCCATATTAACGAGAAGCGCATTAAGCGGTTGCATGATCATGGACTGCTGGGATCATTCTCCTATGAGGAGATTGATACATGCAAAGCTTGTTTGATGGGTAAAATGACGAAGTCACCTTTTTCTAATAAAGGTCAAAGGGCTTCAGGTTTACTTGACCTTATACACAGTGATGTGTGTGGGCCATTTAGTAAACATGCCAGAGGTGGCTATCAGTACTTCATTACCTTTACTGATGATTTCAGTAGGTATGGGTATGTCTATTTGATGAGACATAAGAGTGAATCTTTTGACAAGTTCAAAGAGTTCAAAAATGAAGTACAGAATCAGTTAGGCCGAAATATCAAGGCACTTCGCTCAGATCGAGGTGGAGAATACTTGAGTCATGCGTTTACTGACTATCTAAAGGAGTGTGGGATTATCTCACAGCTCACTCCGCCAGGAACACCGCAATGGAATGGTGTGTCCGAGAGGAGAAATAGAACGTTACTTGATATGGTTCGTTCTATGATGAGTCAGGCTACTCTTCCATACTCCTTTTGGGGTTTTGCACTGGAAACATCTGCAAAGGTACTAAACCGAGTGCCATCCAAGGCAGTTTCAAAGACGCCATATGAGTTATGGTATGGGAAACAGCCGAGCTTGACATTTATCAGGATCTGGGGTTGCGAGGCTTATGTCAAAAAGCTCGCCTCTGGGAAACTGGAGAGCAGATCTGAGAAATGCATCTTTGTCGGTTACCCTAAGGAAACTAAGGGTTATTATTTCTACGATCCCAAAGAGAACAAAGTTTTTGTTGCTCGGACGGCCATATTTCTTGAGAAGGAGTTTCTTCTACAAGAGGCTAGTGGGAGAGAAATAAAGCTGGATGAGATTCCAGAGGAAGGACAAAGTAGTCAAGCACAGTTGGATGTGCCTGAGCCGGTAGATCAGGTTATTGAACAACCTGAGGCTCAAATAACATGGGAACTGCGAAGATCGGGAAGGATCCGTCGTCAGCCTGAGCGCTATGACGGAGTCTACATCATTGATAATGATGAACCCCTCACTTATGCGGATGCGGTCAGTGGACCGGAGTCAGCTAGATGGCTTGATGCTATGCGAGCCGAGATGGACTCCATGTCAGATAACCAGGTCTGGGATTTGGTTGATCCACCTCCGGGAGTAATCCCAATAGGCTGTAAATGGATCTTCAAGAAGAAGATTGACATGGATGGTAACGTAGTTACCTATAAAGGCAGGCTAGTTGCGAAAGGTTTCAAACAAATCTACGGGTTAGATTATGATGAAACTTTCTCTCCTGTAGCCATGTTTAAGTCTATTCGGATTCTTTTCGCGATAGCTGCATATTACGATTATGAGATCTGGCAGATGGATGTGAAAACAGCTTTCCTTAATGGAAATCTGGATGAGGATGTGTATATGACACAACCTGAAGGTTTCACTAATCCAGCAGATCGTCATAAAATATGCAAGTTAAAGAAGTCCATTAATGGACTGAAACAAGCATCAAGAAGCTGGAATATTCGTTTTGATGAATCAATCTCTGAGTTTGGCTTCGTCAAGAACGAAGATGACCTGTGTGTATATAAGAGGTTTAGTGGGAGCGTAATTACATTCCTAATCCTCTACGTCGATGATATCTTGATCATTGGAAATGATATTCCTGAAATGCATGTTGTTAAAGCATGGTTAGGAAAATGTTTCCAGATGAAAGATTTGGGAGAAGCAGCCTATGTATTAGGTGTGAAGATCTATAGAGATAGATCTAAGAGGCTTCTCGGGCTGTGCCAGAGTACTTACATCGATAAAGTCCTGGAGAGATTTCATTTAGAGAATTCTAAACGAGGATATCTTCCAGTCAGACATGGTCTGAATCTTTCGAAGAGTCAGTGTCCACAAACACAGACTGAGAAAGATGAAATGGACAATACGCCTTATGCTTCGGCTATTGGGTCCATTATGTATGCGATGTTATGTACTCGCCCAGACGTCGCTTACGGGTTAAGCGTGACCAGTCGATTCCAAAGTAATCCAGGTATGGCGCACTGGATTGCAGTCAAGAACATTATAAAATATCTGCGGAGGACCAAAGATATGTTCTTGATATATGGTGGTCAGGAAGAACTCAGTATTGAAGGATATACTGACGCTTCGTTCCAGTCGGACCAGGATGATTTCCGATCGCAATCAGGCTATGTTTTTAGCTTGAATGGTGGAGCAGTGGTGTGGAAGAGTTTCAAACAGTCAACTGTTGCTGATTCCACAACAGAAGCCGAGTATGTTGCAGCCTCGGAAGCATCCAAGGAGGCAGTGTGGATTCGTAAGTTCGTGAGAGAACTTGGTGTTGTTCCTTCGAGTGCAGATCCTTTGGTTATCTTCTGTGATAACACTGGAGCAATCGCACAAGCAAAGGAACCACGGTCGCACCAGAAGTCCAAGCACATACAGAGACGGTTTCACTTGATCCGGGAGATCATTGATCGTGGCGAGATCAAAATATGCAAGGTTCATACAGATGACAATCTGGCAGACCCGCTTACCAAGCCTCTGGCGCAGCAGAAGCATGAGAAGCACTGTAACAATATGGGTTTGAGATTTCTCAACCATTAGATTAAGTGCAAGTGGGAGATTGTTGGGGTATGCCCTTAAGGCTAATGTTTGAGGCCTTGGGATTGTATAAGTATCATGTAATAAACTCTTATGTTTATAAAGGCATGGTTATTATTCAGGTTGCTACCTTGTCTGCTGTAATAAGTGTACTTCTGAATAATGTCTCAAAGCTGTTCAGCTAGGCTGACATGCATATGTCCTTAGTCGAGATATCTTGGTGAACATGAGACAGCCTTGATATGATTGAGACTAATATGTGTTCTAATCTTATAGGATGCTTCGAGCATGGAATAAGATGTAGACTCATGGGTACATTGGATGTACTGGACAGACCCTACTAGGATATTCAATTGCTTGTCACAATGTGAATGATCCTTGTAAGCACCAAGTGGCACATGTCCTCTGACTTGAGATCACTTGTGTTTCTAAATGATGATTGTCATTGTCTTGAGGTAGTTCAATATCATTTGAAACATAATGATTATAGACTATCTTGGATGGTGAGCTTGAATCAGGTTAGGGCACTAGTGATAGACATAGGATTGCCGTCTCCTTGTTTAAGGAGTGTGATGTTCTAAAGGGCCCCCCTATATGAGATGATTGAGATAGTGTATGGCCATACCCAGATGACTATGTTCATCTGATCTAATCATGCTCATCGTATTGGAGTTACAAGCTTGACCCGCTTGTCCAATAAGAACATCCAGTGGCAAAGGACACATGTATGCCTAGTGAAGTTGATTCACACTTGTGCTATGGTTTGGGTGAAGTCTTGGAAGACTCTTTCCTTTATATCGGGAGACAGTGATGTGTTGCTAGATACCCCTCACTGATCGAGATAACGAAAGTTATCGTTACCGACATTTAAAGGAAACCCTCAGGGTCGCACAATTTGATGATATGGCTTACTTAAGTCAGATCGTGTGGACTGAATTGTTTGGGTTCAGTTTAAAGGGATAGAGGCTCTGATTGTAAGTGAGATCTGGTCTGATCATGTTTGATTGATTGGGACTTGAGATCGGTAAGCTTCGATCGAGAGTATTGATGCTAGATCGGTGAGATCAAGAGTATCACGAGATCAACGGTTAGATATTGAACCATTGGTTCAATGAGATCTAGACCATGGCTTGGGCTGGTTTAATTTGGTTCTTGAACCAAATTGAAATGGATTGAAGTGGCTTGAACCGGTTCACAAGGGTGAACGCTTGGTTCAAGGGGTTAGGCGTTTTGGTTCGGTAATGGGCGCATAGCTTCATCTCTTCCATTTATGGAAAGTATTGAAGGCGACTTCACCTTAACGCCAAAGCGTTTTGGAACGCTCGACTTCAATCCTCTCTTCTCAACGTTCATCCTTGGAGGTGAGAGCATTCGGACGAGAAGAGGAGGAAGGTTGCTCTCGCCAAGCTTGATCTCCAAAAACTCCTTCACGCGACAAGGGATACTTTGGAGCCTTGCTAGCACAAGGGACGTTCAAGGTGTAGGCCTTCTTCTTCTTGTGTGCGATTCCTTTGGAGAAGTTCTCTTTGAACTTTGCTTCCAAGCCGACATCCGATCTATGGCATTGGTATGATCACATTCTTGATCTAATGAAATATTATAGTTGATCATATGAGCACATAAGCGATTGAATTCTTGAAACCCTAGCAAAATGCATGCGCCCCCTTGTTTAGGGTTTTCGGCCCCCCTCTTGAAAGGGGTTTTATCCGCTTGCGCTCCCCTTGAAGGGGACCCTTCACCTACTGGCAGCGAATATAGCCAAGCTCTCGCACGGTCCATGAGAGAAAAGGGAACAATCTTAGTCGTATAGTGTCAGATGAAACTCCATTAACTTTGACAGTATCACAATATTCTAAAAAACAGCTAGATGTAGATTAGGGTCTTGATTTGGGGATCCCCCAAATTTATTTTGCTGGACCATCGTCATCAACGCTAGTTTAAGTTCAAAGTTGTTTACTTCTACATTGGGTCGAACTGTGCTGGAATTAAAGCCTTGAATATTCGGTACAACAAAGTCCCTCAGAGACTAATTATTTGTCGCCATTGCACCTTCTTCAAAAATCTTTTGAGTCTGAAACTGTAATCTCCTTCGAAAGTGAAATGTACATTCAATTTCTGGGTCTACTGGAACTAGAGTACCTGTTCGAGAATTTCTGGGTATACAATGTGTAAATCAAAACAAAAGATAAAATAACAGTCAAAAAGAAAAGTAAAGTAAAAACCCATGCTAAAATAAAAAAAGAAAAAGTGCCTAGTGTTGGGGTATGCCCTTAAGGCTAATGTTTGAGGCCTTGGGATCATATCAGTATCATGTATAAACTCAATGTTTATAAAGGCAATGGTTGTTATTCAGGTTGTTGCATTATCTGCTGCCATATGTATACTTCTGAATAATGTCTCAATGCTGTTCAGCTTGGCTGACATGCAGTATTGTCCTTAGTCGAGATATCTTGGTGAACATGAGACAGCCTTGATATGATTGAGACTAATATGTGTTCTAATCTTATAGGATGCTTCGAGCATGGAATAAGATGTAGACTCATGGGTACATTGGATGTACTGGACAGACCCTACTTAGGATATTCAATTGCTTGTCACAATGTGAATAATCCTTATATGCAAGCAAGTGGCATAATTCCTCTGACTTGAGATCACTTGTGTTTCTAAATGATGATTGGCATTGTCTTGAGGTAGTTTAATATCATTTGAAACATAATGGTTAGAGACTATCTTGGATAATGAACATGAGTCATGTTAGGGCGCTAGTGATAGATATAGGATTGCCTTCTCCTTGATTGGAGTGTGATGTTCTAAAGGGGCCCCCTGGATGAGATGGTTGAGAAAGTGTATGGCCATACCCAGATGACTATGTTCATCTGATCTAACCACTCTCATCATATTGGAGTTACAGGCTTGACATGCTTATCCAATAAGAACATCCAGTGGCAAAGGAAACAAGTATGTCTGGTGAATTGAATTCACACTTATGCTGTGATTTGGGTGTAGTCTTGGAAGACTCTTTCCTTTATATCGGGAGACAGTGATGTGTTGCTAGATACCCCTCTCTGTTCATGATAATGTAAGTTATCGTTACCGACATTTAAAGGAAACCCTTAGGGTCGCACAATTTGATGATATGGCTTACTTAAGTCAGATCGTGTGGACTGAATTGTATTGGTTCAGTTTAAAGGAGTTTACACTCTAATTGTAAGTGAGATCTGGTCTGATCATGTTTGATTGATTAGGGCTTGAGATCGGTAAGCTTCGATCAAGAGAAATGATGCTAGATCGATGAGATCAAGAGCATCAAGAGATGTGTGGTTAGATCTTGAGCCATTTGGTTTTATATGATCTAGACCAAGGCTTGGTTTGATTTGGTCTTTGAACCAAATATAATTGAACCGGCTCATCACATGAGCGCATGGTTCAAAAGAAGGAGTTTGCGGTTGGTTCATAAACGCATGAACGCATGAAGTGTTGACTTGCTATTTTTGGAAGTCATGGTTTCCAAAATAGACTTCACGCCTCACGTTCGAGATGAACGCTCGCCTCTCTTCTCCTTTCGATGCCTCTCTCGTGTGAGGATAGTCTTCACACCTAGGAGGTTGTGTGACAAGCAAAAGACATCATCACATTCCTTTCACACGATCAGGACACCTTGGAGCCTTGCTTGCACAAGGATCGACAAGGAGTAGGCGATCAATCATCTTGTGTGCGCACGCTTTGGAGGAGAGCTACTTCGTTCTCTACTTCCAAGACGCCATTCAATCATGGCTATGGTATGATCTTAATTTGATCTATACAAAGTATTAATAAGTTGATTATATGACATGCAAACCGATCTTAGAAACCCTAGCTTCCGCTTGTGAAAACTCTGATATGCGCCTATTAGTGTTTTCGCCCCCCCCCCCCCTTTAGGGACTTTCAATTGGTATCAGAGCATAGGTTTCTGTATGATCATATGATTGCTTGTTTTTGTGATCCTTGTTTGTGCTTATGAATAGATCTAAATTACATGCGAAACCACATGATAGTTGATCATGCGAAAATAGATGTATGTTTTTATTGGCGCATGTTGTAGTTTTTGATCAAAACTCTTTTACTTGTGCGCATCCATTTAGATCTAAGCGCCTACTTGAAACACTTAGACGGGTTATTAGGGTTGAAGTCATCGTCCAGTATAGACCCAACTGTCTGATCAGACCATCTGACGGCCTAGATGGGTCGACCAGATGGCACCTATGCGCAAGCATGAGGTGGCTATAGGTCGACTGCAGAAAGGAGTGTAGCGATGTCTGATTGAGACAACCAATGAACGCTCATGATTAAGGCCCGGGGTCACACCCGCTTGCCAGAGATCATGAGGGACGTTCAGCCCTTAAAGCATGCATTGTTGACCATAAGGTCGACACAAGTCGGTTATGACTTGATGCATGCAAGGGCAGTGGGTCTGACTGGGTCTGATGAGTGGATCCCTATTAATGGACCGTTGTAAGGTAGTAGGGCACATAAGGAAATAAAATTGATGCCAATGGGATTTTTGAAAATTTTATTTTCTTGATTGGATCACATGATGTTTGTATAACATGATTGAATGTCTATTTCATCTTATGTGGGCTGCCCAAATTTAATGTGTGCTGTGCTGGGGCCTGCATGCCTGGATGAATATTTTAAATTATTTATTGTGATCTGCGCATCACATTTTAATTAATTTATAAAGTGTAATTGACCTGCGAGTCAAATCATGTCTAGATAGATTAAAATGTAATTTAATCAGACATGAGCATTGAGCACACATGGCAGAGGCGCATGCAGCAAGTGGCTTCACCAGTGGGAGGTCTAGGGTTCGACTCTAGGATAGGCGCATTTTACCTGGTGGGCGCATCTCAGCTGCACAGGGCGCTTTGGCCCGGGTTGGGCCAGATGAAATGATAAAGACCCATGAAGAGCCCAAGTGAAGACTTAAGTTAATTTAAGGTCTAACTTAGGCTTAATGGGCTTTTACCACATAAGATAATCATGCTTTCTATTTACTGTTTAAGTAAATTTAATATCTGCATGATTCATTCTTCTGCTATCACCATAGGATTTGCATGATAGTTAAAAAGATAAAAGGACCGTTAAAATCCAACGATGAATATCAAGCACGTAAGCCTTCTGACGCGAAACCTCACTGTTCTGACTATCGTTGGGGCCGTGTTGTACCCACTCAGTGGGCACGCCCATCTATCTTCAGACGGTGTGTGATTACACCTGCGTGTTACAGAGAAGGGATTTATCGCTTCTCGTTGCTCAGCATAGCACGTGGTGGTCCAGGGAGTAGGTCAGGTCAGCTTGACCATGTAGGCTACATATTGAGCATATGGTAGCCATATGGAGGCAGCCATCTGTGGGATCAGAGACTGTGTTGTACCAACTCAGTTGGCACAGTCTGCTGGATTGCCCAGATGAAGGGGAATCGCACGGGTTGGCGATTGGCAGGGATTGCCTACCAGAGATTAGTGATTGTACTCTCTGTGCATCTTATCTCGCCTGAGCGGGACGCGGAGACCAAGTATGAAATCTGGATCCCATCTCACTAAAAGAGTTTTACTCTTTCGGACTGTTTTACTGGATTTTTCAGTCAGATAAAATAGTGAGAAAAGAATCATTCTTAAGTCCTGGATTGATTCTAACATTGATACTAACCTTGCTGTTCTTGCAATGTTGTAGATTACTGCAGCAACGAACACCACAGCGTTCAATGTGCGATCCTTACTGGAAAGGGAGAAGTTTGCTGGGCCAAACTTCTCAGACTGGTACGGACACCTTAAGATTGTTCTTAAGGCTGAGAGGAAGCTATATGTCCTCGAGACGGCAATACCGCCTCAACCCGCTGCGAACGCCGCAAGGGCGGTTCGAGAAGCTTATGAGAAGCATGTCAATGATAGCATTGATGTCGCTTGCCTTATGCTTGCGTCTATGACGCCAGAGCTTCAGCGTCAGCATGAAGATTTATCTGCTATTGAAATTATAGCAAATCTCAAGATGCTGTATGCTGCACAGGCAAGGACTGAACGCTATAACTTGACTAAACTTTTCTTTCAGAGCAAACTGACTGAAGGGAGTCCAGTGGGAGCTCACGTACTCAAGATGATTGGGTACAAGGAGGCTCTAGAGAAACTGGGACACACCATCAATCAGGAGCTTGTTGTAGACATCATCCTGCAGTCTCTCCTGGCCTCTTTCGATCCATTCATCATTAATTTTAATATGAACAAGATCGACTGTACGCCGGCGGAGTTACTGAACATGCTCTATACTACAGAGCAGACTCTTGAGAAGGGAAAGCCTTCATCCTCTGTCCTAATGGTTCCTTCCAGGAACAAGAAGAAGGGGAAGAAGGGCAAAGCCCCTATCAAGAGCTACAACAAGGCTCTAAAGAAAAAGATAAAGCGGTCGAAGGAATACAGATGTTTCCATTGTGGCCAGTTGGGTCACTGGAAGAAGGACTGTAAAGCGCTCCAAGGAGATAAGAAGGGAAGCAAGTCTTTCGCTTCTGGCTCAGGTATTTTCGTGACTGAAGTCATGGTATCTTCTTCTTCTATTTCATGGGTGTTGGACACTGCATGTGGAGTTCACATTTGTTCAAATGTACAGGAACTCAAGAGAAGAAGACAGGTGGGACAGCATGAGGTGGACCTATGAGTAGGAAACGGGGCACGGGTTGCTGCTGTTCCTGTAGGAGAATATCACATCTCTTTACCATCTGGTCTTGTATTAGAACTGGACAATTGTTATTTTGTACCAAGCATAACTAAGAATATTATCTCTATTCCTGCTCTTGTCAGGAAAGGGTTTTCCTTTGAATGCAAAACTTCAAAGTGTTATATTTCTTTTGATAATATTGTTTATGCTACTGGGTCGATTAACAATGGGTTATTCATGTTGGACATGGAATGTTCTGTACAACAAATTGATAATAAGAAAGCCAAGTATGCTGATGACAGCACCTTGCTATGGCATAGTCGTTTAGGCCACATTAACAAGAAGCGCATTAAGCGGTTGCATGACCATGGACTGCTGGGATCATTCTCCTATGAGGAGATTGATACATGCAAAGCTTGTTTAATGGGTAAAATGACGAAGTCTCCTTTTTCTAATAAAGGTCAAAGGGCTTCAGGTTTACTTGACCTCATTCACAGTGATGTATGTGGGCCATTTAGTAAACATGCCAGAGGTGGCTATTCATACTTCATTACCTTTACTGATGATTTCAGTAGATATGGTTATGTCTATCTGATTAGACATAAAAGTGAATCTTTTGATAAGTTCAAAGAGTTAAAAAATGAAGTACAAAATCAGCTAGGCCGAAATATCAAGGCACTTCGTTTAGATCGAGGTGGAGAATACTTGAGTCAAGAGTTTACTGACTATCTGAAGGAGTGTGGGATTATCTCACAGCTCACTCCGCTAGGAACACCGCAATGGAATGGTGTATCCGAGAGGAGAAATAGAACCTTACTGGATATGGTTCGTTCAATGATGAGTCAGGCTACTCAACCTTACTCCTTTTGGGGATTTGCACTGGAAACAGCTGCAAAGGTACTAAACCGAGTGCCATCCAAGGCCGTTTCAAAGACGCCATATGAGTTATGGTATGCGAAACAGCCGAGCTTGACATTTATTAAAATCTGGGGTTGCGAGGCTTATGTCAAAAAGCTCGCCTCTGGGAAACTGGAGAGCAGATCTGATAAATGTATCTTTGTCGGT
Organism: Costus lasius; assembly: GCA_027563935.2. Taxonomy (NCBI): domain Eukaryota; kingdom Viridiplantae; phylum Streptophyta; class Magnoliopsida; order Zingiberales; family Costaceae; genus Costus; species Costus lasius. The sequence goes on from CM050454.1 coordinate 27,636,610, forward strand.
TACCCTAAAGAAACTAAGGGTTATTATTTCTACGATCCCAAAGAGAACAAAGTATTTGTTGCTCGAACGGCTATTTTTCTTGAGAAAGAATTTCTTCTGCAAGAGGCCAGTGGGAGAGAAATAAAGCTGGATGAAAATCCAGAAGAAGGACAAAGTAGTCAAACTCAGTTGGATGAGCCTGAGCCAATAGAACAGGTTACTGAGCAACCTGAGGCTCAGATATCACGGGAACTGCGAAGATCGGAAAGGATCCGTCGACAGCCTGAGCGCTATGACGGAGTCAACATCATTAATGATGAACCCCTCACTTATGCGGATGCGGTCAGTGGACCGGAATCAGCGAGATGGCTTGAAGCTATGCGAGCCGAGATGGACTCCTTGTCAGATAACCAAGTCTGGGATTTGGTTGATCCGCCTCCGGGAGTAATCCCTATAGGATGTAAGTGGATCTTCAAGAAGAAGATTGACATGGATGGTAACGTGGTTACCTATAAAGGCAGGCTAGTTGCGAAAGGTTTCAAACAAATCTACGGGATAGATTATGATGAAACTTTCTCTCCTGTAGCCATGTTCAAGTCTATTCGGATTATTCTCGTGATAGCTGCATATTATGATTATGAGATCTGGCAAATGGATGTGAAGACCGCTTTCCTTAATGGAAAACTAGAAGAGGATGTGTATATGACACAACCTGAAGGTTTCATCAATCCATCAGATCGTCATAAAATATGCAAATTAAAGAAGTCTATTTATGGACTTAAACAAGCATCGAGAAGCTGGAATATTCGTTTTGATGAATCAATCTGTGAGTTTGGTTTCATCAAAAATGAAGATGACCCGTGTGTATATAAGAGGTTTAGTGGGAGCGTGATTACTTTCCTAGTCCTCTACGTCGATGATATCTTGATCATTGGAAACGATATTCCAGAACTTCATGCCGTCAAAGCATGGTTAAGAAAATGTTTCCAGATGAAAGATTTAGGAGAAGCAGCCTATGTATTAGGTGTGAAGATCTACAGAGATAGATCTAAGAGGCTTCTCGGGTTGTGCCAGAGTACTTACATCGATAAAGTCCTGGAGAGATTCCATTTAGAAAATTCTAAAAGAGGATATCTTCTAGTTAGACATGGTCTGAATCTTTCAAAGAGTCAGTGTCCACAAACACAGACTGAGAAAGATGAAATGGACAATACGCCTTATGCTTCGGCTATTGGGTCCATTATGTATGCGATGTTGTGTACTCTCCCAGACGTCGTTTACGGGTTAAGCGTGACCAGTTGATTCCAAAGTAATCCAGGAAAGGCACACTAGATTGCAGTCAAGAACATTTTAAAATATCTTCGGAGGACCAAAGATATGTTCTTGATTTATGGAGGTCAGGAAGAACTCAGTATTGAAGGATATACTGACCCTTCATTCCAATCTGACCAGGATGATTTCCGATCGCAATCAGGCTATGTTTTTAGCTTGAATGGAGGAGCAGTGGTGTGGAAAAGTTTCAAACAATCAATTGTTGCTGATTCCACAACAGAAGCCGAGTATGTTGCAGCCTCGGAAGCATCCAAGGAGGCAGTATGGATTCGTAAGTTCATTCAGGAACTTGGTGTTATTCCTTCGAGTGCAGATCCTTTGGTCATCTTCTGTGATAACACTGGAGCAATAGCACAAGCAAAGGAACCACGGTCGCACCAGAAGTCCAAGCACATACAGAGAAGGTTTCACTTGATCCGGGAGATCATTGATCGAGGAGAGATCAAGATCTGTAAGGTTCATACAGATGACAATCTAGCTGACCCGCTTACTAAGCCTCTGGCGCAGCAGAAGCATGAGAAGCACTGTAATAATATGGGTTTGAGATTTCTCAACCATTAGATTAAGTGCAAGTGGGAGATTGTTGGGGTATGCCCTTAAGGCTAATGTTTGAGGCCTTGGGATCATATCAGTATCATGTATAAACTCAATGTTTATAAAGGCAATGGTTGTTATTCAGGTTGTTGCATTATCTGCTGCCATATGTATACTCCTGAATAATGTCTCAATGCTGTTCAGCTTGGCTGACATGCAGTATTGTCCTTAGTCGAGATATCTTGGTGAACATGATACAGCCTTGATATGATTGAGACTAATATGTGTTCTAATCTTATAGGATGCTTCGAGCATGGAATAAGATGTAGACTCATGGGTACATTGGATGTACTGGACAGACCCTACTTAGGATATTCAATTGCTTGTCACAATGTGAATAATCCTTATATGCAAGCAAGTGGCATATTTCCTCTGACTTGAGATCACTTGTGTTTCTAAATGATGATTGGCATTGTCTTGAGGTAGTTTAATATCATTTGAAACATAATGGTTAGAGACTATCTTGGATAATGAACATGAGTCATGTTAGGGCGCTAGTGATAGATATAGGATTGCCTTCTCCTTGATTGGAGTGTGATGTTCTAAAGGGCCCCCCTGGATGTTGGGGTATGCCCTTAAGGCTAATGTTTGAGGCCTTGGGATTCTTTCAGTATCATGTATAAACTCTTATGTTTATAAAGGCAATGGTTGTTATTCAGTTTGTTACATTGTCTGCTGCAATAAGTGTGCTTCTGAATAATGTCTCAATGCTGTTCAGCTTGGCTGACATGCTGTAATGTCCTTAGTCGAAATATCTTGGTGAACAAGAGACAGCCTTGATATGATTGAGACTAATATGTGTTCTAATCTTATAGGATGCTTCGAGCATGGAATAAGATGTAGACTCATGGGTACATTGGATGTACTGGACAGACCCTACTAGGATATTCAATTGCTTGTCACAATGTGAATAATCCTTGTTTGCAACAAGTGGCACATGTCCTCTGACTTGAGATCACTTGTGTTTCTAAATGATGATTGTCATTGTTTTGAGGTAGTTCAATATCATTTGAAACATAATGGTTATAGACTATCTTGGATAATGATCATGAGTCAGGTTAGGACACTAGTGATAGACATAGGATTGCCGTCTCCTTGTTTGGAGTGTGATGTTCTAAAGGGGCCCCCCTGGATGAGATGATTGAGAAAGTGTATGGCCATACCCAGGTGACTATGTTCATCTGATCTAATCATGCTCATCATATTGGAGCTACAGGCTTGACACGCTTGTCCAATAAGAACATCCAGTGGCAAAGGAAACATGTATGCCTAGTGAAGTGGATTCACACTTGTGCTATGGTTTGGGTGTAGTCTTGGAAGACTCCTTCCTTTATATCGGGAGACAGTGATGTGTTGCTAGATACCCCTCACTGATCGTGATATCGTAAGTTATCGTTACCGACATTTAAAGGAAACCCTTAGGGTCGTACAATTTGATGATATGGCTTACTTAAGTCAGATCGTGTGGACTGAATTGTTTAGGTTCAGTTTAAAGGAGTTTAAACTCTGATTGTAAGTGAGATCTAGTCTGATCATGTTTGATTGATTAGGGCTTGAGATCGGTAAGCTTCGATCGAGAGTATTGATGCTAGATCGGTGAGATCAAGAGCATCAAGAGATGAACGGTTAGATCTTGAACCATTTGGTTCAGAGAGATCTAGACTATGGTTTGGGCTGATTTGGTTTGGTCTTTGAACCAAATGCATTGGACCGAATTGGCTTGATCCGGTTCACACATGGTGAACGCTTGGTTCAATGCTTGTAGGCGTTTTGGTCGGTTTGTGGGCGCATGGCTTCATGTCTTCTATTTTTGGAATGTCATAACTTGCCACTTCCCTCAACGCCTAAACGTTTTCAACGCTCGCCTCTTCTCTTCTCACGGATGCTCTTTCGGTGTAGAGAGACTTGACGAAAAGAGAAGAAAGTTAATCCTCGCCAAGATCCATCTCTCATCTTCTTCACACGACAAGGAAATTTGGAGATCCTTGCTAGCACAAGGAACGACCAAGGAGGTAGCCATCTCTCATCTTGTGTGCGATTCCCTTTGGAGAAGAAGCATTTGACTCTTTGCTTCCAAGGCTCCATCCAAGTGATGGCTACGGTATGATCCTTTCGATCTTTGCAATGTTTTAGCAAGTTGATCATATGTTCATTCAAATGATCCTATGGAAACCTTAGCTTCCGCTATGAAATTCTTGACGTGCGCCACTTTAGGGTTTCGCTCCCCCTTGAAGGGGACCTTTCAATTGGTATCAGAGCATGGTTGTTATGAATGATTCATATGATTGCTTCATGTCTTTGTGATCCATGTTTGTGAAGATCTAAATTACATACGATATTACATGATAGATCATCATGCGAAACTACATGCTAGTATGTTTATTATTGGCGCATGTATGATGTATATTTTTTCGCTTGCGCATGTATGTTGAATGTTGGCGCTTGAATGTAGTTTTGATCAAAACTTATCATATCTTGCGCGCATCCTGATAGATCTAAGGTGCGCCTACTATAAGTCCTTAGACGGGTTAGTAGGGTTGAAATCATCATCTAGTTAAGATCCAACCAGTCTGATCAGACGATCTGACAGCCTAGATGGGTCGACCAGATGGCACCTGTGCGCAAGCACGAGGTGGCTATAGGTCGACTGCAGACAGGCGTGTAGCGATGTCTGGTTGAGACAACCAGTGAACACACATGAGTTAGGCCCGGGGTCACACCCGCTTGCCAGAACTCATGAGGGTTGTTCAGCCCAGTGCATGCATGGTTGACCATTGGGTCGACTCAAGTCAGTTAGGACTTGGTGCATGCAAGGGCAGTGGATCTGACTAGGTCTGATGAGTGGATCCCTATTAATGGACTGTTGTAAGATAGTAGGGCACATAAGAAAAATAAAATTGATGCCAAGGGGTTTTCAAAAATTTTATTTTGTTATTGGATCACATGATGAATGAATACCATGATGTATGTCTATTTCATCTTATGTGGGTTGCCCTTTTAATGTGTGCTGTGCTGGGGCCTGCGTGCCTGGATTAAAACAAAAATGTAAATTATTATATTTGTGATCTGCGCATCACATTTTAATTAATTTATTGTGTAATTGACCTGCGTGTCAATCTTGTCTAGATAGATTAAATTGTAATGTAATCAGACAAGAGCACATAGCACACATGGCAGAGGCGCATGCAGCTTGAGGCTTGACCAAGTGGGAGGTCTAGGGTTCGACCCTAGGACAGGCGCATTTACCTGGTGGGCGCACCTGAGCTGCAGAGGGCGCTAGGGCCCTGGGTTGGGCGAGATAACATGCAAATGACCCATGAAGAGCTCAAGTGAAGACTTAAGTTAACTTAAGGTCTTACCTAGGCTTAATGGGCGTTTACCACATAAGATCAGCATGCTTTCTTTTATTGTTTAAATAATTAGAATTGCATGATTTATTTATCTTCTGCTATCACCATAGGGTTTGCATGATAGTTAAGAAGATAAAAGGACCGTTAAAATCCAACGCTAAATATCAAGCACGTAAGCCTTCTGACGCGAAACCTCACTGTTCTGACTATCGTTGGGGCCGTGTTGTACCCACTCAGTGGGCACGCCCATCTATCTTCAGACGGTGTGTGATTACACCTGCGTGTTACAGAGAAGGGATTTATCGCTTCTCGTTGCTCAGCATAGCACGTGGTGGTCCAGGGAGTAGGTCAGGTTAGCTTGACCATGTGGCCTACATATGGGGCATATGTTAGCTATATGGAGGCAGCCATCTGTGGGATCAGAGACTGTGTTGTACCAACTCAGTTGGCACAGTCTGCTGGATTGCCTAGATGAAGGGGAATCGCACGGGTTGGCGATTGGCAGGGACTGCCTACCAGAAATTAGTGTTTGTACTCTCTGTGCATCTTATCTCGCCTGAGCGGGACGCGGAGACCAAGTATGAAATCTGGATCCCATCTCACTAAAAGAGTGTTACTCTTTCGGACTATTTTTATGGATTTTTCAGTCAGATAAAATAGTGAGAAAAGAATCTTTCTTAAGTCCTGGATTGATTCTAAACATTGATACTGACCTTGCTGTTCTTGCATTGTTGTAGATTCCTGCAGCAACGAACACCATGAGCTTCAACGTGCGATCCCTACAAGAAAGGGAGAAGTTTGCTGGGCCAAACTTCTCAGACTGGTACGGACACCTTAAGATTGTTCTTAAGGCCGAGAGGAAACTGTATGTCCTCGAGACGGCTATACCGCCTCAACCCGCTGCGAACGCCGCAAGGGCGGTTCGCGATGCCTATGAAAAGCATGTCAATGATAGCATTGATGTCGCTTGCCTGATGCTAGCGTCTATGACGCCACAGCTGCAGCGTCAGCATGAGGATATGTCTGCTATAGAAATTATAGCAAACCTCAAGATGCTATATACTGCACAGGCGAGGACTGAGCGCTATAATTTGACTAAGCTTTTCTTTTAGAGCAAACTGACTGAAGGGAGTCCAGTGGGAGCTCACGTGCTCAAGATGATTGGGCACAAAGAGGCTCTAGAGAAACTGGGGCATACCATCAATCAGGAGCTTGCTGTAGACATTATTCTGCAGTCCCTCCCGGCCTCCTTCGATCCATTCATTATTAATTTTAATATGAACAAGATCGACTGTACTCCGGCAGAGTTGCTGAATATGCTCTTGACTACAGAGGAGACTCTAAAGGGAAAGCCTTCAACCTCTGTCTTGATGTTCCCTTCCAGGAACAAGAAGAAGGGGAAGAAGGGCAAAGCCCCTGTCAAGAACTACAACAAGGCTCTGAAACAAAAGGTCAAGCGGTCGAAGGAATACAGATGTTTCCATTGTGGCCAGCTGGGTCACTGGAAAAAGGACTGTAAAGCGCTCCAAGGAGACAAGAAGGGAAGCATCGCTTCTGGCTCAGGTATTTTTGTGACTGAAGTCATGATATCTTCTTCTTCTATTTCATGGGTGTTGGACACTGCATGTGGAGTTCACATTTGTTCAAATGTACAGGAACTCAAGAGAAGAAGACAGGTGGGACAGCATGAGGTGGACCTACGAGTTGGAAACGGGGCACGGGTTGCTACTGTTGCTGTAGGAGTTTATTACATCTCATTACCATCTGGACTTGTATTGGAACTAGACAATTGTTACTTTGTACCAAGCATTACGAAAAATATTATCTCTATTCCTGCTCTTGTCAGGAAAGGATTTTCCTTTGAATGCAATATTTCAAAGTGTGTTATTTCTTATGATAATATTGTTTATGCTACTGGATCAATTAACAATGGGTTATTCATGTTGGAAATGGAATGTTCTATACAAAACATTGATAATAAGAAAGCCAAGTATGCTGATGACAGCACCTTGCTATGGCATAGTCGATTAAACCATATTAACAAGAAACGCATTAAGCGGTTGCATGATCATGGACTGCTGGGATCATTCTCCTGTGAGGAGATTGATACATGCAAAGCTTGTTTATTGGGGAAAATGACGAAGTCTCCTTTTCCTCACAAAGGTCAAAGAGCTTCAGGTTTACTTGACCTTATACACAGTGATGTGTGTGGGCCATTTAGTAAACATGCCAGAGGTGGCTATTCATACTTCATTACCTTTACTGATGATTTCAGTAGGTATGGTTATGTCTATCTAATGAGACATAAAAGTGAATCTTTTGACAAGTTCAAAGAGTTCAAAAATGAAGTACAAAATCAGCTAGGCCGGAATATCAAGGCACTTCGTTCAGATCGAGGTGGAGAATACCTAAGTCGAGAGTTTACTGACTATCTGAAGGAGTGTGGGATTATCTCACAGCTCACTCCACCAGGAACACCGCAATGGAATGGTGTGTCCGAGAGGAGGAACAGAACCTTACTGGATATGGTTCGTTCTATGATGAGTCAGGCTACTCAACCTTACTCCTTTTGGAGATTTGCACTGGAAACAGCTGCAAAGATACTAAACCGAGTGCCATCCAAGGCAGTTTCAAAGACTCCATATGAGTTATGGTATGGGAAACAGCCGAGCTTGACATTTATTAAGATCTGGGGTTGCGAGGCTTATGTCAAAAAGCTCGCCTCTGGGAAACTAGAGAGCAGATCTGAGAAATGCATCTTTGTCGGTTACCCTAAGGAAACTAAGGGTTATTATTTCTACGATCCCAACGAGAACAAGGTATTTGTTGCTCGGACGACCATTTTTCTTGAGAAGGAATTTCTTCTGCAAGAGGCCAGTGGGAGAGAAATAAAGCTGGATGAGAATCCAGAAGAAGGACAAAGTAGTCAAGCACAGTTGGATGAGCCTGAGCTAGTAGAACAGGTTATTGAACAACCTGAGGCTCAGATATCACGGGAACCGCGTAGATCGGGAAGGATCTGTCGACAGCCTGAGCGCTATGACGGAGTCTACATCATTGATCATGATGAACCCCTCTCTTATGCGGATGCGGTCAATGGACCGGAGTCGGCTAGATGGCTTGAAGCTATGCGAGCCGAGATGGACTCCATGTCAGATAACCAAGTCTGGGATTTGGTTGATCCGCCTCCGGGAGTTATCCCTATGGGCTGTAAATGGATCTTCAAGAAGAAGATTGACATGGATGGTAACGTAGTTACCTATAAAGGCAGGCTAGTTGCGAAAGGTTTCAAACAAATCTACGGGATAGATTATGATGAAACTTTCTCTCCTGTAGTCATGTTCAAGTCTATTCGGATCATTCTCGCAATAGCAGCATATTACGATTATGAGATCTGGCAAATGGATGTGAAAACCGCTTTCCTTAATGGAAATCTGGATCAGGATGTGTATATGACACAACCTGAAGGTTTCACTAATCCATCAGATCGTCATAAAATATGCAAGTTAAAGAAGTCCATTTATGGACTTAAGCAAGCATCAAGAAGCTGGAATATTCGTTTTGATGAATCAATATGTGAATTTGGTTTCATCAAGAATGAAGACGACCCGTGTGTATATAAGAGGTTTAGTGGGAGCGTGATTACTTTCCTAGTCCTCTACGTCGATGATATCTTAATCATTGGAAACGATATTCCTGAACTGCATGCTGTTAAAGCATGGTTAAGAAAATATTTCCAGATGAAAGATCTAGGAGAAGCAGCCTATGTATTAGGTGTGAAGATCTACAGGGATAGATCTAAGAGGCTTCTCGGGCTATGCCAGAGTACTTACATCGATAAAGTCCTGGAGAGATTTCATTTAGAGAATTCTAAAAGAGGATATCTTCCAGTCAGACATGGTCTGAATCTTTCAAAGATTCAGTGTCCACAAACACAGACTGAGAAAGATGAAATGGACAATACGCCTTATGCTTCGGCTATTGGGTCCATTATGTATGCGATGTTATGTACTCGCCCAAACGTCGCTTACGGGTTAAGCGTGACCAGTCGATTCCAAAGTAATCCAGGTCAGGCGCACTGGATTGCGGTCAAGAACATTTTGAAATATCTTCGGAGGACCAAAGATATGTTCTTGATATATGGAGGTCAGGAAGAACTCAGTATTGAAGGATATACTGACGCTTCGTTCCAATCTGACCAGGATGATTTCCGATCGCAATCGGGCTATGTTTTTAGCTTGAATGGAGGAGCAGTGGTGTGGAAAAGTTTCAAACAGTCTATCGTTGCTGATTCCACAACAGAAGCCGAGTATGTTGCAGCCTCGGAAGCATCCAAGGAGGCAGTGTGGATTCGTAAGTTCGTTCAAGAACTTGGTGTTGTTCCTTCAAGTGCAGATCCTTTGGTTATCTTCTGCGATAACACTGGAGCAATCGCACAAGCAAAGGAACCACGGTCGCACCAGAAGTCCAAGCACATACAGAGACGGTTTCACTTGATCCGGGAGATCATTGATCGTGGTGAGATCAAAATCTGCAAGGTTCATACAGATGACAATCTGGCTGACCCGCGTACCAAGCCTCTGGCACAGCAGAAGCATGAGAAGCACTGTAATAACATGGGTTTGAGATTTCTCAACCATTAGATTAAGTGCAAGTGGGAGATTGTTGGGGTATGCCCTTAAGGCTAATGTTTGAGGCCTTGGGATTCTTTCAGTATCATGTATAAACTCTTATGTTTATAAAGGCAATGGTTGTTATTCAGTTTGTTACATTGTCTGCTGCAATAAGTGTGCTTCTGAATAATGTCTCAATGCTGTTCAGCTTGGCTGACATGCTGTAATGTCCTTAGTCGAAATATCTTGGTGAACATGAGACAGCCTTGATATGATTGAGACTAATATGTGTTCTAATCTTATAGGATGCTTCGAGCATGGAATAAGATGTAGACTCATGGGTACATTGGATGTACTGGATAGACCCTACTAGGATATTCAATTGCTTGTCACAATGTGAATAATCCTTGTTTGCAACAAGTGGCACATGTCCTCTGACTTGAGATCACTTGTGTTTCTAAATGATGATTGTCATTGTTTTGAGGTAGTTCAATATCATTTGAAACATAATGGTTATAGACTATCTTGGATAATGATCATGAGTCAGGTTAGGACACTAGTGATAGACATAGGATTGCCGTCTCCTTGTTTGGAGTGTGATGTTCTAAAGGGGCCCCCCTGGATGAGATGATTGAGAAAGTGTATGGCTATACCCAGGTGACTATGTTCATCTGATCTAATCATGCTCATCATATTGGAGCTACAGGCTTGACACGCTTGTCCAATAAGAACATCCAGTGGCAAAGGAAACATGTATGCCAAGTGAAGTGGATTCACACTTGTGCTGTGGTTTGGGTGTAGTCTTGGAAGACTCCTTCCTTTATATCGGGAGACAGTGATGTGTTGCTAGATACCCCTCACTGATCGTGATATCGTAAGTTATCGTTACCGACATTTAAAGGAAACCCATAGGGTCGCACAATTTGATGATATGGCTTACTTAAGTCAGATCGTGTGGACTAAATTGTTTTGGTTCAGTTTAAAGGAGTTTAAACTCTGATTGTAAGTGAGATCTAGTCTGATCATGTTTGATTGATTAGGGCTTGAGATCGGTAAGCTTCGATCGAGAGTATTGATGCTAGATCGGTGAGATCAAGAGCATGAAGAGATGAACGGTTAGATCTTGAACCATTTGGTTCAGAGAGATCTAGACTATGGCTTGGGCTGATTTGGTTTGGTCTTTGAACCAAATGCATTGGACCGAATTGGCTTGAACCGGTTCACACATGGTGAACACTTGGTTCAATGCTTGTAGGCGTTTTGGTCGGTTTGTGGGCGCATGGCTTCATGTCTTCTATTTTTGGAATGTCATAACTTGCCACTTCCCTCAACGCCTAAATGTTTTCAACGCTCGCCTCTTCTCTTCTCACGGATGCTCTTTCGGTGTAGAGAGACTTGACGAAAAGAGAAGAAAGTTGATCCTCGCCAAGATCCATCTCTCATCTTCTTCACACGACAAGGAAATTTGGAGATCCTTGCTAGCACAAGGAACGACCAAGGAGGTAGCCATCTCTCATCTTGTGTGCGATTCCCTTTGGAGAAGAAGCATTTGACTCTTTGCTTCCAAGGCTCCATCCAAGTGATGGCTATGGTATGATCCTTTCGATCTTTGCAATCTTTTAGCAAGTTGATCATATGTTCATTCAAATGATCCTATGGAAACCTTAGCTTCCGCTATGAAATTCTTGACGTGCGCCACTTTAGGGTTTCGCTCCCCCTTGAAGGGGACCTTTCACTGGATGAGATGGTTGAGAAAGTGTATGGCCATACCCAGATGACTATGTTCATCTGATCTAACCACTCTCATCATAGTGGAGTTACAGGCTTGACATGCTTATCCAATAAGAACATCCAGTGGCAAAGGAAACAAGTATGTCTGGTGAATTGAATTCACACTTATGCTGTGATTTGGGTGTAATCTTGGAAGACTCTTTCCTTTATATCGGGAGACAGTGATGTGTTGCTAGATACCCCTCTCTGTTCGTGATAACGTAAGTTATCGTTACCGACATTTAAAGGAAACCCTTAGGGTCGCACAATTTGATGATATGGCTTACTTAAGTCAGATCGTGTGGACTGAATTGTATTGGTTCAGTTTAAAGGAGTTTACACTCTGATTGTAAGTGAGATCTGGTCTGATCATGTTTGATTGATTAGGGCTTGAGATCGGTAAGCTTCGATCAAGAGAAATGATGCTAGATCGATGAGATCAAGAGCATCAAGAGATGTGTGGTTAGATCTTGAGCCATTTGGTTTTATATGATCTAGACCAAGGCTTGGTTTGATTTGGTCTTTGAACCAAATATAATTGAACCGGCTCATCACATGAGCGCATGGTTCAAAAGAAGGAGTTTGCGGTTGGTTCATAAACGCATGAACGCATGAAGTGTTGACTTGCTATTTTTGGAAATCATGGTTTCCAAAATAGACTTCACGCCTCACGTTCGAGATGAACGCTCGCCTCTCTTCTCCTTTCGACGCCTCTCTCGTGTGAGGATAGTCTTCACGCCTAGGAGGTTGTGTGACAAGCAAAAGATATCATCACATTCCTTTCACACGATCAGGACACCTTGGAGCCTTGCTAGCACAAGGATCGACAAGGAGTAGGCGATCAATCATCTTGTGTGTGCACGCTTTGGAGGAGAGCTACTTCGTTCTCTGCTTCCAAGACGCCATTCAATCATGGCTATGGTATGATCTTAATTTGATCTATACAAAGTATTAATAAGTTGATTATATGACATGCAAACTGATCTTAGAAACCCTAGCTTCCGCTTGTGAAAACTCTGATATGCGCCTATTAGGGTTTTCGCCCCCCCCCCCCCCTCCTTTAGGGACTTTCACCTAGTCTCCAAACTTATCTAATAAGTCAATATTAACTAGCCATAATCCCCGGCAACGACGCCAAAAACTTGATAGGGTTCCGCAAGTGCAAGGAATTATCAAAGTAATAAAAAGATTATCATTCCCAACGAGGACTACGTAGTTAAGTACTGACTTCTCGACTTGCTTGAATCTAAGCAAACCAAGTATGCTATGGTGATGAACTTCTAAGCATGAACAATTCAAAAGCAGCTTTTAGAGGGTTCAAGTTCTAAGAGAATCGGGATTTCTGGGTTTCACCACACTGACTATTATGAATCGTATAAAGATTACTCAATCAATAGAAAATATCTATCATGAAAGGAACTTTTCCTAATGTACATATTACCTCTTCTCGGAGTGTAATACGGTGTTTAGTTAAGTTAACTCCCTACTCTCGTGATAGTTAACCTAACTAAACCCATTAAGTTATATGAAAAGCTGTTAAATCCTTCAGACGAATCCAACCTACTCTCGTGATTGGATTCGAAGGTTCAACTGAAATAAATCAGACGTTGCGATTCACCACTGTTAGGGAATACCGGGTGTAATTTAAAATTTTGCAGTCCCAGGACGCAGCGGAAGAAACATTACACCCGAAACATATTCTATTCCCAAGGATCCATGCGAGAGAGAAAACACAAGGATGTGTTAGAGATGTACCTCTCTTGCTTGTCTAGATGTCGAAGCCATGTTGAAGGCGCCCAAGTGTTCGCCCTCCACAAGTATCCACGCGTCGACTCCTTGATCGTTGCTCCCTTCCACGCTTGGTGCTAGCCTCGGGAAGAGAATCAAGCCTTCGCCTCACTTGCGCCACCTTAAGAGAACTTGCGCCAAGGAGAGGATATGGAAGATGCCGCCAAGAACTTCCCTTTACTTCTTTGCTTACGCCACATCCAAGGTGCGTTTATGGCCAAGGAATGATGAAGGGCTTGTGGCAAGAAGACGCCACCAAGCACAAAGAATCCTTGCGCCAAAGAAAAGAGGAAGAGGAAGAACTTTCGGCTCCAAGGAAGAAGATTGCGCTCCTTGATGAAGACGAAGAGCTCCAAGCTCTCAAGTTGTCGCCCTTTGCCCTCCAAGTCTCTCCAAGAGATATGTTACCCCTCCTAGATGTTGTCCACACGAATCAACCTCTTTGTGGGAGCGACAAGGGTCCTATTAATAGGACAAGGGGCGGGTTAGGGCAATGGCTAGGATCATGCCAAGTGGGCGGCTAGGATAAAGGAGTCTTGAGGTAAGGAAAGTCTCCAAGACTTTGCCATAAACCTCATTCAACCTATCCTTATTTGTCCAATAGTCATTTCAGCCTAAGACATGCCTTAGAGGCATTCTTTCCATCCAAGGAGAAGGGCTAGGCGCAACATGCAAGAAGAGTTTCGGCTAGGGTAAGGGTTTGGGCGCATGTAGGGTTCATAAGGAAAGTCTTCAAGACTTTACCATAAACATCTTCCTACTTCTCATATGCGCCCAAGCTCTTTCCAAAAGAGTCCTCAAGCCATATCAGCCCCAAGACTTGCCTTAGAGGCAAGTATTCCATCCAAGGAAGAGGGGCTAGGCGCCCTTTACTTCCATAATGAAGCAAAGGTGCCTCCTGAAAGGTGTTCCCCACAAGGGGGGGCGAAACCCTAATAGGAGGCGCAACAAAAACTCTAGCGGAATCTAGGGTTTCTAAAAGGATCGCATAGCATGTAATATATTCAACTTTCAATGAGAAGCGATTCTTACCATTGCCATCGCTTAGATGGTGTCTTGGAAGGAAAGGCACAAATGCTCCTTCTCCTAAGGTGACGCACACAATTGATGTCACTTACTCTTCCTTGGTGCTCCTTGTGCTAGCAAGGCTCCAAGATTGTCTTGCCGAATGGAAAGGGGAGAGATCACCTTGCTTGGCCGAATATTTCCTCTTGTCGTCTACACTTCTCCACACGAGAATGCAAGCCCGAATACTCAAGTTGGCGACAAAGGCGTGAAGAGGCAAGTTTCATGAGGCGTGGTCACGTAAGTGATCATGCTTTCTAAAAATAGAAAGCCTCACCTCAAAATGCGATCATGGGTTTACCCAATCGCAAACTCCTCTTAGATTGAACCATGCGCTCAACCAATGAGCTGGTTCAAATCGATTTGGTTCAATAACCAAACAAACCAAGCAATCAGTCCAGACCACAATAAACCCTAAGGATCTTGATCTGACCGTCGATCTCTTGATGCTCCTGATCTCACCGATCCAGCATCCATTCTCTCAATCGAAGCTTACCGATCTCAAGCCCTAATCAATCAAATATGATCAGACCAGATCTCACTTACAATCAGAGATTAAATCCCTTTAAACTGAACCTGAATAATTCAGTCCACACGATCTGACTTAAGTAAGCCATATCATCAAATTGTGCGACCCTGAGGGTTTCCTTTAAATGTCGGTAACGATAACTCACGTTATCACGATTAGTGAGAGGTATCTAGCAACACATCACTGTCTCCCGATATAAAGGAAAGAGTCTTCCAAGACTACACCCAAACCACAGCACAAGTGTGAATCCAATTCACAAGGCATGCATCTTTCCTTTGCCACTGGATGTTCTTATTGGACAAGCGTGTCAAGCTTGTATCTCCAATATGATGAGCATGATTAGATCAGATGAACATAGTCACCTGGGTATGGCCATACTCTTTTCTCAATCATCTCATCCAGGGGGCCCCTTTAGAACATCACACTCCTTAAACAAGGAGACGGCAATCCTATGTCTATCACTAGTGCCCTAACCTGACTCAAGCTCACCATCCAAGATAGTCTATAATCATTATGTTTCAAATGATATTGAACTACCTCAAAATAATGACAATCATCTTTTAGAAAACACAAGTGATCTCAAGTCAGAGGAAATGTGCCACTTGTCGCATTCAAGGATTATTCACATTGTGACAAGCAATTGAATAACCTAGTAGGGTCTGTCTAGTACATCCAATGTACCCATGAGTCTACATCTTATTCCATGCTCGAAGCATCCTATAAGATTAGAACACATATTAGTCTTAACCATATCAAGGCTGTCTCATGTTCACCAAGATATATCGACTAAGGACTTTACTGCATGTCAGCCTAGCTGAACAGTACTGAGACATTATTCAGAAGTACACTTATTGCAGCAGACAATGTAACAACCTGAATAACAACCATGCCTTTATAAACATAAAATTTATACATAATACTGATACAATCCCAAGGCCTCAAACATTAGCCTTAAGGGCATACCCCAACAATCTCCCACTTGCACTTAATCTAATGGTTGAGAAATCTCAAACCCATATTATTACAGTGCTTCACATGCTTCTGCTGCGCCAGAGGCTTAGTAAGCGGGTCTGCTAGATTGTCATCTGTATGTACCTTGCAGACTTTGATCTCGCCACGATCAATGATCTCCCTGATCAAATGAAACCGTCTCTGTATGTGCTTGGACTTCTAGTGCGACCGTGGTTCCTTTGCCTGTGCTATTGCTCCAGTGTTATCACAGAAGATAACCAAAGGATCTGCACTCGAAGGAACAACACCAAGTTCCTGAACGAACTTACGAATCCACACTGCCTCCTTGGATGCTTCCGAGGCTGCAACATACTCGGCTTCTGTTGTGGAATCAGCAACGATTGACTGTTTGAAACTCTTCCACACCACTGCTCCTCCATTCAAGCTAAATACATAGCCTGATTGCGATCGGAAATCATCCTGGTCAGACTGGAACGAAGTGTCAGTATATCCTTCAATACTGAGTTCTTCCTGACCACCATATATCAAGAACATATCTTTGGTCCTCCGAAGATATTTTAAAATGTTCTTGACTGCAATCCAGTGTGCCTGACCTGGATTACTTTGGAACCGACTGGTCACGCTTAACCCGTAAGCGACGTCTGGGCGAGTACACAACATCGCATACATAATGGATCCAATAGCCGAAGCATAAGGCGTATTGTCCATTTCATCTTTCTCAGTCTGTGTTTGTGGACACTGACTCTTCGAAAGATTCAGACCATGTCTGACTGGAAGATATCCTCGTTTAGAATTCTCTAAATGAAATCGCTCCAGGACTTTATCGATGTAAGTACTCTGGCACAGCCCGAGAAGCCTCTTAGATCTATCCCTGTAGATCTTCACACCTAATACATAGGCTGCTTCTCCTAGATCTTTCATCTGGAAACACTTTCTTAACCATGCCTTAACCGCATGCATTTCAGGAATGTCATTTCCAATGATCAAGATATCATCGACGTAGAGGACTAGGAAAGTAATCACGCTCCCACTAAACCTCTTATATACACACGGGTCATCCTCGTTCTTGATGAAACCAAATTCAGTGACTGATTCATCAAAACGAATATTCCAGCTCCTAGATGCTTGTTTAAGTCCATAAATGGACTTCTTTAACTTGCATATTTTATGACGATCTGATGGATTAGTGAAACCTTCTGGTTGTGTCATATACACATCCTCATCCAGATTTCCATTCAGGAAAGCTGTTTTCACATCCATTTGCCAGATCTCATAATCATAATATGCTGCTATCGCGAAAAGAATCCGAATAGACTTAAACATGGCTACAGGTGAGAAAGTTTCATCATAATCTATCCCGTAGATTTGTTTGAAACCTTTCGCAACTAGCCTGCCTTTATAGGTAACCACGTTACCATCCATGTCAATCTTCTTCTTGAAGATCCATTTACAGCCTATAGGGATAACTCCCGGAGGCGGATCAACCAAATCCCAGACTTGGTTATCTGACATGGAGTCCATCTCGGCGCGCATAGCTTCAAGCCATCTCGCTGACTCCGGTCCACTGACCGCATCCGCATAAGTGAGGGGTTCATCATTATCAATGATGTAGACTCCGTCATAGCGCTCAGGCTGTCGACGGATCCTTCCCGATCTTCGCGGTTCCCGTGATATCTGAGCCTCAGGTTGTTCAATAACCTGTTCTACCGGCTCAGGCTCATCCAACTGCGCTTGACTACTTTGTCCTTCCTCTGGATTCTCATCCAGTTTTATTTCTCTCCCACTAGCCTCTTGCAGAAGAAACTCCTTCTCAAGAAATATGGCCGTCCGAGCAACAAACACCTTGTTCTCTTTGGGAACGAAGAAATAATAACCCTTAGTTTCCTTAGGGTAACCGACAAAGATACATTTCTCAGATCTGCTCTCCAGTTTCCCAGAGGCGAGCTTTTTGACATAAGCTTCGCAGCCCCAAATCCTGATAAATGTCAAGCTCGGCTGTTTCCCATACCATAACTCATATGGAGTCTTAGAAACTGCCTTGGATGGCACTCGGTTTAGTACCTTTGCAGCTGTCTCTAGTGCAAATCCCCAAAAGGAATATGGAAGAGTAGCCTGACTTATCATAGAACGAACCATATCAAATAACGTTCAATTTCTCCTCTCGGACACACCATTCCATTGCGGCGTTCCTGGCGGAGTGAGCTGTGAGATAATCCCACACTCCTTCAGATAGTCAGTAAACGCATGACTCAAGTATTCTCCACCTCGATCAGAACGAAGTGCCTTGATATTTCGGCCTAGCTGATTCTGTACTTCATTCTTGAACTCTTTGAACTTGTCAAAAGATTCACTTTTATGTCTCATCAGATAGACATACCCATATCTACTGAAATCATCAGTAAAGGTAATGAAGTACTGATAGCCACCTCTGGCATGTTTACTAAATGGCCCACACACATCACTGTGTATAAGGTCAAGTAAACCTGAAGCCCTTTGACCTTTGTTAGGAAAAGGTGGCTTCGTCATTTTACCCATTAAACAAGCCTTGCATGTATCAATTTCCTCATAGGAGAATGATCCCAGCAGTCCATGATCATGTAACCGCTTAATGCGCTTCTTGTTAATATGGCCTAAACGACTATGCCATAGCAAGGTGCTGTCATCAGCATACTTGGCTTTCTTAATATCAACATTTTGTATAGAACATTCCATGTCCAACATGAATAACCCATTGTTAATTGAACCAGTTGTATAAACAATATTATCAAAAGATAAAACACACTTTGAAATATTGCATTCAAAGGAAAATCCCTTCCTGACAAGAGCAGGAATGGAGATAATATTTTTAGTAATGCTGGGAACAAAGTAACAACTGTTTAGTTCTAATACAAGCCCAGATGGCAAAGAGATGAAATAGTCTCCTACAGCAACAGCAGCAACCCGTGCCCCGTTTCCAACTCGTAGGTCCACCTCATGCTGTCCCACCTGCCTTCTTCTCTTGAGTTCCTGTACATTTGAACAAATGTGAACTCCACATGCAGTGTCCAACACCCATGAAATAGAAGAAGAGGATATCATGACTTCCGTCACATAAATACCTGAGCCAGAAGCAAAGCTTCCCTTCTTATCTCCTTGGAGCGCTTTACAGTCCTTTTTCCAGTGACCCAGCTGGCCACAGTGGAAACATCTGTATTCCTTTGACCGCTTAACCTTTTGCTTCAGAGCCTTGCTGTAACTCTTGACAGGGGCCTTGCCCTTCTTCCCCTTCTTCTTGTTCCTAGAAGGAACCATTAGGACAGAGGTCGAAGGCTTTCCCTTCAGAGTCTCCTCAGTAGTTAAGAGCATATTCAGCAGCTCTGCCGGAGTACAGTCGATTTTGTTCGTATTAAAGTTAATAATGAACGCATCGAAAGAGGGCGGGAGAGACTGCAGAATAATGTCTACAGCAAGCTCCTGATTGATGGTATGCCCCAGTTTCTCTAGAGCCTCCTTGTGCCCAATCATCTTGAGCACGTGAGCTCCCACTGGGCTCCCTTCAGCCAGTTTGCTCTGAAAGAAAAGCTTTGTCAGATTATAGCGTTCTGTCCTCGCCTGTGCAGCATACAGCATCTTGAGGTTCGCTATAATCTCTATAGCCGACATATCCTCATGCTGACGCTGCAGCGGTGGCGTCATAGACGCTAGCATTAGGCAAGAGACATCAATGCTATCATTGACGTGCTTTTCATAGGCTTCCCGAACCGCCCTTGCGGCGTTCGGAGCGGGCTGAGGCGGTATTGCCGTCTCGAGGACATACAGTTTCCTCTCTGCCTTAAGAACAATCTTAAGGTGTCCGAACCAGTCTGAGAAGTTCGGCCCAGCAAACTTCTCCCTTTCCAGTAGGGATCGCACATTGAAGTTCATGGTGTTCGTTGCTGTAGTTATCTACAACAATGCAAGAACAGCAAGGTCAGTATCAATGTCAAGAATCAATCAGGACTTAAGAAGGATTCTTTTTCTCACTATTTTATCCGGCTGAAAAATCCAGCAAAACAGCCCGAAAGAGTAGAACTCTTTTAGTGAGATGGGATCCAGTTTTCATACTTGGTCTCCGCGTCCCGCTCAGGCGAGATAAGATGCACAGAGAGTACAAGCACTAATCTCTGGTAGGCTGTCCCAGCCAATCGCCAACCCGTGCGATTCCCCTTCATCTGGGCAATCCAGCCGACTGTGCCAACTGAGTTGGTACAACACAGTCTCTGACCCCACAGATGGCTGCCTCCATGTGCTACCATATGCGCCACATATGTAGCCTGCATGGCCAAGCTGACCCGACCTACTCCCTGGACCACCACGTGCTATGCTGAGCAACGAGAAGCGATAAATCCCTTCTCTGTAACACGCAGGTGTAATCCCGCACCGTCTGAAGATAGATGGACGTGCCCACTGAGTGGGTACAACACGGCTCCAACGATAATCAGAACAGTGAGGTTTCGCGTCAGAAGGCATACGAGCTTGATATTTTAGCGTTGGATTTTAACGGTCTTTTATCTTCTTAACTATCATGCAATTCCTATGGTGATAGCAGAAGATAAATAAATCATGCTGTTCTACTTATTTAAACAATAAAAGAAAGCATGGATCTTATGTGGTAAAAGCCCATAGCCTAAGTAAGACCTTAATTAACTTAAGTCTTCACTTGCTTTTCTTCATGGGTCTTTTAGCTGCTCATTTGGCCCAAACCAGGGCCCAAGCGCCATTTGCAGCTGAGGTGCGCCCACCAGGGAAAATGCACCTGGTCCCAGAGCCGAACCCTGGACCTCCCTCCTGGTCAAGCCACTGCTGCATGCGCCTCTGCCAAGTGTGCTCTGTGCTCTTGTCTGATTAACTTACAAATTAATCTATCTAGACAAGATTGACACGCAGGTCAATTACACTTTATAAATTAAATACAATGTGATACGCAAATCACAATAATTAATTTAAAACTTTAATTTCCAGGCACGCAGGCCCCAGCACAGCACACATTTAACATGGGCAGCCCACATAAGAATAAATAAACATACATAGGCATCAATCAACATGTGATCCAATCATGAAAATTAAATTTCAAAAACCCCATAGGCATCAATTTTAATTTCCTTATTTGCCCTACAACCTTACAACGGTCCATTACTAGGGATCCACTCATCCAACCTAGTCAGATCCACTGCCCTTGCATGCACCAAGTCCTAACTGACTTGAGTCGACCAAAAGGTCAACCATGCATGCGCCAGGGCCGAACAACCCTCATGAGATCTGGCAAGCGGGTGTGATCCCGGGCCTAACTCATGTGTGTTCACTAGTCATCTCAATCAGACATCGCTACACGCCTGTCTGCAGTCGACCTATAGCCACCAAGTGCTAACGCACAGGTGCTATCTGGTCAACCCATCAAGGCTGTCAGATGGTCTGATCAGACTGTCTGGATCTAACCTAGGGGATGACTTCAACCCTAATAACCCGTCTAAGGGTTTAAAGCAGGGCCTTAGATCTATAATGAGTCGCGCATGTAATATAAGTTTTTGAGAAAACATACAATATGCGCCAACAAGAAACATGCGCCAAGGAGAAAAAACATCTCTATCAAGCATGTAAAATTCGCCAACCACAACTATCGCATGTAACTTATAGATCTATACATAGGATCACAAAGAAAGCAAACATATTATCATGCAATAATCAGCCTCTGATACCAATTGAAAGGGGTACCCCACAAGGGGAGGCGAAACCCTAATAGGAGGCGCAACAAAAACTCTAGCGGAATCTAGGGTTTCTAAAAGGATCGCATAGCATGTAATATATTCAACTTTCAATGAGAAGCGATTCTTACCATTGCCATCGCTTAGATGGTGTCTTGGAAGGAAAGGCGCAAATGCTCCTTCTCCTAAGGTGACGCACACAATTGATGTCGCCTACTCTTCCTTGGTGCTCCTTGTGCTAGCAAGGCTCCAAGATTGTCTTGCCGAATGGAAAGGGGAGAGATCACCTTGCTTGGCCGAATATTTCCTCTTGTCGTCTACACTTCTCCACACGAGAATGCAAGCCCGAATACTCAAGTTGGCGACAAAGGCGTGAAGAGGCAAGTTTCATGAGGCGTGGTCACGTAAGTGATCATGCTTTCTAAAAATAGAAAGCCTCACCTCCAAATGCGATCATGGGTTTACCCAATCGCAAACTCCTCTTAGATTGAACCATGTGCTCAACCAATGAGCTGGTTCAAATCGATTTGGTTCAATAACCAAACAAACCAAGCAATCAGTCCAGACCACAATAAACCCTAAGGCTCTTGATCTGACCGTCGATCTCTTGATGCTCTTGATCTCACCGATCCAGCATCCATTCTCTCAATCGAAGCTTACCGATCTCAAGCCCTAATCAATCAAACATGATCAGACCAGATCTCACTTACAATCAGAGATTAAATCCCTTTAAACTGAACCTGAATAATTCAGTCCACACGATCTGACTTAAGTAAGCCATATCATCAAATTGTGCGACCCTGAGGGTTTCCTTTAAATGTCGGTAACGATAACTCACGTTATCACGATCAGTGAGGGGTATCTAGCAACACAT
This sequence comes from Costus lasius, assembly GCA_027563935.2. NCBI lineage: Eukaryota > Viridiplantae > Streptophyta > Magnoliopsida > Zingiberales > Costaceae > Costus > Costus lasius. The sequence goes on from CM050454.1 coordinate 27,659,196, forward strand.
CACTGTCTCCCGATATAAAGGAAAGAGTCTTCCAAGACTACACCCAAACCACAGCACAAGTGTGAATCCAATTCACAAGGCATGCATCTTTCCTTTGCCACTGGATGTTCTTATTGGACAAGCGTGTCAAGCTTGTATCTCCAATATGATGAGCATGATTAGATCAGATGAACATAGTCACCTGGGTATGGCCATACTCTTTTCTCAATCATCTCATTCAGGGGGCCCCTTTAGAACATCACACTCCTTAAACAAGGAGACGGCAATCCTATGTCTATCACTAGTGCCCTAACCTGACTCAAGCTCACCATCCAAGATAGTCTATAATCATTATGTTTCAAATGATATTGAACTACCTCAAAACAATGACAATCATCATTTAGAAAACACAAGTGATCTCAAGTCAGAGGAAATGTGCCACTTGTCGCATTCAAGGATTATTCACATTGTGACAAGCAATTGAATAACCTAGTAGGGTCTGTCCAGTACATCCAATGTACCCATGAGTCTACATCTTATTCCATGCTCAAAGCATCCTATAAGATTAGAACACATATTAGTCTTAACCATATCAAGGCTGTCTCATGTTCACCAAGATATATCGACTAAGGACTTTACTGCATGTCAGCCTAGCTGAACAGTACTGAGACATTATTCAGAAGTACACTTATTGCAGCAGACAATGTAACAACCTGAATAACAACCATGCCTTTATAAACATAAAAGTTTATACATAATACTAATACAATCCCAAGGCCTCAAACATTAGCCTTAAGGGCATACCCCAACACCTCCCTCACCCCATTATGCCCCTAGGCGCCAATGGGGTGAGATTTCTCCCCATTATACCCTTTTAAGCCAATTCCTCTTCATGACAACTAATTATTGGGCCTCATTGGATAATGATCTAGCCCAAACTTCATGGCATGGGTTGATTAAGTCATTGGATCTAATCCAATGCAACCCTAGTCCAAATGCGACCAATCCAGGTCAATTTCGGGTCAACCTGCCAAAATAAAGTTTGGCTCCAATAACTTTCTTCCAACTCATCAGGCCCATTGGCGCTGATGAAATCTTCTAAATGGATCCAAGTTATCCAATAACTTGATCATAAGGCTTCTGATTAAAGCAACGTCAAGAGTCTATTGCGTGTGACCCCGTAGGATCCATATGACGATGGCAATGATGTAAACATCATAAGTAGTGAGGGGTATCTAGCAACACATCACTACTACCAATGTCATAGGACTTAAGTCATTATGGCAACAACTCCTAACAAGCAACGAGGATTCCCATTGCATTATAGATAACTTTGCCTAAGCTGATATCCTGCCATTGGATTAGTCTCAAGTTTATTATCCAATGCATTGGTCATGACTCAACAAGTGTGGCCACACTTTCCTGTCATGCACCAATAAGGTGGGGTGCCGCGAGTGGATATCACGCTTCCAATAAGGAAGGGGCAAATCCTACTATTGGTCATCCATGTCTCTACATGACTTATGACATGCCCAATTACAGTCGTTTTGATCTCCCAATTACGGAGAGACGTAAGACTGTATTAAAGCATACCCATCTTCAAATCTAGACATGAATACCTCAAGTCTAAGGATCAATGCAAACCTCTTGCATGTGAGATTGACTTGTTGACTAGACAAGTCAATCCTCACGGTGGATCACTCCAGTGCATCCAATGCACCTGTATGTCTGCGTTACTGTGCCCCGCACCTAACCAGCCCATACACCAGTCTCACATGTACCAAAGCTGTCCCATATCTGCTAAGGTACCTTGTCTGGGGATAGCTTATGAGAATGGATCCAATCCAAACTCCTGGGACATTATTTATGCAACTCTATACATCAACGTAGGTAGAGAAGTATGCATAATAACGACCATGCCTATATAAAGAGTAATAGTTCTATCAAAGTACATTCAAACAATACCTAACCATGTCCATACATTGGTCTTTAGGGCATATACACCAACAATCTCCCACTTGCACTAAGACCAAGGACAACTAGTGTTTAGTCAGTTCCAATGTCTCTAGTATGACCCATTTAGCTTCCGCTGCGCCAGAGGCTAGGTCAATGGGTTTTTCCAGATTGCTATATGTGTTTATTTTAACAAATTTGATCATCATCCTTTTCCATGATCTCTAAGATCAGATGATATGCTGCAGTTCATACTTGAGCATTAAGTTCCTTCTCTTATGCTATGGTCCCTGTAAGAACTATACTGGACCATCAAGCACTATGAACTAGATCAAGTTCAAATGAAGCTGCCTCCTTGGCTGCCACAAGGAGCTGCAATGTACTCAGCCTTATTTGTAGAATCTTGCCACTTTGGTTTGCATAATGCTCTTTCAGCACACAACACCATAACAAGGCAAAGCGCAAATCCTGGCTGTGATCAATAGTCACTAGACTGGAACGAAGTGTCAGTGTACCCTTGTACAAAAAATTCTTTCCTATCTATCATAGACTAGATTCCAATCCTTTATACTTCCCAAGTATATATATAAGGATTGCTTTCACAGCTATCTAGTGTTAAACACTAAGATCTGATTGAAACTTGCAGGCTATGCTCCAAGCATTTGCCACAAATGGTCTTGAGTATTTTATTCAAAACATGATCCATCCTACACACCATGTATCGGGATTTTAGACCCATGTTATTACTCTCCAGCTGTGTCACAGGACACAACATCCTTGAGAGAGTCAGACCATATCTTCCTGGAAGATATCAATATTTGGAATCATCCAATATAAACCTCTCCAGAAACTCTTGGATGAAATTAGATTGACTAAAGGGCAATGACTTTCTTAGATCTCTATCTATAGATCCTCATGCCTAGGATGTTGGCATCATTCCCTAGATCATTCTTCTCGAAATACATATCAAACCTTTTCTTCACCATGTGAAGAGCTGAGATGTCATTCCATGTGAGGAGAATATCATCAATCATCTAGAACAAGAAATACTATTAAGGTGCTCCCACTGATCTTCTTGTAAACACAGGCTATTTCAAACATTCTTGCATAACACCATGCATATCTTTATGGCCTTGATATGAAAACCTTCTGGCTATTTCCTTATAGATATCTTTTCAGATGTCCATGCAAGAAAGGCAGTTTTCATAACAACATGCCATAACTGATCATGCAATTATAACAAGCAGATCCCTAATGGATTAAAAGCTCAGCTATTGGTGAAAATTTCATCATTATCCACCCAGTGGATTTGCCTGAAATTATTGTTCACTAGCTTGCCTTTTAAGGTAACAATGTTACCTTCCATGTCTATCTTCCTAGAAGATTTATTTATAGCTTGTGGGAATTACCCCTTTGGCAGCTTATCCAAGTCCCAGACTTGATTAGCAGACATGGAGTCCATTATGGTTTTCATGGCCCTTAGCCATTTCTCGGAATCTGGTCCACCGACCGCTTCCATTTCCTCATAGGTCTTAGGTTCATGCTTGATGAAAAATTCGTCATGCCCAGCATATCGAATCGATCCAGACTTATGTGGTTCCTATGTTACTTGAACCTCAGGTTGACTTTCAACCTGTATGTGAGATTTTGCTCTCCATCTGTGTCTAATTATGTTGTGGTTGATTCTGGACCTTGTCCAAATCAAATCTACTCCCACTAGTTTCTTTTCAAAAGAAATACTTTCTCAAGAGAGACAGCAGTTTGAGCAACAAATATTTTGTTCTCCTTGGGATAGAATTAGCACTCTACAATGCACCACAAACACATACTTTTGAATCACTGCACATTACATTCCCAATTCCATTGAAGAAATGGGATATTTGCAGTTCGCAACTCAAAAGCTAATTTAGACATTTTCTTATGGAGTGGCAGTATATCTGTTTGCATGGCATCATAGTAGTATATTTGCTTGACTATTCAAAGATGGAACCACATCCAATGTGTTCCTTTATCTTTCTTTGAAACTCACCACACAGTGGTGCACTAAGAAAGCTGTGAGATAACTCCACACTTCTTAGTACAGTCATCAAATTCTCCACTGATCACCTTGATCCAATCAAAGTGCTTTAATAGATCCTCCAATTTGTTGGTGTATATGCCCTAGGACCTAGTTTTGGTCAACTTATGTACTACTTGACACTGATATTTATATATCATTCTGGCATTGTCGTTATCATTGTTTGACTACACCTGCGATTGTGTACTTACATGATAATGTCCCTGGAGACAGATTGGATCTGTGCTCGAATTATAATCCCCAGTCGATGTACCTTAGTGGATATGGGACAACTATGGTACTTGTGAGACTGGTATGTGGGCTGGTTAGGCACGTGGTGTAAGATCCAGAAATTTATTAACAGGTAAGAAAAAAACTAAAATTTCGTTTATAGCATGTTTGTGGAAGTCTTTCATTGAGAAAATGTCTTGTTTGGTGTATTTTCCTGCAATGTAAAAATATGTGTTGCGGAGAGGATTCGAACCTAAGACTTAAGGCATAGGATGTGTGCTGCACGCCACTAGGCTAGGGGTGTATTCTTGTTAGAAAAGGGTAAGAGCCCTTGATAAGGGTAAAATGGAGATTAACTTATACTAAAGGGTTATTGGATCTTTCACTTATGGTTGCTATTGGTTTGGATTCGTTGGAGGCTTGAAAAAAACGAAAATTTTAGGGGAAATCGTGTTCACCCTCGTTTTTCTCTTTGCTCACGATTTTCTTCCCTTGGTGAAGTGGCGGCTTGCTTCTTCTCTTCTCCTCTTCTTGTGGCCGGTGGCAAGAGGTGGTGGAGGCGACTTTCCGGCGGCTTTTGGGTGGTTCCGGCGACGTGTGTGGCGTGAGTGGCGTGAGGGTGTTGGCTTGGAAGAACCGAAAACAAGGTGAGTGGATTTTCTCTTCACCTAGTTCACGCATATGGAAGGTTTTGCATGATTTATAGAGGATTAATGTCTAGAAAGATGACATGAACACATGCTTGCAAAATTGTATACGTTTCTTGCTTTTTCCCTAAATTTCGAAACCCTAGCTTGCATGACAATTAGGGCTTTTCGTTTTTAAGAATCCTAATCATAAATTAGGCCTTGATTAAACATGTATGTAGCATTAGAATTTCAATTGCATGAAGATTAGGGCTTGGATGAGAATTTCGACCCTTCTTCATGAAGTTACGTCCAAATGCATGGGTAAAAATTGGGGAAAACTTGATATTCATGAAATTAGGTATATGAGGATTCTACTGTATTTTTTTGGGAATTTTTAGAAATAAAAGTTTCTGTTGACTGAAATTGACCTAGGGGTAATTCGGTAAATTTCCTAGTTAAAATTGGGGAAAACTTGAAATTACGAATCTAGGGATCATGAGGGACGTAATGAATATTTTTACGAAATTTTTGGATAACTTTTCGTGTATGACTTAAACTTTGAACTAGGGGTATTTCTGTCTTTTGTTATCAGAACTAGTGGAAAACTATGAATATGTGATATTCTGCATTTATGTTAATTGTGAACGAAATTTAGTGAATTTTTTGTATTATTAGGTATTTTTAATTGAATGGTGTATGCAGAAAGTAATGACATGAAATATTGATTGATAACTTTGGGTGATAACTTAGCATGATTATACTGAACTGATCAGCATGAAATCTAAGGACTCTATAAAATATTATGTGATTTTTGAATATTATGTGATTATGTGATTTTTGAATATTATGTGGTTATGTGATTTTCGAATATTATGTGGTTATGTGAATTTCGAATAATATGTGTTGTGGTCATGGAATGGTTAGGACTAAGGCTAAGTGTAACTGTGTACTCAAGGGGATAGTCTATATGTGATATGTTAAGGGTTGGAGATTTCAGCCCTGTATTGTGATATGTTAAGGGTTGGAGATTTCAGCCCTGTATTGTGATATGTGAGGGGGTTGTTGTTCAGCCTGCCTGATGTGATTATTGTGATAAAAATGACTATCCTAGAGTTTAGTTGACACTTAGGAGTCCACTTTTGTGAAATAAGATATAAGATGTGTCTGGTGTTGTCCAGTTAAGGAACCCTTTGGGAGAACGAGTGATATAAGACGCAAAGTGCCATGTCTTGGTCGGACAGGGGCCACCTCTTGATGTCATCACTCTTAGACGCTTAGATTTTTGTGATTATGGGGTGGTGTAGATCAAGGTATCACATCTTGACCAGGTGGTGATTACCTCTTGAGTCTACACACTGTCCATGTATATATGTTGCATGTGATTTGCAGGCTTCTCCCAGTGCTTAACCATAATGGTCACTATTGATTATGCTGGACAACTAGGTCAATTAAGTCATTAGTTGGTTTAGAGTATAGCTCTAAAACCCTGGTTACTCTTTGGTGACAATGATGTCTTAGCAGTTTACACCTGATTGTTTTATATGAGTTCTGTCCCTTAATTTTGTTATATGTTAACATGATATTCTGTTAAATGTTTTTAAAATAATCTGCATGTATTTTTGAGTGTATGTTATGGATGGTCGTTTGAGACTATCCACTCACTGGGCTGTGTAGCTCACTCCCTCACTATTTTCAGGTGTAGAGCAGGGGCGCATTTCTTGAGTTAGCGTTGATATGGATATTATGCTGGTTAATGTATAAGACTTTTGTGCTTAATTAACTGGGGCCGGTTGTGGCCGAATTATGTGAACTTGTGTTGCCGGTTGTGGCAGTTTTAAGTTTTGAAGTTTTGATTTTTGTGTCACCGCGGGCTTTGGCCTGGTTTCGGTGTTTGGTATTATTCATGTTAGTTTCATGAGTTTATAGAATCGACATTGTGACTTTGGTTTCCAATTTGAGTCGATTGGTATTTTTGCAAACGGATTTGATATAAATGTGAACTTGCATATGTCTAGTGCAAGTATTGCGTGGTGGCAGGTACATTTCTGAAATTGTGTTTTCGCTGAGATTCTATGTATGGATTCTCGAAAATTTTCAGATCGTGTTTTCTTGAACTTGGTTTTACCTAGCATGTGAATCGATCTTGTATGATAACATCCTGTTTCTCTATGACTTGTGTTGCTTGTTTGGGGTTAAGATAACGGGATGTGACAGAATGGTATCAAAGGAGTTGGCTAGCTAAAACTTAGTTCGGGGGAAAACATGTTTGTGTATTGCTAGACATCTGATAGGTTTATGTTTGTTTCCTTATTATGGTATGTGTGTGTGTAGGAATTTAAGATGGTGCGATCCAGAGGAAATGCTAGCGGCGAGAATGAGCAGACCTCGGATCTCACGAGAGCCATTGCGACTCTGACAGGCATGGTACAACAACAGGGTGCCATGATAGAGAGGCAAGCTCAGATGCTGCAGCAGCAACAGACTCAGCATTAAGAAGTGCAACAGCAGCTCTTGCAGCAATTGACTCAGGAGAGATCCCAGACTACTACGCGAGGAGTGGGGACTGACTCTCAGGAGGACGCTCACAGGCGCTATGCCTCGCTTGTGAGTGAATTCCAGAAACTGGGTCCTAGCTCTTTTTATGGGGGCTCAGAATCAAGTACTGCAGAGAACTGGCAGTTGGTTTTGGACAAGATTTTCCAAGTCATGCGTTGCTCAGATGAGGACAAGCTGTGTCTGGCCACCTATATGATGCGTGGTGACGCAGATGAGTGGTGGAAGGGCGTGGTGAGGCTTGCTGAAGAAAGACATGAAACAGTAGATTGGCCCTATTTCTTGTCTCAATTTAATGAGAAGTACTTCCCCGATAGCTTGGTGGAGGACCGAGAGGTGGAATTTATTCATCTGGAGCAGGGTGATATGACTGTGGACCAGTATGAGTTACGGTTCACTAAGTTGGGAAAGTATGCCCCTCACCTGATAAACACTGAAAAGAGGAGGGCTACCAAGTTTCTCAGAGGTCTCAGATGGGACATTCGGGAGCAGGTTGGTGCTCAGCACTTGGAGACTTACGTTGAGACTGTTGGACGAGCACGCACCATTGAGAGGTACATATCTGAGAGGAGTTCTAGTGTGGCCGTGACGGTGGTTCCTGCAGCTGAGGCGGCGGCTCCTCGGTATGGTAATGGCGGCAAGGGTAAGAAGTACCCTAAGCATAAGGACTACAAGAAGAGCAGGTATAAGCCTTACTCTTACAAGGCACCGCAGCAGTTCAGGGATACCAGGGATGTAAAGAACAGTATCACAGAGGACCGGAATTGTCATTATTGTGGGCTCAAGGGACATCTAATGAAGGACTGTTATAAGAAGAATGGTGTGTGCTTCAGGTGTAAGAAACCTGGGCACATGGTCAAGGACTGCAAAGAACCTGAGCTGCAGCAGAGAGGCGCAGATAAGCCTACAGTCCAAACTCGAGTTTATGCCGTGGCTGAGAAGGATAAACGGGCTTCCCGATCCGTCATGGAAGGTACCTTATTTGTATTCGATCAGTTAGCTCGCATTTTATTTGACCCTGGTGCAAATTTGTCTTTTGTATCTGTTAAATTTGCTGCATGTTTACCTGTGTTACCTAAGGTGCTGAATTATGTTGTGTCTGTAAGTACTCCCTTAGGAAAATCATTATCTACAGACACTGTTTGTGCTGATTGTGTAGTGCATGTAGAGGGTTATGAGTTTCTTGTAGATCTAATCCTCTTAGACATGCAAGACTATGATGTCATCCTAGGTATGGATTGGTTATCCTCACATCATGCCACTGTGGATTGCTTTGAGAAAGTAATCACCTTGAATCTGCAAGATGGGAATCGGCTTTTTGTGAGAGGTCTAGTGTCAGACCAAGGACCGCATGTGATATCTTTCCTACAAGCCAGAAAGTTACTTGCTAGTGGGTGTAAGGGTTACCTCGCACATGTTAAGGTGCAGGATGATTCTACTTCTGATTTGACTCAGATGGCGGTGGTGAAAGAGTTTCCTGATGTGTTCTCTGAGGAATTTTCAGGCTTGCCACCAATACGAGAGGTAGAGTTTGGCATTGAGTTGGTGCCAGGTACTGCACCTATCTCCAGAGCTCCTTACCGCATGGCTACATCAGAGTTGGCCGAACTTAAGAAACAACTGGAGGAATTGCTGGAAAAAGGTTACATCCGGCCTAGTGCTTCTCCCTGGGGAGCGCCAGTGCTGTTCGTAAAGAAGAAGGATGGAACCCTGAGGATGTGTATAGACTATAGACAACTGAACCAAGTGACTATCAAGAATAAGTATCCTCTTCCCAGAATTGATGATCTGTTTGATCAATTACAGGGAGCTACAGTGTTCTCTAAGATCGATCTGAGATCAGGGTATTACCAGCTTAGGGTCAAGGATGAGGATATATTTAAAACTGCTTTCAGGACCAGGTATGGGCATTTCGAATTTCTTGTTATGCCTTTTGGACTGACGAATGCACCTGCTGTCTTCATGGATTTGATGAATGAAGAGTCCCCTTCAAGGGGGAGCAAAACCCTAAAGTGATTAGCGCATACTATATTCATCTTGCGGAAGCTAGGGTTATAGGATCAACTCGCATGTTAAATGATCAACTCGAAAAGGGGCTAGTAAAGATTAATGAAAAACATTCATACCATCGCAATAGCCTAGATGTTGCCTTGGAAGCAAAGAGTCGATTGCCTCTTCTCCAAAGGGAATCGCACACAAGAGGATGATGGCAAACTCTTTGTCGCTCCTTGTGCTAGCAAGGGTCCAAAGTGTCTTTGATCGAATTGTGAGGGATGAAGACCTTGATCTCTCTTGGCCGAATCCTCCTCTAAACTCCAAGCGTCGCCGCACACCACAAGAGACTAGAGAGGAAGAGATGGATAGGCGAGAATAGAAAGCCCTATTCGAACGTGAGAGTGGTCTCCAAGTGGAGATCATGGTTACTAAAAATAGTCACCACTCTCGCTTCAATGTTCACGTCAAGTGAACAATTCGCCAAGCCTTGAACCATGCGCTCATTTCATGAGCCGGTTCACATTGGTTCGGTTTAAGAACCAATCAAGCCAATGATCTAGTCTAGATCTTAAATAAACCCTAAGGTTCCCGATCTAACCGTCGATCTCTTGGTGCTTCTGATCTGTCCGATCTAGCAACCATTCTCTCGATCGAAGCTTACCGATCTCAAGCCCTAATCAATCAAACATGATCAGACTAGATCTCACTCACAATCAGAGATTAAATCCCATTAAACTGAACCCAAACAATTCAGTCCACACGATCTGACTTAAGTAAGCCATATCATCAAATTGTGCGACCCTAAGGGTTTCCTTTAAATGTCGGTAACGATAACTGACGTCATCACGATCAGTGAGGGGTATCTAGCAACACATCACTGTCTCCCGATATAAAGGAAAGAGTCTTCCAAGACTACACCCAAACCATAGCACAAGTGTGAATCAAATCACAAAGCATACATATTTCCTTTGCCACTGGATGTTCTTATTGGACAAGCGTGTCAAGCTTGTAGCTCCAATATGATGAGCATGATTAGATCAGATGAACACTGTCACCTGGGTATGGCCATACTCTTTTCTCAATCATCTCATCCAGGGGGGCCCCTTTTAGAACATCACACTCCTTAAACAAGGAGACGGCAATCCTATGTCTATCACTAGTGCCCTAACCTGATTCAAGTTCACCATCCAAGATAATCTATAATCATTATGTTTCAAATGATATTGAACTATCTCAAAACAATGACAATCATCATTTAGAAAACACAAGTGATCTCAAGTCAGAGGAAATGTGCCACTTGTCATATTCAAGGAATATTCACATTGTGACAAACAATTGAACATCCTAGTAGGGTCTGTCCAGTACATCCAATGTACCCATGAGTCTACATCTTATTCCATGCTCGAAGCATCCTATAAGATTAGAACACATATTAGTCTTAACCATATCAAGGCTGTCTCATGTTCACCAAGATATATCGACTAAGGACATATAGCATGTCAGCCCAGCTGAACAGCTTTGAGACATTATTCAGAAGAACATATATTGCAGCAGACAATGTAAACAACTGAATAATAACCATGCCTTTATAAACATAACAGTTTATTACATGATACAGATACATTCCCACAGGCCTCAAACATTAGCCTTAAGGGCATACCCCAACAATGAACAGGGTATTTCATGAATTACTTGATTCATGTGTGGTAGTCTTCATAGATGATATCTTGGTGTACTCTCGGACTACTTCGAATCATGTTAGTGACTTGCGCAGAGTGCTGGAGATCCTGAGGAAGAACCAATTATATGCCAAGGCTAGTAAGTGTGAGTTTTGGCTAGAAAAGATCAGCTTCCTTGGGCATGTGATTTCTGGTCAGGGGGTGTCTGTGGATCCAGTTAAAGTGCAAGCCATCCTCAATTGGGGAAGTCCGACTAGTGCTACTGAGATCAGAAGTTTCCTGGGTCTAGCAGGTTACTATCGGAGGTTTGTTGAGGGATTCTCCAAGCTGGCGGGTCCTTTAACTAAATTGACCAGGAAGGAGGCCATGTTTAATTGGGATGACAAGTGTGAAGAGAGCTTTCAGGAGCTGAAGAGAAGGTTGACTAGTACACCGATCCTCATTATTCCTAGTGATGGGGAAAGGTTTACTGTCTATACGGATGCTTCGGGCAAAGGGTTGGGTTGTGTCTTGATGCAGAAGGGTTCTGTGGTAGCCTATGCTTCGAGACAACTGAAGGAGTATGAGTTGAACTACCCTACTCATGACTTGGAGTTGGCGGCCGTAGTCTTTGCTCTGAATATATGGCGTCACTATTTGTTGGGTCAAGAGTTTGATCTGTTTACTGACCACCAGAGTCTCAAGTACATCTTCACTCAGAAGGAGTTGAACATGAGACAGAGAAGATGGATGGAGTTGATCAAAGACTATGACTTCGCTATTCAGTATCAGGCTGGAAAGGCCAATGTAGTGGCTGATGCACTGAGCAGACATCCAGTTACTTCAGTAGCGGCACTACGGGTCAGTGAGTGGCAGTTACTGCAGGAGTTCATAGATCTCAGGATCAGTGTTTCTCCTAAAGTTCAGTCGGGTTATGTGGCTTTCCTCAGAGTACAGTCTGCTTTGTTGCAGAAAATCAGAGATCAGCAGTCAGTGGATCCGAAATTAGTTCAGATCAGGGATAGTTTGGTTGCGGGTACAGTTCAGGATTTCTCGGACTACTTCGAATCATGTTAGTGACTTGCGCAGAGTGCTGGAGTTCCTGAGGAAGAACCGATTATATGCCAAGGCTAGTAAGTGTGAGTTTTGGCTAGAAAAGATCAGCTTCCTTGGGCATGTGATTTCTGGTCAGGGGGTGTCTGTGGATCCAGTTAAAGTGCAAGCCATCCTCAATTGGGGAAGACCGACTAGTGCTACTGAGATCAGAAGTTTCCTGGGTCTAGCAGGTTACTACCGGAGGTTTGTTGAGGGATTCTCCAAGCTGGCGGGTCCTTTAACTAAATTGACCAGGAAGGAGGCCAAGTTTAATTGGGATGACAAGTGTGAAGAGAGCTTTCAGGAGCTGAAGAGAAGGTTGACTAGTACACCGATCCTCATTATTCCTAGTGATGGGGAAAGGTTTACTGTCTATACGGATGCTTCGGGCAAAGGGTTGGGTTGTGTCTTGATGCAGAAGGGTTCTGTGGTAGCCTATGCTTCGAGACAACTGAAGGAGTATGAGTTGAACTACCCTACTCATGACTTGGAGTTGGCGGCCGTAGTCTTTGCTCTGAAGATATGGCGTCACTATTTGTTGGGTCAAGAGTTTGATCTGTTTACTGACCACCAGAGTCTCAAGTACATCTTCACTCAGAAGGAGTTGAACATGAGACAGAGAAGATGGATGGAGTTGATCAAAGACTATGACTTCGCTATTCAGTATCAGGCTGGAAAGGCCAATGTAGTGGCTGATGCACTGAGCAGACATCCAGTTACTTCAGTAGCGGCACTACGGGTCAGTGAGTGGCAGTTACTGCAGGAGTTCAGAGATCTCAGGATCAGTGTTTCTCCTAAAGTTCAGTCGGGTTATGTGGCTTTCCTCAGAGTACAGTCTGCTTTGTTGCAGAAAATCAGAGATCAGCAGTCAGTGGATCCGAAATTAGTTCAGATCAAGGATAGTTTGGTTGCGGGTACAGTTCAGGATTTTAGCTTGTCTGATGATGGTGTTCTTCGGTTTCGTGGAAGGGTGTGTGTCCCTGAGGAACCGAGCTTAAGGAAAGAAATATTGGAGGACAGCCATAACTCCAAATATTCTCTACATCCTGGTGTAACTAAGATGTATCAGGACCTCAAGAAGTGCTTTTGGTGGCCGGGTATGAAGAAAGAAGTATTTGATTTTGTCTCTAGGTGTTTAACCTGTCAGACGGTAAAGGCTGAACACCAGAAACCTGGTGGTTTGTTGCAGCCCCTTCCTATTCCTAAGTGGAAGTGGGAATGCATCAGTATGGACTTTGTGTGTGGTTTGCCCAGAACCAGATTGGGTCATGATGCCATTTGGGTGATTGTTGATAGACTCACTAAATCAGCCCACTTTCTCCCGATCAAGATGACTTATCCTTTAGAGAGACTGGCTAGATTGTATATTGATGAGATAGTCAGACTGCATGGAGTGCCTGTTGATATTGTGTCTGATAGGGACTCTCGATTTCTGTCCAGGTTTTGGAATAGCTTACAGGAGGGTTTGGGTACTAAGTTGAGTTTTAGTACAGCATACCATCCTCAGTCTGATGGCCAGACGGAGCGTACTATACAGACTCTAGAAGACCTGTTGAGAGCTTATGTGGTTGATTGGAGTTCTGAGTGGAACCGGGATCTATCTTTGATAGAGTTCACTTATAATAATAGTTTCCACTCCAGTATTCAGATGGCTCCTTATGAGGCTTTGTATGGGAGAAGGTGTAGGACTCCCTTGTGTTGGGAGGAAACTGGTGACAGAATGATTTTGAGATCTGATGCAGTACAGGAAACTACTGATAAGGTCAGAGAGATTCAGGATAAACTGAAGATTGCTCAGGACAGGCAGAAGAGTTATGCTGATGACCGTCGTCGTTCCCTGGAGTTTATGGTAGGGGATCATGTTTTCTTAAAGGTATCACCTACTAAGGGTGTTATGAGGTTTGGCAAAAAGGGCAAGTTGAGCCCTAGGTTTGTAGGCCCTTTTGACATTATTGAGAGAGTTGGTCCAGTGGCTTACAGGTTAGCTTTACCTCCTGCTATGGATCATGTGCATAATGTGTTCCATGTTTCTGCTTTGAGGAAATATCATCCTGATCCATCTCATGTATTGGAATTGGAACCTCTTCAGATTCAGAGTGATTTGACTTTTGAGGAAAGACCTCTCCGGATTGTGGATAGAAAGGATAAAGTTCTGAGGAACAAGTCTATACCTTTAGTAAAGGTTATCTGGGGAAACCAGTCAGTCGAAGAAGCTACTTGGGAGACAGAGTCAGATATGAGAAGAGAGTTCCCTCAGCTGTTCGATGATTTGGCTGGTGAGCTTTAGAGGACTAAAGCTTTTTAAGGGGGGAGGAATGTAAGATCCGGAAATTTATTAACAGGTAAGAAAAAAACTAAAATTTCGTTTATAGCATGTTTGTGGAAGTCTTTCATTGAGAAAATGTCTTGTTTGGTGTATTTTCCTGCAATGTAAAAATATGTGTCGCGGAGAGGATTCGAACCTAAGACTTAAGGCATAGGATGTGTGCTGCACGCCACTAGGCTAGGGGTGTATTCTTGTTAGAAAAGGGTAAGAGCCCTTGATAAGGGTAAAATGGAGATTAACTTATACTAAAGGGTTATTGGATCTTTCACTTATGGTTGCTATTGGTTTGGATTCGTTGGAGGCTTGAAAAAAACAAAAATTTTAGGGGAAATTGTGTTCACCCTCGTTTTTCTCTTTGCTCACGATTTTCTTCCCTTGGTGAAGTGGCGGCTTGCTTCTTCTCTTCTCCTCTTCTTGTGGCCGGTGGCAAGAGGTGGTGGAGGCGACTTTCCGGCGGCTTTTGGGTGGTTCCGGCGACGTGTGTGGCGTGAGTGGCGTGAGGGTGTTGGCTTGGAAGAACCGAAAACAAGGTGAGTGGATTTTCTCTTCACCTAGTTCACGCATATGGAAGGTTTTGCATGATTTAGAGAGGATTAATGTCTAGAAAGATGACATGAACACATGCTTTCAAAATTGTATACGTTTCTTGCTTTTTCCCTAAATTTCGAAACCCTAGCTTGCATGACAATTAGGGCTTTTCGTTTTTAAGACTCCTAATCATAAATTAGGCCTTGATTAAACATGTATGTAGCATTAGAATTTCAATTGCATGAAGATTAGGGCTTGGATGAGAATTTCGACCCTTCTTCATGAAGTTACGTCCAAATGCATGGGTAAAAATTGGGGAAAACTTGATATTCATGAAATTAGGTATATGAGGATTCTACTGTATTTTTTTTGGGAATTTTTAGAAATAAAAGTTTCTGTTGACTGAAATTGACCTAGGGGTAATTCGGTAAATTTCCTAGTTAAAATTGGGGGAAACTTGAAATTACGAATCTAGGGATCATGAGGGACGTAATGAATATTTTTACAAAATTTTTGGATAACTTTTCGTGTATGACTTAAACTTTGAACTAGGGGTATTTCTGTCTTTTGTTATCAGAACTAGTGGAAAACTATGAATATGTGATATTCTGCATTTATGTTAATTGTGAACGAAATTTAGTGAATTTTCTGTATTATTATGTATTTTTAATTGAATGGTGTATGCAGAAAGTAATGACATGAAATATTGATTGATAACTTTGGGTGATAACTTAGCATGATTATACTGAACTGATCAGCATGAAATCTAAGGACTCTATAAAATATTATGTGATTTTTGAATATTATGTGATTATGTGATTTTTGAATATTATGTGGTTATGTGATTTTCGAATATTATGTGGTTATGTGAATTTCGAATAATATGTGTTGTGGTCATGGAATGGTTAGGACTAAGGCTAAGTGTAACTGTGTACTCAAGGGGATAGTCTATATGTGATATGTTAAGGGTTGGAGATTTCAGCCCTGTATTGTGATATGTTAAGGGTTGGAGATTTCAGCCCTGTATTGTGATATGTGAGGGGGTTGTTGTTCAGCCTGCCTGATGTGATTATTGTGATAAAAATGACTATCCTAGAGTTTAGTTGACACTTAGGAGTCCACTTTTGTGAAATAAGATATAAGATGTGTCTGGTGTTGTCCAGTTAAGGAACCCTTTGGGAGAACGAGTGATATAAGACGCAAAGTGCCATGTCTTGGTCGGACAGGGGCCACCTCTTGATGTCATCACTCTTAGACGCTTAGATTTTTGTGATTATGGGGTGGTGTAGATCAAGGTATCACATCTTGACCAGGTGGTGATTACCTCTTGAGTCTACACACTGTCCATGTATATATGTTGCATGTGATTTGCAGGCTTCTCCCAGTGCTTAACCATAATGGTCACTATTGATTATGCTAGACAACTAGGTCAATTAAGTCATTAGTTGGTTTAGAGTATAGCTCTAAAACCCTGGTTACTCTTTGGTGACAATGATGTCTTAGCAGTTTACACCTGATTGTTTTATATGAGTTCTGTCCCTTAATTTTGTTATATGTTAACATGATATTCTGTTAAATGTTTTTAAAATAATCTGCATGTATTTTTGAGTGTATGTTATGGATGGTCGTTTGAGACTATCCACTCACTGGGCTGTGTAGCTCACTCCCTCACTATTTTCAGGTGTAGAGCAGGGGCGCATTTCTTGAGTTAGCGCTGATATGGATATTATGCTGGTTAATGTATAAGACTTTTGTGCTTAATTAACTGGGGCCGGTTGTGGCCGAATTATGTGAACTTGTGTTGCCGGTTGTGGCAGTTTTAAGTTTTGAAGTTTTGATTTTTGTGTCACCGCGGGCTTTGGCCTGGTTTCGGTGTTTGGTATTATTCATGTTAGTTTCATGAGTTTATAGAATCGACATTGTGACTTTGGTTTCCAATTTGCGTCGATTGGTATTTTTGCAAACGGATTTGATATAAATGTGAACTTGCATATGTCTAGTGCAAGTATTGCGTGGTGGCAGGTACATTTCTGAAATTGTGTTTTCGCTGAGATTCTATGTATGGATTCTCGAAAATTTTCAGATCGTGTTTTCTTGAACTTGGTTTTACCTAGCATGTGAATCGATCTTGTATGATAACATCCTGTTTCTCTATGACTTGTGTTGCTTGTTTGGGGTTAAGATAACGGGATGTGACAGAATGGTATCAAAGGAGTTGGCTAGCTAAAACTTAGTTCGGGGGAAAACATGTTTGTGTATTGCTAGACATCTGATAGGTTTATGTTTGTTTCCTTATTATGGTATGTGTGTGTGTAGGAATTTAAGATGGTGCGATCCAGAGGAAATGCTAGCGGCGAGAATGAGCAGACCTCGGATCTCATGAGAGCCATTGCGACTCTGACAGGCATGGTACAACAATAGGGTGCCATGATAGAGAGGCAAGCTCAGATGCTGCAGCAGCAACAGACTCAGCATCAAGAAGCGCAACAGCAGCTCTTGCAGCAATTGACTCAGGAGAGATCCCAGACTACTACGCGAGGAGTGGGGACTGACTCTCAGGAGGACGCTCACAGGCGCTATGCCTCGCTTGTGAGTGAATTCCAGAAACTGGGTCCTAGCTCTTTTTATGGGGGCTCAGAATCAAGTACTGCAGAGAACTGGCAGTTGGTTTTGGACAAGATTTTCCAAGTCATGCGTTGCTCAGATGAGGACAAGCTGTGTCTGGCCACCTATATGATGCGTGGTGACGCAGATGAGTGGTGGAAGGGCGTGCTGAGGCTTGCTGAAGAAAGACATGAAACAGTAGATTGGCCCTATTTCTTGTCTCAATTTAATGAGAAGTACTTCCCCGATAGCTTGGTGGAGGACCGAGAGGTGGAATTTATTCATCTGGAGCAGGGTGATATGACTGTGGACCAGTATGAGTTACGGTTCACTAAGTTGGGAAAGTATGCCCCTCACCTGATAAACACTGAAAAGAGGAGGGCTACCAAGTTTCTCAGAGGTCTCAGATGGGACATTCGGGAGCAGGTTGGTGCTCAGCACTTGGAGACTTACGTTGAGACTGTTGGACGAGCACGCACCATTGAGAGGTACATATCTGAGAGGAGTTCTAGTGTGGCCGTGACGGTGGTTCCTGCAGCTGAGGCGGCGGCTCCTCGGTATGGTAATGGCGGCAAGGGTAAGAAGTACCCTAAGCATAAGGACTACAAGAAGAGCAGGTATAAGCCTTACTCTTACAAGGCACCGCAGCAGTTCAGGGATACCAGGGATGTAAAGAACAGTATCACAGAGGACCGGAATTGTCATTATTGTGGGCTCAAGGGACATCTAATGAAGGACTGTTATAAGAAGAATGGTGTGTGCTTCAGGTGTAAGAAACCTGGGTTGCATTGGATTGCATTGGATTGGATCCAAGTGCTTAATCAACCTATGCAATGATGTTTGGGCTAGCTCATTATCCAATGAGGCCCAATAACAAGTTCTCATGAAGAGATGAGAGGCTAAAAGGGTATAATGGGGAGAAACATGAACCATTAGTCGCCTAGGGGCATAATGGGGTCATGTTGGCGCCTTTGCTTCATTATGGAAGTAAAGGGCGCCTCCCCCTCTCTTCCTAGGATGGAATGCATGCCTCTATGGCATTGCTTGAGACGCAAGGCAAGGCCTTGGCGCACAAGGAAAGGCGTGGGAACAAAAGGTAAGGTTGAATGAGAATTATGGAAATGTCTTGGAGACTTTCCTTATCTCAAACATCCTCATCCTAGCCCAACACTTGTCATGATCCTAGCCATTACCCTAACCGCCTCTTGCCCTATAAATATGACCCTAGTCGCCCCCTCTTGTGGGTAATCAATCCTTGAAGGCGTGAACACAAGGAGAGGGGGGAGTGCTTGGAGCAAAGGGCGCATCTTCCATAACCGCAAGCCTCTTCCTCCTTTCCTCTTGGTGCAAGGAGATCTAGGGCTTGGCGGCTTGGGCATTTTTCTTTCTTCTCTTGGCACATCATCTCTCTTGGTGGCGCAAGTGAAGTAGAGTATGTCCCTAAGGCTTGGATCTTCTTCCCGAGGCTAGCACCGGGCGTGGAAGAAGAGAACTCAAGAGATCCGTGTGTGTGAGACTGCAGAGGGCGTACACTTGGACGCCTACATTGGCATCACTCCACATTGCTCTTAAGGTATTTCCTAACTCATCGTGTCGACTCCCTTGCATGCGATATTCACTGGGATTTTGGGACTGGCCTGTTTCGGGGACATTCTTCCGCTGCGAAAAATGTATGTCCATAACTCTGAAAATTGTAAAATGTCCCCGGGGTTTCCCAACAGTGGTATCAGAGGGACTTGCAAGACTCGAACGATGTTTTATGCTTTTTCTTCCATGCTCACATGCCATATCTCTATTTTCGTAAATAGCATGATGCATGGCAAACGATTTTTCTAAAAGTAGAAAAATTAGGGTTTCTTGTTTCTATAATCCTCTCAATCTCTTTTGGATTTTTGGACTATTTTTCTTGTTTGATTTAAAGATCAAAGGCGCACGTAATTTTGTCAAGTAGGACGGGCATTGTGTCTTCGGACTGGCCAAGTCTCTTGATCTGACAAAATTGTCAGCCGAAAGGATCTCTGAAATCATCATGAAAAATAAATCGCAATAAACCAAAGGATTTGTGAGAAGAAGATGAGAAAAAGAAACTGGTTTTAAGAAAAAAGTAAAATTTCAGATTTTATGTTTTTCATGAGCATGTAGAATTGCATGAGTAAATACCTTGGTTGTGCATGATGTTGTGATCATTAGTCAAGCCCCCTTTGCATGCCTGCAATGTATCCTCTTGAGGCCTGCGTGCCGCTTTTTCTTTTTGCTTTTGACTGAGAAGAACATTAGGGTGGCGCATGTATGCATACCTTGGATGGTGATGCAACAAGCAAGAGGCGCAAACTTGCTTGATGGCGCAAGCATGCAAGGTGGCGCATGCAAGCTGGTGCTTGGTTGCATGGTGGCGCAAGAAATCTTGGCCCCTTGCATGGTGGCGCACCTTCCTTGGAGGAAGACCATGGCATTGGCCGAACCTATGGGGAACTTCGAAAGTATTCCTCTATGGTTTGAGAGCTAAACCATGAGAGAAAGACCTTGGAGCCAACCTTGAAGTTCAAGCTAGAGGTCGGCTAGGCTAGGTCTAGTTTTTGGGGCTTGAGTTCAAGGACAAGAGTTGAACCTATTTCATGGCATGGATTGGTTCAATGTCTTGTATAGGATATAATCACATCATCCTTTACTGCTTTTATTATTATCTGCAGAAGCATGCCTGAAATGTTTTACCGTTATGTTATCACTATAGGATTGCATGCCTGTAATGATAGACATAAGATAAAACTAAGATGATGAGACCTTAAACAAAAACCCTCAATTAAAATATCAAGTCTGGTAGCCTTCTAACGCGTAGCCCTCACTAAGCTATCGATCAGTGGAGTTGTGAATTGTTTCCCACCCTCGTGGGACACACCCACTTATCTTTAGAAAGTGCGTGGTGGCAATGGTTTCCCCAGTCCAGTTTTAACCTGGGCGTGCCTTCGCAAGGAAACTCGTTGGCCCTGGGCATAACGGTTAGGAATGGACTTGACTAGAAGTTCACATGTGCTGGGCACATGGTGAAAGTCTAGAGGCATCGTTGAGAGGTAAAGGTTTCATGTTGTATCCAGCCCTCGCTGGACATGAAATGCCCAGACTGTCTCAACAAGGGGAGTTGCTTGGAGCAACCGGCCGGCGCGCTCACCTTAGGAAACATGGGTTACTTTGTGCATCTCATCCCACCCTCGTGGGACGCAAAGCCTCATGTGAAATAAGGATCCCATCTCACTAGGAAGTCTTAAACTTCCCGATTGACTTTGTGGGTTGTCAATTCGATTTTAAAATAGTGGGAGCCATGGTCATTTAAAACAAGTCCAGTTTAAATGATTCGAAGTAGTACTAATTTGTTCTTCTTGGGTGTTGTAGAACAATGGCTACGAACACTGGCGGATTATCACTGCGATCACTCCTTGATAAGGATAAGTTAGTTGGAACTAACTTTATGGACTGGCATCGGAATTTTAGGATAGTCCTCAAGCTCGAGAAGAAGCTGTATGTCCTTGAACAGCCTCTTCCTGCGGCTCCTCCGCCTAATGCCCGAACGGCAGACAGAGATGCTTATAGAAAGCATCAGGATGACTCTTTGGAGGTTGCATGTCTTATGCTAGCCAGTATGGCACCTGAACTGCAGGTGCAATATGAGGAGCAGAACGCTTTTCAGATGATTACTCGTCTGAAACAGATGTTCGAGGCTCAGGCTAGAACTGAGAGATTTGACACCGCCAAAGCAGTCTTTCGGTGCAAGTTGTCTGAAGGTGCACCAGTGAGACCCCATGTTCTCAAACTCATTGGGAATGTGGATCATCTCAGGAGACTGGGACACACCATAGACAACGAGCTGGTTGTGAATCTTATTCTTCATTCCCTGTCCCCTAGCTTCAGTCCGTTTATCATTAACTTCAACATGAACCGGATTGAGTGCACACGGGAGGAATTGATGAATATGCTCCAAACAACCGAGCGAGAGATGGGTAAGACCAAACCCAATTCTGTTCTTTTGGTCCCTGCGACCAAGAAGATAAAGAAGAAGGGTAAGGCACGTGCTAAGAGCAGTGCCAGAGGTCCTACCAAAGCACTGAAGAAAAGGGCGAGGAAGTCAAAGGAACAGAGGTGTTTTCACTGTGGCAAGCAGGGCCACTGGAGAAGGGACTACAGGCAGCTTTAGAATGAGGAGAAGAAAGGATTGGCCTTAACTTCTAACTCAGGTATTTATGTTACAGAAGTCAACCTTTCTACTTCTATGTCATGGGTATTGGATACCGCATGTGGAGCTCATATTTGTACAAATATGCAGGGGCTCAAGAAAAGTAAATCGGTGCGGCTTGGAGAGATTGACCTACGCGTTGGAAACGGGGCACAGGTTGCTGCTGTTGCTGTAGGTGTTTTGACTCTCTCCTTGCCTTCTGGACTTCAATTAGAACTGGACAATTGCTTTTGTGTACCTTTGCTAACTAAGAACATTGTATCCATTCCTTGCTTGGCAAGGAAAGGATTTAAATTTGAAATAAATAAGAACTCCTGTTCTTTTTCATTTGCAAATATGTTCTATGGGAAGGGTACTTTTTGCAATGGTCTATATATCTTGGATATGGAAAGTTCTATTTGTAACATAAGCAATAAGAGGACCAAACTGAGTGGTTCAGTTGGTGCTTTCCTATGGCACTGTCGATTAGCCCATATAAACAAGAATCGCATCCAACAACTCTATGCAAATGGATTGTTAGATTCAAGTTCCTTGGAGGAATTTGAAACTTGTGAACCTTGTTTATTAGGGAAGATGACAAAGGCGCCCTTCACCAAGATTGGTGAGAGGGCAGAAGGTTTATTGGATCTCATACATACTGATGTATGTGGGCCCTTCAATAAACAAGCCAGAGGAGGGTACAACTACTTCATTACCTTCACTGATGACTTCAGTAGGTATGGTTATGTCTACTTAATGAGACATAAATCTGAATCCTTTGAGAAATTCAAGGAGTTCATGAATGAAGTAGAGAACCAGCTTGGAAGATCCATTAAAGCACTTCGATCAGATCAAGGTGGAGAATACCTGAGTGGTGAGTTCTTTGACTATCTGAGAGAGTGTGGAATCATATCCCAACTCACTCCTCCTAGGACACCTCAATAGAATGGTGTGTCTGAAAGGAGAAATCGAACTTTATTGGATATGGTTCGATCCATGATGAGTCATGCAACTCTACCTTCATCATTCTGGGGGCATGCACTAGAAACAGCTTCTCTGATACTGAATAATGTTCCATATAAGAGTGTCTCCAAAATACCATACGAGATATGGAGTGGGAGACGCCCTAATCTCACATTTATCAGGATCTGGGGATGTGAGGCTTATGTCAAACGTCAGGATTCTAGCAAGCTAGAACCTAGATCTGATAAGTGTATGTTTGTGGGGTATCCTAAGGAAACTAAAGGATACTACTTCTATGTCCCAACCGAGAACAAAGTTTTTGTTGCTCGGGGTGCTGTCTTTCTAGAGAAAGAATTTCTTATGAAAGAAGTTAGTGGGAGGAAGTTTGACTTGGATGAGGTCCAAGTGCAAGCACAAGACAAAGAGATGGAATCTGAGCTACCTGCACCGGTTGCTAGGCAACCTGAGGCTCAGACACAGGTCCCGCGTAGGTCTGGGAGAATTCATCGTGCACCTGAAAGGTATGGGTCGCTACCGACCCAACACGGTGGGATCTTCATGATTGAGGATGAACCTAGAACCTATGATGAGGCGGTCAGTGGACCAGACTCCGAGAAATGGCTTGACGCCATGAGATCTGAGATGGATTCCATGTCGGCTAACCAAGTCTGGGATTTGGTTGAGCTGCCTGATGGGGTAAAACCCATAGGGTGTAAATGGGTCTTCAAGAAGAAGACAGACATGGATGGAAAAATAGTTACCTATAAGGGTAGACTAGTGGCTAAAGGATTTAAACAAGTCCACGGGGTGGACTATGATGAAACCTTCTCGCCAGTTGCCATGATTAAATCCATTCGGATTCTGCTTGCTATAGCTGCATATCATGACTATGAGATATGGCAGATGGATGTGAAAACAGCGTTCCTTAACGGGAAGCTGACTGAGGATGTGTATATGACACAACCTGATGGCTTCATCCATCCTGCAGAGGCTAATAAGGTCTCCAGGCTAAAGAGGTCCATTTATGGATTAAAGCAAGCATCTCGAAGTTGGAATCTTCGATTTGATGAGGCCGTGAGAGATTATGGCTTTATCAAAAGCGAAGATGACGCCTGTGTATACAGAAAATTCAGTAGGAGCTTGGTGATTTTTCTGGTCTTATATGTTGATGACATACTGCTCATCGGATACGACATCCCTAGTCTTCAAGCTGTGAAGACATGGTTGGGGAAGTGTTTCAAGATGAAAGACTTAGGGGAGGCTGCCTATATTCTAGGCGTGAGGATCTACCGGGATAGATCCAAGAGGCTCTTGGCCCTTAGTCAAAGTACTTACATTGATAAGGTACTGGAGAGGTTCTACATGGAGCAATCCAAGAAAGGGTACCTATTGGGGTATGCCCTTAAGGCTAATGTTTGAGGTCTTGGGATTCTTTCAGTATCATGTATAAACTCTTATGTTTATAAAGGCAATGGTTGTTATTCAGTTTGTTACATTGTCTGCTGCAATAATTGTACTTCTGAATAATGTCTCAATGCTATTCAGCTAGGCTGACATGCTTTATGTCCTTAGTCGAGATATCTTGGTGAACATGAGACAGCCCTGATATGATTGAGACTAATATGTATTCTAATCTTATAGGATGCTTCGAGCATGGAATAAGATGTAGACTCATGGGTACATTGGATGTACTGGACAGACCCTACTAGGATATTCAATTGCTTGTCACAATGTGAATAATCCTTGATTGCAACAAGTGGCACATGTCCTTTGACTTGAGATCACTTGTGCTTCTAAATGATGATTGTCATTGTTTTGAGGTAGTTCAATATCATTTGAAACATAATGGCTATCAACTATCTTGGATAATGATCATGAGTCAGGTTAGGGCACTAGTGATAGATAAAGGATTGCCGTCTCCTTAATTGGAGTATGATGTTCTAATGGGGCCCCCCTGGATGAGATGATTGAGAAAGTGTATGGCCATACCCAGGTGACTATGTTCATCTGGTCTAATCATGCTCATCATATTGGAGCTACAGGCTTGACACGCTTGTCCAATAAGAACATCCAGTGGCAAAGGAAATATGTATGCCTAGTGAGTTGATTCACACTTGTGCTGTGGTTTGGGTGTAGTCTTGGAAGACTCTTTCCTCTATATCGGGAGATAGTGATGTGTTGCTAGATACCCCTCACTGATCGTGATAACGTAAGTTATCGTTACCGACATTTGAAGGAAACCCTCAGGGTCGCACAATTTGATGATATGGCTTACTTAAGTCAGATCGTGTGGACTGAATTGTTTTGGTTCAGTTTAAAGGGATTTAAACTCTGATTGTAAGTGAGATCTGGTCTGATCATGTTTGATTGATTAGGGCTTGAGATCGGTAAGCTTTGATCGAGAGAGTTGATGCTAGATCGATGAGATCAAGAGCATCAAGAGATGAACGGTCAGATCCTGAACCTTAGGGTTTAAGGTGATCTGGACAAAGGCTTGGTTTGATTAAATTATTGAGCCAAATTGGGTTGAACCGAATGGCTTGAACCGGTTCACATGGGTGAACGCATGGTTCAAAGTCTTCATGGCGCTTTGGGCGGTTTGCCTTGAGTGAGCGCACGGTTCATGAATGCATGAACGCATGAAGTGAAGGTTTACTATTTTTGGAAGAGGCGTTTTCCAAAATAGATACCACACCTCACGTTCGATGCTCTCATGCTATTCTTGCCCCTTTTTGCCTCTTCCTCTCGACGGCTTCTCGTGTGGTGAAGAAGGTTGTCGCCAAGGAGAAGAAGAAGATCGCCAAGCAAGATCTCTCATTCCTTCCATTCGACAAGCACCCTTGGAGAACCTTGCTAGCACAAGGATCAACAAGGAGTAGGCTACATCACCTTGTGTGCGCACCGTGTGGAGGAGAAGCACTCGATTCTCTTCTTCCTAGACGCCATTCGAACTAATGGCTATGGTATGATTCAATCTACAGATTTAAGTTGATCATATATGATGCATACGATTCTTGATGCCCTATTTTCCGCCCATGCACAAAGTTTTTCATATGCGCATGTTTAGGGTTTCGCCCCCCTCTTGAAAGGGGTCCTTCAAATTGGTATCAGAGCGCCAGGTTTATGCATGATCTTATATGATTGCTTTGTGTTTTTGTGATCCATGCTTTGTATTTATGCTTAGATCTAAAACTATCATCATGCTCATGCGAAATATACATGTTGTATGTTTATTCTTATGTTGCGCATGTATGAAGTTTGTGTGGCGCATGTTATAGTTTTGCCAAAACTTATTTTGCGCGCCCAATTAGATCTAATGCGCCTGCTATAAATGTTGGGGTATGCCCTTAAGCCTAATGTTTGAGGCCTTGGGATTGTAATAGTATCATGTAATAAACTCTTGTTTTTATAAAGGCATGGTTATTATTCAGTTTGTTACCTTGTCTGCTGCAATAAGTATACTTATGAATAATGTCTCAAAGCTGTTCAGCTGAGCTGACATGCTATTATGTCCTTAGTCGATGTATCTTGGTGAACATGAGACAGCCTTGATATGGTTAAGACTAATATGTGTTCTAATCTTATAGGATGCTTCGAGCATGGAATAAGATGTAGACTCATGGGTACATTGGATGTACCGGACAGACCCTACTAGGATATTCAGTTGCTTGTCACAATGTGAATAATCCTTGATTGTAACAAGTGGCACATTTCCTCTGACTTGAGATCACTTGTGTTTTCTAAATGATGATTGTCATTGTTTTGAGGTAGTTCAATATCATTTGAAACATAATGATTATAGACTATCTTGGATGGTGAGCTTGAGTCATGTTAGGGCACTAGTGATAGACATAGGATTGCCGTCTCCTTGTTTAAGGAGTGCGATGTTCTAAAGGGCCCCCTGGATGAGATGATTGAGAAAGTGTATGGCCATACCCGGGTGACTGTGATCATCTGATCTAATCATGCTCATCATATTGGAATTACAAGCTTGACACGCTTGTCCAATAAGAACATCCAGTGGCAAAGGAAATATGTATGCTTAGTGAAGTTGATTCACGCTTGTGCTGTATTTTGGGTGTAGTCTTGGAAGACTCTTTCCTTTATATCGGGAGACAGTGATGTGTTGCTAGATACCCCTCACTGATCGTGATGACGTGAGTTATCGTTACCGACATTTAAAGGAAACCCTCAGGGTCGCACAATTTGATGATATGGCTTACTTAAGTCAGATCGTGTGGACTGAATTGTTTTGGTTCAGTTTAAAGGGATTTGATCTCTGATTGTAAGTGAGATCTGGTCTGATCATGTTTGATTGATTAGGGCTTGAGATCGGTAAGCTTCGATCGAGAGAATAGATGCTATATCGGTGAGATCAGAAGCATCAAGAGATCAACGGGTAGATCTGGAGCCTTAGGGTTTATTTGAGATCTAGACTTGATTGCTTGGCTTGATTGGTTCTTAAACCGAACCAAATTGAACCAGCTCATGAAATGAGCGCATGGTTCAAGGCGTGGCGACATGTTCACTTGGCGTGAACATTGGAGCGATGAGTGGTTGCTATTTTTAGTAACCATGATCTCCACTTGGAGATGGCTCACGTTCGAATAGAGGGTTCTCTATTCTCGTCACTCAAACTCATTCCTCTTGACACTTTTTGGTGTGCGGCGACAACTTGAAGCATAGAGGAAGATTCGGCCAAGAGAGATCGATATCTCCATCCCTTTCCTTTTGATCAAAGACATCTTGGACGATCCTTGCTAGCACAAGGGACGACAAGAAGCAAGCCGTCGCTCATCTTGTGTGTGACGATTTGGAGGAGACCTTCGTTGTTCTCTTGCTTCCAAGGCGCCATCTTGAAATGGCTATGGTATGAATCGCATCTTCTCTATTCATGTTTCGAAAGTTGATCATATAATGCATGCTCTTCGACCCTTGAATCCACTGCCTATCATGTTGCGCCACTTTAGGGTTTCGCACCCCTCATGAAAGGGGTTCCCTACAATTGGTATCAGAGCAGGTTACATGCGTAATTATATGATTGCTTTGATTTTGTGTTCCATGAATGTTTAGATCTATATCATGCGTAATTTTATCATGTTAATATGTTTCATGTAGAAACCTATTTTATGTTTCATTTGCGCATGTATGTTGGCATGTTGGCGCATCTTTGTTTTCTCAAAAATGGATCACATGCGCGACTAACATTAGATCTAAGGCCCTGCTGTAAACCCTTAGACGGGTTATTAGGGTTGAAATCATCCCCTAGATTAGATCCAACAGTCTGATCAGACTATCTGACAGCCTTGATGGGTCGACCAGATAGCATCTGTGCGCAAGCATCAGATGGCTATAGGTCGACTGCAGACAGGCGTGTAGCGATGTCTGATTGAGACAACCTATGAACGCACATGAGTTAGGCCCGGGGTCACACCCGCTTGCCAGACCTCATTGTGGTCGTTCAGCCCTTGGCGCATGCATTGTTGACCTTTTGGTCGACTCAAGTCAGTTAGGACTTGGTGCATGTAAGGGCACAGGATCTGACTAGGTTCGATGAGTGGATCCCTAGTAATGGACCGTTGTAAGGTAGTAAGGCTAATAAGGAAAAATAAAATTAATCTCAATGGGGTTTTTCAAAAATTTTATTTTTCATGATTGGATCACATGATGTATGATGCCATATGTATGTTTATTTAGTCTTATGTGGGCTGCCCATGTTTAATGTGTGCTGTGCTGGGGCCTGCGTGCCTGGAATTATTTTGTAAATTATTTTAATTGTGATCTGCGTATCACCTTCTATTTAATTTATAAAATGTAATTGACCTGCGAGTCAATCTTGTCTAGATAGATTAATTTGTAAATTAATCAGACAAGAGCACAGAGCACACTTGGCAGAGGCGCATGCAGCAGTGGCTTGACCAGGTGGGAGGTCCAGGGTTCGACTCTGGGACCAGGCGCATTTTCCCTAGTAGGCGCACCTGAGCTGCAGATGGCGCTTGGGCCCTGGTTTGGGCCAAATGAGCAGCTAAAGACCCATGAAGAAAAACAAGTGAAGACTTAAGTTAATTAAGGTCTTACTTAGGTTTCATGGGCGTTTACCACATAAGATCCATGCTTTCTTTTATTGTTTAAATATTAGAATTGCATGATTAGTTTATCTTCTGCTATCACCATAGGAATTGCATGATAGTCAAGAAGATAAAAGACCGTTAAAATCCAACGCTAAATATCAAGC
The DNA here is from genome assembly GCA_027563935.2 of Costus lasius. Lineage (NCBI taxonomy): Eukaryota > Viridiplantae > Streptophyta > Magnoliopsida > Zingiberales > Costaceae > Costus > Costus lasius. The sequence goes on from CM050454.1 coordinate 27,688,205, forward strand.
TCGTAAGCCTTCTGACGCGAAACCTCACTGTTCTGACTATCGTTGGAGCCGTGTTGTACCCACTCAGTGGGCACGTCCATCTATCTTCAGACGGTGCGGGATTACACCTGCGTGTTACAGAGAAGGGATTTATTGCTTCTCGTTGCTCAGCATAGCACGTGGTGGTCCAGGGAGTAGGTCGGGTCAGCTTGACCATGTAGGCTACATATGTGGCGCATATGGTAGCACATGGAGGCAGCCATCTGTGGGGTCAGAGACTGTGTTGTACCAACTCAGTTGGCACAGTCTGCTGGATTGCCCAGATGAAGGGGAATCGCACGGGTTGGCGATCGGCAGGGACTGCCTACCAGAAATTAGTGCTTGTACTCTCTGTGCACCTTATCTCGCCTGAGCGGGACGCGGAGACCAAGTATGAAATCTGGATCCCATCTCACTAAAAGAGTTCTACTCTTTCGGGCTGTTTTGCTGGATTTTTCAGCCAGATAAAATAGTGAGAAAAAGAATCATTCTTAAGTCCTAATTGATTCTTAACATTGATACTGACCTTGCTGTTCTTGCATTGTTGTAGATACCTGCAGCAACGAACACCATGAACTTCAATGTGCGATCCCTACTGGAAAGGGAGAAGTTTGCTGGGCCAAACTTCTCAGACTGGTTTGGACACCTTAAGATTGTTCTAAAGGCAGAGAGGAAACTGTATGTCCTCGAGACGGCTATACCGCCTCAGCCCGCTCCGAACGCCGCAAGGGCGGTTCGGGAAGCCTATGAAAAGCATGTCAATGATAGCATTGATGTCGCTTGCCTGATGCTAGCGTCTATGACGCCACCGCTGCAGCGTCAGCATGAGGATATGTCGGCTATAGAAATTATAGCGAACCTCAAGATGCTGTATGCTGCACAGGCAAGGACTGAACGCTATAATTTGACGAAGCTCTTCTTTCAGAGCAAACTGGCTGAAGGGAGCCTAGTGGGAGCTCACGTGCTCAAGATGATTGGGCACAAGGAAGCTCTAGAGAAACTGGGGCATACCATCAATCAGGAGCTCGCTGTAGATATTATTCTGCAGTCTCTCCCGCCTTCATTCGACGCGTTCATTATTAACTTTAATATGAACAAAATCGATTGTACTCCGGCAGAGCTGCTGAATATGCTCTTGACTACTGAGGAAACTCTGAAGGTAAAGCCTTCGACCTCTGTCTTAATGGTTCCTTCTAGGAACAAGAAGAAAGGGAAGAAGGGCAAGGCCCCTGTCAAGAGCTACAGCAAGGCTCTGAAGCAGAAGGTTAAGCGGTCCAAGGAATACAGGTGTTTCCACTGTGGCCAGCTGGGTCACTGGAAAAAGGACTGTAAAGCGCTCCAAGGAGACAAGAGGGGAAGCATTGCTTCTGGCTTAGGTATTTACGTGACGGAAGTCATGGTTTCATCTTCTTCTATATCATGGGTGTTGGACACTGCATGTGGAGTTCACATTTGTTCAAATGTACAGGAACTCAAGAGAAGAAGACAGGTGGGACAGCATGAGGTGGACCTACGCGTTGGAAACGGGGCACGGGTTGCTACTGTTGCTGTAGGAGACTATTTCATCTCTTTGCCATCTGGAATTGTATTAGAATTAAACAGTTGTTACTTTGTTCCCAGTATTACTAAAAATATTATCTCCATTCCTGCTCTTGTCAGGAAGGGTTTTTCCTTTGAATGCAATATTTCAAAGTGTGTTTTATCTTTAGATAATATTGTTTATGCAACTGGTTCAATTAACAATGGATTATACATGTTGGACATGGAAAGTTCTATACAAAATGTTGATATTAAGAAAGCCAAGAATGCTGATGACAGCACCTTGCTATGGCATAGTCGTTTAGGCCATATTAACAAGAAGCGCATTAAGCGGTTGCATGATAATGGACTGCTGGGATCATTCTCCTATGAGGAGATTGATACATACAAGGCTTGTTTAATGGGTAAAATGACGAAGTCACCTTTTCCTAACAAAGGCCAAAGGGCTTCAGGTTTACTTGACCTTATACACAGTGATGTGTGTGGGCCATTTAATAAACATGCCAGAGGTGGCTATCAGTACTTCATTACCTTTACTGATGATTTCAGTAGATATGGGTATGTCTATTTAATGAGACATAAAAGTGAATCTTTTGACAAGTTCAAAGAGTTCAAGAATGAAGTACAGAATCAGCTAGGCCGAAATATCAAGGCACTTCGTTCTGATCGAGGTGGGGAATACCTAAGTCGAGAATTTACTGACTATCTGAAGGAGTGTGGGATTATCTCACAGCTCACTCCGCCAGGAACACCGCAATGGAATGGTGTGTCCGAGAGGAGAAATAGAACTCTACTTGATATGGTTCGTTCTATGATGAGTCAGGCTACTCTTCCTTACTCCTTTTGGGGATTTGCACTGGAGACAGCTGCAAAGGTACTAAACCGAGTGCCATCCAAGGCAGTTTCTAAGACTCCATATGAGTTATGGTATGGGAAACAGCCGAGCTTGACATTTATCAGGATCTGGGGCTGCGAGGCTTATGTCAAAAAGCTCGCCTCTGGGAAACTAGAGAGCAGATCTGACAAATGCATCTTTGTCGGTTACCCTAAGGAAACTAAGGGTTATTATTTCTACGATCCCAAAGAGAACAAGGTATTTGTTGCTCGGACGGCCATATTTCTTGAGAAGGAGTTTCTTCTGCAAGAGGCCAGTGGGAGAGAAATAAATCTGGATGAGAACCCAGAGGAAGGACAAAGTGCTCAAGCGCAGTTGGATGAGCCTGAGCTGGTAGAACAGGTTATTGAACAACCTGAGGCTCAGATATCACGGGAACCGCGAAGATCGGGAAGGATTCGTCGTCAGCCTGAGCGCTATGACGGAGTCTACATCATTGATAATGATGAACCCCTCACTTATGCGGATGCAGTTAGTGGACCGGAGTCAGCAAGATGGCTTGAAGCTATGCGCGCCGAGATGGACTCCATGTCAGATAACCAAGTCTGGGATTTGGTTGATCCGCCTCCGGGAGTTATCCCTATAGGCTGTAAATGGATCTTCAAGAAGAAGATTGACATGGATGGTAACGTGGTTACCTATAAAGGCAGGCTAGTTGCGAAAGGTTTCAAACAAATCTACGGGATAGATTATGATGAAACTTTCTCACCTGTAGCTATGTTTAAGTCTATTCGGATTCTTTTTGCGATAGCAGCATATTATGATTATGAGATCTGGCAAATGGATGTGAAAACAGCTTTCCTTAATGGAAATCTGGATGAGGATGTGTATATGACACAACCTGAAGGTTTCACTAATCCATCAGATCGTCATAAAATATGCAAGTTAAAGAAGTCTATTTATGGACTTAAACAAGCATCTAGAAGCTGGAATATTCGTTTTGATGAATCAGTCACTGAATTTGGTTTCATCAAGAACGAGGATGACCCGTGTGTATATAAGAGGTTTAGTGGGAGCGTGATTACCTTCCTGGTCCTCTACGTCGATGACATCTTGATCATTGGAAATGACATTCCTGAAATGCATGCAGTTAAGGCATGGTTAAGGAAATGTTTCCAGATGAAAGATTTAGGAGAAGCAGCCTATGTATTAGGTGTGAAGATCTACAGGGATAGATCTAAGAGGCTTCTCGGGTTGTGCCAGAGTACTTACATCGATAAAGTCCTAGAGAGATTTCATTTAGAAAATTCTAGAAGAGGATATCTTCCAGTCAGACATGGTCTGAATCTTTCGAAGAGTCAGTGTCCACAAACACAGACTGAGAAGGATGAAATGGACAATACGCCTTATGCTTCGGCTATTGGGTCCATTATGTATGAGATGTTGTGTACTCGCCCAGACGTCGCTTACGGGTTAAGCGTGACCAGTCGGTTCCAAAGTAATCCGGGAGTGGCACACTGGATTGCAGTCAAGAACATCTTAAAATATCTGCGGAGGACCAAAGATATGTTCTTGGTATATGGTGGTCAGGAAGAACTCAGTATTGAGGGATATACTGACGCTTCGTTCCAATCTGACCAGGATGATTTCCGATCGCAATCAGGCTATGTTTTTAGCTTGAATGGAGGAGCAGTGGTGTGGAAAAGTTTCAAACAGTCAACTGTTGCTGATTCCACAACAGAAGCCGAGTATGTTGCAGCCTCGGAAGCATCCAAGGAGGCAGTGTGGATTCGTAAGTTCGTGAGAGAACTTGGTGTTGTTCCTTTGAGTGCAGATCCTTTGGTTATCTTCTGTGATAACACTGGAGCTATCGCACAGGCAAAGGAACCACGGTCGCACCAGAAGTCCAAGCACATACAGAGACGGTTTCATTTGATCAGGGAGATCATAGATCGTGGCGAGATCAAAATCTGCAAGGTTCATACAGATGACAATCTAGCAGACCCGCTTACAAAGCCTCTGGCGCAGCAGAAGCATGAGAAGCATTGTAATAATATGGGTTTGAGATTTCTCAACCATTAGATTAAGTGCAAGTGGGAGATTGTTGGGGTATGCCCTTAAGCCTAATGTTTGAGGCCTTGGGTGTTGGGGTATGCCCTTAAGGCTAATGTTTGAGGCCTTGGGATTGTATAAGTATCATGTAATAAACTCTTATGTTTATAAAGGCATGGTTATTATTCAGGTTGCTACCTTGTCTGCTGTAATAAGTGTACTTCTGAATAATGTCTCAAAGCTGTTCAGCTAGGCTGACATGCATATGTCCTTAGTCGAGATATCTTGGTGAACATGAGACAGCCTTGATATGATTGAGACTAATATGTGTGCTAATCTTATAGGATGCTTCGAGCATGAAATAAGATGTAGACTCATGGGTACATTGGATGTACTGGACAGACCCTACTAGGATATTCAATTGTTTGTCACAATGTGAATAATCCTTGAATGCAACAAGTGGCACATGTCCCCTGACTTGAGATCACTTGTGTTTCTAAATGATGAATGTCATTATTTTGAGGTAGTTCAATATCATATGAAACATAATGATTATAGACTATCTTGGATAATGATCATGAGTCAGGTTAGGACACTAGTGATAGATAAAGGATTGCCGTCTCCTTGTTCAAGGAGTGTGATGTTCTAAAGGGGCCCCCCTGTATGAGATGATTGAGATAGTGTATGGCCATACCCAGATGACTATGTTCATCTGATCTAATCATGCTCATTGTATTGGAGTTACAGGCTTGACATGCTTGTCCAATAAGAACATCCAGTGGCAAAGGAAACATGTATGCCTTGTGAAGTGGATTCACACTTGTGCTGTGGTTTGGGTGTAGTCTTGGAAGACTCTTTCCTTTATATCGGGAGATAGTGATGTGTTGCTAGATACCCCTCACTGATTGTGATGACGTGAGTTATCGTTACCGACATTTAAAGGAAACCCTTAGGGTCGCACAATTTGGTGATATGACTTACTTGAGTCAGATCGGGTGGACTGGATTGTTTTGATTTAGTTTAAAGGAGATTAAACTCTGATTGTAAGTGAGATTCAGTCTGATCATGTTTGATTGATTAGGGCTTGAGATCGGTAAGCTTTGATCGAGAGTGTGGATGCTAGATCTGGGAGATCAAGAGCATCAAAGGATGAACGGTCAGATCTTGAACCTTAGGGTTTATTTTGGTCTGGACCAATACTTGGGCTGATTTGGTTTGGTCATTGGACCAACTACATTGAACTGGCTCATATGTGAGCGCTTGGTTCATTTGTGAGATGAGATATGCGTTTGGTTCACTTCATGTGAACGCATAACGCATGTGTTGAAGACTTACCATTTATGGCATTTCGGTTTTGCCATAGTGATGAATGTCTCCACATTCGATCACAAGCTTGGAAAAACGCTCATCTCCCCTTTGGCTCTCGACGACACTCGAACTCTCGGGTGGTAGAGGTTGACGAGAAGAAGGATCGGCCAAGAAAGCTTTCATCATCTCCTTCCATTCGACAAGGAACCTTGGGTGCCTTGCTAGCACAAGTGACGCCAAGGAAGTAAGAGATCTTCACCTTGTGTGTGAACTTTTGGAGGAGATCAAAGTTGCTCTCTTCTTCCAAGCCGACATCCAACTTCATGGCGTTGGTATGATCCCTTTAAAGATCCTTTCGCTTATACATAAGTTAACCATATGATCTACATGCGATCATGAGGGTGACACCCCTAAAATTGCATTTGCGCCCCCCTCTAGAAAGGGGCTTTATCCGCTTGCGCTCCCCCTTGAAGGGGACCTAACAATTGGTATCAGAGCTTGGGATTCATGTAGATTCATATGATTGCTTCATGTTGCTTGTTTGTGATCCGAGTATGTCAACGCATGTTATAGATCTATCTTGAAGTTTCATCATGTTTGCGCTTGTTACCATATATCTAGTTGCGCATGCTAATGTAGATGAAAGCTTCTTACTTTGTTGTTGCGCATGTTGTAGTTGGTTTTTACCTAAAACTTGTAACATCTTGCGCGCTCCATTTAGATCTAATGGCGTCTACTATAAACCCTTAGATGGGTTGATGGGGTTGAAGTCACCTCTAGGGTAGATCCAATAGTCTGATCAGACCATCTGACAGCCTAGATGGATCGACCAGATGGCACCTGTGCGCAAGCATGAGGTGGCCATAGGTCGATTGCATCTTAGGCGTGTAGCGAGGTCTGGTTGAGACAACCAGTGAACACACATGAGTTAGGCCCGGGGTCACACCCGCTTGCCAGAACTCATGAGGGTTGTTCAGCCCTTGGCGCATGCATGGTTGACCATTAGGTCAACTCGGGTCAGTTAGGACTCGGTGCATGCAAGGGCAGAGGATCTGACCAGATGGATGAGTGGATCCCTATCAATGGACCATTGTAAGGTTGTAGAACACATAAGAAAATTAAAATTGATGCCAATGGGGTTTTCAAAATTTTATTTTCTTGTTTTAGGATCACATGTTGATTGATGCCATGATGCTTGTCTATTTATTCTTATGTGGGCTGCCCATGTTAAATGTGTGCTGTGCTGGGGCCTGCGTGCCTGGAATTAAACTTGTAAATTAATTTGTGATCTGTGAATCACATTTTTAATTAATCTATTGTATAATTGACCTGCGAGTCAAACTTGTCTAGATAGATCAAATTGTATTTGATTAGACAAGAGCACAAAGGCACACATCCCAGAGGGGCATTCAGCTGGTGGCGCACCTGAGGTGCTCTTGGAGCTAGGGCCCTGGGTTGGACCAGATGAGATGCAAATGTCCCAAGAAGCTCAAGTGAAGACTTAAGATAATTTAAGGTCTTACTTAGGCTATGGGCTTTTACCACATAAGATCTGCATGCTTTCTACTTATTGCTTATAATTAGAATTGCATGTTTAGTTATCTTCTGCTATAGCCATAGGATTTGCCTGATAGTAAGAAGATAAAAGACCGTTAAAATCCAAACGCTAACATATCAAGCTCGTAAGCCTTCTGACGCGAAACCTCTGATGTGGGACCAAAGCAGGACCTTCGGAGGTCCACCCGGGTCCGAAAGAAGCCCTCTCGGTATGGCTATCCTAGCCATTAGATATGGCTTCCTTAGGACCCCTTTTGTTGCTTATTTTGTCTTAGATTAGGGTGCATCATATGGTAGGTTAGATCCACCCTCCAATTACACCATGTAGTTACATGCCTAGGATCCGCCACTTATGTATAGTAGGTTAGTGCATGAAATTGATGTAATAGTACAGGTCAACTCCATTCTTGGAATGCAAGTCAAAATCAGGTCAAGACAACTCCAAGAGATGCCATGGGCCATCAGCCCAACTCATGAAGAAATCAGCCCACCCAATGGATCAACACCACAAGCACCCCAAATTCCACCATCCTAGTTGGCTGCCATGTGGAGTTGCCTTCATCTCTAATCAAGTCAAGGAGCAGCCTGCTCAATGTCCCTACTTCAGCTCAACATACGCCAGCCATCAAGGTCAAGGAGCAGCTTGAAACAATGTCCACTTCAGTCCATCATGCGCCAGCCACCAAAGTCAAGGAGCAGCCTGCACTTTGCAACAACTTCAGTCCCTTCAAGTGCCAGCCGCCCATGCCAATCTGCAGCCTGCACAAAGTCAGCCATCAGCAGCCTTTTCAGTCCATCCTCATCTCAGCTTTTGAACTCACCAACCTGCTGAAGACTCCAAAGTTCAACCTCCAAGCAACCGCCCATGTGGAAGAAGAAACCAGCCCTTGAGTTGTCTACATCATGCTTGACTTGTGTGACTTGTTTTTGAGCTTAGGAAGGGAGATAACCGTTGGAGACTCCCCTATATGATGTAACTTCTTGTAAAGCCACCAGTTTAGAGTTGAATGAATTTCAAATTTCAGAAGTGTGTCTTCTAATGGTGTGTGTCACCTAACCCCTCCCTTTCTTCCAACCTTTGCCGAGAGCCTCCTTTCCATCCCCTCTTGCTCTTCAACCTTCTTCCACCACTTGCGCTTGTCTTGAAGATGGGAGCTCACGCCACTTCCTCCCCTTAACCTTGACAAGCCTTCAGTCCAAGAGGAAGAACTGAACAGCCGAGACTCAAGATGGTGTCATGCCGAGATCAAGCCACCACCTAGTTAAGCTAAGTCTCTCTACTATCTTGGTTGTTGTTCCTTGTTGCTTGTTGGACAGCCCCTTTGCACCCACATTTGTTTTCTGCAGGTGGCGCAAGGCCATGGGATGATAAGCAAGCCGCCCATCTTTCTTCTCCCTCTAATCTAGTTAGTCTATGTTATGTTAGCAAGGGAATTTGGAGGCTATCCTCCCCCTTGAATGTTCTTGTGTTAAGTGGCCTCTTAATATTATTTCAAATTCACCCACGCATGTGTGGGATGCTGCAATGCCATGTGTGTAAGCTCATAGGGCCCTACTTCGTGAGATTCAACCATTGGACCGGTGAAGAACGGGAAGGTCACCCTTTCTATTCTCAAAGGGTGCAAGGTGAGTTTCTCCCCTAGAGTAGCTTTATTGCTTATGTTAGAACCGCATGCTAGATCTAATTGAGGTTATAGAATCGCATGATAAGCTTTGTCAAATTTCATTTTATCTAGAAGTGCATGATAGGATAGTTTCGGTTTTCACTACTACTTACTAAAACAAGCTAGTTTCAAACTACGATAGCTCAAGGGGTTTACTAAGTTATACTTATTTAGCAAAACGTTTTCAAAGCGCGTTGTTTGAATGTTGCATGCTTGGTGACCCCATCATCTTGGTATCAGAGCTTAGGCTCTTAGAGTAGGATTTTATAAGACCAAAACTTTATTTTCCTACTACTAAGGCGATTTTTGGACCTAGGTGCTTGAAAGAATTTGATTAACTATATTGTATCACCTTAGGGTCTATTTTCAAAACCTTACTCATTTCAAAATGGCTACTAGATCCGGTGCCCCCTATGGTCTTAATCAAGCTATTGACCATGAGGTGAGTGCCCTTTCAATAGAAATGGCTTCCCTTAAAGAAACCCTAGCAACCCTTCAACACTCCATAGGTGTTATAGACAATAGGCTTAACACCCTAGAGTCTAACTCTAAGATGGATCCCCAAACTACTAGCCGACCTAATAGTGGATCCCACACAAGGGAACCAAATGTTCAAGGATCTCCTTCACACACCCCTAGAGTCAATCATGCTCAAACCGAATGGGAAGGGCCTCATGCCCCTCAACCCCCCTATCATAGACCTAGAGAGTATGATGTGCAACGTGCCATCAAGATCAATCCTCCTACTTTTGGTGGATCTCTTAACCCCAAGGAATTCCTAGATTGGGCCACAAAGCTAGATCAATACTTTGATTATAGCCTTATGCACAATGAGAGTAAAGTTAGGTTCACCAAATGCCTACTAGAAGGACCCGCTAGACTCTATTGGACCCATATCGAGAGAACTATAGAAAGGGATGGTAAGCCACCCGTTGAGTCTTGGGATGAAATGAAATTCCTACTTAGGCAAAAGTATGTCCCACCTGGTTTCATGCAAAAGCTTAAGGATGAACTTGGTAGTCTCACTCAAGGCTCCTCTACTGTAGAAGCCTATCAAACCAAGCTAGAAGAACTCCTCATTAGGTGTGAAGTTAAGGAAGACCAAGGTATGATCCTAAGTCGGTTCAAGACTGGACTTAGACCTGACATTAAGAGGGCCTTGACCTACTTCCAATTAGATACCCCGGAGATAGCCTATCAAAGGGCCATTGAAGTTGAACAAGAACTTAAGAATAGGAAGGAGACTCTCCCTCCCCGACCCATCTATAGGCCAGCTCCTATGCACTTGCCTTCTAGCTCAAACCCAAAACCAAAAACTGCTCAAACTAATGACAACTCCATCCCCATTTGTTATAACTGTAGGCAGAAGGGACACTTTGCAAAAGAATGCCCTAAGAAGGTCATGGTTTTATCTGAGAAAAACATAGACCCTGAGCCCACCTTTGAGGAAGACCCTGATCAAGAGATTGAGGTCAACGACTATGACAGTAGTGATGATATCTTCAACACCTTAGGGGTAGTTAGGTGTACCCTTGTCAAACCTACCCCCACTGAGGACTGGCGCCGGACCAGTATCTTCCACACCTACACCAAATGCCATGGTCACATGTGCAAGGTGGTCATTGATGGTGGAAGCAGCCTCAATGCTGTCTCCCACATAGCTGCTACAAAACTGAACCTCAAGATGGAACCCCGACCTAGCCCTTACAATATTTCTTGGGTTAACCAAACCAGTGTCCCTGTGACCCATAGGTGCCTCGTACCTATCCAGTTTGGTACATATGAGGACAAGATTTGGTGTGACGTCCTTACTATGGATGTAGCCCAAATCCTCTTAGGACGCCCTTGGTTATATGACATGGATGTTGTCCACTACGGTCGGACCAATACCTATGTCTTTACCCATAAGGATCAAAAGATTAGGTTGAAACCCTCTCTTCCCAAAGAACTTAGAGCCACAACTAGTAAGGGTAAGATAGAGGAACCCAAGAAAGGCCAACCTACCATTCAACTTATAAGGCCTCAGACTTTCACTAAGGAAATTATAGCAGATCAACCCCTTTATACCTTAGTCATCAAAGAAGTCAACCCTGAAGTAGAAGAGAAGCCTTCCCCAGAAGTAGAATCCATACTCCAAGAATTTAGTGAGCTCACTCCAGAGGACCTCCCTGAAGGACTGCCACCTCTTAGGGATATACAACATGCCATAGACCTTGTCCCTGGATCCTCTCTTCCCAACCTACCCCACTATAGGATGAACCCTACCGAGCATGAGGAGCTCAAAAGACAAGTAGATGATTTATTGTGTAAGGGTTACATCAGGGAAAGCCTAAGTCCCTGCGCCGTCCCAGCCCTTCTTACCCCAAAGAAGGATGGCAGTTGGCGCATGTGTATAGATTGCAGAGCTATCAACAAGATTACTATCAAATATAGGTTTCCCATACCTAGACTTGATGACTTGCTAGATATGTTAGTAGGATCCAAATGGTTTTCCAAGCTTGACCTCAGGAGTGGATATCATCAGGTTAGGATTAGAGAAGGGGATGAATGGAAGACCGCCTTCAAAACCAAAGACGGCTTATATGAATGGTTAGTCATGCCTTTCGGGCTAACCAATGCCCCCTCCACATTTATGAGGCTTATGACCCAAGTGCTTAGACCCTACATAGGGAAGTTCCTAGTTGTATACTTTGATGACATACTTATCTATAGTAAGTCACAAAAGGAGCACCTAGGGCACTTAAGGCAGACTCTAACCCTTCTTAGAGATGAAAAGCTGTATGTCAACTTGAAGAAATGTTCTTTTCTATCTCCCAAAGTTGTCTTTCTAGGGTTTATTGTTTCTGACCTAGGGCTTCAAGCTGATCCATCTAAAGTCCAAGCCATCTTAGACTGGCCAGAGCCCAAGACCCTTACTGAAGTTAGGAGTTTTCATGGCCTTGCTACCTTCTACCGTAGGTTCATACGGAATTTTAGCACCATAGTAGCTCCTATCACCAACTGCATGACACAAGGGGACTTTACTTGGACTAAGTCTGCCAATAGGGCTTTCACTGAGCTAAAGAGTAGGATGACCTCCGCCCCTGTTTTAAGGTTGCCTGACTTTGGCAAGGTCTTTGAGGTTGATTGTGATGCTTCGGGCATTGGCATAGGTGGGACCCTCAGTCAAGAAGGTCACCCTATTGCCTTCTTCAGTGAAAAGCTGAATGAGGCCAAGCAGAAATACTCAACCTACGACAAAGAGTTCTATGCCGTGGTTCAATCTTTGAGGCATTGGCGGCACTACCTTCTCCACCATGAGTTTACCTTAAATAGTGATCACCAAGCCCTGTCTTACCTTAGTGCCCAAAGAAAACTCAATGCTAGACATGCCAAGTGGGTAGAGTATTTACAACAGTACACTTTTGTCTTAAAACACAAGTCTGGAGTTAACAACAAAGTTGCTGATGCTTTAAGTAGGGTAGTCTTCATTTTGCAAACTATGCATGCTGAACTTGTAGGATTTGAACATATGAAAACTGCTTACCTAGATTGCCCTGACTTTTCTGCTACTTATGCTGATATGACTAGAGATGTTATGAGTCACCCCTTGTACACCCTTCGGGATGGGTATCTCTTCCTTGGGCCAACACTCTGTGTGCCTAAGTCCTCAATCCGGGATTTCCTAGTTTGGGAACTCCATGGAGGAGGGTCTGCTGGGCACCATGGTCGAGAGAAGACCCGTGCCTTGGTCGAGGAACGATTCTTTTGGCCTCAACTCTACCGAGATGTGGCCAAGGTAGTTAGGCATTGTGGAACCTGTCAAGCCACTAAAGTCCAGAAGCATAATTTTGGACTGTACACCCCTCTGCCTATTCCCCAGGCACCATGGCAGGACATTAGTATGGACTTTGTTCTAGGATTGCCTAGGACTGCTGCTAGGCATGACTCTATTTATGTTGTGGTAGACCGGTTCACAAAAATGGCTCATTTCATACCTTGCACTAAAACTACCGATGCCTCCCACATGGCTAGGATCTTCTTTAGAGACATTGTTAGGTTGCATGGTACCCCTCTCACTATAGTTTCGGATAGAGACACTAGATTTGTTAGTCATTTCTGGAGGACGCTATGGGCTCTATTGGGCACAAAACTGAAGTTCTCGACGGCCTACCATCCCCAAACGGATGGGCAGACCGAAGTGGTCAACAGATCACTTGGGAGCATCCTTAGGAGTCTTGTAGGAGAGCACCCCAGTGATTGGGACAAGCTGTTACCTACAGCTGAGTTTTCCTACAATAGTGTTCCTAACAGGACTACTGGTCTATCTCCTTTCCAGGCAAACTTAGGATACCAGCCTAACAAGCCCATTGATCTATTTTCAGCCCCTAAACATTGCAAGACCTCTATTTCGGCCTGAGATTATGCTTTCCACATTTCGCAATTACATCATGAGCTATTCAGTAAGATTCAAGACTCTGTTAATCTATATCGTGACGATACTAATAAACATCGCCGAGAGAAGGTATTTTCTGTAGGGGATCAGGTTATGTTGCGGGTCCGCGAGGAACGCATCCAAGGACCAGGCCGCAAGTTGGACGCCAAGGGCATCGGGCCCTTCACTATTCTGAAGAAGGTCAACAATAACGCCTATCTCTTGGACCTACCGCCAGAACTGGGGATATCCTCCACCATCAATGTGGAGGATCTGACACTGTATCATCCGCCTCTCTCTATACAAGAACCAGACACTTGCCACGACTCAGAGATTGAGGCCATACTCGAGGACCAGACCCGACTCACCCCTGATGAGGTACAGCTTTATTACCGCATCAAATTTACTGATGGTGAGGAAGCCTGGCTCCCCGAGGCTGAGCTTGCTAGGTCCGCACCCGAGCTTCTCCAAGGGTACAAAGACAATTCTCCAGAGGAGAATTTCTCCCACCCCGGGAGAGCTGATGTGGGACCAAAGCAGGACCTTCGGAGGTCCACCCGGGTCCGAAAGAAGCCCTCTCGGTATGGCTATCCTAGCCATTAGATATGGCTTCCTTAGGACCCCTTTTGTTGCTTATTTTGTCTTAGATTAGGGTGCATCATATGGTAGGTTAGATCCACCCTCCAATTACACCATGTAGTTACATGCCTAGGATCCGCCACTTATGTATAGTAGGTTAGTGCATGAAATTGATGTAATAGTATAGGTCAACTCCATTCTTGGAATGCAAGTCAAAATCAGGTCAAGACAACTCCAAGAGATGCCATGGGCCATCAGCCCAACTCATGAAGAAATCAGCCCACCCAATGGATCAACACCACAAGCACCCCAAATTCCACCATCCTAGTTGGCTGCCATGTGGAGTTGCCTTCATCTCTAATCAAGTCAAGGAGCAGCCTGCTCAATGTCCCTACTTCAGCTCAACATACGCCAGCCATCAAGGTCAAGGAGCAGCTTGAAACAATGTCCACTTCAGTCCATCATGCGCCAGCCACCAAAGTCAAGGAGCAGCCTGCACTTTGCAACAACTTCAGTCCCTTCAAGTGCCAGCCGCCCATGCCAATCTGCAGCCTGCACAAAGTCAGCCATCAGCAGCCTTTTCAGTCCATCCTCATCTCAGCTTTTGAACTCACCAACCTGCTGAAGACTCCAAAGTTCAACCTCCAAGCAACCGCCCATGTGGAAGAAGAAACCAGCCCTTGAGTTGTCTACATCATGCTTGACTTGTGTGACTTGTTTTTGAGCTTAGGAAGGGAGATAACCGTTGGAGACTCCCCTATATGATGTAACTTCTTGTAAAGCCACCAGTTTAGAGTTGAATGAATTTCAAATTTCAGAAGTGTGTCTTCTAATGGTGTGTGTCACCTAACCCCTCCCTTTCTTCCAACCTTTGCCGAGAGCCTCCTTTCCATCCCCTCTTGCTCTTCAACCTTCTTCCACCACTTGCGCTTGTCTTGAAGATGGGAGCTCACGCCACTTCCTCCCCTTAACCTTGACAAGCCTTCAGTCCAAGAGGAAGAACTGAACAGCCGAGACTCAAGATGGTGTCATGCCGAGATCAAGCCACCACCTAGTTAAGCTAAGTCTCTCTACTATCTTGGTTGTTGTTCCTTGTTGCTTGTTGGACAGCCCCTTTGCACCCACATTTGTTTTCTGCAGGTGGCGCAAGGCCATGGGATGATAAGCAAGCCGCCCATCTTTCTTCTCCCTCTAATCTAGTTAGTCTATGTTATGTTAGCAAGGGAATTTGGAGGCTATCCTCCCCCTTGAATGTTCTTGTGTTAAGTGGCCTCTTAATATTATTTCAAATTCACCCACGCATGTGTGGGATGCTGCAATGCCATGTGTGTAAGCTCATAGGGCCCTACTTCGTGAGATTCAACCATTGGACCGGTGAAGAACGGGAAGGTCACCCTTTCTATTCTCAAAGGGTGCAAGGTGAGTTTCTCCCCTAGAGTAGCTTTATTGCTTATGTTAGAACCGCATGCTAGATCTAATTGAGGTTATAGAATCGCATGATAAGCTTTGTCAAATTTTATTTTATCTAGAAGTGCATGATAGGATAGTTTCGGTTTTCACTACTACTTACTAAAACAAGCTAGTTTCAAACTACGATAGCTCAAGGGGTTTACTAAGTTATACTTATTTAGCAAAACGTTTTCAAAGTGCGTTGTTTGAATGTTGCATGCTTGGTGACCCCATCAACCTCACTATTCTGATTATCGTTGGAGCCGTGTTGTACCCACTCAGTGGGCACGTCCATCTATCTTCAGATGGTGCTGGATTACACCTGCGTGTTACAGAGAAGGGATTTATCGCTTCTCGTTGCTCAGCATAGCACGTGGTGGTCCAGGGAGTAGGTCGGGTCAGCTTGACCATGTAGGCTACATATGTGGCGCATATGGTAGCACATGGAGGCAGCCATCTGTGGGATCAGAGACTGTGTTGTACCAACTCAGTTGGCACAGTCTGCTGGATTGCCCAGATGAAGGGGAATCGCACGGGTTGGCGATTGGCTGGGACAGCCTACCAGAAATTAGTGCTTGTCATCTCTGTGCATCTTATCTCGCCTGAGCGGGACGCGGAGACCAAGTATGAAATCTGGATCCCATCTCACTAAAAGAGTATTACTCTTTCGGACTGTTTTATGGATTTTACAATCAGCTAAAATAGTGAGAAAAAGGAATCATTCTTAAGTCCTGATTGATTCTTAACATTGATACTGACCTTGCTGTTCTTGCATTGTTGTAGATACCTGCAGCAATGAACACCATGAGCTTCAATGTGCGATCCCTACTGGAAAGGGAGAAGTTTGCTGGGCCAAACTTCTCAGACTGGTTCGGACACCTTAAGATCGTTCTTAAGGCAGAGAGGAAACTGTATGTCCTCGAGACGGCTGTGCCGCCTCAACCCGCTGCAAACGCCGCAAGGGCGGTTCGGGATGCCTATGAAAAGCACGTCAATGATAGCATTGATGTCGCTTGCCTGATGCTAGCGTCTATGACGCCACCGCTGCAGCGTCAGCATGAGGATATGTCGGCTATAGAGATCATAGCGAACCTCAAGATGCTGTATGCTGCACAGGCGAGGACAGAACGCTATAATCTGACGAAGCTCTTCTTTCAGAGCAAACTGGCTGAAGGGAGCCCAGTGGGAGCTCACGTGCTCAAGATGATTGGGCACAAGGAGGCTCTGGAGAAACTGGGGCATACCATTAACCAGGAGCTTGCTGTAGACATCATTCTACAGTCTCTTCCGCCTTCTTTCGATGCGTTCATCATTAACTTTAATATGAACAAAATCGATTGTACTCCGGCAGAGCTGTTGAATATGCTCTTGACTACTGAGGAAACTCTGAAGGGAAAGCCTTCAACCTCTGTCTTAATGGTTCCTTCAAGGAACAAGAAGAAGGGGAAGAAGGGCAAGGCCCCTGTCAAGAACTACAGTAAGGCGCTGAAACAGAAGGTGAAGCGGTCGAAGGACAACAGGTGTTTCCACTGTGGCCAGCTGGGTCACTGGAAAAAGGACTGTAAAGCGCTCCAAGGAGATAAGAGGGGAAGCATCGCTTCTGGCTCAGGTATATATGTGACTGAGGTCATGTTATCTTCTTCTACTATATCATGGGTGTTGGACACTGCATGTGGAGTTCACATTTGTTCAAATGTACAGGAACTCAAGAGAAGAAGGCAGGTGGGACAGCATGAGGTAGACCTACGAGTTGGAAACGGGGCACGGGTTGCTGCTGTTGCTGTAGGAGACTATTTCATTTCTTTACCATCTGGCATTGTATTAGAATTAAACAATTGTTATTTTGTACCCAGTATTACCAAGAATATTATCTCTATTCCTGCTCTTGTCAGGAAAGGATTTGCCTTTGAATGCAAGATTTCAAAGTGTGTTTTATCTTATGATAATATTGTGTATGCAACTGGTTCAATTAACAATGGGTTATTCATGTTGGACATGGAATATTCTATACAAAACATTGATAATAAGAAAGCCAAGTATGCTGATGACAGCACCTTGCTATGGCATAGTCGTTTAGGCCATATTAACGAGAAGCGCATTAAGCGGTTGCATGATCATGGACTGCTGGGATCATTCTCCTATGAGGAGATTGATACATGCAAAGCTTGTTTAATGGGTAAAATGACGAAGTCACCTTTTCCTAACAAAGGTCAAAGGGCTTCAGGTTTACTTGACCTTATACACAGTGATGTGTGTGGGCCTTTTAGTAAACATGCCAGAGGTGGCTATCATTACTTCATTACCTTTACTGATGATTTCAGTAGGTATGGATATGTCTATTTGATGAGACATAAGAGTGAATCTTTTGACAAGTTCAAAGAGTTCAAAAATGAAGTACAGAATCAGCTAGGCCGAAATATCAAGGCACTTCGTTCTGATCGAGGTGGTGAATACCTAAGTCATGCGTTTACTGACTATCTGAAGGAGTGTGGGATTATCTCACAGCTCACTCCGCCAGGAACACCGCAATGGAATGGTGTGTCCGAGAGGAGAAATAGAACGTTACTTGATATGGTTCGTTCTATGATGAGTCAGGCTACTCTACCGTATTCCTTTTGGGGTTTTGCACTGGAAACAGCTGCAAAGGTACTAAACCGAGTGCCATCCAAGGCAGTTTCTAAGACACCATATGAGTTATGGTATAGGAAACAGCCAAGCTTGACATTTATCAGGATCTGGGGTTGCGAGGCTTATGTCAAAAAGCTCGCCTCTGGGAAGCTGGAGAGCAGATCTGAGAAATGTATATTTGTCGGTTACCCTAAGGAAACTAAGGGTTATTATTTCTACGATCCCAAAGAGAACAAAGTATTTGTTGCTCGGACGGCCATATTTTTTGAGAAGGAGTTTCTTCTGCAAGAGGCCAGTGGGAGAGAAATAAAGCTGGATGATATTCCAGAAGAAGGACAAAGTAGTCAAGCACAGTTGGATGTGCCTGAGCCGGTAGAATAGGTTGTCGAACAACCTAAGGCTCAAATATCACGGGAACCGCGAAGATCGGGAAGGATCCATCGACAGCCTGAGCGCTATGACGGAGTCTACATCATTGATAATGATGAACCCCTCACATATACGGATGCGGTCAGTGGACCGGAGTCAGCTAGATGGCTTGAAGCTATGCGAGCCGAGATGGACTCCATGTCAGATAACCAAGTTGTAGGGTCCCCTTCAAGGGGGAGCGCATGCATATGAAACCCCTTTCAAGAGGGGGGGCGAAAAACCCTTTAGGGTGGCGCATCAAAACTTTCAAGCGGAAGCTAGGGTTTTCATGGATCTTAGCAAGATAATATGATCAACAAGATGGAGTTTAGATCTTTACCAAAGCCATGAAGAAGATGGCAACTTGGAAGAGAAAAATCGAAAGGGATCTTCTCCCTAGTTGACGCACACAAGATGATGTGCTTGCTCCTTGGAGATCCTTGTGCTAGCAAGGTCCTTCAAGGGTTGTCGTATGCAAGGGATGAGATGATCCTTTGGCCGAGAGCTCCTTGTCCAAAAAAAACCACCTTCTCGTCGATCACCCTCAAGCGAAAGATGCAAGGCGTTGAGACCAGCCTTCCACGTTACCACATGGAAGCGTTTTTCTTTCATTATCGAAAACCGCCTTCCAAAATAGGTAAGTCTCAATGGCTTAAGCGTTCACTCCAAGTGAACGTTCGAAACTTCCTTGCATTGAACCTCTCATTGAACCAAGCGATCACATAGTGAACCGGTTCAATTAGAGTTGGTTCAAAACGCAAATTGAGCCAAGCCACTTGGTCTAGACCATATCAAACCCTAAGGTTCCAGATCCAACCGTCCATCTCCTGATGCTCTTGATCTCACTGATCTAGCATCAACTCTCTCGATCGAAGCTTACCGATCTCAAGCCCTAATCAATCAAACATGATCAGACCAGATCTCACTTACAATCAGAGTTTATTTCCCTTTAAACTGAACCCAAAGAATTCAGTCCACACGATCTGACTTAAGTAAGCCATATCATCACATTGTGCGACCCTAAGGGTTTCCTTTAAATGTCGGTAACGATAACTTACGTTATCACGATCAGTGAGGGGTATCTAGCAACACATCACTGTCTCCCGATATAAAGGAAAGAGTCTTCCAAGACTACACCCAAAACACAGCTCAAGTGTGAATCAAACTCACGAGGCATGCATGTTTCCTTTGCCACTGGATGTTCTTATTGGACAAGCATGTCAAGCCTGTAACTCCAATACGATGAGCATGATTAGATCAGATGATCATAGTCATCTGGGTATGGCCATACACTATCTCAATCATCTCATATAGGGGGGCCCTTTAGAACATCACACTCCTTGAACAAGGAGACGGCAATCCTATATCTATCACTAGTGTCCTAACCTGACTCATGATCATTATCCAAGATAGTCTATAATCATTATCTTTCAAATGATATTGAACTACCTCAAAATAATGACATTCATCATTTAGAAACACAAGTGATCTCAAGTCAAAGGACATGTGCCACTTGATGCATACAAGGAATATTCACATTGTGACAACCAACTGAATATCCTAGTAGGGTCTGTCCAGTACATCCAATGTACCCATGAGTCTACATCTTATTCCATGCTCGAAGCATCCTATAAGATTAGAACACATATTAGTCTTAACCATATCAAGGCTGTCTCATGTTCACCAAGATATCTCGACTAAGGACTTATAGCCTGTCAGCCTAGCTGAACAGCTTTGAGACATTATTCAGAAGTACTCTCATTACAGCAGACAAGATAACAACCTGAATAATAACCATGCCTTTTATAAACACAAGAGTTTATTACATGATACTTATACAATCCCAAGGCCTCAAACATTAGCCTTAAGGGCATACCCCAACACAAGTCTGGGATTTGGTTGATCCGCCTCCGGGAGTAATCCCTATAGGCTGTAAATGGATCTTCAAGAAGAAGGTTGACATGGATGGTAACGTGGTTACCTATAAAGGCAGGCTGGTTGCGAAAGGTTTCAAACAAATCTACGGGATAGATTATGATGAAACTTTCTCACCTGTAGCCATGTTTAAGTCTATTCGGATTCTTTTCGCGATAGCTGCATATTATGATTATGAGATCTGGCAGATGGATGTGAAGACAGCTTTCCTTAATGGAAATCTGGATGAGGATGTGTATATGACACAACCTGAGGGTTTCACTAATCCATCAGATCGTCATAAAATATGCAAGTTAAAGAAGTCCATTTATGGACTTAAACAAGCATCTAGAAGCTGGAATATTCGTTTTGATGAATCAATCTCTGAGTTTGGTTTCATCAAGAACGAAGATGACCCGTGTGTATATAAGAGGTTTAGTGGGAGCGTAATTACATTCCTAATCCTCTACGTCGATGACATCTTGATCATTGGAAATGATATTCCTGAACTGCATGCTGTTAAAGCATGGTTAAGGAAATGTTTCCAGATGAAAGATCTAGGAGAAGCAGCCTATGTATTAGGTGTGAAGATCTACAGGGATAGATCTAAGAGGCTTCTCGGGCTGTGCCAGAGTACTTATATCGATAAAGTCCTGGAGAGATTTCATTTAGAGAATTCTAAACGAGGATATCTTCCAGTCAGACATGGTCTGAATCTTTCGAAGAGTCAGTGTCCACAAACACAGACTGAGAAAGATGAAATGGACAATACGCCTTATGCTTCGGCTATTGGGTCCATTATGTATGCGATGTTGTGTACTCGCCCAGACGTCGCTTACGGGTTAAGCGTGACCAGTCGGTTCCAAAGTATCCAGGTATGGCGCACTGGATTGCGGTCAAGAACATTTTAAAATATCTGCGGAGGACCAAAGATATGTTCTTGATATATGGTGGTCAGGAAGAACTCAGTATAGAAGGATATACTGACGCTTCGTTCCAGTCGGACCAGGATGATTTCCGATCGCAATCAGGCTATGTTTTTAGCTTGAATGGTGGAGCAGTGGTGTGGAAGAGTTTCAAACAGTCAACTGTTGCTGATTCCACAACAGAAGCCGAGTATGTTGCAGCCTCGGAAGCATCCAAGGAGGCAGTGTGGATTCGTAAGTTCGTGAAAGAACTTGGTGTCGTTCCTTCGAGTGCAGATCCTTTGGTTATCTTCTGTGATAACACTGGAGCAATCGCACAAGCAAAGGAACCACGGTCGCACCAGAAGTCCAAGCACATACAGAGACGGTTTCACTTGATCCGGGAGATCATTGATCGAGGCGAGATCAAAATCTGCAAAGTTCATACAGATGACAATCTGGCTGACCCGCTTACCAAGCCTCTGGCGCAGCAGAAGCATGAGAAGCACTGTAATAATATGGGTTTGAGGTTTCTCAACCATTAGATTAAGTGCAAGTGGGAGATTGTTGGGGTATGCCCTTAAGGCTAATGTTTGAGGCCTTGGGATTGTATAAGTATCATGTAATAAACTCTTATGTTTATAAAGGCATGGTTATTATTCAGGTTGCTACCTTGTCTGCTGTAATAAGTGTACTTCTGAATAATGTCTCAAAGCTGTTCAGCTAGGCTGACATGCATATGTCCTTAGTCGAGATATCTTGGTGAACATGAGACAGCCTTGATATGATTGAGACTAATATGTGTGCTAATCTTATAGGATGCTTCGAGCATGAAATAAGATGTAGACTCATGGGTACATTGGATGTACTGGACAGACCCTACTAGGATATTCAATTGTTTGTCACAATGTGAATAATCCTTGAATGCAACAAGTGGCACATGTCCTCTGACTTGAGATCACTTGTGTTTCTAAATGATGAATGTCATTATTTTGAGGTAGTTCAATATCATTTGAAACATAATGATTATAGACTATCTTGGATAATGATCATGAGTCAGGTTAGGACACTAGTGATAGATAAAGGATTGCCGTCTCCTTGTTCAAGGAGTGTGATGTTCTAAAGGGGCCCCCCTGTATGAGATGATTGAGATAGTGTATGGCCATACCCAGATGACTATGTTCATCTGATCTAATCATGCTCATTGTATTGGAGTTACAGGCTTGACATGCTTGTCCAATAAGAACATCCAGTGGCAAAGGAAACATGTATGCCTTGTGAAGTGGATTCACACTTGTGCTGTGGTTTGGGTGTAGTCTTGGAAGACTCTTTCCTTTATATCGGGAGACAGTGATGTGTTGCTAGATACCCCTCACTGATTGTGATGACGTGAGTTATCGTTACCGACATTTAAAGGAAACCCTTAGGGTCGCACAATTTGGTGATATGACTTACTTGAGTCAGATCGGGTGGACTGGATTGTTTTGATTCAGTTTAAAGGAGATTAAACTCTGATTGTAAGTGAGATCCAGTCTGATCATGTTTGATTGATTAGGGCTTGAGATCGGTAAGCTTTGATCGAGAGTGTGGATGCTAGATCTGGGAGATCAAGAGCATCAAAGGATGAACGGTCAGATCTTGAACCTTAGGGTTTATTTTGGTCTGGACCAATACTTGGGCTGATTTGGTTTGGTCATTGGACCAACTACATTGAACCGGCTCATATGTGAGCGCTTGGTTCATTTGTGAGATGAGATATGCGTTTGGTTCACTTCATGTGAACGCATAACGCATGTGTTGAAGACTTACCATTTATGGCATTTCGGTTTTGCCATAGTGATGAATGTCTCCACATTCGATCACAAGCTTGGAAAAACGCTCATCTCCCCTTTGGCTCTCGACGACACTCGAACTCTCGGGTGGTAGAGGTTGACGAGAAGAAGGATCGGCCAAGAAAGCTTTCATCATCTCCTTCCATTCGACAAGGAACCTTAGGTGCCTTGCTAGCACAAGTGACGCCAAGGAAGTAAGAGATCTTCACCTTGTGTGTGAACTTTTGGAGGAGATCAAAGTTGCTCTCTTCTTCCAAGCCGACATCCAACTTCATGGCGTTGGTATGATCCCTTTAAAGATCCTTTCGCTTATACATAAGTTAACCATATGATCTACATGCGATCATGAGGGTGACACCCCTAAAATTGCATTTGCGCCCCCCTCTAGAAAGGGGCTTTATCCGCTTGCGCTCCCCCTTGAAGGGGACCTAACATTGGGATTGTAACAGTATCATGTAATAAACTCTTGTGTTTATAAAGGCATGGTTATTATTCAGTTTGTTACCTTGTCTGCTGCAATAAGTATACTTATGAATAATGTCTCAAAGCTGTTCAGCTGAGCTGACATGCTATTATGTCCTTAGTCGATGTATCTTGGTGAACATGAGACAGCCTTGATATGGTTAAGACTAATATGTGTTCTAATCTTATAGGATGCTTCGAGCATGGAATAAGATGTAGACTCATGGGTACATTGGATGTACCGGACAGACCCTACTAGGATATTCAGTTGCTTGTCACAATGTGAATAATCCTTGATTGTAACAAGTGGCACATTTCCTCTGACTTGAGATCACTTGTGTTTTCTAAATGATGATTGTCATTGTTTTGAGGTAGTTCAATATCATTTGAAACATAATGATTATAGACTATCTTGGATGGTGAGCTTGAGTCATGTTAGGGCACTAGTGATAGACATAGGATTGCCGTCTCCTTGTTTAAGGAGTGCGATGTTCTAAAGGGCCCCCTGGATGAGATGATTGAGAAAGTGTATGGCCATACCCGGGTGACTGTGATCATCTGATCTAATCATGCTCATCATATTGGAATTACAAGCTTGACACGCTTGTCCAATAAGAACATCCAGTGGCAAAGGAAATATGTATGCTTAGTGAAGTTGATTCACGCTTGTGCTGTATTTTGGGTGTAGTCTTGGAAGACTCTTTCCTTTATATCGGGAGACAGTGATGTGTTGCTAGATACCCCTCACTGATCGTGATGACGTGAGTTATCGTTACCGACATTTAAAGGAAACCCTTAGGGTCGCACAATTTGATGATATGGCTTACTTAAGTCAGATCGTGTGGACTGAATTGTTTTAGTTCAGTTTAAAGGGATTTGATCTCTGATTGTAAGTGAGATCTGGTCTGATCATGTTTGATTGATTAGGGCTTGAGATCGGTAAGCTTCGATCGAGAGAATAGATGCTAGATCGGTGAGATCAGAAGCATCAAGAGATCAACGGTTAGATCTGGAGCCTTAGGGTTTATTTGAGATCTAGACTTGATTGCTTGGCTTGATTGGTTCTTAAACCGAACTAAATTGAACCAGCTCATGAAATGAGCGCATGGTTCAAGGCGTGGCGACATGTTCACTTGGCGTGAACATTGGAGCGATGAGTGGTTGCTATTTTTAGTAACCATGATCTCCACTTGGAGATGGCTCACATTCGAATAGAGGGTTCTCTATTCTCGTCACTCAAACTCATTCCTCTTGACACTTTTTGGTGTGCGGCGACAACTTGAAGCATAGAGGAAGATTCGGCCAAGAGAGATCGATATCTCCATCCCTTTCCTTTCGATCAAAGACATCTTGGACGATCCTTGCTAGCACAAGGGACGACAAGAAGCAAGCCGTCGCTCATCTTGTGTGTGACGATTTGGAGGAGACCTTCGTTGTTCTCTTGCTTCCAA
The DNA here is from genome assembly GCA_027563935.2 of Costus lasius. NCBI lineage: Eukaryota > Viridiplantae > Streptophyta > Magnoliopsida > Zingiberales > Costaceae > Costus > Costus lasius. Next base: position 27,713,220 of record CM050454.1, read on the forward strand.
GGCGCCATCTTGAAATGGCTATGGTATGAATCGCATCTTCTCTATTCATGTTTCGAAAGTTGATCATATAATGCATGCTCTTCGACCCTTGAATCCGCTGCCTATCATGTTGCGCCACTTTAGGGTTTCGCACCCCTCATGAAAGGGGTTCCCTACAATAAACCCTTAGACGGGTTAGTAGGGTTGAAGTCATCCTCTAGGTATGATCCAAACAGTCTGATCAGATTATCTGACAGCCTAGATGGGTCGACCAGATGGCACCTGTGCGCAAGCACGAGGTGGCTATAGGTCGACTGCAGACAGGCGTGTAGCGATGTCTGGTTGAGACAACCAGTGAACGCACATGAGTTAGGCCCGGGGTCACACCCGCTTGCCAGAACTCATGAGGTCGTTCAGTCCTTGGCACATGCATGGTTGACCATTTGGTCAATTCAAGTCAGTTACGACTTGGTGCATGCAAGGGCAGTGGATCTGACTAGACATGATGAGTGGATCCCTATTGATGGACCGTTATAAGGTTGTAGGCCTCATAAGAAAATTAAAATTGATGCCAATGGGTTTTCGAAAATTTTTATTCTTATAGGATCACATAATGATTGCATTCTATGATGAGTGTTTATTTCATCTTATGTGGGTTGCCCTTTTAATGTGTGTTGTGCTGGGGCCTGCGAGCCTGGATAAATTGTAAATTAATTTTATTGTGATCTGCATATCACATTTATTTAATTTATAAAGTGTAATTAACCTGCGAGTCAATCTTGTCTAGATAGATTATTTTGTAATTTAATCAGACAAGAGCACAGAGCACACTTGGCAGAGGCGCATGCAGCAAGTGGCTTGACCAGATGGGAGGTCTAGGGTTCGACCCTAGGACAGGCGCATATACCTGGTAGGCGCACCTGAGCTGCAGTGGGCGCTTGGGGCCTGGGTTGGGCCAGATGAGATGCAAAAGACCCATGGAGAGCTCAAGTGAAGACTTAAGTTAAATTAAGGTCTTACTTAGGGTTAATGGGCTTTTACCACATAAGATCAGCATGCTTTCTACTTATAGTTTATAATTAGACTTGCATGATTTATTTATCTTCTGCTATCACCATAGGAATTGCATGATAGTTAAGAAGACAAAAGACCGTTAAAATCCAACGCGAAATATCAAGCTCGATAGCCTTCTGACGCGAAACCTCACTGTTCTGACTATCGTTGGAGCCGTGTTGTACCCACTCAGTGGGCACGTCCATCTATCTTCAGACGGTGTGTGATTACACCTGCATGTTACAGGGAAGGGATTTATCACTTCTCGTTGCTCAGCATAGCACGTGGTGGTCTAGGGAGTAGGTCAGGTCAGCTTGACCATGTAGACTACATATGTGGCGCATATGGTAGCACATGGAGGCAGCCATCTGTGGGATCAGAGACTGTGTTATACCAACTCAGTTGGCACAGTCTGTTGGATTGCCCAGATGAAGGGGAATCGCACGGGTTGGCGATTGGCAGGGACTGTCTACCAGAAATTAGTGCTTGTACTCTCTGTGCATCTTATCTCGCCTGAGCGGGACGCAGAGACCAAGTATGAAATCTGGATCCCATCTCACTAAAAGAGTGTTACTCTTTCGGACTGTTTTGCTGGATTTTTCAGTCAGATAAAAAAGTGAGAAAAGAATCAGTCTTAAGTCCTGAATTGATTCTTAACATTGATACTGACCTTGCTGTTCTTGCATTGTTGTAGATTCCAGCAGCAACGAACACCATGAGCTTCAATGTGCGATCCCTACTGGAAAGGGAGAAGTTTGCCGGGCCAAACTTCTCAGACTGGTACGGACACCTTAAGATTGTTCTTAAGGCTGAGAGGAAACTGTATGTCCTCGAGACGGTTACACCGCCTCAACCCGCTCCGAACGCCGCAAGGGCGGTTCGGGAAGCCTATGAAAAGCATGTCAATGATAGCATTGATGTTGCTTGCCTGATGCTAGCGTCTATGACGCCACAGCTGCAGCGTCAGCATGAGGATATGTCTGCTATAGAAATGATAGCAAACCTCAAGATGCTATATGCTGCACAGGCGAGGACTGAACGCTATAATTTGACCAAGCTTTTCTTTCAGAGCAAACTGGCTGAAGGGAGTCCAGTGGGAGCTCATGTGCTCAAGATAATTGGGCACAAAGAGGCTCTAGAGAAACTGGGGCATACCATCAATCAGGAGCTTGCTGTAGACATTATTCTGCAGTCTCTCCCGGCCTCTTTCGATCCGTTCATTATTAACTTTAATATGAACAAGATCGACTGTACCCCGGCAGAGTTGCTGAATATGCTCTTGACTACTGAGGAGACTCTCAAGGGAAAGCCTTCAACCTCTGTCTTGATGTTTCCTTCCAGGAACAAGAAGAAGGGGAAGAAGGGCAAAGCCCCAGTCAAGAACTACAACAAGGCTCTGAAACAAAAGGTTAAGCGGTCGAAGGAATACAGGTGTTTCCACTGTGGCCAGCTGGGTCACTAGAAAAAGGACTGTAAAGCGCTCCAGGGAGACAAGAGGGGAAGCATTGCTTCTGGCTCAGGTATTTTCGTGACTGAAGTCATGATATCTTCTTCTTCTATTTCATGGGTGTTGGACACTGCATGTGGAGTTCACATTTATTCAAATGTACAGGAACTCAAGAGAAGAAGACAGGTGGGACAGCATGAGGTGGACCTACGAGTTGGAAACGGGGCACGGGTTGCTGCTGTTGCTGTAGGAGAATATTACATCTCATTACCATCTGGACTTGTATTAGAACTAAACAATTGTTACTTTGTTCCCAGCATTACTAAAAATATTATCTCTATTCCTGCTCTTGTCAGGAAAGGATTTTCCTTTGAATGTAACATTTCAAAGTGTGTTCTTTCTTTAGATAATATTGTTTATGCTACTGGATCAATTAACAATGGGTTATTCATGTTGGACATTGAATGTTCTATACATAATATTGATAATAAGAAAGCCAAGTATGCTGATGATAGCACCTTACTATGGCATAGTCGTTTAGGCCATATTAACAAGAAGCGCATTAAGCGGTTGCATGATTATGGACTGCTGGGATCATTCTCCTATGAGGAGATTGATACATGCAAAGCTTGTTTGATGGGCAAAATGACGAAGTCACCTTTTCCTAACAAAGGTCAAAGGGCTTCAGGTTTACTTGAGCTTATACACAGTGATGTGTGTGGGCCATTTAGTAAACATGCCAGAGGTGGCTATCAATACTTCATTACCTTTACTGATGATTTCAGTAGGTATGGTTATGTCTATCTTATGAGACATAAAAGTGAATCTTTTGACAAGTTCAAAGAGTTCAAGAATGAAGTACAAAATCAGCTAGGCCGAAATATCAAGGCACTTCGTTCTGATCGAGGTGGAGAATACCTAAGTCGAGAGTTTACTGACTATCTCAAGGAGTGTGGGATTATCTCACAGCTCACTCCACCAGGAACACCGCAATGGAATGGTGTGTCCGAGAGGAGGAACAGAACCTTACTGGATATGGTTCGTTCTATGATGAGTCAGGCTACTCTACCTTACTCCTTTTGGGGATTTGCACTGGAAACAGCTGCAAAGGTACTAAACCGAGTGCCATCCAAGGCAGTTTCAAAGACCCCATATGAGTTATGGTATGGCAAACAGCCGAGCTTGACATTTATAAAGATCTGGGGTTGCGAGGCTTATGTCAAAAAGCTCGCCTCTGGGAAACTAGAGAGCAGATCTGAGAAATGCATCTTTGTCGGTTACCCTAAAGAAACTAAGGGTTATTATTTCTACGATCCCAAAGAGAACAAGGTTTTTGTTGCTCGGACGGCTATTTTTCTTGAGAAGGAGTTTCTTCTGCAAGAAGCCAGTGGGAGAGAAATAAAGCTGGATGAGAATCCAGAGGAAGGGCAAAGTAGTCAAGCACAATTGGATGAGCCTGAGCCAGTAGAACAGGTTATTGAACAACCTGAGGCTCAGATATCACGGGAACCACAAAGATCGGGAAGGATCCGTCGACAGCCTGAGCGCTATGACGGAGTCTACATCATTGATCATGTTGAACCCCTAACTTATGCGGATGCGGTCAGTGGACCGGACTCAGCGAGATGGCTTGAAGCTATGCGAGCCGAGATGGACTCCATGTCAGATAACCAGGTCTGGGATTGAAAGTCCCCTATAATAAGGGGGGGGGGCGAAACCCTAATAGGAGGCGCAACAAAACTCTAGCGGAATCTAGGGTTTCTAACAGGATCGCATAGCATGTAATATATTCAACTTTCAATGAAAAGCGATTCTTACCATTGCCATCGCTTAGATGGTGTCTTGGAAGGAAAGGCGCAAATTCTCCTTCTCCTAAGGTGACGCACACAATTGATGTCGCCTACTCTTCTCTTGGTGCTCCTTGTGCTAGCAAGGCTCCAAGAGGTCCTTGTCATATGGAAGGGAAGAGAATCCTTTGCTTGGCGATTTCTTCCTTCTCCTTTTTCGTCAACCTCTTCACCACTCTCAAGAGAGCTTGTTGGCGACGAGAGATGAGGAGAGACGAGAGATGAAAGCGTCTTAGGCGTGAACGTGAGGCGTTCCCACGTTTAGAAGTCATGGCTTCTAAATTTAGTAAACCCCAAACGTTCATGCGATCATGGGTTCACCCATGCGCAAACTCATCTTCTCTTGAACCATGCGCTCACTCAATGAGCCGGTTCAATTTGGTTTGGTTCAAAGACCAATCAACCCAAGCCATTAGTCCAGATCCTATTAAACCCTAAGGCTCTTGATCTGACCATCGATCTCTTGATGCTGCTGATCTCACTGATCTAGCATCCATTCTCTCGATCGAAGCTTACCGATCTCAAGCCCTAATCAATCAAACATGATCAGACCAGATCTCACTTACAATCAGAGATTAAATCCCTTTAAACTGAACCTGAATAATTCAGTCCACACGATCTGACTTAAGTAAGCCATATCATCAAATTGTGCGACCCTGAGGGTTTCCTTTAAATGTCGGTAACGATAACTCACGTTATCACGATCAGTGAGGGGTATCTAGCAACACATCACTGTCTCCCGATATAAAGGAAAGAGTCTTCCAAGACTACACCCAAACCACAGCACAAGTGTGAATCAACTCACAAGGCATACATGTTTCCTTTGCCACTGGATGTTCTTATTGGACAAGCGTGTCAAGCTTGTAACTCCAATATGATGAGAATGATTAGATCAGATGAACATAGTCACCTGGGTATGGCCATACTCTTTTCTCAATCATCTCATCCAGGGGGCCCTTTAGAACATCACACTCCAATTAAGGAGACGGCAATCCTATGTCTATCACTAGTGCCCTAACCTGACTCAAGCTCACCATCCAAGATAGTCTATAATCATTATGTTTCAAATGATATTGAACTACCTCAAAACAATGACAATCATCATTTAGAAACACAAGTGATCTCAAGTCAGAGGACATGTGCCACTTGTTGCAATCAAGGATTATTCACATTGTGACAAGCAATTGAATAACCTAGTAGGGTCTGTCCAGTACATCCAATGTACCCATGAGTCTACATCTTATTCCATGCTCGAAGCATCCTATAAGATTAGAACACATATTAGTCTTAACCATATCAAGGCTGTCTCATGTTCACCAAGATATCTCGACTAAGGACTTTATAGCATGTCAGCCCAGCTGAACAGCTGTGAGACATTATTCAGAAGTACACTTATTGCAACAGACAATGTAACAAACTGAATAACAACCATGCGTTTATAAACATAAGAGTTTATTACATGATACTGATACATTCCCAAAGCCTCAAACATTAGCCTTAAGGGCATACCCCAACAATCTCCCACTTGCACTTAATCTAATGGTTGAGAAATCTCAAACCCATATTATTACAGTGCTTCTCATGCTCCTGCTGCGCCAGAGGCTTGGTAAGCAGGTCTGCCAGATTGTCATCTGTATGAACCTTGCAGACTTTGATCTCGCCACGATCTATGATCTCCCGGATCAAGTGAAACCGTCTCTGTATGTGCTTGGACTTCTGGTGCGACCGTGGTTCCTTTGCTTGTGCGATTGCTCCAGTGTTATCACAGAAGATAACCAAACGATCTGCACTCGAAGGAACAACACCAAGTTCTCTCACGAACTTACGAATCCACACTGCCTCCTTGGATGCTTCCGAGGCTGCAACATACTCGGCTTCTGTTGTGGAATCAGCAACAGTTGACTGTTTGAAACTCTTCCACACCACTGCTCCTCCATTCAAGCTAAAAACATAGCCTGATTGCGATCGGAAATCATCCTGGTCAGACTGGAACGAAGCGTCAGTATATCCTTCAATACTGAGTTCTTCCTGACCACCATATATCAAGAACATATCTTTGGTCCTCCGCAGATATTTTAAAATGTTCTTGACTGCAATCCAGTGTGCCTGACCTGGATTACTTTGGAACCGACTGGTCACGCTTAACCCGTAAGCGACGTCTGGGCGAGTACACAACATCGCATACATAATGGACCCAATAGCCGAAGCATAAGGCGTATTATCCATTTCATCTTTCTCAGTCCGTGTTTGTGGACACTGACTCTTCGAAAGATTCAGACCATGTCTGACTGGAAGATATCCTCTTTTAGAATTCTCTAAATGAAATCTCTCCAAGACTTTATGATGTAAGTACTCTGGCACAGCCCGAGAAGCCTCTTAGATCTATCCCTGTAGATCTTCACACCTAATACATAGGCTGCTTCTCCTAGATCTTTCATCTGGAAACACTTTCTTAACCATGCCTTAACCGCATGCATTTCAGGAATGTCATTTCCAATGATCAAGATATCATCGACGTAGAGGACTAGGAAAGTAATCACGCTCCCACTAAACCTCTTATATACACACGGGTCATCCTCGTTCTTGATGAAACCAAACTCAGAGATTGATTCATCAAAACGAATATTCCAGCTTCTTGATGCTTGTTTAAGTCCATAAATAGACTTCTTTAACTTGCATATCTTATGACGATCTGATGGATTAGTGAAACCTTCTGGTTGTGTCATATACACATCCTCATCCAGATTTCCATTAAGGAAAGCTGTCTTCACATCCATCTGCCAGATCTCATCATCATAATATGCAGCTATCGCGAAAAGAATCCAAATAGACTTAAACATGGCTACAGGTGAGAAAGTTTCATCATAATCTATCCCGTAGATTTGTTTGAAACCTTTCGCAACTAGCCTGCCTTTATAGGTAACCACGTTACCATCCATGTCAATCTTCTTCTTGAAGATCCATTTACAGCCTATAGGGATAACTCCCGGAGGCGGATCAACCAAATCCCAGACTTGGTTATCTGACATGGAGTCCATCTCGGTGCGCATAGCTTCAAGCCATCTCGCTGACTCCGGTCCACTGACCGCATCCGCATAAGTGAGGGGTTCATCATTATCAATGATGTAGACTCCGTCATAGCGCTCAGGCTGTCGACGGATCCTTCCCGATCTTCGCGGTTCCCGTTATATCTGAGCCTCAGGTTGTTCAATAACCTGATCCACCGGCTCAGGCTCATCCAACTGTGCTTGACTACTTTGTCCTTCCTCTGGATTCTCATCCAGCTTTATTTCTCTCCCACTGGCCTCTTGCAGAAGAAACTCCTTCTCAAGAAATATGGCCGTCCGAGCAACAAATACCTTGTTCTCTTTAGGATCGAAGAAATAATAACCCTTAGTTTCCTTAGGGTAACCGACAAAGATACATTTGTCAGATCTGCTCTCTAGTTTCCCAGAGGCGAGCTTTTTGACATAAGCTTCGCAGCCCCAGATCCTGATAAATGTCAAGCTCGGCTGTTTCCCATACCATAACTCATATGGAGTCTTAGAAACTGCCTTGGATGGCACTCGGTTTAGTACCTTTGCAGCTGTCTCCAGTGCAAATCCCCAAAAGGAATATGGAAGAGTAGCCTGACTCATCATAGAACGAACCATATCAAGTAACGTTCTATTTCTCCTCTCGGACACACCATTCCATTGCGGTGTTCCTGGCGGAGTGAGCTGTGAGATAATCCCACACTCCTTCAGATAGTCAGTAAACGCATGACTCAAGTATTCTCCACCTCGATCAGAACGAAGTGCCTTGATATTTTGGCCTAGCTGATTCTGTACTTCATTCTTGAACTCTTTGAACTTGTCAAAAGATTCACTTTTATGTCTCATCAGATAGACATAACCATACCTACTGAAATCATCAGTTAAGGTAATGAAGTACTGATAGCCACCTCTGGCATGTTTACTAAATGGCCCACACACATCACTGTGTATAAGGTCAAGTAAACCTGAAGCCCTTTGACCTTTGTTAGAAAAAGGTGGCTTCGTCATTTTACCCATTAAACAAGCCTTGCATGTATCAATCTCCTCATAGGAGAATGATCCCAGCAGTCCATGATCATGCAACCGCTTAATACGCTTCTTGTTAATATGGCCTAAACGACTATGCCATAGCAAGGTGCTGTCATCAGCATACTTGGCTTTCTTAATATCAATATGGTGTATAGAACATTCCATGTCCAACATGAATAACCCATTGTTAATTGAACCAGTAGCATAAACAATATTATCAAAAGATAAAACACACTTTGAAATATTGCATTCAAAGGAAAATCCCTTCCTGACAAGAGCAGGAATGGAGATAATATTCTTAGTAATGCTGGGAACATAGTAACAACTGTTTAGTTCTAATACAAGCCCAGATGGCAAAGAGATGAAATAGTCTCCTACAGCAACAGCAGCAACCCGTGCCCTGTTTCCAACTCGTAGGTCCACCTCATGCTGTCCCACCTGTCTTCTTCTCTTGAGTTCCTGTACATTTGAACAAATGTGAACTCCACATGCAGTGTCCAACACCCATGATATAGAAGAAGATGAAACCATGACTTCCGTCACGTATATACCTGAGCCAGAAGCGATGCTTCCCCTCTTATCTCCTTGGAGCGCTTTACAGTCCTTTTTCCAGTGACCCAGCTGGCCACAGTGGAAACATCTGTATTCCTTTGACCGCTTAACTTTTTGCTTCAGAGCCTTGCTGTAACTCTTGACAGGGGCCTTGCCCTTCTTCCCCTTCTTCTTGTTCCTAGAAGGAACCATTAAGACAGAGGTCGAAGGCTTTCCCTTCAGAGTCTCCTCAGTAGTCAAGAGCATATTCAGCAGCTCTGCCGGAGTACAATCGATTTTGTTCATATTAAAGCTAATAATGAACGCATCGAAAGAGGGCGGGAGAGACTGTAGAATAATGTCTACAGCAAGCTCCTGGTTGATGGTATGCCCCAGTTTCTCTACAGCCTCCTTGTGCCCAATCATCTTGAGCACGTGAGCTCCCACTGGGCTCCCTTCAGCCAGTTTGCTCTGAAAGAACAGCTTTGTCAGATTATAGCGTTCTGTCCTCGCCTGTGCAGCATACAGCATCTTGAGGTTTGCTATCATGTCTATTGCAGACATATCCTCATGCTGACACTGCAGCGGTGGCGTCATAGACGCTAGCATCAGGCAAGCGACATCAATGCTATCATTGACGTGCTTTTCATAAGCTTCCCGAACCGCCCTTGCGGCGTTCGGAGCGGGCTGAGGCGGTATCGCCGTCTCGAGGACATACAGTTTCCTCTCTGCCTTAAGAACAATCTTAAGGTGTCCGAACCAGTCTGAGAAGTTCGGCCCAGCAAACTTCTCTCTTTCCAGTAGGGATCGCACATTGAAGCTCATGGTGTTCGTTGCTGCAGGAATCTACAACAATGCAAGAACAGCAAGGTCAGTATCAATGTAAAGAATCAATTCAGGACTTAAGAATGATTCTTTTTCTCACTATTTTATCTGGCTGAAAAATCCAGCAAAATAGCCCGAAAGAGTAGAACTCTTTTAGTGAGATGGGATCCAGATTTCATACTTGGTCTCCGCGTCCCGCTCAGGCGAGATAAGATGCACAGAGAGTACAAGCACTAATTTCTAGTAGGCAGTCCCTGCCAATCGCCAACCCGTGCGATTCCCCTTCATCTGGGCAATCCAGCAGACTGTGCCAACTGAGTTGGTACAACACAATCTCTGATCCCACAGATGGCTGCCTCCATGTGCTACCATATGCGCCACATATGTAGCCTACATGGTCAAGCTGACCCGACCTACTCCCTGGACCACCACGTGCTATGCTGAGCAACGAGAAGCGATAAATCCCTTCTCTGTAACACGCAGGTGTAATCCCGCACCGTCTGAAGATAGATGGACGTGCCCACTGAGTGGGTACAACACGGCTCCAACGATAATCAGAACAGTGAGGTTTCGCGTCAGAAGGCATACGAGCTTGATATTTTAGCGTTGGATTTTAACGGTCTTTTATCTTCTTCACTATCATGCAATTCCTATGGTGATAGCAGAAGATAAATAAATCATGCTATTCTACTTATTTAAACAATAAATGAAAGCATGGATCTTATGTGGTAAAAGCCCATAGCATAAGTAAGACCTTAATTAACTTAAGTCTTCACTTGCTTTTCTTCATGGGTCTTGTAGCTGCTCATTTGGCCCAAACCAGGGCCCAAGCGCCATTTGCAGCTCAGGTGCGCCTACCAGGGAAAATGCGCCTGGTCCCAGAGTCGAACCCTGGACCTCCCTCCTGGTCAAGCCACTGCTGCATGCGCCTCTGCCAAGTGTGCTCTGTGCTCTTGTCTGATTAACTTACAAATTAATCTATCTAGACAAGATTGACACGCAGGTCAATTACACTTTATAAATTAAATACAATGTGATACGCAGATCACAATAATTAATTTACAACTTTAAATTCCAGGCACGCAGGCCCCAGCACAGCACACATAAAACATGGGCAGCCCACATAAGAATAAATAAACAAACATAGGCATCAATCAACATGTGATCCAATCATGAAAATTAAATTTTGAAAAACCCCATAGGCATCAATTTTAATTTCCTTATTTGCCCTACAACCTTACAACGGTCCATTACTAGGGATCCACTCATCCAACCTAGTCAGATCCACTGCCCTTGCATGCACCAAGTCCTAACTGACTTGAGTCGACCAAAAGGTCAACCATGCATGCGCCAGGGCCGAACAACCCTCATGAGATCTGGCAAGCGGGTGTGACCCCGGGCCTAACTCATGTGTGTTCACTAGTCGTCTCAATCAGACATCGCTACACGCCTGTCTACAGTCGACCTATAGCCACCAGGTGCTATCGCACAGGTGCTATCTGGTCAACCCATCAAGGCTGTCAGATGATCTGATCAGACTGTCTGGATCTCACCTAGGGGATGACTTCAACCCTAATAACCCGTCTAAGGGTTTAAAGCGGGGCCTTAGATCTATAATGAATCGCGAATGTATCATAAGATTTTGAGAAAACATACATATGCGCCAACAAGAAAACATGCGCCTGGGAGAAAAACATCTCTAACAAGCATGTAAACTTCGCTTATCAAGACTAGCGCATGTAACATATAGATCATTGCATAGGATCACAAAGAAAGCAAACATATTATCATGCAATAACCTGCTCTGATACCAATTGAAAGTCCCCTATAACAAGGGGGGGGGCGAAACCCTAATAGGAGGCGCAACAAAACTCTAGCGGAATCTAGGGTTTCTAACAGGATCGCATAGCATGTAATATATTCAACTTTCAATGAAAAGCGATTCTTACCATTGCCATCGCTTAGATGGTGTCTTGGAAGGAAAGGCGCAAATGCTCCTTCTCCTAAGGTGACGCACACAATTGATGTCGCCTACTCTTCTCTTGGTGCTCCTTGTGCTAGCAAGGCTCCAAGAGGTCCTTGTCGTATGGAAGGGAAGAGAATCCTTTGCTTGGCGATTTCTTCCTTCTCCTTTTTCGTCAACCTCTTCACCACTCTCAAGAGAGCTTGTTGGCGACGAGAGATGAGGAGAGACGAGAGATGAAAGCGTCTTAGGCGTGAACGTGAGGCGTTCCCACGTTTAGAAGTCATGGCTTCTAAATTTAGTAAACCCCAAACGTTCATGCGATCATGGGTTCACCCATGCGCAAACTCATCTTCTCTTGAACCATGCGCTCACTCAATGAGCCGGTTCAATTTGGTTTGGTTCAAAGACCAATCAACCCAAGCCATTAGTCCAGATCCTATTAAACCCTAAGGCTCTTGATCTGACCGTCGATCTCTTGATGCTGCTGATCTCACTGATCTAGCATCCATTCTCTCGATCGAAGCTTACCGATCTCAAGCCCTAATCAATCAAACATGATCAGACCAGATCTCACTTACAATCAGAGATTAAATCCCTTTAAACTGAACCTGAATAATTCAGTCCACACGATCTGACTTAAGTAAGCCATATCATCAAATTGTGCGACCCTGAGGGTTTCCTTTAAATGTCGGTAACGATAACTCACGTTATCACGATCAGTGAGGGGTATCTAGCAACACATCACTGTCTCCCGATATAAAGGAAAGAGTCTTCCAAGACTACACCCAAACCACAGCACAAGTGTGAATCAACTCACAAGGCATACATGTTTCCTTTGCCACTGGATGTTCTTATTGGACAAGCGTGTCAAGCTTGTAACTCCAATATGATGAGCATGATTAGATCAGATGAACATAGTCACCTGGGTATGGCCATACTCTTTTCTCAATCATCTCATCCAGGGGGCCCTTTAGAACATCACACTCCAATTAAGGAGACGGCAATCCTATGTCTATCACTAGTGCCCTAACCTGACTCAAGCTCACCATCCAAGATAGTCTATAATCATTATGTTTCAAATGATATTGAACTACCTCAAAACAATGACAATCATCATTTAGAAACACAAGTGATCTCAAGTCAGAGGACATGTGCCACTTGTTGCAATCAAGGATTATTCACATTGTGACAAGCAATTGAATAACCTAGTAGGGTCTGTCCAGTACATCCAATGTACCCATGAGTCTACATCTTATTCCATGCTCGAAGCATCCTATAAGATTAGAACACATATTAGTCTTAACCATATCAAGGCTGTCTCATGTTCACCAAGATATCTCGACTAAGGACTTTATAGCATGTCAGCCCAGCTGAACAGCTGTGAGACATTATTCAGAAGTACACTTATTGCAGCAGACAATGTAACAAACTGAATAACAACCATGCCTTTATAAACATAAGAGTTTATTACATGATACTGATACATTCCCAAGGCCTCAAACATTAGCCTTAAGGGCATACCCCAACAGGGATTTGGTTGATCCGCCTCCGGGAGTAATCCCTATAGGCTGTAAATGGATCTTCAAGAAGAAGATTGACATGGATGGTAACGTGGTTACCTATAAAGGCAGGCTAGTTGCGAAAGGTTTCAAACAAATCTACGGGATAGATTATGATGAAACTTTCTCTCCTGTAGCTATGTTCAAGTCTATTCGGATTCTTTTCGCGATAGCAGCATATTACGATTATGAGATCTGGCAAATGGATGTGAAGACGGCTTTCCTTAACGGAAAACTGGATGAGGATGTGTATATGACACAACCTGAAGGCTTCACTAATCCATCGGATCGTCATAAAATATGCAAGTTAAAGAAGTCCATTTATGGACATAAGCAAGCATCTAGAAGCTGGAATATTCGTTTTGATGAATCAATATGTGAATTTGGTTTCATCAAGAATAAAGACGACTCGTGTGTATATAAGAGGTTTAGTGGGAGCGTGATTACTTTCCTAGTCCTCTACGTCGATGATGTTGGGGTATGCCCTTAAGGCTAATGTTTGAGGCCTTGGGATTGTATCAGTATCATGTAATAAACTCTTGTGTTTATAAAGGCATGGTTATTATTCAGGTTGTTACCTTGTCTGCTGTAATAAGTGTACTACTGAATAATGTCTCAAAGCTGTTCAGCTAGGCTGACATGCTATATGTCCTTAGTCGATGTATCTTGGTGAACATGAGACAGCCTTGATATGATTGAGACTAATATGTATTCTAATCTTATAGGATGCTTCGAGCATGGAATAAGATGTAGACTCATGGGTACATTGGATGTACTGGACAGACCCTACTAGGATATTCAATTGCTTGTCACAATGTGAATGATCCTTGATTGCAACAAGTGGCACATGTCCTCTGACTTGAGATCACTTGTGTTTCCTAAATGATGATTGTCATTGTTTTGAGGTAGTTCAATATCATTTGCAACATAATGATCATAGACTATCTTGGATAATGATCATGAGTCAGGTTAGGGCACTAGTGATAGATAGAGGATTGCCGTCTCCTTGTTGAAGGAGTGTGGTGTTCTATAGGGGCCCCCTAGATGAGATGATTGAGATAGTGTATGGCCATACCCAGGTGACTATGCTCATCTGATCTAATCATGCTCATCATATTGGAGTTACAAGCTTGACAGGCTTGTCCAATAAGAACATCCAGTGGCAAAGGAAACATGTAAGGCCTAGTGAGTTGATTCACGCTTGTGCTGTGGTTTGGGTGAAGTCTTGGAAGACTCTTTCCTTTATATCGGGAGACAGTGATGTGTTGCTAGATACCCCTCACTGATCGTGATAACGTGAGTTATCGTTACCGACATTTAAAGGAAACCCTCAGGGTCGCACAATTTGGTGATATGGCTTACTTAAGTCAGATCGTGTGGACTGAATTGTTTGGGTTCAGTTTAAAGGGATGGAGACTCTGATTGTAAGTGAGATCTGGTCTGATCATGTTTGATTGATTGGGGCTTGAGATCGGTAAGCTTCGATCGAGAGAGTTGATGCTAGATCGGTGAGATCAAGAGCATCAAGAGATGAACGGTTAGATCTTGAACCCTTTGGTTCAGAGTGAGATCTAGACCATGGCTTGGGCTGGTTTAATTTGGTTCTTGAACCAAATTGAAGTGGATTAAAGTTGCTTGAACCGGTTCACAAAGGGTGAACGCTTGGTTCAAGGCGTTAGGCGTTTTTGGTTTGGTTGTGGCGCATGGCTTCATATCTTCCATTTATGGAATGTAATGAAGACCACTTGACCTTAACGCAAAAGCGTTTTGAACGCTCGACTTCACTCTTCTCTTCTCAACGTTCCTCTTTGGGGGCGAAAGGATTCGGACGAGAAGGAGAAGAAGAAGGTTACACTCGCCAAGCTTCATCTCGGAAACACCCTCACGCGACAAGGATTCTTTGAAGTGCTTTTGCTAGCACAAAAGACTCAAAGAGCAAGCTATCTTCATCGGTTGTGTGCGTCACCTTTGGAGAAGGAGCACTTGAACCTTTGCTTCCAAGGCATCATCAAATCGATGGCATTGGTATGATCTTTTAGATCTATTCCTCTTATACAAGTTGATCATATGCTTTTATGATTGCGATCCCATGAAGCCCTATCTTCCGCTTGCAAAACTCTATATGTGCGCCACAATCAGGGTTTCGGCTCCCCTCTTGAAAGGGGTTTTCTACAAGTTACGGCCCCCCCCTCTTGAAAGGGGTTTCGTCAATTGGTATCAGAGCATGCGGTTGTATGTAGAATCATATGATTGCTTGTTGATTTGTGATCCTTGTTTGTGTTTAACTAGTAGATCTAGTAGTTAGCATCTTGCGCATCTCATGTTTAGTAGTGAAAAATACATGGTGTATGTTTTTACTCCCTTGCGCATGCATATATGATGAAGGAAGGCGCATGTTGAATGATGTAGGTTTTCTTAAAAACTTAATCACTTGTGCGCCTCACTAGATCTAAGTGGCACCTACAATAAACCCTTAGATGGGTTGATGGGGTTGAAGTCACCTCTATGTTGGATCCAATAGTCTGATCAGACCATCTGACAGCCTAGATGGATCGACCAGATGGCACCTGTGCGCAAGCACAAGGTGGCCATAGGTCGATTGCATCTTAGGCGTGTAGCGAGGTCTGGTTGAGACAACCAGTAAGAACACATGAGTTAGGCCCGGGGTCACACCCGCTT
The DNA here is from genome assembly GCA_027563935.2 of Costus lasius. Lineage (NCBI taxonomy): Eukaryota > Viridiplantae > Streptophyta > Magnoliopsida > Zingiberales > Costaceae > Costus > Costus lasius. The sequence goes on from CM050454.1 coordinate 27,729,170, forward strand.
GCCAGAACTCATGAGGGTTGTTCAGCCCTTGGCGCATGCATGGTTGACCATTAGGTCAACGCGAGTCAGTTAGGACTTGGTGCATGCAAGGGACACAGGATCTGACTAGATGGATGAGTGGATCCCTATCAATGGACCATTGTAAGGTTGTAGGGCTCATAAGAAAATTAAAATTGATGCCAATGGGGTTTTCAAAATTTTATTTTCGTGTTAAATGGATCACATGTTGATTTGATGCCATGTGCTTGTTTATTTAATCTTATGTGGGTTGCCCTTTTAATGTGTGCTGTGCTGGGGCCTGCGAGCCTGGTAAATTATTATTTTGTGATCTGCGAATCACATTTTTAATTAATTTATAATGTGTAGTTGACCTGCGAGTCAACCTTGTCTAGATAGATCAAAATGTATTTTGATTAGACAAGAGCACAAAGGCACACATCCAAGAGGGGCATTCAGCTGGTGGCGCACCTGAGGTGCTCTTGGCGCTAGGGCCCTGGGTTGGACCAGATGAAAGGCAAAAGACCCAAGAAGAGCTAGTGAAGACTTAAATTAGGTTAAGGTCTTACTTAGGCTCTATGGGCTTTTACCACATAAGATCCATGCTTTCTTTTTATTCCATATATAATTAGAACTGCATGAGTTTATCTTCTGCTATCACCATAGGGTTTGCATGATAGTTAAGAAGTTAAAAGACCGTTAAAATCCAACGCTAACATATCAAGCTCGTAAGCCTTCTGACGCGAAACCTCACTGTTCTGATTATCGTTGGAGCCGTGTTGTACCCACTCAGTGGGCACGTCCATCTATCTTCAGACAGTGCGGGATTTCACCTGCGTGTTACAGAGTAGGGATTTATCCCTTCTCGTTGCTCAGCATAGCACGTGGTGGTCCAGGGAGTAGGTCAGGTCAGCTTGACCATGTAGGCTACATATGTGGCGCATATGGTAGCACATGGAGGCAGCCATCTGCGGGGTCAGAGATTGTGTTGTACCAACTCAGTTGGCACAGTCTGCTGGATTGCCCAGATGAAGGGGAATCACACGGGTTGGTGATTGGCAGGGACTGCCTACCAGAGATTAGTGCTTGTACTCTCTGTGCATCTTATCTCGCCTGAGCGGGACGCGGAGACCAAGTATGAAATCTGGATCCCATCTCACTAAAAGAGTGTTACTCTTTCGGACTGTTTAATGGATTTTTCAGTCAGATAAAATAGTGAGAAAAGAATCTTTCTTAAGTCCTGGATTGATTCTAGACATTGATACTGACCTTGCTGTTCTTGCATTGTTGTAGATTCCTGCAGCAACGAACACCATGAGCTTCAATGTGCGATCCCTACTGGAAAGGGAGAAGTTTGCTGGGCCAAACTTCTCAGACTGGTTCGGACACCTTAAGATTGTTCTTAAGGCAGAAAGGAAACTGTATGTCCTCGAGACGGCTGTGCCGCCTCAACCCGCTGCGAACGCCACAAGGGCGGTTCGTGATGCCTATGAAAAGCACGTCAATGATAGCATTGATGTCGCTTGCCTGATGCTAGCATCTATGACGCCACCGCTGCAGCGTCAGCATGAGGATATGTCGGCTATAGAAATTATAGCGAACATCAAGATGCTGTATGCTGCACAGGCGAGGACAGAACGCTATAATCTGACAAAGCTTTTCTTTCAGAGCAAACTGGCTGAAGGGAGCCCAGTGGGAGCTCACGTGCTCAAGATGATTGGGCACAAGGAGGCTCTGGAGAAACTGGGGCATACCATCAACCAGGAGCTTGCTGTAGACATTATTCTGCAGTCTCTCCCGCCTTCTTTCGATGCGTTCATTATTAATTTTAATATGAACAAGATCGATTGTACTCCGGCAGAGCTGCTGAATATGCTCTTGACAACTGAGGAGACTCTAAAGGGAAAGCCTTCAACCTCTGTCTTAATGGTTCCTTCCAGGAACAAGAAGAAGGGGAAGAAGGGCAAGGCCCCTGTCAAGAATTACAGCAAGGCTCTGAAACAAAAGGTTAAGCGGTCGAAGGACAACAGGTGTTTCCACTGTGGCCAGCTGGGTCACTGGAAAAAGGACTGTAAAGCGCTCCAAGGAGATAAGAGGGGAAGCATCGCTTCTGGCTCAGGTATATATGTGACTGAGGTCATGTTATCTTCTTCTTCTATGTCATGGGTGTTGGACACTGCATGTGGAGTTCACATTTGTTCAAATGTACAGGAACTCAAGAGAAGAAGGCAGGTGGGACAGCATGAGGTAGACCTACGCGTTGGAAACGGGGCACGGGTTGCTGCTGTTGCTGTAGGAGACTATTTCATTACTTTACCATCTGGCATTGTATTGGAATTAAACAATTGTTATTTTGTACCCAGTATAACCAAGAATATTATCTCTATTCCTGCTCTTGTCAGGAAAGGATTTGCCTTTGAATGCAATATTTCAAAGTGTGTTTTATCTTTAGATAATATTGTTTATGCAACTGGTTCAATTAACAATGGGTTATTCATGTTGGACATGGAATATTCTATACAAAACATTGATAATAAGAAAGCCAAGTATGCTGAAGACAGCACCTTGTTATGGCATAGTCGTTTAGGCCATATTAACAAGAAGCGCATTAAGCGGTTGCATGATCATGGACTGCTGGGATCATTCTCCTATGAGGAGATTGATACATGCAAAGCTTGTTTAATGGGTAAAATGACGAAGTCACCTTTTCCTAACAAAGGTCAAAGGGCTTCAGGTTTACTTGACCTTATACACAGTGATGTGTGTGGGCCATTTAGTAAACATGCCAGAGGTGGCTATCAGTACTTCATTACATTTACTGATGATTTCAGTAGATATGGTTATGTCTATCTTATGAGACATAAGAGTGAATCCTTTGACAAGTTCAAAGAGTTCAAGAATGAAGTACAGAATCAGCTAGGCTAAAATATCAAGGCACTTCGTTCTGATCGAGGTGGAGAATACCTGAGTCATGCGTTTACTGACTATCTAAAGGAGTGTGGGATTATCTCACAGCTCACTCCGCCAGGAACACCGCAATGGAATGGTGTGTCCGAGAGGAGAAATAGAACGTTACTTGATATGGTTCGTTCTATGATGAGTCAGGCTACTCTTCCATATTCCTTTTGGGGATTTGCACTGGAAACAGCTGCAAAGGTACTAAACCGAGTGCCATCCAAGGCAGTTTCAAAGACTCCATATGAGTTATGGTATGGGAAACAGCCGAGCTTGACATTTATCAGGATCTGGGGTTGCGAGGCTTATGTCAAAAAGCTCGCCTCTGGGAAACTAGAGAGCAGATCTGAGAAATGTATCTTTGTCGGTTACCCTAAGGAAACTAAGGGTTATTATTTCTACGATCCCAAAGAGAACAAAGTATTTGTTGCTCGGACGACCATATTTCTTGAGAAGGAGTTTCTTCTACAAGAGGCCAGTGGGAGAGAAATAAAGCTGGATGAGAATCCAGAGGAAGGACAAAGTAGTCAAGCACAGTTGGATGAGCCTGAGCCGGCAGAACAGGTTACTGAACAACCTGAGGCTCAGATATCACGGGAACCGCGAAGATCGGGAAGGATCCGTCGTCAGCCTGAGCGCTATGATGGAGTCTACATCATTGAGAATGATGAACCCCTCACTTATGCGGATGCGGTCAGTGGACCGGAGTCAGCTAGATGGCTTGAAGCTATGCGAGCCGAGATGGACTCCATGTCAGATAACCAAGTCTGGGATTTGGTTGATCCGCCTCCGGGAGTAATCCCTATAGGCTGTAAATGGATCTTCAAGAAGAAGATTGACATGGATGGTAACGTGGTTACCTATAAAGGCAGGCTAGTTGCGAAAGGTTTCAAACAAATCTACGGGATAGATTATGATGAAACTTTCTCTCCTGTAGCCATGTTTAAGTCTATTCGGATTCCGTTCGCGATAGCAGCATATTTCGATTATGAGATCTGGCAGATGGATGTGAAAACAGCTTTCCTTAATGGAAATCTGGATGAGGATGTGTATATGACACAACCTGAAGGTTTCACTAATCCATCAGATCGTCATAAAATATGCAAACTAAAGAAGTCCATTTATGGACTGAAACAAGCATCTAGAAGCTGGAATATTCGTTTTGATGAATCAATCTCTGAGTTTGGTTTCATCAAGAACAAAGATGACCCGTGTGTATATAAGAGGTTTAGTGGGAGCGTGATTACTTTCCTAGTCCTCTACGTCGATGATATCTTGATCATTGGAAACGATATTCCAGAAATGCATGCGGTTAAGGCATGGCTAAGGAAATGTTTCCAGATGAAAGATCTAGGAGAAGCAGCCTATGTATTAGGTGTGAAGATCTACAGGGATAGATCTATGAGGCTTCTCGGGCTGTGCCAGAGTACTTACATCGATAAGGTCCTGGAAAGATTCCATTTAGAGAAATCTAAAAGGGGATATCTTCCAGTCAGACATGGTCTGAATCTTTCGAAGAGTCAGTGTCCACAAACACAGACTGAGAAAGATGAAATGGACAATACGCCTTATGCTTCGGCTATTGGATCCATTATGTATGCGATGTTGTGTACTCGCCCAGACGTCGCTTACGGGTTAAGCGTGACCAGTCGTTTCCAAAGTAATCCAGGAATGGCGCACTGGATTGCAGTCAAGAACATCTTAAAATATCTGCGGAGGACCAAAGATATGTTCTTGATATATGGTGGTCAGGAAGAACTCAGTATAGAAGGATATACTGACGCTTCGTTCCAGTCGGACCAGGATGATTTCCGATCGCAATCAGGCTATGTTTTTAGCTTGAATGGTGGAGCAGTGGTGTGGAAGAGTTTCAAACAGTCAACTGTTGCTGATTCCACAACAGAAGCCGAGTATGTTGCAGCCTCGGAAGCATCCAAGGTGGCAGTGTGGATTCGTAAGTTCGTGAGAGAACTTGGTGTTGTTCCTTCGAGTGTCGATCCTTTGGTTATCTTAAGTGATAACACTGGAGCCATCGCACAAGCAAAGGAACCACGGTCGCACCAGAAGTCCAAGCACATACAGAGACGGTTTCACTTGATCCGGGAGATCATAGATCGTGGCGAGATCAAAATATGCAAGGTTCATACAGACGACAATCTGGCTGACCCGCTTACCAAGCCTCTGGCGCAGCAGAAGCATGAGAAGCACTGTAATAACATGGGTTTGAGATTTCTCAACCATTAGATTAAGTGCAAGTGGGAGATTGTTGGGGTATGCCCTTAAGGCTAATGTTTGAGGCCTTGGGATTGTATCAGTATCATGTAATAAACTCTTGTGTTTATAAAGGCATGGTTATTATTCAGGTTGTTACCTTGTCTGCTGTAATAAGTGTACTACTGAATAATGTCTCAAAGCTGTTCAGCTAGGCTGACATGCTATATGTCCTTAGTCGATGTATCTTGGTGAACATGAGACAGCCTTGATATGATTGAGACTAATATGTATTCTAATCTTATAGGATGCTTCGAGCATGGAATAAGATGTAGACTCATGGGTACATTGGATGTACTGGACAGACCCTACTAGGATATTCAATTGCTTGTCACAATGTGAATGATCCTTGATTGCAACAAGTGGCACATGTCCTCTGACTTGAGATCACTTGTGTTTCCTAAATGATGATTGTCATTGTTTTGAGGTAGTTCAATATCATTTGCAACATAATGATCATAGACTATCTTGGATAATGATCATGAGTCAGGTTAGGGCACTAGTGATAGATAGAGGATTGCCGTCTCCTTGTTGAAGGAGTGTGGTGTTCTATAGGGGCCCCCTAGATGAGATGATTGAGATAGTGTATGGCCATACCCAGGTGACTATGCTCATCTGATCTAATCATGCTCATCATATTGGAGTTACAAGCTTGACAGGCTTGTCCAATAAGAACATCTAGTGGCAAAGGAAACATGTAATGCCTAGTGAGTTGATTCACGCTTGTGCTGTGGTTTGGGTGAAGTCTTGGAAGACTCTTTCCTTTATATCGGGAGACAGTGATGTGTTGCTAGATACCCCTCACTGATCGTGATAACGTGAGTTATCGTTACCGACATTTAAAGGAAACCCTCAGGGTCGCACAATTTGGTGATATGGCTTACTTAAGTCAGATCGTGTGGACTGAATTGTTTGGGTTCAGTTTAAAGGGATGGAGACTCTGATTGTAAGTGAGATCTAGTCTGATCATGTTTGATTGATTGGGGCTTGAGATCGGTAAGCTTCGATCGAGAGAGTTGATGCTAGATCGGTGAGATCAAGAGCATCAAGAGATGAACGGTTAGATCTTGAACCCTTTGGTTCAGAGTGAGATCTAGACCATGGCTTGGGCTGGTTTAATTTGGTTCTTGAACCAAATTGAAGTGGATTAAAGTTGCTTGAACCGGTTCACAAAGGGTGAACACTTGGTTCAAGGCGTTAGGCGTTTTTGGTTTGGTTGTGGCGCATGGCTTCATATCTTCCATTTATGGAATGTAATGAAGACCACTTGACCTTAACGCAAAAGCGTTTTGAACGCTCGACTTCACTCTTCTCTTCTCAACGTTCCTCTTTGGGGGCGAAAGGATTCGGACGAGAAGGAGAAGAAGAAGGTTACACTCGCCAAGCTTCATCTCGGAAACACCCTCACGCGACAAGGATTCTTTGAAGTGCTTTTGCTAGCACAAAAGACTCAAAGAGCAAGCTATCTTCATCGGTTGTGTGCGTCACCTTTGGAGAAGGAGCACTTGAACCTTTGCTTCCAAGGCATCATCAAATCGATGGCATTGGTATGATCTTTTAGATCTATTACTCTTATACAAGTTGATCATATGCTTTTATGATTGCGATCCCATGAAGCCCTATCTTCCGCTTGCAAAACTCTATATGTGCGCCACAATCAGGGTTTCGGCTCCCCTCTTGAAAGGGGTTTTCTACAAGTTACGCCCCCCCCCCCCTCTTGAAAGGGGTTTCTTCAGATGATATCTTAATCATTGGAAACGATATTCCTGAACTGCATGCTATTAAGGCATGGTTAAGGAAATGTTTTCAGATGAAAGATCTAGGAGAAGCAGCCTATGTATTAGGTGTGAAGATCTACAGGGATAGATCTAAGAGGCTTCTCGGGCTGTGCCAGAGTTCTTACATCGATAAAGTCCTGGAGAGATTTCATTTAGAAAATTCTAAAAGAGGATATCTTCTAGTCAGACATGGTCTGAATCTTTCGAAGAGTCAGTGTCCACAAACACAGACTGAGAAAGATGAAATGGACAATACGCCTTATGCTTCGGCTATTGGGTCCATTATGTATGCGATGTTGTGTACTCGCCCAGACGTCGCTTACGGGTTAAGCGTGACTAGTCGATTCCAAAGTAATCCAGGTCAGGCGCACTGGATTGCAGTCAAGAACATTTTAAAATATCTGCGGAGGACCAAAGATATGTTCTTGATATATGGAGGTCAGGAAGAACTCAGTATTGAAGGATATACTGATGCTTCGTTCCAATCTGACCAGGATGATTTCCGATCGCAATCAGGCTATGTTTTTAGCTTGAATGGTGGAGCAGTGGTGTGGAAAAGTTTCAAACAGTCAATTGTTGCTGATTCCACAACAGAAGCCGAGTATGTTGCAGCCTCGGAAGCATCCAAGGAGGCAGTGTGGATTCGTAAGTTCGTTCAGGAACTTGGTGTTGTTCCTTCGAGTGCAGATCCATTGGTTATCTTTTGTGATAACACTGGAGCAATAGCACAAGCAAAGGAACCACGGTCGCACCAGAAGTCCAAGCACATACAGAGACGGTTTCACTTGATCCGGGAGATCATTGATCGAGGCGAGATCAAAGTCTGCAAGGTTCATACAGATGACAATCTGGCAGACCCGCTTACCAAGCCTCTGGCGCAGCAGAAGCATGAGAAGCACTGTAATAATATGGGTTTGAGATTTCTCAACCATTAGATTAAGTGCAAGTGGGAGATTGTTGGGGTATGCCCTTAAGGCTAATGTTTGAGGTCTTGGGATTCTTTCAGTATCATGTATAAACTCTTATGTTTATAAAGGCAATGGTTGTTATTCAGTTTGTTACATTGTCTGCTGCAATAATTGTACTTCTGAATAATGTCTCAATGCTGTTCAGCTAGGCTGACATGCTTTATGTCCTTAGTCGAGATATCTTGGTGAACATGAGACAGCCCTGATATGATTGAGACTAATATGTATTCTAATCTTATAGGATGCTTCGAGCATGGAATAAGATGTAGACTCATGGGTACATTGGATGTACTGGACAGACCCTACTAGGATATTCAATTGCTTGTCACAATGTGAATAATCCTTGATTGCAACAAGTGGCACATGTCCTTTGACTTGAGATCACTTGTGTTTCTAAATGATGATTGTCATTGTTTTGAGGTAGTTCAATATCATTTGAAACATAATGGTTATCAACTATCTTGGATAATGATCATGAGTCAGGTTAGGGCACTAGTGATAGATAAAGGATTGCCGTCTCCTTAATTGGAGTGTGATGTTCTAATGGGGCCCCCCTGGATGAGATGATTGAGAAAGTGTATGGCCATACCCAGGTGACTATGTTCATCTGGTCTAATCATGCTCATCATATTGGAGCTACAGGCTTGACACGCTTGTCCAATAAGAACATCCAGTGGCAAAGGAAATATGTATGCCTAGTGAGTTGATTCACACTTGTGCTGTGGTTTGGGTGTAGTCTTGGAAGACTCTTTCCTCTATATCGGGAGACAGTGATGTGTTGCTAGATACCCCTCACTGATCGTGATAACGTAAGTTATCGTTACCGACATTTGAAGGAAACCCTCAGGGTCGCACAATTTGATGATATGGCTTACTTAAGTCAGATCGTGTGGACTGAATTGTTTTGGTTCAGTTTAAAGGGATTTAAACTCTGATTGTAAGTGAGATCTGGTCTGATCATGTTTGATTGATTAGGGCTTGAGATCGGTAAGCTTTGATCGAGAGAGTTGATGCTAGATCGATGAGATCAAGAGCATCAAGAGATGAACGGTCAGATCCTGAACCTTAGGGTTTAAGGTGATCTGGACAAAGGCTTGGTTTGATTAAATTATTGAGCCAAATTGGGTTGAACCGAATGGCTTGAACCGGTTCACATGGGTGAACGCATGGTTCAAAGTCTTCATGGCGCTTTGGGCGGTTTGCCTTGAGTGAGCGCACGGTTCATGAATGCATGAACGCATGAAGTGAAGGTTTACTATTTTTGGAAGAGGCGTTTTCCAAAATAGATACCACACCTCACGTTCGACGCTCTCATGCTATTCTCGCCCCTTTTTTGCCTCTTCCTCTCGACGGCTTCTCGTGTGGTGAAGAAGGTTGTCGCCAAGGAGAAGAAGAAGATCGCCAAGCAAGATCTCTCATTCCTTCCATTCGACAAGCACCCTTGGAGAACCTTGCTAGCACAAGGATCAACAAGGAGTAGGCTACATCACCTTGTGTGCGCACCGTGTGGAGGAGAAGCACTCGATTCTCTTCTTCCTAGACGCCATTCGAACTAATGGCTATGGTATGATTCAATCTACAGATTTAAGTTGATCATATATGATGCATACGATTCTTGATGCCCTATTTTCCGCCCATGCACAAAGTTTTTCATATGCGCATGTTTAGGGTTTCGCCCCCCTCTTGAAAGGGGTCCTTCAGTACCTTCCAGTGAGACATGGCCTTACTCTCTCAAAGAGCCAGTGTCCTACAACACATGCTGAGAGGGATGACATGAGTCGAATTCCTTATGCTTCGGTAGTAGGATCGATCATGTATGCAATGTTATGTACTAGACCAGATGTGGCATATGCTGTGAGCATAACCAGCCGATACCAATCCAATCCAGGTCTGCAGCACTGGGTGGCTGTAAAGAACATCCTAAAGTATCTGAGAAGAACTAAGGATTTGTTCTTGGTCTATGGGGGACAGGAAGAGCTCAGTATGCAGGGCTATACTGACGCATCGTTCCAGTCTGACCCTGACGACTTTAGATCGCAGGCCGGCTATGTGTTCAAGATAAATGGAGGCGCTATATGTTGGAAGAGCTTCAAGCAATCCACCATAGCAGATTCTACAACCGAAGCTGAGTATGTGGCTGCTTCTGAGGCAGCCAAGGAAGCTGTTTGGATAAGGAAGTTCTTATGTGATCTTCAAGTGGTACCTAGTGCAATGGATCCCATTGAACTCTACTGTGACAACAATGGAGCAATTGCACAAGCCAAGGAACCACGGTTTCATCAAAGATCCAAACACATACTCAGAAGATTTCACCTGATCAGAGAGATCATTGACAGAGGTGATGTCAAGATTAGCAGAGTAGACACAGAGAACAATCTGGCAGACCCATTGATCAAGGCTTTGGCACAGCAGAAGCATGATGGTCACGCTAGAGATATGGGGTTGAGATTCCTCAACTTCTAGGTCTTAGTGCAAGTGGGAGATTGTTGGTGTATATGCCCTAGGACCTAGTTTTGGTCAACTTATGTACTACTTGACACTGATATTTATATATCATTCTGGCATTGTCGTTATCATTGTTTGACTACACCTGCGATTGTGTACTTACATGATAATGTCCCTGGAGACAGATTGGATCTGTGCTCGAATTATAATCCCAGTCGATGTACCTTAGTGGATATGGGACAACTATGGTACTTGTGAAACTGGTATGTGGGCTGGTTAGGCACGTGGTGCTAACGCAGACACATGGGTATATCATTGGGGATATACTGGATAGACCCGCTATGAGGCTATGACTTGGTGTCATGAGTTATCCTCATAAGTGACAGGAGATGCATTGATCCCTTGACTTGAGGTCATTGATCATTCTATATGGTTAGGGACTTGCTTTGATACAACCTAACACCTTGCCGTCGACCCATATGAGAAGATCAATGGACAGACATAGGATTTGCCCCTTCCCTAAGGAAGTATGATATCCATGGAGCTCCTTTATGGTTCTATGACTGAGAGTGTATGGCCATACCCAGGTGAGAACCTATTTTAGTCATAGCCATGTGATTGGATGAAAACAAGTGGTGACACACTTGTCCAATCGGATATCAGTTCGGCAAAGAGACTATAATGCATATGTACCTAGTTGCGATGATGGGGATGTCGATGTCGATATCCATTCCAACGACCTGGGTAGCAGCGATGCACTGCTAGGTGCCACTCACTGCTTGTAATGACCTCTGGTCACTACTGCCAGCGTCAGAGGAACCTACAGGGTCGCACACCTTGATACTTGAGTTCTCGTATTGATCGGGAAGCCTTATGATCGAGTTATTGGATAACTCGGATCTAATTGGGAGATTTCATCAGCGCCAATGGGCCTGATGAGATGGAAGAATGTTATTGGAGCCAAACTTCATTTTTGGTAGGTTGACCCGTATTTGACCATGGTTGGTCACATTTGGATTAGGGTTGCATTGGATTGGATACAAGTGCTTAATCAACCTATGCAATGATGTTTGGGCTAGCTCATTATCCAATGAGGCCCAATAACAAGTTCTCATGAAGAGATGAGAGGCTAAAAGGGTATAATGGGGAGAAACATGAACCATTAGGCGCCTAGGGGCATAATGGGGTCATGTTGGAGCCTTTGCTTCATTATGGAAGTAAAGGGCGCCTCCCCCTCTCTTCCTAGGATGGAATGCATGCCTCTATGGCATTGCTTGAGACGCAAGGCAAGGCCTTGGCGCACAAGGAAAGGCGTGGGAACAAAAGGTAAGGTTGAATGAGAATTATGGAAATGTCTTGGAGACTTTCCTTATCTCAAACCTCCTCATCCTAGCCCTACACTTGTCATGATCCTAGCCATTACCCTAACCGCCTCTTGCCCTATAAATATGACCCTAGTCGCCCCCTCTTGTGGGTAATCAATCCTTGAAGGCGTGAACACAAGGAGAGGGGCGAGTGCTTGGAGCAAAGGGCGCATCTTCCATAACCGCAAGCCTCTTCCTCCTTTCCTCTTGGTGCAAGGAGATCTAGGGCTTGGCGGCTTGGGCATTTTTCTTTCTTCTCTTGGAGCATCATCTCTCTTGGTGGTGCAAGTGAAGTAGAGTATCTCCCTAAGGCTTGGATCTTCTTCCCGAGGCTAGCACCGGGCGTGGAAGAAGAGAACTCAAGAGATCCGTGTGTGTGAGACTGCAGAGGGCGTACACTTGGACGCCTACATCGGCATCACTCCACATTGCTCTTAAGGTATTTCCTAACTCATCGTGTCGACTCCCTTGCATGCGATTTTCACTGGGTTTTTGGGACTGGCCTGTTTCGGGGACATTCTTCCGCTGCGAAAAATGTATGTCCATAACTCTAAAAATTGTAAAATGTCCCCGGGGTTTCCCAACAGAATTTGACTCAATACTTCATTTGTGAACTTCTTGGATTTCTCCAAAGTTCTTAGGTTGGATAAGCCATACCCACACCTGATGAAGCATATAACCTCTTAGTGCTTGTTTACATGGGTCCACATATATTGCTGTGTAATAGATCCAACAAGCCAATAATCCTTTCACCCTTTATGGTGAAGGCAGCATCTGTCACATTGTTCCTTTGAACTAGGCTCGCATGTATCATAATCCTGAAAGGATAATGATCCCAACAGTCCATGGACCTTTGGATGTGACCATTGTTCTATGGTTCAAGAGACAATGCTATAAGAGGGTGTTTATTGAATCATTGGATCTGATCTTGTGTTACATATAGAACCACAAACTATTATCAACTATATCACTTCAATAGAACATCTCAGATTTAAAGAAAATATCATATATTATTTCAAACTGAAATCCTTTCTAAAAGGAATGATGTTCTAATACATAAGCTGATACATAATAGCAAAGTTCTAGATAAAGTCTTCAAGGCAGTGAGATGATATCAGCAGCAGCATCCAATGCTCCGTCCCTGACCCGAGAGTCAATCCCATCAAGCCTAATCGTCCTACTTCTTCTGAGCTCCTGCACATGTAAAATATATGTGAGCCTCACATGCGGTACCCAGTACCCATGAATAAGAAGTAGACATAAAGACCTTGGTAACACAATACCTGAAGCGGATGGATTACATCCCTTATTCTTTGCCATGCTCTTCTTGGCCATTAATCCTCTTCGAAATACCCATGCATTCCCAGTCTTCCGAAGTATTAGCTTCGAAGATACAGAACCATGGTCATTCTCAGATTTAGGCATACATACTGAAGATCCAACATAACTCTCCTGATCATTGTCTATAGAGCATGGTGTGAAGAGACCTTTGAGATGTATGATAAGATCATAAATCCCCATCTCATCACATTCAACCTTGACCTCTGGGGTCATGCACTCTAAGACAAGAGCAGTGTACTGTTCGTTATCTTCATAATGTTCAAGATAGACATTCCACTCCCAATCATTAGTGAAATACACACTGGGCTGGGATGGAGGTCTTTCAAGAAGATGCACCTTATTCTCTTGTTCCAGTATCTTGGACAAAATCTTGAACCAATTTGTCCAGTTTGTCCCATCCAACTTATTTTTATAAAGTTTCAATCTTAGATCAGGAGATGCCTCCTACAATAAGTAAATAAGTAAAATAAGTACTATGACAAAGCATTTAACAAGGACTTTAAATTAAATGCTACGTTCCCACTATCTCCAAAACAAGTTGAGAACTCTCTAACTCAACATGGAAATAAGTGAGTAGGATCCTAATTTCACATAAGGTCTCCGCGACTCACGAGGGTGAGTTGGGATGCATAGAGAGTCTCATGCTTCCTTAGGTAGGCATGCCAACCAATTGTGCCATGCACAATTCCTCTTAGTTAAGACAGACTAGGCGCCCTGTGTCCAGCGAGGGCTGGATACAGCACAGAACCCTATCCTCTCAACAGCTGCCTCTAGTGATTCATCATGTCAGTGACATATGAAAAACTAGTCAAGTCAGATCCTAAACGTTATGCCCAAGGTCAACGAGTTTCCTTGCGAAGGCACGCCCGATTAAAACGGACTGGGGAAACCATTGGCACCACACACCTCCTAAAGATAAGTGGGTGTGTCCCACGAGGGTAGGAAACAGTTCACAACACCACCGATCGATAGTTTGATGAGGGCTACGCGTTAGAAGGCTATTAACTTGATATTTCAATGAGAGTTTTTGCATGTTTATTTTATTCTTTTCTAGCATGCAGTTTTCCTATGGTTATGGCAGCAAAGGAAAAACATCACAGGCATGCTATGGACAAAATAATAAACCATCACAGGCATGCTATTTTAGTCGATATGGTCATAGCCCTTTTCATACACATAACTTGTCACGAGCCATGTGACATGTTATCATGCATCCAAGGGTTGCGAGTCCCTGAAGCAAGTCAGCCCATGCCAGAAGCCGAAAGCAAGTGTCCTTCCTTCACCCGCAAGTCCATCACCACGCTTCCAAAGCTGGCCCCACTTCTGACTCCGATTGAAGAAGGCCCCTTGTTGTCAAGATGAAGCCCTAACCTATCATATAATTCTACATCTATTCTAAATAAGATGAAAAATTCTTTACAACAAGATAGGGAGAGAACCACACGCAGGTGGAAAGAGATTTTACAAGCATCCATCACAAGTGGAAACATGCTTCCACATCACAACACAAGAGGGCACTCGCTATGACCATATCAACTCAATCAAGTGGCGCATGTAAAATTTGAAAATCCGAAAAAGTCAAATTTTAGCACCTTATGCGCCAATATCATCCAAAGCACTCTCTTAGCCAAATTTATGCCAAAATTTAGGTCAAGTTCCATGATGATTTCATAGACCCTATCGGCTGGCAGTTCTGTCAGATCAAGAGACCCGGCCAGTCCGAAGACACAATGCCCGTCCTACTTGAGAAAACCTACGTGCGCCATTGGTCTTAAATCAATCATGAACATAATCAAATTTCGGCCATAAAGTTGAGAAGAGAAGATTGGATGAAAAACGCTTTCTAAGTGAAACGCGCATGGATAGAAGAAAAATTTTCCAAAAATTTTTCACACAAGCAAACGTACACCTTGTGTTTCTCGCAAGTAGCTCTGATACCACTGTTAGGGAATACTGGGTGTAATTTAAAATTTTGCAGTCCCAGGACGCAGCGGAAGAATCATTACACCCGAAACATATTCCGTTCCCAAGGATCCATGATACGGACAGGAACCACAAGCCACGAAGATACAAGTGGAGCCTAAAGGTGCCATAGACAAAGACTCGTGAGGTCGCGAATAAGCTAGCAAGCTCAATCAATAAAGCTAGCTCAATAATTAACCACTTCATAAGAGGCCCAAGACAAAGCCCACTTATCAGCAATAATTCGCCACAAAGAAGCCCAAGACTATTCCATTGGATCAGCCAGCAACAAAGCAAGATGCGCCAACTCCAAATCAGATTCTAGGATTTCATCAAAGCGCACATCAACACAAATCTTGATCACTGCAAAGAAGGAAGGCTCAACGTCTCTCCCTTCATCGCTGCAAATGGAAGCACAACGTCTCTTTGCTGGAGATGGAACGAACAACGTTCACCTTGAACGTTCGCGTGCAACCTCTCTCAAAGCTTCCCCTATATCTTACACTCATGTATCCTTGTAATCGGCAGATTTGTTGAATGGAAATGGTTTTTCTTCCTCAATCGGATGTCTCCGATCTTCTTCTCCTCTGAGGCGCTTGTGTCGCCTATCCTTCCCCTCACCTCCTTCTAGGGCTGAGCCCCTTCCTCCTCTCTTCCCCTCTCCTCCATTCTCTCCTTCCTCACAAGTTCAATCTTCCAGCCGCAACAGTTCCAGATTTTCAGAATTTTTCGAGTTCGCCGCCGACGATCCACCGGCCGGATCTCCACAAGACTTCGGCCACCACTCCCTCTCCCCAAGACGAAGACACAGCCACCGGCATCCGCCCATCCGCCAAGCCGATCGCCAGAATCGAAACACAGACGTGTTCCCCTGTTTTCCGCCCAGTTTCTGCCCTACTCCCGCCTTTCACCGTCGTCCTCCTCCGACCGGCCACCGTCCGCCCCGAAACTCCTGCCACGTCGTCACCACAACCATACCAACCTCCAGTAGTAGCAGTTTTTGATTTGGTCAACCACTGGCCGGCCGGCAACAAATCCTTCTCCGGCGCGACATCCCCTGCTTCTGCCCTGCCCGCGACCGTGCTCCGCCCTTCCGCATCATGCTCCTCCGACCAGCCACCGCCCGTCACCAAACTCCGGCCACCTCTTTGCCATGATCACAGTGACTCCCAGACGTAGCAGTTCCGGCGATCGTGCACCACAGGACGAACGCCGACGATTCCTGCTCTGATCCCGCGTCTCCCCTGTTCTGCTGAACAGCGCGTCCCCACCTCCGCCTGCGTTGCCACCCTCGCCTCGCCCCACCACCAGCCGTCGGTGTTCCGACGATACCGACGCTGCCTCGTCTCCTCCTTGCTTCCAAATCCTCCGACGAGCAATCCACGCTCGAGCGTCGATGAACGACGCAAACCTTGCGTTCCCTGTTTCTGATCTCCATGAATTTCCTGCTTCAACTTCCTGTTCGCTAATCTGTATATGTTTGCTTGCGCAGGTATTTTAGCAATCGGCGCCACCAAAATCTTGATCTTTGGCGTCACGAGGAAGAACTCACTTTGCTCTACGAGAGGGACGGGTTGATCCAACTGAAGCTACAATGGATCAGTCCGAAAGACATAACAACTTCTCATAAATGATATTTTGTAGCACTGAAATCTATTTGCTATTTTCTAGCTGTTTTCTGAATTTTGCACTTTATTTGTAAATTAAAAAAATAATAATAATAATAATAATCGGACTTTAATTAGTATCAAATTCCGTGTCTCCACCCTGCATCAGTTTGGTATCAGAGCAAAGGTTGTGAGCAACTCTTGTCTGCCCACACAATCCTTGCTTTGTTCTTTGCATAAAAAAAAAAATTGTTAGTTCTTGATTTCATGTTTTATTGCTTATTGCTTTTGCATCTTTTGCAAATTACTTGCATTTCAAAAAAAAAAAAATTCCTTCAATGTTCTTTATAATTAGTTTGCATGATAGTTAAGTATTTGCTATTTACTTGCAATTGATAAAAAAAAAAAGAATTATTACATGTTTCATTGTTCATATTATTTTAGATTGCATATTTTTGCTATTTGATAAAAAAAAAAAACAAACAAAAAAAAAAAACTTATTACATGCTTCCATTCTTAGTTGTTCATTACATATGCATGCTAGTTTGTTTATTCATAGATTTATCCTCTCATACTAGCCCAAATCATTTCAACCATCTTAGGGAGCTCTATTTTCAAAGGACTATATTGTGTTTTCAAATATTCCATGGCCACTAGACTCCAACCCCCTACCTTTAGTGGGTCTCTTAACCCTAAGGATTTTAATGACTGGTCAACAAAACTTGAGCATTATTTCTATTTTACTGCCATGCCTGAACATTGCAAAGTTAGGTTCACCAAGTTACTTTTACAAAAATCTGCTAGATATTACTGGACCACTGTTGAACAAACCTTGGAAAGAGACAATCTGCTACCCATTGAGAGATGGGATGACATGCTTCATAAACTCAGAGAAAAATATGATCCTTCCTCTCTCCCTGAAAGATTTCTTACACAAAAGAACATGACTGTAGCTGAATACATTCTAAAGTTTAAGACCCTCAACCATAGGAGTAGAGCTAGAGAACATCCTTGGGTTGTGCGTAACCGGTTTATAGATGGTCTTAACTTTGAGATTAAGAGAGGTCTCACCTACTACCCCATACACACAATAGAAGAAGCTTTCCAAATAGCTAGTATGGTAGAACAACATATTAAGGCAACAAATAGGAAAGGACTTGACCAACCTAGAACACAAAGCCAACCACTCCAACAAAAACTTGTTCAAACCTCAGAGTCTACCTTAGGAACTAAAACGAGTCAAGAAGAGACATGTGAAACTCAAGAGGCAAACCATGAGGTAGAACCCATACCTCAACCTTCAATTTTAGGGCCCATACCCACAGGTCCTCAACTTGAGTCTAGCAATCTAGCTAAAGAACCTATAGTTGACTTGTCTGAGAGTCAAACTACCCCTGAGTTGCCCACTGTAGACTTGTCTCAACCTAAGTGTCAAATAGAGCCATTACCTTCAATTTTAGGGCTCATACCCACAGGTTCTCAACTTGACCTTAGCACTACCTCTAGCAAACCTAAAGATGACTTGCCTAAAAATCCAGTTGAACCCAAACCCATAGGTCTTCTTGAACCTCACGTGGAACCTAAGTTAGATCCTTTTGAGCTTGACCTGGATCCTAATCCTCAACCTTTAGGTCAACCTCTAGACTTAGAAAATCTCTTCCAGGACCCTATGATCCTCGAATCTTGTCTTTTAGGTCCTTCTACCCACACCCTTAAGCCACCTTTGAAACCAACAAAACATAATGAACTCAAACATGCTATGCACTCTGCTCTTATTGAAATTGAGTATATTGATTTCATCATTCCTTGTTCTTTTCAAAGTCTTGTGATTTTCTATGACAATTTTACTAATGAGTACGGCCGAGAAAGGGAATTCAATGCAGGTACCCTTGATATGCAGCTTGGACCGTGGACAAAGAGCAACAAGACAATATGCTATCATGCTGACAACAATTTGAAGATTCAAATCCTGGAGGAACAATTAGCTCTTTCCTCTCCAAAACTTCTACACCACCGCCGCAATAACCATTCTTCGGAGAAGAATTTTTTTTCACCCGGGGAGAATGATGCGGACAGGAACCACAAGCCACGAAGATACAAGTGGAGCCTAAAGGTGCCATAGACAAAGACTCGTGAGGTCGCGAATAAGCTAGCAAGCTCAATCAATAAAGCTAGCTCAATAATTAACCACTTCATAAGAGGCCCAAGACAAAGCCCACTTATCAGCAATAATTCGCCACAAAGAAGCCCAAGACTATTCCATTGGATCAGCCAGCAACAAAGCAAGATGCGCCAACTCCAAATCAGATTCTAGGATTTCATCAAAGCGCACATCAACACAAATCTTGATCACTGCAAAGAAGGAAGGCTCAACGTCTCTCCCTTCATCGCTGCAAATGGAAGCACAACGTCTCTTTGCTGGAGATGGAAAGAACAACGTTCACCTTGAACGTTCGCGTGCAACCTCTCTCAAAGCTTCCCCTATATCTTACACTCATGTATCCTTGTAATCGGCAGATTTGTTGAATGGAAATGGTTTTTCTTCCTCAATCGGATGTCTCCGATCTTCTTCTCCTCTGAGGCGCTTGTGTCGCCTATCCTTCCCCTCACCTCCTTCTAGGGCTGAGCCCCTTCCTCCTCTCTTCCCCTCTCCTCCATTCTCTCCTTCCTCACAAGTTCAATCTTCCAGCCGCAACAGTTCCAGATTTTCGGAATTTTTCGAGTTCGCCGCCGACGATCCACCGGCCGGATCTCCACAAGACTTCGGCCACCACTCCCACTCCCCAAGACGAAGACACAGCCACCGGCATCCGCCCATCCGCCAAGCCGATCGCCAGAATCGAAACACAGACGTGTTCCCCTGTTTTCCGCCCAGTTTCTGCCCTACTCCCGCCTTTCACCGTCGTCCTCCTCCGACCGGCCACCGTCCACCCCGAAACTCCTGCCACGTCGTCACCACAACCATACCAACCTCCAGTAGTAGCACTTTTTGATTTGGTCAACCACTGGCCGGCCGGCAACAAATCCTTCTCCGGCGCGACATCCCCTGCTTCTGCCCTGCCCGCGACCGTGCTCCGCTCTTCCGCATCATGCTCCTCCGACCAGCCACCGCCCGTCACCAAACTCCGGCCACCTCTTCGCCATGATCACAGTGACTCCCAGACGTAGCAGTTCCGGCGATCGTGCACCACAGGACGAACGCCGACGATTCCTGCTCTGATCCCGCGTCTCCCCTGTTCTGCTGAACAGCGCGTCCCCACCTCCGCCTACGTTGCCACCCTCGCCTCGCCCCACCACCAGCCGTCGGTGTTCCGATGATACCGACGCTGCCTCGTCTCCTCCTTGCTTCCAAATCCTCCAACGAGCAATCCACGCTCGAGCGTCGATGAACGACGCAAACCTTGCGTTCCCTATTTCTGATCTCCATGAATTTCCTGCTTCAACTTCCTGTTCGCTAATCTGTATATGTTTGCTTGCGCAGGTATTTTAGCAATCGGCGCCACCAACATCTTGATCTTTGGCGTCACGAGGAAGAACTCACTTTGCTCTACGAGAGGGACGAGTTGATCCAACTGAAGCTACAATGGATCAGTCCGAAAGACATAACAACTTCTCGTAAATGATATTTTGTAGCACTGAAATCTATTTGCTATTTTCTAGCTGTTTTCTGAATTTTGCACTTTATTTGAAAATTAAAAAAATAATAATAATAATAATAATCAGACTTTAATTAGTATCAAATTCCGTGTCTCCACCCTGCATCAATCCATGCGAGAGATAAAACACAAGGATGTGTTAGAGATGTACCTCTCTTGCTTGTCTAGATGTCGAAGCCATGTTGAAGGCGCCCAAGTGTTCGCCCTCCACAAGTATCCACGCGTCGACTCCTTGATCGTTGCTCCCTTCCACGCTTGGTGCTAGCCTCAGGAAGAGAATCAAGCCTTCGCCTCACTTGCGCCACCTTAAGAGAACTTGCGCCAAAGAGAGGATATGGAAGATGCCGCCAAGAACTTCCCTTTACTTATTTGCTTGCGCCACCTACAAGGTGCGTTTATGGCCAAGGAATGATGAAGGGCTTGTGACAAGAAGACGCCACCAAGCACAAAGAATCCTTGCGCCAAAGAAGAGAGGAAGAGGAAGAACTTTCGGCTCGAAGGAAGAAGATTGCGCTCCTTGATGAAGAAGAAGAGCTCCAAGCTCTCAAGTTGTCACCCTTTGCCCTCCAAGTCTCTCCAAGAGATATGTTACCCCTCCTAGATGTTGTCCACACGAATCAACCTCTTTGTGGGAGCGACAAGGGTCCTATTAATAGGACAAGGGGCAGTTAGGGCAATGGCTAGGATCATGCCAAGTGGGCGGCTAGGATAAAGGAGTCTTGAGGTAAGGAAAGTCTCCAAGACTTTGCCATAAACCTCATTCAACCTATCCTTATTTGTCCAATAGTCATATCAGCCTAAGACATGCCTTAGAGGCATTCTTTCCATCCAAGGAGAAGGGCTAGGCGCAACATGCAAGAAGAGTTTCGGCTAGGGTAAGGGTTTGGGCGCATGTAGGATTCATAAGGAAAGTCTTCAAGACTTTACCATAAACATCTTCCTACTTCTCATATGCACCCAAGCTCTTTCCAAAAGAGTCCTCAAGCCATATCAGCCCCAAGACTTGCCTTAGAGGCAAGTATTCCATCCAAGGAAGAGGGGCTAGGCGCCCTTTACTTCCATAATGAAGCAAAGGCGCCTCCCTCACACCATTATGCCCCTAGGCGCTAATGGGGTGAGATTTCTCCCCATTATACCCTTTTAAGCCAATTCCTCTTCATGACAACTAATTATTGGGCCTCATTGGATAATGAGCTAGCCCAAACTTCATGGCATGGGTTGATTAAGTCATTGGATCTAATCCAATGCAACCCTAATCCAAATGCGACCAATCTAGGTCAATTTCGGGTCAACATGCCAAAATGAAGTTTGGCTCCAATAACTTTCTTCCAACTCATCAGGCCCATTGGCGCTGATGAAATCTTACAAATGGATCCAAGTTATCCAATAACTTGATCATAAGGCTTCTGATTAAAGCAACGTCAAGAGTCTATTGCGTGTGACCCCGTAGGATCCATATGACGATGGCAATGATGTCAACATCATAAGTAGTGAGGGATATCTAGCAACACATCACTACTACCCATGTCATAGGACTTAAGTCATTATGGAAACAACTCCTGACAAGCAACGAGGATTCCCATTGCATTATAGATCCCTTTGCCTAAGCTGATATCCTGCCATTGGTTTAGTCTCAAGTTTATTATCCAATGCATTGGTCATGACTCAACAAGTGTGGCCACACTTTCCTGTCATGCACCAATAAGGTGGGGCGCCCCGAGTGGATATCACGCTTCCAATAAGGAAGGGGCAAATCCTACTATTGGTCATCCATGTCTCTACATGACTTATGACATGCCCAATTACAGTCGTTTTGATCTCCCAATTACGGAGAGACGTAAGACTGTATTAAAGCATACCCATCATCAAATCTAGACATGAATACCTCAAGTCTAAGGATCAATGCAAACCTCTTGCATGTGAGATTGACTTGTTGACTAGACAAGTCAATCCTCATGGTGGATCACTCTAGTGCATCCAATGCACCTGTATGTCTGCGTTACTGTGCCCCGCACCTAACTAGCCCATACACCAGTCTCACATGTACCAAAGCTGTCCCATATCTACTAAGGTATCTTGTCTGGGGATAGCTTATGAGAATGGATCCAATCCAAACTCCTGGGACATTATTTATGCAACTCTATACATCAACGCAGGTAGAGAAGTCTGCATAATAATGACCATGCCTATATAAAGAGTAATAGTTCTATCAAAGTACATTCAAACAATGCCTGACCATGTCCATACATTGGTCTTTAGGGCATATACACCAACAACCACTTGGTCCTTCTCGCAACTGAAAATATCTATACTTAGTCATTTTTCGCCCATTGCTCGAACTGAAAATTACGGCCAACCAAGTATTACGGCGTGTAAGCTCATGATCTGCTCAGGAATCATGCTTTCGCTTCAAAACTCATGAAATCCTTCATTTTCTGGTGATTTTACCTACATTTTTGAGAAAACCAGGAAAAGTAAAGATTCTGTGCAAAGTGAAGTAAAAATACCGAAATAAGCACAAAATCATGCAAATAAGCTCAAAATGTGATCTAAAATGTACGCAAAATGTGGTGTAAATACAACGCATCATCCACCAAGCCCATGGAACAAAATATAATTTTGTTACTACTTTGAAACATAGATTTTTCATGATCATTACTTTGGAACCTAGCTTTTCATGGTAAGCAGTATAAAAATGTACAACCAAATTGATATCTCAAAACTATGACATTCAAAACATGAAGAACTAGAGCATATGAATAGCTTAGCAAGGTCTACTCAAGCATAGGAGCAAGGGTAATGTCATGATCTCATGGTATTCAAAACAAACTGTCATAATAGCAATATATGGTATCCTCTTATGAGTGTCAAATGTCAAAAGTCTCTATCAAAGCATCATATAAAGAATAGTGGGAACCAAAACAAACAAAGTCTTCCATGTCTGGAAGCAAGAATAACCCATGTTTGGGAAAGCCCACAAAGCAAATAGCTGGCAAAGGGCTTGCCATGGCCCAACCAAATGTGAATAGAGGGATTCTAGAGGTGGCTCCCATGGATTCAAGAGGTGGCCTCCATTATTGCTAATGTGGCACTTTTTCCATGTAGCACTTAGTTCCACATCCATCACCAAATATTGAGGGATTCTAGAGGTGGCTCCCATTATTGCTAATGTGGCACTTTACTCCATGTAGCACTTAGTTCCACATCCATAGCCATAATTCCCAGAAATGGGATTAAATAATTTTCCCACCATAAGATGTAAGGGCCAAAGAACAATGGTATCATAACAAAAGCAAAGTAACAAATTGACATATTTGGCCTTTATACAATTGCCCTTACATCATGATCATGGATACAAAGTATCAAAGGTGCATATCAAAGTCTATAGGAACATTTGGTCAAATGTCAAGCACAATGGTAGTGTCATGAATCAAATACTCATCACAAATCTGATCAATTCTTAACTTGAAGTGAAGAACAAGGTTAACAACATAGTCTACCATAAGAGTTATAAGGCAATGCCACATTTTAAGTGGACAGCCTAGGTCATTCAAACAAATCATATGGACATTCTGCATATAATCATACAAAATAGGAGTCATTGAAACCATATTCAAGTCTCCATGCCAATAGAATTATTTTGAAGCCATTTCACCATGTATACAAAACGATATGAAGGTTAGAGTAACAAAATGTCAAACTGCCCTATTTCCAAAAATTTTAGGGCATCGAGCTAGACAATGCAGTCGGTTTCAGGTGCTGATGCATATCAAATATATTCAATATATGAGCCGTTGGAAAGATCTTTGAATCTACATTCGTGGAAAACAGGAATTACTCAAAACCGAGTTGTCAATCAGAAGTTATAAGTAAAAAAGCACAAGTAGGTCAGTTTGGTATTACTGCACATAGATTCTGGATGTTACTACCTACTGGAGACCCTAAATCTCATTAAGTATACACAATATTGGAGGCGTTGGAAAGATGTTCAAGTCTTCATTTACACAAATCAAGTTTCAATGAAAACTCATTTGCGTAGACAAAGTTACATCACAAAAACCACCACAAGGTCAGAATTGTGTAACCAAATCACCATAAACCATGCTTTTACCATTCTCTTCGTTTATGTATTAACACAAAATCATAAAAATTCATTGTGATTTCAATAACTTATATGTCAACAAATCAAAATCCTCATTTATATGAAATTATACTCATTTTTCAAGCACACATGTAGGGCAAAAAGTAGAAACTTGCCTTAAGTCAAGTTTTTATGCCTTTTATCCTCTTCTTTCCCACTTGAACCACTTGAACGCCTCTACACTTCTCACCCTCAAGTCAAACAAAAAGTGCTGACAAAAAACACTTTTTTTTCCTAATTTCCATCATTTTTCCCCCATAGGAATCCTCTAACATGAGGTGTCAACGTGTGGTGAAACCCATCTCATGCAAGCATGAGGTGGCACCTTCTAGTTATTTTCACCTTTAATCAATTTCATTCCCTTCCTTTCAATTCCGGCAATGCTTTCTTACATTTAATCTCTACTTCACTAATGAGCAATACATTCCCTCTTAGCATATCATATGCTCTATATGGTGAAATTACCTTTTTGCCCCTTTCTTTTCACATTATTCCCCCAGAGTCCTAGCATGAATCTTTAATTATAGGTGCAATACCACTATAAGAGGGAGCTTGAATATCAAACTTACAAAGTTAACTTCAAGTTTCTTATACACACAAAACTACTTTCTTTACTAAGTAGGTTTGCTTTTTATGCTTCATGGCACCACTTGTTGACATTATTCTATCACAAAATAATGATCTTCATAGTGAAATGAAAGCATGGGTATCACACAATAGACCAAGAACAAATCTTTATTTCTTATTAAATACTTAAGGATGTTCTTTACAGCCAGCTAGTGCTACAGACCTAGATTTGATTGGTATCAGCTGATTATACTTACAGCATAAGCCACATCTGGTCTAGTACACAACATCGCATACATGATTAAACCTACTACCAAAGCATAGGGTATTCGACTCATGTCATCCCTCTCAGCCTATGTGGTGGGACACTAGCTCTTTGAGAGAATAAGGCCATGTCTCATTGGAATGTACCCCTTCTTGGTTTGCACCAAGTTGAACCTTTCTAGGACCTTATCAATGTAGGTACTTTGACTCAAGGCCAGGAGCATCTTGGATCTATCCCTGTAGATCCTCATGCCTAGGATATAGGCGGCCTCCCCTGAGTCCTTCATCTCAAAATACTTACCCAACCATGTCTTCACAAATTGAAGACTATGGATGTCATTCTCAATGAGTAGTATGTTATCGACATACAAGACTAGAAAATTCACCAAGCTTCCACTGAATTTTCTGTACACACAGACATCATCTTCGTTTTTGATAAAGTCATAATCTCTTACTACCTCATCAGACCAAAGATTCCAACTTCAAGATGCTTGATTTAATCTATAAATGGATCTCTTTAGCCTGTAGACCTTATTGACCTCTGCAGGATGGATGAAGCCATCAGGCTATGTCATATACACATCATCTGTCCGCTTCCCATTAAGAAATATTGTCTTAACATCCATCTGCCATATCTCATAATTATGATATGCAGCTATAGTAAACAAGATTTGAATGAATTTAATCATGGCAATTGGTAAGAAGGTTTCATCATAGTCCACCCCATGGACTTTTCTAAATCCTTTAGCCATAAGCCTACCCTTATAGGTAACTATGTTGTCATTGATGTTAATCTTTCTTTTGAAGACCCATTTACACCTATGGGTTTCACCCCATCAGCCAGCTCATCCAAATCTCAGACTTGGTTAACCGACATGGAATCTATCTCGGATCTCATGGCCTCAAGCCATTTCTCCGAGTCCGGTCGAACGATCACCTCATCATAGGTTCTGGGCTCATCCTCAATGATGATGATCCCATCGTGTTGGGTCGGTAGTGACCCATACCTCTCAGGTGCACGACGAATCCTCCCAGACCTATGCGAGACCTGTGTCTGAGCCTCCGCTACAACAACCGGTGCAGGTGGCTTAGGTTCCATCTCTGTGTCTTGTGGTTGCACTTAGACCTCGTCCAAGTCAAACTTCCTCCCACTAACTTCTTTCATAAGAAATTTCTTCTCTAGAAAGACAGGACCCCGAGCAACAAAGACTTTGTTCAATGTGGGAATATAGAAGTAGTATCCCTTAGTTTCCTTAGGATACCCCACAAACACACATTTATCATATCTGGGTACTAGCTTGCTAGAATCCTGACGCTTGACATAAGCCTCACATCCTTAGATTTTGATAAAAGAGAGATTCGGGCGTCTCCCACACCATACCTCATATGGAATCTTGGAGACACTCTTAGATGAAATGTTATTCAGTATGAGAGAAGCTGTTTCAAGTGCATGACCCCAGAATGAGGGTGGTAGAGTTGCATGACTCATCATAGATCGAACCATGTCCAACAAAGTTCAATTTCTTCTCTTAGACACACTGTTCCATTGAGGTGTTCCAGAAGGAGTGAGTTGGGATAGAATCTCACACTCTATAAGATAGTCAAATAACTCACCACTTAGGTACTCTCCACCACGATCTGATCAAAGAGTTTTAATAGATCTACCAACCTGGTTCTCTACTTCATGTCTGAACTCTTTAAATTTCTCAAAGGATTCTGACTTATGTCTCATCAAATAGACATAACCATATCTACTGAAGTCATCAGTAAATGTGATGAAGTAGTTGTACGCTCCTCTGGCTTCCTTACTGAATGGACCACATATATTGCTATGTATGAGATCCAATAAACCTCCTGCCCTCTCACCTATCTTGGTGAAGGGCGTTTTTCTCATTTTCCCCAATAAACAAGGCTCACAAGTATCAAACCCCTCTAAGGAGGTTAAATCTAATAATCCATTTGCATGGAGTTGTTGAATGCGATTCTTGTTTATATTGGCTAATCGACAATGCGAAAGGTTTGCAACAACTGAACCACTCAGTTTGATCCTTTTATTATTTATGTTACATATAGAGCTATTTATATCCAAGACATATAAACCATTGCATAAAGTACTCTTCCTATAAAACACTTTTGGAAATGAAATAGAACAAAAGTTCTCCTTTATTTCAAACTTAAAACATTTCCTTGATAAGCAAGGAAAGGATACAATATTTTTGATAAGAGAAGGTACATAATAGCAATTATCGAACTCTAACCAAAGTCTAGATGGCAAGGAGAGCATCAAAATTCCTATAGCAATAGCAGCAACCTGTTCCCCGTGTCCAACTTGTAGGTCAATCTCTCCAGGTCGCACCGATCTACTTTTCTTGAGCCCCTGGATATTTGTACCAATATGAGCTCCGCATGTAGTATCCAATACCCATGACATAGAAGTAGAAAGGTTGACTTCGGTAATATAAATACCTGAGCTAGAAGACAAGGGCTTGCCTTTCTTCTCCTCGTTCTAAAGTTATTTGCAGTCCCTTCTCTAGTGACCCTGCTCGCCACAGTGGAAGCACCTCTGTTCCTTTGTCTTCTTCACCTTCTTTTTCAGTGCTTTGGTCAGACCCTTGACACTGCCTTTCGCACGTGCCTTACCCTTCTTTGTCATCTTATTGGTTGCAGAAACCAAAAGAACAGAGTTGGGTTTGGTCTGACCATTTCTCGCTCAGTTATCTGTAGCATATTCAACAGCTCCTCCCTCATGCATTCAATCCGATTCATGTTAAAATTTATAATAAATGGACTGAAGCTAGAAGGTAGGGACTACAGAATAAGATCCGTGACCAACTCATTATCGATTGTGTGTCCCAGTCTCTTGAGATGATCCACATACCCAATGATCTTGAGTACATGGGGTCCCACTAGAGCACCCTCCAATAACTTGCACCAAAAGGCTGCTTTGGCGATGTCATATCTCTCAGTTCTAGCCTAAGCCTCGAACATCTATTTTAAATGTGTTATCATCTGAAAAGCATTCTGCTCCACATATTGCACCTGAAGTTCAGGTGTCATAGTGGCTAGCATGAGACATGCAACTTCCAAAGTATCATCTTGATGCTTTCTAAAAGCATCCCTGTCTACCACTCAGGCATTAGGTGCAGGAGGCACAGAAAAAGCTTGCTCAAGGACATACAACTTCTTCTCGAGCTTGAGGGCTATCCTCAAGTACCAAGGCCAGTCCATAAAGTTGGTACCAACCAACTTATCCTTCTTAAGAAGGGATCACAGTGTTAATCCGTTGTTGTTCGTTGCCATTTGATCTACAACAACCAAAAAAAAAGCAGATTAGTACTACTTCAAATCATTTAATCTGGACTTGTATTAAATGATCATAGCTCCCAGGATTTTAATCGAACTGACAACCCAGAAAGTCAATCGGCAAATCTAAAATTTTCTAGTGAGATGGGATCTTTATTTCACATGAGGCTTCGCGTCCCAGGAGGGTGGGATGAGATGCACAAAGTGACCCAAGCTTTCTAAGGTGGGCATGCCGGTTGATTGCACTTAGCAATTCCCCTTATTGAGACAGTCTAGGCCTTTCATGTCTAGCGACAGCTAAAAAAAACATGAAATACTAACCTCTCAATGATGCCTTTAGAGTTCCAACATGTGGCCACCATATGTGAAAAACTAGTCAAGTCTATTCCTAACTTTTATACCTAGGGCCAATGAGTTTCCTTGTGAAGGCACATTCAGGTTAAAACTAGACTGGGAAACCATTGGCACCACACACCTTCTAAAAATAAGTGGGTGTGTCCCAGAGGGTGGGAAATAGTGCACAATACCACTTATTTCACACTTGACATTTTATTTGAGGGTTTTTGAGGTCTCATCCTTTTAGTTTTTTGTCTAACATTACATGCACGCAATCCTATAGTGATAACAATAAGATAAAACATCACAGGCATACTTTTGCAGATAAAGAAATCAATAAAAGATGATGTAGTCATAGCCTAATCAACACATTGAACCAATACATGCCAAAATTGTTCAATGCTTGACCTACGTGACAAGCACCCAAAGTAAGACCTAACTTAGCTGCCACTAACATCTTTATCCATGCTCGGCTCCAAGGTTCTCCAATCCAAGGGATAGCTCTCAAACCCTATAAGCATCTCTAGGAAAACCTAGAAGCACTCCTAGAGGTTCGGCTAAGCCCTCTTTGATGTCGCCACCTTCAAGTTGCTCCAAGAAAGGTGGATGCGCCAATGGTGATGATAAATCCTTAATCTTCAATTTACAAAATAAAGAAAAAGAAGGAGTGGCACACAGGCTTAACACAAATACATCACATGCATACAAGGGGCTTGACTATGACCACAACACCATGCACAAACAAGATTCCTATCTCATGCTTTTCTATATGCTCATGAAAAATATAAAATCTGAATTTTAATTTTTCTTCAAAACATGTCTCTTTTCCTCAACCTCTTATCACAAATCATTTGGTTATTTGTTTCTGTCAGGAGTCTACAAGTGGCATACCCGTTGCCCTTCTTGCAATCCTTAACTTGCAAAGATTAGGGCAATCACCCAGACCATGCCCTGCATAATCTCAACAAATCTTTCTTGATGGGTCTATCCCACCATGAGAGTTGAAATTATTTCTTCCACATATGGGTCTATCCTAATATGTGAAGAAAGCATAAAACCAAAAGAAATCGAATAGAGGATAGGAACAAGAATCCTACAATTTTCCTACATAGAAAAACCATGAGTCATCATATGCAAATTTAAAGAAAAATACATATGGCATGTGAGCATATAATCAAAGCATAAAACACCGTTCGAGTCTCACAAGTGCCTCTGATACCACTGTTGGGAAACCCTGAGGATTTTAAAATTTTACATACATACACAAATACATACAGCAGAAGCAAATCCCCAAAATAGGCTAATCCCAAAAACCCAGAAGATCGACTCAAGCGAGGGAGTCGACACAGTGAGTAAGAGATAGTATCTCAATCCAATTGATGGAGAAGTTGATGTAGGCACCCAAGTGTTCGCCCTCTGCAGTTTCGCACACAGCCGATGCTTGAGTTCCCTTCTTCCACGCCCGGTGGTAGCCTCGGGAAGAAGATCCAAGCCAAGGGAGTCCTTGATCACTTGTGCCACCCAAAAGGAGGAGGATGCGCCAAGAGGAAGAAGAAGGAAAGGATGCCGCTAAGCCTTGCTTCACTTGCGCCAAGGGAAAAAGAGTAAGGGTGCGTGCGATCTATGATGGAAGAAGATCTCCTAAGCTTGTGCCCCCTTTGATGTCCACGCCTCCAAGAGATTGTGCATACAAGGGAGTCGGCTAGGGTCTCTTTTATAAGAGCAAGAGGCGGTTTGGGTTAATTGGAAGGTATAGGTGATTAGGACTTGGATTAAGGGAATTATTCAATCAATTATTTCAATCAAATCCTTAATCCCATATGCGCATAAGCCTTGCCTAACCAAGCTCATGCCATATAGGCCCAATCTATGCCATATGAGGAAATTATTCCATGCATGCAATAAGACCTAGTCAAAGCATCATGATAGATTGCCTAATATGTCTTGGGCGCAAGTCCTAATCCAATTAGGACAGTAGTTATGCTAACAATCAGCCCATATATGCCTATCACAATCCAATTAATATCTCAAATGATTAAATCAAATCCAATCTCAATCAATCACTTGGGAGATATTAATCATGGCTATAGGTGCCAATCCTAGTCCTACTATAACTCTTCATGTGCCTATGCGATTAATTCTTTCCTATTATACCCTTTAGCCCACTTATTTATTAATTACAACTTATTAGCAAGCCCCATTGGGTAATGGGCCTAGCCCAAACTTCATGATGCATGTTAACCAAGTCATTGGATCCAATCCAATGTAACCCAAGGTTAAATGAGGCTAACCATGGTTAATTTTTGATCAATAAGCCAAAAATAAAGTTTGGCTCCAATAAATTTGCTCCATCTCATCTGGCCATTAGCGGTGATAAAATTTCCCAAATAGATCCGAGTTATGAAATAACACGATCCAAAGGCTACCCAATTCAAAAACTTGAGCATCAAAGTGTGTGACCCTGTAGGTTCCTCTGACATTGGCAGTGATGAACTTAGGTCATCATAAGTAGTGAGTGACACCTAGTAGTGCATCGCTGCTACCCAAGTATTCAGAATGGATATCGACATCGATATCCCCATTATTGCAACAAGATATCTATGCATTATAGTCTCTTTGCCAAACTGATATTTGATTGGACAAGTCTGTCACCACTTCTTTTCACCCAATCTCATGGTCATAACTAAATCAGGTTCTCACCTGGGTATGACCATACACTTTCAGTCATAGAACCATAGGAGGGCCTTATGGATATCAAGCTTCCTTTAGGAAGAGGCAAATCCTATATCTGTCTATTGATCTTCTCATATGGGTTGTGACATACTCAATGATAACTGTTATGACCTCCCAACTACGTTGATATGTTAGGTTGTATCAAAACATGTTTCTAACCACATGGAAGAGTCAATTACCTCAAGTCAAAGGATCAATGCATCTGCTGTAACTTGTGAGTTTAAGTCATGAGACCAAGTTAGAGCCTCACAGCGGTTCGGTTTAGTATATCCACCACTGATATAGCCATATGTCTGTGTTAGCACCTCGTGCTTAACAAGCCCATATACCAGTCTCACATGTACTAAAGCTATCCCATATCCACTCAGGTACTTGACTGGGGATAGAGTTTGAGCACAGATACAATCTATCTCCAGGGATATTATTATGTAACTATATAATCGCAATGTTAGCAAAGCATAATAATGATAATGCGAAAATGATATATATAAGATATCAATGTCAAATAGTACATAAGATAGACTAACAACTAGTCCAAAGGGCATATACACCAACAAGATCCTCGTTGGAAATGATAATCTTTTTATTACTTCCATAAAACCGTGCACTTGCGGTAGCATTGCATGTGTACATAAGATAGCACTCTTTACGATTTCGTCATTTATACTTTAATAGAATTGCATATGTAGATTTACCATTTTTCCTAGAACTGCGTCTGTAATTTTGAGTTTTTAAATAAAGATATAAAAATATAGTTTCCATACACGTTAGTATAGCTTGGGTTCTTAATATATCTTATTATAAAAATTATTTCAAAGGCATTGTTTGCATGATTGCCCACCCTGCATCAAAAGGTAAAATTACAATCATGCCCTTTAGCTCATCTCGAATGGGTCCTCTTGAAGGCTTTGTGTATTTTTTATCTACCTGTGATTTTTCCCCAATACATTGAATTCTTTGCAAAGCTACTTATTGTAGTTTCCTTCTTAGCTTTGGCCTGTCAAGATGATTTCTCTTGTTTTGGTTCAAATTGAAGAGAGGTTAGCTTTGTTTCCTATAATGGCAAATCTCTTTTGATTGATCTCCTTGATTTGTGGGATTTTGATTGGATATGGATTTGATTCTTGATGGATGGCAATTTCCCTTTGATTTGAGTTGATGTGTGGTCAATTTTTACAAGAAGAATAGATGGCAAGACTTCTATAGTAGGTGTAATGCCCAGATCTCTTTGGGTTGGACTAGTTGAAACTCGGGCTGGGCGGAGGCCCAAGCCCATGACATGGGTGCAAAAACAGAGCCTGGTGCGGAGCCCAAATCTAGGTCAAAATTGGGTCAACACCTGATTTAACTAAGCAGTGACGATTGCATTGCGTTGACGAGGCAGACGCAACTTTGTTGAGGAGACATGGACGAGCAGCAGAAGACATCGTCTCCAACAGGGAAGTTGGAGGCGACACCATGAGATCTTCGAACGTGGGAGGCAGCTTTTTCTGCAACAGAAGAGTCAGACAAAGATCTTCAGAGTAGCGGTGACAAGTGAGTCCAGTGGAGATAAGAGGCAGCGGATGCTGTTCACAGGGGCGAGCGTCCCTTCTCCTATAAAAGTCCGACAAGCGGACGAAGTAGAGGAGGGAGTGAGGCCTACGAGAGAGATCTAGAGAGGAGATCCAGAGCCAGAGTAGAGCGATCTTCTATGGCGACGTCTAGCGTCGAACGGCGAGCGGAGAGGGAGCTGAGCGAACTATAATCCGCAGCGAGTATCGGCCGCTGACGAGAGAGAGAGAGAGAGAGAGAGAGAGAGAGAGAGAGAGAGAGGTTTTTGTAACTTTTGATGTGAATAAAGGCGAGTTTTCCCCCCTTCACTAATCGTCTTCTCTGATTTTGCAGCGCGACACCCCTTCTACTTCTTCATTATCGTTGGCGACGACGATCCGATGGCGACGACGTGGGTTGAGGGTGTAACGCCCTCGATTTTTTTGAATTATGATTTAAGGTTAGAAATTCTGTTTCTGTATTTTTATCTGTTAAAATTTTGGGATTTTTGCCTAAGTGTAGGAATTTTTCCTACAGGGCAAAAATAATTATTTTGGTTGGAGATTCGAACCCTCAACCTTGATTCTTTGCTCCTGGAATTCCTTCCACCATGGTGGCGCATATTTCTGATATTATTGGAGTGGCGCAGGGTGGTTAAGCCCAGGTAAGCCCATAAAACCGATTTTTCACTTAAGTTAACTGGGTTATTGGATCTTGGATCCATTTGGGGTGGGAGAAAAAGAGGAATTGCGTGAGGGCTCCTCTCCCTCACGACTTTTGTGTTTTCTTGCCCTAGCCGCCTTTGGTTGTCGCCCCTCACTGTGCTTGGCGCCTCCTGAGATTTCTGACGCTGGTGGTGGCAGACTGGTGGTGGACGAACTTCCTGGTGATCCTCTGTCTTGGCGTTTTTCTTCTGTGAACGTTTTTCGGTGAGTAATTCGATCCTAAGGAGTCTAATCCGCTAAATTGTAGATTATTTCAATTAAAATTCGTTATTTGCAATGATTATCCGTATGGGGTCGAATTCAAATATTTATAGGGTTTTAAAATCCTGTTCTGCTGAAATCTGCATTCTCTAATCTGACCTTTGTGTACTATAACCCCAATATCTCATGGCCTATAGATCCAAATTGCACGAAATAAATTTTTTATGAAATTAGATACATTCGGCTTTAATTTGAATATGATATCGACCATATCCGAACTGTATTCGTATTTCAATCCGTATTGCAATCTAGCTGTACAAAATCAGTTTTCTGGAAATCTGGATTTCGACCTTTATGTGTTCCAACCATCATATCTCCCTAGGTATAGCTCGAAATCTTGTCAAATTAGTTTTATTAGAAAGTAGACTCGAAGGGGTTCAATTTGACTACCATGTCGCCTATTTTCTGTTAGTTATTGGATCTGAAATTTGTGTCGCAATTCTGATATACGAATCTGTTTTCTGGAATTCTGAAATCCCGACCTTTCTATGTTCGAACACCCATATCTCCCCGGTTATAACTCCAAATCCGACGGATTCAGTTCTATTAGAAAGTAGATTCAAACAGATTTATTGTGAATATCATATTGCCTATTTTAGGTTACTTACTCGGTCTGAAACATCTGTTGTAAGTATGATATATTAATCTGTTTTTCTGAAACATCTGTTTAATTGTTTGTTATGTGAAAAATTTCTATTCTGTATATATATGTTGTGAATTTTCTGAAACTTTGAATGTGTTATAACCTTTGTGAGAACATAGAATGGTTTGACATGAATTAAGGATAGTTGCATGAAATCTAAGGAATTCAAGGAATTCACTCATATATTACTTCTAGTTGATGGCAAAAATTATGAAGTGTGTTCAGCTTTGATTTTCTGCAAATTGTAATTTTGTTAAGGACTGGATATTAGGGTGTGTCATTTTCTGGTTTGTGAGACACTTTGGGCATGATGTGAGAATTGAGTGGTGGTTAGTCCTACTCCTCCATTTCAGCATGATCTGTTCTGTAAAAATTATGCCCTAGTGTAGCACTCTTCCGTGTCCTTACCCTCCTTCTGTGGCGCTGTAATGGTGCTGATAGTCTACTACGACCCATGAGACACTAGTGAAGGGTAGATGTGAGCTGGTCTCACCTTCCGTTCTCCCTCCACTATTTCTGTTCTGTTCTGGGTATTGGAGGCCAGAGTGCCACGTCCTGACAAGACGGGGGCCACCCACTGATACCTCCTCTACCAGTATTGGAGGCCAAAGTGCCACGTCCTGACAAGATGGGGGCCACCCACTGATACCTCCTCTACTATTCTGTTTCTGATATGCATGCATGTCTCGTCCTCGGCAGAGGTGGGGTCAGACCTTCTGTGGTCATCAGACCTTCTGTGGTCTTCAGGCCTTCTGTGGCCTTTCTGTTTCTGATGTAGACTATCCGTTTGGATTCTGAAAATTCTGATTTTCTGTCTGTCAGCTCTGATTTCTGTAGTTCTGTTTCGATCTGTTCTGTCTGTCAGCTCTGATTTTCTGTAGTTCTGTTTCGATCTGTATTATAGATGTGTTGGGCAGTGTGATTAGTTGGAATGGGTTGGTAGACTTATATCCTACTTCATGCTTGATGCTTATTGTTATAAATATCTGTATTTGATTAGGTTTTGTTTTGATATGAGTGTTCATGTTAAGTATCTTATCTGTTAAGCATGATAGTTTTGATGTGTACTATGGATGGCTTTTAGTGTCTTTTACTCACTGAGCTTTTTAGCTCACCCCCGTTGTTTAAATATTTTCACGTGAGACATCAGGACAGTGATTGCTACAGCTACTAAATTTGTAATGATGCTATGTTTTATATAATTTCTAAGAGTTGTCTTCTAAAGATTTATCAGGCCTGCGTGCCTAACTTAATTATATGACACATTTTATCTCCTGAGGGCTTATGCCTGTTTTCAGGATATTATATTATGTTATAGTTGTCTCGTTTTAATTGTTGGATACGAGTTTTGGATTCATGAGAATTGAAATTGTTATTATTCTGAAATGTCCGATTTGAGATTTATTGTAGTCGGAATACTTTGAGCTGTGTGAACGAATTTTTGTTGTATTTGGTATCTGAATAAACCGTTTCTGCAATATTTCTGACAATTGTGTTCTCCACATATGTGTAGTGTGGACATTTGTTTTGTTCCAGGATATGTGGGTCTGTGCAGCAGTAATTTAATATACTTGCTGCCGGATTTTTCTGGATTTCCGGATTTCTATTTCCTAGTAAATCGATCCTACTCAGTTCTGTGCGGTTTTCAGTTCCGTAGTAATGTCCTTCGATGCCGCTTTCTTCTTATGTTTTAATGGAAGAGTAAAAATTTTTAAAACCCCTATTTTTACTTGTATGCGTGTGGGGTGTGATTCTGAGGGATGTTAGAGATGGTATCAGAGGAATATTACTAGCAATTAGAAACTCCGGGAAAGGAAAACTCTGTTTGTGTATTGCTAGAAACCAAGATAGGATCTGAATATTGGAAACCTCTGTTTGTGTATTGCTAGAAACCAAGATAGGATCTGATCCGTGATTGAATATTGGTTGTTATTCTACCGTGTTATGTGATGCAGGTACAAAAAAAAAATGGTGCGACCAAGATCTAGCAGTAGCAACGGTGATCAACAGTCTGATCTGAGGCAGGCCATGGAGGCTATGACTGCTATGATGCAACAACAGAACGCGTTCATCCAGCAGCAGCAGCAGGCGCAGCACATGGAGGTTCAGCAACAGTTATTGCAGCGGCTGTCGCAGACACAGCCCCAGTCACAGTCACAACCGGCTGGACACGGTGTGGGTGGCGCTGGTTCTCCTCTGGGTGATGGCGCACATCAACGATATGCTCGGTTGGTTCGAGAGTTTCAGCACCGAACCCGACTACATTTTATGGTAGTCCAGGGCCCAGAGCGGCTGAGGATTGGCTTTTGGCACTGGAAAAGATTTTTCAGGTTTTGCGCTGTGATGATGCAGACAAGCTATGTTTGTCTGTCTTCATGTTGCGTGGAGATGCCGAAGACTGGTGGAAGGGAGTCGTCAGACTGGCGGCAACTGAATCCGGAGTTGTTGATTGGCAGTACTTCATGATGAAGTTCAATGCCAAGTTTTTCCCCTCTAGCTTATCTGAGGAGCGCGAGGTGGAGTTTATTCATCTTGAGCAGGGTGACCTGACGGTGGATCAGTATGAGACCACATTCGCTCGGTTGTCGGGGTATGCTCCTCACTTAGTCAACACCGAGGAAAGAAGAGCCAAGAAGTTTCAGCGGGGTTTGAGGAAAGACATCAGGACAAGGGTAGCTATGCTACACTTGGAGGCTTATGCTGAAGTGGTAGACAGGGCTCGCACTGCTGAGAGGTGCATTGCTGAGATGGCTGTTGATACTATCCCTGCATCCGCCCCTACTTCTGTGACTTACGCACCCACTCTGGGTGGTAAGGATAAGAAGAATTTCAAGAATAAGAAGAAAGACGATAAGGGCAGATACAAACCTTATCAGAAGCCAACCAACACAGTTTCTCAGAATGGCAAGAAGTGTCTCCACTGTGGGAGCACTAAACATCAGGATAATGAGTGCTACAGGAAGACTGGCGCTTGCTTCAGATGTGGTAAGGTGGGGCATATGATTAAGGACTGTCCTATGCCGGATGCTAGAGGACAGGGTGAGAAGCCTACTGTGCAGACTCGCGTGTATGCCATCGCGGAGAGGGATGCTTTGGCTTCGAAGTCCGTGGTAGAAGGTACACTTTATGTGTTTAGTTATTTGGCACGCATTCTTTTTGATCCTGGTGCCAATTTATCCTTTGTGTCTGCATGTTTTGCACCATGTTTGCCTGTGTTGCCTAGGATACTTGATTTCTGTATTTCTGTTCATACACCTATGGGTGAGGCCGTATCTACAGATATAACATATCCTGACTGTTTGATTGAGGTTGAAGGATATGATTTACCTATTAATTTGATTAGTCTTCCTATGAAAGACTATGACATCATTCTGGGCATGGATTGGCTGTCTGCCTATCATGCTACTTTAGATTGTTTTGAAAAGTTAATTACTCTGCATCTAAGTGATGGACAGCAACTGGTTATCCAAGGCCGGATATCAGAACAGGAGCCTTTGGTGATATCTCATCTGCAGGCCAGGAAGCTTTTAGCCCAGGGCTGCAAGGGGTATCTGGCGCATGTCAAGGTGCAGACTGAGCCTGATTTGAATCTGGCTAGAATTCCTGTGGTGAGAGAGTTTACTGACGTCTTCTCTGATGATTTATCTGGGTTACCACCCAGCAGAGAAGTTGAGTTTGGTATCGAGTTGTTGCCAGGCACGGCACCGATATCTAAAGCTCCTTACAGGATGGCAACTTCAGAACTGACAGAGCTGAAGAAGCAACTGGAAGAACTATTAGAGAAGGGGTATATTCGACCTAGTGTTTCTCCATGGGGAGAACCTGTGTTATTTGTGAAGAAGAAGGATGGTACTTTGCGCATGTGCATCGATTACCGTCAACTCAATCAAGTCACTGTTAGGAATAAGTACCCATTACCCCGTATTGATGATCTCTTTGATCAGTTGCAGGGTGCTACTGTATTCTCTAAAATTGATCTGAGGTCTGGCTATCATCAGTTGAGAGTTCAGGAGGAGGATGTACCTAAAACTGCATTCAGGACCAGGTATGGGCACTATGAGTTCCTTGTTATGCCCTTTGGACTGACAAATGCCCCTGCGGTGTTTATGGATCTGATGAACAGGATATTTCATGAGCTTCTGGATAAATGTGTGGTCGTCTTCATTGATGATATTCTGATCTACTCCAAGAATGCGCAAGATCACTCTCAGGATTTGCGCAAGGTGCTGGAGATTCTGCGGCTGAAGCAGCTGTATGCTAAGGCCAGCAAATGTGAGTTCTGGCTATATCAGATTGGCTTTCTGGGGCACATTATTTCTGGCCAGGGTGTGTCTGTGGATCCAGTGAAGGTGGAGGCAATTCTTCACTGGGGAAGACCAACTACAGCGACTGAGGTCAGAAGTTTTCTGGGCTTAGCTGGATACTACCGCCGCTTTGTGGAGGGTTTTTCCAAGCTGGCTGGTCCTCTGACTAAGCTAACTAGAAAGAATTTGAAGTTTGAGTGGTCTGATGATTGTGAGTTTAGTTTTCAAGAACTGAAAAGGAGACTGACCAGTGCTCCTATCCTCATCATTCCCTGTGATGGAGAGAAGTTCACTGTGTACACTAATGCCTCTGGTAAGGGTCTGGGTGCTGTACTGATGCAGCAAGGAAAGGTAGTTGCTTATGCTTCAAGGCAACTCAAAGACTATGAGGTAAACTACCCCACTCATGATCTGGAGTTGGCAGCTGTAGTTTTTGCCTTGAAGATCTGGAGGCACTATCTGTTTGGACAGACATTTGAATTGTTTACCGATCACCAGAGCTTGAAGTATATCTTCACTCAGAAAGAGCTGAATATGAGACAGAGGCGATGGCTTGAATGGATAAAGGATTATGACTTCACCATCCAATATCAGTCTGGTAAAGCCAATGTGGTGGCTGATGCTCTTAGTCGGTATCCTGTGACTCAGATAGCTGCACTGCGAGTCCAGGAGTGGCGACTATTGCAGGAGTTCAGTGACTTACATCTGAGTGTGACTCCGGTTGAGAGAGGCGGTCTTCTAGCTTCTCTCAGGGTTCAGTCAGACTTACTGCAGAGACTGAGATCAGGGCAGCAGTCAGATCCGGATATTTTACGGTGGAAAGAGAGGTCTGAGCAAGGCTGGGTTGATAATTTCAGTATGTCGGATGATGGTCTCCTCAGATTCCGTGGAAGGGTCTGTGTCCCTGAGGACCCTGAGTTGAGAAATGAAATTCTTAAGGAAAGCCATTGCACTAAGTATACCGTTCATCCTGGTAGTACCAAGATGTATCAGGATCTGAAAAAGACTTTCTGGTGGCATGGTATGAAGAAGGATGTGCATTTGTTTGTGTCCAGATGTTTGACTTGCCAAACCGTGAAGGCTGAGCATCAGAGGCCGGGCGGTTTGATGCAGTCTCTCCCTATTCCTCAGTGGAAGTGGGAGCATATCAGTATGGACTTTGTGTGTGGACTACCCAATACCAGAAGGAATCATGATGCCGTATGGGTGATTGTGGACAGACTCACGAAGTCAGCTCACTTTTTTACCGATCAAAATGACTTACAGTTTGGATCGGTTAGCAAAACTGTACATCAATGAGATTGTCAGATTACATGGAGTTCCCTTGGACATTGTCTCTGACCGTGATCCTCGATTTCTGTCCAGGTTTTGGAAGAAATTACAGGAAGATTTGGGAACTAGTCTGAGTTTCAGCACTGCATATCATCCTCAATCTGATGGTCAGACAGAGAGAACTATTCAGACACTTGAGGATCTTCTGAGATCTTATGTGGTTGACTGGTCTGTTGAGTGGGATCTGGACTTATCACTGATAGAGTTCACCTACAACAATAGCTTTCACTCTAGCATACAGATGGCTCCGTATGAGGCCCTATATGGGAGGAAATGCAGAACACCTATATGCTGGGAGGAAACTGGGGACAGAACAGTGCTAAGGTCTGATGCTGTTCAGGAAGCCACTGAGAAGATCAGAGAAATTCAGAGAAAAATGAAGATTGCTCAGGATAGACAGAAGAGTTATGCTGATGTGAGGCGGCGTCCTCTTGAGTTTTTGGTGGGAGAGCATGTTTTCCTAAAGGTCTCACCTATGAAAGGGGTGATGAGATTTGGGAAGAGGGGAAAATTGAGTCCCAGGTACATTGGTCCCTTTGATATCATTGAGAGGGTTGGACCTATGGCATACCGACTTGCTCTGCCCCCATCACTGGAACACCTCCATAATGTGTTCCATGTTTCTGCACTCAGAAAATATTGTTCTGATCCTTCTCATGTTCTAGAGTTGGAACCTCTTCAGCTTGAAGAGAACATGACTTTTGTGGTGAAACCTCTCAGAATTGAAGATAGAAAAGAGAAAGTGCTGAGAAATAAGGTTATTCCACTTGTGAAAGTCATCTGGGGAAATCAGTCTGTTGAAGAAGCCTCTTGGGAGGTTGAAGCAGATATGAAAAAGGAGCATCCTCACCTGTTCAGTGACGGGCTTGGTCAGCTTTAGAGGACTAAAGCTCTATAAGGGGGGAGAATGTAACGCCCTCGATTTTTTTGAATTATGATTTAAGGTTAGAAATTCTGTTTCTGTATTTTTATCTGTTAAAATTTTGGGATTTTTGCCTAAGTGTAGG
The DNA here is from genome assembly GCA_027563935.2 of Costus lasius. Lineage (NCBI taxonomy): Eukaryota > Viridiplantae > Streptophyta > Magnoliopsida > Zingiberales > Costaceae > Costus > Costus lasius. The sequence goes on from CM050454.1 coordinate 27,770,663, forward strand.
AATTTTTCCTACAGGGCAAAAATAATTATTTTGGTTGGGGATTCGAACCCTCAACCTTGATTCTTTGCTCCTGGAATTCCTTCCACCATGGTGGCGCATATTTCTGATATTATTGGAGTGGCGCAGGGTGGTTAAGCCCAGGTAAGCCCATAAAACCGATTTTTCACTTAAGTTAACTGGGTTATTGGATCTTGGATCCGTTTGGGGTGGGAGAAAAAGAGGAATTGCGTGAGGGCTCCTCTCCCTCACGACTTTTGTGTTTTCTTGCCCTAGACGCCTTTGGTTGTCGCCCCTCACTGTGCTTGGCGCCTCCTGAGATTTCTGACGCTGGTGGTGGCAGACTGGTGGTGGACGAACTTCCTGGTGATCCTCTGTCTTGACGTTTTTCTTCTGTGAACGTTTTTCGGTGAGTAATTCGATCCTAAGGAGTCTAATCCGCTAAATTGTAGATTATTTCAATTAAAATTCGTTATTTGCAATGATTATCCGTATGGGGTCGAATTCAAATATTTATAGGGTTTTAAAATCCTGTTCTGCTGAAATCTGCATTCTCTAATCTGACCTTTGTGTACTATAACCCCAATATCTCATGGCCTATAGATCCAAATTGCACGAAATAAATTTTGTATGAAACTAGATACATTCGGCTTTAATTTGAATATGATATCGACCATATCCGAACTGTATTCGTATTTCAATCCGTATTGCAATCTAGCTGTACAAAATCAGTTTTCTGGAAATCTGGATTTCGACCTTTATGTGTTCGAACCATCATATCTCCCTAGGTATAGCTCGAAATCTTGTCAAATCAGTTTTATTAGAAAGTAGACTCGAAGGGGTTCAATTTGACTACCATGTCGCCTATTTTCTGTTAGTTATTGGATCTAAAATTTGTGTCGCAATTCTGATATACGAATCTGTTTTCTGGAATTCTGAAATCCCGACCTTTCTATGTTCGAACACCCATATCTCCCCGGTTATAACTCCAAATCTGACGGATTTAGTTCTATTGGAAAGTAGATTCAAACAGATTTATTGTGAATATCATATTGCCTATTTTAGGTTACTTACTCGGTCTGAAACATCTGTTGCAAGTATGATATATTAATCTGTTTTTCTGAAACATCTGTTTAATTGTTTGTTATGTGAAAAATTTCTATTCTGTATATATATGTTGTGAATTTTCTGAAACTTTGAATGTGTTATAACCTTTGTGAGAACATAGAATGGTTTGACATGAATTAAGGATAGTTGCATGAAATCTAAGGAATTCAAGGAATTCACTCATATATTACTTCTGGTTGATGGCAAAAATTATGAAGTGTGTTCAGCTTTGATTTTCTGCAAATTGTAATTTTGTTAAGGACTGGATATTAGGGTGTGTCATTTTCTGGTTTGTGAGACACTTTGGGCATGATGTGAGAATTGAGTGGTGGTTAGTCCTACTCCTCCGTTTCAGCATGATCTGTTCTGTAAAAATTATGCCCTAGTGTAGCACTCTTCCGTGTCCTTACCCTCCTTCTGTGGCGCTGTAATGGTGCTGATAGTCTACTACGACCCATGAGACACTAGTGAAGGGTAGATGTGAGCTGGTCTCACCTTCCGTTCTCCCTCCACTATTTCTGTTCTGTTCTGGGTATTGGAGGCCAGAGTGCCACGTCCTGACAAGACGGGGGCCACCCACTGATACCTCCTCTACCAGTATTGGAGGCCAGAGTGCCACGTCCTGACAAGACGGGGGCCACCCACTGATACCTCCTCTACTATTCTGTTTCTGATATGCATGCATGTCTCGTCCTCGGCAGAGGTGGGGTCAGACCTTCTGTGGTCATCAGACCTTCTGTGGTCTTCAGGCCTTCTGTGGCCTTTCTGTTTCTGATGTAGACTATCCGTTTGGATTCTGAAAATTCTAATTTTCTGTCTGTCAGCTCTGATTTCTGTAGTTCTGTTTCGATCTGTTCTGTCTGTCAGCTCTGATTTTCTGTAGTTCTGTTTCGATCTGTATTATAGATGTGTTGGGCAGTGTGATTAGTTGGAATGGGTTGGTAGACTTATATCCTACTTCATGCTTGATGCTTATTGTTATAAATATCTGTATTTGATTAGGTTTTGTTTTGATAAGAGTGTTCATGTTAAGTATCTTATCTGTTAAGCATGATAGTTTTGATGTGTACTATGGATGGCTTTTAGTGTCTTTTACTCACTGAGCTTTTTAGCTCACCCCCGTTGTTTAAATATTTTCAGGTGAGACATCAGGACAGTGATTGCTACAGCTACTAAATTTGTAATGATGCTATGTTTTATATAATTTCTAAGAGTTGTCTTCTAAAGATTTATCAGGCCTGCGTGCCTAACTTAATTATATGACACATTTTATCTCCTGAGGGCTTATGCCTGTTTTCAGGATATTATATTATGTTATAGTTGTCTCGTTTTAATTGTTGGATACGAGTTTTGGATTCATGAGAATTGAAATTGTTATTATTCTGAAATGTCCGATTTGAGATTTATTGTAGTCGGAATACTTTGAGCTGTGTGAACGAATTTTTGTTGTATTTGGTATCTGAATAAACCGTTTTTGCAATATTTCTGACAATTGTGTTCTCCACATATGTGTAGTGTGGACATTTGTTTTGTTCCAGGATATGTGGGTCTGTGCAGCAGTAATTTAATATACTTGCTGCCGGATTTTTCTGGATTTCCGGATTTCTATTTCCTAGTAAATCGATCCTACTCAGTTCTGTGCGGTTTTCAGTTCCGTAGTAATGTCCTTCGATGCCGCTTTCTTCTTATGTTTTAATGGAAGAGTAAAAATTTTTAAAACCCCGTATTTTTACTTGTATGCGTGTGGGGTGTGATTCTGAGGGATGTTACAGAGGGGAGGTGCGAGCTCTTCCCTGCTGCACACCCTTCCCTGCTTGAGTCGATCATCCTTCTCCGATGAGCAACGAGGGAGATTTTGATTTTCAGGTGCTTAATTTCGAGGGAAGGCTGACGTGGAGGCTGGGAGGAATTAGGGCGTGACAATAGGAGAGTTAGAACACTTCTACTAAGTTTTGAACTGACTTTTCAGCTTTAGAGTAAACTAGCAGAGTTAGCTGAGCTGACTTGCTTTGAGCTTGTCTGCATCATATTGTTAGAAGGTATCCTTGGGTTAAGATAGCCATAGACTCCATTTAACCTTGTGAATAGGTGGCTTATGTCGACATGAGACCTCAAGCTATACCTTGGGTATTACATATCTATATAATATTTTATTATCTATTTTTAAAAAAATATTATTAAAGTGATTTTAATAATAAAAGTATTTTTTTATAATATTATAAGTAATTAATAAATATATTTATTAATTATTTTGAAATATTATTAATATTTTTGTTGCTATATAGAGCGTTAATTATTTTAAAAGTGGCAAATACAAATTTTCCATATAATATATATATATATATATATATATATATATATATATAATAAAGTGCCTTTACAAATAAATATTTTTTTTTTGTTTCACCGTCATAGAGACTTTTCTTTTCTATTTGTTTCCTTCCATATTAGTTTCATCGTCGTTACATTCAAAACTGACAAATTGACAACTAACACCAACTAATCACACCGTCTGCCATCTGCCCGGCATTACTCACACACCTTCACCCTTTCTTACTCAGACTCACTCCCACTGACCATACCTACAACGTAGCCCGTCTTGACACGTTCGATCTCCATCGAACGGGTCATTTCAACTACACTATAATTTGTGTCCCTTCCTTCGCGTCCAGTAATAAAAGCAGAAAGTTTGTGAGCTCTGCCATCCTTTCAGTAAATGCAAGTGTCTCCAGATTGAGAATTTGTAGCTAATTTTATTATCCGCTGCTCTCCAGATTAAAGAGAGAAAGATAGCGAGATGGAGGCATCGAAGCCGCCCAACGCCAGTGCTCCTCCCCGGGCCGTCAACGGCGCTGCTGCTGTCAACGGTACTTCGACCTCCAACGGCAACGCCGCCCGTCCCCCCTTCCCGCCCAACAAGGCCCAGCAGTACCGCCCTCCCTATCGCCCCCAGCCGCCGCCTCCACGCAGGCGCCGGAACCGCCGGAATTGCTGCTGTTCCTGCTGCCTCTGGCTCACCCTCCTCCTCATCGCTTTGGTCTTCCTTGCGGCCATCGTCGCCGGCGTCTTCTACGTCCTCTATCACCCCCAACGCCCCTCCTTCTCCGTCTCCTCCCTCCGCCTCTCCGCGCTTAACCTCTCCTCCGCCGACCTCCTCACCTCCCGACTCGACCTCTCCATCACTGCCCGCAACCCCAACCGCAAACTCGTCTTCATCTACGAGGACGTCGCCATCTCCGCCGTCTCCGGAGGGGTCACGATCGGCGAAGGGACTATCCCGGGCTTCGTCCATAACACCGAGAACACCACGGTGCTGAAAGCCAGAGTCTCGAGCACGGGGCGGAGCCTTGATCCGTCGGAGGCGTCCGATCTGAGGAAGAAGAAGACCTATCCTCTAGAGATTGATCTCGATACCAAGGTCGGAGTTAAGATCGGAGGCTTCAAATCAAAACGCATCGGCATCCGAGTTTCATGTGACGGGATCGAGGCGGCGGTTACCAAGAGCAACTCCAGCGCCGCCTCTTCCAAGGGAACGGCCAAATGCAAGGTGAAACTTCATATCAAAATCTGGAATTGGACGATATAGAGGCGAATTGATCGCTCCCAATTTGAAGGTACAGTGTCAAGGTCTACCATCTTAATCCATTTTAGCCTTTTTTTTTTCTCACCCTGAATTGATTGGAATTCTTTGGACGATTGATGTAATAATTTGAGTATATCATCTTAATTGGTTGTAATGATTGCTACTTTTGAATAAAGAGAAAAAAAGCATCCAGTGTAGTGGATGGAACATGAGGTGGTGAACACTCGGCCGGCGGGGCGGTGCCGCGCGGTGTCGGTGACGTTCGTCAAAAATAGTTTATATTTTTAATATATCGTCCGAGGATGTTTATCTTGGCACAGAAGGAAAAGGCTAAAGACGCAGGCCAAATGGTGGGTGATGCGGTGAGAGTCAAGTCTGATCCACTGATTTTTTTTTTTCTTCGTCAATTGCGTGGGTGGGTGGTCAATTGAGGTGGTAGTGACTGCACAGCCTAATGCGAATAGCAGTGCATATTTGATGTGTTATACTTGTTAACATTTAAGACAAATGATTAAGACTAGATATGAATTGTTCAATTATTCGCAGATCTAAGAATGGGTTAACCGGCTGCGATTTGACCTCTTTTTTTCTATGGCATTACTGAAATGTATTTTGTTTTGGAAAGACCCTTTATAAGTGTGCCATATTTCTTTTGGTCTGCCATAACAATATTCAGCTTCATTAGGAATCGACATAAAATCATCTTACTGTGACTCCTGTTACAGGATGATCGATTTGACATGTTGAATATTCATTCACAAAGCAACCTCCCGCTGAAGGAAGAGCGATACTACAATATGAAATGCAAGAATTTATAACACAAGACCAATGCAAATGGAAAAAATTTTGGCGGAGGGTCCCTTCTGCGACGTGATCATAGCAGGGATGTGTGTTATTTGAGACACAAATCCCAACGCAAATATACAAATTGTAAAGCATAAGTCTATTATACGTAAATGGTCAATGCACATGAAAATAACTTACTCGATCCTATGTTGACGCACACGAAAAAATTACCAATGTTAGTTAGCGTTACCTCGTGGAAGCCGCACGCCGCTGCCATGCTCAAATTTGGGGTTCTGCCAAAATCCTCTCCGACTGCACAAGCCACCGATTCCATAGTCAGCGCTTCATGCGAGCAGCTTGGGCAGAGTCTTTGCCGACAGAATCGCCGCTCCAGTGCCTGCAGGGCAGTTTTTCGGCCGTGTGACGTGGGTCGCTGGGAGCTGCTGGCGAGCGAGGCGGTGGCTGCTACTGCTTCCTTTCATTTAGCTCCAGGCGGCTGTGCCGACCATCTCCTTGTGTGAGCGGCTGCATGGCGATGACGTTCGAGCAGGTCTCGTGAAGATGGCTGTTGCTTGCGGTGCATCCGCGTGCGGCGAAGAGGCGGCCGATGTTCGACGAATGCACTCCGTAGTTGCTCCGGGGACGTGCTTAAGCGGGCGACGACAGTGGCCAAGTGACGTAGGTCGCGTGTGGTTCGCTGCTGCCGGCATCGTTGGGCATGTAAGAAAGGCAGCATATGGTTTTCCGGCTACCAGCGAAGGGGGGCGAAGGCATCTGGCGAATGTTTTTTGGCCATGCGACGAGGGCTTGCTTTCGTGCGACGTGCTACGTCTGATGGCTCATGCTCGCGGATCAAGGCATGAGTGGATTGTGCTCGGCGTGCGACGTGGGTTGCATGAGACAAGCGGCTGCAGGCGACGTGGGTAGCGTGCGGCGCCACTTGTCGTGAGGCTTTTAGGGCAGTCGGGATGCGTGTGGCAACCGACGCCGGCGGCGTTTGTGGGTTCATCGGCTGTTGCCGGCAACGTGGGTCACGTGCGTCACCGACAATCCTGCTCTACGTGTGACGATAATCCTTGCTCTTCCGGCGAAAGGATCGAAGGCGACGGCGGCTCTGTCGTCGTCGGCGGTTGTCCTACACTGGCGCAGGCGGAAGCAAAGGGAAGAAGAGAGGCGTGTGCGGCAGACGAGGTAGCGAGGTCTTCTCCACGGGTGCGAGAGTTTCCCTCCACGAGCGACCTCTCCACGCTACTCCTTCTCCGTGAGCTATGGCGGAGACAAGAGGCGAGAGCGGCGCATTCCTCCCAACCTGGAAGCAAGCAAAGGTCGGTGCTTCCCCTCTTGCGACAAGCATGGCAGAGACGTGGCAGCGGCGTGCGGCTTCCAGGAGGTAATGTTGACTAACATGGGTAATTTTTTCATGAGCATCAATGCACGATCGAGTAAGTTATTTTCGTATACGTTGACGGTTTACGTGTAATAGACTTATGCTTTACAATTTGCTTATTTGCGTTTGTGTCTGAAACAAGGCGCGTCCCTACTGCGATCACGCGCAGAAGGGACCTCCGCCAAAAAATTTTTCAATGCAAATGGCTAAGTGTATAACATGAAGAGGGTTCAAAACTAAACTCAAAATCCTATTTACCGTACTATCCTCAACTCTTATGTGATGTTCTAGTAGGTAATACGGTTTATGAACACTTTAAATAGGTTAAACACTTGATATTGATGGTTATATATATATATATATATAAACAGAAATCATAAAAAAATTTGTAAAATTTATAGTTACATTATTTATCTCACACATAGACTTATTTGATTAGTTAAATAATTTGTTTATATTTATTACACAAATCATATATTTTTTTAAAACAATGAGTATACTACTCCTTTAATCTAGGATGAAACTAGTAATATAGTTTATTCTTGTAGGCCCACATCTCCATCTACTTAAATTCGGAGGTCCACGTGATAGGCCCACTTGAATAGGCAACCAAGAATTCCTTTACTTTGTTGTGGATTCTCACAATATGTTGCACAAAAGATAGAGCAGAATGTGAGGCTTTAAATGGTATAGGCAAAGGAGCTAAGTCAATTAGCTTTCTAGGTTGATATCTGAGGGTGATCTAGAATGGGCTAAGACCAGTAGTCCTTTTGATGACGCTATTGAAAGCAAATTCAGCAGTGGACAGTAACTTATCCTAATTTCCATAGTGCTCTGCCACAAAACACCTAAGAATGTTACTAAGAGACTTACTCACAACATCAATTTGTTCATCGGACTAAGGGAGATAAGTAGCAAAGAAATTCAGTGTTGTCCCCATTAGTTTCCAAAGAGTTAACCAAAAGTGTCTCACAAATTTTGTCCCTATTAGATACAATAGTGTGTGGCAAACCATGTAAGTGGATAATTTATTCAAAGAATAGACGAGCCACATGAGATGCATCAATAGTTTTGCTACAATGTATAAAATGGGTCATCTTGGAGAAGCGGTCAACTACAACAAAGATAGAATCATAATGAGCACTTCTCCTAAGTTACCCTAATACAAAATCCATGCTCTGATCCTCCTAGGGTCTGTCGGGTATAGGTAGGGGCATGTACATCTGATGACTCTAAATTTCATACCATATTTTTTGCTAATTCCATTGTACTTTTGGGTCTTAATCATGGTCATTTGCTTACTTTTATGCCTTATTTATCAAATGTTTCGGAATCTACACCTTTCTTGGTTTTTGATTAATTTTAGGTAAAAGGCATCATTTTCATGGGTTTTCAAGCAATTTCAATGCATAGACAAGTTCTAATCATCAAGAGGAGACTACACATCGAATTTCAAGCCAAATTGAACTTCATAGAGAAATTACGGTAGTGCCGTAAGGAATTATACGGCCATAATCTGCAAATAACGGCACCTAATTCTGCTACCGTATTATTCGAAGATTAAATTTTTGTCCAAGATTACGGCACCACCGTAATGCTTTTTATGGTGCCGTAATATTAGGCTATTTTCATACAGAGACTTCTGAGGTGACTATGGCACTGTTGTAATGCATTTTATAGTATTGTAATTTTGAGCTATTTCCTTACAGAAACGATTACGGCACTGCCATAATGTTTTTCACAGTGCCGTAATTTCAACCCAGATTTCCGCGATTGCTCGATTCTTCCGCTGTTACTGTTCACGAAAGCTTGCGAAGATGATTTCTTGAGTTTCAGACCATTATTTCTAGATCCAAAAAAAGGGGATTGATCAGAAAGAAGAAGAGGAGATTTTTGGAGCAAAAGGCCCAATTTTGATCAACAATCGGGGGAGAATTTGGAGGAATCACCGCCGCCTTAGGGTTCATCGCCGAGAAGCGTACATACCACCTTAGACACACGAAAAGTTTCAGAGTGAAAGGAGACCGATCGAGGGGAAATCAGCAAAAACAAAGGCGCCGCCACTGTTCATCGCGTTTCCAGGCTAAATTACGGGCTGTAATTTTATTACAGCCTTGTTTAGTAACCTTATCTTTACTCTTTCAGTTTCTGATGCTTCTGAACAATGTTTTATTGTAATTCTTTAATCATGCTAGCTTAAAACCTCTTCGGGACAAGGGGGTGTAGACCTCTTAATTTCTTGATGACAAGATGACCTTTATTTCACCATGATGTTGTTGATATCATAATTTTACTTAAGTGATTTACTTTTTTAATCTTTTCTTGTTTTAATGTTCGGCATGTGTTAGAGTTTGTGGTATGGACTGAAAAATGATTTGCAAAACTTGGAACCCTAAAATTGAGGTTTAGGAACTCATCATAAGAAATTAGTTGTGTTCTTATCTCTATATTTTAGAAGCTTATTAACTTGTTGATACATTGAACTACAAAATATTACTATTTTAGACACAAAAATATGCTAGAGATAGATATTGGATTGTTAGAAACCCTTAAGTAAAACTAGTGGAACTAGGGTATGTGAATACATAGTTTCACTTGAGATTTTGATATCGGGATCGAATGCACGTGAGTGATTCTTAATTCTCTATGTCATGGTTTGCTTTTCAATAAACATAGAATAAATCTGCATGAGAGTGAGAATTATTCTATGCAAATCGTCTGCGCGAGAGCGAGACGATTTCTTAATTAAAGCAAATTACATCTTTATCATAACAAAAATAAACTGATGGGTGTTTAATTATATCTGGACATTGAAATTAAGACGGTTGAACCCCTAGTCCCAATTCTTTCCCTCTGATATTTAGTAAACTTTCCGATCGATTGCTTATATTATATTCAGTTTGCTTAGCTAGTGAGAAATTGATGACACCAAAATATATAGTATATTTTGTATCATTTTTGATATCTTTTCATGCTAAATTGAAGATCTTTTACTTGTTTTCATGATAAATTCATTGAATATTGCAAAGTCTACTTCTATTTTGGTTTTTCATGGCTTTCAGATAAAATGGCACTATTTTTTAGGCATTTTCAAGCAAAATCAAATACATAGAAGGATTACCATCATCAAGAGGTGATCACCCAAGAAATTTCAGGCAAAACGGAGCAATTTATCAAATTACGGCAGTACCGTAATCCATTTTACGGTACCGTAATTTCGGACAGTACCGTAAAATTCGAGCCCTACCGTATTTTGAAGAATTTCCAAACAGAAAGTTTTCTCGATTTTACGGCACTACCGTAAACCAATTTACGGTGCCGTATTTAAGAGCGCTTCAGAACAGAAACATCGCCCGATTTTACGGCACCCCCTTAAAGGATTACATGGGCCGTATTTTCCGATCACTTATGAACAGAAAGTTTCCTCGATTTTACGACACCGCCATAAACCAATTTATGGTACTGTAATTCCTTGACAACATTAGAACAGAAGACTCGAGCGATTTTATGGCAGTGATGTAAGACATTACACTGCTGTAATTTCTATTCTGTACGCGACGCCCGAGTCAATATCAATGCCCGATTCTTGCAGAGAAGATCGCGAGCGATCCAGAGCCTTAAATCAGATGTCGTAAGAAGCAAAGGGAGAGCTTTTCACGAGAGGATTACGGAGAGACCAAAAGCCCCAAATTTCGTGCATTGTCGAGGGAGAAATCGCGATCCACACTGCCGCCTAGGGTTTCGCCACCGCGCTCGATCCAGACGTTCTTCGGCCGTAATTTTCATACTGAAGCTTCGTCTGAAGGAGGAGACAACGTGCCAGAAGTTTCAGACCGAAAGGAGATCAATTGGAAGAGAAATCGAAGAAAAAGGAGTCGCCGGCACTGTTCATCGGCGGTTCTTGCAAAATTACGGCTGTGAAATACTTCACAGCCGTGCTGTATTTTCTATACTTCTCTTTTACTTCAATTTTCGATACTCTGAAACCATGATCTATTGTAATTCCTTCATGATGATAGCTTAAACTACTTTTGGGACATGGGGGAGTAATTCACTTGATTTCCAATGACTAGATGACTATTTTTACTATTTCGTTGAGTTTAATATTACCATGATGATTTTGCTCATGTGATAATTGTACTTAGACTCTCTATAAGTTCATGTTACTAATTATGTTCTTAGAATTTTTGCTTGAGACCGAAAGGTAATTGCTTGAGAATTTGGAACCCTAGAATTGCATGTTAGGATCCCTTCCTTAGGTTAGATCTAATTTGATCTGTTCTAGTATATTAATTGCCATAATTATAACATGAACCTATAGATCGAGTCTATTTGTCAAACATGGAGATCTTGTGCGAAAGCAAGGATCGGAACGTTGGAGATCTATGAGTAAAACTAGTGTTGAGACTCGGATGCACGAAAGTGATCCTCGAATCTCCACTAGAGATTATCAACATTGAATTCGAATGCACGAAAGTGATCCTTGAATTCATTGTTTTATGATTTACTTATCTTCAGCATTGAGAAGAATATTGAGCGAAAGCGAGGATAAATCCCTGTGCGGTTGTTTGCATAAAAGTGAAATAACCCTTTTATTTAGTAAATTACATCTTCATCATGATAAATTTGAACTGACGAAATCCTTTTCTCTCTGATAATTCCGTTTTTAGCTTCCAATTTCTATTCTCACTACTTCGATTAGCCTAGATAGTAAGAAATTAGCTATTTAGTATTCGACAACGTAGGTCCCTGTGGATTCGATACTTTCTTTATTACTTCGAGTATCCATGCACTTGCGGATCACGACAAGTTTTTGGCGCCGTTGCCGGGGACCTTAGTTTTTGTCGATATTAAAGACGTTGAGATTATTGCTAGATTAGGTTTTTATTTACTATTTTTTTTATTTACTGCTTATTTTCTATTTCTTGAAATCACTTGATCTATCTACTTTACATGCGCAGGAGCCTTAGGTCAGAACCACTTGTACCATTGGATCCTGAAATCAATAAGACATTAAGAGTGCGCAGAAAGTTGAGATTAGAAGAGACATCACAAGAAGAATTGGAAGAGACATTCCAACTAGAGTTAGAAGAAGAAATATTAGAGATGGGAGACAATCAGAATAATCAGAGAACACTTAGGGACTATGCAGCCCCTAATCATCATGAAATTCATTCTAGTATAGCTAGGCCAGCAATAGAGGCCAACAATTTTGAGATTAAGCCTGGTACCATTGCAATGTTTCAACAAGATCAGTTTGGAGGATCTCCACTGGAGGATCCCAACCAACACTTGGCCTTATTTCTTGAATTATGTGATACTATTAAATTGAATGGTGTTTCTAGCAATCCATTGAGATTAAGACTTTTTCCTTTCTCTCTTAGGGATCGGGCAAAGACATGGCTTAATTCATACCCAACCAGTACCTTCACCACTTGGAATCAACTGTCCAATTCCTTCTTGAACAAATACTTTCCCCCAAGCAAGACACTGCAGATGAGAAACCAAATTACAAGCTTTCAACAAAGAAGTAGGGAGTCGCTCAGTGAGGCCTCGGAGAGATTCAATGAACTACAGCGGAAGTATCCTCACCATGGACTAGAACTTCAAACTTTACTGCAAATTTTTTATATTACATTATCTGATCAGACTAAAATGATTGTGGATGCTGCTGTAGGAGGAGCTCTTATGAGCAAAACACCAGATGATGCCTTCAGATTGCTAGAGGAGATGACATTGAACCACAATCAATGGACTACCGAGAGGGGAGTACTTTACATGCCTTGTTAAGGTAAGGGTGAAAGTGAAGGATGGCGATCCTTAGAAGAGAAGGTAGACTTTTTGTGCAGTAACTTAAATTCCATGCAAACTGCTTCTGTTTCTGTTATTACTTCTGAAAATTGTGGCAATGATGGTCATACTGCCGAATATTGTAGAATTGTTGATCAGGGTAATGAGCATGTGAATGTCATAGGGAATTATAATCAAAGTAGATCTAATGATCCCTATTCTAGTATATATAACCCTGGATGGAGAAATCACCTCAACCTTTCATGGAAAAACAATAACAATGTAGGGGGGAACACTGAAAACAAAGGATTCCAAAGGCAAAATCCCAACCAAAATCTAAATCAAAATAATGATCAATTTTCTGTGATAAAATCCATGTTTGAAAAAATAATGACCAGTCAAAATCAGTTTGAGCTAAAACAAGATAGAAAAATTGAAGAGTTTATGTCTGATCAAAAACAAATCCTGTCAAATCAAAGTAGACAAATTGAAGAGTTTAAAGAAAGTTTTCATCAAATTAACTCTAGACTGGATAGAGTAGAAGCCCACAACAAAATTCTTGAAAACCAAATTGCACAACATACTAGTGTACCTTACAGACCCCCTAGGAAACTGCTTGCAAAACTTGAGATAAACCCTAGGGAGCACTGTAATGCCATTATGACTAGAAGTGGGAAACAACTAGGAGAACCTAGAGGGAGGTTTGAAAACACTGAAGAAAGACTTAATGATAATGAAAGAGAATTAGAGTTAGGGGAATCTTCTTCACATGAGAAACCCCAAACTTGTTTATCACCTCAAAAGGGTGATGAACCAAAAGGGGAGGAATCATGTGAGAAAGACAATCCTAAACCTAATTTGCCTGATCCTTACCAGCCACCAATACCTTTTCCTCAAAGGTTGGTTCAACATAAACTAGACAAAAAGTTTGGCAAATTTCTTGAAATCCTAAAAAAGCTTTATGTTAACATTCCTTTTATTGAAGCTATTACTGAAATGTCATCTTATGCCAAGTTTTTAAAGGAAATTTTGTCTAGTAAAAGGAAATTAGATGATTATGGTACATGCACTGTTACTTTAACTGAAGATTGTAGTGCTATCATACAGAACAAACTGCCACCTAAACTGAAAGATCCAGGTAGTTTTTCTATACCTTGTTCAATAGGCACTATGGCTTTTGACCGAGCCTTATGGGACCTCGGTGCAAGTGTGAGCCTAATGCCTCTTTCTACTTACAGGAAACTAAATCTTGGAGAGCTAAAGCATACATCCATATCCTTACAGCTCACGGATTCATCGGTAAAGTATCCTGTAGGCATATTAGATAATGTCCCTATACAAATTGGTAAGTTTTTCATACCTGCAGATTTTGTAGTGTTAGACATGGAGGTAAATTCTAGAAATCCTATCATTCTTGGTAGACCATTATTGGCCACAGCTAAAGCAAATATTGATGTGAAAGAAGGAAAGATTACTTTTGATATATGTGACAACATGATTGAATTTAATCTTAATGATTCATTGAATAAACTTTCAAACTCAGGATCTTGTTGTAGCGTTGAAGTATTTAATGATGAAATTTATGATGTTTCAAGTTTGTTTGAGGAGACCTCAAATAATGAATCTAACAATCTTTTTGAGGGTGTTGATGAGAAATTGCAAAAAAAAAAAAAGACAAGGAGGAAGAAAAGAAGAGAAAACTCTAGATTGATTGACAAATTAGAGGAGATTATGAGCAAATTTGGATACTGTTTCAAGATTGAGCCTTTTGTTGCAATATCAGAGAGGAAGTCTAGGAATTCACGATCAAACCCGAGTATTAAAGGGTCAAGCTAATGACCTTTAAATTAGCGCTTCTTGGGAGGCAACCCAAGCTTCCTAACCTCTATTTTGTTTTCTTTAACTTAATTTTAGCTTGATACTAATTTTTCTTTTATTTTTGTAGGTAAATTTTGATTTGGAGCAAATTATGGTACTACTGTAAAGTATTTTACGGCACCATATTTTTAACCACTTTCGATCAGAAAGTTGCCACGATTTCACGGTACTACCGTAAGGTATTATACGGTACCGTATTTTGGTTCCAAAATCCACCCGAGAGTTTCCTTATTTTTACGGTACCACCGTAAGGTACTCTACAGTACCGTATTTCCACAAAATTTTATTTTTTGATTTTTTGAATTTTTAATTTTTGAAATTTTTTTTTTTTGCTGCTTGATTTTTACGGCAGGTACCGTAAGCACCTTTACGGTACCATATTTTCGTGTCATTTTTTATCAGAAAACTGTTGAGATTTTACGGCGGTACCGTAAGACATTTAACGGTACCATATTCTCCATCTAGTTTCGAACAGAAAGCCGTCGAGAGTTTACGGCAGTGCCGTAAGAAATAACACTACCGTAATCCGTTTTCTGGCACGCGAGCCCTGTGCCGTATTTAGGGTTTCGACCGAACCATTTTTAGGGTTTTTACCCTCGATCTCACTCATTTTCGAGCCATCCTTGGATTTTCGACCATCTCCGACCTTCAGTGGATGCCAGCGACCACTTTCGTTCAGTTTTCATCGTCGATTAGGTAACCGATTCTCTGATTTTTCCGATTTGGCGAGTTTTCACCAATTTTCGCCCCTTTCGCTCGTTCTCGCTCGATCCTCCACCATTTTAAGTGAGTTTTGTTTCTATTCACTCGTGAGAGGATGAACTTTCAACCCTTTGTTGTTTAAAAAGAATTTGGGTCGATTTGACAGATGATTTGAACTGAAATAGGTTGAAACGTGGTAAAGTTACTGTTCATTCACGGTTTTGATAATTTTTGAGCTGGAGTTATAAGTTGATTTTCACTTCATATTTACTTGGTTAGTGTTATTCATGATGTTGAAACTATGATTCATACCTGCCATATTGATATTGAGATTGAGATTATATGCTCTGTTTATGCCCTGTTTTGATCATATTAGAACACATTGATAGGACGGCATTCGACTTGAATTGAACTGTATTATTGTTTTGCTGCCATTAAGTTGTGAGTTTACAGCCATGCCAAGAACAAAGTCAATTTGTCAAAGAGAATCAGGGAGTCGAAAAGAAAAAGGGAAGGCCCCTGCAAGATCGTCTCAACCACAAAACCCATATGGAATCATATTCAGGAATGAGATGCAGGAGGCTAGATACAACAAGCTGTTGGAAAGAAAAATCATAAACACAAAGTATGCTGATCAGAGGACTCTTGAAGCCTTGGGGCTTTATGACGATATACTTTGGATGTTTGAGAGAATCCAAGCCAAGCAGTTCTTCCAGATGACTCCGCACACCTATTTGCCACTTGTCTTGGAGTTCTTGAGTAGTTTGATAATTGAATTGAAGGAGTATTCTCATGGCCCTGCAGAGGGAGAAATCAGTTTCAGATTAGCAAATGAAGAAAGAAAACTTACCTTGCAAGAAGTTAGAGACATCTTTGGAGTGAGCATAGGAGGGTACACTGAGATACCCCAAGGATTCATGGAGAGAATATTTTGGAACGAGATCACAAATGAGAACCACTTCTATGTTGTGTCTGCCAGAGCCTCAAAATCATGAACCCTGGTATCAAGTATGCTCATCGGGTTCTGGCACACACAGTATTTGGGTGAGGAGATAGTGACGACATGGTCCGTCAACACGAGCTGTACTTTCTCTGGGGCATGCTCAATGGATTCGCAGTGGATGTTGCTTATTTTATGGTTAAGCATATGGACAAGGTAGCCAGGGCGACTAGAGGGTTAGTGGTGATAGGAGGTTTGATTACTCCTATAGCTAGACATTGTGGGATTGAGCCCTATGGAGTCGAGTTGGCAAGGGGGAATGCAAGGCTCGACATCGAGTCTTGTATAGCAATGGAGATGATCGTTAGAGAGGGTGACACCTTTTGTTTGGTCCTTGGACCAGATACCCCTACTCTTCCTTTACCCCATGTCCAGAAAACCACTGTCAGAGAAAGAGACAACTGGAAGATACCTCCTAGAGCAGCAGAAGCGGCTTTTACTCCACCACTGACCACAGTTCCACCACCACCCACCTGGGGTGGAAGGGGTGATCCATATGGGATGGAGTCACAACCACATGATTCTGCACAGGCAGCCGGTCCATCTTCACAGAGCACCAGGGCTGGTTTTGCTAGCTACCATGATCCTGGTTTTCAGGCGTTGACAGCACAGATGTATAATCAAGAACGCCACCAGGAGAGGATGGAAGAGACTCTGGGGCACATCCAGAGGGATATGGAGCGGTTATGTGATCATATGGAATATATGGGTAATTTCCTTTTTGACCGCTTTGGTTATGCAGATCATCGAGATTATGGATACCAGGGTGATCAAGAAGGAACACCATATTATGACCCCATGGAGGCTGCTGCGGGAGATTCAGAGGCTACACGATCAGATGGCGACGAGTAGATATTTTGTGAGTATTGTTCTCCTTTACTTCTTTACCATACTGTGTTTTCCCATATATATCTCATTGATTTTTCATATGATGAAGGGAAGGATGACACTTCATGATCGCCGCCACTGATTTTTGATATTGTGTTTTCTCTCTGATAATTCCATTTTTAGCTTCCAATTTCTATTCTCACTACTTCGATTAGCCTAGATAGTAAGAAATCAACTATTTAGTATTCGACAACGTAGGTCCCTGTGGATTCGATACTTTATTTATTACTTCGAGTATCCGTGCCCTTGTGGATCACGACAGAAATCAATTCTTTGGTACTTAACAACGAGGTCTCTGTGGTTCGATAACTTTTTATTACTTCGAGTATCCGTGCACTTGCGGACACAACAAGTTTTTGACACCGTTGCTGGGGACCTTGGTTTTTGTTATTATTGAAGAAATTGGAAGTATTACTAGACTAGGTTTTGTTTTGTTTTATGCTTTTCTTTTTGAAATCTTCAGAAGCTGAGAGTAATTATGTTTTCTACACTTTTCTTGCATATTTTGAGTTTATTTGATCTTCTTACTTGTGCATGCCCTGGAATCTTAGATAAGGTCCTCTAGTTCCCTTAGACCCTGAAATTAACAAAACTCTTAGACTGAACAGGAGACTCAGATTTGATGAAAGGCAAGAAGAAACAGTAGTCATGGTAGACAGAAGATTACGTAGGGACTATGCAGCTCCTAATCCACAGGAGATACACTCAACCATTGCTAGACCAGCTATAGAGGCTAATAACTTCAAAATCAAGCCTGCTTTTCTATCCATGATTCAGCAGAATCAATTTGGAGGATCCTCACTCGAAGATCCTAATCAACATCTTGCTTTATTTCTTGAATTATGTGATACAATTAAAATTAATGGTGTTTCTAATGAAGCATTGAAACTCAGATTGTTTCCTTTTTCTCTCAGGGAACGCACACGTTCCTGGCTTCAAACTCAACCTACTGGAACATTCACTACATGGGAATAACTCTCTAATGTTTTTTTGACAAAGTATTTCCCACCTAGCAAGACGATCCATTTAAGAAACCAGATCACTAGCTAGCTTTGCACAGCGAGACGGCGAATCTTTGAGCGAGGCATGGGAGCGTTTCAACGAGTTACTACGGAAGTGTCCTCACCATGGCCTTGAAAAATGAGTTTTAATACATACTTTTTATAATGGTTTACTTTATAATACCCGTCTGGTTGTTGATGCTGCTGCAGGAGGAGCCCTTATGAGCATGACTATTGAAGATGCTTTCACTTTGCTTGTGTTGGGGTATGCCCTTAAGGCTAATGTTTGAGGCCTTGGGAATGTATCAGTATCATGTAATAAACTTTTATGTTTATAAAGGCATGGTTGTTATTCAGTTTGTTACATTGTCTGCTGCAATAATTGTACTTCTGAATAATGTCTCAAAGCTGTTCAGCTGGGCTGACATGCTATAAAGTCCTTAGTCGAGATATCTTGGTGAACATGAGACAGCCTTGATATGATTGAGACTAATATGTGTTCTAATCTTATAGGATGCTTCGAGCATGGAATAAGATGTAGACTCATGGGTACATTGGATGTACTAGACAGACCCTACTAGGATATTCAATTGCTTGTCACAATGTGAATAAATCCTTGATTACGACAAGTGGCACATTTCCTCTGACTTGAGATCACTTGTGTTTTCTAAATGATGATTGTCATTGTTTTGAGGTAGTTCAATATCATTTGAAACATAATGATTATAGACTATCTTGGATGGTGAGCATGAGTCAGGTTAGGGCACTAGTGATAGACATAGGATTGCCGTCTCCTTAATTGGAGTGTGATGTTCTAAAGGGGCCCCCTGGATGAGATGATTGAGAATAGTGTATGGCCATACCCAGGTGACTATGTTCATCTGATCTAATCATGCTCATCATATTAGAGTTACAAGCTTGACACGCTTGTCCAATAAGAACATCCAGTGGCAAAGGAAACATGCATGCCTTGTGAGTTGGATTCACACTTGTGCTGTGGTTTGGGTGTAGTCTTGGAAGACTCTTTTCTTTATATCGGGAGACAGTGATGTGTTGCTAGATACCCCTCACTGATCGTGATAACGTGAGTTATCGTTACCGACATTTAAAGAAAACCCTCAGGGTCGCACAATTTGATGATATGGCTTACTTAAGTCAGATCGTGTGGACTGAATTGTTCAGGTTCAGTTTAAAGGGATTTAATCTCTGATTGTAAGTGAGATCTGGTCTGATCATGTTTGATTGATTAGGGCTTGAGATCAGTAAGCTTCGATCGAGAGAATGAATGCTAGATCAGTGAGATCAGCAGCATCAAGAGATCGACGGTCAGATCAAGAGCCTTAGGGTTTATTGTGGTCTGGACTTATTGCTTGGTTTATTTGGTTATTAAACCAAACCAAATTGAACCAGCTCATTGAGTGAGCGTGTGGTTCAAATTGAGAGGAGTTTGCGATAGGGGTAAACCCATGATCGCATGTGAGTAAGTGGCTTTCTATTTTTAGAAAGCATGATCACATACGTGACCACTACTCACGTTCACGCCTAAGGCGCTCTACTCTCTCGCTTCTCCTCCTCTCTCGTCGCCAACTTGAGTATTCGACTTGCACTCTCGTGTGGAGAAGTGTAGACGGAAAAAGGAGGAAGTGTTCGGCCAAGCAAGGTGATCTTTCCCTTCCATTCGACAACGACTTCTTGGAACCTTGCTAGCACAAGGAGCACCAAAGAAGAGTAGGCGACACCAATTGTGTGCGTCACCTTTGGAGAAGGAGCACTTGCGCCTTTCCTTCCAAGACACCATCTAAGCGATGGCAATGGTAAGAATCCCTTTCTAATGAAAGTTGAACATGTTACATGCTATGCGATCTTGTTAGAAATCCTAGATTCCGCTAGAGGTTTTTGTTGTGCCTCCTATAGGGTTTCGCCCCCCCTTGTTCTAGGGGACTTTCAATTGGTATCAAAGCCAGGTTATTGCATGCTAATATGTTTGCTTTCTATGTGATCCTATGCAATGATCTATATGTTACATGCGCTAGTTGAGATAGGCAAATTTTACATGCTTGTTAGAGATGTTTTTATTTCTCCTAGGCGCATGTTTTCTTGTTGGCGCATATGTATGTTTTCTCAAAACTTCTTATACTTGCGCGACTCATTATAGATCTAAGGCCCTGCATTAAACCCTTAGACGGGTTATTAGGGTTGAAGTCATCCCCTAGGTTAGATCCAGACAGTCTGATCAGACCATCTGACAGCCTTGATGGGTTGACCAGATAGCACCTGTGCGATAGCACCTGGTGGCTATAGGTCGACTGCAGACAGGCGTGTAGCGATGTCTGATTGAGACGACTAGCGAACACACATGAGTTAGGCCCGGGGTCACACCCGCTTGCCAGAGCTCATGAGGGTTGTTCGGCCCTGGCGCATGCATGGTTGACCTTTTGGTCGACTCAAGTCAGTTAGGACTTGGTGCATGCAAGGGCAGTGGATCTGACTAGGTTGGATGAGTGGATCCCTAGTAATGGACCGTTGTAAGGTTGTAGGACAAATAAGGAAATTAAAATTGATGCCTATGGGGTTTTCGAAATTTAATTTTCATGATTGGATCACATGTTGCTTGATGCCTATGTTTGTTTATTTAATTCTTATGTGGGCTGCCCATGTTAAATGTGTGCTGTGCTGGGGCCTGCGTGCCTGGAATTTAAAGTTGTAAATTAATTATTGTGATCTGCGTATCACATTGTATTTAATTTATAAAGTGTAATTGACCTGCGTGTCAATCTTGTCTAGATAGATTAATTTGTAAATTAATCAGACAAGAGCACAGAGCACACTTGGCAGAGGCGCATGCAGCAGTGGCTTGACCAGGAGGGAGGTCCAGGGTTCGACTCTGGGACCAGGCGCATTTTTCCTGGTGGGCGCACCTTGAGCTGCAGTGGGCGCTTGGCCCCTGGGTTGGGCCAGATGAGCAGCAAAAGACCCATGAAGAAAAGCAAGTGAAGACTTAAGTTAATTAAGGTCTTACTTAGGCTATGGGCTTTTACCACATAAGATCCATGCTTTCTTTTATTGTTTAAATAAGTAGAACAGCATGATTTATTTATCTTCTGCTATCACCATAGGAATTGCATGATAGTGAAGAAGATAAAAGACCGTTAAAATCCAACGCTAAAATATCAAGCTCGTATGCCTTCTGACGCGAAACCTCACTGTTCTGATTATCGTTGGAGCCGTGTTGTACCCACTCAGTGGGCACGTCCATCTATCTCCAGACGGTGCGAGATTACACCTGCGTGTTACAGAGAAGGGATTTATCGCTTCTCGTTGCTCAGCATAGCACGTGGTGGTCCAGGGAGTAGGTCGGGTCAGCTTGACCATATAGGCTACATATGTGGCGCATATGGTAGCGCATGGAGGCAGCCATCTGTGGGGTCAGAGATTGTGTTGTACCAACTCAGTTGGCACAGTCTGCTGGATTGCCCAGATGAAGGAGAATCGCACGGGTTGGCGATTGGCTGGGACAGCCTACCAGAAATTAGTGCTTGTACTCTCTGTGCATCTTATCTCGCCTGAGCGGGACGCGGAGACCAAGTATGAAATCTGGATCCCATCTCACTAAAAGAGTTCTACTCTTTCGGGCTGTTTTGCTGGATTTTTCAGCCAGATAAAATAGTGAGAAAAAGAATCATTCTTAAGTCCTGAATTGATTCTTTACATTGATACTGACCTTGTTGTTCTTGCATTGTTGTAGATACCTGCAGCAACGAACACCATGAGCTTCAATGTGCGATCCCTTCTGGAAAGGGAGAAGTTTGCTGGGCCAAACTTCTCAGACTGGTTCGGACACCTTAAGATTGTTCTTAAGGCAGAGAGGAAACTGTATGTCCTCGAGACGGCGATCATGCCTCAGCCCGCTCCGAACGCCGCAAGGGCGGTTCGGGAAGCTTATGAAAAGCACGTCAATGATAGCATTGATGTCACTTGCCTGATGCTAGCGTCTATGACGCCACCGCTGCAGCGTCAGCATGAGGATATGTCTGCTATAGACATGATAGCAAACCTCAAGATGCTGTATGCTGCACAGGCGAGGACAGAACGCTATAATCTGACAAAGCTGTTCTTTCAGAGCAAACTGGCTGAAGGGAGCCCAGTGGGAGCTCACGTGCTCAAGATGATTGGGCACAAGGAGGCTCTAGAGAAACTGGGGCATACCATCAACCAGGAGCTTGCTGTAGACATTATTCTGCAGTCTCTCCCGCCCTCTTTCGATGCGTTCATCATTAACTTTAATATGAACAAAATCGATTGTACTCCGGCAGAGCTGCTGAATATGCTCTTGACTACTGAGGAAACTCTGAAGGGAAAGCCTTCAACCTCTGTCTTAATGGTTCCTTCAAGGAACAACAAGAAGAAGGGGAAGAAGGGCAAGGCCCCTGTCAAGAGTTACAGCAAGGCTCTGAAGCAAAAAGTCAAGCGGTCAAAGGAATACAGATGTTTCCACTGTGGCCAGCTGGGTCACTGGAAAAAGGACTATAAAGCGCTCCAAGGAGATAAGAGGGGAAGCATCGCTTCTGGCTCAGGTATATACGTGACGGAAGTCATGGTTTCATCTTCTTCTATATCATGGGTGTTGGACACTGCATGTGGAGTTCACATTTGTTCAAATGTATAGGAACTCAAGAGAAGAAGACAGGTGGGACAGCATGAGGTGGACCTACGAGTTGGAAATGGGGCACGGGTTGCTGCTGTTGCTGTAGGAGACTATTTCATCTCTTTGCCATCTGGGCTTGTATTAGAACTAAACAGTTGTTATTTTGTTCCCAGCATTACTAAGAATATTATCTCCATTCCTGCTCTTGTCAGGAAGGGATTTTCCTTTGAATGCAATATTTCAAAGTGTGTTTTAACTTTTGATAATATTGTTTATGCTACTGATTCAATTAACAATGGGTTATTCATGTTGGACATGGAATGTTCTATACAAAATATTGATATTAAGAAAGCCAAGTATGCTGATGACAGCACCTTGCTATGGCATAGTCGTTTAGGCCATATTAACAAGAAACGCATTAAGCGGTTGCATGATCATGGACTGCTGGGATCATTCTCCTGTGAGGAGATTGATACATGCAAGGCTTGTTTAATGGGTAAAATGACGAAGTCACCTTTTCCTAATAAAGGTCAAAGGGCTTCAGGTTTGCTTGACCTTATACACAGTGATGTGTGTGGGCCATTTAGTAAACATGCCAGAGGTGGCTATCAGTACTTCATTACCTTTACTGATGATTTCAGTAGATATGGGTATGTCTATTTAATGAGACATAAAAGTGAATCTTTTGACAAGTTCAAAGAGTTCAAGAATGAAGTACAGAATCAGCTAGGCCGAAGTATCAAGGCACTTCGTTCTGATCGAGGTGGAGAATACCTAAGTCATGCGTTTACTGACTATCTGAAGGAGTGTGGGATTATCTCACAGCTCACTCCGCCAGGAACACCGCAATGGAATGGTGTGTCCGAGAGGAGAAATAGAACGTTACTTGATATGGTTCGTTCTATGATGAGTCAGGCTACTCTTCCATATTCCTTTTGGGGATTTGCACTGGAAACAGCTGCAAAGGTACTAAACCGAGTGCCATCCAAGGCAGTTTCTAAGACGCCATATGAGTTATGGTATGGGAAACAGCCGAGCTTGACATTTATCAGGATCTGGGGCTGCGAGGCTTATGTCAAAAAGCTCGCCTCTGGGAAACTAGAGAGCAGATCTGACAAATGTATCTTTGTCGGTTACCCTAAGGAAACTAAGGGTTATTATTTCTACGATCCCAAAGAGAACAAGGTATTTGTTGCTCGGACGGCCATATTTCTTGAGAAGGAGTTTCTTCTGCAAGAGGCCAGTGGGAGAGAAATAAAGCTGGATGAGAATCCAGAGGAAGAACAAAGTAGCCAAGCACAGTTGGATGAGCCTGAGCCGGTGGATCAGGTTACTCAACAACCTGAGGCTCAGATATCACGGGAACCGCGAAGATCGGGAAGGATCCATCGACAGCCTGAGCGCTATGACGGAGTCTACATCATTGATAATGATGAACCCCTCACTTATGCGGATGCGGTCAGTGGACCGGAGTCAGCGAGATGGCTTGAAGCTATGCGCGCCGAGATGGACTCCATGTCAGATAACCAAGTCTGGGATTTGGTTGATCCGCCTCCGGGAGTTATCCCTATAGGCTGTAAATGGATCTTCAAGAAGAAGATTGACATGGATGGTAATGTGGTTACCTATAAAGGCAGGCTAGTTGCGAAAGGTTTCAAACAAATCTACGGGATAGATTATGATGAAACTTTCTCACCTGTAGCTATGTTTAAGTCTATTCGGATTCTTTTCGCGATAGCTGCATATTATGATTATGAGATCTGGCAAATGGATGTGAAGACAGCTTTCCTGAATGGAAATCTGGATGAGGATGTGTATATGACACAACCAGAAGGTTTCACTAATCCATCTGATCGTCATAAGATATGCAAGTTAAAGAAGTCTATTTATGGACTTAAACAAGCATCGAGAAGCTGGAATATTCGTTTTGATGAATCAATCTCTGAGTTTGGTTTCATCAAGAATGAGGATGACCCGTGTGTATATAAGAGGTTTAGTGGGAGCGTGATTACTTTTCTAGTCCTCTATGTCGATGATATCTTGATCATTGGAAACGATATTCCTGAAATGCATGCGGTTAAGGCATGGTTAAGGAAGTGTTTCCAGATGAAAGATCTAGGAGAAGCAGCCTATGTATTAGGTGTGAAGATCTACAGGGATAGATCTAAGAGACTTCTCGGGCTGTGCCAGAGTACTTACATCGATAAAGTCCTGGAGAGATTTCATTTAGAGAATTCTAAAAGAGGATATCTTCCAGTCAGACATGGTCTGAATCTTTTGAAGAGTCAGTGTCCACAAACACAAACTGAGAAAGATGAAATGGACAATACGCCTTATGCTTCGGCTATTGGGTCCATTATGTATGCGATGTTGTGTACTCGCCCAGACGTCGCTTACGGGTTAAGCGTGACCAGTCGGTTCCAAAGTAATCCAGGTCAGGCACACTGGATTGCAGTCAAGAACATTTTAAAATATCTGCGGAGGACCAAAGATATGTTCTTGATATATGGTGGTCAGGAAGAACTCAGTATTGAAGGATATACTGACGCTTCGTTCTAGTCTGACCAGGATGATTTCCGATCGCAATCAGGCTATGTTTTTAGCTTGAATGGAGGAGCAGTGGTGTGGAAGAGTTTCAAACAGTCAACTGTTGCTGATTCCACAACAGAAGCCGAGTATGTTGCAGCCTCGGAAGCATCCAAGGAGGCAGTGTGGATTCGTAAGTTCGTGAGAGAACTTGGTGTTGTTCCTTCGAGTGCAGATCCTTTGGTTATCTTCTGTGATAACACTGGAGCAATCGCACAAGCAAAGGAACCACGGTCGCACCAGAAGTCCAAGCACATACAGAGACGGTTTCACTTGATCCGGGAGATCATAGATCGTGGCGAGATCAAAGTCTGCAAGGTTCATACAGATGACAATCTGGCAGACCCGCTTACTAAGCCTCTGGCGCAGCAGAAGCATGAGAAGCACTGTAATAATATGGGTTTGAGATTTCTCAACCATTAGATTAAGTGCAAGTGGGAGATTGTTGGGGTATGCCCTTAAGGCTAATGTTTGAGGCCTTGGGAATGTATCAGTATCATGTAATAAACTTTTATGTTTATAATGGCATGGTTGTTATTCAGTTTGTTACATTGTCTGCTGCAATAATTGTACTTCTGAATAATGTCTCAAAGCTGTTCAGCTGGGCTGACATGCTATAAAGTCCTTAGTCGAGATATCTTGGTGAACATGAGACAGCCTTGATATGATTGAGACTAATATGTGTTCTAATCTTATAGGATGCTTCGAGCATGGAATAAGATGTAGACTCATGGGTACATTGGATGTACTGGACAGACCCTACTAGGATATTCAATTGCTTGTCACAATGTGAATAAATCCTTGATTGCGACAAGTGGCACATTTCCTCTGACTTGAGATCACTTGTGTTTTCTAAATGATGATTGTCATTGTTTTGAGGTAGTTCAATATCATTTGAAACATAATGATTATAGACTATCTTGGATGGTGAGCTTGAGTCAGGTTAGGGCACTAGTGATAGACATAGGATTGCCGTCTCCTTAATTGGAGTGTGATGTTCTAAAGGGGCCCCCTGGATGAGATGATTGAGAATAGTGTATGGCCATACCCAGGTGACTATGTTCATCTGATCTAATCATGCTCATCATATTGGAGTTACAAGCTTGACACGCTTGTCCAATAAGAACATCCAGTGGCAAAGGAAACATGCATGCCTTGTGAGTTGGATTCACACTTGTGCTGTGGTTTGGGTGTAGTCTTGGAAGACTCTTTTCTTTATATCGGGAGACAGTGATGTGTTGCTAGATACCCCTCACTGATCGTGATAACGTGAGTTATCGTTACCGACATTTAAAGGAAACCCTCAGGGTCGCACAATTTGATGATATGGCTTACTTAAGTCAGATCGTGTGGACTGAATTGTTCAGGTTCAGTTTAAAGGGATTTAATCTCTGATTGTAAGTGAGATCTGGTCTGATCATGTTTGATTGATTAGGGCTTGAGATCGGTAAGCTTCGATCGAGAGAATGGATGCTAGATCAGTGAGATCAGCAGCATCAAGAGATCGACGGTCAGATCAAGAGCCTTAGGGTTTATTGTGGTCTAGACTGATTGCTTGGTTTATTTGGTTATTAAACCAAACCAAATTGAACCAGCTCATTGAGTGAGCGTGTGGTTCAAATTGAGAGGAGTTTGCGATAGGGGTAAACCCATGATCGCATGTGAGTAAGTGGCTTTCTATTTTTAGAAAGCATGATCACATACGTGACCACTACTCACGTTCACGCCTAAGGCGCTCTACTCTCTCGCTTCTCCTCCTCTCTCGTCGCCAACTTGAGTATTCGACTTGCACTCTCGTGTGGAGAAGTGTAGACGGAAAAAGGAGGAAGTGTTCGGCCAAGCAAGGTGATCTTTCCCTTCCATTCGACAACGACTTCTTGGAACCTTGCTAGCACAAGGAGCACCAAAGAAGAGTAGGTGACACCAATTGTGTGCGTCACCTTTGGAGAAGGAGCACTTGCGCCTTTCCTTCCAAGACACCATCTAAGCGATGGCAATGGTAAGAATCCCTTTCTAATGAAAGTTGAACATGTTACATGCTATGCAATCTTGTTAGAAATCCTAGATTCCGCTAGAGGTTTTTGTTGTGCCTCCTATAGGGTTTCGCCCCCCCTTGTTCTAGGGGGACTTTCAGCTTGAGGAGATGGCTTTGAATCACAACCAATGGACCACTGAGAGGAGTGATATATCGTCCGCCACATGGTAAGAATGAAAATGATAACTGGTGTAACTTGGCTGAAAAGGTAGATTCTTTGAGCAATAGATTTGATTCTTTTCAAATGCAAACTACTGTAGTTTCATCTTCTCCTATACGTGATATTTGTGGTAATCATAGACATTATACTGAGGAGTGTAAGGTAATTGCTAATCAGGGTTCAGAACAAGTTAATGCAGTAGGAGGGTACAATCAAAGTAGAAATAATGACCCTTATTCTAATACTTATAACCCTGGATGGAGAAATCACTCAAATATATCATGGAAGAGTAATAAGGGAACACAAATAGATTCTATACCTCAATTTCAATCTAGGAATTCCAATCCTAAACCACCTAAGTCTAGTTTAGAGGTGATGTTTGAGAAATTTATGAGCACCCAAATGAAAACAAAATGAAGATGTAAACGAAACTCTCAAACAAATCAATTATAGGATGGATAGTATGAACTCTATGATGGATAACATGAATTCCCATACCAAAATGCTAGAAAATCAAATGGCACAACAGGCTAGCACTTCTTATAGACCCCCAGGGAAATTACCTGCTAAACCTGAACCAAACGCTAGGGAGCATTGTAATGCTATCACTACCAGGTGTGGAAAACAGTTAGATCAACCAAGGGGTAGACTTGATGATGATGAGGAAGAGCCTAACATTGACCTTAGCAGTGAACCGGGCTTAGAGGCACGACCTGCATGAGCAGTCCCATCTAGCTCATCACCTCATAAGAGTGATGAGCTTAAGGGTGATGAGCCACGCCAGCCTGATGCTCCTAGACCTAGCTCACCTGCTCCATATAGGCCACCTATACCCTTTCCCCAGAGGTTAGTTCAAGCTATGTTATATAAGCAATTTAGGAAGTTTTTTGATGTTTTGAAAAAGCTTTACATTAATATTCTATTCACTGATGCTTTATCTCAAATGCCCACATATGCCAAATTTTTTAAAGAAATTTTGTCTAATAAGAGAAAGATAGAGGACTATGGTACTATGGCATTAACTGAAGAGTGTGGTGCCATCATTCAAAACAAATTGCCACCGAAACTAAAGGATCGAGGTAGTTTCTCTATTCCTTGTTTGATTGGGAGTATGGCTTTTGACCGAGCCTTATGTGATTTGGGGGCTAGTGTGAGCCTAATGCCTTTATCCAATTGCAGGAAACTGGACACGGGGGCTCCCAAACCAACTTCAATATCTTTGCAGCTTGCTTACCGTTCAGTTAAGTATCCGGTAGGGATTCTTGAGGATGTTTCTATCTAGGTTGATAAGTATTTTGTTCCAACAGATTTTGTAGTCATAGTGATGGAGGGAGATGCTAAAATTTCAATCATACTTGGTAGACGGTTCTTAGCTACTGTAGGGGCACTCATTGATGTGAAGAACGGTAAACTCACTCTAAATATTGGTCATAACAAAATTAAGTTTGATCTGAATGATTATATGAAGAAACCTTCATACACCGGTTTTTGCTGTAGTGTACACTCTGTGGATGATACTGTTTATGATCTTAGTGATTTGTTTGTTGAAACTTGTGAATTCAAATCTGATTTTGATAGCAATTTAGATTCTAATGTTGAATTTCATAATTTAACTATTTGTGATAAGAATGAGGAAGAGAAGGTCCCAAAAGTAGAACTTAAGACTTTACCTGATAATCTTCGTTATGAATTTCTTGGACCTAATTCTACTTACCCTGTCATTGTTGATGCATTACTTAATGAAAGGGAGACTGGTTTGCTTATAAAGGAATTGAGAATTCATAGGAAGGTAATTGGATATACTATTGATGATTTGAAAGGAATAAATCCTTCTTTTTGTATGCACAGGATTTTGATGGAAGAGGAGCACAAGCCATATGTGGATTTTTAGAGGAGACTTAACCCATCCATGAAGGAAGCAGTGAAGAAGGAGGTACTGAAACTACTTGATGCAGGTATTATCTATCCTATCTCCGATAGTAAATGGGTTAGTCATGTACATTGTGTTACTAAAAAAGGGGGAGTCACTATAATGAAAAACAAAGATGATGAGCTGATTCCTGTAAGAACAGTAACTAGTTGGCGTATGTGCATAGACTATAGAAAATTGAATGCGACTACTAGGAAAGACCACTTCCACTTATCTTTTATTGATCAAATAGTTGAGAGACTTGCAAATCATTCTTATTTATATTTTCTTGATGGATACTCTGGATTTTTCCAAATTGCCATTCACCATGATGACCAAGATAAAACCACCTTCACTTGTCCATATGGTACTTTTGCATATAGGAGAATGCCATTTGGATTGTGTAATGCACCTGCTACTTTTCAGAGGTGTATGATGGCTATATTTTCTGAATTTATTGAGGATTTCATGGATGTTTTCATGGATGATTTTTCTGTCTATGGCTTTTCTTTTGATGATTGTTTGGCTAGCTTATCTCGAGTCTTGCAAAGGTGTGAGGATACTAACCTTGTTCTTAACTTTCTTGGTTAGGCAAGGAATAGTTCTTGGGCATCTAATTTTAGAAAGGGGAATAGAAGTCGACAAAGACAAAATTAAGGTGATTGAGAAGTTGAGCCGCCCATTACGGTCAAAGAGATTAAAAGTTTTTTAGGACGTGCAAGATTTTACCAGCGTTTCATTAGGGATTTCTCTAAACTTGCTAAGCCACTTATAGATTTACTTTGCAAAGATGCTAAATTCTACTTTGATGAAAATTATTTGTCTGCTTTTCAGAAACTGAAGGAAGCTCTGATTTCAGCGCCTATCATGTAGCCCCCAGACTGGAGTTTGCCCTTTGAGCTCATGTGTGACGCTAGTGACTTTGCAGTAGGAACGGTGCTAGGGCAGAGAAAAGAGAAGAAGCCTTATGTTATCTACTATGCTAGCAAGACTTTGGATGATGCACAAAAGAACTACACGACTACAGAAAAGGAACTTTTGGCCATAGTTTTTGATTTTGATAAATTTAGGTCATATTTGATTAACTCTAAAGTTGTGGTGTATACTGATCATGTAGCAGTAAAGTATTTGATGCAAAAGAAAGAAAGTAAACCGTGACTTCTTAGACGGGTATTACTTTTGCAAGAGTTTGATTTGGAAATCAAAGACAAAAAGAGATCGAAAAATTTAGTTGCAGATCATCTTTCAAGGATAACTGTAGAAGTTGATAAAAGTGATTCAATCAACGATTCCTTCCCTGAAGAACAACTCTTGAGTATTGAACAGATCGAGGCTCCGTGGTATGCTAATATCATGAATTATCTTGTTGCTAATGTTTGTTCTCTTGATCTGAGTTATCAAGGAAAGAAGAGATTCTTAGCTGAGGCAAAACACTATTTTTGGGATGAGCCTTATGTATCAAGAAGATGTGCAGATGACATATTTAGAATATGTATCCCCGAAGAGAAGATCAAGGATATAATATTTTAGTGTCATGGATCAACTTATGGAGGGCATGCTAGTACCGAGAAGACTATTTTTAAAGTATTACAATCTTGATTTTATTGGCCCTCCATCTTTAAAGATGCTAGAAATTTTATAATGTCTTGTGATAGTTGTCAAAAGACATGGAACATCAACAAGAGGAATGAGATGCCATTGTCCACTATACTTGAAGTTGAAATATTTGATGCTTGGGGGATCGATTTTATGGGACCGTTTCCATCATCTAGAGGTAATAAATATAAACTTGTGGCAGTAGATTATGTTTCCAAGTGGGTGGAAGCCATTGCTTCCCCTACAAATGATTTTAGTGTTGTTGTGAAGATGTTCAAAAATATCATATTTCCACGATTTGGCACACCATGAGTTGTGATTAGTGATGGAGGCTCTCACTTTATAGAACACAAATTTTTAGCTTTGCTTAGAAAATATGGGGTGAATCATAGAGTTGCAACACCTTACCATCCCCAAACAAGTGGATAAGTTGAGATATCGAATAGAGAGATCAAAGGGATATTAGAGAAAACAGTGGTAAGAACAAGGAAAAACTAAGCTTCTAAGCTTGATGATGTGCTTTGGGCATATCAGACTGCTTTCAAACACCGCTAGGTATGTCTCCTTTTCAATTAGTTTATGGTAAATCTTGTCATCTTCCTGTAGAGCTCGAGAATAAGGCATTATGGGCAATCAAAACACTGAATTTTGACTTGAAGAACGCGGGTGAAAAACGTAAGTTACAATTGAACGAGCTCGATGAGATTAGACTCTCCGCTCACGAAAATGCAAGGATCTATAAAGAGAAGGCTCAAAGATGGCATGATCGACATATACTTAGAAAGGAATTTCAACCAGGTGAATTTGTTCTTTTGTTTAATTCTAGGTTGAGACTTTTTCCTAGTAAACTTAAATCTCGATGGTCTCGACCTTTTTAGGTTAAGAAGACCTATCCATACGAAGCTGTTGACATATGGAGTGACAAAACGGGGGTGTTTAAGTTTAATGGTCTGAGATTGAAGCATTATTTCCATGAAGAACATATTGAAGAAGGAGAAAAATTTCTACTTGATGAACCGCGAGCAAATCCGAGTGTAGAACGGTCAAGCTAATGACCTCTAAATTAGCGCTTCTTGGGAGGCAACCCAAGCACTTTTTCTTTTGTTCTTGTTTTAATTTATACTTTTAGGACTAACTTTCTTTTTTTTCTCTTAGTTGGTACGTTTTTTTTCTACAATTTATAAATTTTTGACAAATCATGGTACTACCGTAATGTTTATTACGGTACCGTAATTCTGAGTTGTTTGTTTGCACAAAGTTTTACATGGATTACAATACTACCGTAATTTTTATTACAGTACTGTAATTCTGAGTTGTTTCTTTGCAGAAAGTTTTACATGGATTACGACACTACCGTAATGAATTTTACAGACCGTAATTTTGGCTCAATTTTGTCTAGAAAGTTTCAGAGATTTACATAAATTATGGTACTACCGTAATGTTTTCACGGTACCGTAATTTTGGGTCATTTTCTTATAGAATCTTTTGAGAATATTAGAGTAAATTATGGTGCCGTATCACTTTTTACAGTGCCATATTTCAAATTACGGTAGTGCCGTAATGAAAATTACGGTTACGGCCGTAATTTTTTCGGCCCCACGCATTTTCTACTACGGTATTTAGGGTTTTCTCGGCCGCAATTGGGTTTTTCTTCGAGATCTTCTTCGAATCAGCGCCGTTTTCCTCTGTTCTTGCTCCCAAAAATTTCGGCAACCCTTCTCTACCATCTCTGACCACTTTCCGACCGATTCCTACCCAACATTTTGACGATTTCGAGCTCGATCGAGCTCAGCTGCCGTTTGTCCGCTGGATTCCGTCCCTCTTCATTTTTCTCCATCAAAGCTTCGATCCAGCTGGTTCCTGCTTTAGGGAGTTTCAAAAAAGGTAGGAGATCTTCCCTTGAAGTGTTTTAAGGCTCAATTTCCGCCCAGAAGTCCAGATTTGAGTGCTTGATTCAAGGGCTACTGGAAATCCTACTCGCCCTGTTTGGTAAAACTGTTCACTCTGGTTTTTCTTTAAATACTTTGAAATCTTGCTTCCATTTCTCATGGCACCAATGAAGAAAGTTGTTTCTAAGAGAAATGGGAAAGCCCTAGCCGAATCTTCAGCCCCAGCTCCACCATCAAACCCATATGGGATAATCTTTAGATATGAAATTGAAGAGCAGAGGTATAATCATTTACTTACAGGCGCATTGTAAAAACTAAATATGCTGATATGTGTACTTTGGAGACTTTGGGACTCAAGGAGGATGTTTTATGGATGTTTGATCAAATTGCAACGAATAAGTTCTTTGACATGACTCCTCAAACTTATCTCCCTCTAGTACTGGAGGTTCTCAGCAGCTTAGAGATGGATTGGGATGAGTACCCTGATCGCCAAGCCAAAGGAGAGACTAGATTCCGGATGGCCAATGAGGAAATGAAGCTTACACTTAGAGACATTAGACGTATCTTTCATTTTTTAGATGAAGGGCGTGCTGAGCCACCAATTGGATTCATTGAAAATATTTTTTGGAACTAAATCACTTAAGAAACTAGATTTTCACCATCTTCAGTAAGAGCAACCAGCATTTCCAACCCTTGCATCAAGTACGTACACCGTGCAGGAATCCCCTTCAAGGGGGAGCGAGAAAACCCTAAGGTAAGAACCCCTTTCGAGAGGGTTTCATAAGATCGCAAATGGTATAGCTATATGATCAACTTAATTGAACTTTAGATCAAGTTATGATCTTACCAATGCCATGGATGGATGGCGGCTTGGAAGAAGAAAGATCGAAAGGGATCTTCTCCTTAGAAGACACACACTAAGTGATGAAGGCTTCCAACTTGCGCAACTTTTGTGCTAGCAAAATGCCAAGTTGTCCTTCTCGAGTGGTAGGATGATAAGATGATGCTAGGGCCGAGAGTTCTTGTTTTCGTCCTCCCCTTCTCCTCGTCGTGAGTGCAAGCCAAAAACTCTCACTCTCGAATCCAAACCGAAAGGGAGAGAGAGCTCATCAAATGAAAGAAACGGTTACCATTTAATGTGTAACCCCCTTCATTAAAGCCCCCTTAATTCCTTGCGTTCACCGTAAGTGAACCAACCGAAAACATCTCTTAAATTGAACCATGCGTTCACCCTAGTGAACCGGTTCAATTAGGTTTGGTTCAAAGACCAATTAACCCAAGCCACTTGGTCTAAATCATATTAACCCCTAAGGTTTCAGATCTAACCGTTCATCTCTCGATGCTCCTGATCTCACCGATCTAGCATCTGCTCTCTCGATCGAAGCTTACCGATCTCAAGCCCTAATCAATCAAACATGATCAGGCTAGATCTCACTTACAATCAGAGTTTAAATCCCTTTAAACTGAACCCAAATAATTCAGTCCACACGAGCTGACTTAAAGAAAGCCATATCACCAAATTGTGTGACCCTGAGGGTTTCCTTTAAATGTCGGTAACGATAACTTACGTTATCACGATCAGTGAGGGGTATCTAGCAACACATCACTGTCTCCCGATATAAAGGAAAGAGTCTTCCAAGACTACACCCAACCCATAGCACAAGTGTGATTCAGTTTCACTAGGCATACAAGTGTCCTTTGCCACTGGATGTTCTTATTGGACAAGCGGGTCAAGCTTGTAACTCCAATACGATGAGCATGACTAGATCAGATGAACATAGTCATCTGGGTATGGCCATACACTATCTCAATCATCTCATATAGGGGGGCCCTTTAGAACATCACACTCCTTGAACAAGGAGACGGCAATCCTATATCTATCACTAGTGTCCTAACCTGACTCATGATCATTATCCAAGATAGTCTATAATCATTATCTTTCAAATGATATTGAACTACCTCAAAATAATGACATTCATCATTTAGAAACACAAGTGATCTCAAGTCAAAGGACATGTGCCACTTGTTGCTTACAAGGATCATTCACATTGTGACAAGCAATTGAATATCCTAGTAGGGTCTGTCCAGTACATCCAATGCACCCATGAGTCTTCATCTTATTCCATGCTCGAAGCATCCTATAAGATTAGCACACATATTAGTCTCAATCATATCAAGGCTGTCTCATGTTCACCAAGATATCTCGACTAAGGACTTATAGCCTGTCAGCCTAGCTGAACAGCTTTGAGACATTATTCAGAAGTACTCTCATTACAGCAGACAAGGTAACAAACTGAATAATAACCATGCCTTTATAAACTTAAGAGTTTATTACATGACACTTATACAATCCCAAGGCCTCAAACATTAGCCTTAAGGGCATACTCCAACAATCTCCCACTTGCACTTAATCTAATGGTTGAGAAATCTCAAACCCATATTATTACAGTGCTTCTCATGCTTCTGCTGCGCCAGAGGCTTGGTAAGCGGGTCTGCCAGATTGTCATCTGTATGAACCTTGCATATTTTGATCTCGCCTCGATCAATGATCTCCCGGATCAAGTGAAACCGTCTCTGTATGTGCTTGGACTTCTGGTGCGACCGTGGTTCCTTTGCTTGTGCGATGGCTCCAGTGTTATCACAGAAGATAACCAAAGGATCTGCACTCGAAGGAACAACACCAAGTTCTCTCACGAACTTACGAATCCACACTGCCTCCTTGGATGCTTCCGAGGCTGCAACATACTCGGCTTCTGTTGTGGAATCAGCAACAGTTGACTGTTTGAAACTCTTCCACACCACAGCACCTCCATTCAAGCTAAAAACATAGCCTGATTGCGATCGGAAATCATCCTGGTCCGTCTGGAACGAAGCGTCAGTATATCCCTCTATACTGAGTTCTTCCTGACCACCATATATCAAGAACATATCTTTGGTCCTCCGCAGATATTTTATAATGTTCTTGACTGCAATCCAGTGCGCCATACCTGGATTACTTTGGAATCGACTGGTCACGCTTAACCCGTAAGCGACGTCTGGGCGAGTACACAACATCGCATACATAATGGACCCAATAGCCGAAGCATAAGGCGTATTGTCCATTTCATCTTTCTCAGTCTGTGTTTGTGGACACTGACTCTTCGAAAGATTCAGACCATGTCTGACTGGAAGATATCCACGTTTAGAATTCTCTAAATGGAATCTCTCCAGGACCTTATCAATGTAAGTACTCTGGCACAGCCCGAGAAGCCTCTTAGATCTATCCCGGTAGATCTTCACACCTAACACATAGGCTGCTTCTCCTAGATCTTTCATCTGGAAACATTTTCCTAACCATGCTTTAACAGCATGCAGTTCAGGAATATCATTTCCAATGATCAAGATATCATCGACGTAGAGGATTAGGAATGTAATTACGCTCCCACTAAACCTCTTATATACACACGGGTCATCCTCGTTCTTGATGAAACCAAACTCAGAGATTGATTCATCAAAACGAATATTCCAGCTTCTAGATGCTTGTTTCAATCCATAAATGGATTTCTTTAACTTGCATATTTTATGACGATCTGCTGGATTAGTGAAACCCTCAGGTTGTGTCATATACACATCCTCATCCAGATTTCCATTAAGGAAAGCTGTCTTCACATCCATCTGCCAGATCTCATAATCATAATATGCAGCTATCGCGAAAAGAATCCGAATAGACTTAAACATGGCTACAGGTGAGAAAGTTTCATCATAATCTATCCCGTAGATTTGTTTGAAACCTTTCGCAACTAGCCTGCCTTTATAGGTAACCACGTTACCATCCATGTCAATCTTCTTCTTGAAGATCCATTTACAGCCTATAGGGATTACTCCCGGAGGCGGATCAACCAAATCCCAGACTTGGTTATCTGACATGGAGTCCATCTCGGCTCGCATAGCATCAAGCCATCTAGCTGACTCCGGTCCACTGACCGCATCCGCATAGGTGAGGGGTTCATCATTATCAATGATGTAGACTCCGTCATAGCGCTCAGGTTGTCGACGGATCCTTCCCGATCTTCGCGGTTCCCGTGATATCTGAGCCTCAGGTTGTTCAATAACCTGATCCACTGGCTCAGGCTCATCCAACTGAGCTTGACTACTTTGTCCTTCCTCTGGAATCTCATCCAGCTTTATTTCTCTCCCACTGGCCTCTTGCAGAAGAAATTCCTTCTCAAGAAATATGGCCGTCCGAGCAACAAAAACCTTGTTCTCTTTGGGATCGTAGAAATAATAACCCTTAGTTTCCTTAGGGTAACCGACAAAGATACATTTGTCAGATCTGCTCTCTAGTTTCCCAGAGGCGAGCTTTTTGACATAAGCCTCGCAACCCCAGATCCTGATAAATGTCAAGCTAGGCTGTTTCCCATACCATAACTCGTATGGCGTTTTAGAAACTGCCTTGGATGGCACTCGGTTTAGTACCTTTGCAGCTGTTTCCAGTGCAAAACCCCAAAAGGAGTATGGAAGTGTAGCCTGACTCATCATAGAACGAACCATATCAAGTAACGTTCTATTTCTCCTCTCGGACACACCATTCCATTGCGGTGTTCCTGGCGGAGTGAGCTGTGAGATAATCCCACACTCTTTCAGATAGTCAGTAAACGCATGACTTAGGTATTCTCCACCTCGATCAGAACGAAGTGCCTTGATATTTCGGCCTAACTGATTTTGTACTTCATTCTTGAACTCTTTGAACTTGTCAAAAGATTCACTTTTATGTCTCATTAAATAGACATACCCATACCTACTGAAATCATCAGTAAAGGTAATGAAGTACTGATAGCCACCTCTGGCATGTTTACTAAATGGCCCACACACATCACTGTGTATAAGGTCAAGTAAACCTGAAGCCCTTTGACCTTTCTTAGAAAAAGGTGACTTCGTCATTTTACCCATTAAACAAGCTTTGCATGTATCAATCTCCTTATAGGAGAATGATCCCAGCAGTCCATGATCATGCAACCGCTTAATGCGCTTCTCGTTTATATGGCCTAAACGACTATGCCATAGCAAGGTGCTGTCATCAGCATACTTGGCTTTCTTATTATCAATGTTTTGTATAGAATATTCCATGTCCAACATGAATAACCCATTGTTGATTGAACCAGTTGCATACACAATATTATCATAAGATAAAACACACTTTGAAATCTTGCATTCAAAGGCAAATCCTTTCCTGACAAGAGCAGGAATAGAGATAATATTCTTGGTAATACTGGGTACAAAATAACAATTGTTTAATTCTAATACAATGCCAGATGGTAAAGAAATGAAATAGTCTCCTACAGCAACAGCAGCAACCCGTGCCCCGTTTCCAACGCGTAGGTCTACCTCATGCTGTCCCACCTGTCTTCTTCTCTTGAGTTCCTGTACATTTGAACAAATGTGAACTCCACATGCAGTGTCCAACACCCATGAAATAGAAGAAGAAGATAACATGACCTCAGTCACATATATACTTGAGCCAGAAGCGATGCTTCCCCTCTTATCTCCTTGGAGCGCTTTACAGTCCTTTTTCCAGTGACCCAGCTGGCCACAGTGGAAACACCTGTTGTCCTTCGACCGCTTCACCTTATGTTTCAGTGCCTTGCTGTAGTTCTTGACAGGGGTCTTGCCCTTCTTCCCCTTCTTCTTGTTCCTTGAAGGAACCATTAAGACAGAGGTTGAAGGCTTTCCCTTCAGAGTTTCCTCAGTTGTCAAGAGCATATTCAGCAGCTCTGCCGGCGTGCAATCGATTTTGTTCATATTAAAATTAATGATGAACGCATCGAAAGAGGGCGGGAGAGACTGCAGAATAATATCAACAGCAAGCTCCTGGTTGACGGTATGCCCCAGTTTCTCCAGAGCCTCCTTGTGCCCAATCATCTTGAGCACGTGAGCTCCCACTGGGCTCCCCTCAGCCAGTTTGCTCTGAAAGAAGAGCTTTGTCAGATTATAGCGTTCTGTCCTCGCCTGTGCAGCATACAGCATCTTGAGGTTCGCTATAATCTCTATAGCCGACATATCCTCATGCTGATGCTGCAGTGGTGGCGTCATAGACGCTAGCATCAGGCAAGCGACATCAATGCTATCATTGACGTGCTTTTCATAGGCATCCCGAACCGCCCTTGCGGCGTTCGGAGCGGGCTGCGGCGGTATCGCCGTCTCGAGGACATACAGTTTCCTCTCTGCCTTAAGAACGATCTTAAGGTGTCCAAACCAGTCAGAGAAGTTTGGCCCAGCAAACTTCTCCCTTTCCAGTAGGGATCGCACATTGAAGCTCATGGTGTTCGTTGCTGCAGGAATCTACAACAAGCAAGAACAGCAAGGTCAGTATCAATGTTCAGAATCATTCCAGGACTTAAGAAAGATTCTTTTCTCACTATTTTATCTGACTGAAAAATCCAGTAAACAGTCCGAAAGAGTAACACTCTTTTAGTGAGATGGGATCCAGATTTCATACTTGGTCTCCGCGTCCCGCTCAGGCGAGATAAGATGCACAGAGAGGACAAGCACTAATTTCTGGTAGGCTGTCCCAGCCAATCGCCAACCCGTGCGATTCCCCTTCATCCGGGCAATCCAGCAGACTGTGCCAACTGAGTTGGTACAACACAGTCTCTGATCCCTCAGATGGCTGCCTCCATGTGCTACCATATGCGCCACATATGTAGCCTACATGGTCAAGCTGACCTGACCTACTCCCTGGACCACCACGTGCTATGCTGAGCAACGAGAAGGGATAAATCCCTACTCTGTAACACGCAGGTGTAATCCCGCACCGTCTGAAGATAGATGGACGTGCCCACTGAGTGGGTTCAACACGGCTCCAACGATAGTCAGAACAGTGAGGTTTCGCGTCAGAAGGCATTACGTGCTTGATATATTAGCGTTGGATTTTAACGGTCTTTTATCTTCTTCACTATCATACAAGTCCTATGGTGATAGCAGAAGATAAACACATGCAATTCTAATTATTTAAGCAATAAATAGAAAGCATGATCTTATGTGGTAAAAGCCCATGAACCCTAGTAAGACCTTAATTTTACTTAAGTCTTCACTTGAGCTCATTTGCATCTCATCTGGTCCAACCCAGGCCCCTAGCGCCAAGAGCACCTCAGGTGCGCCACCAGCTGAATGCCCCCTTTTGGATGTGTGCCTTTGTGCTCTTGTCTAATCAAATACAATTTGATCTATCTAGACAAGTTTGACTCGCAGGTCAATTATACATTATAAATTAAGTACAAATGTGATTCGCAGATCACAAAATAATTTACAAGTTTGATTCCAGGCTCGCAGGCCCCAGCACAGCACACATTTAACATGGGCAGCCCACATAAGAATAAATAGACAAGCATCATGGCATCAATCATCATGTGATCCAATCAAGAAATTAAATTTTTGAAAACCCCATAGGCATCAATATTAATTTCCTTATGTGCCCTACAACCTTACAATGGTCCATTGATAGGGATCCACTCATCCATCTAGTTAGATCCTGTGCCCTTGCATGCACCGAGTCCTAACTGACCCGAATTGACCTAATGGTCAACCATGCATGCGCCAAGGGCTGAACCACCTTCAAGAGTTTTGGCAAGCGGGTGTGACCCCGGGCCTAACTCAAGAGTGTTCATTGGTTGTCTCAACCAGACCTCGCTACACACCTTTGATGCAGTCAACCTATAGCCACCTCATGCTTGCGCACAGGTGCTATCTGGTCAACCCATCTAGGCTGTCAGATGGTCTGATCAGACTAGTTTGATCCATTCTAGATGAAGCTTTCAACCCTATCAACCCATCTAAGGGTTTATAGCAAGGGCTTAGATCTAAGTATGCGCACAAGTTCATTGAGTTTTTAAGAAAAACTATAACATGCAATAAGCGCAACTATGTAAGCAACAAACATGCGCCAACATATGTTAACCTCATACATGCGCCACAATAAACTACATACAACTAGCACTTTCGCATGATGAGAAAACTTAGATCTAACATGGAACACAATACATTAAGCAATCATAAGCATCATACCGAAACCAAACATGCTCTGATACCAATTGCAGGAATCCCCTTCAAGGGGGAGCGAGAAAACCCTAAGGTAAGAACCCCTTTCGAGAGGGGGGCGCATTCAAAACTTTGATAGCGGAAGCATAGACTTTTAGGGTTTCATAAGATCGCAAATGGTATAGCTATATGATCAACTTAATTGAACTTTAGATCAAGTTATGATCTTACCAATGCCATGGATGGATGGCGGCTTGGAAGAAGAAAGATCGAAAGGGATCTTCTCCTTAGAAGACACACACTAAGTGATGAAGGCTTCCAACTTGCGCAACTTTTGTGCTAGCAAAATGCCAAGTTGTCCTTCTCGAGTGGTAGGATGATAAGATGATGCTAGGGCCGAGAGTTCTTATTTTCGTCCTCCCCTTCTCCTCGTCGTGAGTGCAAGCCAAAAACTCTCACTCTCGAATCCAAACCGAAAGGGAGAGAGAGCTCATCAAATGAAAGAAACGGTTACCATTTAATGTGTAACCCCCTTCATTAAAGCCCCCTTAATTCCTTGCGTTCACCCTAAGTGAACCAACCGAAAACATCTCTTAAATTGAACCATGCGTTCACCCTAGTGAACCGGTTCAATTAGGTTTGGTTCAAAGACCAATTAACCCAAGCCACTTGGTCTAAATCATATTAACCCCTAAGGTTTCAGATCTAACCGTTCATCTCTCGATGCTCCTGATCTCACCGATCTAGCATCTGCTCTCTCGATCGAAGCTTACCGATCTCAAGCCCTAATCAATCAAACATGATCAGGCTAGAT
The DNA here is from genome assembly GCA_027563935.2 of Costus lasius. NCBI lineage: Eukaryota > Viridiplantae > Streptophyta > Magnoliopsida > Zingiberales > Costaceae > Costus > Costus lasius. The sequence goes on from CM050454.1 coordinate 27,812,429, forward strand.
CTCACTTACAATCAGAGTTTAAATCCCTTTAAACTGAACCCAAATAATTCAGTCCACACGATCTGACTTAAAGAAAGCCATATCACCAAATTGTGTGACCCTGAGGGTTTCCTTTAAATGTCGGTAACGATAACTTACGTTATCACGATCAGTGAGGGGTATCTAGCAACACATCACTGTCTCCCGATATAAAGGAAAGAGTCTTCCAAGACTACACCCAACCCATAGCACAAGTGTGATTCAGTTTCACTAGGCATACAAGTGTCCTTTGCCACTGGATGTTCTTATTGGACAAGCGGGTCAAGCTTATAACTCCAATACGATGAGCAAGACTAGATCAGATGAACATAGTCATCTGGGTATGGCCATACACTATCTCAATCATCTCATATAGGGGGGCCCTTTAGAACATCACACTCCTTGAACAAGGAGACGGCAATCCTATATCTATCACTAGTGTCCTAACCTGACTCATGATCATTATCCAAGATAGTCTATAATCATTATCTTTCAAATGATATTGAACTACCTCAAAATAATGACATTCATCATTTAGAAACACAAGTGATCTCAAGTCAAAGGACATGTGCCACTTGTTGCTTACAAGGATCATTCACATTGTGACAAGCAATTGAATATCCTAGTAGGGTCTGTCCAGTACATCCAATGCACCCATGAGTCTTCATCTTATTCCATGCTCGAAGCATCCTATAAGATTAGCACACATATTAGTCTCAATCATATCAAGGCTGTCTCATGTTCACCAAGATATCTCGACTAAGGACTTATAGCCTGTCAGCCTAGCTGAACAGCTTTGAGACATTATTCAGAAGTACTCTCATTACAGCAGACAAGGTAACAAACTGAATAATAACCATGCCTTTATAAACTTAAGAGTTTATTACATGACACTTATACAATCCCAAGGCCTCAAACATTAGCCTTAAGGGCATACTCCAACACACCGAGTCCTAGCTCATACCGTCTTCAGACGAGGGGATAGCGATGGTATTGTCTGTTATTCTGAGCTATTTTTCCTTTGGTGCATGCTTCACGGGTATTTTGTGGATGTAGCTTTCTTTTTTGTCAAACATTTGGACAAGGTTGCTAGAGCGAAGAAAGGCACTATAGTGATAGGAGGGTTCCTTACTCCTATAGCGCTTCACTTAGGGGTTGAGCCCTATGGGATCGAAGTTGCTAAAGATAATACCAGGATTGACATTGAATCTTGTGTTGCTATGAAGATGATTGTCAGGGATGGAGACACATATTGCATGATTCTATAGCCTAGTCTTCCTACCTTGCCTCTACCTAACCCTGGGAGAACCACTATTGAAAATCAAGAAAACTGGAAATTATCTCCAAGTGCAATTTCCTATGCCACACCTATAGATTCTATGCCACCATCACCTCCCGCTTGGGGGGACGACACTTTCGGTATGAGTATTGATTCTTCGCCCTCTTGAGCTGCTGGTCCATCACCACACAGAGCCTTGGGATCCTCTTCACGTTGTGCTGCCCCTGATCAGAGTGGATGGCAGAGTTATCGAAACCCTGGCTTACAGGCTCTTTCTGCAGATGTACACCGATTGACTACTATCACAGGAAGGATATTTGATTATGTGGTGTGAATAAATGAGGATATCAAGGAGATCAGGGACTACCTTCATCTTAAGCATAGAACTGATGAAGATGACGAAGGAGGTTCTCAAGGTTATCCCATGGATGCCGCCCCGGCTAAGGGAGATGAGGAGGAGATGGACTCTGATAAGGATTGAGTAAAACTTTGTGAGTATCCTTCCCTTATCTTTACAATTACCTGCATCATTTGAGTTTTTGATGATTTACATGCCCTTGTATGGAAGGATGACTTTGTCAAACTTCTTGTGTCTGCACAATGATGATCCTCTACTTTTGTGGTTAAACTGCTAAATTCATTCGATTTGGTGTACTGAGATAATTTGATATCTGCTATTACTACTGCTTCGATATGGTTGTATAACTCGGCATATTTTGCATGGATAATATTTTGTGATTTTGGGCACCATGTATTGGTATAGTGTGATAGTTGGAACTATTTTGAGTTATGTGATGAGATATATTTCCTACTTTGTTGCAAGTGTTTATGCTGTTGCATGATGTGTAAGTTGAATCCTTGAAATTACTGCAATTATCACGCCGAAATTTTTCTTGAAGATAAATTACCATACATAACAATATCTGAGAATTGGAAATAGACCTAATATGCTAGATTTATTTCTTTGATATAATTTATTTGTTGGATTTTTCCCCTTGATCAATGCATAAGGTTTTGGGTAAATATCTTGTTTCATGAATGCAGTCTGAAGGTGAAATAACTCCCTTAAATAAAATGAGCATATGAGTGTAATTTTTGAATTGATGTCAATTGATTAACCTAGTTGATGTATAGTTTATCTTACTATTTGTTGGGAAGAAAGAATCCAATATCCAAAAAGATAAATGACTCCCCTACTTGGCATTGCGTAACATTGGTAGTGGTACTGAAGATAAGAGTTGAAGTTCGAATAAAAGAATGTATCTATGTGGGTACATGCCATGAGAAAGAGATTTGATTAGAAAAAGATTTTGGAAATCCTATTCCTGTAAACAAAGGTATGATAGATTTAAACTGAAATAGGGGTAAAATCGTGTGATTGGGATTCTATTTATTATGCACATTGCAAAGTTTTATTTGATTGAGTTTTGGATGTTAAGGATTAAGTTCAGAGGACGATATATTTGTTTGAAATTTTATGTAATGTCAACGAAATTTTCCATGAATAATTGTATTTTAGAAATTTATTCGTCATATGAGAGTTTATTTTCCATAACCAGTATTGATTTTATTATTTGCTTGAGGACAAGCAACGTTTGAGCCTTATGTATTTTGATAACTCTAAATTTCATAGCATATTTCTTGCTGATTCCATTGTAGTTTTGGATCATAATCATGGTCATTTGCTTACTTTTATGCCTTATTTATCAAATGTTTCGGAATCTACACCTTTCTTGGTTTTTGATCAATTTTAGGTAAAAAGGCATCATTTTCATGGGGTTTCAAGCAATTTCAATGCATAGACAAGTTCTATTCATCAAGAGGAGACTACACATCGAATTTTAAGCCAAATTGGACTTCACAGAGAAATTACGGTAGTGCCGTAAGGAATTTTACGGCCATAATATGCAAATAATGGCACCTGATTCTGCTACTGTATTCTTCGAAGATTAAATTTTTGTCCAAGATTACAGCACTACCATAATGCTTTTTATGGTGCTGTAATATCGGGCTATTTTCATACAGAGAATTCTGAGGTGATTACGGCACTGTTGTAATGCATTTTACAGTACTGTAATTTCGAGCTGTCTCCTTACAGAAACTTCTGAAATGATTACAGCACTGCCGTAATGTTTTTCACAGTGCCGTAATTTCAACCCAGATTTCCACGATTGTCCGATTCTTGCACTGTTATTGTTCACGAAAGCTTGCAAAGACGATTTCTCGAGTTTTAGACCATTATTTCCGGATCCGAAAAAAGGGGATTGATCAGAAAGAAGAAGATGAGATTTTTGGAGCAAAAGGCCCAATTTTGATCAACGATCGGGGGAGAATTTGGAGGAATCTCTGCCGCCTTAGGGTTCATCGCTAGGAAGCGTACATACCACCTTAGACCATGAAATTTAAGAGGAGGCTTCGCCTGAAGGAGGAGAAGACACACGAAAAGTTTCAGAGTGAAAGGAGACTGATCGAGGGAGAAATCAGTGAAAACAAATGTGCCGTCACTTTTCATCACGCTTCCAGGATAAATTCACTTTTATTACAGCCCTGTTTAGTAACCTTATCTCTACTCTTTCAGTTTCTGATCCTTCTGAACAATGTTTTATTGTAATTCTTCAATCATGCTAGCTTAAAACCTCTTTGGGACAAGGGGGTGTTGACCTCTTAATTTGTTGATGACAAGATGGCCTTTATTTCATCAGGATGTTTTTGATATGATAATTTTACTTAAGTGATTTACTTCTTTAACCTTTTCTTGTTTTAATGTTCAACATGTGTTAGAGTTTTGTGATATGGACAGAAAAGTGATTTGCAAAACTTGGAACCTTAAAATTAAGGTTTAGGAACTCATCATAAGAATTTAGTTGTGTTCTTATCTCTAGATTTTAGAAGCATATTAACTTGTTGATATGTTGAACTAGAAAATATTACTGTTTTAGACATGAAAATACTCTAGAAATAGATATTGGATTGTTAGAAACCCTTAAGTAAAACTAGTGGAACTAGGGTATGAGAATACTTAGTTTCACTTAAGATTTTGATATCGGGATCGAATGCACGAGAGTGATTCTTAAATCTCTATATCAAGATTTGCTTTTCGATAAACATAGAATAAATCTGCGCGAGAGTGAGAATTATTCTATGCAAATTGTCTGCGCGAGAGCGAGACGATTTCTTAATTAAAGCAAATTACATCTTTATCAAAACAAAAATAAACTGATGAGTGTTTCATTATATCTGATCATTAAAATTAAGACGGTTGAACCCCTAGTCCCAATTCTTTCCCTCTGATGTTTAGTAAACTTTCTGATCGATTGCTTACATTATATTCAGTTTGCTTAGCTAGTGAGAAATCAATTCTTTGGTACTTAACAACGAGGTCTCTATGGTTCGATAACTTTTTATTACTTCGAGTATCCGTGCACTTGCGGATACAACAACATCCGAGTGTTTTGTTTTTGTGTCTTAGCGGTCTGACATGTCCTACAATGACCCACAATCTTAGCAACATCTCTTCCCATATTCGGCCAAAAAAACCTTTCTTCAATTAAAGCTTGGGTTTATCTCTCCCATGATGCCCAGCAGTCCCACCCCCATGTAGTTCACAAATAATGAAGTCCCTTATAGAAGTTCGGGGTATGCACAACTGGTTCCTTTTAAACAAGTAACCCACACATGTAGACTAATCAGTAGCCTCATGCAAATTACTAGTAATGTTTCAAAAGATAGTTTTAAAGTCAGAACATTTATGGTATTCATTCTTAAGTCTCTTAAACCTAGTGATAGATATTTGCAAGGTATTTAGGATAAGAACTTTTCTACTCAAAACATCAGCAACTTTATTTTGGGTTCTTGCCTTGTGTTGCAAGACAAATGTAAATTGCTGAAGGTATTCAACTCATTTAGCATGCCTGGGATTTAGTTTGTTCTTGCTATTTAGGTATATTAGGGCTGGTGGTCACTATTTAGAATGAATTCCCTATGTGTTAGATAGTGTCTACAGTGTTTCAGGGTTTGGATGATAGCATAAAACTCTTTATCATATGTAGAGTACTTTTGTCTTGTTTCATTCAATTTTTCACTAAAAACAACAATAGGATGTCCCTCTTAGCTAAGTGTTCCACCTATTCCTACCCCTGAAGTATCATAGTCAACAAAAAATACCTTAATAAAATCAAGTAGTGATAGGCGCTACCAATGGCTCTAAGATGGTGCATGTGTTCTCTTTAGTCTCTACTAAAAACTAAGATATCATCGAAATAGACCACAAGAAGTTTTCCAATGTAGGGTTTTAAGATATGATGCATGAGATGCATAAAAGTGGAGGGAGCATTGGTTAGCCCAAGTAGCATCACAATCCATTCATATAGGCCATCTTGTGCCTTAAATACTGTTTTCCATTCATCCCCTTCTCGAATCCGGACCTGATGGTAGCCACTGCGCAAGTCAAGCTTGGAAAACCAAGTAGACTCCACAAGCATATCAAGCAAGTCATCCAATCATGGGATGGGAAATTGGTATTTAACCATAATTTTATTAATAGCATGACAGTCAATACACATCCTCCAAGAGCCATCCTTCTAGTAGTTAAGAGAGCAGGCATAGCATAGGGACTAAGGCTCTGAATGAGACCTATGCCTAGCAATTCATCTACCTGCCTCCTCAATTCAACATGCTCCGTAGGGCTTATGCGGTAATGAGGAAGATGAGGTATGGTGGGCCCAAGCACCAGATCAATGGCATGTTGTATGCTACAATCAGGTGGTAACTCTCTTGGAAACTCCTCAGGAGTGATCTCATTATAATCCTCTAAAATCTTGGTGATTTCAGGTTGAATGTGATGACACCAAAATTGATGGAGGGGCCAACCCTGCCCCAAGGAGGTCTGGAAGGGCTAGGAGGAAGCCCATCCGATATGGCTTTTCCTCCTAGGTCATCTTTCCTTCCTTATTTGCACTTTCCTTATTTACATTAAATAAAGCTCTAGTGCATTGTGTAGTTTTCTTATTTGCTCCTAGAATAGTCTACTGGCCTTTGTGTTAATAATTGGGCAGGTTATAGCCCAGCTCAAGGGAAGCTAGGAAGCTCAAGCTAAAGCCACTCAAGTAGAGCTCCAATTATGGAAGGAGGCACTTCAACTACTTCAACTAAAGACTCCAAGTTGAAGGGGCTTACAATCAATGCAACTCCACCTTCCATATCAACCTAGGCGCCACTCAATATGATGATGATTCGAATGCAAGAAATCAGCCCACAATTTAATGCGCCTAGCTATCAACAATCTAGATCCACAAATCAAGGGATCAAGTCTAGATCCACAATTTGAGGAATCACCTTTGGAAACCTCTTAACCGCCCATGCTCTTGAAGGAAGATTTTCGAATTCAAATTAGTCCAAGGCATGAAGGCGCCATCTCATCCATGCAAACAAGGAAGGAGCTCATAAAGAATTCGGCTACAAGGAAGCTCCATCAAGAAAGAATTCGAAATTCAAAAGGGCTAAAGGAAATGTATTAAATGTCATTAATTTCTTCCTTAAACCTTATGATTGCGCCTAGGGTGAATTGTCACCCTTGCCCATGGCTTGTTGAGCCTATAAATTGTAACCTCCCCTCTCTTTGTCTACTAGTTGCCTAGTGAAAAGAATCCTTGTGTTAGCATTGGTGATTGTCGCCTAAGAGCATTCTATCTCCCCCCTTCTCTAAAGGGCCGAGCCCTTTCCCTTCTCCCCCCTTTCTTCTCAAGTCTTCTACGCAACTCAACCACTTGAAGGATCTTGCGCACCTTTGGAGGGACTCTAAGAAGCTTCATCCTTTGCCCTCGGCAATCAACTAAGACCCTTAGGGGTTCTTCACTTTCGGCTTGCATGAAGGCTACACCAACAAGACTTCAAATTCGGCTAAGTTCTTTCCCCTCTTCCATCTATAGATTCTAGAACTTGTTTTCTACACTAATCTAAACTTTGTTTGAAGGGGCGCAAGGACTTGGAGGACTCTTCACTAAGCGCAAGCTTTCTCCCCTCCCCCTTTCTCTCTTTAGTTAAGTGTTAAGGGAACTTGTGAGGCTTAACCTCCCCCTTAGTTTTGCTTTGTAATATGAATCCGTGGTGTGTGCGGATCTCGTTTGTCTGTGTTTGCTTGTAATGATGCAATACCTTCCATCAGAGTAGGACCGTTGAAGATCGGGACGATACGATCCTTCTATGCTCAAGGATCGCACTGTGAGTATTCCTACTTGTCTTTCAATTTGTAGGTAATTGCTACTTCTTTTAAGTAGTCTAAATAGTTTAGTGTCGTTTTCTTTATTTATAAAAATACAAAACATATTTTCCAACTCCGTTTAGAGTAATTTCGGTTTTTATCAAAAATACAAAAAAATATTTTCTGAAAGCGTTGTTTGAATGCTCCCTTACTTGTGAGTGATCCCACCTCCAACAGTTTGGTATCAGAGCCCTTTCTTAGAATAGATTTTTGGCCTAAAAGCTATTTTTCAAATTCTAAGACTTTTCTTGGACCTAGGTGTTTGAAAGAAGTTGATTTCATAAAAGGCTATCATAAAATATATCACTTTAGGGGCCTTATTTTCAAAACTAATTTCTTTCAAAACTATCTTTGACTATGACTACTAGATCGGGAGCAAACTATAACAACTTTGAACCTAATGACATGGCTAGACAATCTGAACCTAATGACATGGCTAGACTTTTTGACATGATGGTGACCCTTAACAATAGGATGACTCAGATGGAAACTAGATTGCCAAACCCAGAGAACCCTAGAGATGATAGACCCCCTAGTCGGCCCTCAAGTGAACCCATCCTAGGTGAACATCCCCAAAACAATAGGAACCATAATAGGAGAGTCCAAGAACCTGAATGGGAAGATCCACATGCTCGACCCTATCAAAGACCTAGGGAAGACCAAGAACTTGAGTGGAATGAGCCACGTGCTCAAACCTACCACAGACCTAGAGAGGATGAAGTGCAACGCAACATCAAACTCTCACCACCAACCTTTAGTGGTTCCCTTGACCCTAGAGAGTTCCTAGATTGGGTAGATAAACTTGAACGGTATTTTGACTGGAGCATGATGCCTAGTCAATCCAAGGTTAGGTTCACCCGATGTCTCCTAGAAGGTACTGCTAGGTTATACTGGACTAGCATAGAGAAGAACATAGAGTTGTTTAGACGCCCTCCTATTGAGAGATGGGAAGACATGCGAGACAAACTTAGGGAAAAATATGTCCCTCCCTATTTCCAACTTAAGATTATTGATGAAGCCATGAGCCTAGTCCAAGGTAGCCTAAATGTCACCGACTACACCACTAGGTTTGATGAACTTCTTTTGAGGAGTGGCATCCATGAAGAGCCCCATGTCTCCCTTAGTAGGTACAAGAATGGACTTAGACCCGAGATCAAAAGGGGAATGACCTATTTCCAAATAGAGTCTAGAGAAGTCGCCTACCAAAGAGCCTTAGAGGTAGAGGAAAACATAAAGAGAGCCTTTAGGAGAGAGTTAAGTTCCCCTAGAACTTACCCTAAGGCACCCACCTCAAGTCCCTCTAGCTCTCAACCCAAAGCCCCAACACCAACACCCTCTAGACCTAGAACTGTCCAAGAACCTAGAGTCACTTGCCATGCCTGCCACCAAGTAGGACACTATATGAAAGACTGTCCCAAGAGAGTCCTGTACTTAGGTGAGGAAAAATGTGAAGAAACCTATGAGGAAAACCATGAGGAAATCCATAACCCTGACTCTGGTTGTACGGTTTGGGAAGAACTAGCTTATGATAGTGGTGAAGAACAAACCCACGACACATTAGGAGTGGTTAGGTGCACCCTAATCAAACCTACCCCAACCGAGGACTGGCGTAGGACCAGTATTTTCCACACCTACACGAAATGCAATGGTAACATGTGCAAAGTAGTGATAGATGGGGGAAGTAGTCTAAACGCAGTCTCTCACACAGCCTTAGTAAAATTCAACCTTAAGGCAGAACCGCACCCTAATCCCTATAGCATATCCTGGGTCAACCAGTCTAGTGTCCCAGTCACCCATAGGTGCTTAGTGCCCCTTCAGTTTGCCATCTACCAAGGCAAGATTTGGTGTGACGTCATAACCATGGATGTCGCCCAAGTCTTACTCGGTCGCCCGTGGTTATACGATATGGATGTTATCCACTACGGTCGGACTAACACCTATGTCTTTAGCCATGACGGGCAAAAGATCAAACTGAAGCCTTCCATGCCTAAGGAACTTAAGGCTGCCACCAACAAGGGTAGGATAGAGGAACCTAAGGAACCCAAGCCAACCATCCAACTCATAAGGTCCCATGCCTTTACCCAAGACTTCTTAGAATCCAAGCAAGTGTACTCCTTAGTCATTAAGGAAACCAACCCAGATGAGGAGTCACCCATACCCAAAGAAGTTGAGACCCTACTCTCAGGGTACTCTGAGCTCACCAGGGAAGAACTTCCCAATGGCTTACCCCCCCTTAGAGAAATCCAACATGCCATAGACCTTGTCCCGGGTTCTACTCTCCCACACTTACCCCACTATAGGATGAACCCTACTGAGCATCAAGAGCTCAAAAGACAAGTAGATGAACTGTTAGACAAGGGTTTCATTAGGGAAAGCCTTAGCCCGTGTGCAGTACCCGCCCTTCTTACCCCAAAGAAGGATGGAAGCTGGCGCATGTGTATAGACTGTAGGGCCATGAACAGAATAACCATCAAGTATAGATTTCCCATCCCAAGGTTAGATGACATGCTTGACATGCTGGTAGGTTCTAAGTGGTTTAGCAAGCTAGACCTTAGAAGTGGGTACCACCAAGTTAGGATCAGACTTGGGGATGAGTGGAAGACTGCCTTTAAAACTAAGGATGGTTTGTATGAATGGCTAGTCATGCCCTTTGGCCTTTCTAATGCCCCCTCAACCTTCATGAGGTTAATGAACCAAGTCTTGAAGCCTTACATAGGAAGATTCTTAGTAGTTTACTTTGATGACATCCTAATCTATAGCAAGACCCGAGAAGAACACATGGAACACCTTAGAAAAATCCTAGACTTACTTCAGGAAGAAAAGCTATACCTAAACCTGAAGAAGTGTTCTTTCCTTTCCCCTAGGGTTGTCTTTTTAGGCTTCATAGTTTCAGACCAAGGACTTCAAGCTGACCCTAGCAAAATCCAAGCCATCTTAGACTGGCCTGAACCCAAGACTTTAACTGAAATTAGGAGCTTCCATGGTCTAGCTGCCTTTTATAGGAGGTTCATTAGAAACTTTAGCACCATAGTAGCCCCTATAACCAACTGTATGAAACAAGGTGAGTTTAGTTGGCCTAAGTCTGCTAGTAGAGCTTTTGTGGAGCTTAAGTCTAGAATGACCACTGCCCCTGTCCTAAGATTACCTGACTTCTCTAAAGTTTTCATAGTGGACTGTGATGCCTCAGGAGTAGGAATAGGAGGTACCCTTAGTCAGGAAGGTCACCCCATAGCCTACTTTAGTGAGAAGTTAAATGAGGCTAAACAAAAATATACCACCTACGATAAGGAATTCTATGCTGTAGTGCAATCCTTAAGGCACTGGAGACACTATTTGATACATAATGAATTTATTCTAAATAGTGATCACCAAGCTTTATCTTTTCTAAATGCTCAAAAGAAATTAAATGCTAGGCATGCTAAATGGGTAGAGTACCTTCAACAGTATACTTTTGTTTTAAAGCATAAATCTGGAATTGAAAATAAAGTTGCTGATGCTTTGAGTAGAGTAGTTTTACTTATGCAAACTTTATCTGTTGAAGTAGTTGGATTTGATCGCATGAAGCATCAATACCTAGAATGTCCTGATTTTTCTAGCGTTTATTCTGAGCTTAGCATAGACCCTTTAAGTCATCCCATCTATACCCTAAGGGATGAGTTTCTGTTTCTTGGGCCAAAGTTGTGCATTCCCAAGACCTCAATCCGAGACTTCCTTGTTTGGGAGATCCACGGAGGAGGGTCTGCCGGGCATCATGGCCGGGACAAGACTCAAGCCTTAGTGGAGGAACGGTTCTTCTGGCCGAACCTCTATAGGGATGTAGCTAAGGTTGTCAGACATTGTAGGACCTGTCAGACCAGGAAAACTCAGAAACATAACTATGGTCTGTACACACCCCTACCCATTCCTCAAGCACCATGGCAAGACCTTAGCATGGACTTCATCTTAGGTTTACCAAGGACTCCCTCCAGACATGACTCCATTTTTGTCGTAGTGGATAGGTTTACCAAGATGGCACACTTTATACCTTGCTACAAAACTACAGATGCATCACATGTAGCTAGGTTATTCTTTAAGGAGGTTGTTAAACATAGAGGTACCCCTCTGACTATAGTTTCTGATAGGGATTCCAGGTTTGTTGGACATTTCTGGAAAACCCTGTGGGCTATGTTGGGAACCAAACTCAAATTCTCCACGGCCTATCATCCTCAGACGGATGGGCAGACCGAAGTGGTCAATCGATCACTAGGGAGCATTTTGAGGAGTTTGGTAGGAGAGCACCCAGGCACATGGGATAAGCTGTTGCCCATTGCCGAGTTCTCCTATAATAGTGTTGTCAACAAAACCACAGGATTGTCCCCTTTTCAGGCCAACTTAGGGTACCAGCCCAGAAAACCTGTTGATTTGTTTCCTTTACCTAGGCACTCTCATATTTCTATGTCTGCTAAAGATTTTGCTACTCACATGTCCCATTTACATCATGAAATTCACTGTCAAATGCTTGATGCTGTAAATTCCTATCGCAAGAGTGCTAACAAAAAACGCCGAGAAAGGAAATTCTCTGTAGGTGAACAGGTTATACTGCGGGTCAGGGAGGAGCGCATCCATGGATCTGGCCGCAAGTTGGACCCAAAAGGAATCGGGCCATTCACCATTGTAGAAAAGATCAACGACAACGCCTACATCTTGGATCTACCACCGGACTTGGGGATCCCCACCACTGTCAATGTGGAGGATCTCACGCACTATGAGGAGCCGGTGCACATCGGGGAGTTGACTGACAGGCCTGAGCTGCAGAGCATACTTGAAGATCAGACCCGACTCACCCCAGACAAGGTACAAGTGTTTTACCGTGTTAAATTTACGTCGGGTGAGGAGGCTTGGCTTCCCGAAGAAGAGTTGGCACAGGCCGCTCCGGAATTACTCCAAGGGTACAAGGATAATTCTCCAGAGGAGAATTCTTCCCACCCGGGGAGAAATGATGGAGGGGGCAACCCTGCCCCAAGGAGGTCTGGAAGGGCTAGGAGGAAGCCCATCCGATATGGCTTTTCCTCCTAGGTCATCTTTCCTTCCTTATTTGCACTTTCCTTATTTACATTAAATAAAGCTCTAGTGCATTGTGTAGTTTTCTTATTTGCTCCTAGAATAGTCTACTGGCCTTTGTGTTAATAATTGGGCAGGTTATAGCCCAGCTCAAGGGAAGCTAGGAAGCTCAAGCTAAAGCCACTCAAGTAGAGCTCCAATTATGGAAGGAGGCACTTCAACTACTTCAACTAAAGACTCCAAGTTGAAGGGGCTTACAATCAATGCAACTCCACCTTCCATATCAACCTAGGCGCCACTCAATATGATGATGATTCGAATGCAAGAAATCAGCCCACAATTTAATGCGCCTAGCTATCAACAATCTAGATCCACAAATCAAGGGATCAAGTCTAGATCCACAATTTGAGGAATCACCTTTGGAAACCTCTTAACCGCCCATGCTCTTGAAGGAAGATTTTCGAATTCAAATTAGTCCAAGGCATGAAGGCGCCATCTCATCCATGCAAACAAGGAAGGAGCTCATAAAGAATTCGGCTACAAGGAAGCTCCATCAAGAAAGAATTCGAAATTCAAAAGGGCTAAAGGAAATGTATTAAATGTCATTAATTTCTTCCTTAAACCTTATGATTGCGCCTAGGGTGAATTGTCACCCTTGCCCATGGCTTGTTGAGCCTATAAATTGTAACCTCCCCTCTCTTTGTCTACTAGTTGCCTAGTGAAAAGAATCCTTGTGTTAGCATTGGTGATTGTCGCCTAAGAGCATTCTATCTCCCCCCTTCTCTAAAGGGCCGAGCCCTTTCCCTTCTCCCCCCTTTCTTCTCAAGTCTTCTACGCAACTCAACCACTTGAAGGATCTTGCGCACCTTTGGAGGGACTCTAAGAAGCTTCATCCTTTGCCCTCGGCAATCAACTAAGACCCTTAGGGGTTCTTCACTTTCGGCTTGCATGAAGGCTACACCAACAAGACTTCAAATTCGGCTAAGTTCTTTCCCCTCTTCCATCTATAGATTCTAGAACTTGTTTTCTACACTAATCTAAACTTTGTTTGAAGGGGCACAAGGACTTGGAGGACTCTTCACTAAGCGCAAGCTTTCTCCCCTCCCCCTTTCTCTCTTTAGTTAAGTGTTAAGGGAACTTGTGAGGCTTAACCTCCCCCTTAGTTTTGCTTTGTAATATGAATCCGTGGTGTGTGCGGATCTCGTTTGTCTGTGTTTGCTTGTAATGATGCAATACCTTCCATCAGAGTAGGACCGTTGAAGATCGGGACGATACGATCCTTCTATGCTCAAGGATCGCACTGTGAGTATTCCTACTTGTCTTTCAATTTGTAGATAATTGCTACTTCTTTTAAGTAGTCTAAATAGTTTAGTGTCGTTTTCTTTATTTATAAAAATACAAAACATATTTTCCAACTCCGTGCGTTGTTGTGATCCCACCTCCATCAAAAATATATTTTCTGAAAGCGTTGTTTGAATGCTCCCTTACTTGTGAGTGATCCCACCTCCATCAAAAATATATAGTATATTTTGTATCATTTTAGATATCTTTTCATGCTAAATTGAGGATCTTATTACTTGTTTTCATGCTAAATTCATCGAACATTGCAAAGTCTACTTCTATTTTGGTTTTTCATGATTTTTAGATAAAAAGGCATTATTTCAATGAGTTTTCAAGCAAAATCAAACACATAGAAGAGTTACCATCATCAAGAGGAGATCATCCAAGAAATTTCACGCAAAATGGAGCAACTCAGCAAATTACGGCCATGCCGTAACCTATTTTATGGTACCGTATTTTCATACACTACCGTAAAATCCGAGCCACTGCCATATTTTGAAGAGTTTCCGAACAGAAGGTTTTTCGGATTTTGCGGCAGTACCGTAAACCAGATTACGGTACCGTATTTTAGAGCGCTTCAGAACAGAAACTTTGCTTGATTTTACGGCACCGCCGTAAAGGATTACACGGGCCGTATTTTTCAGTCACTTATGAACAGAGAGTTCAGCTGATTTTATGGCAGTACCGTAAACCAGATTATGGTGCCGTATTGCCCAGACAACATCAGACCAGAAAATTCGACCGATTTTACGGCAGTGCCGTAAACTATTACACTACCGTATTTCTGTTGTTAAATGGGATTTCCAGGTCAATTTTGGAGTTCGATTCTTGCAGAGACAATTGCGGGCGAGCTAGAGGTTTATATTCGAAGCCGTAAGAAGCAATCGGAGAGTTTTGGAGGAGAGGATTAGAGATACACCGAAAGCCCCAATTTTCATCGACTGTTGAGGGAGAAATCGTCATTCACGCCACCGCCTAGGGTTCCGCCACCGCAACGAATCCAGGGCATCTCCTGCCGTGAAATTCATACCAAAGCTACATCTGAAGGAGGAGACGACGTACCAGAAGTTTCAGAAGAAAAAGAAATCAATCGAAGGAGAATTCAAGGAAAGAAGGGAGACAACCACTATTTACCGAGATCAATCAAAATTACGGCTGTGAAATACTTCACAACCGTCCTGTATTTTTCCAAAACTCTTCTTGTGTTGATTTTTGAACTTCTGAAATTATGGAATTTTGTAACTCCTTTACCATGCTAGCTTAAACTACCCTTGGGACATGGGAGAGTAATTCACTTGATTTTTAATGACTAGATGACTATTTTTTTTCACTATTTCGTTGCGTTTAATCTTAGCATGATGATTTTGCTCATGTGATATTTGTGCTTAGACTCTCTATAGATCCATTTTACTAATCATGTTTTTAGAATTTTCGCTAATGACTGAAAGGTAATTGCTTGATAATTCAGAACCCTAGAATTGCATGTTAGGAACCCTTCCTTAGGTTAGATCCAATCTGTTCAGTTCTAGTAGATTAATTTCCATGATAATAACATGAATCTATAGATTGAGTCTAATTGTCAAACGTAGAGATCTTGCACGAAAGTGAGGATCGGAATGTTGGAGATCCATGAGTAAAACTAGTTTTGAGGCTCGGATGCACGAAAGTGATCCTTGAGATTCCACTAGAGATTATTAACCTAGAATTCGGATGCATGAAAGTGATCTTTGAATTCATTCATTGATGATTTACTTATCTTTAGTGTTGGGATGAATCTTGCGCGAAAGCGAAGATTAATCCCTGCATGGTTGTTAGCACGAGAGTGAAACAATCCTTTTATTAAGTAATTTGCATCTTCATCATGATAAAATTTAACTGACGAATTCTTTATTCATGTCTAGTCATAGAAATTATAGTGAATGAAACCCTAGTCCCAGTTTTCTTTTCGACAGTATTCTTTTGTGTGTTTGCGATATTTGCTTGACTTTCATTTGACTACCTAGATAGTGAGAAATCAATTGATCAGTACTTGACAACATAGGTCTATGTGGGTTCGATATCTTTCTTTATTACTTCGAGTATCCATGCACTTGCGGATCACAACAAGTTTTTGGCATCGTTACCGGGGACCTTAGTTTGTTAATATTGAAGATATTGAGATTATTGCTAGACTACGTTTTATTTACTGTTTTTATTTATTTCTGTTATTTTCTGTTTTTCTTGAAATCACTTGATCTGATTACTTTGCATGCGCAGAAGTCTTAGGTCAGGACCACTTGTTCCATTGGATCCTGAAATCAATAGAACACTTAGAGTGCGCAGGAAATTGAGATCAGAAGAGACATCACAAGAAGACTTATAAGAGATATCTCAAGAGACATCACCAGAAGAAATTGCAGAGATGGGGGATAATCAGAGAACACTTAGGGACTATGCAGCCCCTAATCCCCAAGAAATTCGTTCAAGCATTGCTAGACCAGCAATAGAGGCTAATAACTTCGAGATTAAGCTAGCTTTTATTTCAATGATTCAACAGAACCAGTTTGGAGGATCTCCTCTGGAAGATCCCAACCAACACTTGTCTTTATTTTTGGAATTATGCGATACTATCAAAATAAATGGTGTTTCTAACGATGCTTTGAAATTAAGACTTTTTCCTTTTTCTCTTAGGGACCGGGCAAAGACATGGCTTCATTCTCATCCAACCGGTACCTTCACAACTTGGAATCAATTGTCAAATTCCTTCTTGACGAAATACTTCCCCCCAAGCAAGACACTTCAATTGAGAAATCAAATTACAAACTTTTCACAAAAAGATGGGGAGTCATTCAGTGAGGCCTAGGAGAGATTCAATGAACTACAGCGGAAGTGTCCTCACCATGGCATTGAAGATTGGGTTTTACTGCAAAATTTTTACTATGGATTATCAAATAATATCAAATTAATTGTGGATGCTGCTGCAGGTGGAGTTCTTATGAGCAAAACACCAGATGCTGCCTTCAGACAGCTAGAGGAGATGGCATTGAATCACAATCAATGGACTGCTGAGAGAGGAGTACTTTACAAGCCTTCTTAAGGTAAGGGTGATGGTGATGGATGGCGATCCTTACCAGAGACGGTAGACTTTTTGTGTAGTAAGTTTAATTCTATGTAGACTGCTTCTATTTCTTCTATCATTTGTGAAATTTGTGGCAATGATGGTCATACTTCTAAAAATTGTAGAATAGTTGCTGATCAGGGTAATGAACATGTGAATGCTATAGGGAACTATAATCAAAGTAGATCTAATGATCCCTATTCTAGTACATATAACCCTGGATGGAGAAATCACCCCAACCTTTCATGGAAAAACAATAACAATGTAGAGGGAAACACTGAGAATAAAGGATAGCAAAGACCGAATTAGAATTTTAATCAAAATCAAAATCAAAATCAGAATTTAAATATAGAATCCATCCTTGAAAAAATTATGGCCAGTCAAAATCAGTTTATGTCTAAGCAAGACCAACTCATGTCAAATCAAAATAGACAAATTGGAGAGTTTATGTCTAAGCAAGACCAACTCATGTCAAATCAAAATAGATAAATTGAAGAATTTAAGGAAAGTTTTCATCAAATCAACTCTAGATTGGAAGGAGTAGAAGCCCACAACAAAATTCTTGAAAATCAGATTGCCCAGCAAGCTAGTGCACCTTACAGACCCCCTAGGAAATTGCCTGCAAAACCTGAGATAAACCCTAGGGAGCACTGTAATGCCATCATGACTAGAAGTGGAAAACAACTAGGAGAACCTAGAGGGAGGTTTGAAAACACTGAAAAAAGGCTTGATGATAATGAAGAGTAATTAGAGTTAGGAGAATCCTCTTCACATGAGGAACCCTAAACTTGTTTACCACCTCAAAAGGGTGATAAACCTAAAGGAGATGAATCATGTGAAAAAGACAATCCTAAACCTAATTTGCCTGCTCCTTACCAGCCACCTATACCTTTTCCTCAAAGGTTAGTTCAGAATAAATTAGACAAAAAGTTTGGTAAATTCATTGAAATCCTGAAAAAGCTTTATGTTAACATTCCATTTACTGAAGCTATTTCTGAAATACCATCTTATGCCAAGTTTTTAAAAGGGATTTTGTCTAACAAAAGGAAATTAGATGATTATGGCATATGCACTGTTACTTTAACTGAAGATTGTAGTGTTATCATACAGAACAAACTGCCACCTAAACTGAAGGATCCAGGTAGTTTTTCTATACCTTGTTCAATAGGCACTATGGCTTTTGACCGAGCCTTATGTGACCTAGGTGCCAGTGTGAGTCTAATGCCTCTTTCTACTTACAGGAAACTAAATCTTGGAGAGCTAAAGCATACATCTATATCCTTACAGCTCGCGGATTCATCGGTAAAGTATCATATAGGTATATTAGAGAATGTTCCTGTACAAATTGGTAAGTTTTTCATTCCTGCAGATTTTGTAGTGTTACACATGGAGGAAAATTCTAGAAATCCTATAATTCTTGGTAGACCACTATTGTCCACTGCTATGGCAAACATAAATGTGAAAGAAGGAAAGATTACTTTTGATATATGTGACAACAAGATTGAATTTAATCTTAATGATTAATTGAACAAGCTTTCATACTCAGGATCTTGTTGTAGTGTTGAGATATTTAATGATGATATTTATGATGTTTCAAGTTTGTTTGATGAAACCTCAAATAATGAATCTAACAATCTTTCTGAGGGTATTGATAAGAAATTGCAGAAGAAAAATACAAGGAGGAAGAGAAGAAGAGGAAGCTCTATATTGATTGACAAAATAGAAAGGATTTTGAGCAAATTTGGATACTGTTTCAAGATTGAGCCTTATGTTAAAAAATCAGGAGGGCAATTCAGGAGTTCACGATCAAATCCGAGTGTTAAAGGGTCAAGCTAATGACCTTTAAATTAGCGCTTCTTGGGAGGCAACCCAAGCTTTCTAACCTCTAGTTTGTTTTCTTTAACTTAATTGTAGCTTAATACTAATTTTTTCTTTTATTTTTGTAGGAAAATTGAGATTTGATGCACAATACGGCACTGCCGTAAAGTCGATTACAGTACAGTATTTTCGGTCGGCTTTTGATCAGAAAGCTGAGGCGAAATTACGACACTACCGTATACTTTTATGTTGGGGTATGCCCTTAAGGCTAATGTTTGAGGCCTTGGGATTCTTTCAGTATCATGTATAAACTCTTATGTTTATAAAGGCAATGGTTGTTATTCAGTTTGTTACATTGTCTGCTGCAATAAGTGTACTTCTGAATAATGTCTCAATGCTGTTCAGCTAGGCTGACATGCTCTATGTCCTTAGTCGAGATATCTTGGTGAACATGAGACAGCCTTGATATGATTGAGACTAATATGTGTTCTAATCTTATAGGATGCTTCGAGCATGGAATAAGATGTAGACTCATGGGTACATTGGATGTACTGGACAGACCCTACTAGGATATTCAATTGCTTGTCACAATGTGAATAATCCTTGTTTGCAACAAGTGGCACATGTCCTCTGACTTGAGATCACTTGTGTTTCTAAATGATGATTGTCATTGTTTTGAGGTAGTTCAATATCATTTGAAACATAATGGTTATAGACTATCTTGGATAATGATCATGAGTCAGGTTAGGGCACTAGTGATAGATATAGGATTGCCGTCTCCTTGATTGGAGTGTGATGTTCTAAAGGGGCCCCCTCGAATGAGATGATTGAGAAAGTGTATGGCCATACCCAGGTGACTATGTTCATCTGATCTAATCATGCTCATCATATTGGAGCTACAGGCTTGACACGCTTGTCCAATAAGAACATCCAGTGGCAAAGGAATCATGTATGCCTCGTGAAGTGGATTCACACTTGTGCTGTGGTTTGGGTGTAGCCTTGGAAGACTCTTTCCTTTATATCGGGAGACAGTGATGTGTTGCTAGATACCCCTCACTGATCGTGATAACGTAAGTTATCGTTACCGACATTTAAAGGAAACCCTTAGGGTCGCACAATTTGATGATATGGCTTACTCATGTCAGATCGTGTGGACTGAATTGTTTTGGTTCAGTTTAAAGGGATTTAAACTCTGATTGTAAGTGAGATCTGGTCTGATCATGTTTGATTGATTAGGACTTGAGATCGGTAAGCTTCGATCGAGAGAGATGATTCTAGATCGGTGAGATCAGGAACATTAAGAGATGAACGGTCAGATCTGGAACCTTAGGGTTTAATTTGATCTGGACTAAAGGCTTGGCTTGATTGGTTTTTGAACCAAACCAATATGAACCAGCTCATACGTGAGCGCATGGTTCAAAGGGGAGAAGTATGTGCGTTCGCTTCACTTGGGTGAACGCATCAACGCATGAAGTGAAGGCTTGCTATTTTTGGAAGTGGCGGTTTCCAAAATAGCCTCTCAACGCCTCACGTTCACTTCTCTTCGCTAAAATTGGTCGCCCATTCCTCTTGACGCATACACTCTCATGTGATCGAAGGGGTTGACGACAAGGAGCTCTCGGCCAAGAAAACATCTCCTCTTCCCTTCCATTCGACAAGGAGACTTGAAGATCTTTGCTAGCACAAGGATCAACAAGGAGGCGCCATCTATCTTCTTGTGTGCGGTACCTTCAGAGGAGAGCCCTTTTGCGATCTTCTTCCAAAGCTCCATCAAAGCGATGGCCATGGTATGAATCTTTTCTGATCTATACTAGTTCATGAAAGTTGATCATATGACATGCAAAAGATCATGAGAAGCCCTTGCTTCCGCTCAAAGTTTTTGTTATGCGCCTATCTAGGGTTTCGCTCCCCCTTGAAGGGGACCCTTACAATTGGTATCAGAGCATGCGGTTATTGCTTGTTCATATGATTGCTTGATCTTCATGTTTGATCCATGAATGCGCTTATGAATAGATCTAGAGTTAACATGCGAAAATACATGCTTGTATGTTTTTACTCATGTTGGCGCATGTTTTATGTTGGCGCTTGTTAATGTTGTTTTTACCAAAACATATATATCTGGCGCGCTCCATCTAGATTTATAAGCGCCTGCTGTAAACCCTTAGACGGGTTAGTAGGGTTGAAGTCAAAGTCGAGTCTAGATCCAAATAGTTTGATCAGACCATCTGACAGCCTAGATGGGTCGACCAGATAGCACCTGTGCGCAAGCACGAGGTGGCTATGGGTCGACTGCAGACAGGCGTGTAGCGAGGTCTGGTTGAGACGACCAGTGAGCACTCACGAGTTAGGCCCGGGGTCACACCCGCTTGCCAGAACTCATGAGGGTTGTTTAGCCCTTGGCGCATGCATGGTTGACCATTGGGTCGACTCAAGTCAGTTAGGACTTGGTGCATGCAAGGGCAGTGGATCTGACTAGACATGATGAGTGGATCCCTATTAATGGACCGTTGTAAGGTAGTAGGGCACATAAGAAAAATAAAATTGATTCCAATGGGATTTTGAAAAATTTTATTTGGTTGATGGATCACATGTTGAATGGATGCCATGATGCTTGTTTATTTCATCTTATGTGGGTTGCCCAATTAATGTGTGCTATGCTGGGGCCTGCGTGCCTGGATTAAATTGTAAATTAATATTTATTGTGATCTGCGCATCACATGTCATTTAATTTATAAAGTGTAATTGACATGCGAGTCAATCTTGTCTAGATAGATTAAATTGTATTTTAATCAGACAAGAGCACAGAGCACACTTGGCAGAGGCGCATGCAGTAGAGGCTCGACCAGGTGGGAGGTCTAGGGTTCGACCCTATGATAGGCGCCATTTACCTGGTGGGCGCACCTGAGCTGCACTGGGCGCTATGGCCCTGGGCTGGGCCAGATGAGATGCAAAAGACCCATGGAGAGCTCAAGTGAAGACTTAAGTTAAATTAAGGTCTTACTTAGGGTCCATGGGCTTTTACCACATAAGATCATCATGCTTTCTTTTATTGTTTAAATAAGTAGAATTGCATGAGTTATTTATCTTCTGCTATCGCCATAGGGTTTGCATGATAGTTAAGAAGATAAAAGACCGTTAAAATCCAACGCTAAAATATCAAGCTCGATAGCCTTCTGACGCGAAACCTCACTGTTCTGACTATCGTTGGAGCCGTGTTGTACCCACTCAGTGGGCACGTCCTTCTATCTTCAGACGGTGTGTGATTTCACCTGCGTGTTACAGAGAAGGGATTTATCGCTTCTCGTTGCTCAGCATAGCACGTGGTGGTCCAGGGAGTAGGTCGGGTCAGCTTGACCATGTAGGCTACATACTGAGCATATGTGAGCTATATGGAGGCAGCCATCTGTGGGATTAGAGACTGTGTTGTACCAACTCAGTTGGCACAGTCGGCTGGATTGCCCAGATGAAGGGGAATCGCACGGGTTGGCGATTGGCAGGGACTGCCTACCAGAAATTAGTGCTTGTACTCTCTGTGCATCTTATCTCGCCTGAGCGGGACGCGGAGACCAAGTATGAAATCTGGATCCCATCTCACTAAAAGAGTTTTACTCTTTCGGGCTGTTTTGCTGGATTTTTCAGCCAGATAAAATAGTGAGAAAAGAATCTTTCTTAAGTCATGGATTGATTCTAAACATTGATATTGACCTTGCTGTTCTTGCATTGTTGTAGATTCCTGCAGCAACGAACACCATGAGCTTCAATGTGCGATCCCTACTGGAAAGGGAGAAGTTTGCTGGGCCAAACTTCTCAGACTGGTACGGACACCTTAAGATCGTTCTTAAGGCTGAGAGGAAACTGTATGTCCTCGAGACAGCTATTCCGCCTCAACCCGCTCCGAACGCCGCAAGGGCGGTTCGGGATGCCTATGAAAAGCATGTCAATGATAGCATTGATGTCGCTTGCCTGATGCTAGCGTCTATGACGCCACAACTGCAGCGTCAGCATGAGGATATGTCTGCTATAGAAATGATAGCAAACCTCAAGATGCTATATGCTGCACAGGCGAGGACTGAGCGCTATAAT
Organism: Costus lasius; assembly: GCA_027563935.2. NCBI lineage: Eukaryota > Viridiplantae > Streptophyta > Magnoliopsida > Zingiberales > Costaceae > Costus > Costus lasius. The sequence goes on from CM050454.1 coordinate 27,835,364, forward strand.
TTGACCAAGCTTTTCTTTCAGAGCAAACTGGCTGAAGGGAGTCCAGTGGGAGCTCATGTGCTCAAGATGATTGGGCACAAAGAGGCTCTAGAGAAACTGGGGCATACCATCAATCAGGAGCTTGCTGTAGACATTATTCTGCAGTCTCTCCCGGCCTCTTTCGATCCGTTCATTATTAATTTTAATATGAACAAGATTGATTGTACTCCGGCAGAGTTGCTGAATATGCTCTTGACTACAGAGGAGACTCTAAAGGGAAAGCCTTCAACCTCTGTCTTGATGTTTCCTTCCAGGAACAAGAAGAAGGGGAAGAAGGGCAAAGCCCCTGTCAAGAATTACAACAAGGCTCTGAAACAAAAGGTTAAGCGGTCGAAGGAATACAGGTGTTTCCATTGTGGCCAGCTGGGTCACTGGAAAAAGGACTGTAAAGCGCTCCAAGGAGACAAGAAGGGAAGCATTGCTTCTGGCTCAGGTATTTTCGTGACTAAAGTCATGATATCTTCTTCTTCTATTTCATGGGTGTTGGACACTGCATGTGGAGTTCACATTTGTTCAAATGTACAGGAACTCAAGAGAAGAAGACAGGTGGGACAGCATGAGGTGGACCTACGAGTTGGAAACGGGGCACAGGTTGCTGCTGTTGCTGTAGGAGAATATTACATCTCATTACCATCTGGACTTGTATTGGAACTAAACAATTGTTATTTTGTACCTAGCATTACCAAGAATATTATCTCTATTCCTGCTCTTGTCAGGAAAGGATTTTCCTTTGAATGCAATATTTCAAAGTGTGTTCTTTCTTTAGATAATATTGTTTATGCTACTGGATCAATTAACAATGGGTTATTCATGTTGGACATGGAATGTTCTATACAAAACATTGATAATAAGAAAGCCAAGTATGCTGATGACAGCACCTTGCTATGGCATAGTCGTTTAGGCCATATTAACAAGAAGCGCATTAAGCGGTTGCATGATCATGGACTGCTGGGATCATTCTCCTATGAGGAGATTGATACATGCAAAGCTTGTTTATTGGGCAAAATGACGAAGTCTCCTTTTCCTCATAAAGGTCAAAGGGCTTCAGGTTTACTTGACCTTATACACAGTGATGTGTGTGGGCCATTTAGTAAACATGCCAGAGGTGGCTATTCATACTTCATTACCTTTACTGATGATTTCAGTAGATATGGTTATGTCTATCTGATGAGACATAAGAGTGAATCTTTTGACAAGTTCAAAGAGTTCAAAAATGAAGTACAGAATCAGCTAGGCCGAAATATCAAGGCACTTCACTCAGATCGAGGTGGTGAATACTTAAGTCGAGAGTTTACTGACTATCTGAAGGAGTGTGGGATTATCTCACAGCTAACTCCGCCAGGAACACCGCAATGGAATGGTGTATCCGAGAGGAGGAACAGAACCTTACTGGATATGGTTTGTTCTATGATGAGTCAGGCTACTCTACCTTACTCCTTTTGGGGATTTGCACTGGAAACAGCTGCAAAAGTACTAAACCGAGTGCCATCCAAGGCAGTTTCAAAGACGCCATATGAGTTATGGTATGGGAAACAGCCGAGCTTGACATTTATTAAGATCTGGGGTTGCGAGGCTTATGTCAAAAAGCTCGCCTCTAGGAAACTAGAGAGCAGATCTGAGAAATGCATCTTTGTCGGTTACCCTAAGGAAACTAAGGGTTATTATTTCTACGATCCCAAAGAGAACAAAGTATTTGCTGCTCGGACGGCTATTTTTCTTGAGAAGGAGTTTCTTCTGCAAGAGGCCAGTGGGAGAGAAATAAAGCTGGATGAGAATCCAGAAGAAAGACAAAGTAGTCAAGCACAGTTGGATGAGTATGAGCCAGTAGAACAGGTTATTGAACAACCTGAGGCTCATATATCACGGGAACCGCGAAGATCGGGAAGGATCCGTCGACAGCCTGAGCGCTATGACGGAGTCTACATCATTGATCCTGATGAACCCCTTACTTATGCGGATGCGGTCAGTGGACCGGAGTCAGCTAGATGGCTTGAAGCTATGCGAGCCGAGATGGACTCCATGTCAGATAACCAAGTCTGGGATTTGGTTGATCCGCCTCCGGGAGTAATCCCTATAGGCTGTAAATGGATCTTCAAGAAGAAGATTGACATGGATGGTAACGTGGTTACCTATAAAGGCAGGCTAGTTGCGAAAGGTTTCAAACAAATCTACGGGATAGATTATGATGAAACTTTCTCTCCTGTAGCTATGTTCAAGTCTATTCGGATTATTCTCGCAATAGCAGCATATTACGATTATGAAATCTGGCAAATGGATGTGAAGATCGCTTTCCTTAATGGAAAACTGGATGAGGATGTGTATATGACACAACCTGAAGGTTTCACTAATCCATCAGATCGTCATAAAATATGCAAGTTAAAGAAGTCCATTTATGGACTTAAACAAGCATCAAGAAGCTGGAATATTCGTTTTGATGAATCAATCAGTGAGTTTGGTTTCATCAAGAATGAAGATGACTCGTGTGTATATAAGAGGTTTAGTGGGAGCGTGATTACTTTCCTAGTCCTCTACGTCGGTGATATCTTAATCATTGGAAACGATATTCCTGAACTGCATGCTGTTAAGGCATGGTTAAGAAAATGTTTCCAGATGAAAGATCTAGGAGAAGCAGCCTATGTATTAGGTGTGAAGATCTACAGGGATAGATCTAAGAGGCTTCTCGGGCTGTGCCAGAGTACTTACATGGATAAAGTCCTGGAGAGATTTCATTTAGAGAATTCTAAAAGAGGATATCTTCCAGTCAGACATGGTCTGAATCTTTCAAAGAGTCAGTGTCCACAAACACAGACTGAGAAAGATGAAATGGACAATACGCCTTATGCTTCGGCTATTGGGTCCATTATGTATGCGATGTTGTGTACTCGCCCAGACGTCGCTTACGGGTTAAGCGTGACCAGTCGATTCCAAAGTAATCCAGGTCAGGCGCACTGGATTGCAGTCAAGAATATTTTAAAATATCTGTGGAGGACCAAAGATATGTTCTTGATTTATGGAGGTCAGGAAGAACTCAGTATAGAAGGATATACTGACGCTTCGTTCCAATCGGACCAGGATGATTTCCGATCGCAATCAGGCTATGTTTTTAGCTTGAATGGTGGAGCAGTGGTGTGGAAAAGTTTCAAACAGTCTATCGTTGCTGATTCCACAACAGAAGCCGAGTATGTTGCAGCCTCAGAAGCATCTAAGGAGGCAGTATGGATTCGTAAGTTCGTTCAGGAACTTGGTGTTGTTCCATCGAGTGCAGATCCTTTGGTTATCTTCTGTGATAACACTGGAGCAATCGCACAAGCAAAGGAACCACGGTCGCACCAGAAGTCCAAGCACATACAGAGACGGTTTCACTTGATCCGCGAGATCATTGATCGTGGTGAGATCAAAATCTGCAAGGTTCATACAGATGACAATCTGGCAGACCCGCTTACCAAGCCTCTGGCGCAGCAGAAGCATGAGAAGCACTGTAATAATATGGGTTTGAGATTTCTCAACCATTAGATTAAGTGCAAGTGGAAGATTGTTGGGGTATGCCCTTAAGGCTAATGTTTGAGGCCTTGGGATTCTTTCAGTATCATGTATAAACTCTTATGTTTATAAAGGCAATGGTTGTTATTCAGTTTGTTACATTGTCTGCTGCAATAAGTGTACTTCTGAATAATGTCTCAATGCTGTTCAGCTAGGCTGACATGCTCTATGTCCTTAGTTGAGATATCTTGGTGAACATGAGACAGCCTTGATATGATTGAGACTAATATGTGTTCTAATCTTATAGGATGCTTCGAGCATGGAATAAGATGTAGACTCATGGGTACATTGGATGTACTGGACAGACCCTACTAGGATATTCAATTGCTTGTCACAATGTGAATAATCCTTGTTTGCAACAAGTGGCACATGTCCTCTGACTTGAGATCACTTGTGTTTCTAAATGATGATTGTCATTGTTTTGAGGTAGTTCAATATCATTTGAAACATAATGGTTATAGACTATCTTGGATAATGATCATGAGTCAGGTTAGGGCACTAGTGATAGATATAGGATTGCCGTCTCCTTGATTGGAGTGTGATGTTCTAAAGGGGCCCCCTCGAATGAGATGATTGAGAAAGTGTATGGCCATGCCCAGGTGACTATGTTCATCTGATCTAATCATGCTCATCATATTGGAGCTACAGGCTTGACACGCTTGTCCAATAAGAACATCCAGTGGCAAAGGAATCATGTATGCCTCGTGAAGTGGATTCACACTTGTGCTGTGGTTTGGGTGTAGTCTTGGAAGACTTTTTCCTTTATATCGGGAGACAGTGATGTGTTGCTAGATACCCCTCACTGATCGTGATAACGTAAGTTATCGTTACCGACATTTAAAGGAAACCCTTAGGGTCGCACAATTTGATGATATGGCTTACTCATGTCAGATCGTGTGGACTGAATTGTTTTGGTTCAGTTTAAAGGGATTTAAACTCTGATTGTAAGTGAGATCTGGTCTGATCATGTTTGATTGATTAGGACTTGAGATCGGTAAGCTTCGATCGAGAGAGATGATTCTAGATCGGTGAGATCAGGAACATTAAGAGATGAACGGTCAGATCTGGAACCTTAGGGTTTAATTTGATCTGGACTAAAGGCTTGGCTTGATTGGTTTTTGAACCAAACCAATATGAACCAGCTCATACGTGAGCACATGGTTCAAAGGGGAGAAGTATGTGCGTTCGCTTCACTTGGGTGAACGCATCAACGCATGAAGTGAAGGCTTGCTATTTTTGGAAGTGGCGGTTTCCAAAATAGCCTCTCAACGCCTCACGTTCACTTCTCTTCGCTAAAATTGGTCGCCCATTCCTCTTGACGCATACACTCTCGTGTGATCGAAGGGGTTGACGACAAGGAGCTCTCGGCCAAGAAAACATCTCCTCTTCCCTTCCATTCGACAAGGAGACTTGAAGATCTTTGCTAGCACAAGGATCAACAAGGAGGCGCCATCTATCTTCTTGTGTGCGGTACCTTCGGAGGAGAGCCCTTTTGGGATCTTCTTCCAAAGCTCCATCAAAGCAATGGCCATGGTATGAATCTTTTCTGATCTATACTAGTTCATGAAAGTTGATCATATGACATGCAAAAGATCATGAGAAGCCCTTGCTTCCGCTCAAAATTTTTGTTATGCGCCTATCTAGGGTTTCGCTCCCCCTTGAAGGGGACCCTTACATTTTACACGGTACCATATTCTGTCGTCAAAAATCGCTCGAGAGTTCTGTCATTTTTATGGCAGTGCCTTAAGTTATTTTACGTGCCGTAATTTGAGTTTTTAGATTTTTTTTAAATAATAGCTGTTTGATTTTTACGGCGGCACCGTAAACCTCTTTATGGTACCGTATTTTCGTGTAGTTTTGATCAGAAGAATGCCGACATTTTACGGCGGTACCATAAACTATTTTACAATACCGTATTTTCAAACTAGTTTCAACCCGAGAGCAGTCGAGATTTTACGGCAGTGCCGTAAGCCATTACACTGTCGTAATATGTTTTCTGGCACACGAATCCTGTGCCGTATTTAGGGTTTTGACCGAGCCCTTTTTAGGGTTTTTACCCTTGTTTTCACTCGTTCTTGCACCGTTCTCGCCTCTCCGATCATCTCCGACCGCCTGTGGACACCGATGACCTTTCCCGCCTAGCCTTCGTCATCGATTAGGTACTCGTTTTCCCGATTTTTCTGTTTTGACGAGTTTTTATCATGTTTGGCCCCTTTCACTCGTTTTCACTCATTTCTAAACCATTTAGAGTGATTCTTATTTCCATTTACTCGTTAGGCGATAAACTTTTGACCCTTTGCTGTATGAAAAGAGTTTGGACTGGTTTCTGCCACCGATTTGAGCTGAAACGTGTTGAACATTTTCAAAATTAATGTTCATCGACATGCTCTGTTTTTACTCTATTTTTATGATGATAGAACTTGTTGATAGGATGCTCATGGGCTTGATTTGAACTGTTATATTGTTATGTTGTCATTAAATTGTGAGTTTGCGATTTGTGTACACACTCATGGCACCAAGGACAAAAGCAATTTTTCCAAGGAGGAAAGGGAAAGCCCCTGCAGAGCCATCTCAGCCACAAAACCCCCATGGAATCATATTCAGGAACGAAATGCAGGAATCTAGATACAATAAACTATTCGAAAGAAGAATCGTCAATACCAAGTATGCTGATCAGAGGACTCTTGAAGCCTTGGGGCTTTATGATGATGTGCTTTGGATGTTTGAGAGAATCCAAGCCAGGAAGTTCTTCCAGATGACTCCGCACACCTATCTTCCACTTGTTTAGGAATTCTTGAGCAGTTTGATCATAGACTTAAAAGAATATTCCAATGGCCCTGTTGATGGGGAAATCACATTCAGATTAGCAAATGAGGAAAGGAAACTCACACTGCAAGAAATCAAGGACATATTTGGACTGAGCACAGGAGGGTACACTAAGATACCCCTAGGATTCATGGAGAACATATTTTGGAACCAGATCACCAACGAGAACCACTTTTATGCTGTCTCTACCAGTGCCTCAAAGATCATGAATCCTTGTATTAGGTATGCTCACAGGGTTCTGGCACACACAATATTCGGTAGAGGAGATAGTGACGGCATGGTCCGTCAGCATGAACTCTATTTTCTTTGGGGGATGCTAAGTGGATTCGCAGTTGATGTTGCTTACTTCATGATCAAGCACATGGATAAGGTGGCCAGAGCGACTAGAGGATCTGTGGTGATAGGAGGTTTGATTACTCCTATAGCTAGATATTTTGGGATTGAGCCCTATGGAGTTGAGTTGGCAAGAGGAAATGCAAGACTTGACATTGAGTCTTGTATAGCAATGAAAATGATTGTTAGAGAGGGAGACACTTTTTGTTTGGTCCTTAGACCAAATATCCCTCCTCTACCTCTACCTCACGTTGAGAAGACTACGGTCAGAGAAAGAGCCAACTGGAAATTATCTCCTAGCGCAGTAGAAGCAGCCTTTACTCCACCACTGGACACAGTTCCACCGCCACCCACCTAGGGTGGAAGGAGTGATCCTTTCAGTATGAGTATGGATTCACCTCCTCCTGATTCTTCATAGGCTGCTGGTACTTCTTCACAGAGACCCAGGGGAGGATTTGCTAGCCATCACGATCCAGGTTTTTAGGCACTTACAACACAGATGCACAACCAAGAATGCCGCAAGGAGAGGATGGAAGAGATTCTAGGGCACGTCCAAAGGGATATGGAGAGATTGTGCAATCATATGGAAGACATGGGCAACTTCCTTTATGACAGTTTTGGTTATGAAGATCATAGAGACTTTGGATATCAAGGTGATCAGGGAGGAATGCCCTACTATGATCCTATGGAGGCTGCTGCTAGAGATTCTGAGGCTACACGGTCAGATGGCGATGAGTAGATGCTTTGTGAGTATCTTCCCTTACTTATTACTATTTTGTTCATCTTATCTTATTGATGTCTTATGATTTAAAGGGAAGGATGATGCTTTACAACCACCACCACTGCTACTCTGCTTGACACGCTTATTTTTATTTTTTCGATGTGGTTGTATGATAAATATTGATATTCTGCTTTGCTTTTCGATATGGTTGTACTACATGATGATGATATTATTTCTTTTTCATATGATGTGATGTTGAAAATATTTTGATATATGGTCATGTTTTGAGATGTGTTGATGAATTTTGATGATGAAAGAAATCAAATTCATGATTAGAAATATAGCCCTATCATGTTAAATTTATTTATTCGATACATATTTGTCTATTGAAATATGACATTAGTTGATGCATGAAATTTTGGATAGATGTATTGTTTGAAGAATAAAATCTAAAAGTAAAACTTTTCTTTCGAATAAAATGAGTATATGAGTATGACTTGTGAATTGAGATCAATTGATCAACCTAGTAGATGTTAGTCTATTTTTGCTATTTGTTGGAAAATAAGAATCCAAGATTCACAAAAATAGTGAGAGACTCCCCTACTTGGCACTGTGTAATTGATAGTGGTACCTAAAACATGGGTTTAAGTCTATAAAAAATGATGAGAGTGGAAAAGAATAAGACTCCTCTACTTGGCACTGTGTAAAATTGACAGTGGTACCTAAGAAAAGAGTTGAAGTCAAAATAAAAAGCATGTATCTATGTGGGTACATGCCATCCATGCAAAAACAACAAAACAAAATGCATGAAAAACAAAAAAAAATATATATGTGTGGACAAAGATCTTGGAAACCTAATTCCTGTAAACAAAAGCATGATAGATTGAACTGAAATTGGGTGAAGTCTTGAGATTGAAAATTCTATTTATTATACAAGTTGCAAAGTTTTATTTGATTGAATTGTGGATCTAAAGAGTTGAGTTCTAAGGATGATATGTTTATTTGAAGTTCTATAAATCAATTGATAGAATTTTTCATTAATGAGTTGTATTTTAGAAATTTTTTGAGCATGAAAAGGTTATTCTTTTGATCAAATTTTGATTTCAAATTTGATTTTTGCTTGAGGACAAGCAAAGTTTGAGCCTTATGTATTTTGATGACACCAAAATATATAGTATATTTTGTATCATTTTAGATATCTTTTCATGCTAAATTGAAGATCTTATTACTTGTTTTCTTGCTAAATTCATCGAATATTGCAAAGTCTACTTCTATTTTGGTTTTTCACGATTTTCAGATAAAAAGTCATTATTTCAAGGAGTTTTCAAGCAAAATCAAACACATAGAAGAGTTACCATCATCAAGATGAGATCACCCAAGAAATTTCACGCAAAACGGAGTAACTCAGCAAATTACGGCCGTGCCGTAACCTATTCTACGGTACCTTATTTTCATACGCTACCGTAAAATCCGAGCCACTGCCATATTTTGAGGAGTTTTCGAACATAAGGTTTTTCAGATTTTACGGTAGTACCATAAACCAGATTACGGTACCGTATTTCAGAGCGCTTCAGAATAGAAACTTTGCTTGATTTTACGGCACCGTCGTAAAGGATTACACGGGCTGTATTTTTCAGTCACTTCCGAACAGAGAGTTCAGCCAATTTTATGGTAGTACCGTAAACCAGATTACGGTGCCGTATTGCCCAGACAACATCAGACCAGAAAATTCAACCGATTTTAAGGCAGTGCCGTAAACTATTACACTATCGTATTTTTGTTGTTAAATGCGATTTCTAGGTAAATTCTGAAGTCCGATTCTTGCGGAGACCATTGCGGGCGAACCAAAGGTTTATATTCGAAGCCGTAAGAAGCAATCGGAGAGTTTTGGAGGAGAGGATTAGAGATACACTGAAAGCCCCAATTTTCATCGACTGTTGAGGGAGAAATCGTCATTCACGCCGCCGCATAGGGTTCCACCACCGCAACGAATCCAGGGCATCTCCGGCCATGAAATTCATACCAAAGCTACATATGAAGGAGGAGACGAAGTACCAGAAGTTTCAAAAAAAAAAAAGAAATCAATCGAAGGAGAATTCAAGGAAAGAAGGGAGATAGCCACTATTTACCGAGATCAATCGAAATTACGGCTGTGAAATACTTCACAGCCGTCCTGTATTTTTCCAAAACTCTTCTTTCGTTGATTTTTGAACTTATGAAATTATGGAATTTTGTAACTCCTTTACCATGCTAGCTTAAACTACCATTGGGTCATGGGAGAGTAATTCACTTGATTTTTAATGACTAGATGACTATTTTTTTCACTATTTCGTTGCGTTTAATCTTAGCATGATGATTTTGCTCATGTGATATTTGTGCTTAGACTCTCTATAGATTCATGTTACTAATCATGTTTTTAGAATTTTCGCTATTGACTGAAAGGTAATTGCTTGAGAATTCAGAACCCTAGAATTGCATGTTAGGAACCCTTCCTTAGGTTAGATCCAATTTGTTCAGTTCTAGTAGATTAATTGCTATGATAATAACATGAATCTATAGATCAAGTCTAATTGTCAAACGTGGAGATCTTGCATGAAAGTGAGGATCGGAATGTTGGAGATCCATGAGTAAAACTAGTGTTGAGGCTCGGATGCACAAAAGTGATCCTTGAGATTCCACTAGAGATTATCAACCTAGAATTCGGATGCACGAAAGTGATCTTTGAGTTCATTGATTAATGATTTACTTATCTTCAGTGTTGGGATGAATCTTGTGCGAAAGCGAAGATTAATCCCTGCATGGTTGTTAGCACGAGAGTGAAACAATCCTTTTATTAAGTAATTTGCATCTTCATCATGATAAAATTAAACTGACGAATTCTTTATTCATGTCTAGTCATAGAAATTATAGTGAATGAAACTCTAGTCCCAATTTTCTCTCCGACAGTATTCTTCCGTGTGTTTGCGATATTTGCTTGACTTTCATTCGACTACCTAGATAGTGAGAAATCAATTGATCAGTACTTGACAACATAGGTCTCTGTGGGTTCGATATCTTTCTTTATTACTTCAAGTATCCGTGCACTTGCAGATCACAACAGAATGCTTTGAGTTGAATTTGGTTTGACTTCTTTTACCAAGAGGTGTAGCAAAACCCAGATTCAACAATGTCTTTTGTGAAAGTTTGGGATCTAAGGAGCGTAATTGATTTCTTTACTTTAATGGTCTTTCCCTTAGATGGGAGGCTCTCAACTCCCTTGGTAAGCTTGGTAGAATAGTAAATACTCTTCCCATTGTAAGTGAATTTGTAAGTGTTGCTCCTACCATAATGTGTTGCATCTATGTCATATAGCCAAGGTCTTCCTAACAATACATCAACCACATCCATAGCGGTAACGTCACACCAGATATTTCCTAGATTGGTAGAAAATTTGATGGGCAAGTGATGACTCCAAATTTTATAGTGTTTTTGATACTTATTTGGTTGTCTTTTGAGCCATAGTCTTACTCTTTTACTTTGCTTTTATACCCTTTTTTACCAAATACTTCGGAATCTACACAATCTTTGGTTTTTGATCAATTTCAAGTAAAAAGGCATTATTATCACCGGTTTTCAAGCAATTCCGAAGCATGAATGAGTTCCAACCATGAAGAGGGGTCTACCCATCAAATTTCAAGTCAAAAGGACGCTCCTAGAAAAAATACGGCATTGCCGTGTACATCTGCATGGTACAATATTGTGGCGCTTTTATCCAGACAAACATACGGCACTACCGTATTTTGCCCCGAAACCTTCACGGTACCGTATTTGCCACCAATTTTGACCAGAGAAGTTTTAGCACAAATACGGCACTGCTGTAGGAGAATGCACGGTGCCGTGCTTTCTTACTAGATTTCACAGAAAGAAATACAGCACTGCCGTGTACATCTACACGGTGCCGTATTTGCCAACCCAGAAATCTAAGATTTTCGCCGAATAAGTCAAAATGCAATTTCCAGAGATTTAGGAGTCCATATCTAGATCTGAAAGAAGGGGTAGACTCGTCTTTAAGAGGGAGAAGGACGAGAAACAAAAAAAGAAGGAATTTTATCACGAATCCACGGAGAAATTGAGGGAGAGGCAGAGTTGCTAGGGTTCATCGGTTCTCCACCTACAGACCACCTCCAGCCACGAAATTTGACAGAGAGCTTCACCTGGTGAAGGAGAACACGCATCTCAAGTTCTAGAGCGTTCGGAGTTGAATCGAAGGAGAAATCGACACAATAGTGGTGACAGCGCTGTTCAAAGCATATTACGGGCTGTAATTTCATTACAACACTGTTTTGTAATCTTTCTTCCCTCTTTTCGATTCCTTAACACTCTAAGAACATGTTTTATTGTAATCCTTTCATCATGGTAGCTTAATCTTTTTTTGGGACATGGGGGTGTAATCTCTTTTTTCCTTAATGACTAGAAAATCTTAACTTTGTCAAACTAATTTCTTTATGATAATTTTACTCTTGTGATTGATAGTTCTTTGATTCTCCTTTGTATCTTAAATATCACCATCTTTTAGAGTTTTGTGAAATAGACCGAGAGGTTGATTATTAAAATTCGGAACCCTAGGAATTGTTGAGTTTGGAACTATCGTAAGAGATTAGGTAGTTCTTCGAATTCTGATTTTTAGTGATTTTATTGCCATGTTGAATTTCTGATATTTTGGATTGAGTTAATGTGTAGACTTGATTTGATATTGCAAGAGATTGAGTATCGAGTCGTTGGAAACCCTTGAGTAAAACTAGTGTTGAGACTCGGATGCACGAGAGTGATATTTGAGTTTCCACTTGAGGTTATCAATCTAGAATTCGGATGCACGAGAGTGATCCTTGAGTTCTTAGCTGATGGTTTACTTATTTTCAGCATTGAATAGATCTTGCGCGAGAGTGGGGATCGGTTCTTTGTATGATTGTCTGCGCGAGAGCGAGACAATTTATTTATAAAGTAAATTTTACCTTTACCATAATAGAATTAGATTGACAAATACTCATCTTAATCTAGTCATTAGAAATTAAAGTAGATGAACCCCTAGTCCTGATTTCCTCTCTGATATTTTCTCCGTGCTCTTTTCGATAGTTTGATTCACTATTTTCTGATTGCCTAGCTAGTGAGAAATCGATTATTCAGTACTTGACAACAAGGTCTCTGTGGTTCGATATATATTTTATTACTTCGAGTATCTGTGCACTTGCGGAGTACAACAAGTTTTTGGCGCCGTTGCCGGGGACCTTGGTTTGTCGATATTGAAGATATCGAGATTATTACTAGACTAGGTTTCATTTACTGTTTTGTTTTTTTTCTGTTTATTTTCTATTTTCTTGAAATCACTTGATCTATCTACTTTGCATGCGCAGGAATCTTAGGTCAGGACCACTTGTACCTTTTGATCCTGAGATAAACAAGACTCTGAGACTGCGAAAGAGTTTGAGATTTGAGGAGACACAAGTTGTAGAAGAAAGAGAAGAAGAATCCATCATGGCTGAATGAAGGACATTGCGCGACTATGCAGCCCCAAATACACAAGGAATTCATTCCAGCATCACTAGGCCTGCTATAGATGCGAACAACTTTGAGATCAAGCTAGTGTTCTTATCGATGATTCAACAGAATCAGTTTGGAGGATCTCCTTTGGAAGATCCAAACCAACACTTATCCCTTTTCCTTGAATCCTGTGACACCATAAAGATTAATGGTGTATCTAACGATTCCCTCAAACTAAGACTGTTTCCTTTTTCTCTCAGGGACAGAGCAAAAGCCTGGCTTCATGCACATCCAACTGGGATGTTTATAGCTTGGGAGCACTTGTCAAATGCCTTCTTGCAGAAGTACTTCCCTCCCAGTAAAATGATCCAGTTGAGGAACCAAATCACAGGCTTTGCCTAGAGAGACGAAGAATCAATGAGTGAAGCATGAGAGCGCTTTAATGAGCTCCAACAGAAGTGCCCCCACAATGGAGTGGAAAACTGGGTTTTAATTCAGACTTTCTATAATGGTTTACTTTACAATACACGCTTAACTGTTGATGCTGCTGTAGGGGGAGCATTGATGAACAAGAATATTGAAGATGCCCATGCCTTGATTGAGGAGATGGCGCTAAATCACAACCAATGGGCTTCCGAGAGAGGAGTGCTTTATCGGCCTCCTCAGGGTAAGAATGATGGTGATGGTTGGCGCTCTCTTGCAGAAAAGGTAGAGTCGTTATGTAACCATTTTGATTCTTTCCAGATGCAAACTGCTGCTATATCTTCTGTTGTTTGTGAGGTTTGTGGGAACAATGGGCACCATGATAGAGAGTGCAAAATCATTATTGATAAAGGTGAGGAACAAGTGAATGAAGTAGGGAATTATAATCAAAGTAAAACTAATGATCCCTACTCTAGTACTTATAACTCTGGGTGGAGGAATCACCCTAATCTTTCATGGAGGAACAATAACAATGAGAGAGGACAAACTGAGAATAGGGGATTCCAAAGGCCTAATCAAAACCAGAACCAAAACACAAATAAGAATTCTAGTGTAGAATCCATGCTTGAGAAAATTTTGGCAAATCAAAATCAATTCATGTCTAATCATAGTAGGCAAAATGAAGAATTTAAGGAAAATCATAGTCAAATCAACTCCAGGTTGGAAAGAGTAGAGGCACACAATAAGATTTTAGAAAACCAAGTTGCACAACGGGCTAGCACCTCATATAGACCCCCAAGGAAATTACCTGCAAAACCTGAACCTAACCCTAGGGAATATTGCAATGTTATCACAACTAGGAGTGGGAAACAATTGAAAGATCCTAGGGAAATTCTTGATGATGATGAGGTAGAGCCCAGACATGAACTTAGGAGTGAACCAGTTTTGGAATCACAACCTGCACATAAGCAGTCCCAAACTAGTTTGTCACCTCACAAGGGTGATGAACCTAGAGGTGATTTGCCATGTAAGGTTGATGATTCTAAAACTAGTTCACCACCACCCTATATGCCAGCAATTCCTTTTCCCCAAAGGATTTTTCAAACAAAGTTAGATAAACAGTTTGGCAAATTTTTAGATGTTCTTAGAAAACTTTATATCAATGTTCCATTTACTGAAGTTTTGACTCAAATGCCAACTTATGCAAAGTTTTTAAAAGAGATTCTATCTAACAAGAGAAAGATTGATGATCTTGGTACTGTGGCACTTACTGAGGAGTGTAGTGCTATCATACAGAATAAGTTGCCACCTAAGCTAAAGGATCCAGGTAGTTTTTCTGTTCCTGTTTCTATTGGAGATATGGCTTTTAACCGAGCCTTATGTGACCTCGGTGCAAGTGTTAGTTTAATACCTTATTCTCTTTACAGGAAATTGGATATTGGAGAACTCAAACCAACCTCAATGACTTTGCAACTTACTGACTCATCAATAAAGCATCCGGTTGGTATATTAGAAAATGTTCCTGTACAGATTGGTAAGTTTTTCATACCTGCTGATTTTATAGTTTTAGAGATGGAAGAAAATTTGAAAAACCCTATTATACTTGGTAGACCTTTCTTGGCTACATTTGGAGCACTCATTGATGTAAAAAAGGGAAAATTGACTTTTGAAGTTTGTGGTGATATAATCGAATTTGATTTGACTGATTCTTTAAAAAGAGCATCACACTCAGGAACATGTTGTAGCATAGACATATTTGATGATGAGGTTGTTTGTGACATGCGTAATTTGTTTGATGAACCTTCTGACTTTGAAACTGACACATCTTCTAAGTGTGCTAATAAAGGATTTTAGGAAAGGGTAGTGAAGAAGAAAAGAAAGAGATGAAAGAGGAGAGGAATATCAAAATTGCCTGAAGAAGTAAAAAGGCTCATAAATAAATTTGGATACTGTTTCAAGTTTGAGCCTTATGTTCTTAAGAGCCCTGAACGAGACATAGAGAAATCAGGATGGCCACCAAAGACACAACCATGATCAAATCTGAGTGTTAAACTATTAGGCTAATGACCCTAAATTAGCGCTTCTTGTGAGGCAACCCAAGCACTTTTGCTTTAGCTTACTTTCTTTTACTTTATTTATTATTTGTTTTTTTTAATTAGCACTAATTTTTCTTTTCTTTTTGTAGGTGAAAATTAATTTTTGTCGCAAAAAAAAAACTCTAGTGGTGCGAACCCGAAGACACAGAGGATGATTGGGTCTGACACAGACTAATAGACCTTTGTGAGTATTTTCTTCCTACTTATTTGCATTCCATCCTTTTTCTTGATGTATTTTCAGCCTACTTATTTGCATTCCAATCCCTTGAGTGAAGTCATTCCTTGAATTTGCTAAGTTGTCAAACTTTTTTATGGTAGCGAGGTTTGTTTGGTTTGGTTCAGGCCTCTCAACATTCAAGCTAAGTCTAGTGTGCAACATTGTGAAAGAGCATGTAAATGTGATTCCAAGTGATGGGTCAACTTTTAGCATACACAATAGTAAGCTTTTGCCTTGAAAATAGAATGTTTTGATTGTTAACACATAATTCCAGCTAGGAATGAAACCTCACAGCAAGTTTGGCACAAAAACCACAGAAAACAAAAGTTCAAACAACTTAACCACACAAATAGTCCTAGCCGAAACCCTAATTTGGTGTGCTGAAGTCTAACAGATGTTATGAGGTTTACAAATGTCAAACTTAGCACATAGAGCACGGCAAATAGGATCCTTCAAATAGGTGTAAAATCTTAGCAAGAGTTATGGTTAAACATATGTCGAGGTCGCCCCTTAACAAGCAAATTGGGTGGAAAGCAACAATACTTTCACCTAAGCAAATTGGGAGCAAAGCTTGTTTGAGTTATGTGGAACTTATCTTGAAGCCTATTTATTCGAAGAGGCCACAAGGTCAAGCACAAACTTCAGCAAACTAAGTAGATACAAGAAACAAGTTTCAATACAAAGAGGGATTCGGATTAGGGTTAAGCAACAATGCATCACACCAATCCTACAAGAAATCAACTTGCGGTTTCGCAAGAAAATTTGCTAGGAGACCTACCTATTGGATGAGGTTGTCACCTAGCCCACTTAGCCCTTGACTTACGGGTTCCCCTAAGTCTAGGTCAATAAGTGTAAGATAGCGAAAGACAAGACAACACAAGTTCAAGAGATTTCCAAGGCTTGAGTGAGGAGACCACACATTATTTAGATGTTTCCCAACTCAAGCTAAGTAGCAAAAATTAGAAGGTCACAAGCAAATATTACTTCAAAACCACAATTTAACAAAAGACCCAAGTAAGAAAACGAACATCTCGCCCAAGAAATGCAAAGTAACACAAGTCTCGGCCACAATTTGCAACGTTTGGACTAGGAGACTAGCTATTGCTTTGGTAGCTCCAACTTCAAATGTAAACACAAGAATTCTGAGAAGCCTTACAAGAGGACTCCTTTTAGCCAACCAAATCAGATTTCGGTGAAGGCCCAAGAAGAGAAGTCAAGACAAACACACAAACAAAGTAGAGGTATAATCGAAAATCACAAGCAAACAAGCAAACATTGAGCACCTAAGAAGGTAAGATTAACCAATTAAACTAGCATGCAACCATAATAAATTAGCAAGCAAGTAAAGAAGTAAGGGAGGAATAGGAAGGAGGTCACCTATGGCCCCTATTAGGGAAGTGATGTAGGGGTAGGTCACAAACATGCAAACAACGAGTTTCAAAAATATTTTTGGTATTATCATAAACTAGAGAAAACCGATTTAACTAACGAAGTTGGAAAATAATGTTTTTGTATTTTTAAATAGGAAAACCAAATATTAACTACTTGCAGGAAAGAAATGACAATAACTTAAAGAAGACTCACCTCACGGCCCTTGAGAATAGAACGACCGTCTTTCCCGTTCTTCACCGGTACTACTCTGATGGAAGGTGCAGGTTACACACAGGGCATTCAGCAACCCCACATAGGCGTGGGTGAGTTATAAAGCAGATTAAAACTTAACAATGCTTAAAGTCAAGAGGGAGGCTAATCCTCCAAGTTCTCTTGCTAACAAAGTAAAGGACTATCTAAAGAGGGGAGATCAAGAGAGTGGGATGCGCCAAGCTTCCTTGCACCAAGTCCTACAAATCCAAGAGAAGTGTAGTAAGATGTTCTTAAGATGTATAAAGAGAAGACACAAGAATATGGAATACTTAACTTAGAGAATCTCCTTGAAGGAGACCAAGGGATGCATCCACGTTCTTTGCGCCATCTTGAGCTCTTGTTCTCTTTGATGCGATTTCCTTGAAGGTGGTGACTCTCGGCCTTGATTGATGAATGGAGGGCGAGGGGAAGAAGAAGGAGGGCTCGGATCTTGAAGGAAGAAAGGGGAGGATGAGGGGACTTGGGTGACACAAGCACCCAAAGGAGAAGGTGTGGGCGACACAAGCACCCTAGGCGACACAAGCACCCATAGTTTGGCTAGGAAACTATTCAACAATATATTCAACAATGCTATGCACATGATGCGATGGGGATACATTTATAGGCAGCTTAGGGATGAGGATAAGATGAGGGCAAGGTGGTCATTGGCCCCTTGCGCCCCTTACATAATTGGGGAAAATTCGAAAATGGAGACAAGGCATTAAGTGGGCTGATCTTGTTGCCTTCTTTGGATGGCTGAAATGGTAAGTCTTTGAATTTCGAAATGGCTATCTTCCTTGGAGGTGTTGGCGCATATGAGGAAGAGTTTGAATTTTGAAAACCTTCCTTGTTGTCTTGGGCGGCAATGAGAAGAAGGAAATAAGCCTTCCCCTAATTGTGGATCTTGATGGCGCAACTCCTCTAATTGTGGATCTAGATGGGCGCCTCCTTGATTGGTGGATCTAGATGGGCGCCTCCTTGAATTGTGGATCTAGATGAGCCTTGTAGATGGCGCAAATGATTCCATGGGGTGGCCTCTCTTCAATTGGAAGGGAATGATTGAAGTGGAGCTTGATGTTGAGTTGAGTTGGAAGTCTCTCTTTGAACTGCTTTGAAGTGAACCTTCCAAAGTGGGAGCTAGCTTCTTGGAGTGTGGTGAGCTAGCTGATTTGTATCCCTTGAGCTGAATATTAATGTATCCAAACTACATGCACTAACCTACCATGACATTACAATGCACAACCTACTAACAACATTTATAAAAGTAAACTACATGATAGACTTTGGGGTGGAACTAACCTATCATGCCATGCAATGCAAATAAGGAAAGTACTGAAAAGGAAAGTGGACTCTAAGTGAAGCCATACCTGATGGGCTTCCTCCGAGCCCTAGTGGATCTTCTAAGAGCTGTGTTTGGCCCTCCATCAGAAGGGGCCTAAACACCTTTCTTTGCTTCAAGCTCCTGGTTGCATGGCTGATGCAGTTGCAAACGGGCCCATGAACACACTTAAGGGCGGCCCAACCCCTCCAAAAGATACTTGGGGAGACTCCCTAGGACCCTAGGAATTTTCCTTGGAAATTTCACCCAAATTAGAGTTCCCCAGACCCCGACACGGCCAGGCCGTGCGCCCCATCATGACCGTGACCCGGTCGCCTGAAGACGCGAATGCCGAGCACGGGCGTGACTCCAAGGACGGGCAAGCCATGTCCGCTTCTATGGATTTCGACGAAGACAAGCACGAGCGTGACTCCAAACACGGGCAAGCCATGCCCGATTCTGTGGATTTCGACGACGCCAAGCACTGGCGTGACTCCAAGCACGGGGAAGCCGTGCCCACCTCTGTGGATCACGGTGACTCTGAACACGGCCGTGCTCGCCATCACGGCCAAGGCGTGTTCGCCTCTGTGGATCTCGACGACGCCAAACACGGGCGTGACTCCAAGCATGGGTAGGCCGTGCTCGATTCTGTGGATCACGACGACTCTGAACACGGCTGTGCTCGCCATCATGGCAAGGTCGTGTTCGCCCCTGACGACTCGTTACAGCCCCGACGACCCCACTTTGACGTGCATCACCCTCCCTACCATGTTGCTCCACCCAATGATGACCCAAAGTGATGGGGGCAAAGACCACCGGCCACGAAGGTACAAGTGGAGTTTAAGAGTACCCTAGTCAAAGGCATGGAGGTTCCTCTAATAAGCTAGCAAGCTCAATCAACAAAGCTAGCTCAATAAATAACCACTTCAAAAGGGCCCATGCGAAGCCCACTTATCAGGAATAATTTGCCACAAAAGGCCCAAGACTATTCCATGCGATCAACCAGCAATAAAATCAAGATGCAACTATTCTCATCACACAAATCTCAGCCAACGCTCATCTCAGCACTTCATCTGGCGCACGCACGCTACAAACAAGGAAACGCTACAACGTTCACATGCAGCCAGCAAAGGAAACATCAACGTCTCCCTCGCTCAGCCCACAAGGAAACTACAACGTTCACCTAGCAAACGTCCGCCTGCAATGTTTGCCGAAGTTTCACCTATATGTATCACTCGCTTGCATCCTTGTAACAGCAGAAATTTTGAATGAATTGATGGAAATAGTTTCCTTCCTCTATCGGATGTCTTCCTCCCCCATTCTCTAGGTGCATGTGTCACCAAGTCTTCTTCTCCTTTCCCTCTAATCTCCTCTTCTCCCTCAAACTCCCTACTTCGCTGCAAACACCCGCACACGACAACCACACCCAATTTCAAAACTTCGAAAGCTCGCCGCCGACGATCCACCGGCCGGATCTCCACGAGACTTCGGCCACCACTCCCCCTCCCCAAGACGAAGCCACAGCCACCAGAATCCATCCATCCGACTCTCCGATCACCGGAATCGAACTTCCGTTCGAATCCCCTGTTCTCGCCAGCCTTCCGTCCCCACTTCCGCCTTTCATCGTCGTCCGCCTCCGACCGGCCACCGCACGCCCCTTAACTCCGGCCACGTCGTCACCACAACCATACCAACCTCCAGTAGTAGCAGTTTTGGATTTGGTCAACCACTGGCCGGCCGGCAACAAATCCTTCTCCAGCGCGACATCCCCTGTTTCTGGCCTGCCGCGACCTAGCTCTGCCCTTCCGCATCGTGCTCCTCCGACCAGCCACCTCCCGTCACCAAACTCCGGCCACCTCTTCGCCATAGTCAGAGGGACCTCCCATCGTAACAGGTCCGGCGATCGTCAGCCACCGGACGAACGCCGACCAACTCCGCTCGGCGCTCGTGTTTTCCCCTGTTTCGCCAGATTCCGCCCCAGATCTGCTCCTCATCATGGTTCTCCTCCGGCCAGCCACCGCCTATCTCCTAACTCCGGCCAACTCTTCTCCATGAACATATGGACCCCCAGTCATAACAGGTCCGGCGAGCGTGCACCACCGGACGATCACCGACCAGCCCTGCTCCAGACTCGCCAACTTCCCCTGTTCTGTTCGAACAGCCGCCTCTCTTTGTAGTTTTCCCTGTTCCGCCTGAACAGTCATCTCTCCACCTCTGCCAGTGCTCCGACGCCGCCATCACCACCACCACCTACTGTATCAGAGTCGTAGATGAACCCCTAGCTCCGGCACCATTGAATAGCGCAAACCATCCTCGCCTGTTTCCAGACTCTCCTCTTGCTGTTGTTTTGTTTTGCTCTTTCATAATAATCTAACTATCCTTATTGGCGCAGGTTTTTGGCATGATCGGACAAGCCTCTAGCTCTGATCCTTGGAGCCAATAGAAAGACCAGGACATCTTTTATCATTCCAATCAGTTCCGACGAATCCAGATGGACCAGAACATGCTACAAGACATAGCAACGTTTGCTGAATGATTTAACTCCTGCATTCGTTTTCACAACTAATCTGAATAGTGTTATTTATGCAGGTGCTCTAAGCAATTGGTGCAACAAGTATCTTGAACTTTGGTCAGATAATGAAGCACACATCTTGTACTTTCATTTGGGATAGTTGACGCGAGCCCGGGTTCAACGGTTCAATCTAACAAGCATTGCAAAATTTGCAATCTGAAATATTTCTGTGCAGTTTTAACTTACCGATCTGAGTAGCTATATTGGTTGCACTAAATCTATATGCTCGAGTAGGAGTCTACTCTCCATTTTGATATGCATGCAAAGAACTAATTTAGTTTTACAACGCAGTTCATTTAGTTTGAATATTGAATGATTGGAACCCCCTCTATGACATTTGCCACATTTGCTAAATAATAATTTTCTGAACTCCTGGAATTCTAGCTGCTTTCATGAATATGCTGTTTTCTGAAAATTCAAAAAATAAATAATTAAATTTAAATTTAGTCGTTTGTTGTCACACGCTTCCCCCCTACATCAGTTTGGTATCAGAGGAGGTTCGTTGGCAACTCTTGTCTGCCTACACGATCCTTGCTTCTCTCTCTGCACAAAAAAAAAAAAAAAAAAATCCTTCATGTTTCTTTATATTTAGTTTTGCATTCTAGTTTCATGTTTCATTGATAAATTGATTGAAAAAAAAAAATTGATTGCTTTCATGTTTCATTGTTCATATCATTTAGTTTGCATATTTTGCTATTTGATAAATAAAAAAAAAATTATTATGTGCTTATTGTTTGCATGCTAGTTTGTTTATTCTGAGATAAATTTTTCGTACTAGCTGAAATCATTTTTGACATCTTAGGGAGCTCTATTTTCAAAGGATTATATTGTGTTTTCAAAACATCCCATGGCCACTAGACTCCAACCCCCTACCTTTAGTGGTTCTCTTAACCCTAAGGATTTTAGTGATTGGATAACAAAACTTGAGCATTATTTTTATTCAACTACCATGCCTGAACATTGCAAAGTTAGGTTCACCCGAAGTCTCCTAGAAGGCACAGCTAAATTATACTGGACCAGTGTAGAAAGAAACCTAGAAATGTTTAGACGCCCCCCTATTGAAAAATGGGATGAGATGCTTTATAAACTAGAAGAAAAATAAGATTCTCCATTTCTCCATAAAACTTTTTGTGACCAATTTATTAGCCTCACACAAAAAAATATGACAGTGCCTGAATATATATTCAACTTTAATGATCTCCGCTATAGGAGTAGAATTAGAGAAACTCCTAGGGTTATACTTAATAGGTTTATGAATGGTCTTAGATTTGATATTTGGAAAGGTCTCACCTACTACCCCATACACACTTTAGAAGAAGCTTTCCAAATAGCTACTGAGGTAGAGCAGAATCTTAAAGCAACACATAGGAGGAAACTTGACCTACCTACAACCATTCTAAACATACCCTTAGATGAGTGTAAATCCAATACTAGGGAACCTTTAGTTGACTTATCTGATAGTCAACCTAACCCTAAGTCACCTTTAGAGACCCCTTTAGAACTTGAACAAACTTTGGAGCCTACTTTAGAACCTAACTCATGTCTTGATGAAACTAGTGAAATTGAAGAAGTAAGACATGAAGAACCAAACCTTCCAGTAGAACCAGTACCTTCACCTTCAATTTTAGGGCCAAAACTTTTACCCTCAATTTTAGGGCCCATACTCACAGGTTCTCAGCTTGACCTTAGCACTACCCCTAGTGAACCTAAAGATGACTTGCCTAAAAATCTAGTTGAACCCAAACCCATAGGTCTTCATGAACCATGTCTTGAACCTAAGTTAGAACTATTTGAGCTTGACCTGGATCCTAATCCTCACCCCTTAGGTCAACCCCTAGATTTAGAAAATCTCTTCCAGGACCCTATGATGCTTGAATCTTGTCTTTTAGGTCCTTCTACCCATACCCTTAAGCCACCCTTGGAACTAACAAAACACAATGAACTCAAACATGCTTTGCACGCTGCACTTATTGAAGTTGAATATATTGATTTTGTCATTCCTTGTTCTTTGCTAAATCCTATGATTTTCTATGACAACTTTACTAATAAGTATGGCCGAGAAAGGGAATCCAATGCAGGTACCCTTGATATGCAGCTAGGACCATGGACAAGGACCAACAAGATAGGATGCTGTGATGCTAACAACACTTGGAAGTTTCGGACCCTTAAGGAGCAACTGACACCCACCCCTCCCGAACTTCTCCACCTACACAAGAACAATTCTTCGGGGAAGAATTTTTTTCACCCGGGGAGAAATGATGGGGGCAAAGACCACCGGCCACGAAGGTACAAGTGGAGTTTAAGAGTACCCTAGTCAAAGGCATGGAGGTTCCTCTAATAAGCTAGCAAGCTCAATCAACAAAGCTAGCTCAATAAATAACCACTTTAAAAGGGCCCATGCGAAGCCCACTTATCAGGAATAATTTGCCACAAAAAGGCCCAAGACTATTCCATGCGATCAACCAGCAATAAAATCAAGATGCAACTATTCTCATCACACAAATCTCAGCCAACGCTCATCTCAGCACTTCATCTGGCGCACGCACGCTACAAACAAGGAAACGCTACAACGTTCACATGCAGCCAGCAAAGGAAACATCAACGTCTCCCTCGCTCAGCCCACAAGGAAACTACAACGTTCACCTAGCAAACGTCCACCTGCAATGTTTGCCGAAGTTTCACCTATATGTATCACTCGCTTGCATCCTTGTAACAGCAGAAATTTTGAATGAATTGATGGAAATAGTTTCCTTCCTCTATCGGATGTCTTCCTCCCCCCTTCTCTAGGTGCATGTGTCACCAAGTCTTCTTCTCCTTTCCCTCTAATCTCCTCTTCTCCCTCAAACTCTCTACTTCGCTACAAACACCCGCACACGACAACCACACCCAATTTTGAAACTTCGAAAGCTCGCCGCCGACGATCCACCGGCCGGATCTCCACGAGACTTCGGCCACCACTCCCCCTCTCCAAGACGAAGCCACAGCCACCGGAATCCATCCATCCGACTCTCCGATCACCGGAATCGAACTTCCGTTCGAATCCCCTGTTCTCGCCTGCCTTCCGTCCCCACTTCCGCCTTTCATCGTCGTCCGCCTCCGACCGGCCACCGCACGCCCCTTAACTCCGGCCACGTCGTCACCACAACCATACCAACCTCCAGTAGTAGCAGTTTTGGATTTGGTCAACCACTGGCCGGCCGGCAACAAATCCTTCTCCAGCACCACATCCCCTGTTTCTGGCTTGCCGCGACCTAGCTCTGCCCTTCCGCATCGTGCTCCTCCGACCAGCCACCTCCCGTCACCAAACTCCGGCCACCTCTTCGCCATAGTCAGAGGGACCTCCCATCATAACAGGTCCGGCGATCGTCAGCCACCGGACGAACGCCGACCAACTCCGCTCGGCGCTCGTGTTTTCCCCTGTTTCGCCAGATTCCGTCCCAGATCTGCTCCTCATCATGGTTCTCCTCCGGCCAGCCACCGCCTGTCTCCTAACTCCGGCCAACTCTTCTCCATGAACATATGGACCCCCAATCGTAACAGGTTCGGCGAGCGTGCACCACCGGACGATCGCCGACCAGCCCTGCTCCAGACTCGCCAACTTCCCCTGTTCTGTTCGAACAGCCGCCTCTCTTTGTAGTTTTCCCTGTTCCGCCTGAAAAGTCATCTCTCCGCCTCTGCCAGTGCTCCGACGCCGCCATCACCACCACCACCTACTGTATCAGAGTCGTAGACGAACCCCTAGCTCCGGCACCATTGAATAGCGCAAACTATCCTCGCCTGTTTCCAGACTCTCCTCTTGCTGTTGTTTTGTTTTGCTCTTTCATAATAATCTAACTATCCTTATTGGCGCAGGTTTTTGGCATGATCGGACAAGCCTCTAGCTCTGATCCTTGGAGCCAATAGAAAGACCAGGACATCTTTTATCATTCCAATCAGTTCCGACGAATCCAGATGGACCAGAACATGCTACAAGACATAGCAACGTTTGCTGAATGATTTAACTCCTGCATTCGTTTTCACAACTAATCTGAATAGTGTTATTTATGCAGGTGCTCTAAGCAATTGGTGCAACAAGTATCTTGAACTTTGGTCAGATAATGAAGCACACATCTTGTACTTTCATTTGGGATAGTTGACGCGAGCCCGGGTTCAACGGTTCAATCTAACAAGCATTGCAAAATTTGCAATCTGAAATATTTCTGTGCAGTTTTAACTTACCGATCTGACTAGCTATATTGGTTGCACTAAATCTATATGCTCGAGTAGGAGTCTACTCTCCATTTTGATACGCATGCAAAGAACTAATTTAGTTTTACAACGCAATTCATTTAGTTTGAATATTGAATGATTGGAACCCCCTCTATGACATTTGCCACATTTGCTAAATAATAATTTTCTGAACTCCTGGAATTCTAGCTGCTTTCATGAATATGCTGTTTTCTGAAAATTCAAAAAATAAATAATTGAATTTAAATTTAGTCGTTTGTTGTCACACGCTTCCCCCCTACATCACAAAGGAGCCCAACAACATGGAAATCCGACGATCCCAGTGCTAAAGTAAGCCCCCGGATCGCTTCTTGGGAGTCATTAGTCCCCTTTCCGTGCACACCGGCATAGCGCAGCCCAAGGGAGTTCCAAGCCAATCCCCTGAGGATCCAACTGCAAGCGGGCCACTCAATCTCATTAGTAACACGGCCCAAGATCGAGCCGCGACGGTGGTAGCCCAGCCCACGACTTCAAAGTTTTGTTGTTTTGTTGCGATATGCTCGGAGCGCGTCTAAACCATTTCCACCAAGACGCGTACGCTGAAGGACCAAGGAACTGTGCCCTTGCAGGAATAGTTGGTAGTTGGTAGGATTCTATGAGCTTTCTTGATTTATGTGGCAGCTTGACCACTATTTGGTAGTTAGTTTGTTAGGATGTTGTCTCCTTGTCTTGTTCACCCTCCTTATCTTATAAAAGAGAGCGGTTGGCCAGCATTCCTCCTTAGTTCTCTTTGGTGTAGAGAGTTCTCCTGGTGAGCTTAGAAGTCGCCAGCATTGTGTGAAGACGAGCAGGAGCCTCGCCTTCGTTGTTGTTTGGGTCGAAGACATCTCTTCGATTCCAAGTTGTTTCCTCTTCCGTTTTGAAGTAAATCCCACCTTCTGGTGGGTCAGGTTTGCCTATTTTCTCCTTCTTGCTTTGATAACAAACTGGTTTTTCCCCTTTCATCTTCGCCCACGCCAGTCCGCACGTCGGAGCGTGGTCGGTTCTCTTGTTTCTTTGGTTTGTTTCAGCCCTCAAGGCGGGCGAGCTGAACCCCTGCGCACTCGCTGTCCCCCACATGGCTGAGCTTAAAACTCACTAGAGAGCTGCAAGGAATGCTTTTAAATTGCTGCGAGGTTAGTGTGTTGCATTAAATAGTTGGGTGCCGTCGCTTCTCATTCGCATTAGTGTTGCCCGATCGAATTCGCCGCTGTTTCGTCGTGTTTTCTATCGGTTTTCCTACACTTTCTGTAGCGTTTCTTCTTCCCTCGTCTCACGACCCTCTCCCGTTTTATGTGCATCGTGTAACAACCCTAGAGTATGGCATAAGGACCCTCCCTCCTATAAGACGCTACATTAGTTCTGGTATCAGAGGGCTGAAGGTTGCATAAGGGGGGGCGAAACCCTAAAGTGGCGCAAATAAAAACATGGGCAGCGGATACTAGGGTTTCATAGAATCGGATAGCATGCATTATACGATCAACTATCAAAACTTGAATAGATAAGAAAAGTTCTCACCATTGCCATCGCTTGGACGATGTCTTGAAATCAAAGACCAAAAGAGATCTTCTCTAGAGGATGCGCACACAAGATGAGAATGCGCTCACTTCCTTGGTGCTCCTTGTGCTAGCAAGGTTCCAAAGGCGTCCTTGATCGAATGGAAGGGATGGAGAGTTACTTGGCGAGAGTCTCCTTCTTTCTTTTCGTCCACCTTCACACATACAAGAGTTCTCTCTCGAGAGGAAGAGGCGGGGCACAAGAAAGGGAGAGAGCAATGTGGCGACGTGAGGCGTGTGAAAGTGGCTTCTAAAAATAGTAAACCACCTCTTCATGCGACCATGAAGTTTTACCCCAATCGCAACTTGTTCTAGATTTGAACCAAGCGCTCATCCATGAGCTGGTTTAATTTGATTTGGTTCAAATGCCAAATAACCCAAGCCACTTGGTCTAGATCTCAATTAAACCCTAAGGCTCCAGATCTGACCGTTCATCTCTTTGATGCTCCTGATCTCACCGATCTAGCATCCATTCTCTCGATCGAAGCTTACCGATCTCAAGCCCTAATCAATCAAACATGATCAGACCAGATCTCGCTTACAATCAGAGATTAATTCCCTTTAAACTGAACCTGAACAATTCAGTCCACACGATCTGACTTAAGTAAGTCATATCATCAAATTGTGCGACCCTGAGGGTTTCCTTTAAATGTCGGTAACGATAACTCACGTTATCACGATCAGTGAGGGGTATCTAGCAACACATCACTGTCTCCCGATATAAAGGAAAGAGTCTTCCAAGACTACACCCAAACCACAGCACAAGTGTGAATCAACTTCACAAGGCATACATGTTTCCTTTGCCACTGGATGTTCTTATTGGACAAGCCTGTCAAGCTTGTAACTCCAATATGATGAGCATGATTAGATCAGATGAACAGAGTCACCTGGGTATGGCCATACACTTTCTCAATCATCTCATCCAGGGGGGCCCCTTTAGAACATCACACTCCTTAAACAAGGAGACGGCAATCCTATATCTATCACTAGTGCCCTAACCTGACTCAAGCTCACCATCCAAGATAGTCTATAATCATTATGTTTCAAATGATATTGAACTACCTCAAAACAATGACAATCATCATTTAGAAAACACAAGTGATCTCAAGTCAGAGGAAATGTGCCACTTGTTACAATCAAGGATTATTCACATTGTGACAAGCAATTGAATATCCTAGTAGGGTCAGTCTAGTACATCCAATGTACCCATGAGTCTACATCTTATTCCATGCTCGAAGCATCCTATAAGATTAGAACACATATTAGTCTCAATCATATCAAGGCTGTCTCATGTTCACCAAGATATATCGACTAAGGACTTAACTGCATGTCAGCCTAGCTGAACAGCTTTGAGACATTATTCAGAAGAACATATATATAGCAGCAGACAATGTAGCAACCTGAATAATAACCATGCCCTTATAAACATAAGAGTTTATTACATGATACTGATACAATCCCAAGGCCTCAAACATTAGCCTTAAGGGCATACCCCAACAATCTCCCACTTGCACTTAATCTAATGGTTGAGAAACCTCAAACCCATATTATTACAGTGCTTCTCATGCTTCTGCTGCGCCAGAGGCTTAGTAAGCGGGTCTGCCAAATTGTCATCTGTATGAACCTTGCAGACTTTGATCTCGCCACGATCAATGATCTCCCTGATCAAATGAAACCGTCTCTGTATGTGCTTGGACTTCTGGTGCGACCGTGGTTCCTTTGCCTGTGCGATTGCTCCAGTGTTATCACAGAAGATAACCAAAGGATCTG
Organism: Costus lasius; assembly: GCA_027563935.2. Taxonomy (NCBI): domain Eukaryota; kingdom Viridiplantae; phylum Streptophyta; class Magnoliopsida; order Zingiberales; family Costaceae; genus Costus; species Costus lasius. The sequence goes on from CM050454.1 coordinate 27,864,160, forward strand.
CACTCGAAGGAACAACACCAAGTTCTCTCACGAACTTACGAATCCACACTGCCTCCTTGGATGCTTCCGAGGCTGCAACATACTCGGCTTCTGTTGTGGAATCAGCAACAGTTGACTGTTTGAAACTCTTCCACACCACTGCTCCTCCATTCAAGCTAAAAACATAGCTTGATTGCGATCGGAAATCATCCTGGTCAGACTGGAACGAAGCGTCAGTATATCCCTCAATACTGAGTTCTTCCTGACCACCATATATCAAGAACATATCTTTGGTCCTCCGCAGATATTTTAAGATGTTCTTGACTGCAATCCAGTGTGCCTGACCTGGATTACTTTGGAACCGACTGGTCACGCTTAACCCGTAAGCGACGTCTGGGCGAGTACACAACATCGCATACATTATGGACCCAATAGCCGAAGCATAAGGCGTATTGTCCATTTCATCTTTCTCAGTCTGTGTTTGTGGACACTGACTCTTCGAAAGATTCAGACCATGTCTGACTGGAAGATATCCTCTCTTAGAATTCTCTATGTGGAATCTCTCCAGGACTTTATCGATGTAAGTACTCTGGCACAGCCCGAGAAGCCTCTTAGATCTATCCCTGTAGATCTTCACACCTAATACATAGGCTGCTTCTCCTAGATCTTTCATCTGGAAACATTTCCTTAAGCATGCCTTAACTGCATGCATTTCAGGAATGTCATTTCCAATGATTAAGATATCATCGACGTAGAGGACTAGGAAAGTAATCACGCTCCCACTAAACCTCTTATATACACACGGGTCATCTTCGTTCTTGATGAAACCAAATTCACTGACTGATTCATCAAAACGAATATTACAGCTTCTAGATGCTTGTTTCAGTCCATAAATGGACTTCTTTAACTTGCATATTTTATGACGATCTGATGGATTAGTGAAACCCTCAGGTTGTGTCATGTACACATTCTCATCCAGATTTCCATTCAGGAAAGCTGTTTTCACATCCATCTGCCAGATCTCATAATCATAATATGTAGCTATCGCGAAAAGAATCCGAATAGACTTAAACATGGCTACAGTGAAAGTACCCCATAACATGGGGGGTCCCCTTCTAGGGGGAGCGCAAACCCTAATACCATGCACTTTAAAACTTTGCATGAGCGGAAGTAGGGTTAAGGATCGCATGTATGATTGAATGATCAACTTAAAACTATGATTGAATGAAAGATGCGATTCATACCAATGCCATTTGAAGATGACGCCTTGGATCTAAGAGAGCAACGAAGATCTCCTCCTTAGGACGCGCACACAAGATGAGGAAGCGCTTACTATCTTGGTGCTCCTTGTGCTAGCAAGGCTCCAAGAGTGTCTTTGATCGATTGCAAAGGGAAAGGAGAGATTTCTTCTTGGCGTTTTTCTCTTGTCGCCTTGGACTTTCTCCACACGAGAATGCCACACCAAAACAACCCCAAGAGGCGAGAAAGGTGTGAAGAGACCAAAGAGGAGCGACGTGAGATCATGGCAACGTTCGAGAGGTGCTATCCAAAAATAGCATGCCACATCTCTACGTGCGATCTTAGGATTCACCCCAATCGCAAATGCCACATCAGCATTGAACCATGCGCTCATTCAAGAGCTGGTTCAAAGCGATTTGGTCCGCTAACCAAATAAACCAAGAAATAAGTGCAGATCAAAATAAACCCTAAGGCTCTCAATCTGACCGTCAATCTCTCAATGCTTCTGATCTGACTGATCTAGCATTCATTCTCTCGATCGAAGCTTACCGATCTCAAGCCCTAATCAATCAAACATGATCAGACCAGATCTCACTCACAATCAGAGATTTAATCCCATTAAACTGAACCCAAACAATTCAGTCCACACGATCTGACTTAAGTAAGCCATATCATCAAATTGTGCGACCCTGAGGGTTTCCTTTAAATGTCGGTAACGATAACTCACGTTATCACGACCAGTGAGGGGTATCTAGCAACACATCACTGTCTCCCGATATAAAGGAAAGAGTCTTCCAAGACTTCACCCAAAAACAGCACAAGTGTGAATCAATTCACAAAGCATACATATTTCCTTTGCCACTGGATGTTCTTATTGGACAAGCCTGTCAAGCTTGTAGCTCCAATATGATGAGCATGATTAGATCAGATGAACACTGTCACCTGGGTATGGCCATACACTCTCTCAATCATCTCATCCAGGGGGCCCCTTTAGAACATCACACTCCTTCAATAAGGAGACGGCAATCCTATGTCTATCACTAGTGCTCTAACCTGACTCAAGCTCACCATCCAAGATAGTCTATAATCATTATGTTTCAAATGATATTGAACTACCTCAAAACAATGACAATCATCATTTAGAAAACACAAGTGATCTCAAGTCAGAGGAAATGTGCCACTTGTCATATCCAAGGAATATTCACATTGTGACAAACAATTGAACATCCTCGTAGGGTCTGTCCAGTACATCCAATGTACCCATGAGTCTACATCTTATTCCATGCTCGAAGCATCCTATAAGATTAGAACACATATTAGTCTTAACCATATCAAGGCTGTCTCATGTTCACCAAGATATATCGACTAAGGACATAATAGCTTGTCAGCCCAGCTGAACAGCTTTGAGACATTATTCAGAAGAACATATATTGCAGCAGACAATGTAGCTAACTGAATAACAACCATGCCTTTATAAACTTAAGAGTTTATTACATGATACAGATACATTCCCACAGGCCTCAAACATTAGCCTTAAGGGCATACCCCAACATACAGGTGAGAAAGTTTCATCATAATCTATCCCGTAGATTTGTTTGAAACCTTTCGCAACTAGCCTGCCTTTATAGGTAACCACGTTACCATCCATGTCAATCTTCTTCTTGAAGATCCATTTACAGCCTATAGGGATAACTCCCGGAGGCGGATCAACCAAATCCCAGACTTGGTTATCTGACATGGAGTCCATCTCGGCTCGCATAGCTTCAAGCCATCTTGCTGACTCCGGTCCACTGACCGCATCCGCATAAGTGAGGGGTTCATCATTATCAATGATGTAGACTCCGTCATAGCGCTCAGGCTGTCGACGGATCCTTCCCGATCTTCGTGGTTCCCGTGATATCTGAGCCTCAGGTTGTTCAATAACCTGATCTACCGGCTCAGGCTTATCCAACTGTGCTTGACTACTTTGTCCTTCTTCTGGATTCTCATCCAGTTTAATTTCTCTCCCACTGGCCTCTTGCAGAAGAAACTCCTTCTCAAGAAATATGGCCGTCCGAGCAACAAATACCTTGTTCTCTTTGGGATCGTAGAAATAATAACCCTTAGTTTCCTTAGGGTAACCGACAAAGATACATTTCTCAGATCTGCTCTCTAGTTTCCCAGAGGCGAGCTTTTTGACATAAGCCTCGCAGCCCCAGATCCTGATAAATGTCAAGCTTGGCTGTTTCCCATACCATAACTCATATGGAGTCTTAGAAACTGCCTTGGATGGCACTCGGTTTAGTAGCTTTGCAGCTGTTTCCAGTGTAAATCCCCAAAAGGAATATGGAAGAGTAGCCTGACTCATCATAGAACGAACCATATCAAGTAATGTTCTATTTCTCCTCTCGGACACACCATTCCATTGCGGTGTTCCTGGCGGAGGGAGCTGTGAGATAATCCCACACTCCTTCAGATAGTCAGTAAACGCATGACTTAGGTATTCTCCACCTCGATCTGAGCGAAGTGCCTTGATATTTCGGCCTAGCTGATTCTGTACTTCATTTTTGAACTCTTTGAACTTGTCAAAAGATTCACTTTTATGTCTCATTAAATAGACATACCCATGTCTACTGAAATCATCAGTAAAGGTAATGAAGTACTGATAGCCACCTCTGGCATGTTTACTAAATGGCCCACACACATCACTGTGTATAAGGTCAAGTAAACCTGAAGCCCTTTGTCCTTTGTTAGGAAAAGGTGACTTCGTCATTTTGCCCATTAAACAAGCCTTGCATGTATCAATCTCCTCATAGGAGAATGATCCCAGCAGTCCATGATCATGCAACCGCTTAATGCGTTTCTCGTTAATATGGCCTAAACGACTATGCCATAGCAAGGTGCTGTCATCAGCATACTTGGCTTTCTTAATATCAATATTTTGTATAGAACTTTCCATGTCCAACATGAATAACCCATTGTTAATTGAACCAGTTGCATAAACAATATTATCAAGAGAAAGAACACACTTTGAAATATTGCATTCAAAGGAAAACCCCTTCCTGACAAGAGCAGGAATGGAGATAATATTTTTAGTAATACTGGGAACAAAGTAACAACTATTTAATTCTAATACAATTCCAGATGGTAATGAGATGAAATAGTCTCCTACAGCAACAGCAGCAACCCGTGCCCCGTTTCCTACTCGTAGGTCCACCTCATGCTGTCCCACCTGTCTTCTTCTCTTGAGTTCCTGCACATTTGAACAAATGTGAACTCCACATGCAGTGTCCAACACCCATGATATAGAAGAAGATGAAAACATGACTTCAGTCACGTAAATACCTGAGCCAGAAGCGATGCTTCCCCTCTTATCTCCTTGGAGCGCTTTACAGTCCTTTTTCCAGTGACCCAGCTGGCCACAGTGGAAACACCTGTATTCCTTGGACCGCTTAACCTTCTGCTTCAGAGCCTTGCTGTAGCTCTTGACAGGGGCCTTGCCCTTCTTCCCCTTCTTCTTGTTCCTAGAAGGAACCATTAGGACAGAGGTCGAAGGCTTTCCCTTCAGAGTTTCCTCAGTAGTCAAGAGCATATTCAGCAGCTCTGCCGGAGTACAATCGATTTTGTTCATATTAAAGTTAATGATGAACGCATCGAAAGAGGGCGGGAGAGAGTGCAGAATAATGTCTACAGCAAGCTCCTGATTGATGGTATGCCCTAGTTTTTCTAGAGCCTCCTTGTGCCTAATCATCTTGAGCACGTGAGCTCCCACTGGGCTCCCTTCAGCCAGTTTGCTCTGAAAGAAAAGCTTTGTCAGATTGTAGCGCTCAGTCCTTGCCTGTGCAGCATACAGCATCTTGAGGTTCGCTATAATCTCTATAGCCGACATATCCTCATGCTGACGCTGCAGCGGTGGCGTCATAGACGCTAGCATCAGGCAAGCGACATCAATGCTATCATTGACGTGCTTTTCATAGGCTTCCCGAACCGCCCTTGCAGCGTTCGGAGCGGGCTGAGGCGGTATCGCCGTCTCGAGGACATACAGTTTCCTCTCTGCCTTAAGAACGATCTTAAGGTGTCCGAACCAGTCTGAGAAGTTTGGCCCAGCAAACTTCTCTCTTTCCAGTAGGGATCGCACATTGAAGTTCATGGTGTTCGTTGCTGCAGGAATCTACAACAATGCAAGAACAGCAAGGTCAGTATCAATGTTAAGAATCAATCAGGACTTAAGAATGATTCTTTTTCTCACTATTTTATCTGGCTGAAAAATCCAGCAAAACAGCCCGAAAGAGTAGAACTCTTTTAGTGAGATGGGATCCAGATATCATACTTGGTCTCCGCGTCCCGCTCAGGCGAGATAAGATGCACAGAGAGTACAAGCACTAATTTCTGGTTGGCAGTCCCTGCCAATCGCCAACCCATGCGATTCCCCTTCATCTGGGCAATCCAGCAGACTGTGCCAACTGAGTTGGTACAACACAGTCTCTGATCCCACAGATGGCTGCCTCCATGTGCTACCATATGCGCCACATATGTAGCCTACATGGTCAAGCTGACCCGACCTACTCCCTGGACCACCACGTGCTATGCTGAGCAACGAGAAGGGATAAATCCCTACTCTGTAACACGCAGGTGTAATCCAGCACCGTCTGAAGATAGATGGACGTGCCCACTGAGTGGGTACAACACGGCTCCAACGATAGTCAGAACAGTGAGGTTTCGCGTCAGAAGGCTTACGAGCTTGATATTTTAGCGTTGGATTTTAACGGTCTTTTATCTTCTTCACTATCATGCAATTCCTATGGTGATAGCAGAAGATAAATAAATCATGCTGTTCTACTTATTGAAACAATAAAAGAAAGCATGAATCTTATGTGGTAAAAGCCCATAAAGCCTAAGTAAGACCTTAACCTAACTTAAGTCTTTTTCTTGCTTTTCTTCATGGGGCTTTTGCTTATCATTTGGCCCAACCCAGGGCCCAAGCGCCATCTGCAGCTCTGGTGCGCCCACCAAGAAAATACGCCAGGTCCTAGGGTCGAACCCTAGACCTCCCACCTGGTCAAGCCACAAGCTGCATGCGCCTCTGCCAAGTGTGCTCTGTGCTCTTGTCTGATTAATGTACAAATTAATCTATCTAGACAAGATTGACTCGCAGGTCAATTACATTTTATAAATTAAATGCAATGTGATGCGCAGATCACAATATAAAAATAATTTACAAAATTAACCAGGCACGCAGGCCCCAGCACAGCACACATTAAAAACGGGCAGCCCACATAAGATTAAATAAACAAGCAAATGGTATCAATCAGCATGTGATCTGTAACATCCCACATACTTAACCCCAAACAAATAACACAATCGCAAAAGCAATAGGATGTTTCATATAAGATCGATCAAATGCTAGGTAAAACCGAGTTCAAGGAAAACACGATCTGAAAATTTTCAAAACTCCAAACACATAAAATCTTCGAATCACAAATCTTATATCACATAAAGGTACCTGCCACCACGCAATACGTGCACTAGACATATGCACGTTACAGTTATATCAAAACCGATTGCAAAAATACACATCAATTTCAATTTCAAAACAAACCCACAAAATCGATTTTTATAAACTAATACCAAACACCGAAACCAGGCCGAAGCCCGCGGTGACACAAAAGTCAAACTCAATTAACTGCCACAATCTGGCAACACAATGTCACATAGTTCACATGGTTCACATCACAGAGTTCACATAGATCATATAATTCATATTCGGCCATAGCCGGCCTCAATTTAATTAAGCAAAAACATAGGGCCACAACCGGCACCATAAGCATAAATCATAACATCAGTATCAAGCTAACTGCGCCCCTGCTCTTTACCTGAAAATAGTGAGGGGTGAGCTACACAGCCCAGTGAGTGGATAGTCTAATTGACCATCCATAACATACACTCAAAAATATAGGCAGATTGTTTTAAAAATCTTTAACAGGAACATAGTGTCAACATATCACCAGATTAAATAAAAAGATTTAATACAAAGTCACATAACAGTCAGATGTACACACCAACATATAATCAACTCAGGTTCTAAACAAACTCAGGTTCTAGAGTTATACTCTAAACCAACCGAACACATCTTCTAAACCAACTAAACACACCAACACATATTTAACCTAGTTGTCCAGCATATCATAAGTGACCAATATGGTCTAACCCGGCTTGGCCAAAGCACTGGGAGCTGCAAAATCTCGTGCAACACATAAACATGGACAGTGAATAGAATCAGGAGGTGGCCCCCGTCAGGTCACGACGTGGCACGCTGGTCTATCACGCCATAACATAAAACGAGAATAGAATCAGGAGGTGGCCCCCGTCAGGTCACGACGTGGCACGCTGGTCTATCCCGCCATAACATAAAACGAGAATAGAATCAGGAGGTGGCCCCCGTCAGGTCACGACGTGGCACGCTGGTCTATCCCGCCATAACATAAAACGAGAATAGAATCAGGAGGTGGCCCCCGTCAGGTCACGACGTGGCACGCTGGTCTATCCCGCCATAACATAAAACGAGAATGATGACATCAAGAGGTGGCCCCTGTCTGACCAAGACATGGCACTTTGGGTCTTATATCATTCCCAACACATAAAAGAGTAATGACATCAAGAGGTGGCCCCTGTCTGACCAAGACATGGCACTTTGGGTCAAAACCCGTTCTCCCAAAAGGTTACTACTGGACAACACACATATCTTATTTCATAATTTCACATAGGTGGACATATTTCACAAAGGTGGACTCCTAAGTGTCAACTTGACTCTAGGATAGCCATCACAAAAATCACATCGGGCAGGCTGAACTTCAACCCCCATCACAATAATCATAATAGGCAGGCTGAACATCAACCCCCCACACATATCACAATACAGGGCTGAAATTCAAACCCTTAACATATCACACAACAGGGCTATCCCCTTGAGTTCATAGTTACACCTAGCCTTAGTCCTAACCATCACATAATCACAACACATAATATTCGAACCTCATAACCACATAATTTTCGAATTTCACATAACCACATAATATTCACATATTCAAAGATCACTTAACATGCCAAAAATCACAAATCACAATATTTAAAAAAATCACATAACATAGTGTAGTCCTTAAATTTCAGGCTGGTCAGTTCAGTGTAATTTTGCTAAGTTATCAACCAATGTTCTCTATCAATATTTCATGTCATTACTTTCTACATACACCACTCAATTAAAAATACATAATAATACAGAAAATTCACCAAATTTCGTTCACAATTAACATAAATGTAGAATATCACAACTTCATAGTTTTCTACTAGTTCTGATAACAAAAGACAGAAATACCCCTAGTTCAAAGTTTAAGTCATGCAGGAAAAGTTATCCAAAAATTTCGTAAAAATATTCATTACATCCCTCATGATCCCTAGATTCGAAATTTCAAGTTTTCCCCAATTTTAACTAGAAAATTTACCGAATTACCCCTAGGTCAATGTCAGTCAACAGAAACTTTTATTTCTAAAAATTCTCAAAAAATTACAGTAGAGTCCTCATATACCTAATTTCATGAATATCAAGTTTTCCCCAAATTTTACCCATGCATTTGGGCGTAACTTCATGAAGAAGGGTCGAAATTCTCATTCAAGCCCTAAACTTCATACAATTGAAAAACTAAAGCTACATACATGCTTAAACAAGGTCTAATTGATGATTAGAAGCCTTAAAAATGAAAAGCCCTAATTCTCATACAATCTAGGGTTTTTGAAATTTTAGGGAAAACATAGAAACATGTACAAAAATTGAAATTAAGGGTTCATGCCATGTTTCTAAGCAATAATCTCAAGCATACATGGATTAAGTGGAAGAGAAAATCCACTCACCTTGAAACTTAGGTTAAAAACTTCCCAAAAACTTGTCTAAAGCCTTGATGTCGCCACCAATAGAAGAAGAAACTCCACCCAACACTAAGGAACGTCGGCCAAAGGGAAGAGGAAGAAGAAATCGCCCAAGAACTCTTCAATATTCGCCACTTCTTCTCTAGCCACCACTTAAATTTTTCCCAAGCCAAAAATCGCCCAAAAAATCTACCCTAGCCGAACTTACCACTTAAAATTTCGGTTTTGCTTAATTTTAACCCACTAACCAATTAAATCCAATAGGTTTAACCCATTAACTAAATAATTTCGAATTTTAAACCCAATAACCCAATATCTCATAATTAACCAATTATTTAATTAATTTAACCATTAACCAATCATTTAACGAAAATCCATTAAGGATTTAACTAACATCCAATAAGGATTTAATTAACCAATAGAGTATAATTAATTAACCAATAAGGTCTAATTAATTAACTTAAAATTTACAACCCAAAATCCTAATTAATTTATCACAAACAACCAATGATAATTTATCATAAATTAACAGTCAATAATCAAACAAATAATCTCTAATTAATTAACTATCAACCAATACATAAAAATATCACAATCAATAATTTTATTTAAATCCAAATAATGCTTACCAGAACCTAAGATCCTTGGATCTTACATTCCTCCCTCCTTATAGAGCTTTAGTCCTCTAAAGCTCAGCATCCATATCATCAAAGAGGTAAGCATAATTTTTCCTCATATCAGCTTCAGTCTCCCAAGTCGCTTCTTCAACTGATTGATTTCCCCAGATAACCTTTACCAAAGGTATAGTCTTGTTCCTCAGAACTTTATCCTTCCTATCCACAATCCGGAGAGGTCTTTCCTCAAAAGTCAAGTCACTCTGAATCTGAAGAGGTTCCAACTCCAACACCTGAGATGGATCAGGATGATACTTCCTCAAAGCAGAGACATGGAATACATTATGTACATGGTCCATAGCAGGAGGTAAAGCTAAACGGTAAGCCACTGGACCAACTCTCTCAACAATATCAAAAGGGCCTACAAACCTAGGGCTCAACTTGCCCTTTTTGCCAAACCTCATAACACCCTTAGTAGGCGACACCTTCAAGAACACATGGTCTCCTACCATAAACTCCAAAGGACGACGTCGGTCATCGGCATAACTCTTCTGTCTGTCCCGAGCAATTTTCAGCTTATCCTGGATTTCTCTGACCTTATCAGTAGTCTCCTGTACTGCATCAGATCTCAAAATCCTCCTGTCACCAGTTTCCTCCCAACACAAGGGAGTCCTACACCTTCTTCCATACAAAGCCTCATAAGGAGCCATCTGAATACTGGAGTGGAAACTATTATTATAAGTGAACTCTATCAAAGATAGGTCCCGGTTCCACTCAGAACTCCAATCGACCACATAGGCTCTCAACAAATCTTCTAGAGTCTGTATAGTACGCTCCGTCTGGCCATCAGACTGAGGATGGTATGCGGTACTAAAACTCAACTTAGTACCCAAACCCTCCTGTAAACTCCTCCAAAATCTGGACAAAAATCGAGAATCCCTATCAGACACAATATCAACTGGCACTCCATGCAGTCTGACTATCTCATCAATGTACAATCTGGCCAGCCTCTCTAATGAATAAGTCATCTTAATCGGGAGAAAATGGGCTGATTTAGTAAGTCTATCAACAATCACCCAAATAGCATCATGACCCAATCTGGTTCTGGGCAAACCACACACAAAATCCATACTGATGCATTCCCACTTCCACTCAGGAATAGGAAGAGGTTGCAACAAACCACCAGGCTTCTGATGTTCAGCCTTTATAGTCTGACAGGTCAAACACCTAGAGACAAAATCAAACACTTCTTTCTTCATACCCGGCCACCAAAAATTTTTCTTGAGATCCTGATACATCTTAGTCACGCCAGGATGTAGAGAATATTTGGAGTTATGGCTGTCCTCCAATATTTCCTTCCTCAAGCTCGGTTCCTCAGGGACACATACCCTTCCACGAAACCGAAGAATACCATCATCAGACAGGCTAAAATCCTGAACTGCGCCATCAACCAGACTATCCCTGATCTGAACTAATTTCGGATCTACAGACTGCTGATCTCTGATCTTCTGCCACAAAGCAGACTGTACTCTGAGAAAAGCCACATAACCAGTCTGAACTCTAGGAGAAACACTGATCCTGAGATCTCTGAACTCCTGCAGTAACTGCCACTCACTGACCCGCAGTGCAGCTACCGAAGTAACTGGATGCCTGCTCAGTGCATCCGCCACCACATTGGCCTTTCCAGCCTGATACTGAATAGAGAAGTCATAGTCTTTGATCAACTCCATCCATCTTCTCTGTCTCATGTTCAACTCCTTCTGAGTGAAGATATACTTGAGACTCTGGTGATCAGTGAACAGATCAAATTCCTGACCCAACAAATAGTGACGCCATATCTTCAATGCAAAGACTACGGCCGCCAACTCTAAATCATGAGTAGGGTAGTTCAATTCATACTCCTTCAGTTGTCTCGAAGCATAGGCTACTACAGAACCCTTCTGCATCAAGACACAACCCAACCCTTTGCCTGAAGCATCTGTATAGACAGTAAACCTTTCCCCATCACTAGGAATAATGAGGATCGGTGTACTAGTCAACCTTCTCTTCAGCTCTTGGAAGCTCTCTTCACACATATCATCCCAAATAAACTTAGCCTCCTTTCTGGTCAATTTAGTTAAAGGACCCGCCAGCTTGGAGAATCCCTCAACAAATCTCCGGTAATAACCTGCCAAACCCAGAAAACTCCTGATCTCAGTAGCACTAGTAGGTCTTCCCCAATCAAGGATAGCTTGTACTTTAACAGGATCCACAGACACTCCCTGACCAGAAATCACATGTCCCAGAAAACTGATCTTCTCTAACCAGAACTCACACTTACTAGCCTTGGCATATAACCGGTTCTTCCTCAGAACCTCCAGTACCTTGCGCAAATCACTGACATGATCTGAAGTAGTCCGAGAGTACACCAATATATCGTCTATAAAGACCACCACACAAGAGTCAAGCAACTCATGGAATACCCTGTTCATCAAATCCATGAAGACGGCAGGTGCATTCGTCAGTCCAAAAGGCATAACTAAAAATTCGAAATGCCCATACCTGGTCCTGAAAGCAGTCTTAAATATATCCTCATCCTTGACCCTAAGCTGATAATACCCTGATCTCAGATCAATCTTAGAGAACACTGTAGCTCCCTGTAATTGATCAAATAGATCATCAATTCTGGGAAGAGGATACTTATTCTTAATGGTCACTTGGTTCAACTGCCTGTAGTCTATACACATCCTCAGGGTTCCATCCTTCTTCTTCACAAATAGCACTGGCGCTCCCCAGGGAGAAGCACTAGGCCGAATATACCCTTTCTCTAGCAATTCCTCCAGTTGTTTCTTAAGCTCGGCCAACTCTGAAGTAGCCATACGATAAGGAGCTCTGGAGATAGGTGCCGTACCCGGCGCCAACTCAATGCCAAATTCTACTTCTCTAACTGGTAGTAAACCTGAAAATTCCTCAGAGAACACATCAGGAAATTCTTTCACCACCGCCATCTGAGTCAAATCAGAAGTAGAATCATCCTGCACCTTAACATGCGCAAGATAACCCTTGCATCCACTAGCCAGTAATTTCCTGGCCTGCAAGAAAGATATCACATGCGGTCCTTGGTCTGACACTAGACCTCTCACAAACAGTCGATTCCCATCTAACAAATTCAAAGTGATTACTTTCTCAAAGCAATCCACAGAGGCATGATGGGAAGACAACTAATCCATTCCTAAGATGATATCATAATCTTGCATGTCTAAGAGGATTAGATCTACCAGAAACTCATAACCCTCTACATGTACTACACAGTCAGCACACACAGTGTCTGTAGACAATGACTTTCCTAAGGGAGTACTCACAGACACAACATAATTCATCATCTTAGGTAACACAGGTAAACATGCAGCAAATCTAACAGATACAAAAGACAGATTTGCACCGGGATCAAATAGAATGCGAGCTAACTGATCAAATACGAATAAAGTACCTTCCACGACGGATCGGGAAGCTCGTGTATCCTTCTCAGCCACAGCATACACTCTAGTCTGAACTGTAGGCTTATCTGCGCCTCTAGGTTGCATCTCAGGTTCTTTGCAGTCCCTGGCCATGTGCCCAGGTTTCTTACATTTGAAGCACATGCCATTCTTCCTGTGACAGTCTTTCAGTAGATGTCCTCTGAGCCCACAATAACTGCAAGTCCCGTTCTCAGTGTGGTTGTTCCTTACATCCCTGGTATCCCTGGACTGCTGCGGTGCATACTGCTGCGGTGCCTTGTAGGAGTAAGGCCTATACCTGCTCTTCTTGTAATCTTTATGCCTAGGGTACTTCTTACCCTTGCCGCCACTGCCATACTGAGGAACCGCTGCCTCAGCTGCAGGAACCACTGCCACCGTAGCATGAGAACTCCTCTCAGATATATACCTCTCTACAGTGCGTGCTCACCCAACTGTCTCAACATAGGTCTCCAAGTGTTGAGCACCAACCTGCTCTCGAATATCCCATCTGAGACCTCTCAGAAACTTAGTAGCTCTCCTCTTTTCAGTGTTTATCAGATGAGGAGCATACTTTCCCAATTTTGTGAACTGTACTTCATACTGGTCCACTGTCATATCACCCTGCTCCAGGTGAATAAATGCTACCTCTCGATCCTCCACCAAACTATCTGGGAAGTACTTCTCGTTAAATCGAGACAAGAAGTAAGGCCAATCAACTGTCTCATGTCTTTCCGTTGCTAGTCTCACAACTCCCTTCCACCACTCATCTGCGTCGCCACGCATCATATAGGTGGACAGACATAGCTTATCCTCATCTGAGCAGCGCATGACTTGGAAAATCTTTTCCAAGCGCAACTGCCTGTTCTCAGCAGTACTGGATTCTGAGCCCCCATAAAATGAGCTAGGACCCAGTTTCTGGAATTCACTCACAAGCGAGGCATAGCGCTTGTGACACACACATACCACAGTCAGGAAAACAAACATAAACCTATCCAGTGTCTAGCAATACACAAACATGTTTTCCCCCAAACTAAGTTTTAGCTAGCGAACTGGCTCTGATACCATTCTGTAACATCCCACATACTTAACCCCAAACAAATAACACAATCGCAAAAGCAATAGGATGTTTCATATAAGATCGATCAAATGCTAGGTAAAACCGAGTTCAAGGAAAACACGATCTGAAAATTTTCAAAACTCCAAACACATAAAATCTTCGAATCACAAATCTTATATCACATAAAGGTACCTGCCACCACGCAATACGTGCACTAGACATATGCACGTTACAGTTATATCAAAACCGATTGCAAAAATACACATCAATTTCAATTTCAAAACAAACCCACAAAATCGATTTTTATAAACTAATACCAAACACCGAAACCAGGCCGAAGCCCGCGGTGACACAAAAGTCAAACTCAATTAACTGCCACAATCTGGCAACACAATGTCACATAGTTCACATGGTTCACATCACAGAGTTCACATAGATCATATAATTCATATTCGGCCATAGCCGGCCTCAATTTAATTAAGCAAAAACATAGGGCCACAACCGGCACCATAAGCATAAATCATAACATCAGTATCAAGCTAACTGCGCCCCTGCTCTTTACCTGAAAATAGTGAGGGGTGAGCTACACAGCCCAGTGAGTGGATAGTCTAATTGACCATCCATAACATACACTCAAAAATATAGGCAGATTGTTTTAAAAATCTTTAACAGGAACATAGTGTCAACATATCACCAGATTAAATAAAAAGATTTAATACAAAGTCACATAACAGTCAGATGTACACACCAACATATAATCAACTCAGGTTCTAAACAAACTCAGGTTCTAGAGTTATACTCTAAACCAACCGAACACATCTTCTAAACCAACTAAACACACCAACACATATTTAACCTAGTTGTCCAGCATATCATAAGTGACCAATATGGTCTAACCCGGCTTGGCCAAAGCACTGGGAGCTGCAAAATCTCGTGCAACACATAAACATGGACAGTGAATAGAATCAGGAGGTGGCCCCCGTCAGGTCACGACGTGGCACGCTGGTCTATCACGCCATAACATAAAACGAGAATAGAATCAGGAGGTGGCCCCCGTCAGGTCACGACGTGGCACGCTGGTCTATCCCGCCATAACATAAAACGAGAATAGAATCAGGAGGTGGCCCCCGTCAGGTCACGACGTGGCACGCTGGTCTATCCCGCCATAACATAAAACGAGAATAGAATCAGGAGGTGGCCCCCGTCAGGTCACGACGTGGCACGCTGGTCTATCCCGCCATAACATAAAACGAGAATGATGACATCAAGAGGTGGCCCCTGTCTGACCAAGACATGGCACTTTGGGTCTTATATCATTCCCAACACATAAAAGAGTAATGACATCAAGAGGTGGCCCCTGTCTGACCAAGACATGGCACTTTGGGTCAAAACCCGTTCTCCCAAAAGGTTACTACTGGACAACACACATATCTTATTTCATAATTTCACATAGGTGGACATATTTCACAAAGGTGGACTCCTAAGTGTCAACTTGACTCTAGGATAGCCATCACAAAAATCACATCGGGCAGGCTGAACTTCAACCCCCATCACAATAATCATAATAGGCAGGCTGAACATCAACCCCCCACACATATCACAATACAGGGCTGAAATTCAAACCCTTAACATATCACACAACAGGGCTATCCCCTTGAGTTCATAGTTACACCTAGCCTTAGTCCTAACCATCACATAATCACAACACATAATATTCGAACCTCATAACCACATAATTTTCGAATTTCACATAACCACATAATATTCACATATTCAAAGATCACTTAACATGCCAAAAATCACAAATCACAATATTTAAAAAAATCACATAACATAGTGTAGTCCTTAAATTTCAGGCTGGTCAGTTCAGTGTAATTTTGCTAAGTTATCAACCAATGTTCTCTATCAATATTTCATGTCATTACTTTCTACATACACCACTCAATTAAAAATACATAATAATACAGAAAATTCACCAAATTTCGTTCACAATTAACATAAATGTAGAATATCACAACTTCATAGTTTTCTACTAGTTCTGATAACAAAAGACAGAAATACCCCTAGTTCAAAGTTTAAGTCATGCAGGAAAAGTTATCCAAAAATTTCGTAAAAATATTCATTACATCCCTCATGATCCCTAGATTCGAAATTTCAAGTTTTCCCCAATTTTAACTAGAAAATTTACCGAATTACCCCTAGGTCAATGTCAGTCAACAGAAACTTTTATTTCTAAAAATTCTCAAAAAATTACAGTAGAGTCCTCATATACCTAATTTCATGAATATCAAGTTTTCCCCAAATTTTACCCATGCATTTGGGCGTAACTTCATGAAGAAGGGTCGAAATTCTCATTCAAGCCCTAAACTTCATACAATTGAAAAACTAAAGCTACATACATGCTTAAACAAGGTCTAATTGATGATTAGAAGCCTTAAAAATGAAAAGCCCTAATTCTCATACAATCTAGGGTTTTTGAAATTTTAGGGAAAACATAGAAACATGTACAAAAATTGAAATTAAGGGTTCATGCCATGTTTCTAAGCAATAATCTCAAGCATACATGGATTAAGTGGAAGAGAAAATCCACTCACCTTGAAACTTAGGTTAAAAACTTCCCAAAAACTTGTCTAAAGCCTTGATGTCGCCACCAATAGAAGAAGAAACTCCACCCAACACTAAGGAACGTCGGCCAAAGGGAAGAGGAAGAAGAAATCGCCCAAGAACTCTTCAATATTCGCCACTTCTTCTCTAGCCACCACTTAAATTTTTCCCAAGCCAAAAATCGCCCAAAAAATCTACCCTAGCCGAACTTACCACTTAAAATTTCGGTTTTGCTTAATTTTAACCCACTAACCAATTAAATCCAATAGGTTTAACCCATTAACTAAATAATTTCGAATTTTAAACCCAATAACCCAATATCTCATAATTAACCAATTATTTAATTAATTTAACCATTAACCAATCATTTAACGAAAATCCATTAAGGATTTAACTAACATCCAATAAGGATTTAATTAACCAATAGAGTATAATTAATTAACCAATAAGGTCTAATTAATTAACTTAAAATTTACAACCCAAAATCCTAATTAATTTATCACAAACAACCAATGATAATTTATCATAAATTAACAGTCAATAATCAAACAAATAATCTCTAATTAATTAACTATCAACCAATACATAAAAATATCACAATCAATAATTTTATTTAAATCCAAATAATGCTTACCAGAACCTAAGATCCTTGGATCTTACATGATCCAAACAAGAAATTAAAACTTTTGAAAACCCCATGGGATCATTTTAATTTCCTTATATGCCCTACTACCTTACAACGGTCCATCATTAGGGATCCACTCATCAGACCCAGTCAGATCCACTGCCCTTGCATGCACCAAGTCCTAACTGACTTGAGTCGACCCAGTGGTCAACTATGCATGCGCCAGGGCTGAACAACCACAATGAAGTCTGGCAAGCGGGTGTGACCCCGGGCCTAACTCATGCGCGTTCATTGGTTGTCTCAATCAGATATCGCTACACGCCTGTTTGCAGTCGACCTATAGCCATCTTGTGCTTGCGCACAGATGCTATCTGGTCGACCCATCAAGGCTGTCAGATAGTCTGATTAGACTTGTTTGGATCTAACCTAGGGGATGACTTCAACCCTAATAACCCGTCTAAGGGTTTACAGCAGGCGCAATTAAATCTAATGGAAGCGCGCAAGTCGTTAAGTTTTTTGAGAAAAACAACAACAATAAGAATTAAGCGCCACCTTCATACATGCGCAAAGATGAATATACAATATGTAACTTTCGCATGTCATAGATTTAAGCATCATTGCAATCAAGGATCACAAAACATATAGCAATCATATAAATCATGCGTTAACCCTCGCTCTGATACCAATTGAAGGTTGCATAAGGGGGGGCGAATGTTAGGGTATGCCCTTAAGGCTAATGTTTGAGGCCTTGGGATTGTATAAGTATCATGTAATAAACTTTTGTGTTTATATAGGCATGGTTATTATTCAGGTTGTTACCTTGTCTGCTGTAATAAGTGTACTACTGAATAATGTCTCAAAGCTGTTCAGCTTGGCTGACATGCTCTATGTCCTTAGTCGAGATATCTTGGTGAACATGAGACAGCCTTGATATGATTGAGACTAATATGAGTGCTAATCTTATAGGATGCTTCGAGCATGGAATAAGATGTAGACTCATGGGTACATTGGATGTACTGGACAGACCCTACTGGGATATTACATTGCTTGTCACAATGTGAATAATCCTTGTAAGCAGCAAGTGGCACATTTCCTTTGACTTGAGATCACTTGTGTGTCTAAATGATGATTGTCATTGTTTTGAGGTAGTTCAATATCATTTGAAATATAATGATTATAGACTATCTTGGATGGTGAGCATGAGTCAGGTTAGGGCACTAGTGATAGATAAAGGATTGCCGTCTCCTTGTTCAAGGAGTGTGATGTTCTGAAGGGCCCCCTATATGAGATGATTGAGATAGTGTATGGCCATACCCAGATGACTATGTTCATCTGATCTAATCATGCTCATCGTATTGGAGTTACAGGCTTGACATGCTAGTCCAATAAGAACATCCAGTGGCAAAGGAAACATGCATGCCTTGTGAAATGATTCACACTTGTGCTATGGTTTGGGAGTAGTCTTGGAAGACTCTTTCCTTTATATCGGGAGACAGTGATGTGTTGCTAGATACCCCCTCACTGATCGTGATAACGTAAGTTATCGTTACCGACATTTAAAGGAAACCCTTAGGGTCGCACAATTTGATGATATGGCTTACTTAAGTCAGATCGTGTGAACTGAATTCTTTGAGTTCAGTTTAAGGGGTTTTGAACTCTGATCGTATGTGAGATCTGGTCTGATCATGTTTGATTGGTGAAGACCTTAGATCGGTAAGCTACGATCGAGAGTATGGATGCTAGATCGGTGAGATCAAGAGCATCGTGAGATGAACGGTCAGATCTGAAACCCTAGGGTTTGATATGGTCTAGACCACATGGCTTGAGCTATTTCGGTTTGGTTCATGAACCAAAGTCGATTGGAATGTTTTTAGCTTGAACCGGTTCACAATTGTGAACGCATGGTTCAATGCTAAAATGCGTTTGGGTTGGCTTGAGCGCATGGCTTGATGAGCTTCCATTTATGGAAAGTCATCAAGGCCGGTTTCACTTCAACGCCTAAACGTATATGCGTTTGCTCTCTTCTCTTCAACGCCTTGGACTTTCGTTGAGGTGTGGTAGACGACGAGAAGGAGAGGTTGGGCAGGAAGAGCTCTCGGCCAAAAAAGAGGTTCATCATCCCTTCCATACGACAAGTGCTTTGAAGAACCTTGCTAGCACAAGGATCTCAAAGAAGTGGCCGTTGATCATCTTGTGTGCGACGACAAGGAGGAGACCTCTTTTGTTCTCTTGACTCCAAGATACGTCTCACACAATGGCTATGGTATGATCTTCCATTCATACTTGCATATCGTTAACATGTTGATCATATGATTCTTCAAACGATCCATGGAAACCCTTGCTTCCGCTATGAAAGGGTGATATGCGCCCCTTTAGGGTTTCACCCTCTTTGCGCTCCCCCTTGAAGGGGACCTATTAGGGATTCGCTCCCTCATGAAAGGGACCAACAATTGGTATCAGAGGAGGAATTGCTTGATTCACATGATTGCTTGTTTGTGATCCTTGTTTGTATGATATGCTTAGATCTAAACTACATGCGAGAGTTACATATTAAGTTTGCATATCCGAAACTTGATGTATGTCTCCTTTGCGCATGTGTTGGCGCTTGCTATGGTTTTCATGCACGTTTCCTTGTTGCGCATGTGTTGGCGCTTGTGTAGTTTTTCTACAAATCAAAAGGACTTGCGCGCCTAACTAGATCTAAAGTGCCGCCTATAATAAACCCTTAGATGGGTTGATGGGGTTGAAATCACCTCTAGTGTAGATCCATTAGTCTGATCAGACCATCTGACAGCCTAGCTGGATCGACCAGATGGCACCTGTGCGCAAGCACGAGGTGGCCATAGGTCGATTGCATCTTAGGCGTGTAGCGAGGTCTGGTTGAGACAACCAGTGAACACACATGGGTTAGGCCCGGGGTCACACCCGCTTGCCAAAACTCCTGGGGTTGTTCAGCCCTTGGCGCATGCATGGTTGACCATTAGGTCAACTCGGGTCAGTTAGGACTCGGTGCATGCAAGGGCACAGGATCTGACCAGATGGATGAGTGGATCCCTATCAATGGACCATTGTAAGGTTATAGGGCACATAAGGAAATTAAAATTGATGCCATGGGGTTTTCAAAATTTTAATTTCATGATTGGATCACATGATAATTGATGCCATGATGCTTGTCTATTTAATCTTATGTGGGTTGCCCTATTGTGTGCTGTGCTGGGGCCTGCGTGCCTGGTTAATTATAAGTTAATATTATTGTGATCTGCGTATCACTTTTTCATTAATTTATTGTATAATTGACCTGCGAGTCAAACCTTGTCTAGATAGATCAAAATGTATTTTGATTAGACAAGAGCATAAAGGCACACATCCAAGAGGGGCATTCATCTGGTGGCGCACCTGAGATGCTTTTGGCGCTAGGGCCCTGGGTTGGACCAGATGAGATGCCAAAGAGCTCAAGTGAAGACTTAAGTAAAGTTAAGGTCTTACTAGGGTTCATGGGCTTTTACCACATAAGAGCATGCTTTCTTTTATTGCTTATATAAGTAGAATTGCATGTGTTTATCTTCTGCTATCACCATAGGACTTGCATGATAGTCAAGAAGATAAAAAGGCCGTTAAAATCCAACGCTAAAATATCAAGCTCGTAAAGCCTTCTGACGCGAAACCTCACCTTTCTGATTATCGTTGGAGCCGTGTTGTACCCACTCAGTGGGCACGTCCATCTATCTTCAGACGGTGCTGGATTTCACCTGCGTGTTACAGAGTAGGGATTTATCCCTTCTCGTTGCTCAGCATAGCACGTGGTGGTCCAGGGAGTAGGTCGGGTCAGCTTGACCATGTAGGCTACATATGTGGCGCATATGGTAGCACATGGAGGCAGCCATCTCTGGGATCAGAGACTGTGTTGTACCAACTCAGTTGGCACAGTCTGCTAGATTGCCAAGATGAAGGGGAATCGCACGGGTTGGCGATTGGCTGGGACAGCCTACCAGAAATTAATGCTTGTCATCTCTGTGCATCTTATCTCGCCTGAGCGGGACGCGGAGACCAAGTATGAAATCTGGATCCCATCTCACTAAAAGAGTGTTACTCTTTCGGACTGTTTACTGGATTTTTCAGTCAGACAAAATAGTGAGAAAAAGAATCTTTCTTAAGTCCTGGATTGATTCTAAACATTGATACTGACCTTGCTGTTCTTGTATTGTTGTAGATTCCTGCAGCAACGAACACCATGAGCTTCAATGTGCGATCCCTACTGGAAAGGGAGAAGTTTGCTGGGCCGAACTTCTCTGACTGGTTCGGACACCTTAAGATCGTTCTTAAGGCAGAGAGGAAACTGTATGTCCTCGAGACGGCGATACCGCCGCAGCCCGCTCCGAACGCCGCAAGGGCGGTTCGAGATGCCTACGAAAAGCACGTCAATGATAGCATTGATGTCGCTTGCCTGATGCTAGCGTCTATGACGCCACCGCTGCAGCGTCAGCATGAGGATATGTCGGCTATAGAAATTATAGCGAACCTCAAGATGCTGTATGCTGCGCAGGCGAGGACAGAACGCTATAATCTGACGAAGCTCTTCTTTAAGAGCAAACTGGCTGAGGGGAGCCCAGTGGGAGCTCACGTGCTCAAGATGATTGGGCACAAGGAGGCTCTAGAGAAACTGGGGCATACCGTCAACCAGGAGCTTGCTGTAGATATTATTCTGCAGTCTCTTCCGCCTTCTTTCGATGCGTTCATCATTAACTTTAATATGAACAAAATCGATTGTACGCCGGCAGAGCTGCTGAATATGCTCTTGACTACTGAGGAAACTTTGAAGGGAAAGCCTTCAACCTCTGTCTTAATGGTTCCTTCCAGGAACAAGAAGAAGGGGAAGAAGGGCAAGGCCCCTGTCAAGAACTACAGTTAGGCGCTGAAACAGAAGGTGAAGCGGTCGAAGGATAACAGGTGTTTCCACTGTGGCCAGCTAGGTCACTGGAAAAAGGACTGTAAAGCGCTCCAAGGAGATAAGAGGGGAAGCATCGCTTCTGGCTCAGGTATATATGTGACTGAGGTCATGTTATCTTCTTCTACCATTTCATGGGTGTTGGACACCGCATGTGGAGTTCACATTTGTTCAAATGTGCAGGAACTCAAGAGAAGAAGGCAGGTGGGACAGCATGAGGTAGACCTACGCGTTGGAAACGGGGCACGGGTTGCTGCTGTTGCTGTAGGAGACTATTTCATTTCTTTACCATCTGGCATTGTATTAGAATTAAACAATTGTTATTTTGTACCCAGTATTACCAAGAATATTATCTCTATTCCTGCTCTTGTCAGGAAAGGATTTGCCTTTGAATGCAAGACTTCAAAGTGTGTTTTATCTTATGATAATATTGTGTATGCAACTGGTTCAATTAACAATGGGTTATTCATGTTGGACATGGAAAGTTCTGTACAAAACATTGATAATAAGAAAGCCAAGTATGCTGATGACAGCACCTTGTTATGGCATAGTCGTTTAGGCCATATAAACGAGAAGCGCATTAAGCGGTTGCATGATCATGGACTGCTGGGATCATTCTCCTATGAGGAGATTGATACATGCAAAGCTTGTTTGATGGGTAAAATGACGAAGTCTCCTTTTCCTAACAAAGGTCAAAGGGCTTCAGGTTTACTTGACCTTATACACAGTGATGTGTGTGGGCCATTTAGTAAACATGCCAGAGGTGGCTATCTGTACTTCATTACCTTTACTGATGATTTCAGTAGGTATGGGTATGTCTATCTAATGAGACATAAAAGTGAATCTTTTGACAAGTTCAAAGAGTTCAAAAATGAAGTACAAAATCAGCTAGGCCGAAATATCAAGGCACTTCGTTCTGATCGAGGTGGTGAATACCTAAGTCGAGAATTTACTGACTATCTAAAGGAGTATGGGATTATCTCACAGCTCACTCCGCCAGGAACACCGCAATGGAATGGTGTGTCCGAGAGGAGAAATAGAACGTTACTTGATATGGTTCGTTCTATGATGAGTCAGGCTACTCTTCCATATTCCTTTTGGGGTTTTGCACTGGAAACAGCTGCAAAGGTACTAAACCGAGTGCCATCCAAGGCAGTTTCAAAGACGCCATATGAGTTATGGTATGGGAAACAGCCTAGCTTGACATTTATCAGGATCTGGGGTTGCGAGGCTTATGTCAAAAAGCTCACCTCTGGGAAACTGGAGAGCAGATCTGAGAAATGTATCTTTGTCGGTTACCCTAAGGAAACTAAGGGTTATTATTTCTACGATCCCAAAGAGAACAAGGTATTTGTTGCTCGGACGGCCATATTTCTTGAGAAGGAGTTTCTTCTGCAAGAGGCCAGTGGGAGAGAAATAAAGCTGGATGAGAATCCAGAGGAAGGACAAAGTAGTCAAGCGCAGTTGGATGTGCCAGAGCCGGTTATTGAACAACCTGAGGCTCAGATATCACGGGAACTGCGAAGATCGGGAAGGATCCGTCGACAGCCTGAGCGCTATGACGGAATCTACATCATTAACAATGATGAACCCCTTACTTATGCGGATGCGGTCAGTGGACCGGAGTCAGCTAGATGGCTTGAAGCTATGCGAGCCGAGATGGACTCCATGTCAGATAACCAAGTCTGGGATTTGGTTGATCCGCCTCCGGGAGTAATCCCTATAGGCTGTAAATGGATCTTCAAGAAGAAGATTGACATGGATGGTAACGTGGTTACCTATAAAGGCAGGCTAGTTGCGAAAGGTTTCAAACAAATCTACGGGATAGATTATGATGAAACTTTCTCTCCTGTAGCCATGTTTAAGTCTATTCGGATTCTTTTCGCGATAGCTGCATATTACGATTATGAGATCTGGCAGATGGATGTGAAGACAGCTTTCCTTAATGGAAATCTGGATGAGGATGTGTATATGACACAACCTGAGGGTTTCACTAATCCATCAGATCGTCATAAGATATGCAAGTTAAAGAAGTCCATTTATGGACTTAAGCAAGCATCAAGAAGCTGGAATATTCGTTTTGATGAATCAATCTCTGAGTTTGGTTTCATCAAGAACGAGGATGACCCGTGTGTATATAAGAGGTTTAGTGGGAGCGTGATTACATTCCTAATTGATGGGGTCACCAAACATGCAACATTCAAACAACGCGCTTCGAAAACATTTTGATAAATAGGTATAGCTTAGTAAACCCCTTAAGCTATCGTAGTTCGAAATTAGTTTGTTTTGGTAGATAATAGGGAAACCGAAACTAATCAACAAGAGCAACCTAGCATGCGCTTCTAGATAAGATGGAACCTTTGAACAAACTTAAACATGCGGTTCTATAGCCTCAAATAGACCTAACATGCGGTTCTACCATAAGCCATAAAGCTACTCTAAGGGAGGAACTCACCTTGCACCCTTTGAGAATAGAAAGGGTGTCCTTCCCGTTCTTCACCGGTCCAATGGTGGAATCTCACGAAGTAGGGCCCTATGAGCTTACACACATGTCATTGCAGCATCCCACACATGCGTGGGTGAATTTGAAAATAATATTAAGAGGCCAATACACAAGACAATCAAGGGGGAGGCTAGACTCCAAATTCCCTTGTTAACATAGTTTAGACTATCTAGGCTTAGGGGAAGAGAAGAGGGGATAGCTTGCTTGTCATCCCATGGCCTTGCGCCTCCTGCAGAAAATCAGCGTAAGTGCAAAGGGGCTGTCCAACAAGTATCAAAGAACCACACCAACAAGTAACAAAGAACAACAACCAAGATAGTAGAGAGACTTAGCTTAACTAGGTGGTGGCTTGGTCTCGGCATGACACCATCTTGAGTCTCGGCTGTCCAGCTCTCCCTCTTGGACTGAGGACTTGTCAAGGCTAAGGGGAAGAAGTGGCGAGAGCTTCCATCTCCAAGACAAGCGCAAGAGGTGGAATAAGGCTGAAGAGCAAGAGGGAATGGAAAGGGGGACTCTCGGCAATGGTAGGAAGGAAGGGAGGGGTTAGGTGACACACACCATTTGAAGACACACTTCAGAATTTTGAAATTTCATTCAACACTAAGAAGACATCACTTTACAAGAGGAATACATCATATAGGGGGCTGCCAACGGTTGCCTCTCTTCATGACAAGTTGAGTGGACAAGAGCAGGTTGCATCCCCTTCCCTAAGTGCATGACATGTTGACTTTGAAGGAGCTGTTTGCTGGCGCATGTTGACTGAACAGGAGCAGTTGGCTGGCGACTTTGAAGGAGCTGAAGGAGTTGTCATTCTTCAGTCAATGGATGCAGCATCTTGGAGAATGGAACTCTTCATTGTGGTGGCGTGTGCAGGCTGAAAGAAGCTGTGATTCTGCAGAGTTGTTGGCGCAGCTTCTTGAGGCTGAAATTCTGCAAAGTTGTTGGCGCATGATGGATGTAAGGGGCTGCAAAAGCTGGTGTATGAATGGTCTTGTCCACTTTGCTTCAAAGAGGAAAGGGGCGGTTGGAGTCAAATCCCTCTCTTGGCTGCCAACTAGGATGGTGGAGTGTTGGGTACTTGTGGTGATGTCTCTTTGAATTGGATGGGCTGATCTTCTCTTGGGCTGATGGCCCAAGGCATCTCTTGGGGTTGTCTTGACCTGATTTTGACTTGCATTCCAAGAATGGAGTTGACCTATACTATTACATTAATTTCATGCACTAACCTACTATACATAAGTGGCGGATCCTAGGCATGTAACTACATGGTGTAATGGGAGGGTGGATCTAACCTACCATATGATGCACCCTAGTCTAAGACAAAATAAGCAACAAAAGGGGGTCCTAAGGAAGCCATATCTAATGGCTAGGATAGCCATACCGAGAGGGCTTCTTTCGGACCCGAGTGGACCTCCGAAGGTCCTGCTTTGGTCCCACATCAGCTCTCCCGGGGTGGGAAAAATTCTCCTCTGGAGAATTATCTTTGTACCCTTGGAGAAGCTCGGGTGCGGACCTAGCAAGCTCAGCCTCGGGGAGCCAGGCCTCCTCACCATCAGTAAATTTGATGCGGTAATAAAGCTGTACCTCATCAGGGGTGAGTCGGGTCTGGTCCTCGAGTATAGCCTCAATCTCTGAGTCGTGGCAAGTGTCTGGTTCTTGTATAGAGAGAGGCGGATGATACAGCGTCAGATCCTCCACATTGATGGTGGAGGATATCCCCAGTTCTGGTGGTAGGTCCAGGAGGTAGGCATTATTGTTGACCTTCTTCAGAATAGTGAAGGGCCCGATGCCCTTGGCGTCCAACTTGCGGCCGGGTCCTTGGATGCGCTCCTCACGGACCCGCAACATTACCTGATCCCCTACAGAAAATACCTTCTCTCGGCGATGTTTATTAGTATCATCACGATATTGATTGACAGAGTCCTGAATCTTACTGAATAGCTCATGATGTAATTGCGAAATATGGAAAGCATAATCTCGGGCCGAAATAGAGGTCTTGCAATGTCTAGGGGCAGAAAATAGGTCAATGGGCTTGTTAGGCTGGTATCCTAAGTTTGCCTGGAAGGGAGACAGACCAGTAGTCCTGTTAGGAACACTATTGTAGGAAAACTCAGCTGTAGGCAACAGCTTGTCCCAATCACTGGGGTGTTCTCCTACGAGACTCCTAAGGATGCTCCCGAGTGATCGGTTGACCACTTCGGTCTGCCCATCCGTCTGGGGATGGTAGGCCGTTGAGAACTTCAGTTTTGTGCCTAGAAGAGCCCATAGTGTCCTCCAGAAATGACTAACAAATCTAGTATCTCTATCCGAAACTATAGTGAGAGGGGTACCATGCTGCCTAACAATGTCTCTAAAGAAGATCCTAGCCATATGTGAGGCATCGGTAGTTTTAGTGCAAGGTATGAAATGAGCCATTTTTGTGAACCGGTCTACCACAACATAAATGGAGTCATGCCTAGCAGCAGTCCTAGGCAATCCTAGAACAAAGTCCATACTAATGTCCTGCCACGGTGCCTGGGGAATAGGCAGAGGGGTATACAGTCCAAAATTGTGCTTCTGGACTTTAGTGGATTGACAGGTTCCACAGTGCCTAACTACCTTGGCCACATCTCGGTAGAGTTGAGGCCAAAAGAATCTTTCCTCGACCAAGGCACGGGTCTTCTCTCGACCATGGTGCCCAGCAGACCCTCCTCCATGGAGTTCCCAAATTAGGAAATCCCGGATTGAGGACTTAGGCACACAGAGTGTTGGCCCAAGGAAGAGATACCCATCCCTAAGGGTGTACATGGGGTGACTCATATTATCTCTAGTCATATCATCATAAATAGCAGAAAAGTCAGGGCAATCTAGGTAAGCAGCTTTCATTTGTTCAAATCCTACAAGTTCAGCATGCATAGTTTGTAAAATGAAGACTACCCTACTTAGAGCATCAGCAACTTTGTTGTTAGATCCAGATTTGTGTTTTAAGACAAAAGTGTACTGTTGTAAATATTCTACCCACTTGGCATGTCTAGCATTGAGTTTTCTTTGGGCACTAAGGTAAGACAGGGCTTGGTGGTCACTATTTAAAGTAAACTCATGGTGGAGAAGGTAGTGCCGCCAATGCCTCAAAGATTGAACTACGGCATAGAACTCTTTGTCGTAGGTTGAGTATTTCTGCTTGGCCTCATTCAGCTTTTCACTGAAGAAGGCAATAGGGTGACCTTCTTGGCTGAGGGTCCCACCTATGCCAATGCCAGAAGCATCACAATCAACCTCAAAGACCTTGCCAAAGTCAGGCAATCTTAAAACAGGGGCAGAGGTCATCCTACTCTTAAGCTCAGTGAAAGCCCTATTGGCAGACTTGGTCCAACTAAAGTCCCCTTGTTTCATGCAATTGGTGATAGGAGCTACTATGGTGCTAAAATTCCGTATGAACCTACGGTAGAAGGTAGCAAGGCCATGAAAACTCCTAACTTCAGTAAGGGTCTTGGGCTCTGGCCAGTCTAATATGGCTTGGACTTTAGATGGGTCCGCTTGAAGCCCAAGGTCAGAAACAATAAACCCTAGAAAGACAACTTTGGGAGATAGAAAAGAACATTTCTTCAGGTTGACATACAGCTTTTCATCTCTAAGAAGGGTTAGAGTCTGCCTTAAGTGCCCTAGGTGCTCCTTTTGTGACTTACTATAGATAAGTATGTCATCAAAGTATACAACTAGGAACTTCCCTATGTAGGGTCTAAGCACTTGGGTCATAAGCCTCATAAATGTGGAAGGGGCATTGGTTAGCCCGAAGGGCATGACTAACCATTCATATAAGCCGTCTTTGGTTTTGAAGGCGGTCTTCCACTCATCCCCTTCTCTAATCCTAACCTGATGATATCCACTCCTGAGGTCAAGCTTGGAAAACCATTTGGACCCTACTAGCATATCTAGCATGTCATCAAGCCTAGGTATGGGGAACCTATACTTGATGGTAATCTTGTTGATAGCTCTACAATCTATACACATGCGCCAGCTGCCATCCTTCTTTGGGGTAAGAAGGGCTGGGACGGCGCAGGGACTTAGGCTTTCCCTGATGTAACCCTTACACAATAAATCATCTACTTGTCTTTTGAGCTCCTCATGCTCGGTAGGGTTCATACTATAGTGGGGTAGGTTGGGAAGAGAGGATCCAGGAACTAGGTCTATGGCATGTTGTATATCCCTAAGGGGTGGCAGTCCTTCAGGGAGGTCCTCTGGAGTGAGCTCACTAAACTCTTGGAGCAAGGATTCTACTTCTGGGGGAGGCTTCTCATCCACTTCAGGGTTGGTTTCTTTGATGACTAAGGTGTAAAGGGGTTGATCTTCTATAATTTCCTTAGTGAAGGTTTGAGGCCTTATAAGTTGTATGGTAGGCTGGTCTTTCTTGGGTTCCTCTATCTTACCCTTACTAGTTGTGGCTCTAAGTTCTTTGGGGAGAGAGGGTTTGAGCCTAATCTTTTGATCTTTATGGGTGAAGACATAGGTATTGGTCCGACCGTAGTGGACAACATCCATGTCATACAACCAGGGGCGTCCTAAGAGGATTTGAGCTACATCCATAGTAAGGACGTCGCACCAAATCTTGTCCTCATATGTACCAAACTGGATAGGTACGAGGCACCTATGGGTCACAGGGACACTGGTTTGGTTAACCCAGGAAATATTGTAAGGACTAGGTCGGGGTTCCATCTTGAGGTTCAGTTTTGTAGCAGCTATGTGGGAGACAGCATTGAGGCTGCTTCCACCATCAATGACCACCTTGCACATGTGACCATGGCATTTGGTGTAGGTGTGGAAGATACTGGTTCGGCGCCAGTCCTCAGTGGGGGTTGGTTTGACAAGGGTGCACCTAACTACCCCTAAGGTGTTGAAGATATCATCACTACTGTCATAGTCATTGACTTCAATCTCTTGATCAGGGTCTTCCTCAAGGGTGGGCTCAGGGTCTATGTCTTCTTCAGCTAGGACCATGACCTTCATAACCTTCTTAGGACACTCTTTTGCAAAATGTCCCTTCTGCCTACAGTTATAACAAGTGGGGATGGAGTTGTCTGTAGTTTGAGCAGTTCTTGGTTTTGGGTTTGAGCTAGAAGGCAAGTGCATAGGAGCTGGCCTATAGATGGGCCGGGGAGGGAGGGCTTCCTTTCTATTCTTAAGTTCTTGTTCAACTTCTATGGCCCTTTGATAAGCTATCTCCGGGGTATCTAATTGAAAATAGGTCAAGGCCCTCTTAATGTCAGGTCTAAGGCCATTCTTGAATCGACTTAGGATCATACCTTGGTCTTCCTTGGCTTCACACCTAATGAGAAGTTCTTCTAGCTTAGATTGATAGGCTTCTACAGTAGAGGAGCCTTGAGTGTGACTATTAAGTTCATCCTTAAGCTTTTGCATGAAACCAGGTGGGACATACTTTTGCCTAAGTAGGTATTTCATTTCATCCCAAGATTCAACGGGTGGCTTACCATCCCTTTCTATAGTTCTTTCGACATGGGTCCAGTAGAGTCTAGCGGATCCTTCTAATAGGCACTTTGTGAACCTAACCTTACTTTCATGGTGCATAAGGCTATATTCAAAGTATTGGTCTAACTTTGTGGCCCAATCTAGGAACTCCTTGGGGTTAAGAGACCCACCAAAAGTAGGGGGGTTGATCTTGATGGCACGTTGCACATCATACTCTCTAGGTCTATGATAGGGGGCTTGAGGGGCATGAGGCCCTTCCCATTCGGTTTGAGCATGATTGACTCTAGGGGTGTGTGAAGGAGATCCTTGAACATTTGGTTCCCTTGGGTGGGATCCACTATTAGGTCGGCTAGTGGTTTGGGGATCCATTTTAGAGTTAGACTCTAGGGTGTTAAGCCTATTGTCTATGACACCTATGGAATGTTGAAGGGTTGCTAGGGTCTCTCTAAGGGAGGCCATTTCAATTGAGAGGGCACTCACCTCATGGTCAATAGCTTGATTGAGACCATAGGGGGCACCGGATCTAGTAGCCATTTTCGAAATGAGTAAAGTTTTGAAAATAGACCCTAAGGTGATAAATATAGCTAGTCAAATTCTTTCAAGCACCTAGGTCCAAAAATCGCCTTAGTAGTAGGAAAATAAAGTTTTGGTCTTATAAAATCCTACTCTAAGAGCCTAAGCTCTGATACCAAGATGATGGGGTCACCAAACATGCAACA
Organism: Costus lasius; assembly: GCA_027563935.2. Classification (NCBI taxonomy): domain Eukaryota; kingdom Viridiplantae; phylum Streptophyta; class Magnoliopsida; order Zingiberales; family Costaceae; genus Costus; species Costus lasius. Next base: position 27,895,283 of record CM050454.1, read on the forward strand.
TTCAAACAACGCGCTTCGAAAACATTTTGATAAATAGGTATAGCTTAGTAAACCCCTTAAGCTATCGTAGTTCGAAATTAGTTTGTTTTGGTAGATAATAGGGAAACCGAAACTAATCAACAAGAGCAACCTAGCATGCGCTTCTAGATAAGATGGAACCTTTGAACAAACTTAAACATGCGGTTCTATAGCCTCAAATAGACCTAACATGCGGTTCTACCATAAGCCATAAAGCTACTCTAAGGGAGGAACTCACCTTGCACCCTTTGAGAATAGAAAGGGTGTCCTTCCCGTTCTTCACCGGTCCAATGGTGGAATCTCACGAAGTAGGGCCCTATGAGCTTACACACATGTCATTGCAGCATCCCACACATGCGTGGGTGAATTTGAAAATAATATTAAGAGGCCAATACACAAGACAATCAAGGGGGAGGCTAGACTCCAAATTCCCTTGTTAACATAGTTTAGACTATCTAGGCTTAGGGGAAGAGAAGAGGGGATAGCTTGCTTGTCATCCCATGGCCTTGCGCCTCCTGCAGAAAATCAGCGTAAGTGCAAAGGGGCTGTCCAACAAGTATCAAAGAACCACACCAACAAGTAACAAAGAACAACAACCAAGATAGTAGAGAGACTTAGCTTAACTAGGTGGTGGCTTGGTCTCGGCATGACACCATCTTGAGTCTCGGCTGTCCAGCTCTCCCTCTTGGACTGAGGACTTGTCAAGGCTAAGGGGAAGAAGTGGCGAGAGCTTCCATCTCCAAGACAAGCGCAAGAGGTGGAATAAGGCTGAAGAGCAAGAGGGAATGGAAAGGGGGACTCTCGGCAATGGTAGGAAGGAAGGGAGGGGTTAGGTGACACACACCATTTGAAGACACACTTCAGAATTTTGAAATTTCATTCAACACTAAGAAGACATCACTTTACAAGAGGAATACATCATATAGGGGGCTGCCAACGGTTGCCTCTCTTCATGACAAGTTGAGTGGACAAGAGCAGGTTGCATCCCCTTCCCTAAGTGCATGACATGTTGACTTTGAAGGAGCTGTTTGCTGGCGCATGTTGACTGAACAGGAGCAGTTGGCTGGCGACTTTGAAGGAGCTGAAGGAGTTGTCATTCTTCAGTCAATGGATGCAGCATCTTGGAGAATGGAACTCTTCATTGTGGTGGCGTGTGCAGGCTGAAAGAAGCTGTGATTCTGCAGAGTTGTTGGCGCAGCTTCTTGAGGCTGAAATTCTGCAAAGTTGTTGGCGCATGATGGATGTAAGGGGCTGCAAAAGCTGGTGTATGAATGGTCTTGTCCACTTTGCTTCAAAGAGGAAAGGGGCGGTTGGAGTCAAATCCCTCTCTTGGCTGCCAACTAGGATGGTGGAGTGTTGGGTACTTGTGGTGATGTCTCTTTGAATTGGATGGGCTGATCTTCTCTTGGGCTGATGGCCCAAGGCATCTCTTGGGGTTGTCTTGACCTGATTTTGACTTGCATTCCAAGAATGGAGTTGACCTATACTATTACATTAATTTCATGCACTAACCTACTATACATAAGTGGCGGATCCTAGGCATGTAACTACATGGTGTAATGGGAGGGTGGATCTAACCTACCATATGATGCACCCTAGTCTAAGACAAAATAAGCAACAAAAGGGGGTCCTAAGGAAGCCATATCTAATGGCTAGGATAGCCATACCGAGAGGGCTTCTTTCGGACCCGAGTGGACCTCCGAAGGTCCTGCTTTGGTCCCACATCACTAATCCTCTACGTCGATGATATCTTGATCATTGGAAATGATATTCCTGAACTACATGCGGTTAAAGCATGGTTAGGAAAATGTTTCCAGATGAAAGATCTAGGAGAAGCAGCCTATGTGTTAGGTGTGAAGATCTACCGGGATAGATCTAAGAGGCTTCTCGGGCTATGCCAGAGTACTTACATCGATAAGGTCCTGGAGAGATTCCATTTAGAGAATTCTAAACGTGGATATCTTCCAGTCAGACATGGTCTGAGTCTTTCAAAGAGTCAGTGTCCACAAACACAGACTGAGAAAGATGAAATGGACAATAGGCCTTATGCTTCGGCTATTGGGTCCATTATGTATGCGATGTTGTGTACTCTGTTGGGGTATGCCCTTAAGGCTAATGTTTGAGGCCTGTGGGAATGTATCTGTATCATGTAATAAACTCTTAAGTTTATAAAGGCATGGTTGTTATTCAGTTAGCTACATTGTCTGCTGCAATATATGTTCTTCTGAATAATGTCTCAAAGCTGTTCAGCTGGGCTGACAAGCTATTATGTCCTTAGTCGATATATCTTGGTGAACATGAGACAGCCTTGATATGGTTAAGACTAATATGTGTTCTAATCTTATAGGATGCTTCGAGCATGGAATAAGATGTAGACTCATGGGTACATTGGATGTACTGGACAGACCCTACGAGGATGTTCAATTGTTTGTCACAATGTGAATATTCCTTGGATATGACAAGTGGCACATTTCCTCTGACTTGAGATCACTTGTGTTTTCTAAATGATGATTGTCATTGTTTTGAGGTAGTTCAATATCATTTGAAACATAATGATTATAGACTATCTTGGATGGTGAGCTTGAGTCAGGTTAGAGCACTAGTGATAGACATAGGATTGCCGTCTCCTTATTGAAGGAGTGTGATGTTCTAAAGGGGCCCCCTGGATGAGATGATTGAGAGAGTGTATGGCCATACCCAGGTGACAGTGTTCATCTGATCTAATCATGCTCATCATATTGGAGCTACAAGCTTGACAGGCTTGTCCAATAAGAACATCCAGTGGCAAAGGAAATATGTATGCTTTGTGAATTGATTCACACTTGTGCTGTTTTTGGGTGAAGTCTTGGAAGACTCTTTCCTTTATATCGGGAGACAGTGATGTGTTGCTAGATACCCCTCACTGGTCGTGATAACGTGAGTTATCGTTACCGACATTTAAAGGAAACCCTCAGGGTCGCACAATTTGATGATATGGCTTACTTAAGTCAGATCGTGTGGACTGAATTGTTTGGGTTCAGTTTAATGGGATTAAATCTCTGATTGTGAGTGAGATCTGGTCTGATCATGTTTGATTGATTAGGGCTTGAGATCGGTAAGCTTCGATCGAGAGAATGAATGCTAGATCAGTCAGATCAGAAGCATTGAGAGATTGACGGTCAGATTGAGAGCCTTAGGGTTTATTTTGATCTGCACTTATTTCTTGGTTTATTTGGTTAGCGGACCAAATCGCTTTGAACCAGCTCTTGAATGAGCGCATGGTTCAATGCTGATGTGGCATTTGCGATTGGGGTGAATCCTAAGATCGCACGTAGAGATGTGGCATGCTATTTTTGGATAGCACCTCTCGAACGTTGCCATGATCTCACGTCGCTCCTCTTTGGTCTCTTCACGCCTTTCTCACCTCTTGGGGTTGGCTTGGAAGTGGATTCTCGTGTGGAGAAAGTCCAAGGCGACAAGAGAAAAACGCCAAGAAGAAATCTCTCCTTTCCCTTTGCAATCGATCAAAGACACTCTTGGAGCCTTGCTAGCACAAGGAGCACCAAGATAGTAAGCGCTTCCTCATCTTGTGTGCGCGTCCTAAGGAGGAGATCTTCGTTGCTCTCTTAGATCCAAGGCGTCATCTTCAAATGGCATTGGTATGAATCGCATCTTTCATTCAATCATAGTTTTAAGTTGATCATTCAATCATACATGCGATCCTTAACCCTACTTCCGCTCATGCAAAGTTTTAAAATGCATGGTATTAGGGTTTGCGCTCCCCCTAGAAGGGGACCCCCCATGTTATGGGGTACTTTCATTTGGTATCAGAGCCTGCGTTATGATGTATGTTTGTTATGATTGCTTCTTTGTGATCCATGTTTGCGCATCCTATGAATAGATCTAATAACATGCGGTAAACTACATGCTAGCTTAAGGTCTTTGATGTATGTTTATGTGTTACGCATGTATGATGCCTTGGCGCTTGCTTTAGAGTTTTTATCAAAAACTTATATCTCTTGCGCGTATCACCTTAGATCTAAGCCGCCTACTGTAAACCCTTAGACGGGTTATTAGGGTTGAAGTCACCCCCTAGGTTAGATCCAGAATGTCTGATCAGATCATCTGACAACCTGAATGGGTCGATCAGATAGCACCTTGGCGCAAGCCTATGGTGGCTATGGGTCGACTGCAGACAGGTGTGTAGCGATGTCTGATTGTGACGATTAATGAACGCACCTGAGTTAGGCCCGGGGTCACGCCCGTTTGCCAGACCTCAGTGTGGTTGTTCAGCCCTGGCGCATGCATAGTTGACCTTATGGTCGACGCAAGTCAGTTAGGACTTGGTGCATGCAAGGGCAGTGGATCTGACTAGGTTGGATGAGTGGATCCCTAGTAATGGACCGTTGTAAGGTTGTAGGGGAAATAAGGAAAAATTAAAATTGATCCTATGGGGTTTTCGAAAATTTTAATTTTTATGGATCACGTGGTTCTTGATTGATGCATATGTTTGTCTATTTAGTCTTATGTGGCTGCCCATATTAATTGTGTGCTGTGCTGGGGCCTGCGTGCCTGTATTAAAATTGTAAATTAATTATTGTGATCTGCGCATCACTGTGTTTTAATTTATAAATGTAAGTGACCTGCGTGTCACTCTTGTCTAGATAGTTAAATTTGTAATTTAATTAGACAAGAGCACAGTGCACACTTGGCAGAGGCGCATGCAGCAAGTGGCTGGACCAGGTGGGAGGTCTAGGGTTCGACCCTAGGACCAGGCGCATTTTCCCTGGTGGGCGCACCTGTGCTGTAATTGGCGCTTGGGCCCAGGTTTGGGCCAGATGAGCAGCAAAAGACCCATGAAGAGCAAATGAAGACTTAAGTTAGGTTAAGGTCTTCTAGGGCTATGGGCTTTTACCACATAAGATACATGCTTTCTTTTATTGCTTAATATTAGAATTGCATGATTAAATTATCTTCTGCTATCACCATAGGAATTGCATGATAGGCAAGAAGATAAAAGACCGTTAAAATCCAACGCTTAAATATCAAGCTCGTAAGCCTTCTGACGCGAAACCTCACTGTTCTGATTATCGTTGGAGCCGTGTTGTACCCACTCAGTGGGCACGTCCATCTATCTTCAGACGGTGCGGGATTACACCTGCGTGTTACAGAGTAGGGATTTATCCCTTCTCGTTGCTCAGCATAGCACGTGGTGGTCCAGGGAGTAGGTCGGGTCAGCTTGACCATGTAGGCTACATATGTGGCGCATATGGTAGCACATGGAGGCAGCCATCTGTGGGGTCAGAGATTGTGTTGTACCAACTCAGTTGGCACAGTCTGCTGGACTGCCCGGATGAAGGGGAATCGCACGGGTTGGCGATCGGCAGGGACTGCCTACCAGAAACTAGTGCTTGTACTCTCTGTGCATCTTATCTCGCCTGAGCGGGACGCGGAGACCAAGTATGAAATCTGGATCCCATCTCACTAAAAGAGTTCTACTCTTTCGGGCTGTTTTGCTGGATTTTTCACGCCTGATAAAATAGTGAGAAAAAGAATCTTTCTTAAGTCCTGATTGATTCTTATACATTGATACTGACCTTGCTGTTCTTGCATTGTTGTAGATACCTGCAGCAACGAACACCATGAACTTCAATGTGCGATCCCTACTGGAAAGGGAGAAGTTTGCTGGGCCGAACTTCTCTGACTGGTTTGGACACCTTAAGATTGTTCTTAAGGCAGAGAGGAAACTGTATGTCCTCGAGACGGCGATACCGCCGCAGCCCGCTCCGAACGCCGCAAGGGCGGTTCGGGAAGCCTATGAAAAGCACGTCAATGATAGCATTGATGTCGCTTGCCTGATGCTAGCGTCTATGACGCCACCGCTGCAGCGTCAGCATGAGGACATGTCGGCTATAGACATGATCACAAACCTCAAGATGCTGTATGCTGCACAGGCAAGGACTGAGCGCTACAATTTGACAAAGCTCTTCTTTCAGAGCAAACTGGCTGAAGGGAGCCCAGTGGGAGCTCACGTGCTCAAGATGATTGGGCACAAGGAGGCTCTAGAGAAACTGGGGCATACCATCAACCAGGAGCTTGCTGTGGATATTATTCTGCAGTCTCTCCCGCCTTCATTCGACGCGTTCATTATTAATTTTAATATGAACAAAATCGATTGTACTCCGGCAGAGCTGCTGAATATGCTCTTGACCACTGAGGAAACTCTGAAGGGTAAGCCTTCAACCTCTGTCTTGATGGTTCCTTCCAGGAACAAGAAGAAGGGGAAGAAGGGCAAGGCCACTGTCAAGAGCTACAGCAAGGCTCTGAAGCAAAAGGTGAAGCGGTCCAAGGAATACAGGTGTTTCCACTGTGGCCAGCTGGGTCACTGGAAAAAGGACTGTAAAGCGCTCCAAGGAGATAAGAGGGGAAGCTTTGCTTCTGGCTCAGGTATATTCGTGACTGAGGTCATGTTTTCTTCTTCTATATCATGGGTGTTGGACACTGCATGTGGAGTTCACATTTGTTCAAATGTACAGGAACTCAAGAGAAGAAGGCAGGTGGGACAGCATGAGGTGGACCTACGAGTTGGAAACGGGGCACGGGTTGCTGCTGTTGCTGTAGGAGACTACTTTATTTCTTTACCATCTGGACTTGTATTGGAACTAAACAGTTGTTACTTTGTTCCCAGTATAACTAAAAATATTATCTCCATTCCTGCTCTTGTCAGGAAGGGATTTTCCTTTGAATGCAATATTTCAAAGTGTGTTTTGTCATATGATAATATTGTTTATGCAACTGGTTCAATTAATAATGGGTTATTCATGTTGGACATGGAAAGTTCTATACAAAATGTTGATATTAAGAAAGCCAAGTTTGCTGATGACAGCACCTTGCTATGGCATAGTCGTTTGGGCCATATTAACGAGAAACGCATTAAGCGGTTGCATGATAATGGACTGCTGGGATCTTTCTCCTACAAGGGGATTGATACATGCAAAGCTTGTTTAATGGGTAAAATGACGAAGTCACCTTTTCCTCACAAAGGTCAAAGGGCTTCAGGTTTACTTGACCTTATACACAGTGATGTGTGTGGGCCTTTTAGTAAACATGCCAGAGGTGGCTATCAGTACTTCATTACCTTTACTGATGATTTCAGTAGATATGGGTATGTCTATTTAATGAGACATAAAAGTGAATCTTTTGACAAGTTCAAAGAGTTCAAAAATGAAGTACAAAATCAGCTAGGCCGAAATATCAAGGCACTTCGTTCTGATCGAGGTGGTGAATACCTAAGTCATGCATTTACTGACTATCTAAGGGAGTGTGGGATTATCTCACAGCTCACTCCACCAGGAACACCGCAATGGAATGGTGTGTCCGAGAGGAGAAATAGAACGTTACTTGATATGGTTCGTTCTATGATGAGTCAGGCTACTCTTCCTTACTCCTTTTGGGGTTTTGCACTGGAAACAGCTGCAAAAGGTACTAAACCGAGTGCCATCCAAGGCAGTTTCAAAGACGCCATATGAATTATGGTATGGGAAACAGCCAAGCTTGACATTTATCAGGATCTGGGGTTGCGAGGCTTATGTCAAAAAGCTCGCCTCTGGGAAACTAGAGAGCAGATCTGACAAATGTATCTTTGTCGGTTACCCTAAGGAAACTAAGGGTTATTATTTCTTCGATCCCAAGGAGAACAAGGTTTTTGTTGCTCGGACGGCCATATTTCTTGAGAAGGAGTTTCTTCTGCAAGAGGCCAGTGGGAGAGAAATAAAGCTGGATGAGAATCCAGACGAAGGACAAAGTAGTCAAGCACAGTTGGATGAGCCTGAGCCGGTAGAACAGGTTATTGAACAACCTGAGGCTCAGATATCACGGGAACCGCGAAGATCGGGAAGGATTCATCGACAGCCTGAGCGCTATGACGGAGTCTACATCATTGACAATGATGAACCCCTTACTTATGCGGATGCGGTCAGTGGACCGGAGTCAGCGAGATGGCTTGAAGCTATGCGCGCCGAGATGGACTCCATGTCAGATAACCAAGTTTGGGATTTGGTTGATCCACCTCCGGGAGTTATCCCTATAGGCTGTAAATGGATCTTCAAGAAGAAGATTGACATGGATGGTAACGTGGTTACCTATAAAGGCAGGCTAGTTGCGAAAGGTTTCAAACAAATCTATGGTATAGATTATGATGAAACTTTTTCACCAGTAGCCATGTTTAAGTCTATTCGGATTCTTTTCGCGATAGCTGCATATTACGATTATGAGATTTGGCAAATGGATGTGAAAACAGCTTTCCTTAATGGAAATCTGGATGAGGATGTGTATATGACACAACCAGAAGGTTTCACTAATCCAGCAGATCGTCATAAGATATGCAAGTTAAAGAAGTCTATTTATGGACTTAAACAAGCATCGAGAAGCTGGAATATTCGTTTTGATGAATCAGTTACTGAATTTGGTTTCATCAAGAACGAGGATGACCCGTGTGTGTATAAGAGGTTTAGTGGGAGCGTGATTACTTTCCTAGTCCTCTACGTCGATGACATCTTGATCATTGGAAACGACATTCCTGAAATGCATGCTGTTAAGGCATGGCTGAGGAAATGTTTCCAGATGAAAGATTTAGGAGAAGCAGCCTATGTGTTAGGTGTGAAGATCTACAGGAATAGATCTAAGAGGCTTCTCGGGCTGTGCCAGAGTACTTACATCGATAAGGTCCTGGAGAGATTTCATTTAGAGAATTCTAAACGAGGATATCTTCCAGTCAGACATGGTCTGAATCTTTCGAAGAGTCAGTGTCCACAAACACAGACTGAGAAAGATGAAATGGACAATACGCCTTATGCTTCGGCTATTGGATCCATTATGTATGCGATGTTGTGTACTCGCCCAGACGTCGCTTACGGGTTAAGCGTGACCAGTCGTTACCAGAGTAATCCAGGTATGGCGCACTGGATTGCAGTCAAGAACATTTTAAAATATCTGCGGAGGACCAAAGATATGTTCTTGATATATGGTGGTCAGGAAGAGCTCAGTATTGAAGGATATACTGACGCTTCGTTCCAGTCTGACCAGGATGATTTCCGATCGCAATCAGGCTATGTTTTTAGCTTGAATGGAGGTGCAGTGGTGTGGAAAAGTTTCAAACAGTCAACTGTTGCTGATTCCACAACAGAAGCCGAGTATGTTGCAGCCTCGGAAGCATCCAAGGAGGCAGTGTGGATTCGTAAGTTCGTGAGAGAACTTGGTGTTGTTCCTTCGAGTGCAGATCCTTTGGTTATCTTTTGTGATAACACTGGAGCAATCGCACAAGCAAAGGAACCACGGTCGCACCAGAAGTCCAAGCACATACAGAGACGGTTTCATTTGATCAGGGAGATCATAGATCGTGGCGAGATCAAAATCTGCAAGGTTCATACAGATGACAATCTGGCAGACCCGCTTACCAAGCCTCTGGCGCAGCAGAAGCATGAGAAGCACTGTAATAATATGGGTTTGAGATTTCTCAACCATTAGATTAAGTGCAAGTGGGAGATTGTTGGGGTATGCCCTTAAGGCTAATGTTTGAGGCCTGTGGGAATGTATCTGTATCATGTAATAAACTCTTAAGTTTATAAAGGCATGGTTGTTATTCAGTTAGCTACATTGTCTGCTGCAATATATGTTCTTCTGAATAATGTCTCAAAGCTGTTCAGCTGGGCTGACAAGCTATTATGTCCTTAGTCGATATATCTTGGTGAACATGAGACAGCCTTGATATGGTTAAGACTAATATGTGTTCTAATCTTATAGGATGCTTCGAGCATGGAATAAGATGTAGACTCATGGGTACATTGGATGTACTGGACAGACCCTACGAGGATGTTCAATTGTTTGTCACAATGTGAATATTCCTTGGATATGACAAGTGGCACATTTCCTCTGACTTGAGATCACTTGTGTTTTCTAAATGATGATTGTCATTGTTTTGAGGTAGTTCAATATCATTTGAAACATAATGATTATAGACTATCTTGGATGGTGAGCTTGAGTCAGGTTAGAGCACTAGTGATAGACATAGGATTGCCGTCTCCTTATTGAAGGAGTGTGATGTTCTAAAGGGGCCCCCTGGATGAGATGATTGAGAGAGTGTATGGCCATACCCAGGTGACAGTGTTCATCTGATCTAATCATGCTCATCATATTGGAGCTACAAGCTTGACAGGCTTGTCCAATAAGAACATCCAGTGGCAAAGGAAATATGTATGCTTTGTGAATTGATTCACACTTGTGCTGTTTTTGGGTGAAGTCTTGGAAGACTCTTTCCTTTATATCGGGAGACAGTGATGTGTTGCTAGATACCCCTCACTGGTCGTGATAACGTGAGTTATCGTTACCGACATTTAAAGGAAACCCTCAGGGTCGCACAATTTGATGATATGGCTTACTTAAGTCAGATCGTGTGGACTGAATTGTTTGGGTTCAGTTTAATGGGATTAAATCTCTGATTGTGAGTGAGATCTGGTCTGATCATGTTTGATTGATTAGGGCTTGAGATCGGTAAGCTTCGATCGAGAGAATGAATGCTAGATCAGTCAGATCAGAAGCATTGAGAGATTGACGGTCAGATTGAGAGCCTTAGGGTTTATTTTGATCTGCACTTATTTCTTGGTTTATTTGGTTAGCGGACCAAATCGCTTTGAACCAGCTCTTGAATGAGCGCATGGTTCAATGCTGATGTGGCATTTGCGATTGGGGTGAATCCTAAGATCGCACGTAGAGATGTGGCATGCTATTTTTGGATAGCACCTCTCGAACGTTGCCATGATCTCACGTCGCTCCTCTTTGGTCTCTTCACGCCTTTCTCGCCTCTTGGGGTTGGCTTGGAAGTGGATTCTCGTGTGGAGAAAGTCCAAGGCGACAAGAGAAAAACGCCAAGAAGAAATCTCTCCTTTCCCTTTGCAATCGATCAAAGACACTCTTGGAGCCTTGCTAGCACAAGGAGCACCAAGATAGTAAGCGCTACCTCATCTTGTGTGCGCGTCCTAAGGAGGAGATCTTCGTTGCTCTCTTAGATCCAAGGCGTCATCTTCAAATGGCATTGGTATGAATCGCATCTTTCATTCAATCATAGTTTTAAGTTGATCATTCAATCATACATGCGATCCTTAACCCTACTTCCGCTCATGCAAAGTTTTAAAATGCATGGTATTAGGGTTTGCGCTCCCCCTAGAAGGGGACCCCCCATGTTATGGGGTACTTTCATACTCGCCCAGACGTCGCTTACGGGTTAAGCGTGACCAGTCGATTCCAAAGTAATCCAGGTGTGGCGCACTGGATTGCGGTCAAGAACATCTTAAAATATCTGCGGAGGACCAAAGATATGTTCTTGATATATGGTGGTCAGGAAGAACTCAGTATAGAGGGATATACTGACGCTTCGTTCCAGTCGGACCAGGATGATTTCCGATCGCAATCAGGCTATGTTTTTAGCTTGAATGGTGGAGCAGTGGTGTGGAAGAGTTTCAAACAGTCAACTGTTGCTGATTCCACAACAGAAGCCGAGTATGTTGCAGCCTCGGAAGCATCCAAGGAGGCAGTGTGGATTCGTAAGTTCGTGAGAGAACTTGGTGTCGTTCCTTCGAGTGCTGATCCTTTGGTTATCTTCTGTGATAACACTGGAGCCATCGCACAAGCAAAGGAACCACGGTCGCACCAGAAGTCCAAGCACATACAGAGACGGTTTCACTTGATCCGGGAGATCATTGATCGAGGGGAGATCAAAATTTGCAAGGTTCATACAGATGACAATCTGGCAGACCCACTTACCAAGCCTCTGGCGCAGCAGAAGCATGAGAAGCACTGTAATAATATGGGTTTGAGGTTTCTCAACCATTAGATTAAGTGCAAGTGGGAGATTGTTAGGGTATGCCCTTAAGGCTAATGTTTGAGGCCTTGGGATTGTATAAGTATCATGTAATAAACTTTTGTGTTTATATAGGCATGGTTATTATTCAGGTTGTTACCTTGTCTGCTGTAATAAGTGTACTACTGAATAATGTCTCAAAGCTGTTCAGCTTGGCTGACATGCTCTATGTCCTTAGTCGAGATATCTTGGTGAACATGAGACAGCCTTGATATGATTGAGACTAATATGAGTGCTAATCTTATAGGATGCTTCGAGCATGGAATAAGATGTAGACTCATGGGTACATTGGATGTACTGGACAGACCCTACTGGGAGGTGCACTATGCAACCGCAAGTGTGGGGTGGCCCGACTCTTCACCACAAGTGTAGCACTCGGCCTCAACATCGTGCTCCGCAGGCTCATGGGAGATAGTGGCGACACGGGCAAGAGTCTTGTCCGTGGTGGCGGACCTTTTAGGGCAGTCACGGGACAGATGGCCCGGCTGCAAGCAATTGTAACAGTTGACGCGACTAGGCGGGCCCACAAGTGGGGCCTTCCCCTTCTCCTCCCAAGTGGGGCGAGAAGGTGAGGCAACGGGGGCTGAACGCCTAGGGGAGTGATGGGCCGCAGGCATGGGCCGTGGATCAGGATGAGGCTCGTGGCACTCGAGTCGAGGGTGGGCGTGAGGAGGTCCACCCAAAGGATGGCACCTAGGGGGTCCAGACTCGCAGCGCCTAACCGCAGCCCTAAGATCATGCTCGATATTGCGAGCGCATTGGAAGGATTGGTCGAAGGTCTCTGAGCTATATGTAGGTAGGGTGCGTCGGATGTCCGCGCGGAGAGCATTCCTAAACTTTGACAAGACTAACTCGGGGTCCTCCTGTAAGTTACACCGGAGTTGTAGCGTCTCAAAGGTGCGACGATACTCTTCGACGGTACCCGATCCCTAGTGTAGGCTACTATACTGATCAAGGAGGCGCTGCCTATAAGAGGGGGCTACGTAACGCTCGCGGAGGCGATACCTCATTTCTTCCCAAGTGGTTATGGGAGGAAGGGCTTGCTATGCATTTTGGCTCTCCACGTTTTCCCAAGGCAAACGTGCAGGGCCTTCGAGCAAGGTGCGCACAAACCTAACGCGTGCGTCGGGATGCAAGTTACTAAGGTCAAAGTAGGAATCGACAGAAGCGACCCAATCGAGGAATTATGACGGGTCAAGACCACCCGCAAAGGGCGTGGGGGTGTGCCTACTGAAGCGGTAGATATCGTCCTCCAAGCGAGGGCGCTCGACAATGTGTCGGGTCAGGGCTCTTTGCCCGGCCCAAGCGTGCCCAAAGCGACCATTAGATTGGGGCTCTTGTGCGGCCCACACGTCATCCTCATCCAAGGGCTCGTATCCATAACCGAGGTCCCCCTGGGCCTCAAGAGGCCGCAGGTGTCCGGACTTATCCTCAAAGGCTCGCGGCCGCGGGGGCGCAGTCATTGGGGGTAGCTCTCTAGTAGGTATGGCTGGGTTTGCGGATGGAGGCGGGTTAACTGGGTTGGAGCACCTATGCTCCGATGGCTCAGGGCGACTTGTGAGGGAATGAATCCCAGCCATAATTTGCTAAAACATCGCGCATGTATTCCCTTCGTGAGCTTCCAAGCGCGCGGACAACGCATCCAACTTGGCATCTACACACGCTTCAAGCGCAGCCAACGATTCTAAATGGGTTCTACTCCCTTCCGAGGGTTGGGCCGACACTTGGGTTTTAGGGATCGTTTCTGGATATTGGGACGACATAACTTGTGACCGTGTAGTCACCATGCACAAACAAGGTCGAAAATGACTAAGTGCATGATGCTAAAAACGTGGAAACAATGCGGAAATATGCGATGCGATGAGTCGGACCATGCGAACCATAAGAATCGAACGCGCAACGTCCTCTGATACCAGAATTGATGCAGCTACTGTTGGAGTATGCCCTTAAGGCTAATGTTTGAGGCCTTGGGTTATTATCAGTATCATGTATAAACTATGTTTATAAAGGCAATGGTTGTTATTCAGGTTGTTGCATTATCTGCTGCTATATGTATACTTCTGAATAATGTCTCAATGGTGTTCAGCTTCGCTGACATGCAGTATAGTCCTTAGTCGAGATATCTTAGTAAACATGAGACAGCCTTGATATGATTGAGACTAATATGTGTTCTAATCTTATAGGATGCTTCGAGCATGGAATAAGATGTAGACTCATAGGTGCATTGGACGTACTGGATAGACCCTACTAAGGATATTCAATTGTTTGTCGCAATGTGGATATTCCTTATATGCAAACAAGTGGCATATTTCCTCTGACTTGAGATCACTTGTGTTTCTAAATGATGATTGGCATTGTCTTGAGGTAGTTCAATATCATTTGAAATATAATGATTATAGATTATCTTGGATAATGGGCATGAGTCATGTTAGGGCATTAGTGATAGATATAGGATTGCCTCTCCTAGTTGGAGTGTGATGTTCTAAAGGGGCCCCCTGTATGAGATGGTTGAGAAAGTGTATGGCCATACCCAGATGACTATGTTCATCTGATCTAACCACTCTCATCATGTTGGAGTTACAGGCTTGACACGCTTGTCCAACGAGAACATCCAGTGGCAAAGGAAACACATATGTCAAGTGAATTGGATTCACACTTGTGCTATGGTTTGGGTGTAGTTTTGGAAGACTCTTTCCTTTATATCGGGAGACAGTGATGTGTTGCTAGATACCCCTCTCTGATCGTGATAACTTAAGTTATCGTTACCGACATTTAAAGGAAACCCTTAGGGTCGCACAATTTGATGATATGACTTACTTATGTCAGATCGTGTGGACTGAATTGTTTTGGTTCAGTTTAAAGGAGTTTAAACTCTGATTGTAAGTGAGATCTAGTCTGATCATGTTTGATTGATTAGGGCTTGATGTAAGTGGGGAGAAACCCTAATAAGCGCAGATTAAAATTTTTGCATAGCGGAAGCTAGGGTTTCTAAGGATCGCATGTGGCATGAACATATGATTAACCTTATGTTTGTAAAGATCAAGTTGTGATCTTACCAAAGCCATTGTTTGGATGGCGGCTTGGAAGCAAGAGGGCGATGTGGCTCTCCTCCAAAGTGGACGCACACAAGGTGGTGATGGCTTCCTCCCTTGGTGTGAGCCTTGTGCTAGCGAAGCCCTCCAAAGAGTCCTAGATGTGTGAAGGAGATTGAGATGATTTCCTTGGCTAACCGAATCTCCTTCTTGGCGTTAAGATCACCCAAGATGAGAGCAAGAAGATGCAAGTCGGCGAGAGAGAGAGGAGACTTCTCACGTTCGAAAACGTTGGGAGATTCCAACAAGGAAAAACGTCTTTCTAAAAATAGAAAGCACTAACTCCACATTCAATTCCCACGTTACCATCGAACTTCATCTCTCAATCGAACCATACGTTCACATAAGTGAACCGGTTCAATTGCATTTGGTTCAAAGACCAAATCAAACCAGCATTGGTTCAGATCTTGACAAACCAAATGGCTCAAGATCTAACCATTCATCTCTTGATGCTCCTAATCTTATCGATCAAGCATCAATTCTCTCAATCGAAGCTTACCGATCTCAAGCCCTAATCATTCAAACATGATCAGACCAGATCTCACTTACAATCAGAGTTTAAACTCCTTTAAACTGAACCAAAACAATTCTGTCCACACGATCTGACATAAGTAAGCCATATCAACAAATTGTGCGACCCTAAGGGTTTCCTTTAAATGTCGGTAACGATAACTTACGTTATCACGAACAGAGAGGGGTATCTAGCAACACATCACTGTCTCCCGATATAAAGGAAAGAGTCTTCCAAGACTACACCCAAACACAGCACAAGTGTGAACCCAAGTCACATGACATATGTGTTTCCTTTGCCACTGGATGTTCTTATTAGACAAGCGTGTCAAGCCTGTAATTCCAATATGATAAGAGTGGTTAGATCAGATGAACATAGTCATCTGGGTATGGCCATACACTTTCTCAACCATCTCATCCAGGGGGCCCCTTTAGAACATCACACTCCAAACAAGGAGAAGGCAATCCTATATCTATCACTAGTGCCCTAACATGACTCATGTTCATTATCCAAGATAATCTATAACCATTATATTTCAAATGATATTGAACTACCTCAAGACAATGCCAATCATCATTTAGAAACACAAGTGATCTCAAGTCAGAGGAAATATGCCACTTGCTTGCATATAAGGATTATTCACATTGTGACAAGCAATTGAATATCCTAAGTAGGGTCAGTCCAGTACATCCAATGTACCTATGTGTCTACATCTTATTCCATGCTCGAAGCATCGTATAAGATTAGAACACATATTAGTCTCAATCATATCAAGGCTGTCTCATGTTCACCAAGATATCTCGACTAAGGACAATACTGCATGTCAGCCAAGCTGAACACCATTGAGACATTATTCAGTAGTATACATATAGCAGCAGATAATGTAACAACCTGAATAACAACCATTGCCTTTATAAACATAGAGTTTATACATGATACTGATAACAACCCAAGGCCTCAAACATTAGCCTTAAGGGCATACCCCAACAATCTCCCACTTGCACTTAATCTAATGGTTGAGAAATCTCAAACCCATATTATTACAGTGCTTCTCATGCTTCTGCTGCGCCAGAGGCTTTGTAAGCGGGTCAGCTAGATTGTCATCTGAATGAACCTTGCAGATCTTGATCTCTCCTCGATCTATGATCTCCCGGATCAAGTGAAACCTTCTCTGTATGTGCTTGGACTTCTGGTGCGACCGTGGTTCCTTTGCTTGTGCTATTGCTCCAGTGTTATCACAGAAGATAACCAATGGATCTGCACTCGAAGGAACAACACCAAGTTCTTGAACGAACTTACGAATCCACACTGCCTCCTTGGATGCTTCTGAGGCTGCAACATACTCGGCTTCTGTTGTGGAATCAGCAACAATAGATTGTTTGGAACTTTTCCACACCACTACTCCTCCATTCAAGCTAAAAACATAGCCTAATTGCGATCGGAAATCATCCTGGTCAGATTGGAACGAAGGGGAAGGCCCCACTTGTCGGCCTGACTAGTCGAGTCAACTGTTACAACTGCCTGCAGCCGAGCCATCTGTCTCGCAACTGCCCTAAGAAGTCCACCACCATGGACAAAACCTCTGCCCGTGTCGCCACTATCACCCACGAGCCTGCGGAGCATGATATAGAGGTAGAGTTCTACACAAGTGGCGATGAGTCGGGGCACCCCACGCTTGCGATCATGCGGTGCACCCTTGTCCAAACCCCACCCACCGAGGATTGGAGGCGCTCTAGTATCTTCACCACTTACATCAAGTGTAATGGACACTCGTGTAAGATCGTCATTGATGGGGGTAGTAGCCTGAACATGGTCTCGCGGACCGCGATTGTGCACTTTGGTCTTCATGTTGAACCCCACCCCAAGACATATTCCATCGTGTGGGTGGACACGTCGAGTCTTCCGGTCACCCACCGGTGTCAAGTTCCCATCGCTTTTGGGGCCTATCGTGAGAAGGTGTGGTGTGATGTGGTGACTATGGATGTCGCCCACGTCCTCTTAGGACGTCCTTGGCTCTACGATAGGGATGTGACCCACTATGGCCGATCGAACACTTACGTGTTTGACCACAATGACCAGAAAATCCGCTTAATCCCGGCTCCGCCCAAGGAGCTTCGCACGTCCATGTCTAAGGGACAGATTACTCCATCGGTGCCTACCCCTCCGACCCCTACTAGAGTGCCCCTCATGTGTGCCGCCGCACTTGTGCGCGAGGCCCATGATTCCCAGGTCATGTACGCGCTCATGATTCATGAAGCGCAGGATCCCGTTGCGTCCGCGGGCATGACGCCTCTGGCTGAGGTGTCCGTCCTCCTCTCTGAATTCTCTGACATTAGCCCTGAGGACTTGCCCCATGGTCTTCCCGCAGCTAGGGAGATCCAACACACGATTGACCTTCTCCCGGGAGCACCCCTCCCCAACTTGCCACACCATCGTCTCAACCCAACCGAACATACTGAATTGCAATGTCAAATCGATGACCTCCTCACTAAGGGGTACATTCGCGAGAGCTTGAGTCCTTGCGCTTTCCCAGCCATACTCACGCCCAAGAAGGATGAGTCATGGCGCATGTGCGAGGACAACTGTGCCATTAACCGGATCACTGTCAAGTATAGGTTTCCTATACCGTGACTTGACGATATGCTGGACCTAGTCTCTGGTGCATCCTAGATTTCCAAACTGGACCTCCGAAGCGGATATCACCAAGTCCGTATTTGTGAGGGCGACGAATGGAAAACTGCATTCAAGACTAAGGAAGGTCTCTATGAGTGGCTCGTAATGCCGTTTGGGCTGTCTAATGCCCCGTCCATCTTCATGCGGCTTATGAGCCAAGTCCTCTAGCCATACATGGGCAAATTCTAGGTCGTCTACGTTTACGACATCCTGATTTTTAGCCAGATCCAAGAGAACCATTTGGACCACGTTCGCGCTACGTTTGACCTCCTGCGCAAGGAGCGCCTCTTCCTTAACACGAAGTAGTGCTCCTTCAAGACCAACCGAGTCCACTTCTTGGGCTACATCCTCTCCGACGAGGGCCTTTCTCTCGACCCCGTTAAGATCGAGGCCATCCAGCACTGGCCCGAGCCTCACACTGTCTCTGATATCCGTAATTTCCTGGGTCTTGCGGGTTTTTATCGCCGCTTCATTCGCGGGTTCTGCACACTTGTGACCCCACTGACCCAACGGCTGTCTAAGGATGACTTCAAGTGGACTCCGGTGATGACACTAAAATTTATAGTAAATTCTGTGCCATTTCATTGGTATTTTTGTGTCATATTCATAGACTTTGCTTATTTTTATGTCTTTTTATCAATATTTGCGGAATCCACACTCTTTTCCATTTTTTATAATTTTTAGGCAAAAAGTCATGTTTTTCAGTCAATTTTGAGCAAACCAGATGCATAATTGAATTCACAACATCAAGAGGAAATCACACGTCAAATTTCAGAAGAATCAGAGCTTCAGAGCAAATTACGGCACCCCGTAAAGGATTTTACGGTACCGTAATTACACCACAGAATTACGGTACAGCCATAATCCCTGAGAGGTGCCGTAATTTAGGAAGATTTCGACCAGAGAATTTCATGAGATTACGGCACTGCCGTAACAATCTTTACAGTGCCGCAATGCTAGATGATTTTCCACCCGAGAGATTTCAGAGATTATGGCACTGCCGTAATGATCTTTACATGCCGTATTTTGGTCCAGAAATATACAGAAGCAAATACAGCATGGCCATAAACATTTTTATGGGCCATAATCTTGGCAAATACTTCACAGAGCCAAAATTACGGGACTACCGTAATATTCATTACGGTACTGTAATTTCCATTCAAAAATATGATTTTTACGGGTCCAAATCTTGTGCGGACCATATCTTTTGATCCAGACCTCCAAATTTAGATCTGAAAGTTGCTGTGGACTCATCGTAAAGAGGAAAAGATAAAGGCACTGAAAGCCCTAATTTTTATCATGAATCGAGGGAGCAATCAACAGAAATGTGCTTACAGTTTGGCTACGTGCCGAGAGGCGTAGAGACCACCTTAGGCCATGAAATTTATACCAAAGCTTTGTCTGGAGTAGGAGAGCACACACCAGAAGTTTCAGAGCATTTGGAGCTTGATCGAAGGAGAAATCAACAAAATAGCGGTGACAGCGCTGTTCAAAGGCAATTACGGTGCTGTAATTTCATTACAGCACCTATTTTGTAACTTTTCTTCCTTTTTTCGATTTCTAATCCTCTGAAATTATGGTTTATTGTAATCCTTACACCATGCAAGCTTAGATTTTTTTATGGGACATGGGGTGTAATCCCCTTGATTTGTTAATGACTATAAAACATTAACTTTTGTCATGATAATTTTATTATGATAATTTTACTTTTGTGATTGATTGTTCTTTGATTCTCCTTTGTTTTATGAACATCAGCATGTTTTAGAATTTTGTGAAATAGACTGAGGTTGATTGTGAAATTTGGAACCCTAAGAATTGTTGAGTTTGGAACTATCGTAAGAGATTAGGTAGTTCTTCGAATTCTGATTTTTATTGATTTTATTGCCATGTTGAGTTTCTGATTCTTTGGATTGAGTTAATGTGTCAGACGTGAAGATCCTGCACGAGAGTGAGGATTGGAACGTTGGAAAACCTTAAGTAGAACCTGTGTTTAGTTTCAGGATGCACGAGAGTGATCCTTGAGATTCCACTTGAGATGATTGACTTAGAATTCGGATGCACGAGAGTGATCCTTGAGTTCTTTGTTCAATGATTTACTAATTTTCAGCATTGGATAGATCTTGCACGAGAGTGAGGATTGGTCCTTTGTATGATTGTCTACGCGAGAGCGAGATGATCCTTTTATGAAGTAAATTAAATATTTATCGTAATGAAATTTGACCAACAACCTTTATTTCCTTCTAGTCATTGAAATTAAGGTGGATGAAACCCTAGTCCCAGTTGATCTCTCTCTGATCATCTTTTAGCATACTTTTGTGCATAGTTTACTTACACCATATTCTGCTTGCTTAGCTAGTGAGAAAAAATCTATTTGGTACTCAACAACATAGGTCCCTGTGGATTCGATACTTTCTTTATTACTTCGAGTATTCGTGTACTTGCAGATACAACATCCAGCCACTCAACGCGCCTTTGAGCGCCCGCCAGTGGAGGCAGTGGAGGCACTATCTCCTGCACCGACAGTTCGTCCTGTATAGCGACCACCAGGCCTTGCCTTTTCTAAAAGCTCAAAAGAAGTTGAGCGCCCGCCATGCCAAGTGGGTCGAGTACTTTCAATAGTACTCCTTCGTGATCAATCACAAGGCGGGTAAAGAAAACATTATTGCGGACGCTCTAAGTCGAGTCCGGAACCTCCTATGTGTTATGCGTACCCAGGTCAATACTTTTGATCACAATAAGGATGAGTACGCCACCTATCCTGATTTTGGCACCACATATGCCGCCTTGACTGCGTCACCTAACCCCGAGTCATCGTATCAGCTCTGTGAAGGCTATCTATTCCTTGGGAATCACCTGTGCATTCCCGGTCATCCCTTCGCGACCACTTGCTCCTCGAGCTACATGCGGGTGGCGTCACCGGCCACCATGGCTGCGACAAGACTTTCGAGATGGCCGAGGAACGCCTCTTTTGGCCATCTCTTCGCAGGGTTGTAGAGCACATTGTGCGCCATTGTGGCACGTGTCAATCGGCCAAGCCACCTCCTTCGAACACGGGTCTCTACACACCCCTGCCTATGGCCGATGCTCCATGGCATGACATCAGCATGGACTTTGTCCTAGGGCTGCCCCGGACAGCCTCACGCTTCGATTTCATCTACATGGTTGTAGATCGGTTCTCGAAGATGGCCCACAGTATCCCCTATTCGCGAATAGCGGACGCATCCCACGTAGCACATCTCTTCTTCAAGGAGATTGTCCGTCTCCATGGCCTCCCCAAGACCATCATGTTCGATCATGACACGCACTTTGTGAGCCACTTCTGGCGCTCACTTTGGGCCCTCTTGGGCACCACTCTGAAGCTATCCACAGCTTACCACCCTCAAACCGACGGACAAACCGAAGTCGTTAATCGTAGTTTGGGCAATTTGCTCTGGTGCCTTATTGGCGACCACCCGAGGTCTTGGGACACCATCCTTCCTACGGCATAATTCGCATATAATAGTGCATCCAATAGCTCTACGGGTCTTGGTTCCTTCCAAGTGGTTTCAGGCCATCAGCCACGTAAACCCATTGACTTGCATGACCTGTCCAAGGAGTCTGATGGGGGCAGAGACCACAAGCCACGAAGATACAAATGGAGCCTAAGGTTACCGTAGGCGAAGGCTCGGAGTCTCGCGAATAAGCTAGCAAGCTCACTCCTAAAGCTAGCTCAATAAATGGGATAATAACTACCTCAAGCACTTTTCACTTACCAAAGAATAAGTTGCCGTTCCACATTCGTGACAAGTATCCAAGCCAAGCAATGCAGGAAAAATGCCATGTGATAGTGTTCAACTTCAAATCAGCCAATCAAGGACCTCATCCAACGATCATCCTTATGCCAACGTTCATCAAGGATGAAATCTTCTCTAGCCAAGTATGGATCTTGTGATGCGCCAACCAATGTTCATCTTCACCAAATAAGGGAAACTCAACGTCACCATGCGATTACACAAAGAACGAACCTTGCAACGTTCACATGTAGCCAACAAAGGAAATATCAACGTCTCCTTCGCTCAGCCAACAAGTAAGCTGCAACGTCTCTTTCGTTTGCAACATCTCTTGAACATCTCGCCTGCAAATCTCTCCCTATATGTACTCTCGCATGCACTTTGTAACAGACAAGTTGAATGAATTTTGGAAATGGTTTTCTTTCGATGGAATCGGATGTCTCTTTTCTCCTTTAAGGTGCTTGTGTCACCTACCTATCCCCTCTTCCCCTTCTAGGGTTGAGTCCCTCTCACTTCCATTCTTCTCTAATCTCTTCCTCCTCCCAAAAACAAGCTTTCTAGTCACGCGTGTTGCAGGATTTTTGGAATTTCTAGTGCTCGCCGTCGACGATCCAGCCGTCATATCTCCACGAAACTTCAACCATCACTTCGCCTTCTGCCATAGAACCATCAGCCGCCGGCATCACACCATCCACCTCTCCGATCGCTGGAATCGAAATGCCGATTTTGATCCCCTATTTCCACCCTACACGCGACCTAATCCCGCCTTTCACCGTCGTCCTCCTCCGACCGGCCACCGTCCGCCCCGAAACTCCGACCGCGTCATCGCCACCATCACAGTGACTCCCAGTCATAGCAGGTCCGACGATCATGCACCACCGGATGACCACTGACCAACTCTGCTTCAGATGCGCCACCTCCCCTGTTCCAGATCTATTTTAGTTTCCTTTTTCAATTTTCCTGCATTGCTAATCTGATTAAGCTATTTCATTCAGGGATTTTAAGAACTTGGCACAACAACAATCTTGACATTTGGCACGGATAAAAAGTACAAATGTTGTTCTATCATTTGGACCAGTTGGGGAAGATTCAGATTGAACATAGCAGCCTACATGACACTACAACTTTTGATAAATGATTAAATCTTGCATTTGTTTTCTCAACTAATCTGATTAGTATGTTTTGTGCAGGTACTTTGAGCAATCGGTGCAACAAAGATCTTAAAATTTGGTCAGATTATGTTGCACACATCATGTTCTACTGCTAGGATTAGTTGGATCCATGAAAGAATGAATGGTTCAACCTAGGAGGCATTGCAAAAGTTGTAATCTGATAAATTTCTATACTGTGTTATTTACCAATCTGATTAGCTATTTTCTTACAGATGCCATACATTCGACATAGTTCTTCATGCTCGAATCTTTATACGATTGAAACCAACTAGTTTTGCTCTACATCTCGGTTTAGTTGGTTTCAATTTTTGATATATGGATTTTTCTCCACGGCATAGAAACTTTTCCTAAATAATTTTTATTGCCCCGGAAATTTGCTGCATTCTGAATTTTGACTTTTTCAAAAAATAAAAAAAAATAGTTTTATTTGTAGAATAATTCACATGATTCCCCCCTACTTCAGAGTCCCATCTTTCTGAGCATGCATAGTCTTTTGCTCAGCATCTAGCTAGCTTGCGTGAGGAAGTTCGCCATCGAATCTTTTTGGGCAATACTCGTAATGCTCTAAGGGCCAACGAGTACCGTAGGCCACAACACTTTTCTGTAGGTGAGCTGGTAAGGGTGCACATCAACCCCGAGCGTGTTCCCCACCAAGCACATTTTAAGCTTCAGCCACGATACATGGCCCTTATGCGGTGGTGAGAAGGATCGGCTCCAATGCCTATGTCCTGGACCAACCAGAGGACATGAGCATCCATCCAGTCTTCAACGTGGCGGACCTCGACGCCTTCTATGGCCGTTTAGAGGGGCCCTCGGACATCGACGAGCCTCTTCCCCTTAGTTCTTCGGAGGAGAACTCTTCCGAACAGTGGAAAGTTGATGCAGGAGCATCGAGCACTGAAGGCCTTGGCGCAAAAGAAAGTTCAATCCGGCACAGAAAGTTCCTCGGGGTGCCCAGCGACGAGAACCTCAGCCTGTGGATTCTGGAATCGGAGGCAGCTTTGTTGGGAAACCCCGGGGACATTTTACAATTTTTCAGAGACACATACATACATTGCACAGCGGAATAATGTCCCCGAAATAGGCCGGTCCCAAAAACCAGTGAAGATCGCATGCAAGGGGGTCGACACGATGAGTTAGAAAATACCTCAGAGCAAGATGAGGTCGATGTCGTGATAGGCGCCCAAGCGTGCGCCCTCTGTAGTCTCACACACACGGATGCCTCGAGTCCTCTTCTTCCATGCCCGGTGCTAGCCTCGGGAAGAAGATCCAAGCCTTCGTGCACTTTCTTCAACCCTTGCGCCACTTCTAAAGTAGAAGCGCCAATGAAGAAGAAAGATGGAGATGTTGCCGCCATGTCTTCAATTCCTCATCCTTACTTGCGCCAACTCCTAGAGAAGGTGCGCCAAGATAAGAGGCAAGAGGGTGAAGACACCAAGTCCTATCCGTCCTTGCTCCAAGAGAAGAAGGATAGAAGAGACTTGTGACTAGGATGAAGATGGAAGAGAAGACTTTCGCCAAAGCCTCCCTCTTTACCCTTCTAATTCTTGCTCACGCCAAAAATCAATCCCTTGCTCACGCATATACCCATGTATATATAGAGAGGCAAGAGGGGGCAGCAATAATAGGGTGTGGGGGCAATTCTCAAAGGAGGAGGCAGCTAGGGTAAAGGGGAGAGAGTAATTAGGGTTTGAGGTAAGGAAAGTCTCCAAGACTTTACCATAAACCTCTCCTAATTATCCATATGCGCATGAGACCTTCCAAAGAAGTCTATCAAGCCATATCAGCCCCAAGACTTGCCATAGAAGCAAGCATACCATCCAAGGTAGAGGGGCAAGGTGCCTAAAGCTTCCTAATGAAGCAAATTGCGCCACTTCTCCCCATTATGCCCATAGGCGCCTAGGGGAGAAGTTTTGTTCCCATTATACCCTTTTAACCTTTTCTCACTTCATGAGAACTTGTTATCGGGCCTCATTGGATAATGAGCTAGCCCAAACTTCATTACATGGGTTGATTAAGCACTTGGATCCTGTTACATCCCGTTATCTTAACCCCAAACAAGCAACACAAGTCACAAAGGAACAGGATGTTATCACACAGGATCAATGCACATGCTAAGTAAAACCAAGTTCAGGAAAAGTCGATCTGAAAATTTTTCGAGAATCCACACATTGAATTTCCAAAAAAACACAAATTCACAAATGTACCTGCCACCACGCAATACTTGCACTAGACATATGCAAGTCAACAGTTATATCAAAACCACATAAAATCCGTAAAATTCATAAATCACGTAAGGGTACCTGCCACCAGGCAATACTTGCACTAGACATATACAAGTTCACAATTATATCAAATCTGATCGCAAAATACGAATCAACTCGAAATTCGAAGCAAAGCCACAATATCGATTTTATAAACTCATGGAACTAACATCAATGATCCAAACACCGAAAACAGGCCAAAGCCCTCGGTGACACGAAAATCAAAATCTCAAAACTGCCACAACCGGCAACACTGGTTCACAAAGTTTAGCCATAACCGGTCCCAGTTAACTAAACACAAAAATCTTATACATCGCACCAGCATAGTTGTAGAGAAAATCACAATATCCATAACATACGCTAACTCAGGCAATGCGCCCCTGCTCTACACCTGAAAATAATGAGGGGTGAGCTACACAGCCCAGTGAGTGGATAGTCTCAATCGACCATCCATAACATACACTCAAAGATACATGCAGATTGTTTTTTTTAAATCTTTAGCAGAACATTATGTCAACATATAACTAAAACAAGGAACAGAAAACAAAGAACAGAAAACAAAGGACATAACTCATATAAACAATTAAATGTACAGACATCACACAAATGTCACCCCAGAGTAACCAAAGTTCTAGAGCCATACTCTAAACCAACTAAACACACCAACCACTTAGTTGTTCAGCATAAATCAAGAGTGACCCCTAGGGTCCAACCCGGCTCTGGCCTAAGCACTGGGAGAAGCCTGCAAATCACATGCAACACAAACATGGACAGTGTGTAGACTCAAGAGGTGATCCCCATCCGGTCAAGATGTGATACCTTGATCTACACCACCCCATAACACAAAAATCTAAAAGTCTAAGAGTGATGAAATCAAGAGGTGGCCCCTGTTCGACCAAGACATGGCACTTTGCATCAATCACTCGTTCTCCCAAAGGGTTCTTTACTGAACAACCACTAGACACACCTTATATCTTATTTCACAAAAGTGGACTCCTAAGTGTCAACCAGACTCTAGGATAGTCACCTTCATCACGATAATCACAACAGGCAGGCTGAAACATCAACCCTCACATATCACAATACACAGGCTGAAATCTCTAAGCCCTAACATATCACATATAGACTATCCCCTTGAGTACACAGTTACACTTAGCCTTAGTCCTATCCGTCCAATCACATCACATAACATTCGAAACCACATAATCACATAATGTATTGTAGAGTCCTTAGGTTTCATGCTGATCAGTTTGGTTTAACCTTGCTAAGTTATCACCCAAGTTTCTCAAACAAGGATACATGGCCATAAATATATAACATGCTGCACATAGAGAAATAATCATGGGTCCTATAACATTATTAGCATTTATCAGGGCATCCATAAAATCAACATAGGATTAAAATTTGTATTCTTACCATCTAATTCACATATGTAACCCACGGTTTCTACAACATATTATCTACTTAAACTTTAACCTTAGTTAACAAGAATTTCATGCTCAAGAATCACTGACTTATAACTACCTAAATTCCATACAAGAAATATCGTAAAATTCATGTTGCAAGATTTCGGTTTTCATGAAAGATACACCTTGAGTTTCGGTTTTTAACAGGGTAAAATGTCCAAGAAATCAAATCTATCATCTAGCACAACCAAGTGGATATAATTCAAATAAGACACCCCACTCACCACTTATCTTGAACCGTGAACACCAAGAAGAAATTCTCTCCACCAAAACTCGTCTAAGGGTCTTAATGTTCCACCAAAGTTCTTAGGTAGACGCCACCAACGGAAGAGAAAACGCCACCAAGCACCAAGGAACGCCGGCCAAGGGAAGAAGGAAGAAGAAGAATTTCGTCCAAGCCTCCAAGGAATCGCCAAAGTTCGTCCAAGCCTTCAAAGAATCGCCAAGGTTCGTCCAAGCCTCCAAACCGCCGCCCCTAAGGTTTTACCTTTTACTTAAAATTTCCGATTTCTAATTAAGGTATAGGGTTTATGAATTAATCCACTAATTCAAATTTTAAACCCAAAATCCATCTAATTTAAGTGTAAACCCAATAACCCATAATTAATTATCCACTTAAGCGAAAATCCAATAAGGATTTAATTAACATCCAATAAGCTCTAATTAATTAATTACTAGAGTCAAAATCCATTAAAACTTAAATTAATATCCACTAACCCTTTGCCACTAAATTATAAATAACCCCTAAAGGTTTTAGAGCTAAAACTCTCCCCCATCCTAGAGTTTACAAATACAAAACATAGGAAAAATATCACAGCCAATGATTTTATTTAAATCAAGAATAAAATATCACAGTAAATGATTTTATTTAAATCAAGAATTGTACTTACAAGGAATTAAAATTCTTGGATCTTACATCCCTCCCTCCTTATAAAGCTTTAGTCCTCTAAAGCTCAACATTCATATCATCAAAAAGATAAGCATACAGCCTCCTCATATCAGCCTCAGTCTCCCAGGTCGCCTCCTCAACCGACTGATTTCCCCAGATAACCTTTACCAAAGGTATAGACTTGTTCCTCAGAACTTTATCCTTTCTATCCACAATCCGGAGAGGTCTTTCCTCAAAGGTCAAATCACTCTGAATCTGAAGAGGTTCCAATTCCAATACATGAGATGGATCAGGATGATATTTCATCAAGGCAGAAACATGGAATACATTATGCACATGCTCCAAAGCAGGAGGTAAAGCTAACCTGTAAGCCACTGGACCAATTTTCTCAATAATGTCAAAAGGGCCTACAAATCTCGGGCTCAGCTTTCCTTTCTTGCCAAACCGCATAACACCCTTAGTAGGTGACACCTTTAAGAAAACATGATCCCCTACCATAAACTCTAGGGGTCGACGACGGTCATCAGCATAACTCTTCTGTCTGTCCCGAGAAATCTTCAGTTTATCCTGAATCTCTCTGACCTTATCAGTAGTCTCCTGTACTGCATCAGATCTCAAAATCAATCTATCACCAGTTTCCTCCCAACACAAGGGAGTCCTACACCTTCTCCCATACAAAGCCTCATAAGGAGCCATCTGAATACTGGAGTGGAAGCTATTATTATAGGTGAACTCTATCAAAGATAGATCCTGGTTCCACTCAGAACTCCAATCAACCACATAAGCTCTCAACAGGTCTTCTAGAGTCTGGATAGTACGCTCCGTCTGGCCATCAGACTGAGGATGGTATGCTGTACTAAAACTCAACTTAGTACCCAAATCCTCCTGTAAGCTCTTCCAAAACCTGGACAGAAACCGAGAGTCCCTATTAGACACAATATCAACAGGCACTCCATGCAGTCTGACTATCTCATCAATGTACAACCTAGCCAGTCTCTCTAAAGGATAAGTCATCTTGATCGGGAGAAAGTGGGCTGATTTAGTGAGTCTATCAACAATCACCCAAAAAGCATCATGTCCCAATCTGGTTCTGGGCAAACCACATACAAAGTCCATACTAATGCATTCCCACTTCCACTCAGGAACAGGAAGGGGCTGCAACAAACCACCAGGCTTCTGGTGTTCAGCCTTTACAGTCTGACAGGTTAAACACCTAGAGACAAAATCGATTACCTCTTTCCTCATACCCGGCCACCAAAAACTCTTCTTGAGATCCTGATACATCTTAGTCACACCAGGGTGTAGAGAATATTTGGAGTTATGGCTATCCTCCAGTATTTCTTTCCTCAAGCTCGGTTCCTCAGGGACACACACCCTTCCACGGAACCGGAGAACACCATCATCAGACAAGCTAAAATCCTGAACTTCACCCGCGCAACCAAACTATCCCTGATTTGAGCTAATCTCGGATCCACAGACTGCTGATCTCTGATCTTCTGCAACAAAGCAGACTGTACTCTGAGGAAAGCCACATAACCCGACTGAACTCTAGGAGAAACACTGATCCTGAGATCTCTGAACTCCTGCAGTAACTGCCACTCACTGACCCGCAGTGCCGCTACTGAAGTAACTGGATGTCTGCTCAGTGCATCAGCCACTACATTGGCCTTTCCAGCCTGATACTGAATAGCGAAGTCATAGTCTTTGATCAACTCCATCCATCTTCTCTGTCTCATGTTCAACTCCTTCTGAGTGAAGATGTACTTGAGACTCTGGTGGTCAGTGAACAGATCAAACTCCTGACCCAACAAATAGTGACGCCATATCTTCAGAGCAAAGACTACGGCCGCCAACTCTAGGTCATGAGTAGGGTAGTTCGACTCATACTCCTTCAGTTGCCGCGAAGCATAAGCTACCACAGAACCCTTCTGCATCAAGACACAACCCAACCCCTTGCCTGAAGCATCCGTATAGACAGTAAACCTTTCCCCATCACTAGGAATAATGAGGATCGGTGTACTAGTCAACCTTCTCTTCAGCTCCTGAAAGCTCTCTTCACACTTGTCATCCCAATTAAACTTGGCCTCCTTTCTGGTCAATTTAGTTAAAGGACCCGCCAGTTTGGAGAATCCCTCAACAAACCTCCGGTAGTAACCTGCTAGACCCAGGAAACTTCTGATCTCAGTAGCACTAGTTGGTCTTCCCCAATTAAGGATGGCTTGCACTTTAACTGGATCCACAGACACCCCCTGACCAGAAATCACATGCCCAAGGAAACTGATCTTTTCTAGCCAAAACTTACACTTACTGGCCTTGGCATATAATCGGTTTTTCCTTAGGATCTCCAGCACTCTGCGCAAGTCACTGACATGATCCGAAGTAGTCCGAGAGTACACCAAGATATCATCTATGAAGACTACCACACAAGAATCGAGCAATTCATGAAATACCCTGTTCATCAAATCCATGAAGACAGCAGGTGCATTCGTCAGTCCAAAAGGCATAACTAGAAATTCAAAATGCCCATACCTGGTCCTGAAAGCAGTCTTAAATATATCCTCATCCTTGACCCTAAGCTGATAATACCCTGATCTCAGATCAATCTTAGAGAACACTGTAGCTCCCTGTAATTGATCAAATAGATCATCAATTCTGGGGAGAGGATACCTATTCTTGATAGTCACTTGGTTCAGTTGCCTGTAGTCTATACACATCCTCAGGGTTCCATCCTTCTTCTTTACGAACAGCACCGGTGCTCCCCAGGGAGAAGCACTAGGCCGGACATAACCTTTCTCCAGCAATTCCTCCAGTTGCTTCTTAAGTTCGGCCAACTCTGAGGTAGCCATGCGGTAAGGAGCTCTGGAGATAGGTGCAGTACCTGGCACCAACTCAATGCCAAACTCTACCTCTCGTATTGGTGGCAAGCCTGAAAATTCCTCAGAGAACACATCAGGAAACTCTTGCACCACCGCCATCTGAGTCAAATCAGGAGTAGAATCATCCTGCACCTTAACATGTGCTAGGTAACCCTTACACCCACTAGCAAGTAACTTTCTGGCCTGCAGGAAAGATATCACATGTGGTCCTTGGTCTGACACTAGACCTCTCACAAAAAGCCGATTCCCATCTAGTAGATTCAAGGTGATTACTTTCTCAAAGCAATCCACAGTGGCATGATGTGAGAATAACCAATCCATACCTAGGATGACATCATAGTCTTGCATGTCTAAAAGGATTAGATCTACAAGAAACTCATAACCCTCTACATGCACTACACAATCGGCACAAACAGTGTCTGTAGATGATGATTTTCCTAAGGGAGTACTTACAGACACAACATAATCCAGCACCTTAGGTAATACAGGTAAACATGCAGCAAATCTAACAGATACAAAAGATAAATTTGCACCAGGGTCAAATAAGATGCGAGCTAACTGATCGAATACAAATAAAGTACCTTCCACGACGGATCGGGAAGCCCGTGTATCCTTCTCAGCCACGGCGTAAACTCGAGTCTGGACTGTAGGCTTATCTATGCCTCTCTGCTGCATCTCAGGCTCTTTGCAGTCTTTGATCATGTGCCCAGGTTTCTTACACCTGAAGCATACACCATTCTTCTTATAACAATCCCTCATCAGATGTCCTTTGAGCCCACAATAATGACAAATCCGATCCTCTGTGTTACCGTTCCTTGCATCCCTGGATTGCTGCGGTGCATCCCTGGACTGCTGCGGTGCCTTGTGAGAGTAAGGCTTATACCTGCCCTTCTTGTAGTCCTTATGCTTAGGGTACTTCTTACCCTTGCCGCCATCACCATACCGAGGAGCTGCCGCCTCAGCTGCAGGAATCACAGTCACGGTCCTCTCAGATATGTATCTCTCAATGGTGCGTGCTCGCCCAACAGTCTCACTATAAGTCTCCAAGTGCTGAGCACCAACCTGTTCTCGAATGTCCCATCTGAGACCTCTGAGAAACTTGGCAGCCCTCCTCTTTTCAGTGTTTATCAGGTGAGGGGCATACTTTCCCAATTTAGTGAACTGCAACTCATACTGGTCCACAGTCATATCACCCTGCTCCAGGTGAATAAATTCCACCTCTCGGTCCTCTACCAAGCTATCAGGGAAATACTTCTCGTTAAATTGAGACAAGAAGTAGGGCCAATTTACTGCTTCATGTCTTTCTGCCGCTAACCTCACCACGCCCTTCCACCACTCATCTGCGTCACCACGCATCATGTAGGTGGCCAGACACAGCTTGTCCTCATCGGAGCAACGCATGACTTGAAAAATCTTTTCCAAGCATAACTGCCAGTTATCTGCAGTACTTGATTCTGGGCCCCCATAAAAGGAACTAGGACCCAGTTTCTGGAATTCACTCACTAGCGAGGCATAGCGCCTGTGAGCGTCTTCCCGATAGTCATTCCCCACCGCCCGAGTAGTAGTCTGGGATCTCTCCTGAGTCAATTGCTGCAAGAGCTGCTGTTGCGCTTCTTGATGCTGAGTCTGTTGCTGCTGCAGCATCTGAGCTTGCCTCTCTATCATGGCACCCTGTTGCCGTACCATGCATGTTAGAGCCTCAATGGTTCTCGTGAGATCTGAGGTCTGCTCACCCTCGCCGCTAGCATTTCCTCTGGATCGCACCATCTTAAATTCCTACACACACATTCCATAGTAAGGAAAGCAAACATAAACCTATCAGGTGTCTAGCAATACACAAACATGTTTTCCCCCCGAAATAAGTTTTAGCTAGCCAACTCCTCTGATACCATTCTGTTACATCCCGTTATCTTAACCCCAAACAAGCAACACAAGTCACAAAGGAACAGGATGTTATCACACAGGATCGATGCACATGCTAAGTAAAACCAAGTTCAGGAAAAGTCGATCTGAAAATTTTTCGAGAATCCACACATTGAATTTCCAAAAAAACACAAATTCACAAATGTACCTGCCACCACGCAATACTTGCACTAGACATATGCAAGTCAACAGTTATATCAAAACCACATAAAATCCGTAAAATTCATAAATCACGTAAGGGTACCTGCCACCAGGCAATACTTGCACTAGACATATGCAAGTTCACAATTATATCAAATCTGATCGCAAAATACGAATCAACTCGAAATTCGAAGCAAAGCCACAATATCGATTTTATAAACTCATGGAACTAACATCAATGATCCAAACACCGAAAACAGGCCAAAGCCCTCGGTGACACGAAAATCAAAATCTCAAAACTGCCACAACCGGCAACACTGGTTCACAAAGTTTAGCCATAACCGGTCCCAGTTAACTAAACACAAAAATCTTATACATCGCACCAGCATAGTTGTAGAGAAAATCACAATATCCATAACATACGCTAACTCAGGCAATGCGCCCCTGCTCTACACCTGAAAATAATGAGGGGTGAGCTACACAGCCCAGTGAGTGGATAGTCTCAATCGACCATCCATAACATACACTCAAAGATACATGCAGATTGTTTTTTTTAAATCTTTAGCAGAACATTATGTCAACATATAACTAAAACAAGGAACAGAAAACAAAGAACAGAAAACAAAGGACATAACTCATATAAACAATTAAATGTACAGACATCACACAAATGTCACCCCAGAGTAACCAAAGTTCTAGAGCCATACTCTAAACCAACTAAACACACCAACCACTTAGTTGTTCAGCATAAATCAAGAGTGACCCCTAGGGTCCAACCCGGCTCTGGCCTAAGCACTGGGAGAAGCCTGCAAATCACATGCAACACAAACATGGACAGTGTGTAGACTCAAGAGGTGATCCCCATCCGGTCAAGATGTGATACCTTGATCTACACCACCCCATAACACAAAAATCTAAAAGTCTAAGAGTGATGAAATCAAGAGGTGGCCCCTGTCCGACCAAGACATGGCACTTTGCATCAATCACTCGTTCTCCCAAAGGGTTCTTTACTGAACAACCACTAGACACACCTTATATCTTATTTCACAAAAGTGGACTCCTAAGTGTCAACCAGACTCTAGGATAGTCATCTTCATCACGATAATCACAACAGGCAGGCTGAAACATCAACCCTCACATATCACAATACACAGGCTGAAATCTCTAAGCCCTAACATATCACATATAGACTATCCCCTTGAGTACACAGTTACACTTAGCCTTAGTCCTATCCGTCCAATCACATCACATAACATTCGAAACCACATAATCACATAATGTATTGTAGAGTCCTTAGGTTTCATGCTGATCAGTTCGGTTTAACCTTGCTAAGTTATCACCCAAGTTTCTCAAACAAGGATACATGGCCATAAATATATAACATGCTGCACATAGAGAAATAATCATGGGTCCTATAACATTATTAGCATTTATCAGGGCATCCATAAAATCAACATAGGATTAAAATTTGTATTCTTACCATCTAATTCACATATGTAACCCACGGTTTCTACAACATATTATCTACTTAAACTTTAACCTTAGTTAACAAGAATTTCATGCTCAAGAATCACTGACTTATAACTACCTAAATTCCATACAAGAAATATCGTAAAATTCATGTTGCAAGATTTCGGTTTTCATGAAAGATACACCTTGAGTTTCGGTTTTTAATAGGGTAAAATGTCCAAGAAATCAAATCTATCATCTAGCACAACCAAGTGGATATAATTCAAATAAGACACCCCACTCACCACTTATCTTGAACCGTGAACACCAAGAAGAAATTCTCTCCACCAAAACTCGTCTAAGGGTCTTAATGTTCCACCAAAGTTCTTAGGTAGACGCCACCAACGGAAGAGAAAACGCCACCAAGCACCAAGGAACGCCGGCCAAGGGAAGAAGGAAGAAGAAGAATTTCGTCCAAGCCTCCAAGGAATCGCGAAAGTTCGTCCAAGCCTTCAAAGAATCGCCAAGGTTCGTCCAAGCCTCCAAACCGCCGCCCCTAAGGTTTTACCTTTTACTTAAAATTTCTGATTTCTAATTAAGGTATAGGGTTTATGAATTAATCCACTAATTCAAATTTTAAACCCAAAATCCATCTAATTTAAGTGTAAACCCAATAACCCATAATTAATTATCCACTTAAGCGAAAATCCAATAAGGATTTAATTAACATCTAATAAGCTCTAATTAATTAATTACTAGAGTCAAAATCCATTAAAACTTAAATTAATATCCACTAACCCTTTGCCACTAAATTATAAATAACCCCTAAAGGTTTTAGAGCTAAAACTCTCCCCCATCCTAGAGTTTACAAAAACAAAACATAGGAAAAATATCACAGCCAATGATTTTATTTAAATCAAGAATAAAATATCACAGTCAATGATTTTATTTAAATCAAGAATTGTACTTACAAGGAATTAAAATTCTTGGATCTTACAGATCCAATCCAATGCAACCCTAATTCAAATGTGGCCAACCATGGTCAAATACGGGTCAACCTGCCAAAAATGAAGTTTGGCTCCAATAACATTTTTCCATCTCATTAGACCCATTGGCGCTGATGAAATCTCCCAAATAGATCCGAGTTATCCAATAACTCGATCATAAGGCTTCCCGATCAATACGAGAACTCGAGTATCAAGGTGTGCGACCCTGTAGGTCCCTCTGACGTTGGCAGTGCTGACCAAATGTCACCACAAGCAGTGAGTGGCACCTAGCAGTGCATCACTACTACCCAAGTCATCGAAATGGATATCGACATCGACATCCCCATCATCGCAACTAGGTACAGATGCATTACAGTCTCTTTGCCGAACTGATATCCGATTGGACAAGTGTGTCACCACTTGTTTTCATCCAATCACATGGCTATGACTAGAACAGGTTCTTACCTGGGTATGGCCATACACTCTCAGTCATAGAACCACAAGGGAGCTCCATGGATATCATACTTCCCAAAGGAAGGGGCAAATCCTATGTCTGTCCATTGACCTTCTCATATGGGTCGTGACATGCTCAATGACAACCGTTATGACGTCCCAACTACGGCAAGGTGTTAGGTTGCATCAAAGCAAGTCCCTAACCATATAGAATGGTCAATGACCTCAAGTCAAGGGATCAATGCATCTCCTGTCACTTGTGAGGATAACTCATGACACTAAGTCATAGCCTCACAGCGGGTCTGTCCAGTATATCCTCCAATGATATACCCATGTGTCTGCGTTAGCACCACATGCCTAACCAGCCCATATACCAGTCTCTCAAGTACCAGAGTTGTCCCATATCCACTCAAGTACATCGACTGGGGACTATAGTTCGAGCACAGATCCAATCTGTCTCCAGGGACATTATCATGTAAGTACACAATCGCAGGTGTAGATAAACAATGATAACGACAATGCCAGAAAGATATATATTAATATCACAGTCAAGTAGTACAAAGTTGGACCAAAACTAGGTCCTAGGGCATATACACCAACAATCTCCCACTTGCACTAAGACCTAGAGGTTGAGCAACCTCAACCCCATATCTCTAGTACGACCATCATGCTTCTGCTGCGCCAAAGCCTTGGTCAGTGGGTCTGCTAGATTGCTCTCTGTGTCAATTCTGCTAATCTTGACATCACCTCGATCAATGATCTCTTTGATCAGGCGAAATCTCTTGAGTATGCGTTTGGACCTTTGATGAGACCGTGGTTCCTTAGTATGTGCAGTTCCCATTGTTGTCATAGTAGAGCTCAATGGGATTCATTGCACTTGGAACCACCTGAAGTTCAGAAAAGAACTTCCTGATCCAAACGGTTTCATTGGCTGCCTCAGAAGCAACCACATACTCAGCTTCGGTTGTAGAATTAGCTATGGTGGATTGCTTGAAGCTCTTCCAGCATACAGCACCTCCAACCATCTTAAACTAATAGCTGGTCTGCGATCTGAAGTCGTCAGGATCAGACTGGAACGACTCATCAGTGAAGCCCTGCACACTGAGTTCTTCCTGCCCCCGTAGACTTTATAGAATAAATCCTTAGTCCCTTTCAGGATACTCAAGGATATTCTTTACAGCCACCCAGTGCTGTAAACTAGGATTGGATCGGCTGGTTATGCTCACAGCATAAGCCATAACTGGTCTAGTACACAACATTGCATACATGATCGATGCCACCGCAGAAGCATAGGGCACTCGACTCATGTCATCTCTCTCAGGCTCTGTGTTGGTACACTGGTTCTTTGAGAGAGTAAGGCCATGTCTCACTGGAAGGTATCCCTTCTTGGATTGCTCCAAGTTGAACCTCTCCAGGACCTTATCAATGTGGGTACTCTGACTAAGGGCCAAGAGCCTCTTGGATCAATCCCGGTAGATCCTCACGCCTAGAATATAGGCGGCCTCCCCTAAGTCCTTCATCTCGAAACACTTCCCTAACCATGTCTTCACAGCTTGAAGACTAGGGATGTCGTTTCCGATGAGAAGTATGTCATCGACATACATGACCAGAAAAGTCACCAGGCTCCCACTGAATTTTCTGTATACACAGGCGTCATCTTCGCTTTTGATAAAGCTATAATCTCTCACCGCTTCATCAAACTGAAGATTCTAACTTCGAGATGCTTGCTTTAATCGGTAAATGGATTTCTTTAGCCTGCAGACTTTACTAGTATCTGCAGGATGGATGAAGTCATTAGGTTGTGTCATATACACATCCTTAGTTAGCTTCCCGTTAAGGAACGCTTTCTTCACATCCATCTGTCATATCTCATGACATGCAGCTATAGCAAGCAGAATCCGAATGGATTTCATCATGGCAACTGGCGAGAAGGTTTCATCATAGTCCACCCCGTGGACTTGTTTAAATCCTTTAGCCACTAGTCTACCCTTATAGGTAACTATTTTGCCATCCATGTCTATCTTCCTCTTGAAGACCCATTTGCACCCTATGGGTTTTACCCCATCAGGCAGCTCATGTTGGGGTATGCCCTTAAGGCTAATGTTTGAGGCCTTTGGGATTGTATAAGTATCATGTAATAAACTTTTGTGTTTATAAAGGCATGGTTATTATTCAGGTTGTTACCTTGTCTGCTGTAATAAGTGTACTACTGAATAATGTCTCAAAGCTGTTCAGCTTGGCTGACATGCTCTATGTCCTTAGTCGAGATATCTTGGTGAACATGAGACAGCCTTGATATGATTGAGACTAATATGAGTGCTAATCTTATAGGATGCTTCGAGCATGGAATAAGATGTAGACTCATGGGTACATTGGATGTACTGGACAGACCCTACTAGGATATTCCATTGCTTGTCACAATGTGAATATTCCTTGTAAGCACTAAGTGGCACATGTCCTCTGACTTGAGATCATTTGTGTTTCTAAATGATGATTGTCATTGTCTTGAGGTAGTTCAATATCATTTGAAACATAATGATTATAGACTATCTTGGATGGTGAGCTTGAATCATGTTAGGGCACTAGTGATAGACATAGGATTGCCGTCTCCTTGTTTAAGGAGTGTGATGTTCTAAAGGGCCCCCCTTATATGAGATGATTGAGAAAGTGTATGGCCATACCCAGATGACTATGTTGATCTGATCTAATCATGCTCATTGTATTGGACTAACAAGCTTGACTCGCTTGTCCAATAAGAACATCCAGTGGCAAAGGATGCTTGTATGCCTTGTGATGTTGATTCACCTTGTGCTGTGATTTGGGTGTAGTCTTGGAAGACTCTTTCCTTTATATCGGGAGACAGTGATGTGTTGCTAGATACCCCTCACTGATTGTGATAACGAGAGTTATCGTTACCGACATTTAAAGGAAACCCTTAGGGTCGCACAATTTGGTGATATGGCTTACTTGAGTCAGATCGTGCGGACTGGATTGTTTTGATTCAGTTTAAAGGAGTTTAAACTCTGATTGTAAGTGAGATCCAGTCTGATCATGTTTGATTGATTAGGGCTTGAGATCGGTAAGCTTCGATCGAGAGTGTGGATGCTAGATCGGTGAGATCAAGAGCATCATGAGATGTACGGTTAGATCTTGAATCTTCATGGTTCATAGAGATTTAGACCATGGCTTGGGTTGGTTCTTTTGGTCTTTGGACCAATTGGAATTGAACCGAATTCAATTGATCCGGTTCACATTTGTGTTCGATTGGTTCAATTGAATTGGCGTTGGGGATAAGTTCACAAGACATGAACGCATGTCTTGATGACTTTCCTTAATGGGAAGTCTTGAAAACGCCTAACGCCAAATAACGCAAAAGCTTAATGTTCCTTGTGTCTTTCGAAGCTCTCTCTCGTGGGTGGTGTGTGGACGATCTTGGAGAAGAGCTCTCGGCGACAAGGAAGAACATCTCATCTCCTCAACACCAAAGGGCACCTTGGCAATTGTTGCTAGCACATCAAGTTGCGCAAGAAGTAAGCCTTCATCCTTTGTGTGTGTCTTCTTTGGAGGAGAGCCCTCTTCGGCCTCTAGCTTCCAAGCCGCCACCCTTACATGGCTATGGTAAAAGATCTCAAACTTGATCTTTGGTTAATTATAAAGTTGATCATTTACATGAGTTCATGCAAACGATTTTATTGAAACTCTAGAAGAATACATTTCCGCATGTTCTAGGGTTTGCCCCCCTCTTGAAAGGGGTTTTTCATGCTTGCGCTCCCCCTTGAAGGGGACCCTTCAATTGGTATCAGAGGAGGTTATGCATGAATCATGTGGTTGCTTTAAGTGATCCTTGTTTGCGCTTGCAATGTTTAGATCTATGTACATGCCGAATAAACTACATGCTAGTTTAAAACTCTTAGATGTAGGTTTATCTTTGAATTGCGCATGTATAATGTTATGGTAAGCGCTTGTTCATGTTTTGAAAAGGAAAAGCCTTATCTTGCGCACCCATTAGATCTAAAGCGTCTACTATAATCCCTTAGATGGGTTGGTAGGGTTGAAAGCATAATCTAAATAGATCCAAGTCTGATCAGACCATCTGACAGCTCAGATGGGTTGACCTGATAGCACCTATGCGCATGCACTGGGTGGCTATAGGTTGACTGCATCAAGGGCGTGTAACGAGGTCTGGTTGAGACAACCTATGAACACTCTTGAGTTAGGCCCGGGGTCACACCCGCTTGCCAAAACTCTTGAAGGTGGTTCAGCCCTTGGCGGATGCATGGTTGACCATTAGGTCAACTCGGGTCAGTTAGGACTCGGTGCATGCAAGGGCAGTGGATCTGACTAGATGTATGAGTGGATCCCTACCAATGGACCATTGTAAGGTTGTAGGACTGATAAGAAAATTAAAATTGATGCCAATGGGGTTTTTCAAAAATTTATTTTCTTTTAATTGGATCACATGTGGAATGTTTGATGCCATGTGCTTGTTTATTTATTCTTATGTGGGCCGCCCATGTTAATTGTGTGCTGTGCTGGGGCCTGCGAGCCTGGGATTATACTTGTAAGATAATATTATGGTGATCTGCGAATCACATTTTTTAATCTATTGTATAATTGACCTGCGAGTCAAAGCTTGTCTAGATAGATCAAATTGTATTTGATTAGACAAGAGCACAAATGCACACATCCCAAAGGGGCATTCACCTGGTGGCGCACCTGAGGTGCTCTTGGCGCTAGGGCCCAGGGTTGGACCAGATGAGATGCAAATGGAGCTCAAGTGAAGACTTAAGTAAAATTAAGGTCTTACTTAGGGTTCATGGGCATTTACCACATAAGATCAGCATGCTTTCTTTTATTGCTTATTGCTTATATAAGTAGAATTGCATGTGTTTATCTTCTGCTATCACCATAGGACTTGCATGATAGTCAAGAAGATAAAAGACCGTTAAAATCCAACGCTAACATATCAAGCTCGTAAGCCTTCTGACGCGAAACCTCACCGTTCTGACTATCGTTGGAGCCGTGTTGTACCCACTCAGTGGGCACGTCCATCTATCTTCAGACGGTGCTGGATTTCACCTGCGTGTTACAGAGTAGGGATTTATCCCTGCTCGTTGCTCAGCATAGCACGTGGTGGTCCAGGGAGTAGGTCGGGTCAGCTTGACCATGTAGGCTACATATGTGGCGCATATGGTAGCACATGGAGGCAGCCATCTGAGGGATCAGAGACTGTGTTGTACCAACTCAGTTGGCACAGTCTGCTGGATTGCCCAGATGAAGGGGAATCGCACGGGTTGGCGATTGGCTGGGACAGCCTACCAGAAATTAGTGCTTGTCATCTTTGTGCATCTTATCTCGCCTGAGCGGGACGCGAAGACCAAGTATGAAATCTGGATCCCATCTCACTAAAAGAGTGTTACTCTTTCGGACTGTTTACTGGATTTTTCAGTCAGACAAAATAGTGAGAAAAGAATCTTTCTTAAGTCCTGGATTGATTCTGAACATTGATACTGACCTTGCTGTTCTTGCTTGTTGTAGATTCCTGCAGCAACGAACACCATGAACTTCAATGTGCGATCCCTACTGGAAAGGGAGAAGTTTGCTGGGCCGAACTTCTCTGACTGGTTCGGACACCTTAAGATCGTTCTTAAGGCAGAGAGGAAACTGTATGTCCTCGAGACGGCGATACCGCCGCAGCCCGCTCCGAACGCCGCAAGGGCGGTTCGGGATGCCTACGAAAAGCACGTCAATGATAGCATTGATGTCGCTTGCCTGATGCTAGCGTCTATGACGCCACCGCTGCAGCGTCAGCATGAGGATATGTCGGCTATAGAAATTATAGCGAACCTCAAGATGCTGTATGCTGCACAGGCGAGGACAGAACGCTATAATCTGACGAAGCTCTTCTTTCAGAGCAAACTGGCTGAGGGGAGCCCAGTGGGAGCTCACGTGCTCAAGATGATTGGGCACAAGGAGGCTCTAGAGAAACTGGGGCATACCGTCAACCAGGAGCTTGCTGTAGATATTATTCTACAGTCTCTTCCGCCTTCTTTCGATGCGTTCATTATTAATTTTAATATGAACAAAATCGATTGTACGCCGGCAGAGCTGCTGAATATGCTCTTGACTACTGAGGAAACTCTGAAGGGAAAGCCTTCAACCTCTGTCTTAATGGTTCCTTCCAGGAACAAGAAGAAGGGGAAGAAGGGCAAGGCCCCTGTCAAGAACTACAGTAAGGCGCTGAAACAGAAGGTGAAGCGGTCGAAGGACAACAGGTGTTTCCACTGTGGCCAGCTAGGTCACTGGAAAAAGGACTGTAAAGCGCTCCAAGGAGATAAGAGGGGAAGCATCGCTTCTGGCTCAGGTATATATGTGACTGAGGTCATGTTATCTTCTTCTACCATTTCATGGGTGTTGGACACCGCATGTGGAGTTCACATTTGTTCAAATGTGCAGGAACTCAAGAGAAGAAGGCAGGTGGGACAGCATGAGGTAGACCTACGCGTTGGAAACGGGGCACGGGTTGCTGCTGTTGCTGTAGGAGACTATTTCATTTCTTTACCATCTGGCATTGTATTAGAATTAAACAATTGTTATTTTGTACCCAGTATTACCAAGAATATTATCTCTATTCCTGCTCTTGTCAGGAAAGGATTTGCCTTTGAATGCAAGATTTCAAAGTGTGTTTTATCTTATGATAATATTGTGTATGCAACTGGTTCAATTAACAATGGGTTATTCATGTTGGACATGGAAAATTCTGTACAAAACATTGATAATAAGAAAGCCAAGTATGCTGATGACAGCACCTTGCTTTGGCATAGTCGTTTAGGCCATATAAACGAGAAGCGCATTAAGCGGTTGCATGATCATGGACTGCTGGGATCATTCTCCTGCGAGGAGATTGATACATGCAAAGCTTGTTTGATGGGTAAAATGACGAAGTCACCTTTTCCTCACAAAGGTCAAAGGGCTTCAGGTTTACTGGACCTTATACACAGTGATGTGTGTGGGCCATTTAGTAAACATGCCAGAGGTGGCTATCTGTACTTCATTACCTTTACTGATGATTTCAGTAGGTATGGGTATGTCTATCTAATGAGACATAAAAGTGAATCTTTTGACAAGTTCAAAGAGTTCAAAAATGAAGTACAAAATCAGCTAGGCCGAAATATCAAGGCACTTCGTTCTGATCGAGGTGGTGAATACCTAAGTCGAGAATTTACTGACTATCTAAAGGAGTATGGGATTATCTCACAGCTCACTCCGCCCGGAACACCGCAATGGAATGGTGTGTCCGAGAGGAGAAATAGAACGTTACTTGATATGGTTCGTTCTATGATGAGTCAGGCTACTCTTCCATATTCCTTTTGGGGTTTTGCACTGGAAACAGCTGCAAAGGTACTAAACCGAGTGCCATCCAAGGCAGTTTCAAAGACGCCATATGAGTTATGGTATGGGAAACAGCCTAGCTTGACATTTATCAGGATCTGGGGTTGCGAGGCTTATGTCAAAAAGCTCGCCTCTGGGAAACTGGAGAGCAGATCTGAGAAATGTATCTTTGTCGGGTACCCTAAGGAAACTAAGGGTTATTATTTCTACGATCCCAAAGAGAACAAGGTATTTGTTGCTCGGACGGCCATATTTCTTGAGAAGGAGTTTCTTCTGCAAGAGGCCAGTGGGAGAGAAATAAAGCTGGATGAGAATCCAGAGGAAGGACAAAGTAGTCAAGCGCAGTTGGATGAGCCTGAGCCGA
This sequence comes from Costus lasius, assembly GCA_027563935.2. Taxonomy (NCBI): domain Eukaryota; kingdom Viridiplantae; phylum Streptophyta; class Magnoliopsida; order Zingiberales; family Costaceae; genus Costus; species Costus lasius. The sequence goes on from CM050454.1 coordinate 27,938,615, forward strand.
TTATTGAACAACCTGAGGCTCAAATATCACGGGAACCGCGAAGATCGGGAAGGATCCGTCGACAGCCTGAGCGCTATGACGGAGTCTACATCATTAACAATGATGAACCCCTTACTTATGCGGATGCGGTCAGTGGACCGGAGTCAGCTAGATGGCTTGAAGCTATGCGAGCCGAAATGGACTCCATGTCAGATAACCAAGTCTGGGATTTGGTTGATCCGCCTCCGGGAGTAATCCCTATAGGCTGTAAATGGATCTTCAAGAAGAAGATTGACATGGATGGTAACGTGGTTACCTATAAAGGCAGGCTAGTTGCGAAAGGTTTCAAACAAATCTACGGGATAGATTATGATGAAACTTTCTCTCCTGTAGCCATGTTTAAGTCTATTCGGATTCTTTTCGCGATAGCTGCATATTACGACTATGAGATCTGGCAGATGGATGTGAAGACAGCTTTCCTTAATGGAAATCTGGATGAGGATGTGTATATGACACAACCTGAGGGTTTCACTAATCCATCAGATCGTCATAAGATATGCAAGTTAAAGAAGTCCATTTATGGACTTAAGCAAGCATCAAGAAGCTGGAATATTCGTTTTGATGAATCAATCTCTGAGTTTGGTTTCATCAAGAACGAGGATGACCCGTGTGTATATAAGAGGTTTAGTGGGAGCGTGATTACATTCCTAATCCTCTACGTCGATGATATCTTGATCATTGGAAATGATATTCCTGAACTGCATGCGGTTAAAGCATGGTTAGGAAAATGTTTCCAGATGAAAGATCTAGGAGAAGCAGCCTATGTATTAGGTGTGAAGATCTACCGGGATAGATCTAAGAGGCTTCTCGGGCTATGCCAGAGTACTTACATCGATAAAGTCCTGGAGAGATTCCATTTAGAAAATTCTAAACGTGGATATCTTCCAGTCAGACATGGTCTGAGTCTTTCAAAGAGTCAGTGTCCACAAACACAGACTGAGAAAGATGAAATGGACAATAGGCCTTATGCTTCGGCTATTGGGTCCATTATGTATGCGATGTTGTGTACTCGCCCAGACGTCGCTTACGGGTTAAGCGTGACCAGTCGGTTCCAAAGTAATCCAGGTGTGGCGCACTGGATTGCGGTCAAGAACATCTTAAAATATCTGCGGAGGACCAAAGATATGTTCTTGTTATATGGTGGTCAGGAAGAACTCAGTATAGAGGGATATACTGACGCTTCGTTCCAGTCGGACCAGGATGATTTCCGATCGCAATCAGGCTATATTTTTAGCTTGAATGGTGGAGCAGTGGTGTGGAAGAGTTTCAAACAGTCAACTGTTGCTGATTCCACAACAGAAGCCGAGTATGTTGCAGCCTCGGAAGCATCCAAGGAGGCAGTGTGGATTCGTAAGTTTGTGAGAGAACTTGGTGTCGTTCCTTCGAGTGCTGATCCTTTGGTTATCTTCTGTGATAACACTGGAGCCATCGCACAAGCAAAGGAACCACGGTCGCACCAGAAGTCCAAGCACATACAGAGACGGTTTCACTTGATCCGGGAGATCATTGATCGAGGCGAGATCAAAATTTGCAAGGTTCATACAGATGACAATCTGGCAGACCCGCTTACCAAGCCTCTGGCGCAGCAGAAGCATGAGAAGCACTGTAATAATATGGGTTTGAGATTTCTCAACCATTAGATTAAGTGCAAGTGGGAGATTATTGGGGTATGCCCTTAAGGCTAATGTTTGAGGCCTTTGGGATTGTATAAGTATCATGTAATAAACTTTTGTGTTTATAAAGGCATGGTTATTATTCAGGTTGTTACCTTGTCTGCTGTAATAAGTGTACTACTGAATAATGTCTCAAAGCTGTTCAGCTTGGCTGACATGCTCTATGTCCTTAGTCGAGATATCTTGGTGAACATGAGACAGCCTTGATATGATTGAGACTAATATGAGTGCTAATCTTATAGGATGCTTCGAGCATGGAATAAGATGTAGACTCATGGGTACATTGGATGTACTGGACAGACCCTACTAGGATATTCCATTGCTTGTCACAATGTGAATATTCCTTGTAAGCACTAAGTGGCACATGTCCTCTGACTTGAGATCATTTGTGTTTCTAAATGATGATTGTCATTGTCTTGAGGTAGTTCAATATCATTTGAAACATAATGATTATAGACTATCTTGGATGGTGAGCTTGAATCATGTTAGGGCACTAGTGATAGACATAGGATTGCCGTCTCCTTGTTTAAGGAGTGTGATGTTCTAAAGGGCCCCCCTTATATGAGATGATTGAGAAAGTGTATGGCCATACCCAGATGACTATGTTGATCTGATCTAATCATGCTCATTGTATTGGACTAACAAGCTTGACTCGCTTGTCCAATAAGAACATCCAGTGGCAAAGGATGCTTGTATGCCTTGTGATGTTGATTCACCTTGTGCTGTGATTTGGGTGTAGTCTTGGAAGACTCTTTCCTTTATATCGGGAGACAGTGATGTGTTGCTAGATACCCCTCACTGATTGTGATAACGAGAGTTATCGTTACCGACATTTAAAGGAAACCCTTAGGGTCGCACAATTTGGTGATATGGCTTACTTGAGTCAGATCGTGCGGACTGGATTGTTTTGATTCAGTTTAAAGGAGTTTAAACTCTGATTGTAAGTGAGATCCAGTCTGATCATGTTTGATTGATTAGGGCTTGAGATCGGTAAGCTTCGATCGAGAGTGTGGATGCTAGATCGGTGAGATCAAGAGCATCATGAGATGTACGGTTAGATCTTGAATCTTCATGGTTCATAGAGATTTAGACCATGGCTTGGGTTGGTTCTTTTGGTCTTTGGACCAATTGGAATTGAACCGAATTCAATTGATCCGGTTCACATTTGTGTTCGATTGGTTCAATTGAATTGGCGTTGGGGATAAGTTCACAAGACATGAACGCATGTCTTGATGACTTTCCTTAATGGGAAGTCTTGAAAACGCCTAACGCCAAATAACGCAAAAGCTTAATGTTCCTTGTGTCTTTCGAAGCTCTCTCTCGTGGGTGGTGTGTGGACGATCTTGGAGAAGAGCTCTCGGCGACAAGGAAGAACATCTCATCTCCTCAACACCAAAGGGCACCTTGGCAATTGTTGCTAGCACATCAAGTTGCGCAAGAAGTAAGCCTTCATCCTTTGTGTGTGTCTTCTTTGGAGGAGAGCCCTCTTCGGCCTCTAGCTTCCAAGCCGCCACCCTTACATGGCTATGGTAAAAGATCTCAAACTTGATCTTTGGTTAATTATAAAGTTGATCATTTACATGAGTTCATGCAAACGATTTTATTGAAACTCTAGAAGAATACATTTCCGCATGTTCTAGGGTTTGCCCCCCTCTTGAAAGGGGTTTTTCATGCTTGCGCTCCCCCTTGAAGGGGACCCTTCAGCTCAACCAAATCCCAGACTTGGTTAGCCGACATGGAATCCATCTCGGATCGCATGGCCTCAAGCCATCTCTCGGAGTCCGGTCCACTGACCGCCTCATCATAAGTCCTGGGTTCATCCTCCATGATGAAGATCCCGTCGTGTTGGGTCGGCAGCGACCCATACCTCTCAGGTGTACGACGAAACCTCCCAGACCTACATGGGGCCTGTGTCTGAGCCTCAGGCTGCCTAGCAACCGGTGCAGGTGGCTCAGGTTCCCATCTCTATGTCTTGTGGTTGCACTTGGACCTTGTCCAAGTCAAACTTCCTCCCACTAACTTCTTTCATGAGAAATTCTTTCTCTAGAAAGACCGCACCCCGAGCAACAAAAACTTTGTTCTCGGTGGGAATATAGAAGTAGTAACCCTTAGTCTCCTTAGGGTACAAACATACACTTATCAGATCTAGGTTCTAGCTTGCTAGAATCCTGACGTTTGACATAAGCCTCACATCCCTAGATCCTGATAAAAGTGAGATTAGGGCGTCTCCCATTCCATACCTCGTATGAAATCTTTGAGACACTCTTAGATGGAACATTATTCAGTATTAGAGAAGCTTTTTCAAGTGCATGTCCCCAGAATGAGGGAGGTAGAGTTGCATGACTCATCATAGACCGAACTATGTCCAACAAGGTTCGATTTCTCCTTTCAGATACACCATTCTACCGAGGTGCTCTAGGAGGAGTGAGTTGGGATAGGATCCCACACTTACTCAGATAGTCAAAGAATACACTGCTCAGGTGCTCTCCATCACGATCTGATCGAAGATTCTTAAAGGATCTACCAAGCTGGTTCTCTACTTCATGTCTCATCATGTAGACATAACCATATCTACTAAAGTCATCAGTAAATGTGATGAAGTAGTTATACCCTCCTTTGGCTTGTTTATTGAATAGCCCACACACATCACTATGTATGAGATCCAACAAACCTCCTGCCCTCTCACCAATCTTGGTGAAGGGCGTCTTTGTCATTTTCCCTAATAAACAAGTCTCACATGTATCAAGTTCCTCCAAGGAACTCGAATCTAGCAACCCATTTGCATGGAGTTGTCGAATGCGATTCTTGTTTATATGGGCTAATCGACAATGCCGTAGGAAAGCACCAACTGAACCACTCAGTTTGGTCCTTTTAATATTTATGTTACAAATAGAGCTAACCATGTCCAAGACATGCGGACTATTGCACAAAGTACCCTTCCCATAAAACATGTTTGCAAAAGAAAAAGAACATAAGTTCTCTTTTATTTCAAACCTAAATCCTTTCTTTGCCAAGCAAGGAGTGGATACAATGTTTTGGTAAGGGAAGGTACATAATAGCAATTGTCTAGCTTTAACTGAAGTCCAGAAGGCAGGGAGAAAAACTCCTACAGCAACAGCAGCAACTTGTGCCCTGTTACCTATCCGTAGGTCAATCTCTCTAGGCCTTACCGATCTATCCTTTCTGAGCCTTTGCATATTTGTACTCCACATGCGGTATCCAATACCCATGTCATAGGAGTAGAAAGGTTGACTTCGGTAACATAAATACCTGAGCATGAAGACAAGGCCTTGCCTTTCTTCTCCTCATTCTGAAGTTGCAACATGTCCTTCAACATGTGAGGTGGCCCTCCACATGAATAGCACCTATTATTCCTGATCATATCCATCTTTAATTTCAGTTCCTTGGTCAAGCCTTTCGGCTCAACACACTGAATATCAACTTTAGCAGGATTGAGCTCAACCAATTCATCGAAGAGCTGCCTTAGATTAAAATAATTTCAGAGGCACTCTTCGATTCATATCACCCTTTAAATTCAAGTGACATGTTGGTTAGCAACCTCCAAAGTATCAACCTGATGCTTATCATAAGCATCCCTCTCAGCCGCTGAGGCCGAGCATGGAAGTGGCTCAGGAATAAGACGCTCAAGAACATAAAGCTTCCTCTCGAGCTTGAGCACTATTCTCAAGTTCATATACCAATCCAGTAAGTTGGATCCAACCAAATTATCCAGGGTAGATCGCAGTGACCAACTGCTATTGTTAATAGCCATTGTTCTACAACAACCAAGAAACAGCAGATTAGTACTACTTCGAGTCATTTAAACTGGACTTGCCTTTTAAATGACCATGGCTCCCACTATTTTTAATCGAATTGACAACCCACAAAGTCAATCGAGAAATCCAAGATTTCCTAGTGAGATGAGATCCTCATTCCACACAGGGCTTCGCGTCCCACGAGGGTGGGATGAGATGCACAAAGTGACCCATGTTTCCTAAGGTGGGCGCGCCGGCCGATTGCTCCAAGCAATTCCCCTTATTGAGACAGTCCAGGCATTTCATGTCCAGCGAGGGCTAGATACAACATGAAACCCTTACCTCTCAACGATGCCTCTAGACTTTCACCATGTGCCCAGCACATGTGTACTTCTAGTCAAGTCCATCCCTAACTGTTATGCCCAGGGCCAACGAGTTTCCTTGCGAAGGCACGCCCAGGTTAAAACTGGACTGGGGAAACCATTGCCACCACGCACTTTCTAAAGATAAGTGGGTGTGTCCCACGAGGGTGGGAAACAGTTCACAACTCCACTGATCGATAGCTTAGTGAGGGCTACGCGTTAGAAAGCTACTAGACTTGATATTTTAATTGAGGGTTTTTGTTTAAGGTCTCATCATCTCAGTTTTATCTTATGTCTATCATTACAGGCATGCAATCCTATGGTGATAACATAACGATAAAACATCACAGGCATGCTTTAGCTTTTGTAAAGAAAGCAATAAAAGGATGATGTGATCATAGCCCATTCAAGACATTGAACCAATCCATGCCAAAAAGGGGTTCAACTCTTGACCTAGGATTCAAGCCCCAAAATTAGACCTAGCCTAGCCGACCTCTAGCTATATCTTCAAGGTTGGCTCCAAGGTCATTCTCCCATGGTTTAGCTCTCAAACCCTAGGGGTACACCCACAAGGTTCGGCCAATGCCATGGTCTTCCTCCAAGGAAGGTGCGCCATTTAGCAGCAAGGCACAAGAGGGATAGCACACAAGCACAAGGCTCGGCCAAACCTTAACTTGCGCTCCTATGCAAGGATGTGCCACCTTTGAAGCTTGTTGCGCCATCAGGCAAGGATGCGCAACCAAGCAAGCATGCACCTTGCTCCAAGTAGATGCGCCACCCTAATCTTCTTCTTAGTTAAAAGCAAAAAGAAAAGCGGCACGCAGGCCTCACAAGGATACATCACAGGCATGCTAGGGGGCTTGACATACGACCACAACATCATGCACAATCAAGGTATTTACTCATGCAATTCTACATGCTCATGAAAAACATAAAATCTGAAATTTTACTTTTTCATTAAAACCAGTCTCTTTTTCTCATCTTCTTCTCACAAATCTTTTGGTTAATTGCGATTTATTTTTCAAGATGATTTCAGAGATCCTTTCGGCTGGCAATTTTGTCAGATCAAGAGACTTGGCCAGTCCGAAGACACAATGCCCGTCCTACTTGACAAAACTACATGCGCCTTTGATCTTTAAATCAGATAAGAAAAATAGTCCAAAAATCCAAAAGAGATTGAGAGGATGATAGAAACAAGAAACCCTAATTTTTCCTACTTAGAAAAATTGTTTGCCATGCATTATGCTATTTTTCGAAAATAGAGATATGGCATGTGAGCATGAAAGAAAAGCATAAAACATCGTTCGAGTCTTGCAAGTCCCTTTGATACCACTGTTGGGAAACCCCGGGGACATTTTACAATTTTTCAGAAACGCATACATACATTGCACAGCGGAATAATGTCCCCGAAACAGGCCGGTCCCAAAAACCAGTGAAGATCGCATGCAAGGGGGTCGACACGATGAGTTAGAAAATACCTCAGAGCAAGATGAGGTCGATGTCGTGATAGGCGCCCAAGCGTGCGCCCTCTGCAGTCTCACACACACGGATGCCTCGAGTCCTCTTCTTCCACGCCCGGTGCTAGCCTCGGGAAGAAGATCCAAGCCTTCGTGCACTTTCTTCAACCCTTGCGCCACTTCTAAAGTAGAAGCGCCAATGAAGAAGAAAGATGGAGATGTTGCCGCCATGTCTTCAATTCCTCATCCTTACTTGCGCCAACTCCTAGAGAAGGTGCGCCAAGATAAGAGGCAAGAGGGTGAAGAGACCAAGTCCTATCCGTCCTTGCTCCAAGAGAAGAAGGATAGAAGAGACTTGTGACTAGGATGAAGATGGAAGAGAAGACTTTCGCCAAAGCCTCCCTCTTTACCCTTCTAATTCTTGCTCACGCCAAAAATCAATCCCTTGCTCATGCATATACCCATGTATATATAGAGAGGCAAGAGGGGGCAGCAATAATTGGGTGTGGGCGCAATTCTCAAAGGAGGAGGCGGCTAGGGTAAAGGGGAGAGAGTAATTAGGGTTTGAGGTAAGGAAAGTCTCCAAGACTTTACCATAAACCTCTCCTAATTATCCATATGCGCATGAGACCTTCCAAAGAAGTCTATCAAGCCATATCAGCCCCAAGACTTGCCATAGAAGCAAGCATACCATCCAAGGTAGAGGGGCAAGGCGCCTAAAGCTTCCTAATGAAGCAAATTGTGCCACTTCTCCCCATTATGCCCATAGGCGCCTAGGGGAGAAGTTTTGTCCCCATTATACCCTTTTAACCTTTTCTCACTTCATGAGAACTTGTTATCGGGCCTCATTGGATAATGAGCTAGCCCAAACTTCATTACATGGGTTGATTAAGCACTTGGATCCAATCCAATGCAACCCTAATTCAAATGTGGCCAACCATGGTCAAATACGGGTCAACCTGCCAAAAATGAAGTTTGGCTCCAATAACATTTTTCCATCTCATTAGGCCCATTGGCGCTGATGAAATCTCCCAAATAGATCCGAGTTATCCAATAACTCGATCATAAGGCTTCCCGATCAATACGAGAACTCGAGTATCAAGGTGTGCGACCCTGTAGGTCCCTCTGACGTTGGCAGTGCTGACCAAATGTCACCACAAGCAGTGAGTGGCACCTAGCAGTGCATCACTACTACCCAAGTCATCAGAATGGATATCGACATCGACATCCCCATCATCGCAACTAGGTACATATGCATTACAGTCTCTTTGCCGAACTGATATCCGATTGGACAAGTGTGTCACCACTTGTTTTCATCCAATCACATGGCTATGACTAGAACAGGTTCTTACCTGGGTATGGCCATACACTCTCAGTCATAGAACCATAAGGGAGCTCCATGGATATCATACTTCCCAAAGGAAGGGGCAAATCCTATGTCTGTCCATTGACCTTCTCATATGGGTCGTGACATGCTCAATGACAACCGTTATGACCTCCCAACTACGGCAAGGTGTTAGGTTGCATCAAAGCAAGTCCCTAACCATATAGAATGGTCAATGACCTCAAGTCAAGGGATCAATGCATCTCCTGTCACTTGTGAGGATAACTCATGACACTAAGTCATAGCCTCACAGCGGGTCTGTCCAGTATATCCTCCAATGATATACCCATGTGTCTGCGTTAGCACCACGTGCCTAACCAGCCCATATACCAGTCTCTCAAGTACCAGAGTTGTCCCATATCCACTCAGGTACATCGACTGGGGACTATAGTTCGAGCACAGATCCAATCTGTCTCCAGGGACATTATCATGTAAGTACACAATCGCAGGTGTAGACAAACAATGATAACGACAATGCCAGAAAGATATATATTAATATCACAGTCAAGTAGTACAAAGATGGACCAAAACTAGGTCCTAGGGCATATACACCAACAAGCTTCACATGCACAAGTCAGATTTTCCACAGAAAGTTGCTCAGGGTACCCAGCGACGAAAACCACGCCCCATGACTCCTACAAACAGCTACCCGAAGAAATTCTGGAATCGGAGGTGGCTTCACATGCACAAGTTAGATTTTCCACAAAAACTTCCTCGGGGTACCCAACGACGAAAGCCACCCCCCGTGAGTCCTGCGGACAAGTACTCGATTCAGGGGCGGCTTCACATGCACAAGTCAGATTTTCCACAGAAAGTTCCTCGGGGTACCCAGCGATGAAAGCCACACCCCGAGTAAAATGCCATGGGTAGACGGTGACATCCCCTGAAGCTACAGATATGCCTTGTCGACCCCGTTTCGGCATCCACAACCCTCCGTACCATGTTGAACCATATATGGAGGACCAGAAGGAACACAACAAGGTAGAGATACAGCGATCTCAACGCACTTCTCGACTGCTGGACCATTTCGTAGGAGTTATCAGCCCATTGTCGATCCACACCGAAGCAATTTCTCACTTGCACTTAGACCTAGAGGTTGAGGAAACTCAACCCCATATCCCTCGTATGACCATCATCCTTCTACTGCGCCAAAGCCTTGGTTAGTGGGTCTGCTAGATTGTTCTCTATGTCAACTCTACTAATCTTGACATCACGTCGATCTATGATCTCTCTGATCAGGCGAATTCGCCTGAGTATGTGATTGGACCTTTGATGAAACCGTGGTTCCTTTGCCTGTGCAAAAGCTCAATTGTTGTCACAATAGAGCTCGATGGGATCCACAGTATTTGGAACCACCTGAGGATCATAAATGAACTTTCTTATCCAAATAGATTCTTTGGCTACCTCAAAAGCGGCGACATACTCAACCTCGGTTGAAGAATCAGCTATGGTGGATTGCTTGAAGCTTTTCCAGCAAACAGCGCCTCCATTCATCTTGACACATAGCCTCCCTGCGATATGAAGTCATCAGGGTCAGACTGGAATGATGCATCTGTGTAGCCCTGAATACTGAGCTCTTCCTGTCCCCCATAGACCAAGAACTAATCCTTAGTTCTTTTCAAATACTTTAGGATGTTCTTTATAGCCACCCATTGCTGCAGACCTGGATTGGATTGGTATTGGCTGTTGGGGTATGCCCTTAAGGCTAATGTTTGAGGCCTTGGGAATGTATCAGTATCATGTAATAAACTTTTATGTTTATAAAGGCATGGTTGTTATTCAGTTTGTTACATTGTCTGCTGCAATGATTGTACTTCTGAATAATGTCTCAAAGCTGTTCAGCTGGGCTGACATGCTATAAAGTCCTTAGTCGAGATATGTGTTCTAATCTTATAGGATGCTTCGAGCATGGAATAAGATGTAGACTCATGGGTACATTGGATGTACTGGACAGACCCTACTAGGATATTCAATTGCTTGTCACAATGTGAATAATCCTTGATTGCGACAAGTGGCACATTTCCTCTGACTTGAGATCACTTGTGTTTTCTAAATGATGATTGTCATTGTTTTGAGGTAGTTCAATATCATTTGAAACATAATGATTATAGACTATCTTGGATGGTGAGCTTGAGTCAGGTTAGGGCACTAGTGATAGACAAAGGATTGCCGTCTCCTTTTTTAAGGAGTGTGATGTTCTAAAGGGGCCCCCTGGATGAGATGATTGAGAATAGTGTATGGCCATACCCAGGTGACTATGTTCATCTGATCTAATCATGCTCATCATATTGGAGTTACAAGCTTGACACGCTTGTCCAATAAGAACATCCAGTGGCAAAGGAAACATGCATGCCTTGTGAGTTGGATTCACACTTGTGCTATGGTTTGGGTGTAGTCTTGGAAGACTCTTTTCTTTATATCGGGAGACAGTGATGTGTTGCTAGATACCCCTCACTGATCGTGATAACGTGAGTTATCGTTACCGACATTTAAAGGAAACCCTCAGGGTCGCACAATTTGATGATATGGCTTACTTAAGTCAGATCGTGTGGACTGAATTGTTCATGTTCAGTTTAAAGGGATTTAATCTCTGATTGTAAGTGAGATCTGGTCTGATCATGTTTGATTGATTAGGGCTTGAGATCGGTAAGCTTCGATCGAGAGAATGGATGCTAGATTAGTGAGATCAGCAGCATCAAGAGATCGACGGTCAGATAAAGAGCCTTAGGGTTTATTGGGGTATGGACTGATTGCTTGGTTTATTTGGTTATCAAACCAAACCAAATTGAACCAGCTCATTGAGTGAGCGTGTGGTTCAAATTGAGAGGAGTTTGCGATAGGGGTAAACCCATGATCGCATGTGAGTAAGTGGCTTTCTATTTTTAGAAAGCATGATCACATACGTGACCACTACTCACGTTCACGCCTAAGGCGCTCTACTCTCTCGCCTCTCCTCCTCTCTCGTCGCCAACTTGAGTATTTGGCACTTGCACTCTCATGTGGAGAAGTGTAGATGGAAAAAGAGAGGAAGTGTTCGGCCAAGCAAGGTGATCTTTCCCTTCCATTCGACAACGACTTCTTGGAACCTTGCTAGCACAAGGAACACCAAAGAAGAGTAGGCGACACCAATTGTGTGTCACCTTTGGAGAAGGAGCACTTGCGCCTTTCCTTCCAAGACACCATCTAAGCGATGGCAATGGTAAGAATCCCTTTCTAATGAAAGTTGAACATGTTACATGCTATGCGATCTTGTTAGAAATCCTAGATTCCGCTAGAGGTTTTTGTTGTGCCTCCTATAGGGTTTCGCCCCCCCCCCCCCCCCCCTTGTTCTAGGGGACTTTCAATTGGTATCAAAGCAGGTTATTGCATGCTAATATGTTTGCTTTCTATGTGATCCTATGCAATGATCTATATGTTACATGCGCTAGTTGAGATAGGCGAATTTTACATGCTTGTTAGAGATGTTTTTATTTCTCCTAGGCGCATGTTTTCTTGTTGGCGCATATGTATGTTTTCTCAAAACTTCTTATACTTGCGCGACTCATTATAGATCTAAGGCCCTGCATTAAACCCTTAGACAGGTTATTAGGGTTGAAGTCGTCCCCTAGGTTAGATCCAGACAGTCTGATCAGACCATCTGACAGCCTTGATGGGTTGACCAGATAGCACCTGTGCGATAGCACCTGGTGGCTATAGGTCGACTGCAGACAGGCGTGTAGCGATGTCTGATTGAGACGACTAGCGAACACACATGAGTTAGGCCCGGGGTCACACCCGCTTGCCAGATCTCATGAGGGTTGTTCGGCCCTGGCGCATGCATGGTTGACCTTTTGGTCGACTCAAGTCAGTTAGGACTTGGTGCATGCAAGGGCAGTGGATCTGACTAGGTTGGATGAGTGGATCCCTAGTAATGGACCGTTGTAAGGTTGTGGGGCAAATAAGGAAATTAAAATTGATGCCTATGGGGTTTTCGAAATTTAATTTTCATGATTGGATCACATGTTGCTTGATGCCTATGTTTGTTTATTTAATTCTTATGTGGGCTGCCCATGTTAAATGTGTGCTGTGCTGGGGCCTGCGTGCCTGGAATTTAAAGTTGTAAATTAATTATTGTGATCTGCGTATCACATTGTATTTAATTTATAAAGTGTAATTGACCTGCGTGTCAATCTTGTCTAGATAGATTAATTTGTAAATTAATCAGACAAGAGCACAGAGCACACTTGGCAGAGGCGCATGCAGCAGAGGCTTGACCAGGAGGGAGGTCCAGGGTTCGACTCTGGGACAGGCGCATATTCCTGGTGGGCGCACCTGAGCTGCAGATGGCGCTTGGGCCCTGGTTTGGGCCAAATGAGCAGCAAAAGACCCATGAAGAAAAGCAAGTGAAGACTTAAGTTAATTAAGGTCTTACTTAGGCTATGGGCTTTTACCACATAAGATCCATGATTTCTTTTATTGTTTAAATAAGTAGAACAGCATGATTTATTTATCTTCTGCTATCACCATAGGAATTGCATGATAGTGAAGAAGATAAAAGACCGTTAAAATCCAACGCTAAAATATCAAGCTCGTATGCCTTCTGACGCGAAACCTCACTGTTCTGATTATCGTTGGAGCCGTGTTGTACCCACTCAGTGGGCACGTCCATCTATCTTCAGACGGTGCGGGATTACACCTGCGTGTTACAGTGAAGGGATTTATCGCTTCTCGTTGCTCAGCATAGCACGTGGTGGTCCAGGGAGTAGGTCGGGTCAGCTTGACCATGTAGGCTACATATGTGGCGCATATGGTAGCGCATGGAGGCAGCCATCTGTGGGGTCAGAGATTGTGTTGTACCAACTCAGTTGGCACAGTCTGCTGGATTGCCCAGATGAAGGGGAATCGCACGGGTTGGCGATTGGCAGGGACTGCCTACCAGAAATTAGTGCTTGTACTCTCTGTGCATCTTATCTCGCCTGAGCGGGACGCGGAGACCAAGTATGAAATCTGGATCCATCTCACTAAAAGAGTTCTACTCTTTCAGGCTGTTTTGCTGGATTTTTCAGCCAGATAAAATAGTGAGAAAAAGAATCATTCTTAAGTCCTGAATTGATTCTTTACATTGATACTGACCTTGCTGTTCTTGCATTGTTGTAGATACTTGCAGCAACGAACACCATGAGCTTCAATGTGCGATCCCTACTGGAAAGGGAGAAGTTTGCTGGGCCAAACTTCTCAGACTGGTTCGGACACCTTAAGATTGTTCTTAAGGCAGAGAGGAAACTGTATGTCCTCGAGATGGCGATACCGCCTCAGCCCGCTCCGAACGCCGCAAGGGCGGTTCGGGAAGCTTATGAAAAGCACGTCAATGATAGCATTGATGTCGCTTGCCTGATGCTAGCGTCTATGATGCCACCGCTGCAGCGTCAGCATGAGGATATGTCTGCTATAGACATGATAGCAAACCTCAAGATGCTGTATGCTGCACAGGCGAGGACAGAACGCTATAATCTGACAAAGCTGTTCTTTCAGAGCAAACTGGCTGAAGGGAGCCCAGTGGGAGCTCACGTGCTCAAGATGATTGGGCACAAGGAGGCTCTAGAGAAACTGGGGCATACCATCAACCAGGAGCTTGCTGTAGACATTATTCTACAGTCTCTCCCGCCCTCTTTCGATGCGTTCATCATTAACTTTAATATGAACAAAATCGATTGTACTCCGGCAGAGCTGCTGAATATGCTCTTGACTACTGAGGAAACTCTGAAGGGAAAGCCTTCAACCTCTGTCTTAATGGTTCCTTCAAGGAACAACAAGAAGAAGGGGAAGAAGGGCAAGACCCCTGTCAAGAGTTACAGCAAGGCTCTGAAGCAAAAAGTCAAGCGGTCAAAGGAATACAGATGTTTCCACTGTGGCCAGCTGGGTCACTGGAAAAAGGACTGTAAAGCGCTCCAAGGAGATAAGACGGGAAGCATCGCTTCTGGCTCAGGTATATACGTGACGGAAGTCATGGTTTCATCTTCTTCTATATCATGGGTGTTGGACACTGCATGTGGAGTTCACATTTGTTCAAATGTACAGGAACTCAAGAGAAGAAGACAGGTGGGACAGCATGAGGTGGACCTACGAGTTGGAAACAGGGCACGGGTTGCTGCTGTTGCTGTAGGAGACTATTTCATCTCTTTGCCATCTGGGCTTGTATTAGAACTAAACAGTTGTTATTTTGTTCCCAGCATTACTAAGAATATTATCTCCATTCCTGCTCTTGTCAGGAAGGGATTTTCTTTTGAATGCAATATTTCAAAGTGTGTTTTAACTTTTGATAATATTGTTTATGCTACTGGTTCAATTAACAATGGGTTATTCATGTTGGACATGGAATGTTCTATACAAAATATTGATATTAAGAAAGCCAAGTATGCTGATGACAGCACCTTGCTATGGCATAGTCGTTTAGGCCATATTAACAAGAAACGCATTAAGCGGTTGCATGATCATGGACTGCTGGGATCATTCTCCTGTGAGGAGATTGATACATGCAAGGCTTGTTTAATGGGTAAAATGACGAAGTCACCTTTTCCTAACAAAGGTCAAAGGGCTTCAGGTTTACTTGACCTTATACACAGTGATGTGTGTGGGCCATTTAGTAAACATGCCAGAGGTGGCTATCAGTACTTCATTACCTTTACTGATGATTTCAGTAGATATGGGTATGTCTATTTAATGAGACATAAAAGTGAATCTTTTGACAAGTTCAAAGAGTTCAAGAATGAAGTACAGAATCAGCTAGGCCGAAGTATCAAGGCACTTCGTTCTGATCGAGGTGGAGAATACCTAAGTCATGCGTTTTGGTGGGGGTGGGAATCATGCAAGCATTCAAACATCGTATTTTGAAAACATTTGCTATTTAGGATATAACTATGAAACCCATTTAAACTAACGCTTTTGCACCATAGTTTTTTTGTAATTTTATAATAAGAAAATCGAAATTAAACATGCTGTTCTAGGAAAGCGGTAAATCTATTCATGCAATTCTAAGAATGCGATAAATGACAAAATTGTAAAGAAATGCTCACCTTGCGGCCCTTGAGAATGGAAGGGCCAACCTTCCCGTTCTTCACCGGTCCAATGGTGGAACAACACGAAGTAGGGCCCTATGAGCTTACATCCATGGCATTACAGCATCCCACACATGTGTAGGTGAGTGAGTGATAAAAGGTTAAATGTCTTTACAAGCAAAACTTCAAGAGGGAGGTTAGGCCTCCTAGTTCTCTTGCCTAACAAAGAATAGACTAAGCTATTTAGGGAGAGGGGGAACTTGCACCAAGATGGATCTCCATTCCATACGCCATAATCCTACAATAATTAAGCAAGAGTGTAGAGACGTGTTCTCCGTTATGCATAGGAACAAAATAGGGAAGGAAGGACTTAGCTGAGTTGGCAAGCAAGCAGGCTGAGAGTTGGCGTGAAGCCTCGGCTCCCGTCGGCTGGGAGGGGGGATCACCGGAATAGTAACTCCGGCTGCAGCTCTCGCGTCGTTGATGGTTGTAGAGGCGAGGGGAAGGACGGCCAGCAGAACTCGAGGCTGCAGGGAGGAGACAGGCGCTGGTGACGAGCAAGATCAGGAGTAGGGGCGAACTGGTTTGGGCGGTGAGCCTCCTCCGGTGGCGCCGTCGGCTGGCGGTGATTGTAGGGTGCGAGGAGCTTCGTCGTCGACGCTTTCCGACGAGTTCTGATGGTCAGAGGCTGCGCCTGGGCGTTGGAAGACAAGCTGGGCGTTGGAAGACAAGCGGCGATAGCGCTGCACTGCTTCCGCCAGGAAATGCGGCTAGGAACAGGGGTGGCCGGCGTCCATCGTACGCTGCACGAATGCCCGATCTGCTACAACTGAAGGCTCCTCAGGTCAGGGCGAACTCGTGGCCGAAGTTTGGGAGCAAGCGGTGGCCGGTCGGAGGCGATCGACGTCAAACAGTTGGAGGAGGCGAAAAAAGGGGCGGAAGGCTGAGCGTCACCGGAAATCTCCCGATTCCGGCGATCCAGCCGTCGGATGGAGAGATCCTTCCGACTGTGGGTTCGTCCGGAGGAGAAGAAGGCGTGGCCAAGATTTCAGCTCGATCCGCTTCCTGGATCGGCAGCACGATAGTGACGACGCGGCAGATGTGTGTTACTTGCGTGATGGGTCGATGCAGCAGGATAGAACTTCCAAATCCATGGAAGTTTAGAGAACAAGAGGAGATCCCAAATCCATGGGAGATTAGAGGAGGGAAGATCCCAAATCCATGGGAGAACAAGAAGCTAAAGCATCAATTTCATTTTCAAAATCTGGTCTCCTCGATTACATGGGAGAAAACATCTTTATAGGCAAGTCTTGTTACTGTGAATCTCTAAACTTTCTAGCCGTTGGTTGCAGTCCCCAACGTTTACTTCTCTTTCTGGCAAGCTGCAACTTCTGTCTTCATGCTTTCAAATTAGCAGCTTCCTGCATTTGCTTCAATGACTGAAAGCGGAGAGATTGACCAAAAATTCTTCTTTGAGCTAGGCACGTAAACAAGCTGGAATCAACTTGTCATTTGAAGTCTTGACTTGAGCTTAAGTTGAGCTTGAGCTGAATTTTCTTTGACTTGAACTAGCTTGAGCTTACCAAAATAAGATGCAAATTTGTCCTAAACTACCATGATGCATGATTACATTAATAATGTTTACAATGCATAAAATGAGATGCATGCTAATTTAAAATTATCTAATCTAAGATGCCATGCTATGCAATGCAAGGTAAATGGGGTGTTAGGAGTTTAGGGTAACCTTAAACTCCACTTGTACCTCCTTGGATCGTGGCGCCTGACTACATCACGTTTACTGACTATCTGAAGGAGTGTGGGATTATCTCACAGCTCACTCCGCCAGGAACACCGCAATGGAATGGTGTGTCCGAGAGGAGAAATAGAACGTTACTTGATATGGTTCGTTCTATGATGAGTCAGGCTACTCTTCCATATTCCTTTTGGGGATTTGCACTGGAGACAGCTGCAAAGGTACTAAACCGAGTGCCATCCAAGGCAGTTTCTAAGACGCCATATGAGTTATGGTATGGGAAACAGCCGAGCTTGACATTTATCAGGATCTGGGGCTGCGAGGCTTATGTCAAAAAAGCTCGCCTCTCGGAAACTAGAGAGCAGATCTGACAAATGTATCTTTGTCGGTTACCCTAAGGAAACTAAGGGTTATTATTTCTACGATCCCAAAGAGAACAAGGTATTTGTTGCTCGGACGGCCATATTTCTTGAGAAGGAGTTTCTTCTGCAAGAGGCCAGTGGGAGAGAAATAAAGCTGGATGAGAATCCAGAGGAAGAACAAAGTAGCCAAGCACAGTTGGATGAGCCTGAGCCGGTGGATCAGGTTACTGAACAACCTGAGGCTCAGATATCACGGGAACCGCGAAGATCGGGAAGGATTCGTCGACAGCCTGAGCGCTATGACGGAGTCTACATCATTGATAATGATGAACCCCTCACTTATGCGGATGCGGTCAGTGGACCGGAGTCAGCGAGATGGCTTGAAGCTATGCGCGCCGAGATGGACTCCATGTCAGATAACCAAGTCTGGGATTTGGTTGATCCGCCTCCGGGAGTTATCCCTATATGCTGTAAATGGATCTTCAAGAAGAAGATTGACATGGATGGTAACGTGGTTACCTATAAAGGCAGGCTAGTTGCGAAAGGTTTCAAACAAATCTACGGGATAGATTATGATGAAACTTTCTCACCTGTAGCTATGTTTAAGTCTATTCAGATTCTTTTCGCGATAGCTGCATATTCTGATTATGAGATCTGGCAAATGGATGTGAAGACAGCTTTCCTGAATGGAAATCTGGATGAGGATGTGTATATGACACAACCAGAAGGTTTCACTAATCCATCAGATCGTCATAAGATATGCAAGTTAAAGAAGTCTATCTATGGACTTAAACAAGCATCGAGAAGCTGGAATATTCGTTTTGATGAATCAATCTCTGAGTTTGGTTTCATCAAGAACGAGGATGACCCGTGTGTATATAAGAGGTTTAGTGGGAGCGTGATTACTTTTCTAGTCCTCTACGTCGATGATATCTTGATCATTGGAAATGATATTCCTGAAATGCATGTGGTTAAGGCATGGTTAAGGAAGTGTTTCCAGATGAAAGATCTAGGAGAAGCAGCCTATGTATTAGGTGTGAAGATCTACAGGGATAGATCTAAGAGGCTTCTCGGGCTGTGCCAGAGTACTTACATCGATAAAGTCCAGGAGAGATTTCATTTAGAGAATTCTAAAAGAGGATATCTTCCAGTCAGACATGGTCTGAATCTTTCGAAGAGTCAGTGTCCACAAACACAGACTGAGAAAGATGAAATGGACAATACGCCTTATGCTTCGGCTATTGGGTCCATTATGTATGCGATGTTGTGTACTCGCCCAGACGTCGCTTACGGGTTAAGCGTGACCAGTCGGTTCCAAAGTAATCCAGGTCAGGCACACTGGATTGCAGTCAAGAACATTTTAAAATATCTGCGGAGGACCAAAGATATGTTCTTGATATATGGTGGTCAGGAAGAACTCAGTATTGAAGGATATACTGACGCTTCGTTCCAGTCTGACCAGGATGATTTCCGATCGCAATCAGGCTATGTTTTTAGCTTGAATGGAGGAGCAGTGGTGTGGAAGAGTTTCAAACAGTCAACTGTTGCTGATTCCACAACAGAAGCCGAGTATGTTGCAGCCTCGGAAGCATCCAAGGAGGCAGTGTGGATTCGTAAGTTCGTGAGAGAACTTGGTGTTGTTCCTTCAAGTGCAGATCCTTTTGTTATCTTCTGTGATAACACTGGAGCAATCGCACAAGCAAAGGAACCACGGTCGCACCAGAAGTCCAAGAACATACAGAGACGGTTTCATTTGATCAGGGAGATCATAGATCGTGGCGAGATCAAAGTCTGCAAGGTTCATACAGATGACAATCTGGCAG
Organism: Costus lasius; assembly: GCA_027563935.2. Lineage (NCBI taxonomy): Eukaryota > Viridiplantae > Streptophyta > Magnoliopsida > Zingiberales > Costaceae > Costus > Costus lasius. Next base: position 27,958,257 of record CM050454.1, read on the forward strand.
ACCCGCTTACTAAGCCTCTGGCGCAGCAGAAGCATGAGAAGCACTGTAATAATATGGGTTTGAGATTTCTCAACCATTAGATTAAGTGCAAGTGGGAGATTGTTGGGGTATGCCCTTAAGGCTAATGTTTGAGGCCTTGGGAATGTATCAGTATCATGTAATAAACTTTTATGTTTATAAAGGCATGGTTGTTATTCAGTTTGTTACATTGTCTGCTGCAATGATTGTACTTCTGAATAATGTCTCAAAGCTGTTCAGCTGGGCTGACATGCTATAAAGTCCTTAGTCGAGATATCTTGGTGAACATGAGACTGCCTTGATATGATTGAGACTAATATGTGTTCTAATCTTATAGGATGCTTCGAGCATGGAATAAGATGTAGACTCATGGGTACATTGGATGTACTGGACAGACCCTACTAGGATATTCAATTGCTTGTCACAATGCGAATAATCCTTGATTGCGACAAGTGGCACATTTCCTCTGACTTGAGATCACTTGTGTTTTCTAAATGATGATTGTCATTGTTTTGAGGTAGTTCAATATCATTTGAAACATAATGATTATAGACTATCTTGGATGGTGAGCTTGAGTCAGGTTAGGGCACTAGTGATAGACAAAGGATTGCCGTCTCCTTGTTTAAGGAGTGTGATGTTCTAAAGGGGCCCCCTGGATGAGATGATTGAGAATAGTGTATGGCCATACCCAGGTGACTATGTTCATCTGATCTAATCATGCTCATCATATTGGAGTTACAAGCTTGACACGCTTGTCCAATAAGAACATCCAGTGGCAAAGGAAACATGCATGCCTTGTGAGTTGGATTCACACTTGTGCTGTGGTTTGGGTGTAGTCTTGGAAGACTCTTTTCTTTATATCGGGAGACAGTGATGTGTTGCTAGATACCCCTCACTGATCGTGATAATGTGAGTTATCGTTACCGACATTTAAAGGAAACCCTCAGGGTCGCACAATTTGATGATATGGCTTACTTAAGTCAGATCGTGTGGACTGAATTGTTCAGGTTCAGTTTAAAGGGATTTAATCTCTGATTGTAAGTGAGATCTGGTCTGATCATGTTTGATTGATTAGGGCTTGAGATCGGTAAGCTTCGATCGAAAGAATGGATGCTAGATCAGTGAGATCAGCAGCATCAAGAGATCGACGGTCAGATCAAGAGCCTTAGGGTTTATTGTGGTCTGGACTGATTGCTTGGTTTATTTGGTTATTAAACCAAACCAAATTGAACCAGCTCATTGAGTGAGCGTGTGGTTCAAATTGAGAGGAGTTTGCGATAGGGGTAAACCCATGATCGCATGTGAGTAAGTGGCTTTCTATTTTTAGAAAGCATGATCACATACGTGACCACTACTCACGTTCACGCCTAAGGCGCTCTACTCTCTCGCCTCTCCTCCTCTCTCGTCGCCAACTTGAGTATTCGGCACTTGCACTCTCGTGTGGAGAAGTGTAGACGGAAAAAGAGAGGAAGTGTTCGGCCAAGCAAGGTGATCTTTCCCTTCCATTCGACAACGACTTCTTGGAACCTTGCTAGCACAAGGAGCACCAAAGAAGAGTAGGCGACACCAATTGTGTGCGTCACCTTTGGAGAAGGAGCACTTGCGCCTTTCCTTCCAAGACACCATCTAAGCGATGGCAATGGTAAGAATCCCTTTCTAATGAAAGTTGAACATGTTACATGCTATGCGATCTTGTTAGAAATCCTAGATTCCGCTAGAGGTTTTTGTTGTGCCTCCTATAGGGTTTCGCCCCCCCCCTTGTTCTAGGGGACTTTCATTGGCTGGTTATGCTCACAGCATAAGCCGCATCTGGTTTAGTACATAACATTGCATACATGATCGATCCTATTGCCGAACCATAGGGCACTCGACTCATGTCATCTGACGCAACGGAACTGATAGGAGGGGTTGTCCTTATATCTATACTCTAGGAAAGTGGAAACGATGATGCTGAAAGCCGTGAGAGGTTCCTGAGATGAGGGAACGAAAATCGCGTCGGAGGGAAACCGGGGAAAACCGATAAAATCCATGCCGCTGAGACGCGACTTGAGCAATACTGGTGAGCCGAGAAAAACAAGGCACGAACTAAACTAAAATTACTAACCTCGTTGTAGAGCCATTTTCGGGCATGCATACACGCGCAGTCGGATTCTCTCACAACCCAGCGAAGGGAAGGGCGTTCACGCACCCTAGGTGAAGCCGAACGGTGTTCAAAACTGGGCTCTCCAGGAGAGTTGTAGGAGCTAGGAGTGATCGACGCACTCAAGGATGCAACAAGTAAAAAGAAGAGGCGCCCAGCATGATTCGGTGTCGCTTTGGCCCTTTTGATTAAATGAAAATTGTAGTACAGAAGGAGCGGGAGGACTCACAGGCGAGTCTCCCGGAGTTTGCTGGACCTAGACCTTCACATGGGGGAAGGTTGCTACTACAACAAAGCTGAACAAAACACAAACCCTCAGCCCACTTTTATAGACCAAGAGGAGTGGGGGAGACACAAGACAAGTACATGAGGGTTGTTGGAGAAGCCAACAACCTCTAACTCCCTAAAAGAGGGTCAAGATGCCCTCTAACAAACTGAAAAGCAGGGAATATGCTGAGGGGGCTGTCACACTAAACCATGTCGGAGCAAGCCGCCATGAAGCAGCAAAATTTACTGATTATGGGCTGGTTCTGGATGTTGTTGGCGGTCTCTTGGGCTAAGTTGAGGACTCGGTTGTGATAACGGTTAGTTGAGGGCTCTTGCGGTGGTCCACAAGGAAGATTCGCTATGGGAATAGGGTGGAGGGACTCCGTGGAGGCGATAGATGGACTCTGAATCCCCACATAGCAGTCTGAAGGATGTGAAGAACACTACGAGCGTCAAACGGCGTGCTGAATGGAGCTTTTATGCACTTCTAGGCAAATTATGGCAGGGATGTAGTCTTTTTTACAGGCTATAATTTCGGGTGAAGTCTGGGCAGAAACTTCTAGGTACTGGGCAGCAGATTTTACGGCAGGGCCGTAAAATTTATTACGGGCCATATGTTGGTGTATATGCCCTAGGACCTAGTTTTGGTCCATTATTGTACTACTTGACTTTGATATTTATATATATCTTTCTAGCATTGTCATTATCAATGTTTATCTAAATCTACGATCATGTACTTGTTGGGAAACCCCGGGGACATTTTACAATTTTTCAGAGTTGTAAACATTCATACATTCATTGCACAGCGGAAGAATGTCCCCGAAACAGGCCCGTCCCAAAAAACCCAGTGAAGATCGCATGCAAGGGAGTCGACACGATGAGTTAGAAAATACCTTAGAGCAATTTGGAGCGATGCCGATGTAGGCGCCCAAGTGTGCGCCCTATGCAGTCTCACACACACGGATCTCTTGAGTTCTCTTTTTCCACGCCCGGTGCTAGCCTCGGGAAGAAGATCCAATCCTTTAGGGAGATGTTCACTTCACATGTGCCACCAAGATAAACGATGCGCCAAGAGAACAAGCCAAAACGCCAAGCACCAAAGCTCCTTGCGCCAAGGGAAAGGAGAGAAAGGCTTGCGGCTATGGAAGAGGAAGTTGCGCCCTTGCTCCAAGCTTTCGCCCCTCTACTTATGTTTTCGCCTAGAAGGTTTTGTTACATCATAAGAGAGGGCGACTAGGGTCACTTATAAAGAGCTAGAGGCGGTTAGGGCAAGGGTTGAGATTATGACAAGTGTATGGCTTGGATGAGAAGGTTTGAGGTAAGGAAAGTCTCCAAGACTTTACCATAAACCTCATTCAACCTTTCCATAAGTCACCATGCCTTGCCTTGTGTGCCAAGGTCTAGCCTTGCGCCCCAAGCAATGCCTTAAAGGCATGCATACGATCAATGGAAGAGGGCTAGGCGCCAATTGCTTCCTTAATGAAGCAATTTTGCCACCCTAACCCCATTATGCCCCTTAGGCGCCAATGGGGTTGGGTCTCTCCCCATTATACCCTTTTAGCCTCTCATCTCTTCATAAGAACTTGTTATTGGGCCTCATTGGATAATGAGCTAGCCCAAACTCCATTACATGGGTTGATTAAGCACTTGGATCCAATCCAATGCAACCCTAATTCAAATGTGACCAACCATGGCCAAATACGGGTCAACCTGACAAAATTGAAGTTTGGTTCCAATAATATTCTTCCATCTCATCAGGCCCATTGGCGCTGATGAAATCTCCCAATTAGATCCAAGTTATCCAATAACTCGATCATAAGGCTTCCCGATCAATACGAGAACTCAGGTATCAAGGTGTGCGACCCTGTAGGTTCCTCTGACGCTGGCAGTGGTGACCAAAGGTCATCACAAGCAGTGAGTGGCACCTAGCAGTGCATCGCTGCTACCCAGGTCGTTGGAATGGATATCGACATCGACATCCCCATCATCGCAACTAGGTACAGATGAATTACAGTCTCTTTGCCGAACTGATATCCGATTGGACAAGTGTGTCACCACTTGTTTTCATCCAATCACATGGCTATGACTAAATCAGGTTCTTACCTAGGTATGGCCATACACTTTCAGTCATAGAACCATAAAGGAGCTCCATGGATATCATACTTCCCTAAGGAAGGGGCAAATCCTATGTCTGTCCATTGACCTTCTTATATGGGTCATGACATGCTCAATGACAGCCTTTATGACCTCCCAACTACGGCGAGGTGTTAGGTTGCATCAAAGCAAGTCAATAACCATATAGAATGATCAATGACCTCAAGTCAAGGGATCAATGCATCTCCTTGTCACTTATGAGGATAACTCATGACACCAAGTCATAGCCTCATAGTGGGTCTATCCAGTATATCTTCCCATGATATACCCATGTGTCTGCGTTAGCACCCTGTGCCTAACCAGCCCACATACCAGTCTTACAAGCACCATAGCTGTCCCATATCTTCTAAGGTACATTGACTGGGGATAATTATTTGAGCACAGATCCAATCTGTCTCCTGGGACATTATCATGTAAGTACACAATCGCAGGTGTAGACAGACGATGATAACGACAATGCCAAAATGATATATAAATATCAATGTCAAGTAGTACATAAGTTGACCAGAACTAGGTCATAGGGCATATACACCAACAATCTCCCACTTGCACTAAGACCTAGAAGTTGAGCAATCTCAACCCCATATCTCTAGCATGACCATCATGCTTCTGCTGCGCCAAAGCCTTGGTCAATGGGTCTGCCAGATTGTTCTCTGTGTCTACTCTGCTAATCTTGACGTCACCTCTTTCAATGATCTCTCTGATCAGGTGAAATCTTCTGAGTATGTGTTTGGATCTTTGATGAGACCGTGGTTCCTTAGCTTGTGCAATCGCTCCATTGTTGTCACAGTAGAGCTCAATGGGATCTATTGCACTAGGAACCACCTGAAGATCACATAGGAACTTCCTTATCCAAACGGCTTCCTTGGCTGCCTCAGAAGCGGCCACATACTCAGCCTCGGTTGTAGAATCTGCTATGGTGGATTGCTTGAAGCTCTTCCAGCATATAGTGCCTCCATTAATCTTGAACACATAGCCGGCCTGTGATCTAAAGTCGTCAGGGTCAGACTGGAACGATGCATCAGTGTAGCCCTCTATACTGAGCTCTTCCTGTCCCCCATAGACCAAGAACAAATCCTTAGTTCTTCTCAGATACTTTAGGATGTTCTTTACAGCCACCCAGTGCTGCATTCCTGGATTGGATTGGTATCGGCTGGTTATGCTCACTGCATATGCCACATCTGGTCTAGTACACAACATTGCATACATGATCGATCCTACTGCCGAAGCATAAGGAATTCGACTCATGTCATCCCTTTCAGCCTGTGTTGTAGGACACTGGCTTTTTGAAAGAATAAGGCCATGTCTTACTGGAAGGTATCCTTTCTTGGATTGCTCCATGTAGAACCTCTCCAGTACCTTATCAATGTAAGTACTCTGACTAAGGGCCAAGAGTCTCTTGGATCTATCCCGGTAGATCCTCACGCCTAGGATATAGGCGGCCACCCCTAAGTCCTTCATCTCAAAACACTTCCCTAACCATGTCTTCACAGCTTGAAGACTAGGGATGTCGTTTCCGATGAGCAGTATGTCATCGACATACAAGACCAGAAAAATCACCAAGCTCCCACTGAACTTTCTGTATACACAGGCGTCATCTTCACTTTTGATAAATCCATAATCTCTCACGGCTTCATCAAATCGAAGATTCCAACTTCGAGACGCTTGCTTTAATCCATAAATGGATCTTTTCAACCTGCAGACCTTATTAGCATCTGCAGGATGGATGAAACCATCAGGTTGTGACATATACACATCCTCAGTCAGCTTCCCGTTAAGGAACGCTGTCTTTACATCCATCTGCCATATCTCATAGTCGTGATATGCAGCTATAGCAAGCAGTATCCGAATGGATTTGATCATGGCTACTAGCGAGAAGGTTTCATCATAGTCCACCCCGTGAACCTGTTTAAAACCTTTAGCCACTAGTCTACCAACGAGGATTCCTATTGCATTACAGATCCCTTTGCCTAAGCTGATATCCTGCCATTGGATTAGTCTCAAGTTTATTATCCAATGCATTTGTCATGACTCAACAAGTGTGGCCACACTTTCCTGTCATGCACCAATAAGCTGGGGCGCCTCGAGTGGATATCATGCTTCCAATAAGGAAGGGGCAAATCCTACTATTGCTCATCCATGTCTCTACATGACTTATGACATGCCCAATAACAGTCGTTTTGATCTCCCAATTACGGAGAGACGTAAGACTGTATTAAAGTATACCCATCATCAAGACTAGACATGAATACCTCAAGTCTAAGGATCAATGCAAACCTATTGCATGTGAGATTGACTTATTGACTAGACAAGTTAATCCTCACGGTGGATCACTCCAGTGCATCCAATGCACCTGTATGTCTGCGTTACTGTGCCCCGCACATAACCAGCCCATACACCAGTATCACATGTACCAAAGCTGTCCCATATCTGCTAAGGTACCTTGTCTGGGGATAGCTTATGAGAATGGATCCAATCCAAACTTCTGGGACATTATTTATGCAACTCAATACATCAACGCAGGTAGAGAAGTCTGCATAATAACGATCATGCCCACAAAAAATAGTAATAGTTCTATCAAAGTACATTCAAACAATGCCTGACCATGTCAATACATTGGTCTTCAGGGCATATACACCAACAATCTCCCACTTGCACTAAGACCAAGGACAACTGGTGTTTAGTCAGTTCCAATGTCTCTAGTATGACCCATTTAGCTTCCGCTGCGCCAGAGGCTAGGTCAGTGGGTTTTTCCAGATTGCTATCTGTGTTTATTTTAACAAATTTGATCATCATCATTATCCATGATCTCTAAGATCAGATGATATGCTGCAGTACATACGTGAGCATTAAGTTCCTTCTCTTATGCTATGGTCCCAGTAAGGACTATACTGGACCATTAAGCACTATGAACTAGATCAAGTTCAAATGAATGAAGCTGCCTCCTTGGCTGCCACAAGGAGCTGCAATGTACTCAGCCTTATTTGTAGAATCTTGCCACTTTGGTTTGCATAATGCTCTTTCAGCACACAACACCATAACAAGGCAAAGCGCAACTCCTGGCTGTGATCAATAGTCACTAGACTGGAACGAAGTGTCAGTGTACCCCTGTGCACAAAATTCTTTCCTGTCTATCATAGACTAGACTCCAATCCTTTATACTTCCCATGTATATATATAATGATTGCTTTCATAGCCATCTAGTGTTAAACACTAAGATCTGATTGAAACTTGCTGGCTATGCTCCAAGCATTTGCCACAAATGGTCTTGAGTATATTATTCAAAACATGATCCATCCTACATACCATGTATCAGGACTTTGGACCCATGTTAATACTCTCTAGCTGTGTCACAGGACACACATGTTTGAGAGAGTCAGACCATATCTTCCTGGAAGGTATCAATGTTTGGAGTCATCCAATATAAACCTCTCCAGAAACTCTTGGATGAACATAGATTGACTATAGGGCAATGACTTTCTTGGATCTCTATTTATAGATCCTCATGCCTAGGATGTAGGCATCATTCCCTAGATCATTCTTCTCGAAATACATATCTTTCTTTTTCTTCACTATGTGAAGAGCTGAGATGTTATTCCATGTGAGGAGAATATCATCATTCATCAAGAAATACTACTAAGGTGCTCCCACTAATCTTCTTGTAAGCACAGGCTTTTTCAACCATGCTTGCATAACATCATGCATATCTATATGGCCTTGATATGAGAACCTTCTGGCTATTTCCTTATAGATATCTTTTCAGATGTCCATGCTGTTGGGGTATGCCCTTAAGGCTAATGTTTGAGGCCTTGGGATTCTATCAGTATCATGTATAAACTCTTTTGTTTATAAAGGCAATGGTTGTTATTCAGGTTGTTACATTGTCTGCTGCAATAAGTGTACTTCTGAATAATGTCTCAAAGCTGTTCAGCTAGGCTGACATGCAGTTAAGTCCTTAGTTGATATATCTTGGTGAACATGAGACAGCCTTGATATGATTAAGACTAATATGTGTTCTAATCTTATAGGATGCTTCGAGCATGGAATAAGATGTAGACTCATGGGTACATTGGATGTATTGGACAGACCCTACTAGGATATTCAATTGCTTGTCACAATGTGAATAATCCTTGATTGCGACAAGTGGCACATTTCCTCTGACTTGAGATCACTTGTGTTTTCTAAATGATGATTGTCATTGTTTTGAGGTAGTTCAATATCATTTGAAACATAATGATTATAGACTATCTTGGATGGTGAGCTTGAGTCAGGTTAGGGCACTTGTGATAGACAAAGGATTGCCGTCTCCTTGTAAGGAGTGTGATGTTCTAAAGGGGCCCCCTGGATGAGATGATTGAGAATAGTGTATGGCCATACCCAGGTGACTATGTTCATCTGATCTAATCATGCTCATCATATTGGAGTTACAAGCTTGACACGCTTGTCCAATAAGAACATCTAGTGGCAAAGGAAACATGCATGCCTTGTGAGTTGGATTCACACTTGTGCTGTTGTTTGGGTGTAGTCTTGGAAGACTCTTTTCTTTATATCGGGAGACAGTGATGTGTTGCTAGATACCCCTCACTGATCGTGATAACGTGAGTTATCGTTACCGACATTTAAAGGAAACCCTCAGGGTCGCACAATTTGATGATATGGCTTACTTAAGTCAGATCGTGTGGACTGAATTGTTCAAGTTCAGTTTAAAGGAATTTAGTCTCTGATTGTAAGTGAGATCTGGTCTGATCATGTTTGATTGATTAGGGCTTGAGATCGGTAAGCTTCGATTGAGAGAATGGATGCTAGATCGGTGAGATCAGAAGCATCGAGAGATCAACGGTTAGATCTGAAGCCTTAGGGTTTAATTGAGATCTAGACTAATTGCTTGGCTTATTTGGTTTCTTAAACTGAACCAACTTGAACCGGCTCATCATATGAGCGCATGGTTCAAAGGGGAGAGCTAATAGCGTTAATGAAAATTCATGGTCGCATGAATTGGAGACTTTGCTATTTTTAGATAGCACTTCTCTAAACGTGACCACGCCTCACGTTCACACAAAAGGGAAGCTCTATTCTCGCCTCTCGCCCTTCTCTCTCGGCACACTCTTGTGTGGTGACGACTTCAAGTCTCTAGGAGAGGATTCGGCCAAGAAGAAAAACATCTCTTTCCTTCCATACAACAAGCACCTCTTGGAACCTTGCTAGCACAAGGAGCACCAAGGGAGTAGGCGGCTTCTTCATCTTGTGTGCGCATCCTTTGGAGGAGATCCTCTCGCTCTCTGCTTCCAAGACACCATCCAAGAGATGGCGATGGTATGGATCTTTCTCTTCTATACTAGCATTCGAAAGTTGATCATATGATATATTAAGATCTCTTGAAACCCTAGCTTTCCATGCGAATTTTTATATGCGCCTCCCTTAGGGTTTCGGCCCCCTAGATTAAGGGGACTTTCAATTGGTATCAGAGCCTAGGTTTTTATATATTCATATGATTGCTTATGGTGATCCATGTATGTTGAATGTTTAGATCTAATATTTCTCATCATGCGAAAATACCAGATAGATGTATTTTGTTTGTGGCGCATGTATGAGATGAACTTTTGTTGGCGCATGCTTTACATGTTTTAGTTTTTGTTTTCAAAACTTTCATGACATGCGCGACTCACTATAGATCTAAGGCCTTACTGTAAACCCTTAGACGGGTTATTAGGGTTGAAGTCATCCCCTAGGTTAGATCCAAAATGTCTGATCAGACCATCTGACAGCCTTGATGGGTTGACCAGATAGCACCTGTGCGCAAGCATCTGGTGGCTATAGGTTGACTGCAGACAGGCGTGTAGCGGTGTCTGATTGAGATGACTAGTGAACACACATGAGTTAGGCCCGGGGTCACACCCGCTTGCCAGAACTCATGAGGGTTGTTCAGCCCTGGCGCATGCATGGTTGACCTTTTTGGTCGACTCAAGTCGGTTAGGACTTGGTGCATGCAAGGGCACTGGATCTGACTAGGTTGGATAAGTGGATCCCTAGTAATGGACCGTTGTAAGGTAGTGAGGGCAAATAAGGAAATTAAAATTGATGCCTATGGGGTTTTCGAATTTTAATTTTCATGATTGGATCACATGTTGCTTGAAGCCTATGTTTGTTTATTTAATTCTTACGTGGGCTGCCCATGTTAAATGTGTGCTGTGCTGGGGCCTGCGTGCCTGGAATTTAAAGTTGTAAATTAATTATTGTGATCTGCATATCACATTGTATTTAATTTATAAAGTGTAATTGACCTGCGTGTCAATCTTGTCTAGATAGATTAATTTGTAAATTAATCAGACAAGAGCACAGAGCACACTTGGTAGAGGCGCATGCAGCAGTGGCTTGACCAGATGGGAGGTCCAGGGTTCGACTCTGGGACCAGGCGCACTTTCCCTGGTAGGCGCACCTGAGCTGCAGTAGGCGCTTGGGCCAGATGAGCAGCAAAAGACCCATGAAGAACAAAAGCAAGTGAAGACTTAAGTTAATTAAGGTCTTACTTAGGCTATGGGCTTTTACCACATAAGATCCATGCTTTCTTTTATTGTTTAAATAAGTAGAACAACATGATTTATTTATCTTCTGCTATCACCATAGGAATTGCATGATAGTGAAGAAGATAAAAGACCGTTAAAATCCAACGCTAAAATATCAAGCTCGTATGCCTTCTGACGCGAAACCTCACTGTTCTGATTATCGTTGGAGCCGTGTTGTACCCACTCAGTGGGCACGTCCATCTATCTTCAGACGGTGCGGGATTACACCTGCGTGTTACAGAGAAGGGATTTATCGCTTCTCGTTGCTCAGCATAGCACGTGGTGGTCCAGGGAGTAGGTCGGGTCAGCTTGACCATGTAGGCTACATATGTGGCGCATATGGTAGCGCATGGAGGCAGCCATCTGCCACTTGTCACGGACGAACTTTGCTTGGTGCCAAATGTCCGTGCGGCACACTACTTGGAGTAGTGTTAAGCCTTAATCCTGTGTACACGTACGCACAATATGCGGAAGCGTCAATTTAAAACCCGAGGCTACAATGTGTAATTCGAGGGTAACCACAGCATTCAAGAGGCACAATAGATTTACACAGAACGGTGAGTAAAATGCTCGGTGAAATGAGTCACCCGAACACCCCACCGGTGTATATATTGATAAAAAGGCAGCAATACAAGAAAACGATACAGGACACTAAGCAAATATTGAGTAGACCCTAGACCTATAACTTGGTGGAGAGGGCAGGTGTGTGGAACCTTGCAAAGCTTTCTTTTATTGTTTAAATAAGTAGAACAGCATGATTTATTTATCTTCTGCTATCACCATAGGAATTGCATGATAGTGAAGAAGATAAAAGACCGTTAAAATCCAACGCTAAAATATCAAGCTCGTATGCCTTCTGACGCGAAACCTCACTGTTCTGATTATCGTTGGAGCCGTGTTGTACCCACTCAGTGGGCACGTCCATCTATCTTCAGACGGTGCGGGATTACACCTGCGTGTTACAGAGAAGGGATTTATCGCTTCTCGTTGCTCAGCATAGCACGTGGTGGTCCAGGGAGTAGGTCGGGTCAGCTTGACCATGTAGGCTACATATGTGGCGCATATGGTAGCGCATGGAGGCAGCCATCTGTGGGGTCAGAGATTGTGTTGTACCAACTCAGTTGGCACAGTCTGCTGGATTGCCCAGATGAAGGGGAATCGCACGGGTTGGCGATTGGCTGGGACAGCCTACCAGAAATTAGTGCTTGTACTCTCTGTGCATCTTATCTCGCCTGAGCGGGACGCGGAGACCAAGTATGAAATCTGGATCCCATCTCACTAAAAGAGTTCTACTCTTTCGGGCTGTTTTGCTGGATTTTTCAGCCAGATAAAATAGTGAGAAAAAGAATCATTCTTAAGTCCTGAATTGATTCTTTACATTGATACTGACCTTGCTGTTCTTGCATTGTTGTAGATACCTGCAGCAACGAACACCATGAGCTTCAATGTGCGATCCCTACTGGAAAGGGAGAAGTTTGCTGGGCCAAACTTCTCAGACTGGTTCGGACACCTTAAGATTGTTCTTAAGGCAGAGAGGAAACTGTATGCCCTCAAGACGGCGATACCGCCTCAGCCCGCTCCGAACGCCGCAAGGGCGGTTCGGGAAGCTTATGAAAAGCACGTCAATGATAGCATTGATGTCGCTTGCCTGATGCTAGCGTCTATGACGCCACCACTGCAGCGTCAGCATGAGGATATGTCTGCTATAGACATGATAGCAAACCTCAAGATGCTGTATGCTGCACAGGCGAGGACATAACGCTATAATCTGACAAAGCTGTTCTTTCAGAGCAAACTGGCTGAAGGGAGCCCAGTGGGAGCTCACGTGCTCAAGATGATTGGGCACAAGGAGGCTCTAGAGAAACTGGGGCATACCATCAACCAGGAGCTTGCTGTAGACATTATTCTGCAGTCTCTCCCGCCCTCTTTCGATGCGTTCATTATTAACTTTAATATGTATAAAATCGATTGTACTCCGGCAGAGCTGCTGAATATGCTCTTGACCACTGAGGAGACTCTGAAGGGAAAGCCTTCAACCTCTGTCTTAATGGTTCCTTCAAGGAACAACAAGAAGAAGGGGAAGAAGGGAAAGGCCCCTGTCAAGAGTTACAGCAAGGCTCTGAAGCAAAAAGTTAAGCGGTCAAAGGAATACAGATGTTTCCACTGTGGCCAGCTGGGTCACTGGAAAAAGGACTGTAAAGCGCTCCAAGGAGATAAGAGGGGAAGCATCGCTTCTGGCTCAGGTATATACGTGACGGAAGTCATGGTTTCATCTTCTTCTATATCATGGGTGTTGGACACTGCATGTGGAGTTCACATTTGTTCAAATGTACAGGAACTCAAGAGAAGAAGACAGGTGGGACAGCATGAGGTGGACCTACGAGTTGGAAACGGGGCACGGGTTGCTGCTGTTGCTGTAGGAGACTATTTCATCTCTTTGCCATCTGGGCTTGTATTAGAACTAAACAGTTGTTATTTTGTTCCCAGCATTACTAAGAATATTATCTCCATTCCTGCTCTTGTCAGGAAGGGATTTTCCTTTGAATGCAATATTTCAAAGTGTGTTTTAACTTTTGATAATATTGTTTATGCTACTAGTTCAATTAACAATGGGTTATTCATGTTGGACATGGAATGTTCTATACAAAATATTGATATTAAGAAAGCCAAGTATGCTGATGACAGCACCTTGCTATGGCATAGTCGTTTAGGCCATATTAACAAGAAACGCATTAAGCGGTTGCATGATCATGGACTGCTGGGATCATTCTCCTATGAGGAGATTGATACATGCAAGGTTTGTTTAATGGGTAAAATGACGAAGTCACCTTTTCCTAACAAAGGTCAAAGGGCTTCAGGTTTACTTGACCTTATACACAGTGATGTGTGTGGGCCATTTAGTAAACATGCCAGAGGTGGCTATCAGTACTTCATTACCTTTACTGATGATTTCAGTAGATATGGGTATGTCTATTTAATGAGACATAAAAGTGAATCTTTTGACAAGTTCAAAGAGTTCAAGAATGAAGTACAGAATCAGCTAGGCCGAAGTATCAGGGCACTTCGTTCTGATCGAGGTGGAGAATACCTAAGTCATGCGTTTACTGACTATCTGAAGGAGTGTGGGATTATCTCACAGCTCACTCCGCCAGGAACACCGCAATGGAATGGTGTGTCCGAGAGGAGAAAGAGAACGTTACTTGATATGGTTCGTTCTATGATGAGTCAGGCTACTCTTCCATATTCCTTTTGGGGATTTGCACTGGAAACAGCTGCAAAGGTACTAAACCGAGTGCCATCCAAGGCAGTTTCTAAGACGCCATATGAGTTATGGTATGGGAAACAGCCGAGCTTGACATTTATCAGGATCTGGGGCTGCGAGGCTTATGTCAAAAGGCTCGCCTCTGGGAAACTAGAGAGCAGATCTGACAAATGTATCTTTGTCGGTTACCCTAAGGAAACTAAGGGTTATTATTTCTACGATCCCAAAGAGAACAAGGTATTTGTTGCTCGGACGGCCATATTTCTTGAGAAGGAGTTTCTTCTGCAAGAGGCCAGTGGGAGAGAAATAAAGCTGGATGAGAATCCAGAGGAAGAACAAAGTAGTCAAGCACAGTTGGATGAGCCTGAGCCGGTGGATCAGGTTATTGAACAACCTGAGGCTCAGATATCACGGGAACCGCGAAGATCGGGAAGGATCCGTCGACAGCCTGTGCGCTATGACGGAGTCTACATCATTGATAATGATGAACCCCTCACTTATGCGGATGCGGTCAGTGGACCGGAGTCAGTGAGATGGCTTGAAGCTATGCGCGCCGAGATGGACTCCATGTCAGATAACCAAGTTTGGGATTTGGTTGATCCGCCTCCGGGAGTTATCCCTATAGGCTGTAAATGGATCTTCAAGAAGAAGATTGACATGGATGGTAACGTGGTTACCTATAAAGGCAGGCTAGTTGCGAAAGGTTTCAAACAAATCTACGGGATAGATTATGATGAAACTTTCTCACCTGTAGCTATGTTTAAGTCTATTCGGATTCTTTTCGCGATAGCTGCATATTATGATTATGAGATCTGGCAAATGGATGTGAAGACAGCTTTCCTGAATGGAAATCTGGATGAGGATGTGTATATGACACAACCAGAAGGTTTCACTAATCCATCAGATCGTCATAAAATATGCAAGTTAAAGAAGTCTATTTATGGACTTAAACAAGCATCAAGAAGCTGGAATATTCGTTTTGATGAATCAGTCAGTGAATTTGGTTTTATCAAGAACGAGGATGACCCGTGTGTATATAAGAGGTTTAGTGGGAGCGTGATTACTTTCCTAGTCCTCTACATCGATGATATCTTGATCATTGGAAACGATATTCCTGAAATGCATGCGGTTAAGGCATGGTTAAGGAAGTGTTTCCAGATGAAAGATCTAGGAGAAGCAGCCTATGTATTAGGTGTGAAGATCTACAGGGATAGATCTAAGAGGCTTCTCGGGCTGTGCCAGAGTACTTACATCGATAAAGTCCTGGAGAGATTTCATTTAGAGAATTCTAAAAGAGGATATCTTCCAGTCAGACATGGTCTGAATCTTTCGAAGAGTTAGTGTCCACAAACACAGACTGAGAAAGATGAAATGGACAATACGCCTTATGCTTCGGCTATTGGGTCCATTATGTATGCGATGTTGTGTACTCGCCCAGACGTCGCTTACGGGTTAAGCGTGACCAGTCGGTTCCAAAGTAATCCAGGTCTGGCACACTGGATTGCAGTCAAGAACATTTTAAAATATCTGCGGAGGACTAAAGATATGTTCTTGATATATGGTGGTCAGGAAGAACTCAGTATTGAAGGATATACTGACGCTTCGTTCCAGTCTGACCAGGATGATTTCTGATCGCAATCAGGCTATGTTTTTAGCTTGAATGGAGGAGCAGTGGTGTGGAAGAGTTTCAAACAGTCAACTGTTGCTGATTCCACAACAGAAGCCGAGTATGTTGCAGCCTCGGAAGCATCCAAGGAGGCAGTATGGATTCGTAAGTTCGTGAGAGAACTTGGTGTTGTTCCTTCGAGTGTAGATCCTTTGGTTATCTTCTGTGATAACACTGGAGCAATCGCACAAGCAAAGGAACCACGGTCGCACCAGAAGTCCAAGCACATACAGAGACGGTTTCACTTGATCAGGGAGATCATAGATCGTGGCGAGATCAAAGTCTGCAAGGTTCATACAGATGACAATCTGGCAGACCCGCTTACTAAGCCTCTGGCGCAGCAGAAGCATGAGAAGCACTGTAATAATATGGGTTTGAGATTTCTCAACCATTAGATTAAGTGCAAGTGGGAGATTGTTGGGGTATGCCCTTAAGGCTAATGTTTGAGGCCTTGGTATTCTATCAGTATCATGTATAAACTCTTTTGTTTATAAAGGCAATGGTTGTTATTCAGGTTGTTACATTGTCTGCTGCAATAAGTGTACTTCTGAATAATGTCTCAAAGCTGTTCAGCTAGGCTGACATGCAGTTAAGTCCTTAGTTGATATATCTTGGTGAACATGAGACAGCCTTGATATGATTAAGACTAATATGTGTTCTAATCTTATAGGATGCTTCGAGCATGGAATAAGATGTAGACTCATGGGTACATTGGATGTACTGGACAGACCCTACTAGGATATTCAATTGCTTGTCACAATGTGAATAATCCTTGATTGCGACAAGTGGCACATTTCCTCTGACTTGAGATCACTTGTGTTTTCTAAATGATGATTGTCATTGTTTTGAGGTAGTTCAATATCATTTGAAACATAATGATTATAGACTATCTTGGATGGTGAGCTTGAGTCAGGTTAGGGCACTTGTGATAGACAAAGGATTGCCGTCTCCTTGTAAGGAGTGTGATGTTCTAAAGGGGCCCCCTGGATGAGATGATTGAGAATAGTGTATGGCCATACCCAGGTGACTATGTTCATCTGATCTAATCATGCTCATCATATTGGAGTTACAAGCTTGACACGCTTGTCCAATAAGAACATCCAGTGGCAAAGGAAACATGCATGCCTTGTGAGTTGGATTCACACTTGTGCTGTTGTTTGGGTGTAGTCTTGGAAGACTCTTTTCTTTATATCGGGAGACAGTGATGTGTTGCTAGATACCCCTCACTGATCGTGATAATGTGAGTTATCGTTACCGACATTTAAAGAAAACCCTCAGGGTCGCACAATTTGATGATATGGCTTACTTAAGTCAGATCGTGTGGACTGAATTGTTCAAGTTCAGTTTAAAGGAATTTAGTCTCTGATTGTAAGTGAGATCTGGTCTGATCATGTTTGATTGATTAGGGCATGAGATCGGTAAGCTTCGATTGAGAGAATGGATGCTAGATCGGTGAGATCAGAAGCATCGAGAGATCAACGGTTAGATCTGAAGCCTTAGGGTTTAATTGAGATCTAGACTAATTGCTTGGCTTATTTGGTTTCTTAAACTGAACCAACTTGAACCGGCTCATCATATGAGCGCATGGTTCAAAGGGGAGAGCTAATAGCGTTAAGGAAAATTCATGGTCGCATGAATTGGAGACTTTGCTATTTTTAGATAGCACTTCTCTAAACGTGACCATGCCTCATGTTCACGCAAAAGGTGTTGGGGTATGCCCTTAAGGCTAATGTTTGAGGCCTTGGGATTGTATAAGTATCATGTAATAAACTCTTATGTTTATAAAGGCATGGTTATTATTCAGGTTGCTACCTTGTCTGCTGTAATAAGTGTACTTCTGAATAATGTCTCAAAGCTGTTCAGCTAGGCTGACATGCATATGTCCTTAGTCGAGATATCTTGGTGAATATGAGACAGCCTTGATATGATTGAGACTAATATGTGTTCTAATCTTATAGGATGCTTCGAGCATGGAATAAGATGTAGACTCATGGGTACATTGGATGTACTGGACAGACCCTACTAGGATATTCAATTGCTTGTCACAATGTGAATGATCCTTGTAAGCACCAAGTGGCACATGTCCTCTGACTTGAGATCACTTGTGTTTCTAAATGATGATTGTCATTGTCTTGAGGTAGTTCAATATCATTTGAAACATAATGATTATAGACTATCTTGGATGGTGAGCTTGAATCAGGTTAGGGCACTAGTGATAGACATAGAATTGCCGTCTCCTTGTTTAAGGAGTGTGATGTTCTAAAGGGCCCCCCTATATGAGATGATTGAGATAGTGTATGGCCATACCCAGATGACTATGTTCATCTGATCTAATCATGCTCATCGTATTGGAGTTACAAGCTTGACCCGCTTGTCCAATAAGAACATCCAGTGGCAAAGGACACATGTATGCCTAGTGAAGTTGATTCACACTTGTGCTGTGGTTTGGGTGAAGTCTTGGAAGACTCTTTCCTTTATATCGGGAGACAGTGATGTGTTGCTAGATACCCCTCACTGATCGTGATAATGAAAGTTATCGTTACCGACATTTAAAGGAAACCCTCAGGGTCGCACAATTTGATGATATGGCTTACTTAAGTCAGATCGTGTGGACTGAATTGTTTGGGTTCAGTTTAAAGGGATAGAGGCTCTGATTGTAAGTGAGATCTGGTCTGATCATGTTTGATTGATTGGGACTTGAGATCGGTAAGCTTTGATCGAGAGTATTGATGCTAGATCGGTGAGATCAAGAGTATCACGAGATCAACGGTTAGATATTGAACCATTGGTTCAATGAGATCTAGACCATGGCTTGGGCTGGTTTAATTTGGTTCTTGAACCAAATTGAAATGGATTGAAGTGGCTTGAACCGGTTCACAAGGGTGAACGCTTGGTTCAAGGGGTTAGGCGTTTTGGTTCGGTAATGGGCGCATAGCTTCATCTCTTCCATTTATGGAAAGTATTGAAGGCGACTTCACCTTAACGCCAAAGCGTTTTGGAACGCTCGACTTCACTCCTCTCTTCTCAACGTTCATCCTTGGAGGTGAGAGCATTCGGACGAGAAGAGGAGGAAGGTTGCTCTCGCCAAGCTTGATCTCCAAATCTCCTTCACGCGACAAGGGATACTTTGGAGCCTTGCTAGCACAAGGGACGTTCAAGGTGTAGGCCTTCTTCTTCTTGTGTGCGATTCCTTTGGAGAAGTTCTCTTTGAACTTTGCTTCCAAGCCGACATCCGATCTATGGCATTGGTATGATCACATTCTTGATCTAATGAAATATTATAGTTGATCATATGAGCACATAAGCGATTGAATTCTTGAAACCCTAGCAAAATGCATGCGCCCCCTTGTTTAGGGTTTTCGGCCCCCCTCTTGAAAGGGGTTTTATCCGCTTGCGCTCCCCCATGAAGGGGACCCTTCAATTGGTATCAGAGGCAGGATCTTATATGATTCATATGATTGCTATGTATGTATTGTGATCCATATATGTTTGATGCTTAGATCTATGTTTTCTCTTCATGCGATTATACTAGTGGATAGTATGTTCATGTTGCGCATGTATGAGAGTTATGTTGTGTTGGCGCTAGTTGAATGGCGCATGTATGATGATTGCGCTTCTTTCATGTTGTTGTAGTTGTTTTTCTTAAAAACCCTAAATGACATGCGCGCCTTGCATATTAGATATAAGCAGCACCTACAATAAACCCTTAGATGGGTTGATGGGGTTGAAGTCACCTCTAGATTAGATCCAATAGTCTGATCAGACCATCTGACAGCCTAGATGGATCGACTAGATGGCACCTGTGCGCAAGCATGAGGTGGCCATAGGTCGATCGCACCTTAGGCGTGTAGCGAGGTCTGGTTGAGACAACCAGTGAACACACATGAGCTAGGCCCGGGGTCACACCCGCTTGCCAGAACTCATGAGGGTTGTTCAGCCCTTGGCGCATGCATGGTTGACCATTAGGTCAACACGGGTCAGTTAGGACTCGGTGCATGCAAGGGCAGAGGATCTGATTAGATGGATGAGTGGATCCCTATCAATGTACCATTGTAAGGTTGTAGGGGCACATAAGGAAATTAAAATTGATGCCGTGGGGTTTTCAAAAATTTAATTTCATGATTGGATCACATGTTGATTGATGCCATGATGTTTGTTTATTTAATATTATGTGGGTTGCCCTAATGTGTGCTGTGCTGGGGCCTGCGTGCCTGGAATTAAACTTGTAAATTAATTTGTGATCTGCGAATCACATTTGTACTTAATTTATAATGTATAATTGACCTGCGAGTCAAACTTGTCTAGATAGATCAAATTGTATTTGATTAGACAAGAGCACAAAGGCACACATCCAAGAGGGGCTTTCAGCTGGTGGCGCACCTGAGGTGCTCTTGGCGCTAGGGCCCTGGGTTGGACCAGATGAGATGCAAAAGTCCCAAGAAGAGCAAGTGAAGACTTAAGTTTCTTAAGGTCTTACTTAGGCTTTGGGCTTTTACCACATAAGATGCATGCTTTCTTTTTATTGCTTATATAATTAGAACTGCATGAGTTTATCTTCTGCTATCACTATAGGACTTGCATGATAGTGAGGAAGATAAAAGACCGTTAAAATCCAAACGCTAACATATCAAGCTCGTAAGCCTTCTGACGCGAAACCTCACTGTTCTGATTATCGTTGGAGCCGTGTTGTACCCACTCAGTGGGCACGTCCATCTATCTTCAGACGGTGCTGGATTTCACCTGCGTGTTACGGAGAAGGGATTTATCGCTTCTCGTTGCTCAGCATAGCACGTGGTGGTCTAGGGAGTAGGTCGGGTCAGCTTGACCATGTAGTCTACATATGTGGCGCATATGGTAGCACATGGAGGCAGCCATCTGAGGGATCAGAGACTGTGTTGTACCAACTCAGTTGGCACAGTCTGCTGGATTGCCCAGGTGAAGGGGAATCGCACGGGTTGGCGATTGGCTGGGACAGCCTACCAGAAATTAGTGCTTGTCTTCTCTGTGCATCTTATCTCGCCTGAGCGGGACGCGGAGACCAAGTATGAAATCTGGATCCCATCTCACTAAAAGAGTGTTACTCTTTCGGACTGTTTTACTGGATTTTACAGTCAGTTAAAATAGTGAGAAAAGGAATCATTCTTAAGTCCTGATTGATTCTTAACATTGATACTGACCTTGCTGTTCTTGCATTGTTGTAGATTCCTGCAGCAACGAACACCATGAGCTTCAATGTGCGATCCCTACTGGAAAGGGAGAAGTTTGCTGGGCCGAACTTCTCTGACTGGTTCGGACACCTTAAGATCGTTCTTAAGGCAGAGAGGAAACTGTATGTCCTCGAGACGGCTGTGCCGCCTCAACCCGCTGCGAACGCCGCAAGGGCGGTTCGTGAAGCCTATGATAAGCATGTCAATGATAGCATTGATGTCGCTTGCCTGATGCTAGCGTCTATGACGCCACCGCTGCAGCGTCAGCATGAGGATATGTCGGCTATAGAGATTATAGCGAACCTCAAGATGCTGTATGCTGCACAGGCGAGGACAGAACGCTATAATCTGACGAAGCTGTTCTTTCAGAGCAAACTGGCTGAAGGGAGCCCAGTGGGAGCTCACGTGCTCAAGATGATTGGGCACAAGGAGGCTCTGGAGAAACTGGGGCATACCATCAACCAGGAGCTTGCTGTGGATATTATTCTACAGTCTCTTCCGCCTTCTTTCGATGCGTTCATCATTAACTTTAATATGAACAAAATCGATTGTACTCCGGCAGAGCTGTTGAATATGCTCTTGACTACTGAGGAAACTCTGAAGGGAAAGCCTTCAACCTCTGTCTTATTGGTTCCCTCAAGGAACAAGAAGAAGGGGAAGAAGGGCAAGGCCCCTGTCAAGAATTACAGCAAGGCTCTGAAACAGAAGGTAAAGCGGTCGAAGGACAACAGGTGTTTCCACTGTGGCCAGCTGGGTCACTGGAAAAAGGACTGTAAAGCGCTCCAAGGAGATAAGAGGGGAAGCATCGCTTCTGGCTCAGGTATATATGTGACTGAGGTCATGTTATCTTCTTCTACCATATCATGGGTGTTGGACACTGCATGTGGAGTTCACATTTGTTCAAATGTACAGGAACTCAAGAGAAGAAGGCAGGTGGGACAGCATGAGGTAGACCTACGCGTTGGAAACGGGGCACGGGTTGCTGCTGTTGCTGTAGGAGACTATTTCATTTCTTTACCATCTGGCATTGTATTGGAATTAAACAATTGTTATTTTGTACCCAGTATTACTAAGAATATTATCTCTATTCCTGCTCTTGTCAGGAAAGGATTTGCCTTTGAATGCAATATTTCAAAGTGTGTTTTATCTTGTGATAATATTGTGTATGCAACTGGTTCAAGTAACAATGGGTTGTTCATGTTGGACATGGAAAATTCTATACAAAACATTGATAATAAGAAAGCCAAGTATGCTGATGACAGCACCTTGCTATGGCATAGTCGTTTAGGCCATATTAACGAGAAGCGCATTAAGCGGTTGCATGATCATGGACTGCTGGGATCATTCTCCTATGAGGAGATTGATACATGCAAAGCTTGTTTGATGGGTAAAATGACGAAGTCACCTTTTTCTAATAAAGGTCAAAGGGCTTCAGGTTTACTTGACCTTATACACAGTGATGTGTGTGGGCCATTTAGTAAACATGCCAGAGGTGGCTATCAGTACTTCATTACCTTTACTGATGATTTCAGTAGGTATGGGTATGTCTATTTGATGAGACATAAGAGTGAATCTTTTGACAAGTTCAAAGAGTTCAAAAATGAAGTACAGAATCAGCTAGGCCGAAATATCAAGGCACTTCGCTCAGATCGAGGTGGTGAATACTTGAGTCATGCGTTTACTGACTATCTAAAGGAGTGTGGGATTATCTCACAGCTCACTCCGCCAGGAACACCGCAATGGAATGGTGTGTCCGAGAGGAGAAATAGAACGTTGCTTGATATGGTTCGTTCTATGATGAGTCAGGCTACTCTTCCATACTCCTTTTGGGGTTTTGCACTGGAGACAGCTGCAAAGGTACTAAACCGAGTGCCATCCAAGACAGTTTCAAAGACGCCATATGAGTTATGGTATGGGAAACAGCCGAGCTTGACATTTATCAGGATCTGGGGTTGCGAGGCTTATGTCAAAAAGCTCGCCTCTGGGAAACTGGAGAGCAGATCTGAGAAATGTATCTTTGTCGGTTACCCTAAGGAAACTAAGGGTTATTATTTCTACGATCCCAAAGAGAACAAAGTATTTGTTGCTCGGACGGCCATATTTCTTGAGAAGGAGTTTCTTCTGCAAGAGGCTAGTGGGAGAGAAATAAAGCTGGATGAGATTCCAGAGGAAGGACAAAGTAGTCAAGCACAGTTGGATGTGCCTGAGCCGGTAGATCAGGTTATTGAACAACCTGAAGCTCAAATAACACGGGAACCGCGAAGATCGGGAAGGATCCGTCGACAGCCTGAGCGCTATGACGGAGTCTACATCATTGAAAATGATGAACCCGTTACTTATGCGGATGCGGTCAGTGGACCGGAGTCAGCTAGATGGCTTGAAACTATGCGAGCCGAGATGGACTCCATGTCAGATAACCAGGTCTGGGATTTGGTTGATCCGCCTCCGGGAGTAATCCCTATAGGCTGTAAATGGATCTTCAAGAAGAAGATTGACATGGATGGTAACGTAGTTACCTATAAAGGCAGGCTAGTTGCGAAAGGTTTCAAACAAATCTACGGGTTAGATTATGATGAAACTTTCTCTCCTGTAGCCATGTTTAAGTCTATTCAGATTCTTTTCGCGATAGCAGCATATTATGATTATGAGATCTAGCAGATGGATGTGAAGACAGCTTTCCTTAATGGAAATCTGGATGAGGATGTGTATATGACACAACCTGAAGGTTTCACTAATCCAGCAGATCGTCATAAAATATGCAAGTTAAAGAAGTCTATTTATGGACTGAAACAAGCATCTAGAAGCTGGAACATTCGTTTTGATGAATCAATCTCTGAGTTTGGTTTCATCAAGAACGAAGATGACCCGTGTATATATAAGAGGTTTAGTGGGAGCGTAATTACATTCCTAATCCTCTACGTCGATGATATCTTGATCATTGGAAATGATATTCCTGAAATGCATGCTGTTAAAGCATGGTTAGGAAAATGTTTCCAGATGAAAGATTTGGGAGAAGCAGCCTATGTGTTAGGTGTGAAGATCTACAGGGATAGATCTAAGAGGCTTCTCAGGCTGTGCCAGAGTACTTACATCGATAAAGTCCTGGAGAGATTTCATTTAGAGAATTCTAAACGAGGATATCTTCCAGTCAGACATGGTCTGAATCTTTCGAAGAGTTAGTGTCCACAAACACAGACTGAGAAAGATGAAATGGACAATACGCCTTATGCTTCGGCTATTGGGTCCATTATGTATGCGATGTTATGTACTCGCCCAGACGTCGCTTACGGGTTAAGCATGACCAGTCGATTCCAAAGTAATCCAGGTTTGGCGCACTGGATTGCAGTCAAGAACATTATAAAATATCTGCGGAGGACCAAAGATATGTTCTTGATATATGGTGGTCAGGAAGAACTCAGTATTGAAGGATATACTGACGCTTCGTTCCAGTCGGACCAGGATGATTTCCGATCGCAATCAGGCTATGTTTTTAGCTTGAATGGTGGAGCAGTGGTGTGGAAGAGTTTCAAACAGTCAACTGTTGCTGATTCCACAACAGAAGCCGAGTATGTTGCAGCCTCGGAAGCATCCAAGGAGGCAGTGTGGATTCGTAAGTTCGTGAGAGAACTTGGTGTCGTTCCTTCGAGTGCAGATCCTTTGGTTATCTTCTGTGATAACACTGGAGCAATCGCACAAGCAAAGGAACCACGGTCGCACCAGAAGTCCAAGCACATACAGAGACGGTTTCACTTGATCCGGGAGATCATTGATCGAGGCGAGATCAAAATATGCAAGGTTCATACAGATGACAATCTGGCAGACCCGCTTACCAAGCCTCTGGCGCAGCAGAAGCATGAGAAGCACTGTAATAATATGGGTTTGAGATTTCTCAACCATTAGATTAAGTGCAAGTGGGAGATTGTTGGGGTATGCCCTTAAGGCTAATGTTTGAGGCCTTGGGATTGTATAAGTATCATGTAATAAACTCTTATGTTAATAAAGGCATGGTTATTATTCAGGTTGCTACCTTGTCTGCTGTAATAAGTGTACTTCTGAATAATGTCTCAAAGCTGTTCAGCTAGGCTGACATGCATATGTCCTTAGTCGAGATATCTTGGTGAACATGAGACAGCCTTGATATGATTGAGACTAATATGTGTTCTAATCTTATAGGATGCTTCGAGCATAGAATAAGATGTAGACTCATGGGTACATTGGATGTACTGGACAGACCCTACTAGGATATTCAATTGCTTGTCACAATGTGAATGATCCTTGTAAGCACCAAGTGGCACATGTCCTCTGACTTGAGATCACTTGTGTTTCTAAATGATGATTGTCATTGTCTTGAGGTAGTTCAATATCATTTGAAACATAATGATTATAGACTATCTTGGATG
Source organism: Costus lasius (assembly GCA_027563935.2). Taxonomy (NCBI): domain Eukaryota; kingdom Viridiplantae; phylum Streptophyta; class Magnoliopsida; order Zingiberales; family Costaceae; genus Costus; species Costus lasius. The sequence goes on from CM050454.1 coordinate 27,983,934, forward strand.
GTGAGCTTGAATCAGGTTAGGGCACTAGTGATAGACATAGAATTGCTGTCTCCTTGTTTAAGGAGTGTGATGTTCTAAAGGCCCCCCCTATATGAGATGATTGAGATAGTGTATGGCCATACCCAGATGACTATGTTCATCTGATCTAATCATGCTCATCGTATTGGAGTTACAAGCTTGACCCGCTTGTCCAATAAGAACATCCAGTGGCAAAGGACACATGTATGCCTAGTGAAGTTGATTCACACTTGTGCTGTGGTTTGGGTGAAGTCTTGGAAGACTCTTTCCTTTATATCGGGAGACAGTGATGTGTTGCTAGATACCCCTCACTGATCGTGATAACGAAAGTTATCGTTACCGACATTTAAAGGAAACCCTCAGGGTCGCACAATTTGATGATATGGCTTACTTAAGTCAGATCGTGTGGACTGAATTGTTTGGGTTCAGTTTAAAGGGATAGAGGCTCTGATTGTAAGTGAGATCTGGTCTGATCATGTTTGATTGATTGGGACTTGAGATCAGTAAGCTTCGATCGAGAGTATTGATGCTAGATCGGTGAGATCAAGAGTATCACGAGATCAACGGTTAGATATTGAACCATTGGTTCAATGAGATCTAGACCATGGCTTGGGCTGGTTTAATTTGGTTCTTGAACCAAATTGAAATGGATTGAAGTGGCTTGAACCGGTTCACAAGGGTGAACGCTTGGTTCAAGGGGTTAGGCGTTTTGGTTCGGTAATGGGCGCATAGCTTCATCTCTTCCATTTATGGAAAGTATTGAAGGCGACTTCACCTTAACGCCAAAGCGTTTTGGAACGCTCGACTTCACTCCTCTCTTCTCAATGTTCATCCTTGGAGGTGAGAGCATTCGGACGAGAAGAGGAGGAAGGTTGCTCTCGCCAAGCTTGATCTCCAAATCTCCTTCACGCGACAAGGGATACTTTGGAGCCTTGCTAGCACAAGGGACGTTCAAGGTGTAGGCCTTCTTCTTCTTGTGTGCGATTCCTTTGGAGAAGTTCTCTTTGAACTTTGCTTCCAAGCCGACATCCGATCTATGGCATTGGTATGATCACATTCTTGATCTAATGAAATATTATAGTTGATCATATGAGCACATAAGCGATTGAATTCTTGAAACCCTAGCAAAATGCATGCGCCCCCTTGTTTAGGGTTTTCGGCCCCCCTCTTGAAAGGGGTTTTATCCGCTTGCGCTCCCCCATGAAGGGGACCCTTCAAAAGGGAAGCTCTATTCTCGCCTCTCACCCTTCTCTCTCGACACACTCTTGTGTGGTGACGACTTCAAGTCTCTAGGAGAGGATTCGGCCAAGAAGAAAAACATCTCTTTCCTTCCATACGACAAGCACCTCTTGGAACCTTGCTAGCACAAGGAGCACCAAGGGAGTAGGCGGCTTCTTCATCTTGTGTGCGCATCCTTTGGAGGAGATCCTCTCGCTCTCTGCTTCCAAGACACCATCCAAGAGATGGCGATGGTATGGATCTTTCTCTTCTATACTAGCATTCGAAAGTTGATCATATGATATATTAAGATCTCTTGAAACCCTAGCTTCCCATGCGAATTTTTATATGCGCCTCCCTTAGGGTTTCGGCCCCCTAGATTAAGGGGACTTTCACATGCAAGAAAAGCAGTTATCATAACAACATGTCATATTTGATCATGCAATTATAACAAGCAGATCCCTAATGGACTTAAAGCTCAGCTATTGGTGAAAATTTCATCATTATCCACCCAGTGGATTTGCCTGAAATCATTATTCACTAGCTTGCCTTCTAAAGTAACAATGTTACCTTCCATGTCTATCTTCCTAGAATATTTATTTATAGCCTGTGGGAATTACCCATTTTGGCAGCTCATCCAAGTCCCAGACTTGATTAACAGACATGGAGTCCATTATGGTTCTCATGGCCCTTAGCCATTTCTTGGAATCTGGTCCACCGACCGCTTCCATTTCCTCACAAGTCTTAGGTTCATGCTTGATGAAAAATTCGTCATGCCCAGCATATCGAATCGGTCCAGATTTATGTTATTCCTGTATTACTTGAACCTCAGGTTGACTTTCAACCTGTATGTGAGATTTTGCTCTCCATCTGTGTCTAATTATATTGTGGTTGATTCTGGACCTTGTCCAAATCAAATCTACTCCCACTAGTTTCTTTCAAAAGAAATACTTTCTCAAGAGAGACAGCAGTTTGAGCAACAAATATTTTGTTCTCCATGGGATAGAATTAGCACTCTATAGTGCACCACAAATATATACTTTTGAATCACTGCACATTACATTCCCAATTCCATTGAAGAAATGGGATATTTGCAGTTCGCAACTCAAAAGCTAAATTAGACATTTTCTTATGGAGTAGCAGTACATCTGTTTGCATGGCATCATAGTAGTATATTTGCATGACTATTCAAAGATGGAACCACATCCAATGTGTTCCTTTTCTTTCCTTGAAATTCACCACACAGTGGTGTACTAAGTAAGCTGTGAGATAACTCCACACTTCTTAGGATAGTCATCAAATTCTCCACTAATCATCTTGATCCAATCAAGGTGCTTTGACTCAATACTTCATTTGTGAACTTCTTGGATTTTTCAAAGTTCTTGGGTTGCGTAAGGCATACCCACACCTAATGAAGTATATAACTCCTCTTAGTGCTTATGGGTCCACTTACATTGCTGTGTAATAGATCCAACAAGTCACTACTCCTTCCACCCTTTTCGGTGAAGGCAGCATCTGTCACATTGTTCCTTTGAACTAGGCTCACATGCATAGTCCTGTGAGGACAATGATCCCAATAGTCCATGGACTTTTGGATGTGACCATTGTTCTATGGTTCAAGAGACAATGCTATAAGAGGATGTTTATTGAATCTGATCTTGTGTCACATATAGAACAACAAACTATTGTCAACTGTATCACTTCAATAGAACATCTCAGATTAAAGAAAAATATTATTTATTATTTCAAACTGAATTCCTTTCCAAAAGGAATGATGTTCTAATACATAAGCTGATACATAATAGCAAAGTTCTATATAAAGTCTTCAAGGCAGTGAGATGATATCAACAGCAGCATCCAATGCTCCATGCCTGACCCGAGAGTCGATCCCATCAAGCCTCTTCGTCCTACTTCTTTTGAGCTCCTGCACATGTAAAACATATGTGAGCCTCACATACGGTACCAGTACCCATGAATAAGAAGTAGACAAAAGACCTTGGTAACACAATACCTGAAGCGGATGGATTACATCCCTTCCTCTTTGCCATGCTCTTCTTGGCCATCAATCCTCTTCGAAATACCCATGCATTCCTAGTCTTCCGAAGTATTAGCTTCGAAGATACAGAACCATGGTCTTTCTCAGATTCAGGAACACATTCTGAAGATCCAACAGAACTCTCCTGATCATTGTCTATAGAGCATGGTGTGAAGAGACCTTTGAGATGTATGATTAGATCATAGATCCCCATCTCATCACATTCAACCTTGACCTCTGGGGTCATGCACTCTAAGACAAGAGCAGTGTACTGTGAAGGTCATACCCTAGTTCACATGCGCATCTAGGAGATCTTGCATCGGCGAAAAACTAGGTTTGATAGGATCGAGAGGCAAGATAATATGAGCAACCATAGAAATGCGTTACCATTGCCATTGATCGAGTGGCGACTTGGAAGAAGAAAGGGCGAGCGGCTCTTCTCCAAAGGAAATCGCACACAAGAAGATGATGACTTCTTCCTTGTATTCCTTGTGCTAGCAAAGATCCAAGGAGTCCTAGATCGTGTTTGAGGAGATGTCTTTTCCCTTTTGCTGGCCGAACTTCCTCTTGTCGTGAAGATCATCCACACGAGAGGAGAGGGGTATCTAGCAACACATCACTGTCTCCCGATATGAAGGAAAGAGTCTTCCAAGACTACACCCAAACCATAGCACAAGTGTGAATCCAATTCACTCGGCATACATGTTCCCTTTGCCACTGGACGTTCTTATTGGACAAGCCTGTCAAGCCTGTAATTCCAACATGATGAGAATGGTTAGATCAGATGATCATAGTCATCTGGGTATGGCCATACACTTTCTCAACCATCTCATCCAGGGGGCCCTTTAGAACATCACACTCCAACTAGGAGAGGCAATCCTATATCTATCACCAGTGTCCTAACATGAGTCATGCCCACCATCCAAGATAATCCTTAACCATTATCTTTCAAATGATATTGAACTACCTCAAAACAATGCCAATCATCATTTAGAAACACAAGTGATCTCAAGTCAGAGGGAGTATACCACTTGCTTGCTTATAAGGATTTATTCACATTGTGACAAACAATTGAATATCCTAAGTAGGGTCAGTCCAGTACATCCAATGCACCTATGCGTCTAAATCTTATTCCATGCTCGAAGCATCCTATAAGATTAGAACACATATTAGTCTCAATCATATCAAGGCTGTCTCATGTTCACCAACATATCTCGACTAAGGACAATACTGCATGTCAGCCAAGCTGAAACACCAATGAGACATTATTCAGAAGTATACATACAGCAGCAGATAATGTAACAATCTGAATAACAACAATTGCCTTTATAAACATATACATAGTTTATACATGATACTGATAATAGCCCAAGGCCTCAAACATTAGTCTTAAGGGCATACCCCAACAATCTCCCACTTGCACTTAAACTAATGGTTGAGAAATCTCAAACCCATATTATTACAGTGCTTTTCATGCTTCTGCTGCGCTAGAGGCTTTGTAAGCGGGTCAGCTAGATTGTCATCTGTATGTACCTTGCAGATCTTGATCTCTCCTCGATCTATGATCTCACAGATCAAATGAAACCTTCTTTGTATGTGCTTGGACTTCTGGTGTGACCGTGGTTCCTTTGCTTGTGCAATCGCTCCAGTGTTATCACAGAAGATAACCAGTGGATCTGCACTCGAAGGAACAACACCAAGTTCTTGAATGAACTTACGAATCCACACTGCCTCCTTTGATGCTTCTGAGGCCGCAACATACTCGGCTAGCCTCGGGAAGAGAATCAAGCATTAGGGTTCCTTCACTACTCTTGCGCCACCTCCAAGGTTCATGCGCTAAGTGCAAGGAAGATGCCACCAACTCCTTATCCTCTTCACTCAAAGAGAAGAGGGAGAAGATGAGTTTCGGCCTTGAGGAAGATTAGGGGTTAATTGCGCCACCAAGTCCTTCTCCAAGTCACGCCAAGAGGAGAGGAAGGAGAAGACTTGCGGTCACTTGTTGGAAGAAGGGTTGCGCCACTCTGATGTTGTCGGCCTTTGCCCTTGCTTTCGCCCCTCTATGTTTGTTCACGTCTCCAAGTGTTCATCATCTAGAGAGGGCGACAATGGGTCCTATAAATAGGACTAGAGGCGGTTTGAACAAGGGCTAGGATCATGCCAAGTGTATGGCTATGATGAGGTGTCTTGAAGTAAGGAAAGTCTCCAAGACTTTACCATAAACCTCATTCAACCTATCCATAAAAGTCCAAGCACTATATCAGCCCAAGACATGCCTCAAATGCATGCTTACCATCAAAGGCTAAGTGGCTAGGCGGAACATGAAGAATTCGGCTAGGGTAAGGGTTTGGGTGCATGTAGGGTTCATAAGGAAAGTCTCCAAGACTTTACCATAAACATCTTCCTACTTCTCATATGCGCCCAAGCTCTTTCCAAAAGAGTCCTTAAGCCATATCAGCCTCAAGACTTGCCTTAGAGGCAAGTATTCCATCCAAGGAAGAAGGGCTAGGCGCTCTTTACTTCCATAATGAAGCAAAGGCGCCTCCCTCACCCCATTATGCCCCTAGGCACCAATGGGGTGAGATTTCTCCCCATTATACCCTTTTAAGCCAATTCCTCTTCATGACAACTAATTATTGGGCCTCATTGGATAATGAGCTAGCCCAAACTTCATGGCATAGGTTGATTAAGCCATTGGATCTAATCCAATGCAACCCTAATCCAAATGTGACCAATCTAGGACAATTTCGGGTCAACCTACCAAAAATGAAGTTTGGCTCCAATAACTTTCTTCCAACTCATCAGGCCTATTGGCGCTGATGAAATCTTCCAACTTGATCCAAGTTATCCAATAACTTGATCCTAAGGCTTCTGAATAAAGCAACATCAAGAGTCTATTGCGTGTGACCCCGTAGGATCCATATGACGATGGCAATGATGTAAACATCATAAGTAGTGAGGGGTATCTAGCAACACATCACTACTACCCATGTCATAGGACTTAAGTCATTATGGCAACAACTCCTAACAAGCAACGAGGATTCCTATTGCATTACAGATCCCTTTGCCTAAGCTGATATCCTGCCATTGGATTAGTCTCAAGTTTATTATCCAATGCATTGGTCATGACTCAACAAGTGTGGCCACACTTTCCTGTCATGCACCAATAAGCTGGGGCGCCCCGAGTGGATATCATGCTTCTAATAAGGAAGGGGCAAATCCTACTATTGGTCATCCATGTCTCTACATGACTTATGACATGCCCAATAACAGTCGTTTTGATCTCCCAATTACGGAGAGACGTAAGACTGTATTAAAGCATACCCATCATCAAGTCTAGACATGAATACCTCAAGTCTAAGGATCAATGCAAACCTCTTGCATGTGAGATTGACTTGTTGACTAGACAAGTCAATCCTCACGGTGGATCACTCCAGTGCATCCAATGCACCTGTATGTCTGCGTTACTGTGCCCCGCACATAACCAGCCCATACACCAGTCTCACATGTACCAAAGCTGTCCCATATCTGCTAAGGTACCTTGTCTGGGGATAGCTTATGAGAATGGATCCAATCCAAACTTCTGGGACATTATTTATGCAACTCAATACATCAACGCAGGTAGAGAAGTCTGCATAATAACGACCATGCCCACAAAAATAGTAATAGTTCTATCAAAGTACATTCAAACAATGCCTGACCATGTCAATACATTGGTCTTTAGGGCATTTACACCAACATGTCTATGACTCTGAAAATTGTAAAATGTCCCTAGGGTTTCCCAACAGTGGTATCAGAGGGACTTGCAAGACTCGAACGATGTTTTATGCTTTTCTTTCATGCTCACGTGCCATATCTCTATTTTCGTAAATAGCATGATGCATGGCAAACAATTTTTTTTAAGTAGAAAAAATTAGGGTTTCTTGTTTCTATCATCCTCTCAATCTCTTTTGGATTTTTGGACTATTTTTCTTGTTTGATTTAAAGATTAAAGGCGCACGTAATTTTGTCAAGTAGGACGGGCATTGTGTCTTCGGACTGGCCAAGTCTCTTGATCTGACTAAATTGCCAGCCGAAAGGATCTCTGAAATCATCATGAAAAATAAATCGCAATTAACCAAAAGATTTGTGAGAAGAAGATGAGAAAAAGAGACTAGTTTTATGAAAAAGTAAAATTTTAGATTTTATGTTTTTCATGAGCATGTAGAATTGCATGAGTAAATACCTTGATTGTGCATAATGTTGTGATCATTAGTCAAGCCCCTTTTGCATGCCTGTGATGTATCCTTGTGCGGCCTGCGTGCCATCTTTTTCATTATTTTTGTAAAAATTAAGATGAAGATTAAGGGCTAGGCGCATCCTTCTTGGACCTTGATGCTCGCATCTTGCTTGATGGCGCAAGCATACAAGGTGCCGCATGCAAGTTGGTGCTTGGTTGCTTGGTGGCGCAAGAAAGCTTGGCCAAACCTCTTTTGGTTTGAGAGCTAGCTATCTTGGCCCCTTGCATGGTGGCGCACTTTCCTTGGAGGAAGACCATGGCATTGGCCTAACCTATGGGAACTTTTAAAGTGTACCTCTAGGGTTTGAGAGCTAAACCATGAGAGAAGGACCTTGGAGCCAACCTTGAAGATCAAGCTAGAGGTCGGCTAGGCTAGGTCTAGTTTTTGGGGCTTGAGTTATAGGACAAGAGTTGAACCTCTTTCATGGCATGGATTGGTTCAATGTCTTGAATAGGATATGATCACATCATTCTTTACTGCTTTTATTATTATCTGCAGAAGCATGCCTGTAATGTTTTATCGTTATGTTATCACCGTAGGATTGCATGCCTATAATGATAGACACAAGATAAAACTGAGATGATGAGACCTTAAACAAAAACCCTCAATTAAAATATCAAGTCTAGTAGCCTTCTAACGCGTAGCCCTCACTAAGCTATCGATCAGTGGAGTTGTGAATTGTTTCCCACCCTCGTGGGACACACCCACTTATCTTTAGAAAGTGCATGGTGACAATGGTTTCCCCAGTCCAGTTTTAACCTGGGCGTGCCTTCGCAAGGAAACTCGTTGGCCCTGGGCATAACGGTTAGGAATGGACTTGACTAGATTTTCATGTGTGCTAGGCACATGATGAAACTCTATAGGCATCATTGAGAGGTTAGGATTCATGCTGTATCCAGCCCTCGCTGGACATGAAATGCCTAGACTGTCTCATTAAGGGGAATTGCTTGGAGCAATCGGCCAGCATGCCCACCTTATGAAGCATGGGTCACTTTGTGCATCTCATCCCACCCTCGTGGGACGCAAAGCCTCATGTGGAATGAGGATCCCATCTCACTAGGAAGTCTTAAACTTTTCAATTGACTTTGTGGGTTGTCAAGTCGATTAAAATAGTGGGAGCCATAATCATTTAAAACAAGTCCAGTTTAAATGATTAGGAGTAGTACTAATCTGCTATTTCTTGGTTGTTGTAGAACAATGGCTGTGAACAATGGCAGATGGTCACTGCGATCTACCCTGGAAAGGGATAAGTTGGTTGGATCCAACTTAAAGGATTGGTATATGAACTTGAGAATTGTGCTCAAGCTCGAGAGGAAGCTATATGTCCTTGAGAAGCCAATTCCTAAGCCACTTCCATGCTTGGCCTCAGCGGCTGAGTAGGATGCTTATGATAAGCATCAAGCTGACACTTTGGAGGTTGCACAATTGATGCTAACCAACATGTCGCCCGAGCTTAGAGGGCAATATGAATCTAAGAGTGTCTCTGAAATTATTTATAATCTAAGGCAGCTCTTTGATGCATTGGTTGAGCTCAACCCTCCTAAAGTAGACATTCAGTGTGTTGAGCCCAAAGGCTTAACTAATACATTGATGACAAAGATGGAAAGAGTCAGGAATAATAAGTGCTACTCATGTGGAGGACCACCTCACATGATAAAGGACATAGTACGACTTCAGAATGAGAAGAAGAGAGGCAAGGCTTCGTCTTCATGCTCAGGTATTTATGTTACAGAAGTCAACCTTTCTACTTCTATGTCATGGGTATTGGATACCGCATGTGGAGCTCATATTTGTACAAATATGTAGGGGCTCAAGAAAAGTAGATCGGTGCGGCTTAGAGAGATTGACCTACGCGTTGGAAATGGGGCACAGGTTGCTGCTGTTGCTGTAGGCGTTTTGACTCTCTCCTTGCCTTCTGGACTTCAATTAGAACTAGATAATTGCTTTTGTGTACCTTCACTTACTAAGAACATTGTATCCATTCCTTGCGTAGCAAGAAAAGGATTTAAATTTGAAATAAATAAGAACTCTTGTTCTTTTTCATTTGCAAATATGTTCTATGGGAAGGGCACTTTTGTTGGGGTATGCCCTTAAGGCTAATGTTTGAAGCCTTGGGATTATATCAGTATCATGTATATAAACTCTATGTTTATAAAGGCAATGGTTGTTATTCAGGTTGTTACATCATCTGCTGCAATATGTATACTTCTGAATAATGTCTCAATGCTGTTCAGCTTGGCTGACATGCAGTTTTGTCCTTAGTCGAGATATCTTGGTGAACATGAGACAGTCTTGATATGATTAAGACTAATATGTGTTCTAATCTTATAGGATGCTTCGAGCATGGAATAAGATGTAGACTCATGGGTACATTGGATGTACTGGACAGACCCTACTTGGGATATTCAATTGCTTGTCACAATGTGAATAATCCTTATAAGCAAACAAGTGGCATATTTCCTCTGACTTGAGATCACTTGTGTTTCTAAATGATAATTGGCATTGTTTTGAGGTAGTTCGATATCATTTGAAACATAATGGTTATAGATTATCTTGGATAATGAGCATGAGTCATGTTAGGGCACTAGTGATAGATATAGGATTGCCGTCTCCTTGTTTGGAGTGTGATGTTCTATAGGGGCCCCCTGGATGAGATGATTGAGAAAGTGTATGGCCATACCCAGATGACTATGTTCATCTGATCTAATCATTCTCATCATATTGGAATTACAGGCTTGACACGCTTGTCCAATAAGAACGTCTAGTGGCAAAGGAAACACATATGCCTAGTGAGTTGGGTTCACACTTGTGCTATGGTTTGGGTGTAGTCTTGGAAGACTCTTTCCTTTATATCGGGAGACAGTGATGTGTTGCTAGATACCCCTCACTGATCGTGCTAACGTGAGTTATCGTTACCGACATTTAAAGGAAACCCTTAGGGTCGCACAATTTGATGATATGGCTTACTTAAGTCAGATCGTGTGGACTGAATTGTTCTGGTTCAGTTTAAAGGAGTTTAAACTCTGATTGTAAGTGAGATCTGGTCTGATCATGTTTGATTTATTAGGGCTTGAGATCGGTAAGCTTCGATCGAGAGAATTGATGCTAGATCGGTGAGATCAAGAGCATCAAGAGATGAATGGTTAGATCTTGAACCTTATGGTTTAATTTGATCTAGACCAATGCTTGGCTTAATTTGGTCTTTGAACCAAATCTAATTGAACCGGCTCATCAAGTGAGCGCATGGTTCAATGGGAGATAAAGTGGCGATCGGTTTAATTGTGTAAACGCATGAGCGTTAAGGGGTTTGCTATTTTTGGAAGTTGGTTTTCCAAAATAGAGTAACGCTTCCACGTTTGGGAATAACGCCTCACGTTCGAGGGCATTACTCTTCGCTCACTCGCCTCTTCCTCTTGACGACGCTCCTCTTTCGGTGATCTTCTTCACGCAAAGAGAGGGAGTTCGAAAGCCAAGAAAAGCATCTCATATCCTTCACACGGTTAGGAGACTTGGAGAACTTTGCTAGCACAAAGATCGACAAGGAGTAGGCGATCATACATCTTGTGTGCGCACGCTTTGGAGGAGAGACACATCGCCCTCTTGCTTCCAAGTCGCCATCCAAGAAATGGCATTGGTATGTTTTTCGTTTGATCTATACAAGTTCATGAAGTTGATCATATATTCATGCATGCGATTCCTTAAGAAACCCTAGCTTCCGCTATGCAAAAATATTCTACATGCGCATATTAGGGTTTCGCCCCCTTAGGGGAACCTTCAACTTTGTGCAATGGTCTATATATCTTGGATATGGAAAGTTCTATTTGTAACATAAGTGATAAAAGGACCAAACTGAGTGGTTCAGTTGGTGCTTTCCTATGGCACTGTCGATTAGCCCATATAAACAAGAATCGCATCCAACAACTCCATGCAAATGGATTGTTAGATTCAAGTTCCTTGGAGGAATTTGATACTTGTGAACCTTGTTTATTAGGGAAAATGACAAAGGCGCCCTTCACCAAGATTGGTGAGAGGGCAGAAGGTTTATTAAATCTCATACATACTAATGTGTGTGGGCCCTTCAATAAACAAGCCAGAGGAAGGTACAACTACTTCATTACCTTCACTGATGACTTCACTAGGTATGGCTATGTCTACTTAATGAGACATAAATCTGAATCCTTTGAGAAATTCAAGGAGTTCAAGAATGAAGTAGAGAACCAGCTTGGAAGATCCATTAAAGCTCTTCGATCAGATCTGTAAGTCCCCTAAAGGGGGGGGGGGGGGGGGGCGAAAACCCTATAACTTGCGCATATAAACTTTTCTAGGGTTTTAACAAGATCGCTTGCATGAATATATATGATCAACTTTGATTATGATGCAAAGATCAAGTTAAGATCTTTTACCGTAGCCATGATGAAGGAGGCGACTTGGAAGCAAGAGGGCGAATTGGCTCTCCTCCTAAGAAGACGCACACTAGATGAGAGATGGCTACCTCTTTGGACGTTCCTTGTGCTAGCAAGGATCTCCAAATTTCCTTGTCGTGTGAAGAAGATGAGATGAATCCTCTTGATGGCCTATCCTCTTTTTCTTTCGTCAAGGAAGAAGACACCACGATGATAGCTTCACAACTCGAGAAGGGGGCGAACACGTTACAACATGGAGACATTTTTCCTTTTTTGAAAACCGAACTCCAAAAATAGCAAGTCTTCAAAGCTTCATGCGTTCACCTCAAGTGAACCATCGAAACTCCCCTCCTCATTGAACCATACATTCACATAGGTGAATGGATTCAATTGCAATCGGTTCAAAAGGATTTGGTACAAAGACCAAATCAAACCAAGCCAAGCCATGGTCTAAATCTATATGAACCATGAAGGTTCAAGATCTAACCGTTCATCTCTAGATGCACTTGATCTCACCGATCTAGCATCACTACTCTCGATGGAAGCTTACCGATCTCAAGCCCTAATCAATCAAACATGATCAGACCAGATCTCACTTACAATCAGAGTTTAAACTCCTTTAAACTGAACCAAAACAATTCAGTCCACACGATCTAACTTAAGTAAGCCATATCATCAAATTGTGCGACCCTGAGGGTTTCCCTTAAATGTCGGTAACGATAACTTACGTTATCACGATCAGTGAGGGGTATCTAGCAACACATCACTGTCTCCCGATATAAAGGAAAGAGTCTTCCAAGACTACACCCAAACCATAGCACAAGTGTGAATCCACTTCACTAGACATACATGTTTCCTTTGCCACTGGATGTTCTTATTGGACAAGCGTGTCAAGCTTGTAACTCCAAAATGATGAGCATGATTAGATCAGATGAACATAGTCATTTGGGTATGGCCATACACTTTCTCAATCATCTCATCCAGGGGGCCCCTTTAGAACATCACTCTCCTAAACAAGGAGACGGCAATCCTTTATCTATCACTAGTGTCCTAACCTGACTCATGATCATTATCCAAGATAGTCTATGACCATTATGTTTCAAATGATATTGAACTACCTCAAAACAATGACAATCATCATTTATAAACACAAGTGATCTCAAGTCAGAGGAAGTATGCCACTTGTTCACATACAAGGATTATTCACATTGTGACAAGTAATTGAACATCCTAGTAGGGTCTGTCCAGTACATGCAATGTACCTATGAGTCTACATCTTATTCCATGCTCGAAGCATCCTATAAGATTAGAACACATATTAGTCTCAATCATATCAAGGCTGTCTCATGTTCACCAAGATATCTCGACTAAGGACAATACTGCATGTCAGCCAAGCTGAACAGCATTGAGACATTATTCAGAAGTGTACATATTGCAGCAGATGATGTAACAAACTGAATAACAACCATTGCCTTTATAAACATAAGAGTTTATACATGATACTGAAAGAATCCCTAGGCCTCAAACATTAGCCTTAAGGGCATACCCCAACAATCTCCCACTTGCACTTAATCTAATGGTTGAGAAATCTCAAACCCATATTATTACAGTGCTTCTCATGCTTCTGCTGCGCCAGAGGCTTAGTAAGCGGGTCTGCCAGATTGTCATCTGTATGAACCTTGCAGACCTTGATCTCTCCTCGATCAATGATCTCCCGGATCAAGTGAAACCGTCTCTGTATGTGCTTGGACTTCTGGTGCGACCGTGGTTCCTTTGCTTGTGCTATTGCTCCAGTGTTATCACAAAAGATAACCAAAGGATCTGCACTCGAAGGAACAACACCAAGTTCCTGAATGAACTTACGAATCCACACTGCCTCCTTAGATGCTTCTGAGGCTGCAACATACTCGGCTTCTGTTGTAGAATCAGCAACAATAGATTGTTTGAAACTTTTCCACACCACCACACCTCCATTAAAGCTAAAAACATAGCCTGATTCCGATCGGAAATCATCCTGGTCAGATTGGAACGAAGCGTCAGTATATCCTTCAATACTGAGTTCTTCCTGACCACCATACACCAAGAACATATCTTTGGTCCTCCGCAGATATTTTAAAATGTTCTTGACTGCAATTCAGTGTGCCTGACCTGGATTACTTTGGAATCGACTGGTCACGCTTAACCCGTAAGCGACGTCTGGGCGAGTACACAACATCGCATACATAATGGACCCAATAGCCGAAGCATAAGGCGTTTTGTCCATTTCATCTTTCTCAGTCTGTGTTTGCGGACACTGACTCTTTGAAAGATTCAGACCAAGTCTGACTGGAAGATATCCTCTATTAGAATTCTCTAAATGAAATCTCTCCAGGACTTTATCGATGTAAGTACTCTGGCACAGCCCGAGAAGCCTCTTAGATCTATCTCTGTAGATCTTCACACCTAATACATAGGCTGCTTCTCGTAAATCTTTCATCTGGAAACATTTCCTTAACCATGCTTTAACGGCATGTAGTTCAGGAATATCGTTTCCAATGATCAAGATATCATCGACATAGAGGACTACGAAAGTAATCACGCTCCCACTAAACCTCTTATACACACACGGGTCATCTTCATTCTTGATGAAACCAAATTCACAGATTGATTCATCAAAACGAATATTCCAGCTTCTAGATACTTGCTTAAGTCCATAAATGGACTTCTTTAACTTGCATATTTTATGACGATCTGATGGATTAGTGAAACCTTCAGGTTGTGTCATATACACATCCTCATCCAGATTTCCATTAAGGAAAGCGGTCTTCACATCCATCTGCCAGATCTCATAATCGTAATATGCTGCTATCGCAAGAATAATCCGAATAGACTTGAACATGGCTATAGGAGAGAAAGTTTCATCATAATCTATCCCGTAGATTTGTTTGAAACCTTTCGCAACTAGCCTGCCTTTATAGGTAACCACGTTACCATCCATGTCAATCTTCTTCTTGAAGATCCATTTACAGCCTATAGGGATTACTCCCGGAGGCGGATCAACCAAATCCCAGACTTGGTTATCTGACATGGAGTCCATCTCGGCGCGCATAGCTTCAAGCCATCTCGCTGATTCCGGTCCACTGACCGCATCCGCATAAGTGAGGGGTGTTGGGTCCCTTTCAAGAGGGAGCGAAACCCTAATAGGTCCCCTTCAAGGGGGAGCGAAAACCCTAAATGGTGGCGCATAAATCTTTGCAAGCGGAAGCAAGGGTTTTCATAGATCTTTCGCAAGAACATATAATCAACTTGATGAAGTTTAGATCCTTACCATAGCCATGAAGAAGATGGCGACTTGGAAGTGAGAGAACAAGAGAGGTCTCCTCCAAATTGTCGCACACAAAAGGATTGATGACTTGCTCCTTGGATGCTCCTTGTGCTAGCAAGGATCTCCAAGATGTCCTTGATCGAATGAAGGAAAAAGATGGTGTCTTGCTTGGCCGAACTTCTCGTCTACAACACCTTCAACCCCTTGCGTCTCGTCGAGAGAGAGGAGCCGAATGTTGAATGAGGCGTTAAACCACACATTGAACGTGGAGACGTTTTCATTTTTGGACTTTCCAAAAATAGCAACCGAAACCGTTGAAGCGTTTTGCGTTCACATCAAGTGAACCAAACGATCATCCCACTCCATGTGGACCATGCGCTCACACTTGAGCCGGTTCACATGTCAATGGTTCATTGGTCAAACCAAATCAGCCCAAGCAATAGTCTAGACATTATCAAACCCAATGGTTCAATGATCTAACCGTCCATCCCTCGATGCTCTTGATCTCACCGATCTAGCATCAATACTCTCGATCGAAGCTTACCGATCTCAAGCCCTAATCAATCAAACATGATCAGACTAGATCTCACTTACAATCAGAGTTTAAACTCCTTTAAACTGAACCAAAACAAATCAGTCCACACGATCTAACTTAAGTAAGTCATATCATCAAATTGTGCGACCCTGAGGGTTTCCTTTAAATGTCGGTAACGATGACTTGCGTCATCACGATCAGTGAGGGGTATCTAGCAACACATCACTGTCTCCCGATATAAAGAAAAGAGTCTTCCAAGACTACACCCAAACCATAGCACAAGTGTGAATCAAACTCACAAGGCATACATGTTTCCTTTGCCACTGGATGTCCTTATTGGACAAGCGTGTCAAGCCTGTATCTCCAATATGATGAGCATGATTAGATCAGATGAACATAGTCACCTGGGTATGGCCATACACTTTCTCAATCATCTCATAGGGGGGCCCCATTAGAACATCACACTCCTTAAACAAGGAGACGGCAATCCTTTATCTATCACTAGTGCCCTAACCTGACTCAAGCTCACTATCCAAGATAGTCTATAATCATTTTATTTCAAATGATATTGAACTACCTCAAAACAATGACAATCATCATTTAGAAACACAAGTGATCTCAAGTCAAAGAACATGTGCCACTTGCAGCATTCAAGCATTATTCACATTGTGACAAACAATTGAATATCCTAGTAGGGTCTGTCCAGTACATCCAATGTACCCATGAGTCTATATCTTATTCCATGCTCGAAGCATCCTATAAGATTAGAACACATATTAGTCTTAACCATATCAAGGCTGTCTCATGTTCACCAAGATATCTCGACTAAGGACATATAGCATGTCAGCCTAGCTGAACAGCTTTGAGACATTATTCAGAAGTACACTTATTACAGCAGACAAGGTAACAACCTGAATAACAACCATGCCTTTATAAACATAAGAGTTTATACATGATACTGTTACAATCCCAAGGCCTCAAACATTAGCCTTAAGGGCATACCCCAACAATCTCCCACTTGCACTTAATCTAATGGTTGAGAAATCTCAAACCCATATTATTACAGTGCTTTTCATGCTTCTGCTGCGTCAGAGGCTTGGTAAGCGCGTCTGCCAGATTGTCATCTGTATGAACCTTGCAGATTTTGATCTCGCCACGATCTATGATCTCCCTGATCAAATGAAACCGTCTCTGTATGTGCTTGGACTTCTGGTGCGACCGTGGTTCCTTTGCTTGTGCGATTGCTCCAGTGTTATCACAGAAGATAACCAAAGGATCAGCACTCAAAGGAACAACACCAAGTTCTCTCACGAACTTACGAATCCACACTGCCTCCTTGGATGCTTCCGAGGCTGCAACATACTCGGCTTCTGTTGTGGAATCAGCAACAGTTGACTGTTTGAAACTCTTCCACACCACTGCTCCACCATTCAAGCTAAAAACATAGCCTGATTGCGATCGGAAATCATCCTGGTCAGACTGGAACGAAGCGTCAGTATATCCTTCAATACTGAGTTGTTCCTGACCACCATACATCAAGAACATATCTTTGGTCCTCCGCAGATATTTTAAAATGTTCTTGACTGCAATCCAGTGTGCCTGACCTGGATTACTTTGGAACCGACTGGTCACGCTTAACCAATAAGCGACGTCTGGGCGAGTACACAACATCGCATACATAATGGATCTAATAGCCGAAGCATAAGGCGTATTGTCCATTTCATCTTTCTCAGTCTGTGTTTGTGGACACTGACTCTTTGAAAGATTCAGACCATGTCTGACTGGAAGATATCCTCTTTTATAATTCTCTAAATGGAATCTCTCCAGGACTTTATCGATGTAAGTACTCTGGCACAGCCCGAGAAGCCTCTTAGATCTATCCCTGTAGATCTTCACACCTAATACATAGGCTGCTTCTCCCAAATCTTTCATCTGGAAACATTTCCTTAGCCATGCTTTAACAGCATGCATCTCAGGAATATCGTTTCCAATGATTAAGATATCATCGATGTAGAGGACTAGGAAAGTAATTACGCTCCCACTAAACCTCTTATATACACACGGGTCATCTTCGTTCTTAATGAAACCAAACTCAGTGATTGATTCATCAAAACGAATATTCCAGCTTCTCGATGCTTGTTTGAGTCCATAAATGGACTTCTTTAACTTGCATATCTTATGACGATCTGATGGATTAGTGAAACCTTCAGGTTGTGTCATATACACATCCTCATCCAGATTTCCGTTAAGGAAAGCTGTCTTCACATCCATCTGCCAGATCTCATAATCATAATATGCAGCTATCGCGAGAAGAATCCGAATAGACTTGAACATGGCTACAGGAGAGAAAGTTTCATCATAATCTATCCCGTAGATTTGTTTGAAACCTTTCGCAACTAGCCTGCCTTTATAGGTAACTATGTTACCATCCATGTCAATCTTCTTCTTGAAGATCCATTTACAGCCTATAGGGATTACTCCTGAAGGCGGATCAACCAAATCCCAGACTTGGTTATCTGACATGGAGTCCATCTCGGCTCGCATAGCTTCAAGCCATCTAGCTGACTCCGGTCCACTGACCGCATCTGCATAAGTGAGGGGTTCATCATTATCAATGATGTAGACTCCGTCATAGCGCTTAGGCTGTCGACGGATCCTTCCCGATCTTCGCGGTTCCCGTGATGTCTGAGCCTCAAGTTGTTCAATAACCTGCTCTACCGGCTCAGGCTCATCCAACTGTGCTTGACTACTTTGTCCTTCCTCTGGATTCTCATCCAGCTTTATTTCTCTCCCACTGGCCTCTTGCAGAAGAAACTCCTTCTCAAGAAATATGGCCGTCCGAGCAACAAATACCTTGTTCTCTTTGGGATCGTAGAAATAATAACCCATAGTTTCCTTAGGGTAACCGACAAAAATACATTTCTCAGATCTGCTCTCCAGTTTCCCAGAGGCGAGCTTTTTGACATAAGCCTCGCAACCCCAGATCCTGATAAACGTCAAGCTCGGCTGTTTCCCATACCATAACTCATATGGAGTCTTTGAAACTGCCTTGGATGGCACTCGGTTTAGTACCTTTGCAGCTGTTTCCAGTGCAAATCCCCAAAAGGAGTATGGAAGAGTAGCCTGACTCATCATCGAACGAACCATGTCAAGTAACGTTCTATTTCTCCTCTCGGACACACCATTCCATTGCGGTGTTCCTGGCGGAGTGAGCTGTGAGATAATCCCACACTCCTTTAGATAGTCAGTAAATGCATGACTCAAGTATTCTCCACCTCGATCAGAACGAAGTGCCTTGATATTTCGGCCTAGCTGATTCTGTACTTCATTCTTGAACTCTTTGAACTTGTCAAAAGATTCACTCTTATGTCTCATCAGATAGACATAACCATACCTACTGAAATCATCAGTAAAGGTAATGAAGTACTGATAGCCACCTCTGGCATGTTTACTAAATGGCCCACACACATCACTGTGTATAAGGTCAAGTAAACCTGAAGCCCTTTGACCTTTGTTAAGAAAAGGAGACTTCGTCATTTTACCCATTAAACAAGCTTTGCATGTATCAATCTCCTCATAGGAGAATTATCCCAGCAGTCCATGATCATGCAACCGCTTAATGCACTTCTTGTTAATATGGCCTAAACGACTATGCCATAGCAAGGTGCTGTCATCAGCATACTTGGCTTTCTTATTATCAATGTTTTGTATAGAATATTCCATGTCCAACATGAATAACTCATTGTTAATTGAACCAGTAGCATAAACAATATTATCATAAGATAAAATACACTTTGAAATATTGCATTCAAAGGAAAATCCTTTCCTGACAAGAGCAGGAATAGAGATAATATTTTTAGTAATACTGGGAACAAAATAACAACTTTTAATTCTAATACAACGCCAGATGGTAATGAGATGTAATAATCCCCTACAGCAACAGCAGCAACCCGTGCCCCGTTTCCAACTCGTAGGTCCACCTCATGCTGTCCCACCTGCCTTCTTCTCTTGAGTTCCTGTACATTTGAACAAATGTGAACTCCACATGCAGTGTCCAACACTCATGATATAGAAGAAGAAGATATCATGACTTCAGTCACAAATATACCTGAGCCAGAAGCGATGCTTCCCCTCTTATCTCCTTGGAGCGCTTTACAGTCCTTTTTCCAGTGACCCAGCTGGCCACAGTGGAAACACCTGTATTCCTTTGACCGCTTAACCTTTTGTTTCAGAGCCTTGTTGTAGTTCTTGACTGGGGCTTTGCCCTTCTTCCCCTTCTTCTTGTTCCTGGAAGGAACCATTAAGACAGAGGTTGAAGGCTTTCCCTTCAGAGTCTCCTCCGTAGTCAAGAGCATATTCAGCAGCTCTGCCGGAGTACAATCGATTTTGTTCATATTAAAGTTAATTATGAACGCATCGAAAGAGGGCGGGAGAGACTGGAGAATAATGTCTACAGCAAGCTCCTGATTGATGGTATGCCCCAGTTTCTCTAGAGCCTCCTTGTGCCCAATCATCTTGAGCACGTGAGCTCCCACTGGGCTCCCCTCAGCCAGTTTGCTCAGAAAGAAAAGCTTTGTCAGATTATAGCGTTCTGTCCTCGCCTGTGTAGCATACAGCATCTTGAGGTTTGCTATAATTTCTATAGCAGACATATCCTCATGCTGGCACTGCAGCGGTGGCATCATAGACGCTAGCATCAGGCAAGCGACGTCAATGCTATCATTGACATGCTTTTCATAGGCATCACGAACCGCCCTTGCGGCGTTCGCAGTGGGTTGAGGCGGCACTGCCGTCTCGAGGACATACAGTTTCCTCTCTGCCTTAAGAACAATCTTAAGGTGTCCGTACCAGTCTGAGAAGTTTGGCCCAGCAAACTTCTCCCTTTCCAGTGGGGATCGCACATTGAAGCTCATGGTGTTCGTTGCTGCAGGAATCTACAACAATGCAAGAACAGCAAGGTCAGTATCAATGTCTAGAATCAATCCAGGACTTAAGAAAGATTCTTTTCTCACTATTTTATCTGACTGAAAAATCCATTAAAACAGTCCGAAAGAGTAGCATTCTTTTAGTGAGATGGGATCCAGATTTCATACTTGGTCTCCGCGTCCCGCTCAGGCGAGATAAGATGCACAGAGAGTACAAGCACTAATTTCTGGTAGGCAGTCCCTGCCAATCACCAACCCGTGTGATTCCCCTTCATCTGGGCAATCCAGCAGACTGTGCCAACTGAGTTGGTACAACACAGTCTCTGATCCCACAGATGGCTGCCTCCATATAGCTAACATATGCCCCCATATGTAGCCTACATGGTCAAGCTGACCCGACCTACTCCCTGGACCACCACGTGCTATGCTGAGCAACGAGAAGCGATAAATCCCTTCTCTGTAACACGCAGGTGTAATCCCGCACCGTCTGAAGATAGATGGACGTGCCCACTGAGTGGGTACAACACGGCTCCAACGATAGTCAGAACAGTGAGGTTTCGCGTCAGAAGGCTTTACGAGCTTGATATTTTAGCGTTGGATTTTAACGGTCTTTTATCTTCTTAACTATCATGCAATTCCTATGGTGATAGCAGAAGATAAACTCATGCAGTTCTAATTATATAAGCAATAAAAAGAAAGCATAGATCTTATGTGGTAAAAGCCCATAGCCTAAGTAAGACCTTAACCTAATTTAAGTCTTCACTTGCTTTTCTTGGGTCTTTTGCCTCTCATCTGGTCCAACCCAGGGCCCTAGCGCCAAGAGCAGCTCAGGTGCGCCACCAGCTGAATGCGCTTCATTGCCATGTGTGCATTGAATACTTGTCTGATTAAATTACAATTCAATCTATCTAGACAAGATTGACTCGCAGGTCAATTACATTTTATAAATTAAATACAATGTGATTCGCAGATCACAAATAAATATTAATTTATAACTAACCAGGCTCGCAGGCCCCAGCACAGCACACATTAAAGGGCAACCCACATAAGATGAAATAAACAGGCATATGGCATCAATCAACATGTGATCCATTACAAAGAAAATAAACTTTTGAAAACCCATTGGCATCAATTTTACTTTTCTAATCTGCCCTACAACCTTACAACGGTCCATTGATGGGGATCCACTCATCTTATCTAGTTAGATCCATGCCCTTGCATGCACCAAGTCCTAACTGACTCGAGTTGACCTAATGGTTAACCATGCATGCGCCAAGGGCTGAACAACCTTCAAGAGTTCTGGCAAGCGGGTGTGACCCCGGGCCTAACTCAAGAGTGTTCACTGGTTGTCTCAACCAGACCTCGCTACACGCCTTTGATGCAGTCGACCTATAGCCACCTCGTGCTTGCGCACAGGTGCCATCTGGTCGACCCATCTAGGCTGTCAGATGGTCTGATCAGACTAGTTTGATCTATACTAGTTGATGCTTTCAACCCCATCAACCCGTCTAAGGGTTTACAATAGGTGCAGCTTAGATCTAATGGGGCGCGCAAGTGATATTTGTTTTGATAAACACAAACACAATAACAAGTGCCAACTTACATGCGCCAACATAACAAAATATTCTCATGTGAAGTTTCAGCATGCAACTTAGATCTAAGCATACATTTACATGCGCAAACATGGATCACAAAAATATATCAAGCAATCATATTAACATGCTGTAACCGCATGCTCTGATACCAATTGTTGGGTCCCTTTCAAGAGGGAGCGAAACCCTAATAGGTCCCCTTCAAGGGGGAGCGAAAACCCTAAATGGTGGCGCATAAATCTTTGCAAGCGGAAGCAAGGGTTTTCATAGATCTTTCACAAGAACATATGATCAACTTGATGAAGTTTAGATCCATACCATAGCCATGAAGAAGATGGCGACTTGGAAGCGAGAGAACAAGAGAGGTCTCCTCCAAATTGTCACACACAAAAGGATTGATGACTTGCTCCTTGGATGCTCCTTGTGCTAGCAAGGATCTCCAAGATGTCCTTGATCGAATGAAGGAAAAAGATGGTGTCTTGCTTGGCCGAACTTCTCGTCTACAACACCTTCAACCCCTTGCGTCTCGTCGAGAGAGAGGAGCCGAATGTTGAATGAGGCGTTAAACCACACATTGAACGTGGAGACGTTTTCATTTTTGGACTTTCCAAAAATAGCAACCGAAACCGTTGAAGCGTTTTGCGTTCACATCAAGTGAACCAAACGATCATCCCACTCCATGTGGACCATGCGCTCACACTTGAGCCGGTTCACATGTCAATGGTTCATTGGTCAAACCAAATCAGCCCAAGCAATAGTCTACACATTATCAAACCCAATGGTTCAATGATCTAACCGTCCATCCCTCGATGCTCTTGATCTCACCGATCTAGCATCAATACTCTCGATCGAAGCTTACCGATCTCAAGCCCTAATCAATCAAACATGATCAGACTAGATCTCACTTACAATCAGAGTTTAAACTCCTTTAAACTGAACCAAAACAAATCAGTCCACACGATCTGACTTAAGTAAGTCATATCATCAAATTGTGCGACCCTGAGGGTTTCCTTTAAATGTCGGTAACGATGACTTGCGTCATCACGATCAGTGAGGGGTATCTAGCAACACATCACTGTCTCCCGATATAAAGAAAAGAGTCTTCCAAGACTACACCCAAACCACAGCACAAGTGTGAATCAAACTCACAAGGCATACATGTTTCCTTTGCCACTGGATGTCCTTATTGGACAAGCGTGTCAAGCCTGTATCTCCAATATGATGAGCATGATTAGATCAGATGAACATAGTCACCTGGGTATGGCCATACACTTTCTCAATCATCTCATAGGGGGGCCCCATTAGAACATCATACTCCTTAAACAAGGAGACGGCAATCCTTTATCTATCACTAGTGCCCTAACCTGACTCAAGCTCACCATCCAAGATAGTCTATAATCATTTTATTTCAAATGATATTGAACTACCTCAAAACAATGACAATCATCATTTAGAAACACAAGTGATCTCAAGTCAAAGAACATGTGCCACTTGCAGCATTCAAGCATTATTCACATTGTGACAAACAATTGAATATCCTAGTAGGGTCTGTCCATTACATCCAATGTACCCATGAGTCTACATCTTATTCCATGCTCGAAGCATCCTATAAGATTAGAACACATATTAGTCTTAACCATATCAAGGCTGTCTCATGTTCACCAAGATATCTCGACTAAGGACATATAGCATGTCAGCCTAGCTGAACAGCTTTGAGACATTATTCAGAAGTACACTTATTACAGCAGACAAGGTAACAACCTGAATAACAACCATGCCTTTATAAACATAAGAGTTTATACATGATACTGTTACAATCCCAAGGCCTCAAACATTAGCCTTAAGGGCATACCCCAACTTGGTTATCTGACATGGAGTCCATCTCGGCGCGCATAGCTTCAAGCCATCTCGCTGATTCCGGTCCACTGACCGCATCCGCATAAGTGAGGGGTTCATCATGATCAATGATGTAGACTCCGTCATAGCGCTCAGGCTGTCGACGGATCCTTCTCGATCTTCGCGGTTCCCGTTATATCTAAGCCTCAGGTTGTTCAATAACCTGTTCTACTGGCTCATGCTCATCCAACTGTGCTTGACTACTTTGTCCTTCCTCTAGATTCTCATCCAGCTTTATTTCTCTCCCACTGGCCTCTTGCAGAAGAAATTCCTTCTCAAGAAAAATGGCCGTCCGAGCAACAAATACCTTGTTCTCTTTGGGATCGTAGAAATAATAACCCTTAGTTTCCTTAGGGTAACCGACAAAGATACATTTCTCAGATCTGCTCTCTAGTTTCCCAGAGGCGAGCTTTTTGACATAAGCCTCGCAACCCCAGATCTTAATAAATGTCAAGCTCGGCTGTTTCCCATACCATAACTCATATGGAGTCTTTGAAACTGCCTTGGATGGCACTCGGTTTAGTACCTTTGCAGCTGTTTCCAGTGCAAATCCCCAAAAGGAGTAAGGTAGAGTAGCCTGACTCATCATTGAACGAACCATATCCAATAAGGTTCTGTTTCTCCTCTCGGACACACCATTCCATTGCGGTATTCCTGGTGGAGTGAGCTGTGAGATAATCCCACACTCCTTCAGATAGTCAGTAAACTCTCGACTTAGGTATTCTCCACCTCGATCTGAGCAAAGTGCCTTGATATTTCGGCCTAGCTGATTCTGTACTTCATTTTTTAATTCTTTGAACTTGTCAAAAGATTCACTTTTATGTCTCATTAGATAGACATATCCATACCTACTGAAATCATCAGTAAAGGTAATGAAGTATGAATAGCCACCTCTAGCATGTTTACTAAATGGCCCACACATATCACTGTGTATAAGGTCAAGTAAACCTGAAGCCCTTTGACCTTTGTTAGGAAAAGGAGCCTTCATCATTTTACCCATTAAACAAGCTTTGCATGTATCAATCTCCTCATAGGAGAATGATCCTAGCAGTCCATGATCATGCAACCGCTTAATGTGTTTCTTGTTAATATGGCCTAAACGACTATGCCATAGCAAGGTGCTATTATCAGCATACTTGGCTTTCTTATTATCAATATTTTGTATAGAACATTCCATGTCCAACATGAATAATCCATTGTTAATTGATCCAGTAGCATAAACAATATTATCTAAAGAAATAACACACTTTAAAATATTGCATTCAAAGGAAAACCCTTTCCTGACAAGAGCAGGAATAGAGATAATATTTTTCGTTATGCTAGGTACAAAGTAACAATTGTTCAGTTCTAATACAAGTCCAGATGGTAATGAGATGTGATATTCTCCTACAGCAACAGCAGCAACCCGTGCCCTGTTTCCAACTCGTAGGTCCACCTCATGCTGTCCCACCTGTCTTCTTCTCTTGAGTTCCTGCACATTTGAACAAATGTGAACTTCACATGCAGTGTCCAACACCCATGAAATAGAAGAAGAAGATATCATGACCTCAGTCACAAAAATACCTGAGCCATAAGCGATGCTTCCCTTCTTGTCTCCTTGGAGCGCTTTACAGTCCTTTTTCCAGTGACCCAGCTGGCCACAATGGAAACATCTGTATTCCTTCGACCGCTTAACCTTTTGTTTCAGAGCCTTGTTGTAGCTCTTGACAGGGGCTTTGCCCTTCTTCCCCTTCTTCTTGTTCCTGGAAGGAACCATCAAGATAGAGGTTGAAGGCTTTCCCTTTAGAGTCAACTCTGTAGTCAAGAGCATGTTCAGTTACTCTGCCGGGGTACAGTCGATCTTGTTCATATTGAATTAATAATGAACGGATCGAAAGAGGCCGGGAGAGACTGAAGAATGATGTCTACAGCAAGCTCCTGATTGACGGTGTGTCCCAGTTTCTCTAGAGCCTCCTTGTACCCAATCATCTTGAGTACGTGAGCTCCCACTGGACTCCCTTCAGTCTGTTTGCTC
Organism: Costus lasius; assembly: GCA_027563935.2. Classification (NCBI taxonomy): domain Eukaryota; kingdom Viridiplantae; phylum Streptophyta; class Magnoliopsida; order Zingiberales; family Costaceae; genus Costus; species Costus lasius. Next base: position 28,010,151 of record CM050454.1, read on the forward strand.
TGAAAGAAAAGCTTAGTCAAATTGTAGCCTTCAGTCCTAGCCTGTGCAGCATACAGCAACTTGAGGTTTGCTATAATTTCTATAGCAGATAGATCCTCATGTTGACGTTGCAGCTCTGGCGTCATAGACGCAAGCATCAGGCAAGCGACATCAATGCTATCATTGACATGCTTTTCATAGGCTTCCTGAACCGCCCTTGCGGCGTTCGGAGCGGGTTGAGGCGGTATAGCCGTCTCGAGGACATACTGTTTCCTCTCAGCCTTAAGAACAATCTTAAGGTGTCCGTACCAGTCTGAGAAGTTTGGCCCAGCAAACTTCTCCCTTTCTAGTAGGGATCACACATTGAAATTCGTGGTGTTCGTTGCTGCAGTAATCTACAACAATGCAAGAACAGCAAGGTCAGTATCAATGTTTAGAATCAATCCAGGACTTAAGAAAGATTCTTTTCTCACTATTTTATCTGGCTGAAAAATCCAGCAAAACAGCCCGAAAGAGTAAAACTCTTTTAGTGAGATGGGATCCAGATTTCATACTTGGTCTCAGCGTCCCGCTCAGGCGAGATAAGATGCACAGAGAGTACAAGCACTAATTTCTGGTAGGCAGTCCCTGCCAATCGCCAACCCGTGCGATTCCCCTTCATCTGGGCAATCCAGCAGACTGTGCCAACTGAGTTGGTACAACACAGTCTCTGATCCCACAGATGGCTGCCTCCATATAGCTCACATATGCTCAGTATGTAGCCTACATGGTCAAGCTGACCTGACCTACTCCCTGGACCACCACGTGCTATGCTGAGCAACGAGAAGCGATAAATCCCTTCTCTGTAGCACGCAGGTGTAATCACACACCGTCTGAAGATAGATGGGTGTGCCCACTGAGTGGGTACAACACGGCCCCAACGATAGTCAGAACAGTGAGGTTTCGCGCCAGAAGGCTTACGTGCTTGATATTTTAACGTTGGATTTTAACGGTCTTTTATCTTCTTACTATCATTCAAGTCCTATGGTGATAGCAGAAGAAAAATCATGCAGTTCTAATTATATAAACAATAAGTAGAAAGCATGCTGATCTTATGTGGTAAAAGCCCATTAAGCCTAGGTTAGACCTTAAGTTAACTTAAGTCTTCACTTGAGCTCTTCTTGGGTTTTTGGCCCAGCCCAGGGCCCTAGCGCCCCACTGCAGCTCAGGTGCGCTCACCAGGTAAATGCACCTGTCCTAGGGTCGAACCCTAGACCTCCCACCTGGTCAAGCCACTGCTGCATGCGCCTCTGCCATGTGTGCTCTGTGCTCTTGTCTGATTAAAATTACAATTTAATCTATCTAGACAAGATTGACACGCAGGTCAATAACACAATTAATTAAAATGTGATGCGCAGATCACAATAATAATAATTTACAATTAAATCCAGGCTCGCAGGCCCCAGCACAGCACACATTAAAAGGGCAACCCACATAAGATGAAATAGACACTCATCATGGTATTCAACCAACATGTGATCCAATAACAAAATAAAATTTTTGAAAAACCCATTGGAATCAATTTTATTTTTCTTATGTGCCCTACTACCTTACAACGGTCCATTAATAGGGATCCACTCATCATGTCTAGTCAGATCCACTGCCCTTGCATGCACCAAGTCCTAACTGACTTGAGTTGATGTTGGGGTATGCCCTTAAGGCTAATGTTTGAGGCCTTGGGATTCTTTCAGTATCATGTATAAACTCTTATGTTTATAAAGGTGATGGTTGTTATTCAGTTTGTTACATTGTCTGCTGCAATAAGTGTGCTTCTGAATAATGTCTCAATGCTGTTCAGCTAGGCTGACATGCTCTATGTCCTTAGTCGAGATATCTTGGTGAACATGAGACAGCCTTGATATGATTGAGACTAATATGTGTTCTAATCTTATAGGATGCTTCGAGCATGGAATAAGATGTAGACTCATGGGTACATTGGATGTACTGGACAGACCCTACTAGGATATTCCATTGCTTGTCACAATGTGAATAATCCTTGTTTGCAACAAGTGGCACATGTCCTCTGACTTTAGATCACTTGTATTTCTAAATGATGATTGTCATTGTTTTGAGGTAGTTCAATATCATTTGAAACATAATGGTTATAGACTATCTTGGATAATGATCATGAGTCAGGTTAGGGCACTAGTGATAGATATAGGATTGCCGTCTCCTTGATTGGAGTGTGATGTTCTAAAGGGGCCCCCTCGAATGAGATGATTGAGAAAGTGTATGGCCATACCCAGGTGACTATGATCATCTGATCTAATCATGCTCATCATATTGGAGCTACAGGCTTGACACGCTTGTCCAATAAGAACATCCAGTGGCAAAGGAATCATGTATGCCTCGTGAAGTGGATTCACACTTGTGCTGTGGTTTGGGTGTAGTCTTGGAAGACTCTTTCCTTCATATCGGGAGACAGTGATGTGTTGCTAGATACCCCTCACTGATCATGATAACGTAAGTTATCGTTACCGACATTTAAAGGAAACCCTTAGGGTCGCACAATTTGATGATATGGCTTACTCATGTCAGATCGTGTGGACTGAATTGTTTTGGTTCAGTTTAAAGGGATTTAAACTCTGATTGTAAGTGAGATCTGGTCTGATCATGTTTGATTGATTAGGACTTGAGATCGGTAAGCTTCGATCGAGAGAGATGATTCTAGATCGGTGAGATCAGGAACATTAAGAGATGAACGGTCAGATCTGGAACCTTAGGGTTTAATTTGATCTGGACTAAAGGCTTGGCTTGATTGGTTTTTGAACCAAACCAATATGAACCGGCTCATACGTGAGCGCATGGTTCAAAGGGGAGAAGAATATGCGTTCGGTTCACTTGGGTGAACGCATCAACGCATGAAGTGAAGGCTTGCTAATTTTGGAAGTGGCGGTTTCCAAAATAGCCTCTCAACGCCTCACGTTCACCTCTCTTCGCTAAAAAAATTGGTCGCCCATTCCTCTTGACGCATACACTCTCGTGTGATCGAAGGGGTTGACGACAAGGAGCTCTCGGCCAAGAAAACATCTCCTCTTCCCTTCCATTCGACAAGGAGACTTGAAGATCTTTGCTAGCACAAGGATCAACAAGGAGGCGCCATCTATCTTCTTGTGTGCGGTACCTTCGGAGGAGAGCCCTTTTACGATCTTCTTCCAAAGCTCCATCAAAGCGATGGCCATGGTATGAATCTTTTCTGATCTATACTAGTTCATGAAAGTTGATCGTATGACATGCAAAAGATCATGAGAAACCCTTGCTTCCGCTCAAAATTTTTGTTATGCGCCTATCTAGGGTTTCGCTCCCCCTTGAAGGGGACCCTTACAATTGGTATCAGAGCATGCGGTTATTGCTTGTTCATATGATTGCTTGATCTTCATGTTTGATCCATGAATGCGCTTATGAATAGATCTAGAGTTAACATGCGAAAATACATGATTGTATGTTTTTACTCATGTTGGCGCATGTTTTATGTTGGCGCTTGTTAATGTTGTTTGTACCAAAACATATATATCTTGTGCGCTCCATCTAGATTTATAAGCGCCTGCTGTAAACCCTTAGACGGGTTAGTAGGGTTGAAGTCACAGTCGAGTCTAGATCCAAATAGTCTGATCAGACCATCTGACAGCCTAGATGGGTCGACCAGATAGCACCTGTGCGCAAGCACGAGGTGGCTATGGGTCGACTGCAGACAGGCGTGTAGCGAGGTCTGGTTGAGACGACCAGTGAGCACTCACGAGTTAGGCCCGGGGTCACACCCGCTTGCCAGAACTCATGAGGGTTGTTCAGCCCTTGGCGCATACATGGTTGACCATTGGGTCGACTCAAGTCAGTTAGGACTTGGTGCATGCAAGGGCAGTGGATCTGACTAGACATGATGAGTGGATCCCTATTAATGGACCGTTGTAAGGTAGTAGGGCACATAAGAAAAATAAAATTGATTCCAATGGGATTTTGAAAAATTTTATTTGGTTGATGGATCACATGTTGAATGGATGCCATGATGCTTGTTTATTTCATCTTATGTGGGTTGCCCAATTAATGTGTGCTGTGCTGGGGCCTACGTGCCTGGATTAAATTGTAAATTAATATTTATTGTGATCTGCGCATCACATGTCATTTAATTTATAAAGTGTAATTGACCTGCGAGTCAATCTTGTCTAGATAGATTAAATTGTATTTTAATCAGACAAGAGCACAGAGCACACTTGGCAGAGGCACATGCAGCAGAGGCTCGACCAGGTGGGAGGTCTAGGGTTCGACCCTATGATAGGCGCCATTTACCTGGTGGGCGCACCTGAGCTGCACTGGGCGCTATGGCCCTGGGCTGGGCCAGATGAGAGGCAAAAGACCCAAGAAGAGTTCAAGTGAAGACTTAAGTTAACTTAAGGTCTTACCTAGGCTTAATGGGCGTTTACCACATAAGATCATCATGCTTTCTTTTATTGTTTAAATAATTAGACTTGCATGATTTATTTATCTTCTGCTATCACTATAGGGTTTGCATGATAGTTAAGAAGATAAAAGACCGTTAAAATCCAACGCTAAAATATCAAGCTCGATAGCCTTCTGACGCGAAACCTCACTATTCTGACTATCGTTGGAGCCGTGTTGTACCCACTCAATGGGCACGTCCATCTATCTTCAGACGGTGTGTGATTTCACCTGCGTGTTACAGAGAAGGGATTTATCGCTTCTCGTTGCTCAGCATAGCACGTGGTGGTCCAGGGAGTAGGTCGGGTCAGCTTGACCATGTAGGCTACATACTGAGCATATGTGAGCTATATGGAGGCAGCCATCTGTGGGATCAGAGACTGTGTTGTACCAACTCAGTTGGCACAGTCGGCTGGATTGCCCAGATGAAGGGGAATCGCACGGGTTGGCGATTGGCAGGGACTGCCTACCAGAAATTAGTGCTTGTACTCTCTGTGCCTCTTATCTCGCCTGAGCGGGACGCGGAGACCAAGTATGAAATCTGGATCCCATCTCACTAAAAGAGTTTTACTCTTTCGGGCTGTTTTGCTGGATTTTTCAGCCAGATAAAATAGTGAGAAAAGAATCTTTCTTAAGTCCTGGATTGATTCTAAACATTGATACTGACCTTGCTGTTCTTGCATTGTTGTAGATTCCTGCAGCAACGAACACCATGAGCTTCAATGTGCGATCCCTACTGGAAAGGGAGAAGTTTGCTGGGCCAAACTTCTCAGATTGGTACGGACACCTTAAGATCGTTCTTAAGGCTGAGAGGAAACTGTATGTCCTCGAGACGGCTATACCGCCTCAACCCGCTCCGAACGCCGCAAGGGCGGTTCGGGAAGCCTATGAAAAGCATGTCAATGATAGCATTGATGTCGCTTGCCTGATGCTAGCGTCTATGACGCCACAGCTGCAGCGTCAGCATGAGGATATGTCTGCTATAGAAATGATAGCAAACCTCAAGATGCTATATGCTGCACAGGCGAGGACTGAGCGCTATAATTTGACCAAGCTTTTCTTTCAGAGCAAACTGGCTGAAGGGAGTCCAGTGGGAGCTCATGTGCTCAAGATGATTGGGCACAAAGAGGCTCTAGAGAAACTGGGGCATACCATCAATCAGGAGCTTGCTGTAGACATTATTCTGCAGTCTCTCCCGGCCTCTTTCGATCCGTTCATTATTAATTTTAATATGAACAAGATTGATTGTACTCCGGCAGAGTTGCTGAATATGCTCTTGACTACAGAGGAGACACTAAAGGGAAAGCCTTCAACCTCTGTCTTGATGTTTCCTTCCAGGAACAAGAAGAAGGGGAAGAAGGGCAAAGCCCCTGTCAAGAGTTACAACAAGGCTCTGAAACAAAAGGTTAAGCGGTCGAAGGAATACAGGTGTTTCCATTGTGGCTAGCTGGGTCACTGGAAAAAGGACTGTAAAGCACTCCAAGGAGACAAGAAGGGAAGCATTGCTCCTGGCTCAGGTATTTTTGTGACTGAAGTCATGATATCTTCTTCTTCTATTTCATGGGTGTTGGACACTGCATGTGGAGTTCACATTTGTTCAAATGTACAGGAACTCAAGAGAAGAAGACAGGTGGGACAGCATGAGGTGGACCTACGAGTTGGAAACGGGGCACGGGTTGCTGCTGTTGCTGTAGGAGAATATTACATCTCATTACCATCTGGACTTGTATTGGAACTAAACAATTGTTATTTGTACCTAGCATTACCAAGAATATTATCTCTATTCCTGCTCTTGTCAGGAAAGGATTTTCCTTTGAATGCAATATTTCAAAGTGTGTTCTTTCTTTAGATAATATTGTTTATGCTACTAGATCAATTAACAATGGGTTATTCATGTTGGACATGGAATGTTCTATACAAAACATTGATAATAAGAAAGCCAAGTATGCTGATGACAGCACCTTGCTATGGCATAGTCGTTTAGGCCATATTAACAAGAAGTGCATTAAGCAGTTGCATGATCATGGACTGCTGGGATCATTCTCCTATGAGGAGATTGATACATGCAAAGCTTGTTTATTGGGAAAAATGACGAAGTCTCCTTTTCCTCATAAAGGTCAAAGGGCTTCAGGTTTACTTGACCTTATACACAGTGATGTGTGTGGGCCATTTAGTAAACATGCCAGAGGTGGCTATTCATACTTCATTACCTTTACTGATGATTTCAGTAGGTATGGTTATGTCTATCTGATGAGACATAAGAGTGAATCTTTTGACAAGTTCAAAGAGTTCAAAAATGAAGTACAGAATCAGCTAGGCTAAAATATCAAGGCACTTCGCTCAGATCGAGGTGGTGAATACCTAAGTCGAGAGTTTACTGACTATCTGAAGGAGTGTGGGATTATCTCACAGCTCACTCTGCCAGGAACACCGCAATGGAATGGTGTATCCGAGAGGAGGAACAGAACCTTACTGGATATGGTTCGTTCTATGATGAGTCAGGCTACTCTACCTTACTCCTTTTGGGGATTTGCACTAGAAACAGCTGCAAAGGTACTAAACCAAGTGCCATCCAAGGCAGTTTCAAAGACTCCATATGAGTTATGGTATGGGAAACAGCCGAGCTTGACATTTATTAAGATCTGGGGTTGCGAGGCTTATGTCAAAAAGCTCGCCTCTGGGAAACTAGAGAGCAGATCTGAGAAATACATCTTTGTCGGTTACCCTAAGGAAACTAAGGGTTATTATTTCTACGATCCCAAAGAGAACAAAGTATTTGTTGCTCGGACGGCTATTTTTCTTGAGAAGGAGTTTCTTCTGCAAGAGGCCAGTGGGAGAGAAATAAAGCTGGATGAGAATCCAGAAGAAGGACAAAGTAGTCAAGCACAGTCGGATGAGCCTGAGCCAGTAGAACAGGTTATTGAACAACCTGAGGCTCAGATATCACGGGAACCGCGAAGATCGGGAAGGATCCGTCGACAGCCTGAGCGCTATGACGGAGTCTACATCATTGATAATGATGAACCCCTTACTTATGCGGATGCGGTCAGTGGACCGGAGTCAGCTAGATGGCTTGAAGCTATGCGAGCCGAGATGGACTCCATGTCAGATAACCAAGTCTGGGATTTGGTTGATCCGCCTCCGGGAGTAATCCCTATAGGCTGTAAATGGATCTCCAAGAAGAAGATTGACATGGATGGTAACGTGGTTACCTATAAAGGCAGGCTAGTTGCTAAAGGTTTCAAACAAATCTACGGGATAGATTATGATGAAACTTTCTCTCCTGTAGCCATGTTCAAGTCAATTCGGATTATTCTTGCGATAGCAGCATATTACGATTATGAGATCTGGCAAATGGATGTGAAGACCGCTTTCCTTAATGGAAAACTAGATGAGGATGTGTATATGACACAACCTGAAGGTTTCACTAATCCATCAGATCGTCATAAAATATGCAAGTTAAAGAAGTCCATTTATGGACTTAAACAAGCATCTAGAAGCTGGAATATTCGTTTTGATGAATCAATCTGTGAATTTGGTTTCATCAAGAATGAAGATGACCTGTGTGTATATAAAAGGTTTAGTGGGAGCGTAATTACTTTCCTAGTCCTCTACGTCGATGATATCTTAATCATTGGAAACGATATTCCTGAACTGCATGCTGTTAAGGCATGGTTGAGAAAATGTTTCCAGATGAAAGATCTAGGAGAAGCAGCCTATGTATTAGGTGTGAAGATCTACAGGGATAGATCTAAGAGGCTTCTCGGGCTGTGCCAGAGTACTAACATCGATAAAGTCCTGGAGAGATTTCATTTAGAGAATTCTAAAAGAGGATATCTTCCAGTCAGACATGGTCTGAATCTTTCAAAGAGTCAGTGTCCACAAACACAGACTAAGAAAGATGAAATGGACAATACGCCTTATGCTTCGGCTATTGGGTCCATTATGTATGCGATGTTGTGTACTCGCCCAGACGTCGCTTACGGGTTAAGCGTGACCAGTCGATTCCAAAGTAATCCAGGTCAGGCGCACTGGATTGCGGTCAAGAACATTTTAAAATATCTGCGGAGGACCAAAGATATGTTCTTGATTTATGGAGGTCAGGAAGAACTCAGTATAGAAGGATATACTGACGCTTCATTCCAATCGGACCAGGATGATTTCCGATCGCAATCAGGCTATGTTTTTAGCTTGAATGGAGGAGCTGTGGTGTGGAAAAGTTTCAAACAGTCTATCGTTGCTGATTCCACAACAGAAGCCGAGTATGTTACAGCCTCAGAAGCATCTAAGGAGGTAGCATGGATTCGTAAGTTCGTTCAGGAACTTGGTGTTGTTCCTTCGAGTGCAGATCCTTTGGTTATCTTCTGTGATAACACTGGAGCAATCGCACAAGCAAAGGAACCACGGTCGCACCAGAAGTCCAAGCACATACAGAGATGGTTTCACTTGATCCGGGAGATCATTGATCGTGGTGAGATCAAAATCTGCAAGGTTCATACAGATGACAATCTGGCAGACCCGCTTACCAAGCCTCTGGCGCAGCAGAAGCATGAGAAGCACTATAATAATATGGGTTTGAGATTTCTCAACCATTAGATTAAGTGCAAGTGGGAGATTGTTGGGGTATGCCCTTAAGGCTAATGTTTGAGGCCTTGGGATTCTTTCAGTATCATGTATAAACTCTTATGTTTATAAAGGCGATGGTTGTTATTCAGTTTGTTACATTGTCTGCTGCAATAAGTGTGCTTCTGAATAATGTCTCAATGCTGTTCAGCTAGGCTGACATGCTCTATGTCCTTAGTCGAGATATCTTGGTGAACATGAGACAGCCTTGATATGATTGAGACTAATATGTGTTCTAATATTATAGGATGCTTCGATTATGGAATAAGATGTAGACTCATGGGTACATTGGATGTACTGGACAGACCCTACTAGGATATTCCATTGCTTGTCACAATGTGAATAATCCTTGTTTGCAACAAGTGGCACATGTCCTCTGACTTGAGATCACTTGTGTTTCTAAATGATGATTGTCATTGTTTTGAGGTAGTTCAATATCATTTGAAACATAATGGTTATAGACTATCTTGGATAATGATCATGAGTCAGGTTAGGGCACTAGTGATAGATATAGGATTGCCGTCTCCTTGATTGGAGTGTGATGTTCTAAAGGGGCCCCCTCGAATGAGATGATTGAGAAAGTGTATGGCCATACCCAGGTGACTATGATCATCTGATCTAATCATGCTCATCATATTGGAGCTACAGGCTTGACACGCTTGTCCAATAAGAACATCCAGTGGCAAAGGAATCATGTATGCCTCGTGAAGTGGATTCACACTTGTGCTGTGGTTTGGGTGTAGTCTTGGAAGACTCTTTCCTTTATATCGGGAGACAGTGATGTATTGCTAGATACCCCTCACTGATCATGATAACGTAAGTTATTGTTACCGACATTTAAAGGAAACCCTTAGTGTCGCACAATTTGATGATATGGCTTACTCATGTCAGATCGTGTGGACTGAATTGTTTTGGTTCAGTTTAAAGGGATTTAAACTCTGATTGTAAGTGAGATCTGGTCTGATCATGTTTGATTGATTAGGACTTGAGATCGGTAAGCTTCGATCGAGAGAGATGATTCTAGATCGGTGAGATCAGGAACATTAAGAGATGAATGGTCAGATCTGGAACCTTAGGGTTTAATTTGATCTGGACTAAAGGCTTGGCTTGATTGGTTTTTGAACCAAACCAATATGAACCGGCTCATACGTGAGCGCATGGTTCAAAGGGGAGAAGAATATGCGTTCGGTTCACTTGGGTGAACGCATCAACGCATGAAGTGAAGGCTTGCTATTTTTGGAAGTGGCGGTTTCCAAAATAGCCTCTCAACGCCTCACGTTCACCTCTCTTCGCTAAAAAAATTGGTCGCCCATTCCTCTTGACGCATACACTCTCGTGTGATCGAAGGGGTTGACGACAAGGAGCTCTCGGCCAAGAAAACATCTCCTCTTCCCTTCCATTCGACAAGGAGACTTGAAGATCTTTGCTAGCACAAGGATCAACAAGGAGGCGCCATCTATCTTCTTGTGTGCGGTACCTTCGGAGGAGAGCCCTTTTGCGATCTTCTTCCAAAGCTCCATCAAAGCGATGGCCATGGTATGAATCTTTTCTGATCTATACTAGTTCATGAAAGTTGATCGTATGACATGCAAAAGATCATGAGAAACCCTTGCTTCCGCTCAAAATTTTTGTTATGCGCCTATCTAGGGTTTCGCTCCCCCTTGAAGGGGACCCTTACAGTTGACCCAATGGTCAACGATGCATGCCTTGGGCTGAACGACCCTCATGAGTTCTGGCAAGCGGGTGTGACCCCGGGCCTAACTCATGCGCGTTCACTGGTTATCTCAACCAGACATCGCTACACGCCTGTCTGTAGTCGACCTATAGCCACCTCGTGCTTTCGCACAGGTGCCATCTGGTCGACCCATCTAGGCCGTCAGATGGTCTGATCAGACTATTTGGATCTTAACTAGACTATGACTTCAACCCTAATAACCCGCCTAAGGGTTTACAGCAGGCGCATATGTAGATCTAGGTGATAGGCGCGCAAGATGTAATGAGTTTTGATAAATACATTCAACAAGCGCCAACATGAAACAATCATACATGCGCAAACAACTAAATCATGTAGTTTCGCATGTTAACATTAGATCTATGCATTAGCGCAAACAAGTTATATCAAACATGCGCCAACATCTAATGACTAGCATGTTCTCATGGTGACGATAGATCTACATTATGGCACAAACAAACATCACTCAAAGCAATCATATGATTCATACATCAACCATGCTCGGATACCAATTGTAAGTCCCCTAAAGGGGGGGGGGGGGGGGGGGCGAAAACCCTATAACTTGCGCATATAAACTTTTCTAGGGTTTTAACAAGATCGCTTGCATGAATATATATGATCAACTTTGATTATGATGCAAAGATCAAGTTAAGATCTTTTACCGTAGCCATGATGAAGGAGGCGACTTGGAAGCAAGAGGGCGAATTGGCTCTCCTCCTAAGAAGATGCACACTAGATGAGAGATGGCTACCTCTTTGGACGTTCCTTGTGCTAGCAAGGATCTCCAAATTTCCTTGTTGTGTGAAGAAGATGAGATGAATCCTCTTGATGGCCTATCCTCTTTTTCTTTCGTCAAGGAAGAAGACACCACGATGATAGCTTCACAACTCGAGAAGGGGGCGAACACGTTACAACATGGAGACGTTTTTCCTTTTTTGAAAACCGAACTCCAAAAATAGCAAGTCTTCAAAGCTTCATGCGTTCACCTCAAGTGAACCATCGAAACTCCCCTCCTCATTGAACCATACGTTCACATAGGTGAATGAGTTCAATTGCAATCGGTTCAAAAGGATTTGGTACAAAGACCAAATCAAACCAAGCCAAGCCATGGTCTAAATCTATATGAACCATGAAGGTTCAAGATCTAACCGTTCATCTCTAGATGCACTTGATCTCACCGATCTAGCATCACTACTCTCGATCGAAGCTTACCGATCTCAAGCCCTAATCAATCAAACATGATCAGACCAGATCTCACTTATAATCAGAGTTCAAACTCCTTTAAACTGAACCAAAACAATTCAGTCCACACGATCTGACTTAAGTAAGCCATATCATCAAATTGTGCGACCCTGAGGGTTTCCCTTAAATGTCGGTAACGATAACTTACGTTATCACGATCAGTGAGGGGTATCTAGCAGCACATCACTGTCTCCCGATATAAAGGAAAGAGTCTTCCAAGACTACACCCAAACCATAGCACAAGTGTGAATCCTATAACTTGCGCATATAAACTTTTCTAGGGTTTTAACAAGATCGCTTGCATGAATATATATGATCAACTTTGATTATGATGCAAAGATCAAGTTAAGATCTTTTACCGTAGCCATGATGAAGGAGGCGACTTGGAAGCAAGAGGGCGAATTGGCTCTCCTCCTAAGAAGATGCACACTAGATGAGAGATGGCTACCTCTTTGGACGTTCCTTGTGCTAGCAAGGATCTCCAAATTTCCTTGTCGTGTGAAGAAGATGAGATGAATCCTCTTGATGGCCTATCCTCTTTTTCTTTCGTCAAGGAAGAAGACACCACGATGATAGCTTCACAACTCCAGAAGGGGGCGAACACGTTACAACATGGAGACGTTTTTCCTTTTTTGAAAACCGAACTCCAAAAATAGCAAGTCTTCAAAGCTTCATGCGTTCACCTCAAGTGAACCATCGAAACTCCCCTCCTCATTGAACCATACGTTCACATAGGTGAATGAGTTCAATTGCAATCGGTTCAAAAGGATTTGGTACAAAGACCAAATCAAACCAAGCCAAGCCATGGTCTAAATCTATATGAACCATGAAGGTTCAAGATCTAACCGTTCATCTCTAGATGCACTTGATCTCACCGATCTAGCATCACTACTCTCGATCGAAGCTTACCGATCTCAAGCCCTAATCAATCAAACATGATCAGACCAGATCTCACTTATAATCAGAGTTCAAACTCCTTTAAACTGAACCAAAACAATTCAGTCCACACGATCTGACTTAAGTAAGCCATATCATCAAATTGTGCGACCCTGAGGGTTTCCCTTAAATGTCGGTAACGATAACTTACGTTATCACGATCAGTGAGGGGTATCTAGCAGCACATCACTGTCTCCCGATATAAAGGAAAGAGTCTTCCAAGACTACACCCAAACCATAGCACAAGTGTGAATCCACTTCACTAGACATACATGTTTCCTTTGCCACTGGATGTTCTTATTGGACAAGCGTGTCAAGCTTGTAACTCCAATATGATGAGCATGATTAGAACAGATGAACATAGTCATCTGGGTATGGCCATACACTTTCTCAATCATCTCATCCAGGGGGCCCCTTTAGAACATCACTCTCCTAAACAAGGAGACGGCAATCCTTTATCTATCACTAGTGTCCTAACCTGACTCATGATTATTATCCAAGATAGTCTATAACCATTATGTTTCAAATGATATTGAACTACCTCAAAACAATGACAATCATCATTTAGAAACACAAGTGATCTCAAGTCAGAGGAAGTATGCCACTTGTTCACATACAAGGATTATTCACATTGTGACAAGCAATTGAACATCCTAGTAGGGTCTGTCCAGTACATGCAATGTACCTATGAGTCTACATCTTATTCCATGCTCGAAGCATCCTATAGGATTAGAACACATATTAGTCTCAATCATATCAAGGCTATCTCATGTTCACCAAGATATCTCGACTAAGGACAATACTGCATGTCAGCAAAGCTGAACAGCATTGAGACATTATTCAGAAGTGTACATATTGCAGCAGATGATGTAACAAACTGAATAACAACCATTGTCTTTATAAACATAAGAGTTTATACATGATACTGAAAGAATCCCTAGGCCTCAAACATTAGCCTTAAGGGCATACCCCAACAAGATCGAGGTGGAGAATACCTGAGCGGTGAGTTCTTTGACTATTTGAGAGAGTGTGGGATCATATCCCAACTCACTCCTCCTAGAACACCTCAATGGAATGGTGTGTCTGAAAGGAGAAATTGAACTTTATTTGATATGGTTCGATCTATGATGAGTCATGCAACTCTACCTTCATCATTCTGGGGGCATGCACTAGAAACAGCTTCTCTGATATTGAATAATGTTCCATCTAAGAGTGTCTCCAAAATACCATACGAGATGTGGAGTGGGAGACGCCCTAATCTCACTTTTATCAAGATATGGGGATGTGAGGCTTATGTCAAACGTCAGGATTCTAGTAAGCTAGAACCTAGATCTGATAAGTGTGTGTTTGTGGGGTATCCTAAGGAAACTAAAGGATACTACTTCTATGTCCCAACCGAGAACAAAGTTTTTGTTGCTCGGGGTGTTGTCTTTCTAGAGAAAGAATTTCTTATGAAAGAAGTTAGTGGGAGGAAGTTTGACTTGGATGAGGTTCAAGTGCAAACACAAGACAAGGAGATGGAATCTGAGCCACCTGCACCGGTTGCTAGGCAACCTGAGGCTCAGACACAGGTCCCGTGTAGGTCTGGGAGAATTCGTCGTGCACCTGAAAGGTATGGGTCGCTGCCGACCCAACACGATGGGATCTTCATCATTGAGGATGAACCCAGAACCTATGATGAGGCGGTCAGTGGACCGGACTCCGAGAGATAGTTTGACGCCATGCGATCCGAGATGGATTCCATGTCAGCTAACCAAGTCTGGGATTTGGTTGAGCTGGCTGATGGGGTAAAACCCATAGGGTGTAAATGGGTCTTCAAGAGGAAGACAGACATGGATGGAAAAATAGTTACCTATAAGGGTATACTAGTGGCTAAAGGATTTAAACAAGTCCACGGGGTGGACTATGATGAAACCTTCTCGCCAGTTGCCAGGATTTAAACAAGTCCACCGGATGTGAAGACAACGTTCCTTAACGGGAAGCTGACTGAGGATGTGTATATGTCACAACCTGATGGCTTCATTCATCCTGCAGAGGCTAATAAGGTCTGCATGCTAAAGAGATCCATTTATGGATTAAAACAAGCATCTCAAAGTTGGAATCTTCGATTTGATGAAGCCGCGAGAGATTATGGCTTTATCAAAAGCGAAGATGACGCCTGTGTATACAGAAAATTCAGTGGGAGCTTGGTGATTTTTTTGGTCTTGTATGTTGATGACATACTGCTCATCGGAAACGACATCCCTAGTCTTCAAGCTGTGAAGACATGGTTGGGGAAGTGTTTCGAGATGAAAGACTTAGGGGAGGCCGCCTATATTCTAGGCGTAAGGATCTACCGGGATAGATCCAAGAGGCTTCTGGCCCTTAGTCAGAGTACCTACATTGATAAGGTACTAGAGAGGTTCAACATGGAGCAATCAATGAAAGGATACCTTCCAGTGAGACATGGCCTTACTCTCTCAAAGAGCCAGTGTCCTACAACACAGGCTGAGAGGGATGACATGAGTCGAATTCCTTATGCTTCGGCAGTAGGATCGATCATGTATGCAATGTTGTGTACTAGACCAGATGTGGCATATGCTGTGAGCATAACCAGCCGATACCAATCCAATCCAGGTCTGCAGCACTGGGTGGTTGTAAAGAACATCCTAAAGTATCTGAGAAGAACTAAGGATCTGTTCTTGGTCTATGGTGTAACATCCCACATTCTTAACCCCAAACAAATGGCACAATTCACAAATGATACAGGATGTTTCATATAAGATCGATCATATGCTAGGTAAAACCGAGTTCAAGAAAACACGATCTGAAAAATTTCCATAAATCCATACACACAAATTCACAAAACTCAAATCTCATAAGGGTACCTGCCACCACGCAATCCTTGCACTAGACATATGCAAGGCAATAGTTATATCAAAACCGATTCAAATTCATAAAATCCATAAAGGTACCTGCCACCAGGCAATACTTGCACTAGACATATGCAAGTTACAGGGTATATCAAAACCGATTGCACAGAATATACAACAAGCCGAAATTCAAAACAAAATCACAAAATCGATTTTATAAACTCATACCAAACACCGAAACCAGGCTGAAGCCCGCGGTGACACAAAAATCAAACTCATAAGACTGCCATAACTGGCAACATACCTCACATAGTTCACATAGTCTCATGATTCACATAGTTCATATAGTTTATGTTAAGGCCACAACCGGCCCCAAGAATTAAGCATAAAAATTCTTAAAACAGTAAACAGCATAATTATCCATGCCAATGCACTCAAGACATGCGCCCCTGCTCTATGCCTGAAAATAGTGAGGGGTGAGCTACACAGCCCAGTGAGTGGATAGTCTAAATCGACCATCCATAACATACATTCAAAAATATAGGCAGATTATTTTTAAAAATATTTAACAGAACATTATGTCAACATATAACAAAATAAAGAAACAGAAGTCATATAGACAGTTAAATGTACACACTAGCATATAACAAATTCAGGTTCTAGAGTTTTACTCTAACCCAATTAAACACATATATTCTAAACCAACTAAACACACCATACTTAATTAACCTAGTTGTCCAGCATATTCAGTAGTGACCAATATGGTCTAACCCGGCTTGGCCAAAGCACTGGGAGCTGCAAAATCTCGTGCAACACATAAACATGGATAGTGAGTAGAATCAAGAGGTGGCCCCCGCCAGGTCACGACGTGGCACTTTGCTCTCTCACCCCATAACACATCGATGGATTGTGTGTAGATTCAAGAGGTGGCCCCCGTCAGGTCATGACGTGGCACTTTGCTCTACGACACCCAACATCACAAAATGAGAGTGATGACATCAAGAGGTGGCCCCTGTCTGATCAAGACATGGCACTTTGCGTCTTATATCACCCCATCACATAAAAGAGTAATGACATCAAGAGGTGGCCCCTGTCTGATCAAGACATGGCACTTTGCGTCTTATATCACCCCATCACATAAAAGAGTAATGACATCAAGAGGTGGCCCCTGTCCGACCAAGACATGGCACTTTGCGTCAAAACCCGTTCTCCCAAAAGGTTCCTACTGGACAACAGACATATCTTATTTCATATTTCACAAAGGTGGACTCCTAAGTGTCAACTAGACTCTAGGATAGTCATCACAAAAATCATATCGGGCAGGCTGAACATCAACCCCCATCACAAAAATCATAATAGGCAGGCCGAACATCAGCCCCCTCACATATCAAATACAGGGCTGAAATTCAAACCCTTCACATATCACATAAGGACTATCCTATGAGTACACTGTTACACTTAGCCATAGTCCTAACCAACACATAACACATAATATTCAAAATTCTCATAATCACATAATTTTCAAAAATCTCATAACCACATAATGTTCACAATTTACATAACAACATAATATTCCAAAAATCACATAAACACCTAATATTTAAAAATCACATAATTACATAATATTAACAATCATATAATGTAGTGTGGTCCTTAGGTTTCATGCTGATTAGTTCAGTCAAACCTTACTAGGTTATCATCCAAATTTCTCAAACAATTTCTCAATAATGCAGTTAACAAGCATCCATAAAAATTAACATAAAACTAAAACATGTAGTCATACAAACTATCCATAAAATTAACAAAAATTAAAACATGTATTCATACCAACTATTTTACAAATCTCTACATATAAACCACGGTTAACATAACATACTATCTATTAAATTTTACACCTTGAATTAACATGAATTTCATGCTCAAACCATTGGTCTAAAACTTCCGAATTTCCATAATTTAATACCTTAAATTTCATATTACCAACTTTCGGATTTCATAAAGAAAATCATCAAAATTTCGGTTTTCATGCATATTATCAAGAATTTGGTCTTCATAAATAATATCAAGATTTCGGATTATCATGAATAATTATCAAAGATTCGGTTCACATGAAGAAACATCTTGAATTTGGTTTACATGAAAAATACATCTTGAGTCTCGGTTTTAACATGATAAAAATTCCAATAATTCAATTGTATCAAGTCACAAACACAACCAAACTAATAGATCAAATAAGACATTCCACTCACCTCTTAACCGAGAACACAAGGTGAAAAACTCTCCAAAATAATTCGTCTAAGGCTTGAAGTTCTACCAAGAATCGCCACCAAAGGAAGGAAACACCTCCAACACCAAAGACTCCAAGAGAGAAGGAAGATATTTCACCTCTAAGCCTCCAAGAATCGCCTAAGTTCTTCAAGAAGTCGCCAAGTTCTTCAAGCCGTCGCCCAAGGTTTCCTTCCAAGCCAAAATCGCCAAAACTCTACCCTAACCGAAATATCAATTTGAATTTTCGGTTTTTAACTCTTAACCCATTAACCCATTAATTCAAATCGGGTTTAATCCATTTAATTAATAATTTGAATTTTAAAACCCAATTAGTTTAAACCCAATAACCCATTAATTCAACCATTAACTTAACGAAAATCCAATAAGGTCTAATTAACATCCAATAAGGGTTTAATTAACCAATAAGATCTAATTAATTAACTTACAAGCTCTAATTAATTAACTTACAATTTACAACCCATAAATCCTAATTAATTTATCATGAACAACCAATAATAATTTATCATAAATTAACAGCCAATAATCAAACAAATAATCCCTAATTAATTTGCAATAAATTAACAACCAAAAATCTCTAGTTAAATAACTATTAACAACCAATACATAGAAAAATATCACAGTCAATAATTTTATTTAATTCAAAAATAATGCTTACCAGGACTTAAGATCCTTGGATCTTACATCCCTCCCTCCTTATAAAGCTTTAGTCCTCTAAAGCTCAGCATCCATATCATCAAAGAGGTAAGCATAAAATTTCCTCATATCAGCTTCAGTCTCCCAAGTCGCCTCCTCAACAGCCTGATTTCCCCAGATAACCTTTACCAAAGATATAGTCTTGTTTCTCAGGACTTTATCTTTTCTATCCACAATCCGGAGAGGTCTTTCCTCAAAAGTCAAATCACTCTGAATCTGAAGAGGTTCCAACTCCAACACATGAGATGGATCAGGATGATATTTCCTCAAAGTAGAGACATGGAATACATTATGCACATGATCCATAGCAGGAGGTAAAGCCAATCGGTAAGCCACTGGACCAACTCTCTCAATAATATCAAAAGGGCCTACAAACCTAGGGCTCAACTTGCCCTTTTTGCCAAACCTCATAACACCCTTAGTAGGTGACACCTTCAAGAACACATGATCCCCTACCATAAACTCCAAGGAACGACGACGGTCGTCAGCATAACTCTTCTGTCTGTCCCGAGCAATTTTCAGTTTATCCCGGATCTCTCTGACCTTATCAGTAGTCTCCTGTACTGCATCAGATCTCAAAATCATTCTGTCACCAGTTTCCTCCCAACACAAGGGAGTCCTACACCTTCTCCCATACAAAGCCTCATAAGGAGCCATCTGAATACTGGAGTGGAAGCTATTATTATAAGTAAACTCTATCAAAGATAGATCCCGGTTCCACTCAGAACTCCAATCAACCACAAAGGCTCTCAACAGATCTTCTAGAGTTTGTATAGTACGCTCCGTCTGGCCATCAGACTGAGGATGATATGCTGTACTAAAACTCAACTTAGTACCCAAACCTTCCTGTAAGCTCTTCCAAAATCTGGACAGAAATCGAGAGTCCCTATCAGACACGATATCAACAGGCACTCCATGCAGTCTGACTATCTCATCAATATATAATCTAGCCAGTCTCTCTAGAGAATAAGTCATCTTAATCGGAAGAAAATGGGCTGATTTAGTGAGTCTATCAACAATCACCCAAATAGCATCATGACCCAATCTGGTTCTGGGCAAACCACATACAAAATCCATACTGATACATTCCCACTTCCACTCAGGAATAGGAAGAGGCTGCAACAAACCACCAGGCTTCTGGTGTTCAGCCTTCACAGTCTGACAGGTTAAACACCTAGAGACAAAATCAAACACTTCTTTCTTCATACCCGGCCACCAAAAACTTTTCTTGAGGTCCTGATACATCTTAGTCACACCAGGATGTAGAGAATATTTGGAGTTATGGCTGTCCTCCAATATTTCTTTCCTCAAGCTTGGTTCCTCAGGGACACATACCCTTCCACGAAACCGAAGAATACCATCATCAGACAGGCTAAAATCCTGAACTGCGCCGTCAACCAGACTAACCCTGATCTGAACTAATCTCGGATCCACAGACTGCTGATCTCTGATCTTCTGCAACAAAGCAGACTGTACTCTGAGAAAAGCCACATAACCCGACTGAACTCTAGGAGTAACACTGATCCTGAGATCGCTGAACTCCTGCAGTAACCGCCACTCACTGACTCGTAAAGCAGCTACTGAAGTAACTGGATGTCTGCTCAGAGCATCCGCCACCATATTGGCCTTTCCAGCCTGATACTGAATGGAGAAGTCATAGTCTTTGATCAACTCCATCCATCTTCTCTGTCTCATGTTCAAGTCCTTCTGAGTGAAGATATACTTGAGACTCTGGTGATCAGTGAACAGATCAAACTCCTGACCCAACAAATAGTGACGCCATATCTTCAAGGCAAAGACCACGGCCGCCAACTCTAAATCATGAGTAGGATAGTTCAATTCATACTCCTTCAGTTGTCTCGAAGCATAGGCTACTACAGAACCCTTCTGCATCAAGACACAACCCAACCCTTTGCCAGAAGCATCTGTATAAACAGTAAACCTTTCCCCATCACTAGGTATAATGAGGATCGGTGTACTAGTCAATCTCCTTTTCAGCTCTTGAAAACTCTCTTCACACTTATCATCCCAAATAAACTTGGCCTCCTTTCTGGTCAATTTAGTTAGAGGACCCGCCAGCTTGGAGAATCCCTCAACAAATCGCCGGTAGTAACCTGCCAAACCCAGAAAACTCCTGATCTCAGTAGCACTAGTCGGTCTTCCCCAATTAAGAATGGCTTGCACTTTAACTGGATCCACAGACACCCCCTGACCAGAAATCTCATGCCCAAGGAAACTAATCTTTTCCAGCCAGAATTCACACTTACTAGCCTTGGCATATAATCGGTTCTTCCTCAAGATCTCCAATACTCTGCGCAAATCACTGACATGATCTGAGGTAGTCTGAGAGTACACCAATATATCGTCTATAAAGACCACCACACAAGAGTCAAGCAACTCATGGAATACCCTGTTCATCAAATCCATGAAGACAGCAGGTGCATTCGTCAGTCCAAAAGGCATAACTAAAAATTTGAAATGCCCATACCTGGTCCTGAAAGCAGTCTTAAATATATCCTCATCCTTGACCCTAAGCTGATAATACCCTGATCTCAGATCAATCTTAGAGAACACTGTCGCTCCCTGTAATTGATCAAATAGATCATCAATTCTGGGAAGAGGATACTTATTCTTGATAGTCACTTGGTTAAGCTGCCTGTAGTCTATACACATCCTCAGGGTTCCATCTTTTTTCTTCACAAATAACACTGGCGCTCCCCAAGGAGAAGCACTAGGCCGAATATATCCTTTC
Source organism: Costus lasius (assembly GCA_027563935.2). Taxonomy (NCBI): domain Eukaryota; kingdom Viridiplantae; phylum Streptophyta; class Magnoliopsida; order Zingiberales; family Costaceae; genus Costus; species Costus lasius. The sequence goes on from CM050454.1 coordinate 28,031,722, forward strand.
TCTAACAATTCCTCCAGTTGTTTCTTAAGCTCGGCCAACTCTGAAGTAGCCATACGATAAGGAGCTCTGGAGATAGGTGCCGTACCTGGCGCCAACTCAATGCCAAACTCCACTTCTCTAATTGGTGGCAAGCCTGAAAATTCTTCAGAGAACACATCAGGAAATTCTTTCACCACCGCCATCTGAGTCCAATCAGAAGTAGAATCATCCTGCACCTTAACATGCGCAAGATAACCCTTGCATCCACTAGCCAGTAATTTCCTGGCCTGCAGGAAAGATATCACATGCGGTCCTTGGTCTGACACTAGACCTCTCACAAAAAGTCGATTCCCATCTAACAAATTCAAAGTGATTACTTTCTCAAAGCAATCCACAGAGGCATGATGGGAAGACAACCAATCCATTCCTAAGATGATATCATAATCTTGCATGTCTAAGAGGATTAGATCTACCAGAAACTCATAACCCTCTACATGTACTACACAGTCAGCACAAACAGTATCTGTAGATAACGATTTTCCTAAGGGAGTACTCACAGACACAGCATAATTCATCACCTTAGGTAACACAGGTAAACATGCAGCAAACTTAACAGATACAAAAGATAAATTTGCACCAGGGTCAAATAATATGCGGGCTAACTGATCAAATACGAATAAAGTACCTTCCACGACGGATCGGGAAGCTCGTGTATCCTTCTCAGCCACAGCATACACTCTAGTCTGGACTGTAGGCTTATCTGCGCCTCTAGGTTGCATCTCAGGTTCTCTGCAGTCCTTAGCCATGTGCCCTGGTTTCTTACACCTGAAGCATACACCATTCTTCCTATGGCAGTCTTTCACTAGATGTCCCTTGAGCCCACAATGACTACAAGTGATACCGTTTCTTGCATCCCTGGCATCCCTGAACTGCTGCGGTGCATCCCTGGACTACTGCGGTGCCTTGTAGGAGTAAGGCTTATACCTGCTCTTCTTATAATCTTTATGCCTAGGGTACTTCTTACCCTTGCCGCCACTGCCATGCTGAGGAACCGCCGCCTCAGCTGCAGGAACTACTGTCACGGCAACATGAGAACTCCTCTCAGATATATACCTCTCAATGGTGCGCGCTCGCCCAACAGTTTCAACATAGGTCTCCAAGTGTTGAGCACCAACCTGCTCTCTAATGTCCCATCTGAGACCTCTGAGAAACTTGGTAGCTCTCCTCTTTTCAGTGTTTATCAGGTGAGGAGCATACTTTCCCAATTTCGTGAACTGTAATTCATACTGGTCCACTGTCATATCACCCTGCTCCAGATGAATAAATTCCACCTCTCGGTCCTCAACCAAGCTATCTGGGAAGTACTTCTCGTTAAATCGAGACAAGAAGTAAGGCCAATCTACAGTCTCATGTCTTTCTTCGGCAAGTCTCACTACGCCCTTCCACCACTCATCTGCGTCAGCACGCATCATATAGGTGGCCAGACATAACTTATCCTCATCTGAGCAGCGCATGACTTGGAAAATCTTTTCCAAGCACAACTGCCAGTTCTCTGCATTACTGGATTCTGAGCCCCCATAAAAAGAACTGGGACCCAGTTTCTGGAATTCACTCACAAGTGAAGCATAGCGCCTGTGAGCGCCCTCCTGAGAGTCATCCCCCACCGCTCGAGTAGTAGTCTGGGGTCTCTCTCGAGTCAGCTGCTGCAAAAGCTGCTGTTGTGCTTCTTGGTGCTGAGTCTGCTGCTGCTGCAGCATCTGAGCTTGCCTCTCTATCATAGCACCTTGTTGCTGAACCATGCCAGTCAGAGCCTCAATAGTTCTCGTGAGGTTCGGGGTCTGCTCGCCCTCATCACTAGCATTTCCTCTGGTTCGCACCATCTTAAATGCCTACACACGCATATCATAGTCACACACATATCATAGTCAGGAAAACAATCATAAACCTATTAGGTGTCTAGCAATACACAAACATGTTTTCCCCCAAACTAAGTTTTAGCTAGCCAACTGCTCTGATACCATTCTGTAACATCCCACATTCTTAACCCCAAACAAATGGCACAATTCACAAATGATACAGGATGTTTCATATAAGATCGATCATATGCTAGGTAAAACCGAGTTCAAGAAAACACGATCTGAAAAATTTCCATAAATCCATACACACAAATTCACAAAACTCAAATCTCATAAGGGTACCTGCCACCACGCAATCCTTTCACTAGACATATGCAAGGCAATAGTTATATCAAAACCGATTCAAATTCATAAAATCCATAAAGGTACCTGCCACCAGGCAATACTTGCACTAGACATATGCAAGGTACAGGGTATATCAAAACCGATTGCACAGAATATACAACAAGCCGAAATTCAAAACAAAATCACAAAATCAATTTTATAAACTCATACCAAACACCGAAACCAGGCTGAAGCCCGCGGTGACACAAAAATCAAACTCATAAGACTGCCATAACTGGCAACATACTTCACATAGTTCACATAGTCTCATGATTCACATAGTTCATATAGTTTATGTTAAGGCCACAACCGGCCCCAAGAATTAAGCATAAAAAATTCTTAAAACAGTAAACAGCATAATTATCCACGCCAATGCACTCAAGACATGCGCCCCTGCTCTATGCCTGAAAATAGTGAGGGGTGAGCTACACAGCCCAGTGAGTGGATAGTCTAAATCGACCATCCATAACATACATTCAAAAATATAGGCAGATTATTTTTAAAAATATTTAACAGAACATTATGTCAACATATAACAAAATAAAGAAACAGAAGTCATATAGACAGTTAAATGTACACACTAGCATATAACAAATTCAGGTTCTAGAGTTTTACTCTAACCCAATTAAACACATATATTCGAAACCAACTAAACACACCATACTTAATTAACCTAGTTGTCCAGCATATTCAGTAGTGACCAATATGGTCTAACCCGGCTTGGCCAAAGCACTGGGAGCTGCAAAATCTCGTGCAACACATAAACATGGATAGTGAGTAGAATCAAGAGGTGGCCCCCGCCAGGTCACGACGTGGCACTTTGCTCTCTCACCCCATAACACATCGATGGATTGTGTGTAGATTCAAGAGGTGGCCCCCGTCAGGTCATGACGTGGCACTTTGCTCTACGACACCCAACATCACAAAATGAGAGTGATGACATCAAGAGGTGGCCCCTGTCTGATCAAGACATGGCACTTTGCGTCTTATATCACCCCATCACATAAAAGAGTAATGACATCAAGAGGTGGCCCCTGTCTGATCAAGACATGGCACTTTGCGTCTTATATCACCCCATCACATAAAAGAGTAATGACATCAAGAGGTGGCCCCTGTCCGACCAAGACATGGCACTTTGCGTCAAAACCCGTTCTCCCAAAAGGTTCCTACTGGACAACAGACATATCTTATTTCATATTTCACAAAGGTGGACTCCTAAGTGTCAACTAGACTCTAGGATAGTCATCACAAAAATCATATCGGGCAGGCTGAACATCAACCCCCATCACAAAAATCATAATAGGCAGGCCGAACATCAGCCCCCTCACATATCAAATACAGGGCTGAAATTCAAACCCTTCACATATCACATAAGGACTATCCTATGAGTACACTGTTACACTTAGCCATAGTCCTAACCAACACATAACACATAATATTCAAAATTCTCATAATCACATAATTTTCAAAAATCTCATAACCACATAATGTTCACAATTTACATAACAACATAATATTCCAAAAATCACATAAACACCTAATATTTAAAAATCACATAATTACATAATATTAACAATCATATAATGTAGTGTGGTCCTTAGGTTTCATGCTGATTAGTTCAGTCAAACCTTACTAGGTTATCATCCAAATTTCTCAAACAATTTCTCAATAATGCAGTTAACAAGCATCCATAAAAATTAACATAAAACTAAAACATGTAGTCATACAAACTATCCATAAAATTAACAAAAATTAAAACATGTATTCATACCAACTATTTTACAAATCTCTACATATAAACCACGGTTAACATAACATACTATCTATTAAATTTTACACCTTGAATTAACATGAATTTCATGCTCAAACCATTGGTCTAAAACTTCCGAATTTCCATAATTTAATACCTTAAATTTCATATTACCAACTTTCGGATTTCATAAAGAAAATCATCAAAATTTCGGTTTTCATGCATATTATCAAGAATTTGGTCTTCATAAATAATATCAAGATTTCGGATTATCATGAATAATTATCAAAGATTCGGTTCACATGAAGAAACATCTTGAATTTGGTTTACATGAAAAATACATCTTGAGTCTCGGTTTTAACATGATAAAAATTCCAATAATTCAATTGTATCAAGTCACAAACACAACCAAACTAATAGATCAAATAAGACATTCCACTCACCTCTTAACCGAGAACACAAGGTGAAAAACTCTCCAAAATAATTCGTCTAAGGCTTGAAGTTCTACCAAGAATCGCCACCAAAGGAAGGAAACACCTCCAACACCAAAGACTCCAAGAGAGAAGGAAGATATTTCACCTCTAAGCCTCCAAGAATCGCCTAAGTTCTTCAAGAAGTCGCCAAGTTCTTCAAGCCGTCGCCCAAGGTTTCCTTCCAAGCCAAAATCGCCAAAACTCTACCCTAACCGAAATATCAATTTGAATTTTCGGTTTTTAACTCTTAACCCATTAACCCATTAATTCAAATCGGCTTTAATCCATTTAATTAATAATTTGAATTTTAAAACCCAATTAGTTTAAACCCAATAACCCATTAATTCAACCATTAACTTAACGAAAATCCAATAAGGTCTAATTAACATCCAATAAGGGTTTAATTAACCAATAAGATCTAATTAATTAACTTACAAGCTCTAATTAATTAACTTACAATTTACAACCCATAAATCCTAATTAATTTATCATGAACAACCAATAATAATTTATCATAAATTAACAGCCAATAATCAAACAAATAATCCCTAATTAATTTGCAATAAATTAACAACCAAAAATCTCTAGTTAAATAACTATTAACAACCAATACATAGAAAAATATCACAGTCAATAATTTTATTTAATTCAAAAATAATGCTTACCAGGACTTAAGATCCTTGGATCTTACATATGGGGGATAGGAAGAGCTCAATATGCAGGGCTATACTGATGCATCGTTCCAGTCTGACCCTGATGACTTTAGATCGCAGGCCGGCTATGTGTTCAAGATAAATGGAGGCGCTGTATGTTGGAAGAGCTTCAAGCAATCCACCATAGCAGATTCTACAACCGAGGTTGAGTATGTGGCTGCTTCTGAGGCAGCCAAGGAAGCCGTTTTGATAAGGAAGTTCTTATGTGATCTTCAGGTGGTACCGAGTGCAATGGATCCCATTGAACTCTACTGTGACAACAATGGAGCAATTGCACAAGCCAAGGAACCACGGTCTCATCAAAGATCCAAACACATACTCAGAAGATTTCACCTGATCAGAGAGATCATTGACATAGGTGATGTCAAGATTAGCAGAGTAGACACAGAAAACAATCTGGCAGACCCATTGACCAAGGCTTTGGTGCAGCAGAAGCATGATGGTCACGCTAGATATATGGGGTTGAGATTCCTCAACTTCTAGGTCTTAGTGCAAGTGGGAGATTGTTGGTGTATATGCCCTAGGACCTAGTTTTGGTCAACTTATGTACTACTTGACTTTGATATTTATATATCATTCTGGCATTGTCGTTATCATTCTTTGTCTACACCTGGGATTGTGTACTTACATGATAATGTCCTTGGAGACAGATTGGATCTGTGCTCAAATAATTGTCCCCAGTCGATGTACCTGAGTGGATATGGGACAGCTCTGGTACTTGTGAGACTAGTATGTGGGCTAGTTAGGCACGTGGTGCTAACGCAGGCACATGGGTATATCATTGGAGGATATACTGGATAGACCCGCTATGAGGCTATGACTTGGTGTCATGAGTTATCCTCATAAGTGACAGGAGATGCATTGATCCCTTGACTTGAGGTCATTGATCATTCTATATGGTTAGGGACTTGCTTGGATACAACCTAACACCTTGCCGTAGTTGGGAGGTCATAACGGTTGTCATTGGGTATGTCACGACCCATATGAGAAGGTCAATGGACAGACATAGGATTTGCCCCTTCCTTAGGGAAGTATGATATCCATGGAGCTCCTCTATGGTTCTATGACTGGGAGTGTATGGCCATACCCAAGTAAGAACCTGTTTTAGTCATAGCCATGTGATTGGATGAAAACAAGTGGTGACACACTTGTCCAATCGGATATCAGTTCGGCAAAGAGACTGTAATGCATCTGTACCTAGTTGCGATGATGGGGATGTCGATGTCGATATCCATTCCAATGACCTGGGTAGTAGCGATGCACTGCTAGGTGCCACTCACTGCTTGTGATGACCTTTGGTCAGCACTGCCAGCGTCAGAGGAACCTACAGGGTCGCACACCTTGATACTTGAGTTCTCGTATTGATCGGGAAGCCTTGTGATCGAGTTATTGGATAACTCGGATCTAATTGGGAGATTTCATCAGCGCCAATGGGCCTGATGAGATGGAAGAATATTATTAGAGCCAAACTTCATTTTTGGCAGGTTGTCCCGTATTTGACCATGGTTGGTCACATTTGGATTAGGGTTGCATTGGATTGGATCCAAGTGCTTAATCAACCCATGTAATGGAGTTTGGGCTAGCTCATTATCCAATGAGGCCCAATAATAAGTTGTCATGAAGAGAAGAAAGGCTAGAAGGGTATAATGGGGACAAATCTTCTCCCCTAGGCGCCTATGGGCATAATGGGGAGAAGTGGCGCAATTTGCTTCATAAGGAAGCAATTGGCGCCTCCCCCTTTATCCCTTATGGTATGAATGCCAATATGGCATTGCTTGGGGCACAAGGCAAGGCCTTGGCGCACAAAGAAAGATATGGGCACAAAAGGAATGGTTGAATGAGAATTATGGAAATGTCTTGGAGACTTTCCTTGTCTCAAACCTTCTCATCCTAGCCGCCCACTTGTCTTGATCCTAGCCTTTCATGAACCGCCTCTTGCACTATAAATGAGCACCTAGCCGAGCCCTCTAATGAGTGATCAATCCTTGAAGGCGTGAACACAAGAAGAGGGGCGAGTGCTAGAAGCAAGGGCGCATCTTCCTTCTTCCATAGCCAAGAGTTTCTCCTTCCTTTCGTCTTGGCGGCTTGGGTTGTTTCCTTCCTCTCTTGGCACATCCTTTCCTCTTGGTGGCGCAAGTGAAGTGGAGCATCTCCCTAAGGCCTTGATTTTCTTCCCGAGGCTAGCACAAGGCGTGGAAGAAGAGAACTCAAGAGATCCGTGTGTGTGAGACTGCAGAGGGCGCGCACTTGGGCGCCTACATCGGCATCACTCCAAATTGCTCTTAAGGTATTTCCTAACTCATCATGTTGACTCTCTTGCTTGCAATCTTCACTGGGTTTTTGGGACCGGCCTGTTTCGGGGACATTCTTCCGCTGCGTAATATGTATGTCTATGATTCTGAAAATTGTAAAATGTCCCCGGGGTTTCCCAACATTAGGCGCCTTGCCCCTCTACCTTGGATGGTATGCTTGCTTCTATGGCAAGTCTTGGGGCTGATATGGCTTGGTAGACTTCTTTGGAATGTCTCATGTGCATATGGATAATTAGGAGAGGTTTATTGTAAAGTCTTGGAGACTTTCCTTACCTCAAACCCTAATTACTCCCTCCCCTTTGCCCTAGCTGCCTCCTCCTTTGAGAATTGCGCCCACACCCTATTATTGCTGCCCCCTCTTGCCTCTCTATATATACATGGGTATATGCGAGTGCAAAAGTTGATTTTTGCATGAGCAAGAATTAGAAGGGCAAAGAGGGAGGCTTTGGCGAAAGTCTTCTCTTCCATCTTCATCCTAACCGCAAGTCTCTTCTATCCTTCTTCTCTTGGAGCAATGAGGGATAGGACTTGGTGTCTTGTAACATCCCGTTATCTTAACCCCAAACAAGCAACACAAATCATGAAAGAAACAGGATGTTTCATATAAGATCGATTCATATGCTAGGTAAAACCGAGTTCAAGAAAACACGATCTGAAAATTTCGAAATTCCGTACATATAAATATCCACAAAACACAAATCTCATAAATCACATAAGGGTACCTGCCACCACGCAATCCTTGCACTAGACATATGCAAGGCAACAGTTATATCAAATCCGATGGCATAAATACAATTCGATTCGAAATTCAAAGCAAAGCCACAAAGTCGATTTTATAAACTCATACCAAACACCGAAACCAGGCTGAGGCCCGCGGTGACACAAAAATCAAACTCATTTAACTGCCACAATCTGGCAACACAAATTTCACATAGTTCACGTGGTTCACACAAATTCACATAGTTCACATCATTCATATAGTTCGTATAACTCATATAGTTCAGCCACAACCGGCCTCATATTTAAGCACAAAAGTTCTTAAATATAATCACAGCAAACTAGCATAATGTCCACGCCAATGCTAACTCAAGAAATGCGCCCCTGCTCTATGCCTGAAAATAGTGAGGGGTGAGCTACACAGCCCAGTGAGTGGATAGTCTAAATCGACCATCCATAACATACATTCAAAAATATAGGCAGATTATTTTAAAAATCTTTAACAGAACATTATGTCAATATACAACAAGATTAAATACAGAAGTCATATAAACAGCCAGATGTACACACCAACATATAACAAACTCAGGTTCTAAACAAACTCAGGTTCTAGAGTTATACTCTAAACCAACTAAACACACCAATACTTAGTTAACCTAGTTGTCCAGCATATTCTGTAGTGACCAATATGGTCTAACCCGGCTTTGGCCTAAGCACTGGGAGCTGCAAAATCTCGTGCAACACATAAACATGGACAGTGAGTAGAATCAAGAGGTGGCCCCCGCCAGGTCACGACGTGGCACTTTGCTCTAAAACACCCCATAAACACATCGATGGATTGTGTGTAGATTCAAGAGGTGGCCCCCGCCGGGTCACGACGTGGCACTTTGCTCTACGACACCCCATATCACAAAAAGAGAGTGATGACATCAAGAGGTGGCCCCTGTCCGACCAAGACATGGCACTTTGCGTCAAAACCCGTTCTCCCAAAAGGTTCCTACTGGACAACAGACACATCTTATATCATATATCACAAAGGTGGACTCCTAAGTGTCAACTAGACTCTAGGATAGTCATCACAATAATCACATCGGGCAGGCTGAACAACAACCCCCATCACAATAATCATAACAGGCAGGCTGAACATCAACCCCCTTCACATATCACAATACAGGGCTGAAAATTCAAACCCTTAACATATCACATATTGACCATCCCCTTGAGTACACAGCTGCACTTAGCCTTAGTCCTAACCAACACATGATCACAACAGATAATATTCGAAAATCCCATATCAACATAATTTTTGAAAATTCACATAACCACATAATATTCACATATTCAAAGATCACTTAACATTCCAAAAATCATAAATCACATAATATTTAAAAATCACATAACATAGTGTAATCCTTAAGTTTCAGGCTGGTCAGTTCAGTGTAACCTTGTTATGTTATCACCCAATGTTCTCAAACATGAATACATGGTCTTAGATAAATAAACATGAGTTTTACAATATTATAAGCATTTATCAAGTATCCATAAAATCAATATAAAATTTAAACATAAACTTAAAGCATGTATTCATCAAATTGCTTTACAATTCACACATGTAACCCACGGTTAACATAACATATTATCTACTAAATTTTAAACCTTAGTTAACATGAATTTCATACTCAAGATCAATGATTTAATGCTTCCTAAACTCCATATAAGAAATACCCTAATTTCGGTTTTTCATGGAGGCATACCCTAAATTCGGTTTTCATGAAAATACTCTAAACTAGATTTTCATGAAGAACAAGGGATACCTTAAATTCGGTTTTCAAGATAAATATATCTTTGCAACTTTCGGTTTATAACAAGATGAAGTCTTGAGTTTTCGGTTTTAGCATGATAAAAATTCCAACAAGCAAATGTATCATCTAACACATCATCTAACACTAACAAATAGATAGAAATCAAATAGACACCCCACTCACCTCTTAACCGTGAACACTAAGGTGAAAAACTCTCCAAAAATTTCGTCTAAGGCTTGAAGTTTCACCAAGAATCGCCGCCAATGGAAGGAAACACCTCCAACACCAAAGACTCCGGCCAAGAGAGAAGGAAGATGAAGAAGAAGATCGCCCAAGGCTTCAAGAATCGCCAACTCTTCAAGCCGTCGCCCAAAGTTTTCCTCCAAGCCAAACAAAACGCAAAAACCTCTACCCTAGCCGAAAATTACCACTTAAACTTTGGGTTTTTAAATTTTAAACCCATTAACCAATTAATTCCAAAAGGGTTTAATCCATTTAACTAAAAATTTCGAATTTTAAAACCCAATTAGCGCCAACCCAATAACCCATGGTTAACTAATTAATTTAACCATTAACTAACCATTCACTTAAAGAAAATCCAATAAGGATTTAATTGACATCCAATAAGGATTAACGTCCAATAACTCCAATTAATTAACAATTAATTAACTTAAATTAACAAGCAATAAACTCTAATTAATTAACTGAAAATTGGTATCCAATAAGCTAGTTAATTAATTAACATTAACATCCAAAAATCTCTAATTTAATTAACTATAATTCAACAACCAAAATCTCTAATTAATTTATCATAAATTAACAATCAATACACAGAAATAATAACACAGTCAATAATTTTATTTAAATCAAAATAATGCTTACCAGGACTTAAGATCCTTGGATCTTACATCCCTCCCTCCTTATAATGCTTTAGTCCTCTAAAGCTCAGCATCCATATCATCAAAGAGATAAGCATAAAACTTCCTCATATCCGCTTCAGTCTCCCATGTCGCCTCCTCAACTGACTGATTTCCCCAGATAACCTTTACCAAAGGTATAGTCTTGTTCCTCAGAACTTTATCCTTTCTATCCACAATCCGAAGAGGTCTTTCCTCAAATGTCAAGTCACTCTGAATCTGAAGAGGTTCTAATTCCAATACATGAGATGGATCAGGATGATATTTCCTCAAAACAGAAACATGGAACACATTATGCACATGATCCATAGTAGGAGGTAAAGCTAACCGGTAAGCCACTGGACCAATTCTCTCAATAATGTCAAAAGGGCCTACAAACCTAGGGCTCAACTTGCCCTTTTTGCCAAACCTCATAACACTCTTAGTAGGTGACACCTTCAAGAACACATGATCCCCTACCATAAACTCCAGGGAACGACGACGGTCATCAGCATAACTCTTCTGTCTGTCCCGAGCAATCTTCAATTTATCCTGAATCTCTCTGACCTTATCAGTAGTCTCCTGTACTGCATCAGATCTCAAAATCATTCTGTCACCAGTTTCCTCCCAACACAGGGGAGTCCTACACCTTCTTCCATACAAAGCCTCATATGGAGCCATCTGAATACTTGAGTGGAAACTATTATTATAAGTGAACTCTATCAAAGATAGATCCCGGTTCCACTCAGAACTCCAATCAACCACATAAGCTCTCAACAAGTCTTCTAGAGTCTGTATAGTACGTTCCGTCTGGCCATCAGACTGAGGATGGTATGCTGTACTAAAACTCAACTTAGTACCCAAACCCTCCTGTAAACTCTTCCAAAATCTGGACAAAAACCGAGAGTCCCTATCAGACACAATATCAACAGGCACTCCATGCAGTCTGACTATCTCATCAATGTACAATCTGGCCAGCCTCTCTAAAGGATAAGTCATCTTGATCTGGAGAAAATGGGCTGATTTAGTGAGTCTATCAACGATCACCCAAATAGCATCATGACCCAATCTGGTTCTGGGCAAACCACATACAAAATCCATACTGATGCATTCCCACTTCCACTCAGGAATAGGAAGGGGCTGCAACAAACCACCAGGCTTCTGGTGTTCAGCCTTTACAGTCTGACAGGTTAAACACCTAGAGACAAAATCATATACCTCTTTCTTCATGCCCGGCCACCAAAAACTCTTCTTGAGGTCCTGATACATCTTAGTCACGCCAGGATGTAGAGAATATTTGGAGTTATGGCTGTCCTCCAATATTTCTTTCCTCAAGCTCGGTTCCTCAGGGACACATACCCTTCCACGAAACCGAAGAATACCATCATCAGACAGGCTAAAATCCTGAACTGCTCCATCAACCAAACTATCCCTGATCTGAACTAATCTCGGATCCACAGACTGCTGATCTCTGATCTTCTGCAACAAAGCAGACTGTACTCTGAGAAAGGCCACATAACCCGACTGAACTCTAGGAGAAACACTGATCCTGAGATCGCTGAACTCCTGCAGTAACCGCCACTCACTGACTCGTAAAGCAGCTACTGAAGTAACTGGATGTCTGCTCAGTGCATCCGCCACTACATTGGCCTTTCCAGCCTGATACTGAATAGAGAAGTCATAGTCTTTGATCAACTCCATCCATCTTCTCTGTCTCATGTTCAACTCCTTCTGAGTGAAGATATACTTGAGACTCTGGTGATCAGTGAACAGATCAAACTCCTGACCCAACAAATAGTGGCGCCATATCTTCAAAGCAAAGACTACGGCCGCCAACTCTAAATCATGAGTAGGGTAGTTCAATTCATACTCCTTCAGCTGTCTCGAAGCATAGGCTACTACAGAACCCTTCTGCATCAAGACACAACCCAACCCCTTGCCTGAAGCATCCGTATAAACAGTAAACCTTTCCCCATCACTAGGAATAATGAGGATCGGTGTACTAGTCAACCTCCTTTTCAGCTCTTGAAAGCTCTCTTCACACTTATCATCCCAAATAAACTTGGCCTCCTTTCTGGTCAATTTAGTTAAAGGACCCGCCAACTTGGAGAATCCCTCAACAAATCTCCGGTAGTAACCTGCTAAACCCAGGAAACTTCTGATCTCAGTAGCACTAGTCGGTCTTCCCCAATCAAGGATGGCTTGCACTTTAACTGGATCCACAGACACCCCTTGACCAGAAATCACATGCCCAAGGAAACTGATCTTCTCTAGCCAGAACTCACACTTACTAGCCTTGGCATATAACCGGTTCTTCCTCAGAACCTCCAGCACTCTGCGCAAGTCACTGACATGATCTGAAGTAGTCCGTGAGTATACCAAAATATCGTCTATAAAGACTACCACACAAGAGTCAAGCAATTCATGGAATACCCTGTTCATCAAATCCATGAAGACAGCAGGTGCATTCGTCAGTCCAAAAGGCATAACTAAAAATTCAAAATGCCCATACCTGGTCCTGAAAGCAGTCTTAAATATATCCTCATCCTTGACTCTAAGCTGATAATACCCTGATCTCAGATCAATCTTAGAGAACACTGTAGCTCCCTGTAATTGATCAAACAGATCATCAATTCTAGGAAGAGGATACTTATTCTTGATAGTCACTCGGTTCAACTGCCTGTAGTCTATACACATCCTCAGGGTTCCATCTTTCTTCTTTACAAAAAGTACTGGCGCTCCCCAGGGAGAAGCACTAGGCCGAATGTACCCTTTCTCTAGCAATTCCTCCAGTTGTTTCTTAAGCTCGGCCAACTCTGAAGTAGCCATACGGTAAGGAGCTCTGGAGATAGGTGCCGTTCCTGGCGCCAACTCAATGCCAAACTCCACTTCTCTAATTGGTGGCGAGCCTGAAAATTCTTCAGAGAACACATCAGGAAATTCTTTCACCACCGCCATCTGAGTCAAATCAGAAGTAGAATCATCCTGCACCTTAACATGCGCAAGATAACCCTTGCATCCACTAGCAAGTAACTTCCTGGCCTGCAGGAAAGATATTACATGCGGTCCTTGGTCCGACACTAGACCTCTCACAAAAATCCGGTTCCCATCTAACAAATTTAAAGTGATTACTTTCTCAAAGCAATCCACAGTAGCATGATGTGAGGATAACCAATCCATACCTAGGATGACATCATAGTCTTGCATGTCTAGGAGGATTAAATCCACTAGAAACTCATAACCCTCTACATGCACCACACAATCAGCACACACAGTGTCTGTAGATAATGACTTTCCTAAGGGAGTACTCACAGACACAACATAATTCATCACCTTAGGTAACACAGGTAAACATGCAGCAAACTTAACAGATACAAAAGACAAATTTGCACCAGGATCAAATAAAATGCGAGCTAACTGATCAAATACAAATAAGGTACTTTCCACAACGGATCGGGAAGCTCGTGTATCCTTCTCAGCCAAAGCATAAACTCTAGTCTGGACTGTAGGCTTATCTGCGCCTCTAGGCTGTATCTCAGGCTCTTTGCAGTCCCTGACCATGTGCCCTGGTTTCTTACACCTGAAGCACACGCCATTCTTCTTATAACAGTCTTTCACTAGATGTCCCTTGAGCCCACAATAATTGCAAGTCCAGTTCTCATTGTTACTGATCTTTGCCTCCCTGGCATCCCTGAACTGCTGCGGTGCATCCCTGGACTGCTGCGGTGCCTTGTAAGAGTAAGGCTTATACCTGCTCTTCTTGTAGTCCTTATGTTTAGGGTACTTCTTACCCTTGCCGCCACTGCCATACTGAGGAGCCGCCGCCTCAGCTGCAGGAACCACTGTCACGGCAACATGAGAACTCCTCTCAGCTATGTATCTCTCAATGGTGCGTGCTCGCCCAACAGTCTCAACATAGGTCTCCAAATGCTGAGCACCAACCTGCTCTCTAATGTCCCATCTGAGACCTCTGAGAAACTTAGTAGCTCTCCTCTTTTCAGTGTTTATCAGATGAGGAGCATACTTTCCCAATTTCGTGAACTGTAATTCATACTGGTCCATAGTCATATCACCCTGCTCCAGGTGAATGAATTCCACCTCTCGGTCCTCAACCAAGCTATCGGGGAAGTACTTCTCGTTAAATCGAGACAAGAAGTAAGGCCAATCTACAGTCTCATGTCTTTCTTCGGCAAGTCTCACCACGCCCTTCCACCACTCATCTGCGTCAGCACGCATCATATAGGTGGCCAGACACAGCTTGTCTTCGTCCGAGCACCGCATAACTTGGAAAATCTTTTCCAAGACCAACTGCCAGTTCTCGGCAGTACTGGATTCTGAGCCCCCATAAAAAGAGCTGGGACCCAGTTTCTGGAATTCACTCACAAGTGAGGCATAGCGCCTGTGAGCGCCCTCCTGAGAGTCATCCCCCACCGCTCGAGTAGTAGTCTGGGGTCTCTCTTGAGTCAACTGCTGCAAAAGCTGCTGTTGTGCCTCTTGATGCTGAGTCTGTTGCTGCTGCAGCATCTGAGCTTGCCTCTCTATCATGGCACCTTGTTGCTGTACCATGCCAGTCAGAGCCTCAATAGTTCTCGTGAGGTTCGAAGGCTGCTCATCCTCGCCACTAGCATTTCCTCTAGTTCGCACCATCTTAAATGCCTACACACACATATCATAGTCAGGAAAACAATCATAAACCTAACAGGTGTCTAGCAATACACAAACATGTTTTCCCCCAAACTAAGTTTTAGCTAGCCAACCGCTCTGATACCATTCTGTAACATCCCATTATCTTAACCCCAAACAAGCAACACAAATCATGAAAGAAACAGGATGTTTCATATAAGATCGATTCATATGCTAGGTAAAACCGAGTTCAAGAAAACACGATCTGAAAATTTCGAAATTCCATACATATAAATATCCACAAAACACAAATCTCATAAATCACATAAGGGTACCTGCCACCACGCAATCCTTGCACTAGACATATGCAAGGCAACAGTTATATCAAATCCGATGGCATAAATACAATTCGATTCGAAATTCAAAGCAAAGCCACAAAGTCGATTTTATAAACTCATACCAAACACCGAAACCAGGCTGAGGCCCGCGGTGACACAAAAATCAAACTCATTTAACTGCCACAATCTGGCAACACAAATTTCACATAGTTCACGTGGTTCACACAAATTCACATAGTTCACATCATTCATATAGTTCGTATAACTCATATAGTTCAGCCACAACCGGCCTCATATTTAAGCACAAAAGTTCTTAAATATAATCACAGCAAACTAGCATAATGTCCACGCCAATGCTAACTCAAGAAATGCGCCCCTGCTCTATGCCTGAAAATAGTGAGGGGTGAGCTACACAGCCCAGTGAGTGGATAGTCTAAATCGACCATCCATAACATACATTCAAAAATATAGGCAGATTATTTTAAAAATCTTTAACAGAACATTATGTCAATATACAACAAGATTAAATACAGAAGTCATATAAACAGCCAGATGTACACACCAACATATAACAAACTCAGGTTCTAAACAAACTCAGGTTCTAGAGTTATACTCTAAACCAACTAAACACACCAATACTTAGTTAACCTAGTTGTCCAGCATATTCTGTAGTGACCAATATGGTCTAACCCGGCTTTGGCCTAAGCACTGGGAGCTGCAAAATCTCGTGCAACACATAAACATGGACAGTGAGTAGAATCAAGAGGTGGCCCCCGCCAGGTCACGACGTGGCACTTTGCTCTAAAACACCCCATAAACACATCGATGGATTGTGTGTAGATTCAAGAGGTGGCCCCCGCCGGGTCACGACGTGGCACTTTGCTCTACGACACCCCATATCACAAAAAGAGAGTGATGACATCAAGAGGTGGCCCCTGTCCGACCAAGACATGGCACTTTGCGTCAAAACCCGTTCTCCCAAAAGGTTCCTACTGGACAACAGACACATCTTATATCATATATCACAAAGGTGGACTCCTAAGTGTCAACTAGACTCTAGGATAGTCATCACAATAATCACATCGGGCAGGCTGAACAACAACCCCCATCACAATAATCATAACAGGCAGGCTGAACATCAACCCCCTTCACATATCACAATACAGGGCTGAAAATTCAAACCCTTAACATATCACATATTGACCATCCCCTTGAGTACACAGCTGCACTTAGCCTTAGTCCTAACCAACACATGATCACAACAGATAATATTCGAAAATCCCATATCAACATAATTTTTGAAAATTCACATAACCACATAATATTCACATATTCAAAGATCACTTAACATTCCAAAAATCATAAATCACATAATATTTAAAAATCACATAACATAGTGTAATCCTTAAGTTTCAGGCTGGTCAGTTCAGTGTAACCTTGTTATGTTATCACCCAATGTTCTCAAACATGAATACATGGTCTTAGATAAATAAACATGAGTTTTACAATATTATAAGCATTTATCAAGTATCCATAAAATCAATATAAAATTTAAACATAAACTTAAAGCATGTATTCATCAAATTGCTTTACAATTCACACATGTAACCCACGGTTAACATAACATATTATCTACTAAATTTTAAACCTTAGTTAACATGAATTTCATACTCAAGATCAATGATTTAATGCTTCCTAAACTCCATATAAGAAATACCCTAATTTCGGTTTTTCATGGAGGCATACCCTAAATTCGGTTTTCATGAAAATACTCTAAACTAGATTTTCATGAAGAACAAGGGATACCTTAAATTTGTTGGGGTATGCCCTTAAGGCTAATGTTTGAGGCCTTTGGGATTGTAGCAGTATCATGTAATAAACTTTTGTGTTTATAAAGGCATGGTTATTATTCAGGTTATTACCTTGTCTGCTGTAATAAGTGTACTTCTGAATAATGTCTCAAAGCTGTTCAGCTAGGCTGACAGGCTATATGTCCTTAGTCGAGATATCTTGGTGAACATGAGACAGCCTTGATATGATTGAGACTAATATGTGTTCTAATCTTATAGGATGCTTCGAGCATGGAATAAGATGTAGACTCATGGGTACATTGGATGTACTGGACAGACCCTACTGGGATATTCCATTGCTTGTCACAATGTGAATAATCCTTGTTTGCATCAAGTGGCACATGTCCTTTGACTTGAGATCACTTGTGTTTCTAAATGATGAATGTCATTATTTTGAGGTAGTTCAATATCATTTGAAAGATAATGGTTATAGACTATCTTGGATAATGATCATGAGTCAGGTTCGGATACTAGTGATAGATAAAGGATTGCCGTCTCCTTGTGGAAGGAGTGTGGTGTTCTAAAGGGGCCCCCCTTATATGAGATGATTGAGAAAGTGTATGGCCATACCCAGATGACTATGTTCATCTGATCTAATCATGCTCATCATATTGGAGCTACAAGTTTGACACACTTGTCCAATAAGAACATCCAGTGGCAAAGGAAACATGTATGCCTTGTGAAATGATTCACACTTGTGCTGTGGTTTGGGTGTAGTCTTGGAAGACTCTTTCCTTTATATCGGGAGACAGTGATGTGTTGCTAGATACCCCTCACTGATTGTGATAACGTGAGTTATCGTTACCGACATTTAAAGGAAACCCTTAGGGTCGCACAATTTGATGATATGGCTTACTTAAGTCAGATCGTGTGGACTGAATTGTTTTAGTTCAGTTAAAAGGAGATTAGACTCTGATTGTAAGTGAGATCTGGTCTGATCATGTTTGATTGATTAGGGCTTCAGATCGGTAAGCTTCGATCGAGAGTATGGATGCTAGATCGAAGAGATCAAGAGCATCAAGAGATGAACGGTTAGATCTTGAACCGTTTGGTTCATAGAGATCTAGACCATGGCTTGGGCTGGTTTAATTTGGGTTTTTGAACCGAATTGAATTGAACCTAATTGGCTTGAACCGGTTCACATGGGTGAACGTATGGTTGAAGGTTTAAAGGCATCTTGGGCGGTTTTTCTTCAAGTGGTCGCATGGCTTGATAACCTTCCATATTTGGAAGTGTAACGCCATCACTTGAATGAAAAAGAAACCTCAACGCAATTTGCCAATTACTCTCTTGTCTCCTTCATTCGACGAAGAGAGGGACTTGGACAAGGTAGGTCTCGGCCAAGCACATCTCATCATCAACACACGACAAGGAACTTTGGGGAGATCTCTTGCTAGCACAAGGAAGATCCTAAAGGGTAGCCATCTCTCATCTAGTGTGTGTTTTCTTTGGAGGAGTGCTTACTTGCCCTCTTGCTTCCAAGCCGACACCCTTTATCATGGCTATGGTAAAAGATCTCAAACTTGATCTTTGCAATACATATAAAGTTGATCATATATATGTGTTCATGCAAACGATTTTATTGAAACCCTAGAAGAGTACATTTTCCGCATGCTCTAGGGTTCGCCCCCCTCTAGAAAGGGGTTTTATCTGCCTGCGCTCCCCCTTGAAGGGGACTCTTCAATTGGTATCAGAGTGGGTTATGCATGAATCTTATGATTGCTTTAGTGATCCATGTTTGCGCCATTGTTGTAGATCTATCATCACCATGAATACATGCTAGTCATTAGATGTTGGCGCATGATTGATATCACATGTTTGCGCTAATGGATAGATCTAATGTCAACATGCGAAACTACATGTTATTACTTGTATGATTCTTGGCGCATGTTTCTTGATGGCGCTTGTTGAATGTCTTTGTAAAATTCATTACATCTTGCGCGCCTCACTAGATCTAAGTGGCGCCTACTATAAACCCTTAGATGGGTTGATGGGGTTGAAGTCACCTCTAAGTTAGATCCACTAGTCTGATCAGACCATCTGACAGCCTAGATGGATCGACCAGATGGCACCTGTGCGCAAGCACGAGGTGGCCATAGGTCGATTGCATCTTAGGCATGTAGCGAGGTCTGGTTGAGACAACTCAGTGAACACACATGAGTTAGGCCCGGGGTCACACCCGCTTGCCAGAACTCATGAGGGTTGTTCAGCCCTTGGCGCATGCATGGTTGACCATTAGGTCAACTCGAGTCAGTTAGGACTTGGTGCATGCAAGGGCAGAGGATCTGACTAGTTGGATGAGTGGATCCCTATCAATGGACCATTGTAAGGTTGTAGGGCTTATAAGAAAATTAAAATTGATGCCAATGGGGTTTTCAAAAATTTTATTTTCTTTGTAATGGATCACATGTTGATTGTGTTGGGGTATGCCCTTAAGGCTAATGTTTGAGGCCATGGGAATGTATCTGTATCATGTAATAAACTGTTATGTTTATAAAGGCATGGTTGTTATTCAGTTAGCTACATTGTCTGCTGCAATATATGTTCTTCTGAATAATGTCTCAAAGCTGTTCAGCTAGGCTGACATGCTATAAGTCCTTAGTCGAGATATCTTGGTGAACATGAGACAGCCTTGATATGTTTGAGACTAATATGTGTTCTGATCTTATAGGATGCTTCGAGCATGGAATAAGATGTAGACTCATGGGTACATGGGATGTACTGGACAGACCCTACTAGGATGTTCAATTGTTTGTCACAATGTGAATATTCCTTGAATGTGACAAGTGGCACATTTCCTCTGACTTGAGATCACTTGTGTTTTCTAAATGATGATTGTCATTGTTTTGAGATAGTTCAATATCATTTGAAACATAATGATTATAGACTATCTTGGATGGTGAGCTTGAATCAGGTTAGGGCACTAGTGATAGACATAGGATTGCCGTCTCCTTGTTTAAGGAGTGTGATGTTCTAAAGGGGCCCCCTGGATGAGATGATTGAGAGAGTGTATGGCCATACCCAGATGACTGTGTTCATCTGATCTAATCATGTTCATCATATTGGAGTTACAAGCTTGACAGGCTTGTCCAATAAGAACATCCAGTGGCAAAGGAAATTTGCATGCCTTGTGAATTGGATTCACACTTGTGCTGTATTTTGGGTGTAGTCTTGGAAGACTCTTTCCTTTATATCGGGAGACAGTGATGTGTTGCTAGATACCCCTCACTGATCGTGATAATGAGAATTATCGTTACCGACATTTAGAGGAAACCCTCAGGGTCACACAATTTGATGATATGGCTTACTTAAGTCAGATCGTGTGGACTGAATTGTTTGGGTTCAGTTTAAAGGGATTTAATCTCTGATTGTAAGTGAGATCTGGTCTGATCATGTTTGATTGATTAGGGCTTGAGATCGGTAAGCTTCGATCGAGAGAATGGATGCTCGATCGGTGAGATCAGGAGCATCAGGAGATGAACGGTTAGATCTGGAGCCTTAGGGTTTAATTGAGATCTAGACCATGTTGCTTGGGTTAATTGGTCTTGGACCAAACCGAATTGAACTAGCTCATTGGTTGAGCGTGTGGTTCAATTTAAGAGAGGTTTGCGATTGGGGTAAACCCATGATCGCATATGGAAGAGTGGCTTTCTATTTTTAGAAAGCATGTCACTTACGTGACCACGATTCTTGTGGTCTCTCTTCACGCCTCCCTCTCGCTCTATTGTCGTCGCTTGACTTTGCTCTTGAGGCATTCTCTCGTGAAGAAGAAGTGGACGACATTGGGAGAGTTTTCGCCAAGCAAGAAATTTTTCTCCTTCCCTTTCCATTCGATCAAGGATACTTGGACGATCCTTGCTAGCACAAGGGACGACAAGAAGAAGCGCATCTTCATCTTGTGTGTGACGATTTGGAGAAGATCTTCTTTGGTCTTTGCTTCCAAGGCGCCATCCAATCGATGGCCATGGTATGAATCACATCCTATTTATTTAAGCTTTCAAAGTTGATCATCTTATACATGCTTTGCGACTCTTGAAACCCCCTTCCGCTGCTATATTCCCTTATATGCGCCATGCTGGGTTTCGCCCCCCTCTTGAAAGGGGTCCTTACAGATTGAATGATGCCATGATGCTTGTTTATTTCATCTTATGTGGGTTGCCTTTTATTGTGTGCTGTGCTGGGGCCTGCGAGCCTGGTAAATTATTATTTTGTGATCTGCGAATCACTTTTTAATTCATTGATTGTATAATTGACCTGTGAGTCAAACTTGTCTAGATAGATCAAATTGTATTTGATTAGACAAGAGCACAAAGGCACACATCCTAGAGGGGCATTCAGCTGGTGGCGCACCTGAGGTGCTCTTGGCGCTAGGGCCCTGGGTTGGACCAGATGAGATGCAAAAGTTCCAAGAAGAGCAAGTGAAGACTTAAGTATCTTAAGGTCTTACTTAGGCTTTGGGCTTTTACCACATAAGATCCATGCTTTCTTTTTATTGCTTATATAATTAGAACTGCATGAGTTTATCTTCTGCTATCACCATAGGAATTGCATGATAGTGAAGAAGATAAAAGGACCGTTAAAATCCAACGCTAACATATCAAGCTCGTAAGCCTTCTGACGCGAAACCTCACTGTTCTGATTATCGTTGGAGCCGTGTTGTACCCACTCAGTGGGCACGTCCATCTATCTTCAGACGGTGCGGGATTTCACCTGCGTGTTACAGAGAAGGGATTTATCGCTTCTCGTTGCTCAGCATAGCACGTGGTGGTCCAGGGAGTAGGTCGGGTCAGCTTGACCATGTAGGCTACATATGTGGCGCATATGGTAGCGCATGGAGGCAGCCATCTGTGGGATCAGAGACTGTGTTGTACCGACTCAGTTGGCACAGTCTGCTGGATTGCCCAGATGAAGGGGAATCGCACGGGTTGGCGATTGGCAGGGACTGCCTACCAGAAATTAGTGCTTGTACTCTCTGTGCATCTTATCTCGCCTGAGCGGGACGCGGAGACCAAGTATGAAATCTGGATCCCATCTCACTAAAAGATGTTACTCTTTCGGACTGTTTACTGGATTTTTCAGTCAGACAAAATAGTGAGAAAAAGAATCTTTCTTAAGTCCTGGATTGATTCTGAACATTGATACTGACCTTGCTGTTCTTGCATTGTTGTAGATTCCTGCAGCAACGAACACCATGAGCTTCAATGTGCGATCCCTACTGGAAAGGGAGAAGTTTGCTGGGCCGAACTTCTCTGACTGGTTCGGACACCTTAAGATCGTTCTTAAGGCAGAGAGGAAACTGTATGTCCTCGAGATGGCAGTGCCGCCTCAACCCGCTGCGAACGCCGCAAGGGCGGTTCGTGAAGCCTATGAAAAGCATGTCAATGATAGCATTGATGTCGCTTGCCTGATGCTAGCGTCTATGACGCCACCGCTGCAGCGTCAGCATGAGGATATGTCGGCTATAGAGATTATAGCGAACCTCAAGATGCTGTATGCTGCACAGGCGAGGACAGAACGCTATAATCTGACGAAGCTCTTCTTTCAGAGCAAACTGGCTGAAGGGAGCCCAGTTGGAGCTCACGTGCTCAAGATGATTGGGCACAAGGAGGCTCTAGAGAAACTGGGGCATACCATTAACCAGGAGCTTGCTGTAGACATAATTCTGCAGTCTCTCCCGCCCTCTTTCGATGCGTTCATTATTAACTTTAATATGAACAAAATCGATTGTACTCCGGCAGAGCTGCTGAATATGCTCTTGACTACTGAGGAAACTCTGAAGGGAAAGCCTTCAACCTCTGTCTTACTGGTTCCTTCTATGAACAAGAAGAAGGGGAAGAAGGGCAAGGCCCCTGTCAAGAACTACAGTAAGGCTCTGAAACAGAAGGTGAAGCGGTCGAAGGACAACAGGTGTTTCCACTGTGGCCAGCTGGGTCACTGGAAAAAGGACTGTAAAGCGCTCCAAGGAGATAAGAGGGGAAGCATCGCTTCTGGCTCAGGTATATACGTGACGGAAGTCATGGTTTCATCTTCTTCTATTTCATGGGTGTTGGACACTGCATGTGGAGTTCACATTTGTTCAAATGTACAGGAACTCAAGAGAAGAAGACAGGTGGGACAGCATGAGGTAGACCTACGCGTTGGAAACGGGGCACGGGTTGCTGCTGTTGCTGTAGGAGACTATTTCATTTCTTTACCATCTGGCATTGTATTGGAACTAAACAGTTGTTATTTTGTTCCCAGTATAACTAAAAATATTATCTCCATTCCTGCTCTTGTCAGGAAAGGATTTGCCTTTGAATGCAATATTTCAAAGTGTGTTTTATCTTATGGTAATATTGTTTATGCTACTGGTTCAATTAACAATGGGTTATACATGTTGGACATGGAAAGTTCTATACATAACATTGATAATAAGAAAGCCAAGAATGCTGATGACAGCACCTTGCTATGGCATAGTCGTTTAGGCCATATAAACGAGAAACGCATTAAGCGGTTGCATGATCATGGACTGCTGGGATCATTCTCCTATGAGGAGATTGATACATGCAAAGCTTGTTTGATGGGTAAAATGACGAAGTCACCTTTTCCAAATAAAGGTCAAAGGGCTTCAGGTTTACTTGACCTCATACACAGTGATGTGTGTGGGCCATTTAGTAAACATGCCAGAGGTGGCTATCAGTACTTCATTACCTTTACTGATGATTTCAGTAGGTATGGGTATGTCTATCTGATGAGACATAAAAGTGAATCTTTTGACAAGTTCAAAGAGTTCAAAAATGAAGTACAAAATCAGTTAGGCCGAAATATCAAGGCACTTCGTTCTGATCGAGGTGGAGAATACCTAAGTCATGCGTTTACTGACTATCTAAAGGAGTGTGGGATTATCTCACAGCTCACTCCGCCAGGAACACCGCAATGGAATGGTGTGTCCGAGAGGAGAAATAGAACGTTACTTGATATGGTTCGTTCTATGATGAGTCAGGCTACTCTTCCATACTCCTTTTGGGGTTTTGCACTGGAAACAGCTGCAAAGGTACTAAACCGAGTGCCATCCAAGGCAGTTTCTAAGACGCCATATGAGTTATGGTATGGGAAACAGCCAAGCTTGACATTTATCAGGATCTGGGGTTGCGAGGCTTATGTCAAAAAGCTCGCCTATGGGAAACTGGAGAGCAGATCTGAGAAATGTATATTTGTCGGTTACCCTAAGGAAACTAAGGGTTATTATTTCTACGATCCCAAAGAGAACAAAGTATTTGTTGCTCGGACGGCCATATTTCTTGAGAAGGAGTTTCTTCTGCAAGAGGCCAGTGGGAGAAAAATAAAGCTGGATGAGAATCCAGAGGAAGGACAAAGTAGTCAAGCACAGTTGGATGAGCCTGAGCCGGTAAATCAGGTTAATGAACAACCTGAGGCTCAGATATCACGGGAACCGCGAAGATCGGGAAGGATCCGTTGACAGCCTGAACGCTATGACGGAGTCTACATCATTGATAATGATGAACCCCTCACTTATGCGGATGCGGTCAGTGGACCGGAGTCAGCTAGATGGCTTGAAGCTATGCGAGCCGAGATGGACTCCATGTCAGATAACCAAGTCTGGGATTTGGTTGATCCGCCTCCGGGAGTAATCCCTATAGGCTGTAAATGGATCTTCAAGAAGAAGATTGACATGGATGGTAACGTGGTTACCTATAAAGGCAGGCTAGTTGCGAAAGGTTTCAAACAAATCCACGGGATAGATTATGATGAAACTTTCTCACCTGTAGCCATGTTCAAGTCTATTCGGATTCTTTTCGCGATAGCTGCATATTACGATTATGAGATCTGGCAGATGGATGTGAAAACAGCTTTCCTTAATGGAAATCTGGATTAGGATGTGTATATGACACAACCTGAAGGTTTCACGAATCCATCAGATCGTCATAAAATATGTAAGTTAAAGAAGTCCATTTATGGACTTAAACAAGCATCTAGAAGCTGGAATATTCGTTTTGATGAATCAATCTCTGAGTTTGGTTTCATCAAGAACGAAGATGACCCGTGTGTATATAAGAGGTTTAGTGGGAGCGTGATTACTTTCCTAGTCCTCTACGTCGATGATATCTTGATCATTGGAAATGATATTCCTGAACTGCATGCTGTTAAAGCATGGTTAGGAAAATGTTTCCAGATGAAAGATCTAGGAGAAGCAGCCTATGTACTAGGTGTGAAGATCTACAGAGATAGATCTAAGAGGCTTCTCGGGCTGTGCCAGAGTACTTACATCGATAAAGTCCTGGAAAGATTCCATTTAGAGAATTCTAAACGTGGATATCTTCCAGTCAGACATGGTCTGAATCTTTCGAAGAGTCAGTGTCCACAAACACAGACTGAGAAAGATGAAATGGACAATACGCCTTATGCTTCGGCTATTGGGTCCATTATGTATGCGATGTTGTATACTCGCCCTGACGTCGCTTACGGGTTAAGCGTGACCAGTCGATTCCAAAGTAATCCAGGTGTGGCGCACTGGATTGCGGTCAAGAACATTTTAAAATATCTGTGGAGGACCAAAGATATGTTCTTGATATATGGTGGTCAGGAAGAACTCAGTATTGAAGGATATACTGACGCTTCGTTCCAGTCGGACCAGGATGATTTCCGATCGCAATCAGGCTATGTTTTTAGCTTGAATGGTGGAGCAGTGGTGTGGAAAAGTTTCAAACAGTCAACTGTTGCTGATTCCACAACAGAAGCCGAGTATGTTGCAGCCTCGGAAGCATCCAAGGAGGCAGTGTGGATTCGTAAGTTCGTGAGAGAACTTGGTGTCGTTCCTTCGAGTGCAGATCCTTTGGTTATCTTCTGTGATAACACTGGAGCAATCGCACAAGCAAAGGAACCACGGTCGCACCAGAAGTCCAAGCACATACAGAGACGGTTTCACTTGATCCGGGAGATCATTGATCGAGGCGAGATCAAAATATGCAAGGTTCATACAGATGACAATCTGGCAGACCCGCTTACCAAGCCTCTGGCACAGCAGAAGCATGAGAAGCACTGTAATTATATGGGTTTGAGATTTCTCAACCATTAGATTAAGTGCAAGTGGGAGATTGTTGGGGTATGCCCTTAAGGCTAATGTTTGAGGCCTTTGGGATTGTAGCAGTATCATGTAATAAACTTTTGTGTTTATAAAGGCATGGTTATTATTCAGGTTGTTACCTTGTCTGCTGTAATAAGTGTACTTCTGAATAATGTCTCAAAGCTGTTCAGCTAGGCTGACAGGCTATATGTCCTTAGTCGAGATATCTTGGTGAACATGAGACAGCCTTGATATGATTGAGACTAATATGTGTTCTAATCTTATAGGATGCTTCGAGCATGGAATAAGATGTAGACTCATGGGTACATTGGATGTACTGGACAGACCCTACTGGGATATTCCATTGCTTGTCACAATGTGAATAATCCTTGTTTGCATCAAGTGGCACATGTCCTTTGACTTGAGATCACTTGTGTTTCTAAATGATGAATGTCATTATTTTGAGGTAGTTCAATATCATTTGAAAGATAATGGTTATAGACTATCTTGGATAATGATCATGAGTCAGGTTCGGATACTAGTGATAGATAAGTCAATATCATTTGAAAGATAATGGTTATAGACTATCTTGGATAATGATCATGAGTCAGGTTCGGATACTAGTGATAGATAAAGGATTGCCGTCTCCTTGTGGAAGGACATGTGGTGTTCTAAAGGGCCCCCCCTTATATGAGATGATTGAGAAAGTGTATGGCCATACCCAGATGACTATGTTCATCTGATCTAATCATGCTCATCATATTGGAGCTACAAGTTTGACACACTTGTCCAATAAGAACATCCAGTGGCAAAGGAAACATGTATGCCTTGTGAAATGATTCACACTTGTGCTGTGGTTTGGGTGTAGTCTTGGAAGACTCTTTCCTTTATATCGGGAGACAGTGATGTGTTGCTAGATACCCCTCACTGATTGTGATAACGTGAGTTATCGTTACCGACATTTAAAGGAAACCCTTAGGGTCGCACAATTTGATGATATGGCTTACTTAAGTCAGATCGTGTGGACTGAATTGTTTTAGTTTAGTTAAAAGGAGATTAGACTCTGATTGTAAGTGAGATCTGGTCTGATCATGTTTGATTGATTAGGGCTTCAGATCGGTAAGCTTCGATCGAGAGTATGGATGCTAGATCGAAGAGATCAAGAGCATCAAGAGATGAACGGTTAGATCTTGAACCGTTTGGTTCATAGAGATCTAGACCATGGCTTGGGCTGGTTTAATTTGGGTTTTTGAACCGAATTGAATTGAACCTAATTGGCTTGAACCGGTTCACATGGGTGAACGTATGGTTCAAGGTTTAAAGGCATCTTGGGCGGTTTTTCTTCAAGTGGTCGCATGGCTTGATAACCTTCCATATTTGGAAGTGTAACGCCATCACTTGAATGAAAAAGAAACCTCAACGCAATTTGCCAATTACTCTCTTGTCTCCTTCATTCGACGAAGAGAGGGACTTGGACAAGGTAGCTCTCGGCCAAGCACATCTCATCATCAACACACGACAAGGAACTTTGGGGAGATCTCTTGCTAGCACAAGGAAGATCCTAAAGGGTAGCCATCTCTCATCTAGTGTGTGTTTTCTTTGGAGGAGTGCTTACTTGCCCTCTTGCTTCCAAGCCGACACCCTTTATCATGGCTATGGTAAAAGATCTCAAACTTGATCTTTGCAATACATATAAAGTTGATCATATATATGTGTTCATGCAAACGATTTTATTGAAACCCTAGAAGAGTACATTTTCCGCATGCTCTAGGGTTCGCCCCCCTCTAGAAAGGGGTTTTATCTGCCTGCGCTCCCCCTTGAAGGGGACTCTTCAAAATTCGGTTTTCAAGATAAATATATCTTTGCAACTTTCGGTTTATAACAAGATGAAGTCTTGAGTTTTCGGTTTTAGCATGATAAAAATTCCAACAAGCAAATGTATCATCTAACACATCATCTAACACTAACAAATAGATAGAAATCAAATAGACACCCCACTCACCTCTTAACCGTGAACACTAAGGTGAAAAACTCTCCAAAAATTTCGTCTAAGGCTTGAAGTTTCACCAAGAATCGCCGCCAATGGAAGGAAATACCTCCAACACCAAAGACTCCGGCCAAGAGAGAAGGAAGATGAAGAAGAAGATCGCCCAAGGCTTCAAGAATCGCCAACTCTTCAAGCCGTCGCCCAAAGTTTTCCTCCAAGCCAAACAAAACGCAAAAACCTCTACCCTAGCCGAAAATTACCACTTAAACTTTGGGTTTTTAAATTTTAAACCCATTAACCAATTAATTCCAAAAGGGTTTAATCCATTTAACTAAAAATTTCGAATTTTAAAACCCAATTAGCGCCAACCCAATAACCCATGGTTAACTAATTAATTTTACCATTAACTAACCATTCACTTAAAGAAAATCCAATAAGGATTTAATTGACATCCAATAAGGATTAACGTCCAATAACTCCAATTAATTAACAATTAATTAACTTAAATTAACAAGCAATAAACTCTAATTAATTAACTGAAAATTGGTATCCAATAAGCTAGTTAATTAATTAACATTAACATCCAAAAATCTCTAATTTAATTAACTATAATTCAACAACCAAAATCTCTAATTAATTTATCATAAATTAACAATCAATACACAGAAATAATAACACAGTCAATAATTTTATTTAAATCAAAATAATGCTTACCAGGACTTAAGATCCTTGGATCTTACATGTCTTCACCCTCTTGCCTCTTATCTTGGCGCATCTTCTCTAGGAGTTGGCGCAAGTAAGGATGAGGAGTTGAAGACATGGCAGCAACATCTCCAGCTTTCTTCTTCATTGGCGCTTCTACTTTGGAAGTGGCGCAAGGGTTGAAGAAAGTGCACTAAGGCTTGGATCTTCTTCCCGAGGCTAGCACCGGACGTGGAAGAAGAGGACTCGAGGCATCCGTGTGTGTGAGACTGCAGAGGCCGCACGCTTGGGCGCCTATCACGACATCGACCTCATCTTGCTCTAAGGTATTTCCTAACTCATCGTGTCGACTCTCTTGCTTGCGATCTTCACTGGGTTTTTGGGACCGGCCTGTTTCGGGGACATTATTCCGCTGTGCAATGTATGTTCATATGTTTATAACTCTGAAAATTGTAAAATGTCCTCGGGGTTTCCCAACAGTGGTATCAGAGGGACTTGCAAGACTCGAACGATGTTTTATGCTTTTCTTTCATGCTCACATGCCATATCACTATTTGAAAGTCCCCAAAAGGGGGGGCGAAACCCTAAGACATGCGCAGATATGAATTTGCATGGGCGGAATCTAGGGTTTCCTAGGATCGCATAGCATGTATTATATGATCAACTTAGAACAACAATGATCATACCATGGCCATTGTTTGTATGATGTCGAGGAAGAAGAGATCGACAGGGGTCTCCTCCAGAGGATGCGCACACAAGATGAAGAAGCCGCCTACTCCCTTGGTGCTCCTTGTGCTAGCAAGGTTCCAAGAGGTTCTTGTCGTATGAAAAAGGAAGATGATCTCCTTGCTTGGCGAAAAAAAACTTTCTCCTCTTGTCGTCCACTCTTTTTTACACAAGAATGCAAAAACTCTCGAAATCACAAGAGGCGACAAAGGCGTGAAGAGGCGAGCAACATGAGGCGTGGTCACATAAGTGATCATGCTTTCTAAAAATAGAAATCCACTCCCTCACATGCGATCATGGGTTTACCCCAATCGCAAACTCCTCTCCATTTGAACCACACGCTCACTTGATGAGCTGGTTCATTTCGGTTTGGTCCAAGACCAATTAACCCAAGCAATCCAGTCTAGATCTCAATTAAACCCTAAGGCTCCAGATCTAACCGTTGATCTCTTGATGCTTCTGATCTCACTGATCTAGCATCCAATCTCTCGATCGAAGCTTACCGATCTCAAGCTCTAATCAATCAAACATGATCAGACCAGATCTCACTCACAATCAGAGATTAATTCCCTTTAAACTGAACCCAAAACAATTCAGTCCACACGATCTAACTTAAGTAAGCCATATCATCAAATTGTGCGACCCTGAGGGTTTCCTTTAAATGTCGGTAACGATAACTTACGTTATCACGATCAGAGAGGGGTATCTAGCAACACATCACTGTCTCCCGATATAAAGGAAAGAGTCTTCCAAGACTACACCCAAACAACAGCACAAGTGTGAATCAATTCACTAGGCATACATGATTCCTTTGCCACTGGATGTTCTTTATTGGACAAGCCTGCCAAGCTTGTAACTCCAATATGATGAGCATGATTAGATCAGATGAACATAGTCATCTGGGTATGGCCATACACTTTCTCAATCATCTCATCCAGGGGACCCCTTTAGAACATCACACTCCAATGAAGGAGACGGCAATCCTATATCTATCACTAGTGACCTAACATGACTCAAGCTCACCATCCAAGATAGTCTATAACCATTATGTTTCAAATGATATTGAACTACCTCAAAACAATGACAATCATCATTTAGAAACACAAGTGATCTCAAGTCAGAGGACATGTGCCACTTGTTGCAATCAAGGATTATTCACATTGTGACAAGCAATTGAATAACCTAGTAGGGTCTGTCCAGTACATCCAATGTACCAATGAGTCTACATCTTATTCCATGCTCGAAGCATCCTATAAGATTAGAATACATATTAGTCTCAATCATATCAGGGCTGTCTCATGTTCACCAAGATATCTCGACTAAGGACTTTACTGCATGTCAGCCTAGCTGAACATCATAGAGACATTATTCAGAAGTACGCTCATTGCAGCAGACAATGTAACAACCTGAATAACAACCATTGCCTTTATAAACATAAGAGTTTATACATGATACTGTTACAATCCCAAGGCCTCAAACATTAGCCTTAAGGGCATACCCTAACAATCTCCCACTTGCACTTAATCTAATGGTTGAGAAATCTCAAACCCATATTATTACAGTGCTTCTCATGCTTCTGCTGCGCCAGAGGCTTGGTAAGCGGGTCTGCCAGATTGTCATCTGTATGAACCTTGCAGATTTTGATCTCACCACGATCAATGATCTCCCGGATCAAATGAAACCGTCTCTGTATGTGCTTGGACTTCTGGTGCGACCGTGGTTCCTTTGCTTGTGCGATTGCTCCAGTGTTATCACAAAAGATAACCAAAGGATCTGCACTCGAAGGAACGACACCAAGTTCTTGAACGAACTTACGAATCCACACTGCCTCCTTAGATGCTTCCGAGGCTGCAACATACTCGGCTTCTGTTGTGGAATCAGCAACTATAGACTGTTTGAAACTCTTCCACACCACTGCTCCTCCGTTCAAGCTAAAAACATAGCCTGATTGCGATCGGAAATCATCCTGGTCAGACTGGAACGAAGCGTTAGTATATCCTTCAATACTGAGTTCTTCCTGACCACCATATATCAAGAATATATCTTTGGTCCTCCGAAGATATTTTAAAATGTTCTTGACTGCAATCCAGTGCGCCTGACCTGGATTACTTTGGAACCGACTGGTCACGCTTAACCCGTAAGCGACGTCTGGGCGAGTACACAACATCGCACACATAATGGACCCAATAGCCGAAGCATAAGGCGTATTGTCCATTTCATCTTTCTCAGTCTGTGTTTGTGGACACTGACTCTTTGAAAGATTCAGACCATGTCTGACTGGAAGATATCCTCTTTTAGAATTCTCTAAATGAAATCTCTCCAGGACTTTATCGATGTAAGTACTCTGGCACAGCCCGAGAAGCCTCTTAGATCTATCCCTGTAGATCTTCACACCTAACACATAGGCTGCTTCTCCTAAATCTTTCATCTGGAAACATTTTCTTAACCATGCTTTCACCGCATGCATTTCGGGAATATCGTTTCCAATGATTAAGATATCATCGACGTAGAGAACTAGGAAAGTAATCACGCTCCCACTAAACCTCTTATATACACACGGGTCATCCTCGTTCTTGATGAAACCAAATTCACTGACTGATTCATCAAAATGAATATTCCAGCTTCTTGATGCTTGTTTAAGTCCATAAATGGACTTCTTTAACTTGCATATCTTATGACGATCTGATGGATTAGTGAAACCTTCCGGTTGTGTCATATACACATCCTCATCCAATTTTCCATTAAGGAAAGCGGTCTTCACATCCATTTGCCAGATCTCATAATCATAATATACTGCTATCGCGAAAAGAATCCGAATAGACTTAAACATGGCTACAGGAGAGAAAGTTTCATCATAATCTATCCCGTAGATTTGCTTGAAACCTTTCGCAACTAGCCTGCCTTTATAGGTAACCACGTTACCATCCATGTCAATCTTCTTCATGAAGATCCACTTACAGCCTATAGGGATAACTCCCGGAGGCGGATCAACCAAATCCCAAACTTGGTTATCAGACATGGAGTCCATCTCGGCTCGCATAGCTTCAAGCCATCTAGCTGAGTCCGGTCCACTGACCGCATCCGCATAAGTGAGGGGTTCATCATGATCAATGATGTAGACTCCGTCATAGCGCTCAGGCTGTCGACGAATCCTTCCCGATCTTTGCGGTTCCCGTGATATCTGAGCCTCAGGTTGTTCAATAACCTGTTCTACCGGCTCAGGCTCATCCAACTGTGCTTGACTACTTTGTCCTTCCTCTGGATTCTCATCCAGCTTTATTTCTCTCCCACTGGCTTCTTGCAGAAGATACTCCTTCTCAAGAAAAATGCCCGTCCGAGCAACAAATACCTTGTTCTCTTTGGGATCATAGAAATAATAACCCTTAGTTTCCTTAGGGTAACCGACAAAGATGCATTTGTCAGATCTGCTCTCTAGTTTCCCAGAGGCGAGCTTTTTGACATAAGCCTCGCAACCCCAGATCTTGATAAATGTCAAGCTAGGCTGTTTCCCATACCATAATTCATATGGGGTCTTTGAAACTGCCTTGGATGGCACTCGGTTTAGTATCTTTGCAGCTGTCTCCAGTGCAAATCCCCAAAAGGAGTAAGGTAGAGTAGCCTGACTCATCATCGAACGAACCATATCAAGTAACGTTCTATTTCTCCTCTCGGACACACCATTCCATTGCGGTGTTCCTGGCGGAGTGAGCTGTGCGATAATCCCACACTCCTTCAGATAGTCAGTAAACGCATGACTTAGGTATTCTCCACCTCGATCAGAACGAAGTGTCTTGATATTTCGGCCTAGCTGATTTTGTACTTCATTCTTGAACTCTTTGAACTTGTCAAAAGATTCACTTTTATGTCTCATTAAATAGACATACCCATACCTACTGAAATCATCAGTAAAGGTAATGAAGTACTGATAGCCACCTCTGGCATGTTTACTAAATGGCCCACACACATCACTGTGTATAAGGTCAAGTACACCTGAAGCCCTTTGACCTTTATTAGGAAAAGGTGACTTCGTCATTTTGCCCATTAAACAAGCTTTACATGTATCAATCTCCTCATAGGAGAATGATCCCAGCAGTCCATGATCATGCAACCGCTTAATGCGTTTCTTGTTAATATGGCCTAAACGACTATGCCATAGCAAGGTGCTGTCATCAGCATACTTGGCTTTCTTAATATCAATCTGCTGTATAGAACATTCCATGTCCAACATGAATAACCCATTGCTAATTGATCCAATGGCATAAACAATATTATCAAAAGATAAAACACACTTTGAAATATTGCATTCAAAGGAAAACCCTTTCCTGACAAGAGCAGGAATAGAGATAATATTTTTAGTAATGCTAGGAACAAAGTAACAATTGTCTAGTTCCAATACAAGCCCAGATGGTAGAGAAATGAAATAAGTGCCTACAGCAACAGCAGCAACCCGTGCCCCGTTTCCAACTCGTAGGTCCACCTCATGCTGTCCCACCTGTCTTCTTCTCTTGAGTTCCTGTACATTTGAACAAATGTGAACTCCACATGCAGTGTCCAACACCCATGATATAGAAGAAGAGAACATGACCTCAGTCACATAAATACCTGAGCCAGAAGCGATGCTTCCCTTCTTGTCTCCTTGGAGCGCTTTACAGTCCTTTTTCCAGTGACCCAGCTGGCCACAGTGGAAACATCTATATTCCTTCGACCGCTTAACCTTTTGTTTCAGCGCCTTGTTGTAGTTCTTGACCGGGGTTTTTCCCTTCTTCCCCTTCTTCTTGTTCCTAGAAGGAACCATTAAGACAGAGGATGAAGGCTTTCCCTTCAGAGTTTCCTCTGTAGTCAAGAGCATATTCAGCAACTCTGCCGGGGTACAGTCGATTTTGTTCATATTAAAGTTAATAATGAATGCATCGAAAGAAGGCGGTAGAGACTGCAGAATAATGTCTACAGCAAGCTCCTGATTGATGGTGTGTCCCAGTTTCTCTAGAGCCTCCTTGTGCCCAATCATCTTGAGCACATGAGCTCCCACTGGACTCCCTTCAGCCAGTTTGCTCTGAAAGAACAGCTTGGTCAAGTTATAGCGCTCAGTCCTCGCCTGTGCAGCATACAGCATCTTGAGGTTTGCTATAATTTCTATAGCAGACATATCCTCATGCTGACGCTGCAGCGGTGGCGTCATAGACGCTAACATCAGGCAAGCGACATCAATGCTATCATTGACATGCTTTTCATAGGCTTCCCGAACCGCCCTTGCGGCGTTCGGAGTGGGTTGAGGCGGTATCGCCGTCTCGAGGACATACAGTTTCCTCTCTGCCTTAAGAAGAATCTTAAGGTGTCCGTACCAGTCTGAGAAGTTTGGCCCAGCAAACTTCTCCCTTTCCAGTAGGGATCGCACATTGAAGTTCATGGTGTTCGTTGCTGCAGGAATCTACAACAATGCAAGAACAGCAAGGTCAGTATCAATGTTAAGAATCAATCAGGACTTAAGAATGATTCTTTTTTCTCACTATTTTATCTGACTGAAAAATCCATTAAACAGTCCGAAAGAGTAAACACTCTTTTAGTGAGATGGGATCCAGATTTCATACTTGGTCTCCGCGTCCCGCTCAGGCGAGATAAGATGCACAGAGAGTACGAGCACTAATTTCTGGTAGGCAATTCCTGCCAATCGCCAACCCGTGCGATTCCCCTTCATCTGGGCAATCCAGCAGACTGTGCCAACTGAGTTGGTACAACACAGTCTCTGATCCCTCAGATGGCTGCCTCCATATAGCTCACATATGCCCAGTATGTAGCCTACATGGTCAAGCTGACCTGACCTACTCCCTGGACCACCACGTGCTATGCTGAGCAACGAGAAGCGATAAATCCCTTCTCTATAACACGCAGGTGTAATCCCACACCGTCTGAAGATAGATGGACGTGCCCACTGAGTGGGTACAACACGGCTCCAACGATAGTCACAACAGTGAGGTTTCGCGTCAGAAGGCTTTACGTGCTTGATATTTAGCGTTGGATTTTAACGGTCTTTTATCTTCTTAACTATCATGCAATTCCTATGGTGATAGCAGAAGATAAACTCATGCATTTCTAATTATATAAGCAATAAATAGAAAGCATGCTGATCTTATGTGGTAAAAGCCCATTAAGCCTAAGTAAGACCTTAACCTAACTTAAGTCTTCACTTGCTTTTCCTCATGGGGCTTTTGCTTCTCATCTGGCCCAACCTAGGGCCCAAGCGCCAATTGCAGCTGAGGTGCACCCACCAGGGAAAATGCGCCTGTCCCAGAGTCGAACCCTGGACCTCCCACCTGGTTAAACCTCAAGCTGCATGCGCCTCTGCCATGTGTGCTCTGTGCTCTTGTCTGATAAATTTACAAATTAATCTATCTAGGCAAAATTGACACGCAGGTCAATTACACTTTATAAATTAAATAAAATGTGATGCGCAGATCACGATAAATATTAATTTACAACAATTCACCAGGCTCGCAGGCCCCAGCACAGCACACATTAAGGGGCAACCCACATAAGATAAAATAAACAAGCACATGGCATCATCCAAAAATCATGTGATCCATCATAAGAAATTAAAATTTTGAAAACCCCATTGGCATCAATTTTAATTTTCCTTATGTGCCCTACTACCTTACAACAGTCCATTGATAGGGATCCACTCATCATGTCTAGTCAGATCCACTGCCCTTGCATGCACCAAGTCCTAACTGACTTGAGTCGACCAAAAGGTCAACCATGCATGCGCCAAGGGCTGAACAGCCACAATGAGGTCTGGCAAGCGGGCGTGACCCCGGGCCTAACTCATGTGCGTTCATTAGTTGTCTCACAATCAGACATCGCTACACGCCTGTGATGCAGTCGACCTATAGCCACCACGTGCTCGCGCATGGGTGCCATCTGGTCGACCCATCTAGGCTGTCAGATGGTCTGATCAGACTATTGGATCTAACCTAGAGGATGACTTCAGCCCCATCAACCCGTCTAAGGGTTTATAGCAGGCGCCTCTTAGATCTAGTGAAGGTCGCGCAAGTGATATAGTTTTGAGAAAAACAAACTATGCGCCACACAAACATGCGCCATCAAAACATATTCAAGTTTCGCATATGCAACAACTAAAGATGAAAGTTCGCATGTATAGATCTAAGCATACAAGGATCACAAAAAGGCTAAAGCAATCATAAAATCATGCATCAACCAGCGCTCTGATACCAATTGAAAGTCCCCAAAAGGGGGGGCGAAACCCTAAGACATGCGCAGATATGAATTTGCATGGGCGGAATCTAGGGTTTCCTAGGATCGCATAGCATGTATTATATGATCAACTTAGAACAACAATGATCATACCATGGCCATTGTTTGTATGATGTCGAGGAAGAAGAGATCGACAGGGGTCTCCTCCAGAGGATGCGCACACAAGATGAAGAAGCCGCCTACTCCCTTGGTGCTCCTTGTGCTAGCAAGGTTCCAAGAGGTTCTTGTCGTATGAAAAAGGAAGATGATCTCCTTGCTTGGCGAAAAAAAACTTTCTCCTCTTGTCGTCCACTCTTTTTTACACGAGAATGCAAAAACTCTCGAAATCACAAGAGGCGACAAAGGCGTGAAGAGGCGAGCAACATGAGGCGTGGTCACGTAAGTGATCATGCTTTCTAAAAATAGAAATCCACTCCCTCACATGCGATCATGGGTTTACCCCAATCGCAAACTCCTCTCCATTTGAACCACACGCTCACTTGATGAGCTGGTTCATTTCGGTTTGGTCCAAGACCAATTAACCCAAGCAATCCAGTCTAGATCTCAATTAAACCCTAAGGCTCTAGATCTAACCGTTGATCTCTTGATGCTTCTGATCTCACTGATCTAGCATCCAATCTCTCGATCGAAGCTTACCGATCTCAAGCTCTAATCAATCAAACATGATCAGACCAGATCTCACTCACAATCAGAGATTAATTCTCTTTAAACTGAACCCAAAACAATTCAGTCCACACGATCTGACTTAAGTAAGCCATATCATCAAATTGTGCGACCCTGAGGGTTTCCTTTAAATGTCGGTAACGATAACTTACGTTATCACGATCAGAGAGGGGTATCTAGCAACACATCACTGTCTCCCGATATAAAGGAAAGAGTCTTCCAAGACTACACCCAAACAACAGCACAAGTGTGAATCAATTCACTAGGCATACATGATTCCTTTGCCACTGGATGTTCTTTATTGGACAAGCCTGCCAAGCTTGTAACTCCAATATGATGAGCATGATTAGATCAGATGAACATAGTCATCTGGGTATGGCCATACACTTTCTCAATCATCTCATCCAGGGGGCCCCTTTAGAACATCACACTCCAATGAAGGAGACGGCAATCCTATATCTATCACTAGTGACCTAACATGACTCAAGCTCACCATCCAAGATAGTCTATAACCATTATGTTTCAAATGATATTGAACTACCTCAAAACAATGACAATCATCATTTAGAAACACAAGTGATCTCAAGTCAGAGGACATGTGCCACTTGTTGCAATCAAGGATTATTCACATTGTGACAAGCAATTGAATAACCTAGTAGGGTCTGTCCAATACATCCAATGTACCCATGAGTCTACATCTTATTCCATGCTCGAAGCATCCTATAAGATTAGAATACATATTAGTCTCAATCATATCAGGGCTGTCTCATGTTCACCAAGATATCTCGACTAAGGACTTTACTGCATGTCAGCCTAGCTGAACATCATAGAGACATTATTCAGAAGTACGCTCATTGCAGCAGACAATGTAACAACCTGAATAACAACCATTGCCTTTATAAACATAAGAGTTTATACATGATACTGTTACAATCCCAAGGTCTCAAACATTAGCCTTAAGGGCATACCCTAACACTATTTTCGTAAATAGCATGATGCATGGCAAACGATTTTTCTAAAAGTAGACAAATTAGGGTTTCTTGTTTCTATCATCCTCTCAATCTCTTTTGGATTTTTGGACTATTTTTCTTGTCTGATTTAAAGATCAAAGGCGCACGTAATTTTGTCAAGTAGGACAGGCATTGTGTCTTCGGACTGGCCAAGTCTCTTGATCTGACAAAATTGCCAGCCGAAAGGATCTCTGAAATCATCATGAAAAATATATCGCAATTAACCAAAAGATTTGTGAAAAGAAGATAAGAAAAAGAGACTAGTTTTATGAAAAAGTAAAATTTCAGATTTTATGTTTTTCATGAGCATGTAGAATTGCATGAGTAAATACCTTGATTGTGCATAATGTTGTGATCATGAGTCAAGCCCCTTTTGCATGCCTGTGATGTATCCTTGTGCGGCCTGCGTGCCATCCTTTTCATTATTTTTGTAAAAAATTAAGATGAAGATTAAGGGCTAGGCGCATCCCTTTTGGACCTTGATGCTCGCATCTTGCTTTATGGCGCATGCAAGTTGGTGCTTGGTTGCTTTGTGGTGTAAGAAAGCTTGGCCAAACCTCTTTTGGTTTGAGAGCTAGCTATCTTGGCCCCTTGCATGGTGGCTCACCTTCCTTGGAGGAAGACCATGGCATTGGCCGAACCTATGGGGAACTTTTAAAGTGTACCTCTAGGGTTTGAGAGTTAAACCATGAGAGAAGGACCTTGGAGCCAACCTTGAAGTTCAAGCTAGAGGTCGGCTAGGCTAGGTCTAGTTTTTGGGGCTTGAGTTATAGGACAAGAGTTGAATCTCTTTCATGGCATGGGTTGGTTCAATGTCTTGAATAGGATATGATCACATCATTCTTTACTGCTTTTATTATTATCTGCAGAAGCATGCCTGTAATGTTTTATCGTTATGTTATCACCATAGGATTGCATGCATGTAATGATAGACATAAGATAAAACTAAGATGATGAGACCTTAAACAAAACCCTCAATTAAAATATCAAGTCTAGTAGCCTTCTAACGCGTAGCCCTCACTAAGCTATCGATCAGTGGAGTTGTGAATTGTTTCCCACCCTCGTGGGACACACCCACTTATCTTTAGAAAGTGCGTGGTGACAATGGTTTCCCCAGTCTAGTTTTAACCTGGATGTGCCTTCACAAGGAAACTCGTTGGCCTTGGACATAATGGTTAGGAATGGACTTGACTAGATTTTCATGTATGCTAGGCACATGATGAAACTCTAGAGGCATCGTTGAGAGGTTAGGGTTTCATGGTGTATCTAGCCCTCGCTGGACATGAAATGCCTAGACTGTCTCAATAAGGGGAATTGCTTGGAGCAATCGGCCGGCGCGCCCACCTTAGGAAACATGGGTCACTTTGTGCATCTCATCCCACCCACGTGGGATGCAAAGCCCTGTGTGGAATGAGGATCTCATCTCACTAAGAAATCTTGGATTTCTCGATTGACTTTGTGGGTTGTCAATTCGATTAAAAATAGTGGGAGCCATGGTCATTTAAAACAACTCCAGTTTAAATGACTCGAAGTAGTACTAATCTGTTGTTTCTTGGTTGTTGTAGAAGATTGGCTATGAACAATAGCAGTTGGTCACTGCGATCTACCCTGGAAAGGGATAAGTTGGTTGGATCCAACTTACTGGATTGGTATATGAACTTGATGAAAATCCCCTAAATCTAGGGGGGCGAAACCCTAAGGGGGCGCAAATCATGATTTTGCAAGCGGATATTCGGGTTTCTAAGATCGAATGCATGTCATATGATTAACTTTCATGGACTTGTGTAGAACAACAATGGATCATACCATAGCCATCGCTTGGATGGTGCCTTGGAAGCAAGAGGGCGAATTAGCTCTCCTCCAAAGTCGCGCACACAAGATGAGAGATGGCTACTCCCTTGGCGTCTTTGTGCTAGCAAAGCTTCAAGGAGTCCTTTGTGTGGAGGAGATGAGATCGCTTGCGGCTAGGGCGATGAAGCTCTTTTTCCTCCTTTTCGTGAAGACAAGAGAACGCAAGAGTGGATAGGCGACGATACAAGAACCGAAGATGCGTTGAGGCGTTGTGTAGAGATGTGGCGTTACATGATTTCCAAATATGGAAAGTCATGAAGCCATGCGCCCACTCAATGCAAACCGCCCAAAACGCTTTCATATTGAACCATGCGTTCACACATGTGTGAACCGGTTCAATCCAATTCGGTCCAATGCATTTGGTTCAAAGATCGAACCAAATCAGCCTAAGCCACGGTCTAGATCTCTTTGAACCAAATGGTTCAAGTTCTAACCGTTCATCTCTTGATGCTCTTGATCTCACCGATCTAGCATCAATACTCTCGATCGAAGCTTACCGATCTCAAGCCCTAATCAATCAAACATGATCAGACCAGATCTCACTTACAATCAGAGTTTAAACTCCTTTAAACTGAACCAAAACAATTCAGTCCACACGATCTGACTTAAGTAAACCATATCATCAAATTGTGCGACCCTAAGGGTTTTCTTTAAATGTCGGTAACGATAACTTACGTTATCACGATCAGTGAGGGGTATCTAGCAACACATCACTGTCTCCCAATATATAGGAAAGAGTCTTCCAAGACTACACCCAAACCACAGCACAAGTGTGAATCCACTTCACTAAGCATACTTGATTCCTTTGCCACTGGATGTTCTTATTGGACAAGCGTGTCAAGCCTGTAACTCCAATATGATGAGAATGATTAGATCAGATGAACATAGTCATCTGGGTATGGCCATACACTTTCTCAATCATCTCATCCAGGGGGGCCCCTTTAGAACATCACACTCCTATCAAGGAGACGGCAATCCTATATCTATCACTAGTGTCCTAACCTGACTCATGATCATTATCCAAGATAGTCTATAACCATTATGTTTCAAATGATATTGAACTACCTCAAAACAATGAGAATCATCATTTAGAAACACAAGTGATCTCAAGTCAGAGGACATATGCCACTTGTTTGCATACAAGGATTATTCACATTGTGACAAACAATTGAATATCCTAGTAGGGTCTGTCTAGTACATCCAATGTACCCATGAGTCTACATCTTATTCCATGCTCGAAGCATCCTATAAGATTAGAACACATATTAGTCTCAATCATATCAAGGCTGTCTCAAGTTCACCAAGATATCTCGACTAAGGACTTAACTGCATGTCAGCCTAGCTGAACAGCATTGAGACATTATTCAGAAGTATACATATTGCAGCAGATGATGTAACAACCTGAATAATAACCATTGCCTTTATAAACATGAAGTTTATACATGATACTGATACAATCCCGAGGCCTCAAACATTAGCCTTAAGGGCATACCCCAACAATCTCCCACTTGCACTTAATCTAATGGTTGAGATATCTCAAACCCATATTATTACAGTGCTTCTCATGCTTCTGCTGCGCCAGAGGCTTTGTAAGCGGGTCAGCTAGATTGCCATCTGTATGAACCTTGCAGATTTTGATCTCGCCTCGATCAATGATCTCCCGGATCAAGTGAAACCGTCTCTGTATGTGCTTGGACTTCTGGTGCGACCGTGGTTCCTTTGCTTGTGCGATTGCTCCAGTGTTATCACAGAAGATAACTAAAGGATCTGCACTCGAAGGAACAACACCAAGTTGCTGAACGAACTTACGAATCCACACTGCCTCCTTAGATGCTTCTGAGGCTGCAACATACTCGGCTTCTGTTGTAGAATCAGCAACAATAGATTGTTTGAAACTTTTCCACACCACCACACCTCCATTCAAGCTAAAAACATAGCCTGATTGCGATCAGAAATCATCCTGGTCAGATTGGAATGAAGCGTCAGTATATCCTTCAATACTGAGTTCTTCCTGACCACCACACACCAAGAACATATCTTTGGTCCTCCGCAGATATTTTAAAATGTTCTTGACTGCAATCCAGTGTGCCTGACCTGGATTACTTTGGAATCGACTAGTTACGCTTAACCCGTAAGCGACGTCTGGGCGAGTACACAACATCGCATACATAATGGACCCAATAGCCGAAGCATAAGGCGTTTTGTCCATTTCATCTTTCTCAGTCTGTGTTTGCGGACACTGACTCTTCGAAAGATTTAGACCATGTCTGACTGGAAGATATCCTCTTTTAGAATTCTCTAAATGGAATCTCTCCAGGACTTTATCGATGTAAGTACTCTGGCACAGCCCGAGAAGCCTCTTAGATCTATTTCTGTAGATCTTCACACCTAATATATAGGCTGCTTCTCCTAGATCTTTCATCTGGAAACATTTTCTTAACCATGCCTTAACCACATGTAGTTCAGGAATATCGTTTCCAATGATCAAGATATCATCGACGTAGAGGACTAGGAATGTAATCACGCTCCCACTAAACCTCTTATATACACACGGGTCATCTTCATTCTTGATGAAACCAAATTCACAGATTGATTCATCAAAACGAATATTCCAGCTTCTTGATGCTTGCTTAAGTCCATAAATGGACTTCTTTAACTTGCATATTTTATGACGATCTGATGGATTAGTGAAACCTTCAGGTTGTGTCATATACACATCCTGATCCAGATTTCCATTAAGGAAAGCGGTCTTCACATCCATCTGCCATATCTCATAATCATAATATGCTGCTATTGCGAGAATGATCCGAATAGACTTGAACATGGCTACAGGAGAGAAAGTTTCATCATAATCAATACCGTAGATTTGTTTGAAACCTTTCGCAACTAGCCTGCCTTTATAGGTAACCACGTTACCATCCATGTCTATCTTCTTCTTGAAGATCCATTTACACCCTATAGGGATTATTCCCGGAGGCGGATCAACCAAATCCCAGACTTGGTTATCTGACATGGAGTCCATCTCGGCTCGCATAGCTTCAAGCCATCTCGCTGATT
This sequence comes from Costus lasius, assembly GCA_027563935.2. Lineage (NCBI taxonomy): Eukaryota > Viridiplantae > Streptophyta > Magnoliopsida > Zingiberales > Costaceae > Costus > Costus lasius. The sequence continues at coordinate 28,075,744 of CM050454.1, forward strand.
CCGGTCCACTGACCGCATCCGCATAAGTGAGGGGTTCATCATGATCAATGATGTAGACTCCGTCATAGCGCTCAGGCTGTCGACGGATCCTTCCCGATCTTCGCGGTTCCCGTGATATCTGAGCCTCAGGTTGTTCAATAACCTGATCAACTGGCTCATGCTCATCCAACTGTGCTTGACTACTTTGTCCTTCCTCTGGATTCTCATCCAGCTTTATTTCTCTCCTACTGGCCTCTTGCAGAAGAAATTCCTTCTCAAGAAAAATGGCCGTCCGAGCAACAAATACCTTGTTCTCTTTGGGATCGTAGAAATAATAACCCTTAGTTTCTTTAGGGTAACCGACAAAGATACATTTCTCATATCTGCTCTCTAGTTTCCCAGAGGCAAGCTTTTTGACATAAGCCTCGCAACCCCAGATCTTAATAAATGTCAAGCTCGGCTGTTTCCCATACCATAACTCATATGGAGTCTTTGAAACTGCCTTGGATGGCACTCGGTTTAGTACCTTTGCAGCTGTTTCCAGTGCAAATCCCCAAAAGGAGTAAGGTAGATTAGCCTGACTCATCATTGAACGAACCATATCCAATAAGGTTCTGTTCCTCCTCTCGGACACACCATTCCATTGCGGTGTTCCTGGCGAAGTAAGCTGTGAGATAATCCCACACTGCTTCAGATAGTCAGTAAACTCTCGACTTAGGTATTCTCCACCTCGATCTGAGCGAAGTGCCTTGATATTTCGGCCTAGCTGATTTTGCACTTCATTTTTGAACTCTTTGAACTTGTCAAAAGATTCACTCTTATGTCTCATTAGATAGACATACCCGTATCTACTGAAATCATCAGTAAAGGTAATGAAGTATGAATAGCCACCTCTGGCATGTTTACTAAATGGCCCACACACATCACTGTGTATAAGGTCAAGTAAACCTGAAGCCCTTTGACCTTTGTTAGGAAAAGGAGCCTTCGTCATTTTACCCATTAAACAAGCTTTGCATGTATCAAGCTCCTCATAGGAGAATGATCCCAGCAGTCCATGATCATGCAACCGCTTAATGTGTTTCTTGTTAATATGGCCTAAACGACTATGCCATAGCAAGGTGCTTTCATCAGCATACTTGGCTTTCTTATTATCAATATTTTGTATAGAATATTCCATGTCCAACATGAATAACCCATTGTTTATTGATCCAGTAGCATAAACAATATTATCATAAGAAATAACACACTTTGAAATATTGCATTCAAAGGAAAACCCTTTCCTGACAAGAGCAGGAATAGAGATAATATTTTTCGTTATGCTAGGTACAAAATAACAACTGTCCAATTCTAATACAAGTCCAGATGGTAATGAGATGTGATATTCTCCTACAGCAACAGCAGCAACCCGTGCCCCGTTTCCAACTCGTAGGTCCACCTCATGCTGTCCCACCTGTCTTCTTCTCTTGAGTTCCTGTACATTTGAACAAATGTGAACTCCACATGCAGTGTCCAACACCCATGAAATAGAAGAAGAAAACATGACCTCAGTCACAAAAATACCTGAGCCGGAAGCGATGCTTCCCTTCTTGTCTCCTTGGAGCGCTTTACAGTCCTTTTTCCAGTGACCCAGCTGGCCACAATGGAAACATCTGTATTCCTTCGACCGCTTAACCTTTTGTTTCAGAGCCTTGTTGTAACTCTTGACAGGGGCTTTGCCCTTCTTCCCCTTCTTCTTGTTCCTGGAAGGAACCATCAAGACAGAGGTTGAAGGCTTTCCCTTTAGAGTCAACTCTGTAGTCAAGAGCATATTCAGTAACTCTGCCGGGGTACAGTCGATCTTGTTCATATTAAAATTAATAATGAACGGATCGAAAGAGGCCGGGAGAGACTGAAGAATGATGTCTATAGCAAGCTCCTGATTGATGGTACGTCCCAGTTTCTCTAGAGCCTCCTTGTACCCAATCATCTTGAGTACGTGAGCTCCCACTGGACTCCCTTCAGCCAGTTTGCTCTGAAAGAAAAGCTTAGTCAAATTGTAGCGTTCAGTCCTAGCCTGTGCAGCATACAGCATCTTGAGGTTTGCTATAATCTGTATAGTAGACAGATCCTCATGCTGACGTTGCAGCTCTGGCGTCATAGACGCAAGCATCAGGCAAGCGACATCAATGCTATCATTGACATACAGTTTTTTCTCTGCCTTAAGAACAATCTTAAGGTGTCCGTACCAGTCTGAGAAGTTTGGCCCAGCAAACTTCTCCCTTTCCAGTAGGGATCGCACATTGAAATTCGTGGTGTTCGTTGCTGCAGTAATCTACAACAATGCAAGAACAGCAAGGTCAGTATCAATGTTCTAGAATCAATCCAGGACTTAAGAAAGATTCTTTTCTCACTATTTTATCTGACTGAAAAATCCATTAAACAGTCCGAAAGAGTAACACTCTTTTAGTGAGATGGGATCCAGATTTCATACTTGGTCTCCGCGTCCCGCTTAGGCGAGATAAGATGCACAGAGAGTACAAGCACTAATTTCTGGTAGGCAATGCCTGCCAATCGCCAACCCGTGCGATTCCCCTTCATCTGGGCAATCCAGCAGACTGTGCCAACTGAGTTGGTACAACACAGTCTCTGATCCCTCATATGGCTGCCTCCATATAGCTCACATATGCTCAGTATGTAGCCTACATGGTCAAGCTGACCTGACCTACTCCCTGGACCACCACGTGCTATGCTGAGCAACGAGAAGCGATAAATCCCTTCTCTGTAACACGCAGGTGTAATCACACACCGTCTAAAGATAGATGGGCGTGCCCACTGAGTGGGTACAACACGGCCCCAACGATAGTCAGAACAGTGAGGTTTCGCGTCAGAAGGCTTACGTGCTTGATATTTTAACGTTGGATTTTAACGGTCCTTTATCTTCTTAACTATCATGCATAACCTATGGCGATAGCAGAAGATTAAATCATGCAGTTCTAATTATATAAACAATAAGTAGAAAGCATGCTGATCTTATGTGGTAAAAGCCCATTAAACCTAAGTAAGACCTTAATTTAACTTAAGTCTTCACTTGAGCTCTTCATGGGTCCTTTTTGCCTTCTCATCTGGCCCAACCCAGGGCCCAAGCGCCCACAGCAGCTCAGGTGCGCCCACCAGGTAAATGCGCCTGTCCCATAGTCAAACCCTGGACCTCCCACCTGGTTAAGCCTCAAGCTGCATGCGCCTCTGCCATGTGTGCTCTGTGCTCTTGTCTGATTAAATTACAATTTAATCTATCTAGACAAGATTGACTCGCAGGTCAATTACACTTTATAAATTAAATAACATGTGATGCGCAGATCACAATAAAAATTAATTTACAATTTTAATCCAGGCTCGCAGGCCCCAGCACAGCACACATTAAAAGGGCAACTCACATAAGATGAAATAAACAAGCATCATGGTATTCAACCAACATGTGATCCAATAACAAGAAATAAAATTTTCGAAAACCCATTGGCATCAATTTTATTTTCTTATGTGCCCTACAACCTTACAACGGTCCATTAATAGGGATCCACTCATCATGTCTAGTCAGATCCACTGCCCTTACATGCACCAAGTCCTAACTAACTTGAGTCGTCCTAACGGTCAACCATGGATGCGTTAAGGGCTGAACAACCTTCATGAGTTCTGGCAAGCGGGTGTGACCCCGGGCCTAACTCATGCGCGTTCACTGGTTGTCTCAACCAGACATCGCTACAAGCCTATCTGCAGTCGACCTACAGCCACCTCGTGCTTGCGCACAGGTGCCATCTGGTCGACCCATCTAGGCTGTCAGATGGTCTGATCAGAGTATTTGGATCTTAACTAGATGATGATATCAACCCTATCAACCCGTCTAAGGACTTATAGCAGGCGCTGCTTAGATCTAATGGAGCGCGCAAGATGTAAGTTTTGATCAAAACATTCAACATGCTTTAACATGCATGCGCCAACATACATGCGCCAACATAAAAACATTCAACATGTTGTTTTCGGCATGAAAAACTATCATGGAAACTCGCATGTAATTTAGATCTATGCAAACAAGCGCAACAAAGGATCACAAAGCAAGCATATGAACATACATAAACAACCATCCTCTGATACCAATTGAAAATCCCCTAAATCTAGTGGGGCGAAACCCTAAGGGGGCGCAAATCATGATTTTGCAAGTGGATATTCGGGTTTCTAAGATCGAATGCATGTCATATGATTAACTTTCATGGACTTGTGTAGAACAACAATGGATCATACCATAGCCATCGCTTGGATGGTGCCTTGGAAGCAAGAGGGCGAATTAGCTCTCCTCCAAAGTCGCGCACACAAGATGAGAGATGTGTAGTGTCCCCACAACAAGGGGGGGCGAAACCCTAATAGGCGCATATGGAGGTTTTGACATAGCGGAAGGGGGTTTCTAGGATCTTTGCAGATAGTATGATCAACATAAATCTTATACAATGAAAAGAACCATACCGATGCCATTGTATGGATGGTGTCTAGGAAGAAGAGACTCAAGTGCTTCTCCTCCAAATGGCTCGCACACAAGATGTGATCGCCTACTCCCTTAGTGCTCCTTGTGCTAGCAAGGTTCTAAGGAGTCCTTGTCGAATGGAAGGGAAGAGAATCCTTTGCTTGGCGAGACCTTCTCTTTTTGTCTACCTCTTCTCACCTCACGAAAAACTTGGCGTCGAGAGAGAAGAACAAAGGGCGAGAATAGAGTTGCTTGGCGTGAACGTGAGGCGTGGTCACGTTAGAGAACATGCTAGCTAAAAATAGCAAAGCCTCAACGTTCACTTGTTCACACCAATTGAACAAGTCGCAAATCTCTTTTTGCCTTTGAACCATGCGCTCACTTGATGAGCCGGTTCACTTTGGTCTGGTTCAAAGACCAATTAACCCAAGCCATTAGCCCAGATCACATTAAACCCTAATGTTCTTGATCTGACCGTTGATCTCTTGATGCTGCTGATCTCACCGATCTAGCATCCATTCTCTCGATCGAAGCTTACCGATCTCAAGCCCTAATCAATCAAACATGATCAGACCAGACCTCACTTACAATCAGAGATTAAACCCCTTTAAACTGAACCAAAACAATTCAGTCCATACGATCTGACTTAAGTAAGCCATATCATCAAATTGTGCGACCCTAAGGGTTTCCTTTAAATGTCGGTAACGATAACTTACGTTATCATGATCAGTGAGGGGTATCTAGCAACACATCACTGTCTCCCGATATAAAGAAAAGAGTCTTCGAAGACTACACCCAAACCATAGCACAAGTGTGAATCCAACTCACAAGGCAAACAAGCTTCCTTTGCCACTGGATGTTCTTTATTGGACAAACGTGTCAAGCTTGTAACTCCAATATGACGAGCATGATTAGATCAGATGAACATAGTCACCTGGGTATGGCCATACACTTTCTCAATCATCTCATCCAGGGGGCCCCTTTAGAACATCACACTCCAATTAAGGAGACGGCAATCCTATATCTATCACTAGTGCCCTAACATGACTCATGATCATTATCCAAGATAATCTATAACCATTATGTTTCAAATGATATTGAACTACTTCAAAACAATGACAATCATCATTTAGAAACACAAGTGATCTCAAGTCAGAGGACATGTGCCACTTGTTGCATTCAAGGATTATTCACATTGTGACAAGCAATTGAATATCCTAGTAGGGTCTGTCCAGTACATGTTGGGGTATGCCCTTAAGGCTAATGTTTGAGGCCTTGGGATTGTATAAGTATCATGTAATAAACTCTTATGTTTATAAAGGCATGGTTATTATTCAGATTGCTACCTTGTCTGCTGTAATAAGTGTACTTCTGATTAATGTCTCAAAGCTGTTCAGCTAGGCTGACATGCTGTTATGTCCTTAGTCGAGATATCTTGGTGAACTTGAGACAGCCCTGATATGATTGAGACTAATATGAGTTCTAATTTTATAGGATGCTTCGAGCATGGAATAAGATGTAGACTCATGGGTACATTGGATGTACTGGACAGACCCTACTAGGATATTCAATTGCTTGTCACAATATGAATGATCCTTGTTTGCACTAAGTGGCACATGTCCTTTGACTTGAGATCACTTGTGTTTCTAAATGATGATTGTCATTGTTTTGAGGTAGTTCAATATCATTTGAAACATAATGATTATAAACTATCTTGGATAATGATCATGAGTCAGGTTAGAACACTAGTGATAGATAAAGGATTGCCGTCTCCTTGTTCAAGGAGTGTGATGTTCTAAAGGGCCCCCCTGTATGAGATGGTTGAGATAGTGTATGGCCATACCCAGATGACTATGTTCATCTGATCTGATCATGCTCATCATATTGGAGCTACAAGCTTGACATGCTTGTCCAATAAGAACATCCAGTGGCAAAGGAATCATGTAAGCCTTGTGAAATGGATTCACACTTGTGCTGTGTTTTGGGTGTAGTCTTGGAAGACTCTTTCCTCTATATCGGGAGACAGTGATGTGTTGCTAGATACCCCTCACTGGTCGTGATAACGTAAGTTGTCGTTACCGACATTTAAAGGAAACCCTTAGGGTCACACAAGTTGATGATATGGCTTACTTAAGTCAGATCGTGTGGACTGAATTGTTTGGGTTTAGTTTAAAGGGATATAATCTCTGATTGTAAGTGAGATCTGGTCTGATCATGTTTGATTGATTAGGGCTTGAGATCGGTAAGCTTCGATCGAGAGAAGTGATGCTAGATCGGTGAGATCAGAAGCATCAGGAGATCAACGGTTAGATCTTGAACCATTTGGTTCAGAGAGATCTAGACCATGGCTTGGGCTGGTTTCATGTGGTCTTTGGACCAGATTGATTGAACCAAAGTGAACCAAATTCGAACCGGTTCACTTATGTGAACGCTTGGTTCGAATGGTGTTAGCGTTTTGGTTGTTGATGAGCGCATACTTCCAATTAAGGAAAGTGATCAAAGCCTCTCTTCATAACGCCTAAACGCCAAGCCGTTGAATGTGTGACTTCACTTCGCTTGGCTTTGATCATATCAAAACGGTGTGAAAAAGGAAAAGACGTGTGGAGCTCTCGGCAAGAGATTGATCTCTCATCATCCTCACGCGACAAGCACCTTTGAAGCTCTTTGCTAGCACAAGGATCTCAAAGAGTAGTCCTTGATCATCTTGTGTGTGACGACAAGGAGGAGGCCTCTTTTGTTCTCTTGATTCCAAGGCACCATCCAATCCGATGGCTATGGTATGAACTCCCTCTTGTTCCATTCAATCGCTTGAAGTTGATCATGAAAACATATTACATGCGATTTGTGAAACCCTAGCATCTTCATGTAAGAATGAATTATGCGCCACCCTTACATAGGGTTTTCGGCCCCCCCCCCTCTTGAAAGGGGTTTTATCCGCTTGCGCTCCCCCTAGAAGGGGACCCAACAATTGGTATCAGAGCTAGGTCTAATATGTTCTTATGATTGCTTTGTGTGATCCATGTATGTTTGATGCTTAGATCTATGTTTTCTCTTCATGCGATTGTACTAGTGGATAGTATGTTCATGTTGCGCATGTATGAGAGTTATCTTGGCGCTTGCTTAAGTTTCCATTTGTTGCGCATATGTTGGCGCTTGTGTTGTTTTTCTTACAAAACAAATGAACTTGCGCGCCTATCTAGATCTAAGGCCCTACTCTAAACCCTTAGATGGGTTGATGGGGTTGAAGTCACCTCTAGATTAGATCCAACCGTCTGATCAGACCATCTGACAGCCTAGATGGATCGACCAGATGGCACCTGTGCGCAAGCATGAGGTGGCCATAGGTCGATTGCATCTTAGGCGTGTAGCGAGGTCTTGTTGAGACAACCAGTGAACACACATGAGCTAGGCCCGGGGTCACACCCGCTTGCCAGAACTCATGAGGGTTGTTCAGCCCTTGGCGCATGCATGGTTGACCGTTAGGTCAATACGGGTCAGTTAGGACTCGGTGCATGCAAGGGCAGAGGATCTGATCGGATGGATGAGTGGATCCCTATCAATGGACCATTGTAAGGTTGTAGGGGCACATAAGGAAATTAAAATTGATGCCATGGGGTTTTTCAAAATTTAATTTCATGATTGGATCACATGTTGATTGATGCCATGATGCTTGTCTATTTATTCTTATGTGGGCTGCCCATGTTAAATGTGTGCTGTGCTGGGGCCTGCGTGCCTGGAATTAAACTTGTAAATTAATTTGTGATCTGCGAATCACATTTGTACTTAATTTATAATGTATAATTGACCTGCGAGTCAAACTTGTCTAGATAGATCAAATTGTATTTGATTAGACAAGAGCACAAAGGCACACATCCAAGAGGGGCATTCAGCTGGTGGCGCACCTAAGGTGCTCTTGGCGCTAGGGCCCTGGGTTGGACCAGATGAGATGCAAAAGTCCTAAGAAGAGCAAGTGAAGACTTAAGTTTCTTAAGGTCTTATTTAGGCTTTGGGCTTTTACCACATAAGATCCATGCTTTCTATTTATTGCTTTTATAATTAGAAATGCATGAGTTTATCTTCTGCTATCACCATAGGACTTGCATGATAGTCAAGAAGATAAAAGACCGGTAAAATCCAACGATAAAATATCAAGCTCGTAAGCCTTCTGACGCGAAACCTCACTGTTCTGATTATCGTTGGAGCCGTGTTGTACCCACTCAGTGGGCACGTCCATCTATCTTCAGACAGTGCTGGATTACACCTGCGTGTTACAGAGAAGGGATTTATCGCTTCTCGTTGCTCAGCATAGCACGTGGTGGTCCAGGGAGTAGGTCGGGTCAGCTTGACTATGTAGGCTACATATGTGGCGCATATGGTAGCACATGGAGGCAGCCATCTGTGGGATCAAAGACTGTGTTGTACCAACTCAGTTGGCACAGTCTGCTGGATTGCCCAGATGAAGGGGAATCGCACGGGTTGGCGATTGGCTGGGACAGCCTACCAGAAATTAGTGCTTGTCATCTCTGTGCATCTTATCTCGCCTGAGCGGGACGTGGAGACCAAGTATGAAATCTGGATCCCATCTCACTAAAAGAGTATTACTCTTTCGGACTGTTTTATGGATTTTACAGTCAGCTAGAATAGTGAGAAAAAGGAATCATTCTTAAGTCCTGATTGATTCTTAACATTGATACTGACCTTGCTGTTCTTGCATTGTTGTAGATCCCTGCAGGAACGAACACCATGAGCTTCAATGTGCGATCCCTACTGGAAAGGGAGAAGTTTGCTGGGCCGAACTTCTCTGACTGGTTCGGACACCTTAAGATCGTTCTTAAGGCAGAGAGGAAACTGTATGTCCTCGAGACGGCAATACCGCCGCAGCCCGCTGCGAACGCCGCAAGGGCGGTTCGTGAAACCTATGAAAAGCACGTCAATGATAGCATTGATGTCGCTTGCCTGATGCTAGCGTCTATGACGCCACTGCTGCAGCGTCAGCATGAGGATATGTCGGCTATAGAGATCATAGCGAACCTCAAGATGCTGTATGCTGCACAGGCGAGGACAGAACGCTATAATCTGACGAAGCTCTTCTTTCAGAGCAAACTGGCTGAAGGGAGCCCAGTGGGAGCTCACGTGCTCAAGATGATTGGGCACAAGGAGGCTCTGGAGAAACTGGGGCATACCATTAACCAGGAGCTTGCTGTAGACATCATTCTGCAGTCTCTTCCGCCTTCTTTCGATGCGTTCATCATTAACTTTAATATGAACAAAATCGATTGTACACCGGCAGAGCTGTTGAATATGCTCTTGACTACTGAGGAAACTCTGAAGGGAAAGCCTTCAACCTCTGTCTTGATGGTTCCTTGAAGGAACAAGAAGAAGGGGAAGAAGGGCAAGGCCCCTGTCAAGAACTACAGTAAGGCTCTGAAACAGAAGGTGAAGCGGTCCAAGGACAACAGGTGTTTCCACTGTGGCCAGCTGGGTCACTAGAAAAAGGACTGTAAAGCGCTCCAAGGAGATAAGAGGGGAAGCATCGCTTCTGGCTCAGGTATTTACGTGACGGAAGTCATGGTTTCATCTTCTTCTATATCATGGGTGTTGGACACTGCATGTGGAGTTCACATTTGTTCAAATGTACAGGAACTCAAGAGAAGAAGGCAGGTGGGACAGCATGAGGTAGACCTACGCGTTGGAAACGGGGCACGGGTTGCTGCTGTTGCTGTAGGAGACTATTTCATTTCTTTACCATCTGGCATTGTATTAGAATTAAACAGTTGTTATTTTGTACCCAGTATTACCAAGAATATTATCTCCATTCCTGCTCTTGTCAGGAAGGGTTTTTCCTTTGAATGCAAGATTTCAAAGTGTATACTTTCTCTAGATAATATTGTGTATGCTACTGGTTCCATTAACAATGGGTTATTCATGTTGGACATGGAATATTCTATACAAAACATTGATAATAAGAAAGCCAAGTATGCTGATGACAGCACCTTGCTATGGCATAGTCGTTTAGGCCATATTAACAAGAAGCGCATTAAGCGGTTGCATGATCATGGACTGCTGGGATCATTCTCCTATGAGGAGATTGATACATGCAAAGCTTGTTTAATGGGCAAAATGACGAAGTCTCCTTTTCCTAACAAAGGTCAAAGGGCTTCAGGTTTACTTGACCTTATACACAGTGATGTGTGTGGGCCATTTAGTAAACATGCCAGAGGTGGCTATCAGTACTTCATTACCTTTACTGATGATTTCAGTAGGTATGGGTATGTCTATTTAATGAGACATAAAAGTGAATCTTTTGACAAGTTCAAAGAGTTCAAAAATGAAGTACAAAATCAGTTAGGCCGAAATATCAAGGCACTTCGTTCTGATCGAGGTGGTGAATACCTAAGTCATGCGTTTACTGACTATCTAAAGGAGTGTGGGATTATCTCACAGCTCACTCCGCCAGGAACACCGCAATGGAATGGTGTGTCCGAGAGGAGAAATAGAACGTTACTTGATATGGTTCGTTCTATGATGAGTCAGGCTACTCTTCCATACTCCTTTTGGGGGTTTTGCACTGGAAACAGCTGCAAAGGTACTAAACCGAGTGCCATCCAAGGCCGTTTCAAAGACGCCATATGAGTTATGGTATGGGAAACAGCCAAGCTTGACATTTATCAGGATCTGGGGTTGCGAGGCTTATGTCAAAAAGCTCGCCTCTGGGAAACTGGAGAGCAGATCTGAGAAATGTATATTTGTCGGTTACCCTAAGGAAACTAAGGGTTATTATTTCTACGATCCCAAAGAGAACAAAGTATTTGTTGCTCGGACGGCCATATTTCTTGAGAAGGAGTTTCTTCTGCAAGAGGCCAGTGGGAGAGAAATAAAGCTGGATGAGATTCCAGAAGAGGGACAAAGTAGTCAAGCACAGTTGGATGTGCCTGAGCCGGAAGATCAGGTTACTCAGCAACCTGAGGCTCAAATATCACGGGAACCGCGAAGATCGGGAAGGATCCGTCGTCAGCCTGAGCGCTATGACGGAGTCTACATCGTTGATAATGATGAACCCCTTACTTATGCGGATGCGGTCAGTCGACCGGAGTCAGCTAGATGGCTTGATGCTATGCGAGCCGAAATGGACTCCATGTCAGATAACCAAGTCTGGGATTTGTTTGATCCGCCTCCGGGAGTAATCCCTATAGGCTGTAAATGGATCTTCAAGAAGAAGATAGACATGGATGGTAACGTGGTTACCTATAAAGGCAGGCTAGTTGCAAAAGGTTTCAAACAAATCTACGGGATAGATTATGATGAAACTTTCTCACCTGTAGCCATGTTTAAGTCTATTCGGATTCTTTTCGCGATAGCTGCATATTACGATTATGAGATCTGGCAGATGGATGTGAAGACAGCTTTCCTTAATGGAAATCTGGACGAGGATGTGTATATGACACAACCTGAGGGTTTCACTAATCCATCAGATCGTCATAAAATATGCAAGTTAAAGAAGTCCATTTATGGACTTAAACAAGCATCTAGAAGCTGGAATATTCGTTTTGATGAATCAATCTCTGAGTTTGGTTTCATCAAGAACGAGGATGACCCGTGTGTGTATAAGAGGTTTAGTGGGAGCGTAATTACATTCCTAATCCTCTACGTCGATGATATCTTAATCATTGGAAATGATATTCCTGAACTACATGCTGTTAAAGCATGGTTAGGAAAATGTTTCCAGATGAAAGATTTAGGAGAAGCAGCCTATGTGTTAGGTGTGAAGATCTACAGGGATAGATCTAAGAGGCTTCTCGGGCTGTGCCAGAGTACTTACATCGATAAAGTCCTGGAGAGATTCCATTTAGAGAATTCTAAAAGAGGATATCTTCCAGTCAGACATGGTCTGAATCTTTCGAAGAGTCAGTGTCCACAAACACAGACTGAGAAAGATGAAATGGACAATACGCCTTATGCTTCGGCTATTGGGTCCATTATGTATGCGATGTTGTGTACTCGCCCAGACGTCGCTTACGGGTTAAGCGTGACCAGTCGGTTCCAAAGTAATCCAGGCATGGCGCACTGGATTGCGGTCAAGAACATTTTAAAATATCTGCGGAGGACCAAAGATATGTTCTTGATATATGGTGGTCAGGAAGAACTCAGTATAGAAGGATATACTGACGCTTCGTTCCAGTCGGACCAGGATGATTTCCGATCGCAATCAGGCTATGTTTTTAGCTTGAATGGTGGAGCAGTGGTGTGGAAAAGTTTCAAACAGTCAACTGTTGCTGATTCCACAATAGAAGCCGAGTATGTTGCGGCCTCGGAAGCATCCAAGGAGGCAGTGTGGATTCGTAAGTTCGTGAGAGAACTTGGTGTTGTTCCTTCGAGTGCAGATCCTTTGGTTATCTTCTGTGATAACACTGGAGCCATTGCACAAGCAAAGGAACCACGGTCGCACCAGAAGTCCAAGCACATACAGAGACGGTTTCACTTGATCCGGGAGATCATTGATCGAGGCGAGATCAAAATCTGCAAGGTTCATACAGATGACAATCTGGCAGACCCGCTTACCAAGCCTCTGGCGCAGCAGAAGCATGAGAAGCACTGTAATAATATGGGTTTGAGGTTTCTCAACCATTAGATTAAGTGCAAGTGGGAGATTGTTGGGGTATGCCCTTAAGGCTAATGTTTGAGGCCTTGGGATTGTATAAGTATCATATAATAAACTCTTATGTTTATAAAGGCATGGTTATTATTCAGATTGCTACCTTGTCTGCAGTAATAAGTGTACTTCTGATTAATGTCTCAAAGCTGTTCAGCTAGGCTGACATGCTGTTATGTCCTTAGTCGAGATATCTTGGTGAACTTGAGACAGCCCTGATATGATTGAGACTAATATGAGTTCTAATTTTATAGGATGCTTCGAGCATGGAATAAGATGTAGACTCATGGGTACATTGGATGTACTGGACAGACCCTACTAGGATATTCAATTGCTTGTCACAATATGAATGATCCTTGTTTGCACTAAGTGGCACATGTCCTTTGACTTGAGATCACTTGTGTTTCTAAATGATGATTGTCATTGTTTTGAGGTAGTTCAATATCATTTGAAACATAATGATTATAAACTATCTTGGATAATGATCATGAGTCAGGTTAGAACACTAGTGATAGATAAAGGATTGCCGTCTCCTTGTTCAAGGAGTGTGATGTTCTAAAGGGCCCCCCTGTATGAGATGGTTGAGATAGTGTATGGCCATACCCAGATGACTATGTTCATCTGATCAGATCATGCTCATCATATTGGAGCTACAAGCTTGACATGCTTGTCCAATAAGAACATCCAGTGGCAAAGGAATCATGTAAGCCTTGTGAAATGGATTCACACTTGTGCTGTGTTTTGGGTGTAGTCTTGGAAGACTCTTTCCTCTATATTGGGAGACAGTGATGTGTTGCTAGATACCCCTCACTGGTCGTGATAACGTAAGTTGTCGTTACCGACATTTAAAGGAAACCCTTAGGGTCACACAAGTTGATGATATGGCTTACTTAAGTCAGATCGTGTGGACTGAATTGTTTGGGTTCAGTTTAAAGGGATATAATCTCTGATTGTAAGTGAGATCTGGTCTGATCATGTTTGATTGATTAGGGCTTGAGATCGGTAAGCTTCGATCGAGAGAAGTGATGCTAGATCGGTGAGATCAGAAGCATCAGGAGATCAACGGTTAGATCTTGAACCATTTGGTTCAGAGAGATCTAGACCTTGGCTTGGGCTGGTTTCATGTGGTCTTTTGACCAGATTGATTGAACCAAAGTGAACCAAATTCGAACCGGTTCACTTATGTGAACGCTTGGTTCGAATGGTGTTAGCGTTTTGGTTGTTGATGAGCGCATACTTCCAATTAAGGAAAGTGATCAAAGCCTCTCTTCATAACGCCTAAACGCCAAGCCGTTGAATGTGTGACTTCACTTCGCTTGGCTTTGATCATATCAAAACGGTGTGAAAAAGGAAAAGACGTGTGGAGCTCTCGGCAAGAGATTGATCTCTCATCATCCTCACGCGACAAGCACCTTTGAAGCTCTTTGCTAGCACAAGGATCTCAAAGAGTAGTCCTTGATCATCTTGTGTGTGACGACAAGGAGGAGGCCTCTTTTGTTCTCTTGATTCCAAGGCACCATCCAATCCGATGGCTATGGTATGAACTCCCTCTTGTTCCATTCAATCGCTTGAAGTTGATCATGAAAACATATTACATGCGATTTGTGAAACCCTAGCATCTTCATGTAAGAATGAATTATGCGCCACCCTTACATAGGGTTTTCGGCCCCCCCCCCCCTCTTGAAAGGGGTTTTATCCGCTTGCGCTCCCCCTAGAAGGGGACCCAACAGTACATCCAATGTACCCATGAGTCTACATCTTATTCCATGCTCGAAGCATCCTATAAGATTAGAATACATATTAGTCTCAATCATATCAAGGCTATCTCATGTTCACCAAGATATCTCGACTAAGGACAAAAATGCATGTCAGCCAAGCTGAACAGCATTGAGACATTATTCAGAAGTATATGTATTGCAGCAGATAATATAACAACCTGAATAACAACCATTGCCTTTATAAACATAAGAGTTTATACATGATACTGATACAATCCCAAGGCCTCAAACATTAGCCTTAAGGGCATACCCCAACAATCTCCCACTTGCACTTAATCTAATGGTTGAGGAATCTCAAGCCCATATTATTACAGTGCTTCTCATGCTTCTGCTGCGCCAGAGGCTTGGTAAGCGGGTCAGCCAGATTGTCATCTGTATGAACCTTGCAGACTTTGATCTCGCCTCGATCAATGATCTCCCGGATCAAATGAAACCGTCTCTGTATGTGCTTGGACTTCTGGTGCGACCGTGGTTCCTTTGCTTGTGCGATTGCTCCAGTGTTATCACAGAAGATAACCAAAGGATCTGCACTCGAAGGAACAACACCAAGTTCCTGAACGAACTTACGAATCCACACTGCCTCCTTTGATGCTTCTGAGGCTGCAACATACTCGGCTTCTGTTGTTGAATCAGCAACAATAGACTGTTTGAAACTTTTCCACACCACTGCTCCACCATTCAAGCTAAAAACATAGCCTGATTGCAATCGGAAATCATCCTGGTCAGATTGGAACGAAGCGTCAGTATATCCTTCAATACTGAGTTCTTCCTGACCTCCATATACCAAGAACATATCTTTGGTCCTCCGCAGATATTTTAAAATGTTCTTGACTGCAATCCAGTGCGCCTGACCTGGATTACTTTGGAACCGACTGGTCACGCTTAACCCGTAAGCGACGTCTGGGCGAGTACACAACATCGCATACATAATGGACCCAATAGCCGAAGCATAAGGCGTATTGTCCATTTCATCTTTCTCAGTCTGTGTTTGTGGACACTGACTCTTCGAAAGATTCAGACCATGTCTGACTAGAAGATATCCTCTTTTAGAATTCTCTAAATGGAATCTCTCCAGGACCTTATCGATGTAAGTACTCTGGCACAGCCCGAGAAGCCTCTTAGATCTATCCCTGTAGATCTTCACACCTAACACATTGGCTGCTTCTCCTAAATCTTTCATCTGGAAACATTTCCTTAACCATGCTTTAACAGCATGCAGTTCAGGAATATCGTTTCCAATGATTAAGATATCATCGACGTAGAGGACTAGGAAAGTAATCACGCTCCCACTAAACCTCTTATATACACACGGGTCATCTTCGTTCTTGATGAAACCAAACTCACAGATTGATTCATCAAAACGTATATTCCAGCTTCTAGATGCTTGCTTAAGTCCATAAATAGACTTCTTTAACTTGCATATTTTATGACGATCTGATGGATTGGTGAAACCTTCAGGTTGTGTCATATACACATCCTCATCCAGTTTTCCATTAAGGAAAGCGGTCTTCACATCCATTTGCCAGATCTCATAATCATAATATGCCGCTATCGCAAGTATAATCTGAATAGACTTGAACATGGCTACAGGAGAGAAAGTTTCATCATAATCTATCCCGTAGATTTGTTTGAAACCTTTCGCAACTAGCCTGCCCTTATAGGTAACCACGTTACCATCCATGTCAATCTTCTTCTTGAAGATCCATTTACAGCCTATAGGGATTACTCCCGGAGGCGGATCAACCAAATCCCAGACTTGGTTATCTGACATGGAGTCCATCTCGGCTCGCATAGCTTCAAGCCATCTAGCTGAATCCGGTCCACTGACCGCATCCGCATAAGTAAGGGGTTCATCATGATCAATGATGTAGACTCCGTCACAGCGCTCAGGCTGTCGACGGATCATTCCCGATCTTCGCGGTTCCCGTGATATCTGAGCCTCAGGTTGTTCAATAACCTGTTCTACCGGCTCAGGCTCATCCAACTGTGCTTGACTACTTTGTCCTTCTTCTGGATTCACATCCAGCTTTATTTCTCTCCCACTGGCCTCTTGCAGAAGAAACTCCTTCTCAAGAAAAATAGCCGTCCGAGCAACAAATACCTTGTTCTCTTTGGGATCGTAGAAATAATAACCCTTAGTTTCCTTAGGGTAACCGACAAAGATGCATTTCTCAGATCTGCTCTCTAGTTTCCCAGAGGCGAGCTTTTTGACATAAGCCTCGCAACCCCAGATCTTGATAAATGTCAAGCTAGGCTGTTTCCCATACCATAACTCATATGGAGTCTTTGAAACTGCCTTGGATGGCACTCAGTTTAGTACCTTTGCAGCTGTATCCAGTGCAAATCCCCAAAAGGAGTAAGGTAGAGCAGCCTGACTCATCATAGAACGAACCATATCAAGTAATGTTCTATTTCTCCTCTCGGACACACCATTCCATTGCGGTGTTCCTGGTGGAGTGAGCTGTGAGATAATCCCACACTCCTTCAGATAGTCAGTAAACTCTCGACTTAGGTATTCTCCACCTCGATCAGAACGAAGTGCCTTGATATTTCGGCCTAGCTGATTCTGTACTTCATTCTTGAACTCTTTGAACTTGTCAAAAGATTCACTTTTATGTCTCATTAGATAGACATACCCATATCTACTGAAATCATCAGTAAAGGTAATGAAGTATGAATAGCCACCTCTGGCATGTTTACTAAATGGCCCACACACATCACTGTGTATAAGGTCAAGTAAACCTGAAGCCCTTTGACCTTTGTGAAGAAAAGGAGCCTTCGTCATTTTACCCAATAAACAAGCTTTGCATGTATCAATCTCCTCATAGGAGAATGATCCCAGCAGTCCATGATCATGCAACCGCTTAATGCGTTTCTTGTTAATATGGCCTAAACGACTATGCCATAACAAGGTGCTGTCATCAGCATACTTGGCTTTCTTATTATCAATGTTTTGTATAGAACATTCCATGTCCAACATGAATAACCCATTGTTAATTGATCCAGTAGCATAAACAATATTATCTAAAGAAAGAACACACTTTGAAATATTGCATTCAAAGGAAAAACCTTTCCTGACAAGAGCAGGAATGGAGATAATATTTTTAGTAATGCTAGGTACAAAGTAACAATTGTTTAGTTCTAATACAAGTCCAGATGGTAATGAGATGTAATATTCTCCTACAGCAACAGCAGCAACCCGTGCCCCGTTTCCAACTCGTAGGTCCACCTCATGCTGTCCCACCTGTCTTCTTCTCTTGAGTTCCTGTACATTTGAACAAATGTGAACTCCACATGCAGTGTCCAACACCCATGAAATAGAAGAAGAGGATATCATGACTTCAGTCACGAAAATACCTGAGCCGGAAGCGATGCTTCCCTTCTTGTCTCCTTGGAGCGCTTTACTGTCCTTTTTCCAGTGACCCAGCTGGCCACAGTGGAAACATCTGTATTCCTTCGACCGCTTAACCTTCTGTTTCAGAGCCTTGTTGTAATTCTTGACAGGGGCTTTGCCCTTCTTCCCCTTCTTCTTGTTCCTGGAAGGGAACATCAAGACAGAGGTTGAAGGCTTGCCCTTTAGAGTTTCCTCTATAGTCAAGAGCATATTCAGCAACTCTGCCGGAGTACAGTCGATCTTGTTCATATTAAAATTAATAATGAACGGATCGAAAGAGGCCGGGAGGGACTGCAGAATAATGTCTACAGCAAGCTCCTGATTGATGGTATGCCCCAGTTTCTCTAGAGCCTCTTTGTGCCCAATCATCTTGAGCACATGAGCTCCCACTGGACTCCCTTCAGCCAGTTTGCTCTGAAAGAAAAGCTTGGTCAAATTATAGCGCTCAGTCCTCGCCTGTGCAGCATATAGCATCTTGAGGTTTGCTATCATTTCTATAGCAAACATATCCTCATGCTGACGCTGCAGCTGTGGCGTCATAGACGCTAGCATCAGGCAAGCGACATCAATGCTATCATTGACATGCTTTTCAAAGGCATCCCGAACCGCCCTTGCGGCGTTCGGAGCGGGTTGAGGCGGTACAGCCGTCTCGAGGACATACAGTTTCCTCTCTGCCTTAAGAACAATCTTAAGGTGTCCGTACCAGTCTGAGAAGTTTGGCCCAGCAAACTTCTCCCTTTCCAGTAGGGATCGCACATTGAAGCTCATGGTGTTCGTTGCTGCAGAAATCTACAACAATGCAAGAACAGCAAGGTCAGTATCAATGTCAAGAATCAATTCAGGACTTAAGAATGATTCTTTTCTCACTATTTTATCTGACTGAAAAATCCAGCAAAAACAGCCCGAAAGAGTTGAACTCTTTTAGTGAGATGGGATCCAGATTTCACACTTGGTCTCCGCGTCCCGCTCAGGCGAGATAAGATGCACAGAGAGTACAAGCACTAATTTCTGGTAGGCAGTCCCTGCCAATCGCCAACCCATGCGATTCCCCTTCATCTGGGCAATTCAGCCGACTATGCCAACTGAGTTGGTACAACACAGTCTCTGATCCCTCAGATGGCTGCCTCCATATAGCTCACATATGCTCAGTATGTAGCCTATATGGTCAAGCTGACCCGACCTACTCCCTGGACCACCACGTGCTATGCTGAGCAACGAGAAGCGATAAATCCCTTCCCTGTAACACGCAGGTGTAATCTCACACCGTCTGAAGATAGATGGGCGTGCCCACTGAGTGGGTACAACACGGCCCCAACGATAGTCAGAACAGTGAGGTTTCGCGTCAGAAGGCTTACGAGCTTGATATTTAGCGTTGGATTTTAACGGTCTTTTATCTTCTTAACTATCATGCAATTCCTATGGTGATAGCAGAAGATTAATTCATGCATTTCCTATTATTTAAACAATAAATGAAAGCATGCTGATCTTATGTGGTAAAAGCCCATTAAGCCTAAGAAAGACCTTAATTTTAACTTAAGTCTTCACTTGCTTTTCTTCATGGGGCTTTTGCTCCTCATCTGGCCCAACCCAGGGCCCAAGCGCCCACTGCAGCTCAGGTGCGCCCACCAGGTAAATGCGCCTGTCATAGGGTCAAACCCTAGACCTCCCACCTGGTCAAGCCTCTGCTGCATGCGCCTCTGCCAAGTGTGCTCTGTGCTCTTGTCTGATTAAATTACAATTTAATCTATCTAGACAAGATTGACACGCAGGTCAATTACACTTTATAAATTAAATAAAATGTGATCAGATCACAATAAAAATTAATTTACAACTTTAATACAGGCACGCAGGCCCCAGCACAGCACACATTAATAAGGCGTCCCACATAAGATGAAATAAACAGGCATATGGCATTCAATCAACATGTGATCCATTTAAGAAAATAAAATTTTCAAAAACCCATTGGCATCAATTTTATTTTCCTTATGTGCCCTACTACCTAACAACGGTCCATTACTAGGGATCCACTCATCAGACCTAGTCAGATCCACTTCCCTTGCATGCACCAAGTCCTAACTGACTTGAGTCGACGAAATGGTCAACCATGCATGCGACAAGGGCTGAACGACCTCATGAGTTCTGGCAAACGGGTGTGACCCCGGGCCTAACTCATGTGCGTTCATTGGTTGTCTCAACCAGACATCGCTACACGAATGTCCGCAGTCGACCTATAGCCACCTCGTGCTTGCGCACAGGTGCCATCTGGTCGACCCATCTAGGCTGTCAGATAGTCTGATCAGACTGGTTGGATCTAGACTAGACTGTGACTTCAACCCTAATAACCTGTTTAAGTGTTTAAAGCAGGGCCTCTTTGATCTAATGAAGGTCGCGCAAGTCATAAAGTTTTTTTTGAGAAAAACAACTATGCGCCAACAAACATGCGCCAAGGAAACATAAATCAAGTTTCGCATATGCAATAACTTAACATGTAATATTCGCATGTTATAGATCTAAGCATACATTTGCAAACAAGGATCACAACGCCTTAAGCAATCATAAAACATGCATTAAACCTGCCTCTGATACCAATTGTAGTGTCCCCACAACAAGGGGGGGCGAAACCCTAATAGGCGCATATGGAGGTTTTGACATAGCGGAAGGGGGTTTCTAGGATCTTTGCAGATAGTATGATAAACATAAATCTTATACAATGAAAAGAACCATACCGATGCCATTGTATGGATGGTGTCTAGGAAGAAGAGACTCAAGTGCTTCTCCTCCAAATGGCTCGCACACAAGATGTGATCGCCTACTCCCTTAGTGCTCCTTGTGCTAGCAAGGTTCTAAGGAGTCCTTGTCGAATGGAAGGGAAGAGAATCCTTTGCTTGGCGAGACCTTCTCTTTTTGTCTACCTCTTCTCACCTCACGAAAAACTTGGCGTCGAGAGAGAAGAACAAAGGGCGAGAATAGAGTTGCTTGGCGTGAACGTGAGGCGTGGTCACGTTAGAGAACATGCTAGCTAAAAATAGCAAAGCCTCAACGTTCACTTGTTCACACCAATTGAACAAGTCGCAAATCTCTTTTTCCCTTTGAACCATGCGCTCACTTGATGAGCCGGTTCACTTTGGTCTGGTTCAAAGACCAATTAACCCAAGCCATTAGCCCAGATCACATTAAACCCTAAGGTTCTTGATCTGACCGTTGATCTCTTGATGCTGCTGATCTCACCGATCTAGCATCCATTCTCTCGATCGAAGCTTACCGATCTCAAGCCCTAATCAATCAAACATGATCAGACCAGACCTCACTTACAATCAGAGATTAAATCCCTTTAAACTGAACCAAAACATTTCAGTCCATACGATCTGACTTAAGTAAGCCATATCATCAAATTGTGCGACCCTAAGGGTTTCCTTTAAATGTCGGTAACGATAACTTACGTTATCACGATCAGTGAGGGGTATCTAGCAACACATCACTGTCTCCCGATATAAAGAAAAGAGTCTTCCAAGACTACTCCCAAACCACAGCACAAGTGTGAATCCAACTCACAAGGCAAACAAGCTTCCTTTGCCACTGCATGTTCTTTATTGGACAAACGTGTCAAGCTTGTAACTCCAATATGACGAGCATGATTAGATCAGATGAACATAGTCACCTGGGTATGGCCATACACTTTCTCAATCATCACATCCAGGGGGCCCCTTTAGAACATCACACTCCAATTAAGGAGACGGCAATCCTATATCTATCACTAGTGCCCTAACATGACTCATGATCATTATCCAAGATAATCTATAACCATTATGTTTCAAATGATATTGAACTACCTCAAAACAATGACAATCATCATTTAGAAACACAAGTGATCTCAAGTCAGAGGACATGTGCCACTTGTTGCATTCAAGGATTATTCACATTGTGACAAGCAATTGAATATCCTAGTAGGGTCTGTCCAGTACATCCAATGTACCCATGAGTCTACATCTTATTCCATGCTCGAAGCATCCTATAAGATTAGAATACATATTAGTCTCAATCATATCAAGGCTGTCTCATGTTCACCAAGATATCTCGACTAAGGACAAAAATGCATGTCAGCCAAGCTGAACAGCATTGAGACATTATTCAGAAGTATATGTATTGCAGCAGATAATATAACAACCTGAATAACAACCATTGCCTTTATAAACATAAAAGTTTATACATGATACTGATACAATCCCAAGGCCTCAAACATTAGCCTTAAGGGCATACCCCAACAAGATGGCTACTCCCTTGGCGTCTTTATGCTAGCAAAGCTTCAAGGAGTCCTTTGTGTGGAGGAGATGAGATCTCTTGCGGCTAGGGCGATGAAGCTCTTTTTCCTCCTTTTCGTGAAGACAAGACAACGCAAGAGTGGATAGGCGACGAGACAAGAACCGAAGATGCGTTGAGGCGTTGTGTAGAGATGTGGCGTTACATGATTTCCAAATATGGAAAGTCATGAAGCCATGCACCCACTAAATGCAAACCGCCCAAAACGCTTTCATATTGAACCATGCGTTCACACATGTGTGAACCGGTTCAATCCAATTCGGTCCAATGCATTTGGTTCAAAGATCGAACCAAATCAGCCTAAGCCACGGTCTAGATCTCTTTGAACCAAATGGTTCAAGTGCTAACCGTTCATCTCTTGATGCTCTTGATCTCACCGATCTAGCATCAATACTCTCGATCGAAGCTTACCGATCTCAAGCCCTAATCAATCAAACATGATCAGACCAGATCTCACTTACAATCAGAGTTTAAACTCCTTTAAACTGAACCAAAACAATTCAGTCCACACGATCTGACTTAAGTAAACCATATCATCAAATTGTGCGACCCTAAGGGTTTCCTTTAAATGTCGGTAATGATAACTTACGTTTTCACGATCAGCGAGGGGTATCTAGCAACACATCACTGTCTCCCAATATAAAGGAAAGAGTCTTCCAAGATTACACCCAAACCACAGCACAAGTGTGAATCCACTTCACTAAGCATACTTGATTCCTTTGCCACTGGATGTTCTTATTGGACAAGCGTGTCAAGCCTGTAACTCCAATATGATGAGAATGATTAGATCAGATGAACATAGTCATCTGGGTATGGCCATACACTTTCTCTATCATCTCATCCAGGGGGGGCCCTTTAGAACATCACACTCCTATCAAGGAAACGGCAATCCTATATCTATCACTAGTGTCCTAACCTGACTCATGATCATTATCCAAGATAGTCTATAACCATTATGTTTCAAATGATATTGAACTACCTCAAAACAATGACAATCATCATTTAGAAACACAAGTGATCTCAAGTCAGAGGACATATGCCACTTGTTTGCATACAAGGATTATTCACATTGTGACAAACAATTGAATATCCTAGTAGGGTCTGTCCAGTACATCCAATGTACCCATGAGTCTACATCTTATTCCATGCTCGAAGCATCCTATAAGATTAGAACACATATTAGTCTCAATCATATCAAGGCTGTCTCAAGTTCACCAAGATATCTCGACTAAGGACTTAACTGCATGTCAGCCTAGCTGAACAGCATTGAGACATTATTCAGAAGTATACATATAGCAGCAGATGATGTAACAACTTGAATAATAACCATTGCCTTTATAAACATGAAGTTTATACATGATACTGATACAATCCCGAGGCCTCAAACATTAGCCTTAAGGGCATACCCCAACACTTGAGAATCGTGCTCAAGCTCGAAAGGAAGCTTCATGTCCTTGAGCATCCTTTTCCTGAGCCACTTCCATGCTCGGCCTCAGCGGCTGAGAGGGATGCTTATGATAAGCATCAGGTTGATACTTTGGAGGTTGCTAACCAACATCTCACCTGAATTTAGAGGGTGATATGAATCAAAGAATGCCTCTGAGATTATTTTTAATCTAAGGCAGCTCTTTGATGAATTGGTTGATCTCAATCCTCCTAAAGTTGATATTCAGTGTGTTGAGCCGAAAGGCTTGACCAAGGAACTGAAATTAAAGATGGATATGATTAGGAATAATAGGTGCTATTCATGTGGAGAGCCACCTCACATGTTGAAGGACATGTTGCAACTTCAGAATGAGGAGAAGAAAGGCAAGGCCTTATCTTCATGCTCAGGTATTTATGTTACCGAAGTCAACCTCTCTACTCCTATGACATGGGTATTGGATACCGCATGTGGAGCTCATATTTGTACAAATATGCAAAGGCTTAGAAAGGGTAGATCGGTAAGGCCTAGAGAGATTGACCTACGGATAGGTAACAGGGCACAAGTTGCTGCTGTTGCTGTAGGAGTTTCTCTCCCTGCCTTCTAGACTTCAGTTCAAGCTAGACAATTGCTATTATGTACCTTCCCTTATCAAAACATTGTATCCACTCCTTGCTTGGCAAAGAAAGGATTCAAGTTTGAAATAAAAGAGAACTTATGTTCTTTTTCTTTTGCAAACATGTTTTATGGGAAGGGTACTTTATGCAATGGTCCGCATGTCTTGGACATGGATAGCTCTATTTTTAACATAAATAATAAAAGGACCAAACTGAGTGGTTCAGTTGGTGCTTTCTGTTGGGTCCCCTTCAAGGGGGAGCGAAACCCAAAGGTGGCGCAAGCAACCTTATTCTTATGTTTTAGCAGCGGAAGTAGGGTTTCATGAGGATCGGATGCTATACATTCATATGATCAACTTTTAAGAAGCATGAAGATCGAAAGAAGATCATACCGAAGCCATGTGTTGGATGGCGTCAAGGAAGAAGAGATTCGAATGAAACTCCTCCAAAAGGTGCGCACACAAGGTGATGCCGCCTACTCCTTGAGATCCTTGTGCTAGCAAGGTGCTTCAAGGGTCTTTGATCGAATCAAAGGGATGAGATGTCTTCTCCCACTTGGCCGAGACCTCTCCAAGACGTGAAGGAAGTTTTTCCCAAAGCAAGAGCGTCGAGAGTAAGCGTCAAAAACCGTATTGGCGTTCTCAAGAGGTGGCGCATGAAGACTTACCAAAAATAGCAAGTCATGAAGAGCATGCGCCCACATCTTCATAACCGACAATAACGCTTCAAGATTGAACCATGCGTTCATTGTCTTGAACCGGTTCAATCTAATTGACCCAACTCAATTTGGTTCAAAGACCAAATCAAAACAGCCCAAGCCATGGTCTAGATTTCTCTGAACCAAATGGTTCAAAATCTAACCGTTCATCTCTGGATGCTCCCGATCTCACCGATCTGGCATCAATACTCTCGATCGACGCTTACCGATCTCAAGCCCTAATCAATCAAACATGATCAGACCAGATCTCACTTACAATCAGAGTTTAAATCCCTTTAAACTGAACTCAAACAATTCAGTCCACACGATCTGACTTAAGTAAGCCAAATCTGTTGGGGTGTGCCCTTAAGGCTAATGTTTGAGGCCTTGGGATTGTAATAGTATCATTGTATAAACTCTTAAGTTTATAAAGGCAATGGTTGTTATTCAGGTTGTTACCTTATCTGCTGTAATAAGTGTACTACTGAATAATGTCTCAAAGCTGTTCAGCTAGGCTGACATGTACTGATGTCCTTAGTCGATATATCTTGGTGAACATGAGACAGCCTTGATATGGTTAAGACTAATATGTGTTCTAATCTTATAGGATGCTTCGAGCATGGAATAAGATGTAGACTCATGGGTACATTGGATGTACTGGACAAGACCCTACTAGGATATTCAATTGCTTGTCACAATGTGAATAATCCTTGTTTGCTGCAAGTGGCACATGTCCTTTGACTTGAGATCACTTGTGTTTCTAAATGATGATTGTCATTGTTTTGAGGTAGTTCAATATCATTTGAAAGATAATGATTATAGACTATCTTGGATAGTGAGCTTGAGTCAGGTTAGGGCACTAGTGATAGATAAAGGATTGCCGTCTCCTTGTTTAAGGAGTGTGATGTTCTAAAGGGGCCCCCTGGATGAGATGATTGAGAAAGTGTATGGCCATACCCAGGTGACTGTGTTCATCTGATCTAATTATGCTCATCATATTGGAGTTACAAGCTTGACAAGCTTGTCCAATAAGAACATACAGTGGCAAAGGAAACATGTATGCCTTGTGAAGTGGATTCACACTTGTGCTATGGTTTGGGTGGAGTCTTGGAAGACTCTTTCCTTTATATCGGGAGACAGTGATGTGTTGCTAGATACCCCTCACTGATCGTGATAAACGTAAGTTATCGTTACCGACATTTAACGGAAACCATTAGGGTCGCACAATTTGATGATATGGCTTACTTAAGTCAGATCGTGTGGACTGAATTGTTTTGGTTCAGTTTAAAGGGATTTAAACTCTGATTATAAGTGAGATCTGGTCTGATCATGTTTGATTGATTAGGGCTTGAGATCGGTAAGCTTCGATCGAGAGTGTTGATGTTAGATCGGAAAGATCAGGAGCATCAAGAGGTGAATGGTCAGATCTAGAACCTTAGGGTTTATTTTGATCTGGACTAAAAGCTTGGGCTGATTTCGGTTTGGTCATTGAACCATACACTTGTGAACCGGCTCATGGTTGAGCGCTTGGTTCAATTAGAGTGAGATAAGCGTTTGGTTCACTTCATGTGAACGCTCAAACGCTTGAACGCTTAAATGCATAAACGTTTGCGCATGCTAATTTTGGAAAGTCCAAAAGAGTAACGCATGTTCGGTTGGCTAAGCGTTGGATTCACTCTTTTGCTCCTCTCTCTCTCGCTTGACGACATCTTGGTGTGGACGAGAAGAAGTCTTGGAGAGAAGTTCGGCAAGTCTAGAGATCAGCTCTCCTTCCCTTTCCATACGAAAAGGCCCTTGAAGAACCTTGCTAGCACAAGGATCTCCAAGGAGTAAGCACATCACCTTGTGTGCGTCGACTAGGGAGAAGATCCCTTTCGGTCTTTGCTTCCAAGATACCATCCATATGATGGCAATGGTATGAATCTTGTCTCATGATTTCAATCTTTTGAGTTGATCATATATATCATGCAACCGATTCTTGATGCCCTAATTTCCGCCCATGCAAAAGTGTTCTACATGCATGTCTTAGGGTTTTGCGCCCCCCTCTTGAAAGGGGTTTTATCCGCTTGCGCTCCCCCTTGAAGGGGACTCAACAATTGGTATCAGAGCGGTTAAAGCATGTTAATATGATTGCTTGATATATTTTGTGATCCATGTTTGCGCATCTAAATGTATGCTTGCATCTCAATGTATGCTTAGATCTTGTTGACATGCGAAACTTACATGTTGTTTATTCATGCTCTCGCATGTCTTGTTATTGGCGCTTAGTTCATGTAGTTTTATCAAAAAAACTTATCTTGCGCGCCTATGGATTATATCTAAGTTGTACCTATTGTAAACCCTTAGACGGGTTGATGGGGTTGAAAGCATCCTCTAGGTTAGATCAAACTAGTCTGATCAGGCCATCTGACAGCCTAGATGGATCGACCTGATGGCACCTGTGCGCAAGCACGAGGTGGCTATAGGTCGATTGCATCACAGGCGTGTAGCGAGGTCTGGTTGAGACAACTCAATGAACACACATGAGTTAGGCCCGGGGTCACACCCGCTTGCCAGAACTCATGAGGGTTGTTCAGCCCTTGGCGCATGCATGGTTGACCATTAGGTCAACTCGAGTCAGTTAGGACTTGGTGCATGCAAGGGCAGTGGATCTGACTAGTTGGATGAGTGGATCCCTATCAATGGACCGTTGTAAGGTAGTAGGGCACATAAGACAAGTAAAATTGACTCCAATGGGATTTCGAAAATTTTATTTTGTCTATGGATCACATGATTGATTGAATGATGCCATGATGCTTGTTTATTTAATCTTATGTGGATTGCCCTAATGTGTGCTGTGCTGGGGCCTGCGTGCCTGGAATTAAACTTGTAAATTAATTTGTATTGTGATCTGCGAATCACATTTGTAATTAATTTATTGTATAATTGACCTGTGAGTCAAACTTGTCTAGATAGATCAAATTGTATTTGATTAGACAAGAGCACAAAGGCACACATCCTAGAGGGGCATTCAGCTGGTGGCGTACCTGAGGTGCTCTTGGCGCAAGGGGCCTGGGTTGGACCAGATGAGGTGCTAAAGACCCATGAAGAGCAAGTGAAGACTTAAGTATCTTAAGGTCTTACTTAGGCTATGGGCTTTTACCACATAAGATCCATGCTTTCTGTTATTGTTTATATAAGTAGAACAGCATGATTTATTTATCTTCTGCTATAGCCATAGGATTTGCCTGATAGTAAGAAGATAAAAGACCGTTAAAATCCAACGCTAAAAATATCAAGCGCGTAATGCCTTCTGACGCGAAACCTCACTGTTCTGACTATCGTTGGAGCCGTGTTGTACCCACTCAGTGGGCACGTCCATCTATCTTCAGACGGTGCGGGATTTCACCTGCGTGTTACAGAGTAGGGATTTATCCCTTCTCGTTGCTCAGCATAGCACGTGGTGGTCCAGGGAGTAGGTCGGGTCAGCTTGACCATGTAGGCTACATATGTGGCGCATATGGTAGCACATGGAGGCAGCCATCTGTGGGATCAGAGACTGTGTTGGACCAACTCAGTTGGCGCAGTCTGCTAGATTGCCCAGATGAAGGGGAATCGCACGGGTTGGCGATTGGCTGGGACAACCTACCAGAAATTAGTGCTTGTCATCTCTGTGCATCTTATCTCGCCTGAGCGGGATGCGGAGACCAAGTATGAAATCTGGATCCCATCTCACTAAAAGAGTGTTACTCTTTCGGACTGTTTACTGGATTTTTCAGTCAGACAAAATAGTGAGAAAAGAATCTTTCTTAAAGTCCTGGATTGATTCTAGACATTGATACTGATCTTGCTGTTCTTGCATTGTTGTAGATTCCTGCAGCAACGAACACCATGAGCTTCAATGTGCGATCCCTACTGGAAAGGGAGAAGTTTGCTGGGCCAAACTTCTCGGACTGGTTCGGACACCTTAAGATTGTTCTTAAGGCTGAGAGGAAACTGTATGTCCTCGAGACGGCTGTGCCGCCTCAACCCGCTCCGAACGCCGCAAGGGCGGTTCGTGATGCCTATGAAAAGCACGTCAATGATAGCATTGATGTCGCTTGCCTGATGCTAGCGTCTATGACGCCACCGCTGCAGCGTCAGCATGAGGATATGTCGGCTATAGAAATTATAGCGAACCTCAAGATGCTGTATGCTGCACAGGCGAGGACAGAACGCTATAATCTGACGAAGCTCTTCTTTCAGAGCAAACTGGCTGAAGGGAACCCAGTGGGAGCTCACGTGCTCAAGATGATTGGGCACAAGGAGGCTCTGGAGAAACTGGGGCATACCATCAACCAGGAGCTTGCTGTAGATATTATTCTGCAGTCTCTCCCGCCTTCTTTCGATGCGTTCATTATTAACTTTAATATGAACAAAATCGATTGTACTCCGGCAGAGCTGCTGAATATGCTCTTGACTACTGAGGAAACTCTGAAGGGAAAGCCTTCAACCTCTGTCTTGATGGTTCCTTCAAGGAACAAGAAGAAGGGGAAGAAGGGCAAGGCCCCTGTCAAGAACTACAGTAAGGCTCTGAAACAAAAGGTGAAGCGGGCGAAGGACAACAGGTGTTTCCACTGTGGCCAGCTGGGTCACTGGAAAAAGGACTGTAAAGCGCTCCAAGGAGATAAGAGGGGAAGCATCGCTTCTGGCTCAGGTATATTTGTGACTGAGGTCATGTTATCTTCTTCTTCTATTTCATGGGTGTTGGACACTGCATGTGGAGTTCACATTTGTTCAAATGTACAGGAACTCAAGAGAAGAAGGCAGGTGGGACAGCATGAGGTAGACCTACGCGTTGGAAACGGGGCACGGGTTGCTGCTGTTGCTGTAGGAGACTATTTCATTTCTTTACCATCTGGCATTGTACTGGAATTAAACAATTGTTATTTTGTACCGAGTATCACCAAAAATATTATCTCTATTCCTGCTCTTGTCAGGAAAGGATTTGCCTTTGAATGCAACATTTCAAAGTGTGTTTTATCTTATGATAATATTGTTTATGGAACTGGTTCAATTAACAATGGGTTATTCATGTTGGACATGGAATATTCTGTACAAAACATTGATAATAAGAAAGCCAAGTATGCTGATGACAGCACCTTGTTATGGCATAGTCGTTTAGGCCATATTAACAAGAAGCGCATTAAGCGGTTGCATGATCATGGACTGCTGGGATCTTTCTCCTATGAGGAGATTGATACATGCAAAGCTTGTTTGATGGGTAAAATGACGAAGTCACCTTTTCCTAACAAAGGTCAAAGGGCTTTAGGTTTACTTGACCTTATACACAGTGATGTGTGTGGGCCATTTAGTAAACATGCCAGAGGTGGCTATCAGTACTTCATTACCTTTACTGATGATTTCAGTAGGTATGGTTATGTCTATCTTATGAGACATAAGAGTGAATCTTTTGACAAGTTCAAAGAGTTCAAAAATGAAGTACAAAATCAGCTAGGCCGAAATATCAAGGCACTTCGTTCTGATCGAGGTGGAGAATACTTGAGTCATGCGTTTACTGACTATCTGAAGGAGTGTGGGATTATCTCACAGCTCACTCCGCCAGGAACACCGCAATGGAATGGTGTGTCCGAGAGGAGAAATAGAACGTTACTTGATATGGTTCGTTCTATGATGAGTCAGGCTACACTACCTTACTCCTTTTGGGGTTTTGCACTGGAAACAGCTGCAAAGGTACTAAACCGAGTGCCATCCAAGGCAGTTTCTAAAACTCCATACGAGTTATGGTATGGGAAACAGCCAAGCTTGACATTTATCAGGATCTGGGGTTGCGAGGCTTATGTCAAAAAGCTCGCCTCTGGGAAACTGGAGAGCAGATCTGAGAAATGTGTCTTTGTCGGTTACCCTAAGGAAACTAAGGGTTATTATTTCTACGATCCCAAAGAGAACAAGGTATTTGTTGCTCGAACGGCCATATTTCTTGAGAAGGAGTTTCTTCTGCAAGAGGCCAGTGGGAGAGAAATAAAACTGGATGAGAATCCAGAGGAAGGACAAAGTAGTCAAGCACAGTTGGATGAGCCTGAGCCGGTAAATCAGGTTACTGAACAACCTGAGGCTCAGATATCACGGGAACCGCGAAGATCGGGAAGGATCCGTCGACAGCCTGAGCGCTATGACGGAGTCTACATCATTGATAATGATGAACCCCTCACTTATGCGGATGCGGTCAGTGGACCGGAGTCAGCTAGATGGCTTGATGCTATGCGAGCCGAGATGGACTCCATGTCAGATAACCAAGTCTGGGATTTGGTTGATCCGCCTCCGGGAGTAATCCCTATAGGCTGTAAATGGATCTTCAAGAAGAAGATTGACATGGATGGTAACGTGGTTACCTATAAAGGCAGGCTAGTTGCGAAAGGATTCAAACAAATCTATGGGATAGATTATGATGAAACTTTCTCTCCTGTAGCCATGTTCAAGTCTATTCGGATTCTTTTCGCAATAGCTGCATATTATGATTATGAGATCTGGCAGATGGATGTGAAGACAGCTTTCCTTAATGGAAATCTGGACGAGGATGTGTATATGACACAACCTGAAGGTTTCACTAATCCATCAGATCGTCATAAAATATGCAAGTTAAAGAAGTCCATTTATGGACTTTAACAAGCATCTAGAAGCTGGAATATTCGTTTTGATGAATCAATCTCTGAGTTTGGTTTCATCAAGAACGAGGATGACCCGTGTGTATATAAGAGGTTTAGTGGGAGCGTGATTACATTCCTAGTCCTCTACGTCGATGACATCTTAATCATTGGAAATGATATTCCTGAACTGCATGCTGTTAAAGCATGGTTAGGAAAATGTTTCCAGATGAAAGATCTAGGAGAAGCAGCCTATGTATTAGGTGTGAAGATCTACCGGGATAGATCTAAGAGGCTTCTCGGGCTGTGCCAGAGTACTTACATCGATAAGGTCCTGGAAAGATTCCATTTAGAGAAATCTAAAAGGGGATATCTTCCAGTCAGACATGGTCTGAATCTTTCGAGGAGTCAGTGTCCACAAACACAGACTGAGAAAGATGAAATGGACAATACGCCTTATGCTTCGGCTATTGGATCCATTATGTATGCGATGTTGTGTACTCGCCCAGACGTCGCTTACGGGTTAAGCGTGACCAGTCGGTTCCAAAGTAATCCAGGTGTGGCACACTGGATTGCAGTCAAGAACATCTTGAAATATCTGCGGAGGACCAAAGATATGTTCTTGGTATATGGTGGTCAGGAAGAACTCAGTATTGAAGGATATACTGACGCTTCGTTCCAGTCTGACCAAGATGATTTCCGATCGCAATCAGGCTATGTTTTTAGCTTGAATGGTGGAGCAGTGGTGTGGAAAAGTTTCAAACAGTCAACTGTTGCTGATTCCACAACAGAAGCCGAGTATGTTGCAGCCTCGAAAGCATCCAAGGAGGCAGTGTGGATTCATAAGTTCGTGAGAGAACTTGGTGTTGTTCCTTCGAGTGCAGATCCTTTGGTTATCTTCTGTGATAACACTGGAGCCATCGCACAAGCAAAGGAACCACGGTCGCACCAGAAGTCCAAGCACATACAGAGACGGTTTCACTTGATCCGGGAGATCATTGATCGTGGCGAGATCAAAATTTGCAAGGTTCATACAGATGACAATCTGGCTGACCCACTTACCAAGCCTCTGGCGCAGCAGAAGCATGAGAAGCACTGTAATAACATGGGTTTGAGATTTCTCAACCATTAGATTAAGTGCAAGTGGGAGATTGTTGGGGTATGCCCTTAAGGCTAATGTTTGAGGCCTTGGGATTGTAATAGTATCATTGTATAAACTCTTAAGTTTATAAAGGCAATGGTTGTTATTCAGGTTGTTACCTTGTCTGCTGTAATAAGTGTACTACTGAATAATGTCTCAAAGCTGTTCAGCTAGGCTGACATGTACTGATGTCCTTAGTCGATATATCTTGGTGAACATGAGACAGCCTTGATATGGTTAAGACTAATATGTGTTCTAATCTTATAGGATGCTTCGAGCATGGAATAAGATGTAGACTCATGGGTACATTGGATGTACTGGACAAGACCCTACTAGGATATTCAATTGCTTGTCACAATGTGAATAATCCTTGTTTGCTGCAAGTGGCACATGTCCTTTGACTTGAGATCACTTGTGTTTCTAAATGATGATTGTCATTGTTTTGAGGTAGTTCAATATCATTTGAAAGATAATGATTATAGACTATCTTGGATAGTGAGCTTGAGTCAGGTTAGGGCACTAGTGATAGATAAAGGATTGCCGTCTCCTTGTTTAAGGAGTGTGATGTTCTAAAGGGGCCCCCTGGATGAGATGATTGAGAAAGTGTATGGCCATACCCAGGTGACTGTGTTCATCTGATCTAATTATGCTCATCATATTGGAGTTACAAGCTTGACATGCTTGTCCAATAAGAACATCCAGTGGCAAAGGAAACATGTATGCCTTGTGAAGTGGATTCACACTTGTGCTATGGTTTGGGTGGAGTCTTGGAAGACTCTTTCCTTTATATCGGGAGACAGTGATGTGTTGCTAGATACCCCTCACTGATCGTGATAAACGTAAGTTATCGTTACCGACATTTAAAGGAAACCCTTAGGGTCGCACAATTTGATGATATGGCTTACTTAAGTCAGATCGTGTGGACTGAATTGTTTTGGTTCAGTTTAAAGGGATTTAAACTCTGATTATAAGTGAGATCTGGTCTGATCATGTTTGATTGATTAGGGCTTGAGATCGGTAAGCTTCGATCGAGAGTGTTGATGTTAGATCGGAAAGATCAGGAGCATCAAGAGGTGAATGGTCAGATCTAGAACCTTAGGGTTTATTTTGATCTGGACTAAAAGCTTGGGCTGATTTCGGTTTGGTCATTGAACCATACACTTGTGAACCGGCTCATGGTTGAGCGCTTGGTTCAATTAGAGTGAGATAAGCGTTTGGTTCACTTCATGTGAACGCTCAAACGCTTGAACGCTTAAATGCATAAACGTTTGCGCATGCTAATTTTGGAAAGTCCAAAAGAGTAACGCATGTTCGGTTGGCTAAGCATTGGATTCACTCTTTTGCTCCTCTCTCTCTCGCTTGACGACATCTTGGTGTGGACGAGAAGAAGTCTTGGAGGGAAGTTCGGCAAGTCTAGAGATCAGCTCTCCTTCCCTTTCCATACGAAAAGGCCCTTGAAGAACCTTGCTAGCACAAGGATCTCCAAGGAGTAAGCACATCACCTTGTGTGCGTCGACTAGGGAGAAGATCCCTTTCGGTCTTTGCTTCCAAGATACCATCCATATGATGGCAATGGTTTGAATCTTGTCTCATGATTTCAATCTTTTGAGTTGATCATATATATCATGCAACCGATTCTTGATGCCCTAATTTCCGCCCATGCAAAAGTGTTCTACATGCATGTCTTAGGGTTTTGCGCCCCCCTCTTGAAAGGGGTTTTATCCACTTGCGCTCCCCCTTGAAGGGGACTCAACAATATCATCAAATTGTGCGACCCTAAGGGTTTCCTTTAAATGTCGGTAACGATAACTCACGTTATCACGATCAGTGAGGGGTATCTAGCAACACATCACTGTCTCCCGATATAAAGGAAAGAGTCTTCCAAGACTACACCCAAACCACAGCACAAGTGTGAATCCACTTCACAAGGCATACATGTTTCCTTTGCCACTGGATGTTCTTATTGGATAAGCATGTCAAGCCTCTAACTCCAATACGATGAGCATGATTAGATCAGATGAACACAGTCATCTGGGTATGGCCATACACTTTCTCAATCATCTCATCAAGGGGGGCCCTTTAGAACATCACACTCCTTAAACAAGGAGACGGCAATCCTTTATCTATCACTAGTGCCCTAACCTGACTCAAGCTCACCATCCAAGATAGTCTATAATCATTATGTTTCAAATGATATTGAACTACCTCAAAACAATGACAATCATCATTTAGAAACACAAGTGATCTCAAGTCAGAGGAAATGTGCCACTTGATACAATCAAGGAATATTCACATTGTGACAAGCAATTGAATATCCTAGTAGGGTCTGTACAGTACATCCAATGTACCCATGAGTCTACATCTTATTCCATGCTCGAAGCATCCTATAAGATTAGAACACATACTAGTCTTAACCATATCAAGGCTATCTCATGCTCACCAAGATACATCGACTAAGGACATATAGCATGTCAGCCTAGCTGAACAGCATTGAGACATTATTCAGAAGTATATCTATTGCAGCAGATAATATAACAAACTGAATAATAACCATGCCTTTATAAACATAAGAGTTTATTACATGATAGTGATACAATCCTTAGGCCTCAAACATTAGCCTTAAGGGCATACCCCAACAATATCCCACTTGCACTTAATCTAATGGTTGAGAAATCTCAAACCCATATTATTACAGTGCTTCTCATGCTTCTGCTGCGCCAGAGGCTTGGTAAGCGTGTCTGCCAGATTGTCATCTGTATGAACCTTGCAGATTTTGATCTCGCCACGATCTATGATCTCCCTGATCAAGTGAAACCGTCTCTGTATGTGCTTGGACTTCTGGTGCGACCGTGGTTCCTTTGCCTGTGCGATTGCTCCAGTGTTATCACAGAAGATAACCAAAGGATCTGTACTCGAAGGAACAACACCAAGTTCTCTCACGAACTTACGAATCCACACTGCCTCCTTGGATGCTTCCGAGGCTGCAACATACTCGGCTTCTGTTGTGGAATCAGCAACAGTTGACTGTTTGAAACTCTTCCACACCACTGCTCCACCATTCAAGCTAAAAACATAGCCTGATTGCGATCGGAAATCATCCTGGTCAGACTGGAACGAAGCGTCAGTATATCCTTCAATACTGAGTTCTTCCTGACCACCATATATCAAGAACATATCTTTGGTTCTCCGCAGATATTTTAAGATGTTCTTGACCGCAATCCAGTGTGCCTGACCTGGATTACTTTGGAACCGACTGGTCACGCTTAACCCGTAAGCGACGTCTGGGCGAGTACACAACATCGCATACATTATGGACCCAATAGCCGAAGCATAAGGCGTATTGTCCATTTCATCTTTCTCAGTCTGTGTTTGTGGACACTGACTCTTCGAAAGATTCAGACCATGTCTGACTGGAAGATATCCTCTTTTAGAATTCTCTAAATGAAATCTCTCCAGGACTTTATCGATGTAAGTACTCTGGCACAGCCCGAGAAGCCTCTTAGATCTATCCCTGTAGATCTTCACACCTAACACATAGGCTGCTTCTCCTAGATCTTTCATCTGGAAACATTTCCTTAACCATGCCTTAACCGCATGCATTTCAGGAATGTCATTTGCAATGATCAAGATATCATCGACGTAGAGGACTAGGAAAGTAATTACGCTCCCACTAAACCTCTTATATACACACGGGTCATCCTCGTTCTTGATGAAACCAAAATCAGAGATTGATTCATCAAAACGAATATTCCAGCTTCTTGATGCTTGTTTAAGTCCATAAATAGACTTCTTTAACTTGCATATTTTATGACGATCTGATGGATTAGTGAAACCTTCTGGTTGTGTCATATACACATCCTCATCCAGATTTCCATTAAGGAAAGCTGTCTTCACATCCATCTGCCAGATCTCATAATCGTAATATGCAGCTATCGCGAAAAGAATCCGAATAGACTTAAACATAGCTACTGGTGAGAAAGTTTCATCATAATCTATCCCGTAGATTTGTTTGAAACCTTTCGCAACTAACCTGCCTTTATAGGTAACCACGTTACCATCCATGTCAATCTTCTTCTTGAAGATCCATTTACAGCCTATAGGGATAACTCCCGGAGGCGGATCAACCAAATCCCAGACTTGGTTATCTGACATGGAGTCCATCTCGGCTCGCATAGCTTCAAGCCATCTCGCTGACTCCGGTCCACTGACCGCATCCGCATAAGTGAGGGGTTCATCATGATCAATGATGTAGACTCTGTCATAGCGCTCAGGCTGTCGACGGATCCTTCCCGATCTTCGCGGTTCCCGTGGTATCTGAGCCTCAGGTTGTTCAATAACCTGTTCTACCGGCTCAGGCTCATCCAACTGTGCTTGAGCACTTTGTCCTTCTTCTGGATTCTCATACAACTTTATTTCTCTCCCACTGGCCTCTTGTAGAAGAAACTCCTTCTCAAGAAATATGGCCTTCCGAGCAACAAACACCTTCTTCTCTTTGGGATCGTAGAAATAATAACCCTTAGTTTCCTTAGGGTAACCGACAAAGATGCATTTCTCAGATCTGCTCTCCAGTTTCCCAGAGGCTAGCTTTTTGACATAAGCCTCGCAACTCCAGATCTTAATAAATGTCAAGCTAGGCTGTTTCCCATACCATAATTCATATGGAGTCTTTGAAACGGCCTTGGATGGCACTCGGTTTAGTACCTTTGCAGCTGTTTCCAGTGCAAATCCCCAAAAGGAGTATGGAAGAGTAGCCTGACTCATCATAGAACGAACCATATCAAGTAACGTTCTATTTCTCCTCTCGGACACACCATTCCATTGGGGTGTTCCTGGCGGAGTGAGCTGTGAGATAATCCCACACTCCTTCAGATAGTCAGTAAACGCATGACTTAGGTATTCTCCACCTCGATCAGAATGAAGTGCCTTGATATTTCGGCCTAGCTGATTCTGTACTTCATTCTTGAACTCTTTGAACTTGTCAAAAGATTCACTCTTATGTCTCATAAGATAGACATAACCATACCTACTGAAATCATCAGTAAAGGTAATGAAGTACGAATAGCCACCTCTGGCATGTTTACTAAATGGCCCACACACATCACTGTGTATAAGGTCAAGTAAACCTGAAGCCCTTTGTCCTTTGTTAGGAAAAGGTGACTTCGTCATTTTGCCCATTAAACAAGCCTTGCATGTATCAATCTCCTCATAGGAGAATGATCCCAGCAGTCCATGATCATGCAACCGCTTAATGCGTTTCTTGTTAATATGGCCTAAACGACTATGCCATAGCAAGGTGCTGTCATCAGCATACTTGGCTTTCTTAATATCAATATTTTGTATAGAACATTCCATGTCCAACATGAATAACCCATTGTTAATTGAACCAGTTGCATAAACAATATTATCTAAAGATAAAACACACTTTGAAATATTGCATTCAAAGGAAAATCCCTTCCTGACAAGAGCAGGAATAGAGATAATATTTTTAGTAATACTGGGAACAAAGTAACAATTGTCTAGTTCCAATACAAGTCCAGATGGTAAAGAAATGAAATAGTCTCCTACAGCAACAGCAGCAACCCGTGCCCCGTTTCCAACGCGTAGGTCCACCTCATGCTGTCCCACCTGCCTTCTTCTCTTGAGTTCCTGTACATTTGAACAAATGTGAACTCCACATGCAGTGTCCAACACCCATGAAATAGAAGAAGATGAAACCATGACTTCCGTCACGTAAATACCTGAGCCAGAAGCAAAGCTTCCCCTCTTATCTCCTTGGAGCGCTTTACAGTCCTTTTTCCAGTGACCCAGCTGGCCACAGTGGAAACATCTGTATTCCTTGGACCGCTTCACCTTTTGCTTCAGAGCCTTGCTGTAATTCTTGACAGGGGTCTTGCCCTTCTTCCCCTTCTTCTTGTTCCTAGAAGGAACCATTAAGACAGAGGTTGAAGGCTTTCCCTTCAGAGTTTCCTCAGTAGTCAAGAGCATATTGAGCAGCTCTGCCGGAGTACAATCGATTTTGTTCATATTAAAGTTAATAATGAACGCATCGAAAGAAGGCGGGAGAGACTGCATAATAATATCTACAGCAAGCTCCTGATTGATGGTATGCCCTAGTTTCTCCAGAGCCTCCTTGTGCCCAATCATCTTGAGCACGTGAGCTCCCACTGGGCTCCCGTCAGCCAGTTTGCTCTGAAAGAAAAGCTTTGTCAGATTATAGCGTTCTGTCCTCGCCTGTGCAGCATACAGCATCTTGAGGTTCGCTATCATGTCTATAGCAGACATATCCTCATGCTGACGCTGCAGCGGTGGCGTCATAGACGCTAGCATCAGGCAAGCGACATCAATGCTATCATTGACGTGCTTTTCATAGGCTTCACGAACCGCCCTTGCGGCGTTCGGGGCGGGCTGAGGCGGTATCGCCGTCTCGAGGACATACAGTTTCCTCTCTGCCTTAAGAACGATCTTAAGGTATCCGTACCAGTCTGAGAAGTTCGGCCCAGCAAACTTCTCCCTTTCCAGTAGGGATCGCACATTGAAGCTCATGGTGTTCGTTGCTGCAGGTATCTACAACAATGCAAGAACAACAAGGTCAGTATCAATGTTAAGAATCAATCAGGACTTAAGAAAGATTCTTTTTCTCACTATTTTATCTGGCTGAAAAATCCAGCAAAACAGCCCGAAAGAATAGAACTCTTTTAGTGAGATGGGATCCAGATTTCATACTTGGTCTCCGCGTCCCGCTCAGGCGAGATAAGATGCACAGAGAGTACAAGCACTAATCTCTGGTAGGCTGCCCTAGCCAATCGCTAACCCGTGCGATTCCCCTTCATCTGGGCAATCCAGCAGACTGTGCCAACTGAGTTGGTACAACACAATCTCTGACCCCACAGATGGCTGCCTCCATGTGCTACCATATGCGCCACATATGTAGGCTACATGGTCAAGCTGACCCGACCTACTCCCTGGACCACCACGTGCTATGCTGAGCAACGAGAAGCGATAAATCCCTTCTCTGTAACACGCAGGTGTAATCCCGCACCGTCTGAAGATAGATGGACGTGCCCACTGAGTGGGTACAACACGGCTCCAACGATAATCAGAACAGTGAGGTTTCGCGTCAGAAGGCTAACAAGCTTGATATTTTAACGTTGGATTTTAACGGTCTTTTATCTTCTTCACTATCATGCAATTCCTATGGTGATAGCAGAAGATAAATAAATCATGCTGTTCTACTTATTTAAACAATAAAAGAAAGCATGGATCTTATGTGGTAAAAGCCCATAGCTTAAGTAAGACCTTAAGATACTTAAGTCTTCACTTGCTTTTCTTCATGGGACTTTAGCTGCTCATCTGGCCCAAACCAGGGCCCAAGCGCCATCTGCAGCTCAGGCGCGCCCACCTGGTAAATGCGCCTGGTCCCAGAGTCGAACCCTGGACCTCCCACCTAGTCTAGCCACTGCTGCATGCGCCTCTGCCAAGTGTGCTCTGTGCTCTTGTCTGATTAATTTACAAATTAATCTATCTAGACAAGATTGACTCGCAGGTCAATTACATTTTATAAATTAAATGCAATGTGATGCGCATATCACAATTAAAAATTAATTTACAAAATAATTTCCAGGCACGCAGGCCCCAGCACAGCACACATTTAACATGGGCAGCCCACATAAGAATAAATAAACAGGCATATGCAACAATCAAACATGTGATCCAACATAGGAAAATAAAATTTCGAAAACCCCATTGGCATCAATTTTAATTTTTCTTATGTGCCCTACTACCTTACAACGGTCCATTACTAGGGATCCACTCATCAGACCTAGTCAGATCCACTGCCCTTACATGCACCAAGTCCTAACTGACTTGAGTCGACCAAATGGTCAACCATGCATGCGCCAGGGCTGAACAACCCTCATGAGTTCTGGCAAGCGGGTGTGACCCCGGGCCTAACTCATGTGTGTTCACTAGTCGTCTCAACCAGACATCGCTACACGCCTGTCTGCAGTCGACCTATAGACACCAAGTGCTTGCGCATAGGTGCTATCTGGTCAACCCATCAAGGCTGTCAGATGGTCTGATCAGACTGTCTGGATCTAACCTAGGGGATGACTTCAACCCTAATAACCCGTCTAAGGGTTTACAGCAGGCGCCTCTTAGATCTAGTGAGGTCGCGCAAGTGATATATTTTGAGCAAAACTACATCATGCGCCAACATACATGCGCAAAAAGAAAATATGCATTTTCGCCAACTAACACATACTAAACATTTCGCATGTAACCCTAGATCTAGAGATATGCGTAAGCAATGGATCACACAAGGCTAAAGCAATCATAATAACAATGCATAGAACCGCTCTGATACCAATTGTTGGGTCCCCTTCAAGGGGGAGCGAAACCCAAAGGTGGCGCAAGCAACCTTATTCTTATGTTTTAGCAGCGGAAGTAGGGTTTCATGAGGATCGGATGCTATACATTCATATGATCAACTTTTAAGAAGCATGAAGATCGAAAGAAGATCATACCGAAGCCATGTGTTGGATGGCGTCAAGGAAGAAGAGATTCGAATGAAACTCCTCCAAAAGGTGCGCACACAAGGTGATGCCGCCTACTCCTTGAGATCCTTGTGCTAGCAAGGTGCTTCAAGGGTCTTTGATCGAATCAAAGGGATGAGATGTCTTCTCCCACTTGGCCGAGACCTCTCCAAGACGTGAAGGAAGTTTTTCCCAAAGCAAGAGCGTCGAGAGTAAGCGTCAAAAACCGTATTGGCGTTCTCAAGAGGTGGCGCATGAAGACTTACCAAAAATAGCAAGTCATGAAGAGCATGCGCCCACATCTTCATAACCGACAATAACGCTTCAAGATTGAACCATGCGTTCATTGTCTTGAACCGGTTCAATCTAATTGACCCAACTCAATTTCGTTCAAAGACCAAATCAAAACAGCCCAAGCCATGGTCTAGATTTCTCTGAACCAAATGGTTCAAAATCTAACCGTTCATCTCTGGATGCTCCCGATCTCACCGATCTAGCATCAATACTCTCGATCGAAGCTTACCGATCTCAAGCCCTAATCAATCAAACATGATCAGACTAGATCTCACTTACAATCAGAGTTTAAATCCCTTTAAACTGAACTCAAACAATTCAGTCCACACGATCTGACTTAAGTAAGCCATATCATCAAATTGTGCGACCCTAAGGGTTTCCTTTAAATGTCGGTAACGATAACTCACGTTATCACGATCAGTGAGGGGTATCTAGCAACACATCACTGTCTCCCGATATAAAGGAAAGAGTCTTCCAAGACTACACCCAAACCACAGCACAAGTGTGAATCCACTTCACAAGGCATACATGTTTCCTTTGCCACTGGATGTTCTTATTGGATAAGCATGTCAAGCCTGTAACTCCAATACGATGAGCATGATTAGATCAGATGAACACAGTCATCTGGGTATGGCCATACACTTTCTCAATCATCTCATCAAGGGGGGCCCTTTAGAACATCACACTCCTTAAACAAGGAGACGGCAATCCTTTATCTATCACTAGTGCCCTAACCTGACTCAAGCTCACCATCCAAGATAGTCTATAATCATTATGTTTCAAATGATATTGAACTACCTCAAAACAATGACAATCATCATTTAGAAACACAAGTGATCTCAAGTCAGAGGAAATGTGCCACTTGATACAATCAAGGAATATTCACATTGTGACAAGCAATTGAATATCCTAGTAGGGTCTGTCCAGTACATCCAATGTACCCATGAGTTTACATCTTATTCCATGCTCGAAGCATCCTATAAGATTAGAACACATACTAGTCTTAACCATATCAAGGCTGTCTCATGTTCACCAAGATACATCGACTAAGGACATATAGCATGTCAGCCTAGCTGAACAGCATTGAGACATTATTCCGAAGTATATCTATTGCAGCAGATAATATAACAAACTGAATAATAACCATGCCTTTATAAACATAAGAGTTTATTACATGATACTGATACAATCCTTAGGCCTCAAACATTAGCCTTAAGGGCATACCCCAACACTTTCCTACGGTATTGTCGATTAGCCCATATAAACAAGAATCGCATTCAACAACTCCATGCAAATGGGTTGTTAGATTCGAGTTCCATGGAGGAACTTGATACATGTCAGACTTGTTTATTAGGTAAAAAGACAAAGGCACCCTTCACCAAGACTGGTGAGAGGGTAGGAGGTTTATTAGATCTCATACATACTGATGTGTGTGGGCCTTTCAATAAACAAGCCAGAGGAGGGTACAACTACTTCATCACGTTTACTGATGACTTCAGTAGATGTGGTTATGTCTATCAGATGAGACATAAGTCTGAATCCTTTGAGAAATTTAAGGAGTTTAGACATGAAGTAGAGAACCAGCTTGGTAGATCCATTAAGGCTCTTCGATCAGAACGTGGTGGAGAGTACCTGAGCAGTGAGTTCTTTGACTATCTGAGAGAGTATGGGATCATATCCCAACTCACTCCTCCTGGAACACCTCAATGGAATGGTGTGTCTGAAAGGAGAAATCGAACTTTGTTGGACATAGTTCGATCTATGATGAGTCATGCAACTCTACCTCCCTCATTCTGGGGACATGCACTTAAGACAACTTCTCTAATACTGAATAATGTTCCATCTAAGAGTGTCTCAAAGATTCCATACGAGGTATGGAGTGGGAGATGCCCTAATCTCACTTTCATCAGGATCTGGGGATGTAAGGCTTATGCCAAACGTCAGGATTCTAGCAAGCTAGAACCTAGATCTGATAAGTGTATGTTTGTGGGGTACCCTAAGGAGACTAAGGGTTACTACTTCTATGTTCCCACCGAGAACAAAGTTTTTGTTGCTCGGGGTGCTGTCTTTCTAAAGACAAAGAGATGGAATCTGAGCCACCTGCACCGGTTGCTGTACAACCTGAGGCTCAGACACAGGTCCCACGTAGGTCTGGGAGGATTCGTCGTGCACCTGAGAGGTATGGGTTGCTGCAGACCCAACATGACGGGATCTTCATCATTGAGGATGAACCTAGGACTTATGATGAGGCGGTCAGTGGACTGGACTCCGAGAGATGGCTTGAGGCCATGAGATCCGAGATGGATTCCATGTCGGCTAACCAAGTCTGGGATTTGGTTGAGCTGCCTGATGGGGTAAAACCCATAGGGTGTAGATGGGTCTTCAAGAGGAAGACAGACATGGATGGCAATATAGTTACCTATAAGGGTGGACTAGTGGCTAAAGGATTTGAACAAGTCAACGGGGTGGACTATGATGAAACCTTCTCGCCAGTTGCCATGATCAAATCCATTCGGGTTTGCTTGCTATAGCTGCATATCATGACTATGAGATATGGCAGATGGATGTGAAGACAGCGTTCCTTAACGGGAAGCTGACTGAGGATGTGTATATGTCA
This sequence comes from Costus lasius, assembly GCA_027563935.2. Classification (NCBI taxonomy): domain Eukaryota; kingdom Viridiplantae; phylum Streptophyta; class Magnoliopsida; order Zingiberales; family Costaceae; genus Costus; species Costus lasius. The sequence goes on from CM050454.1 coordinate 28,120,297, forward strand.
CAACCTGATGACTTCATCCATCCTGCAGAGGCTAGTAAGGTCTGCAGGCTAAAGAAATCCATTTATGGATTAAAGCAAGCATCTCGAAGTTGGAATCTTCGATTTGATGAAGCTGTGAGAGATTATAGCTTTATCAAAAGTGAAGATGACGCTTGTGTATGCAGAAAATTCAGTGGGAGCTTGGTGACTTTTCTGGTCATGTATGTCGATGACATACTGCTCATCGGAAACGACATCCCTAATCTTCAAGCTGTGAAGACATGGTTAGGGAAGTGTTTCGAGATGAAGGACTTGGGGGAGGCCGCCTACATTCTAGGCGTGAGGATCTTCTAGGATAGATCCAAGAGGCTCTTGGCCCTTAGTCAGAGTACCCACATTGATAAGGTCCTGGAGAGGTTCAACTTGGAGCAATCCAAGAAAGGATACCTTCCAGTGAGAGATGGCCTTACTCTCTCAAAGAGCCAGTGTCCTACAACACAGGCTGAGAAGGATAACATGAGTCGAATTCCCTATGCTTCGGCAGTGGGATCAATCATGTATGCAATGCTGTGTACTAGACCAGATATGGCTTATGCTGTAAGCATAACCAACCGATACCAATCCAATCCAGGTCTGCAGCACTGATTGGCTGTAAAGAATATCCTTGAGTATCCTGAAAAGGACTAAGGATTTATTCTATATGGTCTACGGGGGACAGGAAGAGCTCAGTGTGCAGGGCTTCACTGATGAGTCGTTCCAGTCTAATCCTAACGACTTCAGATCGCAGACCAGCTATTTGTTTAAGATGGTTGGAGGTGCTGTATGCTGGAAGAGCTTCAAGCAATCCACCATAGCTAATTCTACAACCGAAGCTGAGTATGTGGTTGCTTCTGAGGCAGCCAATGAAGCCGTTTGGATCAGGAAGTTCTGTCTGAACTTCAGGTGCTTCCAAGTGCAATCGATCCCATTGAACTCTACTATGACAACAATGGGAACTGCACATGCTAAGGAACCACAGTCTCATCAAAGGTCCAAACACATACTCAGGAGATTTCACCTGATCAGAGAGATCATTGACGGAGGTGATGTTAAGATTAGCAGAATTGACACAGAGAGCAATCTAGCAGACCCACTGACCAAGGCTTTGGCGCAATAGAAGCATGATGGTCGTACTAGAGATATGGGGTTGAGGTTGCTCAACCTCTAGGTCTTACTGCAAGTGGGAGATTGTTGGTGTATATGCCCTAGGACCTAGTTTTGGTCCATCTTTGTACTACTTGACTCTGATATTCATATATCTTTCTGGCATTGTCGTTATCATTGTTTGTCTACACCTGCGATTGTGTACTTACATGATAATGTCCCTGAAGACAGATTGGATCTGTGCTCAAATGATTGTCCCCAGTCGATGTACCTAAGTGGATATGGTACAGCTCTGGTACTTGTGAGACTGGTATGTGGGCTGGTTAGGCATGCGGTGCTAACGCAGACACATGGGTATATCATTGGAGGATATACTAGACCGACTCACTGTGAGGCTATCACTTGGTGTCATGAGTTATCCTCACAAGTGACAGGAGATGCATTGATCCCTTGACTTGAGGTCATTGATTATTCTATATGGTCGATACCATTCTGTCACATCCCGTTATCTTAACCCCAAACAAGCAATACAAGTCATAGAGAAACAGGATGTTATCATACAAGATCGATTCACATGCTAGGTAAAACTAAGTTCAAGAAAACACGATCTGAAAATTTTCGAGAAATCCATACAAAAATCTCCACGAATCATAATTTCACAAATGTACCTGCCACCACGCAATACTTGCACTAGACATATGCAAGTCAACAGTTATATCAAAACCACATAAAATCCGTAAAATCCATAAATCACATAAAGGTACCTGCCACCAGGCAATACTTGCACTAGACATATGCAAGTTCACATTTATATCAAATCCGATTGCAAAAATACCAATCGACTCAAAATGAGAACCAAAGTCACAATATCGATTTTATAAGTTCATAACTAACATCAATGATACCAAACACCGAAACTAGGCCAAAGCCTGCGGTGACACAAAAATCAAAATCTTAAAACTGCCACAACCGGCAACACAAGTTCACATGGTTCACATAGTTCGCATAGTTCGGCCACAACCGGCCCCAGATAATTAAGCACAAAAGTCTTATCACAACATCCATATAAAATGCTAACTGGTACTGCGCCCCTGCTCTACACCTGAAAATATTGAGGGGTGAGCTACACAGCCCAGTGAGTGGATAGTCTCAATCGACCATCCATATCATACAATCAAAGATACATGCAGATTATTTTAAAAACATTTAGCAGAACATCATGTTAACATATAACAAAAAAAACAAAGAACAGAACTCAAAAAAATAATTAGATGTATAGACATCACTCACTTGTCATCACAGAGTAACCAAGGTTCTAAAGTCATACTCTAAACCAACTAAACACACCAACCACTTAATTGACCTAGTTGTCCAGCATAATCAATAGTGACCATTATGGTCCAACCCGGCTTTGGCCTAAGCACTGGGAGAAGCCTGCAAATCACATGCAACATATATACATGGACAGTGTGTAGACTCAAGAGGTAATCCCCACCCGGTCAAGATGTGATACCTTGATCTACACCACCGCATAATCACAAAAATCTAAGCGTCTAAGAGTGATGACATCAAGAGGTGGCCCCTGTCCGACCAAGACATGGCACTTTGCGTCTTATATCACTCGTTCTCCCAAAGGTTTCCTTAACTGGACAACACCAGACACATCTTATATCTTATTTCACAAAAGTTGACTCCTAAGTGTCAACTAAACTCTAGGATAGTCATTTTTATCACAATAATCACATCAGGCAGGCTGAACAACAACCCCCTCACATATCACAATACAGGGCTGAAATCTCCAACCCTTAACATATCACATATAGACTATCCCCTTGAGTACACAGTTACACTTAGCCTTAGTCCTAACCATTCCATGACCACAACACATATTATTCGAAAATCACATAACCACATAATATTCGAAAATCACATAACCACATAATATTCAAAAATCACATAATCACATAATATTCAAAAATCACATAATATTTTATAGAGTCCTTAGATTTCATGCTGATCAGTTCAGTATAATCATGCTAAGTTATTACCCAAAGTTATCAATCAATATTTCATGTCATTACTTTCTGCATACACCATTCAATTAAAAATACATAATAATACAGAAAATTCACTAAATTCCGTTCACAATTAACATAAATGCAGAATATCACATATTCATAGTTTTCTACTAGTTCTGATAACAAAAGACAGAAATACCCCTAGTTCAAAGTTTAAGTCATACACGAAAAGTTATCCAAAAATTTCGTAAAAATATTCATTACGTCCCTCATGATCCCTAGATTCGTAATTTCAAGTTTTCCCCAATTTTAACTAGGAAATTTACCGAATTACCCCTAGGTCAATTTCAGTCAACAGAAACTTTTATTTCTAAAAATTCCCAAAAAAATACAGTAGAATCCTCATATACCTAATTTCATGAATATCAAGTTTTCCCCAATTTTTACCCATTCATTTGGACGTAATTTCATGAAGAAGGGTCGAAATTCTCCTTCAAGCCCTAATCTTCATGCAATTGAAATTCTAAAGCTACATACATGTTTAATCAAAGTCCAATTTAGGATTAAGAGTCTTAAAAATGAAAAGCCCTAATTTTCATGCAATCTAGGGTTTCGAAAATTTGGGAAAAACAAGGAAAACATGTACAATTGAAATTAAGAGATCATGCCATACTCCTATGCATTAATCTTCTCTAAAACAAGCAATGCATCCAATTTTCGTGAACTAGGTGAAGGAGAACATCCACTCACCTTGATTTCGGTTCTTCCAAACCAACACCCTCACGCCACTCACGCCACACACTTCGCCGGAACCACCCAAGAGCCGCCGGAAAATCGCTTCCACTATCTCTTGCCGCCGGCCACAAGAAGAAGAGAAGGAGAAGAAGCAAGCCGCCACCCTTCACCCTAACGAAACTCGTGAACAACGAGCAAAGAGGAAAAACGAGGGTGAACCCTCTAATTTCGTTTTCCTATCTCCAAAGAATCCAAACCCATTAGCAAACATAAGTGGAAGATCCAATAACCCTTTAGTATAAGTTAATTTCCACTTTACCCTTATCAAGGGCTCTTACCCTTTTTTAACAAGAATACACCCCTAGCCTAGTGGCGTGCAGCACACACCTATGCCTTAAGTCTTAGGTTCGAATCCTCTCCGCGACACATATTTTTACATTGCAGGAAAATACACCAAACAAGACATTTTCTCAATGAAAAACTTCCACAAACATGCTATAAACGAAATTTTAGTTTTTTTTTCTTACCTGTTAATAAATTTCCGGATCTTACATTCCTCCCCCCTTAAAAAGCTTTAGTCCTCTAAAGCTCACCAGCCAAATCATCGAACAGCTGAGGGAACTCTCTTCTCATATCTGACTCTATCTCCCAAGTAGCTTCTTCGACTGACTGGTTTCCCCAGATAACCTTTACTAAAGGTATAGACTTGTTCCTCAGAACTTTATCCTTTCTATCCACAACCCGGAGAGGTCTTTCCTCAAAAGTCAAATCACTCTGAATCTGAAGAGGTTCCAATTCCAATACATGAGATGGATCAGGATGATATTTCCTCAAAGCAGAAACATGGAACACATTATGCACATGATCCAAAGCAGGAGGTAAAGCTAACCTGTAAGCCACTGGACCAACTCTCTCAATAATGTCAAAAGGGCCTACAAACCTAGGGCTCAACTTGCCCTTTTTGCCAAACCTCATAACACCCTTAGTAGGTGACACCTTTAAGAAAACATGATCCCCTACCATAAACTCCAAGGAACGACGATGGTCATCAGCATAACTCTTCTGCCTGTCCCGCGCAATCTTCAGTTTATCCTGAATCTCTCTGACCTTATCAGTAGTTTCCTGTACTGCATCAGATCTCAAAATCAATCTATCACCAGTCTCCTCCCAACACAAGGGAGTCCTACACCTTCTTCCATACAAAGCCTCATATGGAGCCATCTGAATACTGGAGTGGAAGCTATTATTATAAGTGAACTCTATCAAAGATAGATCCCGGTTCCACTCGGAACTCCAATCAACCACATAAGCTCTCAACAGGTCTTCTAGAGTCTGGATAGTACGCTCCGTCTGGCCATCAGACTGAGGATGGTATGCTGTACTAAAACTCAACTTAGTACCCAAACCCTCCTGTAAGCTCTTCCAAAACCGGGACAGAAACCGAGAGTCCCTATCAGACACAATATCAACAGGCACTCCATGTAGTCTGACTATCTCGTCAATATACAATCTAGCCAGTCTCTCCAAAGGATAAGTCATCTTGATCGGAAGAAAATGGGCTGATTTAGTGAGTCTATCAACAATCACCCAAATAGCATCATGACCCAATCTAGTTCTGGGCAAACCACACACAAAGTCTATACTGATGCATTCCCACTTCCACTCAGGAATAGGAAGGGACTGCAACAAACCACCAGGTTTCTGGTGTTCAGCCTTTACCGTCTGACAGGTTAAACACCTAGAGACAAAATCAATTACCTCTTTCTTCATACCCGGCCACCAAAAGCTTTTCTTGAGGTCCTGATACATCTTAGTCACGCCAGGATGTAGCGAATATTTGGAATTATGGCTATCCTCCAATATTTCTTTCCTCAAGCTTGGTTCCTCAGGGACACACACCCTTCCACGAAACCGAAGAACACCATCATCAGACAAGCTAAAATCCTGAACTGTACCCGCAACCAAACTATCCCTGATCTGAACTAATTTCGGATCCACTGACTGCTGATCTCTGATTTTCTGCAACAAAGCAGACTGTACTCTGAGGAAAGCCACATAACCCGACTGAATTCTAGGAGAAACACTGATCCTGAGATCTCTGAACTCCTGCAGTAACTGCCACTCACTGACCCGTAGTGCCGCTACTGAAGTAACTGGATGTCTGCTCAGTGCATCAGCCACTACATTGGCCTTTCCAGCCTGATACTGAATAGAGAAGTCATAGTCTTTGATCAACTCCATCCATCTTCTCTGTCTCATGTTCAACTCCTTCTGAGTGAAGATGTACTTGAGACTCTGGTGGTCAGTGAACAGATCAAACTCTTGACCCAACAAATAGTGACGCCATATCTTCAGAGCAAAGACTACGGCCGCCAACTCTAAGTCATGAGTAGGGTAGTTCAACTCATACTCCTTCAGTTGTCTCGAAGCATAGGCTACCACAGAACCCTTCTGCATCAAGACACAACCCAACCCTTTGCCCGAAGCATCCGTATAGACAGTAAACCTTTCCCCATCACTAGGAATAATGAGGATCGGTGTACTAGTCAACCTCCTCTTCAGTTCCTGAAAGCTCTCTTCACACTTGTCATCCCAATTAAACTTGGCCTCCTTTCTGGTCAATTTAGTTAAAGGACCCGCCAGCTTGGAGAATCCCTCAACAAACCTCCGGTAGTAACCTGCTAAACCCAGGAAACTTCTGATCTCAGTAGCACTAGTCGGTCTTCCCCAATTGAGGATGGCTTGCACTTTAACCGGATCCACAGACACCCCCTGACCAGAAATCACATGCCCAAGGAAGCTGATCCTTTTTAACCAGAACTCACACTTACTAGCCTTGGCATATAATCGGTTTTTCCTCAGGATCTCCAGCACTCTGCGCAAGTCACTGACATGATCCGAAGTAGTCCGAGAGTACACCAAGATATCATCTATGAAGACTACCACACAAGAATCGAGCAGTTCATGAAATACCCTGTTCATCAAATCCATGAAGACAGCAGGTGCATTCGTCAGTCCAAAAGGCATAACGAGAAATTCGAAATGCCCATACCTGGTCCTGAAAGCAGTCTTAAATATATCCTCATCCTTTACCCTAAGCTGGTAATACCCTGATCTCAAATCAATTTTAGAGAACACTGTAGCTCCCTGTAATTGATCAAATAGATCATCAATTCTGGGGAGAGGATACTTATTCTTGATAGTCACTTGGTTCAGTTGCCTGTAGTCTATACACATCCTCAGGGTTCCATCCTTCTTCTTTACGAACAGCACTGGTGCTCCCCAGGGAGAAGCACTAGGCCGGATGTAACCTTTTTCCAGCAATTCCTCCAGTTGCTTCTTAAGCTCGGCCAACTCTGAAGTAGCCATGCGGTAAGGAGCTCTGGAGATAGGTGCAGTACCTGGCACCAACTCAATGCCAAACTCTACCGCTCGTATTGGTGGCAAGCCTGAAAATTCCTCAGAGAACACATCAGGAAACTCTTTCACCACCGCCATCTGAGTCAAATCAGAAGTAGAATCATCCTGCACCTTAACATGTGCGAGGTAACCCTTACACCCACTAGCAAGTAACTTTCTGGCTTGTAGGAAAGATATTACATGCGGTCCTTGGTCTGACACTAGACCTCTCACAAAAATCCGATTCCCATCTAGCAGATTCAAGGTGATTATTTTCTCAAAGCAATCCACAGTGGCATGATGTGAGGATAACCAATCCATACCTAGGATGACATCATAGTCTTGCATGTCTAAGAGGATTAGATCCACAAGAAACTCATAGCCCTCTACATGCACTACACAATCATCACAAACAGTGTCTGTAGATAATGATTTCCCTAAGGGAGTACTTACAGACACAACATAATTCAGCACCTTAGGTAACACAGGTAAACATGCAGCAAATCTAACAGATACAAAAGATAAATTTGCACCAGGGTCAAATAAGATGCGAGCTAACTGATCAAATACAAATAAGGTACCTTCCACGACGGATTGGGAAGCTCGCGTATCCTTTTCAGCCACGGCATAAACTCGGGTCTGGACTGTAGGCTTATCTGTACCTCTATGCTGCATCTCAGGCTCTTTGCAGTCCTTGACCATGTGCCCAGGTTTCTTACACCTGAAGCATACACCCTTCTTCTTATAACAGTCCTTCATTAGATGTCCCTTGAGCCCACAATAATGACAATTCCGGTCCTCTGTGATACTATTCTTTACATCCCTGGTATCCCTGAACTGCTGCGGTGCATCCCTGGACTGCTGCGGTGCCTTGTAAGAGTAAGGCTTATACCTGCTCTTCTTGTAGTCTTTATGCCTAGGGTACTTCTTACCCTTGCCGCCATTACCATACTGAGGAGCCACCGCCTCAGCTGCAGGAACCACAGTCACGGCCACACTAGAACTCCTCTCAGATATGTACCTCTCAATGGTGCGTGCTCGCCCAACAGTCTCAACATAAGTCTCCAAGTGCTGAGCACCCACCTGCTCTCGAATATCCCATCTGAGACCTCTGAGAAACTTGGTAGCCCTCCTCTTTTCAGTGTTTATCAGGTGAGGGGCATAATTTCCCAACTTACTGAACCGTAACTCGTACTGGTCCACAGTCATATCACCCTGCTCCAGATGAATAAATTCCACCTCTCGGTCCTCCACCAAGCTATCGGGGAAGTACTTCTCATTAAATTGAGACAAGAAATAGGTCCAATTTACTGTTTCATGTCTTTCTTCAGCAAGCCTCACCACGCCCTTCCACCACTCATCTGCGTCACCACGCATCATATAGGTGGCCAGACACAGCTTGTCCTCATCTGAGCAACGCATGACTTGAAAAATCTTTTCCAAGACCAACTGCCAGTTCTCTGCAGTACTTGATTCTGAGCCCCCATAAAAAGAGCTAGGACCTAGTTTCTGGAATTCACTCACAAGTGAGGCATAGCGCCTGTGAGTGTCCTCCTGAGAGTCAGTCCGCACCCCTCGAGTAGTAGTCTGGGATCTCTCCTGAGTCAACTGCTGCAAGAGCTGCTGTTGCGCTTCTTGATGCTGAGTATGTTGCTGCTGCAGCATCTGAGCTTGCCTCTCTATCATGGCACCCTGTTGTTGTACCATGCCTGTCAGAGTCGCAATGGCTCTCATGAGATCCGAGGTCTGCTCACCCTCACTGCTAGCATTTCCTCTGGATCGCACCATCTTAAATTCCTACACACAAATTCCATAGTAAGGAAAACAAACATAAACCTATCAGGTGTCTAGCAATACACAAACATGTTTTCCCCCGAACTAAGTTTTAGCTAGCCAACTGCTCTGATACCATTCTGTCACATCCCGTTATCTTAACCCCAAACAAGCAATACAAGTCATAGAGAAACAGGATGTTATCATACAAGATCGATTCACATGCTAGGTAAAACCAAGTTCAAGAAAACACGATCTGAAAATTTTTGAGAAATCCATACAAAAATCTCCACGAATCATAATTTCACAAATGTACCTGCCACCACGCAATACTTGCACTAGACATATGCAAGTCAACAGTTATATCAAAACCACATAAAATCCGTAAAATCCATAAATCACATAAAGGTACCTGCCACCAGGCAATACTTGCACTAGACATATGCAAGTTCACATTTATATCAAATCCGATTGCAAAAATACCAATCGACTCAAAATGAGAACCAAAGTCACAATATCGATTTTATAAGTTCATAACTAACATCAATGATACCAAACACCGAAACCAGGCCAAAGCCCGCGGTGACACAAAAATCAAAATCTTAAAACTGCCACAACCGGCAACACAAGTTCACATGGTTCACATAGTTCGCATAGTTCGGCCACAACCGGCCCCAGATAATTAAGCACAAAAGTCTTATCACAACATCCATATAAAATGCTAACTGGTACTGCGCCCCTGCTCTACACCTGAAAATATTGAGGGGTGAGCTACACAGCCCAGTGAGTGGATAGTCTCAATCGACCATCCATATCATACAATCAAAGATACATGCAGATTATTTTAAAAACATTTAGCAGAACCTCATGTTAACATATAACAAAAAAAATAAAGAACAGAACTCAAAAAAATAATTAGATGTACAGACATCACTCACTTGTCATCACAGAGTAACCAAGGTTCTAAAGTCATACTCTAAACCAACTAAACACACCAACCACTTAATTGACCTAGTTGTCCAGCATAATCAATAGTGACCATTATGGTCCAACCCGGCTTTGGCCTAAGCACTGGGAGAAGCCTGCAAATCACATGCAACATATATACATGGACAGTGTGTAGACTCAAGAGGTAATCCCCACCCGGTCAAGATGTGATACCTTGATCTACACCACCCCATAATCACAAAAATCTAAGCGTCTAAGAGTGATGACATCAAGAGGTGGCCCCTGTCCGACCAAGACATGGCACTTTGCGTCTTATATCACTCGTTCTCCCAAAGGGTTCCTTAACTAGACAACACCAGACACATCTTATATCTTATTTCACAAAAGTGGACTCCTAAGTGTCAACTAAACTCTAGGATAGTCATTTTTATCACAATAATCACATCAGGCAGGCTGAACAACAACCCCCTCACATATCACAATACAGGGCTGAAATCTCCAACCCTTAACATATCACATATAGACTATCCCCTTGAGTACACAGTTACACTTAGCCTTAGTCCTAACCATTCCATGACCACAACACATATTATTCGAAAATCACATAACCACATAATATTCGAAAATCACATAACCACATAATATTCAAAAATCACATAATCACATAATATTCAAAAATCACATAATATTTTATAGAGTCCTTAGATTTCATGCTGATCAGTTCAGTATAATCATGCTAAGTTATCACCCAAAGTTATCAATCAATATTTCATGTCATTACTTTCTGCATACACCATTCAATTAAAAATACATAATAATATAGAAAATTCACTAAATTCCGTTCACAATTAACATAAATGCAGAATATCACATATTCATAGTTTTCTACTAGTTCTGATAACAAAAGACAGAAATACCCCTAGTTCAAAGTTTAAGTCATACATGAAAAGTTATCCAAAAATTTCGTAAAAATATTCATTACGTCCCTCATGATCCCTAGATTCGTAATTTCAAGTTTTCCCCAATTTTAACTAGGAAATTTACCGAATTACCCCTAGGTCAATTTCAGTCAACAGAAACTTTTATTTCTAAAAATTCCCAAAAAAATACAGTAGAATCCTCATATACCTAATTTCATGAATATCAAGTTTTCCCCAATTTTTACCCATGCATATGGACGTAATTTCATGAAGAAGGGTCGAAATTCTCCTTCAAGCCCTAATCTTCATGCAATTGAAATTCTAAAGCTACATACATGTTTAATCAAAGTCCAATTTAGGATTAAGAGTCTTAAAAACGAAAAGCCCTAATTTTCATGCAATCTAGGGTTTCAAAAATTTGGGAAAAACAAGGAAAACATGTACAATTGAAATTAAGAGATCATGCCATACTCCTATGCATTAATCTTCTCTAAAACAAGCAATGCATCCAATTTTCGTGAACTAGGTGAAGGAGAACATCCACTCACCTTGATTTCGGTTCTTCCAAACCAACACCCTCACGCCACTCACGCCACACACTTCGCCGGAACCACCCAAGAGCCGCCGGAAAATCGCTTCCACTACCTCTTGCCGCCGGCCACAAGAAGAAGAGAAGGAGAAGAAGAAGCAAGCCGCCACCCTTCACCCTAACGAAACTCGTGAACAACGAGCAAAGAGGAAAAACGAGGGTGAACCCTCTAATTTCGTTTTCCTATCTCCAAAGAATCCAAACCCATTAGCAAACATAAGTGGAAGATCCAATAACCCTTTAGTATAAGTTAATTTCCACTTTACCCTTATCAAGGGCTCTTACCCTTTTCTAACAAGAATACACCCCTAGCCTAGTGGCGTGCAGCACACACCTATGCCTTAAGTCTTAGGTTCGAATCCTCTCCGCGACACATATTTTTACATTGCAGGAAAATACACCAAACAAGACATTTTCTCAATGAAAAACTTCCACAAACATGCTATAAACGAAATTTTAGTTTTTTTTTCTTACCTGTTAATAAATTTCCGGATCTTACATAGGGACTTGCTTTGATACAACCTAACACCTCGCCGTAGTTGGGAGGTAATAACGGTTGTCATTGAGCATGTCATGACCCATATGAGAAGATCAATGGACAGACACAGGATTTGCCCCTTCCTAAGGGAAGTAAGATATCAATGGAGCTCCTCTATGGTTCTATGACTGAAAGTGTATGGCCATACCCAGGTTAGAACCTGATTTAGTCATAACCATGTGATTGGGTGAAAACAAGTGGTGACACACTTATCCAATCGGATACCAGTTGGGCAAAGAGACTGTAATGCATCTGTACCTTGTTGCAATGATGGGGATGTCGATGTCGATATCCATTCCGATGACTTGGGTAGCAGCGATGCACTGCTAGGTGCCACTCACTACTTGTGGTGACATTTGGTCAGCACTGCCAACGTCAAAGGGACCTACAGGGTCGCACACCTTGATACTCGAGTTCTCGTATTGATTGGGAAGCCTTATGATCAAGTTATTGGATAACTCGGATCTAATTGGGAGATTTCATCAGCGCCAATGGACCTAATGAGATGGAAGAATGTTATTGGAGCCAAACTTCATTTCTAGCAGGTTGACTCGTATTTGACCATGATTGGTCACATTTGGATTAGGGTTGCATTGGATTGGATCCAAGTGCTTAATCAACCCATGTAATGAAGTTTGGGCTAGCTCATTATCCAATGAGGCCCAATAACAAGTTCTTATGAAGTGAGAAAAGGCTAAAAGGGTATAATGGGGACAAAACTTCTCCCTTAGGCGCCTATGGGCATAATGGGGAGAAGTGGCGCAATTTGCTTCATTAGGAAGCTTTAGGCGCCTTGCCCCTCTACCTTGGATGGTATGCTTGCTTCTATGGCAAGTCTTGGGGCTGATATGGCTTGGTAGACTTCTTTGGAAGGTCTCATGCGCATATGGATAATTAGGAGAGGTTTATTGTAAAGTCTTGGAGACTTTCCTTACCTCAAACCCTAATTACTCCCTCCCCTTTGCCCTAGCTGCCTCCTCCTTTGAGAATTGCGCCCACACCCTATTATTGCTGCCCCCTCTTGCCGCTCTATATATACATGGGTATATGCGAGAGCAAAAGTTGATTTTTGCATGAGCAAGAATTAGAAGGGCAAAGAGGGAGGCTTTGGCGAAAGTCTTCTCTTCCATCTTCATCCTAACCGAAAGTTGAAAGTCCCCTAGAACAAGGGGGGGGGGGGGGGCGAAACCCTATAGGAGGCACAAGAAAAACCTCTAGCGGAATCTAGGATTTCTAACAAGATCGCATAGCATGTAACATGTTCAACTTTCATTAGAAAGGGATTCTTACCATTGCCATCGCTTAGATGGTGTCTTGGAAGGAAAGGCGCATGTGCTCCTTCTCCAAAGGTGACGCACACAATTGGTGTCGCCTACTCTTCTTTGGTGCTCCTTGTGCTAGCAAGGTTCCAAGAAGTCGTTGTCGAATGGAAGGGAAAGATCACCTTGCTTGGCCGAACACTTCCTCTTTTTCTTCGTCTACACTTCTCCACACAAGAGTGCAAGTGCCGAATACTCAAGTTGGCGACGAGAGAGGAGGAGAAGCGAGGGAGTAGAGCGCCTTAGGCGTGAACGTGAGTAGTGGTCACGTATGTGATCATGCTTTCTAAAAATAGAAAGCCACTTACTCACATGCGATCATGGGTTTACCCCTATCGCAAACTCCTCTCAATTTGAACCACACGCTCACTCAATGAGCTGGTTCAATTTGGTTTGGTTTAATAACCAAATAAACCAAGCAATCAGTCCAGACCACAATAAACCCTAAGGCTCTTGATCTGACCGTCGATCTCTTGATGCTGCTGATCTCACTGATCTAGCATCCATTCTCTCGATCGAAGCTTACCGATCTCAAGCCCTAATCGATCAAACATGATCAGACCAGATCTCACTTACAATCAGAGATTAAATCCCTTTAAACTGAACCTGAACAATTCAGTCCACACGATCTGACTTAAGTAAGCCATATCATCAAATTGTGCGACCCTGAGGGTTTCCTTTAAATGTCGGTAACGATAACTCACGTTATCACGATCAGTGAGGGGTATCTAGCAACACATCACTGTCTCCCGATATAAAGAAAAGAGTCTTCCAAGACTACACCCAAACCACAGCACAAGTGTGAATCCAACTCACAAGGCATGCATGTTTCCTTTGCCACTGGATGTTCTTATTGGACAAGCGTGTCAAGCTTGTAACTCCAATATGATGAGCATGATTAGATCAGATGAACATAGTCACCTGGGTATGGCCATACACTATTCTCAATCATCTCATCCAGGGGGCCCCTTTAGAACATCACACTCCAATTAAGGAGACGGCAATCCTTTGTCTATCACTAGTGCCCTAACCTGACTCAAGCTCACCATCCAAGATAGTCTATAATCATTATGTTTCAAATGATATTGAACTACCTCAAAACAATGACAATCATCATTTAGAAAACACAAGTGATCTCAAGTCAGAGGAAATGTGCCACTTGTCGCAATCAAGGATTATTCACATTGTGACAAGCAATTGAATATCCTAGTAGGGTCTGTCCAGTACATCCAATGTACCCATGAGTCTACATCTTATTCCATGCTCGAAGCATCCTATAAGATTAGAACACATATTAGTCTCAATCATATCAAGGTTGTCTCATGTTCACCAAGATATCTCGACTAAGGACTTTATAGCATGTCAGCCCAGCTGAACAGCTTTGAGACATTATTCAGAAGTACAATTATTGCAGCAGACAATGTAACAAACTGAATAACAACCATGCCTTTATAAACATAAAAGTTTATTACATGATACTGATACATTCCCAAGGCCTCAAACATTAGCCTTAAGGGCATACCCCAACAATCTCCCACTTGCACTTAATCTAATGGTTGAGAAATCTCAAACCCATATTATTACATTGCTTCTCATGCTTCTGCTGCGCCAGAGGCTTAGTAAGCGGGTCTGCCAGATTGTCATCTATATGAACCTTGCAGACTTTGATCTCGCCACGATCTATGATCTCCCGGATCAAGTGAAACTGTCTCTATATGTGCTTAGACTTCTGGTGCGACCGTGGTTCCTTTGCTTGTGCGATTGCTCCAGTGTTATCACAGAAGATAACCAAAGGATCTGCACTCGAAGGAACAACACCAAGTTCTCGCACGAACTTACGAATCCATACTGCCTCCTTGGATGCTTCCGAGGCTGCAACATACTCGGCTTCTGTTGTGGAATCAGCAACAGTTGACTGTTTGAAACTCTTCCACACCACTGCTCCTCCATTCAAGCTAAAAACATAGCCTGATTGCGATCGGAAATCATCCTGGTCAGACTGGAACGAAGCGTCAGTATATCCTTCAATACTGAGTTCTTCCTGACCACCATATATCAAGAACATATCTTTGGTCCTCCGCAGATATTTTAAAATGTTCTTGACTACAATCCAGTGTGCCTGACCTGGATTACTTTGGAACCGACTGGTCACGCTTAACCCGTAAGCGACGTCTGGGCGAGTACACAACATCGCATACATAATGGACCCAATAGCCGAACCATAAGGCGTATTGTCCATTTCATCTTTCTCAGTCTGTGTTTGTGGACACTGACTCTTCGAAAGATTCAGACCATGTCTGACTGGAAGATATCCTCTTTTAGAATTCTCTAAATGAAATCTCTCCAGGACTTTATCGATGTAAGTACTCTGGCACAGCCCGAGAAGCCTCTTAGATCTATCCCTGTAGATCTTCACACCTAATACATAGGCTGCTTCTCCTAGATCTTTCATCTGGAAACACTTCCTTAACCATGCCTTAACCACATGCATTTCAGGAATATCGTTTCCAATGATCAAGATATCATCAACGTAGAGGACTAGAAAAGTAATCACGCTCCCACTAAACCTCTTATATACACACGGGTCATCCTCGTTCTTGATGAAACCAAACTCAAAGATTGATTCATCAAAACGAATATTCCAGCTTCTCGATGCTTGTTTAAGTCCATAAATAGACTTCTTTAACTTGCATATTTTATGACGATCTGATGGATTAGTGAAACCTTCTGGTTGTGTCATATACAGATCCTCATCCAGATTTCCATTCAGGAAAGCTGTCTTCACATCCATTTGCCAGATCTCATAATCATAATATGCAGCTATCGCGAAAAGAATCCGAATAGACTTAAACATAGCTACAGGTGAGAAAGTTTCATCATAATCTATCCCGTAGATTTGTTTGAAACCTTTCGCAACTAGCCTGCCTTTATAGGTAACCACGTTACCATCCATGTCAATCTTCTTCTTGAAGATCCATTTACAGCCTATAGGGATAACTCCCGGAGGCGGATCAACCAAATCCCAGACTTGGTTATCTGACATGGAGTCCATCTCGGCGCGCATAGCTTCAAGCCATCTCGCTGACTCCGGTCCACTGACCGCATCCGCATAAGTGAGGGGTTCATCATTATCAATGATGTAGACTCCGTCATAGTGCTCAGGCTGTCGACGGATCCTTCCCGATCTTCGCGGTTCCCGTGATATCTGAGCCTCAGGTTATTCAGTAACCTGATCCACCGGCTCAGGCTCAACCAACTGTGCCTGACTACTTTGTTCTTCCTCTGGATTCTCATCCAGCTTTATTTCTCTCCCACTGGCCTCTTGCAGAAGAAACTCCTTCTCAAGAAATATGGCCGTCCGAGCAACAAATACCTTGTTCTCTTTGGGATCGTAGAAATAATAACCCTTAGTTTCCTTAGGGTAACCGACAAAGATACATTTGTCAGATCTGCTCTCTAGTTTCCCAGAGGCGAGCTTTTTGACATAAGCCTCATAGCCCCAGATCCTGATAAATGTCAAGCTCGGCAGTTTCCCATACCATAACTCATATGGCGTCTTAGAAACTGCCTTGGATGGCACTCGGTTTAGTACCTTTGCAGCTGTTTCCAGTGCAAATCCCCAAAAGGAATATGGAAGAGTAGCCTGACTCATCATAGAACGAACCATATCAAGTAACGTTCTATTTCTCCTCTCGGACACACCATTCCATTGCGGTGTTCCTGGCGGAGTGAGCTGTGAGATAATCCCACACTCCTTCAGATAGTCAGTAAACGCATGACTTAGGTATTCTCCACCTCGATCAGAACGAAGTGCCTTGATACTTTGGCCTAGCTGATTCTGTACTTCATTCTTGAACTCTTTGAACTTGTCAAAAGATTCACTTTTATTTCTCATTAAATAGACATACCCATATCTACTGAAATCATCAGTAAAGGTAATGAAGTACTGATAGCCACCTCTGGCATGTTTACTAAATGGCCCACACACATCACTGTGTATAAGGTCAAGTAAACCTGAAGCCCTTTGACCTTTGTTAGGAAAAGGTGACTTCGTCATTTTACCCATTAAACAAGCCTTGCATGTATCAATCTCCTCACAGGAGAATGATCCCAGCAGTCCATTATCATGCAACCGCTTAATGCGTTTCTTGTTAATGTGGCCTAAACGACTATGCCATAGCAAGGTGCTGTCATCAGCATACTTGGCTTTCTTAATATCAATATTTTGTATAGAACATTCCATGTCCAACATGAATAACCCATTGTTAATTGAACCAGTAGCATAAACAATATTATCAAAAGTTAAAACACACTTTGAAATATTGCATTCAAAGGAAAATCCCTTCCTGACAAGAGCAGGAATGGAGATAATATTCTTAGCAATGCTGGGAACAAAATAACAACTGTTTAGTTCTAATACAAGCCCAGATGGCAAAGAGATGAAATAGTCTCCTACAGCAACAGCAGCAACCCGTGCCCCGTTTCCAACTCGTAGGTCCACCTCATGCTGTCCCACCTATCTTCTTCTCTTGAGTTCCTGTACATTTGAACAAATGTGAACTCCACATGCAGTGTCCAACACCCATGATATAGAAGAAGATGAAACCATGACTTCCGTCACGTATATACCTGAGCCATAAGTGAAGCTTCCCCTCTTATCTCCTTGGAGCGCTTTACAGTCCTTTTTCCAGTGACCCAGCTGGCCACAGTGGAAACATCTGTATTCCTTTGACCGCTTGACTTTTTGCTTCAGAGCCTTGCTGTAACTCTTGACAGGGGCCTTGCCCTTCTTCCCCTTTTTCTTGTTGTTCCTTGAAGGAACCATTAAGACAGAGGTTGAAGGCTTTCCCTTCAGAGTTTCCTCAGTAGTCAAGAGCATATTCAGTAGCTCTGCCGGAGTACAATCGATTTTGTTCATATTAAAGTTAATGATGAACGCATCGAAAGAGGGCGGGAGAGACTGCAGAATAATGTCTACAGCAAGCTCCTGGTTGATGGTATGCCCCAGTTTCTCTAGAGCCTCCTTGTGCCCAATCATCTTGAGCACGTGAGCTCCCACTGGGCTCCCTTCAGCCAGTTTGCTCTGAAAGAACAGCTTTGTCAGATTATAGCTTTCTGTCCTCGCCTGTGCAGCATACAACATCTTGAGGTTTGCTATCATGTCTATAGCAGACATATCCTCATGCTGACGCTGCAGCGGTGGCGTCATAGACGCTAGCATCAGGCAAGCGACATCAATGCTATCATTGACGTGCTTTTCATAAGCTTCCCGAACCGCCCTTGCGGCGTTCGGAGCGGGCTGAGGCGGTATCGCCGTCTCGAGGACATACAGTTTCCTCTCTGCCTTAAGAACAATCTTAAGGTGTCCGAACCAGTCTGAGAAGTTTGGCCCAGCAAACTTCTCCCTTTCTAGTAGGGATCGCACATTGAAGCTCATGGTGTTCGTTGCTGCAGGTATCTACAACAATGCAAGAACAGCAAGGTCAGTATCAATGTAAAGAATCAATTCAGGACTTAAGAATGATTCTTTTTCTCACTATTTTATCTGGCTGAAAAATCCAGCAAAACAGCCCGAAAGATGAGAACTCTTTTAGTGAGATGGGATCCAGATTTCATACTTGGTCTCCGCGTCCCGCTCAGGCGAGATAAGATGCACAGAGAGTATAAGCACTAATTTCTGGTAGGCTGTCCCAGCCAATCGCCAACCCGTGCGATTCCCCTTCATCTGGGCAATCCAGCAGACTGTGCCAACTGAGTTGGTACAACACAATCTCTGACCCCACAGATGGCTGCCTCCATGCGCTACCATATGCGCCACATATGTAGCCTACATGGTCAAGCTGACCCGACCTACTCCCTGGACCACCACGTGCTATGCTGAGCAACGAGAAGCGATAAATCCCTTCTCTGTAACACGCAGGTGTAATCCCGCACCGTCTGAAGATAGATGGACGTGCCCACTGAGTGGGTACAACACGGCTCCAACGATAATCAGAACAGTGAGGTTTCGCGTCAGAAGGCATACGAGCTTGATATTTTAGCGTTGGATTTTAACGGTCTTTTATCTTCTTCACTATCATGCAATTCCTATGGTGATAGCAGAAGATAAATAAATCATGCTGTTCTACTTATTTAAACAATAAAAGAAAGCATGGATCTTATGTGGTAAAAGCCCATAGCCTAAGTAAGACCTTAATTAACTTAAGTCTTCACTTGCTTTTCTTCATGGGTCTTTTGCTGCTCATCTGGCCCAACCCAGGGCCCAAGCGCCCACTGCAGCTCAAGGTGCGCCCACCAGGAAAATGCACCTGTCCTAGGGTCGAACCCTAGACCTTCCACCTGGTCAAGCCACTGCTGCATGCGCCTCTGCCAAGTGTGCTCTGTGCTCTTGTCTGATTAATTTACAAATTAATCTATCTAGACAAGATTGACACGCAGGTCAATTACACTTTATAAATTAAATACAATGTGATACGCAGATCACAATAATTAATTTAAAACTT
Source organism: Costus lasius (assembly GCA_027563935.2). Classification (NCBI taxonomy): domain Eukaryota; kingdom Viridiplantae; phylum Streptophyta; class Magnoliopsida; order Zingiberales; family Costaceae; genus Costus; species Costus lasius. The sequence continues at coordinate 28,140,161 of CM050454.1, forward strand.
TAAATTCCAGGCACGCAGGCCCCAGCACAGCACAAATTTAACATGGGCAGCCCACATAAGAATTAAATAAACAAACATAGGCATCAAGCAACATGTGAACCAATCATGAAAATTAAATTTCGAAAACCCCATAGGCATCAATTTTAATTTCCTTATTTGTCCTACAACCTTACAACGGTCCATTACTAGGGATCCACTCATCCAACCTAGTCAGATCCACTGCCCTTGCATGCACCAAGTCCTAACTGACTTGAGTCGACCAAAAGGTCAACCATGCATGCGCCAGGGCCGAACAACCCTCATGAGATCTGGCAAGCGGGTGTGACCCCGGGCCTAACTCATGTGTGTTCGCTAGTCGTCTCAATCAGACATCGCTACACGCCTGTCTGCAGTCGACCTATAGCCACCAGGTGCTATCGCACAGGTGCTATCTGGTCAACCCATCAAGGCTGTCAGATGGTCTGATCAGACTGTCTGGATCTAACCTAGGGGATGACTTCAACCCTAATAACCCGTCTAAGGGTTTAATGTAGGGCCTTAGATCTATAATGAGTCGCGCAAGTATAAGAAGTTTTGAGAAAACATACATATGCGCCAACAAGAAAACATGCGCCTAGGAGAAATAAAAACATCTCTAACAAGCATGTAAAATTCGCCTATCTCAACTAGCGCATGTAACATATAGATCATTGCATAGGATCACATAGAAAGCAAACATATTAGCATGCAATAACCTCCTCTGATACCAATTGAAAGTCCCCTAGAACAAGGGGGGGGTGAAACCCTATAGGAGGCACAACAAAAACCTCTAGCGGAATCTAGGATTTCTAACAAGATCGCATAGCATGTAACATGTTCAACTTTCATTAGAAAGGGATTCTTACCATTGCCATCGCTTAGATGGTGTCTTGGAAGGAAAGGCGCAAGTGCTCCTTCTCCAAAGGTGACGCACACAATTGGTGTCGCCTACTCTTGTTTGGTGCTCCTTGTGCTAGCAAGGTTCCAAGAAGTCGTTGTCGAATGGAAGGGAAAGATCACCTTGCTTGGCCGAACACTTCCTCTTTTTCTTCGTCTACACTTCTCCACACAAGAGTGCAAGTGCCGAATACTCAAGTTGGCGACGAGAGAGGAGGAGAAACGAGGGAGTAGAGCGCCTTAGGCGTGAACGTGAGTAGTGGTCACGTATGTGATCATGCTTTCTAAAAATAGAAAGTCACTTACTCACATGCGATCATGGGTTTACCCCTATTGCAAACTCCTCTCAATTTGAACCACACGCTCACTCAATGAGCAGGTTCAATTTGGTTTGGTTTAATAACCAAATAAACCAAGCAATCAGTCCAGACCACAATAAACCCTAAGGCTCTTGATCTGACCGTCGATCTCTTGATGCTGCTGATCTCACTGATCTAGCATCCATTCTCTCGATCGAAGCTTACCGATCTCAAGCCCTAATCAATCAAACATGATCAGACCAGATCTCACTTACAATCAGAGATTAAATCCCTTTAAACTGAACCTGAACAATTCAGTGCACACGATCTGACTTAAGTAAGCCATATCATCAAATTGTGCGACCCTGAGGGTTTCCTTTAAATGTCGGTAACGATAACTCACGTTATCACGATCAGTGAGGGGTATCTAGCAACACATCACTGTCTCCCGATATAAAGAAAAGAGTCTTCCGAGACTACACCCAAACCACAGCACAAGTGTGAATCCAACTCACAAGGCATGCATGTTTCCTTTGCCACTGGATGTTCTTATTGGACAAGCGTGTCAAGCTTGTAACTCCAATATGATGAGCATGATTAGATCAGATGAACATAGTCACCTGGGTATGGCCATACACTATTCTCAATCATCTCATCCAGGGGGCCCCTTTAGAACATCACACTCCAATTAAGGAGACGGCAATCCTTTGTCTATCACTAGTGCCCTAACCTGACTCAAGCTCACCATCCAAGATAGTCTATAATCATTATGTTTCAAATGATATTGAACTACCTCAAAACAATGACAATCATCATTTAGAAAACACAAGTGATCTCAAGTCAGAGGAAATGTGCCACTTGTCGCAATCAAGGATTATTCACATTGTGACAAGCAATTGAATATCCTAGTAGGGTCTGTCCAGTACATCCAATGTACCCATGAGTCTACATCTTATTCCATGCTCGAAGCATCCTATAAGATTAGAACACATATTAGTCTCAATCATATCAAGGCTGTCTCATGTTCACCAAGATATCTCGACTAAGGACTTTATAGCATGTCAGCCCAGCTGAACAGCTTTGAGACATTATTCAGAAGTACAATTATTGCAGCAGACAATGTAACAAACTGAATAACAACCATGCCTTTATAAACATAAAAGTTTATTACATGATACTGATACATTCCCAAGGCCTCAAACATTAGCCTTAAGGGCATACCCCAACACAAGTCTCTTCTATCCTTCTTCTCTTGGAGCAATGAGGGATAGGACTTGGTGTCTTCACCCTCTTGCCTCTTATCTTGGCGCATCTTCTCTAGGAGTTGGCGCAAGTAAGGATGAGGAGTTGAAGACATGGCGGCAACATCTCCATCTTTCTTCTTCATTGGCGCTTCTACTTTGGAAGTGGCGCAAGGGTTGAAGAAAGTGCACTAAGGCTTGGATCTTCTTCCCGAGGCTAGCACCGGACGTGGAAAAAGAGGACTCGAGGCATCAATGTGTGTGAGACTGCAGAGGGCACACGCCTGGGCGCCTATCACGACATCGACCTCATCTTGCTCTAAGGTATTTCTGAACTCATCGTGTCGACTCTCTTGCTTGCGATCTTCACTGGGTTTTTGGGACCGGCCTGTTTCGGGGATATTCTTCCGCTGTGCAATGTATGTTTGTATGTTTATAACTCTGAAAATTGTAAAATGTCCCCGGGGTTTCCCAACAATTAGCAGAAATAAGGCTACTGAAATTATTCAATCAAAAACTGCATAGAAGTTAATCAGATTCGAAAAGTTGCCATGCTTTATAGAATTGTCAGAAAATATTTTCATGAAAACAACTAATCCATAATATAGAAGCACACATGATCTTCATATTCCATGCGAAAAATTAGGGTTTCAAGTCATTAAAGCACCTTAAATATTTGCAGCAAAAATGCTAATCAGAATAGTCAAAAGAAAACTGCTGCAGAAATTAATCAGAATCGAAAAGATGCTATGTGTTTTAGAACGATCCATGGACTTTAAAATTCAGCCAAAATATCCAGTTGATAGACCAAGATGAGTACTTCGTAATGGTGCCAAGGATAAAAAATTTTTGCACTCCAATTTCTTAAAATTAATGTGAGAAAACACCTACTCAAATAATCATAATGCAGATTTCAAAGTCGGTACCGTGAAATTTCTTACGGCAGTGCCGTAATATGCATAGAACTCTTGGGTCATAAATTGGCAGAAATACGGTACCGTGAAGATGATTACGGTAGTGCCATATTTTGCATAATTTTTGTTTCAAAAAGAACAGAAAAATTAATTCTAAAAATAAACTAAGATAAAAGAAGCTAAGCTAAGCAAAAGTCCTTGGGTTGCCTCCCAAGAAGCACTAATTTTTAGGTCATTAGCTTGACCAAAAATAAAAAATCATGGTGAAGCAGGTGAATCAGTACAAAAGTAAATAGAAAATAATTTTTTTCTTTTCCGCTGTCCAAAAAGTTTAGCCACTAATCCAAGTATCCAAAATTTCATGTAAATCATAATCAAAGTGGCTTTCTCAAATATGCAAAAATTAAAATCAAAATTTTCAAATTCACATAAAGGGTATTCAATGATCTTCCTATATTCGTCAGAAAGTAAAATCATAAGCCCTTTCTTCAAAATTATATCTTCAATAGCAATAGGAATAGGACTTTGATCAAAAGAATTGAGCATTGGGTCATCAAAATAATCTTTCTGTCTCACATTAGATTCATCAATAAAGCACAATTTTTCAAATACATCCGAAGATTCAACAATAGATATGGGCAAGGTATTAAAGTGAGATTCATTCAAATCCTTATCAAGATCCTCAGGTCTAACATCAAATAACTTATAAATTTCAAAATTATCATCAAAATCAAAATGAGACTATTCAAAATCAATTTCCCTATGTCTTTCCACAAATAATTCATCATCAGAAGAATCAAAATCAGAATCATACAAAAAATCATAATGAGATTTATCAGAATGAATAGAATTAGAGTCAACCACAAAAGACTTATCATTAATCTCAGCAATATCACTAAAATCAAAGTGGGGCTCATCAATGTCTGTAATTTTCAACCCTTTATCAAACTCATCAGATTTAAGCATAAATGATACAACATCAAAATAATCAATTTCATCAAAAGAGGGTTTTTCAAAATCAATTTTCTCAACCTTTTCCAATAATACATTATCAAAGGAATCAATTTCAGAATTATCAAAATCAGAGTGAGATACATTAATGTTCACATAAGGCTCAATCTCAAAAAAATGAAAATCAGAGGGGGAATTTTCTAAATCAATCTTTTCAGCTTCCAAATCAAACTCAAATAAACAAGCTTATTGTGCTATCTGGGTTTCTAGCATTTCAGTATGTGCAACCATGTCATCCAACATAGAATTGATTTGTTTGAGGGTCTCACTCACATCTTCATTTTGTTTCATGAACTTTTCAAACATAATCTCTAAGCTAGATTTTTCAGTATCCTCAAAGTATGGTTTAGAAGAAAAGTTTGAGCAATCATCATAAAAAGATCTAGAATCACATCTTGATACGATGGTGAATTGGATTTTAAAAATTGGCAATTAGAACTATAATGATCAATACGTCCACAAATATCACATCTACTAGAAGAAAGAGAGTGCATATAAGAGTTAAATGTATCTTGGAGTGTGCTCAATGAATTATTTTCGTACTTACCTTGTGGCATGTATATCTCACCTCTTTTAGTTGCCCATGAGTTGTGATTAAAAGACATATCTTCAATTGAAAGCTTTCTACACAATTAAAAATTGTTATCTCAAAATTCACAGGAAATAAAATATATCAAGATCTAAGAGTCCTGTGTATAGACAATTAGAATACAAACAGAAAGACTATCCAACACCAATCAATAAAATTTTTTTTTTTTCAGAATATATAAGAAAATAGAAAAAGATAAAACACAAGCAAATTCACAAATTTCAGAAATCACAGTTCTGTCACAAATTGTGAAAATCCAAAACCTGCAAAAACAAAAAACAAATTCAAATCTAAAACAAATAAAACTTAGTCTAGCAATACTAACAACTATTTTGATATTAACAAAACTAAGGTCCCCGGCAACAACGCCAAAAACTTGTTGTACTCCGCAAGTGCACGGATACTCGAAGTAATATTTAAGATATTGAACCACTGAGACCAACGTGTTAAGTACCAAAATAGTTGTATTCTCACTAGCTAAGCGATCGAATGATGAAAGTAAGCAATATGAAGATTGTGTGAAATATCAGAGAGGAAGCATTGAGACTAGGGTTTCATCCACCTTAATATTTATGACTAGATATAATTAAAGGTTCATGAATCTATTTTCTTTATGGTAAAGATATAGCTTACTTAATAAAGAAATTAACTCGCTCTCGCGCAGTCAATTTGCAAAGAACGATCCTCACTCTCGTGCAAGATCTATTCAATGTTAAATATAAGTAAACTTTCATCAAAGATATTAAGAATCACTCTCGTGCATTCCATCTCAGTATCAAGATCTCAAGCAAAACTAAGTACTCTCGCACCTTAGTTTCACAAGTTTTACTTAAGGTTTTCGAACAATTCAATATCTATCTCTAGCATATTTTCATGTCTAAAATAGTAATAATTTCTAGGTCAAAACATCAGCAAGAAATAAACATCTAAATCTAAAAATAATAACACAATCAATCTCTTGCGATGAGCTCCTACCATAAATTCTAAGGTTCTAAGTTTATGCGTATCATCTTCTCAGTTCATACACAAAAACTCTAAAACATGTTAATACCTGACACTAGAAATGATTAAAGATAATAATCTCTTAAGTAAAATTACCATACTAAAAATATCATGATTGAATAAAGATTATCTAGTCATTGAAATATCAAGGGGATTACTCCCTTTGTCCCAAAAGAAAGTTTAAACTTGCAAAGTGAAAAGATTACAATACACCATAATTTTATATGATCAGAATATGAAAGGGAACAGGAAAAGTTACAAAGTACAGTGCTGTAATCGAAATTACAGCACCGTAATAGGCTGGAAATGCGATGAACAGTGCAGTCACCCACTATTTTGTTGATTTGTCCCCTAATCGGACTCCTTTCAATCTGAAACTTCTGGAGTATCTTCTCCTTCACTAGGCAAAGCTTCAGTATAAATTTCACGGTCTGAGGTGGTGTCTACCCCTCTCGGCGCAAGGCCAAACCCTAAGCACCTCTCTGTCGATTTCTCCCTCAATACAGGATAAAAATCGGGGCTTTCACTTTGTGTGTCTTCTCCTCTTAAAGATGTGTCCGCAACATCTTTCAGATTTCAATTTGGCCTTCTAGATCAAATGATATCATCCGTGCAAGATTTGGACCTGAAAAACTCGCGAAATTGGGGCAAAATTACGGTACCGTGGGAGCTTTACCCAAAAAAATGGCAGCGCCGTATTTTTCACAAAAATTCATAAACTTTCTGGTTAAAATCCTCCAAAAATATGGTACTGTGATAGTTGTTCCAAAAAATATGGTAGTGCCGTATTTTGCCCAAAATCTCTGATTAAAGTCGTCTGAAAGTACAATACCATGGTAGTTTGTGTGGAAAATACGTTAGTGCCGTATTTTTGCTAGAAAGCTCGTTTTGACTTGAAATTTGGTGGGTAGCTTTGTTTCGATGTCTGGAATCCATTAGTGTGTTCAAATCTTCCAAAATTCATCAAAATAAGGCACTTTTTATCTGAAAATAATCAAAAATAAGAAATGGTGTAGATCCCGCAATATTAGACAAACAAGGCTTAAAAACAAGCAAAAGATCATAAATATGACATGAAAAGACCAATGAAATGATACAAAATATACTATGAATTTTGGTGTCATCAGCTCACAAGTATCAAATTCCTCTATGGAACTTAAATCTAACAACACATTTGCATGGAGTTGTTGAATGCGATTCTTATTTATATGGGCTAATCAACAATGTCATAGGAAAGCACCAACTGAACCACTCAGTTTGATCCTTGTGTTATTTATGTTACAAATAGAACTAACCATGTCCAAGACATATAATCCATTGCACAAAGTACCCTTCCCATAAAACATGTTTGCAAATGAAAAAGAACAAGAGTTCTCCTTTATTTCAAACTTTAATCCTTTCTTTGCCAAGCAAGGAATGGATACAATCTTTTTAGTAAGTGAACGTATATAATAACAATGATCTAGTTCTAATAGAAGAACAGAAGGTAGGGAGAGAGTCAAAACTCCTACAGAGATAGTAGCAACTTGCGCCCCGTTTCCAACTCGTAGGTCAATCTCTCCAGGCCGCACTGATCTACTTTTCTTGAGCCACTGCATATTTGTACAAATATGAGCTCCACATGCGGTATCCAATACTCATGACATAGAAGTAGAAAGGATGACTTCAGTAACATAAATACTTGAGCTAGAAGTTAAGGCCAAGCATTTCTTCTCCTCATTCTAAAGTTGTTTGCAGTCCCTCATCTAGTGACCCTGGTCGCCACACTGGAAGCACCTCTGTTCCTTTGATTTCTTCGCCTTTTTCTTCAGTGCCTTGGTAGGACATTTGGCACTGCCCTTGGCATGTGCCTTACCCTTCTTCTTCATCTTCTCGGTCACAGGGACCAAAAGAATAGAATTGGGTTTGGCCTTACCCCTCTCATGCTTGGCTATTTGTAGCACATTCAGCAGTTCCTCCCTTGTGCAATCAATCTGGTTCATGTTAAAGTTTATGATAAACAGACTAAATCTAGGGAGTAGGGAGTGCAGAATAAGATCCACAACCAGCTCGTTATCTATGGTGTGTCTCGTTATCTATGGTGTGTCTTGATATGATCCACATTCCAAATCAGCTTGAGAACGTGGGGTCTCACTGGTGCACCTTCAGATAACTTGCACTAAAATACTGCTTTGGTAGTGTCATATCTCTTAGTTCTAGCCTGAGCTTTGAACATCTGTTTTAGATGAGTTATCATCTGAAAAGCATTCTGCTCCTCATATTGCACCTGAAGTTCAGGTGCCATAGTCTCTAGCATGAGACATGCAACCTCCAAAGAGTCATCCTAATGCTTTCTAAAAGCATCCTTGTCTACCGTCCGGGCATTAGGTGTAGTAGCCGTAGGAAGAGGCTGTTCAAGGACATACAACTTCTTCTTGAGCTTGAGGGCTATCCTCAAGTTCCGATGCCAGTCCATAAAGTTGGATCCAACCAACTTATCCTTATCGAGAAGGGATCGCAATGTTAATCCGCTAATCTTCGTAGCCATTGTTCTACAACCTCCAAGAAACAACAGATTAGTACTATTTCAAATTAAAACTGGACTGGGGAAACCATTGCCACCAGACACCTTCTAAAGATAAGTGACTGTGTCCCACGCTGGTGGGAAACAGTTCACAACACCACTGATCGATAGCTTGGTGAGGGCAACGTGTTAGAAGGCTAGTAGACTTGATATTTTGATTGAGGGTTTTTGAGGTCTCATCATTTTAGTTTTATCTTATGTCTAACATTACAGGCATGCAATCATATAGTGATAACATAATGATAAAACATCATAGGTATGCTTTAGCTTTTGTAAATAATGTAATAAAAGGATGATGTGATCATAGCCCATTCAAGACATTGAACCAACCCATGCCAAAAGGGGGGTCAACTCTTGACCTAGGACTCAAGACCCTAAAACTAGACCTAGCCTAGCCGACCTCTAGCTTGATCTTCAAGGTTGGCTCAAGGTCCTCCTTTCTATGGTTTAGCTCACAAACCCTAGAAGTACTTTTAGGAAAACGCTAAAAGCATTCATGGGTTCAGCCAATGCCATGGATCCTCCTCCAAGGAAGATGCGCCACCTTGCAAGCCACAAGAGGGATAGCTCACAAGCACAAGGCTAGGCCAAACCCATACATGCGCCCCCCATGCAAGGATGCGCCACCTTTGATGAGGGTTGTTGCGCCACCATGCAAGGTGCACAAGCTTCATGTATGTGCCATGCTCCAAGTAGATGCGCCACCCTAATCTTCTTCTTAGTTAAAAGGAAAAAGAAAAACGGCACGCACGCCTCACAAAGATATATCACAGACATGCTAAGGGGGTTGACTCATGACCACAACATCATGCACAAACAAGGCATTTACACAAGCAATTCTACATACTCATGAAAAACTCAAAATCTGAAATTTTAGTTTCTCATAAAACAAGTTTGTTTTCCTCATCTTCTTATCACAAATCTTTTGGTTATTTGCGATTATTTTTTCATGATGATTTCATAGATCCTATCAGTTGGCAATTTTGTCAGATCAAGAGACCCGGCCAGTCCGAATACATAATGCCCGTCCTACTTGACAAAATTACGTGTGCCTTTGATCTTAAATCAATCAAGAAAAATAGCCCAAAATTCCAAAAGAGATTGAAAAGATGATAGGAACAAGAAACTATAATTTTTCCTACTTAGAAAAATCGTGCGCCATGTGAACATGCAATTTGCGAAAATTGAAACATGGCATATGAGCATGGAAAAGCATGAACGTACATCTTCGAGGCTTGCAAGTCGCTCTGATACCACTGTTGGGAAACCTCGGGGATATTTTATAATTTTTCACAGAGATTATATTACATGCACAACAGAATAATATCCCCAAAATAGACCAGTCCCAAAAACCCAGTGAAGATCTTCTTGCGAGGGGGTTGACACGATGATATAGTAAATACCTTAGGAGCAAGATGAGGCCGATGTTGAGGTAGGCGCCCAAGTGTTCGCCCTCTGCAGTCTCGCAAACATGGATGCCTCGAGCTCTCTTCTTCCACGTCCGGTGCTAGCCTCGAGAAGAAGATCCAAGCCTTAGGGAGATCTCCAATTCACTTGTGATGGAGGTAGCAATCACAAGCCACAAAGGTACAAGTGGAGTATATGAGTACCCTAGTTAAAGACCTGGAAGTTCGCAAATAAGCTAGCCCTAGTTAAAGACCTAGAAGTTCACAAATAAGCTAGCAAGCTCACTTCTAAATCTAGCTCAATAATTGGAAATGGACTACTTCAACTAACGTACAATAGAAGACATCCTCAGCAAATTGGTGCCAGTGCGAGCATCAAATCTCCAACAACCTGCTAATGGAAACAAGGCATATTCCCAGCCAGCCAATTGCATATTTCATCAACGGCCAGCCAAGCGCATGCTCATCGCAGCAAATAAGGAAGCCTCAATGTCTCCACCTTCATCTTAATCTTCAACGCACACCGCAAAGCAAATCTTCAACGGGTCTCTACTGCTCAAGATGGAAAGGGCAACGTTCGGCAGCAACGTCTCTATCTTCTCACTATATGTATCTCTTCAACGCATCATTGTAACAGAGAGAATTGAATTTGAATCGAATGAAGTAGTTTTAGTATTCTTCCACTTCTATCGGATGATCTCCTTCCTCTTCTTCTTCTAGGGCCAAGCCCTTCCTCCCCTCTTCTTCTCTAATCCTTTTTCTCCCGAAACCAAAATCTCCAAGTCACGACAGCTCCCCAGATTTTCAAAATTTCTTGTGCTTCCCGCTGGCGATCCAGCCGTTGGATCCTCACAAGACTTCAGCCACCACTATTCCATCACATGAAGAACCTTCAGTCGCTAGCATCCGCCCATCCCCTGCTCCAATTGCCAGAATCGAAACACCGACTTCGATCCCCTGCTTCCGCCCTGCTCGCGACCTAGTTCCGCCCTTCCGCATCGTGCTCCTCCGACAGGCTGCCAATCGACCCTAAACTCCGGCCACGTCTTCTCCTCTAAGACAAGAACCTCCAGTTGAAGCAGATTTTTTGTTCATCCACCACCCGACGAACGGCGACGGTTGTGTCCGCAAGTACACAGATACTCGAAGTAATAAAATAGATATCGAACCACAGAGACCTTGTTGTCAAGTACTGAATAATCGATTTCTCGCTAGCTAGGCAATCGGAAAATAGTGAATCAAACTATCGAAAAGTGCACGGAGAAAATATCAGAGAGGAAATCGAGACTAGGGGTTCATCTACTTTAATTTCTAATGACTAGATTAAGATGAGTATTTGTCAATCTAATTCTATTATGGTAAAGGTAAAATTTACTTTATAAATAAATTGTCTCGCTCTCACGCAGACAATCATACAAAGAACCGATCTCCACTCTCGCGCAAGATCTATTCAATGCTGAAAATAAGTAAACCATTAGCTAAGAACTCAAGGATCACTCTCGTGCATCCGAGTCTCAACAATAGTTTTACTCAAGGGTTTCTAACGACTCGATACTCAATCTCTTGCAATATCAAATCAAGTCTACACATTAACTCAATCCAAAATATCAGAAATTGAAAATGGCAATAAAATCACTAAAAATCAAAATTCGAAGAACTACCTAATCTCTTACGATAGTTCCAAACTCAACAATTCCTAGGGTTCCGAATTTCAACAATCAACCTCTCGGTCTATTTCGAAAAACTCTAAAACATGCTGATATTTAAGATACAAAGGAGAATCAAAGAACTATCAATCACAAGAGTAAAATTATCATAAAGAAATTAGTTTGACAAAGTTAAGATTTTCTAGTCATTAAGGAATAAAGAGATTACACCCCCATGTCCCAAAAAAAGATTAAGCTACCATGATGAAAGGATTACAATAAAACATGTTCTTAGAGTGTTAAGGAATCGAAAAGAGGGAAGAAAGATTACAAAACAGTGATGTAATGAAATTACAACCCGTAATATGCTTTGAACAGGACTGTCACCACTGTTGTGTCGATTTCTCCTTCGATTCAACTCCGAACGCTCTAGAACTTGAGATGTGTGTTCTCCTTCAGTAGGTGAAGCTCTCTGTCAAATTTAGTGGCTGGAGGTGGTCTATAGGTGGAGAACCGATGAACCCTAGCAATTCTACCTCTCCCTCAATTTCTCCATGGATTCGTGATAAAATTCCTTCTTTTGGTGTTTCTCGTCCTTCCCCCTCTTAAAGACGAGTCCACCCCTTCTTTCTGATCTAGATTTGGACTCCTAAATCTCTGGAAATCGCATTTTGACTGATTCGGCGAAAATCTCGGATTTCTAGGTTGGCAAATACGGCACCGTGTAGATGTACACGGCGTTGCCGTATTTCTTTCTGTGAAATCTGGTTAGAAAGCATGGCACTGTCCATTCTCCAACGACAGTGCCATATTTGCGCTAAAACTTCTCTGGTCAAACTTGGTGGCAAATACGGGTACCGTGAAATATTCGGGGAGAAATATGGTAGTGTCGTATTTGTGCTGGAGCTTTCTGTTCTGGACTATCATAAAATACGGTACCGTGTAGATATACACGGTGGTGCCGTATTCTCCCTCAAGTTTTCAGGTGGAAATCTCCCCAAAATATGGTACCGTGAAGGTTTCAAGGCAAAATACGGTAGTGCCGTATGTTTGTTTCGTTAAAAGCGCCACAATATGGTACCGTGCAGATGTACACGGTAGTGCCGTATTTTTTCTAGGAGCGTCCTTTTGACTTGAAATTTGATGGGTAGACCCCTCTTCATGGTTGGAACTCATTCATGCATCTGAATTGCTTGAAAACCGGAGATAATAATGCCTTTTTACCTGAAATTGATCAAAAACCAAAGATTGTATAGATTCTGAAGTATTTGGTAAAAAAGGGTATAAAAGAAAAGTAAAAGAGTAAGACTGTGGCTCAAAAGACTATCAAATAAGTATCAAAAACACTATGAAATTTGGAGTCATCAAACACATAAGGCTCAAACGTTGCTTGTCCTCAAGCAAATAAAGAAATCAATACTGAGTATTGAAACATAAATTTCGATATGACGAATAAATTTCTAGAATATAATCATCCATAGAGAATTTTATCAATTTCACACAAAATTTTCAAGTAAATACATCGTCTTCTGAAATTAATCTTTAAGACTCAATAATTCAATTAAATAAAAGTTTGCAACATGCATGGTAATAGAATTTCAACTTCATCAATTAATCTTGTTTTTGAGATTTTCATCCAATATGTTTTTGTTTACAGGAATAGGATCTTCAAACCTTTTTTCCACTCATTTTTTTATTTGTCCTTGACATTCTCTAAATCTATTACCACCCTTTTTCCAATGACGAATTTAGAGTATGTTGGTCACATAACCACACATAATAGAATTCATATCTCATAGGTAGAAAGAATTTTCTTGAGACAGAGGAGTCAATGTCAAAGGAGCTCTCTCTTGGCATGTATCTACATAGATACACACTTTTGCAATGAACTTCAACTCTTGTCTTAGGTACCCTTGTGAACACAATGCCAAGAAGAGGAGTTATTCTTTTTCTTTTTGTGGACTTCAACCCATGTCTTTAGGTCCCACTGTTAATTTTATACAGTGCCAAGTAGGGGAGTTATTCTTTCTCATGGATTTGGATTTCTTTTTCCCAAAAAATAACATAAAAGATTATAAAGATTAACTAGATTAATCACTTGATATCAACTTAATAATATGTGCAAATATGCTCATTTTATTCAAAAGAATTATTTCACTTCAAGATTGCATTCACTAAACAATGCATTTACCTAGAATCTCATGCATCAATTAATGAAAAATTTCCAACAAATAGATTATATCAGAGAAATAAATTCAACATATAAAATCTATTTTCAATTTCTAGAAATTGATAAGCATGATAATTCGTTAAAAATTTTGGCATGGTGTTTGTAGTATTTTCAGAAAAATCCTTCTACACATCATCATCATATTGTGTCAACACAACCAAATCGAAATATATATCAATAAAATCAAAAGGGGAGGATCCGTGGCATGTGAGCACAAGAAGTTTGAAGTATTCATCTTCCATTTGAACACATGGATTATCAAAAAAATATAAAGGATGGAATGCAAATAAGTAGGAAGAAAATACTCACAAAGGTCTATTAGTCTGTGTTAGACCTAATCATCCTCTGTGTCTTCGGGTTCGCACCGCTAGAGTTTTTTTTTTGTGACAAAAATTAATTTTCACCTACAAAAAGAAAAGAAAAATTAGTGCTAAGTAAAAAAAATAAAAACAAAAATAAAGTAAAAGAAAGTAAGCTAAAGAAAAAGTGCTTGGGTTGCCTCCCAAGAAGTGCTAATTTAGGGACATTAGCTTGACCGTTTAACACTTAGATTTGATCGTGGTTGTGTCTTTGGTGGCCATCCTGATTTCTCTATGTCTCGTTCAGGGCTCTCCTCTTGCGTCTCTTTCTTTTTTTCTTCACTACCCTTTCCTGAAATTCTTTATTAGCACACTTAGAAGATGTGTCAGTTTCAAAGTCAAAAGGTTCATCAAACAAATTATGCATGTCACAAACAACCTCATCATCAAATATGTCTATGCTACAACATGTTCCTGAGTGTGATGCTCTTTTTAAAGAATCAGTCAAATCAAATTCGATTATATCACCACAAACTTCAAAAGTCAATTTTCCCTTTTTTACATCAATGAGTGCTCCAGATGTAGCCAAGAAAGGTCTACCAAGTATAATAGGGTTTTTCAAATTTTCTTCCATTTCTAAAACTATAAAATCAGCAGGTATGAAAAACTTACTAATCTGTACAGGAACATTTTCTAATATACCAACCAGATGCTTTATTGATGAGTCAGCAAGTTGCAAAGTCATTGAGGTTGGTTTGAGTTCTCCAATATCCAATTTCCTGTAAAGAGAATAAGGTATTAAACTAACACTTGCACCGAGGTCACATAAGGCTCGATTAAAAGCCATATCTCCAATAGAAACAGGAACAGAAAAACTACCTGGATCCTTTAGCTTAGGTGGCAACTTATTTTGTATGATAGCACTACACTCCTCAGTAAGTGCCACAGTACCAAGATCATCAATCTTTCTCTTGTTAGATAGAATCTCTTTTAAAAACTTTGCATAAGTTGGCATTTGAGTCAAAACTTCAGTAAATGGAACATTAATATAAAGTTTTCTAAGAACATCTAAAAATTTGCCAAACTATTTATCTAACTTTGTTTGAACAATCCTTTGGGGAAAAGGAATTGGTGGCATATAGGGTGGTGGTGAACTAGTTTTAGAATCATCAACCTTACATGGCAAATCACCTCTAGGTTCATCACCCTTGTGAGGTGACAAACTAGTTTGGGACTGCTTATGTGCAGGTTGTGATTCCAAAACTAGTTCACTCCTAAGTTCAAGTCTAGGCTCTACCTCATCATCATCATGAATTTCCCTAGGATCTTTCAATTGTTTCCCACTCCTAGTTGTGATAGCATTGCAATATTCCCTAGGGTTAGGTTCAGGTTTTGCAGGTAATTTCCCTGGGGGTTTATATGAGGTGCTAGCCTGTTGTTCAACTTGGTTTTCTAAAATCTTGTTGTGTGCCTCTACTCTTTCCAACCTGGAGTTGATTTGACTAAGATTTTCCTTAAATTCTTCATTTTGCCTACTTTGATTAGACATGAATTGATTTTGAATTGCCAAAATTTTCTCAAGCATGGATTCTACACTAGAATTCTAATTTGTGTTTTGGTTCTAGTTTTGATTAGGCCTTTGGAATCCCCTATTCTCAGTTTGTCCTCTCTCATTGTTATTGTTCCTCCATGAAAGGTTGGGGTGATTCCTCCACCTAGAGTTATAAGTACTAGAGTAGGGATCATTAGTTTTACTTTGATTATAATTCCCTACTTCATTCACTTGTTCCTCACCTTTATCAATAATGATTTTGCACTCTCTAGGATGGTGCCCATTGTTCCCACAAACCTCACAAACAACAGAAGATATAGCAGCGGTTTGCCTTTGGAAAGAATCAAAACGGTTACATAACGAGTCTACCTTTTCTACAAGAGAGCGCCAACCATCACCATCGTTCTTACCCTGAGGAGGCCGATAAAGCACTCCTCTCTCAGAAGCCCATTGGATGTGATTTAGCGCCATCTCCTCGATCAAGGCATGGGCATCTTTAATAATCTTGTTCATCAATGCTCCCCCTGTAGCAGCATCAACAGTTAAGCATGTATTGTAAAGCAAACCATTATAGAAAGTCTGAATTAAAACCCAGTTTTCCACTCCATGGTGGGGGCACTTCCGTTGGAGCTCATTAAAGCGCTCCCATGCTTCACTCATTGATTCTCCGTCTCTCTGGGCAAAGCCAGTGATTTGGTTCCTCAACTGGATCATTTTATTGGGAGGGAAGTACTTCTGCAAGAAGGCATTTGACAAGCGCTCCCAAGTAGTAAACGTCCCAGTTGGATGTGCATGAAGCCAGACTTTTGCTCTGTCCCTGAGAGAAAAAAGAAACAGTCTTAGTCTGAGGGCATCATCAGATACACCATTAATCTTTATGGTGTCATAGAATTCAAGGAAAAGGGATAAGTGTTGGTTTGGATCTTCCAAAGGAGATCCTCCAAACTGATTATGTTGAATCATCGATAAGAATGCTGGCTTGATTTCAAAGTTGTTCGCATCTATAGCAGGCCTAGTGATGCTGGAATGAATTCCTTGTGTATTTGGGGCTGCATAGTCGCGCAATGTCCTTCTTTCAGCCACGATGGATTCTTCTTCTATTTCTTCTACAACTTGTGTCTCCTCAAATCTCAATCTCTTTCGCAGTCTCAGAGTCTTGTTTATCTTAGGATCAAAAGGTACAAGTGGTCCTGACCTAAGATTCCTGCGTATGCAAAGTAGATAGATCAAGTGATTTCAAGAAAATAGAAAATTAACAGAAAAAAAAACAAAACAATAAATAAAACCTAGTCTAGTAATAATCTCGATATCTTCAATATCGACAAAACCAAGGTCCCCGGCAACGGCGCCAAAAACTTGTTATGCCCGCAAGTGCACGGATACTCAAAGTAATAAAATAGATATCGAACCACAGAGACCTTGTTGTCAAGTACTGAATAATCGATTTCTTGCTAGCTAGGCAATCGGAAAATAGTGAATCAAACTTTCAAAAAGAGCACGGAGAAAATATCAGAGAGGAAATCGGGACTAGGGGTTCATCTACTTTAATTTCTAATGACTAGATTAAGATGAGCATTTGTCAATCTAATTCTATTATGGTAAAGGTAAAATTTACTTTATAAATAAATTGTCTCGCTCTTGCGCAGACAATCATACAAAGAACCGATCCCTACTCTCGCGCAAGATCTATTCAATGCTGAAAATAAGTAAACCATCAGCTAAGAACTCAAGGATCACTCTCGTGCATTCGAATTCTAGGTTGATTACCTCAAGTGGAAACTCAAATATCACTCTCGTGCATCTGAGTCTCAACACTAGTTTTACTCAAGGGTTTCCAACGACTCGATACTCAATCTCTTGCAATATCAAATCAAGTCTACACATTAACTCAACCCAAAATATCAGAAATTCAACATGGCAATAAAATCAATAAAAATCAGAATTCGAAGAACTACCTAATCTCTTACGATAGTTCCAAACTCAACAATTCCTAGGGTTCCGAATTTCAACAATCAACCTCTTGGTCTATTTCGCAAAACTCTAAAACATGCTGATACTTAAGATACAAAGGATAATCAAAGAACTATCAATCACAAGAGTAAAATTATCGTAAAGAAATTAGTTTGACAAAGTTAAGATTTTCTAGTCATTAAGGAATAAAGAGATTACACCCCCATGTCCCAAAAAAAGATTAAGCTACCATGGTGAAAGGATTACAATAAAACATGTTCTTAGAGTGTTAAGGAATCGAAAAGAGGGAAGAAAGATTACAAAATAGTGCTGTAATGAAATTACAGCCCGTAATATGCTTTGAACAGCGCTATCACCACTATTGTGTCGATTTCTCCTTCGATTCAACTCCGAACGCTCTGGAACTTGAGATGCATGTTCTCCTTCACCAGGTGAAGCTCTCTGTCAAATTTTGTGGCCAGAGGTGGTCTGTAGGTGGAGAACCGATGAACCCTAGCAATTCTGCCTCTCCCTCAATTTCTCCATGGATTCATGATAAAATTCCTTCTTTTGTTGTTTCTCGTCCTCCCCCCTCTTAAAGACGAGTCCAACTCTTCTTTCAGATCTAGATTTGGACTCCTAAATCTCTGGAAATCACGCTTTGACTGATTCAGCGGAAATCTCAGATTTCTGGGTTGGCAAATACGCCACCGTGTAGATGTGCCGTATTTCTTTCTGTGAAATCTGGTTAGAAAGCATGGCACCGTGCATTCTCCTACGGTAGTGCCGTATTTGCGCTAAAACTTCTCTCGTCAAAATTGGTGGCAAATACGGTACCGTGAAAGATTCGGGGAGAAATACGGTAGTGCCGTATTTGTGCCGGAGTTTTCTATTCTGGACTGTCATAAAATATGGTACCGTGTAGATGTACACGGTGGTGCCGTATTCTCCCTCAAGTTTTCGGGTGGAAATCTCCCCAAAATACGGTACCGTGAAGGTTTCGGGGCAAAATACGGTAGTGTCGTATGTTTGTCTAGTTAAAAGCGCCACAATACGGTACCGTGCAAATGTACACGACAGTGCCGTATTTTTTCTAGGAGCATCCTTTTGAATTGAAATTTGATGGGTAGACCCCTCTTCATGGTTGGAACTCATTCATGCATCTGAATTGCTTGAAAATCGGCGATAATAATGTCTTTTTACTTGAAATTGATCAAAAACTAAAGATTGTGTAGATTCCGAAGTATTTGGTAAAAAAGGGTATAAAAGACTATGGCTCAAAAGACTACCAAATAAGTATAAAAAACACTATGAAATTTGGAGTCATCAGCGATCACAAACGCCAACCGCCCTGATCCACTCGTGACTCCCTGTTGCGATTGAAACAGGGTAGCGTCTATGCTGTATAGCTCGATTCCATCCACCACCACCAGCCGGTGCTCCGCCATCGTCAACGCCATCTCGTCCTTGATTTGTCTCCAATGCGGCCCTCGAGCATTCCATGCCCCGCCATCGTTGATCAGTGCCAGCCGTGCTTGCCTGCTTCATTAACTCTGTTTCCTACTGCTTATCTCCTGTTTGCTCATAAAACATATCTGTCTAAGCTTATTGTCGCAGGGTTTCAATACTTTCGTACAAGCCTCTACATCTGATCCTTGAGGCTAATAGCAAGACCAGATCTTCCTCCATCATGCGGATCAATTGGGACAAATGCAAATCGAACAGTTCAACCGGCGAGACACACCATCTTTTGATAACTGAATAACTTCTGCACTTGTTTCTAAAACTACTCTGATTAGTGTCTTTCTTGTAGGAATTTCACGTGATTGGTTGAACTACAGCCTCTGATCTTTGACACGACTTAGAAGAGCAAGTTTTATTCTATATCTCAGATCTGTCGGTTCCGCTGAAGTGCGATAGAACATTCTGTAAGACACCTCAACTTTTGAAGAATAATACATCTCCACACGCCTTTATTGTCTGATCTGATTAGCCATTTTATTGCAGTTGTTCCAATTGCCTGACAGTTCTTAACGCTCTAATTTTTATATGACTCAAAAGAACTATTTTCGTACTACATCTTGGTTTTGTCAGCATGAATTTTTTATTTATGGATTTTCCTGCAACATATAACTACTTTTGTAAATGATTAGAGTTACCCTAGAATCCTGATAGCTATTTTCTGGATGCTTTCATGAATATGATGTTTTTCTAAAAAAATACAAAAAAAAATAATTGAAATTTTTTAGTTGCATTTTCACGTCCTTCCATCCTACATCAGTTTGGTATCTGAGGAGGTTTGTGGGCAACTCTTGTCTGCCCGAACAATCTTTGCTTTGCTCATTGCATTAAAAAAAAATCATTCTCAACTTGTGCGTTCATGCTTAGTTGTTCTTAATAGTTTGTTTGCATTTAAATAAAAACAAAAAAAAATTACATGCTTTCACATTTAATTGTTACTTGATATTTTGTTTGCATATTTTAAGTTATTTGCTTGTTGAAGTTTGTTTGCATAAAACAATAAAATAAAATAAAAAACTATATGCTCTAACGTTTAGTTGCTTTTGCATGTTCGTTAATTTATTTGCTAGAAAAACAAAAAAAAACTTCTATGTGCTTTTATGTTTAGTTGATTATTGTTTTGCATGCTAGTTTGTTTATTCTCAGATATATCTTTTCATACTAGCTGAAATCATTTTTGAAATCTTAAGGAGCTCTATTTTTCAAAAGGTTATACTGTGTTTTCAAAACATCTCATGGCCACTAGAGTCCAACCCCCTATCTTTAGTGGTTCTCTTAACCCTAAGGATTTTAATGATTGGTCAACAAAACTTGAGCCTTTTTTTTATTCTACTGCCATGCCTGAACATTGCAAAGTTAGGTTCACCAAGTTACTTTTATAAGAATCTGCTAGATATTACTGGACTGCTGTTGAACAAACCTTATAAAGAGACCATATGCTACCTATTGAGAGATGGGATGACATGCTTCATAAACTCAGAGAAAAATATGATCCTTCCTCTCTCCCTGAAAGATTTCTTACACAAGAACATGGCTATAGCAGAATACATTCTAAGGTTTAAGACCCTCAACCATAGGAGTAGAGCTAGAAAACATCCTTGGGTTGTGCGTAACCGGTTTATAGATGGTCTTAACTTTGAGATTAATAGAGGTCTCACCTACTACCCTATACACACAATAGAAGATGCTTTTCAAATAGCTAGTATGGTAGAACAACATATTAAGGCAACATATAGGAAAGGACTTGACCAACCTAGAACACAAAGCCAACCACTCCAACAAAAACTTGCTCAAACCTCAGAGTCTACATTAGAGTCTAAAACAAGTCCAGATGTGACATGTGAAACTCAAGAGGAAAACCACAGCCAATACCTAGAGAGACTCCCAACATATAGGGTAACCCTTAGGAATGATTTTTTCCATACCTACATCAAAATGAAAGATAAGATGTGTAAGGTAGCCATAGATGAGTCCATAGGCTTCAACTTCATAACTCCTATTGCCATTGATAGATTTAGCCTTACCACAGAGCCTAATCCAAACCCTTACACCATTAGTAGGGATGATGGAACCAAAACCTTAGTGAACCATATGTGCTTAGTTCCTATTTTGTTAGGTACCCTTCTACTAGAAGTTTGGTGTTATGTCTTACCCATAGAAGGTACATACTATGTCCACCTAGGAGAACCTTGGTTATATGATGTCAATGGGTATTACCAAAGGCAAGATGATTCATATGTCTTAAGGTGCCAAAACCCAAAGATTAAGATCAAGAGGTCCAAACCTAGAACCCCTAAGGTACCTACTCCCTCCAACTTTCAAGAGACTATACAAACCTTAGAGTCTACCATGGGAACAAAAACAAGCCCAGATAACACATGTGAAACTCAACAGGAAAACCATGAGGTAGAACCCATTCATCTACCTTCAATTTTAGGGCCCATACCCATAGGTTCTCAACTTGAGTCTAGCATTCCAGCTAAAGAACCCATAGTTCACTTGTCTGAGAGTCAAACTACCCCTAAGTTGCCCATAGAGACCGTTGTAGACTTGTCTCAACTTAAGAGTGAAATAGAAGCATCACAATTACCTTCAATTCTAGAGCCCATACCCACAGGTTCCCAAACCCAAAATTGCACTACTATTAGAGAACCTAAAACCGAATCCAAACCCATAAGTCTGCTTGAACCATATTTTGAAGCTAAATTAGAGCCTTTTGAGCTTGACCTAGACCCTAAATGTCAACCCTTAGGAACACCCATAAGCTTAGAAAATTTCTCTCAGGACCCTATGTTCCTTGAATCTTGTCTTTTAGGTCCTTCTACCCACACCCTTAAGCCACCATTAGGATCAAGAACACATAATAAACTCAAACATGCTTTGCACTATGCTCTTATTGAAATTGAGTATATTGATTTCATCATTCCCTGTTCTTTCTTAAATCCAAGGATTTCCTATCACAAACTTACTAATGTGTATGGCCAAGAAAGGGAAATTTATGCAGGTATCCCTCACTTGCAGCTTGGACTATGGACATTGACACTTGCCCTGAAAGTACCCCATAACATGGGGGGTCCCCTTCTAGGGGGAGCGCAAACCCTAATACCATGCACTTTAAAACTTTGCATGAGCGGAAGTAGGGTTAAGGATCGCATGTATGATTGAATGATCAACTTAAAACTATGATTGAATGAAAGATGCGATTCATACCAATGCCATTTGAAGATGACGCCTTGGATCTAAGAGAGCAACGAAGATCTCCTCCTTAGGACGCGCACACAAGATGAGGAAGCGCTTACTATCTTGGTGCTCCTTGTGCTAGCAAGGCTCCAAGAGTGTCTTTGATCGATTGCAAAGGGAAAGGAGAGATTTCTTCTTGGCGTTTTTCTCTTGTCGCCTTGGACTTTCTCCACACGAGAATGCCACTTCCAAGCCAACCCCAAGAGGCGAGAAATGCGTGAAGAGACCAAAGAGGAGCGACGTGAGATCATGGCAACGTTCGAGAGGTGCTATCCAAAAATAGCATGCCACATCTCTACGTGCGATCTTAGGATTCACCCCAATCGCAAATGCCACATCAGCATTGAACCATGCGCTCATTCAAGAGCTGGTTCAAAGCGATTTGGTCCGCTAACCAAATAAACCAAGAAATAAGTGCAGATCAAAATAAACCCTAAGGCTCTCAATCTGACCGTCAATCTCTCAATGCTTCTGATCTGACTGATCTAGCATTCATTCTCTCGATCGAAGCTTACCGATCTCAAGCCCTAATCAATCAAACATGATCAGACCAGATCTCACTCACAATCAGAGATTTAATCCCATTAAACTGAACCCAAACAATTCAGTCCACACGATCTGACTTAAGTAAGCCATATCATCAAATTGTGCGACCCTGAGGGTTTCCTTTAAATGTCGGTAACGATAACTCACGTTATCACGACCAGTGAGGGGTATCTAGCAACACATCACTGTCTCCCGATATAAAGGAAAGAGTCTTCCAAGACTTCACCCAAAAACAGCACAAGTGTGAATCAATTCACAAAGCATACATATTTCCTTTGCCACTGGATGTTCTTATTGGACAAGCCTGTCAAGCTTGTAGCTCCAATATGATGAGCATGATTAGATCAGATGAACACTGTCACCTGGGTATGGCCATACACTCTCTCAATCATCTCATCCAGGGGGCCCCTTTAGAACATCACACTCCTTCAATAAGGAGACGGCAATCCTATGTCTATCACTAGTGCTCTAACCTGACTCAAGCTCACCATCCAAGATAGTCTATAATCATTATGTTTCAAATGATATTGAACTACCTCAAAACAATGACAATCATCATTTAGAAAACACAAGTGATCTCAAGTCAGAGGAAATGTGCCACTTGTCATATCCAAGGAATATTCACATTGTGACAAACAATTGAACATCCTCGTAGGGTCTGTCCAGTACATCCAATGTACCCATGAGTCTACATCTTATTCCATGCTCGAAGCATCCTATAAGATTAGAACACATATTAGTCTTAACCATATCAAGGCTGTCTCATGTTCACCAAGATATATCGACTAAGGACATAATAGCTTGTCAGCCCAGCTGAACAGCTTTGAGACATTATTCAGAAGAACATATATTGCAGCAGACAATGTAGCTAACTGAATAACAACCATGCCTTTATAAACTTAAGAGTTTATTACATGATACAGATACATTCCCACAGGCATCAAACATTAGCCTTAAGGGCATACCCCAACAATCTCCCACTTGCACTTAATCTAATGGTTGAGAAATCTCAAACCCATATTATTACAGTGCTTCTCATGCTTCTGCTGCGCCAGAGGCTTGGTAAGCGGGTCTGCCAGATTGTCATCTGTATGAACCTTGCAGATTTTGATCTCGCCACGATCTATGATCTCCCTGATCAAATGAAACCGTCTCTGTATGTGCTTGGACTTCTGGTGCGACCGTGGTTCCTTTGCTTGTGCGATTGCTCCAGTGTTATCACAAAAGATAACCAAAGGATCTGCACTCGAAGGAACAACACCAAGTTCTCTCACGAACTTACGAATCCACACTGCCTCCTTGGATGCTTCCGAGGCTGCAACATACTCGGCTTCTGTTGTGGAATCAGCAACAGTTGACTGTTTGAAACTTTTCCACACCACTGCACCTCCATTCAAGCTAAAAACATAGCCTGATTGCGATCGGAAATCATCCTGGTCAGACTGGAACGAAGCGTCAGTATATCCTTCAATACTGAGTTCTTCCTGACCACCATATATCAAGAACATATCTTTGGTCCTCCGCAGATATTTTAAAATGTTCTTGACTGCAATCCAGTGCGCCATACCTGGATTACTCTGGTAACGACTGGTCACGCTTAACCCGTAAGCGACGTCTGGGCGAGTACACAACATCGCATACATAATGGATCCAATAGCCGAAGCATAAGGCGTATTGTCCATTTCATCTTTCTCAGTCTGTGTTTGTGGACACTGACTCTTCGAAAGATTCAGACCATGTCTGACTGGAAGATATCCTCGTTTAGAATTCTCTAAATGAAATCTCTCCAGGACCTTATCGATGTAAGTACTCTGGCACAGCCCGAGAAGCCTCTTAGATCTATTCCTGTAGATCTTCACACCTAACACATAGGCTGCTTCTCCTAAATCTTTCATCTGGAAACATTTCCTCAGCCATGCCTTAACAGCATGCATTTCAGGAATGTCGTTTCCAATGATCAAGATGTCATCGACGTAGAGGACTAGGAAAGTAATCACGCTCCCACTAAACCTCTTATACACACACGGGTCATCCTCGTTCTTGATGAAACCAAATTCAGTAACTGATTCATCAAAACGAATATTCCAGCTTCTCGATGCTTGTTTAAGTCCATAAATAGACTTCTTTAACTTGCATATCTTATGACGATCTGCTGGATTAGTGAAACCTTCTGGTTGTGTCATATACACATCCTCATCCAGATTTCCATTAAGGAAAGCTGTTTTCACATCCATTTGCCAAATCTCATAATCGTAATATGCAGCTATCGCGAAAAGAATCCGAATAGACTTAAACATGGCTACTGGTGAAAAAGTTTCATCATAATCTATACCATAGATTTGTTTGAAACCTTTCGCAACTAGCCTGCCTTTATAGGTAACCACGTTACCATCCATGTCAATCTTCTTCTTGAAGATCCATTTACAGCCTATAGGGATAACTCCCGGAGGCGGATCAACCAAATCCCAAACTTGGTTATCTGACATGGAGTCCATCTCGGCGCGCATAGCTTCAAGCCATCTCGCTGACTCCGGTCCACTGACCGCATCCGCATAAGTAAGGGGTTCATCATTGTCAATGATGTAGACTCCGTCATAGCGCTCAGGCTGTCGACGAATCCTTCCCGATCTTCGCGGTTCCCGTGATATCTGAGCCTCAGGTTGTTCAATAACCTGTTCTACCGGCTCAGGCTCATCCAACTGTGCTTGACTACTTTGTCCTTCGTCTGGATTCTCATTCAACTTTATTTCTCTCCCACTGGCCTCTTGCAGAAGAAACTCCTTCTCAAGAAATATGGCCGTCCGAGCAACAAAAACCTTGTTCTCCTTGGGATCGAAGAAATAATAACCCTTAGTTTCCTTAGGGTAACCGACAAAGATACATTTGTCAGATCTGCTCTCTAGTTTCCCAGAGGCGAGCTTTTTGACATAAGCCTCGCAACCCCAGATCCTGATAAATGTCAAGCTTGGCTGTTTCCCATACCATAATTCATATGGCGTCTTTGAAACTGCCTTGGATGGCACTCGGTTTAGTACCTTTGCAGCTATTTCCAGTGCAAAACCCCAAAAGGAGTAAAGAAGAGTAGCCTGACTCATCATAGAACGAACCATATCAAGTAACGTTCTATTTCTCCTCTCGGACACACCATTCCATTGCGGTGTTCCTGGTGGAGTGAGCTGTGAGATAATCCGACACTCCCTTAGATAGTCAGTAAATGCATGACTTAGGTATTCACCACTTCGATCAGAACGAAGTGCCTTGATATTTCGGCCTAGCTGATTTTGTACTTCATTTTTTGAACTCTTTGAACTTGTCAAAAGATTCACTTTTATGTCTCATTAAATAGACATACCCATATCTACTGAAATCATCAGGAAAGGTAATGAAGTACTGATAGCCACCTCTGGCATGTTTACTAAAAGGCCCACACACATCACTGTGTATAAGGTCAAGTAAACCTGAAGCCCTTTGACCTTTGTGAGGAAAAGGTGACTTCGTCATTTTACCCATTAAACAAGCTTTGCATGTATCAATCCCCTTGTAGGAGAAAGATCCCAGCAGTCCATTATCATGCAACCGCTTAATGCGTTTCTCGTTAATATGGCCCAAACGACTATGCCATAGCAAGGTGCTGTCATCAGCAAACTTGGCTTTCTTAATATCAACATTTTGTATAGAACTTTCCATGTCCAACATGAATAACCCATTATTAATTGAACCAGTTGCATAAACAATATTATCATATGACAAAACACACTTTGAAATATTGCATTCAAAGGAAAATCCCTTCCTGACAAGAGCAGGAATGGAGATAATATTTTTAGTTATACTGGGAACAAAGTAACAACTGTTTAGTTCCAATACAAGTCCAGATGGTAAAGAAATAAAGTAGTCTCCTACAGCAACAGCAGCAACCCGTGCCCCGTTTCCAACTCGTAGGTCCACCTCATGCTGTCCCACCTGCCTTCTTCTCTTGAGTTCCTGTACATTTGAACAAATGTGAACTCCACATGCAGTGTCCAACACCCATGATATAGAAGAAGAAAACATGACCTCAGTCACGAATATACCTGAGCCAGAAGCAAAGCTTCCCCTCTTATCTCCTTGGAGCGCTTTACAGTCCTTTTTCCAGTGACCCAGCTGGCCACAGTGGAAACACCTGTATTCCTTGGACCGCTTCACCTTTTGCTTCAGAGCCTTGCTGTAGCTCTTGACAGTGGCCTTGCCCTTCTTCCCCTTCTTCTTGTTCCTGGAAGGAACCATCAAGACAGAGGTTGAAGGCTTACCCTTCAGAGTTTCCTCAGTGGTCAAGAGCATATTCAGCAGCTCTGCCGGAGTACAATCGATTTTGTTCATATTAAAATTAATAATGAACGCGTCGAATGAAGGCGGGAGAGACTGCAGAATAATATCCACAGCAAGCTCCTGGTTGATGGTATGCCCCAGTTTCTCTAGAGCCTCCTTGTGCCCAATCATCTTGAGCACGTGAGCTCCCACTGGGCTCCCTTCAGCCAGTTTGCTCTGAAAGAAGAGCTTTGTCAAATTGTAGCGCTCAGTCCTTGCCTGTGCAGCATACAGCATCTTGAGGTTTGTGATCATGTCTATAGCCGACATGTCCTCATGCTGACGCTGCAGCGGTGGCATCATAGACGCTAGCATCAGGCAAGCGACATCAATGCTATCATTGACGTGCTTTTCATAGGCTTCCCGAACCGCCCTTGCGGCGTTCGGAGCGGGCTGCGGCGGTATCGCCGTCTCGAGGACATACAGTTTCCTCTCTGCCTTAAGAACAATCTTAAGGTGTCCAAACCAGTCAGAGAAGTTCGGCCCAGCAAACTTCTCCCTTTCCAGTAGGGATCGCACATTGAAGTTCATGGTGTTCGTTGCTGCAGGTATCTACAACAATGCAAGAACAGCAAGGTCAGTATCAATGTATAAGAATCAATCAAGACTTAAGAAAGATTCTTTTTCTCACTATTTTATCAGGCGTGAAAAATCCAGCAAAACAGCCCGAAAGAGTAGAACTCTTTTAGTGAGATGGGATCCAGATTTCATACTTGGTCTCCGCGTCCCGCTCAGGCGAGATAAGATGCACAGAGAGTACAAGCACTAGTTTCTGGTAGGCAGTCCCTGCCGATCGCCAACCCGTGCGATTCCCCTTCATCCGGGCAGTCCAGCAGACTGTGCCAACTGAGTTGGTACAACACAATCTCTGACCCCACAGATGGCTGCCTCCATGTGCTACCATATGCGCCACATATGTAGCCTACATGGTCAAGCTGACCCGACCTACTCCCTGGACCACCACGTGCTATGCTGAGCAACGAGAAGGGATAAATCCCTACTCTGTAACACGCAGGTGTAATCCCGCACCGTCTGAAGATAGATGGACGTGCCCACTGAGTGGGTACAACACGGCTCCAACGATAATCAGAACAGTGAGGTTTCGCGTCGGAAGGCTTACGAGCTTGATATTTAAGCGTTGGATTTTAACGGTCTTTTATCTTCTTGCCTATCATGCAATTCCTATGGTGATAGCAGAAGATAATTTAATCATGCAATTCTAATATTAAGCAATAAAAGAAAGCATGTATCTTATGTGGTAAAAGCCCATAGGCCTAGAAGACCTTAACCTAACTTAAGTCTTCATTTGCTCTTCATGGGTCTTTTGCTGCTCATCTGGCCCAAACCTGGGCCCAAGCGCCAATTACAGCACAGGTGCGCCCACCAGGGAAAATGCGCCTGGTCCTAGGGTCGAACCCTAGACCTCCCACCTGGTCCAGCCACTTGCTGCATGCGCCTCTGCCAAGTGTGCACTGTGCTCTTGTCTAATTAAATTACAAATTTAACTATCTAGACAAGAGTGACACGCAGGTCACTTACATTTATAAATTAAAACACAGTGATGCGCAGATCACAATAATTAATTTACAATTTTAATACAGGCACGCAGGCCCCAACACAGCACACAATTAATATGGGCAGCCACATAAGACTAAATAGACAAACATATGCATCAATCAAGAACCACGTGATCCATAAAAATTAAAATTTTCGAAAACCCCATAGGATCAATTTTAATTTTTCCTTATTTCCCCTACAACCTTACAACGGTCCATTACTAGGGATCCACTCATCCAACCTAGTCAGATCCACTGCCCTTGCATGCACCAAGTCCTAACTGACTTGCGTCGACCATAAGGTCAACTATGCATGCGCCAGGGCTGAACAACCACACTGAGGTCTGGCAAACGGGCGTGACCCCGGGCCTAACTCAGGTGCGTTCATTAATCGTCACAATCAGACATCGCTACACACCTGTCTGCAGTCGACCTATAGCCACCATAGGCTTGCGCCAAGGTGCTATCTGATCGACCCATTCAGGTTGTCAGATGATCTGATCAGACATTCTGGATCTAACCTAGGGGGTGACTTCAACCCTAATAACCCGTCTAAGGGTTTACAGTAGGCGGCTTAGATCTAAGGTGATACGCGCAAGAGATATAAGTTTTTGATAAAAACTCTAAAGCAAGCGCCAAGGCATCATACATGCGTAACACATAAACATACATCAAAGACCTTAAGCTAGCATGTAGTTTACCGCATGTTATTAGATCTATTCATAGGATGCGCAAACATGGATCACAAAGAAGCAATCATAACAAACATACATCATAACTTGCCTCTGATACCAAATGAAAGTACCCCATAACATGGGGGGTCCCCTTCTAGGGGGAGCGCAAACCCTAATACCATGCACTTTAAAACTTTGCATGAGCGGAAGTAGGGTTAAGGATCGCATGTATGATTGAATGATCAACTTAAAACTATGATTGAATGAAAGATGCGATTCATACCAATGCCATTTGAAGATGACGCCTTGGATCTAAGAGAGCAACGAAGATCTCCTCCTTAGGACGCGCACACAAGATGAGGAAGCGCTTACTATCTTGGTGCTCCTTGTGCTAGCAAGGCTCCAAGAGTGTCTTTGATCGATTGCAAAGGGAAAGGAGAGATTTCTTCTTGGCGTTTTTCTCTTGTCGCCTTGGACTTTCTCCACACGAGAATGCCACTTCCAAGCCAACCCCAAGAGGCGAGAAATGCGTGAAGAGACCAAAGAGGAGCGACGTGAGATCATGGCAACGTTCGAGAGGTGCTATCCAAAAATAGCATGCCACATCTCTACGTGCGATCTTAGGATTCACCCCAATCGCAAATGCCACATCAGCATTGAACCATGCGCTCATTCAAGAGCTGGTTCAAAGCGATTTGGTCCGCTAACCAAATAAACCAAGAAATAAGTGCAGATCAAAATAAACCCTAAGGCTCTCAATCTGACCGTCAATCTCTCAATGCTTCTGATCTAACTGATCTAGCATTCATTCTCTCGATCGAAGCTTACCGATCTCAAGCCCTAATCAATCAAACATGATCAGACCAGATCTCACTCACAATCAGAGATTTAATCCCATTAAACTGAACCCAAACAATTCAGTCCACACGATCTGACTTAAGTAAGCCATATCATCAAATTGTGCGACCCTGAGGGTTTCCTTTAAATGTCGGTAACGATAACTCACGTTATCACGACCAGTGAGGGGTATCTAGCAACACATCACTGTCTCCCGATCTAAAGGAAAGAGTCTTCCAAGACTTCACCCAAAAACAGCACAAGTGTGAATCAATTCACAAAGCATACATATTTCCTTTGCCACTGGATGTTCTTATTGGACAAGCCTGTCAAGCTTGTAGCTCCAATATGATGAGCATGATTAGATCAGATGAACACTGTCACCTGGGTATGGCCATACACTCTCTCAATCATCTCATCCAGGGGGCCCCTTTAGAACATCACACTCCTTCAATAAGGAGACGGCAATCCTATGTCTATCACTAGTGCTCTAACCTGACTCAAGCTCACCATCCAAGATAGTCTATAATCATTATGTTTCAAATGATATTGAACTACCTCAAAACAATGACAATCATCATTTAGAAAACACAAGTGATCTCAAGTCAGAGGAAATGTGCCACTTGTCATATCCAAGGAATATTCACATTGTGACAAACAATTGAACATCCTCGTAGGGTCTGTCCAGTACATCCAATGTACCCATGAGTCTACATCTTATTCCATGCTCGAAGCATCCTATAAGATTAGAACACATATTAGTCTTAACCATATCAAGGCTGTCTCATGTTCACCAAGATATATCGACTAAGGACATAATAGCTTGTCAGCCCAGCTGAACAGCTTTGAGACATTATTCAGAAGAACATATATTGCAGCAGACAATGTAGCTAACTGAATAACAACCATGCCTTTATAAACTTAAGAGTTTATTACATGATACAGATACATTCCCACAGGCCTCAAACATTAGCCTTAAGGGCATACCCCAACATGCCCTTCCAGAATTTCTCCAAGTACGCAAGAACAATTCTTCGGGGAAGAATTTTTTTCACCCGGGGAGAACTGATGGAGGCAGCAATCACAAGCCACAAAGGTACAAGTGGAGTTTACGAGTACCCTAGTTAAAGACTTGGAAGTTCGCAAATAAGCTAGCAAGCTCACTTCTAAAGCTAGCTCAATAATTGGAAATGGACTACTTCAACTAACGTACAATAGAAGACATCCTCAGCAAATTGGTGCCAGTGCGAGCATCAAATCTCCAGCAACCTGCTAATGGAAACAAGGCATATTCCCAGCCAGCCAATTGCAT
Organism: Costus lasius; assembly: GCA_027563935.2. Classification (NCBI taxonomy): domain Eukaryota; kingdom Viridiplantae; phylum Streptophyta; class Magnoliopsida; order Zingiberales; family Costaceae; genus Costus; species Costus lasius. The sequence goes on from CM050454.1 coordinate 28,171,808, forward strand.
ATTTCGTCAATGGCCAGCCAAGCGCATGCTCATCGCAGCAAATAAGGAAGCCTCAACGTCTCCACCTTCATCTTAATCTTCAACGACCACCACAAAGCAAATCTTCAACGGGTCTCTACTGCTCAAGATGGAAAGGGCAATGTTCGGCAGCAACGTCTCTATCTTCTCACTATATGTATCTCTTTCACGCATCATTGTAACACGGAGAATTGAATTATTGAATCGAATGATGTAGTTTTAGTATTCTTCCTCTTCTATCAGATGCTCTCCTTCCTCTTCTTCTTCTAGGGCCGAGCCCTTCCTCCCCTCTTCTTCTCTAATCCTTTTTCTCCCGAAACCAAAATCTCCAAGTCACGACAGTTCCCCAGATTTTCAAAATTTCTTGTGATTCCCGCCGGCGATCCAGCCGTTAGATCCTCACAAGACTTCAGCCACCACTCTTCCATCACATGAAGAACCTTCAGCCGATGGCATCCACCCATCCCTTGCTCCGATCGCCAGAATCAAAACACCAACTTCAATGCCCTGCTCGCGACCTAGTTCCACCCTTCTGCATCGTGCTCCTCCGACAGGCTGCCAATCGACCCCAAACTCCGGCCACGTCTTCTCCTCTACGATAAGAACCTCCAGTTGAAGCAGGTTTTTTGTTCATCCACCACCCGACGAATGGCGACCACAAACGCCCTGATCCACTCGTGAATCCCTGTTGTGATTGAAACCGGGTAGCGTCTATGCTGCATAGCTCGATTCCGTCCACCACCACCAATCGGTGCTCCGCCGTCGTCAACACCATCTCATCCTTCATTTGTCTCCAACGCGGCCCTCGAGCGTTCCATGCCCCACCGTCGTTGATTGGCGCCAGCCGCGCTTACCTGCTTCATTAACTCTATTTCCTGCTGCTTATCTCCTGTTTGCTCATAAAACATATCTGACTAAGCTTATTGTCGCAGGGTTTCAATATGCTCGGACAATCCTCTACATCTGATCCTTGAGGCTAATAGCAAGACCAGATCTTCCTCCATCATGCGGATCAGTTGGGACAAATGCAAATCGAACAGTTCAACCGGCGAGACGCACCATCTTTTGATAACTAAATAATTTATGTACTTGCTTCTAAAACTAATCTGATTAGTGTCTTTCTTGCAGGAATTTCACATGCTTGGTTGTATTACAACCTCTGATCTTTGACAGAACTTAGAAGAGCATGTTTTATTCTATATCTTAGACCTGTCGGTTCCACTGAAGTGTCGACAGAACATTCTATAAGACACCTCAACTTTTGAAGAATAATACATCTCCACACGCCTTTATTATCTGATCTGATTAGCTGTTTTATTGCAGTTGTTTCAATTGCCTGACAGTTCTTAACGCTCTAAGTTTTTTATGACTCAAAAGAACTATTTTCGTACTACATCTTGGTTTTGTCAGCATGAATTTTTGATTTATGGATTTTCCTACAACATATAGCTACTTTTGTAAATGATTAGAGTTACCCTGGAATCCTGATAGCTATTTTCTGGATGCTTTCATGAATATAATGTTTTTCTAAAAAATACAAAAATAAATAATTGAAATTTTTTAGTTGCATTTTCACGTGCTTCTGTCCTACATCAACTTGCGCCAACCTTGAAGGAAGGATGCACCTAAGAGGCTGGAGGAGGAGAGGAAGCCACCAAGGTCTCCTTCAACTTGCGCCTGTAACATCCCACATTCTTAACCCCAAACAAATGGCACAATTCACAAATGATACAGGATGTTTCATATAAGATCGATCATATGCTAGGTAAAACCGAGTTCAAGAAAACACGATCTGAAAAATTTCCATAAATCCATACACACAAATTCACAAAACTCAAATTTCATAAGGGTACCTGCCACCACGCAATCCTTGCACTAGACATATGCAAGGCAATAGTTATATCAAAACCGATTCAAATTCATAAAATCCATAAAGGTACCTGCCACCAGGCAATACTTGCACTAGACATATGCAAGTTACAGGGTATATCAAAACCGATTGCACAGAATATACAACAAGCCGAAATTCAAAACAAAACCACAAAATCGATTTTATAAACTCATACCAAACACCGAAACCAGGCTGAAGCCCGCGGTGACACAAAAATCAAACTCATAAGACTGCCATAACTGGCAACATACTTCACATAGTTTACATAGTCTCATGATTCACATAGTTCATATAGTTTATGTTAAGGCCACAACCGGCCCCAAGAATTAAGCATAAAAATTCTTAAAACAGCAAACAGCATAATTATCCACGCCAATGCACTCAAGACATGCGCCCCTGCTCTATGCCTGAAAATAGTGAGGGGTGAGCTACACAGCCCAGTGAGTGGATAGTCTAAATCGACCATCCATAACATACATTCAAAAATATAGGCAGATTATTTTTAAAAATATTTAACAGAACATTATGTCAACATATAACAAAATAAAGAAACAGAAGTCATATAGACAGTTAAATGTACACACTAGCATATAACAAATTCAGGTTCTAGAGTTTTACTCTAACCCAATTAAACACATATATTCTAAACCAACTAAACACACCATACTTAATTAACCTAGTTGTCCAGCATATTCAGTAGTGACCAATATGGTCTAACCCGGCTTGGCCAAAGCACTGGGAGCTGCAAAATCTCGTGCAACACATAAACATGGATAGTGAGTAGAATCAAGAGGTGGCCCCCGCCAGGTCACGACGTGGCACTTTGCTCTCTCACCCCATAACACATCGATGGATTGTGTGTAGATTCAAGAGGTGGCCCCCGTCAGGTCATGACGTGGCACTTTGCTCTACGACACCCAACATCACAAAATGAGAGTGATGACATCAAGAGGTGGCCCCTGTCTGATCAAGACATGGCACTTTGCGTCTTATATCACCCCATCACATAAAAGAGTAATGACATCAAGAGGTGGCCCCTGTCTGATCAAGACATGGCACTTTGCGTCTTATATCACCCCATCACATAAAAGAGTAATGACATCAAGAGGTGGCCCCTGTCCGACCAAGACATGGCACTTTGCGTCAAAACCCGTTCTCCCAAAAGGTTCCTACTGGACAACAGACATATCTTATTTCATATTTCACAAAGGTGGACTCCTAAGTGTCAACTAGACTCTAGGATAGTCATCACAAAAATCATATCGGGCAGGCTGAACATCAACCCCCATCACAAAAATCATAATAGGCAGGCCAAACATCAGCCCCCTCACATATCAAATACAGGGCTGAAATTCAAACCCTTCACATATCACATAAGGACTATCCTATGAGTACACTGTTACACTTAGCCATAGTCCTAACCAACACATAACACATAATATTCAAAATTCTCATAATCACATAATTTTCAAAAATCTCATAACCACATAATGTTCACAATTTACATAACAACATAATATTCCAAAAATCACATAAACACCTAATATTTAAAACTCACATAATTACATAATATTAACAATCATATAATGTAGTGTGGTCCTTAGGTTTCATGCTGATTAGTTCAGTCAAACCTTACTAGGTTATCATCCAAATTTCTCAAACAATTTCTCAATAATGCAGTTAACAAGCATCCATAAAAATTAACATAAAACTAAAACATGTAGTCATACAAACTATCCATAAAATTAACAAAAATTAAAACATGTATTCATACCAACTATTTTACAAATCTCTACATATAAACCACGGTTAACATAACATACTATCTATTAAATTTTACACCTTGAATTAACATGAATTTCATGCTCAAACCATTGGTCTAAAACTTCCGAATTTCTATAATTTAATACCTTAAATTTCATATTACCAACTTTCGGATTTCATAAAGAAAATCATCAAAATTTCGGTTTTCATGCATATTATCAAGAATTTGGTCTTCATAAATAATATCAAGATTTCGGATTATCATGAATAATTATCAAAGATTCGGTTCACATGAAGAAACATCTTGAATTTGGTTTACATGAAAAATACATCTTGAGTTTCGGTTTTAACATGATAAAAATTCCAATAATTCAATTGTATCAAGTCACAAACACAACCAAACTAATAGATCAAATAAGACATTCCACTCACCTCTTAACCGAGAACACAAGGTGAAAAACTCTCCAAAATAATTCGTCTAAGGCTTGAAGTTCTACCAAGAATCGCCACCAAAGGAAGGAAACACCTCCAACACCAAAGACTCCAAGAAAGAAGGAAGATATTTCACCTCTAAGCCTCCAAGAATCGCCTAAGTTCTTCAAGAAGTCGCCAAGTTCTTCAAGCCGTCGCCCAAGGTTTCTTTCAAGCCAAAAAATCGCCAACACTCTACCCTAACCGAAATTACCTACTTAAATTTCGGTTTTTAACTCTTAACCCATTAACCCATTAATTCAATTCGGGTTTAATCCATTTAATTAATAATTTGAATTTTTAAAACCCAATTAGTTTAAACCCATTAATTCAACCATTAACTTAACGAAACTCCAATAAGGTCTAATTAACATCCAATAAGGGTTTAATTAACCAATAGGGTCTAATTAATTAACTTACAAGCTCTAATTAATTAACTTACAATTACAACCCATAAATCCTAATTAATTTATCATGAACAGCCAATAATAATTTATCATAAATTAACAGCCAATAATCAAACAAATAATCCCTAATTAATTTACAATAAATTAACAACCAAAAATCTCTAGTTAAATAACTATTAACAACCAATACATAGAAAAATATCACAGTCAATAATTTTATTTAATTCAAAAATAATGCTTACCAGGACTTAAGATCCTTGGATCTTACATCCCTCCCTCCTTATAAAGCTTTAGTCCTCTAAAGCTCAGCATCCATATCATCAAAGAGGTAAGCATAAAATTTCCTCATATCAGCTTCAGTCTCCCAAGTCGCCTCCTCAACAGCCTGATTTCCCCAGATAACCTTTACCAAAGGTATAGTCTTGTTTCTCAGGACTTTATCTTTTCTATCCACAATCCGGAGAGGTCTTTCCTCAAAAGTCAAATCACTCTGAATCTGAAGAGGTTCCAACTCCAACACATGTGATGGATCAGGATGATATTTCCTCAAAGTAGAGACATGGAATACATTATGCACATGATCCATAGCAGGAGGTAAAGCCAATCGGTAATCCACTGGACCAACTCTCTCAATAATATCAAAAGGGCCTACAAACCTAGGGCTCAACTTGCCCTTTTTGCCAAACCTCATAACACCCTTAGTAGGTGACACCTTCAAGAACACATGATCCCCTACCATAAACTCCAAGGAACGACGACGGTCATCAGCATAACTCTTCTGTCTGTCCCGAGCAATTTTCAGTTTATCCTGGATCTCTCTGACCTTATCAGTAGTCTCCTGTACTGCATCAGATCTCAAAATCATTCTGTCACCAGTTTCCTCCCAACACAAGGGAGTCCTACACCTTCTCCCATACAAAGCCTCATAAGGAGCCATCTGAATACTGGAGTGGAAGCTATTATTATAAGTAAACTCTATCAAAGATAGATCCCGGTTCCACTCAGAACTCCAATCAACCACATAGGCTCTCAACAGATCTTCTAGAGTTTGTATAGTACGCTCCGTTTGGCCATCAGACTGAGGATGATATGCTGTACTAAAACTCAACTTAGTACCCAAACCCTCCTGTAAACTCTTCCAAAATCTGGACAAAAACCGAGAGTCCCTATCAGACACAATATCAACAGGCACTCCATGCAGTCTGACTATCTCATCAATGTACAATCTGGCCAGCCTCTCTAAAGGATAAGTCATCTTGATCGGGAGAAAATGGGCTGATTTAGTGAGTCTATCAACGATCACCCAAATAGCATCATGACCCAATCTGGTTCTAGGCAAACCACACACAAAATCCATGCTGATACATTCCCACTTCCACTCAGGAATAGGAAGAGGCTGCAACAAACCACCAGGCTTCTGGTGTTCAGCCTTCACAGTCTGACAGGTTAAACACCTAGAGACAAAATCAAACACTTCTTTCTTCATACCCGGCCACCAAAAACTTTTCTTGAGGTCCTGATACATCTTAGTCACACCAGGATGTAGAGAATATTTGGAGTTATGGCTGTCCTCCAATATTTCTTTCCTCAAGCTTGGTTCCTCAGGGACACATACCCTTCCACGAAACCGAAGAATACCATCATCAGACAGGCTAATATCCTGAACTGCGCCATCAACCAGACTATCCCTGATCTGAACTAATTTCGGATCCACAGACTGCTGATCTCTGATCTTCTGCAACAAAGCAGACTGTACTCTGAGAAAAGCCACATAACCAGACTGAACTTTAGGAGAAACACTGATCCTGAGATCGCTGAACTCCTGCAGTAACCGCCACTCACTGACTCGTAAAGCAGCTACTGAAGTAACTGGATGTCTGCTCAGTGCATCCGCCACTACATTGGCCTTTCCAGCCTGATACTGAATAGAGAAGTCATAATCTTTGATCAACTCCATCCATCTTCTCTGTCTCATGTTCAACTCCTTCTGAGTGAAGATATACTTGAGACTCTGGTGATCAGTGAACAGATCGAACTCCTGACCCAGTAAATAGTGACGCCATATCTTCAGAGCAAAGACTACGGCCGCCAACTCTAAATCATGAGTAGGGTAGTTCAATTCATACTCCTTCAGTTGTCTCGAAGCATAGGCTACTACAGAACCCTTCTGCATCAAGACACAACCCAACCCTTTGCCAGAAGCATCCGTATATACAGTAAACCTTTCCCCATCACTAGGAATAATGAGGATCGGTGTACTAGTCAACCTTCTCTTCAGCTCTTGAAAGCTCTCTTCACACTTATCATCCCAAATAAACTTGGCCTCCTTTCTGGTTAATTTAGTTAAAGGACCCGCCAACTTGGAGAATCCCTCAACAAATCTCCGGTAGTAACCTGCTAAACCCAGGAAACTTCTGATCTCAGTAGCACTAGTCGGTCTTCCCCAATTGAGAATGGCTTGCACTTTAACTGGATCCACAGACACCCCCTGACCAGAAATCACATGTCCCAAGAAGCTAATTTTCTCTAGCCAGAACTCACACTTACTAGCCTTGGCATATAATCGGTTCTTCCTCAAGATCTCCAATACTCTGCGCAAATCACTGACATGATCTGAGGTAGTCTGAGAGTACACCAATATATCGTCTATAAAGACCACCACACAAGAGTCAAGCAACTCATGGAATACCCTGTTCATCAAATCCATGAAGACAGCAGGTGCATTTGTCAGTCCAAAAGGCATAACTAAAAATTCGAAATGCCCATACCTGGTCCTGAAAGCAGTCTTAAATATATCCTCATCCTTGACTCTAAGCTGATAATATCCTGATCTCAGATCAATCTTAGAGAACACTGTCGCTCCCTGTAATTGATCAAATAGATCATCAATTCTGGGAAGAGGATACTTATTCTTGATAGTCACTTGGTTCAGTTGCCTGTAGTCTATACACATCCTCAGGGTTCCATCTTTCTTCTTCACAAATAACACTGGCGCTCCCCAGGGAGAAGCACTAGGCCGAATATACCCTTTCTCTAGCAATTCCTCCAGTTGTTTCTTAAGCTCGGCCAACTCTGAAGTAGCCATACGATAAGGAGCTCTGGAGATAGGTGCCGTACCTGGCGCCAACTCAATACCAAACTCCACTTCTCTAATTGGTGGTAAGCCTGAAAATTCTTCAGAGAACACATCAGGAAATTCTTTCACCACCGCCATCTGAGTCAAATCAGAAGTAGAATCATCCTGCACCTTAACATGCGCAAGATAACCCTTGCATCCACTAGCCAGTAATTTCCTGGCCTGCAGGAAAGATATCACATGCGGTCCTTGGTCTGACACTAGACCTCTCACAAAAAGTCGATTCCCATCTAACAAATTCAAAGTGATTACTTTCTCAAAGCAATCCACAGAGGCATGATGGGAAGACAACCAATCCATTCCTAAGATGATATCATAATCTTGCATGTCTAAGAGGATTAGATCTACCAGAAACTCATAACCCTCTACAAGTACCACACAGTCAGCACACACAGTGTCTGTAGATAACGATTTTCCTAAGGGAGTACTCACAGACACAGCATAATTCATCACCTTAGGTAACACAGGTAAACATGCAGCAAACTTAACAGATACAAAAGCTAAATTTGCACCAGGGTCAAATAATATGCGGGCTAACTGATCAAATACGAATAAAGTACCTTCCACGACGGATCGGGAAGCTCGTGTATCCTTCTCAGCCACAGCATACACTCTAGTCTGGACTGTAGGCTTATCTGCGCCTCTAGGTTGCATCTCAGGTTCTCTGCAGTCCTTAGCCATGTGCCCTGGTTTCTTACACCTGAAGCATACACCATTCTTCCTATGGCAGTCTTTCACTAGATGTCCCTTGAGCCCACAATGACTACAAGTGATACCGTTTCTTGCATCCCTGGCATCCCTGAACTGCTGCGGTGCATCCCTGGACTGCTGCGGTGCCTTGTAGGAGTAAGGCTTATACCTGCTCTTCTTATAATCTTTATGCCTAGGGTACTTCTTACCCTTGCCGCCACTGCCATGCTGAGGAACCGCCGCCTCAGCTGCAGGAACTACTGTCACAGCAACATGAGAACTCCTCTCAGATATATACCTCTCAATGGTGCGCGCTCGCCCAACAGTTTCAACATAGGTCTCCAAGTGTTGAGCACCAACCTGCTCTCTAATGTCCCATCTGAGACCTCTGAGAAACTTGGTAGCTCTCCTCTTTTCAGTGTTTATCAGGTGAGGAGCATACTTTCCCAATTTCGTGAACTGTAATTCATACTGGTCCACTGTCATATCACCCTGCTCCAGATGAATAAATTCCACCTCTCGGTCCTCAACCAAGCTATCTGGGAAGTACTTCTCGTTAAATCGAGACAAGAAGTAAGGCCAATCTACAGTCTCATGTCTTTCTTCGGCAAGTCTCACTACGCCCTTCCACCACTCATCTGCGTCAGCACGCATCATATAGGTGGCCAGACATAACTTATCCTCATCTGAGCAGCGCATGACTTGGAAAATCTTTTCCAAGCACAACTGCCAGTTCTCTGCATTACTGGATTCTGAGCCCTCATAAAAAGAGCTGGGACCCAGTTTCTGGAATTCACTCACAAGTGAAGCATAGCGCCTGTGAGCGCCCTCCTGAGAGTCATCCCCCACCGCTCGAGTAGTAGTCTGGGGTCTCTCTCGAGTCAGCTGCTGCAAAAGCTGCTGTTGTGCTTCTTGGTGCTGAGTCTGCTGCTGCTGCAGCATCTGAGCTTGCCTCTCTATCATAGCACCTTGTTGCTGAACCATGCCAGTCAGAGCCTCAATAGTTCTCGTGAGGTTCGGGGTCTGCTCGCCCTCATCACTAGCATTTCCTCTGGTTCGCACCATCTTAAATGTCTACACACGCATATCATAGTCACACACATATCATAGTCAGGAAAACAATCATAAACCTATTAGGTGTCTAGCAATACACAAACATGTTTTCCCCCAAACTAAGTTTTAGCTAGCCAACTCCTCTGATACCATTCTGTAACATCCCACATTCTTAACCCCAAACAAATGGCACAATTCACAAATGATACAGGATGTTTCATATAAGATCGATCATATGCTAGGTAAAACCGAGTTCAAGAAAACACGATCTGAAAAATTTCCATAAATCCATACACACAAATTCACAAAACTCAAATCTCATAAGGGTACCTGCCACCACGCAATCCTTGCACTAGACATATGCAAGGCAATAGTTATATCAAAACCGATTCAAATTCATAAAATCCATAAAGGTACCTGCCACCAGGCAATACTTGCACTAGACATATGCAAGTTACAGGGTATATCAAAACCGATTGCACAGAATATACAACAAGCCGAAATTCAAAATAAAATCACAAAATCGATTTTATAAACTCATACCAAACACCGAAACCAGGCTGAAGCCCGCGGTGACACAAAAATCAAACTCATAAGACTGCCATAACTGGCAACATACTTCACATAGTTCACATAGTCTCATGATTCACATAGTTCCTATAGTTTATGTTAAGGCCACAACCGGCCCCAAGAATTAAGCATAAAAATTCTTAAAACAGCAAACAGCATAATTATCCACGCCAATGCACTCAAGACATGCGCCCCTGCTCTATGCCTGAAAATAGTGAGGGGTGAGCTACACAGCCCAGTGAGTGGATAGTCTAAATCGACCATCCATAACATACATTCAAAAATATAGGCAGATTATTTTTAAAAATATTTAACAGAACATTATGTCAACATATAACAAAATAAAGAAACAGAAGTCATATAGACAGTTAAATGTACACACTAGCATATAACAAATTCAGGTTCTAGAGTTTTACTCTAACCCAATTAAACACATATATTCTAAACCAACTAAACACACCATACTTAATTAACCTAGTTGTCCAGCATATTCAGTAGTGACCAATATGGTCTAACCCGGCTTGGCCAAAGCACTGGGAGCTGCAAAATCTCGTGCAACACATAAACATGGATAGTGAGTAGAATCAAGAGGTGGCCCCCGCCAGGTCACGACGTGGCACTTTGCTCTCTCACCCCATAACACATCGATGGATTGTGTGTAGATTCAAGAGGTGGCCCCCGTCAGGTCATGACGTGGCACTTTGCTCTACGACACCCAACATCACAAAATGAGAGTGATGACATCAAGAGGTGGCCCCTGTCTGATCAAGACATGGCACTTTGCGTCTTATATCACCCCATCACATAAAAGAGTAATGACATCAAGAGGTGGCCCCTGTCTGATCAAGACATGGCACTTTGCGTCTTATATCACCCCATCACATAAAAGAGTAATGACATCAAGAGGTGGCCCCTGTCCGACCAAGACATGGCACTTTGCGTCAAAACCCGTTCTCCCAAAAGGTTCCTACTGGACAACAGACATATCTTATTTCATATTTCACAAAGGTGGACTCCTAAGTGTCAACTAGACTCTAGGATAGTCATCACAAAAATCATATCGGGCAGGCTGAACATCAACCCCCATCACAAAAATCATAATAGGCAGGCCAAACATCAGCCCCCTCACATATCAAATACAGGGCTGAAATTCAAACCCTTCACATATCACATAAGGACTATCCTATGAGTACACTGTTACACTTAGCCATAGTCCTAACCAACACATAACACATAATATTCAAAATTCTCATAATCACATAATTTTCAAAAATCTCATAACCACATAATGTTCACAATTTACATAACAACATAATATTCCAAAAATCACATAAACACCTAATATTTAAAACTCACATAATTACATAATATTAACAATCATATAATGTAGTGTGGTCCTTAGGTTTCATGCTGATTAGTTCAGTCAAACCTTACTAGGTTATCATCCAAATTTCTCAAACAATTTCTCAATAATGCAGTTAACAAGCATCCATAAAAATTAACATAAAACTAAAACATGTAGTCATACAAACTATCCATAAAATTAACAAAAATTAAAACATGTATTCATACCAACTATTTTACAAATCTCTACATATAAACCACGGTTAACATAACATACTATCTATTAAATTTTACACCTTGAATTAACATGAATTTCATGCTCAAACCATTGGTCTAAAACTTCCGAATTTCTATAATTTAATACCTTAAATTTCATATTACCAACTTTCGGATTTCATAAAGAAAATCATCAAAATTTTGGTTTTCATGCATATTATCAAGAATTTGGTCTTCATAAATAATATCAAGATTTCGGATTATCATGAATAATTATCAAAGATTCGGTTCACATGAAGAAACATCTTGAATTTGGTTTACATGAAAAATACATCTTGAGTTTCGGTTTTAACATGATAAAAATTCCAATAATTCAATTGTATCAAGTCACAAACACAACCAAACTAATAGATCAAATAAGACATTCCACTCACCTCTTAACCGAGAACACAAGGTGAAAAACTCTCCAAAATAATTCGTCTAAGGCTTGAAGTTCTACCAAGAATCGCCACCAAAGGAAGGAAACACCTCCAACACCAAAGACTCCAAGAGAGAAGGAAGATATTTCACCTCTAAGCCTCCAAGAATCGCCTAAGTTCTTCAAGAAGTCGCCAAGTTCTTCAAGCCGTCGCCCAAGGTTTCTTTCAAGCCAAAAAATCGCCAACACTCTACCCTAACCGAAATTACCTACTTAAATTTCAGTTTTTAACTCTTAACCCATTAACCCATTAATTCAATTCGGGTTTAATCCATTTAATTAATAATTTGAATTTTTAAAACCCAATTAGTTTAAACCCATTAATTCAACCATTAACTTAACGAAAATCCAATAAGGTCTAATTAACATCCAATAAGGGTTTAATTAACCAATAGGGTCTAATTAATTAACTTACAAGCTCTAATTAATTAACTTACAATTACAACCCATAAATCCTAATTAATTTATCATGAACAGCCAATAATAATTTATCATAAATTAACAGCCAATAATCAAACAAATAATCCCTAATTAATTTACAATAAATTAACAACCAAAAATCTCTAGTTAAATAACTATTAACAACCAATACATAGAAAAATATCACAGTCAATAATTTTATTTAATTCAAAAATAATGCTTACCAGGACTTAAGATCCTTGGATCTTACAGCGCCAAGAAGAAGAAGGGAAGGAAGGTTTGCGGCTAGATGAAGAGAAGAAGGATGAGCCACTCTTGATGCTCTCGTCCTTGCCCTTGCTCATGCCAATGTTATATATCATTGCCAATAGCTCACGCATGCATCTTATTATATAGATGCAAGAGGCGGCAAGAGCAAGAGGTGAGGGTGGCGCAATGTTGTGATCCGCAAGTGCACGGATATTCGAAATAATAAAGAAAGATATCGAACCACAGAGACTTTATTGTTAAGTACCAAATAGATATTTTTTCACTAGCTAAGCAAGCCGAATATGATAGAAATAACTATGCAAAGAATATGCTGAAGAGATAATCATAGAGAGAAAACTGGGACTAGGGTTTCATCCACCTTAATTTCAATGACTAGACATAAAAGGTCATCAAACTAATCTTATCATGATAAAGACTTAATTTTTCTCATAAAGCAATCATCTCACTTTCGTGCAGACAATCATGTAGGGATCAATCCTCGCTTTCGCACAAGATCTATCCCAATGCTAAAGATAAGTAAATCATCAATCAAAGAACTCAAAGATCACTTTCGCGCATCCGAGTTCTAAGTTGTCTGTCTCTAATGGAATCTCAAGGATCACTTTCGTGCATCCGAGCCTTAACACTAGTTTTACTCATGGATCTCCAACGTTTCGATCATCACTTTCGTGCAAGATCTCCACATTTGATAATTAGACTCGATCTATAGATTCATGTTATTATCATGGCAATTAATCTACTATAATTGAACAAATTGGATCTAACCTAAGGAAGGGTTCCTAACATGCAATTGTAGGGTTCTGAATTCTCAAGCGATTACCTTTCAGTCAATAGTGAAAATTCTAAAAACATGATTAGTAACGTAGATCTATAGAGAGTCTAAGCACAAATATCACATGAGAAAAATTATCATGGCAAAATTATCATGACGAAAAAGAAGATTATCTAATCATTAAAAATCAAGGAGAACTACTTCCCCATGTCACAAAAGAGTATTAAGCTAGCATGGAAAAAGAAATACAATCAACCATAGTTTCAAGGTGGAAGAAATTGAAGAAGAAGAAGAAAACAACTTCACAACACGGCTATAATATAAATTACAGCCGTATTTTCTGTGATGAACAGTGCTGTCACCGCTGTTTCGTTGATTTCTCCTCCACCCGAACTCCTTTTGATCTGAAACTTCTATGGTGTTGTTGTAGTATAGTGGCGAGTATTCCCGCCTGTCACGTGGGTGACCCGGGTTCGATCCCCGGCAACGGCGCCAAGTCTTGAGGTGCCCTCTACGCCTCTCAGTGTGAGGCCAAACCCTAGACGCCTCTCTGTCGATTGCTCCCTCAATACTGGATACAAATTCCCCCTTTCACTTCGTGTGTGTTTTCCTCTTAAAGATGAGTGCGTAGAAACTTTCAGATCTCGATTTGGAGCTCTGGATCAAAAGTTATGGTCCGCGCAAGTTTCGGACCCGTAAAAATCACGTTTTTAAGTATAATTACGGTACCGTATAATATATTACGGTAGTGCCGTATTTTCTGGGTAACTTTCTGGTCAAAAATTGTTCAAAATATGGTACCATAAAATCGGATGAGTTCTCTGGTCTGAATTGTTTGGAAAATACGGCACCATGAAATAGTTTACGGTAGTGCCGTAATTTCGGCAAGTGTCTCTGTTCTGAAGCGCTCTAAATTACGGCAGTGTAATTTCTTACGGCGGTGCAGTAAAATTGTGAAAACCTTCTGTTTGGAAAACTCCCCAAATTATGGTAGGTGCTCTGATATTACGGTGGCATATGAAAATACGATACCATAATATAGATTACAGCCCTGCCGTATTTTGGTTTGTTGCTCTGTTTTGCTTGAAATTTGTCATGTGATCTCCTCTTGATGACGGTAACTCTTCTATGTCTTCGATTTTGCTTGAAAACGCCTCAAAATAGCGCCTTTTTACCTGAAAATCATAAAAAACCAAAATAGAAGTAGACTTTACAATATTTGATGAATTCAGCATAAAAACAAGTAAAAGATCCTCAATTTAGGATGAAAAGATATCTAAAATGATACAAAATATACTATATATTTTGGTGTCATCACGCAAGTTTCATGAAGACATGCAGCTAGGGTTAGGGTTTGGAGCAATTAGGGTTTAGGTTTTAGAAACTCTCCGAGAGATTTCCATAAACCCCTTGCAATCGCCCAAGACTTACCAAAGAAGTCTATCATGCCTTAGATGCATCAAGTCTTGCCATAGATGCAAGGTTTCCATCCAAGCACAAAGGGGGAGGCACCAATTCCTTCCAAATGAAGCAAATTGCACAACTTATCCCCATTGAGCCCCTAGGCCCCAATGGGATAAGATTTTTCCCTATTATACCCTTTTAGCCCATTGTTGCATCATGACAACATATTATTGGGCCTCATTCGATAATGAGCTAGCCCAAACTTCATTACATGCGTTGATTTAGTAATTGGATCAAATCCAATGCAACCCTAATCCAAATGTGACCAACCATGGTCAAATTCGGATCAACCTGCAAAAAATAAAGTTTGGCTCCAATAACTCTCTTCCATCTCATCAGACCCATTGGTGCTGATGGAATCTCCCAAATAGATCCGAGTTATCCAATAACTCGATCATAAGGCTTCCTGATCAATACGAGAACTCAAGTATCAAGGTGTGCGACCCTGTAGGTTCCTCTGACGTTGGCAGTGCTGACCTAAGGTCACCACAAGCAGTGAGTGGCACCTAGCAGTGCATCGCTACTACCCAAGTCATTGGAATGAATATCGACATCGACATCCCCATCATCGCAACTAGGTATAGATGCATTATTGTCCCTTTGCCAAACTGATATCCGATTGGACAAGTGTGTCATCAATTATTTTCACCCAATCACATTGTCATGACAAAATCAGGTTGTCACCTGGGTATGGCCATACACTTTCAGTCATAGAACCATAGAGGAGCTCCATGGATATCAAGCTTCCCTTATGAAGGGGCAAATCCTCTGTTTGTCCATTGACCTTCTTATATGGGTCGTGACATGCTCAATGACAACCAATATTACCTCCCAACTATGGCGAGGTGTTAGGTTGTATCAAAGCATGTCCCTAACCATATAGGATGGTCAAATACCTCAAGTCAAGGGATCAATGCATGTCCTGTCACTTGTGAGGATAACTCATGACACAAAGTCAGTACCTCACAGTGGGTCAGTCCACTATATCCTCCACTGATATACTCATATTTCTGCGTTAGCACCTCGTGCCTAACCAGCCCATATACCAGTCTCACAAGTACCAGAGCTATCCCATATCCACCCAGGTACATCGACTGGGGACAACCATTTGAGCGCAGATCCGATCTGTCTCCAGGGACATTATAATGTAAGTACATAATCGCAGATGTAAACAAACAATGATAGTGACAATGCAGAATGATATAAATATCAGAGTCAAGTAGTACAAAGATGGACCAAAACTAGGTCTCAGGACATATACACTAACACATACAAAAAAGTTGCTTGATGAGCTTTGATTGTATAAGAAAGTAATTGATTATTTGGTTAGGGGCATCTCATCCTTCCTTGAAATATTCCCACTCCTCTGGCATTGGTCGCATGTCATAACAAACCCTCTTGAGTCTCTGAATAGGGTCGGCCAGTAGAAGCCTGATTGTAGTACCTTGTGCGCGGTCTTTGAAGCACCGTAATGTCCTCCATACAGAGATGTGTGATAGTGGGAAAGTACCTCTGAGTGTTCCTCTTCCGGTAAGCATCTCCTGTAAATGGAGTCGGCCCCCCTTTTGAACAACAATGGCGCCTCCCAATAATATTATCGCGTGTCATGTAGAAATTTCCTCCTTTGTTGGAAAGTGAGATCATGAGGGATAACTCCAGCAGCTAAGTAGTTTATAATGTCTACAAACTAAGGGACATCGTGTGAAAGAACTACCATCAACCTCTCATATGGGAAGAGTTCGTTGATGTCGCCTTGTGCTTCCATGTCGTTCTCGTGTGTAAGGCGAGAGAGGTGATCAACTACCAAATTGTTGGCTCCTCTTTTACCTTTTATCTCAAAGTCAAACTCTTGCAATAGAAGAACCCATCGGATGAGCCTCGGTTTAGCATCCTTTTTAGCCATCAAGAACTTTGTAGCTGCATGGTTAGAATATACAATGACTTTAGAGTTGATCAAATAAGATCTAAATTTATCGAATGCAAAGACAATGGAAAGAAGCTCCTTCTCTATAGTGGCATAATTGATCTGAGCTTCATCCAGGGTGCGGCTAGCATAGTATATGACATGAAGTTTCTTGTCCTCCCGTTGTCCTATAATGGCTCCAATGGAATAGTCACTTGCATCGCACATGAGCTCGAAAGGTAGAGACCAATCTGGCGGTTGCATGATTGGGGCGGTGATTAGAGCTTCCTTCAACTTCTCAAAAGCTATCATGCAATCCTGATCAAATAAAAAATCAGCATCCTTACAAAGTAAAAGAGTCAGGGGTCTAGCAAGTTTGGAAAAATCCTTTATGAAATGACTGTAGAATCCTACATGTCCCAAGGATCCTCTTATCTCCTTGACATTAGTGGGCGGCTTCATCTTCTCTATTACTTCCACCTTTGCTCTGTCTACCTCTATGCCTCTCTCTGAAATCAAATGTCCTAAGACTATCCCTTCACGCACCATAAAATGGCATTTCTCCCAATTTAAAACGAGATTAACTTCCTCACATCTCTGCAAGACTTTTGAAGGGTTAGATAAACAATCCTCAAAGGAACTCCCATAGACTGAAAAGTCATCCATAAATATATCCATGAAAACCTCATTAAAATCGGAAAAAATAACCATCATACAACGTTGAAAAGTAGCCGGAGCATTACAAAGACCAAATGACATTCTCTTATAGGCAAAAGTTCCATAAGGACAAGTGAAAGTAGTCTTCTCTTGGTTCTCAGGGTGTATGGGAATCTGTAAAAATCCAGAGTAGCCATCAAGAAAGCAAAAGTAAGGTTTATGTGCGAGACGCTCCAACATTTGATCAATGAATGGTAGGGGAAAATGGTCTTTCCTTGTTGCCTTGTTGAGTTTTCGATAATCTATGCACATCCTCCATCCTGTCACAGTCCTCATTGGCACTAAATCATTAGCATCACTCTTAACGACAGTGAAACCTCCCTTCTTAGGGACTACATGTATAGGACTAACCATGGACTATCAGAAATAGGGTAAATAACACCTACATCTAACAACTTCAAAATTTCAGCCTTTACCACTTCCTTTAAATTAGGATTTAACCTCTGTTGAAATTCTATAGTAGGCTTGCTATCAAGTTCCAAATGAATTATATACATACAGATTGCAGGATTAATCCCTTTTATGTCATCAAAAGAATACCCAATAACTTTTCTATGTAATCTAAGTTCATCACGTAAAAGTCTCACTTGTTCATCATTCAAACCAGAATTAATAATAACCGGGAAAGTGGAATTGTCACCAAGAAATTCATACCTCAAACCAGTTGGTAATGACTTCAACTTGGACTTTTTCTCTTCTTGAGCTATTAATAACATTTCAAGATTCAAATAATGAGAGTCCACTATATAACACAATCCACACCCCCATCCTCTTTTTCTTTTTCTGAAGTATCATCTTCCTCACACTTAATAGATAAGCAGCAGCAATCAATTTTATCAACATCTTGTGTACCCCCCAATTTCAATTCTTCATCAATAAAAGCATCTATACTACAACATCCTGAGAGAGAGGGATTCTTGAGTGTGGAGGCAAGGTCGAACTCGATTGCTTCTTCTCCAACATTTAATGCTAATCTTCCTTTCTTCACATCAATGACCGCTCCTGCTGTAGCTAAGAATGGCCTTCCAAGAATCAATGGCAACTTGGTGTTTTCTTCCATCTCTAACACCACAAAGTCAACTGGGATAAAAAATTTTCCTTCTTTGGTGGGGATATCCTCAAGAATTCCAACAGGTTTGCGAATAGAACGGTTGGCCAGTTGTAGAGATATAGCGGTGTTCTGCAAGTCTCCTAAGTCTAGTTTCCTGCATAAAGAAGAAGGCATTAAACTCACTGATGCACCTAAATCACATAAAGCATGATTAAAAATTGTATCTCCAATTTGACAAGGGATAGTAAAACTCTCTGGATCCTTAAGTTTTTATGGAAGCTTGTTCTGAATTATGGCACTACATTCTTCTGTAAGTGCAACTGTACCATGCTCCACAATTTTCCTGCGGTTGGAGAGGATATCTTTCAAGAGTTTAGAGTATGTTGGCATTTGAGATAAGGCCTCAATAAATGGTATGTTGATGTACAACTTCTTCAAGACCTCTAAGAATTTTTTGAATTGTTGATCTAGCTTAACCTTCATCAATCTCTGCGGGTATGGTATGGTGGGCTTGTAAACAGGAAGTGGTGCTCGTATGGGTGTCAGTTGTTCATCACTTTTCTGGTCGACTTTATCTTCAGTAGGTCTCTCACTTATAGCTTGAGTTGATTCCCTTTCCTCGATTTCAATTTCTGGTCTAGCGGGCTCTTGAAGTTTCTTTCCACTCCTCGTGATTATCGCATTGCAGTTCTCCCTGGGATTCACTTCAGGTTGGGATGGTAGTTTCCCAGGGTGTCTCCCGTAAGTGGAAGTGAGGTGGGCTAGTTGATTTTCCACCATCCTGTTGTGAGCTTCCATAGCATCTATTCTTGAGTCAAGTCGGTTTTTAGAGTTTCCAAAATTCTCATTGGCCTTCTCTTGGGTATTGATAAACTTTTCCAAAGTTAGCTCCAAAGAAGACTTTTGTGGTTGCGGTGGTTGTGGAGCAGACAGTTGATGTTGTGGAGCAAAAGGCCTCGGTTGGAATCCAGGTGGTTGAGTTGCCTTGTAATTCTGCAATTGTCCCAAATTCTTATTTTGAAATTGATTTTGGCTTTGATTAAGGCTTGTTCTGTAAGAGAAATTGGGATGACTTCTCCATCCTGGATTGTATGTAGTAGAATATGGATCAAATTGTGGCCTTTGATTGTAGCTTCCCAATGCTTGGACTTGTTCTATTTGTGGATCATTCCCTTGAGGCATTAAAATCTGACATTCATTCATGTTATGCCATGCGACTCCACATACCTCACAGTCGACATTAACAGTTTTAGCAGAATGTAATCTAAAAGAATCAAGTTTTTTAGAGAGGGAGTCTACTTTTGCTGCTAAACTAGTAAGAGAATCTATCTCATACCTCCCTGGTGCTGAAGCTCTAGATGTGCTGCCCCTTTCTCCTACCCAAGAGCAATGATTCATGGACATATCTTCTAGCAATTTAGTGGCTTCTTCTAAGGTTCTATTCATAAGTGCCCCCCCTGCAGCAGCATCCACTGTAAGTTTAGTGTTGTAACTGAGTCCATTATAAAAAGTGTGTATGAGGACCCATCTCTCTAGGCCATGGTGTGGGCATAGTCTTTGCAGCTCTTTAAATCTCTCTCATGCTTCATATAATGATTCACCATCTCTTTGTGTGAAGCTAGTAATCTGGTTTCTCAATTGTACTGTCTTACTGGGAGGAAAATATTTTGCTAGGAAAGCTCGTGATAGTTCCTCCCAAGTAGTTATGTTCGCTGGATTGAGGCTGTGCATCCAACTTCTTGCTCTATCTCTAAGGGAGAATGGGAAGAGTCGCATCCTGTCTACATCACTGGTAACTCCATTCATCTTCAAGGTGTCACAATACTCCAAGAAGATAGATAGGTGTTCGTTTGGATCTTCAGTCGGCGATCCCCCACATTGGTGTTGTTGTACCATTGCTATCAGTGATGGCTTCAACTCAAAATTATTTACAGATATAGGTGGGCGTGTGATGCCAGTGTGCCACCCTTGTGCATTCGGTGTTGCAAATTCCCTCAACGCTCTGTTGTTGTTTTCCTCAGCCATTGTGAGATCAAGTTGTATTGGTGATGACAACAAAATATATAGTACGTTTTGTATCATTTTCGATATCTTTTCATGCTAAATTGAAGATCTTTTACTTGTTTTCATGATAAATTCATTGAATATTGCAAAGTCTACTTCTATTTTGGTTTTTCATGGTTTTCAGATAAAAAAGACACTATTTTTAAACGTTTTCAAGCAAAATCAAATACATAGAAGGATTACCATCATCAAGAAGAGATCACCCAAGAAATTTCATGCAAATCGAGGCAAGGAACCCAAAATACGGCTGTGCCGTAAGGGATTTTATGGTACCGTATTTTTCACGGCTACCGTATTATCGAGATAACGGCCGTATTTTGGTGATTTTCCAAACATAAGGTTTTCGTGAAAATATGGCACCGCCGTAAGGATTTACACGGCCGTATTTTGGGGCACTTTCTGAACAGAGGCTTTTGCCAAAATTACGGCACTGCCATAACCCAATTTACCGGCCGTATTTTGAAGCATCTTCAGAACAGAAAGTTGCCCTGAAATTACGGCACTGCCGTAAAGAATTACACGGGCCGTATTTCCCCGACGAATCCGACCAGAGAGTTCAACCGAATTTAAGGTACCGCCGTAAACAAAATTACGATGCCGTATTTTCCAGCAATTTCAGAACAGAACGATCGATGGATTTTACGGCAGTGCCGTAAGATATTACACTGCCATATTCTGGTGTTTGAACGCGATTCCCAAGTCAACTTCCGCGTCCGATTCTTGCGGAGATGATTACGAGTGATGCAGGGCTTATTATTCAAGGCCGTAAGAAGCAAAAGGAGAGCTTTTCACGAGAGGAGTATGGAGAGACCAAAAGCCCCAATTATCGTGCACTGTCGACGAAGAAATCACGATCCACGCCGCTGCCGAGGGTTTCACCACCGCGCTCAATCCAGATGATCTCCGGCCGTGATTTTTCTACTGAAGCTTCATTTGAAGGAGGAGATAACATGCCAGAAGTTTCAGACCGAAAGGAGATCGATTGGAAAAGAAATCAAAGAAAAAGGCGTCGCCGACACTGTTCGTCGAGGGCTCTTGCAAATTATGGCTGTGAAATACTTCACAGCCGTGCTGTATTTTCTAAACTTTTCTTCTACTTTGATTTTCGATCTTTTGAAACCATGACTCATTGTAATTCGTTCATGATGATAGCTTAAACTACTTTTGGGACATGGGGGAGTAATTCGCTTAATTTCCAATGACTAGATGACTATTTTTACTATTTCGTTGAGTTTAATATTATCATGATGATTTTGCTCGTGTGATAGTTGTGCTTAGACTCTCTATAATTTCATGTTACTAATTATGTTCTTGAAATTTTTTCTTGAGACTGAAAGGTAATTGCTTGAGAATTCTGAACCCTAGAATTGCATGTTAGGATCTCTTCCTTAAGTTAGATCTGATTTGATCTATTCTAGTAGATTAATTGCCATGATTATAGCATGAATCTATAGATCGAGTCTATTTGTCATACGTGGAGATCTTGTGCGAGAGCAAAGATCGGAACATTGGAGATCCTTGAGTAAAACTAGTGTTGAGGCTCGGATGCACAAAAGTGATCCTCGAATCTCCACTAGAGATTATCAACACTGAATTCGGATGCACGAAAGTGATCCTTGAATTTATTGTTTGATGATTTACTTATCTTCAGCATTGGGAAGAATCTTGCACGAAAGCGAGGATAAATCCCTATGTGGTTGCTTGCACGAAAGTGAAACAACCCTTTTTATTTAGTAAATTACATCTTCATCATGATAATTTTGAACTGACAAAATTCTTATTCATATCTAGCTCATAAAAGTTAAAGTGAACGAAACCCTAGTCCCAGCTTTTCTCTCTGATAATTCCATTTTTAGTTTCCAATTTCTATTCTCACTACTTCGATTTGACTAGATAGTAAGAAATTAGCTATTTAGTATTTGACAATGTAGGTCCTTGTGGATTCGATACTTTCTTTATTACTTCGAGTATCCGTGCACTTGCGGATCACAATAATTGGATCAATATCTATTGGTATTTCTTCTCTCTATAACCTCCCTCCTTTTCTCAACCACTGATAAGTCCTTTCAATTTGTAGTTCTGATTCTTGTAGATCACTAGGCACAGTATCTCTTCGCATATAACAAAAAAAAAGAATCAGTAGAGGTGAGTACTAATTAATAAAACAGATTGTAGAGTGGAAAAGAAAAACAATATGATTATAACTAATGAAAGTAAACTAAACGCAATAAAAAAAAATGAAAGATCTAGTCTATTGATTTCTAGAATTAGATCAATATCAATTGACTACCGTCCCCGGCAACGGCGCCAAAAACTTGTTGCTATGTCCGCAAGCGCACGGCTATATCGATGCAATAAGAATATCGTTCCCACAGGGACGGAGAATCGAGTATTGACAATTCTATCGATCAAAAGCTAGACAATCAAATTTGGGTGAATATTATGAACTAAGGGAAAGCAGTGAAATAACGAGTAGTAATCTAAGAAAATTCTAATGATGTACGACGAAAGGCGATTGACAACGATTAAAAGACATCGGAGATCATGGGTTCACCACTCAGTGCGTGATAATCACCGCTTATTATCTAAGGAAAGTTTATAGAAAATAATCACCGCTTCTCAGTGCGTGATAATAACCCACGTCTAGTATAGTCACCGCCTCTCGACGTGCAACTATAGCGTAGATGGATTCAAGCAAACATGACCTTTTCCTCATGTAGGATCCTAACTCTGGCAACAAACCCTACACGATCGCTCCAAGGAATGTCCGTAATTGTGGGCTCTTCTCACATTACTCTAATGTCATTCGAGTGATCAATTCAAAACAACATGCAAGTAAATCTGCAAGGAATCGAATAGATACCAAAATATAGTATCAGCGATATAACTATCTGAAAGTCCCCTTAATCTCGGGGGCCGAAACCCTAAGGGAGGCGCATATAAAAATTCGCATGGGAAGCTAGGGTTTCAAGAGATCTTAATATATCATATGATCAACTTTCGAATGCTAGTATAGAAGAGAAAGATCCATACCATCGCCATCTCTTGGATGGTGTCTTGGAAGCAGAGAGCGAGAGGATCTCCTCCAAAGGATGCGCACACAAGATGAAGAAGCCGCCTACTCCCTTGGTGCTCCTTGTGCTAGCAAGGTTCCAAGAGGTGCTTGTCGTATGGAAGGAAAGAGATGTTTTTCTTCTTGGCCGAAT
The DNA here is from genome assembly GCA_027563935.2 of Costus lasius. NCBI lineage: Eukaryota > Viridiplantae > Streptophyta > Magnoliopsida > Zingiberales > Costaceae > Costus > Costus lasius. The sequence goes on from CM050454.1 coordinate 28,195,713, forward strand.
CCTCTCCTAGAGACTTGAAGTCGTCACCACACAAGAGTGTGTCGAGAGAGAAGGGCGAGAGGCGAGAATAGAGCTTCCCTTTTGCGTGAACGTGAGGCGTGGTCACGTTTAGAGAAGTGCTATCTAAAAATAGCAAAGTCTCCAATTCATGCGACCATGAATTTTCCTTAACGCTATTAGCTCTCCCCTTTGAACCATGCGCTCATATGATGAGCCGGTTCAAGTTGGTTCAGTTCAAGAAACCAAATAAGCCAAGCAATTAGTCTAGATCTCAATTAAACCCTAAGGCTTCAGATCTAACCGTTGATCTCTCGATGCTTCTGATCTCACCGATCTAGCATCCATTCTCTCAATCGAAGCTTACTGATCTCAAGCCCTAATCAATCAAACATGATCAGACCAGATCTCACTTACAATCAGAGACTAAATTCCTTTAAACTGAACTTGAACAATTCAGTCCACACGATCTGACTTAAGTAAGCCATATCATCAAATTGTGCGACCCTGAGGGTTTCCTTTAAATGTCGGTAACGATAACTCACGTTATCACGATCAGTGAGGGGTATCTAGCAACACATCACTGTCTCCCGATATAAAGAAAAGAGTCTTCCAAGACTACACCCAAACAACAGCACAAGTGTGAATCCAACTCACAAGGCATGCATGTTTCCTTTGCCACTGGATGTTCTTATTGGACAAGCGTGTCAAGCTTGTAACTCCAATATGATGAGCATGATTAGATCAGATGAACATAGTCACCTGGGTATGGCCATACACTATTCTCAATCATCTCATCCAGGGGGCCCCTTTAGAACATCACACTCCTTAAACAAGGAGACGGCAATCCTTTGTCTATCACAAGTGCCCTAACCTGACTCAAGCTCACCATCCAAGATAGTCTATAATCATTATGTTTCAAATGATATTGAACTACCTCAAAACAATGACAATCATCATTTAGAAAACACAAGTGATCTCAAGTCAGAGGAAATGTGCCACTTGTCGCAATCAAGGATTATTCACATTGTGACAAGCAATTGAATATCCTAGTAGGGTCTGTCCAGTACATCCAATGTACCCATGAGTCTACATCTTATTCCATGCTCGAAGCATCCTATAAGATTAGAACACATATTAGTCTTAATCATATCAAGGCTGTCTCATGTTCACCAAGATATCTCGACTAAGGACTTTATAGCATGTCAGCCCAGCTGAACAGCTTTGAGACATTATTCAGAAGTACACTTATTGCAGGAGACAATGTAACAACCTGAATAACAACCATTGCCTTTATAAACAAAAGAGTTTATACATGATACTGATAGAATCCCAAGGCCTCAAACATTAGCCTTAAGGGCATACCCCAACAATCTCCCACTTGCACTTAATCTAATGGTTGAGAAATCTCAAACCCATTTTATTACAGTGCTTCTCATGCTTCTGCTGCGCCAGAGGCTTAGTAAGCGGGTCTGCCAGATTGTCATCTGTATGAACCTTGCAGACTTTGATCTCGCCACGATCTATGATCTCCCTGATCAAGTGAAACCGTCTCTGTATGTGCTTGGACTTCTGGTGCGACCGTGGTTCCTTTGCTTGTGCGATTGCTCCAGTGTTATCACAGAAGATAACCAAAGGATCTGCACTCGAAGGAACAACACCAAGTTCTCTCACGAACTTACGAATCCATACTGCCTCCTTGGATGCTTCCAAGGCTGCAACATACTCGGCTTCTGTTGTGGAATCAGCAACAGTTGACTGTTTGAAACTCTTCCACACCACTGCTCCTCCATTCAAGCTAAAAATATAGCCTGATTGCGATCGGAAATCATCCTGGTCAGATTGGAACGAAGCGTCAGCATATCCTTCAATACTGAGTTCTTCCTGACCACCATATATCAAGAACATATCTTTGGTCCTCCGCAGATATTTTAAAATGTTCTTGACTGCAATCCAGTGTGCCTGACCTGGATTACTTTGGAACCGACTGGTCACGCTTAACCCGTAAGCGACGTCTAGGCGAGTACACAACATCGCATACATAATGGACCCAATAGCCGAAGCATAAGGCGTATTGTCCATTTCATCTTTCTCAGTCTGTGTTTGTGGACACTGACTCTTCGAAAGATTCAGACCATGTCTGACTGGAAGATATCCTCTTTTAGAATTCTCTAAATGAAATCTCTCCAGGACTTTATCGATGTAAGTACTCTGGCACAGCCCGAGAAGCCTCTTAGATCTATCCCTGTAGATCTTCACACCTAACACATAGGCTGCTTCTCCTAGATCTTTCATCTGGAAACATTTCCTTAACCATGCTTTAACGGCATGCATTTCGGGAATGTCATTTCCAATGATCAAGATATCATCGACGTAGAGGACTAGGAAAGTAATCACGCTCCCACTAAACCTCTTATATACACACGGGTCATCCTCGTTCTTGATGAAACCAAACTCAGAGATTGATTCATCAAAACGAATATTCCAGCTTCTCGATGCTTGTTTAAGTCCATAAATAGACTTCTTTAACTTGCATATTTTATGACGATCTGATGGATTAGTGAAACCTTCTGGTTGTGTCATATACACATCCTCATCCAGATTTCCATTCAGGAAAGCTGTCTTCACATCCATTTGCCAGATCTCATAATCATAATATGCAGCTATCGCGAAAAGAATCCGAATAGACTTAAACATAGCTACAGGTGAGAAAGTTTCATCATAATCTATCCCGTAGATTTGTTTGAAACCTTTCGCAACTAGCCTGCCTTTATAGGTAACCACGTTACCATCCATGTCAATCTTCTTCTTGAAGATCCATTTACAGCCTATAGGGATAACTCCCGGAGGCGGATCAACCAAATCCCAGACTTGGTTATCTGACATGGAGTCCATCTCGGCGCGCATAGCTTCAAGCCATCTCGCTGACTCCGGTCCACTGACCGCATCCGCATAAGTGAGGGGTTCATCATTATCAATGATGTAGACTCTGTTATAGCGCACAGGCTGTCGACGGATCCTTCCTGATCTTCGCGGTTCCCGTGATATCTGAGCCTCAGGTTGTTCAATAACCTGATCCACCGGCTCAGGCTCATCCAACTGTGCTTGACTACTTTGTCCTTCCTCTGGATTCTCATCCAGCTTTATTTCTCTCCCACTGGCCTCTTGCAGAAGAAACTCCTTCTCAAGAAATATGGTCGTCCGAGCAACAAATACCTTGTTCTCTTTGGGATCGTAGAAATAATAACCCTTAGTTTCCTTAGGGTAACCGACAAAGATACATTTGTCAGATCTGCTCTCTAGTTTCCCAGAGGCGAGCTTTTTGACATAACCCTCGCAGCCCCAGATCCTGATAAATGTCAAGCTCGGCTATTTCCCATACCATAACTCATATGGCATCTTAGAAACTGCCTTGGATGGCACTCGGTTTAGTACCTTTGCAGCTGTTTCCAGTGCAAATCCCCAAAAGGAATATGGAAGAGTAGCCTGACTCATCATAGAACGAACCATATCAAGTAACGTTCTATTTCTCCTCTCGGACACACCATTCCATTGCGGTGTTCCTAGCGGAGTGAGCTGTGAGATAATCCCACACTCCTTTAGATAGTCATTAAATTCTCGACTTAGGTATTCTCCACCTCGATCAGAACGAAGTGCCTTGATATTTCGGCCTAGCTGATTCTGTACTTCATTCTTGAACTCTTTGAACTTGTCAAAAGATTCACTTTTATGTCTCATTAAATAGACATACCCATATCTACTGAAATCATCAGTAAAGGTAATGAAGTACTGATAGCCACCTCTGGCATGTTTACTAAATAGCCCACACACATCACTGTGTATAAGGTCAAGTAAACCTGAAGCCCTTTGACCTTTGTTAGGAAAAGGTGACTTCGTCATTTTACCCATTAAACAAGCCTTGCATGTATCAATCTCCTCATAGGAGAATGATCCCAGCAGTCCATAATCATGCAACTGCTTAATGCGTTTCTTGTTAATATGGCCTAAACGACTATGCCATAGCAAGGTGCTGTCATCAGCATACTTGGCTTTCTTAATATCAATATTTTGTATAGAACATTCCATGTCCAACATGAATAACCCATTGTTAATTGAACCAGTAGCATAAACAATATTATTAAAAGTTAAAACACACTTTGAAATATTGCATTCAAAGGAAAATCCCTTCCTGACAAGAGCAGGAATAGAGATAATATTCTTAGTAATGCTGGGAATAAAGTAACAACTGTTTAGTTCTAATACAAGCCCAGATGGCAAAGAGATGAAATAGTCTCCTACAGCAACAGCAGCAACCCGTGCCCCGTTTCCAACTCGTAGGTCCACCTCATGCTGTCCCACCTGTCTTCTTCTCTTGAGTTCCTGTACATTTGAACAAATGTGAACTCCACATGCAGTGTCCAACACCCATGATATAGAAGAAGATGAAACCATGACTTCCGTCACGTATATACCTGAGCCAGAAGCGATGCTTCCCCTCTTATCTCCTTGGAGCGCTTTACAGTCCTTTTTCCAGTGACCCAGCTGGCCACAGTGGAAACATCTGTATTCCTTTGACCGCTTGACTTTTTGCTTCAGAGCCTTGCTGTAACTCTTGACAGGGGCCTTGCCCTTCTTCCCCTTCTTCTTGTTGTTCCTTGAAGGAACCATTAAGACAGAGGTTGAAGGCTTTCCCTTCAGAGTCTCCTCAGTAGTCAAGAGCATATTCAGCAGCTCTGCCGGAGTACAATCGATTTTGTTCATATTAAAGTTAATGATGTACGCATCGAAAGAGGGCGGGAGAGACTGCAGAATAATGTCTACAGCAAGCTCCTGGTTGATGGTATGCCCCAGTTTCTCTAGAGCCTCATTGTGCCCAATCATCTTGAGCACGTGAGCTCCCACTGGGCTCCCTTCAGCCAGTTTGCTCTGAAAGAACAGCTTTGTCAGATTATAGCGTTCTGTCCTCGCCTGTGCAGCATACAGCATCTTGAGGTTTGCTATCATGTCTATAGCAGACATATCCTCATGCTGACGCTGCAGCGGTGGCGTCATAGACGCTAGCATCAGGCAAGCGACATCAATGCTATCATTGACGTGCTTTTCATAAGCTTCCTGAACCGCCCTTGCGGCGTTCGGAGCGGGCTGAGGCGGTATCGCCGTCTCGAGGACATACAGTTTCCTCTCTGCCTTAAGAACAATCTTAAGGTGTCCGAACCAGTCTGAGAAGTTTGGCCCAGCAAACTTCTCCCTTTCCAGTAGGGATCGCACATTGAAGCTCATGGTGTTCGTTGCTGCAGGTATCTACAACAATGCAAGAACAGCAAGGTCAGTATCAATGTAAAGAATCAATTCAGGACTTAAGAATGATTCTTTTTCTCACTATTTTATCTGGCTGAAAAATCCAGCAAAACAGCCCGAAAGAGTAGAACTCTTTTAGTGAGATGGGATCCAAATTTCATACTTGGTCTCCGCGTCCCGCTCAGGCGAGATAAGATGCACAGAGAGTACAAGCACTAATTTCTGGTAGGCTGTCCCATCCAATCGCCAACCCGTGCGATTCCCCTTCATCTGGGCAATCCAGCAGACTGTGCCAACTGAGTTGGTACAACACAATCTCTGACCCCACAGATGGCTGCCTCCATGCGCTACCATATGCGCCACATATGTAGCCTACATGGTCAAGCTGACCCGACCTACTCCCTGGATCACCACGTGCTATGCTGAGCAACGAGAAGCGATAAATCCCTTCTCTGTAACACGCAGGTGTAATCCCGCACCGTCTGAAGATAGATGGACGTGCCCACTGAGTGGGTACAACACGGCTCCAACGATAATCAGAACAGTGAGGTTTCGCGTCAGAAGGCATACGAGCTTGATATTTTAGCGTTGGATTTTAACGGTCTTTTATCTTCTTCACTATCATGCAATTCCTATGGTGATAGCAGAAGATAAATAAATCATGCTGTTCTACTTATTTAAACAATAAAAGAAAGCATGGATCTTATGTGGTAAAAGCCCATAGCCTAAGTAAGACCTTAATTAACTTAAGTCTTCACTTGCTTTTCTTCTTCATGGGTCTTTTGCTGCTCATCTGGCCCAAACCAAGGCCCAAGCGCCTACTGCAGCTCAGGTGCGCCTACCAGGGAAAGTGCGCCTGGTCCCAGAGTCGAACCCTGGACCTCCCACCTGGTCAAGCCTCTGCTGCATGCGCCTCTGCCATGTGTGCTTTGAGCTCTTGTCTGATTAATTTACAAATTAATCTATCTAGACAAGATTGACACGCAGGTCAATTACACTTTATAAATTAAATACAATGTGATACGCAGATCACAATAATTAATTTACAACTTTAAATTCCAGGCACGCAGGCCCCAGCACAGCACACATTTAACATGGGCAGCCCACATAAGAATTAAATAAACAAACATAGGCTTCAAGCAACATGTGATCCAATCATGAAAATTAAATTTCGAAAACCCCATAGGCATCAATTTTAATTTCCTTATTTGCCCTCACTACCTTACAACGGTCCATTACTAGGGATCCACTCATCCAACCTAGTCAGATCCAGTGCCCTTGCATGCACCAAGTCCTAACCGACTTGAGTCGACCAAAAAGGTCAACCATGCATGCGCCAGGGCCGAACAACCCTCATGAGATCTGGCAAGCGGGTGTGACCCCGGGCCTAACTCATGTGTGTTCACTAGTCGTCTCAATCAGACACCGCTACATGCCTGTCTGCAGTCAACCTATAGCCACCAGATGCTTGCGCACAGGTGCTATCTGGTCAACCCATCAAGGCTGTCAGATGGTCTGATCAGACATTTTGGATCTAACCTAGGGGATGACTTCAACCCTAATAACCCGTCTAAGGGTTTACAGTAAGGCCTTAGATCTATAGTGAGTCGCGCATGTCATGAAAGTTTTGAAAACAAAAACTAAAACATGTAAAGCATGCGCCAACAAAAGTTCATCTCATACATGCGCCACAAACAAAATACATCTATCTGGTATTTTCGCATGATGAGAAATATTAGATCTAAACATTCAACATACATGGATCACCATAAGCAATCATATGAATAAATAAAAACCTAGCCTCTGATACCAATTGAAAGTCCCCTTAATCTCGGGGGCCGAAACCCTAAGGGAGGCGCATATAAAAATTCTCATGGGAAGCTAGGGTTTCAAGAGATCTTAATATATCATATGATCAACTTTCGAATGCTAGTATAGAAGAGAAAGATCCATACCATCGCCATCTCTTGGATGGTGTCTTGGAAGCAGAGAGCGAGAGGATCTCCTCCAAAGGATGCGCACACAAGATGAAGAAGCCGCCTACTCCCTTGGTGCTCCTTGTGCTAGCAAGGTTCCAAGAGGTGCTTGTCGTATGGAAGGAAAGAGATGTTTTTCTTCTTGGCCGAATCCTCTCCTAGAGACTTGAAGTCGTCACCACACAAGAGTGTGTCGAGAGAGAAGGGCGAGAGGCGAGAATAGAGCTTCCCTTTTGCGTGAACGTGAGGCGTGGTCACGTTTTGAGAAGTGCTATCTAAAAATAGCAAAGTCTCCAATTCATGCGACCATGAATTTTCCTTAACGCTATTAGCTCTCCCCTTTGAACCATGCGCTCATATGATGAGCCGGTTCAAGTTGGTTCAGTTCAAGAAACCAAATAAGCCAAGCAATTAGTCTAGATCTCAATTAAACCCTAAGGCTTCAGATCTAACCGTTGATCTCTCGATGCTTCTGATCTCACCGATCTAGCATCCATTCTCTCAATCGAAGCTTACCGATCTCAAGCCCTAATCAATCAAACATGATCAGACCAGATCTCACTTACAATCAGAGACTAAATTCCTTTAAACTGAACTTGAACAATTCAGTCCACACGATCTGACTTAAGTAAGCCATATCATCAAATTGTGCGACCCTGAGGGTTTCCTTTAAATGTCAGTAACGATAACTCACGTTATCACGATCAGTGAGGGGTATCTAGCAACACATCACTGTCTCCCGATATAAAGAAAAGAGTCTTCCAAGACTACACCCAAACAACAGCACAAGTGTGAATCCAACTCATAAAGCATGCATGTTTCCTTTGCCACTGGATGTTCTTATTGGACAAGCGTGTCAAGCTTGTAACTCCAATATGATGAGCATGATTAGATCAGATGAACATAGTCACCTGGGTATGGCCATACACTATTCTCAATCATCTCATCCAGGGGGCCCCTTTAGAACATCACACTCCTTAAACAAGGAGACGGCAATCCTTTGTCTATCACAAGTGCCCTAACCTGACTCAAGCTCACCATCCAAGATAGTCTATAATCATTATGTTTCAAATGATATTGAACTACCTCAAAACAATGACAATCATCATTTAGAAAACACAAGTGATCTCAAGTCAGAGGAAATGTGCCACTTGTCGCAATCAAGGATTATTCACATTGTGACAAGCAATTGAATATCCTAGTAGGGTCTGTCCAGTACATCCAATGTACCCATGAGTCTACATCTTATTCCATGCTCGAAGCATCCTATAAGATTAGAACACATATTAGTCTTAATCATATCAAGGCTGTCTCATGTTCACCAAGATATCTCGACTAAGGACTTTATAGCATGTCAGCCCAGCTGAACAGCTTTGAGACATTATTCAGAAGTACACTTATTGCAGCAGACAATGTAACAACCTGAATAACAACCATTGCCTTTATAAACAAAAGAGTTTATACATGATACTGATAGAATCCCAAGGCCTCAAACATTAGCCTTAAGGGCATACCCCAACACTATCATCAAAATCCAGAAATTTAACAGAGGGCTACACCCCGATCTCCGACTAAGAGTTTAAGCTATCATCATCATGGTTTTACACAAGAGTATTTCAAGAAAGTACATCAAGAAGAAGAGGGAAAGGGTTAGAATCGAATCCAAAACTCCCAAGGAAATCCTTCTCCTTCACCGTCGATCCAGATCGAAGCCGCCCAAAGGTGCTGGTCGCCTTCCCCATGTCGCCTTCTTCAAGTCGCTAGTCACCGCACGTTTTTATCTCCCCCCTTCTCCCTACCAACCGTCTCCCTTTTGCTCCATACTTATCTTTTAAAATCCCTTCCAATCCTGTCCGTCAGATGCCCCTTCAAATTACGGATCCAACGCCACCAGTTTCACCTAAATCCGTTAAGGAACGAATAAGTTATGAATTTTAGAGTGCAGAGGGGTCCCACGGTACTATAGCAATGGCTGAAGAAAGCTGTGCAATAATCATGGGCGTGAAAATCAGGGAAGACTCCGATCAAGCTGAAATTTGGCATGCTGACTTGTTTCCGCCTTTCGAATCACCCGGTAACCTCAGAATCGTCAAATAAATGCCAGAATTGGGTGATTTAACCTGAAAATAATTGATAACAAGAAATAGTGAAGATTCCGAAGCAAATTGAGAAATAAGCATGAAAAGAGAATAAACATGATAAAAATACCCTGATTCCCACTGAATACTAATAAAAATATACTCAAAAACTCTATATAAATGCGAGGTATCACCGAGCACGGCCATGTTTAGAGTCGCCGTGATCCACAGAGTCGAGCACGGCCTACCCGTGCTTGGAGTCACGCCCGTGCTTGGCGTTGTCGAAATGCACAGAGTCGAGCATGGCCTGCCCATGCTTGGAATCACACCCGTGCTTGGCATTGTCGAAATCCACAGAGTCGGGCACGGCCTGCTCTTGATTAGGAGTACGGCCGTGTTCGACGTTCGTGTCTTTGGGCGACCGTGTCACGGCCTTGACGGGGCACACGGCCTGGCCGTGTCGGGGTTTGGTGAACTCTGACTTGGGTGAAATTTTCACTGAAAATTCTTGGGGTCCTGGGGAGTCTCCCCAAGTATCTTTTGGAGGGGTTGGGCTACCCTCAAGTGTGTTCATGGGCCCGTTTGCTCCTGCATCACTTATGGTCCCTGCCCCCATCAATTCCTTAGTTATTCTTATATACTAGAGGATGTTCTTTATAGCCACCCAATGTTGCAGACCTGAATTGGATTGGTATCAGCTGGTTACGCTTACAGCATAAGCCACATATAGTCTAGTATACAACATCTCATACATGATCAAACCTACTACCGAAGCATAGGGTACTCGACTCATGTCATCCCTCTCAGCCTATGTGGTGGGACACTAGCTCTTTGAGAGTGTAAGGTGATGACTCTAAATTTCATAGTATTTTTCATACTTACTAACAGTTCTTTTGGGGTCATAATCATGCTCTTTTTCTTATTTTTATGCCTCATTTGTCAAATACTTCAGAATCTACAACTTTCTTGGTTTTTGATTAATTTCAGGTAAATAGGCACTATTCTGATGGGTTTTTAAGCAATTTCAATACGTACAAGGATTATAATCATCAAGAGGAGTTTACACATCAAATTTCAAGTCAAACCGAGTTTTATAGAGAAATTACGACAGTGCGATAATGAATTTTACAGCTGTAATCTGTAAATATGGCACTACCATAATGATTTTCACTGCCGCTTCCTACATAAAGTTTTTGGAAAATTACTGTACTACCGTAATAATTTTACGGTACCATAATTCAGGCCCAAATTCATACGGTAACTTTTGAAAAGAATACGGTACTACCGTGAGACTTTTTATGGTACCGTAATTTGAAGACCATTTCATACCGAGACTTTAGAAGACATTATGGCACTGCCGTAATGAATTTCATGGTACCATAATTATGGCCCAGTTGCCCGATTCTTCCGCTGGAAACTTAGAAAGACGATTTTACGAGCTTTAGTGGACGAATTGAAGATCCAAAAAAAAGGAGAATGATCAGGAAAAGGAGGAGAACGAGCAAAAAGCGAAAGGACCAATTTTTATCAGGGGTTCATGAAGAATTTCAGAGAATCACTGCCACCCTAGGGTTCGTCACCGTTCAGCGTACAGACCACATCCGGCCATGAAATTTAAGAGGAAACTTCGCCTGAAGAAGGAGAAGATACCACAGAAGTTTTAGAGTGAAAGGAGATCGATCGAGCGAGAAATCAACAAAAACAAGAGCGCCACCACTATTCATTGCGTCCAGGAGCAAAATTACGGGCTTTAATTTTCATTACAGCCCTGTTTTGTAACTTTTACTCTTCTCTTTAAATTTCTAATCACTCTAAACTATCTTTTATTGTAATTGTTCGATCATGCTAGCTTAAATCTCATTGGGACATGGGGCGTAGTCCTCTCGATTTCTTTATGACTGAATGACTTCTATTTCATTAGAATATTTTTTTAATATGATAATTTTACTTAAGTGATTAATACCTTTAATGCTTCCTAGTTTCATATTGTCAGCATGTGTTAGAGTTTTATGATATGGACTGATAAGTGATTTATAAAACTTGGAGCACTAAAATCAAGTATAGGAACTTATCGTAAGAGATTAGGTTTGTTCTTAATTCTAAATTTTAGAAGTTTATTGACTTGTTGATATTTTGTTATTGGATGCATTAATGATATAGACATGAAAATATGCTAAAGATAGATGTTTGATTGTTAGAAAACCTTAAGTAAAACTTGTGAAACTAAGGTATGAGAATACTTAGTTTCATTCGAGATATTGATATCGAGATAGAATGCACGAGAGTGATTCTTAATCTCTTTGTCAAGGTTTGCTTTTCTTAAACACAGAATAAATCTGTGCGAGAGCGAGAATTATTTTATGATAATCATCTGCGTGAGAGCGAGATGATTTCTTATTAAGGCAAATTATATCTTTATCATATTAATAATAAACTGATGAACATTTATTTATATCTAGTCATAGAAATCAGGATGGATGAACCCCTACTCCCAATTCTTTCTCTCTGATATTTCGTGAACTTTTCGATCATTTGCTTTCCTCACAATCGGTTTGCCTAGCTAGTGAGAAATTGATTATTCGGTACTTGACAGACAAGGTCCTTGTGGTTCGATATCTTAATTATTACTTCGAGTATCCGTGCACTTGCGGACACAACAAGTTTTTGGCGCCATTGCCGCGGACCTTGGTTTTTGTTGATATCGAATGAATTGAAAATATTGCTATACTAGGTTTTGTTTTCCTATTTTTATTATTTTCAGAATTTTCTGTGAAATATTCTGATTTTCTCTTATTTTCTAAAAATTCTGAGTTTATTTAATCTTCTACTTGTTTATGCGTAGGACTTTTAGATCAGGACCATTAGTCCACTTCGATCTTGAAATTAATAAAACTCTTAGATTGCGTAGGAAACTTAGATTCGTAGTGGAAAGAGAAGAAGAATCAATCATGGCTGAAAGGAGAACACTTAGAGATTATGAAGCCCCAGATCCATAGGGGATTAGATCTAGCATTACTAGGCTAGCAATTGATTCAAATAATTTTGAGATTAAACCAGCCTTCCTGTCCATGATCCAGCAGAATCAATTTGGAGGATCTCCACTAGAGGATCCTAATCAACACTTATCTCTTTTTCTTGAATTTTGTGATACTATGAAAATTAATGGTGTATCTGAAGATGCTCTTAAACTGAGCTTGTTTCCTTTTTCCCTTAGGGACCAAGCAAAAGCCAGCTCAATGTTGGTGTATATGCCCTAAAGACCAATATATGGACATGGTCAGGCATTGTTTGAATGTACTTTGATAGAACTATTACTCTTTATGTGGGCATGGTCGTTATTATGCAGACTTCTCTACCTGCGTTGATGTATTGAGTTGAATAAATAATGTCCCAGGAGTTTGGATTAGATCCATTCTCATAAGCTATACCCAGACAAGGTACCTTAGCAGATATGGGACAGCTTTGGTACATGTGAGACTGGTGTATGGGCTGGTTAGGTGCGGGGCACAGTAATGCAGACATACAGGTGCATTGGATGCACTAGAGTGATCCACCGTGAGGATTGACTTGTCTAGTCAACAAGTCAATCTCACATGCAAGAGGTTTGCATTGATCCTTAGACTTGAGGTATTCATGTCTAGATTTGATGATGGGTATGCTTTAATACAGTCTTACGTCTCTCCGTAATTGGGAGATCAAAACGACTGTCATTGGGCATGTCATAAGTCATGTGGAGACATGGATGACCAATAGTAGGATTTGCCCCTTCCTTATTGGAAGCATGATATCCGCTCGGGGCGCCCCACTTTATTGGTGCATGACAGGAAAGTGTGGCCACACTTGTTGAGTCATGACCAATGCATTGGATAATAAAGTTGAGACTAATCCAATGGCAGGATATCAGCTTAGGCAAAGGGATCTATAATGCAATGGGAATCCTCGTTGCTTGTTAGGAGTTGTTGCCATAATGACTTAAGTCCTATGACATGGGTAGTGTTGGGGTATGCCCTTAAGGCTAATGTTTGAGGCCTTGGGATTCTTCAGTATCATGTATAAACTCTTATGTTTATAAAGGCAATGGTTGTTATTCAGTTTGTTACATTGTCTGCTGCAATAAGTGTGCTTCTGAATAATGTCTCAATGCTGTTCAGCTAGGCTGACATGCAATGAAGTCCTTAGTCGAGATATCTTGGTGAACATGAGACAGCCTTGATATGATTGAGACTAATATGTGTTCTAATCTTATAGGATGCTTCGAGCATGGAATAAGATGTAGACTCATGGGTACATTGGATGTACTGGACAGACCCTACTAGGATATTCAATTGCTTGTCACAATGTGAATAATCCTTGATTGCATCAAGTGGCACATGTCCTCTGACTTGAGATCACTTGTGTTTCTAAATGATGATTGTCATTGTTTTGAGGTAGTTCAATATCATTTGAAACATAATGGTTATAGACTATCTTGGATAATGATCATGAGTCAGGTTAGGACACTAGTGATAGATATAGGATTGCCGTCTCCTTGATTGGAGTGTGATGTTCTAAAGGGGGCCCCCCTGAATGAGATGATTGAGAAAGTGTATGGCCATACCCAGGTGACTATGTTCATCTGATCTAATCATGCTCATCATATTGGAGCTACAGGCTTGACACGCTTGTCCAATAAGAACATCCAGTGGCAAAGGAAATAAGTATGCCTTGTGAAATAGATTCACACTTGTGCTGTGGTTTGGGTGTAGTCTTGGAAGACTCTTTCCTTTATATCGGGAGACAGTGATGTGTTGCTAGATACCCCTCACTGATCGTGATAACGTAAGTTATCGTTACCGACAATTAAAGGAAACCCTCAGGGTCGCACAATTTGATGATATGGCTTACTTAAGTCAGATCGTGTGGACTGAATTGTTTTGGTTCAGTTTAAAGGGATTTAAACTCTGATTGTAAGTGAGATCTGGTCTGATCATGTTTGATTGATTAGGGCTTGAGATCGGTAAGCTTCGATCGAGAGAGTTGATGCTAGATCGATGAGATCAAGGGCATCAAGAGATGAACGGTTAGATCATGAACCTTAGGGTTTTAGGTGATCTGGACCAAGGCTTGGTTTGATTTGGTCTTTGAACCAAATTGGGTTGAACCGAATGGCTTGAACCGGTTCACATAGGTGAACGCATGGTTCAAAGGCTTGATGGCGCTTTGGGCGGTTTGCGTTGAATGAGCGCATGGTTCATGAATGCGTGAACGCATGAAGTGAAGTTTTTACTATTTTTGGAAGAGGCGTTTTCCAAAATATTTAACTCACCTCACGTTCGAGAGCACTCATCCGATTCTCGCCCCTTTTGCCTCTTCCTCTCGACGTCTTCGCGTGTGGAGAAAGGGTGGACGACAAGGAGAGACTCGGCCAAGCTAGAGACATCATCTCTTCTCCCTCAAGCGATCAGGATTCTTGGAGCCTTGCTAGCACAAGGAGCAACAAGGAGTAGGCTAAGTCTCATCTCGTGTGCGCACACTTTGGAGGAGAACCTCATCGTCCTCTTGCTTCCAAATCTCCATCCAAGCGATGGCCATGGTATGAATCTCTTCCAATCTATGCAAGTTTATATAAGTTGATCAATGAAACATACATGCGATCATTGAAACCCAAGCTTCCGCAATGAAAAATTTTACACATGCGCCTATTAGGGTTTCGCTCCCCCTTGAAGGGGACTTTCAAATGGTATCAGAGCGAGGTTCTATGTATGTTCATTTGATTGCTTATTTGTGATCCTTGTTTGCGCTTGCTAAGAGTAGATCTAATTACATGCCGAAAACTACATGCTAGTTTGAGAACTTAGATGTATGTTTATTTATGATTTGCGCATGTATGATGTGTTGGCGCATGCTATAGAGTTTTATCAAAACTTAACTTGCGCGCCCCTACCTTAGATCTAAGCGCCTACTATAAACCCTTAGACGGGTTGATGGGGTTGAAGTCATCCTCTAGGTTAGATCCAAATAGTCTGATCAGACCATCTGACAGCCTAGATGGGTAGACCAGATGGCACCTATGCGCAAGCATGAGGTGGCTATAGGTCGATTGCATCACAGGCGTGTAGCGAGGTCTGATTGAGACAACCAGTGAACGCACATGAGTTAGGCCCGGGGTCACACCCGCTTGCCAGAACTCATGAGGGTTGTTCAGCCCTTGGCGCATGCATGGTTGACCATTAGGTCAACTCAAGTCAGTTAGGACTTGGTGCATGCAAGGGCAGTGGATCTGACTAGATATGATGAGTGGATCCCTATCAATGGACCGTTGTAAGGTTGTAGGGCACATGTTGATTGGATGCCATGATATATGTTTATTTCATCTTATGTGGGTTGCCCTTTTTAATGTGTGCTGTGCTGGGGCCTGCGAGCCTGGATTAAAATTGTAAATTAATTTTTATTGTGATCTGCGAATCACTTTTTAATTAATTTATAAAATGTAATTGACCTGCGAGTCAATCTTGTCTAGATAGATTAAATTGTAATTTAATCAGACAAGAGCACAGAGCACACTTGAAAGAGGCGTTGCAGCTTGAGGCTTGACCAGGTGGGAGGTCTAGGGTTCGACCCTATGACAGGCGCATTTACCTAGTGGGCGCACCCGAGCTGCAGTGGGCGCTTGGGCCCTGGGTTGGGCCAGATGAGAAGCAAAAGACCCATGAAAAGCTCAAGTGAAGACTTAAGTTCAATTAAGGTCTTACTTAGGGTTAATGGGCTTTTACCACATAAGATCAGCATGCTTTCTATTCATTGTTTAAATAATTAGACTTGCATGATTTCTTTATCTTCTGCTATCACCATAGGGTTTGCATGATAGTTAAGAAGATAAAAGACCGTTAAAATCCAACGTTAAATATCAAGCTCGTAAGCCTTCTGACGCGAAACCTCACTATTCTGACTATCGTTGGAGCCGTGTTGTACCCACTCAGTGGGCACGTCCATCTATCTTCAGACGGTGCGGGATTACACCTGCGTGTTACAGGGAAGGGATTTATCGCTTCTCGTTGCTCAGCATAGCACGTGGTGGTCCAGGGAGTAGGTCGGGTCAGCTTGACCATGTAGGCTACATATGTGGCGCATATGGTCGCACATGGAGGCAGCCATCTGTGGGATCAGAGACTGTGTTGTACCAACTCAGTTGGCACAGTCTGCTGGTGTTGGTGTATATGCCCTACAGACCAATGTATGGACATGGTCAGGCATTGCTTGAATGTACTTTGATAGAATTAATGAAATTGATATAATCAATAAAGGCATGGTCGTTATTATGCAGATTGCTTTACCTGCGTTGATGTATTGAATTGCATATATAATGTCCCAGGAGTTTAGATTGGATCCATTCTCACAAGCTATCCCCAGTCAAGGTACCTTAGCAGATATGGGACAGCTTTGGTACATGTGAGACTGGTGTATGGGCTGGTTAGGTGCGGGGCACAGTAACGCAGACATACAGGTGCATTGGATGCACTGGAGTGATCCACCGTGAGGATTGACTTGTCTAGTCAACAAGTCAATCTCACATGCAAGAGGTTTTGCATTGATCCTTAGACTCGAGGTATTCATGTCTAGATTTGATGATGGATATGCTTTAATACAGTCTTACGTCTCTCCGTAATTGGGAGATCAAAACGGCTGTCATTGGGCATGTCATAAGTCATATAGAGACATGGATGACCAATAGTAGGATTTGCCCCTTCCATATTGGAAGCATGATATCCACCTCGGGGCGCCCCACCTTATTGGTGCATGACGGGAAAGTGTGGCCACACTTGTTGAGTCATGACCAGTGCATTGGATAATAAACTTGAGACTAATCCAATGGCAGGATATCAGTTTAGGCAAAGGGATCTATAATGCAATGGGAATCCTCGTTGCTTGTTAGGAGTTGTTGCCATAATAACTTAAGTCCTATGACATGGGTAGTAGTGATGTGTTGCTAGATACCCCTCACTACTTATGATGTTTACATCATTGCCATCGTCATATGGATCCTACGGGGTCACACGCAATAGACTCTTGACGTTGCTTTAATCAGAAGCCTTATGATCAAGTTATTGGATAACTTGGATCAATTTGGAAGATTTCATCAGCGCCAATGGGCCTGATGAGTTGGAAGAAAGTTATTGGAGCCAAACTTCATTTTTGGTAGGTTGACCCGAAATTGACCTAGATTGGTCACATTTGGATTAGGGTTGCATTGGATTGGATCCAATGGCTTAATCAACTCATGCCATGAAGTTTGGGCTAGCTCATTATCCAATGAGGCCCAATAATTAGTTATCATGAAGAAGTATAAGCAAATAAGGGTATAATGGGGAAGAATTATACCCCATTGGCGCCAAGGGCACAATGGGGTGAAGTGGGCGCATGTTGCTTCATAAGGAAGCATTAGGCGCCTCCTGTTGGGGTATGCCCTTAAGGCTAATGTTTGAGGCCTTGGGATTGTAAAAGTATCATGTAATAAACTCTTATGTTTATAAAGGCATGGTTGTTATTCAGTTAAGCTACATTGTTTGCTGCAATATATGTTCTTCTGAATAATGTCTCAAAGCTGTTCAGCTAGGCTGACGTGCAGTTATGTCCTTAGTCGATGTATCTTGGTGAACATGAGACAGCCTTGATATGGTTAAGACTAATATGTGTTCTAATCTTATAGGATGCTTCGAGCATGGAATAAGATATAGACTCATGGGTACATTGGATGTACTAGACAGACCCTACTAGGATATTCAATTGCTTGTCACAATGTGAATAATCCTTGTTTGCTACAAGTGGCACATCTCCTCTGACTTGAGATCACTTGTGTTTCTAAATGATGATTGTCATTGTTTTGAGGTAGTTCAATATCATTTGAAACATAATGATTATAGACTATCTTGGATAATGATCATGAGTCAGGTTAGGGCACTAGTGATAGACATAGGATTGCCGTCTCCTTGTTTAAGGAGTGTGGTGTTCTAAAGGGGCCCCCCCGGCTGAGATGATTGAGAAAGTGTATGGCCATACCCAGGTGACTGTGTTCATCTGATCTAATCATGCTCATCATATTGGAGCTACAAGCTTGACACGCTTGTCCAATAAGAACATCCAGTGGCAAAGGAAATATGTATGCCTAGTGAAGCCTAGTGAAAAGGATTCACACTTGAGCTGTGTTTTGGGTGTAGTCTTGGAAGACTCTTTCCTTTATATCGGGAGACAGTGATGTGTTGCTAGATACCCCTCACTGATCGTGATAA
Source organism: Costus lasius (assembly GCA_027563935.2). Lineage (NCBI taxonomy): Eukaryota > Viridiplantae > Streptophyta > Magnoliopsida > Zingiberales > Costaceae > Costus > Costus lasius. The sequence goes on from CM050454.1 coordinate 28,214,328, forward strand.
TATAAGTTATCATTACCGACATTTAAAGGAAACCCTCAGGGTCGCACAATTTGATGATATGGCTTACTTAAGTCAGATCGTGTGGACTGAATTGTTTCGGTTCAGTTTAAAGGGATTTAAACTCTGATTGTAAGTGAGATCTGGTCTGATCATGTTTGATTGATTAGGGCTTGAGATCGGTAAGCTTCGATCGAGAGTGTTGATGTTAGATCGATCAGATCAGAAGCATCTGGAGATGAATGGTCAGATCTAGGACCTTAGGGTCTAATTCGATCTAGACTTAATGTTTGGGCTGATTTGGTTTGGTCATTGAACCAAACATCTTGAACCGGCTCATGGGTTGAGCGCAAGGTTCAGGTGGGAGAAGAGAGTTGCGCATGGTTCACTTGGTGAACTCATAACGCACGTAATCATGGCTTGCTATTTTGGGAACTCTCGGTCGGTTTTCAACGTGGGAACGTTTCCACGTTCACTTGCAACGCCTCCTCTCTATTCCTCTTGCGAATTCACTCTTGGTATTAGACGACTCACGGCTGGTGGCGTGAAGGTTGACGACAAGAGGATTCGGCCAAATTTTCATCTCATCATCCCTCAAACGATCGAGGAAGCTTTGGAGCATTGCTAGCACAAATCACCCCAAAGAAGTAGGCCTTCTTCTTCTTGTGTGCGACAGCCTTTGGAGGAGATCTCTTTTGCTTTCTTCTTCCAAGACACCATCCAAGAGATGGCGACGGTATGGATCATTCTCACATCTATCTAAGTTGATCATATGCAATAGAAAGATCTTTGAAAGCCCTTCTTCCGCTTGCAAAATTTTATGCGCCACCCTAATAGGGTTTTCGCCCCCCTCTCGAAAGGGGTCCTTCAATTGGTATCAGAGCCAAGTTTATCTATGCATATGATTGCTTAATGCTATATTGTGATCCTTGTTTGCAAAACATGCTTAGATCTATAGTTTACATGACATGCGAATATGATAACACATGTTTTATGTTTGCGCATGTTTCAAACTAGGCGCATCTTTGTGATCTTTGTTGTTGATGTTTTATCAAAAGAATATCACTTGCGCACCTATCATTAGACTAAGCGCGTACTATAAACCCTTAGACGGGTTAGTAGGGTTGAAGTCATCCTCTAGGTTAGATCCAACTAGTCTGATCAGACCATCTGACAGCCTAGATGGGTCGACCAGATAGCACCCTTGCGCAAGCAAGAGGTGGCTATAGGTCGGCTGCATCATAGGTGTGTAGCGATGTCTGGTTGAGACGTCTGTTGAACGCACATGAGTTAGGCCCGGGCTCACACCCGTTTGCCAGACCTCATCGTGGTCGTTCAGCCCTTGGTGCATGCATAGTTGACCACTGGGTTGACTCAAGTCAGTTAGGACTTGGTGCATGCAAGGGCACAGGATCTGACTAGAATGGATGAGTGGATCCCTATTATTGTACCGTTGTAAGGTTGTGGGGGCATATAAGAAAATTAAAATTGATGCCAATGCGGTTTTCGAAATTTTGTTTTCTTATTGGATCACATGCTGATGTTTGATGCCATATTGCCTGTTTATTTAATCTTATGTGGGCTGCCCATGTTAAATGTGTGCTGTGCTGGGGCCTGCGTGCCTGGTATTTTTGTAAATTAATTTTTATATTGTGATCTGCGCATCACATTGCTTAATTTATAAAAATGTTATTGACCTGCGTGTCAATCTTGTCTAGATAGATTAATATGTAAATTAATCAGACAAGAGCACAAAGCACACTTGGCAGAGGCGCCTGCAGCAGTGGCTAGACTAGGTGGGAGGTCTAGGATTCGACCCTAGGACCTGGCGCATATTCCTAGTGGGCGCACCAGAGCTGCAGATGGCGCTTGGGCCCTGGTTTGGGCCAGATGAGCAGCGAAAGCCCCATGAAGAAAAGCAAGTGAAGACTTAAGTTTATTTAAGGTCTTACTTAAGCTATGGGCTTTTACCACATAAGATCCATGCTTTCTTTTATTGTTTAATATTAGAATTGCATGATTAGTTTATCTTCTGCTATCACCATAGGAATTGCATGATAGTGAAGAAGATAAAAGACCGTTAAAATCCAACGATTAAATATCAAGCTCGTAAGCCTTCTGACACGAAACCTCACTGTTCTGATTATCGTTGGAGCCGTGTTGTACCCACTCAGTGGGCACGTCCATCTATCTTCAGACGGTGTGTGATTTCACCTGCGTGTTACAGAGAAGGGATTTATCGCTTCTCGTTGCTCAGCATAGCACGTGGTGGTCCAGGGAGTAGGTCGGGTCAGCTTGGCCATGTAGGCTACATATGTGGCGCATATGGTAGCACATGGAGGCAGCCATCTACGGGATCAGAGATTGTGTTGTACCAACTCAGTTGGCACAGTCTGCTGGATCGCCCAGATGAAGGGGAATCGCACGGGTTGGCGATTGGCAGGGACTGCCTACCAGAGATTAGTGCTTGTCATCTCTGTGCATCTTATCTCGCCTGAGCGGGACGCGGAGACCAAGTATGAAATCTGGATCCCATCTCACTAAAAGAGTTCTACTCTTTCGGGCTGTTTTGCTGGATTTTTCAGCCAGATAAAATAGTGAGAAAAAGAATCATTCTTAAGTCCTGATTGATTCTTAACATTGATACTGACCTTGCTGTTCTTGCATTGTTGTAGATTCCTGCAGCAACGAACACCATGAGCTTCAATGTGCGATCCCTACTGGAAAGGGAGAAGTTTGCTGGGCCGAACTTCTCAGACTGGTACGGACACCTTAAGATTGTTCTTAAGGCTGAGAGGAAACTGTATGTCCTCGAGACGGCTGTGCCGCCTCAACCCGCTGCGAACGCCGCAAGGGCGGTTCGTGAAGCCTACGAAAAGCATGTCAATGATAGCATTGATGTCGCTTGCCTGATGCTAGCGTCTATGACGCCACCGCTGCAGCGTCAGCATGAGGATATGTCGGCTATAGAGATTATAGCGAACCTCAAGATGCTGTATGCTGCACAGGCGAGGACGGAACGCTATAATTTGACCAAGCTCTTCTTTCAGAGCAAACTGGCTGAAGGAAGCCTAGTGGGAGCTCACGTGCTCAAGATGATTGGGCACAAGGAGGCTCTAGAGAAACTGGGGCATACCATCAACCAGGAGCTTGCTGTAGATATTATTCTGCAGTCTCTCCCGCCTTCATTCGACGCGTTCATTATTAACTTTAATATGAACAAAATCGACTGTACTCCGGCAGAGCTGCTCAATATGCTCTTGACTACTGAGGAAACTCTGAAGGGAAAGCCTTCAACCTCTGTCTTAATGGTTCCTTCCAGGAACAAGAAGAAGGGGAAGAAGGGCAAGGCCCCGGTCAAGAACTACAGTAAGGCTCTGAAACAGAAGGTTAAGCGGTCCAAGGAATACAGGTGTTTCCACTGTGGCCAGCTGGGTCACTGGAAAAAGGACTGTAAAGCGCTCCAAGGAGATTAGAGGGAAAGCATCGCTTCTGGCTCAGGTATATTCGTGACTGAAGTCATGTTTTCATCTTCTTCTATTTCATGGGTGTTGGACACTGCATGTGGAGTTCACATTTGTTCAAATGTGCAGGAACTCAAGAGAAGAAGGCAGGTGGGACAGCATGAGGTAGACCTACGCGTTGGAAACGGGGCACGGGTTGCTGCTGTTGCTGTAGGAGACTATTTCATTTCTTTACCATCTGGCATTGTATTGGAATTAAACAATTGTTATTTTGTACCGAGTATCACCAAAAAGTTTATCTCTATTCCTGCTCTTGTCAGGAAAGGATTTGCCTTTGAATGCAATATTTCAAAGTGTGTTTTATCTTATGATAATATTGTTTATGGAACTGGTTCAATTAACAATGGGTTATTCATGTTGGACATGGAAAATTCTATACAAAATATTGATAATAAGAAAGCCAAGTATGCTGATGACAGCACCTTGCTATGGCATAGTCGTTTAGGCCATATTAACGAGAAACGCATTAAGCGGTTGCATGAACATGGACTGCTGGGATCATTCTCCTATGAGGAGATTGATACATGCAAAGCTTGTTTGATAGGTAAAATGACGAAGTCACCTTTTCCTCACAAAGGTCAAATGGCTTCAGGTTTACTTGACCTTATACACAGTGATGTGTGTGGGCCGTTTAGTAAACATGCCAGAGGTGGCTATCAGTACTTCATTACCTTTACTGATGATTTCAATAGGTATGGTTATGTCTATCTGATGAGACATAAGAGTGAATCTTTTGACAAGTTCAAAGAGTTCAAGAATGAAGTACAAAATCAGCTAGGCCGAAATATCAAGGCACTTCGCTCAGATCGAGGTGGAGAATACCTAAGTCATGCGTTTACTGACTATCTAAAGGAGTGTGGGATTATCTCACAGCTCACTTCACCAGGAACACCGCAATGGAATGGTGTGTCCGAGAGGAGAAATAGAACGTTACTTGATATGGTTCGTTCTATGATGAGTCAGGCTAATCTACCTTACTCCTTTTGGGGTTTTGCACTGGAAACAGCTGCAAAGGTACTAAACCTAGTGCCATCCAAGGCAGTTTCTAAGACTCCATATGAGTTATTGTATGGGAAACAGCCAAGCTTGACATTTATCAGGATCTGGGGCTGCGAGGCTTATGTCAAAAAGCTCGCCTCTGGGAAACTGGAGAGCAGATCTGAGAAATGTATCTTTGTCGGTTACCCTAAGGAAACTAAGGGTTATTATTTCTACGATCCCAAGGAGAACAAGGTTTTTGTTGCTCGGACGGCTATATTTCTTGAGAAGGAGTTTCTTCTGCAAGAAGCCAGTGGGAGAGAAATAAAGCTGGATGAGAATCCAGAGCAAGGACAAAGTAGTCAAGCGCAGTTGGATGAGCCTGAGCCGGTAGAACAGGTTATTGAATTACCTGAGGCTCAGATATCACGGGAACCGCGAAGATCGGGTAGGATCCGTCGTCAGCCTGAGCGCTATGACGGAGTCTACATCATTGATAATGATGAACCCCTCACTTATGCGGATGCGGTCAGTGGACCGGAGTCAGCGAGATGGCTTGAAGCTATGCGCGCCGAGATGGACTCCATGTCAGATAACCAAGTCTGGGATTTGGTTGATCCGCCTCCGGGAGTTATCCCTATAGGCTGTAAATGGATCTTCAAGAAGAAGATTGACATGGATGGTAACGTGGTTACCTATAAAGGCAGGCTAGTTGCGAAAGGTTTCAAACAAATCTACGGGATAGATTATGATGAAACTTTCTCACCTGTAGCCATGTTTAAGTCTATTCGGATTCTTTTCGCGATAGCAGCATATTACGATTATGAGATCTGGCAAATGGATGTGAAAACAGCTTTCCTGAATGGAAATCTGGATGAGGATGTGTACATGACACAACCTGAAGGTTTCACTAATCCATCAGATCGTCATAAGATATGCAACCTGAAGGTTTCATCAAGAACGAGGACGACCCGTGTGTATATAAGAGGTTTAGTGGGAGCGTGATTACATTCCTAGTCCTCTACGTCGATGATATCTTGATCATTGGAAACAACATTCCTGAAATGCATGCGGTTAAGGCATGGTTAAGGAAATGTTTCCAGATGAAAGATCTAGGAGAAGCAGCCTATGTGTTAGGTGTGAAGATCTACAGGGATAGATCTAAGAGGCTTCTCGGGCTGTGCCAGAGTACTTACATCGATAAGGTCCTGGAAAGATTTCATTTAGAGAATTCTAAAAGGGGATATCTTCCAGTCAGACATGGTCTGAATCTTTCGAAGAGTCAGTGTCCACAAACACAGACTGAGAAAGATGAAATGGACAATACGCCTTATGCTTCGGCTATTGGATCCATTATGTATGCGATGTTGTGTACTCGCCCAGACGTCGCTTACGGGTTAAGCGTGACCAGTCGGTTCCAAAGTAATCCAGGTATGGCGCACTGGATTGCAGTCAAGAACATTTTGAAATATCTTCGGAGGACCAAAGATATGTTCTTGATATATGGTGGTCAGGAAGAACTCAGTATTGAAGGATATACTGACGCTTCGTTCCAGTCTGACCAGGATGATTTCCGATCGCAATCAGGCTATGTTTTTAGCTTGAATGGAGGTGCAGTGGTGTGGAAGAGTTTCAAACAGTCAACTGTTGCTGATTCCACAACAGAAGCCGAGTATGTTGCAGCCTCGGAAGCATCCAAGGAGGCAGTGTGGATTCGTAAGTTCGTGAGAGAACTTGGTGTCGTTCCTTCGAGTGCAGATCCTTTGGTTATCTTCTGTGATAACACTGGAGCAATTGTAATACCCCGAGTTTAATTCCACATTGGAAGTGAGAGAAGAGATTATATGGTATATAAGGCTTAGTGGGCTTACTATTGTTAACTTGAGCTTAAGCATTTTAATAAATTGGGCCACGTTGCAAATCGGCTCACCAAGTTAATAAATAGTTTGCTTACTAAGCGGGTCGTAACAAATGGTATCAGAGCAAAACTTAGTCCTAAGCATGGTGAGAGGCCAATAGGAAAGGGCTACCGAGGATGGTGGAGCCACCTTTGGGCTGACCTCACATGCTGCCGACTAAGGGATGATTCTTGGGCATGTGTTAGGGATGTGGGCTTGACGAGGACGTCAAGTCTTAAGTGGGGGAGATTGTAATACCCCGAGTTTAATTCCACATTGGAAGTGAGAGAAGAGATTATATGGTATATAAGGCTTAGTGGGCTTACTATTGTTAACTTGAGCTTAAGCATTTTAATAAATTGGGCCACGTTGCAAATCGGCTCACCAAGTTAATGAATAGTTTGCTTACTAAGCAGGTCGTAACAGCAATCGCACAAGCAAAGGAACCACGGTCACACCAGAAGTCCAAGCACATACAGAGACGGTTTCACTTGATCCGGGAGATCATAGATCGTGGCGAGATCAAAGTCTGCAAGGTACATACAGATGACAATCTGGCAGACCCGCTTACCAAGCCTCTGGCGCAGCAGAAGCATGAGAAGCACTGTAATAATATGGGTTTGAGATTCCTCAACCATTAGATTAAGTGCAAGTGGGAGATTGTTGGGGTATGCCCTTAAGGCTAATGTTTGAGGCCTTGGGATTGTAAAAGTATCATGTAATAAACTCTTATGTTTATAAAGGCATGGTTGTTATTCAGTTAAGCTACATTGTCTGCTGCAATATATGTTCTTCTGAATAATGTCTCAAAGCTGTTCAGCTAGGCTGACGTGCAGTTATGTCCTTAGTCGATGTATCTTGGTGAACATGAGACAGCCTTGATATGGTTAAGACTAATATGTGTTCTAATCTTATAGGATGCTTCGAGCATGGAATAAGATGTAGACTCATGGGTACATTGGATGTACTGGACAGACCCTACTAGGATATTCAATTGCTTGTCACAATGTGAATAATCTTTGTTTGCTACAAGTGGCACATCTCCTCTGACTTGAGATCACTTGTGTTTCTAAACGATGATTGTCATTATTTTGAGGTAGTTCAATATCATTTGAAACATAATGATTATAGACTATCTTGGATAATGATCATGAGTCAGGTTAGGGCACTAGTGATAGACATAGGATTGCCGTCTCCTTGTTTAAGGAGTGTGGTGTTCTAAAGGGGCCCCCCGGCTGAGATGATTGAGAAAGTGTATGGCCATACCCAGGTGACTGTGTTCATCTGATCTAATCATGCTCATCATATTGGAGCTACAAGCTTGACACGCTTGTCCAATAAGAACATCCAGTGGCAAAGGAAATATGTATGCCTAGTGAAGCCTAGTGAAAAGGATTCACACTTGAGCTGTGTTTTGGGTGTAGTCTTGGAAGACTCTTTCCTTTATATCGGGAGACAGTGATGTGTTGCTAGATACCCCTCACTGATCGTGATAATATAAGTTATCGTTACCGACATTTAAAGGAAACCCTCAGGGTCGCACAATTTGATGATATGGCTTACTTAAGTCAGATCGTGTGGACTGAATTATTTCGGTTCAGTTTAAAGGGATTTAAACTCTGATTGTAAGTGAGATCTGGTCTGATCATGTTTGATTGATTAGGGCTTGAGATCGGTAAGCTTCGATCGAGAGTGTTGATGTTAGATCGATCAGATCAAAAGCATCTGGAGATGAATGGTCAGATCTAGGACCTTAGGGTCTAATTCGATCTAGACTTAATGTTTGGGCTGATTTGGTTTGGTCATTGAACCAAACATCTTGAACCGGCTCATGGGTTGAGCGCAAGGTTCAGGTGGGAGAAGAGAGTTGCGCATGGTTCACTTGGTGAACTCATAACGCACGTAATCATGGCTTGCTATTTTGGGAACTCTCGGTCGGTTTTCAACGTGGGAACGTTTCCACGTTCACTTGCAACGCCTCCTCTCTATTCCTCTTGCGAATTCACTCTTGGTATTAGACGACTCACGGCTGGTGGCGTGAAGGTTGACGACAAGAGGATTCGGCCAAATTTTCATCTCATCATCCCTCAAACGATCGAGGAAGCTTTGGAGCATTGCTAGCACAAATCGCCCCAAAGAAGTAGGCCTTCTTCTTCTTGTGTGCGACAGCCTTTGGAGGAGATCTCTTTTGCTTTCTTCTTCCAAGACACCATCCAAGAGATGGCGACGGTATGGATCATTCTCACATCTATCTAAGTTGATCATATGCAATAGAAAGATCTTTGAAAGCCCTTCTTCCGCTTGCAAAATTTTATGCGCCACCCTAATAGGGTTTTCGCCCCCCTCTCGAAAGGGGTCCTTCACCTCCCCCTTTGCTCCTTGGATGGAATACTTGCCTCTAAGGCAAGTCTTGGGGCTGATATGGCTTGAGAACTTTTATGGGAAGTTCTTGGGCGCATATGGATAGTAGGGTGAGGAATATGGTAATGTCTTGGAGACTTACCTTACCTCAAACCCTAATTTCTCCCAAGAAACCACCCTAGCCGAATTCTTCATGGATGTTGCGCCTAGCCCATCTTCCTTGGATGGAAAGAATGCCTCTAAGGCATGTCTTGGGCTGATATGGCTATTGGGCAAATAAGGATAGGTTGAATGAGGTTTATGGCAAAGTCTTGGAGACTTTCCTTACCACAAACCCCTCTCATCCTAACCGCCCACTTGGCATGATCCTAGTCATTACCCTTGCCGCCCTCTCTTGTGGTTGTTGGTTCGATTCCTTGGAGGTGTGAACAAACATAGAGAGGTGTGAGCTAGGGCAAAGGGCGACAACATCAAGGTGGCGCAACCTTCCTCCTCTTTGTAGCCGCAAGCCTTCTTCTCCTTCTTCTCCTCTTGACGCAACTTGGAGAAGGGCTTGGTGGCGACATCTCTTGGAGAGAATTGGAAGTTTAAGGTGGCGACAACTTGAGGGCTTGGAGCTCTCCTTCTTCCATCAAAGGCGCAAGCAAGTTCTTCTTGTTCTTCTTCTCATCTTCTTGGCGCAAGGATTCTTTGAGCTTGGTGGCGTCTTCTTGCCACAAGCCCTCATCGTCCCTTGGCCATAGGCGCACCTTGGAGGTGGCGCAAGCAAAGAAGAAGAAGGAAGTACTTGGCGCATCATCTTCCTCCTCATCTCTTCTTGGCACTTCTACCTTGGAGGTGGCGCAAGTTTTGAAGAGAGTGATAAGGCTTGATTCTCTTCCCGAGGCAAGCACCAAGCGTGGAAGGGAGCAACGATCAAGGAGTCGACGCGTGGATACTTGTAGAGGACGAACACTTGGGCGTCTTCAACTTGGCACCTTCATCCTAACTGTAGGGAACCCCTTTCATGAGGGGTGCGAAACCCTAAAGTGGCGCAACATGATAGGCAGCGGATTCAAGGGTCGAAGAGCATGCATTATATGATCAACTTTCGAAACATGAATAGAGAAGATGCGATTCATACCATAGCCATTTCAAGATGGCGCCTTGGAAGCAAGAGAACAACGAAGGTCTCCTCCAAATCGTCACACACAAGATGAGCGACGGCTTGCTTCTTGTCGTCCCTTGTGCTAGCAAGGATCGTCCAAGATGTCTTTGATCGAAAGGAAAGGGATGGAGATGTCGATCTCTCTTGGCCGAATCTTCCTCTATGCTTCAAGTTGTCGCCGCACACCAAAGAGTGTCAAGAGGAATGAGTTTGAGTGACGAGAATAGAGAACCCTCTATTCGAACGTGAGCCATCTCCAAGTGGAGATCATGGTTACTAAAAATAGCAACCACTCATCGCTCCAATGTTCACGCCAAGTGAACATGTCGCCACGCCTTGAACCATGCGCTCATTTCATGAGCTGGTTCAATTTGGTTCGGTTTAAGAACCAATCAAGCCAAGCAATCAAGTCTAGATCTCAAATAAACCCTAAGGCTCCAGATCTAACCGTTGATCTCTTGATGCTTCTGATCTCACCGATCTAGCATCTATTCTCTCGATCGAAGCTTACCGATCTCAAGACCTAATCAATCAAACATGATCAGACCAGATCTCACTTACAATCAGAGATCAAATCCCTTTAAACTGAACTTAAACAATTCAGTCCACACGATCTGACTTAAGTAAGCCATATCATCAAATTGTGCGACCCTGAGGGTTTCATTTAAATGTCGGTAACGATAACTCACGTCATCACGATCAGTGAGGGGTATCTCGAAACACATCACTGTCTCCCGATATAAAGGAAAGAGTCTTCCAAGACTACACCCAAAATACAGCACAAGCGTGAATCAACTTCACTAAGCATACATATTTCCTTTGCCACTGGATGTTCTTATTGGACAAGCGTGTCAAGCTTGTAATTCCAATATGATGAGCATGATTAGATCAGATGATCACAGTCACCCGGGTATGGCCATACACTTTCTCAATCATCTCATCCAGGGGGCCCTTTAGAACATCGCACTCCTTAAACAAGGAGACGGCAATCCTATGTCTATCACTAGTGCCCTAACATGACTCAAGCTCACCATCCAAGATAGTCTATAATCATTATGTTTCAAATGATATTGAACTACCTCAAAACAATGACAATCATCATTTAGAAAACACAAGTGATCTCAAGTCAGAGGAAATGTGCCACTTGTTACAATCAAGGATTATTCACATTGTGACAAGCAACTGAATATCCTAGTAGGGTCTGTCCGGTACATCCAATGTACCCATGAGTCTACATCTTATTCCATGCTCGAAGCATCCTATAAGATTAGAACACATATTAGTCTTAACCATATCAAGGCTGTCTCATGTTCACCAAGATACATCGACTAAGGACATAATAGCATGTCAGCCCAGCTGAACAGCTTTGAGACATTATTCATAAGTATACTTATTGCAGCAGACAAGGTAACAAACTGAATAATAACCATGCCTTTATAAACACAAGAGTTTATTACATGATACTGTTACAATCCCAAGGCCTCAAACATTAGGCTTAAGGGCATACCCCAACAATCTCCCACTTGCACTTAATCTAATGGTTGAGAAATCTCAAACCCATATTATTACAGTGCTTCTCATGCTTCTGCTGCGCCAGAGGCTTTGTAAGCGGGTCTGCTAGATTGTCATCTGTATGAACCTTGCAGATTTTGATCTCGCCACGATCTATGATCTCCCTGATCAAATGAAACCGTCTCTGTATGTGCTTGGACTTCTGGTGCGACCGTGGTTCCTTTGCCTGTGCGATAGCTCCAGTGTTATCACAGAAGATAACCAAAGGATCTGCACTCGAAGGAACAACACCAAGTTCTCTCACGAACTTACGAATCCACACTGCCTCCTTAGATGCTTCCGAGGCTGCAACATACTCGGCTTCTGTTGTGGAATCAACAACAGTTGACTGTTTGAAACTTTTCCACACCACTGCTCCTCCATTCAAGCTAAAAACATAGCCTGATTGCGATCGGAAATCATCCTGGTCAGATTGGAACGAAGCGTCAGTATATCCTTCAATACTGAGTTCTTCCTGACCACCATATACCAAGAACATATCTTTGGTCCTCCGCAGATATTTTAAGATGTTCTTGACTGCAATCCAGTGTGCCACTCCCGGATTACTTTGGAACCGACTGGTCACGCTTAACCCGTAAGCGACGTCTGGGCGAGTACACAACATCGCATACATAATGGACCCAATAGCCGAAGCATAAGGCGTATTGTCCATTTCATCCTTCTCAGTCTGTGTTTGTGGACACTGACTCTTCGAAAGATTCAGACCATGTCTGACTGGAAGATATCCTCTTTTAGAATTTTCTAAATGAAATCTCTCCAGGACTTTATCGATGTAAGTACTCTGGCACAACCCGAGAAGCCTCTTAGATCTATCCCTGTAGATCTTCACACCTAATACATAGGCTGCTTCTCCTAAATCTTTCATCTGGAAACATTTCCTTAACCATGCCTTAACCGCATGCATTTCAGGAATGTCATTTCCAATGATCAAGATGTCATCGACGTAGAGGACCAGGAAGGTAATCACGCTCCCACTAAACCTCTTATATACACACGGGTCATCCTCGTTCTTGATGAAACCAAATTCAGTGACTGATTCATCAAAACGAATATTCCAGCTTCTAGATGCTTGTTTAAGTCCATAAATAGACTTCTTTAACTTGCATATTTTATGACGATCTGATGGATTAGAGAAACCTTCAGGTTGTGTCATATACACATCCTCATCCAGATTTCCATTAAGAAAAGCTGTTTTCACATCCATTTGCCAGATCTCATAATCATAATATGCTGCTATCGCAAAAAGAATCCGAATAGACTTAAACATAGCTACAGGTGAGAAAGTTTCATCATAATCTATCCCGTAGATTTGTTTGAAACCTTTCCCAACTAGCCTGCCTTTATAGGTAACCACGTTACCATCTATGTCAATCTTCTTCTTGAAGATCCATTTACAGCCTATAGGGATAACTCCCGGAGGTGGATCAACCAAATCCCAGACTTGGTTATCTGACATGGAGTCCATCTCGGCGCGCATAGCTTCAAGCCATCTTGCTGACTCCGGTCCACTGACCGCATCCGCATAAGTGAGGGGTTCATCATTATCAATGATGTAGACTCCGTCATAGCGCTCAGGCTGACGATGAATCCTTCCTGATCTTCGCGGTTCCCGTGATATCTGAGCCTCAGGTTGTTCAATAACCTGTTCTACCAGCTCAGGCTGATCCAACTATGCTTGAACACTTTGTCCTTCCTCTGGGTTCTCATCCAGATTTATTTCTCTCCCACTGGCCTCTTGCAGAAGAAACTCCTTCTCAAGAAATATGGCCGTCCGAGCAACAAATACCTTGTTCTCTTTGGGATCGTAGAAATAATAACCCTTAGTTTCCTTAGGGTAACCGACAAAGATGCATTTGTCAGATCTGCTCTCTAGTTTCCCAGAGGCGAGCTTTTTGACATAAGCCTCGCAGCCCCAGATCCTGATAAATGTCAAGCTCGGCTGTTTCCCATACCATAACTCATATGGAGTCTTAGAAACTGCCTTGGATGGCACTCGGTTTAGTACCTTTGCAGCTGTCTCCAGTGCAAATCCCCAAAAGGAGTAAGGAAGAGTAGCCTGACTCATCATAGAACGAACCATATCAAGTAGAGTTCTATTTCTCCTCTCGGACACACCATTCCATTGCGGTGTTCCTGGCGGAGTGAGCTGTGAGATAATCCCACACTCCTTCAGATAGTCAGTAAATTCTCGACTTAGGTATTCCCCACCTCGATCAGAACGAAGTGCCTTGATATTTCGGCCTAGCTGATTCTGTACTTCATTCTTGAACTCTTTGAACTTGTCAAAAGATTCACTTTTATGTCTCATTAAATAGACATACCCATATCTACTGAAATCATCAGTAAAGGTAATGAAGTACTGATAGCCACCTCTGGCATGTTTATTAAATGGCCCACACACATCACTGTGTATAAGGTCAAGTAAACCTGAAGCCCTTTGGCCTTTGTTAGGAAAAGGTGACTTCGTCATTTTACCCATTAAACAAGCCTTGCATGTATCAATCTCCTCATAGGAGAATGATCCCAGCAGTCCATTATCATGCAACCGCTTAATGCGCTTCTTGTTAATATGGCCTAAACGACTATGCCATAGCAAGGTGCTGTCATCAGCATTCTTGGCTTTCTTAATATCAACATTTTGTATAGAACTTTCCATGTCCAACATGTATAATCCATTGTTAATTGAACCAGTTGCATAAACAATATTATCTAAAGATAAAACACACTTTGAAATATTGCATTCAAAGGAAAAACCCTTCCTGACAAGAGCAGGAATGGAGATAATATTTTTAGTAATACTGGGAACAAAGTAACAACTGTTTAATTCTTATACAATTCCAGATGGCAAAGTGATGAAATAGTCTCCTACAGCAACAGCAGCAACCCGTGCCCCGTTTCCAACGCGTAGGTCCACCTCATGCTGTCCCACCTGTCTTCTTCTCTTGAGTTCCTGTACATTTGAACAAATGTGAACTCCACATGCAGTGTCCAACACCCATGATATAGAAGAAGATGAAACCATGACTTCCGTCACGTAAATACCTGAGCCAGAAGCAATGCTTCCCCTCTTGTCTCCTTGGAGCGCTTTACAGTCCTTTTTCCAGTGACCCAGCTGGCCACAGTGGAAACACCTGTATTCCTTGGACCGCTTAACCTTCTGCTTCAGAGCCTTGCTGTAGCTCTTGACAGGGGCCTTGCCCTTCTTCCCTTTCTTCTTGTTCCTAGAAGGAACCATTAAGACAGAGGTCGAAGGCTTTCCCTTCAGAGTTTCCTCAGTAGTCAAGAGCATATTCAGCAGCTCTGCCGGAGTACAATCGATTTTGTTCATATTAAAGTTAATAATGAACGCGTCGAATGAAGGCGGGAGAGACTGCAGAATAATATCTACAGCGAGCTCCTGATTGATGGTATGCCCCAGTTTTTCTAGAGCTTCCTTGTGCCCAATCATCTTGAGCACTTGAGCTCCCACTGGGCTCCCTTCAGCCAGTTTGCTCTGAAAGAAGAGCTTCGTCAAATTATAGCATTCAGTCCCCGCCTGTGCAGCATACAGCATCTTGAGGTTCGCTATAATTTCTATAGCCGACATATCCTCATGCTGACGCTGCAGCGGTGGCGTCATAGACGCTAGCATCAGGCAAGCGACATCAATGCTATCATTGACATGCTTTTCATAGGCTTCCCGAACCGCCCTTGCGGCGTTCGGAGCGGGCTGAGGCGGTATAGCCGTCTCGAGGACATACAGTTTCCTCTCTGCCTTAAGAACAATCTTAAGGTGTCCAAACCAGTCTGAGAAGTTTGGCCCAGCAAACTTCTCCCTTTCCAGTAGGGATCGCACATTGAAGTTCATGGTGTTCGTTGCTGCAGGTATCTACAACAATGCAAGAACAGCAAGGTCAGTATCAATGTTAAGAATCAATCAGGACTTAAGAAAGATTCTTTTTCTCACTATTTTATCTGACTGAAAAATCCATTAAACAGTCCGAAAGAGTAAACACTCTTTTAGTGAGATGGGATCCAGATTTCATACTTGGTCTCCGCGTCCCGCTCAAGCGAGATAAGGTGCACAGAGAGTACAAGCACTAATTTCTGGTAGGCAGTCCCTGCCGATCGCCAACCCGTGCGATTCCCCTTCATCTGGGCAATCCAGCAGACTGTGCCAACTGAGTTGGTACAACACAGTCTCTGACCCCACAGATGGCTGCCTCCATGTGCTACCATGTGCGCCACATATGTAGCCTACATGGTCAAGCTGACCCGACCTACTCCCTGGACCACCACGTGCTATGCTGAGCAACGAGAAGCGATAAATCCCTTCTCTGTAACACGCAGGTGTAATCCCGCACCGTCTGAAGATAGATGGACGTGCCCACTGAGTGGGTACAACACGGCTCCAACGATAGTCAGAACAGTGAGGTTTCGCGTCAGAAGGCTTACGAGCTTGATATTTAGCGTTGGATTTTAACGGTCTTTTATCTTCTTGACTATCATGCAATTCCTATGGTGATAGCAGAAGATAAACTAATCATGCAATTCTAATATTTAAACAATAAAAGAAAGCATGGATCTTATGTGGTAAACGCCCATGAACCCTAAGTAAGACCTTAATTAACTTAAGTCTTCACTTGTTTTTCTTCATGGGTCTTTAGCTGCTCATTTGGCCCAAACCAGGGCCCAAGCGCCATCTGCAGCTCAGGTGCGCCTACCAGGGAAAATGCGCCTGGTCCCAGAGTCGAACCCTGGACCTCCCACCTGGTCAAGCCACTGCTGCATGCGCCTCTGCCAAGTGTGCTCTGTGCTCTTGTCTGATTAATTTACAAATTAATCTATCTAGACAAGATTGACTCGCAGGTCAATTACATTTTATAAATTAAATAGAAGGTGATACGCAGATCACAATTAAAAATAATTTACAAAATAATTCCAGGCACGCAGGCCCCAGCACAGCACACATTAAACATGGGCAGCCCACATAAGACTAAATAAACATACATATGGCATCATACATCATGTGATCCAATCATGAAAAATAAAATTTTTGAAAAACCCCATTGAGATTAATTTTATTTTTCCTTATTAGCCTTACTACCTTACAACAGTCCATTACTAGGGATCCACTCATCGAACCTAGTCAGATCCTGTGCCCTTACATGCACCAAGTCCTAACTGACTTGAGTCGACCAAAAGGTCAACAATGCATGCGCCAAGGGCTGAACGACCACAATGAGGTTTGGCAAGCGGGTGTGACCCCGGGCCTAACTCATGTGCGTTCATAGGTTGTCTCAATTAGACATCGCTACACGCCTGTCTGCAGTCGACCTATAGCCATCTGATGCTTGCGCACAGATGCTATCTGGTCGACCCATCAAGGCTGTCAGATAGTCTGATCAGACTGTTGGATCTAATCTAGGGGATGATTTCAACCCTAATAACCCGTCTAAGGGTTTACAGCAGGGCCTTAGATCTAATGATAGTCGTGCATGTGATCCATTTTTGAGAAAACAAAGATGCGCCAACATGCCAACATACATGCGCAAATGAAACATAAAATAGGTTTCTACATGAAACATATTAACATGATAAAATTACGCATGATATAGATCTAAACATTCATGGAACACAAAATCAAAGCAATCATATAATTACGCATGTAACCTCGCTCTGATACCAATTGCAGGGAACCCCTTTCATGAGGGGTGCGAAACCCTAAAGTGGCGCAACATGATAGGCAACGGATTCAAGGGTCGAAGAGCATGCATTATATGATCAACTTTCGAAACATGAATAGAGAAGATGCGATTCATACCATAGCCATTTCAAGATGGCGCCTTGGAAGCAAGAGAACAACGAAGGTCTCCTCCAAATCGTCACACACAAGATGAGCGACGGCTTGCTTCTTGTCGTCCCTTGTGCTAGCAAGGATCGTCCAAGATGTCTTTGATCGAAAGGAAAGGGATGGAGATGTCGATCTCTCTTGGCCGAATCTTCCTCTATGCTTCAAGTTGTCGCCGCACACCAAAGAGTGTCAAGAGGAATGAGTTTGAGTGACGAGAATAGAGAACCCTCTATTCGAACGTGAGCCATCTCCAAGTGGAGATCATGGTTACTAAAAATAGCAACCACTCATCGCTCCAATGTTCACGCCAAGTGAACATGTCGCCACGCCTTGAACCATGCGCTCATTTCATGAGCTGGTTCAATTTGGTTCGGTTTAAGAACCAATCAAGCCAAGCAATCAAGTCTAGATCTCAAATAAACCCTAAGGCTCCAGATCTAACCGTTGATCTCTTGATGCTTCTGATCTCACCGATCTAGCATCTATTCTCTCGATCGAAGCTTACCGATCTCAAGCCCTAATCAATCAAACATGATCAGACCAGATCTCACTTACAATCAGAGATCAAATCCCTTTAAACTGAACTTAAACAATTCAGTCCACACGATCTAACTTAAGTAAGCCATATCATCAAATTGTGCGACCCTGAGGGTTTCCTTTAAATGTCGGTAACGATAACTCACGTCATCACGATCAGTGAGGGGTATCTAGCAACACATCACTGTCTCCCGATATAAAGGAAAGAGTCTTCCAAGACTACACCCAAAATACAGCACAAGCGTGAATCAACTTCACTAAGCATACATATTTCCTTTGCCACTGGATGTTCTTATTGGACAAGCGTGTCAAGCTTGTAATTCCAATATGATGAGCATGATTAGATCAGATGATCACAGTCACCCGGGTATGGCCATACACTTTCTCAATCATCTCATCCAGGGGGCCCTTTAGAACATCGCACTCCTTAAACAAGGAGACGGCAATCCTATGTCTATCACTAGTGCCCTAACATGACTCAAGCTCACCATCCAAGATAGTCTATAATCATTATGTTTCAAATGATATTGAACTACCTCAAAACAATGACAATCATCATTTAGAAAACACAAGTGATCTCAAGTCAGAGGAAATGTGCCACTTGTTACAATCAAGGATTATTCACATTGTGACAAGCAACTGAATATCCTAGTAGGGTCTGTCCGGTACATCCAATGTACCCATGAGTCTACATCTTATTCCATGCTCGAAGCATCCTATAAGATTAGAACACATATTAGTCTTAACCATATCAAGGCTGTCTCATGTTCACCAGGATACATCGACTAAGGACATAATAGCATGTCAGCCCAGCTGAACAGCTTTGAGACATTATTCATAAGTATACTTATTGCAGCAGACAAGGTAACAAACTGAATAATAACCATGCCTTTATAAACACAAGAGTTTATTACATGATACTGTTACAATCCCAAGGCCTCAAACATTAGGCTTAAGGGCATACCCCAACACTAACAAGCAATAAAGGTACTAACCCTAACACATCCTTGTGTTCTCTCCCTCGCATGGATCCTTGGGACTGGAATGTGTTTCGGGTGTAATGCTTCTTCCGCTGCGTCTTGGGACTGCAAAAATTTTAAATTACACCCGGCATTCCCTAACAGTGGTATCAGAGGTACTTGCGAGAAACACAAGGTGTACGTTTGCTTGTGTGAAAAATTTTTGGAAAATTTTTCTTTCATCCATGCGCGATTCACCTAGAAGGCGCTTTCATCCAAACTTCTTTTATCAATTTTATGGCCAAAATTTGGATTGTGTTTATGATAGATTTAAGACCAAAGGCGCACGTAGTTTTGTCAAGTAGGACGGGCATTGTGTCTTCGGACTGGCCGGGTCTCTTGATCTGACAAAATTGCCAGCCGATAGGGTCCATGAAATCATCATGAAACTTGATCCCAATTTTAGCATAAATTTGATTGAGAGAGTGCTTTGGATGGAGTTGGCGCATAAGGGGATAAAATTTGATTATTCCGGTTTTTCAAATTTTATATATGCGCCACTTGTCTCTTCCTTGGGTTAATATGGTCATAGCGGGTGCCCTCCTGTGTTGTGATGTGGAAGCATGTTTCCACCTGTGATGAATGCTTGTAAAATCTTTCTGCCACCTGCGTGTGGTTCTCCCCCTTCTTGATGTAAAATTTTCATCTTTCCTTAGAATAGATGTAGAACTGTTTACATAAGATAGGTTAAGGTTCATCAAAGACAACAAGGTGTCTTCTTCAACCGATATCAGAGTGGCACCAGCTTTGGAAGCTTGGTGATGGACTTGCGGCTGAAGGAAGGACACTAGCTTTCGGCTTCTGGCATGGGCTGATTTGCTTCAGGGACTCGCAACCCTTGGATGCACGATAACATGTCACATGGCTCGTGACAAGTTATATGTATGAAAAGGGCTATGACCATATCGACCAAACTAGCATGCCTATGATGGTTTATTATTTTGTCCATAGCATGCCTGTGATGTTTTTCCTTTGCTGCCATAACCATAAGAAAACTGCATGCTAGAAAAGAATAAAAACATGCAAAAACTCTCAATACAATATCAAGTCGATAGCCTTCTAACGCGTAGCCCTCATCAAACTATCGATCCGTGGTGTTGTGAACTGTTTCCCACCCTCGTGGGACACACCCACTTATCTTTAGAAGGTGTGTGGTGACAATGATTTCCCCAGTCCAGTTTTAACCTGGGCATGCCTTCGCAAGGAAATTCGTTGGCCCTGGGCATAACGGTTAGGACCAGACTTGACTAGTTTTTCATATGTCACTGACATGATGAATCACTAGAGGCAGCTGTTGAGAGGATAGGGTTCTGTGTTGTATCCAGCCCTCGCTGGACACAGGACGCCTAGTCTGTCTTAACTAAGAGGAATTGTGCGCGGCACAATTGGCTGGCATGCCTACCTAAGGAAGCATGGGACTCTCTGTGCATCTCAACTCACCCTTGTGAGTCGCGGAGACCTCGCGTGAAATTAGGATCCTACTCATGTATTTCCAAGTTGAGTTTTGAGAGTTATCAACTTGTTAAGGAAATAGTGGGAGTATAGCATTTAATTTAAAGTCCTTGTTAAATGCTTTATCATAGTACTTATTTTGCTTGTTTGCTTATTGTAGATGATTCCATCTCCTGAACCTAGATTGAAACTTCTTAAAAATAAACTGGATGGAACAAATTGGACAAGATGGTTCAGACTTTTGTCCAAACTTCTAGAACATGAGAATATGGTCTATCTTCTTGAAAGACCTCCAACCCAGCCCTGTATATATTTTTGTACAGAGTGGCAGTGGAATGTCTATCTTAAACATTGTGTGGATAGTGAACATTACACTGCTCTTATTTTGAGGTGCTTGACCCCTGAGGTCCAGGTTGAGTGTGATGAGATGGGGATTTATGATATGATCATACATCTTCGACGTCTCTTCACACCGGGCACTTCAAATAGTAATCAAGAGAGTGTTGTTGGATCTTCTGGGTGTTTGCTTGAATCCAAGAATGACTATGGTTCCGTATCTTCGAAGCTAAAACTTCGGAAGACTGGGAATGCATGGAAATTTCAGGATGGATTAAGGCCCAGGAAGAGCATGGCACAAAAGAAGGGATGTTATCCATCTGCTTCAGGTATTGTGTTACTGAGGTCTTTATGTCTACTTCTTATTCATGGGTACTGGGTACCGCATGAGGAGCTTACATATGTTTTTCATATGCAGGGGCTCAAAAGAAGTAGGACAATAAGGCTTGGTGGGATCGACTTTCGAGTCAGGGACGGAGCATTGGATGCTGCTGTTGATGTCATCTCACTACCTTCAAAGACTTCAACTAGAACTTTGCTATTATGTACTAGCTTTTGTATTAGAACATTATGTCCATTATTTTGAATGGATTTTCAGTTTGAAATAAATTGGTATTTCCTTAAATCTGGAATGTTCTATAGTAGTGGTACAATTGATGATAGCTTGTAGTTCTGTATGTAACACTGGATAGATCAAGTCCAATGATTCAATCAATACCATCTCTTTGCATTGTCTCTTGGGCCATAAGACATAAGTCACATCCAAAAGTCCATGGACTATTGGGATTATTATCCTTTCAGGGTTATGATATATGTGAGCCTTGTCTAATGGACAAGATGGCAGATGCTACCTTCATTTAGGAAGGAGAGAGAGGTTAGATGCTTGTTGGATCTAGTGCACGGCAATGTGTGTAGACCCATGGAGACAAGCACTAAGTGGTATACTTCATTAAGTTGGGATATGTCATATCCAACACGTAACTTTGGAGAAATCCAAGAAGTTAAGAAATGAAGTATAGAATCGAATTGGAGAATCTATTAAAACCCTTTGATTGGATCAAAGTAGGAAGTGAAGAATTTGATGACTATCTTGAGGAGTGTGGGGTTGTCTCACAGCTTACTTGGAACACCACAACTGTGTGGTGAAATTCAAAGAAAGAAAAGGGAACACATTGGATGTGGTTCCACCTTTGAATAGTCATGCAAATTTACTTCCTTTAGAGGCCATGCAAGCCACTGTTCTAACACTCCATAGTGTGTACTTGTGGGGCACTGAAAGTGCTGCTTCTATCCCGATGAGAACAAAAATATTTATTGCTCAAACTGCTGTCTTTCTTGAGGAGATATTTTTTTGAAAGAAGCTGGTGGGAGTAGATTTGATTAGGACAAGGTCCAAAAATCAACCACAATACAGTTAGACACAAATGGAGAGTAGATTCACACATGCAGGTTGAAAAGTCAACCTGAGGTTCAAGTAACACAGGAATCACATGAGTCTGAATGGATTCGAAATACTCTCACAGGTTGTGGGCATGACGAATTTTTCATCTAGGATGAACCTAAAGACTTATGAGGAAATGGAAGCGGTCAGTGGACCAGATTCCAAGAAATGGCTGAGCGCCATAAGAACCATAATGGACTCCATGTCTGCTAATCAAGTGTGGGACTTGATTGAGCCGCCAAAGGGGTAACACCCAGAGGCTGTATGTGGATCTTCTTGGAAGATAGACATGAAAGGTAACATTGTTACCTATGATGACAAGCTAGTGAATGAAATTTCGGATAAGTCCACTAGGTGGATATTGATGAAATTTTTCACCGATAGCTTTGTTTGAGTCCATTAGGTATCTACTTGTCTTAATTGCATGTTCTGTTATAGCGTGTTGTTATGAAAATTGCTTTTCTTAATGGACATCTAGAAGAGGATGTCTAGATGGAAATAGCCAAAATATTTTCATACAGTCGCCATAAAGATATGTATGGTATTATACAAGTATCCTGTGTTTATAAGAAGATCAGTGGGAGCATCATAATGTTTCTTGTTCTAATTGATTGACGATATTCTCCTCACTTGAAATGACATCCCAGCTCTTCACGCGGTGAAGTACAGGCTTGGAATGTATTTCGAGAAGAATGACCTAGGGAATGCAGCCTACATCCTAGGCATGTGGATCAACTGGGATCCAAGAAAGTCATTGCCCTTTAGTCAATCTACGTTCATCCAAAAGATTCTGGAGAGGTTCATGTTGGATCATTCCAAAGGATGATACCTTCCAAAGAGACATGGTCTGATTCTCTGCATGATGCAATGTCTTTTGACACAGCAGGAGAGAGACAACATGATTCTATAGTCCTAATACATTGGGTATAGGATAGATCATGTTTTGTGCAACTAGCACAAGACTATGTGTGGCGAATGCTTGGAGCATGGCCAGTAAGTTTCAATCAGATCCTAGTGTTCAAACACTGGATAGCTGTGAAAGCAATCCTTCGTACTTGGGAAGTATAAAGGATTGAATTTTAGTCTGTGATAGACAGGAAGAACTTTGTGTACTGGGTACACTGACACTTCGTTCCGGTCTAATGACTATCGTTCACAATCAGGATTTGCTTTTTGCCTTGATGTGGTGTTGTTGGCTGAAAGAGCTTTATGCAAACTGCAGTGGCAAATTCTACAATAAGGCTGAGTACATTGCAGCTTCTTGTGGCAGCCAAGGAAGCAGCTTCATTCATTTGAACTTGATTTAGTCCCTAATGCTTGATGGTCCAGTATAGTTCTTACTGGGGCCGTAAGCATGTGTAAAGGAACTTAGCACTCAAGTATGTACTACAGCAATATCATCTGATCTTGGAGATCGTGGATAAGGATGATGATTCAAACTAGTTAAAATAAACACAGATAGCAATCTGGAAAAACCCACTGACGTAGCCTCTGGCGCAGCGGAAGCTAAATAAGTCATACTAGAGACATAGGGAATGATTAAACATCAGTTGCCCTTGGTCTTAGTGCAAGTGGGAGATTGTTGGTGTATATGCCCTACAGACTAATGTATGGACATGGTCAGGCATTGCTTGAATGTACTTTGATAGAATTAATGAAATTGATATAATCAATAAAGGCATGGTCGTTATTATGCAGATTGCTTTACCTGCGTTGATGTATTGAATTGCATATATAATGTCCCAGGAGTTTGGATTGGATCCATTCTCACAAGCTATCCCCAGTCAAGGTACCTTAGCAGATATGGGACAGCTTTGGTACATGTGAGACTGGTGTATGGGCTGGTTAGGTGCGGGGCACAGTAACGCAGACATACAGGTGCATTGGATGCACTGGAGTGATCCACCGTGAGGATTGACTTGTCTAGTCAACAAGTCAATCTCACATGCAAGAGGTTTTGCATTGATCCTTAGACTCGAGGTATTCATGTCTAGATTTGATGATGGATATGCTTTAATACAGTCTTACGTCTCTCCGTAATTGG
This sequence comes from Costus lasius, assembly GCA_027563935.2. NCBI lineage: Eukaryota > Viridiplantae > Streptophyta > Magnoliopsida > Zingiberales > Costaceae > Costus > Costus lasius. The sequence continues at coordinate 28,238,467 of CM050454.1, forward strand.
GAGATCAAAACGGCTGTCATTGGGCATGTCATAAGTCATATAGAGACATGGATGACCAATAGTAGGATTTGCCCCTTCCATATTGGAAGCATGATATCCACCTCGGGGCGCCCCACCTTATTGGTGCATGACGGGAGAGTGTGGCCACACTTGTTGAGTCATGACCAGTGCATTGGATAATAAACTTGAGACTAATCCAATGGCAGGATATCAGTTTAGGCAAAGGGATCTATAATGCAATGGGAATCCTCGTTGCTTGTTAGGAGTTGTTGCCATAATAACTTAAGTCCTATGACATGGGTAGTAGTGATGTGTTGCTAGATACCCCTCACTACTTATGATGTTTACATCATTGCCATCGTCATATGGATCCTACGGGGTCACACGCAATAGACTCTTGACGTTGCTTTAATCAGAAGCCTTATGATCAAGTTATTGGATAACTTGGATCAATTTGGAAGATTTCATCAGCGCCAATGGGCCTGATGAGTTGGAAGAAAGTTATTGGAGCCAAACTTCATTTTTGGTAGGTTGACCCGAAATTGACCTAGATTGGTCACATTTGGATTAGGGTTGCATTGGATTGGATCTAATGGCTTAATCAACTCATGCCATGAAGTTTGGGCTAGCTCATTATCCAATGAGGCCCAATAATTAGTTATCATGAAGAAGTATAAGCAAATAAGGGTATAATGGGGAAGAATTATACCCCATTGGCGCCAAGGGCATAATGGGGTGAAGTGGGCGCATGTTGCTTCATAAGGAAGCATTAGGCGCCTCCCCCTTTGCTCCTTGGATGGAATACTTGCCTCTTAGGCAAGTCTTGGGGCTGATATGGCTTGAGAACTTTTATGGGAAGTTCTTGGGTGCATATGGATAGTAGGGTGAGGAATATGGTAATGTCTTGGAGACTTACCTTACCTCAAACCCTAATTTCTCCCAAGAAACCACCCTAGCCGAATTCTTCATGGATGTTGCGCCTAGCCCATCTTCCTTGGATGGAAAGAATGCCTCTAAGGCATGTCTTGGGCTGATATGGCTATTGGGCAAATAAGGATAGGTTGAATGAGGTTTATGGCAAAGTCTTGGAGACTTTCCTTACCACAAACCCCTCTCATCCTAACCGCCCACTTGGCATGATCCTAGTCATTACCCTTGCCGCCCTCTCTTGTGGTTGTTGGTTCGATTCCTTGGAGGTGTGAACAAACATAGAGAGGTGTGAGCTAGGGCAAAGGGCGACAACATCAAGGTGGCGCAACCTTCCTCCTCTTTGTAGCCGCAAGCCTTCTTCTCCTTCTTCTCCTCTTGGCGCAACTTGGAGAAGGGCTTGGTGGCGACATCTCTTGGAGAGAATTGGAAGTTTAAGGTGGCGACAACTTGAGGGCTTGGAGCTCTCCTTCTTCCATCAAAGGCGCAAGCAAGTTCTTCTTGTTCTTCTTCTCATCTTCTTGGCGCAAGGATTCTTTGAGCTTGGTGGCGTCTTCTTGCCACAAGCCCTCATCGTCCCTTGGCCATAGGCGCACCTTGGAGGTGGCGCAAGCAAAGAAGAAGAAGGAAGTACTTGGCGCATCATCTTCCTCCTCATCTCTTCTTGGCACTTCTACCTTGGAGGTGGCGCAAGTTTTGAAGAGAGTGATAAGGCTTGATTCTCTTCCCGAGGCTAGCACCAAGCATGGAAGGGAGCAACGATCAAGGAGTCGACGCGTGGATACTTGTAGAGGACGAACACTTGGGCGTCTTCAACTTGGCACCTTCATCCTAACAAGCAATAAAGGTACTAACCCTAACACATCCTTGTGTTCTCTCCCTCGCATGGATCCTTGGGACTGGAATGTGTTTCGGGTGTAATGCTTCTTCCGCTGCGTCCTGGGACTGCAAAAATTTTAAATTACACCCGGCATTCCCTAACAGCTGGATTGCCCAGATGAAGGGGAATCGCACGGGTTGGCGATTGGCAGGGATAGCCTACTAGAAATTAGTGCTTGTACTCTCTGTGCATCTTATCTCGCCTGAGCGGGACGCGGAGACCAAGTATGAAATCTGGATCCCATCTCACTAAAAGAGTGTTACTCTTTCGGACTGTTTTAATGGATTTTTCAGTCAGACAAAATAGTGAGAAAAGAATCATTCTTAAGTCCTGAATTGATTCTTAACATTGATACTGACCTTGCTGTTCTTGCATTGTTGTAGATTCCTGCAGCAACGAACACCATGAGCTTCAATGTGCGATCCCTACTGGAAAGGGAGAAGTTTGCTGGGCCAAACTTCTCAGACTGGTATGGACACCTTAAGATTGTTCTTAAGGCTGAGAGGAAACTGTATGTCCTCGAGACGGCTATACCGCCTCAACCCGCTCCGAACGCCGCAAGGGCGGTTCGGGATGCCTATGAAAAGCATGTCAATGATAGCATTGATGTCGCTTGCCTGATGCTAGCGTCTATGACGCCACCGCTGCAGCGTCAGCATGAGGATATGTCTGCTATAGAAATTATAGCAAACCTCAAGATGCTGTATGCTGCACAGGCGAGGACTGAACGCTATAATTTGACCAAACTTTTCTTTCAGAGCAAACTGGCTGAAGGGGGTCCAGTGGGAGCTCATGTGCTCAAGATGATTGGGCACAAAGAGGCTCTAGAGAAACTGGGGCATACCATCAATCAGGAGCTTGCTGTAGACATTATTCTGCAGTCTCTCCCGGCCTCTTTCGATCCGTTCATTATTAATTTTAATATGAACAAGATCGACTGTACTCCGGCAGAGTTGCTGAATATGCTCTTGACTACAGAGGAGACTCTAAAGGGAAAGCCTTCAACCTCTGTCTTGATGTTCCCTTCCAGGAATAAGAAGAAGGGGAAGAAGGGCAAAGCCCCTGTCAAGAATTACAACAAGGCTCTGAAACAGAAGGTTAAGTGGTCAAAGGAATACAGATGTTTCCACTATGGCCAGCTGGGTCACTGGAAAAAGGACTGTAAAGCGCTCCAAGGAGAAAAGAAGGGAAGCATCGCTTCTGGCTCAGGTATATTTATGACTGAGGTCATGATATCTTCTTCTTCTATTTCATGGGTGTTGGACACTGCATGTGGAGTTCACATTTGTTCAAATGTACAGGAACTCAAGAGAAGAAGACAGGTGGGACAGCATGAGGTGGACCTACGAGTTGGAAACAGGGCACGGATTGTAACAGTATCATGTATAAACTTTTATGTTTATAAAGGCATGGTTGTTATTCAGTTTGTTACCTTGTCTGCTGTAATAAGTGTACTCGCAGGTTAATTATACAATAAATTCATTAAAAATGTGATTCGCAGATCACAATAATAATTTACCAGGCTCGCAGGCCCCAGCACAGCACACATTAAAAGGGCAACCCACATAAGATGAAATAGACAAACATCATGGCATCATTCAATCAACATGTGATCCATTACAAAGAAAATACATTTTGAAAACCCATTGGCATCAATTTTAATTTTCTTATGTGCCCTACAACCTTACAATGGTCCATTGATAGGGATCCACTCATCCATCTAGTCAGATCCTCTGCCCTTGCATGCACCAAGTCCTAACTGACTTGAGTTGACCTAATGGTCAACCATGCATGCGCAAAGGGCTGAACCACCCTCATGAGTTTCGGCAAGCGGGTGTGACCCCGGGCCTAACTCATGTGTGTTCAGTAGTCGTCTCAACCAGACCTCGCTACACGCCCTGGATGCAGTCGACCTATAGCCACCTCGTGCTTGCGCACAGGTGCTATCTGGTCAACCCATCTAGGCTGTCAGATGGTCTGATCAGACTAGTTGGATCTAACCTAGAAGATGCTTTCAACCCCATCAACCCATCTAAGGATTTAAAGTAGGGGCACCTTAGATCTAATGAGGCGCGCAAGATGTAAGTTTTATAAAACATCTAGAACAATGCGCAAACAAACAACATGCGGCACTTGAGAAAACAAGATATATCTCATATCTAGCATGTTGATAACCCTTAGATCTAGGGGGTCCCCTTCAAGGGGGAGCGCAAACTTTAGGGGGTCCCCTTCAAGGGGGAGCGCAAACTTCTTGTAACAATGATACAAGCGCAAACTAAACAATGTAAACCTTGCATCATGTAAACAAAGCATCAAGTAAGCGCAACATAGCATCATGTATGGATCACAAACACTTCAAAGCAATCATATAGATCATACCGAAAGCCTAAAGCTCTGATACCAATTGAAAGGTCCCCTAGAATAAAGGGGGGTGAAACCCTAAACATGCGCAACATAAGATTTCGCATGGGCGGAAATAGGGTTTGCATAGGATCGCATGTAGTATGTCTATATAATCAACTTCTTTCAATTCAAAGATCAAGTTAAGATCTTTTACCATAGCCATGAAGAAGGAGTCGGCTTGGAAGCTAGAGAACGATAGGGTTCTCCTCCAAAGTGTGCCACACACAAGATGAAGTTGGCTCACTCCTTGTCGTCCTTGTGCTAGCAAGGCTTCAAGGCTCTTGTCCTCTTGTCGTATGAAGGAGATGAAGAACACTTTTGGCTAGGGCGATGAAGCTCTTCCTCTTTTTGTCAAAACCAACCTCTTCACGAATGGATAGACGACCAAGCAAGAAGACAACATGCGTTGAGGCGTTTATTTTAGATGAGGCGTTACATGATTTCCCAATATGGAAAGTCATGAAGCTTTCGCCCACTCAAAGCAAACCGCCTTAAAACGCTTCCACCTTGAACCAACCGTTCACACATGTGTGAACCGGTTCAATGGAATTCGGTCCAACGCTTTTGGTTCAATGACAAAACCAAAACAACCCAAGCCATGGTCTAGATCTCTCTCTGAACCAAATGGTTCAAGATCTAACCGTTGATCTTTTGATGCATCTGATCTCACTGATCTAGAATCACTTCTCTCGATCGAAGCTTACCGATCTCATGCCCTAATCAATCAAACATGATCAGACCAGATCTCACTTACAATCAGAGTTTAAACTCCTTTAAACTGAATCCAAACAATTCAGTCCACACGATCTGACTTAAGCAAGCCATATCATCAAATTGTGCGACCCTAAGGGTTTCCTTTAAATGTCGGTAACGATAACTTACGTTATCACGATCAGTGAGGGGTATCTAGCAACACATCACTGTCTCCCGATATAAAGGAAAGAGTCTTCCAAGACTACACCCAAAACACAGCACAAGTGTGAATCTTCTTCACAAGGCATACATGTTTCCTTTGCCACTGGATGTTCTTATTGGACAAGCGTGTTAAGCCTGTGACTCCAATATGATGAGCATGATTAGATCAGATGAACATAGTCACCTGGGTATGGCCATACACTATTCTCAATCATCTCATTCAGGGGGCCCCTTTAGAACATCACACTCCTTAAACAAGGAGACGGCAATCCTATGTCTATCACTAGTGTCCTAACCTGACTCATGATCATTATCCAAGATAGTTTATAATCATTATGTTTCAAATGATATTGAACTACCTCAAAACAATGACAATCATCATTTAGAAACACAAGTGATCTCAAGTCAAAGGACATGTGCCACTTGTAGCATACAAGGATTATTCACATTGTGACAAGCAATTGAATATCCTAGTAGGGTCTGTCCAGTACATCCAATGTACCCATGAGTCTACATCTTATTCCATGCTCGAAGCATCCTATAAGATTAGAACACATATTAGTCTAACCATATCAAGGCTGTCTCATGTTCACCAAGATATATCGACTAAGGACATCATTGCATGTCAGCCTAGCTGAACAGCTTTGAGACATTATTCAGTAGTACACTTATTACAGCAGACAAGGTAACAACCTGAATAACAACCATTGCCTTTATAAACTTAAGAGTTTATACAATGATACTATTACAATCCCAAGGCCTCAAACATTAGCCTTAAGGGCATACCCCAACAATCTCCCACTTGCACTTAATCTAATGGTTGAGAAATCTCAAACCCATGTTATTACAGTGCTTCTCATGCTTCTGCTGTGCCAGAGGCTTAGTAAGCGGGTCAGCCAGATTGTCATCTGTATGAACCTTGCAAATTTTGATCTCGCCACGATCAATGATCTCCCGGATCAAGTGAAACCGTCTCTGTATGTGCTTGGACTTCTGGTGCGACCGTGGTTCCTTTGCTTGTGCGATGGCTCCAGTGTTATCACAGAAGATAACCAAAGGATCGACACTCGAAGGAACAACACCAAGTTCTCTCACGAACTTACGAATCCATACTGCCTCCTTGGATGCTTCCGAGGCTGCAACATACTCGGCTTCTGTTGTGGAATCAGCAACAGTTGACTGTTTGAAACTCTTCCATACCACTGCTCCACCATTCAAGCTAAAAACATAGCCTGATTGCGATCGGAAATCATCCTGGTCCGACTGGAACGAAGCGTCAGTATATCCTTCTATACTGAGTTCTTCCTGACCACCATATATCAAGAACATATCTTTGGTCCTCCGCAGATATTTTAAGATGTTCTTGACTGCAATCCAGTGTGCCTGTCCTGGATTACTTTGGAAACGACTGGTCACGCTTAACCCGTAAGCGATGTCTGGGCGAGTACACAACATCGCATACATAATGGACCCAATAGCCGAAGCATAAGGCGTATTGTCCATTTCATCTTTTTCAGTCTGTGTTTGTGGACACTGACTCTTCGAAAGATTCAGACCATGTCTGACTGGAAGATATCCCCTCTTAGATTTCTCTAAATGGAATCTTTCCAGGACCTTATCGATGTAAGTACTCTGGCACAGCCCGAGAAGCCTCTTAGATCTATCCCTGTAGATCTTCACACCTAACACATAGGCTGCTTCTCCTAAATCTTTCATCTGGAAACATTTCCTTAGCCATGCCTTAACCGCATGCATTTCTGGAATATCATTTCCAATGATCAAGATGTCATCGACGTAGAGGACTAGGAATGTAGTCACGCTCCCACTAAACCTCTTATATACACACGAGTCATCTTCGTTCTTGATGAAACCAAACTCAGAGATTGATTCATCAAAATGAATATTCCAGCTTCTAGATGCTTGTTTCAGTCCATAAATGGACCTCTTTAACTTGCATAATTTATGACGATCTGATGGATTAGTGAAACCTTCAGGTTGTGTCATATACACATCCTCATTCAGATTTCCATTCAGGAAAGCTGTTTTCACATCCATTTGCCAGATCTCATAATCATAATATGCAGCTATCGCGAAAAGAATCCGAATAGACTTGAACATGGCTACAGGTGAAAAAGTTTCATCATAATCTATCCCATAGATTTGTTTGAAACCTTTCGCAACTAGCCTGCCTTTATAGGTAACGACGTTACCATCCATGTCAATCTTCTTCTTGAAGATCCATTTACAGCCTATAGGGATTACTCCCGGAGGCGGATCAACCAAATCCCAGACTTGGTTATCTAACATGGAGTCCATCTCGGCTCGCATAGCTTCAAGCCATCTAGCTGACTCCGGTCCACTGACCGCATCCGCATAAGTGAGGGGTTCATCATTTTCAATGATGTAGACTCCGTCATAGCGCTCAGGCTGTCGACGGATCCTTCCCGATCTTCGCGGTTCCCGTGATATCTGAGCCTCAGGTTGTTCAATAACCTGATCCACCGGCTCAGGCTCATCCAACTGCGCTTGACTACTTTGTCCTTCCTCTGGATTCTCATCCAGCTTTATTTCTCTCCCACTGGCTTCTTGTAGAAGAAACTCCTTCTCAAGGAATATGGCCGTCCGAGCAACAAATACTTTGTTCTCTTTGGGATCGTAGAAATAATAACCCTTAGTTTCCTTAGGGTAACCGACAAAGATACATTTCTCAGATCTGCTCTCCAGTTTCCCAGAGGCGAGCTTTTTGACATAAGCCTAGCAACCCCAGATCCTGATAAATGTCAAGCTCGGCTGTTTCCCATACCATAACTCATATGGCGTCTTTAAAACTGCCTTGGATGGCACTCGGTTTAGTACCTTTGCAGCTGTTTCCAGTGCAAAACCCCAAAAGGAGTAAGGTAGAGTAGCCTGACTCATCATAGAACGAACCATATCAAGTAACGTTCTATTTCTCCTCTCGGACACACCATTCCATTGCGGTGTTCCTGGCGGAGTGAGCTGTGAGATAATCCCACACTCCTTCAGATAGTCAGTAAATGCATGACTCAAGTATTCTCCACCTCGATCAGAACGAAGTGCCTTGATATTTCGGCCTAGCTGATTCTGTACTTCATTTTTGAACTCTTTGAACTTGTCAAAAGATTCACTCTTATGTCTCATAAGATAGACATAACCATACCTACTGAAATCGTCAGTAAAGGTAATGAAGTACTGATAGCCACCTCTGGCATGTTTACTAAACGGCCCACACACATCACTGTGTATAAGGTCAAGTAAACCTGAAGCCCTTTGACCTTTGTTAGGAAAAGGTGACTTCGTCATTTTACCCATTAAACAAGCTTTGCATGTATCAATCTCCTCATAGGAGAATGATCCCAGCAGTCCATGATCATGCAACCGCTTAATGCGCTTCTTGTTAATATGGCCTAAACGACTATGCCATAACAAGGTGCTGTCATCAGCATACTTGGCTTTCTTATTATCAATGTTTTGTACAGAATATTCCATGTCCAACATGAATAACCCATTGTTAATTGAACCAGTTCCATAAATAATATTATCATAAGATAAAACACACTTTGAAATGTTGCATTCAAAGGCAAATCCTTTCCTGACAAGAGCAGGAATAGAGATAATATTTTTGGTGATACTCGGTACAAAATAACAATTGTTTAATTCCAATACAATGCCAGATGGTAAAGAAATGAAATAGTCTCCTATAGCAACAGCAGCAACCCGTGCCCCGTTTCCAACGCGTAGGTCTACCTCATGCTGTCCCACCTGCCTTCTTCTCTTGAGTTCCTGTACATTTGAACAAATGTGAACTCCACATGCAGTGTCCAACACCCATGAAATAGAAGAAGAAGATAACATGACCTCAGTCACAAATATACCTGAGCCAGAAGCGATGCTTCCCCTCTTATCTCCTTGGAGCGCTTTACAGTCCTTTTTCCAGTGACCCAGCTGGCCACAGTGGAAACACCTGTTGTCCTTCGCCCGCTTCACCTTTTGTTTCAGAGCCTTACTGTAGTTCTTGACAGGGGCCTTGCCCTTCTTCCCCTTCTTCTTGTTCCTCGAAGGAACCATCAAGACAGAGGTTGAAGGCTTTACCTTCAGAGTTTCCTCAGTAGTCAAGAGCATATTCAGCAGCTCTGCCGGAGTACAATCGATTTTGTTCATATTAAAGTTAATAATGAACGCATCGAAAGAAGGCGGGAGAGACTGCAGAATAATATCTACAGCAAGCTCCTGGTTGATGGTATGCCCCAGTTTCTCCAGAGCCTCCTTGTGCCCAATCATTTTGAGCACGTGGGCTCCCACTGGGCTCCCTTCAGCCAGTTTGCTCTGAAAGAAGAGCTTCGTCAGATTATAGCGTTCTGTCCTCGCCTGTGCAGCATACAGCATCTTGAGGTTCGCTATAATCTCTATAGCCGACATATCCTCATGCTGACGCTGCAGCGGTGGCGTCATAGACGCTAGCATCAGGCAAGCGACATCAATGCTATCATTGACGTGCTTTTCGAAGGCATCACGAACCGCCCTTGCAGCGTTCGGAGCGGGTTGAGGCGGCACAGCCGTCTCGAGGACATACAGTTTCCTCTCAGCCTTAAGAACAATCTTAAGGTGTCCGAACCAGTCCGAGAAGTTTGGCCCAGCAAACTTCTCCCTTTCCAGTAGGGATCGCACATTGAAGCTCATGGTGTTCGTTGCTGCAGGAATCTACAACAATGCAAGAACAGTAAGGTCAGTATCAATGTCTAGAATCAATCCAGGACTTAAGAAAGATTCTTTTCTCACTATTTTGTCTGACTGAAAAATCCAGTAAACAGTCCGAAAGAGTAACACTCTTTTAGTGAGATGGGATCCAGATTTCATACTTGGTCTCCGCGTCCCGCTCAGGCGAGATAAGATGCACAGAGATGACAAGCACTAATTTCTGGTAGGCTGTACCAGCCAATCGCCAACCCGTGCGATTCCCCTTCATCTGGGCAATCCAGCAGACTGCGCCAACTGAGTTGGTCCAACACAGTCTCTGATCCCACAGATGGCTGCCTCCATGTGCTACCATATGCGCCACATATGTAGCCTACATGGTCAAGCTGACCCGACCTACTCCCTGGACCACCACGTGCTATGCTGAGCAACGAGAAGGGATAAATCCCTACTCTGTAACACGCAGGTGAAATCCCGCACTGTCTGAAGATAGATGGACGTGCCCACTGAGTGGGTTCAACACGGCTCCAACGATAGTCAGAACAGTGAGGTTTCGCGTCAGAAGGCATTACGCGCTTGATATTTTAGCGTTGGATTTTAACGGTCTTTTATCTTCTTACTATCAGGCAAATCCTATGGCTATAGCAGAAGATAAATAACTCATGCAATTCTATTTATTTAAACAATAACAGAAAGCATGGATCTTATGTGGTAAAAGCCCATAGCCTAAGTAAGACCTTAGCCTAGCTTAAGTCTTCACTTGCTCTTCATGGGTCTTTTAGCATCTGATCTGGTCCAACCCAGGGCCCTTGTGCCAAGAGCACCTCAGGTGCGCCACCAGCTGAATGCTCCTCTTGGATGTGTGCCTTTGTGCTCTTGTCTAATCAAAATACATTTTGATCTATCTAGACAAGCTTGACTCGCAGGTCAATTATACAATAAATTCATTAAAAATGTGATTCGCAGATCACAATAATAATTTACCAGGCTCGCAGGCCCCAGCACAGCACACATTAAAAGGGCAACCGACATAAGATGACATAGACAAACATCATGGCATCATTCAATCAACATGTGATCCATTACAAAGAAAATACATTTTGAAAACCCATTGGCATCAATTTTAATTTTCTTATGTGCCCTACAACCTTACAATGGTCCATTGATAGGGATCCACTCATCCATCTAGTCAGATCCTCTGCCCTTGCATGCACCAAGTCCTAACTGACTTGAGTTGACCTAATGGTCAACCATGCATGCGCAAAGGGCTGAACCACCCTCATGAGTTTCGGCAAGCGGGTGTGACCCCGGGCCTAACTCATGTGTGTTCAGTAGTCGTCTCAACCAGACCTCGCTACACGCCCTGGATGCAGTCGACCTATATGATGTGGGACCAAAGCAGGATCTTCGGAGGTCCACCCGGGTCCGAAAGAAGCCCTCTCGGTATGGCTATCCTAGCCATTAGATATGGCTTCCTTAGGACCCCCTTTTGTTGCTTATTTTGTCTTAGACTAGGGTGCATCATATGGTAGGTTAGATCCACCCACCAATTACACCATGTAGTTACATGCCTAGGATCCGCCACTTATGTATAGTAGGTTAGTGCATGAAATTAATGTAATAGTATAGGTCAACTCCATTCTTGGAATGCAAGTCAAAATCAGGTCAAGACAACTCCAAGAGATGCCATGGGCCATCAGCCCAACTCATGAAGAAATCAGCCCACCCCAATGGATCAACACCACAAGCATCCCAAATTCCACCATCCTAGTTGGCAGCCATGTGGAGTTGCCTTCATCTCTAATCAAGTCAAGGAGCAGCCAGCTCAATGACCTATTTCAGCTCAACATGCGCCAGCCATCAAAGTCAAGGGGCAGCTTGAAACAATGCCCACTTCAGTCCATCATGCGCCAGCCCCCAAAGTCAAGGAGCAGCCTGCACTTTGCAACAACTCCAGTCCCTTCAAGTGCCAGCCGCCCATGCCAAGTTGCAGCCTGCAATGTCAGCCATCAGCAGCCTCTTCAGTCCACTCTCATCTCAGATTTCGAGCTTACTAACCTGCTGAAGACTCCAAAGTTCAAACTCCAAACAACCACCCATTTGGAAGAAGAGATCAGCCCATTGAGTTGTCTACATCATGCTTGCTTGTGTGACTTGTTTTGAGCTTAGGGAGATAACCGTTGGAGACTCCCCTATATGATGTAGTCCTCTTGTAAAGTGAAGTTCTTAGTGTTGAATGAGATTTCAAAATTCTGAAGTGTGTCTTCAAATGGTGTGTGTCACCTAACCCCACTCATCCTTCCAACCCTTGCCGAGAGCCCCCTTTCCATCCCCTCTTGCTCTTCCACCTTCTTCCACCATATGCGCTTGTCTTGAAGCTGGGAGCTCACGCCACTTCCTCCCTCTAGCCTTGAAGAGCCTTCAATCAAGAGGAGGAGCTGGACACATTCGAGACTCAAGAAGGTGCCATCACTCCATGCCGAGAACAAGCCACCCCCACTTTAGCTAAGTCTTCTTCCCCTTTGGGTCATTGTTCTTTGTTACTTGTTGTTGTGGTTCTTTGATACTTGTTGGACAGCCCCTTTGCACTCACGCTTGCTTTCTGCAGGAGGCGCAAGGCCATGGGATGACAAGCAAGCTATCCCCTCTTCTCTTCCCCTAAGCCTAGATAGTCTAAACTATGTTAACAAGGGAATTTGGAGTCTAGCCTCCCCCTTGATTGTCTTGTGTATTGGCCTCTTAATATTATTTTCAAAATTCACCCACGCATGTGTGGGATGCTGCAATGACATGTGTGTAAGCTCATAGGGCCCTACTTCGTGAGATTCAACCATTGGACCGGTGAAGAACGGGAAGGTCACCCTTTCTATTCTCAAAGGGTGCAAGGTGAGTTCCTCCCCTAGAGTAGCTTTATTGCTTATGGTAGAACCGCATGCTAGGTCTAATTGAGGTTATAGAATCGCATGATAAGCTTTGTCAAATTTCATTTTATCTAGAAGTGCATGCTAGGTTAGTTTCGGTTTTCACTACTACTTACTAAACAAGCTAGTTTCAAACTACGATAGCTCAAGGGGTTTACTAAGTATACTTATTTATCAAAATGATTTCGAAGCGCGTTGTTTGAATGTTGCATGCTTGGTGATCCCATCATCTTGGTATCAGAGCTTAGGCTCTTAGAGTAGGATTTTATAAGACCAAAACTTTATTTTCCTACTACTAAGGCGATTTTTGGACCTAGGTGTTTGAAAGAATTTGATTAACTATATTGTATCACCTTAGGGTCTATTTTCAAAAACTTTACTCATTTCGAAAATGGCTACTAGATCCGGTGCCCCCTATGGTCTCAATCAAGCTATTGACCATGAGGTGAGTGCCCTCTCAATTGAAATGGCCTCCCTTAGAGAAACCCTAGCAACCCTTCAACACTCCATAGGTGTCATAGACAATAGGCTTAACACCCTAGAGTCTAACTCTAAGATGGATCCCCAAACTACTAGCCGACCTAATAGTGGATCCCACCCAAGGGAACCAAATGTTCAAGGATCTCCTTCACACACCCCTAGAGTCAATCATGCTCAAACCGAATGGGAAGGGCCTCATGCCCCACAAGCCCCCTATCATAGACCTAGAGAGTATGATGTGCAACGTGCCATCAAGATCAACCCCCCTACTTTTGGTGGGTCTCTTAACCCCAAGGAGTTCCTAGATTGGGCCACAAAGTTAGACCAATACTTTGAATATAGCCTTATGCACCATGAAAGTAAGGTTAGGTTCACAAAGTGCCTATTAGAAGGATCCGCTAGACTCTACTGGACCCATGTCGAAAGAACTATAGAAAGGGATGGTAAGCCACCCGTTGAATCTTGGGATGAAATGAAATACCTACTTAGGCAAAAGTATGTCCCACCTGGTTTCATGCAAAAGCTTAAGGATGAACTTAATAGTCACACTCAAGGCTCCTCTACTGTAGAAGCCTATCAATCTAAGCTAGAAGAACTTCTCATTAGGTGTGAAGCCAAGGAAGACCAAGGTATGATCCTAAGTCGATTCAAGAATGGCCTTAGACCTGACATTAAGAGGGCCTTGACCTATTTTCAATTAGATACCCCGGAGATAGCTTATCAGAGGGCCATAGAAGTTGAACAAGAACTTAAGAATAGAAAGGAAGCCCTCCCTCCCCGGCCCATCTATAGGCCAGCTCCTATGCACTTGCCTTCTAGCTCAAACCCAAAACCAAGAACTGCTCAAACTACAGACAACTCCATCCCCACTTGTTATAACTGTAGGCAGAAGGGACATTTTGCAAAAGAGTGTCCTAAGAAGGTCATGAAGGTCATGGTCCTAACTGAGGAAGACATAGACCCTGAGCCCACCCTTGAGGAAGACCCTGATCAAGAGATTGAAGTCAATGACTATGACAGTAGTGATGATATCTTCAACACCTTAGGGGTAGTTAGGTGCACCCTTGTCAAACCAACCCCCACTGAGGACTGGCGCCGAACCAGTATCTTCCACACCTACACCAAATGCCATGGTCACATGTGCAAGGTGGTCATTGATGGTGGAAGCAGCCTCAATGCTGTCTCCCACATAGCTGCCACAAAACTGAACCTCAAGATGGAACCCCGACCTAGTCCTTACAATATTTCTTGGGTTAACCAAACCAGTGTCCCTGTGACCCATAGGTGCCTCGTACCTATCCAGTTTGGAACATATGAGGACAAGATCTGGTGTGATGTCCTTACTATGGATGTAGCCCAAATCCTCTTAGGACGCCCTTGGCTGTATGACATGGATGTTGTCCACTACGGTCGGACCAATACCTATGTCTTCACCCATAAAGATCAAAAGATTAGGCTCAAACCCTCTCTCCCCAAAGAACTTAGAGCCACAACTAGTAAGGGTAAGATAGAGGAACCCAAGAAAGACCAGCCTACCATTCAACTTATAAGGCCTCAAACCTTCACTAAGGAAATTATAGAAGATCAACCCCTTTACACCTTAGTCATCAAAGAAACCAACCCTGAAGTGGATGAGAAGCCTCCCCCAGAAGTAGAATCCTTGCTCCAAGAGTTTAGTGAGCTCACTCCAGAGGACCTCCCTGAAGGACTGCCACCTCTTAGGGATATACAACATGCCATAGACCTAGTTCCTGGATCCTCTCTTCCCAACCTACCCCACTATAGGATGAACCCTACCGAGCATGAGGAGCTCAAAAGACAAGTAGATGATTTATTGTGTAAGGGTTACATCAGGGAAAGCCTAAGTCCCTGCGCCGTCCCAGCCCTTCTTACCCCAAAGAAGGATGGCAGCTGGCGCATGTGTATAGATTGTAGAGCTATTAACAAGATTACCATCAAGTATAGGTTCCCCATACCTAGGCTTGATGACATGCTAGATATGTTAGTAGGGTCCAAATGGTTTTCCAAGCTTGACCTCAGGAGTGGGTACCATCAGGTTAGGATTAGAGAAGGGGATGAGTGGAAGACCGCCTTCAAAACCAAAGACGGCTTATATGAATGGTTAGTCATGCCTTTCGGGCTAACCAATGCCCCTTCCACATTTATGAGACTTATGACCCAAGTGCTTAGACCCTACATAGGGAAGTTCCTAGTTGTATACTTTGATGACATACTTATCTATAGTAAGTCACAAAAGGAGCACCTAGGGCACTTAAGGCAGACTTTAACCCTTCTTAGAGATGAAAAGCTTTATGTCAACCTGAAGAAATGTTCTTTTCTATCTCCAAAAGTTGTCTTTTTAGGGTTTATTGTTTCTAACCTAGGGCTTCAAGCTGATCCATCCAAAGTCCAAGCCATATTAGACTGGCCAGAGCCCAAGACCCTTACTGAAGTTAGGAGTTTTCATGGCCTTGCTACCTTCTACCGTAGGTTCATACGGAATTTTAGCACCATAGTAGCTCCTATCACCAATTGCATGAAACAAGGGGACTTTAGTTGGACCAAGTCTGCTAATAGGGCTTTCACTGAGCTTAAGAGTAGGATGACCTCTGCCCCTGTTTTAAGATTGCCTGACTTTGGCAAGGTCTTTGAGGTTGATTGTGATGCTTCTGGCATTGGCATAGGTGGGACCCTCAGCCAAGAAGGTCACCCTATTGCCTTCTTCAGTGAAAAGCTGAATGAGGCCAAGCAGAAATACTCAACCTACGACAAAGAGTTCTATGCCGTGGTTCAATCTTTGAGGCATTGGCGGCACTACCTTCTCCACCATGAGTTTACCTTAAATAGTGACCACCAAGCCCTATCTTACCTTAGTGCCCAAAGGAAACTCAATGCTAGACATGCCAAATGGGTAGAATATTTACAACAGTACACTTTTGTCTTAAAACACAAATCTGGATCTAACAACAAAGTTGCTGATGCTCTCAGTAGGGTAGTCTTCATTTTACAAACTATGCATGCTGAACTTGTAGGATTTGAACATATGAAAACTGCTTACCTAGATTGCCCTGACTTTTCTGCTATTTATGATGATATGACTAGAGATCCTATGAGTCACCCCATGTACACCCTTAGGGATGGGTATCTCTTCCTTGGGCCAACACTCTGTGTGCCTAAGTCCTCAATCCGGGATTTCCTAATTTGGGAACTCCATGGAGGAGGGTCTGCTGGGCACCATGGTCGAGAGAAGACCCGTGCCTTGGTCGAGGAAAGATTCTTTTGGCCTCAACTCTACCGAGATGTGGCCAAGGTAGTTAGGCACTGTGGAACCTGTCAATCCACTAAAGTCCAGAAGCACAATTTTGGACTGTACACCCCTCTGCCTATTCCCCAGGCACCGTGGCAGGACATTAGTATGGACTTTGTTCTAGGATTGCCTAGGACTGCTGCTAGGCATGACTCCATTTATGTTGTGGTAGACCGGTTCACAAAAATGGCTCATTTCATACCTTGCACTAAAACTACCGATGCCTCACATATGGCTAGGATCTTCTTTAGAGACATTGTTAGGCAGCATGGTACCCCTCTCACTATAGTCTCGGATAGAGACACCAGGTTTGTCAGCCATTTCTGGAGGACTCTATGGGCCCTATTAGGCACAAAACTGAAGTTCTCAACGGCCTACCATCCCCAGACGGATGGGCAGACCGAAGTGGTCAATAGATCACTTGGGAGCATCCTTAGGAGCCTCGTAGGAGAACACCCCAGTGATTGGGACAAGCTGTTACCTACAGCTGAGTTTTCCTACAATAGTGTGCCAAACAGGACTACTGGTTTGTCTCCTTTCCAAGCAAACTTAGGATACCAACCTAACAAGCCTATTGACCTATTTTCTGCCCCTAAACATTGCAAGACCTCTATTTCGGCCCGAGATTATGCTTTTCATATTTCGCAATTACATCATGAGCTATTCAGTAAGATTCAGGACTCTGTCAATCAATATCGTGATGATACTAATAAACATCGCCGAGAGAAGGTATTTTCTGTAGGGGATCAGGTAATGTTGCGGGTCCGTGAGGAGCGCATCCAAGGACCCGGCCGCAAGTTGGACGCCAAGGGCATCGGGCCCTTCACTATTCTGAAGAAGGTCAACAATAATGCCTATCTCCTGGACCTACCACCAGAACTGGGGATATCCTCCACCATCAATGTGGAGGATCTGACGCTGTATCATCCGCCTCTCTCTATACAAGAACCAGACACTTACCACGACTCAGAGATTGAGGCCATACTCGAGGACCAGACCCGACTCACCCCTGATGAGGTACAGCTTTATTACCGCATCAAATTTACTGATGGTGAGGAGGCCTGGCTTCCCGAGGCTGAGCTTGCTAGGTCCGCACCCGAGCTTCTCCAAGGGTACAGAGATAATTCTCCAGAGGAGAATTTTTCCCACCCCGGGAGAGCTGATGTGGGACCAAAGCAGGATCTTCGGAGGTCCACCCGGGTCCGAAAGAAGCCCTCTCGGTATGGCTATCCTAGCCATTAGATATGGCTTCCTTAGGACCCCCTTTTGTTGCTTATTTTGTCTTAGACTAGGGTGCATCATATGGTAGGTTAGATCCACCCACCAATTACACCATGTAGTTACATGCCTAGGATCCGCCACTTATGTATAGTAGGTTAGTGCATGAAATTAATGTAATAGTATAGGTCAACTCCATTCTTGGAATGCAAGTCAAAATCAGGTCAAGACAACTCCAAGAGATGCCATGGGCCATCAGCCCAACTCATGAAGAAATCAGCCCACCCCAATGGATCAACACCACAAGCATCCCAAATTCCACCATCCTAGTTGGCAGCCATGTGGAGTTGCCTTCATCTCTAATCAAGTCAAGGAGCAGCCAGCTCAATGACCTATTTCAGCTCAACATGCGCCAGCCATCAAAGTCAAGGGGCAGCTTGAAACAATGCCCACTTCAGTCCATCATGCGCCAGCCCCCAAAGTCAAGGAGCAGCCTGCACTTTGCAACAACTCCAGTCCCTTCAAGTGCCAGCCGCCCATGCCAAGTTGCAGCCTGCAATGTCAGCCATCAGCAGCCTCTTCAGTCCACTCTCATCTCAGATTTCGAGCTTACTAACCTGCTGAAGACTCCAAAGTTCAAACTCCAAACAACCACCCATTTGGAAGAAGAGATCAGCCCATTGAGTTGTCTACATCATGCTTGCTTGTGTGACTTGTTTTGAGCTTAGGGAGATAACCGTTGGAGACTCCCCTATATGATGTAGTCCTCTTGTAAAGTGAAGTTCTTAGTGTTGAATGAGATTTCAAAATTCTGAAGTGTGTCTTCAAATGGTGTGTGTCACCTAACCCCACTCATCCTTCCAACCCTTGCCGAGAGCCCCCTTTCCATCCCCTCTTGCTCTTCCACCTTCTTCCACCATATGCGCTTGTCTTGAAGCTGGGAGCTCACGCCACTTCCTCCCTCTAGCCTTGAAGAGCCTTCAATCAAGAGGAGGAGCTGGACACATTCGAGACTCAAGAAGGTGCCATCACTCCATGCCGAGAACAAGCCACCCCCACTTTAGCTAAGTCTTCTTCCCCTTTGGGTCATTGTTCTTTGTTACTTGTTGTTGTGGTTCTTTGATACTTGTTGGACAGCCCCTTTGCACTCACGCTTGCTTTCTGCAGGAGGCGCAAGGCCATGGGATGACAAGCAAGCTATCCCCTCTTCTCTTCCCCTAAGCCTAGATAGTCTAAACTATGTTAACAAGGGAATTTGGAGTCTAGCCTCCCCCTTGATTGTCTTGTGTATTGGCCTCTTAATATTATTTTCAAAATTCACCCACGCATGTGTGGGATGCTGCAATGACATGTGTGTAAGCTCATAGGGCCCTACTTCGTGAGATTCAACCATTGGACCGGTGAAGAACGGGAAGGTCACCCTTTCTATTCTCAAAGGGTGCAAGGTGAGTTCCTCCCCTAGAGTAGCTTTATTGCTTATGGTAGAACCGCATGCTAGGTCTAATTGAGGTTATAGAATCGCATGATAAGCTTTGTCAAATTTCATTTTATCTAGAAGTGCATGCTAGGTTAGTTTCGGTTTTCACTACTACTTACTAAACAAGCTAGTTTCAAACTACGATAGCTCAAGGGGTTTACTAAGTATACTTATTTATCAAAATGATTTCGAAGCGCGTTGTTTGAATGTTGCATGCTTGGTGATCCCATCACTATAGCCACCTCGTGCTTGCGCACAGGTGCTATCTGGTCAACCCATCTAGGCTGTCAGATGGTCTGATCAGACTAGTTGGATCTAACCTAGAAGATGCTTTCAACCCCATCAACCCATCTAAGGATTTAAAGTAGGGGCACCTTAGATCTAATGAGGCGCGCAAGATGTAAGTTTTATAAAACATCTAGAACAATGTGCAAACAAACAACATGCGGCACTTGAGAAAACAAGATATATCTCATATCTAGCATGTTGATAACCCTTAGATCTAGGGGGTCCCCTTCAAGGGGGAGCGCAAACTTTAGGGGGTCCCCTTCAAGGGGGAGCGCAAACTTCTTGTAACAATGATACAAGCGCAAACTAAACAATGTAAACCTTGCATCATGTAAACAAAGCATCAAGTAAGCGCAACATAGCATCATGTATGGATCACAAACACTTCAAAGCAATCATATAGATCATACCGAAAGCCTAAAGCTCTGATACCAATTGAAAGGTCCCCTAGAATAAAGGGGGGTGAAACCCTAAACATGCGCAACATAAGATTTCGCATGGGCGGAAATAGGGTTTGCATAGGATCGCATGTAGTATGTCTATATAATCAACTTCTTTCAATTCAAAGATCAAGTTAAGATCTTTTACCATAGCCATGAAGAAGGAGTCGGCTTGGAAGCTAGAGAACGATAGGGTTCTCCTCCAAAGTGTGCCACACACAAGATGAAGTTGGCTCACTCCTTGTCGTCCTTGTGCTAGCAAGGCTTCAAGGCTCTTGTCCTCTTGTCGTATGAAGGAGATGAAGAACACTTTTGGCTAGGGCGATGAAGCTCTTCCTCTTTTTGTCAAAACCAACCTCTTCACGAATGGATAGACGACCAAGCAAGAAGACAACATGCGTTGAGGCGTTTATTTTAGATGAGGCGTTACATGATTTCCCAATATGGAAAGTCATGAAGCTTTCGCCCACTCAAAGCAAACCGCCTTAAAACGCTTCCACCTTGAACCAACCGTTCACACATGTGTGAACCGGTTCAATGGAATTCGGTCCAACGCTTTTGGTTCAATGACAAAACCAAAACAACCCAAGCCATGGTCTAGATCTCTCTCTGAACCAAATGGTTCAAGATCTAACCGTTGATCTTTTGATGCATCTGATCTCACTGATCTAGCATCACTTCTCTCGATCGAAGCTTACCGATCTCATGCCCTAATCAATCAAACATGATCAGACCAGATCTCACTTACAATCAGAGTTTAAACTCCTTTAAACTGAATCCAAACAATTCAGTCCACACGATCTTACTTAAGCAAGCCATATCATCAAATTGTGCGACCCTAAGGGTTTCCTTTAAATGTCGGTAATGATAACTTACGTTATCACGATCAGTGAGGGGTATCTAGCAACACATCACTGTCTCCCGATATAAAGGAAAGAGTCTTCCAAGACTACACCCAAAACACAGCACAAGTGTGAATCTTCTTCACAAGGCATACATGTTTCCTTTGCCACTGGATGTTCTTATTGGACAAGCGTGTTAAGCCTGTGACTCCAATATGATGAGCATGATTAGATCAAATGAACATAGTCACCTGGGTATGGCCATACACTATTCTCAATCATCTCATTCAGGGGGCCCCTTTAGAACATCACACTCCTTAAACAAGGAGACGGCAATCCTATGTCTATCACTAGCGTCCTAACCTGACTCATGATCATTATCCAAGATAGTTTATAATCATTATGTTTCAAATGATATTGAACTACCTCAAAACAATGACAATCATCATTTAGAAACACAAGTGATCTCAAGTCAAAGGACATGTGCCACTTGTAGCATACAAGGATTATTCACATTGTGACAAGCAATTGAATATCCTAGTAGGGTCTGTCCAGTACATCCAATGTACCCATGAGTCTACATCTTATTCCATGCTCGAAGCATCCTATAAGATTAGAACACATATTAGTCTAACCATATCAAGGCTGTCTCATGTTCACCAAGATATATCGACTAAGGACATCATTGCATGTCAGCCTAGCTGAACAGCTTTGAGACATTATTCAGTAGTACACTTATTACAGCAGACAAGGTAACAACCTGAATAACAACCATTGCCTTTATAAACTTAAGAGTTTATACAATGATACTATTACAATCCCAAGGCCTCAAACATTAGCCTTAAGGGCATACCCCAACAATTGACCTGCGTGTCAATCTTGTCTAGATAGATTAATTTGTAAGTTAATCAGACAAGAGCACAGAGCACACTTGGCAGAGGCGCATGCAGCAGTGGCTTGGCCAGGTGGGAGGTCCAGGGTTCGACTCTGGGACCAGGCGCATTTTCCCTGGTGGGCGCACCTCAGCTGCAAATGGCGCTTAGGCCCTGGTTTGGGCCAGATGTGCAGCAAAAGCCCCATGAAGAAAAGCAAGTGAAGACTTAAGTTCTTAAGGTCTTACTAGGGCTATGGGCTTTTACCACATAAGATCCATGCTTTCTTTTATTGTTTAAATAAGTAGAACAGCATGATTTATTTATCTTCAGTTATCACCATAGGAATTGCATGATAGTGATGAAGATAAAAGACCGTTAAAATCCAACGCTAAAATATCAAGCTCGTAAGCCTTCTGACGCGAAACCTCACTGTTCTGATTATCGTTGGAGCCGTGTTGTACCCACTCAGTGGGCACGTCCATCTATCTTCAGACGGTGCGGGATTACACCTGCATGTTACAGAGAAGGGATTTATCGCTTCTCGTTGCTCAGCATAGCACGTGGTGGTCCAGGGAGTAGGTCGGGTCAGCTTGACCATGCAGGCTACATATGTGGCGCATATGGTAGCACATGGAGGCAGCCATCTGTGGGGTCAGAGACTGTGTTGTACCAACTCAGTTGGCACAGTCTGCTGGATTGCCCAGATGAAGGGGAATCGCATGGGTTGGCGATTGGCTAGGGCAGCCTACCAGAGATTAGTGCTTGTACTCTCTGTGCATCTTATCTCGCCTGAGCGGGACGCGGAGACCAAGTATGAAATATGGATCCCATCTCACTAAAAGAGTTCTACTCTTTCGGGCTGTTTTGCTGGATTTTTCAGCCAGATAAAATAGTGAGAAAAAGAATCATTCTTAAGTCCTGATTGATTCTTAACAATGATACTGACCTTGCTGTTCTTGCATTGTTGTAGATTCCTGCAGCAACGAACACCATGAACTTCAATGTGCGATCCCTACTGGAAAGGGAGAAGTTTGCTGGGCCAAACTTCTCAGACTGGTTCGGACACCTTAAGATCGTTCTTAAGGCAGAGAGGAAACTGTATGTCCTCGAGACGGCGATACCGCCTCAGCCCGCTCCGAACGCCGCAAGGGCGGTTCGGGAAGCTTATGAAAAGCACGTCAATGATAGCATTGATGTCGCTTGCCTGATGCTAGCGTCTATGACGCCACCGCTGCAGCGTCAGCATGAGGATATGTCTGCAATAGACATGATAGCAAACCTCAAAATGCTGTATGCTGCACAGGCGAGGACAGAACGCTATAATCTGACAAAGCTGTTCTTTCAGAGCAAACTGGCTGAAGGGAGCCCAGTAGGAGCTCACGTGCTCAAGATGATTGGGCACAAGGAGGCTCTAGAGAAACTGGGGCATACCATCAATCAGGAGCTTGCTGTAGACATTATTCTGCAGTCTCTCCCGCCCTCTTTCGATGCGTTCATTATTAACTTTAATATGAACAAAATCGATTGTACTCCGGCAGAGCTGCTGAATATGCTCTTGACTACTGAGGAGACTCTGAAGGGAAAGCCTTCAACCTCTGTCTTGATGGTTCCTTCGAGGAACAAGAAGAAGGGGAAGAAGGGCAAAGCCCCTGTCAAGAGTTACAGCAAGGCTCTGAAACAAAAAGTTAAGCGGTCAAAGGAATACAGATGTTTCCACTGTGGCCAGCTGGGTCACTGGAAAAAGGACTGTAAAGCGCTCCAAGGAGATAAGAGGGGAAGCTTCGCTTCTGGCTCAGGTATATACGTGACGGAAGTCATGGTTTCATCTTCTTCTATATCATGGGTGTTGGACACTGCATGTGGAGTTCACATTTGTTCAAATGTACAGGAACTCAAGAGAAGAAGACAGGTGGGACAGCATGAGGTGGACCTACGCGTTGGAAACGGGGCACGGGTTGCTGCTGTTGCTGTAGGAAACTATTTCATTTCTTTACCATATGGACTTGTATTGGAACTAGACAATTGTTACTTTGTTCCCAGTATTACTAAAAATATTATCTCTATTCCTGCTCTTGTCAGGAAGGGGTTTTCCTTTGAATGCAATATTTCAAAGTGTGTTTTGTCTTTAGATAATATTATTTATGCAACTGGTTCAATTAACAATGGGTTATTCATGTTGGACATGGAATGTTCTATACAAAATATTGATATTAAGAAAGCCAAGTATGCTGATGACAGCACCTTGCTATGGCATAGTCGTTTAGGCCATATTAACAAGAAGCGCATTAAGCGGTTGCATGATAATGGACTGCTGGGATCATTCTCCTATGAGGAAATTGATACATGCAAGGCTTGTTTAATGGGTAAAATGACGAAGTCACCTTTTCCTAATAAAGGTCAAAGGGCTTCAGGTTTACTTGACCTTATACACAGTGATGTGTGTGGGCCATTTAGTAAACATGCCAGAGGTGGCTATCAGTACTTCATAACCTTTACTGATGATTTCAGTAGATATGGGTATGTCTATCTGATGAGACATAAAAGTGAATCTTTTGACAAGTTCAAAGAGTTCAAGAATGAAGTACAGAATCAGCTAGGCCGAAATATCAAGGCACTTCGTTCTGATCGAGGTGGAGAACACCTAAGTCGAGAATTTACTGACTATCTGAAGGAGTGTGGGATTATCTCACAGCTCACTCCACCAGGAACACCCCAATGGAATGGTGTATCCGAGAGGAGAAATAGAACGTTACTTGATATGGTTCGTTCTATGATGAGTCAGGCTACTCTTCCATATTCCTTTTGGGGATTTGCACTGGAAACAGCTGCAAAGGTACTAAACCGAGTGCCATCCAAGGCAGTTTCTAAGACTCCATATGAGTTATGGTATGGGAAACAGCCGAGCTTGACATTTATCAGGATCTGGGGCTGCGAGGCTTATGTCAAAAAGCTCGCCTCTGGGAAACTAGAGAGCAGATCTGACAAATGTATCTTTGTCGGTTACCCTAAGGAAACTAAGGGTTATTATTTCTTCGATCCCAAAGAGAACAAGGTATTTGTTGCTCGGACGGCCATATTTCTTGAGAAGGAGTTTCTTCTACAAGAGGCCAGTGGGAGAGAAATAAAGCTGGATGAGAATCCAGAGGAAGGACAAAGTAGTCAAGCACAGTTGGATGAGCCTGAGCCGGTGGATCAGGTTATTGAACAACCTGAGGCTCAGATATCACGGGAACCGCGAAGATCGGGAAGGATCCGTCGACAGCCTGAGCGCTATGACGGAGTCTACATCATTGATAATGATGTACCCCTCACTTATGCGGATGCGGTCAGTGGACCGGAGTCAGCTAGATGGCTTGAAGCTATGCGAGCCGAGATGGACTCCATGTCAGATAACCAAGTCTGGGATTTGGTTGATCCGCCTCCGGGAGTAATCCCTATAGGCTGTAAATGGATCTTCAAGAAGAAGATTGACATGGATGGTAACGTAGTTACCTATAAAGGCAGGCTAGTTGCGAAAGGTTTCAAACAAATCTACGGGATAGATTATGATGAAACTTTCTCACCTGTAGCCATGTTTAAGTCTATTCGGATTCTTTTCGCGATAGTAGCATATTACGATTATGAGATTTGGCAAATGGATGTGAAAACAGCTTTCCTGAATGGAAATCTGGATGAGGATGTGTATATGACACAACCAGAAGGTTTCACTAATCCATCAGATCGTCATAAAATATGCAAGTTAAAGAAGTCCATTTATGGACTTAAACAAGCATCAAGAAGCTGGAATATTCGTTTTGATGAATCAGTCACTGAATTTGGTTTCATCAAGAACGAGGATGACCCGTGTGTATATAAGAGGTTTAGTGGGAGCGTGATTACTTTCCTAGTCCTCTACGTCGATGATATCTTGATCATTGGAAATGACATTCCTGAAATGCATGCCGTAAAGGCATGGTTAAGGAAATGTTTCCAGATGAAAGATCTAGGAGAAGCAGCCTATGTGTTAGGTGTGAAGATCTACAGAGATAGATCTAAGAGGCTTCTCGGGCTGTGCCAGAGTACTTACATCGATAAGGTCCTGGAGAGATTTCATTTAGAGAATTCTAAAAGAGGATATCTTCCAGTCAGACATGGTCTGAATCTTTCGAAGAGTCAGTGTCCACAAACACAGACTGAGAAAGATGAAATGGACAATACGCCTTATGCTTCGGCTATTGGGTCCATTATGTATGCGATGTTGTGTACTCGCCCAGACGTCGCTTACGGGTTAAGCGTGACCAGTCGGTTCCAAAGTAATCCAGGTCAGGCACACTGGATTGCGGTCAAGAACATTTTAAAATATCTGCGGAGGACCAAAGATATGTTCTTGATATATGGTGGTCAGGAAGAACTCAGTATTGAAGGATATACTGACGCTTCGTTCCAGTCGGACCAGGATGATTTCCGATCGCAATCAGGCTATGTTTTTAGCTTGAATGGAGGAGCAGTGGTGTGGAAGAGTTTCAAACAGTCAATCGTTGCTGATTCCACAACAGAAGCCGAGTATGTTGCAGCCTCGGAAGCATCCAAGGAGGCAGTGTGGATTCGTAAGTTCGTGAGAGAACTTGGTGTCGTTCCTTCAAGTGCAGATCCTTTGGTTATCTTCTGTGATAACACTGGAGCAATCGCACAAGCAAAGGAACCACGGTCGCACCAGAAGTCCAAGCACATACAGAGACGGTTTCATTTGATCAGGGAGATCATTGATCGTGGCGAGATCAAAGTCTGCAAGGTACATACAGATGACAATCTGGCAGACCCGCTTACTAAGCCTCTGGCGCAGCAGAAGCATGAGAAGCACTATAATAATATGGGTTTGAGATTCCTCAACCATTAGATTAAGTGCAAGTGGGAGATTGTTGGGGGTATGCCCTTAAGGCTAATGTTTGAGGCTTTGGGATTGTAACAGTATCATGTATAAACTTTTATGTTTATAAAGGCATGGTTGTTATTCAGTTTGTTACCTTGTCTGCTGTAATAAGTGTACTTCTGAATAATGTCTCAAAGCTGTTCAGCTAGGCTGACATGAAGTAAAGTCCTTAGTCGAGATATCTTGGTGAACATGAGACAACCTTGATATGATTGAGACTAATATGTGTTCTAATCTTATAGGATGCTTCGAGCATGGAATAAGATGTAGACTCATGGGTACATTGGATGTACTGGACAGACCCTACTAGGATATTCAATTGCTTGTCACAATGTGAATATTCCTTGATTGCGACAAGTGGCACATTTCCTCTGACTTGAGATCACTTGTGTTTTCTAAATGATGATTGTCATTGTTTTGAGGTAGTTCAATATCATTTGAAACATAATGGTTATAGACTATCTTGGATGGTGAGCTTGAGTCAGGTTAGGGCACTAGTAATAGACATAGGATTGCCGTCTCCTTGTTTAAGGAGTGTGATGTTCTAAAGGGGCCCCCTGGATGAGATGATTGAGAATAGTGTATGGCCATACCCAGATGACTATGTTCATCTGATCTAATCATGCTCATCATATTGGAGTTACAAGCTTGACACGCTTGTCCAATAAGAACATCCAGTGGCAAAGGAAATATGCATGCCTTGTGAGTTGATTAACACTTGTGCTGTGGTTTGGGTGTAGTCTTGGAAGACTCTTTTCTTTATATCGGGAGACAGTGATGTGTTGCTAGATACCCCTCACTGATCGTGATAACGTGAGTTATCGTTACCGACATTTAAAGGAAACCCTCAGGGTCGCACAATTTGATGATATGGCTTACTTAAGTCAGATCGTGTGGACTGAATTGTTCAGGTTCAGTTTAAAGGGATTTAATCTCTGATTGTAAGTGAGATCTGGTCTGATCATGTTTGATTGATTAGGGCTTAAGATCGGTAAGCTTCGATTGAGAGAATGGATGCTGGATCGGTGAGATCAAGAGCATCAGGAGATCAACGGTTAGATCTGGAGCCTTAGGGTTTAATTTGGTCTAGACCATGTTGCTTGGCTTATTTGGTCTTTGAACCAGACCAACATGAACCGGCTCATAAATGAGCGCATGGTTCAAAAGTGAAGTGGTTTTGCGAATGGGTAAACCCATGATCGCATGAAGAGAAGTGGCATGCTATTTTTAGATAGCACTTCTCTTACGTGACCACATCTCACGTTCACGCCTCTCCTCTCTTCGTTCGTCGCCTTGTCTCTTGCTCTTGACGAGAGAACATTCGGGTGGTGAAGAGTTTGATGAGAAGAGGAGAAAAATCGCCAAGCCAAGACATCTCTTCCCTTCCACTCGACAAGGACATCTTTGGGCCTTGCTAGCACAAGGATCGCAAGGAGGAGTAGGCGACATCAATTGTGTGCGTCACCTCTGGAGAAGATCCAGTTTGGTCTTTGCTTCCAAGGCGCCATCTAGAAATGGCTATGGTATGATCCTTCTCTATATGCAATTGGGTCATTTTTGTTAATCATACAGCCTGCAAGATCTAGAAACCCCCTTTCGGCTGCCTTCATTCCCATATGCGCCTATGAGATAGGGTTTCGCCCCCTTGTGGGGACCTTTCACATGGGTACATTGGATGTACTGGACAGACCCTACTAGGATATTCAATTGCTTGTCACAATGTGAATAATCCTTGATTGCATCAAGTGGCACATGTCCTCTGACTTGAGATCACTTGTGTTTCTAAATGATGATTGTCATTGTTTTGAGGTAGTTCAATATCATTTGAAACATAATGGTTATAGACTATCTTGGATAATGATCATGAGTCAGGTTAGGACACTAGTGATAGATATAGGATTGCCGTCTCCTTGATTGGAGTGTGATGTTCTAAAGGGGGCCCCCCCTGAATGAGATGATTGAGAAAGTGTATGGCCATACCCAGGTGACTATGTTCATCTGATCTAATCATGCTCATCATATTGGAGCTACAGGCTTGACACGCTTGTCCAATAAGAACATCCAGTGGCAAAGGAAATAAGTATGCCTTGTGAAATAGATTCACACTTGTGCTGTGGTTTGGGTGTAGTCTTGGAAGACTCTTTCCTTTATATCGGGAGACAGTGATGTGTTGCTAGATACCCCTCACTGATCGTGATAACGTAAGTTATCATTACCGACAATTAAAGGAAACCCTCAGGGTCGCACAATTTGATGATATGGCTTACTTAAGTCAGATCGTGTGGACTGAATTGTTTTGGTTCAGTTTAAAGGGATTTAAACTCTGATTGTAAGTGAGATCTGGTCTGATCATGTTTGATTGATTAGGGCTTGAGATCGGTAAACTTCGATCGAGAGAGTTGATGCTAGATCGATGAGATCAAGGGCATCAAGAGATGAACGGTTAGATCATGAACCTTAGGGTTTTAGGTGATCTGGACCAAGGCTTGGTTTGATTTGGTCTTTGAACCAAATTGGGTTGAACCGAATGGCGTGAACCGGTTCACATAGGTGAACGCATGGTTCAAAGGCTTGATGGTGCTTTGGGCGGTTTGCCTTGAATGAGCGCATGGTTCATGAATGCGTGAACGCATGAAGTGAAGTTTTTACTATTTTTGGAAGAGGCGTTTTCCAAAATAGTTAACTCACCTCACGTTCGAGAGCACTCATCCGATTCTCGCCCCTTTTGCCTCTTCCTCTCGACGTCTTCGCGTGTGGAGAAAGGGTGGACGACAAGGAGAGACTCGGCCAAGCTAGAGACATCATCTCTTCTCTCTCAAGCGATCAGGATTCTTGGAGCCTTGCTAGCACAAGGAGCAACAAGGAGTAGGCTAAGTCTCATCTCGTGTGCGCACACTTTGGAGGAGAACCTCATCGTCCTCTTGCTTCCAAATCTCCATCCAAGCGATGGCCATGGTATGAATCTCTTCCAATCTATGCAAGTTTATATAAGTTGATCAATGAAACATACATGCGATCATTGAAACCCAAGCTTCCACAATGAAAAATTTTACACATGCGCCTATTAGGGTTTCGCTCCCCCTTGAAGGGGACTTTCAGGTAGTAGTGATGTGTTGCTAGATACCCCTCACTACTTATGATGTTTACATCATTGCCATCGTCATATGGATCCTACGGGGTCACACGCAATAGACTCTTGACGTTGCTTTAATCAGAAGCCTTAGGATCAAGTTATTGGATAACTTGGATCCATTTGAAAGATTTCATCAGTGCCAATGGGCCTGATGAGTTGGAAGAAAGTTATTGGGGCCAAACTTCATTTTTGGCAGGTTGACCCGAAATTGACCTACATTAGTCGCATTTGGATTAGGGTTGCATTGGATTAGATCCAATGGCTTAATCAACCTGTGCCATGAAGTTTGGGCTAGCTCATTATCCAATGAGGCCCAATAATTAGTTGTCATGAAGAATTGGCTTAAAAGGGTATAATGGGGAGAAATCTCACCCCATTGGCGCCTAGGGGCATAATGGGGTGCGGGAGGTGCCTTTGCTTCATTATGGAAGTAAAGAGCGCCTAGCCCTTCTTCCTTGGATGGAATACTTGCCTCTAAGGCAAGTCTTGGGGCTGATATGGCTTGAGGACTCTTTTGGAAAGAGCTTGGGCGCATATGAGAAGTAGGAAGATGTTTATGGTAAAGTCTTGGAGACTTTCCTTATGAACCCTACATGCGCCCAAACCCTTACCCTAGCCGAAACTCCTCATGCATGTTGCGCCTAGCCACTTCTCCTTTGATGGTATGAATGTAATTGAGACATGTCTTGGGCTGATATAGTGCTTGGACATTTATGGATAGGTTGAATAAGGTTTATGGTAAAGTCTTGGAGATTTTCCTTGCTTCAAGACACCTCATCCTAGCCATACACTTGGCATGATCCTAGCCCTTGCCCAAACCGCCTCTAGTCCTATTTATAGGACCCATTGTCGCCTCCTCTAAAGTTTGACGAATGCTTAGAGACGTGAACAGACATAGAGAGGCGAAAGCAAGGGCAAAGGGCGACAACATCAAAGTGGCGCAACCCTTCTTCCAACAAGTGACCGCAAGTCTTCTCCTTCCTCTCCTCTTGGCGTGACTTGGAGAAGGACTTGGTGGCGCAACTTCCTCTTATTCTTCCTCAAGGCCGAAACTCTTCTTCTCCCTCTTCTCTTGGAGTGAAGAGGATAAGGAGTTGGCGGCATCTTCCTTGCACTTGGCGCATGAACCTTGGAGGTGGCGCAAGAATAGTGAAGGAACCCTAAGGCTCGATTCTCTTCCCGAGGCTAGCACCAAGCGTGGAAGGGAGCAACGATCAAGGAGTCTACGCGTGGATACTTGTAGAGGGCGAACACTTGGGCGCCTTCAACATGGCTTCGACGTCTAGACAAGCAAAAGAGGTACATCTCTAACACATCCTTGTGTCTTCTCTCTCGCATGGATCCTTGGGACCGGAATATGTTTCGGGTGTAATGATTCTTCCGCTGCATCCTGGGACTGCAAAATTTTAAATTACACCCGGTATTCCCTAACAGTGGTATCAGAGGTACTTGCGAGAAACACAAGGTGTACGTTTGCTTGTGTGAAAAATTTTTGAAAATTTTACTTCTATCCATGCGCGTTTCACTTAGAAAGCGTTTTTCATCAAATCTTCTCTTCTCAACTTTATGGCCGAAACTTGAATTTTGTTTATGCATGATTTAAGACCAAAGGCGCACGTAGGTTTTGTCAAGTAGGACGGGCATTGTGTCTTCGGACTGGCCGGGTCTCTTGATCTGACAAAACTACCAGCCGATAGGGTCTATGAAATCATCATGGAACTTGATCTAAATTTTGGCATAAATTTGGTTAAGAGAGTGCTTTGGATGATATTGGCGCATAAGGTGCTAAAATTTGATTTTTTCGGATTTTCAAATTTTACATGCGCCACTTGATTGGGTTGATATGGTCATAGCGAGTGCCCTCCTGTGTTGTGATGTGGAAGCATGTTTCCACTTGTGATGAATGCTTGTAAAATCTCTTTCCACCTGCGTGTGGTTCTCTCCCTATCTTGTTGTAAAGAATTTTTCATCTTGTTTAGAATAGATGTAGAATTATATGATAGGTTAAGGCTTCATCTTGACAACAAGGAGTCTTCTTCAATCGGAGTCAGAAGTGGCGCCAGCTTTGGAAGCATGGTGATGGACTTGCAGCTGAAATAAGAACATATGCTTTCGGGTTCTGGTATGGGCTGATTTGCTTTAGGGACTCGCAACCCTTGGATGCGCGATAACATGTCACATGGCTCGTGACAAGTTATGTGTATGAAAAGGGCTATGACCATATCGACCAAACTAGCATGCCTGTGATGGTTTATTATTTTGTCCATAGCATGCCTGTGATGTTTTTCCTTTCCTGCCATAACCATAGGAAAACTGCACGCTAGAAAAGAATAAAACAAACATGCAAAAACTCTCAATACAATATCAAGTCGATAGCCTTCTAACGCGTAGCCCTCATCAAACTATCGATCGGTGGTGTTGTGAACTATTTTCCACCCTCATGGGACACACCCACTTATCTTTAGAAGGAGTGTGGTGACAATGATTTCCCCAGTCCAGTTTTAACCTGGGCGTGCCTTCGCAAGGAAATTTGTTGTCCCTGGGCATAACGGTTAGGACCAGACTTGACTAGTTTTTCATATGTCATTGACATGATGAATTACTAGAGGCAGCTATTGAGAGGATAGGGTTTTGTGTTGTATCCAGCCCTCGCTGGACACAGGGCGCCTAGTCTGTCTCAACTAAGAGGAATTGTGCATGGCACAATTGGCTGGCATGCCTACCTAAGGAAGCATGAGACTCTCTGTGCATCTCGACTCACCCTCGTGAGTCGCGGAGACCTTATGTGAAATTAGGATCCTACTCACCTATTTCCATGTTGAGTTAGAAAGCTCTCAACTTGTTTTGGAAGTAGTGGGAGCATAGCATTTAAATTAAAGTCCTTGTTAAATGCTTTATCATTGTACTTACTTTACTTATTTGCTTATTGTAGAAGGCATCTCCTGATCTAAGATTGAAACTTTATAAACATAAACTGGATGGGACAAATTGGACAAAATGGTTCAAGATTTTGTCCAAGATACTGAAACAAGAAAATAAGGTGCATCTTCTTGAAAGACCTCCATCCCAGCCCAGTGTGTATTTCACTAATGATTGGGAGTGGAATGTCTATCTTGAACATTGTGAAGATAACGAACAGTACACTGCTCTTGTCTTAGAGTGCATGACCCCAAAGGTCAAGGTTGAATGTGATGAGATGGGGATCTATGATCTAATCATACATCTCAAAGGTCTCTTCACACCATGCTCTATAGACAATGATCAGGAGAGTTCTGTTGGATCTTCAGAGTGTATGCTTGAATCTGAGAATGACCATGGTTCTGTATCTTCGAAGCTAATACTTCGGAAGACTGGGAATGCATGGGTATTTCGAAGAGGATTAATGGCCAAGAAGAGCATGGCAAAGAAGAAGGGATGTAATCCATCCGCTTCAGGTATTGTGTTACCGAGGTCTTTTGTCTACTTCTTATTCATGGGTACTGGGTACCGTATGTGATGGGATCGACTCTCGGGTCAGGGACGGAGCATTGGATGCTGCTGTTGATATCATCTCACTGCCTTGAAGACTTTATATAGAACTTTGCTATTATGTATCAGCTTATGTATTAGAATATCATTCCTTTTGGAAAGGACTTCAGTTTGAAATAATAAATAATATTTTTCTTTAATCTGAGATGTTCTATTGAAGTGATACAGTTGACAATAGTTTGTGGTTCTATATGTGACACAAGATCAGATCTAATGATTCAATAAACATCCTCTTATAGCATTGTCTCTTGAACCATAGAACAATAGTCACATCCAAAGGTCCATGGACTATTGGGATCATTGTCCTTACAGGACTATGATACATGTGAGCCTAGTTCAAAGGAACAATGTGACAGATGCTGCCTTCACCGTAAAGGATGGAAGGAGTAGTGACTTGTTGGATCTATTACACTGCAATGTAAGTGCCTTCAATTTCGATTTCGGCCTAGCACTTGTATTCTGACTAGTTTGACCCTGATTCGGTCGAATCTGGGCCGGTTCAAGTAGGCGTTGGAAAGCCTATGAAAAGGTCTATCCAATGGTATCCTGTGTGTCCTTAGATGACTTGTATAGTTTATATAATTTAGGTTTCAAGTGTTGGTTTGGCTAGGTTCAGGTCGAATCTAACCGGTTCACTGCAATCCTGAGCGATTCAGTGGGTTCTGTGTCCGGTTCACTAGATCTAAGGTTGGTTCCCTAGGCTTTGCGGTGTTTTCTATCTGTTGATGGTCTCTGTTTTTAAGTTTGAATCTTATTTGATAGAGTTCATGTTCAAATTTATATTTTAGAGTGATTGAACTACTATTTGGCTTGCATCGTTTTCTGGGCTTTTCGAAGGTAAGACCTCAAACCAGATTTCTGTACATTAAAAGTTTGTTATCCTCATTGCCGTTGACTTGAAAAGTATAATTTCTATACATATCGAAGATTTATTGTTACCTGTTATTTGCCAGTCACACATGTTTCAAGCAAAGCACTATTTTAGTATCCACGTTGTGGACAGCATATCTGTATGACAAGTTTTCTAGTACCCACGTGTGTGAACAGTTATATTGAGCACATACCCAGTAGTATCTACTCTTTGGATAGACTGGGCTCCCAAGTTAGCGTGCACTGGGATTCGTGACGCATGGTAGCGCGTGTGTTCACCATGTAAGGTGAACGATTCACCTTATCATGCGTATTCGGGGTGACGACCCCACAAGCCAGTAGGTATTGCTCATAGTATTTACTTGCATAATATTTTGATCTTGTATAAATCAATTGATTCAATACCTTCAGTTGTAGTTCTATTTACAGTTTTCAGTATTCAACTTGTCATAATCTTATTGTTCCTACTTTTTGCTAGTTTCTTCCTCCTTTGGATCTAAGGGGTTACCCTTTCTTCTGGGAGAGGCTTGCTTAGCAATTATTTTCTAACCCGCGAGGGATGTTTGTGCAGTTGTAGTTCAGGAGGAGTTAGATCGTCCAGCAAATCTCCGAAAGCACAGTTACGCTTGAAGTGCTTCAGGAGGCAAGAGAATCCATGAAATAGTTATTAGAGTTTAGTTGTTAGTTGTTTTTGTTATTCCTAAAAAGCTAAAGTGTTAGCTAGTTGAATCAGTTGTACACCTTTTACTATTGGATGTGTTCTCTTATATTTGAATTAATAATAAAAAGATATGTTTTTCTTCCGCTCTTCTTCGATTTATATTATTTTTCTTTAACTGCTTTAAGGAGGTGTAACATTTGGTATCAGAGGAAAATTTTTAGGAAAGATAAGGTCCTATGTTTAAACCTAAGGGTTAGGATTAGGACTAAGGTGAAAATTTTTGGGATGTCTAAAAGAATTCTATTTTGATTTTCTAGATCATGGATCCTCATCGGGGAAGAAGACCTGCTGAAGCTGCAGCCAATCCTGAGCGGTTAGCAACAGTCATAGCCCAGGCCATTCATGGATCAGCAACTAATGCTAAGTTGACTGAATTACAGAAGTTTGGTCCAGAACCCTTTAGGGGTGAGTCTGGGAAGCTAAGGCTGAAGAGTGGCTAAGATTGGTTGAGAAGGCCTTTGAGCTTGTGCAATGCACTGACGAGGATAAAATATGATATGTTACCTTTATGCTTCAAGGAGAAGCGGATGCTTGGTGGAGAACCTAGAGGGCGACTTTGGGTAATGGTGATGCTGTGATTACTTGGGCTCAATTTGTGGAAGCTTTCAATGCCCAATACTTTCCTGCCAATGTAAGATCTGTTAAGTTATTGGAATGTTTATCTCTGGAGCAGGGTAAAATGTCTGTCAAGGAATATGATAGAAAGTTTATTAGCCTTAGTCGTTATGCTCCTATGATGGTAGCTACTCAGGTTCAAAAGATTGCTCTGTTTATTAAAAGATTGAACCTAGAGTTAAGAACTTGGTTAGCCATGTTTGAGCTTAACAATTATGCTGAAGTTGTAAGTAAGGCCTTGTTAGCTGAGCAAGCAAGGATGGAGTTTGGTCGAGTTCCTAATGATTCTACGTCTTCAGGTGGTTCCAAGTCCTTCGATAGGGACCATGTGCCTTCTAAGAGATTTAAGAATACTTCTGGAAGAGTTAGACCATCTCAAGCAACCTCTAAGACATCTGATTCTAGTCTGGTGTTCTGTAAGTTTTGTGGTGACAAGAATCATCCTTCCCCTAAGTGTCCTAAGGGACAGTATGTTTGTTTCTTTTGTAAGCAACCGGGTCACCAAAGAATTGATTGCCCAAAGAGGAACAAATCAGAAGCAAGAATATTTGATGTGTCCAAGCAAGAGACTCAAGATCTTGAGGTTGATACTCCAGGTAAATTCTGATTTAATTTTGTTATTTCTCATGTTAAGATTTTTGTGATATTATTATTATTTGTGTAAACTGAGGTTATAAATAAATTTGGAGGACCAAATTTCTTTTAAGGGGGGTAGAATGTTATAACCCAGATTTTTGAGAAAATGATTTTAGAAAATTCATATTGTTGTTTCAGATTTTTCTATGATTTTTATGGAATTTTTGGAATTTATTTGAGTTAAAAATAAGTAGTTTTAGTGGAAAAAGGTTAAGTTGCGTTCGCGGGGGCTTGAACCCATGACGCGCCTGTGTTTGTGGTTCAACCGAACCACCATGCTACCTTTGCGGTTCAGTAATAAACCACGCCCATTTCATTTGATCTCTGTTTTTAGTTTGTTTTGGGCGACGAGTCGAATGGTCGTCGTCTCCAAATTTCGCGGTGACTGAGTCGCCACCGCACCCTCGCTATATTTGGACGCGCTTTTTGTCTATTTCAGGGGGCTTCTGTCCGCCCTAGTCCACCGTCAAATCTATGGGATCCTAGAGCCGCAACGCGCCGTCAGGAGAAGGAAATCAGAGCTAGAGGAGTTCGCTGGAGTTGCAGCCATTTTCACCTTCTGTGCAACCAGCGATGACGATACCTCGGTTCTAAGCTACATTTCAGCTTCGTAGCAAGGTAAGATTTCTTCTGAGAAGTTTTGGGGAAGTTTGGTTTAGGTTTAGATAGGTTTTGAGGTGCTGATGGCGGCGGTGCCACCGTCAATACTTGTGGCTACTGCGAGCGCTTCAAACGGGCGTCGAAAGCTTGCCGCAGCTGGTTGAGGAGCTTCCCGGCGACGGCAGAAGTCTCCTGGTGAAATCAGGTGGCGAACAGACACTCGTCACACTCTCAGAAGCTCGCCAGCGCAAGTCCGGCCGCCTTGCACGGCGACGATGGGGCGGCGCGGGCGACTGGCCTGTTCAGTCTGATTTTAGGTTTTGGGTTTGGTTTATTTGAAATAAACCGCTCGGCTGAGTTTTGAAATCGATTTGAACCGGTTCGACAGATTGGGCGGTTCAATTTTGATTTCAGCCCAGCACTTGTATTCTGACCGGTTCGACCCTGATTTGGTTGAATCTGGGCCGGTTCAGGTAGGCATTGGAAGGCTTATGAAAAGGCCTATCCAATGGTATCCTGTGTGTCCTTAGATGACTTGTATAGTTTATGTAATTTAGGTTTCAAGTGTCGGTTTGGCTTGGTTCAGGTCGAATTTGACCGGTTCTGTAACATCCCACATTCTTAACCCCAAACAAATGGCACAATTCACAAATGATACAGGATGTTTCATATAAGATCGATCATATGCTAGGTAAAACCGAGTTCAAGAAAACACGATCTGAAAAATTTCCATAAATCCATACACACAAATTCACAAAACTCAAATCTCATAAATCTCGTAAGGGTACCTGCCACCACGCAATCCTTGCACTAGACATATGCAAGGCAACAGTTATATCAAAACCGATTAAAATTCATAAAATCCATAAAGGTACCTGCCACCAGGCAATACTTGCACTAGACATATGCAAGTTACAGTTGTATCAAAACCGATTGCAAAAATACACATCAACTTCAATTTCAAAACAAATCCACAAAAAATCGATTTTTATAAACTGACACCAAACACCGAAACCAGGCTGAAGCCCGCGGTGACACAAAATCAAACTCAGTTAACTGCCACAATCTGGCAACACAAATTCACATAGTTCACATGGTTCACATCACATGGTTCACATAGTTCATATAAATCATATGGTTTAGCCACAACCGGCCCCAGAAAATTTTAGCATAAAAGTTCTTAAGCAGCAAACATAATATCCACGCCAATGTTACTCATGAAATGCGCCCCTGCTCTATGCCTGAAAATAATGAGGGGTGAGCTACACAGCCCAGTGAGTGGATAGTCTAAATCGACCATCCATAACATACACTCAAAAATATAGGCAGATTATTTTTAAAAATCTTTAACAAGAATATTATGTCAACATATAACAAAATAAAGAAACAGAAATCATATAAACAGTCAGATGTACACACTAGCATATAACAAACTCATGTTCACAAACTCAGGTTCTAGAGTTTTACTCTAACCCAATTAAACACATATATTTTAAACCAACTAAACACACCATACTTAATTAACCTAGTTGTCCAGCATATTCAGTAGTGACCAATATGGTCTAACCCGGCTTGGCCAAAGCACTGGGAGCTGCAAAATCTCGTGCAACACATAAACATGGATAGTGAGTAGAATCAAGAGGTGGCCCCCGTCAGGTCACGACGTGGCACTTTGCTCCCTCACCCCATAACACATCAGAGTGATGACATCAAGAGGTGGCCCCTGTCTGATCAAGACATGGCACTTTGCGTCTTATATCACCCCGTCACATAAAGAGTAATGACATCAAGAGGTGGCCCCTGTCTGATCAAGACATGGCACTTTGCGTCTTATATTACCCCATCACATAAAAGAGTAGTGACATCAAGAGGTGGCCCCTGTCTGACCAAGACATGGCACTTTGCGTCAAAACCCGTTCTCCCAAAAGGTTCCTACTGGACAACAGACACATCTTATTTCATATTTCACATAGGTGAACATATTTCACAAAGGTGGACTCCTAAGTGTCAACTAGACTCTAGGATAGTCATCACAAAAATCATATCGGGCAGGCTGAACATCAACCCCCATCACAATAATCATAATAGGCAGGCTGAACATCAACCTCCTCACATATCACAATACAGGGCTGAAATTCAAACCCTTAACATAACACATAAGGACTATCCCCTTGAGTTCATAGTTACACCTAGCCTTAGTCCTAACCATCACATAATCACATAATTTTCCAATTTCACATAACCCATAATTTTTCAAAATTCACAAGATCACACATATTGTTCAGAATTCACATGATCACACATATTGTTCAGAATTCACATGATCACACATATTGTTCAGAATTCACATAACATAACACATAATGTTTTATATTCGAATATCACCGAATATTGTGTAGTCCTTAAATTTCAGGCTGGTCAGTTCAGTGAAATTTTGCTAAATTATCACCCAATGTTCTCAAACATGATTACATGATCTTAATTAAATAAACATGAGTTTTACAACATAACATTATTGGCAATTTATCAAGCATCCATAAAATTCGACATATAACATTTATCATGCGCCCCAAAAATCAACATAAAATTAAAGCATAATTGCTTTACAAATCACACATGTAACCCACTGTTTCAAACCTAATATCAATTTAAAAATACACCTTAATTAACACCTTAGTTAACAAGAATTTCATACTCAAGATCAATGATTTAATGCTTCCTAAACTCCACACAATAATTACCCTAAATTCGGTTTTCATGGAGATATGCCTTAAATTCGGTTTTCATGGAAAATACCCTAAACTAACTTTTCATGGAGAAATATCAAGATTCAATTCACATGTAAACATGTTAACCACAATATCAAGATTAATATCAAATTTCGGTTTTCATAAATGAATGGCTCAAATTCGGTTTTTAGCATGATAAAACTTTCCAATCAATCTAACTCATTAATTAATACAACCAAATTGCTAGGAATCGAAAAGACACACCACTCACCTCTTAAACCGAAAATTCTCCACAAAAGAAATCGTCTAAAGCTTTTAAGTCGCCCAAAAATCTTCAAGAACTCGCCAAAGGAATTTCTTCTCTTCAAGGAAAAATCGCCAAGGGAAGAAGATGAAGAAAATCACCTCAAAACTCTTCAAGAATCGCCACTTCTTCTCAAGCCGTCGCCCACAATTTTCCTCAAGCCAAAATCGCCAAAAACTCTTACCCTAAGCGCAATTCCCACTTAAACTTTGGATTTTTAAAATTTTAAACCCATTAACCCATTAATTCAAATAGGTTTAACCCATTTAACTAACTAAATTCGAATTTTAAAATCCAATTAGTTAATCCGATTAGGACTTAATTCATTTAACTAATAATTTGAATTTTAAATCTAATATCCAATTAATTATTTCACTTAAACACAAATCCAATAAGGATTTAATTAATATCCAATAAGAATTTAATTAATTAACCAATAAGGTCTAATTAATTA
Source organism: Costus lasius (assembly GCA_027563935.2). Lineage (NCBI taxonomy): Eukaryota > Viridiplantae > Streptophyta > Magnoliopsida > Zingiberales > Costaceae > Costus > Costus lasius. The sequence goes on from CM050454.1 coordinate 28,278,652, forward strand.
ACCAATAAGTTCTAATTAATTAACTTACAATTTACAACCATAAATCCTAATTAATTTATCATGAACGACCAATAATAATTTATCATAAATCAGCCAACAATCAAATAAATAATCTCTAATTTATTTACAATAAATTAACAACCAAAATTTCTAGTTAATTAACTATAATTTGACAACCAATACATAAAATTATCATAGTCAATAATTTTATTTAAATCAAAATAATGCTTACCAGAACTTAAGATCCTTGGATCTTACAGGTTCACTGCAATCCTGAGCGATTCAGTGGGTTTTGTGTCCGGTTCACTAGATCTAAGGTTGGTTCCCTAGGTTTTGGGGCATTTTCTATCTGTTGATGGTCTCTGTTTTTAAGTTTGAATCTTATTTGGTAGAGTTCATGTTCAAATTTATATTTCAGAGTGATTGAACTACTATTTGGCTTGCATTGTTTTCTGAGCTTTTCGAAGGTAAGAACTCAAACCAGATTTATGTACATTAAAAGTTTGTTATCCTCATTGTCGTTGACTTGAAAAGTATAATTTCTATACATATCAAAGATTTATTGTTACCTATTATTTGCCAGTCACACATGTTTCAAGCAAAGCACTGTTTTAGTATCCACGTTGTGGACAGCATATCTATATGACAAGTTTTCTAGTACCCACGTGTGTGAACAGTTGTATTGAGCACATACCCAGTAGTATCTACTATGTGGATAGACCGGGGTCCCAAGTTAGCATGCACCAGGATTCGTGACGCATGGTAGCGCATGTGTTCACCATGTAAGGTGAACGATTCACCTTATCATGCGTATTCGGGGTGACGACCCCACAGGCCAGTAGGTATTGCTCATAGTGTTTACTTGCATAATATTTTGATCTTGTATAAATCAATTGATTCAATACCTTCAGTTGTTGTTCTATTTACAGTATTCAGTTTGTCATAATCTTATTGTTCGTGCTTTTTGCTAGTTTCTTCCTCCTTTGGATCTAAGGGGTTTCCCTTTCTTCTAGGGAGAGGCTTGCTTAGCAATTATTTGCTAACCCGCGAGAGATGTTTGTGCAGTTGCAGTTCAGGAGGAGTTAGATCATCCAGCAAATCCCCGCAAGCGCAGTTACACTTGAAGTGCTTCAGGGGGCGAGAGAATCCATGCAATAGTTGTTAGAGTTTAGTTGTTAGTTATTTTTGTTATTCCTTAAAAGCTAAAGTGTTAGCTAGTTGAATCAATTGTACACCTTTTACTATTGGATATGTTTTCTTATATTTGAATTATTAAAAAAAAACATGTTTTTCTTCCGCTCTTCTTGGATTTAGATTATTTATCTTTAACTGTTTAAGGAGGTTTAATAATAATAATAATAATAATTATTATTATTATTATAGACTTCAACCCATCTCTTAGGTACTACTTTCAATTTTGCACAATGCCAAGTAGGGGAGTCTCTCACTCTTTTTGGATCTTGCATTCTTTCTTCCCAACAAATAGTAAGATAAACTAACCATCAACTAGGCTAATCAATTAATATCAATTCAAAAATTACACTCATATGCTCATTTTATTCAAGAAAGATGATTCACTTTAGATTGCATTCATCAAACAACATACCTACCTAAAACCCTATGCATCAATCAATGAAGAATTTCAACAAGTAGATATGATTTGAAGGAATAAATTCAACATAATAGGCATATCTCCATTCACAGGCATGCATGAACATTCATCATTACAGAAAAATCTACCCATCTAAGAAAAATATATCATCAAATTATCAATCTTATCATGTCCTTAAAACCAATTTTAAAAAGCATAAGGATTTTCATAGTCGCATCAGATCAAAACAATTAATCCATATATCCATAAATAACTTTTCCAAGAGAAAACCATAAAGTCATACAACCATGATAAAATCAAAGATGCAATCATATGAAATAATCATGAATAAAAGAGAGTGCTAATGATACTTACAAAACTATATAAAGCTCATACCACAAATACATAGGGCTCATACCAAAAATAGTGTCAGGGCAAATGCTTCTAGGTCCAAATATGTGCGTTTTGGAAATTTTACCTGCACAATTTAAGATACATAAGGGTCAAATCAAAAAATAGTCTCTTATTTAAATCAAACAAAAATAGAACAATAATCTTTTCAAAGGGTAATTAGAGATATCATCAATGGTCCAAAAGGGTGAAGGTGAAAAGAGCTGATGCAGGCGAGAAGCAGAGGCGGAACCAATGCAGGCTGAAGAGCTGCTAGCAATGATGATGATGGTGCCGACAGTAGAGTTATGATAAGTAGTCTCCAGTGGCCTTCTAGAGACTACAGTCGTGGTGGTGAAGTTATCGACCAGTGGGCGGTGAGAGATAGCACTGCAAATAAAATAATCAGAGTCACTAATGAAGATTCTACTACAAAAATAAATAAAATCAATGGAAGACAGAGGCAGCAGAAGAAGCAAGAGGCTGCTGGTGTGCTAAGGATGATAGCTGGTGCTGGGTAGAGGTGTAAGATAGTCGCTCTTGAAGATTTCTAGACCTAGAGGCAAAAGAAGCTATAACAGGTTGAAAGCAATTAGAACATCCACTGAATTTTCTATGAAAAGTAACCATACCCAAAAATAAGATTTAATGATCCAGAAAGAAAATAGATAAAACCAAGTAGTAGAAGAAAATTTGTTCTTTTCAGACGTATGAAAATCAAATGATCAAAATCTGTTAGGAATGTAGGGTATCAACAGATAGAGGGATACTCAGATTACAAAGTCAAAAACTGTACAGAAGTTAATCAAATTCAAAAAGTTGCCATGCTTCCTAGAATTGTCAAAAAATATTTTAATGAAAACAACTAATCCACAAGATAGAACGAAACATGTACTTCATATTCCATGCGAAAAATTAGGGTTTCAAGTTATTAAAGCACCTTAAATATCTGCGGCAAAAGTGCTATTCAGAATAGTCAAGAGAAAACTACTGTAGAAATTAATCAGAATCGAAAAGATGCTTTGTGTTTTAGAATGATCCATGGACTTTAAAATTCTGCAAAAATATCCAGATGATAGAGAAAGATGAGTAGTTTGTGATGGTGTCAAAGATCAAAAATTTTCCCAACCCAGTCTCTTAAAGTCACTGTGATAAAACACCTAATCAAATAAGCAGAATGTAGTTTTAAAATACGATACCGTGAAATTCTTTACGGTAGTGCCGTAATTTTCACAAATTCTTGGGTCAGAAAAATGTTAGAATTACGGCACCGTAAAAATGGATACGGCACTGCCGTATTTTTCACAAAAATCTCAAAACTTTCGGATAAAAAAAATCACTCAAAAATACGGTACCGTGAAAAAGCATACTGTACTGCCGTAAAAGCTATAAAACCATCTGTACAAAAATTATCAAAAATTATGGCACCATAAAATTTTACCCAACATTACGGTAGTGCCATAAAAGACTCAAAACTCTCGGGATGAAATCGGACCAAAATCACAGTACCGTAAAAATTATTATGGCACTGCCGTATTTTTCACAAAATTCGATTTTCCCTGCAAAAAGAAAAGAAAAATTAATTCTAAAAATAAGCTAAAATAAAAGAAACTAAGTTAAGTAAAAGTGCTTGGGTTGCCTCCCAAGAAGCACTAATTTTTAGGTCCATAGCTTGACCAAAACTCAAGTATCATGGTGAAAGTAACCCTAGGTCACATACAGCTATAAAATTTTTCGCATGACTAGGTCCAAAATCGAATGACTTAAACATATGATCAACATATGAAGACTTGTATAGAACAAGTGAGGATGTTACCATGGCCATGAGAGGCGGCTTGGAAGAAAAAGGGCGAGCGGCTCTTCTCCAAAGGAATCACACACAAGATGGATTTTCGCTTCTTCCTTATAATCCTTGTGCTAGCAAAGATCCAAAGAGTCTATGATCGTGTGAGGAGATGTCCTCTTCTTGCTGGCCGCACTACTCCCTCTCTTGGCGTGAAGACGAACCAAAAACCCGAGAGGAGCAAGGGGCGAGAGGGGCGTTCATACGTTCGAAAACGTGGGACGTTTCTCAAGAGAAAAATCGGCTTCCAAATATAGTAAGTGTTTAACTCCCCATGAAGCCATCGAAACTCCTCTCCCCTTTGAACCATGCGTTCACTTAAGTGAACCGGTTCAATTCCATTTGGTTCAAGGACCAAATCGAACCAGCCATGGTCTTGATCTCTTTGAACCTCATGGTTCAAGATCTAACCACACATCTCAATGAACCTCTTGATCTCTACAATCAAGCATCAATTTTCCCGATCGAAGCTTACTGATCATATGTCCTAATCAATCAAACATGATCAGACTAGATCTTACTTCCGATCAGAGTTTAAATTGCTTTAAACTGAACTAGAATAATTCCAGTCCACACGATCTGACATAAGTAAGCAATATCATCAAATTGTGCGACCCTGAGGGTTTCCTTCAATGTCGGTAACGACAACTTACGTTATCACGATCAGAGAGGGGTATCTAGCAACACATCACTGTCTCCCGATATGAAGGAAAGAGTCTTCCAAGACTACTCCCAAACCACAACACAAGTGTGAATCCAATTCACTCAGTATACATGTTCCCTTTGCCACTGGATGTTCTCGTTGGACAAGCATGTCAAGCCTGTAATTCCAACACGATGAGAATGGTTAGATCAGATGAACATAGTCATCTGGGTATGGCCATACACTTTCTCAACCATCTCATCCAGGGGGCCCCTTTAGAACATCACACTCCAACTAGGAGAGGCAATCCTATATCTATCACTAGTGTCCTAACATGATTCATGCCCACTATCCAAGATAATCCTTAACCATTATGTTTCAAATGATATTGAACTACCTCAAGACAATGTCAATCATCACTTAGAAACACAAGTGATCTCAAGTCAAAGGGAATATACCACTTGCTTGCTTATAAGGATTTATTCACATTGTGACAAACAATTGAATATCCTAAGTAGGGTCAGTCTAGTACATCCAATGCACCTATGTGTCTAAATCTTATTCCATGCTCGAAGCATCCTATAAGATCAGAACACATATTAGTCTCAATCATATCAAGGCTGTCTCATGTTTACCAAGATATCTCGACTAAGGACAACTCTGAATGTCAGCAAAGCTAAACATCATTGAGACATTACTCAGAGGTATACATACAGCAGCAGATAATGCAACAATCTGAATAACAACAATTGTCTTTATAAACATGTACTCAGTTTATACATGATACTGATAATAGCCCAAGGCCTCAAACATTAGCCTTAAGGGCATACCCCAACAATCTCTCACTTTCACTTAAACTAATGGTTGAGAAAGCTCAAACCCATATTATTACAGTGCTTCTCATGCTTCTGCTGCGCCAGAGGCTTTGTAAGCGGGTCAGCTAGATTGTCATCTGTATGTACCTTGCAGATCTTGATCTCTCCTCGATCTATGATCTCACGGATCAAATGAAACCTTCTCTGTATGTGCTTGGACTTCTGGTGTGACCGTGGTTCCTTTGCTTGTGCAATCGCTCCAGTGTTATCACAGAAGATAACCAATGGATCTGCACTCGAAGGAACAACACCAAGTTCTTGAATGAACTTACGAATCCACACTGCCTCCTTTGATGCTTCTGAGGCTGCAACATACTCGGCTTCTGTTGTGGAATCAGCAACAATTGATTGTTTGAAACTCTTCCACACCACTGCTCCTCCATTCAAGCTAAAAACATAGCCTGACTGCGATCGGAAATCGTCTTGGTCAGATTGGAACAAAGCGTCAGTATATCCTTCAATACTGAGTTCTTCCTGACCTCCATAAATCAAGAACATATCTTTGGTTCTCCGAAGATATTTCAAAATGTTCTTGACTGCAATCCAGTGTGCCTTCCCTGGATTACTTTGGAACCGACTGGTCACGCTTAACCCGTAAGCGACGTCTGGGCGAGTACATAACATTGCATACATGATAGACCCAATAGCCGAAGCATAAGGCGTATTGTCCATCTCATCTTTCTTAGACTGTGTTTGAGGACACTGGCTCTTTGAAAGATTCAGACCATGTCTGACTGGAAGATATCCTCTTTTAGAATTTTCTAAATGGAATCTCTCCAGGACCTTATCGATGTAAGTACTCTGGCATAGCCCTAGAAGCCTATTAGATCTATCTCTATAGATCTTCACACCTAATACATAGGCTGCTTCTCCCAAATCTTTCATCTGGAAACATTTTCTTAACCATGCTTTGACTGCATGCAGTTCAGGAATATCGTTTCCAATGATTAAGATATCATCGACGTAGAGGACTAGGAAAGTAATCACGCTCCCACTAAACCTCTTATATACACACGGGTCATCTTCGTTTTTGATGAAACCAAATTCACAAACTGATTCATCAAAACGAATATTCCAGCTCCTCGATGCTTGTTTTAGTCCATAAATGGACTTCTTTAATTTGCATATTTTATGACGTTCTGATGGATTGATGAAACCTTCAGGCTGTGTCATATACACATCCTCTTCTAGTTTTCCATTAAGGAAAGCGGTCTTCACATCCATTTGCCAGATCTCATAATCATAATATGCTGCTATCGCGAGAATAATCCGAATGGACTTGAACATGGCTACAGGAGAGAAAGTTTCATCATAATCTATCTCGTAGATTTGTTTAAAACCTTTCGCAACTAGCCTGCACTTATAGGTAACCACGTTACCATCCATGTCTTTCTTCTTCTTGAAGATCCACTTACAGCCTATAGGGATTACTCCCGGAGGCGGATCAACCAAATCCCAGACTTGGTTGTCGGATATGGAGTCCATCTCGGCTCGCATAGCTTCAAGCCATCTTGCTGATTCCGGTCCACTATCTGCATCCTCATAAGTGAGGGGTTCATCATTAATGATGTAGATTCCGTCATAGCGCTCAGGCTGACGACGAATCCTTCCCGATCTACGCGGTTCCCGTGATATCTGAGCCTCAGGTTGAACATTAACCTGATCTATTGGCTCAGGCTCATCCAACTGTGCTTGACTGCTTTGTCCTTCTTCTGAAATTTCATCCAGCATTATTTCTCTCCCACTGGCCTCTTGCAGAAGAAATTCCTTCTCAAGAAAAATAGCCGTTCGAGCAACAAATACTTTGTTCTCTTTGGGATAGTAGAAATAATAACCCTTAGTTTCTTTAGGGTAACCGACAAAGATACATTTATCTGATCTGCTCTCCAGTTTCCCAGAGGCGAGCTTTTTGACATAAGCCTCGCAACCCCAGATTTTGATAAATGTCAAGCTCGGCTGTTTCCCATACCATAACTCATATGGAGTCTTTGAAACTGCCTTGGATGGCACTCGGTTTAGCACCTTTGCAGCTGTTTCCAGTGCAAATCCCCAAAAGGAGTAAGGTAGAGTAGCATGACTCATCATAGAATGAACCATATCCAATAAGGTTCTATTTCTCCTCTCGGACACACCATTCCATTGTGGTGTTCCTGGCGGAGTGAGCTGTGAGATGATCCCACACTCCTTCAGATAGTCAGTAAACTCATGACTCAAGTATTCGCCACCTCGATCTGAACGAAGTGCCTTGATATTTCGGCCTAACTGATTTTGTACTTCATTTTTGAATTCTTTGAACTTGTCAAAAGATTCACTCTTATGTCTCATTAGATAGACATAACCATACCTACTGAAATCATCAGTAAAAGTAATGAAGTATGAATAGCCACCTCTGGCATGTTTACTAAAAGGCCCACACACATCACTGTGAATAAGGTCAAGTAAACCTGAAGCCCTTTCACCTTTATTAGAAAAAGGAGTCTTCGTCATTTTACCCATTAAACAAGCTTTGCATGTATCAAGCTACTCATAGGAGAATGATCCCAGCAGTCCATGATCATGCAACCGCTTAATGCGCTTCTTGTTAATATGGCCTAAACGACTATGCCATAACAAGGTGCTGTCATCAGCATACTTAGCTTTCTTGTTATCAATTTGTTGTACAGAACATTCCATGTCCAACATGTATAACCCATTGTTAATCGACCCAGTTGCATAAACAATATTATCATATGAAATACAACACTGTGAAGTTTTGCATTCAAAAGAAAAACCTTTCCTGACAAGAGCAGGAATAGAGATAATATTCTTAGTTATGCTTGGTACGAAATAACAATTGTCAAGTTCTAATACAAAACCAGATGGTAAAGAGATGTTATATTCTCCTACAGCAACAGCAGCAACCCGTGCCCCGTTTCCAACTCGTGGTCCACCTCATGCTGTCCCACCTGTCTTCTTCTCTTGAGTTCCTGCACATTTGAACAAATGTGAACTCCACATGCAGTGTCCAACACCCATGAAATAGAAGAAGCTAGCATGACTTCAGTCACGTAAATACCTGAGCCAGAAGTGAAAGGCTTGCTTCCCTTCTTCTCTCCTTGGAGCGCTCTACAGTCCTTCTTCCAATGACCCAGCTGGCCACAATGGAAGCATCTGTTGTCCTTTGACCGCTTCATCTTTTGTTTCAAAGCCTTGTTGTAGCTCTTGATAGGGGTTTTGCCCTTCTTCCCCTTCTTCTTATTCCTAGAAGGAACCATTAAGACAGAGGATGAAGGCTTTCCCTTCTCAAGAGTCTGCTCTGTGGTGCAGAGTATGTTCAGTAACTCTGCCGGAGTACAGTCGATTTTGTTCATATTAAAATTAATAATGAACGAATCGAAAGAAGCCGGGAGAAACTGCAAGATAATATCAACAACAAGTTCTGAATTGATGGTATGTCCCAGTTTCTCTAGGGCCTCTTTGTACCCAATCATCTTGAGCACATGAGCTCCCACTGGACTCCCTTCAGTCAGTTTGCTATGAAAGAAAAGTTTTGTCAAGTTATAGCGTTCTGTCCTTGCCTGTGCAGCATACAGCATTTTGAGATTTGCTATAATATCAATAGCAGACAAATCCTCATGCTGACGCTGGAGCTCGGGCGTCATTGACGCAAGCATAAGGCAAGCGACATCAGTACTATCACTGACGTGCTTCTCATAAGCATCCCGAACCGCCCTTGCGGCGTTCGCAGCGGGTTGAGCCGGTATTGCCGACTCAAGGACATACAGCTTCCTCTCAGCTTTAAGCACAATCTTAAGCTGTCTGTACCAGTCTGAGAAGTTTGGCCCAGCAAACTTCTCCTTTTCCAATATGGATCGCAAATTGAGCCCTGTGGTGTTCGTTGCTGTAGGAATCTACAACATGGCAAGAACAACAAGGTCAGTATCCATGTTAGAATCATTCCAGGACTTAAGAGTGATTCTTTTCTCACTATTTTGTCTGACTGAAAAATCCAATAAAACAGCCCGAAAGAGTGAAACTCTTTTAGTGAGATGGGATCCAGATTTCACACTTGATCTCCGCGTCCCGCTCAGGCGAGATAAGATGCACAGAGAGTTCAAGCACTAGTCACTAGTAGGCTATCCATGCCAATCGCCAACCCGTGCGATTCCCCTTCATCTAGGCAATCCAGAAGACCGTGCCAACTGAGTTGGTACAACACAGTTTCTGATTCCTTAGATGGCTGCCTCCATATAGCTATCATACGCTCAATATGTAGCCTATATGGTCAAGCTGACTTGACCTACTTCCTAGACCACCACGTGCTATGCTGAGCAACGAGAAGCGATAAATCCCTTCTCTATAGCATGTAGGTGTAATCCTGCACCGTCTAAAGATAGCTGGGCGTGCCCACTGACTGGGTACAACACGGCCCCAACGATAGTCAGAACAGTGAGGTTTCGCGTCAGAAGGCAATCAAGCTTGATATGGTCGTTGGATTTTAACGGTCCTTTTATCTTCTTACTATCATGCAAAATCTATGGTGATAGCAGAAGAATAAATATGCTTGTGCTAATATTACTTAAAACAATAAGTAGAAAGCACAATTATCTTATGTGGCAAACGCCCATAAAAGCCTAAGTAAAACCCTAGTTTTACAAAAGTCTTCACTTGAGCTCTTTATGGGACTCTTGTACTTCATCTGGCCCAGCTCGGGTCCAAATGCCCTCCAAGCAGTATGCGCCTGCTCTAGAGTCGAACTCTAGACCTCGCACCTGGTGAAGCCACTGACTGCAAGCGCCTCTGCCATGTGTGCTCATGTGCTCATGTCTGATCAAATTACATTTTAATCTATCTAGACATGGTTTGACTCGCAGGTCAAATATACATTTTCATAAATTAAAGTGTGATTCGCAGATCACAGCAAAATTTATATTAAATTCCAGGCACGCAGGCCCCAGCACAGCACACCAAAAATAAGGGCAGCCCACATAAGATTAAATAAACACCCAATGAACATGTCAAACATGTATACATGTGATCCAAACAGAAAATAAAATTTTTGAAATACCCATGGCATCAATTTTATTTCCTTATATGCCCTGCTACCTTACAACGGTCCATTAACAGGCATCCACTCATCAGACCAAGTCAGACCCACTGCGCTTGCATGCACCCAGTCATAACTGACTTGCGTCGACCTGATGGTTAACTATGCATGCCTTAAGGGCTGAACGTCCCACATGATTTCTGGCAAGCGGGTGTGACCCCGGGCCTAAATCATGAACGTTCACAAGGCGCCTCAATCAGACATCGCTACACGCCCTTCTGCAGTCGACCTATAGCCACCTATATAGCTTACGCACAGGTGCTATCCGGCCGACCCATCTAGGCTGTCAGATGGTCTGATTAGGCTATTGGGTCCAGACTTGACTAACGACTTCAACCCTATTAACCCGTCTAAGTATTTGAAGCAGGCGCTTAGATAGATCTAGTGAGGGTCGCGCATGATAATAAGTTTTGATTGAAAACTTTTATTATAAGCGCAAACAAACATCACACATGCGCAAGCTTAGTTGAAAACAAAACACATGTAGATCTAACACATGAAATGAATTTGCGCATGATAACTAAAGCATGCGCATCTAGTAGATCTACCAAATCATAAAACAAACATGGATCACAAGAAAGCAATCATATGTATCAAGCCAAAACCACGCTCTGATACCAATTGAAAGTAACCCTAGGTCACATACAGCTATAAAATTTTTCGCATGACTAGGTCCAAAATCGAATGACTTAAACATATGATCAACATATGAAGACTTGTATAGAACAAGTGAGGATGTTACCATGGCCATGAGAGGCGGCTTGGAAGAAAAAGGGCGAGCGGCTCTTCTCCAAAGGAATCACACACAAGATGGATTTTCGCTTCTTCCTTGTAATCCTTGTGCTAGCAAAGATCCAAAGAGTCTATGATTGTGTGAGGAGATGTCCTCTTCTTGCTGGCCGCACTACTCCCTCTCTTGGCGTGAAGATGAACCAAAAACCCGAGAGGAGCAAGGGGTGAGAGGGGCGTTCATACGTTCGAAAACGTGGGACGTTTCTCAAGAGAAAAATCGGCTTCCAAATATAGTAAGTGTTTAACTCCCCATGAAGCCATCGAAATTCCTCTCCCCTTTGAACCATGCGTTCACTTAAGTGAACCGGTTCAATTCCATTTGGTTCAAGGACCAAATCGAACCAGCCATGGTCTTGATCTCTTTGAACCTCATGGTTCAAGATCTAACCACACATCTCAATGAACCTCTTGATCTCTACAATCAAGCATCAATTTTCCCGATCGAAGCTTACTGATCATATGTCCTAATCAATCAAACATGATCAGTCTAGATCTTACTTCCGATCAGAGTTTAAATTGCTTTAAACTGAACTAGAATAATTCCAGTCCACACGATCTGACATAAGTAAGCAATATCATCAAATTGTGCGACCCTGAGGGTTTCCTTCAATGTCGGTAACGACAACTTACGTTATCACGATCAGAGAGGGGTATCTAGCAACACATCACTGTCTCCTGATATGAAGGAAAGAGTCTTCCAAGACTACTCCCAAACCACAGCACAAGTGTGAATCCAATTCACTCAGTATACATGTTCCCTTTGCCACTGGATGTTCTCGTTGGACAAGCATGTCAAGCCTGTAATTCCAACACGATGAGAATGGTTAGATCAGATGAACATAGTCATCTGGGTATGGCCATACACTTTCTCAACCATCTCATCCAGGGGGCCCCTTTAGAACATCACACTCCAACTAGGAGAGGCAATCCTATATCTATCACTAGTGTCCTAACATGATTCATGCCCACTATCCAAGATAATCCTTAACCATTATGTTTCAAATGATATTGAACTACCTCAAGACAATGTCAATCATCACTTAGAAACACAAGTGATCTCAAGTCAAAGGGAATATACCACTTGCTTGCTTATAAGGATTTATTCACATTGTGACAAACAATTGAATATCCTAAGTAAGGTCAGTCCAGTACATCCAATGCACCTATGTGTCTAAATCTTATTCCATGCTCGAAGCATCCTATAAGATCAGAACACATATTAGTCTCAATCATATCAAGGCTGTCTCATGTTTACCAAGATATCTCGACTAAGGACAACTCTGAATGTCAGCAAAGCTGAACATCAGTGAGACATTACTCAGAGGTATACATACAGCAGCAGATAATGCAACAATCTGAATAACAACAATTGCCTTTATAAACATGTACTCAGTTTATACATGATACTGATAATAGCCCAAGGCCTCAAACATTAGCCTTAAGGGCATACCCCAACACATGGTGAAGTAGGTGGATTAGTACCATAGTAAATAGCATATAGTTTTCTGCATTTCCTTTGTCCAAAAAGTTTAGCTACTAATCCAAACATCCAAGATTTCATTTAAATCATGATTGACATGGCTTTCTTAAATATGCAGAAACTAAAATCATTTTTTTCTATTCCAATCAAAGAATATTTTATGTATTCCTATATTTGTCCAAAAGTAAAATCGTTAGTCCTTTCTTCACATTCTTATCTTCAATTGCAATAGGACTTTTATCAAGAGATTCAAGTATTGGATCATCAAAATAATCTTTCTTTCTCACATTAGATTCCTCAATGAAACATAAGTTTTCAAATAAATCAAAAGAGTGAACATTAGATATGGGCAAAACATCATCATGATGAGATTCATCAATGTTTGTAATATTCAAATCCTTTTCAAGTTCCTCATGCCCACAATCAAATAATTTATCAATATCAAAATTATCAACAAAATCAGAGTAAGATTTTTCTAAATTAGTTCCCTCATATCCTTCATCATATTTAACCACAAATAATATATCATCAAAAGAATCAATATCATAACTATCATCAAGAGGGGGTTTTTCAATTTCAATTTTCTCAAACTTTTCCACAAATAAATTATCAAATGAATCAATTTCATAATTATCAAAATCAGAGTGAGATTCATTAATGTTCACATAAGGCTCAATCTCAAAACAATCATAATCAGAGGGGGATTTTTCTAAATCAAGTTCCTCAGTTTCCATGTCAAACTCAAATAAACAAGCTTGTTGTGCTATCTGGGTTTTTAACATTTCTGTATGAGCATGCATATTATCCTCAAAGTATGGTTCTAAAATATTGTTTGAGCAATCCTCATAAAAAGAAGTTTGATTTTCCCATCTAGAATAATATTGATCATCTTGGTACGATGGTGAATTGGGATTTTGAGAAATTAAAATTTGGTAATGAGAAGTATAATGATCAGAACATCCACAAATATCACATCTAATTGAAGAATAAGATTTCATAACAGGGCGCATATTAAAAGTGTCTAATTTATGAGCCAGTAATCTAACTTATCTGCAACAGTGCACCATGAATCATCTTCATACCTTCCTTGTGGCATGTATACCTCACCTCTTTCAGTTGCCCATGAGTTGTGATTAAAAGACATATCTTCAAATCTATAAAGAACAAAAAGATTATCCAACACCAATCAATTAGAATTTTTTTTTTCAAAATATGTAAAGAAAACACAAAACACAAAGCAAATACAAAATTTCAGAAATCACAGTTCTGTCACAACTTGCGAAATCCAAAACCTGCAAAAACAAAAAAACAAAGTTAAATCTAAAACAAATAAAACTTAGTGTAGCAATACTAACAACTATTTAGAAATTAACAAAACTAAGGTCCCCGGCAACGGCGCCAAAAACATGTTGTAGTCCGCAAATGCACGGATACTTTGAAGTAATAAAATAGATATCGAACCACAGTGACCTACATGTTAAGTACCAAATAGATATTTTCTCACTAGCTAAGCGAACCGAATAGTGTTAAACAATCAATCGAAAAGAACGCGAAAAAGTATATCAGAGAGAAATTGGGACTAGGGGTTCATCCACCTTAATTCTAATGACTAGAAAGAAATAAAGGCTGTCAGTCAAATTTCATTATGATCAAGATTTAATTTACTTCATAAAAGGATCATCTCACACTCGCGTAGACAATCATACAAAGGACCAATCCTCACTCTCGTGCAAGATCTATCCGATGCTGAAAATAAGTAAATCATTGAACAAAGAACTCAAGGATCACTCTCGTGCATCCGAATTCTAAATCAAACATCTCATGTGAAACTCAAGGATCACTCTCGTGCATCCTAAAACTCATCACAAGTTCTACTTAAGGTTATTCGGTGATCAGAAATTTAATCTCTTACAATTTCAAATCAAACCTAACACATTAACTCAATCAAAAGAATTAGAAAATCAACTTGGCAAAAAATTCACTAAAAATCAGAGTTCAAAGAACAAACCTAATCTCTCACGATAAGTTCCAAACTCAATGATTTTTAGGGTTCCAAATTTCACAATCAACCTCTCGGTCTATTTTTGCAAAACTCTAAAATATGCTAATATTTATAAAACTAAGGAGAATTAAAGGAAAGTCATCATATAAGCAGAATTATCATAACAAAATTATCATGACAAAAATAATGATTATCTAATCATTAAAAACTTAAGGGATTACACCCCCATGTCCCATAAGAAAATTAAGCTAGCATGGAAGAAGAAATGCAGTAATCCATAGTTTAGAACGATCAGAAATTGAAAGGGAAGATGAACAGTTACAAAACAGGGCTTAAATGAAAATTACAGCCCATAATTTCGCGTGTGAATAGTGCCGACGCCCGCTCTTTTATTGATTTCTCCTCTGATTGTTCTCCTTTCATTCTGAAACTTCTGGGGTAGCCTCTTCTCCTCCAGTCGAAGCCTCCTTGTAAAAATTGTGGCCTGAGGTGGTCTCTACATCTCTCGGCGTGAGGCCAAAAACTAAGGATGCCTCCCTTGATTACTCTCTCGATCCTCCTAAAATGTGCTTTTGGTGCCTTTATCTTCTTCTCGTTGAGACGAGTCTGCCGCTTCTTTCGGATCTCAATTTGGTGCCTGAAATCTCAAGATATCATCTTTTTAAGTTTGCGGCGGAAAACTCATAAATCTGGGTGCAAAATTACGGCACCATAAAATAATTACGGCAGTGCCGTAATTTCTTCTGTGAATTCTACACAAAAATTGTAGTACCGTGGAAATCTTTACGACAGTGCCGTATTTTTGCCTAAGTCCTCTGGTCGAAATTGTCTGAAATTACAGTACCGTGGAAATTTGTCTTAAAATTATGGTAGTGCCATATTTCTCTCGGATGACTCTGAAAGTTTCTATGTGAAATCATCGAAAATTATGGTATCGTGGAAAAATTTACGGCAGTGCTGTATTTTTCCTGAAGCCTATGGTCGGATTCGCTGAAATTACGGCACCGTAATGAATTTGACCAAAATTACGGTAGTGCCATAATTTGTCTAGGAAGCTCATTTTGACTTGAAATTTGATGTGTAAACTCCTATTGATGATTAGAACTCGTTCATGCATTGAAATTACTTGAAAACTGGTGATAATGATTCATTTTTGCCTGAAATTGATCTAAAACAAGAAGTGGTGTAGATTTTGCAATATTTGACAAATAAGGCTTAAAAACAAGCAAAAGAGCATAAATATGACGCAAAAGACACATCAAATGACACAAAATATACTATGAATTTTGGTGTCATCAGCATTCTATTCACTGATGCTTTATCCCAAATGCCTATATATGTTAAATTTTTGAAAGAAATTTTGTCCAATAAAAGAAAAATAGAGGACTATGGTACAGTGGCATTAACTGAGGAATGCAGTGCTATTATTCAAAACAAGTTGCCACCGAAATTAAAAGATCCAGATAGTTTCTCTATTCCTTGTTCGATTAGAAGTGTGGCTTTTTACCGAGCCTTATGTGATTTAGGAGCCACTGTGTGCAGGAAACTGGATATGGGAGCTCCTAAACCAACTTCAATATCTTTGCAGCTCACCGATCATTCAGTGAAGTATCCTGAAGGTATTCTTGAGGATGTTCCAATTCAAGTTGGTAAGTATTTTGTACCAACTAATTTTGTAGTTCTCGAGATGGAGGAAGATACAAAAATTCCTATTATTCTTGGTAGATCGTTCTTAGCCACAACATGAGCAATTATTGATGTAAAGAACGGTAAACTCACTCTAAATATTGGTGATAACAAAATTGAGATTGATTTGAATGATTTCATGAAGAAACCTTCATATACTAGTTCATGCTATAGTGTTCATGCTATAGATGATGTAGTTTATGATATTGGTCTCTTATTTGATGATCCTTCTGATTTTGATACTAATTCTTGTGATAATTCTTATGTTAAAATTCATGACTCCAATTATAGTTCTGATTCTAGTGCTGAAACTCATGATATGTTGGACTGCACTATATTTGATAATGAAGAAGAGAAAATTCCAAAAGTAGAACTTAAATCTTCACCTGATAATCTTCGCTATGAATTTCTTGGCCCTAACTCTACTTATCCTGTTATTGTTGATGCTCAATTAGATGAAAGGGAGACCGATTTGCTCTTGAAGGAGTTGAGGATTCATGGAAAGGTAATTGGGTATACCATTGATGATTTAAATGGAGTTAACCCTTCTTTTTGTATGCACAGGATTCATATGGAGGATGAGCACAAACCACATGTGGATTTCCAAGGGAGACTCAACCCATCTATGAAGGAAGTTGTAAAGATGGAAGTTTTGAAATTGCTTGATGCAGATATTATCTATCCTATCTCTGACAGTAAATGGGTAAGTCCTGTGCATTGTGTTCCAAAAATAGGAGGTGTCACAGTTATGAAAAACAAAGATAATGAGTTGATTCCTGTTAGAACAGTAACTAGTTGGCACATGTGTATAGATTATAGGAAATTCAATGCAGCCACTGGGAAAGACCACTTCCCCATGCCTTTTATTGATCAGATGGTTGAGAGACTAGCAAACCATTCTTACTTTTGCTTCTTAGATGGATATTCTGGTTTTTTCCAAATTCCTATACATCCTGATGACCAAGATAAAACCACTTTTACTTGCCCATATGGTACTTTTGCATATAGAAGGATGCCTTTTGGTTTATGTAATGCGCCTGCTACTTTTCAGAGGTGTATGATGGCCATATTTTCTGAATTTCATGAATATTTTATGGATGTTTTCATGGATGATTTTTCTGTATATGGTGTTTCTTTTGATGATTGTTTGGCTAATTTAGATCGAGTCTTATAGAGGTGCGAAGAAACTAATCTTGTGCTTAACTAGGAGAAGTGTCATTTCATGGTTAGGCAAGGAATAGTTTTGGGACACCTTATTTCAGAAAGAGGAATAGAAGTGGACAAAGCCAAATTTGAAGTGATTGAGAAGCTAGCCGCCCACTATAGTTAAGGAAATTAGAAGTTTCTTGGGACATGCAGGATTCTACCAGCGCTTTATTAGGGATTTTTTTAAATTTGCTAAACCACTCACTAATTTACTCTGTAAAGATGCTAAATTCTATTTTGATGAGAATTGTTTACTTATTTTATAGGAACTGAAGAAGGCCTTAATATCAACGCCTATCATGCAGCTACATGATTGCGAATTACCTTTTGAGCTTATGTGCGATGCCAGTGATTTTGCTGTAGGAGCAGTTCTAGGTCAAAGGAAGGAAAAGAAGCCTTATGTGATTTATTATGCTAGTAAAGCTTTGGATAAGACACAAAGGAATTACACCACAACTTAGAAAGAACTCTTAGCTATAGTTTTTGCTTTTGATAAATTTAGATCTTATTTGATAAATTCAAAAGTTGTTGTGTACACTGATCATGCAGCGGTTAAGTATTTGATGCAGAAGAAAGATAGTAAACCGCGTCTACTTAGATGGATTTTGCTTCTACAAGAGTTTGATTTATAAATTAAGGACAAGAAAGGAACTGAAAATTTTGTTGCAGATCATCTTTCAAGGATAATTGTAGATGCTAATAAAGGTGATATAATTAATGATTCCTTCCCTGAAGAACAACTCTTAAGCATTGAACAGAGCAAGGCCCCATGGTATGCAGATATAGTGAATTATCTTGTTGCTAATGTTTTTCCTCTTGATTTGAGCTATTAGGGCAAAAAGAGATTCTTAGCTGATGTCAAGCATTATTTTTGGGATGAGCCTTATGTTTTTAGAATATGTGCATATGGCATATTTAGGAGATGTATCCCCGAAGAAGAAATCAATGATATATACTGTTACAGTGTCATGGATTATCTTATGGAGGGCATACTAGTACTAAAAGAACTATTTTTAAGGTATTACAATCTGGATTTTATTGGCCCTCTCCATTTAAGGATGCTAGAGATTTTATACTATCTTGTGATAGTTCCCAAAGGATGGGGAACATCAATAAAAGAAATGAGATGCCGCTGTCCACAATACTTGAAGTCGAAATATTTGATGTTTGGGGGATTGATTTTATGGGACCTTTTCCATCATCAAGAGGTAACAAGTTTATTCTCATGGCAGTTGACTATGTTTCTAAGTGGGTTGAGGCTCTTGCTTCTCCTACTAATGATTCTAGAGTTGTGGTTAGATTGTTTAAAAAGGTTATCTTTCCACGATTTGGGATACCACGAGTAGTAATTAGTGATGGAGGCTCTCACTTTATTGAACACAAGTTTTCGGCTTTGCTTCGAAAGTATGGGGTGAATCATAGAGTTGCAATACCTTACCATCCCCAAACAAGTGGACAAGTGGAGATATCAAATAGAGAAATCAAAGGAATATTGGAGAAAACAGTGTTAAGAATAAGGAAGGACTGTGCTTTCATGCTTGATGATGCACTATGGGCATACTGGACAGCTTTTAAAACACCGATAGGTATGTCTCCTTTTCAATTAGTTTATGGTAAATCTTGTCATCTACCTATAGAGCTCGAGCATAAGGCATTATGGGCTATCAAAACACTGAATTTTGACTTGAAGAACGCGGGTGAAAAACGAAAGCTACAATTGAATGAGCCTGATGAAATTAGACTCTCCGCTTATGAAAATGCAAAAATCTATAAAGAGAGGACTAGAAGATGGCATGATCGACACAAACTTAGAAAGGAATTCCAACCAGGTGAATTTGTTCTTTTGTTTAATTCTAGGTTGAGACTTTTTCCCAGTAAACTTAAATCTCGATGCTTTGGGCCTTTTCAGGTTATGAAAGTCTATCCATACAGAGCTGTGGACATATGGAACAACAAAACAGGGGAAGAGTTTAAGGTTAATGGTCAGAGGTTGAAACTTTACTTCCATGAGGAGCCTATTGAAGGAGGAGAAAAATTTTTACTTGATGAACAACGAGCAAATCTGAGTGCGGAGAGGTCATGCTAAAGACCTAAAAATTAGCCCTTCTTGGGAGGCAACCCAAGCACTCTTTCTTTCCTTTTATTCTTGTTTTTTGCTTTTGTTTTAGTTTATTTGTGTACAAACTTTTTCTTTTTCTCTTTGTAGGTAATTATAGATTGATTTCTTTGTAATAAACGACGATCTCTAAATTTTTTGATAAATTATGGTACTGCCGTAATGGTTTTTACTATACCGTAATACCTATGCGGTACTACCGTAATATATTTTATCGCCCATAATTTTCATCCGTTTTCATCCAGAAGGTTTTACCTATTTTACGGTACCACCATAATGTTTTCACGGTACCGTAATTTTGAGTGATTTTCGACCAAAAAATTTCCAAGAGTTTATGGATTTTACGGCACTGCAGTAATGATTCCCACGGTACCGTATTTTCAAGTCCTTTTCTTACAGAAAGTTTTGAGGTTGTTCAACAAATTATGGCAGTACCGTAATTATTTTATGGTACCGTATTTTCGGTCTGTTTTCCACCCGAGAGTTATTGAATTTTCAAGTAAATTACGGTAGTACTGTAATAATCGTTACGGTACCGTAGTTTCGGGTAATTTTTTTACCGAAATTCTGCTCGCATTTTACGGCACTACCGCAATATCATTACGGTACCATAATTATGCCAGCCCCACGCGATTTTAATGTCGTCTTTAGGGTTTCGGTGCCGTGATTTAAGGTTTTTTTCGCTCGAGATCACGTCGACTTGCGATTTTCTTCAAATCTTTGCTTCCAAACCCTCATGCAACCTTTCCTAACTGATCTCCAACCAATTTCCGACTGATTTCCACCTGAGATTTGGAGTTTTCGAGCTCGAACGAGCTCAGCAGCTGTTAATCCGCCGATTTTCTGCCCTTATCAATTTTTCTTCATTTGAGCTTTGATTCGATTGATTTGTGCTTCAAGGAGCTTCGAAGGAGGTAGGGGATCATTTCTGAAGGAGATTTAAAGCTTGAGTTTAGCTCAAAAGCTCATATTAAAGGGTTTCGACCAGACCTGTTCAGCCTCATTCTTCCTTGTTCGGTGACTCTTATACCTTCAGTTTGTCCTCAAGAGTTCTTTTCATCTTTTGCTTGCATATCACCATGTCACCAGTAAAGAGAGCCGTCTCAAAGAAGAGGGGTAAAGCCCCAGCCGAATCTTCAGCCCCACCTCGACAACCAAACCCATATGGCATCGTCTTCAGAGACGAAGTGCAAGAACAGTTGTACTACCATTTGCTTACTAGACACATTGTCAAGACTAAATATGCTGATACTAGTGCTTTGGAGCTCTTGGGGCTGAAAGAGGATGTACTATGGATGTTTAACCAAATTGCTATGAATAAATTCTTTGAGATGACTCCCCAGACCTATTTACCTCTAATGTTTGAGGTTCTCAGTAGCTTGGAGATGGACTCTGACAAGTACACTGGTGGACTAGCTAAGGGAGAGATTAGATTCAGAGTGGCCAATGAAGAAAAGAAGCTTACACTGAGGGAGATTAGGCACATTTTTCATCTACCGAATGAAGGGCGCACCGAGCCACCTATTGGGTTCATCGAGAATGTCTTCTATAACCAAATCACCATGGAAACCAGATTCTCTCCCTCGTCAGCCAGAGCAACAAGTATCTCCAACCCATGTATCAAGTATGCGCACCGAGTCTTTGCTCATACCGTCTTCGGGCAAGGGGACAGTGATGGTATGGTTCGACATACTGAGTTATTCTTTCTTTGGTGCATGTTGCATGGTTATTTTGTGGATGTTGCTTTCATCATCATGAGACACTTGGACAAGGTTCCTAGGCCAAGAAAGGCACGATTGTGATAGGAGGATTCCTCACTCCTATTGCACTTTTTCTGGGAATTGAGCCATACGGAATTGAGGTTGCAAGGGGCAATGCTAGGATAGACATTGAGTCCTGCATTTCCATGAAAATGATTGTCAGAGAGGGAGATACTTATTGCTTGGTTCTACAGCCCGGTCTTCCTACTTTACCATTGCCTAATTCTGGAAGAACCACTGTTCAAAACCCAAAGAATTGGTAGCTTTCCCCTGATGCTGCTTCTTATGCTACTCCAACACCTGTGGACTCTGTACCACCACCACCAACTGCCTGGGGTAATGAACCATTTGGGATGGGTATAGATTATTCACCCTCCAGAGCTGCCAATCCACCACCGCATAGAGCAACTGGATCTTCCTCACGTCGTGCTGGCCCTGATCAGAGCGGGTGGCAATGTCATCTAGATCCTAGCTTCTAGGCTCTTTCTGCTGATGTGCACCGATTGACATCTACCATGGGGAGGATATTTGATTATGTAGTGCATATACATGATGACGTTGAAGAAATCAAGGACTACCTTCATCTCAAGCGCAGAGGTGATGGAGAAGGAGGTTCTCAGGGAGATCTAATGGACGCCGTCCCAGCTGATAGAGACGAGGAGAGGACTGACTCTAATTGAGTAGAGTTTTATGAGTATCTTCTCCTTTTCTTTACTTTACTTTACTGCACTTTTTTAGATTTTTGATGATTTACATATTCTTGTAGGGGAGGATGACCTTGTCATTGCTTCCCTTGTGTCCGCCGGCTACGGATCTTCGGTTTTTGAGATATCATTGCTAAAATTCATTCAATTTGGTTGTATAAGATGATATGATGATAGTTAGATTTGGTTGTATGTGATGTTCTGATATTTGAGATTAATACTCTGTGATTGGTATGGTGCAAGACTTGGTTAACGCAATGATGATTTTAGTTCTGATTTAGTAATGATGTGATAAATGCCTATGTGGTTTGTTCTAATCATGAAAATACTATTGTTATCATGCCAAAATTTTTCTTCATGTTAAATTACTGTACATGACAATACTTGAGAATTGGAAATAGACCTAATATGCTAAATTTATTTCTTTGATATAATTTATCCGTTGGAATTTTCCATTGATTAATACATGAAGTTTTGGGTAAATATATTTATTTAATGAATGAAATTTGAAAGAGAAATAACTCCTTTAAATAAAATGAGCATGTGTTGTATGATTTTTGGATTGATATAGATTGATTAAACCTAGTAGATCCTTAAAGTCCATCTTGTTATTTGTTGGGAAGAAAGAATCTGAAATCCAAAAAGGAAAGTGACTCCACTATTTGGCACTGCGTAAAATTGGCAGTGGGACCTAAAGACATGGGTTAAAGTCTGAAAAGAATAACTCCTCTTCTTGACATTGTATTTGCAATGGTACCAAAGATAAGAGTTGAAGTTCAATTAAAAAGTATGTATCTATGCGGGTGCATGCCATGAGAGAGATTCTTTGACATTAACTCCGCTATCTCAAAAAGAATTTTTCCTACTTAAAGAGATATGAGTTCTATTATGTTGGTTATGTGACCAATATATTCTAAATTTGTCACCAGAAGAAAGGTGGTATTCATTTTAGAAAATGTCAAAGATATATAAAAAGAAGAGAGAAAATATGAGTGGAAAAAGATTTTGAGATTCTTATTCCTGTAAACAAAAACATCATAGACTCAAAACTAAAACTAGGTGAACTCATGTGATTGAAGTTCTATTTACACACATTGCGAAATTTTATTTGATTGAATCATTTATGGGGGGCCAAGACTAGCTCCGCGGAGGTCCACTAGGGTCCGAAGGAAACCTCTCAGGTATGGGTTTTCTCCATCGGATCCTACTTTCCTTATTTGCATTGCATCGCATCATGATAGGTTAGATCCACCCCCAATCCAACATGTAGTTACATGTAGGTTTTACTTTCCTATTTAAATAAAATGTTGCATCATGGTTGGTTAGAAGCATAGCACGTGTATTTGCACCTACAATACATCGGCAAAATTCAGCTCACAACTTACTCGCCTAGTGAGTTCCAAGAAAGGAAAGTTCAGTTTCAACTCAGTTCAAACTTCCACCACTTTGAAGACTTGAGTTAAAGAGGTTTCATAAATCCTTAACTCCACTACCAAATCAAGCTTTGGGCGCCCACATCAACAAAGAAATCAGCCACAAAATCAAGATCCACATTTCTCTCCCCAAATCAAGGAATCAAGGAGTTGGCGTCCAACACTTGAAGCAAGAATTCGAATTCCTCTCCACAAATGGAGGCCTCATCAATGTGCAAGCTAGCTACCCGTTCATATAACTCAAATATGCACCAGCCCCTTGGAATACAAAATTCGAAAACTTGCCTTGAAGGAGCCAGCCAAAGAAGGAAAGACAACCACTAGCTTGTGCGCCCATTCAATGTAGCCCTCTTGCAATTAAATGCTGAAATTTCTTTCTTATCCTTGCTTAGGCACCAGGGGGGGGGGGGGAAGACATATGTAACCCCTAGTTGCTTTGCCTATATATTGTAGCCCTTGTGCATCATATGCATTAGCATGTAATGAAATTTGTCAAGTAGTTTCCTAGCAATTATAGTCTCTCGGTGCTTGTGTCACCAAGTCTTCTTCTCCTTCACCTCTAGTTTCATCCACCATCCTTCCCTTCCATCTAGCCAAGATCTCTACCAACACTTCATCATCAAGCCGTGAGCCACTCCTCCTACAAGTGAAGCCGAGAGTTAGCCTTCAACAAGTCCTTGGAAGAGATCCCCTTGGAGGCTGAATTTCATCTTGAAGATCCCTTGAAGCCGAGTCCCATCTCTAGCAAGGATCTCCAAAGGCTAAGTGTTCTCAACTCTTCTCGGTTCCCTCCTCCTTTCTTCAAGATAAAGCTCTACACTAAGAATTAAATCTTGTAGGCAATGGCGTTCAGCTTTGGAACCATCTTGGCGCACCTTTCTCTCCACCCCTCCCTCAACTAGTTTAGTCTTGCTATTTGTCTAGGCTAGAGAACTTGGAGGCCTGACCTCCCTCTTGCACCCTTTTGTTTGTAAAGTTTTAATATTTGCTGAAACAACTCACCCAAGCCTGTGTGGGATTGCTGGAATGCCTGTGTGTAACCCACACCTTCCATCAGGGTAGGACCAGTGAAGAACGGGAAGGTGACCCCTTCTATTCTCAAGGGGTCCATTGTAACTTCTCTTTAAAATTCCAGTATTTTCTTTCTGCAATTCATTTCTTGCAACTAGTTTAAATTTGGCTTTCTTATATAAAATACAAAAACATCTATTTTTCCAAACCCATTAGTTAATCTCGGTTTTCCTATTATTCTATTACAAAAAAAAAAATCTTTCAAAGGCGTTGTTTGCATGTTGTGAGCCCACATCAGTTTGGTATCAGAGCATAGGCTCTAGAGTAGATTTTAAGCCCAAAACTTATTTTCTACTACTAGAACGATTCTTGTGGTTTAGGTTGTTTGACACAATTGATTCCATAAAATACTTGGATTCATATTTTTCGAAACGCTATATTCATTTCAAAACTGCATCATGCATACTAGATCTAGAGCCCAAAAAGAAAATCAACCCATGAATCTTATTGAGGATATTAGACAACTTACACAAAGGATAGATGGGATGCAAAATGAACCCCCAAACTCTCAACACTAGGCTTGATACTGTTGAAACCCAACAACGGACACCAAGTCAACCTCCTAGCGAGGCAAACTTGGAACCCTTAGAACCTATAGCACAACAAACCACTACCAATCCTATGGTTACTCCCCACAACGATTGGAATGGGCAACATGCTCAAAATCCATTCAACCAAAGACCTCAGAACTTTGATGCGCACCGTGCTGTCAAGCTTAACCCACCTGCTTTTAGTGGAACCCTAGACCCCAGGGAATTCATAGACTGGGTCACCCAGCTAGAGCGATATTGATGGGGACAGGAACCACAAGCTACGAAGATACAAGTGGAGCCTAAGATTGCCGTAGGCAAAGGCTCGGAGGCTTGCGAATAAGCTAGCAAGCTCAATGGCAAAAGCTAGCTCAATAATAATCACTCAATAAACTCAAGATGCTCAAGCTTACAATGTTCAAAGAAAGGGGAGCCGCATTCCACTAACCAAGACTTGCATCCATATGCGGCAACTCAAGATCAAACTTCAGCCCAAGATCTCATCCAACGGTCAAGGTTCATCAAGGGATATCTTCTCCAGCAAAACATTAAAACCCCAATTACGTGCAAGCTTACGATGGAAACAGCAACGTACATTTACAGCCAACAAAGGAAACTCTTCAACGTCTCCTTGCAGCCAACGATCATCTTCAACCAAGGAATCGTCAACGCCTACATCAGCTCCTCACAAGGAAGCCTCAACGTCTCGCTGTTGCTCAGGAATGGAAGTTACAACATTTAGCAACAAGTCTCCAAGCTTCTCTATATGTATCCGCATGCATCTTGTAATCGACAGAGTTTTTGAATGAAATAGTTTGATCTTCTGATGATATCGGGTGTCTCCTTCCCCTTCTACTTCTAGGGCTGAGCCCCTCCTTCCTCCTCTCCTCTCTATTCTCTTCCTCTACCTCTAATTCTCCTTCTCTGTTCGCTGTAACCATCCGCAACTTCAGCCCAGATTTCGAAACTTTGCGACGTCGCCGCCAACCATCCACCGGCCGGATCTCTACAAGACTTCGGCCATCATCGTCCCTACCCCTGAGCAACATTCAACCGCTGGCATCGCTCCATCCGCCTCTCCGATCACCGGAATAGAATGGCCGAATCCAAACCCCCTGTTTCTGCCCAGCTTCCGCCTCAAATCCGCCTTTCATCGTCGATCTACTCCGTCCGGCCATCTTTCACCCCCAAAGTCCAGCCACATCCTCTCATCTATGATAACAACCTCCACTTGTAGTAGGTTTAGATTTCGTCCACCATCCGGCGAACGGCGACCGCCCCTGCCACTCACGCACATCCCCTGTTTCCGCCGAGCTCCCGCCCAGCACGACTCTTCCGCGCGATTCTCCTCTGATCAGCCACCATCCACCCGCTGACTCCGGCCACATCTCCGCCACCACCACGTGGATCTCCATACGTAACAGGTCCGGCGATCATGCACCACCGGACGAATGCCGACGAGTCCTCCTCCACTCCCACGCAACATCCCCTGTTCCAGATTTCTCCTCTACAGCCTACTTGAGTCTCTTTTTTGCTCTCCGTATTAATCTGTCTAGCCTTCTTGACGCAGGATTTTAATGCACTCCGACAAGCCTCCACCTCCATTCTTTGGTGCTAATAGCAAGCTCGAATCTTGTTCTACTCGATGGAGTAGTTTGATGAAACCCAGATTCATCAGATCTTCCTAAGACACCTTGGAACTTTTGATATCTGATACATTCCTGCATCTGTTTTAAAACTAGTCTGATTAGTGTTTTTCGTGCAGGTGCTTTTAAGCAATCGGTGGAGCAAAAGTCCAGAACCTTGATGTGACTACGAAGTACACATTTTGTTCCATCATTTGGAGTAGTCCACGTGAATCCAGACTCAATAGATCAGCCAATGATACATAGCATTATTTGCTAAATAATAATTTTCTGAACTCCTGGAATTCTAGCTGCTTTCATGAATATGCTGTTTTCTGAAAATTCAAAAATAAATAACTGAATTTTAATTTAGTAGTTTGTTGTCACACGCTTCCCCCCTACATCAGATATTTTGTGTGGAGCCAAGTTCTAGACCAAGATAAAGTGAACCTAGCCACATGTCTTCTAGAAGGATCAGCTAGGTTATACTGGACCCATGTTGAAAGAACCCTTCAGTATCCTATTGAGAGATGGGAACACATGCGCTTTCAGTTGAGAGAAAAGTATGTTCCTCAATACTATCGAAATAAGCTTATTGACCAACTTAGTAGCCATACCCAAGGTAGCTCAACCGTCTCCGAATACATGACCAAATTAGAAGAGCTTCTCCTTAGATGTGAAATCACTAAAGACCCAAACCTCACCCTGAGTAGATTTAAAAATGGCCTTAGACCAGACATCAAGAGGAGCCTAACATATTACCAAATAGATAGCTTAGAGGTAGCCTACCAAAGAGCTCTAGAGGTTGAACATGAAATCAAGACTAGAAGGGAGTTCACACCCAATAGACCTTTCATTAGGACTTCCCAAACCAATTCTCCTAGCCCAAGTCAACCTCGACCAAGGCCAACTCCAACTGTAGAATCAAGTAAACCTCAACCCAAACCAAACAAAGGCATCGGATCTAGTAGATTTGTATGTCACAACTGTAAGCAGCCTGGACACTTAGCTAGAGATTGCACCAAAAGGTTTCTCCTCATAGAAGAAGACATAGAACCTAAGACAACCCCTGAAATAGAATTAGACCAGGACCCCAGTCTAGAAAACATAGAGTTTGATGAGTTTGACACAGATGAGTTCGCCCAAACCACTTTAGGGGTAGTAAGATGCAACCTAGTCAAACCTGTTCCTACTGAGGACTGGAGAAGGACAAGCATCTTCCATACTTACACCAAATGCCATGGTCACATGTGCAAGGTTGTAATTGGTGGAGGAAGCAGTGTCAATGCTATCTCTCATGTAGCTGTGGTCAAGCTTAAGCTAAAATTAGAACCACACCCAAACCACTATAGCATCTCCTGGGTCAACCAAAATAGTGTACTTGTCACCCATAGATGCCTTGTGCCCCTTCAATTCGGCACCTATCAAGGACAGATCTGGTGTGACGTCATCACCATGGATGTTGCACAAGTCCTTCTAGGTCGCCCTTGGCTATATGACATGGATGTGATCCACTATGGTCGCACCAATACTTTTGTCTTTAGCCAAGATGAGAAAAAGATTAGGTTGAAACCTACCCTACCCAAGGAGCTTAGAGCCTCAACCAATAAGGGTAAGATAGAGGGAACCAAGTCTAGCACACCCACCATCCAACTTATCCATCCCCAAGCTTTCACTAAGGAAATCCAAGAGACCCAACTTATCTATTCCTTAGTCTTTAAGGAACCCAACCCTGACCAAGAGGATAAGCCACCCCCTGAGATAGAAGCTCTTCTCTCAAACTATAGTGAGCTAACCCCAGAGGAGCTACCCATAGGCTTACCCCCTCTTAGGGACATCCAGCATAACATAGACCTTGTCCCAGGCTCAACCTTACCTAACCTACCCCATTATAGGATGAGCCCCACTGAACATGAGGAACTTAAGAGACAGGTAGATGACCTCCTATCTAAGGGACACATTAGGGAAAGCCTAAGCCTTTGCACAGTCCCAGCCCTTCTTACCCCAAAGAAGGATGGTAGCTGGCGCATGTGTATTGACTGTAGGGCTATCAACAAGATAACTGTGAAATATAGGTTCCCTATCCCAAGACTAGATGACATGCTAGACCTCCTTGTAGGATCCAAATGGTTTAGCAAACTTGACCATAGGAGTGGTTATCACCAAGTAAGGATAAGGTTAGGGGATGAACGTAAGACTGCCTTCAAAATGAAGGATGGCCTATATGAGTGGTTGGTTATGCCCTTCGGGCTAACCAATGCCCCCTCAACCTTTATGAGACTAATGACCCAAGTGCTTAGACCTTATATAGGTAAATTCCTAGTAGTCTATTTTGATGATATCCAGATATACAGCAAGACTAAGGAAGAACACCTAGAACATTTAAGAAAGACCCTTGACCTACTTAGGACTGAGAAGCTATACATCAACCTTTGAGGAACTCAAGTCTAGAATGACCTCATCCCCAGTTCTTAGGCTCCCAGACTTCAGCAAAGACTTTGAATTCGATTGTGATGCCTCTGGTATAGGCATAGCTGGGACCCTCAACCAAGAAGCTCATCCTATTGCCTTCTTTAGTGAAAAGCTGAATGAAGCCAGTCAGAAGTACTCGACTTATGACAAAGAGTTTTATGCTGTAGTTCAGACCTTTAGGCATTTTAGACACTACCTTATTCACTCTGAGTTCACCCTCCATAGTGATCACCAAGCCTTATCTTTCCTAAGTGCCCAAAAGAAGCTCAACTTTAGGCATGCTAAGTGGGTAGAATATCTTCAACAGTTTACCTTTATGCTAAAACATAAATCTGAAATTGAAAATAAGGTAGTTGATGCCTTGAGTAGAGTTACTTTGCTTATTAATAAACTGCATGTTGAACTTATTAGCTTTGATCGCATGAAATCTGCTTATATTGATTGTCATGATTTTTCTACTGTATATCATGATTTGAGTTTAGATGTCCATAGCCATTCTCTGTATACCCTTAGGGATGGATACCTATTTCTTGGTCCGACACTTTGTGTGCCCAAGACTTCTATCCGGGACTTCCTAGTTTGGGAAATCCATGGAGGGGGGGGGGGGTCTGCCGGACACCACGGACGAGAGAAAACCCTAGCCTTGGTAGAGGAACGGTTCTATTCGCCGAACCTCTATAAATATGTGGCCAAGGTAGTTAGACACTGCAAGACTTGCCAAACCACTAAGGTTCAGAAACATAACTTTGGGCTTTACACACCCCTTCCTATCCCTAGAGCCCCATGGCAAGATCTAAGAATGGACTTCATCTTAGGTTTACCTAGAACCCCGTCTAAGTATGACTCTATCTTTGTGGTTGTAGATAGGTTTACCAGGATGGCCCATTTCTTACCCTGTAGGAAAACTTCTGATGCTTCCTATATAGCCCGACTATTATTTAAGGAAGTAGTTAAACATCATGGTACCCCTCTCACTATTGTGTCTGATAGGGATACTAGGTTTGTCTGCCACTTTTGGAGAACTCTGTGGAAACTTCTAGTCACAAACTTAAAATTCTCCACTGCCTATCATCCCTAGATGGATAGTCAGACAGAAGTGGTCAACATATCACTTGGGAGTATCCTTAGGAGCCTAGTTGGAGAACACCCTAGCAATTAGGACAAACTGTTGCCCACTGCCGAGTTCTCTTACAATAGTGTGCCTAACCGAACCACCAGCCTTTCCCCCTTTCAAGCCAATTTAGGGTACCAACCAAATAAACCCATTGACCTTTTCCCTGCACCTAGGCATTTTCATGTTTCTATATCTGCTAGAGACTTAGCTTTTCATGTTTCAAAGCTTCATCATGAGATGTACAATACCATTTTAGACTCTGTTAACCGTTATCGTGATGATGCTAACAAAATAAGCCGAGAAAGGGCATTCTCTGTAGGTGACCAGGTGATCCTGCGTGTCCGCGAGGAGCGAGTACAAGTACCTGGATGCAAGCTAGATGCGAAGGGGATCGGACCATTCAAGATCACGGGAAAGATCAACGACAATGCCTACACATTGGATCTGCTGCACGATTTGGGGATCCCAGCTACTGTCAACGTAGAAGACCTCACACCCTACCACAAGCCACTTCCCACCCCAGAGCCTGACTACAGCCACGAGCCAGCCATCGACGCCATCTTGGAAGACCAGACTCGACTCACACATGACAAGGTACAAGTCTTTTACCGACTCTGATACACTTCTGGTGAGGAGGTTTGGCTTCCTGAGGCTGAGATTGTTCAAGCCAACCTAGAGTTACTCCAAGGGTACAAGGGTAATTCTCTGGAGGAGAATTTTTCCCACCCGGGGAGAAATGATGGGGGGCCAAGACAAGCTCCGCGCAGGTCCACTAGGGTCTAAAAGAAACCTCTCAGGTATGGGTTTTTTCTATAGGATCCTACTTTCCTTAATTGCATTGCTTCGCATCATGAGAGGTTAGATCCACCCCCAATCCAACATGTAGTTACATGTAGGTTTTACTTTCCTGTTTAAATAAAATGTTGCATCATGGTTGGTTAGAAGCATAGCACGTGTATTTGCACCTACAGTACATAGGCAAAATTTAGCTCACAACTTACTCACCTAGTGAGTTCCAAGAAAAGAAAGTTCAGTTTCAACTCAGTTCAAACTTCTACCACTTTGAAGACTTGAGTTAAAGGGGCTTCATAAATCCTTAACTCCACTACAAAATCAAGCTTTGGGCGCCCACATCAACAAAGAAATCAGCCACAAAATCAAGATCCAATCAAGATCCACATTTCTCTACCCAAATCAAGGAATCAAGGAGTTGGCGTCCAACACTTGAAGCAAGAATTCGAATTCCTCTCCACAAATGGAAGCGTCAACAATGTGCAAGCCACCCGTTCATACAACTAAAATATGCGCCAGCCCCTTGGAATTCAAAATTCGAAAACTTGCCTTGAAGGAGCTGGCCAAAGAAGGAAAGACAACCACTAGCTTGTGCGCCCATTCAATGTAGCCCTCTTGCAATTAAATGCTGAAATTTCTTTCTTATCCTTGCTTAGGCGCCTAGGGGGGGAAAAGACATTTGTAACCCCTAGTTGCTTTGCCTATATATTGTAGCCCTCATGCATCATATGCGTTAGCATGTAATGAAATTTGTCAAGTAGTTTCCTAGCAATTATAGTCTCTCGGTGCTTGTGTCACCAAGTCTTCTTCTCCTTCACCTCTAGTCGCATCCACCATCCTTCCCTTCCAGCTAGCCGAGATCTCTACCTCCACTTCATCATCAAGCCGTGAGCCACTTCTCCTACAAGTGAAGCCGAGAGTTAGCCTTCAACGAGTCTTTGGAAGAGATCCCCTTGGAGGCCGAATTTCATCTTGAAGATCCCTTGAAGCCGAGTCCCATCTCTAGCAAGGATCTCCAAAGGCAAAGTGTTCTCAACTCTTCTCGGTTCCCTCCTTTCTTCATGATCAAGCTCTACACTAAGAATTAAATCTTGTAGGCAATGGCGTTCGGCTTTGGAACCATCTTGGCGCACCTTTCTCTCCACCCCTCCCTCAACTAGTTTAGTCTTGCTATTTGTCTAGGCAAGAGAACTTGGAGGCCTAACCTCCCTCTTGCACCCTTTTGTTTGTAAAGTTTTAATATTTGCTGAAACAACTCACCCATGCCTGTGTGGGATTGCTGGAATGCCTGTGTGTTACCCACACCTTCCATCAGAGTATGATCGGTGAAGAAAGGGAAGGTGACCCCTTCTATTCTCAAGGGGTCCACTGTAAGTCCTCTTTAAAATTCCAGTATTTTTTTTCTGCAATTCATTTCTTGCAACTAGTTTAAATTCGGTTTTCTTATATAAAATACAAAAACATCTATTTTTCCAAACCCGTTAGTTAATCTCGGTTTTCCTATTATTCTATTGCAAAAAAAAAATCTTACAAAGGCGTTGTTTGCATGTTGTGAGCCCACATCAATCATGTATTTTAATGATTGAATTCAGTGGACGATATATTTATTTGAAATTTTAAGTTGTTATTTGATGAGAATTTTACATAAGTAATTGTATCTTAGAAATTTATTCATCATCTAAAGGTTTATTTTCCATAATCAGTATTGATTTCTTTATTTGCTTGAGGACAAGGAAAGTTTGAGCCTTATGTATTTTGATGACTCTAAATTTCATAGTATTTTTCATACTTACTAACTATTCTTTTAGGGTCATAATCATGCTCTTTTGCTTATTTTTAGGGCTTATTTGTCAAATACTTCGGAATCTGCACCTTTCTTGGTTTTTGATTAATTTCAGGTAAAAAGGCATTATTCTTATGGGTTTTTAAGCAATTTCAATACGTACAATGATTCTAATCATCAAGAGGAGTTTACACATCAAATTTCAAGTCAAACCGAGTTTTCTAGCGAAATTATGGTAGTGCCGTAATGAATTTTACGGCCGTAATCTGTAAGTATGGCACTACCGTAATGATTTTCACGGCCGCTTTCTGCATAAACTTTTTGGAAAATTATGGTACTACCGTAATAATTTTACGGTACCGTAATTCAGGCCCAAATTCATATAGTAACTTTTGAAGAGAATACGGTACTACCGTGAGACTTTTTATGGTACCGTAATTTCAAGACAATTTCATACCGAGACTTCAGAAGACATTACGGCACCGCCGTAATGAATTTCACGGTATCGTAATTATGGCCCAATTGCCCAATTCTTCTGCTGAAAACTTAAAAAGACGATTTCTTGAGCTTTAGGGCTCGAATTGAAAATCCGAAAAATGGGGAATGATTGGGAAAAAGAGGGGAATGAGCCAAAAGCGAAAGGACCAATTTTTATTAGGGGTTTAGGAAGAATTTCAGAGAATCGCCACCACACTAGAGTTCATCAACGTTTAGAGTACAGACCCCCTCCGACCGTGAAATTGAAGAGGAAACTTCGCCTGAAGAAGGAGAAGATACCACAGAAGTTTCAAAGTGAAAGGAGATCGATTGAGGGAGAAATCAATAAAAACAAGGGTGCCGCCACTATTCATCGCGTCTAGGAGCAAAATTACGGGCTATAATTTTCATTACAGCCCTGTTTTGTAACTTTTACTCTTATCTTCAAATTTCAAATCACTCTAAACTATGTTATATTGTAATTCTTCGATCATGCTAGCTTAAACCTCTTTGGGACATGGGGTGTAGTCCTCTTGATTTCTTTATGACTGAATGACTTCTATTTCATCAAAATATTTTTTGATATGATAATTTACTTAAGTGATTAATACCTTTCATGCTTCCTAGTTTCATATTGTCAGTATGTGTTAGAGTTTTATGATATGGACTGAGAAGTGACTTATAAAACTTGGAGCACTAAAAATCAAGTGTAGGAACTTATAGTAAGAGATTAGGTTTGTTCTTAATTCTAAATTTTAGAAGTTTATTGACTTGTTGATATTTTGTTCTAGGATGCATTAATGATATAGACATGAAAATATGCTAGAGATAAATGTTTGAACTTGTGAAACTAAGGTATGAGAATACTTAGTTTCATTCGAGATATTGATATCGAGATAGAATGCACGAGAGTGATTCTTAATCTCTTTGTCAAGGTTTGCTTTTCTTAAACATAGAATAAATCTGTGCGAGAGCGATAATTATTTTAGATAATCATCTGCGTGAGAGCGAGATGATTTCTTATTACGGAAAAGTATATCTTTATCATATTAAGAATAAACTAATGAACATATATTTATATCCATTCATAGAAATCAAGATGGATGAACCCCTAGTCCCAATTCTTTCTCTCTGATATTTCATGAACTTTTTGATCATTTTCTTTCCTCATAATTGGTTTGCCTAGCTAGTGAGAAATCGATTATTCAGTACTTGACAGACAAGGTCCCTGTGGTTCGATATCTTAATTATTACTTCGAGTATCCATGCACTTGCGGACACAACAAGTTTTTGGCGCCGTTGCCGAGGACCTTGGTCTTTGTTGATATCGAAGGAATTGAAAATATTGCTAGACTAGGTTTTGTTTTCCTATTTTTATTATTTTCTGAATTTTCTGTGAAATATTCTAATTTTCTCTTATTTTCTACAAATTATGAGTTTATTTGATCTTCTACTTATTTATGCGCAGGACTCTTAGATTAGGACTATTAGTCCCCTTCGATCCTGAAATTAATAAAACTCTTAGATTGCGCTGGAAACTTAGATTCGCAGAGGAAAGAGAAGAAGAATCAATCATGGCTGAAAGGAGAACACTTAGAGATTATGCAGCCCCAAATCTACAGGGAATTCGATCCAGCATTACTAGGCCAGCAATTGATGTAAATAATTTTGAGATTAAACCAGCCTTCCTGTCCATGATCCAGCAGAATCAATTTGGAGGATCTCCACTAGATGATCCTAATCTACACTTATCTCTTTTGTGTTAATACATGAATGTAGAGAATGGTAAAAAAAACATGGTTTATGGTGATGTTATTAGGTATATCTGACCTTGTAGTGGTTTTTGTTATGTAACTTTGTCTACGCAAAGGATCTTTAACTGAAACTTTATTTGTGCAAAAGAAGACTTGAAAATCTTTCCAACAGATCTAATATTGTGTATACTTCATGAGATGTAGGGTATCAAATGCGTAGCAACATTCAGGATCTATTTGTTGTAATCCCAAACTGACCTACTTATATTATTCTGCCTATAACTTCCGATGTACAACTTGGTTTTGAGTAATTCATGTTTTCCATGGAATATATGTTATTTTGGGAGTGTTGGAGAAGTAAGATAAATTTTGTAAAGTGATAACATAATGTGAATTTTCGTTTTATGTATAAATGAAGTTTGATCATATATGAGTATGTGTTGTTGGATGCTAGTTTGATTGGTGTTGGCTTATGATTAGTATTGTTGTTGCAACCCTAGAAGTCTATCTATATGGTGTTAATGTGATTCATAATTTTGACATGTTTTGAATCCTGGGAATGGATTTTTTTTTCTTTTCATTACGATTCTAGGGGTGTGACACATGACCCCAGAATGAGGGTGGTATAGTTGCATGACTCATCATAGATCGAACCATGTGCAAAAAAGTTTGATTTCTCCTCTCAGACACACCATTCCATTGAGGTGTTCTAGGAGGAGTGAGTTGGGATACGATCCCACACTCTCTAAGATAGTCAAATAACTCACCGCTCAGGTACTCTCCACCATGATCTGATCGAAGAGTCTGAAGATCTACCAAGATAGTTCTCTACATAATGTCTAAACTCCTTAAATTTCTCAAAGGATTCTGACTTATGTCTTATCAAGTAGACACAACCATATATACTGAAGTCAATAGTAAATGTGATGAAGTAGTTGTACCCTCCTCTGGTTTGTTTACTGAATAGCCCACACACATCACTGGGTATAAGATCCAATAAATTTCCTGCCCTCTCACCAGACTTGGTGAAGGGTGCATTTGTCATCTTCTCTAATAAACAAGGTTCACAAGTATCAAACTTCTCCAAGGAGCTTGAATCTAATAACCCAATGAACCACTCACAAGTATCAAACTTCTTATTTATATGGGCCAATTGACAATGCCAAAGGAATGCACCAACTGAACCACTCAGTTTGATTCTTTTATTATTTATGTTACATATAGAGTTTGTTGGGGTATGCCCTTAAGGCTAATGTTTGAGGCCTTGGGATTGTATAAGTATCATGTAATAAACTCTTATGTTTATAAAGGCATGGTTATTATTCAGATTGCTACCTTGTCTGCTGTAATAAGTGTACTTCTGATTAATGTCTCAAAGCTGTTCAGCTAGGCTAACATGCTGTTATGTCCTTAGTCGAGATATCTTGGTGAACTTGAGACAGCCCTGATATGATTGAGACTAATATGAGTTCTAATTTTATAGGATGCTTCGAGCATGGAATAAGATGTAGACTCATGGGTACATTGGATGTACTGGACAGACCCTACTAGGATATTCAATTGCTTGTCACAATATGAATGATCCTTGTTTGCACTAAGTGGCACATGTCCTTTGACTTGAGATCACTTGTGTTTCTAAATGATGATTGTCATTGTTTTGAGGTAGTTCAATATCATTTGAAACATAATGATTATAAACTATCTTGGATAATGATCATGAGTCAGGTTAGAACACTAGTGATAGATAAAGGATTGCCGTCTCCTTGTTCAAGGAGTGTGATGTTCTAAAGGGCCCCCCTGTATGAGATGGTTGAGATAGTGTATGGCCATACCCAGATGACTATGTTCATCTGATCTGATCATGCTCATCATATTGGAGCTACAAGCTTGACATGCTTGTCCAATAAGAACATCCAGTGGCAAAGGAATCATGTAAGCCTTGTGAAATGGATTCACACTTGTGCTGTGTTTTGGGTGTAGTCTTGGAAGACTCTTTCCTCTATATCGGGAGACAGTGATGTGTTGCTAGATACCCCTCACTGGTCGTGATAACGTAAGTTGTCGTTACCGACATTTAAAGGAAACCCTTAGGGTCACACAAGTTGATGATATGGCTTACTTAAGTCAGATCGTGTGGACTGAATTGTTTGGGTTCAGTTTAAAGGGATATAATCTCTGATTGTAAGTGAGATCTGGTCTGATCATGTTTGATTGATTAGGGCTTGAGATCGGTAAGCTTCGATCGAGAGAAGTGATGCTAGATCGGTGAGATCAGAAGCATCAGGAGATCAACGGTTAGATCTTGAACCATTTGGTTCAGAGAGATCTAGACCATGGCTTGGGCTGGTTTCATGTGGTCTTTGGACCAGATTGATTGAACCAAAGTGAACCAAATTCGAACCGGTTCACTTATGTGAACGCTTGGTTCGAATGGTGTTAGCGTTTTGGTTGTTGATGAGCGCATACTTCCAATTAAGGAAAGTGATCAAAGCCTCTCTTCATAACGCCTAAACGCCAAGCCGTTGAATGTGTGACTTCACTTCGCTTGGCTTTGATCATATCGAAACGGTGTGAAAAAGAAAGACGTGTGGAGCTCTCGGCAAGAGATTGATCTCTCATCATCCTCATGCGACAAGCACCTTTGAAGCTCTTTGCTAGCACAAGGATCTCAAAGAGTAGTCCTTGATCATCTTGTGTGTGACGCCAAGGAGGAGGCCTCTTTTGTTCTCTTGATTCCAAGGCACCATCCAATCCGATGGCTATGGTATGAACTCCCTCTTGTTCCATTCAATCGCTTGAAGTTGATCATGAAAACATATTACATGCGATTTGTGAAACCCTAGCATCTTCATGCAAGAATGAATTATGCGCCACCCTTACATAGGGTTTTCGGCCCCCCTCTTGAAAGGGGTTTTATCCGCTTGCGCTCCCCCTAGAAGGGGACCCAACAATTGGTATCAGAGGTAGGTCTAATATGTTCTTATGATTGCTTTGTGTGATCCATGTATGTTTGATGCTTAGATCTATGTTTTCTCTTCATGCGATTGTACTAGTGGATAGTATGTTCATGTTGCGCATGTATGAGAGTTATCTTGGCGCTTGCTTAAGTTTCCATTTGTTGCGCATATGTTGGCGCTTGTGTTGTTTTTCTTACAAAACAAATGAACTTGCGCGCCTATCTAGATCTAAGTCCCTACTCTAAACCCTTAGATGGGTTGATGGGGTTGAAGTCACCTCTAGATTAGATCCAACCGTCTGATCAGACCATCTGACAGCCTAGATGGATCGACCAGATGGCACCTGTGCGCAAGCATGAGGTGGCCATAGGTCGATTGCATCTTAGGCGTGTAGCGAGGTCTGGTTGAGACAACCAGTGAACACACATGAGCTAGGCCCGGGGTCACACCCGCTTGCCAGAACTCATGAGGGTTGTTCAGCCCTTGGCGCATGCATGGTTGACCGTTAGGTCAATACGGGTCAGTTAGGACTCGGTGCATGCAAGGGCAGAGGATCTGATCGGATGGATGAGTGGATCCCTATCAATGGACCATTGTAAGGTTGTAGGGGCACATAAGGAAATTAAAATTGATGCCATGGGGTTTTTCAAAAATTTAATTTCATGATTGGATCACATGTTGATTGATGCCATGATGCTTGTCTATTTATTCTTATGTGGGCTGCCCATGTTAAATGTGTGCTGTGCTGGGGCCTGCGTGCCTGGAATTAAACTTGTAAATTAATTTGTGATCAGCGAATCACATTTGTACTTAATTTATAATGTATAATTGACCTGCGAGTCAAACTTGTCTAGATAGATCAAATTGTATTTGATTAGACAAGAGCACAAAGGCACACATCCAATAGGGGCATTCAGCTGGTGGCGCACCTAAGGTGCTCTTGGCGCTAGGGCCCTGGGTTGGACCAGATGAGATGCAAAAGTCCTAAGAAGAGCAAGTGAAGACTTAAGTTTCTTAAGGTCTTACTTAGGCTTTGGGCTTTTACCACATAAGATCCATGCTTTCTATTTATTGCTTTTATAATTAGAAATGCATGAGTTTATCTTCTGCTATCACCATAGGACTTGCATGATAGTCAAGAAGATAAAAGACCGGTAAAATCCAACGATAAAATATCAAGCTCGTAAGCCTTCTGACGCGAAACCTCACTGTTCTGATTATCGTTGGAGCCGTGTTGTACCCACTCAGTGGGCACGTCCATCTATCTTCAGACGGTGCTGGATTACACCTGCGTGTTACAGAGAAGGGATTTATCGCTTCTCGTTGCTCAGCATAGCACGTGGTGGTCCAGGGAGTAGGTCGGGTCAGCTTGACTATGTAGGCTACATATGTGGCGCATATGGTAGCACATGGAGGCAGCCATCTGTGGGATCAGAGACTGTGTTGTACCAACTCAGTTGGCACAGTCTGCTGGATTGCCCAGATGAAGGGGAATCGCACGGGTTGGCGATTGGCTGGGACAGCCTACCAGAAATTAGTGCTTGTCATCTCTGTGCATCTTATCTCGCGTGAGCGGGACGCGGAGACCAAGTATGAAATCTGGATCCCATCTCACTAAAAGAGTATTACTCTTTCGGACTATTTTATGGATTTTACAGTCAGCTAGAATAGTGAGAAAAAGGAATCATTCTTAAGTCCTGATTGATTCTTAACATTGATACTGACCATGCTGTTCTTGCATTGTTGTAGATTCCTGCAGCAACGAACACCATGAGCTTCAATGTGCGATCCCTACTGGAAAGGGAGAAGTTTGCTGGGCCGAACTTCTCTGACTGGTTCGGACACCTTAAGATCGTTCTTAAGGCAGAGAGGAAACTGTATGTCCTCGAGACGGCAATACCGCCGCAGCTCGCTGCGAACGCCGCAAGGGCGGTTCGTGAAACCTATGAAAAGCACGTCAATGATAGCATTGATGTCGCTTGCCTGATGCTAGCGTCTATGACGCCACCGCTGCAGCGTCAGCATGAGGATATGTCGGCTATAGAGATCATAGCGAACCTCAAGATGCTGTATGCTGCACAGGCGAGGACAGAACGCTATAATCTGACGAAGCTCTTCTTTCAGAGCAAACTGGCTGAAGGGAGCCCAGTGGGAGCTCACGTGCTCAAGATGATTGGGCACAAGGAGGCTCTGGAGAAACTGGGGCATACCATTATCCAGGAGCTTGCTGTAGACATCATTCTGCAGTCTCTTCCGCCTTCTTTCGATGCGTTCATCATTAACTTTAATATGAACAAAATCGATTGTACACCGGCAGAGCTGTTGAATATGCTCTTGACTACTGAGGAAACTCTGAAGGGAAAGCCTTCAACCTCTGTCTTGATGGTTCCTTCAAGGAACAAGAAGAAGGGGAAGAAGGGCAAGGCCCCTGTCAAGAACTACAGTAAGGCTCTGAAACAGAAGGTGAAGCGGTCCAAGGACAACAGGTGTTTCCACTGTGGCCAGCTGGGTCACTGGAAAAAGGACTGTAAAGCGCTCCAAGGAGATAAGAGGGGAAGCATCGCTTCTGGCTCAGGTATTTACGTGACGGAAGTCATGGTTTCATCTTCTTCTATATCATGGGTGTTGGACACTGCATGTGGAGTTCACATTTGTTCAAATGTACAGGAACTCAAGAGAAGAAGGCAGGTGGGACAGCATGAGGTAGACCTACGCGTTGGAAACGGGGCACGGGTTGCTGCTGTTGCTGTAGGAGACTATTTCATTTCTTTACCATCTGGCATTGTATTAGAATTAAACAGTTGTTATTTTGTACCCAGTATTACCAAGAATATTATCTCCATTCCTGCTCTTGTCAGGAAGGGTTTTTCCTTTGAATGCAAGATTTCAAAGTGTATACTTTCTCTAGATAATATTGTGTATGCTACTGGTTCCATTAACAATGGGTTATTCATGTTGGACATGGAATATTCTATACAAAACATTGATAATAAGAAAGCCAAGTATGCTGATGACAGCACCTTGCTATGGCATAGTCGTTTAGGCCATATTAACAAGAAGCGCATTAAGCGGTTGCATGATCATGGACTGCTGGGATCATTCTCCTATGAGGAGATTGATACATGCAAAGCTTGTTTAATGGGCAAAATGACGAAGT
The DNA here is from genome assembly GCA_027563935.2 of Costus lasius. Classification (NCBI taxonomy): domain Eukaryota; kingdom Viridiplantae; phylum Streptophyta; class Magnoliopsida; order Zingiberales; family Costaceae; genus Costus; species Costus lasius. Next base: position 28,319,991 of record CM050454.1, read on the forward strand.
CTCCTTTTCCTAACAAAGGTCAAAGGGCTTCAGGTTTACTTGACCTTATACACAGTGATGTGTGTGGGCCATTTAGTAAACATGCCAGAGGTGGCTATTAGTACTTCATTACCTTTACTGATGATTTCAGTAGGTATGGGTATGTCTATTTAATGAGACATAAAAGTGAATCTTTTGACAAGTTCAAAGAGTTCAAAAATGAAGTACAAAATCAGTTAGGCCGAAATATCAAGGCACTTCATTCTGATCGAGGTGGTGAATACCTAAGTCATGCGTTTACTGACTATCTAAAGGAGTGTGGGATTATCTCACAGCTCACTCCGCCAGGAACACCGCAATGGAATGGTGTGTCCGAGAGGAGAAATAGAACGTTACTTGATATGGTTCGTTCTATGATGAGTCAGGCTACTCTACCTTACTCCTTTTGGGGTTTTGCACTGGAAACAGCTGCAAAGGTACTAAACCGAGTGCCATCCAAGGCAGTTTCTAAGACGCCATATGAGTTATGGTGTGGGAAACAGCCGAGCTTGACATTTATCAGGATCTGGGGTTGCGAGGCTTATGTCAAAAAGCTCGCCTCTGGGAAACTGGAGAGCAGATCTGAGAAATGTATATTTGTCGGTTACCCTAAGGAAACTAAGGGTTATTATTTCTACGATCCCAAAGAGAACAAAGTATTTGTTGCTCGGACGGCCATATTTCTTGAGAAGGAGTTTCTTCTGCAAGAGGCCAGTGGGAGAGAAATAAAGCTGGATGAGATTCCAGAAGAGGGACAAAGTAGTCAAGCACAGTTGTATGTGCCTGAGCCGGAAGATCAGGTTACTCAGCAACCTGAGGCTCAAATATCACGGGAACCGCGAAGATCGGGAAGGATCTGTCGTCAGCCTGAGCGCTATGACGGAGTCTACATCATTGATAATGATGAACCCCTTACTTATGCGGATGCGGTCAGTGGACCGGAGTCAGCTAGATGGCTTGATGCTATGCGAGCCGAAATGGACTCCATGTCAGATAACCAAGTCTGGGATTTGGTTGATCCGCCTCCGGGAGTAATCCCTATAGGCTGTAAATGGATCTTCAAGAAGAAGATAGACATGGATGGTAACGTGGTTACCTATAAAGGCAGGCTAGTTGCGAAAGGTTTCAAACAAATCTACGGGATAGATTATGATGAAACTTTCTCACCTGTAGCCATGTTTAAGTCTATTCGGATTCTTTTCGCGATAGCTGCATATTACGATTATGAGATCTGGCAGATGGATGTGAAGACAGCTTTCCTTAATGGAAATCTGGACGAGGATGTGTATATGACACAACCTGAGGGTTTCACTAATCCATCAGATCGTCATAAAATATGCAAGTTAAAGAAGTCCATTTATGGACTTAAACAAGCATCTAGAAGCTGGAATATTCGTTTTGATGAATCAATCTCTGAGTTTGGTTTCATCAAGAACGAGGATGACCCGTGTGTGTATAAGAGGTTTAGTGGGAGCGTAATTACATTCCTAATCCTCTACGTCGATGATATCTTAATCATTGGAAATGATATTCCTGAACTGCATGCTGTTAAAGCATGGTTAGGAAAATGTTTCCAGATGAAAGATTTAGGAGAAGCAGCCTATGTGTTAGGTGTGAAGATCTACAGGGATAGATCTAAGAGGCTTCTCGGGCTGTGCCAGAGTACTTACATCGATAAAGTCCTGGAGAGATTCCATTTAGAGAATTCTAAAAGAGGATATCTTCCAGTCAGACATGGTCTGAATCTTTTGAAGAGTCAGTGTCCACAAACACAGACTGAGAAAGATGAAATGGACAATACGCCTTATGCTTCGGCTATTGGGTCCATTATGTATGCGATGTTGTGTACTCGCCCAGACGTCTCTTACGGGTTAAGCGTGACCAGTCGGTTCCAAAGTAATCCAGGTATGGCGCACTGGATTGCGGTCAAGAACATTTTAAAATATCTGCGGAGGACCAAAGATATGTTCTTGATATATGGTGGTCAGGAAGAACTCAGTATAGAAGGATATACTGACGCTTCGTTCCAGTCGGACCAGGATGATTTCCGATCGCAATCAGGCTATGTTTTTAGCTTGAATGGAGGAGCAGTGGTGTGGAAAAGTTTCAAACAGTCAACTGTTGCTGATTCCACAACAGAAGCCGAGTATGTTGCGGCCTCGGAAGCATCCAAGGAGGCAGTGTGGATTCGTAAGTTCGTGAGAGAACTTGGTGTTGTTCCTTCGAGTGCAGATCCTTTGGTTATCTTCTGTGATAACACTGGAGCCATCGCACAAGCAAAGGAACCACGGTCGCACCAGAAGTCCAAGCACATACAGAGACGGTTTCACTTGATCCGGGAGATCATTGATCGAGGCGAGATCAAAATCTGCAAGGTTCATACAGATGACAATCTGGCAGACCCGCTTACCAAGCCTCTGGCGCAGCAGAAGCATGAGAAGCACTGTAATAATATGGGTTTGAGGTTTCTCAACCATTAGATTAAGTGCAAGTGGGAGATTGTTGGGGTATGCCCTTAAGGCTAATGTTTGAGGCCTTGGGATTGTATAAGTATCATGTAATAAACTCTTATGTTTATAAAGGCATGGTTATTATTCAGATTGCTACCTTGTCTGCTGTAATAAGTGTACTTCTGATTAATGTCTCAAAGCTGTTCAGCTAGGCTGACATGCTGTTATGTCCTTAGTCGAGATATCTTGGTGAACTTGAGACAGCCCTGATATGATTGAGACTAATATGAGTTCTAATTTTATAGGATGCTTCGAGCATGGAATAAGATGTAGACTCATGGGTACATTGGATGTACTGGACAGACCCTACTAGGATATTCAATTGCTTGTCACAATATGAATGATCCTTGTTTGCACTAAGTGGCACATGTCCTTTGACTTGAGATCACTTGTGTTTCTAAATGATGATTGTCATTGTTTTGAGGTAGTTCAATATCATTTGAAACATAATGATTATAAACTATCTTGGATAATGATCATGAGTCAGGTTAGAACACTAGTGATAGATAAAGGATTGCCGTCTCCTTGTTCAAGGAGTGTGATGTTCTAAAGGGCCCCCCTGTATGAGATGGTTGAGATAGTGTATGGCCATACCCAGATGACTATGTTCATCTGATCTGATCATGCTCATCATATTGGAGCTACAAGCTTGACATGCTTGTCCAATAAGAACATCCAGTGGCAAAGGAATCATGTAAGCCTTGTGAAATGGATTCACACTTGTGCTGTGTTTTGGGTGTAGTCTTGGAAGACTCTTTCCTCTATATCGGGAGACAGTGATGTGTTGCTAGATACCCCTCACTGGTCGTGATAACGTAAGTTGTCGTTACCGACATTTAAAGGAAACCCTTAGGGTCACACAAGTTGATGATATGGCTTACTTAAGTCAGATCGTGTGGACTGAATTGTTTGGGTTCAGTTTAAAGGGATATAATCTCTGATTGTAAGTGAGATCTGGTCTGATCATGTTTGATTGATTAGGGCTTGAGATCGGTAAGCTTCGATCGAGAGAAGTGATGCTAGATCGGTGAGATCAGAAGCATCAGGAGATCAACGGTTAGATCTTGAACCATTTGGTTCAGAGAGATCTAGACCATGGCTTGGGCTGGTTTCATGTGGTCTTTGGACCAGATTGATTGAACCAAAGTGAACCAAATTCGAACCGGTTCACTTATGTGAACGCTTGGTTCGAATGGTGTTAGCGTTTTGGTTGTTGATGAGCGCATACTTCCAATTAAGGAAAGTGATCAAAGCCTCTCTTCATAACGCCTAAACGCCAAGCCGTTGAATGTGTGACTTCACTTCGCTTGGCTTTGATCATATCGAAACGGTGTGAAAAAGAAAGACGTGTGGAGCTCTCGGCAAGAGATTGATCTCTCATCATCCTCACGCGACAAGCACCTTTGAAGCTCTTTGCTAGCACAAGGATCTCAAAGAGTAGTCCTTGATCATCTTGTGTGTGACGCCAAGGAGGAGGCCTCTTTTGTTCTCTTGATTCCAAGGCACCATCCAATCCGATGGCTATGGTATGAACTCCCTCTTGTTCCATTCAATCGCTTGAAGTTGATCATGAAAACATATTACATGCGATTTGTGAAACCCTAGCATCTTCATGCAAGAATGAATTATGCGCCACCCTTACATAGGGTTTTCGGCCCCCCCCCTCTTGAAAGGGGTTTTATCCGCTTGCGCTCCCCCTAGAAGGGGACCCAACAGAGTTATCCATGTCCAAGACGTATAATCTATTGCATAAAGTATGATGTAGGAGGGAAGCGTGTGAAAAAGCTACTAATTTAAAATCAATTATTTATTTTTTTATTTTTTTAGAATAAAGATCAGAAAGTTCAAAAACAAGGAAAAAGCCAGAAGAAAACAACACTATAGAGAATATTCATTTAAGAAAAGTAGCTATGCCTTGTAGGAAAATACATAGATCCAAAATTTGAATCGATTAAGCCAAGATGTAGGACAAAACTTGTTCTTTTGAATCGCATAAAAATTAGACGGTGAAGAGCTATGAGGCATATATAATATCTGCAACAATATAGCTAGTCAGATTATTCAATGAAAATAGTACAGAAATTTTATCAGATTGCAAATGTTGCATTGCCTCCTAGTTTGAACAGGTGATTCTTCTATGATACCAACCTATCCAAGAGGTAGAACAAGATGTGTGCTTCCTAATCGTGCCAACGTTTGCTCCACCAAGTGCTCAAAATAGCTGTAACAAAAACACTAATCAGATTAGTTTTAAAACAAGTGTAGGAATTATTCAATTATCAAAAGTTGTTGTGTCTCGCAGGTCGATCTGATCAATCGGAATTTATCCCAACTAATCCAATGGTAGACTAAGATTTGATCTTTAGAAGTATCAAAATTAGGGAATGAGGATCTTACAGGCATGTATAACATCTGCAACAAAATGGCTAAGCAGGTTAGTAAATTAAACTAGAACAGAAGCTTATCGAAGTTCAAAAGTTGTAATGTCTTTCTGGTTGATCCCTTGCCACTTGAGTTGGATCAACTTATCCATCTATAAGATCAAGATGAGTTCTTCATGTTGATGCCACAGATCAAGAGTTTTATTGTACCAAATGCTCAAGATACCTACGAAAATAAGGCTAATCAAATTATATTTTGAATGGAACACAACAGCAGAACGCATAGATCTAGAAACAGGTGAAGTTGCATAAGGGGACAGAGGTCGTCGGCGTTCGTACGGTGGTGCATGATGAAAGTCCCCTTAATCTAGGGGGCCGAAACCCTAAGGGAGGCGCATATAAAAATTCGCATGGGAAGCTAGGGTTTCAAGAGATCTTAATATATCATATGATCAACTTTCGAATGCTAGTATAGAAGAGAAAGATCCATACCATCGCCATCTCTTGGATGGTGTCTTGGAAGCAGAGAGCGAGAGGATCTCCTCCAAAGGATGCGCACACAAGATGAAGAAGCCGCCTACTCCCTTGGTGCTCCTTGTGCTAGCAAGGTCCCAAGAGGTGCTTGTCGTATGGAAGGAAAGAGATGTTTTTCTTCTTGGCCGAATCCTCTCCTAGAGACTTGAAGTCGTCACCACACAAGAGTGTGTCGAGAGAGAAGGGCGAGAGGCGAGAATAGAGCTTCCCTTTTGCGTGAACGTGAGGCGTGGTCACGTTTAGAGAAGTGCTATCTAAAAATAGCAAAGTCTCCAATTCATGCGACCATGAATTTTCCTTAACGCTATTAGCTCTCCCCTTTGAACCATGCGCTCATATGATGAGCCGGTTCAATTTGGTTTAGTTTAATAACCAAATAAACCAAGCAATCAGTCCAGACCACAATAAACCCTAAGGCTCTTGATCTGACCGTCGATCTCTTGATGCTGCTGATCTCACTGATCTAGCATCCATTCTCTCGATCGAAGCTTACCGATCTCAAGCCCTAATCAATCAAACATGATCAGACCAGATCTCACTTACAATCAGAGATTAAATCCCTTTAAACTGAACCTGAACAATTCAGTCCACACGATCTGACTTAAGTAAGCCATATCATCAAATTGTGCGACCCTGAGGGTTTCCTTTAAATGTCGGTAACGATAACTCACGTTATCACGATCAGTGAGGGGTATCTAGCAACACATCACTGTCTCCCGATATAAAGAAAAGAGTCTTCCAAGACTACACCCAAACAACAGCACAAGTGTGAATCCAACTCACAAGGCATGCATGTTTCCTTTGCCACTGGATGTTCTTATTGGACAAGCGTGTCAAGCTTGTAACTCCAATATGATGAGCATGATTAGATCAGATGAACATAGTCACCTGGGTATGGCCATACTCTTTTCTCAATCATCTCATCCAGGGGGCCCTTTAGAACATCACACTCCTTAAACAAGGAGACGGCAATCCTTTGTCTATCACTAGTGCCCCTAACCTGACTCAAGCTCACCATCCAAGATAGTCTATAATCATTATGTTTCAAATGATATTGAACTACCTCAAAACAATGACAATCATCATTCAGAAACACAAGTGATCTCAAGTCAGAGGAAATGTGCCACTTGTCGCATTCAAGGATTATTCACATTGTGACAAGCAATTGAATATCCTAGTAGGGTCTGTCCAGTACATCCAATGTACCCATGAGTCTACATCTTATTCCATGCTCGAAGCATCCTATAAGATTAGAACACATATTAGTCTTAATCATATCAAGGCTGTCTCATGTTCACCAAGATATATCAACTAAGGACTTAACTGCATGTCAGCCTAGCTGAACAGCTTTGAGACATTATTCAGAAGTACACTTATTGCAGCAGACAATGTAACAACCTGAATAACAACCATGCCTTTATAAACATAAGAGTTTATACATGATACTGTTACAATCCCAAGGCCTCAAACATTAGCCTTAAGGGCATACCCCAACAATCTCCCACTTGCACTTAATCTAATGGTTGAGAAATCTCAAACCCATATTATTACAGTGCTTCTCATGCTTCTGCTGCGCCAGAGGCTTAGTAAGCGGGTCTGCCAGATTGTCATCTGTATGTACCTTGCAGACTTTGATCTCGCCATGATCAATTGAAACCGTCTCTGTATGTGCTTGGACTTCTGGTGCGACCGTGGTTCCTTTGCTTGTGCGATTGCTCCAGTGTTATCACAGAAGATAACCAAAGGATCTGCACTCGAAGGAACAACACCAAGTTCTCTCACGAACTTACGAATCCACACTGCCTCCTTGGATGCTTCCGAGGCTGCAACATACTCGGCTTCTGTTGTGGAATCAGCAACAGTTGACTGTTTGAAGCTCTTCCACACCACTGCTCCTCCATTCAAGCTAAAAACATAGCCTGATTGCGATCGGAAATCATCCTGGTCAGACTGGAATGAAGCGTCAGTATATCCTTCAATACTGAGTTCTTCCTGACCACCATATATCAAGAACATATCTTTGGTCCTCCGCAGATATTTTAAAATGTTCTTGACCGCAATCCAGTGCGCCTGACCTGGATTACTTTGGAACCGACTGGTCACGCTTAACCCGTAAGTGACGTCTGGGCGAGTACACAACATCGCATACATAATGGACCCAATAGCCGAAGCATAAGGCGTATTGTCCATTTCATCTTTCTCAGTCTGTGTTTGTGGACACTGACTCTTCGAAAGATTCAGACCATGTCTGACTGGAAGATATCCTCTTTTAGAATTCTCTAAATGAAATCTCTCCAGGACTTTATCGATGTAAGTACTCTGGCACAGCCCGAGAAGCCTCTTAGATCTATCCCTGTAGATCTTCACACCTAACACATAGGCTGCTTCTCCTAGATCTTTCATCTGGAAATATTTCCTTAACCATGCTTTAACGGCATGCATTTCGGGAATGTCATTTCCAATGATCAAGATATCATCGACGTAGAAGACTAGGAAAGTAATCACGCTCCCACTAAACCTCTTATATACACACGGGTCATCCTCGTTCTTGATGAAACCAAACTCAGAGATTGATTCATCAAAACGAATATTCCAGCTTCTAGATGCTTGTTTAAGTCCATAAATAGACTTCTTTAACTTGCATATTTTATGACGATCTGATGGATTAGTGAAACCTTCGGGTTGTGTCATATACACATCCTCATCCAGATTTCCATTAAGGAAAGCTGTCTTCACATCCATTTGCCAAATCTCATAATCATAATATGTTGCTATCGCGAAAAGAATCCGAATAGACTTAAACATGGCTACAGGTGAGAAAGTTTCATCATAATCTATCCCGTAGATTTGTTTGAAACCTTTCGCAACTAGCCTGCCTTTATAGGTAACCACGTTACCATCCATGTCAATCTTCTTCTTGAAGATCCATTTACAGCCTATGGGGATAACTCCCGGAGGCGGATCAACCAAATCCCAGACTTGGTTATCTGACATGGAGTCCATTTCGGCGCGCATAGCTTCAAGCCATCTCGCTGACTCCGGTCCACTGACCGCATCCGCATAAGTGAGGGGTTCATCATTAGCAATGATGTAGACTCCGTCATAGCGCTCAGGCTGTCGACGGATCCTTCCCGATCTTCGCGGTTCCCGTGATATCTGAGCCTCAGGTTGTTCAATAACCTGATCCACCGGCTCAGGCTCATCCAACTGTGCTTGACTACTTTGTCCTTCCTCTGGATTCTCATCCAACTTTATTTCTCTCCCACTGGCTTCTTGCAGAAGAAACTCCTTCTCAAGAAATATGGCAGTCCGAGCAACAAATACCTTGTTCTCTTTGGGATCGTAGAAATAATAACCCTTAGTTTCCTTAGGGTAACCGACAAAGATACATTTGTCAGATCTGCTCTCTAGTTTCCCAAAGGCGAGCTTTTTGACATAAGCCTCGCAACCCCAGATCCTGATAAATGTCAATCTCGGCTGTTTCCCATACCATAACTCATATGGAGTCTTAGAAACTGCCTTGGATGGCACTCGGTTTAGTACCTTTGCAGCTGTTTCCAGTGCAATCCCCAAAAGGAATATGGAAGAGTAGCCTGACTCATCATAGAACGAACCATATCAAGTAACGTTCTATTTCTCCTCTCGGACACACCATTCCATGTAACATCCCACATTCTTAACCCCAAACAAATGGCACAATTCACAAATGATACAGGATGTTTCATATAAGATCGATCATATGCTAGGTAAAACCGAGTTCAAGAAAACACGATCTGAAAAATTTCCATAAATCCATACACACAAATTCACAAAACTCAAATCTCATAAATCTCGTAAGGGTACCTGCCCCCACGCAATCCTTGCACTAGACATATGCAAGGCAACAGTTATATCAAAACCGATTAAAATTCATAAAATCCATAAAGGTACCTGCCACCAGGCAATACTTGCACTAGACATATGCAAGTTACAGTTGTATCAAAACCGATTGCAAAAATACACATCAACTTCAATTTCAAAACAAATCCACAAAAATCGATTTTTATAAACTGACACCAAACACCGAAACCAGGCTGAAGCCCGCGGTGACACAAAATCAAACTCAGTTAACTACCACAATCTGGCAACACAAATTCACATAGTTCACATGGTTCACATCACATGGTTCACATAGTTCATATAAATCATATGGTTTAGCCACAACCGGCCCCAGAAAATTTTAGCATAAAAGTTCTTAAGCAGCAAACATAATATCCACGCCAATGTTACTCATGAAATGCGCCCCTGCTCTATGCCTGAAAATAATGAGGGGGTGAGCTACACAGCCCAGTGAGTGGATAGTCTAAATCGACCATCCATAACATACACTCAAAAATATAGGCAGATTATTTTTAAAAATCTTTAACAAGAATATTATGTCAACATATAAAGAAACAGAAATCATATAAACAGTCAGATGTACACACTAGCATATAACAAACTCATGTTCACAAACTCAGGTTCTAGAGTTTTACTCTAACCCAATTAAACACATATATTTTAAACCAACTAAACACACCATACTTAATTAACCTAGTTGTCCAGCATATTCAGTAGTGACCAATATGGTCTAACCCGGCTTGGCCAAAGCACTGGGAGCTGCAAAATCTCGTGCAACACATAAACATGGATAGTGAGTAGAATCAAGAGGTGGCCCCCGTCAGGTCACGACGTGGCACTTTGCTCCCTCACCCCATAACACATCAGAGTGATGACATCAAGAGGTGGCCCCTGTCTGATCAAGACATGGCACTTTGCGTCTTATATCACCCCGTCACATAAAGAGTAATGACATCAAGAGGTGGCCCCTGTCTGATCAAGACATGGCACTTTGCGTCTTATATTACCCCATCACATAAAAGAGTAGTGACATCAAGAGGTGGCCCCTGTCTGACCAAGACATGGCACTTTGCGTCAAAACCCGTTCTCCCAAAAGGTTCCTACTGGACAACAGACACATCTTATTTCATATTTCACATAGGTGAACATATTTCACAAAGGTGGACTCCTAAGTGTCAACTAGACTCTAGGATAGTCATCACAAAAATCATATCGGGCAGGCTGAACATCAACCCCCATCACAATAATCATAATAGGCAGGCTGAACATCAACCTCCTCACATATCACAATACAGGGCTGAAATTCAAACCCTTAACATAACACATAAGGACTATCCCCTTGAGTTCATAGTTACACCTAGCCTTAGTCCTAACCATCACATAATCACATAATTTTCCAATTTCACATAACCCATAATTTTTTCAAAATTCACAAGATCACACATATTGTTCAGAATTCACATGATCACACATATTGTTCAGAATTCACATGATCACACATATTGTTCAGAATTCACATAACATAACACATAATGTTTTATATTCGAATATCACCGAATATTGTGTAGTCCTTAAATTTCAGGCTGGTCAGTTCAGTGAAATTTTGCTAAATTATCACCCAATGTTCTCAAACATGATTACATGATCTTAATTAAATAAACATGAGTTTTACAACATAACATTATTGGCAATTTATCAAGCATCCATAAAATTCGACATATAACATTTATCATGCGCCCCAAAAATCAACATAAAATTAAAGCATAATTACTTTACAAATCACACATGTAACCCACTGTTTCAAACCTAATATCAATTTAAAAATACACCTTAATTAACACCTTAGTTAACAAGAATTTCATACTCAAGATCAATGATTTAATGCTTCCTAAACTCCACACAATAATTACCCTAAATTCGGTTTTCATGGAGATATGCCTTAAATTCGGTTTTCATGGAAAATACCCTAAACTAACTTTTCATGGAGAAATATCAAGATTCAATTCACATGTAAACATGTTAACCACAATATCAAGATTAATATCAAATTTCGGTTTTCATAAATGAATGGCTCAAATTCGGTTTTTAGCATGATAAAACTTTCCAATCAATCTAACTCATTAATTAATACAACCAAATTGCTAGGAATCGAAAAGACACACCACTCACCTCTTAAACCGAAAATTCTCCACAAAAGAAATCGTCTAAAGCTTTTAAGTTGCCCAAAAATCTTCAAGAACTCGCCAAAGGAATTTCTTCTCTTCAAGGAAAAATCGCCAAGGGAAGAAGATGAAGAAAATCACCTCAAAACTCTTCAAGAATCGCCACTTCTTCTCAAGCCGTCGCCCACAATTTTCCTCAAGCCAAAATCGCCAAAAACTCTTACCCTAAGCGCAATTCCCACTTAAACTTTGGATTTTAAAATTTTAAACCCATTAACCCATTAATTCAAATAGGTTTAACCCATTTAACTAACTAAATTCGAATTTTAAAATCCAATTAGTTAATCCGATTAGGACTTAATTCATTTAACTAATAATTTGAATTTTAAATCTAATATCCAATTAATTATTTCACTTAAACACAAATCCAATAAGGATTTAATTAATATCCAATAAGAATTTAATTAATTAACCAATAAGGTCTAATTAATTAACCAATAAGTTCTAATTAATTAACTTACAAACTGTAATTAATTAACTTACAATTTACAACCCATAAATCCTAATTAATTTATTATGAACAACCAATAATAATTCATCATAAATTAACAGCCAATAATCAAATAAATAATCTCTAATTAATTAACTATTAACAACCAATACATAGAAAAATATCACAGCTAATGATTTTATTTAAATCCAAATAATGCTTACCAGGACTTAAGATCCTTGGATCTTACATTCCATTGCGGTGTTCCTGGCGGAGTGAGCTGTGAGATAATCCCACACTCCTTCAGATAGTCAGTAAACGCATGACTTAGGTATTCTCCACCTCGATCAGAACGAAGTGCCTTGATACTTCGGCCTAGCTGATTCTGTACTTCATTCTTGAACTCTTTGAACTTGTCAAAAGATTCACTTTTATGTCTCATTAAATAGACATACCCATATCTACTGAAATCATCAGTAAAGGTAATGAAGTACTGATAGCCACCTCTGGCATGTTTACTAAATGGCCCACACACATCACTGTGTATAAGGTCAAGTAAACCTGAAGCCCTTTGACCTTTGTTAGGAAAATGTGACTTCGTCATTTTACCCATTAAACAAGCCTTGCATGTATCAATCTCCTCATAGGAGAATGATCCCAGCAGTCCATGATCATGCAACCGCTTAATGCGTTTCTTGTTAATATGGCCTAAACGACTATGCCATAGCAAGGTGCTGTCATCAGCATACTTGGCTTTCTTAATATCAATATTTTGTATAGAACATTCCATGTCCAACATGAATAACCCATTGTTAATTGAACCAGTAGCATAAACAATATTATCAAAAGTTAAAACACACTTTGAAATATTGCATTCAAAGGAAAAACCCTTCCTGACAAGAGCAGGAATGGAGATAATATTCTTAGTAATGCTGGGAACAAAATAACAACTGTTTAGTTCTAATACAAGCCCAGATGGCAAAGAGATGAAATAGTCTCCTACAGCAACAGCAGCAACCCGTGCCCCGTTTCCAACTCGTAGGTCCACCTCATGCTGTCCCACCTGTCTTCTTCTCTTGAGTTCCTGTACATTTGAACAAATGTGAACTCCACATGCAGTGTCCAACACCCATGATATAGAAGAAGATGAAACCATGACTTCCGTCACGTATATACCTGAGCCAGAAGCGATGCTTCCCCTCTTATCTCCTTGGAGCGCTTTACAGTCCTTTTTCCTGTGACCCAGCTGGCCACAGTGGAAACATCTGTATTCCTTTGACCGCTTGACTTTTTGCTTCAGAGCCTTGCTGTAACTCTTGACAGGGGCCTTGCCCTTCTTCCCCTTCTTCTTGTTGTTCCTTGAAGGAACCATTAAGACAGAGGTTGAAGGTTTTCCCTTCAGAGTCTCCTCAGTGGTCAAGAGCATATTCAGCAGCTCTGCCGGAGTACAATCGATTTTGTTCATATTAAAGTTAATGATGAACGCATCGAAAGAGGGCGGGAGAGACTGCAGAATAATGTCTACAGCAAGCTCCTGGTTGATGGTATGCCCCAGTTTCTCTAGAGCCTCCTTGTGCCCAATCATCTTGAGCACATGAGCTCCCACTGGGCTCCCTTCAGCCAGTTTGCTCTGAAAGAACAGCTTTGTCAGATTATAGCGTTCTGTCCTCGCCTGTGCAGCATACAGCATCTTGAGGTTTGCTATCATGTCTATAGCAGACATATCCTCATGCTGACGCTGCAGCGGTGGCGTCATAGACGCTAGCATCAGGCAAGCGACATCAATGCTATCATTGACGTGCTTTTCATAAGCTTCCCGAACCGCCCTTGCGGCGTTCGGAGCGGGCTGAGGCGGTATCGCCGTCTCGAGGACATACAGTTTCCTCTCTGCCTTAAGAACAATCTTAAGGTGTCCGAACCAGTCTGAGAAGTTTGGCCCAGCAAACTTCTCCCTTTCCAGTAGGGATCGCACATTGAAGCTCATGGTGTTCGTTGCTGTAGGTATCTACAACAATGCAAGAACAGCAAGGTCAGTATCAATGTAAAGAATCAATTCAGGACTTAAGAATGATTCTTTTTCTCACTATTTTATCTGGCTGAAAAATCCAGCAAAATAGCCCGAAAGAGTAGAACTCTTTTAGTGAGATGGGATCCAGATTTCACACTTGGTCTCCGCGTCCCGCTCAGGCGAGATAAGATGCACAGAGAGTACAAGCACTAATTTCTGGTAGGCTGTCCCAGCCAATCGCCAACCCGTGCGATTCCCCTTCATCTGGGCAATCCAGCAGACTGTGCCAACTGAGTTGGTACAACACAATCTCTGACCCCACAGATGGCTGCCTCCATGCACTACCATATGCGCCACATATGTAGCCTACATGGTCAAGCTGACCCGACCTACTCCCTGGACCACCACGTGCTATGCTGAGCAACGAGAAGCGATAAATCCCTTCTCTGTAACACGCAGGTGTAATCCCGTACCGTATGAAGATAGATGGACGTGCCCACTGAGTGGGTACAACACGGCTCCAACGATAATCAGAACAGTGAGGTTTCGCGTCAGAAGGCATACGAGCTTGATATTTTAGCGTTGGATTTTAACGGTCTTTTATCTTCTTCACTATCATGCAATTCCTATGGTGATAGCAGAAGATAAATAAATCATGTTGTTCTACTTATTTAAACAATAAAAGAAAGCATGGATCTTATGTGGTAAAAGCTCATAGCCTAAGTAAGACCTTAATTAACTTAAGTCTTCACTTGCTTTTCTTCTTCATGGGTCTTTTGCTGCTCATCTGGCCCAAACCAAGGCCCAAGCGCCTACTGCAGCTCAGGTGCGCCTACCAGGGAAAGTGCGCCTGGTCCTAGAGTCAAACCCTGGACCTCCCATCTGGTCAAGCCACTGCTGCATGCGCCTCTACCAAGTGTGCTCTGTGCTCTTGTCTGATTAATTTACAAATTAATCTATCTAGACAAGATTGACACGCAGGTCAATTACACTTTATAAATTAAATACAATGTGATACGCAGATCACAATAATTAATTTACAACTTTAAATTCCAGGCACGCAGGCCCCAGCACAGCACACATTTAACATGGGCAGCCCACATAAGAATTAAATAAACAAACATAGGCTTCAAGCAACATGTGATCCAATCATGAAAATTAAATTTCGAAAACCCCATAGGCATCAATTTTAATTTCCTTATTTGCCCTCACTACCTTACAACGGTCCATTACTAGGGATCCACTCATCCAACCTAGTCAGATCCAGTGCCCTTGCATGCACCAAGTCCTAACCGACTTGAGTCGACCAAGAGGTCAACCATGCATGCGCCAGGGCTGAACAACCCTCATGAGTTCTGGCAAACGGGTGTGACCCCGGGCCTAACTCATGTGTGTTCACTAGTCGTCTCAATCAGACACCGCTACACGCCTATCTGCAGTCGACCTATAGCCACCAGATGCTTGCGCACAGGTGCTATCTGGTCAACCCATCAAGGCTGTCAGATGGTCTGATCAGACATTTTGGATCTAACCTAGGGGATGACTTCAACCCTAATAACCCGTCTAAGGGTTTACAGTAAGGCCTTAGATCTATTGTGAGTCGCGCATGTCATGAAAGTTTTGAAAACAAAAACTAAAACATGTAAAGCATGCGCCAACAAAAGTTCATCTCATACATGCGCCACAAACAAAATACATCTATCTGGTATTTTCGCATGATGAGAAATATTAGATCTAAACATTCAACATACATGGATCACCATAAGCAATCATATGAATATATAAAAACCTAGGCTCTGATACCAATTGAAAGTCCCCTTAATCTAGGGGGCCGAAACCCTAAGGGAGGCGCATATAAAAATTTGCATGGGAAGCTAGGGTTTCAAGAGATCTTAATATATCATATGATCAACTTTCGAATGCTAGTATAGAAGAGAAAGATCCATACCATCGCCATCTCTTGGATGGTGTCTTGGAAGCAGAGAGCGAGAGGATCTCCTCCAAAGGATGCGTACACAAGATGAAGAAGCCGCCTACTCCCTTGGTGCTCCTTGTGCTAGCAAGGTTCCAAGAGGTGCTTGTCGTATGGAAGGAAAGAGATGTTTTTCTTCTTGGCCGAATCCTCTCCTAGAGACTTGAAGTCGTCACCACACAAGAGTGTGTCGAGAGAGAAGGGCGAGAGGCGAGAATAGAGCTTCCCTTTTGCGTGAACGTGAGGCGTGGTCACGTTTAGAGAAGTGCTATCTAAAAATAGCAAAGTCTCCAATTCATGCGACCATGAATTTTCCTTAACGCTATTAGCTCTCCACTTTGAACCATGCACTCATATGATGAGCCGGTTCAATTTGGTTTAGTTTAATAACCAAATAAACCAAGCAATCAGTCCAGACCACAATAAACCCTAAGGCTCTTGATCTGACTATCGATCTCTTGATGCTGCTGATCTCACTGATCTAGCATCCATTCTCTCGATCGAAGCTTACCGATCTCAAGCCCTAATCAATCAAACATGATCAGACCAGATCTCACTTACAATCAGAGATTAAATCCCTTTAAACTGAACCTGAACAATTCAGTCCACACGATCTGACTTAAGTAAGCCATATCATCAAATTGTGCGACCCTGAGGGTTTCCTTTAAATGTCGGTAACGATAACTCACGTTATCACGATCAGTGAGGGGTATCTAGCAACACATCACTGTCTCCCGATATAAAGAAAAGAGTCTTCCAAGACTACACCCAAACAACAGCACAAGTGTGAATCCAACTCACAAGGCATGCATGTTTCCTTTGCCACTAGATGTTCTTATTGGACAAGCGTGTCAAGCTTGTAAGTCCAATATGATGAGCATGATTAGATCAGATGAACATAGTCACCTGGGTATGGCCATACTCTTTTCTCAATCATCTCATCCAGGGGGCCCTTTAGAACATCACACTCCTTAAACAAGGAGACGACAATCCTTTGTCTATCACTAGTGCCCCTAACCTGACTCAAGCTCACCATCCAAGATAGTCTATAATCATTATATTTCAAATGATATTGAACTACCTCAAAACAATGACAATCATCATTCAGAAACACAAGTGATCTCAAGTCAGAGGAAATGTGCCACTTGTCGCATTCAAGGATTATTCACATTGTGACAAGCAATTGAATATCCTAGTAGGGTCTGTCCAGTACATCCAATGTACCCATGAGTCTACATCTTATTCCATGCTCGAAGCATCCTATAAGATTAGAACACATATTAGTCTTAATCATATCAAGGCTGTCTCATGTTCACCAAGATATATCAACTAAGGACTTAACTGCATGTCAGCCTAGCTGAACAGCTTTGAGACATTATTCAGAAGTACACTTATTGCAGCAGACAATGTAACAACCTGAATAACAACCATGCCTTTATAAACATAAGAGTTTATACATGATACTGTTACAATCCCAAGGCCTCAAACATTAGCCTTAAGGGCATACCCCAACACATGATCGCCAGACCTGTTACGACTGAAGGTCCTTATGATGATGGCAAAGAGGTGGCCGAAGTTTGGAGATGGGCAGTGGCTGGTCGGAGGACAACCATAATGAAGAGCGAAGCTAGGGCGCGAATAGGGGATGGGTCAGGTGTTTCAATTTCGGTAATCGGAGAGGCGGATGGATTGATCCCGGCGGCTGTAGGTTCTCTAAGGGAAGAAGATGTGGTGGCCAAACTCTTGTGGAGATCCGGCCGGTGAATCGTCGTCGGCAAACTCACAAAATCTCATAAATTCTAGGTTGCTATTGAAGTGTGCAGGTGTTTGCAGCGAAACAGAGGAGGATTGAGCATGGTCAGAGATATCATAAATTCTGTCCATTTTCTATTTGGATCATTAAATTTTATTCTAGGGTATGGCTACTTTTTATAAAAAATTCAAAAACTGCTTGGTTTGCTTTCTACTTGTTATTACTTTTATGCCTCCAGATATAGAAATCTTCAAGAGCAACTATCTTCCACCTCTAGCCACCACTGCATCTGGCTCTAACATCACTATTTCCAGCCGTTGACACTGGATTATACCATCTGCAGACTCTTACTTCTTCTACTGCCTCTTATTCTATTGATTTTATTTATTTATGCAGTAGAATATTTATTAGTGACTGATTTTTTATTTTTGCAGTGCTATCTCTCACACCCACCAGCCGACGATCTCACCTCCAGGACTGTATTCTCTAGAAGGCCACTAGAGATTACTCACTCTACTGTCGGCACCATCACCATCATTACTAGCAGCTTTTTAGCCAGCCTCTGTTCCACCTCTACTTCTTGCCTGCATCAGCTCCTTCCACCAAGACTTCTCTAGACTATTGATGATATCTCTGATTCTCCCATGAGAAAATTATTTTTATCATTGTTATTTTTTTAGTTACATACTATTTTCAGACTGAGCCTTATGTACTTTAAATTATGCAGGTAAAAATTTTGAGAAGGCACATCTTTGGACCTAGCAGCATCTGCCCTGACACTGTTTTGATCTGAACCTTATGTGAGCCTTATGTACCTTAAATTTTGCAAAAAAATTTCAAAAGGCACATCTTTGGACCCAGCTGCATTGGCCTGACAATGATTGAGCATGATCTATATAGTTTGTCAGTATCACTTGCACTCTCTTATTAATGACTATTTCTTATAGTGCATCTTTGACTTTATCATATTTATACTACTTACTGGTTTTCTCTTGAAAAAATGATTTTATGCAAATATGGAACTCATTGTTTTGATGATTATATTATTCAAATTTGTTGTTAAAATTGATGAAAGCATATGATCCACTTTCTACTATATGATGGCATGGTTTATTGATAGAATATCTTCCTTGATGATGTGAGTATTTATACTTGTGCTTAGAGAAAAACCCTATCATGTTAGATTTATTTCTTCAATGCATATCTATTTTTGAAATTTGACATTGGTTGATGCATGAAATTTTGGGTAGATGTGTTATTTGAAGAATAAGATCTAAAGGTGAAACTACTCCTTTAAATAAAATGTGCATATGAGTATGATTTGTGAATTGATATCAATTAATCAACTTAGTAGATGTTTAGTCCGTTTTGCTATTTGTTGGGAAAGAAGAATCCAAGATCCACAAAAACAGTGAGAAACTCCCTTTTACTTGGCACTATGTAAAATTGATAGTGGTACCTAAGACATAGGTTGAAGTTTATGCATGAAAAATAATGAGAGATAAAAAGAACAAGACTCCTCTACTTGGCACTATGTAAAATTGACAGTGGTACCGAAGACAAGGGTTGAAGACAAAAATAAAAAGAGTGTATCTAAATGGGTGTTGGGGTATGCCCTTAAGGCTAATGTTTGAGGCCTTGGGATTGTATCAGTATCATGTAATAAACTCTTATGTTTATAAAGGCATGGTTGTTATTCAGTTTGTTACCTTGTCTGCTGTAATAAGTCTACTTCTGAATAATGTCTCAAAGCTGTTCAGCTGGGCTGACATGCTGTAAAGTCCTTAGTCGAAATATCTTGGTGAACATGAGACAACCTTGATATGATTGAGACTAATATGTGTTCTAATCTTATAGGATGCTTCGAGCATGGAATAAGATGTAGACTCATGGGTACATTGGATGTACTGGACAGACCCTACTAGGATATTCAATTGTTTGTCACAATGTGAATAATCCTTGTTTGCATCAAGTGGCACATGTCCTCTGACTTGAGATCACTTGTGTTTCTAAATGATGATTGTCATTGTTTTGAGGTTGTTCAATATCATTTGAAACGTAATGGTTATAGACTATCTTGGATAATGATCATGAGTCAGGTTAGGGCACTAGTGATAGATACAGGATTGCCGTCTCCTTGTTTAAGGAGTGTGATGTTCTAAAGGGGCCCCCCCTTGAATGAGATGATTGAGAAAGTGTATGGCCATACCCAGGTGACAGTGTTCATCTGATCTAATCATGCTCGTAATATTGGAGTTACAAGCTTGACTTGCTTGTCCAATAAGAACATCCAGTGGCAAAGGATATATGCATGCCTTGTGAAGTTGATTCACACTTGTGCTATGGTTTGGGTGTAGTCTTGGAAGACTCTTTCCTTTATATCGGGAGACAGTGATGTGTTGCTAGATACCCCTCACTGATCGTGATAACGAAAGTTATCGTTACCGACATTTAAAGGAAACCCTCAGGGTCGCACAATTTGATGATATGGCTTACTTGAGTCAGATCGTGTGGACTGAATTATTTGGGTTCAGTTTAAAGGGATTATAAGTTCTGATTATAAGTGAGATCTGGTCTAATCATGTTTGATTGATTAGGGCTTGAGATCGGTAAGCTTTGATCGAGAGAGTTGATGCTAGATCGGTGAGATCAGAAGCATCAGGAGATCA
The DNA here is from genome assembly GCA_027563935.2 of Costus lasius. Taxonomy (NCBI): domain Eukaryota; kingdom Viridiplantae; phylum Streptophyta; class Magnoliopsida; order Zingiberales; family Costaceae; genus Costus; species Costus lasius. The sequence continues at coordinate 28,340,367 of CM050454.1, forward strand.
ACGGTTGGATCTGGAGCCTTAGGGTTTAACGGTGATCTAAACCAATGTTTGGGTTAATTGATCTTTGAACCAAAATTGAAATGCATTCGATTTGCTTGAACCGGTTCACATGTGTGAACGCTTGGTTCATTGGTTGAAAGCGTTTTCTTTGATCGGTTATGAGATCATGGCGCATGATTTCCATTTATGGAAAGTCATGAAGGCCTCAACGCCTTAACGCCCAAAATGCCTCTACACCTCAACGTCAAGGCGTTCGCTTGGAAGTGAACAAACATACTCTCGTGGATTGAGTTAGTTGACGAAGAGGAGGTCTCGGTGAAGGCACCAAGCAATCTCATCCCTTCCATACGTCAAGGACACCTTGGGCACTTGCTAGCACAAGGAACGCCAAAGGAAGTAGGCGGCATCTTCTTGTGTGCGTCAACTTTGGAGAAGGTTCATTTGCGCCTTTGCTTCCAAGGCTCCATCAAACCGATGGCTATGGTATGAGATCTTCTTTCGATCTTTACAACGTCTTAAGGTTGATCATATGAACATATATTCATGCGATCATGATAAAACCCTAATTCCGCTGCCAAAAGAATTTACATGCGCCCCCTTTAGGGTTTGATCTGCTTGCGCTCCCCCTCGAAGGGGACCCTTCAATTGGTATCAGAGCCACGGTTCTGTATATGCTCATTTGATTGCCTTTATGTGATCCTTGTTTGCGTTTGCTATGCTTAGATCTAATCACATGCCGCAAAACTACATGCTAGTTTTATTTAGATGTATGCGCATGTTTGTTGGCGCTTGTTTTGACAAATCAAAATATCATGTGCGCGCCTCATCTAGACCTAAGGCCCTACATTAAACCCTTAGATGGGTTGATGGGGTTGAAAGCATCTTCTAGGTTGGATCAAAATAGTCTGATCAGACCATCTGACAGCCTAGATGGGTTGACCAGATAGCACCTGTGCGCAAGCATGAGGTGGCTATAGGTCGACTGCATCAAGGGCGTGTAGCGAGGTCTGGTTGAGACGGCTACTGAACACACATGAGTTAGGCCTGGGGTCACACCTGCTTGCCGACACTCATGAGGGTTGTTCAGCCCTTTGCGCATGCATGGTTGACCATTAGGTCAACTCAAGTCAGTTAGGACTTGGTGCATGCAAGGGCAGTCGATCTGACTAGATGGATGAGTGGATCCCTATCAATGAACCATTGTAAGGTTGTAAGGGCACATAAGAAAATTAAAATTGATGCCAATGGGGTTTTCGAAAATTTTATTTTCTTTTGGATCACATGTTGATTGTAGGCATATGTTTGTTTATTTAATCTTATGTGGGCTGCCCGTGTTAATGTGTGCTGTGCTGGGGCCTGCGTGCCTGGTTAATTGTAAATTTAATATTATTGTGATCTGCGCATCACTTTTATTTAATTTATAATGTGTAATTGACCTGCGAGTCAATCATGTCTAGATAGATTAAATTGTAAGTTTAATCAGACATGAGCACAAAGCACAGTTGGCAAAGGCGCATGCAGCAGTGGCTTGACCAGGTGGGAGGTCCAGGGTTCGACTCTGGGACCAGGCGCATTTTCCCTAGTGGGCGCACCTCAGCTGCAAATGGCGCTTAGGCCCTGGTTTGGGCCAGATGAGCAGCGAAAGCCCCATGAAGAAAAGCAAGTGAAGACTTAAGTTAATTAAGGTCTTACTTAGGCTATGGGCTTTTACCACATAAGATCCATGCTTTCTTTTATTGTTTAAATAAGTAGAACAGCATGATTTATTTATCTTCTGCTATCACCATAGGAATTGCATGATAGTGAAGAAGATAAAAGACCGTTAAAATCCAACGCTAAAATATCAAGCTCGTATGCCTTCTGACGCGAAACCTCACTGTTCTGATTATCGTTGGAGCCGTGTTGTACCCACTCAGTGGGCACGTCCATCTATCTTCAGACGGTGTGTGATTTCACCTGCGTGTTACAGAGAAGGGATTTATCGCTTCTCGTTGCTCAGCATAGCACGTGGTGGTCCAGGGAGTAGGTCGGGTCAGCTTGACCATGTAGGCTACATATGTGGCGCATATGGTAGCACATGGAGGCAGCCATCTGAGGGATCAGAGACTGTGTTGTACCAACTCAGTTGGCACAGTCTGCTGGATTGCCCAGATGAAGGGGAATCGCACGGGTTGGCGATTGGCTGGGATAGCCTACCAGAGATTAGTGCTTGTACTCTCTGTGCAACTTATCTCGCCTGAGCGGGACGCGGAGACCAAGTATGAAATCTGGATCCCATCTCACTAAAAGAGTTCTACTCTTTCGGGCTGTTTTGCTGGATTTTTCAGCCAGATAAAATAGTGAGAAAAAGAATCATTCTTAAGTCCTGATTGATTCTTAACATTGATACTGACCTTGCTGTTCTTGCATTGTTGTAGATACCTGCAGCAACGAACACCATGAGCTTCAATGTGCGATCCCTACTGGAAAGGGAGAAGTTTGCTGGGCCAAACTTCTCAGACTGGTTCGGACACCTTAAGATCGTTCTTAAGGCTGAGAGGAAACTGTATGTCCTCGAGACGGCTGTGCCGCCTCAACCCGCTACGAACGCCGCAAGGGCGGTTCGCGATGCCTATGAAAAGCACGTCAATGATAGCATTGATGTCGCTTGCCTGATGCTAGCGTCTATGACGCCACCGCTGCAGCGTCAGCATGAGGATATGTCGGCTATAGAAATTATAGCGAACCTCAAGATGCTGTATGCTGCACAGGCGAGGACAGAACGCTATAATCTGACAAAGCTTTTCTTTCAGAGCAAACTGGCTGAAGGGAGCCCAGTGGGAGCTCACGTGCTCAAGATGATTGGGCACAAGGAGGCTCTAGAGAAACTGGGGCATACCATCAACCAAGAGCTTGCTGTAGATATTATTCTGCAGTCTCTCCCGCCCTCTTTCGATGCGTTCATTATTAACTTTAATATGAACAAAATCGATTGTACTCCGGCAGAGCTGCTGAATATGCTCTTGACTACTGAGGAGACTCTGAAGGGAAAGCCTTCAACCTCTGTCTTAATGGTTCCTTCTAGGAACAAGAAGAAGGGGAAGAAGGGCAAAGCCCCTGTCAAGAATTACAGCAAGGCTCTGAAACAGAAGGTAAAGCGGTCGAAGGACAACAGATGTTTCCACTGTGGCCAGCTGGGTCACTGGAAAAAGGACTGTAAAGCGCTCCAAGGAGACAAGAGGGGAAGCATCGCTTCTGGCTCAGGTATATACGTGACGGAAGTCAGGGTTTCATCTTCTTCTATTTCATGGGTGTTGGACACTGCATGTGGAGTTCACATTTGTTCAAATGTACAGGAACTCAAGAGAAGAAGACAGGTGGGACAGCATGAGGTGGACCTACGAGTTGGAAACGGGGCACGGGTTGCTGCTGTTGCTGTAGGGGATTATTACATCTCATTACCATCTGGCATTGTATTAGAATTAAACAATTGTTACTTTGTACCCAGTATTACCAAAAATATTATCTCTATTCCTGCTCTTGTCAGGAAAGGGTTTTCCTTTGAATGCAAGATTTCAAAGTGTTATCTTACTCTTGATAATATTGTTTATGCTACTGGTTCAATTAACAATGGGTTATTCATGTTGGACATGGAATTTTCTATACAAAACATTGATAATAAGAAAGCCAAGTATGCTGATGACAGCACCTTGCTATGGCATAGTCGTTTAGGCCATATTAACAAGAAGCGCATTAAGCGGTTGCATGATCATGGACTGCTGGGATCATTCTCCTGTGAGGAGATTGATACATGCAAAGCTTGTTTAATGGGTAAAATGACGAAGGCTCCTTTTCCCAACAAAGGTCAAAGGGCTTCGGGTTTACTTGACCTTATACACAGTGATGTGTGTGGGCCATTTAGTAAACATGCTAGAGGTGGCTATCAGTACTTCATTACCTTTACTGATGATTTCAGTAGATATGGGTATGTCTATCTTATGAGACATAAAAGTGAATCTTTTGACAAGTTCAAAGAGTTCAAGAATGAAGTACAGAATCAGCTAGGCCGAAATATCAAGGCACTTCATTCTGATCGAGGTGGAGAATACCTAAGTCGAGAATTTACTGACTATCTGAAGGAGTGTGGGATTATCTCACAGCTCACTCCACCAGGAACACCCCAATGGAATGGTGTATCCGAGAGGAGAAATAGAACGTTACTTGATATGGTTCGTTCTATGATGAGTCAGGCTACTCTTCCATATTCCTTTTGGGGATTTGCACTGGAAACAGCTGCAAAGGTACTAAACCGAGTGCCATCCAAGGCCGTTTCAAAGACGCCATATGAGTTATGGTATGGGAAAGAGCCAAGCTTGACATTTATTAAGATCTGGGGTTGCGAGGCTTATGTCAAAAAGCTCGCCTCTGGGAAACTAGAGAGCAGATCTGACAAATGTATCTTTGTCGGTTACCCTAAGGAAACTAAGGGTTATTATTTCTTCGATCCCAAAGAGAACAAGGTATTTGTTGCTCGGACGGCCATATTTCTTGAGAAGGAGTTTCTTCTGCAAGAGGCCAGTGGGAGAGAAATAAAGCTGGATGAGAATCCAGAGGAAGGACAAAGTAGTCAAGCACAGTTGGATGTGCCTGAGCCGGTAGAACAGGTTATTGAACAATCTGAGGCTCAGATATCACGGGAACCGCGTAGATCGGGAAGGATCCGTCGACAGCCTGAGTGCTATGACGGAGTCTACATCATTGATAATGATGAACCCCTCACTTATGCGGATGCGGTCAGTGGATCGGAGTCAGCTAGATGGCTTGAAGCTATGCGAGCCGAGATGGACTCCATGTCAGATAACCAAGTCTGGGATTTGGTTGATCCGCCTCCGGGAGTAATCCCTATAGGCTGTAAATGGATCTTCAAGAAGAAGATTGACATGGATGGTAACGTGGTTACCTATAAAGGCAGGCTAGTTGCGAAAGGTTTCAAACAAATCTACGGGATAGATTATGATGAAACTTTCTCACCTGTAGCCATGTTTAAGTCTATTCGGATTCTTTTCGCGATAGCAGCATATTACGATTATGAGATCTGGCAGATGGATGTGAAGACGGCTTTCCTGAATGGAAATCTGGATGAGGATGTGTATATGACACAACCTGAAGGTTTCACTAATCCATCAGATCGTCATAAAATATGCAAGTTAAAGAAGTCCATTTATGGACTTAAACAAGCATCTAGAAGCTGGAATATTCGTTTTGATGAATCAATCTCTGAGTTTGGTTTCATCAAGAACGAAGATGTCCCATGTGTATATAAGAGGTTTAGTGGGAGCGTGATTACTTTCCTAGTCCTCTACGTCGATGACATCTTGATCATTGGAAACGATATTCCTGAACTGCATGCTGTTAAAGCATGGTTGGGAAAATGTTTTCAGATGAAAGATCTAGGAGAAGCAGCCTATGTATTAGGTGTAAAGATCTACAGGGATAGATCTAAGGGGCTTCTCGGGCTGTGCCAGAGTACTTACATCGATAAAGTCCTGGAAAGATTCCATTTAGAGAATTCTAAAAGGGGGTATCTTCCAGTCAGACATGGTCTGAATCTTTCGAAGAGTCAGTGTCCACAAACACAGACTGAGAAAGATGAAATGGACAATACGCCTTATGCTTCGGCTATTGGGTCCATTATGTATGCGATGTTGTGTACTCGCCCAGACGTCGCTTACGGGTTAAGCGTAACCAGTCGGTTCTAAAGTAATCCAGGTCAGGCACACTGGATTGCAGTCAAGAACATTTTAAAATATCTGCGGAGGACCAAAGATATGTTCTTGATATATGGTGGTCAGGAAGAACTCAGTATTGAAGGATATACTGACGCTTCGTTCCAGTCGGACCAGGATGATTTCCGATCGCAATCAGGCTATGTTTTTAGCTTGAATGGTGGAGCAGTGGTGTGGAAAAGTTTCAAACAGTCTACTGTTGCTGATTCCACAACCGAAGCCGAGTATGTTGCTGTAGGGTCCCCTTCGAGGGGGAGCGCAAGCAGATCAAACCCTAAAGGGGGCGCATGTAAATTCTTTTGGCAGCGGAATTAGGGTTTTATCAAGATCGCATGAATATATGTTCATATGATCAACCTTAAGACGTTGTAAAGATCGAAAGAAGATCTCATACCATAGCCATCGGTTTGATGGAGCCTTGGAAGCAAAGGCGCAAATGAACCTTCTCCAAAGTTGACGCACACAAGAAGATGCCGCCTACTTCCTTTGGCGTTCCTTGTGCTAGCAAGTGCCCAAGGTGTCCTTGACGTAAGGAAGGGATGAGATCGCTTGGTGCCTTCACCGAGACCTCCTCTTCGTCAACTACCTCAATCCACGAGAGTATCTTCATTCACTTCCAAGCGAACGCCTTGACGTTGAGGTGTAGAGGCGTTTTGGGCGTTAAGGCGTTGAGGCCTTCATGACTTTCCATAAATGGAAATCATGCGCCATGATCTCATAACCGATCAAAGAAAACGCTTTCAACCAATGAACCAAGCGTTCACACATGTGAACCGGTTCAAGCAAATCGAATGCATTTCAATTTTGGTTCAAAGATCAATTAACCCAAACATTGGTTTAGATCACCGTTAAACCCTAAGGCTCCAGATCCAACCGTTGATCTCCTGATGCTTCTGATCTCACCGATCTAGCATCAACTCTCTCGATCAAAGCTTACCGATCTCAAGCCCTAATCAATCAAACATGATTAGACCAGATCTCACTTATAATCAGAGCTTATAATCCCTTTAAACTGAACCCAAATAATTCAGTCCACACGATCTGACTCAAGTAAGCCATATCATCAAATTGTGCGACCCTGAGGGTTTCCTTTAAATGTCGGTAACGATAACTTTCGTTATCACGATCAGTGAGGGGTATCTAGCAACACATCACTGTCTCCCGATATAAAGGAAAGAGTCTTCCAAGACTACACCCAAACCATAGCACAAGTGTGAATCAACTTCACAAGGCATGCATATATCCTTTGCCACTGGATGTTCTTATTGGACAAGCAAGTCAAGCTTGTAACTCCAATATTATGAGCATGATTAGATCAGATGAACACTGTCACCTGGGTATGGCCATACACTTTCTCAATCATCTCATTCAAGGGGGGCCCCTTTAGAACATCACACTCCTTAAACAAGGAAACGGCAATCCTGTATCTATCACTAGTGCCCTAACCTGACTCATGATCATTATCCAAGATAGTCTATAACCATTATGTTTCAAATGATATTGAACAACCTCAAAACAATGACAATCATCATTTAGAAACACAAGTGATCTCAAGTCAGAGGACATGTGCCACTTGATGCAAACAAGGATTATTCACATTGTGACAAACAATTGAATATCCTAGTAGGGTCTGTCCAGTACATCCAATGTACCCATGAGTCTACATCTTATTCCATGCTCGAAGAATCCTATAAGATTAGAACACATATTAGTCTCAATCATATCAAGGTTGTCTCATGTTCACCAAGATATTTTGACTAAGGACTTTACAGCATGTCAGCCCAGCTGAACAGCTTTGAGACATTATTCAGAAGTACACTTATTACAGCAGACAAGGTAACAAACTGAATAACAACCATGCCTTTATAAACATAAGAGTTTATTACATGATACTGATACAATCCCAAGGCCTCAAACATTAGCCTTAAGGGCATACCCCAACAATCTCCCACTTGCACTTAATCTAATGGTTGAGAAATCTCAAACCCATATTATTACAGTGCTTCTCATGCTTCTGCTGCGCCAGAGGCTTGGTAAGCGGGTCAGCCAGATTGTCATCTGTATGTACCTTGCAGATTTTGATCTCGCCACGATCAATGATATCCCGGATCAAGTGAAACCGTCTTTGTATGTGCTTGGACTTCTGGTGCGACCGTGGTTCCTTTGCTTGTGCGATTGCTCCAGTGTTATCACAGAAGATAACCAAAGGATCTGCACTCGAAGGAACGACACCAAGTTCTCTCACGAACTTACGAATCCACACTGCCTCCTTGGATGCTTCCGAGGCTGCAACATACTCGGCTTCTGTTGTGGAATCAGCAACAGTAGACTGTTTGAAACTTTTCCACACCACTGCTCCACCATTCAAGCTAAAAACATAGCCTGATTGCGATCGGAAATCATCCTGGTCCGACTGGAATGAAGCGTCAGTATATCCTTCAATACTGAGTTCTTCCTGACCACCATATATCAAGAACATATCTTTGGTCCTCCGCAGATATTTAAAAATGTTCTTGACTGCAATCCAGTGTGCCTGACCTGGATTACTTTGGAACCGACTGGTTACGCTTAACCCTTAAGCGACGTCTGGGCGAGTACACAACATCGCATACATAATGGACCCAATAGCCGAAGCATAAGGCGTATTGTCCATTTCATCTTTCTCAGTCTGTGTTTGTGGACACTGACTCTTCGAAAGATTCAGACCATGTCTGACTGGAAGACACCCCCTTTTAGAATTCTCTAAATGGAATCTTTCCAGGACTTTATCGATGTAAGTACTCTGGCACAGCCCGAGAAGCCCCTTAGATCTATCCCTGTAGATCTTTACACCTAATACATAGGCTGCTTCTCCTAGATCTTTCATCTGAAAACATTTTCCCAACCATGCTTTAACAGCATGCAGTTCAGGAATATCGTTTCCAATGATCAAGATGTCATCGACGTAGAGGACTAGGAAAGTAATCACGCTCCCACTAAACCTCTTATATACACACGGGTCATCTTCGTTCTTGATGAAACCAAACTCAGAGATTGATTCATCAAAACGAATATTCCAGCTTCTCGATGCTTGTTTAAGTCCATAAATGGACTTCTTTAACTTGCATATTTTATGACGATCTGATGGATTAGTGAAACCTTCAGGTTGTGTCATATACACATCCTCATCCAGATTTCCATTCAGGAAAGCCGTCTTCACATCCATCTGCCAGATCTCATAATCGTAATATGCTGCTATCGGAAAAGAATCCGAATAGACTTAAACATGGCTACAGGTGAGAAAGTTTCATCATAATCTATCCCGTAGATTTGTTTGAAACCTTTCGCAACTAGCCTGCCTTTATAGGTAACCACGTTACCATCCATGTCAATCTTCTTCTTGAAGATCCATTTACAGCCTATAGGGATTACTCCCGGAGGCGGATCAACCAAATCCCAGACTTGGTTATCTGACATGGAGTCCATCTCGGCTCGCATAGCTTCAAGCCATCTAGCTGACTCCGGTCCACTAACCGCATCCGCATAAGTGAGGGGTTCATCATTATCAATGATGTAGACTCCGTCATAGCGCTCAGGCTGTCGACGGATCCTTCCCGATCTACGCGGTTCCCGTGATATCTGAGCCTCAGATTGTTCAATAACCTGTTCTACCGGCTCAGGCACATCCAACTGTGCTTGACTACTTTGTCCTTCCTCTGGATTCTCATCCAGCTTTATTTCTCTCCCACTGGCCTCTTGCAGAAGAAACTCCTTCTCAAGAAATATGGCCGTCCGAGCAACAAATACCTTGTTCTCTTTGGGATCGAAGAAATAATAACCCTTAGTTTCCTTAGGGTAACCGACAAAGATACATTTGTCAGATCTGCTCTCTAGTTTCCCAGAGGCGAGCTTTTTGACATAAGCCTCGCAACCCCAGATCTTAATAAATGTCAAGCTTGGCTGTTTCCCATACCATAACTCATATGGCGTCTTTGAAACGGCCTTGGATGGCACTCGGTTTAGTACCTTTGCAGCTGTTTCCAGTGCAAATCCCCAAAAGGAATATGGAAGAGTAGCCTGACTCATCATAGAACGAACCATATCAAGTAACGTTCTATTTCTCCTCTCGGATACACCATTCCATTGGGGTGTTCCTGGTGGAGTGAGCTGTGAGATAATCCCACACTCCTTCAGATAGTCAGTAAATTCTCGACTTAGGTATTCTCCACCTCGATCAGAACGAAGTGCCTTGATATTTCGGCCTAGCTGATTCTGTACTTCATTCTTGAACTCTTTGAACTTGTCAAAAGATTCACTTTTATGTCTCATAAGATAGACATACCCATATCTACTGAAATCACCAGTAAAGGTAATGAAGTACTGATAGCCACCTCTAGCATGTTTACTAAATAGCCCACACACATCACTGTGTATAAGGTCAAGTAAACCCGAAGCCCTTTGACCTTTGTTGGGAAAAGGAGCCTTCGTCATTTTACCCATTAAACAAGCTTTGCATGTATCAATCTCCTCACAGGAGAATGATCCCAGCAGTCCATGATCATGCAACCGCTTAATGCGCTTCTTGTTAATATGGCCTAAACGACTATGCCATAGCAAGGTGCTGTCATCAGCATACTTGGCTTTCTTATTATCAATGTTTTGTATAGAAAATTCCATGTCCAACATGAATAACCCATTGTTAATTGAACCAGTAGCATAAACAATATTATCAAGAGTAAGATAACACTTTGAAATCTTGCATTCAAAGGAAAACCCTTTCCTGACAAGAGCAGGAATAGAGATAATATTTTTGGTAATACTGGGTACAAAGTAACAATTGTTTAATTCTAATACAATGCCAGATGGTAATGAGATGTAATAATCCCCTACAGCAACAGCAGCAACCCGTGCCCCGTTTCCAACTCGTAGGTCCACCTCATGCTGTCCCACCTGTCTTCTTCTCTTGAGTTCCTGTACATTTGAATAAATGTGAACTCCACATGCAGTGTCCAACACCCATGAAATAGAAGAAGATGAAACCATGACTTCCGTCACGTATATACCTGAGCCAGAAGCGATGCTTCCCCTCTTGTCTCCTTGGAGCGCTTTACAGTCCTTTTTCCAGTGACCCAGCTGGCCACAGTGGAAACATCTGTTGTCCTTCGACCGCTTTACCTTCTGTTTCAGAGCCTTGCTGTAATTCTTGACAGGGGCTTTGCCCTTCTTCCCCTTCTTCTTGTTCCTAGAAGGAACCATTAAGACAGAGGTTGAAGGCTTTCCCTTCAGAGTCTCCTCAGTAGTCAAGAGCATATTCAGCAGCTCTGCCGGAGTACAATCGATTTTGTTCATATTAAAGTTAATAATGAACGCATCGAAAGAGGGCGGGAGAGACTGCAGAATAATATCTACAGCAAGCTCTTGGTTGATGGTATGCCCCAGTTTCTCTAGAGCCTCCTTGTGCCCAATCATCTTGAGCACGTGAGCTCCCATTGGGCTCCCTTCAGCCAGTTTGCTCTGAAAGAAAAGCTTTGTCAGATTATAGCGTTCTGTCCTCACCTGTGCAGCATACAGCATCTTGAGGTTCGCTATAATTTCTATAGCCGACATATCCTCATGCTGACACTGCAGCGGTGGCGTCATAGACGCTAGCATCAGGCAAGCGACATCAATGCTATCATTGACGTGCTTTTCATAGGCATCGCGAACCGCCCTTGCGGCGTTCGCAGCGGGTTGAGGCGGCACAGCTGTCTCGAGGACATACAGTTTCCTCTCAGCCTTAAGAACGATCTTAAGGTGTCCGAACCAGTCTGAGAAGTTTGGCCCAGCAAACTTCTCCCTTTCCAGTAGGGATCGCACATTGAAGCTCATGGTGTTCGTTGCTGCAGGTATCTACAACAATGCAAGAACAGCAAGGTCAGTATCAATGTTAAGAATCAATCAGGACTTAAGAATGATTCTTTTTCTCACTATTTTATCTGGCTGAAAAATCCAGCAAAACAGCCCGAAAGAGTAGAACTCTTTTAGTGAGATGGTATCCAGATTTCATACTTGGTCTCCGCGTCCCGCTCAGGCGAGATAAGTTGCACAGAGAGTACAAGCACTAATCTCTGGTAGGCTATCCCAGCCAATCGCCAACCCGTGTGATTCCCCTTCATCTGGGCAATACAGCAGACTGTGCCAACTGAGTTGGTACAACACAGTCTCTGATCCCACAGATGGCTGCCTCCATGTGCTACCATATGCACCACATATGTAGCCTACATGGTCAAGCTGACCCGACCTACTCCCTGGACCACCACGTGCTATGCTGAGCAATGAGAAGCGATAAATCCCTTCTCTATAACACGCAGGTGAAATCACACACCGTCTGAAGATAGATGGACGTGCCCACTGAGTGGGTACAACACGGCTCCAACGATAATCAGAATAGTGAGGTTTCGCGTCAGAAGGCATACGAGCTTGATATTTTAGCGTTGGATTTTAACGGTCTTTTATCTTCTTCATTATCATGCAATTCCTATGGTGATAGCAGAAGATAAATAAATCATGCTGTTCTACTTATTTAAACAATAAAAGAAAGCATGGATCTTATGTGGTAAAAGCCCATAGCCTAAGTAAGACCTTAATTAACTTAAGTCTTCACTTGCTTTTCTTCATGGGGCTTTTGCTGCTCATCTGGCCCAAACCAGGGCCTAAGCGCCATTTGCAGCTGAGGTGCGCCCACCAGGGAAAATGCGCCTGGTCCCAGAGTCGAACCCTGGACCTCCCACCTGGTCAAGCCACTGCTGCATGCGCCTTTGCCAACTGTGCTTTGTGCTCATGTCTGATTAAACTTACAATTTAATCTATCTAGACATGATTGACTCGCAGGTCAATTACACATTATAAATTAAATAAAAGTGATGTGCAGATCACAATAATATTAAATTTACAATTAACTAGGCACGCAGGCCCCAGCACAGCACACATTAACACGGGCAGCCCACATAAGATTAAATAAACAAACATATGCCTACAATCAACATGTGATCCAAAAGAAAATAAAATTTTCGAAAACCCCATTGGCATCAATTTTAATTTTCTTATGTGCCCTTACAACCTTACAATGGTTCATTGATAGGGATCCACTCATCCATCTAGTCAGATCGACTGCCCTTGCATGCACCAAGTCCTAACTGACTTGAGTTGACCTAATGGTCAACCATGCATGCGCAAAGGGCTGAACAACCCTCATGAGTGTCGGCAAGCAGGTGTGACCCTGGGCCTAACTCATGTGTGTTCAGTAGCCGTCTCAACCAGACCTCGCTACACGCCCTTGATGCAGTCGACCTATAGCCACCTCATGCTTGCGCACAGGTGCTATCTGGTCAACCCATCTAGGCTGTCAGATGGTCTGATCAGACTATTTTGATCCAACCTAGAAGATGCTTTCAACCCCATCAACCCATCTAAGGGTTTAATGTAGGGCCTTAGGTCTAGATGAGGCGCGCACATGATATTTTGATATGTCAAAACAAGCGCCAACAAACATGCGCATACATCTAAATAAAACTAGCATGTAGTTTTGCGGCATGTGATTAGATCTAAGCATAGCAAACGCAAACAAGGATCACATAAAGGCAATCAAATGAGCATATACAGAACCGTGGCTCTGATACCAATTGTAGGGTCCCCTTCGAGGGGGAGCGCAAGCAGATCAAACCCTAAAGGGGGCGCATGTAAATTCTTTTGGCAGCGGAATTAGGGTTTTATCAAGATCGCATGAATATATGTTCATATGATCAACCTTAAGACGTTGTAAAGATCGAAAGAAGATCTCATACCATAGCCATCGGTTTGATGGAGCCTTGGAAGCAAAGGCGCAAATGAACCTTCTCCAAAGTTGACGCACACAAGAAGATGCCGCCTACTTCCTTTGGCGTTCCTTGTGCTAGCAAGTGCCCAAGGTGTCCTTGACGTATGGAAGGGATGAGATCGCTTGGTGCCTTCACCGAGACCTCCTCTTCGTCAACTAACTCAATCCACGAGAGTATGTTCGTTCACTTCCAAGTGAACGCCTTGACGTTGAGGTGTAGAGGCGTTTTGGGCGTTAAGGCGTTGAGGCCTTCATGACTTTCCATAAATGGAAATCATGCGCCATGATCTCATAACCGATCAAAGAAAACACTTTCAACCAATGAACCAAGCGTTCACACATGTGAACCGGTTCAAGCAAATCGAATGCATTTCAATTTTGGTTCAAAGATCAATTAACCCAAACATTGGTTTAGATCACCGTTAAACCCTAAGGCTCCAGATCCAACCGTTGATCTCCTGATGCTTCTGATCTCACCGATCTAGCATCAACTCTCTCGATCAAAGCTTACCGATCTCAAGCCCTAATCAATCAAACATGATTAGACCAGATCTCACTTATAATCAGAACTTATAATCCCTTTAAACTGAACCCAAATAATTCAGTCCACACGATCTGACTCAAGTAAGCCATATCATCAAATTGTGCGACCCTGAGGGTTTCCTTTAAATGTCGGTAACGATAACTTTTGTTATCACGATTAGTGAGGGGTATCTAGCAACACATCACTGTCTCTTGATATAAAGGAAAGAGTCTTCCAAGACTACACCCAAACCATAGCACAAGTGTGAATCAACTTCACAAGGCATGCATATATCCTTTGCCACTGGATGTTCTTATTGGACAAGCAAGTCAAGCTTGTAACTCCAATATTACGAGCATGATTAGATCAGATGAACACTGTCACCTGGGTATGGCCATACACTTTCTCAATCATCTCATTCAAGGGGGGGCCCCTTTAGAACATCACACTCCTTAAACAAGGAGACGGCAATCCTGTATCTATCACTAGTGCCCTAACCTGACTCATGATCATTATCCAAGATAGTCTATAACCATTATGTTTCAAATGATATTGAACAACCTCAAAACAATGACAATCATCATTTAGAAACACAAGTGATCTCAAGTCAGAGGACATGTGCCACTTGATGCAAACAAGGATTATTCACATTGTGACAAACAATTGAATATCCTAGTAGGGTCTGTCCAGTACATCCAATGTACCCATGAGTCTACATCTTATTCCATGCTCGAAGCATCCTATAAGATTAGAACACATATTAGTCTCAATCATATCAAGGTTGTCTCATGTTCACCAAGATATTTCGACTAAGGACTTTACAGCATGTCAGCCCAGCTGAACAGCTTTGAGACATTATTCAGAAGTACACTTATTACAGCAGACAAGGTAACAAACTGAATAACAACCATGCCTTTATAAACATAAGAGTTTATTACATGATACTGATACAATCCCAAGGCCTCAAACATTAGCCTTAAGGGCATACCCCAACAGTTGCAGCCTCGGAAGCATCCAAGGAGGCAGTGTGGATTCGTAAGTTCGTGAGAGAACTTGGTGTCGTTCCTTCAAGTGCAGATCCTTTGGTTATCTTCTGTGATAACACTGGAGCAATCGCACAAGCAAAGGAACCACGGTCGCACCAGAAGTCCAAGCACATACAAAGACGGTTTCACATGATCCGGGAGATCATTGATCGTGGCGAGATCAAAATCTGCAAGGTACATACAGATGACAATCTGGCTGACCTGCTTACCAAGCCTCTGGCGCAGCAGAAGCATGAGAAGCACTGTAATAATATGGGTTTGAGATTTCTCAACCATTAGATTAAGTGCAAGTGGGAGATTGTTGGGGTATGCCCTTAAGGCTAATGTTTGAGGCCTTGGGATTGTATCAGTATCATGTAATAAACTCTTATGTTTATAAAGGCATGGTTGTTATTCAGTTTGTTACCTTGTCTGCTGTAATAAGTGTACTTCTGAATAATGTCTCAAAGCTGTTCAGCTGGGCTGACATGCTGTAAAGTCCTTAGTCGAAATATCTTGGTGAACATGAGACAACCTTGATATGATTGAGACTAATATGTGTTCTAATCTTATAGGATGCTTCGAGCATGGAATAAGATGTAGACTCATGGGTACATTGGATGTACTGGACAGACCCTACTAGGATATTCAATTGTTTGTCACAATGTGAATAATCCTTGTTTGCATCAAGTGGCACATGTCCTCTGACTTGAGATCACTTGTGTTTCTAAATGATGATTGTCATTGTTTTGAGGTTGTTCAATATCATTTGAAACATAATGGTTATAGACTATCTTGGATAATGATCATGAGTCAGGTTAGGGCACTAGTGATAGATACAGGATTGCCGTCTCCTTGTTTAAGGAGTGTGATGTTCTAAAGGGGCCCCCCCTTGAATGAGATGATTGAGAAAGTGTATGGCCATACCCAGGTGACAGTGTTCATCTGATCTAATCATGCTCGTAATATTGGAGTTACAAGCTTGACTTGCTTGTCCAATAAGAACATCCAGTGGCAAAGGATATATGCATGCCTTGTGAAGTTGATTCACACTTGTGCTATGGTTTGGGTGTAGTCTTGGAAGACTCTTTCCTTTATATCAAGAGACAGTGATGTGTTGCTAGATACCCCTCACTGATCGTGATAACGAAAGTTATCGTTACCGACATTTAAAGGAAACCCTCAGGGTCGCACAATTTGATGATATGGCTTACTTGAGTCAGATCGTGTGGACTGAATTATTTGGGTTCAGTTTAAAGGGATTATAAGTTCTGATTATAAGTGAGATCTGGTCTAATCATGTTTGATTGATTAGGGCTTGAGATCGGTAAGCTTTGATCGAGAGAGTTGATGCTAGATCGGTGAGATCAGAAGCATCAGGAGATCAACGGTTGGATCTGGAGCCTTAGGGTTTAACGGTGATCTAAACCAATGTTTGGGTTAATTGATCTTTGAACCAAAATTGAAATGCATTCGATTTGCTTGAACCGGTTCACATGTGTGAACGCTTGGTTCATTGGTTGAAAGCGTTTTCTTTGATCGGTTATGAGATCATGGCGCATGATTTCCATTTATGGAAAGTCATGAAGGCCTCAACGCCTTAACGCCCAAAACGCCTCTACACCTCAACGTCAAGGCGTTCGCTTGGAAGTGAACGAACATACTCTCGTGGATTGAGTTAGTTGACGAAGAGGAGGTCTCGGTGAAGGCACCAAGCGATCTCATCCCTTCCATACGTCAAGGACACCTTGGGCACTTGCTAGCACAAGGAACGCCAAAGGAAGTAGGCGGCATCTTCTTGTGTGCGTCAACTTTGGAGAAGGTTCATTTGCGCCTTTGCTTCCAAGGCTCCATCAAACCGATGGCTATGGTATGAGATCTTCTTTCGATCTTTACAACGTCTTAAGGTTGATCATATGAACATATATTCATGCGATCATGATAAAACCCTAATTCCGCTGCCAAAAGAATTTACATACGCCCCCTTTAGGGTTTGATCTGCTTGCGCTCCCCCTCGAAGGGGACCCTTCAGTGGGTACATGCCATCTTTATAAAAACAAACAAAATGCATAAAAAAAAGAAAAAAAAAATTATGTGTGGAAAAAGATCTTGGAAACCTAATTCCTATAAACAAAAGCATAATAGATTTAAACGGAAAACTGGGTGAAATCACGAGATTGAGAATTCTCTTTATTATACAAGTTGTAAAGTTTTATTTGATTGAGTTGTGGATCTAGAGGGTTGAGTTCTAAGAATGATATGTTTATTTGAAGTTTTGTAAAACAATTGATGAAATTTTTCATTGATGGATTGTATTTTAGAAATTTATTGAGCATGAAAAGGTTATTTAAAACAGTTTTGATTTTTGCTTGAGGACAAGCAAAGTTTGAGCCTTATGTATTTTGATGACACCAAAATATATAGTATATTTTGTATCATTTTAGATATTTTTTCATGCAAAATTGAGGATCTTTTACTTGTTTTTATGCTGAATTCATCAAATATTGCAAAGTCTACTTCTATTTTGGTTTTTCACGATTTTCAGGTAAAAAGGCACTATTTTGAGGACTTTTCGAGCAAAATCAAAGACATGAAAGAGTTACCATCATCAAGAGGAGATCACCTAGCAAATTTCATGCAAATCGGAGCAACTCACCAAAATACGGTAGTGCCGTATTCAATTTTATGGTACCGTATTTTCGTACGCTACCGTAAAATCAAGTGCACTGCCGTAATTTGGTGGATTTTCAGAACAGAAGATTTTGTGATTTTACGGCACTGACGTAAAGAATTACAAGGTTTTCTAGACACTTCAGACCAGAGAACGTGAGCGATTTTACGGTACTGCCGTGAAATATTACATTGTCGTATTTTGGAGCTCATTCAGAACAGAATAAATTGCTAAAATTATGGCACGACTGTAAAATATTTTATGGTACCATACTTTGGGTAATTTTTGATCAGAAAACTGCAAAGAAAATACGGCACTACCATATTTTAAATTACGGTACCGTATTTTATACGTGGACGCGAAAGTTTTTTGGGCTGAAACTTGCGTGGACCATAACGTTTGATCCAGAGCTGTAAATTGCGATCCGAAAATTGCTGCGAACTCGTTGTTAAGAGGTGAAGACGCACGAAGTGGAAGCCCCAATTTTATCAAGTACCAAGGGAGAAATCGACGGAGAGGCGTCTAGGGTTTGGCCACACGCCGAGAGGCGTAGAGGCCACCTCAGGCCTTGCTTTTCATGCAGAAGCTTTGTCTAGAGGAGAGAAAGAAACCACAGAAGTTTTAGATCAAAAGGAGTTCGGGTGGAGAAGAAATCTGCGAAACAGCGGTGAAAGCACTACTCATCACGGAAAATATGGCTGTAATTTATATTACAGCCGTGTTGTGAAGTTGTTTTATTCTTCTTCTTCAATTTCTTCCACTTTGAAACTATGGTTGATTGTATTTCTTTTTCCATGCTAGCTTAAACATATTTTGGGACATGGGGCGTAATCCCTTTGATTTCTAATGATTAGATACTTTTTATTTCGTCAAAATAATTTTGCCACGATAATTCTACTTATGTGAATGTCTTGTCTTTGATTCTCCAAAGATTGATGTTATTATTCAAGTGTAGAGTGATCGTAATAAGGACTGAAAGGTGACTTACTTGAGAACTTGGAACCCTCGAATTGCATGTTAGGAGCTTTCCGTAAGAATTTAGGTTTGTTCTTAATTATTTGATTTTAGTGATCTTATTGCCATGATTTAATAATATGAATCTAGGATAGAGTCGAGTTGTCAAACGTGGAGATCTTGCTTGAAAGTGAGGATCAGAACGTTGGAGAACTATAGGTAGAACTTGTGTTGAGTCTCGGATGCACGAAAGTGATCCTTGAGATTCCACTTGAGGTAATCAACTTAGAATTCGGATGCACGAAAGTGATCTTTGAATTCTCTGATTGATGATTTACTTATCTTTAGCATTGGGTTAAATCTTGCGCGAAAGCGAGGATTGATCCCTGCAGGATTGTCTGCACGAAAGTGAGATGATCCCTTTATGAAGTAAATTAAGTCTTTATCATGATAAAATTAGACTGACAACCTTTTATTTATATCTAATCATTGAAATCAAGGTGGATGAAACCCTAGTCCCATATTTATCTCCCTGATTTACTTTACACTCTTTCCGTTGATTATTGCATCATATTCAATTTGCTTAGCTAGTTAGAAAGCGGTTATTCGGTACTTAACAATAAGGTCTTTGTGGTCCGATATTTTTTTTATTAATTCGATAATTCCGTGCACTTCCGAAAACCTATAAAGTTTTTGGCGCCGTTGCCGGGGATCGAACCCGGGTCACCCACGTGACAGGCGGGAATACTCACCACTATACTACAACGACACCATAGAAGTTTCAGATCAAAAGGAGTTCGGGTGGAGGAGAAATCAACGAAACAGCGGTGACAACACTGTTCATCAGGGAAAATATGGCTGTAATTTATATTACAGCCATGTTGCGAAGTTGTTTTCTTCTTCTTCTTTAATTTCTTCCACTTTGAAACTATGGTTGATTGTATTTCTTTTTCCATGCCAACTTAAACATATTTTGGGACATGGGGTGTAATCCCTTTGATTTCTAATGGTTAGATTCTTTTTATTTCATCAAGATAATTTTTCCACGATAATTCTACTTATGTGAATGTCTTGCCTTTGATTCTCCATAGATGGATGTTATTATTCAAGTTTAGAGTACTTGCAATTAGAACCGAATGGTGACTTGCTTGAGAACTTGGAACCCTAGAATTGCATGTTAGGAGCTTTCAGTAAGAATTAAGGTTTTTTCTTAATTATTTGATTTTAGTGATCTTATTGCCATGATTTAATAAAATGAATCTAGGATAGAGTCGAGTTGTCAAACGTGGAGATCTTGCATGAAAGTGAGGATCGGAACGTTGGAGAACCATAGGTAGAACTTGTGTTGAGTCTCGGATGCACGAAAGTGATCCTTGAGATTCCACTTGAGGCAATCAACTTAGAATTCGGATGCACGAAAGTGATCTTTGAATTCTTTGATTGATGATTTACTTATCTTTAGCGTTGGGGTAAATATTGCGAGAAAGTGAGGATTGATCCCTGCAGGATTGTCTGCACGAAAGTGTGATGATCCCTTTATGAAGTAAATTAAGTCTTTATCATGATAAAATTAGACTGACGACCTTTTATTTATATCTAATCATTGAAATCAAGGTGGATGAAACCCTAGTCCCATATTTATCTCTCTAATTTACTTTACACTCTTTCCGTTAATTATTGCATCATATTCAATTTGCTTAGCTAGTAAGAAAGCAGTTATTTGGTACTTAACAATAAGGTCTCTGTGGTTCGATATCTTTCTTTATTACTTCGATAATTTCATGCACTTGAGAAAACTTATCAAGTTTTTGGCGCCGTTGCCGAGGATCGAACCCGGGTCACACACGTGACAGGCGGGAATACTCACCACTATACTACAACGACACCACATAAGTTTCAGATCAAAAGGAGTTCGGGTGGAGGAGAAATTAACGAAACAGCGGTGACAGCACTGTTCATCATGGAAAATATGGCTGTAATTTATATTACAGCTTTGTTGTGAAGTTATTTTCTTCTTCTTCATCTTCAATTTCTTCCACTTTGAAACTATGGTTGATTGTATTTCTTTTTTCATGCTAGCTTAAACATATTTTGGGACATGGGGTGTAATCCCTATGATTTCTAATGATTAGATACTTTTTATTTCATCAAGATAATTTTGCCATGATAATTCTACTTATGTGAATGTCTTGTCTTCGATTCTCCATAGGTTGATGTTATTATTCAAGTTTAGAGTTCTCGCACTAAGGACCGAATGGTGACTTGCTTGAGAACTTGGAACCCTAGAATTGCATGTTAGGAGCTTTTTGTAAGAATTTAGGTTTGTACTTAATTATTTGATTTTAGTGATCTTATTGCCATGATTTAATAATATGAATCTAGGATAGAGTCGAGTTGTCAAACGTGGAGATCTTGCACGAAAGTGAGGATCAAAACGTTGGAGAACCATAGGTAGAACTTGTGTTGAGCCTCGGATGCACGAAAGTGATCTTTGAATTCTCTGATTGACGATTTACTTATCTTTAGCGTTGGGGTAAATCTTGCACGAAAGAGAGGATTGATCCCTGCACGATTGTCTGCACGAAAGTGAGATGATCCCTTTATGAAGTAAATTAAGTCTTTACCATGATAAAATTAGACTGACGACCTTTTATTTATATCTAATCATTAAAATCAAGATGGATGAAACCCTAGTCCCATATTTACCTCTCTGATTTACTTTACACTCTTTCCGTTGATTATTGCATCATATTCGATTTGCTTAGCTAGTAAGAAAGCAGTTATTTGGTACTTAACAATAAGGTCTCTATGGTTCGATATCTTTCTTTATTACTTCGATAATTCCGTGCACTTGTGGAAACCTATCAATTTTTTAGCGCCGTTGCCGGGGCTCAAACCTGGGTCACCCACGTGACAGGCGGGAATACTCACCACTATACTACAACGACACCACAGAAGTTTCAGATCAAAAGGAGTTCGGGTGGAGGAGAAATCAACGAAACAGCAGTGACAGGACTGTTCATCACGGAAAATATGGCTGTAATTTATATTACAGCCATGTTGCGAAGTTGTTTTCTTCTTCTTCTTTAATTTCTTCCACTTTGAAACTATGGTTGATTTTATTTCTTTTTCCATGCTAGCTTAAACATATTTTGGGACATGGGGTGTAATCCCTTTGATTTCTAATGATTAGATACTTTTTATTTCGTCAAAATAATTTTGCCACGATAATTCTACTTATGTGAATGTCTTGTGATTGATTCTCCAAAGATTGATGTTATTATTCAAGTGTAGAGTTATCGCAATAAGGACTGAAAGGTGACTTGCTTGAGAACTTGGAACCCTAGAATTGCATGTTAGGAGCTTTCCGTAAGAATTTAGGTTTGTTCTTAATTATTTGATTTTAGTGATCCTATTGCCATGATTTAATAATATGAATCTAGGATAGAGTCGAGTTGTCAAACGTGGAGATCTTGCATGAAAGTGAGGATCGGAACATTGGGGAACCATAGGTAGAACTTGTGTTGAGTCTCGGATGCACGAAAGTGATCCTTGAGATTCCACTTGAGGTAATCAACTTAGAATTCGGATGCACGAAAGTGATCTTTGAATTCTCTGATTGATGATTTACTTATCTTTAGCGTTGGGGTAAATCTTGCGCAAAAGCGAGGATTGATCCCTGTAGGATTGTCTGGACGAAAGTGAGATGATCCCTTTATGAAGTAAATTAAATCTTTATCATGATAAAATTAGACTGACGACCTTTTATTTATATCTAATCATTGAAATCAAAGTGGATGAAACCCTAGTCCCATATTTATCTCTCTGATTTACTTTACACTCTTTCTGTTGATTATTGCATCATATTCAATTTGCTTAGCTAGTAAGAAAGCAGTTATTTGGTACTTAACAATAAGGTCTCTATGGTTCGATATCTTTCTTTATTACTTCGATAATTCCGTGCACTTGCGAAAACCTATCATGTTTTTGGCGCACGATCCCCGGGTCACCCACGTGACAGGCGGGAATACTCACCACTATACTACAACGACACCATAGAAGTTTCATATCAAAAGGAGTTCGGGTGGAGGAGAAATCAACGAAACAGCAGTGACAGCACTGTTCATTACGGAAAATATGGCTGTAATTTATATTACAGCCGTGTTGCGAAGTTGTTTTCTTCTTCTTCTTTAATTTCTTCCACTTTGAAACTATGGTTGATTGTATTTCTTTTTCCATGCCAGCTTAAACATATTTTGGGACATGGGGTGTAATCCCTTTGATTTCTAATGGTTAGATTCTTTTTATTTCATCAAGATAATTTTTCCACGATAATTCTACGTATGTGAATGTCTTGCCTTTGATTCTCCATAGATGGATGTTATTATTCAAGTTTAGAGTACTTGCAATAAGGACCGAATGGTGACTTGCTTGAGAACTTGGAACCCTAGAATTGCATGTTAGGAGCTTTCAGTAAGAATTAAGGTTTTTTCTTAATTATTTGATTTTAGTGATCTTATTGCCATGATTTAATAATATGAATCTAGGATAGAGTCGAGTTGTCAAACGTGGAGATCTTGCATGAAAGTGAGGATCGGAACGTTGGAGAACCATAGGTAGAACTTGTGTTGAGTCTCGGATGCACGAAAGTGATCTTTGAGATTCCACTTGAGGCAATCAACTTAGAATTCGGATGCACAAAAGTGATCTTTGAATTCTTTGATTGATGATTTACATATCTTTAGCGTTGGGGTAAATATTGCGAGAAAGTGAGGATTGATCCCTGCAGGATTGTCTGCACGAAAGTGTGATGATCCCTTTATGAAGTAAATCAAGTCTTTATCATGATAAAATTAGACTGATGACCTTTTATTTATATCTAATCATTGAAATCAAGGTGGATGAAACCCTAGTCCCATATTTATCTCTCTGATTTACTTTACACTCTTTCCGTTGATTATTGCATCATATTCAATTTGCTTAGCTAGTAAGAAAGCAGTTATTTGGTACTTAACAATAAGGTCTCTGTGGTTCGATATCTTTCTTTATTACTTCGATAATTTCATGCACTTGCGAAAACCTATCAAGTTTTTGGCGCCGTTGCCGGGGATCCAACCCGGGTCACACACGTGACAGGCGGGAATACTCACCACTATACTACAACGACACCACATAGGTTTCAGATCAAAAGGAGTTCGGGTGGAGGAGAAATCAACGAAATAGCGGTGACAACACTGTTCATCACGGAAAATATGGCTGTAATTTATATTACAGCTGTGTTGTGAAGTTGTTTTCTTCTTCTTCTTCTTCAATTTCTTCCACTTTGAAACTATGATTGATTGTATTTCTTTTTCCATGCTAGCTTAAACATATTTTGGGACATGGGGTGTAATCCCTTTGATTTCTAATGATTAGATACTTTTTATTTCATCAAGATAATTTTGCCACGATAATTCTACTTATGTCAATGTCTTGTCTTTGATTCTCCATAGGTTGATGTTATTATTCAAGTTTAGAGTTCTCGCAATAAGGACCGAATGGTGACTTGCTTGAGAACTTGGAACCCTAGAATTGCATATTAGGAGCTTTATGTAAGAATTTAGGTTTGTTCTTAATTATTTGATTTTAGTGATCTTATTGCCATGATTTAATAATATGAATCTAGGATAGAGTCAAGTTGTCAAACGTGGAGATCTTGCACGAAAGTGAGGATCAGAACATTGGAGAACCATAGGTAGAACTTGGGTTGAGTCTCGGATGCACGAAAGTGATCCTTGAGATTCCACTTGAAGCAATCAACTTAGAATTCGGATGCACGAAAGTGATCTTTGAATTCTCTGATTGACGATTTACTTATCTTTAGTGTTGGGGTAAATCTTGCGTGAAAGAGAGGATTGATCCCTGCACGATTGTCTGCACGAAAGTGAGATGATCCCTTTATGAAGTAAATTAAGTCTTTATCATGATAAAATTAGACTGACGACCCTTTATTTATATCTAATCATTAAAATCAAGGTGGATGAAACCCTAGTCCCATATTTACCTCTCTGATTTACTTTACACACTTTCCGTTGATTATTTCATCATATTCGATTTGCTTAGCTAGTAAGAAAGCAGTTATTTCGTACTTAACAATAAGGTCTCTGTGGTTCGATATCTTTCTTTATTACTTCGATAATTCCGTGCACTTGTGGAAATCTATAAAGTTTTTAGCGCCGTTGCCGGGTATCGAACTTGGGTCACCCACGTGACAGGTGGGAATATTCACCACTATACTACAATGATACCACAGAATTTTCAGATCAAAAGGAGCTCGGCTGGAGGAGAAATCAACGAAACAGCGATGCAGCACTGTTCATCACGAAAAATGTGGCTGTAATTTATATTACAGCCGTGTTGTGAAGTTGTTTTCTTCTTCTTCTTCAATTTCTTCCACTTTGAAACTATGGTTGATTGTATTTCTTTTTCCATGCTAGCTTAAACATATTTTGGGACATGGGGTGTAATCCCTTTGATTTCTAATGATTAGATACTTTTTATTACATCAAGATAATTTTGCCATGATAATTCTACTTATGTGAATGTCTTGTCTTTGATTCTCCATCGGTTGATGTTATTATTCAAGTTTAGAGTTCTCGCAATAAGGACCGAATGGCAACTTGCTTGAGAACTTGGAACCCTAGAATTGCATGTTAGGAGCTTTACATAAGAATTTAGGTTTGTTTTTAATTATTTGATTTTAGTGATCTTATTGCCTTGATTTAATAATATGAATCTAGGACAGAGTCGAGTTGTCAAACGTGGAGATCTTGCACGAAAGTGAGGATCAGAATGTTGGAGAACCATAGGTAGAACTTGTGTTCAGTCTCGGATGGACGAAATTGATCCTTGAGATTCCACTTGAGGCAATCAACTTAGAATTCGGATGCACGAAAGTGATCTTTGAATTCTCTGATTGATGATTTACTTATCTTTAGCGTTGGGGTAAATCTTGCGCGAAAGCGAGGATTGATCCGTACAGGATTGTCTGCACGAAAGTGAGATGATCCCTTTATGAAGTAAATTAAGTCTTTATCATGATAAAATTAGACTGACGACCTTTTATTTATATCTAATCATTGAAATCAAGGTGGATGAAACCCTAGTCCCATATTTATCTCTCTGATTTACTTTACACTCTTTCCGTTGATTATTGCATCATATTCGATTTGCTTAGCTTGTAAGAAAGAAGTTATTTGGTACTTAACTATTAGGTCTCTGTTGGTGTATATGCCCTATGACCTAGTTTTGGTCCACTTATGTACTACTTGACTTTGACATTTATATCATTCAGGCATTGTCGTTATTTATGTTTGTTTACATCTGCGCATATGTACTGACATGATAATGTCCCTGGAGACAGATTGGATCTGTGCTCGAACTTTAGTCCCCAGTCAATGTAACTTAGTGGATATGGGACAGCTATAGTACTTGTGAGACTGGTATGTGGGCTGGTTAGGCACGTGGTGCTAAGGCAGACACATGGGTATATCATTGGAGGATATACTGGATAGACCCGCTGTGAGGCTATGACTTGGTGTCATGAGTTATCCTCACAAGGGACAGGAGATGCATTGATCCCTTGACTTGAGGTCATTGATCATTCTATATGGTTAGGGACTTGCTTTGATACAACCTAACACCTCACCATAGTTGGAAGGTCATAACGGTTGTCATTGAGCATGTCACGACCCATATGAGAAGGTCAATGGACAGACAAAGGATTTGCCCGTTCCTTAGTGAAGTATGATATCCATGGAGCTCCTCTATGGTTCTATGACTGAGAGTGTATGGCCATACCCAGGTAAGAACCTGTTTTAGTCATAGCCATGTGATTGGATGAAAACAAGTGGTGACACACTTGTCCAATCGGATATCAGTTCGGCAAAAAGACTGTAATGCATCTGTACCTAGTTGCGATGATGGGGATGTCGATATCGATATCCATTCCAATGACCTGGGTAGCAGCGATGCACTGCTAGGTGCCACTCACTGCTTGTGATGACCTTT
This sequence comes from Costus lasius, assembly GCA_027563935.2. Classification (NCBI taxonomy): domain Eukaryota; kingdom Viridiplantae; phylum Streptophyta; class Magnoliopsida; order Zingiberales; family Costaceae; genus Costus; species Costus lasius. The sequence continues at coordinate 28,367,188 of CM050454.1, forward strand.
GGTCAGCACTGCCAGCGTTAGAGGAACCTACAGGGTCGCACACCTTGATACTTGAGTTCTCGTATTGATCGGGAAGCCTTATGATCGAGTTATTGGATAACTCGGATCTAATTGGGAGATTTCATCAGCGCCAATAGGCCTGATGAGATGGAAGAATGTTATTGGAGCCAAACTTCATTTTTGGCAGGTTGACCCGTATTTGACCATGGTTGGTCACATTTGGATTAGGGTTGCATTGGATTGGATCCAAATGCTTAATCAACCCATGTGATGAAGTTTGGGCTAGCTCATTATCCAATGAGGCCCAATAACAAGTTCTCATGAAGAGATGAGAGGCTAAAAGGGTATAATGGGGAGAAACATGAACCATTAAGCGCCTAGGGGCATAATGGGGTCATGTTGGTGCCTTTGCTTCATTATGGAAGTAAAGGGTGCCTCCCCTCTCTTCCCTTGATGGTATGAATGCCTCTAAGGCATGTCTTGGGCTGATATGGTACTTGGGCAATTATGGATAGGTTGAATGGAGTTTATGGTAAAGTCTTGGAGACTTTCCTTGTCTCAAACCTCCTCATCCTAGCCCTACACTTGTCATGATCTTGGCCCTTCCCTTAACCGCCTCTTGCCCTATATATGTGACCCTCTCGCCCCCTCTTATGATGATTGATCTTAGGAGGCGTGAACACAAGAAGAGGGGCGAGAGCTAGGAGCAAGGGCGCATCTTCCTTCTTCCATAGCCGCAAGCTTCTCCCTCCTTTCCTCTTGGCGCAAGGAGTTTTGGTGCTTGGCGGCTTGGCTTGGTTCCTTCTTCTCTTGGCGCATCCTTTCCTCTTAGTGGCGCAAGTGAAGTGGAGCATCTCCCTAAGGCTTGGATCTTCTTCCCGAGGCTAGCACTGGGCATGGAAGAAGATAACTCAAGAGATCCGTGTGTGTGAGACTGCAGAGGGCGCACACTTGGGTGCCTGCATCGGCATCACTCCAAATCGCTCTTAAGGTATTTCCTAACTCATCGTGTCGACTCTCTTGCTTGCGATCTTCACTGGGTTTTTGGGACCAGCCTGTTTCGGGGATATTGCTTCCGCTGTGCAATGTATGTATGTGTGTCTATGACTCTGAAAAATTGTAAAATGTCCCCGGGGTTTCCCAACAGTGGTATCAGAGCGACTTGCAAGACTCGAACGATGTTTTATGCTTTTCTTTCATGCTCACATGCCATATCTCTATTTTCGTAAATAGCATGATGCATGGCAAACGATTTTTCTAAGTACGAAAAATTAGGGTTTCTTGTTTCTATTATCCTCTCAATCTCTTTTGGATTTTTGGTCTATTTTTCTTGTTTGATTTAAAGATTAAAGGCGCATGTAACTTTGTCAAGTATGACGGGCATTGTGTCTTCGGACTGGCCAAGTATCTTGATCTGACAAAATTGCTTGCCGAAATGATCTCTGAAATCATCATGAAAAATAAATCGCAATTAACCAAAAGATTTGTGAGAAGAAGATGAGAAAAAGAGACTAGTTTTATGAAAAAGTAAAATTTCAGATTTTATGTTTTTCATGAGCATGTAGAATTCCATGAGCAAATACCTTGATTGTGCATGATGTTGAGATCATTAGTCAATCCCCCCTTTGCATGCCTGTGATGTATCGTCGTGAGGCCTGCGTACCGCTTTTCTTTTTGCTTTTAACTAAGAAGAAGATTAGGGTGGCGCATGTACTTGGAACTTGGCGCATGCATACCTTGGATGGTGGCGCAACAAGCATCAAAGAAAGAGGCGCAAGCCTGCTTAGTGGCGCAAGTTAGGCATGGCCGAACCCTTGGGTTTGAGAGCTAGCTAACTTGGATTCTTGCATTGTGGCGCATTCTCATTGGAGGAAGACCATGGCATTGGCCGAACCCTTTGGGTCTACCCTTAAGGTTTGAGAGCTAAACCATGTGAGAAGGACATTAGAGCCAACCTTGAAGACCAAGATAGAGGGCGGCTAGGATAGGTCTATTTTAGGGGCTTGAGTCCTATGTCAAGAATTGAACCTCCTTTTGGCATGGGTTGGTTCAATGTCTTGAAAGGGCTTTGATCACATCATCTTTTACTGCTTTCCTTATCTGCTAAAAGCATGCCTGTAATGTTTTATCATTATGTTATCACTATAGGATTGCATGCCTGTATTGTTAGACATAAGATAAAACTGATGAGACCTTAAAAACCCTCATAATAAAATATCAAGTCTAGTAGCCTTCTAACGCGTAGCCCTCACTAAGCTATCGATCAGTGGAGTTGTGAACTGGTTCCCACCCTCGTGGGACACACCCACTTATCTTTAGAAAGTGTGTGGTGACAATGGTTTCCCCAGTCCAGTTTTAACCTGGGCGTGCATTCGCAAGGAAACTCATTGGCCCTGGGCATAAAGGTTAGGAATGGACTTGACTGGAAGTTCACATGTACTGAGCACATGGTGAAAGTCTAGAGGCATCGTTGAGAGGTTAGGGTTTCATGTTGTATCCAGCCCTCGCTGGACATGAAATGGCCAGACTGTCTCAACAAGGGGAGTTGCTTGGAGCAACCGGCCGGCGCGCCCACCTTAGGAAACATGGGTTACTTTGTGCATCTCATCCCACCCTCGTGGGACGCGAAGCCTCATGTGAAATAAGGATCCCATCTCACTAGGAAGTCTTAAACTTCCCGATTGACTTTGTGGGTTCTCAATTCGAATTTAAAATAGTGGGAGCAAAAATCATTTAAAACAAGTCCATTTTAAATGATTCGAAGTAGTACTAATCTGTTTTTCTTGGGTGGTGTAGAACAATGGCTACGAACACTGGTGGATTATCACTGCGATCACTCCTTGATAAGGATAAGTTAGTTGGAACTAACTTTATGGACTGGCATCGGAACTTGAGGATAGTCCTCAAGCTCGAGAAGAAGTTGTATGTCCTTGAACAGGCTCTTCCTGCGGCTCCTCCGCCTAATGCCCGAACGGCAGACAGAGATGCTTATAGAAAGCATCAGGATGACTCTTTGGAGGTTGCATGTCTTATGCTAGCCAGCATGGCACCTGAACTGCAGGTGCAATATGAGGAGCAGAACTCTTTTCAGATAATCACTCATCTGAAACAGATGTTCGAGGCTCAGGCTAGAACTGAGAGATTTGACACCGCCAAAGCAGTCTTTCTGTGTAAGTTGTCTGAGGGTGCACCAGTGAGACCCCATGTTCTCAAACTCATTGGGAATGTGGATCATCTCAGGAGACTGGGACATGCCATAGACAACGAGCTGGTTGTGGATCTTATTCTGCATTCCCTGCCCCCTAGCTTCAGTCTGTTTATTATTAATTTCACCATGAACCGGATTGAATGCACACGGGAGGAATTGATGAATATGCTCCAAACAGCCGAGCGAGAGATGGGTAAGACCAAACCCAATTCTGTTCTTTTGGTCCCTGTGACCAAGAAGATAAAGAAGAAGGGTAAGGCACGTACTAAGAGCAGTGCCAGAGGTCCTACCAAGGCACTTTAGAAAAAGGCGAAGAAGTCAAAGGACCAGAGGTGTTTTCACTGTGGCGAGCAGGGTCACTGGAGAAGGGACTGCAAGCAGCTTCAGAATGAGGAGAAGAAAGGCTTGGCCTTAACTTCTAGCTCAAGTATCTATGTTACATAAGTCAATCTTTCTACTTCTATGTCATGGGTATTGGATACCGCATGTGGGGCTCATATTTGTACAAATATGGAGGTGCTCAAGAAAAGTAGATCGGTGCGGCCTGGAGAGATTGACCTACGCGTTGGAAATAGGGCACAGGTTGCTGTTGTTGCTGTAGGCATTTTGACTCTCTCCTTGCCTTCTGGACTTCAATTAGAACTAGATAATTGCTTTTGTGTACCTTCACTGACTAAGAACATTGTATCCATTCCTTGCTTAGCAAAGAAAGGATTTAAATTTGAAATAAATAAGAACTCTTGTTCTTTTTCATTTGCAAATATGTTCTATGGGAAGGGTACTTTGTTCAATGGTCTATATATCTTGGATATGGAAAGTTCTATTTGTAACATAAGTAATAAAAGGACCAAACTGAGTGGTTCAGTTGGTGCTTACCTATGGCACTGTCGATTAGCCCATATAAACAAGAATCGCATCCAACAACTCCATGCAAATGGATTGTTAGATTCAAGTTCCTTGGAGGAATTTGATACTTGTGAACCTTGTTTATTAGGGAAAATGACAAAGGCGCCCTTCACCAAGATTAGTGAGAGGACAGGAGGTTTATTAGATCTCATACATACTGATGTGTGTGGGCCTTTCAATAAACAAGCCAGAGGAGGGTACAACTACTTCATTACCTTCACTGATGACTTCAGTAGGTATGGCTATGTCTACTTAATGAGACATAAATCTGAGTCCTTTGAGAAATTCAAGGAGTTCAAGAATGAAGTAGAGAACCAGCTTGGAAGATCCATTAAAGCTCTTCGATCAGATCGAGGTGGAGAGTACTTGAGCGGTGAGTTCTTTGACTATCTGAGAGAGTGTGGGATCATATCCCAACTCACTCCTCCTGGAACACCTCAATGGAATGGTGTGTCTGAAAGGAGAAATTGAACTTTATTGGATATGGTTCGATCCTTGATGAGTCATGCAATTCTACCTCCATCATTCTGGGGGCATGCACTAGAGACAGCTTCTCTAATACTAAATAATGTTCCATCTAAGAGTGTCTCCAAAATACCATACGAAATGTGGAGTGGGAGACGCCCTAATCTCACTTTTATCAAGATCTGGGGATCTGAGGCTTATGTCAAACGTCAGGATTCTAGCAAGCAAGAACCTAGATCTGATAAATGTGTGTTTGTGGGGTATCCTAAGGAAACTAAAGGATACTACTTCTATGTCCCAACCGAGAACAAAGTGTTTGTTGCTCGGGGTGCTGTCTTTCTGGAGATGGAATTTCTCATGAAAGAAGTTAGTGGGAGGAAGTTTGACTTGGATGAGGTCCAAGTGCAAGCACAAGACAAAGAGATGGAATCTGAGTCACCTGCACCGGTTGCTAGCCAACCTGAGGCTCAGACACAGGTCCCGCGTAGGTCTGGGAGAATTCGTCGTGCACCTGTAAGGTATGGGTTGCTGCCGACCCAACACGATGGGATCTTCATCATTGAGGATGAACCCAGAACCTATGATGAGGCGGTCAGTGGACCGGACTCCGAGAGATGGGTTGACGCCATGCGATCCGAGATGGATTCCATGTCGGCTAACCAAGTCTGGGATTTGGTTGAGCTGCCTGATGGGGTAAAACCCATAGGATGTAAATGAGTCTTCAAAAGGAAGACAGACATGGATGGCAATATAGTTACCTATAAGGGTAGACTAGTGGCTAAAGGATTTAAACAAGTCCACCGGGTGGACTATGGTGAAACATTCTCGCCAGTTGCCATGATCAAATCCATTCGGATTCTGCTTGCTATAGCTGCATATCATGACTATGAGATATGGCAGATGGATGTTAAGACAGCGTTCCTTAACGGGAAGCTAACTGAGGATGTGTATATGTCACAACCTGATGGCTTCATCCATCCTGCAGAGGCTAATAAGGTCTGCAGGCTAAAGAGATCCATTTATGGATTAAAGCAAGCATCTCGAAGTTGGAATCTTCGATTTGATGAAGCCGTGAGAGATTATGGTTTTATCAAAAGTGAAGATGACACCTGTGTATACAGAAAATTCAGTGGGAGCTTGGTGATTTTTCTGGTCTTGTATGTTGATGACATACTGCTCATCGGAAACGACATCCCTAGTCTTCAAGCTGTGAAGACATGGTTGGGGAAGTGTTTCGAGATGAAAGACTTAGGGGAGGCCACCTATATTCTAGGCGTAAGGATCTACCGGGATAGATCCAAGAGGCTCCTGGCCCTTAGTCAGAGTACCTACATTGATAAGGTCCTGGAGAGGTTCAACTTGGAGCAATCTAAGAAAGGATACCTTCCAGTAAGACATGGCCTTACTCTCTCAAAGAGCCAGTGTCCTACAACACAGGCTGAGAGGGATGACATGAGTCGAGTTCCTTATGCTTCGGCAGTAGGATCAATCATGTATGCAATGTTGTGTACTAGACCAGATGTGGCATATGTTATAAGCATAACCAGCCGATACCAATCCAATCCAGGTCTGCAGCACTGGGTGGCTGTAAAGAACATCCTAAAGTATCTGAGAAGAACTAAGGATTTGTTCTTGGTCTATGGGGGACAGGAAGAGCTCAGTGTCCAGGGCTACACTGATGCATCATTCCAGTCTAACCCTGACGACTTTAGATCGCAGGCCAGCTATGTGTTCAAGATAAATGGAGGTGCTGTATGCTGGAAGAGCTTCAAGCAATCCACCATAGCAGATTCTACAACCGAGGCTGAGTATGTGGCCGCTTCTGAGGCAGCCAAGGAAGACGTTTGGATAAGGAAGTTCTTATATGATCTTCAGGTGGTCCCTAGTGCAATGAATCCCATTGAACTCTACTGTGACAACAATGGAGCAATTGCACAAGCAAAGGAACCACGGTCTCATCAAAGATCCAAACACATACTCAGAAGATTTCACCTAATTAGAGAGATCACTGACAGAGGTGATGTCAAGATTAGCAGAGTTGACACAGAGAACAATCTGGTAGACCCATTGACCAAGGCTTTGGCGCAGCAGAAGCATGATGGTCACGCTAGAGATATGGGGTTCAGATTCCTCAACTTCTACGTCTTAGTGCAAGTGGGAGATTGTTGGTGTATATGCCCTATGACCTAGTTTTGGTCCACTTCTGTACTACTTGACTTTGATATTTATATCATTCTAGCATTGTCGTTATCTATGTTTGTTTACATCTACGCATATATACTGACATGATAATGTCCCCGGAGATAGATTTGATCTGTGCTCGAACTTTAGTCCCCAGTCAATGTACCTTAGTAGATATGGGACAGCTATAGTACTTGTGAGACTGGTATGTGGGCTGGTTAGGCACGTGGTGCTAAGGCAGACACATGGGTATATCATTGGAGGATATACTGGATAGACCCACTGTGAGGCTATGACTTGGTGTCATGAGTTATCCTCACAAGGGACAGGAGATGCATTGATCCCTTGACTTGAGGTCATTGATCATTCTATATGGTTAGGTGTTGGGGTATGCCCTTAAGGCTAATGTTTGAGGCCTTGGGATTCTTTCAGTATCATGTATAAACTCTTATGTTTATAAAGGCAATGGTTGTTATTCAGTTTGTTACATTGTCTGCTGCAATAAGTGTACTTCTGAATGATGTCTCAATGCTGTTCAGCTAGGCTGACATGCTCTATGTCCTTAGTCAAGATATCTTGGTGAACATGAGACAGCCTTGATATGATTGAGACTAATATGTGTTCTAATCTTATAGGATGCTTCGAGCATGGAATAAGATGTAGACTCATGGGTATATTGGATGTACTGGACAGACCCTACTAGGATATTCAATTGCTTGTCACAATGTGAATAATCCTTGAATGCAACAAGTGGCACATATCCTCTGACTTGAGATCACTTGTGTTTCTAAATGATGATTGTCATTGTTTTGAGGTAGTTCAATATCATTTGAAACATAATGGTTATAGACTATCTTGGATAATGATCATGAGTCAGCTTAGGGCACTAGTGATAGATATAGGATTGCCGTCTCCTTGTTTAAGGAGTGTGATGTTCTACTGGGGGCCCCCCTGGATGAGATGATTGAGAAAGTGTATGGCCATACCCAGGTGACTATGTTCATCTGATCTAATCATGCTCATCATATTGGAGTTACAGGCTTGACTCGCTTGTCCAATAAGAACATCCAGTGGCAAAGGAAATTTGTATGCCTCGTGAAGTGGATTCACACTTGTGCTGTGGTTTGGGTGTAGTCTTGGAAGACTCTTTCCTTTATATCGGGAGACAGTGATGTGTTGCTAGATACCCCTCACTGATCGTGATAATGTAAGTTATCGTTACCGACATTTAAAGGAAACCCTTAGGGTCGCACAATTTGATGATATGGCTTACTCATGTCAGATCGTGTGGACTGAATTGTTTTGGTTCAGTTTAAAGGGATTTAAACTCTGATTGTAAGTGAGATCTGGCCTGATCATGTTTGATTGATTAGGGCTTGAGATCGGTAAGCTTCGATCGAGAGATTGCCTGCTAGATCGGTGAGATCAGGGGCATCAAGAGATGAACGGTCAGATCTGGAACCTTAGGGTTTAATTTGATCTGGACTCAAGGCTTGGCTTGATTGGTTTTGAACCAAACCAATATGAACCGGCTCATATGTGAGTGCATGGTTCAAAGGGGAGATGCATATGCGTTCGGTTCACTTGGGTGAACGCATCAACGCATGAAGTGAAGGCTTACTATTTTTGGAAGTGGCGGTTTCCAAAATAGCTTCTCAACGCCTCACGTTCACCACTCCTCACGTTTTGTCGCTCCTTCTTTTTGACGGATATTCACTCTCGTGTGATTGAGGGGTTGACAACAAGGAGCTCTCGGCCAAGGAAAAACATCTCCTCCCTTCCACTCGACAAGGAGACTTGAAGATCTTTGCTAGCACAAGGATCAACAAGGAGGCGCCATCTATCTTCTTGTGTGCGGTACCTTCGGAGGAAAGCTTCTTGCGATCTTCTTCCAAAGCTCCATCAAAGCGATGGCCATGGTATGAATCTCTTCTGATCTATACTAGTTCATGAAAGTTGATCATATGACAAGTTAAAAGATTATAGAAACCCTTGCTTCCGCTTGTTTTATGTTATGCGCCTATCTAGGGTTTCGCTCCCCCTTGAAGGGGACTCTACAATTGGTATCAGAGCATGTGTTTATTGCTTGTTCATATGATTGCTTGATCTTCATGTTTGATCCATGAATGCGCTTATGCATAGATCTAGAGTTAACATGCGAAAATACATGCTTGTATGTTTTTACTCATGTTGGCGCATGTTTTATGTTGTCGCTTGTAAATGTTGTTTTTACCAAAACATTATATCTTGCGCGCATCACCATTAGATCTAAGTGGCGCCTGCTATAAACCCTTAGACGGGTTAGTAGGGTTGAAGTCATCCTCTAGAAAAGATCCAAATAGTCTGATCAGACCATCTGACAGCCTAGATGGGTTGACCAGATAGCACCTGTGCGCAAGCACGAGGTGGCTATAGGTCGACTGCATCAAGGGCGTGTAGCGAGGTCTGGTTGAGACAACCATTGAACGCACATGAGTTAGGCCCGGGGTCACACCCGCTTGCCAGAACTCATGAAGGCTGTTCAGCCCTTGGCGCATGCATGGTTGACAATTAGGTCAACTCAAGTCAGTTAGGACTTGGTGCATGCAAGGGCAGTGGATCTAACTAGATATGATGAGTGGATCCCTATTAATGGACCGTTGTAAGGTAGTAGGGCTCATAAGACAAATAAAATTGATTCCAAAGGGATTTTGAAAAATTTTATTTTGTTAATGGATCACATGTTGATTGGATACCATGTGCTTGTTTATTTCATCTTATGTGGGTTGCCCTTTTTAATGTGTGCTGTGCTGGGGCCTGCGTGCCTGGATTAAAATTGTAAATTAATATTATTGTGATCTGCGCATCACATTTTAATTAATTTATTGTGTAATTGACCTGCGTGTCAATCTTGTCTAGATAGATTAAATTGTAATTTTAATCAGACAAGAGCACAGAGCACACATGGCATTGGCGCATGCAGCAGTGGCTTGACCAGGTGGGAGGTCTAGGGTTCGACCCTAGGACAGGCGCATTTACCTGGTGGGCGCACCTGAGCTGCAGTGGGCGCTTGGTGTTGGGTCCCCTTCAAGGGGGAGCGCAAGCGGATAAAACCCCTTTCAAGAGGGGGGCGAAACCCTATGGATGGCGCATCTTTGGTTTTAAGCGGAAGCAAGGGTTTCAAGGGATCGGCATGCATAATGTATGATCAACTAAAACGAAATGATTGCAATCATGAAGCAAGAATCATACCATGGCCATTAGATTGGACTCGGCTTGGAAGTAAGAAAACGATAGGGTTCTCCTCCAAAGTGTGCCACACACAAGATGAAGTTGGCCTACTCCTTGTCGTCCTTTGTGCTAGCAAAGGGCTTCAAAGGTCCTTGATCGAATGAAGGAGAGTTTGGTGTCTTCTTGGCTTTCCGAAAATCCTTCTTGCTCTCGGCGATGAGATACACCACCAAGCTCTCTTCGCATGCAAGAAGCCTTGAAGGATCTCGACGTTTTCCTTGGTCTCAAGGCGTTTTGGCGTTGAGGCTTCCCAATAAGGTAAGTCTTCACTCCATACGTTCACACTTAGTGAACTACACAAAACGCCCATCACATTGAACCATGCGTTCACCAAAAGGAACCGGTTCAATTGACTTTGGTTCAATGACCAAATCAAAACAAGACCAAACCAAATCAGCCCAAGAATTGGTCCAGACCAAAATAAACCCTAAGGTTCAAAATCTGACCGTTCATCTTGTGATGCCCTTGATCTCATCGATCTAGCATCCACACTCTCGATCGAAGCTTACCGATCTCAAGCTCTAATCAATCAAACATGATCAGACTGGATCTCACTTACAATCAGAGTTTAAACTCCTTTAAACTGAATCAAAACAATCCAGTCCACACGATCTGACTCAAGTAAGCCATATCACCAAATTGTGCGACCCTAAGGGTTTCCTTTAAATGTCGGTAATGACAACTTACGTTATCACGATCAGTGAGGGGTATCTAGCAACACATCACTGTCTCCCGATATAAAGGAAAGAGTCTTCCAAGACTACTCCCAAATCACAGCACAAGTGTGAATCTTCTTCACAAGGCATACATGTTTCCTTTGCCACTGGATGTTCTTATTGGACAAGCACGTCAAGCCTGTAACTCCAATACGATGAGCATGATTAGATCAGATGATCACTGTCATCTGGGTATGGCCATACACTTTCTCAATCATCTCATATAGGGGGGCCCTAGAACATCACACTCCTTAAACAAGGAGATGGCAATCCTGTATCTATCACTAGTGTCCTAACCTGACTCTTGATCATCATCCAAGATAGTCTATAATCATTATATTTCAGATGATATTGAACTACCTCAAAACAATGACATTCATCATTTAGAAACACAAGTGATCTCAAGTCAAAGGACATGTGCCACTTGTAGCATACAAGGATTATTCACATTGTGACAAGCAATTGAATATCCTAGTAGGGTCTGTCCAGTACATCCAATGTACCCATGAGTCTACATCTTATTCCATGCTCGAAGCATCCTACAAGATTAGAACTCATATTAGTCTCAATCATATCAGGGCTGTCTCAAGTTCACCAAGATATCTCGACTAAGGACATTACTGCATGTCAGCCTAGCTGAATAGCTTTGAGACATTAATCAGAAGTACACTTATTACAGCAGACAAGGTAACAATCTGAATAACAACCATGCCTTTATAAACTTAAGAGTTTATTACATGATACTGTTACAATCCCAAGGCCTCAAACATTAGCCTTAAGGGCATACTCCAACAATCTCCCACTTGCACTTAATCTAATGGTTGAGAAACCTCAAACCCATATTATTACAGTGCTTCTCATGCTTCTGCTGCGCCAGAGGCTTGGTAAGCGGGTCTGCCAGATTGTCATCTGTATGAACCTTGCAGATTTTGATCTCGCCTCGATCAATGATCTCCCGGATCAAGTGAAATCGTCTCTGTATGTGCTTGGACTTCTGGTGCGACCGTGGTTCCTTTGCTTGTGCGATGGCTCCAGTGTTATCACAGAAGATAACCAAAGGATCTGCACTCGAAGGAACAACACCAAGTTCTCTCATGAACTTACGAATCCACACTGCCTCCTTGGATGCTTCCGAGGCTGCAACATACTCGGCTTCTGTTGTGGAATCAGCAACAGTTGACTGTTTGAAACTTTTCCACACCACTGCTCCACCATTCAAGCTAAAAACATAGCCTGATTGCGATCGGAAATCATCCTGGTCCGACTGGAATGAAGCGTCAGTATATCCTTCAATACTGAGTTCTTCCTGACCACCATATATCAAGAACATATCTTTGGTCCTCCGCAGATATTTTAAAATGTTCTTGACCGCAATCCAGTGCGCTATACCTGGATTACTTTGGAACCGACTGGTCACGCTTAACCCGTAAGCGACGTCTGGGCGAGTACACAACATCGCATACATAATGGACCCAATAGCCGAAGCATAAGGCGTATTGTCCATTTCATCTTTCTCAGTCTGTGTTTGTGGACACTGACTCTTCGAAAGATTCAGACCATGTCTGACTGGAAGATATCCTCTTTTAGAATTCTCAAAATGGAATCTCTCCAGGACTTTATCGATGTAAGTACTCTGGCACAGCCCGAGAAGCCTCTTAGATCTATCCCTGTAGATCTTCACACCTAACACATAGGCTGCTTCTCCTAGATCTTTCATCTGGAAACATTTTCCTAACCATGCTTTAACAGCATGCAGTTCAGGAATATCATTTCCAATGATTAAGATATCATCGACGTAGAGGACTAGGAAAGTAATCACGCTCCCACTAAACCTCTAATATACACACGGGTCATCTTCGTTCTTGATGAAACCAAACTCAGAGATTGATTCATCAAAACGAATATTCCAGCTTCTAGATGCTTGTTTCAGTCCATAAATGGACTTCTTTAATTTGCATATTTTATGACGATCTGATGGATTAGTGAAACCCTCAGGTTGTGTCATATACACATCCTCGTCCAGATTTCCATTAAGGAAAGCTGTCTTCACATCCATCTGCCAGATCTCATAATCGTAGTATGCAGCTATCGCGAAAAGAATCCGAATAGACTTAAACATGGCTACAGGTGAGAAAGTTTCATCATAATCTATCCCGTAGATTTGTTTGAAACCTTTCGCAACTAGCCTGCCTTTATAGGTAACCACGTTACCATCCATGTCAATCTTCTTCTTGAAGATCCATTTACAGCCTATAGGGATTACTCCCGGAGGCGGATCAACCAAATCCCAGACTTGGTTATCTGACATGGAGTCCATCTCGGCTCGCATAGCATCAAGCCATCTACCTGACTCCGGTCCACTGACCGCATCCGCATAAGTAAGGGGTTCATCATTATCAATGATGTAGACTCCGTCACAGCGCTCAGGCTGACGACGGATCCTTCCCGATCTTCGCGGTTCCCGTGATATTTGAGCCTCAGGTTGTTCAATAACCTGATCTACCGGCTCAGGCTCATCCAACTGTGCTTGACTACTTTGCCCTTCCTCTGGATTCTCATCCAGCTTTATTTCTCTCCCACTGGCCTCTTGCAGAAGAAACTCCTTCTCAAGAAATATGGCCGTCCGAGCAACAAATACTTTGTTCTCTTTGGGATCGTAGAAATAATAACCCTTAGTTTCCTTAGGGTAACCGACAAATATACATTTCTCAGATCTGCTCTCCAGTTTCCCAGAGGCGAGCTTTTTGACATAAGCCTCGCAACCCTAGATGCTGATAAAAGTCAAGCTTGGCTGTTTCCCATACCATAACTCATATGGCGTCTTAGAAACTGCTTTGGATGGCACTCGGTTTAGTACCTTTGCAGCTGTTTCCAGTGCAAAACCCCAAAAGGAGTAAGGTAGAGTAGCCTGACTCATCATAGAACGAACCATATCAAGTAATGTTCTATTTCTCCTCTCGGACACACCATTCCATTGCGGTGTTCCTGGCGGAGTGAGCTGTGAGATAATCCCACACTCCTTCAGATAGTCAGTAAATGCATGACTTAGGTATTCACCACCTCGATCAGAACGAAGTGCCTTGATATTTCGGCCTAACTGATTTTGTACTTCATTTTTGAACTCTTTGAATTTGTCAAAAGATTCACTTTTATGTCTCATTAAATAGACATACCCATACCTACTGAAATCATCAGTAAAGGTAATGAAGTACTGATAGCCACCTCTGGCATGTTTACTAAATGGCCCACACACATCACTGTGTATAAGGTCAAGTAAACCTGAAGCCCTTTGACCTTTATTAGGAAAAGGTGACTTCGTCATTTTACCCATTAAACAAGCTTTGCATGTATCAATCTCCTCATAGGAGAATGATCCCAGCAGTCCATGATCATGCAACCGCTTAATGCGCTTCTCGTTAATATGGCCTAAACGACTATGCCATAGCAAGGTGCTGTCATCAGCATACTTGGCTTTCTTATTATCAATGTTTTGTATAGAACATTCCATGTCCAACATGAATAACCCATTGTTAATGGAACCAGTAGCATACACAATATTATCTAGAGAAAGTATACACTTTGAAATCTTGCATTCAAAGGAAAAACCCTTCCTGACAAGAGCAGGAATGGAGATAATATTCTTGGTAATACTGGGTACAAAATAACAATTGTTTAATTCTAATACAGTGCCAGATGGTAAAGAAATGAAATAGTCTCCTACAGCAACAGCAGCAACCCGTGCCCCGTTTCCAACGCGTAGGTCTACCTCATGCTGTCCCACCTGCCTTCTTCTCTTGAGTTCCTGTACATTTGAACAAATGTGAACTCCACATGCAGTGTCGAACACCCATGATATAGAAGAAGATGAAACCATGACTTCCGTCACGTAAATACCTGAGCCAGAAGCGATGCTTCCCCTCTTATCTCCTTGGAGCGCTTTACAGTCCTTTTTCCAGTGACCCAGCTGGCCACAGTGGAAACACCTGTTGTCCTTGGACCGCTTCACCTTCTGTTTCAGAGCCTTACTGTAGTTCTTGACAGGGGCCTTGCCCTTCTTCCCCTTCTTCTTGTTCCTTGAAGGAACCATCAAGACAGAGGTTGAAGGCTTTCCCTTCAGAGTTTCCTCAGTAGTCAAGAGCATATTCAACAGCTCTGCCGGTGTACAATCGATTTTGTTCATATTAAAGTTAATGATGAACGCATCAAAAGAAGGCGGAAGAGACTGCAGAATTATGTCTACAGCAAGCTCCTGGTTAATGGTATGCCCCAGTTTCTCCAGAGCCTCCTTGTGCCCAATCATCTTGAGCACGTGAGCTCCCACTGGGCTCCCTTCAGCCAGTTTGCTCTGAAAGAAGAGCTTCGTCAGATTATAGCGTTCTGTCCTCGCCTGTGCAGCATACAGCATCTTGAGGTTCGCTATGATCTCTATAGCCGACATATCCTCATGCTGACGCTGCAGCGGTGGCGTCATAGACGCTAGCATCAGGCAAGCGACATCAATGCTATCATTGACGTGCTTTTCATAGGCATCACGAACCGCCCTTGCGGCGTTCGCAGCGGGTTGAGGCGGCACAGCCGTCTCGAGGACATACAGTTTCCTCTCTGCCTTAAGAACGATCTTAAGGTGTCCGAACCAGTCAGAGAAGTTCGGCCCAGCAAACTTCTCCCTTTCCAGTAGGGATCGCACATTGAAGCTCATGGTGTTCGTTGCTGCAGGAATCTACAACAATGCAAGAACAGCAAGGTCAGTATCAATGTTAAGAATCAATCAGGACTTAAGAATGATTCCTTTTTCTCACTATTGTAGCTGACTGTAAAATCCATAAAATAGTCCGAAAGAGTAATACTCTTTTAGTGAGATGGGATCCAGATTTCATACTTGGTCTCCGCGTCCCGCTCAGGCGAGATAAGATGCACAGAGATGACAAGCACTAATTTCTGGTAGGCTGTCCCAGCCAATCGCCAACCCGTGCGATTCCCCTTCATCTGGGCAATCCAGCAGACTGTGCCAACTGAGTTGGTACAACACAGTTTCTGATCCCACAGATGGCTGCCTCCATGTGCTACCATATGCGCCACATATGTAGCCTACATGGTCAAGCTGACCCGACCTACTCCCTGGACCACCACGTGCTATGCTGAGCAACGAGAAGCGATAAATCCCTTCTCTGTAACACGCAGGTGTAATCCCGCACCGTCTGAAGATAGATGGACGTGCCCACTGAGTGGGTACAACACGGCTCCAACGATAGTCAGAACGGTGAGGTTTCGCGTCAGAAGGCTTACGAGCTTGATATTTTAGCATTGGATTTTACCGGTCTTTTATCTTCTTGACTATCATGCAAGTCCTATGGTGATAGCAGAAGATAAACTCATGCATTTCTAATTATAAAAGCAATAAATAGAAAGCATGCTGATCTTATGTGGTAAAAGCCCATGAACCCTAAGTAAGACCTTAATTTTACTTAAGTCTTCACTTGAGCTCCTTTTGCATCTCATCTGGTACTACCCAGGGCCCTAGCGCCAAGAGCACCTTAGGTGCGCCACCAGCTGAATGCCCCTCTTGGATGTGTGCCTTTGTGCTCTTGTCTAATCAAAATACATTTTGATCTACCTAGACAAGTTTGACTCGCAGGTCAAATATACAATAAATTAATTACAAATGTGATTCGCAGATCACAAAATAATATTAACTTATAATTAACCAGGCACGCAGGCCCCAGCACAGCACACATTAGGGCAACCCACATAAGATTAAATAAACAAGCATATAGTATCAAATCAACATGTGATCCATTCATGAAATTAAATTTTGAAAACCCCATGGTATCAATTTTAATTTCCTTATGTGCCCTACAACCTTACAATGGTCCATTGATAGGGATCCACTCATCCAACTAGTCAGATCCAGTGCCCTTGCATGCACCAAGTCCTAACTGACTCGAGTTGACCTAATGGTCAACCATGCATGCACCAAGGGCTGAACAACCCTCATAAGTTCTGGCAAGCGGGTGTGACCCCGGGCCTAACTCATGTGTGTTCACTAGTTGTCTCAACCAGACCTCGCTACACGCCTAAGATGCAATCGACCTATGGCCACCTCGTGCTTGCGCACAGGTGCCATCTGGTCGATCCATCTAGGCTGTCAGATGGTCTGATCAGACTATTGGATCTAACCTAGAGGTGACTTCAACCCCATCAACCCATCTAAGGGTTTATAGTAGGGCCTTAGATCTAGATAGGCGCGCAAATTCCTTTTGTTTTGTAAGAAAAACTACACAAGCGCCAACACATGCGCAACAAGAACAACTTGCATGGAAATTTAAGCAT
Source organism: Costus lasius (assembly GCA_027563935.2). Taxonomy (NCBI): domain Eukaryota; kingdom Viridiplantae; phylum Streptophyta; class Magnoliopsida; order Zingiberales; family Costaceae; genus Costus; species Costus lasius. Next base: position 28,384,264 of record CM050454.1, read on the forward strand.
GCGCCAAGGAGACATACATCAAGTTTCGGATATGCAAACTTAACATGTAACTCTCGCATGTTGGTTAGATCTAAGCATATCATTGCAAACAAGGATCACAAAAGCTTAAGCAATCATAACAACATGCATATTAACCCGCTCTGATACCAATTGTTGGGTCCCCTTCAAGGGGGAGCGCAAGCGGATAAAACCCCTTTCAAGAGGGGGGCGAAACCCTATGGATGGCGCATCTTTGGTTTTAAGCGGAAGCAAGGGTTTCAAGGGATCGGCATGCATAATGTATGATCAACTAAAATGAAATGATTGCAATCATGAAGCAAGAATCATACCATGGCCATTAGATTGGACTCGGCTTGGAAGCAAGAAAACGATAGGGTTCTCCTCCAAAGTGTGCCACACACAAGATGAAGTTGGCCTACTCCTTGTCGTCCTTTGTGCTAGCAAAGGGCTTCAAAGGTCCTTGATCGAATGAAGGAGAGTTTGGTGTCTTCTTGGCTTTCCGAAAATCCTTCTTGCTCTCGGCGATGAGATACACCACCAAGCTCTCTTCGCATGCAAGAAGCCTTGAAGGATCTCGACGTTTTCCTTGGTCTCAAGGCGTTTTGGCGTTGAGGCTTCCCAATAAGGTAAGTCTTCACTCCATACGTTCACACTTAGTGAACTACACAAAACGCCCATCACATTGAACCATGCGTTCACCAAAAGGAACCGGTTCAATTGACTTTGGTTCAATGACCAAATCAAAACAAGACCAAACCAAATCAGCCCAAGAATTGGTCCAGACCAAAATAAACCCTAAGGTTCAAAATCTGACCGTTCATCTTGTGATGCCCTTGATCTCATCGATCTAGCATCCACACTCTCGATCGAAGCTTACCGATCTCAAGCTCTAATCAATCAAACATGATCAGACTGGATCTCACTTACAATCAGAGTTTAAACTCCTTTAAACTGAATCAAAACAATCCAGTCCACACGATCTGACTCAAGTAAGCCATATCACCAAATTGTGCGACCCTAAGGGTTTCCTTTAAATGTCGGTAACGACAACTTACGTTATCACGATCAGTGAGGGGTATCTAGCAACACATCACTGTCTCCCGATATAAAGGAAAGAGTCTTCCAAGACTACTCCCAAATCACAGCACAAGTGTGAATCTTCTTCACAAGGCATACATGTTTCCTTTGCCACTGGATGTTCTTATTGGACAAGCATGTCAAGCCTGTAACTCCAATACGATGAGCATGATTAGATCAGATGATCACTGTCATCTGGGTATGGCCATACACTTTCTCAATCATCTCATATAGGGGGGCCCTAGAACATCACACTCCTTAAACAAGGAGACGGCAATCCTGTATCTATCACTAGTGTCCTAACCTGACTCTTGATCATCATCCAAGATAGTCTATAATCATTATATTTCAGATGATATTGAACTACCTCAAAACAATGACATTCATCATTTAGAAACACAAGTGATCTCAAGTCAAAGGACATGTGCCACTTGTAGCATACAAGGATTATTCACATTGTGACAAGCAATTGAATATCCTAGTAGGGTCTGTCCAGTACATCCAATGTACCCATGAGTCTACATCTTATTCCATGCTCGAAGCATCCTACAAGATTAGAACTCATATTAGTCTCAATCATATCAGGGCTGTCTCAAGTTCACCAAGATATCTCGACTAAGGACATTACTGCATGTCAGCCTAGCTGAACAGCTTTGAGACATTAATCAGAAGTACACTTATTACAGCAGACAAGGTAACAATCTGAATAACAACCATGCCTTTATAAACTTAAGAGTTTATTACATGATACTGTTACAATCCCAAGGCCTCAAACATTAGCCTTAAGGGCATACTCCAACACTTGGGCCCTGGGTTGGGCCATATGAGATGCAAAAGACCCATGAAGAAAGCTCAAGTGAAGACTTAAGTGAAAGTTAAGGTCTTACTTAGGGTTAATGGGCTTTTACCACATAAGATCAGCATGCTTTCTACTTATCATGTTTATAATTAGAAGTGCATGATTTGTTTATCTTCTGCTATCACCATAGGGTTTGCATGATAGTTAAGAAGATAAAAGACCGTTAAAATCCAACGCTAAAATATCAAGCTCGTAAGCCTTCTGACGCGAAACCTCACTGTTCTGACTATCGTTGGAGCCGTGTTGTACCCACTCAGTGGGCACGTCCATCTATCTTCAGACGGTGTGTGATTTCACCTGCGTGTTACAGAGAAGGGATTTATCGCTTCTCGTTGCTCAGCATAGCACGTGGTGGTCCAGGGAGTAGGTCGGGTCAGCTTGACCATGTAGGCTACATATGTGGCGCATATGGTAGCTATATGGAGGCAGCCATCTGTGGGATCAGAGACTGTGTTGTACCAACTCATTGTTGGGGTATGCCCTTAGCCTAATGTTTGAGGCCTTGGGATTGTATCAGTATCATGTAATAAACTTTTATGTTTATAAAGGCATGGTTATTATTCAGGTTGTTACATTGTCTGCTGCAATATATGTTCTTCTGAATAATGTCTCAAAGCTGTTCAGCTGGGCTGACATGCTGTTGTGTCCTTAGTCGATATATCTTGGTGAACATGAGACAGCCTTGATATGGTTAAGACTAATATGTGTTCTAATCTTATAGGATGCTTCGAGCATGGAATAAGATGTAGACTCATGGGTACATTGGATGTACTGGACAGACCCTACTAGGATATTCAATTGCTTCACAATGTGAATATTCCTTGAGTATGACAAGTGGCACATTTCCTCTGACTTGAGATCACTTGTGTTTTCTAAATGATGATTGTCATTGTTTTGAGTTAGTTCAATATCATTTGAAACATAATGATTATAGACTATCTTGGATGGTGAGCTTGAGTCATGTTAGGGCACTAGTGATAGACATAGGATTGCCGTCTCCTTGTTTAAGGAGTGTGATGTTCTAAAGGGGCCCCCTGGATGAGATGATTGAGAAAGTGTATGGCCATACCCAGGTGACTATGTTCATCTGATCTAATCATGCTCATCATATTGGAGCTACAAGCTTGACACGCTTGTCCAATAAGAACATCCAGTGGCAAAGGAAATATGTATGCTTTGTGAGTTGATTCACACTTGTGCTGTGGTTTGGGTGTAGTCTTGGAAGACTCTTTCCTTTATATCGGGAGACAGTGATGTGTTGCTAGATACCCCTCACTGATCGTGATAATGTAAATTATCGTTACCGACATTTAAAGGAAACCCTCAGGGTCGCACAATTTGATGATATGGCTTACTTAAGTCAGATCGTGAGGACTGAATTGTTTGGGTTCAGTTTAAAGGGATTTAATCTCTGATTGTAAGTGAGATCAAGTCTGATCATGTCTGATTGACTAGGGCTACAGATCGGTAAGCTTCGATTGAGAGAATGGATGCCAGATCGGTGAGATCAGAAGCATCTAGAGATCAACGGTCGGATCCAGAGCTTTAGGGTTCAATGTGATCTGGACTGATGGCTTGGGTCGAATGGTCTTTGAACCAGACCAAGTTGAACCGGCTCATGTAATGAGCGCATGGTTCAAGGCTTGGCGACATGTTCACTTGGCGTGAACGTTGGGGCGAGTGGTGGTTACTATTTTTAGTAACCATGATCTCCACTTGGATGAGGATCATGTTCGAAGAGACCATATTCCTCTATTCTCGCCATCTGATTTTTTCTCTCTAGACGTTTTTGCGTGAGGCGACAACGTGAAGAAGAGAGGAAGTTTCGACCAAGCAAGGAGTTGCTCTCTCCCTTCCTTTTCGATCAAGGACACCTTGGAACTTTGCTAGCACAAAGAGCACCAAGGGTAGGCGCATTGATCATCTTGTGTGTGAAACTTAGGAGAAGGCTCGCTTGCGTCTTTCCTTCCAAAGCTTCATCAAACCGATGGCAATGGTATGAGTTTTTCTTCATCCATTCAAATATTCGAAAGCTAGTTATATGACATATATAGATCTTTTGAAACCCTAATATCCCATGCGAAATTTTGTTGCGCCACCATATGGGTTTCTACCCCTTTAGAAGGGGTTCCCTTTCAATTGGTATCAGAGCTAGGGTTATATGTTCATATGATTGCTTTGATTGTGATCCAAATATGCTTAGATCTTATATGTGCGAAACTTGTTTATGCTTTTCTTTTTGCGCATCTATGTTGGCGCATATTGTGGCTTATGTTTTCTCAAAAGGAAATATCACATGCGCGATTAACATTAGATCTAAGGCCATGCTATAAACCCTTAGATGGGTTATTAGGGTTGAAATCTCAGTCTAGTCAAGATCCAACCAGTCTGATCAGACTGTCTGACAGCCTTGATGGGTCGACCAGATAGCACCTTGGCGCAAGCTTGAGGTGGCTATAGGTCGACTGCAGACAGGCGTGTAGCGATGTCTGATTGAGACGACCCATGAACGCACCTGAGTTAGGCCCGGGGTCACACCCGCTTGCCAGACCTCAGTGTGGTCGTTCAGCCCTTGGCGCATGCATGGTTGGCCTTTTGGTCAACTCAAGTCAGTTAGGACTTGGTGCATGCAAGGGCAGTGGATCTGACTAGGTCTGATGAGTGGATCCCTAGTAATGGACCATTGTAAGGTTGTAGGGCAAATAAGGAAATTTAAAATTGATCCCATGGGGTTTTCAAAAATTTTAATTTTATGATGGATCACATGATTGTTGATTGATGCATATGTATGTTTATTTATTCTTATGTGGGCTGCCCGTGTTTTAATGTGTGCTGTGCTGGGGCCTGCGTGCCTGGGAATTAATTGTAAATTAATTTTTAATTTTGTGATCTGCGTATCACAGTTCAATTAATTTATAATGTGAAATTGACCTGCGTGTCAATCTTGTCTAGATAGTTAAATTTGTAATTTAATTAGACAAGAGCACAAAGCACACTTGGCAGAGGCGCTTGCAGCAGAGGCTTAACCAGGTGGGAGGTCCAGGGTTCGACTCTGGGACCAGGCGCAAATTCCTGGTAGGCGCACCTGAGTTGCAGATGGCGCTTGGGCCCTGGTTTGGGCCAGATGAGCAGCTAAAGACCCATGAAGAGCTCTTGTGAAGACTTAAGTTAGGTTAAGGTCTTACTTAGGCTCAATGGGCTTTTACCACATAAGATTCATGCTTTCTTTTATTTTATTGTTTAAATATTAGAATTGCATGATTAAGTTTATCTTCTGCTATCACCATAGGAATTGCATGATAGTGAAGAAGATAAAAGACCGTTAAAATCCAACGCTAAAATATCAAGCTCGTAAGCCTTCTGACGCGAAACCTCACTGTTCTGATTATCGTTGGAGCCGTGTTGTACCCACTCAGTGGGCACGTCCATCTATCTTCAGACGGTGCGGGATTACACCTGTGTGTTACAGAGTAGGGATTTATCCCTTCTCGTTGCTCAGCATAGCACATGGTGGTCCAGGGAGTAGGTCGGGTCAGCTTGACCGTGTAGGCTACATATGTGGCGCATATGGTAGCACATGGAGGCAGCCATCTGTGGGGTCAGAGACTGTGTTGTACCAACTCAGTTGGCACAGTCTGCTGGACTGCCCAGATGAAGGGGAATCGCACGGGTTGGCGATTGGCAGGGACTGCCTACCAGAGATTAGTGCTTGTACTCTCTGTGCATCTTATCTCGCCTGAGCGGGACGCGGAGACCAAGTATGAAATCTGGATCCCATCTCACTAAAAGAGTTCTACTCTTTCGGGCTGTTTTGTTGGATTTTTCAAGCCAGATAAAATAGTGAGAAAAAGAATCTTTCTTAAGTCCTGATTGATTCTTATACATTGATACTGACCTTGCTGTTCTTACATTGTTGTAGATACCTGCAGCAACGAACACCATGAACTTCAATGTGCGATCCCTACTGGAAAGGGAGAAGTTTGCTGGGCCGAACTTCTCTGACTGGTTTGGACACCTTAAGATCGTACTTAAGGCAGAGAGGAAACTGTATGTCCTCGAGACGGCGATACCGCCTCAGCCCGCTCCGAACGCCGCAAGGGCGGTTCGGGAAGCCTATGAAAAGCACGTCAATGATAGCATTGATGTCGCTTGCCTGATGCTAGCGTCTATGACGCCACCGCTGCAGCGTCAGCATGAGGATATGTCTGCTATAGACATGATAGCGAACCTCAAGATGCTGTATGCTGCACAAGCGAGGACAGAACGCTATAACTTGACGAAGCTTTTCTTTCAGAGCAAACTGGCTGAAGGGAGCCCAGTGGGAGCTCACGTGCTCAAGATGATTGGGCACAAGGAGGCTCTAGAGAAACTGGGGCATACCATCAACCAGGAGCTTGCTGTGGATATTATTCTGCAGTCTCTCCCGCCTTCATTCGACGCGTTCATTATTAATTTTAATATGAACAAAATCGATTGTACTCCGGCAGAGCTGCTCAATATGCTCTTGACCACTGAGGAGACTCTGAAGGGTAAGCCTTCGACCTCTGTCTTAATGGTTCCTTCTAGGAACAAGAAGAAGGGGAAGAAGGGCAAGACCCCTGTCAAGAGCTACAGCAAGGCTTTGAAGCAAAAGGTCAAGCGGTCCAAGGAATACAGATGTTTCCACTGTGGCCAGCTGGGTCACTGGAAAAAGGACTGTAAAGCGCTCCAAGGAGATAAGAGGGGAAGCATCGCTTCTGGCTCAGGTATATTCGTGACTGAGGTCATGTTTTCATCTTCTTCTATATCATGGGTGTTGGACACTGCATGTGGAGTTCACATTTGTTCAAATGTACAGGAACTCAAGAGAAGAAGGCAGGTGGGACAGCATGAGGTGGACCTACGCGTTGGAAACGGGGCACGGGTTGCTGCTGTTGCTGTAGGAGACTATTTCATTTCTTTACCATCTGGACTTGTATTGGAACTAAACAGTTGTTATTTTGTTCCCAGTATTACTAAAAATATTATCTCCATTCCTGCTCTTGTCAGGAAGGGATTTTCCTTTGAATGCAATATTTCAAAGTGTGTTTTATCTTATGATAATATTGTTTATGCAACTGGTTCAATTAACAATGGGTTATTCGTGTTGGACATGGAAAGTTCGATACAAAATATTGATATTAAGAAAGCCAAGTATGCTGATGACAGCACCTTGCTATGGCATAGTCGTTTAGGCCATATAAACGAGAAACGCATTAAGCGGTTGCATGATTATGGACTGCTGGGGTCATTCTCCTACAAGGAGATTGATACATGCAAAGCTTGTTTGATGGGCAAAATGACGAAGTCACCTTTTCCTCACAAAGGTCAAAGGGCTTCAGGTTTACTTGACCTTATACACAGTGATGTGTGTGGGCCATTTAGTAAACATGCCAGAGGTGGCTATCAGTACTTCATTACCTTTACTGATGATTTCAGTAGGTATGGCTATGTCTTCTTAATGAGACATAAGAGTGAATCTTTTGACAAGTTCAAAGAGTTCAAGAATGAAGTACAGAATCAGCTAGGCCGAAATATCAAGGCACTTCGCTCAGATCGAGGTGGAGAATACTTGAGTCATGCGTTTACTGACTATCTGAAGGAGTGTGGGATTATCTCACAGCTCACTCCGCCAGGAACACCGCAATGGAATGGTGTGTCCGAGAGGAGAAATAGAACGTTACTTGATATGGTTCGTTCTATGATGAGTCAGGCTTCTTTACCCAACTCCTTTTGGGGTTTTGCACTGGAAACAGCTGCAAAGGTACTAAACCGAGTGCCATCCAAGGCCGTTTCAAAGACGCCATATGAGTTATGGTATGGGAAACAGCCGAGCTTAACATTTATCAGGATCTGGGGTTGCGAGGCTTATGTCAAAAAGCTCGCCTCTGGGAAACTAGAGAGCAGATCTGACAAATGTATCTTTGTCGGTTACCCTAAGGAAACTAAGGGTTATTATTTCTTCGATCCCAAGGAGAACAAGGTTTTTGTTGCTCGGACGGCCATATTTCTTGAGAAGGAGTTTCTTCTGCAAGAGGCCAGTGGGAGAGAAATAAAGCTGGATGAGAATCCAGAGGAAGGACAAAGTGCTCAAGCACAGTTGGATGAGCCTGAGCCAGTAGATCAGGTTATTGAACATCCTGAGGCTCAGATATCACGGGAACTGCGAAGATCGGGAAGGATTCGTCGACAGCCTGAGCGCTATGACGGAGTCTACATCATTGATAATGATGAACCCCTCACTTATGCAGATGCGGTCAATGGACCGGAGTCAGCGAGATGGCTTGAAGCTATGCGCGCCGAGATGGACTCCATGTCAGATAACCAAGTTTGGGATTTGGTTAATCCGCCTCCGGGAGTAATCCCTATAGGCTGTAAATGGATCTTCAAGAAGAAGATTGACATGGATGGTAACGTGGTTACCTATAAAGGCAGGCTAGTTGCGAAAGGTTTCAAACAAATCTACGGGATAGATTATGATGAAACTTTCTCACCTGTAGCTATGTTTAAGTCTATTCGGATTCTTTTCGCGATAGCTGCATATTATGATTATGAGATCTGGCAGATGGATGTGAAAACAGCTTTCCTTAATGGAAATCTGGATGAGGATGTGTACATGAGACAACCTGAGGGTTTCACTAATCCATCAGATCGTCATAAGATATGCAAGTTAAAGAAGTCCATTTATGGACTTAAGCAAGCATCGAGAAGCTGGAATATTCGTTTTGATGAATCAGTCACTGAATTTGGTTTCATCAAGAATGAGGATGACCCGTGTGTATATAAGAGGTTTAGTGGGAGCGTGATTACTTTCCTAGTCCTCTACGTCGATGATATCTTGATCATTGGAAATGACATTCCTGAAATGCATGCTGTGAAGGCATGGCTGAGGAAATGTTTCCAGATGAAAGATTTAGGAGAAGCAGCCTATGTATTAGGTGTGAAGATCTACAGGGATAGATCTAAGAGGCTTCTCGGGCTGTGCCAGAGTACTTACATCGATAAAGTCCTGGAGGGATTTCATTTAGAGAATTCTAAACGAGGATATCTTCCAGTCAGACATGATCTGAATCTTTCGAAGAGTCAGTGTCCACAAACACAGACTGAGAAAGATGAAATGGACAATACGCCTTATGCTTCGGCTATTGGATCCATTATGTATGCGATGTTGTGTACTCGCCCAGACGTCGCTTACGGGTTAAGCGTGACCAGTCGTTTCCAAAGCAATCCAGGTATGGCGCACTGGATTGCAGTCAAGAACATCTTAAAATATCTGCGGAGGACCAAAGATATGTTCTTGATATATGGTGGTCAGGAAGAACTCAGTATAGAAGGATATACTGACGCTTCGTTCCAGTCGGACCAGGATGATTTCCGATCGCAATCAGGCTATGTTTTTAGCTTGAATGGAGGAGCAGTGGTGTGGAAGAGTTTCAAACAGTCAACTGTTGCTGATTCCACAACAGAAGCCGAGTATGTTGCAGCCTCGGAAGCATCCAAGGAGGCAGTGTGGATTCGTAAGTTCGTGAGAGAACTTGGTGTTGTTCCTTCGAGTGCAGATCCTTTGGTTATCTTCTGTGATAACACTGGAGCAATCGCACAAGCAAAGGAACCACGGTCGCACCAGAAGTCCAAGCACATACAAAGACGGTTTCATTTGATCAGGGAGATCATTGATCGTGGCGAGATCAAAGTTTGCAAGGTACATACAGATGACAATCTGGCAGACCCGCTTACCAAGCCTCTGGCGCAGCAGAAGCATGAGAAGCACTGTAATAATATGGGTTTGAGATTTCTCAACCATTAGATTAAGTGCAAGTGGGAGATTGTTGGGGTATGCCCTTAGCCTAATGTTTGAGGCCTTGGGATTGTATCAGTATCATGTAATAAACTTTTATGTTTATAAAGGCATGGTTATTATTCAGGTTGTTACATTGTCTGCTGCAATATATGTTCTTCTGAATAATGTCTCAAAGCTGTTCAGCTGGGCTGACATGCTGTTGTGTCCTTAGTCGATATATCTTGGTGAACATGAGACAGCCTTGATATGGTTAAGACTAATATGTGTTCTAATCTTATAGGATGCTTCGAGCATGGAATAAGATGTAGACTCATGGGTACATTGGATGTACTGGACAGACCCTACTAGGATATTCAATTGCTTGTCACAATGTGAATATTCCTTGAGTATGACAAGTGGCACATTTCCTCTGACTTGAGATCACTTGTGTTTTCTAAATGATGATTGTCATTGTTTTGAGTTAGTTCAATATCATTTGAAACATAATGATTATAGACTATCTTGGATGGTGAGCTTGAGTCATGTTAGGGCACTAGTGATAGACATAGGATTGCCGTCTCCTTGTTTAAGGAGTGTGATGTTCTAAAGGGGCCCCTGGATGAGATGATTGAGAAAGTGTATGGCCATACCCAGGTGACTATGTTCATCTGATCTAATCATGCTCATCATATTGGAGCTACAAGCTTGACACGCTTGTCCAATAAGAACATACAGTGGCAAAGGAAATATGTATGCTTTGTGAGTTGATTCACACTTGTGCTGTGGTTTGGGTGTAGTCTTGGAAGACTCTTTCCTTTATATCGGGAGACAGTGATGTGTTGCTAGATACCCCTCACTGATCGTGATAATGTAAATTATCGTTACCGACATTTAAAGGAAACCCTCAGGGTCGCACAATTTGATGATATGGCTTACTTAAGTCAGATCGTGAGGACTGAATTGTTTGGGTTCAGTTTAAAAGGATTTAATCTCTGATTGTAAGTGAGATCAAGTCTGATCATGTCTGATTGACTAGGGCTACAGATCGGTAAGCTTCGATTGAGAGAATGGATGCCAGATCGGTGAGATCAGAAGCATCTAGAGATCAACGGTCGGATCCAGAGCTTTAGGGTTCAATGTGATCTGGACTGATGGCTTGGGTCGAATGGTCTTTGAACCAGACCAAGTTGAACCGGCTCATGTAATGAGCGCATGGTTCAAGGCTTGGCGACATGTTCACTTGGCGTGAACGTTGGGGCGAGTGGTGGTTACTATTTTTAGTAACCATGATCTCCACTTGGATGAGGATCATGTTCGAAGAGACCATATTCCTCTATTCTCGCCATCTGATTTTTTCTCTCTAGACGTTTTTGCGTGAGGCGACAACGTGAAGAAGAGAGGAAGTTTCGACCAAGCAAGGAGTTGCTCTCTCCCTTCCTTTTCGATCAAGGACACCTTGGAACTTTGCTAGCACAAAGAGCACCAAGGGTAAGCGCATTGATCATCTTGTGTGTGAAACTTAGGAGAAGGCTCGCTTGCGTCTTTCCTTCCAAAGCTTCATCAAACCGATGGCAATGGTATGAGTTTTTCTTCATCCATTCAAATATTCGAAAGCTAGTTATATGACATATATAGATCTTTTGAAACCCTAATATCCCATGCGAAATTTTGTTGCGCCACCATATGGGTTTCTACCCCTTTAGAAGGGGTTCCCTTTCAGTACCAACTCAGTTGGCACAGTCGGCTGGATTGCCCAGATGAAGGAGAATCGCACGGGTTGGCGATTGGCAGGGATTGCCTACCAGAAATTAGTGCTTGTACTCTCTGTGCATCTTATCTCGCCTGAGCGGGACGCGGAGACCAAGTATGAAATCTGGATCCCATCTCACTAAAAGAGTTTTACTCTTTCGGGCTGTTTTGCTGGATTTTTCAGTTAGATAAAATAGTGAGAAAAGAATCATTCTTAAGTCCTGAATTGATTCTTAACATTGATACTGACCTTGCTGTTCTTGCATTGTTGTAGATTCCTGCAGCAACGAACACCATGAGCTTCAATGTGCGATCCCTACTGGAAAGGGAGAAGTTTGCTGGGCCAAACTTCTCAGACTGGTACGGACACCTTAAGATTGTTCTTAAGGCAGAGAGGAAACTGTATGTCCTCGAGACGGCTGTACCGCCTCAACCCGCACCGAACGCCGCAAGGGCGGTTCGGGATGCCTATGAAAAGCTTGTCAATGATAGCATTGATGTCGCTTGCCTGATGCTAGCGTCTATGACGCCACAGCTGCAGCGTCAGCATGAGGATATGTCTGCTATGGAAATGATAGCAAACCTCAAGATGCTATATGCTGCACAGGTGTGACATCCCGTTATCTTAACCCCAAACAAGCAACACAAATCACAGAAGAAACAGGATGTGTCATACAAGATCGATTCACATGCTAGGTAAAACCGAGTTCAAGAAACACGATCTGAAAATTTCCAAAAATCCATACATACAATCTCCAAGAAACACAATTCATAAAGGTACCTGCCACCACGCAATACTTGCACTAGACATATGCAAGTTACATGTATATCAAAACCGATTGCAAAAATACACATCAAACTGAAATTCAAAACAAAATCACAACGTCGATTCCATAAAGTTTCACAGTGATACCAAACACCGAAACCAGGCCAAAGCCCGCGGTGACACAAAAATCATAATATCAAAACCGCCACAACCGGCAACATAAGTTCACACATAGTTTGGCCACAACTGGCAACCCAAGTTCATATAATTCAGCCACATCCGGCCTCAGTTAATTAAGCACAAAAGTTATACATCCAACCAGCATGGAGAATCACAATATCCGTATAACATGCTAACTCATGCAGTGCGCCCCTGTTCTACACCTCAAAACATTGAGGGGTGAGCTACACAGCCCAGTGAGTGGATAGTCTCAAACGACCATCCATAGCATATATTCAAAAATACAGGCAGATTATTTTAAAAATCTTTAACAGATTATCATATCAACATATAACAAAATTAAAGAACAAAACACATATGAACAATCAAGTATACCCTGCCAAGACATCACACAACTGTCCCCATAGAGTAACTAAGGTTCTAGAGCTACACTCTAAACCACTGTACACATTAACCACTTAGTTAACCTAGTTGTCCAGCATATTCAGTAGTGACCATCATGGTCTAACCCGGCTTTGGCCTAAGCACTGGGAGAAGCCTGCATGCAACATATAGATGGACAGTTTATAGAATCAAGAGGTGGCCCCCGCCAGGTCACGACGTGGCACTTTGCTCTACTACACCCCATAACACAAAAAGATGTGTAGATTCAAGAGGTGGCCCCCGCCAGGTCATGACGTGGCACTTTGCTCTACGACACCCCATAACACAAAAGAGTGATGACATCAAGAGGTGGCCCCCTGTCCGACCAAGACATGGCACTTTGCGTCAAAACTCATTCTCCCAAAGGGTTCCTACTGGACAACAGACACATCTTATATCTTATATCACAAAGGTGGACTCCTAAGTGTCAACTAGACTCTAGGATAGTCATCACAATAATCATATCGGGCAGGCTGAACATCAACCCCCTTCACATATCACAATACAGGGCTGAAATATCCAACCCTTAACATATCACATATCAACTATCCCATTGAGCACACAGTTACACTTAGCCTTAGTCCTAACCATTCCATGATCACAACATATAATATTTGAAATCACATAACCACATAATATTCAAAATCACATAACCGCATAATATTCAAAATCACATAATCACATAACATTCAAAAAATCACCTAATGTAGGGTAGTCCTTAGGTTTCATGCTGATCAATTCAGTGCAGCCTTGCTAAGTTATCACCCAAATTTCTCAAACAAAGATTCATGGTCATAAATAAACAAACATGACTCTTATAATATTATTAGCATTTATTAGGGCATCCATAAAAATCAACATAAGATTAAAATCCATGCTCTTACAATCTGGTTCACAAAACATCACATCTAGCCCACAGTTTCAAACATAATATCTATTTAAAACAAGATTCTCATGCTACCAAAAATCAATGATTTAATATTACCAAAATTCCCTATAAAATACCTAGTTAACAAGAATTTCATACTCCCAATTCAATGGTTTAATGCTACCAAAATTCCCTATAAAAATACCTTAAATTTCAAGCTACAAGTTTCGGTTTTCATGAGATATACACCTATACAAATTTTCGGTTTTCATGAAGATACATCATAATTTGGTTTTTAGCATGATAAAATTTCCAACTTAAATAAAACCTTAGTTAACAAGGAGTCTTGAGTTTTCATGATAATTATACCATTGTAACTTTCGGTTTATAACAAAGAGAAGTCTTGAGTTTTCGGTTTTTAACATGGTAAAATTTCTAATCAATCTAATACATCAATTAACACAACCAAATTGCTAGAAATCAATTAAGACACCCCACTCACCTCTTAAACCGAAAATCCTCCACACAAAAAAATCGTCTAAAGCCTTGATGTCGCCCAAAGGATCTCCAAGAACTCGCCAAGGAAGCTTCTTCACCTCAAGGGAATTCCAAGAACACCAAGATCGCCTTCTTCCTCCTAGCCGTCGCCCAAGGTTTCTTCCAAGCCAACAATTTCGCCAAAAACTCTACCCTAGCCGAAAATTCCCACTTAACATTTCGGTTTTTAATTTTTAACCCATTAACCAATTAATTCAAATAGGGTTTAATCCATTTAACTAACTAATTCGAATTTTAAATCTAATATCCATCTAACCCAATAACCCATAGTTTAAGTGAAAGTCCAATAAGAATTTAAATTAACATCCATTTAATGAATTCACTTAAACGCAAATCCAATAAGGATTTAATTAATATCCAATAAGCTAGTTAATTAACCAACAAGGTCTAATTAATTAACCAATAAACTCTAATTAATTAACTGAAAATTAACATCCAATAAGTTAGTTAATTAATTAACATTAACATCCAAAAATCTCTAATTTAATTAACTATAAGTTAACAACCAAAATCTCTAGTTAATTAACTATAATTTATCAACCAAAAATCTCTAGTTAATTAACTATTAATAACCAATACATAGAAAAATATCACAGTCAATAATTTTATTTAAATCATGAACACAATATCACAGCCAACGAGTTTATTTAAATCAAAAGTAATGCTTACCAGGACTTAAGATCCTTGGATCTTACATCCCTCCCTCCTTATAAAGCTTTAGTCCTCTAAAGCTCAGCATCCATATCATCAAAAAGATAAGCATAAAACTTCCTCATATCAGCTTCAGTCTCCCAAGTTGCCTCCTCAACCGACTGATTTCCCCAGATAACCTTTACCAAAGATATAGTCTTGTTTCTCAGAACTTTATCCTTTCTATCCACAATCCGGAGAGGTCTTTCCTCAAAAGTCAAATCACTCTGAATCTGAAGAGGTTCCAATTCCAATACATGAGATGGATCAGGATGATATTTCCTCAAAACAGAAACATGGAACACATTATGCACATGATCCATAGCAGGAGGTAAAGCTAACCGGTAAGCCACTGGACCAATTCTCTCAATAATGTCAAAAGGGCCTACAAACCTAGGGCTCAATTTGCCCTTTTTGCCAAACCTCATAACACCCTTAGTAGGTGATACCTTTAAGAAAACATGATCCCCTACCATAAACTCCAGGGAACGACGACGGTCATCAGCATAACTCTTCTGTCTGTCCCGAGCAATCTTCAATTTATCCTGAATCTCTCTGACCTTATCAGTAGTCTCCTGTACTGCATCAGATCTCAAAATCATTCTGTCACCAGTTTCCTCCCAACACAAGGGAGTCCTACACCTTCTCCCATACAAAGCTTCATAAGGAGCCATCTGAATACTGGAGTGGAAACTATTATTATAAGTGAACTCTATCAAAGATAGATCCCGGTTCCACTCAGAACTCCAATCAACCACATAAGCTCTCAACAAGTCTTCTAGAGTCTGTATAGTACGCTCCGTCTGGCCATCAGACTGAGGATGGTATGCTGTACTAAAACTCAACTTAGTACCCAAACCCTCCTGTAAGCTCTTCCAAAATCTGGACAAAAACCGAGAGTCCCTATCAGACACAATATCAACAGACACTCCATGCAGTCTGACTATCTCATCAATGTATAATCTAGCCAGCCTCTCTAAAGGATAAGTCATCTTGATCGGGAGAAAATGGGCTGATTTAGTGAGTCTATCAACGATCACCCAAATAGCATCATGACCCAATCTGGTTCTAGGCAAACCACACACAAAATCCATACTGATGCATTCCCACTTCCACTCAGGAATAGGAAGGGGCTGCAACAAACCACCAGGCTTCTGGTGTTCAGCCTTTACAGTCTGACAAGTTAAACACTTAGAGACAAAATCGATTACCTCTTTCTTCATACCCGGCCACCAAAAATTTTTCTTGAGGTCCTGATACATCTTAGTCACGCCAGGATGTAGAGAATATTTGGAGTTATGGCTGTCCTCCAATATTTCTTTCCTCAAGCTCGGTTCCTCAGGGACACATACCCTTCCACGAAACCGAAGAATACCATCATCAGACAAACTAAAATCCTGAACTGCTCCATCAACCAAACTATCCCTGATCTGAACTAATCTCGGATCCACAGACTGCTGATCTCTGATCTTCTGCAACAAAGCAGACTGTACTCTGAGAAAGGCCACATAACCCGACTGAACTCTAGGAGAAACACTGATCCTGAGATCGCTGAACTCCTGCAGTAACCGCCACTCACTGACTCGTAGTGCCGCTACTGAAGTAACTGGATGTCTGCTCAGTGCATCAGCCACCACATTGGCCTTTCCAGCATGATACTGAATGGAGAAGTCATAGTCTTTGATCAACTCCATCCATCTTCTCTGTCTCATGTTCAACTCCTTCTGAGTGAAGATATACTTGAGACTCTGGTGATCAGTGAACAGATCGAACTCCTGACCCAGTAAATAGTGGCGCCATATCTTCAAAGCGAAGACTACGGCCGCCAACTCTAAATCATGAGTAGGGTAGTTCAATTCATACTCCTTCAGTTGTCTCGAAGCATAGGCTACTACAGAACCCTTCTGCATCAAGACACAACCCAACCCCTTGCCTGAAGCATCTGTATAGACAGTAAACCTTTCCCCATCACTAGGGATAATGAGGATCGGTGTACTAGTCAACCTCCTCTTCAGCTCCTGAAAGCTCTCTTCACACTTGTCATCCCAAATAAACTTAGCCTCCTTTCTGGTTAATTTAGTTAAAGGACCCGCCAGCTTGGAGAATCCCTCAACAAATCTCCGGTAGTAACCTGCTAAACCCAAGAAACTTCTGATCTCAGTAGCGCTAGTCGGTCTTCCCCAATTAAGAATGGCTTGCACTTTAACTGGATCCACCGACACCCCTTGACCAGAAATCACATGCCCAAGGAAACTGATCTTCTCTAGCCAGAACTCACACTTACTAGCCTTGGCATATAATCGGTTCTTCCTCAGAACCTCCAGCACTCTGCACAAGTCACTGACATGATCTGAAGTAGTCCGTGAGTATACCAAAATATCGTCTATAAAGACTACCACACAAGAGTCAAGCAATTCATGGAATACCCTGTTCATCAAATCCATGAAGACAGCAGGTGCATTCGTCAGTCCAAAAGGCATAACTAAAAATTCAAAATGCCCATACCTGGTCCTGAAAGCAGTCTTAAATATATCCTCATCCTTGACCCTAAGCTGATAATACCCTGATCTCAGATCAATCTTAGAGAACACTGTAGCTCCCTGTAATTGATCAAACAGATCATCAATTCTGGGAAGAGGATACTTATTCTTGATAGTCACTTGGTTCAGTTGCCTGTAGTCTATACACATCCTCAGGGTTCCATCTTTCTTCTTTACAAACAGCACTGGCGCTCCCCAGGGAGAAGCACTAGGCCGAATGTACCCTTTCTCTAGCAGTTCCTCCAGTTGTTTCTTAAGCTCGGCCAGCTCTGAGGTAGCCATGCGATAAGGAGCTCTGGAGATAGGTGCCGTACCTGGCGCCAACTCAATGCCAAACTCCACTTCTCTAATTGGTGGCAAGCCTGAAAATTCCTCAGAGAACACATCAGGAAACTCTTTCACTACCGCCATCTGAGTCAAATCAGAAGTAGAATCATCCTGCACCTTAACATGCGCAAGATAGCCCTTGCACCCACTAGCAAGTAACTTCCTGGCCTGCAGAAAAGATATTACATGTGGTCCTTGGTCTGACACTAGACCTCTCACAAAAATCCGATTCCCATCTAGCAGATTTAAAGTGATTACTTTCTCAAAGCAATCCACAGTGGCATGATGTGAAGACAACCAATCCATTCCTAAGATGACATCATAATCTTGCATGTCTAAGAGGATTAGATCTACCAGAAACTCATAACCCTCTACATGCACTACACAATCAGCACAAACAGTATCTGTAGATAATGACTTTCCTAAGGGAGTACTGACAGACACAACATAATCTAGCATCTTAGGTACAACAGGTAAACATGCAGCAAATCTAACAGATACAAAAGACAGATTTGCACCAGGGTCAAATAAGATACGAGCTAACTGATCAAATACAAATAAGGTACCTTCCACGACGGATCGGGAAGCTCGTGTATCCTTCTCAGCCACAGCATAAACTCGGGTCTGGACTGTAGGCTTATCTACGCCTCTCTGCTGCATCTCAGGCTCTTTGCAGTCCTTGACCATGTGCCCAGGTTTCTTACATCTGAAGCATACACCATTCTTCTTATAACAATCCTTCACCAGATGTCCCTTGATCCCACAATAATTACAAGTCCTATCCTCTGTGATACTGTTCTTTACATCTCTGACATCCCTGAACTGCTGCGGTGCCTTGTAAGAGTAAGGCTTATACCTGCTCTTCTTGTAATCCTTATGCTTGGGGTACTTCTTACCCTTGCCGCCAATGCCATACTGAGGAGCCGCCGCCTCGGCTGCAGGAACCACGGTCACGGCAACATGAGAACTCCTCTCAGATATGTATCTCTCAATGGTGCGTGCTCGCCCAACAGTCTCAACATAAGTCTCCAAATGCTGAGCACCAACCTGCTCCCGAATGTCCCATCTGAGACCCCTAAGAAACTTAGTAGCCCTTCTCTTTT
Organism: Costus lasius; assembly: GCA_027563935.2. NCBI lineage: Eukaryota > Viridiplantae > Streptophyta > Magnoliopsida > Zingiberales > Costaceae > Costus > Costus lasius. The sequence continues at coordinate 28,403,202 of CM050454.1, forward strand.
CAGTGTTTATCAGGTGAGGAGCATACTTTCCCAACTTAGTGAACTGCAATTCATACTGGTCTACTGTCATATCACCCTGCTCCAGGTGAATAAATGCCACCTCTCGGTCCTCCACCAAGCTATCAGGGAAGTACTTCTCATTAAATTGAGACAAGAAATAGGGCCAATCTACTGTCTCATGTTTTTCCTCAGCAAGTCTCACCACGCCCTTCCACCACTCATCTGCGTCACCACGCATCATATAGGTGGTCAGACATAACTTGTCTTCGTCCGAGCACCGCATGACTTGGAAAATCTTTTCCAAGCACAACTGCCAGTTCTCGGCAGTACTGGATTCTGAGCCCCCATAAAAAGAGCTGTGATGGGGTCACCAAGCATGCAACATTCAAACAACGCGCTTCGAAAATATTTTGCTAGTTAAGTATAGCTTAATAAACCCCTTGTGCTAACGTAGTTTGAAAATAGCTTGTTTTAGCAAGTAATAGTGAAAACCGAAACTACTCAACAAGAGAATCCTAACATGCGCTTCTAGGTAAGATGAAACTTTGACAAGACTTACACATGCGGTTCTACAACATCAATAGATCTAGACATGCGATTCTATCATAAGAAGTAGAGCTACTCTAAGGGAGGAACTCACCTTGCACCCTTTGAGAATAGAAAGGGTGACCTTCCCGTTCTTCACCGGTCCAATGGTGGAAAGTCACGAAGTAGGGCCCTATGAGCTTACATCCAAGACATCACAGCATCCCACACATGCGTGGGTGAGTTTAAAAGAATATTAAGAGGCCAATAACACAAGCACACCCAAGGGGGAGGATAGCCTCCAAATTCCCTTGCTAACACATTTTGGGACTAACTAGTAAGAGGGGAAAGGGAGGGGATGATGGTTGTATGCCCTTCTTGGCCTTGCGCCACCTGAGAAAATCAGTTGTGAGTGTAGATGGTTGCTCAGGAACTTCAAGAAAACATCAACCAAGGTAGTAGAGAGACTTAGCTAACTTAAGGTGGTGACTTGATCTCGGCATGGGAGTAATGGCACCATCTTGAGTCTCGGCTGTGTCCAGCTCCTCCTCTTGGGCTGGGGACTTGTCAAGGCTGAGGGGAGGAAGTGGCGTGAGCTCCCATCTTCAGGACAAGCGCAATGGTGGAAGAAGATTGAAGAGCAAGAGGGGGGGAGGTGGAAGGGAACTCTCGGCAATGGATGGAAGTGGGGAAGGGGCAGGTGACACACACCTTTTGAAGACTAACTTCAGAAATTTTGAAAGTTCATTCAACACTAACTTGAGGTTTACAAGAGGTTACAACATATAGGAGGCTTCCAACGGTTGTCTCCCTTCTCTAAGCGCAAAGACAAGTCACAAAAGTCAGCAGGATGTAGACAACTCAATGGGCAGATTCCTTTCCTCAAATGGGCAGATTGCTTTGAGGTTTAGCTTGAAGTTTTCTTCAGGATGGCAGGTTCAAACGCTGAGGTAATGATGGACTGAAGAGGCTGCAAAAGGCTGGTATTGTGCAGGCTGCAGCTTGGTATGGGCGGCTGGCACTTGAAGGGACTGAAGTTGCTGCAAGGGCTGACATAGTTCAGCTGCTCCTTGACCTTGGTGGCTGGCGCATGGTGGACTGAGATGGGACATTGTGCAGCTGCCTCTTGACTTTGGTGGCTGGCGCATGATGGGCTGAAGTAGGACTTTGTGCAGGCTGCTTCTTGTCTTGGTTGGAGATGAAGGCAAACTCCACATGGCTGCCAACTAGGATGGCGGAAGTTGAGGTACTTGTGGTGTTGCTCCATTAGGTTGGGGTGGCCTGATTTCCTCATGAGTTGGGCTGATGGCCCATGGCATCTCTTGGAGTTGTCTTGACCTAATTTTGACTTGCATCCCAAAATGGAGTTGACCTATACTATTACATCAATTTCATGCACTAACCTACTATACATAAGTGGCGGATCCTAGGCATGTAACTACATGGTGTAATTGGTGGGTGGATCTAACCTACCATATAATGCAAGTTATGCTAGGAGATCTAACTTAATGGATGCATGCAATGCAAGGAATGAAAATCTAACTTAAAGATGCATGCAATGCAAGAGATGGAAATAACTTAAAGGATGCATGCAATGCAAGGAATGAAAATCTAACTTAAAGATGCATGCAATGCAAGAGATGGAAATTTAGGTGCCCTAGCTAGGGTAACCTTAAACTCCATTTGTATTTCGGTGGGTCATGTCGCCTCCCCACATCAAGCTGGGACCCAGTTTCTGGAATTCACTCACAAGTGAGGCATAGCGCCTGTGAGCGCCCTCCTGAGAGTCATCCCCCACCACTCGAGTAGTAGTCTGGGGTCTCTCTTGAGTCAGCTGCTGCAAAAGCTGCTGTTGTGCCTCTTGATGCTGAGTCTGTTGTTGCTGCAGCATCTGAGCTTGCCTCTCTATCATGGCACCTTGTTGCTGTACCATGCCAGTCAGAGCCTCAATAGTTCTCGAGAGATTCGAAGGCTGCTCATCCTCGCCACTAGCATTTCCTCTGGTTCGCACCATCTTAAATTCCTACACACACATGCCATAGTCAGGAAAACAAACATAAACCTATCAGGTGTCTAGCAATACACAAACATGTTTTCCCCCGAACTAAGTTTTAGCTAGCCAACTCCTCTGATACCATTCTGTGACATCCCGTTATCTTAACCCCAAACAAGCAACACAAATCACAGAAGAAACAGGATGTGTCATACAAGATCGATTCACATGCTAGGTAAAACCGAGTTCAAGAAACACGATCTGAAAATTTCCAAAAATCCATACATACAATCTCCAAGAAACACAATTCATAAAGGTACCTGCCACCACGCAATACTTGCACTAGACATATGCAAGTTACATGTATATCAAAACCGATTGCAAAAATACACATCAAACTGAAATTCAAAACAAAATCACAACGTCGATTCCATAAAGTTTCACAGTGATACCAAACACCGAAACCAGGCCAAAGCCCGCGGTGACACAAAAATCATAATATCAAAACCGCCACAACCGGCAACATAAGTTCACACATAGTTTGGCCACAACTGGCAACCCAAGTTCATATAATTCGGCCACATCCGGCCTCAGTTAATTAAGCACAAAAGTTATACATCCAACCTGTTGGGGTATGCCCTTAAGGCTAATGTTTGAGGCCTTGGGATTGTATAAGTATCATGTAATAAACTCTTGTGTTTATAAAGGCATGGTTATTATTCAGGTTGTTACCTTGTCTGCTGTAATAAGTGTACTTCTGAATAATGTCTCAAAGCTGTTCAGCTAGGCTGACATGCATATGTCCTTAGTCGAGATATCTTGGTGAACATGAGACAGCCTTGATATGATTGAGACTAATATGTGTGCTAATCTTATAGGATGCTTCGAGCATGGAATAAGATGTAGACTCATGGGTACATTGGATGTACTGGACAGACCCTACTAGGATATTCAATTGCTTGTCACAATGTGAATAATCCTTGTAAGCACCAAGTGGCACATGTCCTTTGACTTGAGATCACTTGTGTTTCTAAATGATGAATGTCATTATTTTGAGGTAGTTCAATATCATTTGAAACATAGTGATTATAGACTATCTTGGATAATGAGCATGAGTCAGGTTAGGACACTAGTGATAGATAAAGGATTGCCGTCTCCTTGTTCAAGGAGTGTGATGTTCTAAAGGGCCCCCCTGTATGAGATGATTGAGATAGTGTATGGCCATACCCAGATGACTATGTTCATCTGATCTAATCATGCTCATCGTATTGGAGTTACAGGCTTGACATGCTTGTCCAATAAGAACATCCAGTGGCAAAGGAAACATGTATGCCTTGTGAAGTGGATTCACACTTGTGCTGTGGTTTGGGTGTAGTCTTGGAAGACTCTTTCCTTTATATCGGGAGACAGTGATGTGTTGCTAGATACCCCTCACTGATCGTGATAACGTGAGTTGTCGTTACCGACATTTAAAGGAAACCCTTAGGGTCGCACAATTTGGTGATATGACTTACTTGAGTCAGATCGGGTGGACTGGATTGTTTTGATTCAGTTTAAAGGAGATTAAACTCTGATTGTAAGTGAGATCCAGTCTGATCATGTTTGATTGATTAGGGCTTGAGATCGGTAAGCTTCGATCGGGAGTGTGGATGCTGGATCGAAGAGATCAAGAGCATCAAAAGATGAACGGTCAGATTTTGAACCTTAGGGTTTAATTTGGTCTGAACCGATTCTTGGGCTGATTTGGTTTGGTCATTGGACCAATTAAATTGAACCGGCTCATATGTGAGCGCTTGGTTCATTTGAGAGGAGAGCTAAGCGTTTGGTTCACTTCATGTGAACGCATAACGCATGCTTTGAAGACTTGCCAATTTTGGCATGTCGGTTTGGCAAATGTGATGAATGTTGACACATTTCGATCACAAGGTTTTGCTAACGCTCATCTCCCTCTTTGCTCTTGACGAGACACACATCCTTGGGTGGTGTATGTTGACGAGGAGAAGCATCGGCCAAGAGAGACTTCATCATCTCCTTCCATTCGACAAGGAAGCTTGGGTGCCTTGCTAGCACAAGTGACGCCAAGCAAGTAAGAGATCTTCACCTTGTGTGTGAACTTTTGGAGGAGACCAAAGTTGCTCTCTTCTTCCAAGCCGACATCCAACTTCATGGCATTGGTATGATCCCTTTAAAGATCCTTTCGCTTATACATAAGTTAACCATATGATCTACATGCGGTCTTAAGGGTGACACCCCTTAAACTAGCACATGCGCCGCCCCCTTTAGGATTTCACCCTTTGCGCCTCCCTCTTGAAAGGGGTTTTATCCGCTTGCGCTCCCCCTTGAAGGGGACCCAACAATTGGTATCAGAGCATAGGGTTCTTGTAGATTCATATGATTGCTTCATGTTGCTTGTTTGTGATCCTAATATGCCAACGCATGTGATAGATCTATCTTGAAGTTTCATCATGTTTGCGCTTGTTGCCATGTATCTAGTTGCGCATGTTAATGTAGATGAAAGCTTCTTACATTGTTGTTGCGCATGTTGTAGTTGTTTTTACCTAAAACTTGTTACATCTTGCGCGCTCCATTTAGATCTAATGGCGCCTACTATAAACCCTTAGATGGGTTGATGGGGTTGAAGTCACCTCTTGGTTAGATCCAACAGTCTGATCAGACCATCTGACAGCCTAGATGGATCGACCAGATGGCACCTGTGCGCAAGCATGAGGTGGCCATAGGTCGATTGCATCTTAGGCGTGTAGCGAGGTCTGGTTGAGACAACCAGCGAACACACATGAGTTAGGCCCGGGGTCACACCCGCTTGCCAGAACTCATGAGGGTTGTTCAGCCCTTGGCGCATGCATGGTTGACCATTAGGTCAACTCGGGTCAGTTAGGACTCGGTGCATGCAAGGGCAGAGGATCTGACCAGATGGATGAGTGGATCCCTATCAATGGACCATTGTAAGGTTGTAGGGCTCATAAGAAAATTAAAATTGATGCCAATGGGGTTTTCAAAATTTTATTTTCTTGTAAAAGGATCACATGTTGATTGATGCCATGATGCTTGTCTATTTATTCTTATGTGGGCTGCCCATGTTAAATGTGTGCTGTGCTGGGGCCTGCGAGCCTGGAATTAAACTTGTAAATTAATTTGTGATCTGCGAATCACATTTTTAATTAATTTATTGTATAATTGACCTGCGAGTCAAACTTGTCTAGATAGATCAAATTGTATTTGATTAGACAAGAGCACAAAGGCACACATCCCAGAGGGGCATTCACCTGGTGGCGCACCTGAGGTGCTCTTGGCGCTAGGGCCCTGGGTTGGACCAGATGAGATGCAAAAGTCCCAAGAAGAACAAGTGAAGACTTAAGTATCTTAAGGTCTTACTTAGGCTTTGGGCTTTTACCACATAAGATCCATGCTTTCTTTTTATTGGTTATAATTAGAACTGCATGAGTTTATCTTCTGCTATCACCATAGGAATTGTATGATAGTGAAGAAGATAAAAGACCGTTAAAATCCAACGCTAAAATATCAAGCTCGTAAGCCTTCTGACGCGAAACCTCACTGTTCTGATTATCGTTGGAGCCGTGTTGTACCCACTCAGTGGGCACGTCCATCTATCTTCAGACGGTGCTGGATTACACCTGCGTGTTACAGAGAAGGGATTTATCGCTTCTCGTTGCTCAGCATAGCACGTGGTGGTCCAGGGAGTAGGTCGGGTCAGCTTGACCATGTAAGCTACATATGTGGCGCATATGGTAGCACATGGAGGCAGCCATCTGCGGGGTCAGAGATTGTGTTGTACCAACTCAGTTGGCACAGTCTGCTGGATTGCCCAGATGAAGGGGAATCGCACGGGTTGGCGATTGGCTAGGACAGCCTACCAGAAATTAGTGCTTGTCATCTCTGTGCATCTTATCTCGCCTGAGCGGGACGCGGAGACCAAGTATGAAATCTGGATCCCATCTCACTAAAAGAGTGTTACTCTTTCAGACTGTTTACTGGATTTTTCAGTCAGACAAAATAGTGAGAAAAGAATCTTTCTTAAGTCCTGGATTGATTCTTAACATTGATACTGACCTTGCTGTTCTTGCTTGTTGTAGATTCCTGCAGCAACGAACACCATGAGCTTCAATGTGCGATCCCTACTGGAAAGGGAGAAGTTTGCTGGGCCGAACTTCTCTTACTGGTTCGGACACCTTAAGATCGTTCTTAAGGCAGAGAGGAAACTGTATGTCCTCGAGACGGCGATACCGCCGCAGCTCGCTCCGAACGCCGCCAGGGCGGTTCGGGAAGCCTATGAAAAGCACGTCAATGATAGCATTGATGTCGCTTGCCTGATGCTAGCGTCTATGACGCCACCGCTGCAGCGTCAGCATGAGGATTTGTCGGCTATAGAGATTATAGCGAACCTCAAGATGCTGTATGCTGCACAGGCGAGGACAGAACGCTATAATCTGACGAAGCTGTTCTTTCAGAGCAAACTGGCTGAAGGGAGCCCAGTGGGAGCTCACGTGCTCAAGATGATTGGGCACAAGGAGGCTCTGGAGAAACTGGGGCATACCATCAACCAGGAGCTTGCTGTGGATATTATTCTGCAGTCTCTCCCGCCCTCTTTCGATGCGTTCATTATTAACTTTAATATGAACAAAATCGATTGTACGCCGGCAGAGCTGCTGAATATGCTCTTGACAACTGAGGAAACTCTGAAGGGAAAGCCTTCAACCTCTGTCTTGATGGTTCCTTCAAGGAACAAGAAGAAGGGGAAGAAGGGCAAGGCCCCTGTCAAGAATTACAGCAAGGCTCTGAAACAGAAGGTCAAGCGGTCGAAGGACAACAGGTGTTTCCACTGTGGCCAGCTGGGTCACTGGAAAAAGGACTGTAAAGCGCTCCAAGGAGATAAGAGGGGAAGCATCGCTTCTGGCTCAGGTATATATGTGACTGAGGTCATGTTATCTTCTTCTACCATTTCATGGGTGTTGGACACTGCATGTGGAGTTCACATTTGTTCAAATGTACAGGAACTCAAGAGAAGAAGGCAGGTGGGACAGCATGAGGTAGACCTACGCGTTGGAAACGGGGCACGGGTTGCTGCTGTTGCTGTAGGAGACTATTTCATTTCTTTACCATCTGGCATTGTATTGGAATTAAACAATTGTTATTTTGTACCCAGTATTACTAAGAATATTATCTCTATTCCTGCTCTTGTCAGGAAAGGATTTGCCTTTGAATGCAATATTTCAAAGTGTGTTTTATCTTGTGATAATATTGTGTATGCAACTGGTTCAATTAACAATGGGTTGTTCATGTTGGACATGGAAAATTCTATACAAAACATTGATAATAAGAAAGTCAAGTATGCTGATGACAGCACCTTGCTATGGCATAGTCGTTTAGGCCATATTAACGAGAAGCGCATTAAGCGGTTGCATGATCATGGACTGCTGGGATCATTCTCCTATGAGGAGATTGATACATGCAAAGCTTGTTTGATGGGTAAAATGACGAAGTCACCTTTTTCTAATAAAGGTCAAAGGGCTTCAGGTTTACTTAACCTTATACACAGTGATGTGTGTGGGCCATTTAGTAAACATGCCAGAGGTGGCTATCAGTACTTCATTACCTTTACTGATGATTTCAGTAGGTATGGTTATGTCTATCTTATGAGACATAAGAGTGAATCTTTTGACAAGTTCAAAGAGTTCAAAAATGAAGTACAGAATCAGCTAGGCCGAAATATCAAGGCACTTCGTTCTGATCGAGGTGGTGAATACCAAAGTCATGCGTTTACTGACTATCTAAAAGAGTGTGGGATTATCTCACAGCTCACTCCGCCACGAACACCGCAATGGAATGGTGTGTCCGAGAGGAGAAATAGAACGTTGCTTGATATGGTTCGTTCTATGATGAGTCAGGCTATTCTTCCATACTCCTTTTGGGGTTTTGCACTGGAAACAGCTGCAAATGTACTAAACCGAGTGCCATCCAAGGCAGTTTCAAAGACGCCATATGAGTTATGGTATGGGAAACAGCCGAGCTTGACATTTATCAGGATCTGGGGTTGCGAGGCTTATGTCAAAAAGCTCGCCTCTGGGAAACTGGAGAGCAGATCTGAGAAATGTATCTTTGTCGGTTACCCTAAGGAAACTAAGGGTTATTATTTCTACGATCCCAAAGAGAACAAAGTTTTTGTTGCTCGGACGGCCATATTTCTTGAGAAGGAATTTCTTCTGCAAGAGGCCAGTGGGAGAGAAATAAAGCTGGATGAGATTCCAGAGGAAGGACAAAGTAGTCAAGCACAGTTGGATGTGCCTGAGCCGGTAGATCGGGTTACTACACAACCTGAGGCTCAAATATCACGGGAACCGCGTAGATCGGGAAGGATCCGTCGACAGCCTGAGCGCTATGACGGAGTCTACATCATTGATAATGATGAACCCCTCACTTATGCGGATGCGGTCAGTGGACCGGAGTCAGCTAGATGGCTTAATGCTATGCGAGCCGAGATGGACTCCATGTCAGATAACCAAGTCTGGGATTTGGTTGATCCGCCTCCGGGAGTAATCCCTATAGGCTGTAAATGGATCTTCAAGAAGAAGATTGACATGGATGGTAACGTAGTTACCTATAAAGGCAGGCTAGTTGCGAAAGGTTTCAAACAAATCTACGGGATAGATTATGATGAAACTTTCTCACCTGTAGCCATGTTTAAGTCTATTCGGATTCTTTTCGCGATAGCTGCATATTACGATTATGAGATCTGGCAGATGGATGTGAAGACAGCTTTCCTTAATGGAAATCTGGATGAGGATGTGTATATGACACAACCGGAAGGTTTCACGAATCCATCAGATCGTCATAAAATATGCAAGTTAAAGAAGTCCATTTATGGACTTAAACAAGCATCTAGAAGCTGGAACATTCGTTTTGATGAATCAATCTCTGAGTTTGGTTTCATCAAGAACGAGGATGACCCGTGTGTATATAAGAGGTTTAGTGGGAGCGTGATTACTTTCCTAGTCCTCTACGTCGATGATATCTTGATCATTGGAAATGATATTCCTGAACTGCATGCTGTTAAAGCATGGTTAGGAAAATGTTTCCAGATGAAAGATCTAGGAGAAGCAGCCTATGTGTTAGGTGTGAAGATCTACCGGGATAGATCTAAGAGGCTTCTCGGGCTGTGCCAGAGTACTTACATCGATAAAGTCCTGGAGAGATTCCATTTAGAGAATTCTAAACGTGGATATCTTCCAGTCAGACATGGTCTGAATCTTTCGAAGAGTCAGTGTCCACAAACACAGACTGAGAAAGATGAAATGGACAATACGCCTTATGCTTCGGCTATTGGGTCCATTATGTATGCGATGTTGTGTACTCGCCCAGACGTCGCTTACGGGTTAAGCGTGACCAGTCGATTCCAAAGTAATCCAGGTGTGGCGCACTGGATTGCAGTCAAGAACATTTTAAAATATCTGCGGAGGACCAAAGATATGTTCTTGATATATGGTGGTCAGGAAGAAATCAGTATAGAGGGATATACTGATGCTTCGTTCCAGTCGGACCAGGATGATTTCCGATCGCAATCAGGCTATGTTTTTAGCTTGAATGGAGGTGCTGTGGTGTGGAAGAGTTTCAAACAGTCTACTGTTGCTGATTCCACAACAGAAGCCGAGTATGTTGCAGCCTCGGAAGCATCCAAGGAGGTAGTGTGGATTCGTAAGTTCGTGAGAGAACTTGGTGTCGTTCCTTCGAGTGCAGATCCTTTGGTTATCTTCTGTGATAACACTGGAGCAATCGCACAAGCAAAGGAACCACGGTCGCACCAGAAGTCCAAGCACATACAGAGACGGTTTCACTTGATCCGGGAGATCATTGATCGAGGCGAGATCAAAATTTGCAAGGTACATACAGATGACAATCTGGCAGACCCGCTTACCAAGCCTCTGGCGCAGCAGAAGCATGAGAAGCACTGTAACAATATGGGTTTGAGATTTCTCAACCATTAGATTAAGTGCAAGTGGGAGATTGTTGGGGTATGCCCTTAAGGCTAATGTTTGAGGCCTTGGGATTGTATAAGTATCATGTAATAAACTCTTGTGTTTATAAAGGCATGGTTATTATTCAGGTTGTTACCTTGTCTGCTGTAATAAGTGTACTTCTGAATAATGTCTCAAAGCTGTTCAGCTAGGCTGACATGCATATGTCCTTAGTCGAGATATCTTGGTGAACATGAGACAGCCTTGATATGATTGAGACTAATATGTGTGCTAATCTTATAGGATGCTTCGAGCATGGAATAAGATGTAGACTCATGGGTACATTAGATGTACTGGACAGACCCTACTAGGATATTCAATTGCTTGTCACAATGTGAATAATCCTTGTAAGCACCAAGTGGCACATGTCCTTTGACTTGAGATCACTTGTGTTTCTAAATGATGAATGTCATTATTTTGAGGTAGTTCAATATCATTTGAAACATAGTGATTATAGACTATCTTGGATAATGAGCATGAGTCAGGTTAGGACACTAGTGATAGATAAAGGATTGCCGTCTCCTTGTTCAAGGAGTGTGATGTTCTAAAGGGCCCCCCTATATGAGATGATTGAGATAGTGTATGGCCATACCCAGATGACTATGTTCATCTGATCTAATCATGCTCATCGTATTGGAGTTACAGGCTTGACATGCTTGTCCAATAAGAACATCCAGTGGCAAAGGAAACATGTATGCCTTGTGAAGTGGATTCACACTTGTGCTGTGGTTTGGGTGTAGTCTTGGAAGACTCTTTCCTTTATATCGGGAGACAGTGATGTGTTGCTAGATACCCCTCACTGATCGTGATAACGTGAGTTGTCGTTACCGACATTTAAAGGAAACCCTTAGGGTCGCACAATTTGGTGATATGACTTACTTGAGTCAGATCGGGTGGACTGGATTGTTTTGATTCAGTTTAAAGGAGATTAAACTCTGATTGTAAGTGAGATCCAGTCTGATCATGTTTGATTGATTAGGGCTTGAGATCGGTAAGCTTCGATCGGGAGTGTGGATGCTGGATCGAAGAGATCAAGAGCATCAAAAGATGAACGGTCAGATTTTGAACCTTAGGGTTTAATTTGGTCTAAACCGATTCTTGGGCTGATTTGGTTTGGTCATTGGACCAATTAAATTGAACCGGCTCATATGTGAGCGCTTGGTTCATTTGAGAGGAGAGCTAAGCGTTTGGTTCACTTCATGTGAACGCATAACGCATGCTTTGAAGACTTGCCAATTTTGGCATGTCGGTTTGGCAAATGTGATGAATGTTGACACATTTCGATCACAAGGTTTTGCTAAAGCTCATCTCCCTCTTTGCTCTTGACGAGACACACATCCTTGGGTGGTGTATGTTGACGAGGAGAAGCATCGGCCAAGAGAGACTTCATCATCTCCTTCCATTCGACAAGGAAGCTTGGGTGCCTTGCTAGCACAAGTGACGCCAAGCAAGTAAGAGATCTTCACCTTGTGTGTGAACTTTTGGAGGAGACCAAAGTTGCTCTCTTCTTCCAAGCCGACATCCAACTTCATGGCATTGGTATGATCCCTTTAAAGATCCTTTCGCTTATACATAAGTTAACCATATGATCTACATGCGGTCTTAAGGGTGACACCCCTTAAACTAGCACATGCGCCGCCCCCTTTAGGATTTCACCCTTTGCGCCTCCCTCTTGAAAGGGGTTTTATCCGCTTGCGCTCCCCCTTGAAGGGGACCCAACATAACCAGCATGGAGAATCACAATATCCGTATAACATGCTAACTCATGCAGTGCGCCCCTGTTCTACACCTGAAAACATTGAGGGGTGAGCTACACAGCCCAGTGAGTGGATAGTCTCAAACGACAATCCATAGCATATATTCAAAAATACAGGCAGATTATTTTAAAAATCTTTAACAGATTATCATATCAACATATAACAAAATTAAAGAACAAAACACATATGAACAATCAAGTATACCCTGCCAAGACATCACACAACTGTCCCCATAGAGTAACTAAGGTTCTAGAGCTACACTCTAAACCACTGTACACATTAACCACTTAGTTAACCTAGTTGTCCAGCATATTCAGTAGTAACCATCATGGTCTAACCCGGCTTTGGCCTAAGCACTGGGAGAAGCCTGCATGCAACATATAGATGGACAGTGTATAGAATCAAGAGGTGGCCCCCGCCAGGTCACGACGTGGCACTTTGCTCTACTACACCCCATAACACAAAAAGATGTGTAGATTCAAGAGGTGGCCCCCACCAGGTCATGACGTGGCACTTTGCTCTACGACACCCCATAACACAAAAGAGTGATGACATCAAGAGGTGGCCCCCTGTCCGACCAAGACATGGCACTTTGCGTCAAAACTCATTCTCCCAAAGGGTTCCTACTGGACAACAGACACATCTTATATCTTATATCACAAAGGTGGACTCCTAAGTGTCAACTAGACTCTAGGATAGTCATCACAATAATCATATCGGGCAGGCTGAACATCAACCCCCTTCACATATCACAATACAGGGCTGAAATATCCAACCCTTAACATATCACATATCAACTATCCCATTGAGCACACAGTTACACTTAGCCTTAGTCCTAACCATTCCATGATCACAACATATAATATTTGAAATCACATAACCACATAATATTCAAAATCACATAACCGCATAATATTCAAAATCACATAATCACATAACATTCAAAAAATCACCTAATGTAGGGTAGTCCTTAGGTTTCATGCTGATCAATTCAGTGCAGCCTTGCTAAGTTATCACCCAAATTTCTCAAACAAAGATTCATGGTCATAAATAAACAAACATGACTCTTATAATATTATTAGCATTTATTAGGGCATCCATAAAAATCAACATAAGATTAAAATCCATGCTCTTACAATCTGGTTCACAAAACATCACATCTAGCCCACAGTTTCAAACATAATATCTATTTAAAACAAGATTCTCATGCTACCAAAAATCAATGATTTAATATTACCAAAATTCCCTATAAAATACCTAGTTAACAAGAATTTCATACTCCCAATTCAATGGTTTAATGCTACCAAAATTCCCTATAAAAATACCTTAAATTTCAAGCTACAAGTTTCGGTTTTCATGAGATATACACCTATACAAATTTTCGGTTTTCATGAAGATACATCATAATTTGGTTTTTAGCATGATAAAATTTCCAACTTAAATAAAACCTTAGTTAACAAGGAGTCTTGAGTTTTCATGATAATTATACCATTGTAACTTTCGGTTTATAACAAAGAGAAGTCTTGAGTTTTCGGTTTTTAACATGGTAAAATTTCTAATCAATCTAATACATCAATTAACACAACCAAATTGCTAGAAATCAATTAAGACACCCCACTCACCTCTTAAACCGAAAATCCTCCACACAAAAAAATCGTCTAAAGCCTTGATGTCGCCCAAAGGATCTCCAAGAACTCGCCAAGGAAGCTTCTTCACCTCAAGGGAATTCCAAGAACACCAAGATCGCCTTCTTCCTCCTAGCCGTCGCCCAAGGTTTCTTCCAAGCCAACAATTTCGCCAAAAACTCTACCCTAGCCGAAAATTCCCACTTAACATTTCGGTTTTTAATTTTTAACCCATTAACCAATTAATTCAAATAGGGTTTAATCCATTTAACTAACTAATTCGAATTTTAAATCTAATATCCATCTAACCCAATAACCCATAGTTTAAGTGAAAGTCCAATAAGAATTTAAATTAACATCCATTTAATGAATTCACTTAAACGCAAATCCAATAAGGATTTAATTAATATCCAATAAGCTAGTTAATTAACCAACAAGGTCTAATTAATTAACCAATAAACTCTAATTAATTAACTGAAAATTAACATCCAATAAGTTAGTTAATTAATTAACATTAACATCCAAAAATCTCTAATTTAATTAACTATAAGTTAACAACCAAAATCTCTAGTTAATTAACTATAATTTATCAACCAAAAATCTCTAGTTAATTAACTATTAATAACCAATACATAGAAAAATATCACAGTCAATAATTTTATTTAAATCATGAACACAATATCACAGCCAACGAGTTTATTTAAATCAAAAGTAATGCTTACCAGGACTTAAGATCCTTGGATCTTACAACAGGCGAGGACTGAGTGCTATAATTTGACCAAGCTTTTCTTTCAGAGCAAACTGGCTGAAGGGAGTCCAGTGGGAGCTCATGTGCTCAAGATGATTGAGCACAAAGAGGCTCTAGAGAAACTGGGGCATACCATCAATCAGGAGCTTGCTGTAGACATTATTTTGCAGTCCCTCCCGGCCTCTTTCGATCCGTTCATTATTAATTTTAATATGAACAAGATCGACTGTACTCCGGCAGAGTTGCTGAATATGCTCTTGACTACAGAGGAAACTCTAAAGGGCAAGCCTTCAACCTCTGTCTTGATGTTCCCTTCCAGGAACAAGAAGAAGGGGAAGAAGGGCAAAGCCCCTGTCAAGAACTACAACAAGGCTCTGAAACCGAAGGTTAAGCGGTCGAAGGAATACAGATGTTTCCATTGTGGCCAGTTGGGTCACTGGAAAAAGGACTGTAAAGCGCTCCAAGGAGACAAGAAGGGAAGCATCGCTTCTGGCTCAGGTATTTTTGTGACTGAGGTCATGTTTTCTTCTTCTATTTCATGGGTGTTGGACACTGCATGTGGAGTTCACATTTGTTCAAATGTACATGAACTCAAGAGAAGAAGACAGGTGGGACAGCATGAGGTGGACCTACGAGTTGGGAACGGGGCACGGGTTGCTGCTGTTGCTGTAGGGGTTTATTACATCTCATTACCATCTGGACTTGTATTAGAACTGGACAATTGTTATTTTGTTCCGATTATTACGAAAAATATTATCTCTATTCCTGCTCTTGTCAGGAAAGGTTTTTCCTTTGAATGCAATATTTCAAAGTGTGTTCTTTCTTTAGATAATATTGTTTATGCTTCTGGAACAATTAACAATGGGTTATTCATGTTGGACATGGAATGTTCTATACAAAATATTGATAATAAGAAAGCCAAGTATGCTGATGATAGCACCTTGTTATGGCATAGTCGTTTAGGCCATATTAACAAGAAACGCATTAAGCGGTTGCATGATCATGGACTGCTGGGATCATTCTCCTATGAGGAGATTAATACATGCAAAGCTTGTTTATTGGGTAAAATGACGAAGTCTCCTTTTCTTCACAAAGGTCAAAGGGCTTCAGGTTTACTTGACCTTATACACAGTGATGTGTGTGGGCCATTTAGTAAACATGCCAGAGGTGGCTATTCGTACTTCATTACCTTTACTGATGATTTCAGTAGATATGGGTATGTCTATCTAATGAGACATAAGAGTGAATCTTTTGACAAGTTCAAAGAGTTCAAGAATGAAGTACAGAATCAGCTAGGCCGAAATATCAAGGCACTTCATTCTGATCGAGGTGGAGAATACCTAAGTCGAGAGTTTACTGACTATCTGAAGGAGTGTGGGATTATCTCACAGCTCACTCCGCCAGGAACACCGCAGTGGAATGGTGTGTCCGAGAGGAGAAATAGAACATTACTTGATATGGTTCGTTCTATGATGAGTCAGGCTACTCTACCTTACTCCTTTTGGGGATTTGCACTGGAGACAGCTGCAAAGGTACTAAACCGAGTGCCATCCAAGGCAGTTTCAAAGACTCCATATGAGTTATGGTATGGGAAACAGCCTAGCTTGACATTTATCAAGATCTGGGGTTGCGAGGCTTATGTCAAAAAGCTCGCCTCTGGCAAACTAGAGAGCAGATCTGAGAAATGCATCTTTGTCGGTTACCCTAAGGAAACTAAGGGTTATTATTTCTACGATCCCAAAGAGAACAAGGTATTTGTTGCTCGGACGGCCATTTTTCTTGAGAAGGAGTTTCTTCTACAAGAGGCCAATGGGAGAGAAATAAAACTGGATGAGAATCCAGAGGAAGGACAAAGTAGTCAAGCACAGTTGGATGAGCCTGAGCCAGTAGAACAGGTTATTGAACAACCTGAGGCTCAGATATCACGGGAACCGCGAAGATCGGGAAGGATCCGTCGACAGCCTGAGAGCTATGACGGAGTCTACATCATTGATCATGATGAACCCCTTACTTATGCGGATGCGGTCAGTGGACCAGAGTCAGCTAGATGGCTTGAAGCTATGCGAGCCGAGATGGACTCCATGTCAGATAACCAAGTCTGGGATTTGGTTGATCCGCCTCTGGGAGTTATCCCTATAGGCTGTAAATGGATCTTCAAGAAGAAGATTGACATGGATGGTAACGTGGTTACCTATAAAGGCAGGCTAGTTGCGAAAGGTTTCAAACAAATCTACGGGATAGATTATGATGAAATTTTCTCTCCTGTAGCCATGTTCAAGTCTATTCGGATTATACTTGCGATAGCGGCATATTATGATTATGAGATCTGGCAGATGGATGTGAAGACTGCTTTCCTTAATGGAAAACTGGATGAGGATGTGTATATGACACAACCTGAAGGTTTCACTAATCCATCAGATCGTCATAAAATATGCAAGTTAAAGAAGTCCATTTATGGACTTAAGCAAGCATCAAGAAGCTGGAATATTCGTTTTGATGAATCAATCTGTGAATTTGGTTTCATCAAGAATGAAGATGACCCGTGTGTATATAAGAGGTTTAGTGGGAGCGTAATTACTTTCCTAGTCCTCTACGTCGATGATATCTTAATCATTGGAAACGATATTCCTGAACTGCATGCTGTCAAAGCATGGTTAAGAAAATGTTTCCAGATGAAAGATCTAGGAGAAGCAGCCTATGTGTTAGGTGTGAAGATCTACAGGGATAGATCTAAGAGGCTTCTCGGGCTGTGCCAGAGTACTTACATCGATAAAGTCCTGGAGAGATTCCATTTAGAGAATTCTAAAAGAGGATATCTTCCAGTCAGACATGGTCTGAATCTTTCAAAGAGTCAGTGTCCACAAACACAGATTGAGAAAGATGAAATGGACAATACGCCTTATGCTTCGGCTATTGGGTCCATTATGTATGCGATGTTGTGTACTCGCCCAGACGTCGCTTACGGGTTAAGCGTGACCAGTCGATTCCAAAGTAATCCAGGTCAGGCGCACTGGATTGCAGTCAAGAACATTTTAAAATATCTGCGGAGGACCAAAGATATGTTCTTGGTATATGGTGGTCAGGAAGAACTCAGTATAGAAGGATATACTGATGCTTCGTTCCAATCGGACCAGGATGATTTCCGATCGCAATCAGGCTATGTTTTTAGCTTGAATGGAGGAGCAGTGGTGTGGAAGAGTTTCAAACAGTCTATTGTTGCTGATTCCACAACAGAAGCCGAGTATGTTGCAGCCTCAGAAGCATCTAAGGAGGCAGTGTGGATTCGTAAGTTCGTTCAGGAACTTGGTGTTGTTCCTTCGAGTGCAGATCCTTTGGTTATCTTCTGTGATAACACTGGAGCAATCGCACAAGCAAAGGAACCACGGTCGCACCAGAAGTCCAAGCACATACAGAGACGGTTTCACTTGATCCGGGAGATCATTGATCGAGGCGAGATCAAAGTCTGCAAGGTTCATACAGATGACAATCTGGCTGACCCGCTTACCAAGCCTCTGGCGCAGCAGAAGCATGAGAAGCACTGTAATAATATGGGTTTGAGATTTCTCAACCATTAGATTAAGTGCAAGTGGGAGATTGTTGGGGTATGCCCTTAAGGCTAATGTTTGAGGCCTTGGGATTCTTTCAGTATCATGTATAAACTCTTATGTTTATAAAGGCAATGGTTGTTATTCAGTTTGTTACATTGTCTGCTGCAATAAGTGTACTTCTGAATGATGTCTCAATGCTGTTCAGCTAGGCTGACATGCTCTATGTCCTTAGTCAAGATATCTTGGTGAACATGAGACAGCCTTGATATGATTGAGACTAATATGTGTTCTAATCTTATAGGATGCTTCGAGCATGGAATAAGATGTAGACTCATGGGTACATTGGATGTACTGGACAGACCCTACTAGGATATTCAATTGCTTGTCACAATGTGAATAATCCTTGAATGCAACAAGTGGCACATATCCTCTGACTTGAGATCACTTGTGTTTCTAAATGATGATTGTCATTGTTTTGAGGTAGTTCAATATCATTTGAAACATAATGGTTATAGACTATCTTGGATAATGATCATGAGTCAGCTTAGGGCACTAGTGATAGATATAGGATTGCCGTCTCCTTGTTTAAGGAGTGTGATGTTCTACTGGGGGCCCCCTGGATGAGATGATTGAGAAAGTGTATGGCCATACCCAGGTGACTATGTTCATCTGATCTAATCATGCTCATCATATTGGAGTTACAGGCTTGACTCGCTTGTCCAATAAGAACATCCAGTGGCAAAGGAAATTTGTATGCCTCGTGAAGTGGATTCACACTTGTGCTGTGGTTTGGGTGTAGTCTTGGAAGACTCTTTCCTTTATATCGGGAGATGATGTGTTGCTAGATACCCCTCACTGATCGTGATAATGTAAGTTATCGTTACCGACATTTAAAGGAAACCCTTAGGGTCGCACAATTTGATGATATGGCTTACTCATGTCAGATCGTGTGGACTGAATTGTTTTGGTTCAGTTTAAAGGGATTTAAACTCTGATTGTAAGTGAGATCTGGCCTGATCATGTTTGATTGATTAGGGCTTGAGATCGGTAAGCTTCGATCGAGAGATTGCATGCTAGATCGGTGAGATCAGGGGCATCAAGAGATGAACGGTCAGATCTGGAACCTTAGGGTTTAATTTGATCTGGACTCAAGGCTTGGCTTGATTGGTTTTGAACCAAACCAATATGAACCGGCTCATATGTGAGCGCATGGTTCAAAGGGGAGATGCATATGCGTTCGGTTCACTTGGGTGAACGCATCAACGCATGAAGTGAAGGCTTACTATTTTTGGAAGTGGCGGTTTCCAAAATAGCTTCTCAACGCCTCACGTTCACCACTCCTCACGTTTTGTCGCTCCTTCCTTTTGACGGATATTCACTCTCGTGTGATTGAGGGGTTGACGACAAGGAGCTCTCGGCCAAGGAAAAACATCTCCTCCCTTCCACTCGACAAGGAGACTTGAAGATCTTTGCTAGCACAAGGATCAACAAGGAGGCGCCATCTATCTTCTTGTGTGCGGTACCTTCGGAGGAAAGCTTCTTGCGATCTTCTTCCAAAGCTCCATCAAAGCGATGGCCATGGTATGAATCTCTTCTGATCTATACTAGTTCATGAAAGTTGATCATATGACAAGTTAAAAGATCTATAGAAACCCTTGCTTCCGCTTGTTTTATGTTATGCGCCTATCTAGGGTTTCGCTCCCCCTTGAAGGGGACTCTACATTAGGGACTTGCTTTGATACAACCTAACACCTCACCATAGTTGGAAGGTCATAACGGTTGTCATTGAGCATGTCACGACCCATATGAGAAGGTCAATGGACAGACAAAGGATTTGCCCCTTCCTTAGGGAAGTATGATATCCATGGAGCTCCTCTATGGTTCTATGACTGAGAGTGTATGGCCATACCCAGGTAAGAACCTGTTTTAGTCATAGCCATGTGATTGGATGAAAACAAGTGGTGACACACTTGTCCAATCGGATATCAGTTCGGCAAAGAGACTATAATGCATCTGTACCTAGTTGCGATGATGGGGATGTCGATGTCGATATCCATTCCAATGACCTGGGTAGCAGCGATGCACTGCTAGGTGCCACTCACTGCTTGTGATGACCTTTGGTCAGCACTGCCAGCGTCAGAGGAACCTACAGGGTCGCACACCTTGATACTTGAGTTCTCGTATTAATCGGGAAGCCTTATGATCGAGTTATTGGATAACTCGGATCTAATTGGGAGATTTCATCAGCGCCAATAGGCCTGATGAGATGGAAGAATGTTATTGGAGCCAAACTTCATTTTTGGCAGGTTGACCCGTATTTGACCATGGTTGGTCACATTTGGATTAGGGTTGCATTGGATTGGATCCAAATGCTTAATCAACCCATGTGATGAAGTTTGGGCTAGCTCATTATCCAATGAGGCCCAATAACAAGTTCTCATGAAGAGATGAGAGGCTAAAAGGGTATAATGGGGAGAAACATGAACCATTAAGGGCCTAGGGGCATAATGGGGTCATGTTGGCGCCTTTGCTTCATTATGGAAGTAAAGGGCGCCTCCCCTCTCTTCCCTTGATGGTATGAATGCCACTAAGGCATGTCTTGGGCTGATATGGTACTTGGGCAATTATGGATAGGTTGAATGGAGTTTATGGTAAAGTCTTGGAGACTTTCCTTGTCTCAAACCTCCTCATCCTAGCCCTACACTTGTCATGATCTTGGCCCTTCCCTTAACCGCCTCTTGCCCTATATATGTGACCCTCTCGCCCCCTCTTATGATGATTGATCCTTGGAGGCGTGAAAACAAGAAGAGGGGCGAGAGCTAGGAGCAAGGGCGCATCTTCCTTCTTCCATAGCCGCAAGCTTCTCCCTCCTTTCCTCCTGGCGCAAGGAGCTTTGGTGCTTGGCGGCATGGCTTGGTTCCTTCTTCCCCTGGCGCATCCTTTCCTCTTAGTGGTGCAAGTGAAATGGAGCATCTCCCTAAGGCTTGGATCTTCTTCCCGAGGCTAGCACTGGGCATGGAAGAAGAGAACTCAAGAGATCCGTGTGTGTGAGACTGCAGAGGGCGCACACTTGGGTGCCTGCATCGGCATCACTCCAAATCGCTCTTAAGGTATTTCCTAACTCATCGTGTCGACTCTCTTGCTTGCGATCTTCACTGGGTTTTTGGGACCGGCCTGTTTCGGGGATATTGCTTCCGCTGTGCAATGTATGTATGTGTGTCTATGACTCTGAAAAATTGTAAAATGTCCTCGGGGTTTCCCAACAGGCTCTATGGTTCGATATCTTACTTTATTACTTCGATAATTCCGTGGAATTGCGAAAACCTATCATGTTTTTGGCGCCGTTGCCGGGGATTGAACCCGGGTCACCCACGTGACAGGCAGGAATACTCACCACTATACTCCAACGACTCCACAAAAGTTTCAGATCAAAAGGATTTCGGGTGGAGGAGAAATCAACGAAACAGCGGTGACAGCACTATTCATCACGGAAAATACGGCTGTAATTTATATTATAGCCGTGTTGTGAAGTTGTTTTCTTCTTCTTCTTCAATTTCTTCCACTTTGAAACTATGGTTGATTGTATTTTTTTTCCATGCCAGCTTAAACATATTTTGGGACATGGGGTGTAATCCCTTTGATTTCTAATGATTAGATACTTTTTATTTCATCAAGATAATTTTGCCACGATAATTCTACTTATGTGAATGTCTTGTCTTTGATTCTCCATAGATTGATGTTATTATTGTTGGTGTATATGCCATAGGACCTAGTTTTGGTCCATTATTTGTACTACTTAACATTGATATATATATCATTCTGACATTGTCGTTATCATTATTTGTTTACATTTGCGAACATGTACTTATATGATAATGTCACTAGGACAACTCTGGTACTTGTGAGACTGGCATATGGGCTGGTTAGGCACGAGGTGTTAACGCAGACATATAGGTATATTAGTGGTGGATATACTGGACCGACCAGCTGTGAGGCAATGACTTGGTGTCACAAGTTATCCTCACAAGTTATAGGAGATGCATTGATCCCTTGACTTGAGGTCATTGGCCATTCTATATGGTTAGGGACATGCTTTGATACAACCTAACACCTCACCGTAGTTGGGAAGTAATAATGGTTGTCATTGAGCATGTCACGACCCATATGAGAAGGTCAATAGACAGACATAGGATTTACCCCTTCCTAAGGGAAGCTTGATATCCATGGAGCTCCTATATGGATCTATGACTGAAAGTGTATGGCCATACCCAGGTTAGACCTGATTTAGTCATAGCCTTGAGATTGGATGAAAAACAAGTGGTGACACACTTGTCCAATCGTATATCAGTACGGCAAAGAGACTGTAATGCATCGGTACCTACTTACGATAATGGGGATCTCGATGTCGATATCCATTCCAATGACTTGGGTAGCAGCGATGCACTGCTAGGTGCCACTCACTGCTTGTGATGACCTTAGGTCAGCACTACCAACGTCAGAGGAACCTATAGGGTCGCACACCTTGATACTCGAGTTCTCGTATTGATCGAGAAGCCTTATGATCGAGTTATTGGATAACTCAGATCTATTTTGGAGATTCCATCAGCGCCAATGGGCCTGATGAGATGGAAGAGATTTATTGGAGCCAACTTCCATTTACGGCATATTAACCATGGTTAGCCCAGTTTGACCTCGGGTTAAATTGGATTGGATCCAAGGGCTTGGTTAATATGCATAATGGACATTGGGCTGGGCCCATTGAAAAGTTGGGCTTAATGGGCTTAAGGAGAAGGATGTGTTGGTGCATGGTTAACCCTAGTTAGACTAGGGTTGGCGCCTACGGCACATATGGTTAATATAATTTGATATTAATTATTTGTGGGTTATTTAATTAATTAATTTAAATAATTGTATGGAGTCCTATTTAATAGGGCTGATTATTTAAATTATTAATTAGAGTCCTAATTGGATTAGGACTTGATTATTTAAATGATTAATTAGAATCCTAATTGGATTAGGACTTAATTAAATCATTAAAATAATCCTATTCCTACTTCTTCTCCTAGCCACTACTCTAACCGCCCCTTGCTCTATATAATGAGCCCTAGCTGCCCCCTCTCATGATACACAACTTATTGAAGGCGTGAGAACAAGAGGAGGGGCGAGAGCAAGAGGATCAAGAGGAGTTGGCGCATCTCTTCATCAACCAAGCCGCAAGCACTTCTTCTTCATCTTCATCCTTGGCGCTTCTTCTATTAAAGGTGGTGCAAGTGTGACTTGTGCTTGGCGGCATCTCCCTCTTCCTTCTTCAACCTTGGCGCATATACCTTGGAGGTGGCGCAAGTTGAGAAGAAGGTGACCTAAGGCTTGGATCTTCTTCCCGAGGCTAGCACCGAGCATGGAAGAAGAGGACTCGAGGTGATCCGTGTGTGTGAGACTGCAGAGGGCGCATGCTTGGGCGCTTACTACGACATCAGCCTCGCATCGCTCATAAGGTATTTTCTATCTCATCGTGTCGATTCCCTCGCATGCAATCTTCACTGGGTTTTTGGGACTAGCCTGTTTCGGGGTTATTCTTCTGTTGCGCAATGTATTTGCATCTCTGAAATTTTGTAAAATATCCCCGGGGTTTCCCAACAATTATTCATGTTTAGAGTTCTCGCAATAAGGACCGAAAGGTGACTTGCTTGACAACTTGGAACCCTAGAATTGCATGTTATGAGCTTTCCATAAGAAATTAGGTTTGTTCTTAATTATTTGATTTTAGTGATCTTATTGCCATGATTTAATAATATGAATCTAGGATAGAGTCGAGTTGTCAAACGGGGAGATCTTGCACGAAAGTGAGGATCGGAACGTTGGAGAACCATAGGTAGAACTTGTGTTGAGTCTCGGATGCACGAAAGTGATCCTTGAGATTCCACTTGAGGCAATCAACTTAGAATTCAGATGCACGAAAGTGATCTTTGAATTCTCTAATTGATGATTTACTTATCTTTAGCATTGGGGTAAATCTTGCGCGAAAGTGAGGATTGATCCATACATGATTGTCTGCACGAAAGTGAGATGATCCCTTTATGAAGTAAATTAAGTCTTTATCATGATAAAATTAGACTGACGACCTTTTATTTATATCTAATCATTGAAATCAAGGTGGATGAAACCCTAGTCCCATATTTATCCCTCTGATTTACTTTACACTCTTTCCATTGATTATTGCATCATATTTGATTTGCTTAGCTAGTAAGAAAGCAGTTATTTGGTACTTAACAATAAGGTCTCTGTGGTTCGATATCTTTCTTTATTACGTCGATAATTCCGTGCACTTGCGGAAACCTATCAAGTTTTTGGCGCCGTTGCCGGGAACCTTAGTTTTGTTAATATCAAAATAGTTGTTAGTATTGCTAGACTAAGTTTTATTTGTTTTAGATTTAACTTTGTTTTTTGTTTTTGGAGGTTTTGGATTTTCAGAAGTTGTGACAGAACTGAGATTTTCTGAAATTTGTGAATTTGCTTGTGTCTTAGATTTTCTATTTCCTGAAAAAAAAAATTTGATTGATTGGTGTTGGATCATCTCTTTGTTTTTGATAGATTTGATAAATATGTCTTTTCATCACAATTCATGGGCTTCTCAAAGAGGTAAGGTATACATGCAACAAGGTGAGCTTAAAGATTATTCACAGATGACTCTTGCAGAAATAGCAAAATTACACTCTTATTTTGTTACATATAATATTTGTAAGTCTTCTGATCATTATACTTCTGATTGCAAATTTTTAATGCCTAAAAATTCTAATTCTTCATATTACCTAGATGATCATTATGATTATAGTTGGAAAAATCAAACTTCTTTTTATGATGATTGCTCTGATCATGTTTCTGTGCCATGCTTTGAGGATACTAAAAAATCTAGCTTAGAGACTATGTTGTAAAGATTGATAGCTGATCAAGAAAAATTTATTGCTAATCAAAACCAAATTCTAAGCAATCAAAGTAAGCAAATTGAGGATCTTAAGGGTTCAGTTAATCAAATTTCTTTTCAAGAAGAATCTTTGACTGCTAATACTGAATTGCTAGAAACCGAGATTGCACAACAAGCTTGTTAATTTGAGTTTGATACTGAAGAAATTGATTTAGAAAATTTCCCCTGTGATCATGATTGTTTTGAAATTGCGCCTTATGTGAATATTAATGAATCTCCTTTAGATTTTGATTGTTGTGAAATTGATTCATCTGATAATTTATTTGAGGAAAAGGTTGAGAAAATTGAAATTGAAAAACCTTCTTTTGATGATAATTCTAATTTTGATGAAAACTTATTTATGGTTAAATCTGATGAGCATGATGATGGTTCAAAAATTATAGACATTAATGAACCCCACGGTGGTTTTGGTGATATTGTTGATATTAATGATAAATCTTTTGTGGTTAACTCTGATTCTATTAATTCTTTTGTGAACATTGATAAATCTCATTATGATTTTTCATATGATTTTGATTTTGACTCTTCTGATGATAAATTAATTGTGGGGAAGCATGAGGAAATTGATTTTGAAGAGTTTCATCTTGACCTTAATGATGATTTTGAAATTGCTAAATTGTTTGATGAAATGCATGAAGAACCTGTAGATGATTTGAAAATTACAAAAATTGATGAATCTCACTCTGATGTTTTACTCATATCTACTATTGAATCTTGTGACTTATTTGAAAAATTATGTTTTATTGAGGATTCTAATGAGAGACATAAAGACTATTATTATGATGATCCAATGCTTGATTATTTTGACCAAAGTCCTATTTCTATTGCAATTGAAAATATAGATTTGAAGAAAGGACTTATGATTTTACTTACTGATAAATTTAGGAAGATTATTGAATATCCTTTGAGTAGAGTTGAAAATTTTAATTTCTACATGTTTAAGAAAGCCACTTTGATTTTGATGAAATTCTAGATATTTGGATTAGTGGCTAAACTTTTAGGGCAAAGAAAATGCAGAAAATTACATGTTATATACTTTGATACTGATCCACCTGCTTCACCATGATGTTTAAATTTTGGTCAAGCTAATGACCTAAAATTTAGCGCTTCTTGGGAGATAACCCATGCATTATCATTTAGCTTATTTTCTTTTATGCTATTTTATTTTTAGAACTAATTTTTTTTTTTCAGGTAAAAATAAATTTTATGCAAAATACAGCACTACCGTATTTTATATTACGGCCGTATTTTAGGCTATTTTACAATCAGGAACTTTTTTGGTTTTTACGGCCCTACCATATTTATTTCTTCGGTACCGTATTTTTGCTAAAAAATTTTCCTGAGAGTTCAGCCTATTTTACGGTACTACCGTAATGTTTTTAATGGTACCATATTTTTGTGTAATTTTTTAGCCTTATTTTTGTGTGATTTTAGAAAATACGGCAGTGGCGTAAATATTTTTACAGTACCGTATTTCCTGTATATTTCTGACCCGAGAATTATTTGGGAAATACGGCACTGCTGTAATTTATTTTACGGCCGTAATTTTTGAAAAAAAAATTTGATTTTCTATTTTTTTAGAATTTTATTATCTTATTAGGTATTTTCTTTAGGTATTTTGCTTGCAACTCGTTATTCTTTTGCCTCCAAATCCTGAAACCTTCAAGGGCAACTATCTTCCACCTCTTGCGGAGCACTACTAGCGGCCTCTGACTCCTTTTGCTGCCTCTATTTTCATTGATTATATTTATTTTTGCAGCATGATCTTTATTATTGACCCTGATATCTCTTCATCTATGCAGCATCATCTCTTACCGCTCTCCAACCAACGATCTCACCTCCAGGACTGTAGACTCTAGTAGGCTACTAGAGATTACTTATTCTACTGTCGGCACCATCATCTATTGCATCTACTGCTCCACCAGCACACTTTTGGGACCACTGATGATATCTATTATTATTATTATTATTTTAAGACTGTTTTTGATCTGAGCCTTATGTACCT
Source organism: Costus lasius (assembly GCA_027563935.2). Lineage (NCBI taxonomy): Eukaryota > Viridiplantae > Streptophyta > Magnoliopsida > Zingiberales > Costaceae > Costus > Costus lasius. The sequence goes on from CM050454.1 coordinate 28,430,433, forward strand.
TAAATTTTGTAGAAAATTTTCAAAGGGCACATCTTTGGACCCAGCTGCATTGGCCTAACAATGATTGAGCATGATCTATATAGTTTTGTGAGTATCACTTGCACTATCTTATTAATGACAATTTCTTATAGTGCATCTTTGACATTATCATAATTATACTACCTATTGGTTTTCTCTTGAAAAATGATTTTATGGATATATGGAACTCATTATTTTGATGATGATATTATTCAAATTTGTTGTTAAAATTAATGAAAGCATATGATCCACTTTCTATTTATGGCAAAATATATAGTATATTTTGTATCATTTTAGATATCTTTTCATGCTAAATTGAGGATCTTTTACTTGTTTTTATGCTGAATTCTTCAAATATTGCAAAGTCTACTTCTATTTTGGTTTTTCATGATTTTCAGGTAAAAAGGCACTATTTTGAGGCGTTTTCAAGCAAAATCGAAGACATAGAAGAGTTACCATCTTCAAGAGGAGATCACATGACAAATTTCACGCAAAAAGAAGCAATAAACCAAAATACGGCAGGGCCGTAATCTATATTACGGTACCATATTTTCGTACGCTACCGTAATATCAAAGCACCTGCCGTAATTTGGGGAGTTTTCCAAACAGAAGGTTTTCACTATTTTACGGCACCGCCGTAAGAAATTACACTGCCGTAATTTGGAGCGCTTCAGAACAGAGACACTTGCCGAAATTACGGCACTACCGTAAACTATTTCACGGTGCAGTATTTTCCAAACAATTCAGACCAGAGAACTCGTCCGATTTTATGGCACGGCCGTAAACTATTTTATGGTACCGTATTTTGAGCAATTTTTGACCAGAAAGTTGCCCAGAAAATACGGCACTACCGTAATATATTTTACGGTACCGTAATTACACTCAAAAATGTGATTTTTACGGCTCTGAAACTTGCGCGGACCATAACTTTTGATCCAGAGCTCCAAATTAAGATCCAAAGTTGCTGCGGACTCGTCTTTAAGAGGAGAACACACACGAAGTGAAAGGGGGAATTTTTATCCAGTATCGAGGGAGAAATCGATAGAGAAGCGTCCAGGGTTTGGCCTCATGCTGAGATGCGTAGATGGCACCTCAGGCCTTGATTTTTACACAGAAGCTTCGCCTGGAGGAGAGAAAGACACCACAGAAGTTTCAGATCAAAAGGAGTTCAGGTGAAGGAGAAATCAATGAAACAGCGGTGACATCACTGTTCATCACGGAAAATACGGCTGTAATTTATATTACAGCCGTGTTGTGAAGTTGTTTTCTTCTTCTTCTTCAATTTCTTCCACTTTGAAACTATGGTTGATTTTTCCATGCAAGCTTAAACATATTTTGGGACATGGGGTGTAATCCCTTTGATTTCTAATGATTAGATACTTTTTATTTTGTCAAGATAATTTTGACACGATAATTCTTCTTATGCGAATGTCTTGTCTTCGATTCTCCATAGATTGATCTTATTATTCATGTTTAGAGTTCTCGCAATAAGGACTGAAAGGTGACTTGCTATAGAACTTGGAACCCTAGAATTGCATGTTAGGAGCTTTCCGTAAGAAATTAGGTTTGTTCTTAATTATTTGATTTTAATGATCTTATTGCCATGATTTAATAATATGAATCTAGGATAGAGTCGAGTTGTCAAACGTGGAGATCTTGCATGAAAGTGAGGATCGGAACGTTGGAGAACCATAGGTAGAACTTGTGTTGAGTCTCGGATGCACGAAAGTGATCCTTGAGATTCCACTTGAGGCAATCAACTTAGAATTCGGATGCACGAAAGTGATCTTTGAATTCTCTGATTGATGATTTACTTATCTTTAGCGTTGGGGTTAATCTTGCGCAAAAGCGAGGATTGATCACTGCATGATTGTTTGCACGAAAGTAAGATGATCCCTTTATGAAGTAAATTAAGTCTTTATCATGATAAAATTAGACTGGCGACCTTTTATTTATATCCAATAATTGAAATCAAGGTGAATGAAACCCTAGGCCCATATTTATCTCTCTGATTTACTTTACACTCTTTCTGTTGATTATTGCATCATATTGGATTTGCTTAACTAGTAAGAAAGCAGTTATTTGGTACTTAACAATAAGGTCTCTATGGTTCGATATCTTTCTTTATTACTTTGATAATTTCGTGCACTTGCGGAAAACTATCAAGTTTTTGGCGCCGTTGCCGGGGAGTGACAATAGCCCTGTACGCCAATACCTCTGGCTGCGACCCCTGAAACGAGTCTACCTACTTGTATTTAAAAGTGTGTCCTTTCGGATCACAACAAGTTTTTGGCGCCGTTGCTAGGGACCTTAGTTTTGTTAATATCAAAATAGTTATTAGTATTGCTAGACTAGGTTTTATTTGTTTTAGATTTAACTTTGTTTTTTTTCTTTTTGTAGGTTTTGGATTTTCACAGTTGTGACAGAACTGAGAATTTCTGAAATTTGTGAATTTACTTGTGTTATAGATTTTTTATTTTTGTTAGATATTATGAAAAAAAAGTTTTATTTGATTGATATTGGATTATCTTTCTGTCCTTGATAGATTTGAAGATGTCTTTTAATTACAACTCTTGGGCAACTGAAAGGAGAGAGGAATACATGCCATACAAAGATGATTCATCATGCACTATTTAAGATAAGTTAAATCAACTTTTAGACTCTTATAAGCAACGAGCTATAACATCTTATTCTTCTATTAGATGTGATATTTGTGGATATTTTGATCATTATTCCTCTGATTGCCAATTTTTAAATCCCAATTTATCATGGAACGAATTTGATCAATTGTATTCTAGATGGGAAAACCAAACTTTTTTTTATAATAATTGCTCTAATCATGTTTCTGAACCTTATTTTGAGGACACTGAAGAATCTAGGTTAGAAACTATGCTTGAAAAATTTATGACTAATCAAAACTAATTCAATGCAAAACAAAACCAACTCATGACAAATAGAAGTAAAAAATTTGAAGATCTTAAGGGGATGATTACTCAACTTGCTTCTCAAGTAGAATCTTTAACTGCTAATTCTAAAATTTTGGAAACCCAGAGAGCACAATAAGATTGTTTATTTGAGTTTGAAACTGAAGAACTTGATTTAGAAAAATCTCCGTCTAATTATGATTGTTTTGAGATTGAGCCTTATGTGAATATTAATGAATCTCACTCTGATTTTGATGATTGTAAAATTGATTCTTCTAATAAATTGTTTGTAGAAAAGTTTGAGAACATTGATTTTGAAAAACCCTCTTTTGATAAAATTCATTCTTATGATGTTGTATCATTTATGGTTAAAACTGATGAGTTTGATAAAGGGTTGAAAATTACAGACATTGATGAGCCCCACTGTGATTTTGGTGATATTGATGAAATTTATGATAAAACTTCTGAGGTTAACTCTGATTCTATTGTAAACATTGATAAATCTTATTTCTCATATGATTCCGATTTTGACTCTTCTGATGATGAATTATTTGTGGGGAAGCATGAGGAAATTAATTTTGAAGAGTCTCATCTTGACTTTAATGATGATTTTGAAATTGATAAATTGTTTGATGAAGTGCATGAAGAACCTGTAGATGATTTGAAAGTTATGAAAATTGATGAATCTCATGTTTTGCCCATATCTAATGTTCAATCTCCTGATATACTTGAAAATTTGTGCTTTATTGAGGAATCTAATGTAGAACAGAAAGACTACTATTATGATGATCCAATGCTTGATTATTTTGATTTAAGTCCTATTGCAATTGAAAATATAATTTTGAAGAAAGGACTTATGATTTTGCTTTTTGATAAATTTAGGAAGATAATTGAATATCCTTTGATTGAAGTTGAAAATTTTGATTTTAATTTCTACATATTTAAGGATGCCACATTAATTGTGATTTATATGAAATTCTGGATTTTTGGATTAGTGGCTAAACTTTTTAGACAAAGAAAAAGGAGGAAAATACATGCTATCTACTTTAGAACTGATTCACCTGCTTCACCATGATGTTTGAATTTCGGTCAAGCTATGGACCTAAAATTAGCACTTCTTGGGAGGCAACCCAAGCACTTTTACCTTAGTTTAGTTTCTTTTATTTTAGTTTATTTTTAGAACTAATTTTTCTTCTCTTTTTGTAGGTGAAAATACGGTAGGCATTGCCATAATCCATTTTACGGCACCGTATTTTTGGTCCGATTTCCACCCGAGAGTTTTTCGGTATTTTACGGCACTACCGTAACATTTTTCACGTGCCATAATTTTGAGTGATTTCTTCCCCGAGAGTTCTTTGTAAATTATGGCACTGCCATAAAGCATTTCACGGTACCGTATTTTAAAGCTGCTTTCTGCTTATTGAGTAGGTGTTTTCTCGCTGTGATTTTAGGACACATGGTAACTTTTCGAATTTGATTAATTTTTGTGCAGTTTTTGCAGATTTTAATCTGAGTAGCCTTCTTTATGTTGATACCCTAAATTTCTAACAGATTTTGATCCTTTATTTTTTATACACCTGAAAATAATGAGTCTTATTCTATTACATGGTTCTGTCCATTTTCTATTTGGATCATTAAATTTTATTCTAGGGTATGGCTACTTTTCATAAAAAATTCAGAGACTGCTTTGTTCGCTTTCTGCCTGTTATTGCTTCTTTTGACTCCAGATTTAGAAATCTTCAAGAGCAACTGTCTTCCACCTCTAGCCACCACTGCATCTGCCTCTGACATCACTGTTTCCAGCCGTCGACACTGGATTATACCATCTGCAGATTCTTACTTCTTCTACTGTCTCTTATTCTATTGATTTTATTTATTTATGCAGTAGACTCTTCATTAGTGACTGATTTTTTTTCTGTAGTTCTATCTCTTACACCCACCGGCCGATGATCTCACCTCCAGGACTGTAGTCTCCAGCAGGCCACTGGAGATTACTCACTCTAATGTCGGCATCACCATCATTGCTAAGAGCTTTTCAGTTAGCATCTGTTCACCCTTTGCTTCTCAGCTGCATTAGTTTTTTTTTCACCGGCATCCTCTTCAGACCTCCGGCGACATCTCTGATTCTCCCTTGAGAAAATTATTTTTATCATTATTATTTTTAGAGACTATTTTTAGACTGAGCCTTATGTATCTTAAATTTTGCAGAAAATTTTCAAAAAGGCACATCTTTGGACCTTGCAGCATCTGCCCCGACACCATTTTTAGTCTGAGCCTTATGTATTTTTGGTCAGAGCTTACTATATAGTTTTGAGAGTATTATTTGCACTTTCTAGTGATTATTTGATCTACACTTTTCTTCTCCAAAAAATTCTATCACTTTGCATCCTTTGCATTGTTTGAGCCTTATGTGATTATACAGATATATCACTTTACATTTCATGATTGTTGAGTTTGATGCTTCTACACCTCTATGACCATCGACACTGCTATTCTGTTTCACATGCTTATCTTTTTTTTCGATGTGGTTGTATTATGATTATGATGATACTGATTTCTACTATTTCGATGGGGTTGTACTATGATATTTCGATATTCTGATAATCTATCTTTGATATGGTTGTAGTATACATGATGATATATTTAGTGTTTACGATGATATTTTGTGATGATGATGAGTATATTCTTGTTTTATATTGTTGATGACTTGATTGATTGATGATGAATAGATTCAAATTCATAATTAGAGAAAAACCCTATCATGTTAGATTTATTTCTTCAATGCATATCTATTTTTGAAATTTGACATTGGTTGATGCATGAAATTTTGGGTAGATGTGTTATTTGAGGAATAAGATCTAAAGGTGAAACTACTCCTTTGAATAAAATGAGTATATGAGTATGATTTGAGAATTAAGATCAATTGATCAACCTAGTAGATGTTTAGTCTATTTTTGCTTTTTGTTGGGAAATAAGAATCCAAGATCCATAAAAATAGTGAGAGACTCCCCTACTTGGCACTATGTAAAATGATAGTGGTACCTAAGACATGGGTTGAAGTCTATGCATGAAAAATAATGAGAGATAAAAAGAATAAGACTCCTCTACTTGGCACTATGCAAAATTGATAGTGGTACCGAAGATAAGAGTTGAAGTGAAAAATAAAAAGTGTGTATCTAAGTGGATGCATGTCATCTTTGCAAAAATAATCAAATAATAAAAAAGAAAAAAAAGAAAAAAAGTTATGTGTGGAAAAAGATCTTGGAAATCTAATTCATGTAAACAAAAGCATGATAGATTTGAACTGAAAACAAGGTGAAATCATGAATTTGAAAATTCTATTTATTATACAAGTTGAAAAGTTTTATTTGATTGAGTTGTGGATCTAGAGGGTTGAATTCTAAGAATGATATATTTATTTGAAGTTTTGTGAAACAATTGATGGAATTTTTCATTGATGATTGTATTTTAGAAATTTATTGAGCATGAAAAGGTTATTCTTTTAATCAATTTTTGATTTTTGCTTGAGGACAAGCAAAATTTGAGTCTTATGTATTTTGATGACACCAAAATATGTAGTATATTTTGTATCATTTTAGATATCTTTTCATGCTAAATTGAAGATCTTTTACTTGTTTTTATGCTGAATTCATCAAATATTGCAAAGTCTACTTCTATTTTGGTTTTTCATGATTTTCAGGTAAAAAGGCACTATTTTGAGGCATTTTCAAGCAAAATCGAAGAAATAGAAGAGTTACCATCATCAAGAGCAGATCACACGACAAATTTCACGCAAAATGGAGCAACAAACCAAAATACGGCGGGGCCGTAATCTATATTACAGTACTGTATTTTCTGTTGGGGTATGCCCTTAAGGCTAATGTTTGAGGCCTTGAGATAATTTTAGTATCATGTATAAACTATGTTTTATAAAGGAAATTGTTGTTATTTAGATTGTTACATTATCTGCTGCTATGTGTATACTTCTGAATAATGTCTCATTGGTGTTTCAGCTTGGCTGACATGTAGTATTGTCCTTAGTCGAGATATCTTGGTGAACATGAGACAGCCTTGATATGATTGAGACTAATATGTGTTCTAATCTTATAGGATGCTTCGAGCATGGAATAAGATTTAGACACATAGGTGCATTGGATGTACTGGACTGACCCTACTTAGGATATTCAGTTTTTGTCACAATGTGAATAATCCTTATAAACTAGCAAGTGGTATACTCCCTCTGACTTGAGATCACTTGTGTTTCTAAATGATGATTGGCATTGTTTTGAGGTAGTTCAATATCATTTGAAAGATAATGGTTAAGGATTATCTTGGATGGTGGGCATGACTCATGTTAGGACACTGGTGATAGATATAGGATTGCCTCTCCTAGTTGGAGTGTGATGTTCTAAAGGGCCCCCTGGATGAGATGGTTGAGAAAGTGTATGGCCATACCCAGATGACTATGTTCATCTGATCTAACCATTCTCATCATATTGGAATTACAGGCTTGACAGGCTTGTCCAATGAGAACGTCCAGTGGCAAAGGGAACATGTATGCCGAGTGAATTGGATTCACACTTGTGCTATGGTTTGGGTGTAGTCTTGGAAGACTCTTTCCTTCATATCGGGAGACAGTGATGTGTTGCTAGATACCCCTCTCTGATCGTGATAACGTAAGTTATCGTTACCGACATTGAAGGAAACCCTTAGGGTCGCACAATTTGATGATATGGCTTCCTTATGTCAGATCGTGTGGACTGAATTGTTCTGGTTCAGTTTAAAGGAATTTAAACTCTGATTGGAAGTGAGATCTGGTCTGATCATGTTTGATTGATTAGGGCTTGAGATCGGTAAGCTTCGATCGAGAGAATTGATGCTTGATCATAGAGATCAAGAGGGTCGAGAGATGTGTGGTTAGATCTTGAACCATTTGGTTCAAAGAGATCAAGACCATGGTGGGTTCGGTTTGGTCTTTGAACCAAATAGAATTGAACCGGTTCACTTGGTGAACGCATGGTTCAATTGAGAGAGGAGTTATCGATGGCTTCAACTGGAGTTAAACATGGAGTTATGCACTTACTATTTTTGGAAGCCGTTTTCTTTGAGAAAATGCCCCCATGTTCGAACGCCTATCTCTCTCTCTCGCCCCCTCTCCTCTCGTGTGGATGATCTTCACGACAAGAGGAAGTTCGGCCAACAAAGAGGAAAAAGGCATCTCCTCATACACGATCTAGGACTCCTTGGATCTTTGCTAGCACAAGGAATACAAGGAAGAAGTCATCATCTTCTTGTGTGCGATTTCCTTTGGAGAAGAGCCGTTCGCCCTTTCTTCTTCCAAGTCGCCACTCAATCAATGGCAATGGTAACGCATCATTTTATCCTTTTATGGTTGCTCATATTATCTTGCCTCTCGATCCTATCAAACCTAGTTTTTCGCCTATGCAAGATCTTATAGATGCGCATGTGTACTAGGGTTTGACTTTCATTTTCATACGCTACTGTAATATCAGAGCACCTACCGTAATTTGTGGAGTTTTCCAAACAGAAGGTTTTCAGGATTTTACGGCACCGCCGTAAGAAATTACACTACCGTAATTTGGAGCGCTTCAGAACAAAGACACTTGCCGAAATTATGGCACTGCCGTAAACTATTTCACAGTGTCGTATTTTCCAGACAATTCATACCAGAGAACTCGTCCGATTTTATGGCACGGCCATAAACTATTTTATGGTACCGTATTTTGAGCAATTTTTGACCAGAAAGTTGCCCAGAAAATACGGCACTACCGTAATATATTTTACGGTACCGTAATTATACTAAACAACGCGATTTTTATGAGCTCGAAACTTGCGCGGACCATAACTTTTGATCTAGAGCCCGAAATTGAGATCCGAAAGTTGTTGCAGACTCGTCCTTAATAGGAATACACAAACGAAGTCAAAGGGGCAATTTTTATCCAGTATCAAGGGAGAAATCGATGGAGAGGAGTCTAGAGTTTAGCCTCACGCCGAGAGGTATAGAGGGCACCTCAGGCCTTGATTTTCATGAAGAAGCTTTGCCTGGAGGAGAAAAGGACACCACAGAAGTTTTAGATCAAAAAGAGTTCGGGTGGAGGAGAAATCAATGAAACAGCGGTGACAGCACTGTTCATCAAGGAAAATACGGCTGTAATTTATATTACAGCCGTGTTGTGAAGTTGTTTTCTTCTTCTTCTTCAATTTCTTCCACTTTGAAACTATGGTTGATTTTTCCATGCTAGCTTAAACATATTTTGGGACATGGGGTGTAATCCCTTTGATTTCTAATGATTAGATACTTTTTATTTCGTCAAGATAATTTTGCCATGATAATTCTACTTATGTGAATGTATTGTCTTTGATTCTCCATAGATTGATGTTATTATTCATGTTTAGAGTTCTCGCAATAAGGACCGAAAGGTGACTTACATGAGAACTTGGAACCCTAGAATTGCATGTTAGGAGCTTTCCGTAAGAAATTAGGTTTGTTCTTAATTATTTGATTTTAGTGATCTTATTGACATGATTTAATAATATGAATCTAGGATAGAGTCGAGTTGTCAAACGTGCAGATCTTGCACGAAAGTGAGGATCGAAATGTTGGAGAACCATTGGTAGAACTTGTGTTGAGTCTCGGATGCACGAAAGTGATCCTTGAGATTTCACTTGAGGCAATCAACTTAGAATTCGAATGCACGAAAGTGATCTTTGAATTCTCTGATTGATGATTTACTTCTCTTTTGCAGTGGGGTAAATCTTGTGCGAAAGCGAGGATTGATCCCTGCATGATTGTCTGCACGAAAGTGAGATGATCCCTTTATGAAGTAAATTAAGTCTTTGTCATGATAAAATTAGACTGACGACCTTTTATTTATATCTAATCATTGAAATCAAGGTGGATGAAACCCTAGTCCCATATTTATCTCTCTGATTGACTTTACACTCTTTCTGTTGATTATTGCATCATATTCGATTTGCTTAGCTTGTAAGAAAGTAGTTATTTAGTACTTAACAATAAGGTCTCGGTGGTACGATATCTTTCTTTATTACTTCGATAATTCCGTGCACTTGTAGAAATCTGTCAACCAAGTGACCCATGCTTCTTAAGATGGGTACGTTGGTCGATTGCACTTGCTAATTCCCCTTATTGAGACAGTCTAGACGTCTCATGTCCAGCGAGGGCCAGATACAGCATGAAACCCTAACCTCTCAACGATGCCTCTAGAGTTCCATCATGTGGCCACCACATGTGAAAAACTAGTCAAGTCTATTCCTAACCATTATGCCCAAGGCCAACGAGTTTCCTTGCAATGACACGTCCAGGTTAAAACTGGACTGGGGAAACATTGTCACCACAGACCTTCTAAAAATAAGTGGATGTGTCCCACGAGGGTGGGAAATAGTGCACAACACCACTAATCAATAGCTTGATGAGGGCTACGAGTTAGAAGGCTTATTTTCAGACTTGATATTTTATTTGAGGGTTTTTGAGGTCTCATCCTCTTAGTTTTATCTTTTGTCTAACATTATAGGTATGCAATCCTATAGTGATAACAATAAGATAAAACATCACAGGCATGCTTTAGTAGATATGGAAAGCGGTAAATAAGTGATATGTTCATAGCCTAATCAACACATTGAACTAATACATGCCAAAAGTGTTCAATGCTTGAACTAGGTGACAAGCCTAAGACAAGACCTAACCTAGCCGCCACTAATAACTTTGTCCATGCTCGGCTCCAAGGTCCTCCAATCCAAGGGATAGCTCTCAAAACCTATAAGCACCTCTATGAAAACCTAGAAGCACTCCTAGAGGTTCGGCCAAGCCCTTATTGATGCCGCCACCCTCAATAGTTGCTCCAAGCAAGATGGATGCCGCCATCATCCTTAATCTTCAATATTAAAAAATAAAGAAAAAGAAAGAGCGGCACGCAAACCTAATACAAATACATCACAGGCATACAAGGCGCTTGACTATGACCACAACAAAATACACATGCAAGGTTCCAATCTCATGCTTTTCTAGATGCTCATGAAAAATATAAAATCTGAATTTTAATTTTTCATCAAAACATGTCTTTTTTCCTTAAAGTCTTTTCACAAATCCTTTGGTTATTTGTTTCTCTCAGGAGTCTACAAGTGGCGTACCCGTTGCCCTTCTTGCAATCCTTAACTTGCTAAGATTAGGGCAATCACCCAGTCCATGCCCCACATACTCTCAACAAGTCTCTCATGATGGGTCTATCCCACCATGAGAGAAGAAATTATTTCCTCCACATATGGCTCTATCCCAGTCATGTGAAGAAAGCAGAAAACCAAAAGAAATCGAATAGAGGATAGGAACAAGAAACTGACAATTTTTCTACTTTTAGAAAAACTGCGAGCCACACGCAATTATAAAGAAAAATACATATGGCATGTGAGCATACAAGGAAGCAAAAAACGTTGTTCGAGTCTCGCAAGTCACTCTGATACCATTATTGGAAACATTGGGGATTTTAAATTTTTTACATACATCACAAATACATACAGCGGAAGCAAATCCCTGAAACAGGCCAATCCCAAAAACCCAGAAGATCGATGCTTACGAGGGGGTCAACACGGTGAGTAGAGATAGTACCTCAAAGCAATTTGATGGAGAAGCATGTAGGCGCCCAAGTGTTCGCCCTATGTAGTCTCGCACATAGCTGATGCTTGAGTTCTCTTCTTCCACGCCTGGTGCTAGCCTCAGGAAGAAGATCCACGCCAAGGGAGTGCCTCTTGATCACTTGCACCACCCACAAGGAAGAGGATGCGCCAAGAGGAAAAGGAGAAGAGATGCCGCCAAGCTTTGCTTCACTTGCGCCAAGGGAAGGAAGAAGAAGTTGCTTGCAGCCTTTGATGGAAGAGGAGCTCCAAAGGTCTCCTAGCCCTTGCTCCTCTAGTTATCCACGCCTCCAAGAGATTGTGCAAGAGGAGGGGTCGGCTAGGGTCTCTTTTATAAGAGTAATAGGCAGTTTAGGGTATATGGTAAGAGTTGGTGATAAGGGATGGATTCGTTACTTTTTTTTTATTACTTCGTATACCCGTACACTTGCGGTTTAACATCAAGGTTTGGTGCCGTTACCAAGGATTAGTCCAAGGTACACGCATGCCAAACTTGTAGTGATTCCCTCCCAGGCTAACAACAACCTCAAACTGTGATAAGGAATAAGAGTATCCATGTCCCTTTGCCAGGCTGATCGTCCAAGTTGGACAAGCGTGTCACACTTGTATATTCCAACAATGATGGTAATGACTAAATCAGGCTAAACCTAGGTGTGGCCACACGCTTTCAGTCATGCACCATCTAGGGGCCCATGGACATCAAGCTTCCCCGTAGGGAAGGGGCAAATCCTCTATTGGCAAGATGAACCTGTCGTATTGCTTAAGATATACCCAATGACAACCGTTATAACCTCCCTGTTACGGTGAGGTGTTAGGTTGTATCAAAGTACATCCTTTACAACACAAAGATACAATCTTCCTCAAGTCAAAGGACAGATACAACTCTATCACTATGAGATTCTTCTTGAGACACCAAGAAGAACTCTCCCAGCAGGTCGGTCCAGCATATCTCCCTTGATACACCCTTGAAAGGTCCCCACAGGGGGGGGGGGGGGCGAAACCCCTAAGTATGGCGCATATTAAAATTTTAAGCCGCGGAAGAGGGTTTCTTGAGATCGGTTTCATGAGATATGATCAACCATAATAACCCGATTGCAAATAGAGAAGGGTTCATACCGTAGCCATTTCAAGATGGCGCCTTGGAAGAAAAAGTTGCAAGCGCCTCTTCTCCAAAGTCTCGCACACAAGATGAACAATGTGCTTCTTCCTTGGTGCTCCTTGTGCTAGCAAGGTTCCAAGGTTGTCTTGCCGAATGGAAAGGAAAAGATGAGATGATGTTCTCTTGGCCGAAACCTCCTCAACCTTCAAGGCGTCGCCACACACGGAAGCCGAGAGGAATGAGAGCGAGAGGCGAGAATAGAGAGCACTCTATTCGAACGTGAGTGACTCCAATTGGAGATCATGGTTACTAAAAATAGCAACCACTCACCGCTCCAACGTTCACGCCAAGTGAACATGTCGCCACACCTTGAACCATGCGCTCATTTCATGAGCCGGTTCAATTTGGTTTGGTTTAAAACCAATCAAGCCAAGTAATCAAGTCCAGATCTCAAATAAACCCTAAGGCTCCAGATCTGACCGTTCATCTCTTGATGCTCTTGATCTCACCGATCTAGCATCTATTCTCTCGATCGAAGCTTACCGATCTCAAGCCCTAATCAATCAAACATGATCAGACTAGATCTCACTTACAATCAGAGACTAAATCCCTTTAAACTGAACCTAAACAATTCAGTCCACACGATCTGACTTAAGTAAGCCATATCATCAAATTGTGCGACCCTGAGGGTTTCCTTTAAATGTCGGTAACGATAACTCACGTTATCACGATCAGTGAGGGGTATCTAGCAACACATCACTGTCTCTCGATATAAAAGAAATGAGTCTTCCAAGACTACACCCAAAAACAGCACAAGTGTGAATCAACTTCACTAGGCATGCATACTTCCTTTGCCACTGGATGTTCTTATTGGACAAGCGTGTCAAGCTTGTAGCTCCAATATGATGAGCATGATTAGATCAGATGAACACTGTCATCTGGGTATGGCCATACACTTTCTCAATCATCTCATCCAGGGGGCCCCTTTAGAACATCACACTCCTTAAACAAGGAGACGGCAATCCTATGTCTATCACTAGTGCCCTAACCTGACTCAAGCTCATTATCCAAGATAGTCTATAATCATTATGTTTCAAATAATATTGAACTACCTCAAAACAATGACAATCATCATTTAGAAAACACAAGTGATCTCAAGTCAGAGGAAATGTGCCATTTGTCATATACAAGGATTATTCACATTGTGACAAACAATTGAATATCCTAGTAGGGTCTGTCCAGCACATCCAATGTACCCATGAGTCTACATCTTATTCCATGCTCGAAGCATCCTATAAGACTAGAACACATATTAGTCTTAACCATATCAAGGCTGTCTCATGTTCACCAAGATACATCGACTAAGGACTTAACTGCATGTCAGCCCAGCTGAACAGCTTTGAGACATTATTCAGAAGAACATATATTGCAGCAGACAATGTAGCTAACTGAATAATAACCATGCCTTTATAAACATAAACGTTTATTACATGATACTGTTACAATCCCAAGGCCTCAAACATTAGGCTTAAGGGCATACCCCAACAATCTCCCACTTGCACTTAATCTAATGGTTGAGAAATCTCAAACCCATATTATTACAGTGCTTCTCATGCTTCTACTGCGCCAGAGGCTTGGTAAGCGGGTCTGCCAGATTGTCATCTGTATGAACCTTGCAGACTTTGATCTCGCCACGATCTATGATCTCCCTGATCAAATGAAACCGTCTCTGTATGTGCTTGGACATCTGGTGCGACCGTGGTTCCTTTGCTTGTGCGATTGCTCCAGTGTTATCACAGAAGATAACCAAAGGATCTGCACTCGAAGGAACAACACCAAGTTCTCTCACGAACTTACGAATCCACACTGCCTCCTTGGATGCTTCCGAGGCTGCAACATACTCGGCTTTGGAATCAGCAACAGTTGACTGTTTGAAACTCTTCCACACCACTGCTCCTCCATTCAAGCTAAAAACATAGCCTGATTGCGATCGGAAATCATCCTGGTCAGACTGGAACGAAGCATCAGTATATCCTTCAATACTGAGTTCTTCCTGACCACCATATATCAAGAACATATCTTTGGTCCTCCGCAGATATTTTAAGATGTTCTTGACTACAATCCAGTGTGCCTGACCTGGATTACTTTGGAAACGACTGGTCACGCTTAACCCGTAAGCGACGTCTGGGCGAGTACACAACATCGCATACATAATGGATCCAATAGCCGAAGCATAAGGCGTATTGTCCATTTCATCTTTCTCAGTCTGTGTTTGTGGACACTGACTCTTCGAAAGACTCAGACCATGTCTGACTGGAAGATATCCTCGTTTAGAATTCTCTAAATGAAATCTCTCCAGGACTTTTTCGATGTAAGTACTCTGGCACAACCCGAGAAGCCTCTTAGATCTATCCCTGTAGATCTTCACACCTAATACATAGGCTGCTTCTCCTAGATCTTTCATCTGGAAACATTTCTTTAACCATGCTTTAACAGCATGCATTTCAAGAATGTCATTTCCAATGATCAAGATGTCATCGACGTAGAGGACTAGGAAAGTAATTACGCTCCCACTAAACCTCTTATACACACACGGGTCATCCTCGTTCTTGATGAAACCAAATTCAGTGACTGATTCATCAAAACGAATATTCCAGCTTCTTGATGCTTGCTTAAGTCCATAAATGGACTTCTTCAACTTGCATATCTTATGACGATCTGATGGATTAGTGAAACCCTCAGGTTGTGTCATATACACATCCTCATCCAGATTTCCATTAAGGAAAGCTGTTTTCACATCCATCTGCCAGATCTCATAATCATAATATGCCGCTATCGCGAAAAGAATCCGAATAGACTTAAACATGGCTACAGGTGAGAAAGTTTCATCATAATCTATCCCGTAGATTTGTTTGAAACCTTTCGCAACTAGCCTGCCTTTATAGGTAACCACGTTACCATCCATGTCAATCTTCTTCTTGAAGATCCATTTACAGCCTATAGGGATTACTCCCGGAGGCGGATCAACCAAATCCCAGACTTGGTTATCTGACATGGAGTCCATCTCGGCGCGCATAGCTTCAAGCCATCTCGCTGACTCTGGTCCACTGACCGCATCCGAATAAGTGAGGGGTTCATCATTATCAATGATGTAGACTCCGTCATAACGCTCAGGTTGTCGACGGATCCTTCCCGATCTTCGCGGTTCCCGTGATATCTGAGCCTCAGGTTGTTCAATAACCTGATCTACTGGCTCAGGCTCATCCAACTCTGCTTGAGCACTTTGTCCTTCCTCTGGATTCTCATCCAGCTTTATTTCTCTCCCACTGGCCTCTTGCAGAAGAAACTCCTTCTCAAGAAATATGGCCGTCCGAGCAACAAATACCTTGTTCTCTTTGGGATCGTAGAAATAATAACCCTTAGTCTCCTTAGGGTAACCGACAAAGATACATTTGTCAGATCTGCTCTCTAGTTTCCCAGAGGCGAGCTTTTTGACATAAGCCTCGCAACCCCAGATCCTGATAAATGTCAAGCTTGGCTGTTTCCCATACCATAATTCATATGGCGTCTTTGAAACTGCCTTGGATGGCACTCGGTTTAGTACCTTTGCAGCTGTTTCCAGTGCAAAACCCCAAAAGGAGTATGGAAGAGTAGCCTGACTCATCATAGAACGAACCATATCAAGTAACGTTCTGTTTCTCCTCTCGGACACACCATTCCATTGTGGTGTTCCTGGCGGAGTGAGCTGTGAGATAATCCCACACTCCTTCAGATAGTCAGTAAACGTATGACTCAAGTATTCTCCACCTCGATCTGAGCGAAGTGCCTTGATATTTCGGCCTAGCTGATTCTGTACTTCATTCTTGAACTCTTTGAACTTGTCAAAAGATTCACTCTTATGTCTCATCAGATAGACATAGCCATACCTACTGAAATCGTCAGTAAAGGTAATGAAGTACTGATAGCCACCTCTGGCATGTTTACTAAATGGCCCACACACATCACTGTGTATAAGGTCAAGTAAACCTGAAGCCCTTTGACCTTTGTGAGGAAAAGGCGACTTCGTCATTTTACCCATCGAACAAGCTTTGCATGTATCAATCTCCTTGTAAGAGAATGATCCCAGCAGTCCATGATCATGCAACCGCTTAATGCGTTTCTCGTTAATATGGCCTAAACGACTATGCCATAGCAAGGTGCTGTCATCAGCATACTTGGCTTTCTTAATATCAACATTTTGTATAGAACGCTCCATGTCCAACATGAATAATCCATTGCTAATTGAACCAGTTGCATAAACAATATTATCATAAGATAAAAGACACTTTGAAATATTGCATTCAAAGGAAAAACCCTTCCTGACAAGAGCAGGAATGGAGATAATATTTTTAGTAATACTGGGAACAAAATAACAATTGTCTAGTTCCAATACAATTCCAGATGGTAAAGAAATGAAATAGTCTCCTACAGCAACAGCAGCAACCCGTGCCCCGTTTCCAACTCGTAGGTCCACCTCATGCTGTCCCACCTGCCTTCTTCTCTTGAGTTCCTGTACATTTGAACAAATGTGAACTCCACATGCAGTGTCCAACACCCATGATATAGAAGAAGAAAACATGACCTCAGTCACGAATATACCTGAGCCAGAAGCGATGCTTCCCCTCTTATCTCCTTGGAGCGCTTTACAGTCCTTTTTCCAGTGACCGAGCTGGCCACAGTGGAAACACCTGTATTCCTTGGACCGCTTCACCTTCTGCTTCAGAGCCTTGCTGTAGCTCTTGACAGGGGCTTTGCCCTTCTTCCCCTTCTTCTTGTTCCTCGAAGGAACCATTAAGACAGAGGTCGAAGGCTTTCCCTTCAGAGTCTCCTCAGTAGTCAAGAGCATATTCAGCAGCTCTGCCGGAGTACAATCGATTTTATTCATATTAAAGTTAATAATGAACGCGTCGAATGAAGGCGGGAGAGACTGCAGAATAATATCCACAGCAAGCTCCTGGTTGATGGTATGCCCCAGTTTCTCTAGAGCCTCCTTGTGCCCAATCATCTTGAGCACGTGAGCTCCCACTGGGCTCCCTTCAGCCAGTTTGCTCTGAAAGAAAAGCTTTGTCAAATTGTAGCGCTCAGTCCTTGCCTGTGCAGCATACAGCATCTTGAGGTTCGCTATCATGTCTATAGCAGACATATCCTCATGCTGACGCTGCAGCGGTGGCGTCATAGACGCTAGCATCAGGCAAGCGACATCAATGCTATCATTGACGTGCTTTTCATAGGCTTCCCGAACCGCCCTTGCGGCGTTCGGAGCGGGCTGAGGCGGTATCGCCGTCTCGAGGACATACAGTTTCCTCTCTGCCTTAAGAACAATCTTAAGGTGTCCGAACCAGTCAGAGAAGTTCGGCCCAGCAAACTTCTCCCTTTCCAGTAGGGATCGCACATTGAAGTTCATGGTGTTCGTTGCTGCAGGTATCTACAACAATGCAAGAACAGCAAGGTCAGTATCAATGTTAAGAATCAATCAGGACTTAAGAAAGATTCTTTTTCTCACTATTTTATCTAACTGAAAAATCCATTAAACAGTCTGAAAGAGTAGACACTCTTTTAGTGAGATGGGATCCGGATTTCATACTTGGTCTCCGCGTCCCGCTCAGGCGAGATAAGATGCACAGAGAGTACAAGCACTAATCTCCGGTAGGCAGTCCCTACCGATCGCCAACCCGTGCGATTCCCCTTCATCTGGGCAATCCAGCAGACTGTGCCAACTGAGTTGGTACAACACAGTCTCTGATCCCACAGATGGCTGCCTCCATGTGCTACCATATGCGCCACATATGTAGCCTACATGGTCAAGCTGACCCGACCTACTCCCTGGACCACCATGTGCTATGCTGAGCAACGAGAAGGGATAAATCCCTACTCTGTAACACACAGGTGTAATCCCACACCGTCTGAAGATAGATGGACGTGCCCACTGAGTGGGTACAACACGGCTCCAACGATAATCAGAATAGTGAGGTTTCGCGTCAGAAGGCTTACGAGCTTGATATTTTAGCGTTGGATTTTAACCGTCTTTTATCTTCTTCACTATCATGCAATTCCTATGGTGATAGCAGAAGATAAACTAATCATGCAATTCTAATATTTAAACAATAAATAAAAGAAAGCATGAATCTTATGTGGTAAAAGCCCATAGCCCTAGTAAGACCTTAATTAACTTAAGTCTTCACTTGCTTTTCTTCATGGGGCTTTTGCTGCTCATCTGGCCCAAACCAGGGCCCAAGCGCCATCTGCAGGTCTGGTGCGCCCACCAGGAATATGCGCCAGGTCCTAGGGTCGAACCCTAGACCTCCCACCTGGTCAAGCCACTTGCTGCATGCGCCTCTGCCAAGAGTGCTCTGTGCTCTTGTCTAATTAAATTACAAATTTAACTATCTAGACAAGATTGACACGCAGGTCAATTACATTTTATAAAATTAATTTACAAAATTAACCAGGTCAAATTTAACTATCTAGCAATGTGATGCGCAGATCACAATATAAAATTAATTTACAAAAATAACCAGGCACGCAGGCCCCAGCACAGCACTCATTAAAGACGGGCAGCCCACATAAGATTAAATAAACATACATATGCAACAATCAACATGTGATCCAATCATGAAAATTAAATTTCGAAAACCCCTTGGGATGAATTTTAATTTTCCTTATTTGCCCTACTGCCTTACAATGGTCTATTACTAGGGATCCACTCATCCATCCTAGTCAGATCCACTGCCCTTGCATGCACCAAGTCCTAACTGACTTGAGTCGACCATAAGGTCAACCATGCATGCGCCAGGGCTGAACAACCACAATGAGGTCTGGCAAGCGGGTGTGACCCCGGGCCTAACTCATGTGCGTTCATCAGTTGTCTCAATCAGACATCGCTACACGCCTGTCTGCAGCCGACCTGTAGCCACCACGTGCTTGCGCACAGGTGCTACCTGGTCAACCCATCAAGGCTGTCAGATAGTCTGATCAGACTTTTGGATCTAACCTAAGGGGGGTGACTTCAACCCTAATAACCCATCTAAGGGTTTAAAGTAGGTGCATTAGATCTAAGATGAATCGCGCAAGTTATTTGTTTTGGAAACACAATAAAACATGCGCCAACAACATGCGCCAGGGAGAAAATAACATCTATAAGAAACATGTATTTTCGCCAACTTACAACTACAGCATAAGCATTCGCATGTGACCTATAGATCTGTTATCTTGCGCAAACATGGATCATAAATCATAACATGGCAATCATAAAACATGAACATTGGCTCTGATACCAATTGAAAGGTCCCCACAAGGGGGGGGCGAAACCCCTAAGTATGGCGCATATTAAAATTTTAAGCAGCGGAAGAGGGTTTCTTGAGATCGGTTTCATGAGATATGATCAACCATAATAACCCGATTGCAAATAGAGAAGGGTTCATACCGTAGCCATTTCAAGATGGCGCCTTGGAAGAAAAAGTTGCAAGCGCCTCTTCTCCAAAGTCTCGCACACAAGATGAACAATGTGCTTCTTCCTTGGTGCTCCTTGTGCTAGCAAGGTTCCAAGGTTGTCTTGCCGAATGGAAAGGAAAAGATGAGATGATGTTCTCTTGGCCGAAACCTCCTCAACCTTCAAGGCGTCGCCACACACGGAAGCCGAGAGGAATGAGAGCGAGAGGCGAGAATAGAGAGCACTCTATTCGAACGTGAGTGACTCCAATTGGAGATCATGGTTACTAAAAATAGCAACCACTCACCGCTCCAACGTTCACGCCAAGTGAACATGTCGCCACACCTTGAACCATGCGCTCATTTCATGAGCCGGTTCAATTTGGTTTGGTTTAAAACCAATCAAGCCAAGTAATCAAGTCCAGATCTCAAATAAACCCTAAGGCTCCAGATCTGACCGTTCATCTCTTGATGCTCTTGATCTCACCGATCTAGCATCTATTCTCTCGATCGAAGCTTACCGATCTCAAGCCCTAATCAATCAAACATGATCAGACTAGATCTCACTTACAATCAGAGACTAAATCCCTTTAAACTGAACCTAAACAATTCAGTCCACACGATCTGACTTAAGTAAGCCATATCATCAAATTGTGCGACCCTGAGGGTTTCCTTTAAATGTCGGTAACGATAACTCACGTTATCACGATCAGTGAGGGGTATCTAGCAACACATCACTGTCTCCCGATATAAAAGAAATGAGTCTTCCAAGACTACACCCAAAAACAGCACAAGTGTGAATCAACTTCACTAGGCATGCATACTTCCTTTGCCACTGGATGTTCTTATTGGACAAGCGTGTCAAGCTTGTTGCTCCAATATGATGAGCATGATTAGATCAGATGAACACTGTCATCTGGGTATGGCCATACACTTTCTCAATCATCTCATCCAGGGGGCCCCTTTAGAACATCACACTCCTTAAACAAGGAGACGGCAATCCTATGTCTATCACTAGTGCCCTAACCTGACTCAAGCTCATTATCCAAGATAGTCTATAATCATTATGTTTCAAATAATATTGAACTACCTCAAAACAATGACAATCATCATTTAGAAAACACAAGTGATCTCAAGTCAGAGGAAATGTGCCACTTGTCATATACAAGGATTATTCACATTGTGACAAACAATTGAATATCCTAGTAGGGTCTGTCCAGCACATCCAATGTACCCATGAGTCTACATCTTATTCCATGCTCGAAGCATCCTATAAGACTAGAACACATATTAGTCTTAACCATATCAAGGCTGTCTCATGTTCACCAAGATACATCGACTAAAGACTTAACTGCATGTCAGCCCAGCTGAACAGCTTTGAGACATTATTCAGAAGAACATATATTGCAGCAGACAATGTAGCTAACTGAATAATAACCATGCCTTTATAAACATAAACGTTTATTACATGATACTGTTACAATCCCAAGGCCTCAAACATTAGGCTTAAGGGCATACCCCAACAACCCTTATGTCTGTGTTGAGCAACCCGTGCTAACCAGCGCATAACCGAGTCTCACCCGCACCATAGCTGTCCCCTATCCACTATGGTACTTGACTCGGGACATAAGCAAACTGAGATAGTAATATCTCGAGGGACATCATCATGTAAACATACATATGCGCAGATGTATAATAAACCATGACAACGATAGTGCCAGGATATCTATAAATATCAATGTATGTAGTACATATGTCTAGACCAAAAGATATGTCTCAGGGCATAACACTAACAATCTCCCACTTGCACTCAGACCTTATTGTTGAGGTACCTTAACCCTATGTCTCGAGTATGACCATCATGCTTCTGTTGCGTCAAAGCTTTAGTCAGTGGGTCTGCTAGATTGTTCTCTGTGTCAACTCTGCATATCTTCACGTCACCTTTGTCTATGATCTCCTATATCAGGTGAATTCGCCTAAGTATGTGTTTGGATCGCTGATGTGATCTTGGTTCTTTAGCCTGCGCGATCGCACCATTGTTATCACAAAGGAGTTCAATGGGATCAGCAGCACTAGGAACCACTTGAAGTTCATAAATGAACTTCTTGATCCAAACAGCTTCTTTGGCTACCTCAGAAGCCACAACATACTCCGCTTCTGTTGTAGAGTCTGCTACCGTGGATTGCTTGAAGCTCTTCCAGCAAACAGCACCTCCGTTTAGCAAGAACACATAGTCAGACTGCGATTTGAAGTCATATGGGTCTGACTGGAAAGAAGCATCTGTATAACCTTGTATACACAGATCTTCTTGTCCACCGTAGACTAAGAATAAATCTTTCGTCTTCCTCAGATACTTCAAAATTTTTTTCACGGCTGTCCAATGCTGGACACCGGGGTTAGACTGGTATCTACTAGTTATGCTCACTGTATAAGACACGTCTGGTCTCGTACATAACATGGCATACATGAGGGATCCCACTGCAGATGCATAAGGGACTCGACTCATCTCCTCTTTCTCAGCCTATGTAGAGGGACACTGGCTCTTGGAAAGAGTAATGCCGTGCCAGTGTCCCTCTATAAGGAGGGAGGAATGTAAGATCCAAGGATCTTAAGTTCTGGTAAGCATTATTTGGATTTAAATAAAATCAGTAACCGTGATATTTTGTTCATGATTTAAATAAAATTATTGATTGTGATATTTTTATGTATTGGTTGATAGCTAATTAACTAGAAATTTTTGGTTATTGATTTTTGTAAATTAATTAGAGATTATTTGTTTGATTATTGACTGTTAATTTATGATAAATTATCATTGGTTGTTTGTGATAAATTAATTAGGATTTTGGGTTGCAAATTTTAAGTTAATTAATTAGACCTTATTGGTTAATTAATTATACTCTATTGGATAATTAAATCCTTATTGGATGTTAGTTAAATCCTTAATGGATTTTCGTTAAGTGATTGGTTAATGGTTAAGTTAATTAAATAATTAGTTAATTATGAGATATTGGGTTATTGGGTTTAAAATTCGAAATTATTAGTTAAATGGGTTAAACCCTATTGGAATAAATTGGTTAATGGGTTTAAAATTTTAAAACCCAAAGTTTAAGTGATAATATCGATTAGGGTGAGATTAGTGGCGATTTTGGAGTCTTGAGAAAATTGAGGTGGCGGCTTGAAAGAACTTGGCGACTCTTGGAAAGCTTGGAGGCGATTTTTTTTTGGTGTTTCTTCTTCATCTTCTTCCTCTTGGCGATCTTCTTGAAGTGAAGAAATTTCCTTGGTGAGTCTTGGAGATCCTTTGGGCGACCCCAAGGCTTTGGACGAAATTTTGGAAGGGTTTTCATCCTTGTGTTCACGGTTTAAGAAGTGAGTGGAGTGTTTTTTTGATTTCTAGTAATTTGGTTGTATTAATTGATGCATGAGATTGATTAGAAATTTGATCATGCTAAATCGAAATTCAAGATTTCACCATGTTAAATACCGAATTTAAGATCTTCTTATTTTGATGAAAAACCAAATTTTTACAATGGTAGAACTTCTTATTTTGATGAAAAACCGAATTTATGCAAAGGTATATATATAACATGAAAAACCGAAAGTTTAATGGATGTATATCTCATGTGAAGAATCGAAAATGGCAAGGAGATATTTATAATGAAAACCTAATTTATTCATGATGATTCTTGTTAACTAAGGGTTTGATTTAAGTTGGGAATTTTATCATGCTAACAATGGAATTAAGATGTATTTTTGTGAAAACCGAAATTTGGCAAATGGGTGTATATTTTGAAAACCGAAATTTTGATGATTTTATTTATGAAATCCGAAAGTTAGCAACATGAAAATTAAGGTATTCTTTTATGGAATTTAGGAGGTTTTAAATCAATGATTTTGAGCATGAGATTGATGTTAACTAAGGTTTAAAATTTAGTAAATAATATGTTATGTTAACCGTGGATCACATGTAGTAATTAATATGAATACATGATTTTTATGTCAATTTTTGGATGCTTGTTAAATGCAAATCATGAATATTCCTTTATGTGTATTTATAGATTGTTTGATAAATTGTGGTAGTTTGTATGTATTACATTTTATGTTGATTTTATGATGAATGCTTGTTGTAATTTTATGTTTCTTTATGAGTGTAGCATGTACCCTTGTTTGAGAAGAATTGGGTGATAACATAGCAAGATTACACTGAACTAATCAGCATGAAATATAAGGACTACACTATGTGATCTTCATTATGTGATTCTTTGATAATTATGTGGGGTTGTGTTTTTTGGAAAATTATGTGGTCATGTGATGGTTAGGACTAAGGCTAGGTGTGACTATGAACTCAAAGGGATAGTTCTTATGTGATATGTGAAGGGTTTGAGTTTCAGCCCTGTACTGTGATATGTGAGGGGGTTGATGTTCAACCTGCCTATTATGATTATTGTGATGGGGGTTGAAGTTCAGCCTGTCCGATGTGATTTTTGTGATGGCTATCCTAGAGTCAAGTTGACACTTAGGAGTCCACCTTTGTAAAATATGTCCACCTATGTGAAATTATGAAATAAGATATGTGTGTTGTCCAGTAGGAACCTTTTGGGAGAACGGGTTTTGACCCAAAGTGCCATGTCTTGGTCGGACAGGGGCCACCTCTTGATGTCATTACTCTTTTATGTGTTGGGAATGATATAAGACCCAAAGTGCCATGTCTTGGTCAGACAGGGGCCACCTCTTGATGTCATCATTCTCATTTTATGTTATGGCGTGATAGACCAGCGTGCCACGTCGTGACCTGACGGGGGCCACCTCCTGATTCTATTCTCGTTTTATGTTATGGCGTGATAGACCAGCGTGCCACGTCGTGACCTGACGGGGGCCACCTCCTGATTCTATTCTCGTTTTATGTTATGGCGTGATAGACCAGCGTGCCACGTCGTGACCTGACGGGGGCCACCTCCTGATTCTATTCACTGTCCATGTTTATGTGTTGCACGAGATTTTGCAGCTCCCAGTGCTTTGGCCAAGCCGGGTTAGACCATATTGGTCACTTTGTGAATATGCTGGACAACTAGGTTAAAAGTGTGTTGGTATGTTTAGTTGGTTTAGAATATATGTGTTCGGTTGGTTTATAGTATAACTCTAGAACCTAAGTTGTTATATGTTGGTGTGTACATCTGGATATCTATATGACTTCTGTTTCTTTATGTTGTTATATCTTGACATAATATCCACATAATATCCTGTTAAAGATTTTTAAAACAATTTGCCTATGTTTTTGAGTGTATGTTATGGATGGTCAATTAGACAATCCACTCACTGGGCTGTGTAGCTCACCCCTCACTATTTTCAGGTGTAGAGCAGGGGCGCAGTTAGCATTACATGGATGCTGTGATTTATGCTTAATGAATTTATGATGCCGGTTGTGGCCTTAATGTGTTTATACTTATGATGCCGGTTGTGGCTAAACCCTGTGAATTATATGCATTATGTGAACCATGTGATATGAATGATGTGAACTACGTGAACTTGTAATGCCAGATTGTGGCGGTTTTACGAGTCTGATTTTTGTGTCACCGCGGGCTTTGGCCTGGTTTCGGTGTTTGGTATTAGTTTATAAAATCGATTTTGTGGATTTGTTTTGAAATTGAAGTTGATGTATATTTTTGCAATCGGTTTTGAGATAACTGTAACGTGCATATGTCTAGTGCACGTATTGCGTGGTGGCAGGTACCTTTATGTGATTTATGAGATTTGTGATTCGAAGATTTTATGTGTTTGGAGTTTTGAAAATTTTCAGATCGTGTTTTTCTTGAACTCGGTTTTACCTAGCATTTGATCGATCTTATATGAAACATCATATTACTTTTGCGATTGTGTTATTTGCTTGGGGTTAAGTATGTGGGATGGTACAATAAATGTGAGGTTAGGTCGTCTCCCAGTCCACAACTCATGTGGAGATATGGGAACACTCTTAGATGGAATGTTATTCAGTGTCAAAGCAGTTGTCTCTAAGGCACATCCCCAAAAATACAGAGGTAGAGTTGCTTGACTCATCATGCACCGAACCATGTCTAGTAGGGTTCGATTCCACCTCTTAGACACACCATTCCATTGGGGTGTCCCGGGAGGGGTGAGCTGTGAGAGAATCCCACACTCTTTTAGATAGTCAACAAACTCATGGCTCAAGTACTCTCCGCCTCGATCAGATCGAAGAGCCTTTATGGATCGTCCAAGCTAGTTCTCTACTTCAATCTTGAACTCCTTGAATTTCTCCAAGGATTCTGACTTATGTCTCATCAGATAGACATATTCATATCTACTGAAATCGTCAGTAAATGTGATGAAGTATACAAACCCACCTCTGGCTTGTTTGTTGAATGGCCCACACACATCGCTGTGTATGAGATCCAATAAACCGGTGGCCCTTTCACCTTTCTTGGCGAATGGTGCCTTTGTCATCTTGCCCAACAAACAAGGCTCGCAAATATCAAATTCCTCAAAGGAATCTGAATCCAAGAATCCATTTGCATGGAGTTGTTAGATGCGATTCTTGTTGATGTGCCCTAGACGACAGTGCCAAAGATAAGTGTTGTTGAAACCACTTAACTTGATCCTTTTAGTATTTACATTGCACATAGAACTCTGCATGTCCAAGACATACAAGCCTTTTAGTATTTTCTTTGATTGCAAAACTGAATCCTTTCCTCGCTAAGGTAGGAATGGATATGATGTTCTTGGTAATCGATGGTACATAGTAACAATGATCGAGTTCTAGTTGAAGCCCTGACGGTAGTGAGAGAGTGAGGTTTCCCACGGTCACAGCCGCAACCTGTGCGCCGTTACCGACCTGAAGGTCAATCTCTCCTGGTCGAACTGTCGTTTGAGCCCTTGCATACTTGTACAAATATGCGCTCCACATGCGGTATCAAGTACCCATGTGTTCGAAGTAGACATGTTGACTTCAACCATGTAAATACATGAGTCTGAAGACAAAGGAGTCACCCTTCTCTTCACCTCTTTCTGGTGTTTCCTTTTATAGTGCTCGAGCTTGGGGTCACCCCTCGAGTTTCGACACCAGTCCATCTTGTCCTCCCAAAGGACGGATCGCAGTTTTAATCCGCTATTGTTCGTAGACATGATCTACAACAAAGACATGCAGATTAGTACTACGTTTTCAATCATTTAATCTGGACTTTAAATAAATTATTGTTTCTCACTATTTTATCAGATTGACAACCCTCTTATGTCAATCCGGGAAACCACAAAATTTTCAAAGTGAGATGGGATCCTTGTTCCTCACACGGCCCCGCGTCCCGCGAGGGCGGGATGTACTGCATGAGGTGACGCATGTATCTCAAGGTAGGTATGCCGGCCAATTGCAACTAGGCAATTCCTCTTCTCAAGACAGTTCAGGCACTTCGTGTCCAACGAGGGCTGGATATAGCACGAAGTCCTAACTTCTTGAGGCTGCTTCTAGAAACTTTCATCATGTGGACAAACCACATATGGAAGTTCTAGTCATGTCTGACCTGACCGTTATGCCCAGGGCCAACAATTTCCTTGCGAAAGGCGTGTCCAGAGTTTTAACCGGACTGGGAAAATTATTGTCACCACACGCCTCCTAAAGATAGATGGGTGTGTCCCACGAGGGTGGGAAACGGTGCATAGCACCATCGATCGATAGTTTGACGAGGGCTATGCGTGAGAAAGCAGGAACGGGACTTGATATAATTTTGAGAGGGTTTGGGTGGTGTCATACCACATTCGTTTTATCTTATGTCTACTATTACTGGCATGCACCCTATAGTGATAACATAAAATAAAACAATCAGAGCATGGCAATAAAAGCAGTAAAACATGATATGGTTATAGCCCAGACAAAGGAAATAAGCCCCTAGACCTAGATAGTACACCTAGCACTACCAAAAGCTCTAAGCGTTCAGCCCATGTTCCAAGCCGTTGGCTCCTAGCTCTGAGTGCTTCAGGGTCCTGCTTCAACCCCAGGTGCGTCTCCAAGGTTTCATGCTCCACTTGTGTTAGCTCGCAAACCCTAGGCTCCTCCTAGGTTTCGGCCAACACTCACCTCTACCCTTGTCAGCTCGCAAACCCTAGGCTCCTCCTAGGGTTCGACCAACATGGGGCGCCACCATGACCACATAGGGGGGCTGTGTTGCACCACTTCTAGATCAGGCCATGAAACTTATTCGATGTGCCTCTAGGATGCCCTAAAGGCCATCAAAGTCTCGGCCAATTAAGAAGTGCACGCAAGCCCTCTTCATCAGCCCCTATTCCTTAAGATGCACCACTAGGAGGAACCCTAGAAGCCACCAAGGAGTCGGCTAACAAAGAAGCTACCTATCTTGGTTAGGTGCGTAAGAGAGAAGGTTTGATGCGCCATTGTCTTCCCTAATCTTCAACTTGATTTTACAACACAAATAAAGAAAAGGGGCAGCATGCAGGCCTCACAATAATACATCCCAGGCATGCATTAGGGCTTGTCTATAACCATATCAAGTGCATAAAGAAAAACACCTAAGACATGCTCTTCAATATGCAATGAAAAACTACAAAACCAGATTTTAGTTTTTCATTAGAAAACTTGTTCGTTAAATCTCCGCGATC
This sequence comes from Costus lasius, assembly GCA_027563935.2. NCBI lineage: Eukaryota > Viridiplantae > Streptophyta > Magnoliopsida > Zingiberales > Costaceae > Costus > Costus lasius. Next base: position 28,459,230 of record CM050454.1, read on the forward strand.
TTATCGAAAATTAAGATCTTTCATTTTCTCTCAGGAGTCTACAAGTGGCCATATATACCCCGATTATCGATGCTACTTGCAATCCCTAACTTGTACGGATTAGGGCGATCACCCAGTCCATGGCCCGAAATCTAGATACAAGTCTCACACCATGGGTCTATCCCATGAATATGAGGAGAAATAAATTCTCACACATAGGGTCTATCCCCATGTGTAGAAACCAAAAATCATGAAGATCATAAGAGCGAGAAATAACAAACCTACTATTTTTCTACACATAAAACATGACATAAAGATTTTCAAAAAAAATTTCTATAACATGTGCATGCTAGAAAAATCCATACACCAATGTATCTCGTAAGTTGCCTCTGATACCACTGTTGGGAATCCCTGGGCTATTTAAAATCGAAAACAGCGGAAGCGAGCCCGAAACGAGATTCCTAATTCAACAATAAGGACTATCTTACGAAGAATACAAAGGATGTGATAGGGGTATACCTCACTTAGTAGTTTGATGTTGCCGATGGCTGAGACGTGCAAAGTCCCGTCCTCTACAATCGAGCACACACGGACTGCCTCGAGAGTCCTCTGCTCCGCGCACGTGCTAGCTTCGGGAGAAGAGATCCACGCCTCTAGCTTCTTCTCTACTTGCGCCAATCTCGAAGACCACGCGCCAAGAAGAAGCGGAACCATTGGCGACAAGGAGTGGGCAGCACTACAACTTGTCCCAACCTTGATGCAAAAATTTTCTTTTTGTCATCACCTCCAAAACCCTCACGCCAGGGGCAAAGGGGAGGCGACAACAGGAGAGGAGAAAAGAGACTGGTGCAAAATCTCCCAAGAGAGCCTCTCTATTTATAATAGAAGCGTCAGCTCCTCTTTGGAGATTTTTCCCATGCAGGACTATGTACATAGGCGCCTTCTCACAATTAAGCGTCATGGGTTCGAATCCCTGCACACACAATTAATTGTAAATTGTGCTCAAGCTTATTAATTAGCCAAGAGAAGAATTCTCTTGCCAATTAATAGTTTTATTTTATTCATGTGACTAAAGTGCAAAGCCCAACCTTGCACTAAGACCCTTGTTCGACACATTTGACACCTCAGGTCAACAGAGGTCAAACGTGGTCCACTAGAGTCAATTAGTGGTCAAACATGAACAAAATAAAGTCTCATCTCCTCATAAGAAAAACCATAGCATCAGCTTCCCAAAATGATCCGAATCATACAACGATCCGATCAGAGGCTAATCGATCAATAGAGAGTCTCAAGCGTCTAGGTGTGCGACTCTGTAGGTCCCTCTGACGTTGGCAGTGATGACCCATTCATCACAAGCGGTGAGTGGCACCTAGCAGTACATCGCCGCTAGCCAAGTCATCAGAATAAATGTCACCATCGACAACCTCAAACTGTGATAAGGAATAAGAGTATTCATGTCCCTTTGCCAGGCTGATCGTCCAAGTTGGACAAGCGTGTCACACTTGTATATTCCAACAATGATGGTCATGACTAAATCAGGCTAAACCTGGGTGTGGCCACACGCTTTCAGTCATGCACCATCTAGGGGCCCATGGACATCAAGCTTCCCCGTAGGGAAGGGGCAAATCCTCTATCGGCAAGATGAACCTCTCGTATTGCTTAAGATATACCCAATGACAACCGTTATAACCTCCTTATTACGGCGAGGTGTTAGGTTGTATCAAAGTACATCCTTTACAATACAAAGATACAATCTTCCTCAAGTCAAAGGACAGATACAACTCTATCACTGTGAGATTCTTCTTGAGACACCAAAAAGAACTCTCCTGGTGGGTCGGTCCAGCATATCTCCCTTGATACACCCTTTTGCCTGCGTTGAGCAACCCGTGCTAACCAGTGCATAAACGAGTCTCACCCGCACCATAGCTGTCCCCTATCCACTATGGTACTTGACTCGGGACATAAGCAAACTGAGATAGTAATATCTCGAGGGACATCATTATGTAAACATACATATGCGCAGATGTATAATAAACCATGACAACGACAATGCCAGGATATCTATAAATATCAATGTATGTAGTACATATGTCTAGACCAAAAGATAGGTCTCAGGGCATAACCCTAACATTTTGGGTGTCAGATGCGGATCTGAACGAGACTCGGTTCATTCAGTCCTAGGATGGGTATGTGGGGGTCCACCAATGTTGAGACGCCGATGGATGCCAAACTCGCTGCGTCTAGCCGCATCATGAAGGTCTTGCTTGATGTCTTGAGCACGTTGGAAGGTCTGACCTAATGTCTCCGAACCATAACAGGTAGGGCTTGTCGGATGTTCGTGCGGAGCCCATTCTTGAACTTAGACAACACTAGCTCAGGGTCCTCTTGCAAGTTGCAACGAAGTTGCAACGTGTCGAAGGTTAGGCGATGTTCTTCTATGGTACCCAACCCTTGGTGCAGGCTACTATACTGGTCAAGAAGGCGCTGCCTATACGAGGGGGGTACGTATTACTCACTGAGGCGATACTTCATCTCCTCCCAATGGGTGATAGGAGGGAGGGTGTGCCGCTCATTTTGGCATTCCACATTTTGCTAATGCAAACACGTAGGGGCCTCAAGCAAAGTGCATACGAATCGAACATGCATATGTGTAGGACAAGCACTCAAGTCCAAGTACATGTCGATGGATGCAACCCAGTCTAGGAATTGCGTGGGGTTAAGACCATCCGCAAAGGGTGCAAGGGTGGTTCGGACAAAGCGGTGAAAATCGTCCTCCGCTCGGGTGCATTCAGAGTGGGGTTGGGCTGAAGGCCTTTGTGCGGCCCAAACATCATCCTCATCAAAGGGCTCATCCTCGTAAATTGGGCCTCCTTGAGCCACATAAGGTCTGCGATGGTCGGACTCATCCTCAATGGGTTGACACCATGCGGGCGCGGCTATCGGGGGCAACTCCCTAGTTGGGGCAAGATGTGCAGACGGAGGGTTGACCCTAGTTAGTGTGACTATGCTTTGATGCATTGAAGTGTTCTGCAAGTTCCCAGAATCCAGCCAAGAGCTACTGGACTGCGGTCTCCGTCGATAGCATATAGGCGTCAAGCTACATGGTTAACGTGTTGACTCGCACCGTGAGAGCAGCCGAACACTCTAAGTGGGTGCTAGTCCCTTCTGAGGGTTGGACTGACTCTTGAGTTTCAGGGATGGTTTCTAGGAGTTGGGACGACATGACTTGTGACCTCGTAGTCACCATGCACAAACAAGAGGAAAATGCACTAAGTGCAAAATGCAAAAATCGTAGAAATTGTGCTGAAATATGCTAATGTAAGGGAGTTGGATTGTGCGAACAATAAGAATTGAACGCGCAACTCCTATGATACTAGAATTTATGCAGCTACAATAGGAGGGTTGGTCTATAGTACCATACTCTATGGTGTTTACATGATGCACAGAAAATGAGAGAAGGTATTGAGATAAGGGAAGTCAAAACACCCAGAAATGCAACAAGAAAACACGATGAAATTAGCGACGAACTCATTTCGGGGCACAACTAATGCAAGCGGGGAAACAATGACACTCAAGACTAAAAAATTTGAACACTAACCTCTTGGCAATTTTAAGCGCAGCATGTATTTAGGGGATAGTAGATTCATGGGACTCAACTCACGCGCCTATGAGCCTGAAAACACCCCAAAGAACAGGAAATCATCCATGCCTTCGATGTATGGATGCTCATGGGTGAAAGGGGAACAAAGGTAAAACTCAACGAAAACACAATAGAACTTTCGAAAATAGGCGAACCTGACCCACCGATGGTGGTGGGATTTACTTCTTATAAGGCTGGAAATACACTTTCGAGTCGAGGCACTGACCACGGCTCTTACAAACTCTGGAATCGAGGCACTGACCATAAATTCCACAAGCTGGAGGCACTCTGCTCACCAGGAGAACTCTACCTTCTACTAGATAACTGAGGAAGACACTATTGGTGTATATGCCCTTAGGACCAAATGTTGGTCTATCTTATGTACTATATGACATTGATATCTTATATATCATTCTGGCATTGTCATTATTTTGCTATGTTTACATCTATGAATATGTACTTACATAATAATATCCTTGGAGACAGATTATGTCTGTGCTTAAACTCTGTCCCTAGTCTAGTACCTGAGTGGATATAGTATAGCTCTGGTACATGTGAGACTGGTATATGGGCTAGTAAGGTACAAGGTGCTAACTCAGACAATGGGTATATCAGTGGTAGATATACTAGACTGACCCACTGTGAGGCTCTAACTTGGTGTCTTGAGTTAACCTCAGAAGTGACAGCAGATGCATTGATCATTTGACTTGAGGTCATTGACTCTTCCATTTAGTTAGGGACATGCTTTGATACAACCTAACACCTCACTGTAGTGGGAGGTGATAACGGTTGTCATTGAGTATGTCACGATCCATATGAGAAGATTAATTGACAGATAAAGGATTTGCCCCTTCTTAATGGAAGCATAATATCCATGGGGCACCCCTATGGTTCTATGATTGAAAGTGATGGCCATACCTAGGTGAGAACCTGATTTAGTCATAGCCATGAGATTGGGTGAAAGCAAGTGGTGACACAGTTGTCCAATCGGATATTCGTTTGGCAAAGAGACTATAATGCTTTGGTACCTTGTTACGATGATAGGGATGTCGATGTTGATATCCATTTCGAAGACTTGGGTAGCAGCAATGCACTGCTAAATGCCACTCACTGCTTGTGATGACCAAAGTTCATCACTGCCAACGTCAGAGGAATCTACAGGACCGCACACCTTAATGCTCGATTTTACGTATTGATCGGATAGCCTTCGGATTGAGTTATTTCATAACTCGGATCCATTTGAAAGATTTCATTAGCGCCAATGGGTCAGATGAGATGGAAGAAACTTATTGGAGCCAAACTTCATTTTTGACATATTGACGAAATATTAACCATGGTTAGCCTTATTTGACTTTGGGTTACATCGGATTGGATCCAATGGCTTGGTTAACATGCATAATGAAGTTTGGGCTAGGCCCATTACCCAATGGGGTTTGCCGATTGATGACACAAAAATTTATAGTATATTTTATGTCATTTGATTGGTCTTTTTGTGTCATATTTATACTCTTTTGCTTGTTTTTAAGCCTTATTTGTCAAATATTACAGAATATATACCTTTTCTCATTTTTTTTCATTTTTAGGTAAAAAGGGCCTAATTTGATGGATTTTAAAAGATCCAAGCGTACGAATGGATTCTAGACATTGAGACGAAGCTACCCATCAATTTTCATGCAAATCGGAGATAGTCAGAAGATTACACCCCTGCCGTAATTATTTTTATGAGTGTAATTTTTTGGCCAGAATACACCACTGCTATGATAATTTTTACGGGCTGTAATTTCCTGGATAATCTAAACAGAAGACATTACGGCACTACTGTAATTATTTTTACAGGCCATAATTTTTGCCAAAAAATACACAGAAAAAATTATGGCAGTGCTATGATTATTTTTACAAGTTGCAATTTTCTACCCCGAACGCAGAACAAAATTACAGCAATGCCCTAAAAATTTCCACGGGCCGTAATTACAAATTTTAAGCTTGAACGAGTCTTCCGCAACTGTCTCTATTTTCTAAATTTTCAAAGCGAAATTGGTGAGATCCAAGGCACCAATTCAAAAACCATAAAAAGGGGAGTGTTCTATAAATCGAGGAGAAGATTTGAGGACAAGAAGAATCCAATTTCATCACCAATCGGGGGAGAAATCAAGAAGGGCATCCCTAGGGCTTGGTCTCTCACCGAGAGGCATAGAGGCCACCTTAGGCGGTGAAATATTCAGGAGAGCTTCGTCCAAGGGAGGAGAGGATACACCAAAAATTTCAGATCGAAAGGAGTTCAAACAAGGGAGAAATCAAAGGAAGAAGATTTGGGCGAAATTGGCAATCGTGAATCACTATGGCAGATTACTGTTCACGGGTACTGTTCACGGTATTGCAGCAGTACTGTAGCAACCCGAAAATTTGCAAAATCACGGGCTGTGAAATTTTTCACACCCCTGTGATTACAGTAAACCCTTGTTCTCTCTTTTTATCTGAATTCTGAATATTTTTATGATTATTTATCGTGTTCCTATGACTTTGGTAGTATAATTCTTTTCTTGGGACATGGGGGTTTAATCCCTTTAATTTCATAATGACGAGATGATCCTATTTCGTCATGATATTTTTGTTATGATAATTCTACTTAAGTGACAGACTGTCTTTAATCTTTTCTAGTTTCAAATTGTCAAACATGTGTTAGAGTTTTGTGATGGGGACTGAAAAGTGATTTGTAAAACTTGGAATCCTAAAATTGAGATTTAGGAACTCATCGTAAGAAATTAGGTTTGTTCTTATTTCTAGATTTTTGAAGTTTATTGACTTGTTGATAATCTGATCCAGGAGACATTAACGAGTTAAAGATGAAGATATTATGAGAAATTAACTATCGGATCATTGGAAAATCTTAAGTAGAACCTGTGAAACTAAAGATGAAAATATTTAGTTTTCACTTGAGGTATTGACATAGAGATTGGATGCATGAAAGTGCTCTTAAATCTCCTTGTCAAGATTTACTTATCTTTAGCATTGAATAAATCCTGTGGGAAAGTGGGGGTTGTTCTTTGTAAATTGTCTGCACGAAAGCGAGGTAATTTCATTATGAAGTAAATTACAAATTTATTATGATAAGAATAAACTAATGAACACTTAATTATATCTAGTCATTGAAATTAAGGTGGATGAAACTCTAGTCCCAGCTTTTCTCTTTGATTATCTGTATGCTTTCCGATCGTTCAGTTATGTCATATTTGATTGCTTAGCTAGTGAGAAAACAACTATTCGGTACTTAACACGTAGGTCTCTGTGTTTCGATATCTTTTTATTACTTTGAATATCCATGCACTTGCGGACACAACATGTTTTTGGCACCGTTGCCAGGGACCTTAGTTTGGTTAATATCAAAATAGTTGTTAGTATTGTTAGACTAAGTTTTATTTGTTTTTTATTTAACTTTGTTTTCTATTTTTTGAAGATTTTAGATTTTCACAAGTTGTGACAGAACTGTGATTTTTGAAAATTTTTTAATTTGCTTGTGTTTTGTGTTTTTATATTTTGACAAAATTTTTTTTTTTTTTAAATTTCTGATTGATTGCTGTTGGATAATCTTTATTTTACTATTCTGAAAATTTTGAGTTTACACGATTCTTCTATTGGTTTATACATAGAACTCTTAGATCTTGAAATTTTTATTTCCTATGGACTCTGACATCACAAAATCTTTTAAAGTTGTGTAGAAAAGCTTTGATTTGAAGTTATGTCTTTTAATCACAACTCGTGGGCAACTGAAAGAGGTAAGACATACATGCCACAAGGTAAGTATGAAGATGATTCATGGTGCACTCTTAAAGATAAGTTATATTATTTGGCTCATAAATTAGACTATTATATGCACCCTGTTATGACATCTTATTCTTCTATTAGATGTGATATTTGTGGATGTTTGATCATTATACTTCTGATTGCCAATTTTTAATTCCTCTAAATCTCGATTCACCATGGTATCAAAATGATCAATATAATTGTAGATGGGAAAATCACCAAACTTCTTTTTATGAGGATTGCTCAAATAACAATAATTTTGAACCATACTTTGAGGATACTAAAGAATCTAGGCTAGAGTCTATGCTTGAAAAATATATGGCTAGTCAAAATCAATTCATGACAAATCAAAGTAAGGAAATTGAGAATCTTAAGGGAATAGTTAGTCAACTTACTTCTCAAGTAGGATCTTTAATAGCATAGAATAAAATTTTAGAAACCTAGATAGCACAACAAGGTTGTTTATTTGAGTTTGATTTGGAAATTGAGGAAATTAATTTAGAAAAGTCCCCTTCTAATTTTGGTAATTTTGAAATTAATTTTTTGGAGAACATTAATGAATCTCACTCTGATTTTGATAATTTTGAAATTGATTCATTTGATAAATTATTTGTGAAAAGGTTTGAGGAAATTGATTTTAAAAAATCCCCCTTTGATTCTAGTGATAGTTATGAAATTGATTCTTTTGATGATATATTATTTGTGGTTAAATCTGATGAAGGATATGAGGGAACTAATTTAGAAAAGTCTCACTCTAATTTTGATGATATTTTTGAAATTGATAAATTATTTGATGAAGGACATGAGGAACTTGAAAAGAATTTGAAAATTATGAATATTGATGAATCTCACAATGAAGTTTTGCCCATATCTACTGTTCAATCTTCTAATTTATTTAAAAAATTATGCTTTATTGAGTAACCTAATGTGAGACAGAAAAATTATTTTGATGATCCAATACTTGAATCTTTTGATCGAAGTTCTATTGCAATTGAAGATATAAATTTGAAGAAAGGACTAATGATTTTGCTTTCTAATAAATTTGAAGATTATTAAATACCCTTTGAGTGGAATTGAAAATATTGAAGATTTTAATTTCTGCAAATTTGAGAAAGCCATGTCGATCGTGATTTACATGAAATTTTGGATGTTTGGATTAGTGGCTGGAAATGTAGAAAATTGTATGCTATTTACTATGGTACCAATCCACCTACTTCGCCGTGATATTTGGGTTTCGGTCAAGCTATAGACCTAAAAATTAGTGCTTCTTGGGAGGCAATCCAAGCACTCTTACTTAAGTTTAGTTTCTTTTATTTTAGTTTATTTTTAGAACTAATTTTTCTTTTCTTTTTGTTGGAAAAATTGAATTATGCGCAAAATACGGTAGTGCCGTAATGAAAATTACGGGCCGTAATTTTTGTTCGTTTTCGTCTAGAGAGTTCTGTGTCTTTTACCGTAGTACCGTAAGCAATTTTGTGTGCCATAATTTCATTCTATTTTCATCCAGAGAGTTTAGTTTTTTTTTACGGTACTACCATATTGAAGATTACAGGCCGTAAGATTGTGTTCATTTTCTTTATGAAAAAAAAAAGAAGAGAGAGATTACGGTGGCACCGTAATTTATTTCATAACCCGTGAAAGAATTCTCGTTCCATCCAGCCACTGCTTCAACCTCTCCAATCAGCCGCTGCATCTTCAATAGTAGCATCTTCTAGAGTTTCTTGCCGCAGGCGTTTTGGTCCAGTTGAAGGAACGCCGCCTGTCACACCCCTAGGAGAGGTGGCTCAAAGACAAGCATGAGGTGTTTTTCTTTTTATGCATTTCACTTAACCACTTATATCCTTTCTCTCTTATTTGTTTTGACTTTACCAAATAAGGAGAAATCACTTATTCAAATTCTCACTTAAGTGCTCAACATGCATCCAAAATAATTACATTTATACTTTAGTCTTTTTCTTTATGCATTATTCCTCTTGCGTTACTATGGGTATTTCTCCATAATTACTTCATAATCTTCATAATGATGTTAGAAGCTAAATCATGGATATCACATTCTCCCCTCCTTAAAAGAAATTTAGTCCTCTAAATTTCATACCGGGTTCATTGAAAATATATGGATATTACTTCCTCATTTCTTCCTCCAACTCCCATGTTGCCTCTTCCATTGAATGATGTTGCCAAATGACCTTCACCAAGGGAATAACACGATTTCTCAAAATCTTATCCTTTTTATCCCCAATTTGTTTTGGCTGTTCAGAGTAAGACAAATCTTTATCAATTTCGAAGGGTTCATTCTCAATAATGTGAGAGGGATCTGGAGTATACTTCCTCAATAACGATACATGGAAAACATTATGAACATTGATTAAGGCGGGTGGAAGTGCAACCTTGTAAGCAACAGATCCAATTCTTTCAAGTATCTCGAAAGGACCAATAAATCTTGGGCTTAACTTTCCCTTCTTACCAAATCTTATTACTCCTTTACAAGGTGATATCTTGAGAAATACATGGTCTCCAACTTGGAATTGAAGGTCCCTTCTTCTATTATCAGCATAACCTTTTTGGCGACTTTGAGCTATTTTCAATTTGTTTCTTATCACTTGAACCTTTTCCGTAGTTTCTTGCACTTCATCTGGGGTCAATATCTTTCTATCACCAACTTCTTCCCAGCAAAGTGGTGTCCTACATTTTCTTCCATATAAAGCTTCATAAGGTGCCATTTGTATGCTAGAGTGAAAACTATTGTTATAAGTGAACTCAATGAGGGACAAGTCACCATCCCATTCACCCTTCCAATCCATGATATATGCTCTAAGAAGGTCCTCAAGTGTTTGAATTGTTCTTACAGATTGTCCATCAGTTTGAGGATGATAAGCCGTGCTAAATTTCAGTTTAGTGCCCAATGACTGTTGTAATCTTTTCCATAATCTAGAAAGAAATCTTGAATCTCTATCTGATATAATTTCATTTGGAACTCCATGAAGTCTTACAATCTCATCAATGTACAATTTCACAAGCTTATCAAGGGAATGTGTCATATTAATTGGCAAGAAGTGTGTTGACTTAGTTAACCTATAAACAATTACCCAAATAGCATCATGCTTCTTTGATGTTCTTGGCAAGCCTGAAACAAAATCCATCATAACACTTTCCCATTTCCATTCTGGTAACTCTAATGGTTGCAATGGTCCTCCTGGCTTTTGATGTTCTGCCTTTATGAGTTGACAAGTTAAACATTTAGAAACATAATTTGTAATATCTTTCTTCATGCTAGTCCACTAGTAATTACATTTCAAGTCCCTATACATTTTGGTACCACCTGGATGTAAGGAATATTTAAATTTGTGAGCTTCTTCCAATATCTTATTCTTCATATCTGGATCATTTGGAATACATAGTCTACTGTGAAATTTCAAAATCCCATCCTGAGTAATTTGGAAATCAAGCATTTGACCTTCCCCAACTTTGCTTCTAATGGATGATAACATTGGATCTTCTAATTGCTTCTCTAGTATTTGTTGATGAAAATCAGATTGAACTTTCAATGATGCAAGCAACATCTTGGGATTTTGAATGTTTACATCAATAATAAGATTGCAAAACTCTTCAAATAAGTTCCATTGCTTTACCATCAAACTTGCCAATTTACCACTTGATTTTTGGCAAAGTGCATCAGCCACAACATTTGCTTTACCTGCTTGATAATGAATGGTACAATCATAATCCTTTAGCAATTCTATCCATCTCCTTTGCCTCATATTCAATTCCTTTTGACTAAATATATATTTCAAACTTTTGTGATCATTATATATTTCAAATGTTTGTCCATATAAATAATGCCTCCATATCTTTAATGCAAAGATGATTGCTGCCAATTCTAAATCATGAGTTGGATAATTCTACTCATAAGTTTCAATTGTCTTGAAGCATATGCAATTACTTGCCCTTTTTGCATGAGAACACAACCAAGACCTTTAGTAGAGGCATCGGTATAAACTGAAAAACCATCATTACCACATGGAATTGTGATAATTGGAGCACTAGTTAACCTTTTCTTTAATTCTTAGAAACCATTTTCACATTCTTCATTCCATTCAAACTTGACTTCTTTCCTGGTCAATCTAGTAAGAGGACTTGAAATTTTTGAAAATCCTTCAATAAATCTTCTGTAGTAACCCGCTAAGCGAAAGAAACTTCTAATCTCTGCCACATTTGTGGGTTGCTTCCATTGTACAATAGCTTCTACTTTCTTAGGATCCATAGAAATGCCATCTTTTGAAACTACATGTCCTAAGAAATCAATTTGATTTAGCCAAAATTCACATTTGCTACATTTAGCATACAATTTCTCTTTTCTTAGTATTCCCAGCACCTTCCTCTAATGTTCTTCATGTTCATTATTTCTCCTTGAATAAATGAGTATATCATCAATAAAAACAATAACACAGGCGTCTAATAAAGGTTGAAAAACTCTATTCATTAAAGCCATAAATACTGCTGGAGCATTTGTCAAACCAAATGGCATCACTAAAAACTCATAATGGCCATACCGAGTTCTGAAAGCAATCTTAGGAATGTCATGCCTCTTAATCTATAATTGATAATAGCCCGACCTCAAATCAATTTTAGAAAAGACTTGTGCCCCTTGCAATTGATCAAATAAATCATCTATTCTGGGAAGTGGATACTTGTTCTTAACTGTCACCTGATTCAACTACCTATAATCAATACAAAGTCTCAATGTTCCATCTTTCTTCTTTACAAATAATACTGGTGCTCCCCAAGGTGAAACACTAGGCCGGATGAAGCCTTAATCCAATAATTCTTGTAATTGATTCTTTAGCTCTACCAATTATGATGGTGCCATTCTATAAGGTGCTTTAGATATGGGTGCTGTACCAGGTATGAGATCAATACCAAACTCTATTTCTCTATCAACTGGCAACCCAGGTAAATCATTTGGAAAAACATCAGGAAATTCTTGGACCACTGGTACTTCATTCATATTCACTTCTTTAGTTTGACAATCCATGATATAAGCTAAGTAACATACACAACCTTGTTGAAGTAAGTGTTGGGCATGCATAAAAGATATGAGATGGGGATCTGATTCTTGTACTATTCCCCTAAAATGAAATGATGGTTGATCTGGCAAATTAAAAGTCACCTCTTTTCTATAGCAATCTATCATTGCATGATAAGAGGAAAGCCAATCCATACTAAGTAGGATATCATAATCTTGCATATCTAAAAGAATCAAATTTGCAGGAAGCTCATATTCCCCAATTGACATCAAACAACAGGAATACACAATAGAGGCAGTCAGAAAATCTCCAATTGGTGTTGTCACATGCATAGATAGCAATGACTCAGGTTGCGTATTGAAATGTTGAGTAAAATGATGAGAAACAAAGGATAGATTGGAGCCAGGGTCAAATAAGACTTTTGCAGTTCATTTAGAAACATAAAGAATACCTTCTACAACTGATTTAGAGGCTTTATCATCTGGTTTTGTTGTGATAGCATGGACTCGTGTATTACTTATAGGCTTTTGAGGCATTGGTGCTTTCCTTCTATTATCGGGGCAATCTCTCACTTGATGTCCAAATTTTCCACAAGCAAAACAGGCTCTTGTTGTCCTATAACACTGCTTGGTATCATGTTTTCCTCCACAATTACTACATGTTGGATATTTTTCTACTACCTGTCTCTTCATGTCAGTTCTTTGCAACTTTGCTCGTTTATTGTCTCCATCCCCAAACTCTCTCTTTTGCTTTTGGACATTAAATCTAAACTTATCTCTTTTGTTTCTGAGCTCTTGCATCTCCTCCACATCCATCTCAACTATGGCTGCTCGTTCAACAACTTCATCATATGTTCTAAGCTTTAAGGCTGAAAGTTTACCACGAATACATGGTCTTAATCCTCTTTCAAACCTCTTTTCCCTTCTAACTTCATTTTCAACTAGATGTGGGGCAAATCTGGACAATTCAAAAAATTTTGCGTCATACTGTGCAACCGAAAGTTTTCCTTGTATCAAGTTTATAAATTCCATCTCTTTCTGATCTCTCACACATTCTGGAAAATACTTTTCATGGAATTTGTTTTGAAAGACTTCCCAAGTTATGGTTTCTTGCTTTGCTTCTGCTACTCTCTTAATCATTTTCCACCAGTGCTCAGCTTCTCCATCTAACATGAAAGAGGCATAAGAAATTTTGTATATCTGAACAAGGGAACACATCAAATATCTTGTCGATCTACATCATCCTCTTTTCAGCTATCATAGGATTTGGATCCCCAATAAAAGAAGGAAGATTCATTTTCTTAAACTTTTCAAATCTCATATTCTCTGAATTGGCTTAACTACTTGTTCCAACATCAACAGACTTTTCTCCCCTAGACATTTGCTGTTGCATTAAACTTGCCATAGTATCCAGAGCTTTCAAAACACCACTCATTTGTCTTTGAGAATCCTTCGGAGATTGAGAAGATCTCGTCATCTTATATCCATAAGTCATCCAAAAATAAACTCCCATTAATCATCAGCCATATAACAAATCAATTCCTCAAGATAAACATAACATATTCTCAAATCATGCTCTGATACCACCACTTGTCACACCCCTAGGAATAATACAATATTATCTTTTCTGTTTACCACAAATTCCCAAGATCCAAAATTCATTCGAACAAAATTTGAGAAACAACTTTGTTAACATAGTTCTAGGTGAATGACAATTCATGTAATCAAAATCACTAATCATCAACCAACCACAAAGATAGATTAAAACATCAAACTTCATTTACACAACTAGTTCATACATACAATGTGCTATTATATCCAAAATTTGCTCAACGTCGTCTATACACAAGATATATACATGAGCATATCTTTGCCTCACATTACTATAGCAACTAAACAAGAGCGTATTAGCAAAAGTTCTTCTCAACACCTCCTTCAATGCCCCCAAGGAAAAGCAACCAAAGCTAGCCTATAGTATATAAAGCCAAAAGAGTGAGCTATAAAACTCAACAAGATCTACTTTTCCCATGCAACAAAATACATTTTTGATTACAGTTTAAACAAGTCATATCATATGCAAAAGAGAAGCATCAATACCGAATTTATCAAATGGATATCCAAAACTCATACCATAATGACAATCTATACATAGACATAAGGATGATATCAAGAACCCAAAAGATGTACTTATCCTAGGAGTACCAAAATGTCACAATGGAACTAATATCAAAGTATCATAGATAGCATAGTGGGAACAAAGCAAAACAAAGTCCTCCACGTCTGGTGTCACATCCCGTTATCTTAACCCCAAACAAGCAACACAAGTCATAGAGAAACAGGATGTTATCATACAAGATCGATTCACATGCTAGGTAAAACCAAGTTCAAGAAAACCCGATCTGAAAATTTTTGAGAATCCATACATAGAAACCCCACGAAACACATAAATGTACCTGCCACCACGCAATCCTTGCACTAGACATATGCAAGTTCACATTTATATCAAATCCGATTGCAAAAAACATAAGTCGACTCGAAATTCAAAGCAAAGCCACAAAATCGATTCTATAAACTCATGAAACTAACATGAATAATACCAAACACCGAAACCAGGCCAAAGCCCGCGGTGACACAAAAATCAAAACTTAAAACTGCCACAACCGGCAACACAAGTTCACATAATTCGGCCACAACCGGCCCCAGTTAATTAAGCACAAAAGTCTTATACATTAACCAGCATAATATCCATATCAACGCTAACTCAAGAAATGCGCCCCTGCTCTACACCTGAAAATAGTGAGGGAGTGAGCTACACAGCCCAGTGAGTGGATAGTCTCAAACGACCATCCATAACATACACTCAAAAATACATGCAGATTATTTTAAAAACATTTAACAGAATATCATGTCAACATATAACATAATTAAAGGGCAGAACTCATATAAAACAATCAGGTGTAAACTGCTAAGACATCATTGTCACCAAAGAGTAACCAGGGTTCTAGAGCTATACTCTAAACCAACTAATGACTTAATTGACCTAGTTGTCCAGCATAATCAATAGTGACCATTATGGTCCAACCCGGCTTTGGCCTAAGCACTGGGAGAAGCCTGCAAATCACATGCAACATATATACATGGACAGTGTGTAGACTCAAGAGGTAATCCCCACCCGGTCAAGATGTGATACCTTGATCTACACCACCCCATAATCACAAAAATCTAAGCGTCTAAGAGTGATGACATCAAGAGGTGGCCCCTGTCCGACCAAGACATGGCACTTTGCGTCTTATATCACTCGTTCTCCCAAAGGGTTCCTTAACTGGACAACACCAGACACATCTTATATCTTATTTCACAAAAGTGGACTCCTAAGTGTCAACTAAACTCTAGGATAGTCATTTTTATCACAATAATCACATCAGGCAGGCTGAATAACAACCCCCTCACATATCACAATACAGGGCTGAAATCTCCAACCCTTAACATATCACATATAGACTATCCCCTTGAGTACACAGTTACACTTAGCCTTAGTCCTAACCATTCCATGACCACAACACATAATATTCGAAAATCACGTAACCACATAATATTCGAAAATCACATAACCACATAATATTCAAAAATCACATAATCACATAATATTCAAAAATCACATAATCACATAGTAGTGTAGTCCTTAGGTTTCATGCTGATTAGTTCAGTCTAACCTTGCTATGTTATCACCCAAATTTCTCAAACAAAGATACATGGCCAACCTTGCTATGTTATCACCCAAATTTCTCAAACAAAGATACATGGCCAATATATAACCAAAAATATATAACATGCTACACACAAAAAGAAACATTCATGGATTGCATTTAACAAGCATCCATAAAATCAACATAAAATTAAAACATGTATTCTTACAACTACTTTACAAATTACTACATGTAACCCACGGTTTCTACAACATATTATCTACCTAAATCTTAAACCTTAGTTAACAAGAATTTCAAGAATATCTACTTAAAAATTTAAAACCATAATTAATAAGAGATTCATGCAAGCTACTTAAATTCCATGTAAGAAATATCAAAGTTTCGGTTTTCATAAGTCATATCAAGATTTTGGTTTTCATAAGTAATATCAAAATTTGGGTTTTCATAAGAATATCAAGATTTCGGTTTTCAACACGGTAAAGTTTCCAAGAAATCAAATGTATCATGTAACACAAACACAACCAAATTGCTAGATCTAATAAGACACTCCACTCACCTCAACCGAGAATACCAAGATGAAGATCTCTCCAAAATTTTCGTCTAAAGCCTTGAAGTGATCCTAGAAAGACGCCAACAATGGAAAAGAAACGCCTCCAAACACCAAAGACGCCGGCCAAAAAGAAGAGGAAGAAGAAGATCGTCTCCAAGCCTCCAAGAATCGCCAACTCTTACCCTAGCCGTCGTCCAAGGTTTTCCTCAAGCCAAAAATCGCCAACTTTCCTTCCCTAACCCCAATTACCCACTTAAAATTTGGGTTTTTTTTATTTTTTTATTTTTAACCCGCTAACTAATTAATTCAAATCCATCTAATTTAAGTGCAAACCCAATAACTAATTAATTTAACCATTAACCAACAATTTAACCATTCACTTAAACAAAAATCCAATAAGGATTAACTTAACATCCAATAAGGTCTATTTAATTAATTACAAATTAACAATCAATAAGCCAGTTAATTAACATCCAATAAGCTAGTTAATTAACATCCAATACTGCTTAACGTAATATTCACAGTCAATGATTTTATTTAAATCAAAATAATACTTACCAGGACTTAAGATCCTTGGATCTTACATCTGGAAGCAAGACTAACCCACGTCTGGGAAAGCCCACAATGCAAAACGCCGGCAAAGGGCTCGCCATGGCCCAACCAAATGTGAATGGAGGGATTCTAGAGGTGGCTCCCATGGATTGAAGAGGTGGCCCCCATTATTTCAAATGTGGCACTTTGCTCCATGTAGCACTTAGCTCCACATCCATCACTTAATTCCCATAAATGGGATCAAATCATTTTCCCACTAAAGTCATAAGGGCCAAAGACTTGTCATTATATAAGCAACATTATCAACTTTGGGATATTGCCCTTACAACATGATCATGGCTAAAAGTATCAAAAGTGACAAACCCCATGCATAAACTTATAATCGTCATACCAGGAAAGGACATTGATCCATTCATCAAAATCATGTGCATGGAATGTGCATAAGAATACCTACAAATTATACCATAAGAGTTCAATAGAGAATATCAATTTGTTCAGCTCAATTCATTTAGATGAATCATAGGAAGATACTACATAAAACCATACAATATATGATTCATTGAAACCATATTTCAGTCTATTTTCCAATAAGCTTGGTTTGAGTCCATTTGACAGAGTATACAAAAAGATATAAGGGTTATAGTAACAAAGGGTCAAACTGCCCTATTCCCCAAAATTTCAGGGCATTAAACTAGAGAATGCAATCCGTTTATAACTATGAAGCATATCAAAGATATACAATATATGATCCGTTGGAAAGATATTTTAATGTACGTTCAGTTAAATGAAGAATCAGGCAAAACCGAGTGGTATATCAGATGTTATACACAAAACCACACAAGTAGGTCAGTCTGGTTTTACAGCAAGTATATACTGAATGATGCTACATCATTGATGCCTTAGCTCAAAGTACCTATATCCAATATTGGATGCGTTGGAAAGGTGTTCAAGTCTACTTTTCTACAAATCAATTCTCAGTTATAAATCATTTGTGTATATAAAGATATAGAAGAAGAACCCTAACAAGGTCAGATTTACACACTCACATCACCTTAACCATGCTTTTAAAATTTTCCACATTCGTTTATGAAAAGCACCTTCGAAATTCATTTTGATTTCAACAAAATCAGAGTATCAACTAAAGGATTTGAAGATCATTTGAGGATAAAATTATCATATTTATGAAACCATGAATTTAGGGCATAGGGTAGAAACTTGCCTTATGAAAATTTGTGCTTTTCTAAGTCTTCTTCTTCTTTCACCACCTTCACAACTTCTTCTACAAGCCCAAACGAAGTTGCTGGTAAAAACCTTTTTTTTTCCTTCTTTTTACTTCATTTTACCTCATTAGTCACCCCTAGTATGAGGTGTCATCACCAAGTTCATCTTATCCTCATGACAAGCCTGAGGTGGCTTAAAGACAAGCATGAGGTGTTTTTCTTTTTATGCATTTCACTTAACCACTTTTATCCTTTCTCTCTTATTTGTTTTGACTTTACAAAATAAGGAGAAATCACTTATTCAAATTCTCACTTAAGTGCTCAACATGCATACAAAATAATTACATTTATACTTTAGTCTTTTTGTTTATGCATTATTCCTCTTGAGTTACTATGGGTATTTCTCTATAATTACTTCATAATCTTCATAATGATGTTAGAAGCTAAATCATGGATATCTGTAACATCCCACATTCTTAACCTCAAACAAATGGCACAATTCACAAATGATACAGGATGTTTCATATAAGATCGATCATATGCTAGGTAAAACCGAGTTCAAGAAAACACGATCTGAAAAATTTCATAAATCCATACACACAAATTCACAAAACTCAAATCTCATAAGGGTACCTGCCACCACGCAATCCTTGCACTAGACATATGCAAGGCAACAGTTATATGAAAACCGATTCAAAATTCATAAAATCCATAAAGGTACCTGCCACCAGGCAATACTTGCACTAGACATATGCAAGTTACAGGGTATATCAAAACCGATTGCACGGAATATACAACAAGCCGAAATTCAAAACAAAATCACAAAATCGATTTTATAAACCCATACCAAACACCGAAACCAGGCTGAAGCCCGCGGTGACACAAAAAATCAAACTCAGTTAACTGCCACAATCTGGCAACACAAATTCACATAGTTCACATGGTTCACATCACATAGTTCACATAGTTCATATAAATCATATGGTTTAGCCACAACCGGCTCCAGAAAATTTTAGCATAAAAGTTCTTAACCAGCAAACATAAAATCCACGCCAATGTTACTCATGAAATGCGCCCCTGCTCTATGCCTGAAAATAGTGAGGGGTGAGCTACACAGCCCAGTGAGTGGATAGTCTAAATCGACCATCCATAACATACACTCAAAAATATAGGCAGATTATTTTAAAAATCTTTAACAAGAACATTATGTCAACATATAACAAAATAAAGAAACAGAAATCATATAGACAGTCAGATGTACACACTAGCATATAACAAACTCATGTTCACAAACTCAGGTTCTAGAGTTTTACTCTAACCCAATTAAACACATATATTTTAAACCAACTAAACACATAACAACTTAGGTTCACAAACTCAGGTTCTAGAGTTATACTCTAAACCACTAAACACACCAACACATAAGCAACCTAGTTGTCCAGCATATTCAGTAGTGACCAATATGGTCTAACCCGGCTTGGCCAAAGCACTGGGAGCCGCATGCAACACATAAACATGGATAGTGAGTAGAATCAAGAGGTGGCCCCCGCCAGGTCACGACGTGGCACTTTGCTCCCTCACCCCATAACACATCAGAGTGATGACATCAAGAGGTGGCCCCTGTCTGATCAAGACATGGCACTTTGCGTCTTATATCACCCTGTCACATAAAGAGTAATGACATCAAGAGGTGGCCCCTGTCTGATCAAGACATGGCACTTTGCGTCTTATATTACCCCATCACATAAAAGAGTTATGACATCAAGAGGTGGCCCCTGTCCGACCAAGACATGGCACTTTGCGTCAAAAACCCGTTCTCCCAAAAGGTTCCTACTGGACAACAGACACATCTTATTTCATATTTCACATAGGTGAACATATTTCACAAAGGTGGACTCCTAAGTGTCAACTATACTCTAGGATAGTCATCACAAAAATCATATCGGGCAGGCTGAACATCAACCCCCATCACAATAATCATAATAGGCAGGCTGAACATCAACCTCCTCACATATCACAATACAGGGCTGAAATTCAAACCCTTAACATAACACATAAGGACTATGCCCTTGAGTTCATAGTTACACCTAGCCTTAGTCCTAACCAACACATAACACATAATATTCAAAATTCTCATAATCACATAATTTTCAAAAAATCTCGTAACCACATAATGTTCACAATTTACATAACAACATAATATTCCAAAAATCACATAAACTCCTAATATTTAAAAATCACACAATTACATAATATTAACAATCATATAATGTAGTGTGGTCCTTAGGTTTCATGCTGATTAGTTCAGTCAAACTTTACTAGGTTATCATCCAAATTTCTCAAACAATTTCTCAACATTGTAGTTAACAAGCATCCATAAAAATTAACATAAAACTAAAACATGAAATCATACAATTTATTTTACAAATCTCTACATATAACCCACGGTTAACATATCATATCATCTACTAAAATTCTAAACCTTAGTTAACATGAATATCATGCTCAAAAACATTGGTTTAAAGCTTCCTAAATTCCATAGGAGAATACCTTAAATTCCTTATTACAATTTTCGGTTTCCATAAACAATCATCAAGATTATTTTGGTTTAGCTACCATCAATAAGGTTTCGGTTTTCATTCATGCTACAAACATCATTGACTTAATGTTACCAAAGTTGATTTCGGTTTAACTATAACTAACAAGAGTTTCATACTCAAAATTCAATGATTTAATGCTACCAAAATTTCTATAAAAATACCTTAAATTTCATACAAATTTTCGGTTAAATAATCATCATATAATCACCTTTGAAAAATTCGGTTTTCATGATATAATCAACCTTACAAAATTCGGTTTTCATCATATAATCAACTTTACAAAATTCGGTTTTCATGATATAATCAACCTTACAAAATTCGGTTTTCATCATATAATCACCTTTGAAAAATTCGGTTTTCATGATATAATCAACCTTACAAAATTCGGTTTTAGCATAGTAAGATTTCCAACAAGCGAATATATCATCTAACTCATCAATTAACACCAACAAATAGATAGAAATCAATTAGACAACCCACTCACCTTGAACCGTGAACACCAATAAGAAAACCCTTCCAAAAATTCGTCTAAGGCTTTGAAAGATGCTACCAAACACCAAGGAATAATTCGCCAAAGGGAAAGAGATGGAGAAATCACCAAAATCGCCTCAAGAACTCTTCAAGAATCGCCTAAGTTCTTCAAGCCGTCGCCCAAAGTTTTTCTCCAAGCCAAAATCGCCAAAACTCTACCCTAACCGAAATTACCTATTTAAATTTCGGTTTTTAAGGTTTTAACCCTCTAACCCATTAATTCAAAAAGGTTTAACCCATTAACCCAATAATTCAAATTTTAAAAACCCAATAATCCCTTAGTTTAAGTGAAAGTCCAATAAGAGTTAAACTAACATCCAATAAGCTAGTTAACTAATTAATTTAATTAACTTACAAATAACCAAGCACTTAACCGAAATCCAATAAGGATTTAATTAATATCCAATAAGGATTTAATTAATTTATCCTAAATTAACAACCAATAATCAACCATTAATCTCTAATTAATTTACCATAAATTAACAACCAATCACAAATCAAATAATTAGCAATCAATAAGCTAGTTAATTAGCATTCAATAAATTTTACTTGAATCATAATAAAATATCACAGTCAATAATTTTATTTAATTCAAAAATAATGCTTACCATAACTCAAGATCCTTGGATCTTACATCCCTCCCCCCTTATAAAGCTTTAGTCCTCTAAAGCTCAGCATCCATATCATCAAAGAGGTAAGCATAAAATTTCCTCATATCAGCTTCAGTCTCCCATGTCGCCTCCTCAATAGCCTGATTTCCCCAGATAACCTTTACCAAAGGTATAGTCTTGTTCCTCAGAACTTTATCCTTTCTATCAACAATCCGGAGAGGTCTTTCCTCGAAAGTCAAATCACTCTGAATCTGAAGAGGTTCCAACTCCAACACATGAGATGGATCAGGATGATATTTCCTCAAAGCAGAGACATGGAATACATTATGCACATGATCCATAGCAGGAGGTAGAGCCAATCGGTAAGCCACTGGACCAACTCTCTCAATAATATCAAAAGGGCCTACAAACCTAGGGCTCAACTTGCCCTTTTTGCCAAACCTCATAACACCCTTAGTAGGTGACACCTTCAAGAACACATGATCCCCTACCATAAACTCCAAGGAACGACGATGGTCGTCAGCATAACTCTTCTGTCTGTCCCGAGCAATTTTCAGTTTATCCCGGATCTCTCTGACCTTATCAGTAGTCTCCTGTACTGCATCAGATCTCAAAATCATTCTGTCACCAGTTTCCTCCCAACACAAGGGAGTCCTACACCTTCTCCCATACAAAGCCTCATAAGGAGCCATCTGAATACTAGAGTGGAAGCTATTATTATAAGTATACTCTATCAAAGATAGATCCCGGTTCCACTCAGAACTCCAATCAACCACATAGGCTCTCAACAAATCTTCTAGAGTCTGGATAGTACGCTCCGTCTGACCATCAGACTGAGGATGATATGCTGTACTAAAATTCAACTTAGTACCCAAACCCTCCTGTAAACTCTTCCAAAATCTGGACAAAAATCGAGAGTCCCTATCAGACACAATATCGACAGGCACTCCATGCAGTCTGACGATCTCATCAATGTACAATCTGGCCAGCCTCTCTAAAGAATAAGTCATCTTAATCGGGAGAAAATGGGCTGATTTAGTGAGTCTATCAACAATCACCCAAATAGCATCATGACCCAATCTGGTTCTAGGCAACCCACATACAAAATCCATACTGATACATTCCCACTTCCACTCAGGAATAGGAAGAGGCTGCAACAAACCACCAGGCTTCTGGTGTTCAGCCTTCACAGTCTGACAGGTTAAACACCTAGAGACAAAATCAAACACTTCTTTCTTCATACCCGGCCACCAAAAACTTTTCTTGAGGTCCTGATACATCTTAGTCACACCAGGATGTAGAGAATATTTGGAGTTATGGCTGTCCTCCAATATTTCTTTCCTCAAGCTCGGTTCCTCAGGGACACATACCCTTCCACGAAACCGAAGAATACCATCATCAGACAGGCTAAAATCCTGAACTGCGCCATCAACCAAACTATCCCTGATCTGAACTAATCTCGGATCCATAGACTGCTGATCTCTGATCTTCTGCAACAAAGCAGACTGTACTCTGAGAAAAGCCACATAACCCGACTGAACTCTAGGAGTAACACTGATCCTGAGATCGCTGAACTCCTGCAGTAACCGCCACTCACTGACTCGTAGTGCCGCTACTGAAGTAACTGGATGTCTGCTCAGAGCATCCGCCACCACATTGGCCTTTCCAGCCTGATACTGAATAGAGAAGTCATAGTCTTTGATCAACTCCATCCATCTCCTCTGTTTCATGTTCAAGTCCTTCTGAGTGAAAATATACTTGAGACTCTGGTGATCAGTGAACAGATCAAACTCCTGACCCAACAAATAGTGACGCCATATCTTCAAAGCAAAGACTACGGCCGCCAACTCTAAATCATGAGTAGGGTAGTTCAATTCATACTCCTTCAGTTGTCTCGAAGCATAGGCTACTACAGAACCCTTCTGCATCAAGACACAACCCAAACCTTTGCCAGAAGCATCCGTATAAACAGTAAACCTTTCCCCATCACTAGGAATAATGAGGATCGGTGTACTAGTCAACCTTCTCTTCAGCTCTTGGAAGCTCTCTTCACACTTGTCATCCCAAATAAACTTAGCTTCCTTTCTGGTCAACTTAGTTAAAGGACCCGCCAGCTTGGAGAATCCCTCAACAAATCGCCGGTAGTAACCTGCTAAACCCAGGAAACTCCTGATCTCAGTAGCACTAGTCGGTCTTCCCCAATTGAGGATGGCTTGCACTTTAACTGGATCCACAGACACCCCCTGACCAGAAATCACATGACCCAGAAAACTGATCTTCTCTAGCCAGAACTCACACTTGCTAGCCTTGGCATATAATCGGTTCTTCCTCAAGATCTCCAATACTCTGCGCAAATCACTGACATGATCTGAGGTAGTCTGAGAGTACACCAATATATCGTCTATAAAGACCACCACACAAGAGTCAAGCAACTCATGGAATACCCTGTTCATCAAATCCATGAAGACAGCAGGTGCATTCGTCAGTCCAAAAGGCATAACTAAAAATTCGAAATGCCCATACCTGGTCCTGAAAGCAGTCTTAAATATATCCTCATCCTTGACCCTAAGCTGATAATACCCTGATCTCAGATCAATCTTAGAGAACACTGTAGCTCCCTGTAATTGATCAAACAGATCATCAATTCTGGGAAGAGGATACTTATTCTTGATAGTCACTTGGTTAAGCTGCCTGTAGTCTATACACATCCTCAGGGTTCCATCTTTTTTCTTCACAAATAACACTGGCGCTCCCCAGGGAGAAGCACTAGGCCGAATATATCCTTTCTCTAACAATTCCTCCAGTTGTTTCTTAAGCTCGGCCAACTCTGAAGTAGCCATACGATAAGGAGCTCTGGAGATAGGTGCCGTACCTGGCACCAACTCAATGCCAAATTCCACTTCTCTAATTGGTGGCAAGCCTGAAAATTCTTCAGAGAACACATCAGGAAATTCTTTCACCACCGCCATCTGAGTCAAATCAGAAGTAGACTCATCCTGCACCTTAACATGCGCAAGATAACCCTTGCACCCATTAGCAAGTAATTTCCTGGCCTGCAGGAAAGATATCACATGCGGTCCTTGGTCTGACACTAGACCTCTCACAAAAAGCCGATTCCCATCTAACAAATTCAAAGTGATTACTTTCTCAAAGCAATCCACCGAGGCATGATGGGAAGACAACCAATCCATTCCTAAGATGATATCATAATCTTGCATGTCTAAGAGGATTAGATCTACCAGAAACTCATAACCCTCTACATGTACTACACAGTCAGCACACACAGTATCTGTAGATAACGATTTTCCTAAGGGAGTACTCACAGACACAGCATAATTCATTACCTTAGGTAACACAGGTAAACATGCAGCAAACTTAACAGATACAAAAGATAAATTTGCACCAGGGTCAAATAATATGCGGGCTAACTGATCAAATACGAATAAAGTACCTTCCACGACGGATCGGGAAGCTCGTGTATCCTTCTCAGCCATAGCATACACTCTAGTCTGGACTGTAGGCTTATCTGCGCCTCTAGGTTGCATCTCAGGTTCTTTGCAATCCTTAGCCATGTGCCCTGGTTTCTTACACCTGAAGCATACACCATTCTTCCTATGGCAGTCTTTCACTAGATGTCCCTTGAGCCCACAATGACTACAAGTGATACCGTTTCTTGCATCCCTGGCATCCCTGAACTGCTGCGGTGCATCCCTGGACTGCTGCGGTGCCTTGTAGGAGTAAGGCTTATACCTGCTCTTCTTATAATCTTTATGCCTAGGGTACTTCTTACCCTTGCCGCCACTGCCATGCTGAGGAACCGCCGCCTCAGCTGCAGGAACTACTGTCACGGCAACATGAGAACTCCTCTCAGATATATACCTCTCAATGGTGCGCGCTCGCCCAACAGTTTCAACATAGGTCTCCAAGTGTTGAGCACCAACCTGCTCTCTAATGTCCCATCTGAGACCTCTGAGAAACTTGGTAGCTCTCCTCTTTTCAGTGTTTATCAGATGAGGAGCATACTTTCCCAATTTCATGAACTGTAATTCATACTGGTCCACTGTCATATCACCCTGCTCCAGGTGAATAAATTCCACCTCTCGGTCCTCAACCAAGCTATCTGGGAAATACTTCTCGTTAAATCGAGACAAGAAGTAAGGCCAGTCTACAGTCTCATGTCTTTCTTCGGCAAGTCTCACCACACCTTTCCACCACTCATCTGCGTCAGCACGCATCATGTAGGTGGTCAGACATAACTTGTCTTCGTCCGAGCAACGCATAACTTGGAAAATCTTTTCCAAGCACAGCTGCCAATTTTCGGCATTACTGGATTCTGAGCCCCCATAAAAAGAGCTGGGACCCAGTTTCTGGAATTCACTCACAAGTGAAGCATAGCGCCTGTGAGCGCCCTCCTGAGAGTCATCCCCCACCACTCGAGTAGTAGTCTGGGGTCTCTCTCGAGTCAGCTGCTGCAAAAGCTGCTGTTGTGCTTCTTGGTGCTGAGTCTGCTGCTGCTGCAGCATCTGAGCTTGCCTCTCTATCATAGCACCTTGTTGCTGAACCATGCCAGTCAGAGCCTCAATAGTTCTCGTGAGGTTCGGGGTCTGCTCGCCCTCATCACTAGCATTTCCTCTGGTTCGCACCATCTTAAATGCCTACACACACATATCATAGTCAGGAAAACAATCATAAACCTATTAGGTGTCTAGCAATACACAAACATGTTTTCCCCCAAACTAAGTTTTAGCTAGCCAACTCCTCTGATACCATTCTGTAACATCCCACATTCTTAACCCCAAACAAATGGCACAATTCACAAATGATACAGGATGTTTCATATAAGATCGATCATATGCTAGGTAAAACCGAGTTCAAGAAAACATGATCTGAAAAATTTCATAAATCCATACACACAAATTCACAAAACTCAAATCTCATAAGGGTACCTGCCACCACGCAATCCTTGCACTAGACATATGCAAGGCAACAGTTATATCAAAACCGATTCAAAATTCATAAAATCCATAAAGGTACCTGCCACCAGGCAATACTTGCACTAGACATATGCAAGTTACAGGGTATATCAAAACCGATTGCACGGAATATACAACAAGCCGAAATTCAAAACAAAATCACAAAATCGATTTTATAAACCCATACCAAACACCGAAACCAGGCTGAAGCCCGCGGTGACACAAAAAATCAAACTCAGTTAACTGCCACAATCTGGCAACACAAATTCACATAGTTCACATGGTTCACATCACATAGTTCACATAGTTCATATAAATCATATGGTTTAGCCACAACCGGCTCCAGAAAATTTTAGCATAAAAGTTCTTAACCAGCAAACATAAAATCCACGCCAATGTTACTCATGAAATGCGCCCCTGCTCTATGCCTGAAAATAGTGAGGGGTGAGCTACACAGCCCAGTGAGTGGATAGTCTAAATCGACCATCCATAACATACACTCAAAAATATAGGCAGATTATTTTAAAAATCTTTAACAAGAACATTATGTCAACATATAACAAAATAAAGAAACAGAAATCATATAGACAGTCAGATGTACACACTAGCATATAACAAACTCATGTTCACAAACTCAGGTTCTAGAGTTTTACTCTAACCCAATTAAACACATATATTTTAAACCAACTAAACACATAACAACTTAGGTTCACAAACTCAGGTTCTAGAGTTATACTCTAAACCACTAAACACACCAACACATAAGCAACCTAGTTGTCCAGCATATTCAGTAGTGACCAATATGGTCTAACCCGGCTTGGCCAAAGCACTGGGAGCCGCATGCAACACATAAACATGGATAGTGAGTAGAATCAAGAGGTGGCCCCCGCCAGGTCACGACGTGGCACTTTGCTCCCTCACCCCATAACACATCAGAGTGATGACATCAAGAGGTGGCCCCTGTCTGATCAAGACATGGCACTTTGCGTCTTATATCACCCTGTCACATAAAGAGTAATGACATCAAGAGGTGGCCCCTGTCTGATCAAGACATGGCACTTTGCGTCTTATATTACCCCATCACATAAAAGAGTTATGACATCAAGAGGTGGCCCCTGTCCGACCAAGACATGGCACTTTGCGTCAAAAACCCGTTCTCCCAAAAGGTTCCTACTGGACAACAGACACATCTTATTTCATATTTCACATAGGTGAACATATTTCACAAAGGTGGACTCCTAAGTGTCAACTATACTCTAGGATAGTCATCACAAAAATCATATCGGGCAGGCTGAACATCAACCCCCATCACAATAATCATAATAGGCAGGCTGAACATCAACCTCCTCACATATCACAATACAGGGCTGAAATTCAAACCCTTAACATAACACATAAGGACTATCCCCTTGAGTTCATAGTTACACCTAGCCTTAGTCCTAACCAACACATAACACATAATATTCAAAATTCTCATAATCACATAATTTTCAAAAAATCTCGTAACCACATAATGTTCACAATTTACATAACAACATAATATTCCAAAAATCACATAAACTCCTAATATTTAAAAATCACACAATTACATAATATTAACAATCATATAATGTAGTGTGGTCCTTAGGTTTCATGCTGATTAGTTCAGTCAAACTTTACTAGGTTATCATCCAAATTTCTCAAACAATTTCTCAACATTGTAGTTAACAAGCATCCATAAAAATTAACATAAAACTAAAACATGAAATCATACAATTTATTTTACAAATCTCTACATATAACCCACGGTTAACATATCATATCATCTACTAAAATTCTAAACCTTAGTTAACATGAATATCATGCTCAAAAACATTGGTTTAAAGCTTCCTAAATTCCATAGGAGAATACCTTAAATTCCTTATTACAATTTTCGGTTTCCATAAACAATCATCAAGATTATTTTGGTTTAGCTACCATCAATAAGGTTTCGGTTTTCATTCATGCTACAAACATCATTGACTTAATGTTACCAAAGTTGATTTCGGTTTAACTATAACTAACAAGAGTTTCATACTCAAAATTCAATGATTTAATGCTACCAAAATTTCTATAAAAATACCTTAAATTTCATACAAATTTTCGGTTAAATAATCATCATATAATCACCTTTGAAAAATTCGGTTTTCATGATATAATCAACCTTACAAAATTCGGTTTTCATCATATAATCAACTTTACAAAATTCGGTTTTCATGATATAATCAACCTTACAAAATTCGGTTTTCATCATATAATCACCTTTGAAAAATTCGGTTTTCATGATATAATCAACCTTACAAAATTCGGTTTTAGCATAGTAAGATTTCCAACAAGCGAATATATCATCTAACTCATCAATTAACACCAACAAATAGATAGAAATCAATTAGACAACCCACTCACCTTGAACCGTGAACACCAATAAGAAAACCCTTCCAAAAATTCGTCTAAGGCTTTGAAAGATGCTACCAAACACCAAGGAATAATTCGCCAAAGGGAAAGAGATGGAGAAATCACCAAAATCGCCTCAAGAACTCTTCAAGAATCGCCTAAGTTCTTCAAGCCGTCGCCCAAAGTTTTTCTCCAAGCCAAAATCGCCAAAACTCTACCCTAACCGAAATTACCTATTTAAATTTCGGTTTTTAAGGTTTTAACCCTCTAACCCATTAATTCAAAAAGGTTTAACCCATTAACCCAATAATTCAAATTTTAAAAACCCAATAATCCCTTAGTTTAAGTGAAAGTCCAATAAGAGTTAAACTAACATCCAATAAGCTAGTTAACTAATTAATTTAATTAACTTACAAATAACCAAGCACTTAACCGAAATCCAATAAGGATTTAATTAATATCCAATAAGGATTTAATTAATTTATCCTAAATTAACAACCAATAATCAACCATTAATCTCTAATTAATTTACCATAAATTAACAACCAATCACAAATCAAATAATTAACAATCAATAAGCTAGTTAATTAGCATTCAATAAATTTTACTTGAATCATAATAAAATATCACAGTCAATAATTTTATTTAATTCAAAAATAATGCTTACCATAACTCAAGATCCTTGGATCTTACATCCCTCCCCCCTTATAAAGCTTTAGTCCTCTAAAGCTCAGCATCCATATCATCAAAGAGGTAAGCATAAAATTTCCTCATATCAGCTTCAGTCTCCCATGTCGCCTCCTCAATAGCCTGATTTCCCCAGATAACCTTTACCAAAGGTATAGTCTTGTTCCTCAGAACTTTATCCTTTCTATCAACAATCCGGAGAGGTCTTTCCTCGAAAGTCAAATCACTCTGAATCTGAAGAGGTTCCAACTCCAACACATGAGATGGATCAGGATGATATTTCCTCAAAGCAGAGACATGGAATACATTATGCACATGATCCATAGCAGGAGGTAGAGCCAATCGGTAAGCCACTGGACCAACTCTCTCAATAATATCAAAAGGGCCTACAAACCTAGGGCTCAACTTGCCCTTTTTGCCAAACCTCATAACACCCTTAGTAGGTGACACCTTCAAGAACACATGATCCCCTACCATAAACTCCAAGGAACGACGATGGTCGTCAGCATAACTCTTCTGTCTGTCCCGAGCAATTTTCAGTTTATCCCGGATCTCTCTGACCTTATCAGTAGTCTCCTGTACTGCATCAGATCTCAAAATCATTCTGTCACCAGTTTCCTCCCAACACAAGGGAGTCCTACACCTTCTCCCATACAAAGCCTCATAAGGAGCCATCTGAATACTAGAGTGGAAGCTATTATTATAAGTATACTCTATCAAAGATAGATCCCGGTTCCACTCAGAACTCCAATCAACCACATAGGCTCTCAACAAATCTTCTAGAGTCTGGATAGTACGCTCCGTCTGACCATCAGACTGAGGATGATATGCTGTACTAAAATTCAACTTAGTACCCAAACCCTCCTGTAAACTCTTCCAAAATCTGGACAAAAATCGAGAGTCCCTATCAGACACAATATCGACAGGCACTCCATGCAGTCTGACGATCTCATCAATGTACAATCTGGCCAGCCTCTCTAAAGAATAAGTCATCTTAATCGGGAGAAAATGGGCTGATTTAGTGAGTCTATCAACAATCACCCAAATAGCATCATGACCCAATCTGGTTCTAGGCAACCCACATACAAAATCCATACTGATACATTCCCACTTCCACTCAGGAATAGGAAGAGGCTGCAACAAACCACCAGGCTTCTGGTGTTCAGCCTTCACAGTCTGACAGGTTAAACACCTAGAGACAAAATCAAACACTTCTTTCTTCATACCCGGCCACCAAAAACTTTTCTTGAGGTCCTGATACATCTTAGTCACACCAGGATGTAGAGAATATTTGGAGTTATGGCTGTCCTCCAATATTTCTTTCCTCAAGCTCGGTTCCTCAGGGACACATACCCTTCCACGAAACCGAAGAATACCATCATCAGACAGGCTAAAATCCTGAACTGCGCCATCAACCAAACTATCCCTGATCTGAACTAATCTCGGATCCATAGACTGCTGATCTCTGATCTTCTGCAACAAAGCAGACTGTACTCTGAGAAAAGCCACATAACCCGACTGAACTCTAGGAGTAACACTGATCCTGAGATCGCTGAACTCCTGCAGTAACCGCCACTCACTGACTCGTAGTGCCGCTACTGAAGTAACTGGATGTCTGCTCAGAGCATCCGCCACCACATTGGCCTTTCCAGCCTGATACTGAATAGAGAAGTCATAGTCTTTGATCAACTCCATCCATCTCCTCTGTCTCATGTTCAAGTCCTTCTGAGTGAAAATATACTTGAGACTCTGGTGATCAGTGAACAGATCAAACTCCTGACCCAACAAATAGTGACGCCATATCTTCAAAGCAAAGACTACGGCCGCCAACTCTAAATCATGAGTAGGGTAGTTCAATTCATACTCCTTCAGTTGTCTCGAAGCATAGGCTACTACAGAACCCTTCTGCATCAAGACACAACCCAAACCTTTGCCAGAAGCATCCGTATAAACAATAAACCTTTCCCCATCACTAGGAATAATGAGGATCGGTGTACTAGTCAACCTTCTCTTCAGCTCTTGGAAGCTCTCTTCACACTTGTCATCCCAAATAAACTTAGCTTCCTTTCTGGTCAACTTAGTTAAAGGACCCGCCAGCTTGGAGAATCCCTCAACAAATCGCCGGTAGTAACCTGCTAAACCCAGGAAACTCCTGATCTCAGTAGCACTAGTCGGTCTTCCCCAATTGAGGATGGCTTGCACTTTAACTGGATCCACAGACACCCCCTGACCAGAAATCACATGACCCAGAAAACTGATCTTCTCTAGCCAGAACTCACACTTGCTAGCCTTGGCATATAATCGGTTCTTCCTCAAGATCTCCAATACTCTGCGCAAATCACTGACATGATCTGAGGTAGTCTGAGAGTACACCAATATATCGTCTATAAAGACCACCACACAAGAGTCAAGCAACTCATGGAATACCCTGTTCATCAAATCCATGAAGACAGCAGGTGCATTCGTCAGTCCAAAAGGCATAACTAAAAATTCGAAATGCCCATACCTGGTCCTGAAAGCAGTCTTAAATATATCCTCATCCTTGACCCTAAGCTGATAATACCCTGATCTCAGATCAATCTTAGAGAACACTGTAGCTCCCTGTAATTGATCAAACAGATCATCAATTCTGGGAAGAGGATACTTATTCTTGATAGTCACTTGGTTAAGCTGCCTGTAGTCTATACACATCCTCAGGGTTCCATCTTTTTTCTTCACAAATAACACTGGCGCTCCCCAGGGAGAAGCACTAGGCCGAATATATCCTTTCTCTAACAATTCCTCCAGTTGTTTCTTAAGCTCGGCCAACTCTGAAGTAGCCATACGATAAGGAGCTCTGGAGATAGGTGCCGTACCTGGCACCAACTCAATGCCAAATTCCACTTCTCTAATTGGTGGCAAGCCTGAAAATTCTTCAGAGAACACATCAGGAAATTCTTTCACCACCGCCATCTGAGTCAAATCAGAAGTAGACTCATCCTGCACCTTAACATGCGCAAGATAACCCTTGCACCCATTAGCAAGTAATTTTCTGGCCTGCAGGAAAGATATCACATGCGGTCCTTGGTCTGACACTAGACCTCTCACAAAAAGCCGATTCCCATCTAACAAATTCAAAGTGATTACTTTCTCAAAGCAATCCACCGAGGCATGATGGGAAGACAACCAATCCATTCCTAAGATGATATCATAATCTTGCATGTCTAAGAGGATTAGATCTACCAGAAACTCATAACCCTCTACATGTACTACACAGTCAGCACACACAGTATCTGTAGATAACGATTTTCCTAAGGGAGTACTCACAGACACAGCATAATTCATTACCTTAGGTAACACAGGTAAACATGCAGCAAACTTAACAGATACAAAAGATAAATTTGCACCAGGGTCAAATAATATGCGGGCTAACTGATCAAATACGAATAAAGTACCTTCCACGACGGATCGGGAAGCTCGTGTATCCTTCTCAGCCATAGCATACACTCTAGTCTGGACTGTAGGCTTATCTGCGCCTCTAGGTTGCATCTCAGGTTCTTTGCAATCCTTAGCCATGTGCCCTGGTTTCTTACACCTGAAGCATACACCATTCTTCCTATGGCAGTCTTTCACTAGATGTCCCTTGAGCCCACAATGACTACAAGTGATACCGTTTCTTGCATCCCTGGCATCCCTGAACTGCTGCGGTGCATCCCTGGACTGCTGCGGTGCCTTGTAGGAGTAAGGCTTATACCTGCTCTTCTTATAATCTTTATGCCTAGGGTACTTCTTACCCTTGCCGCCACTGCCATGCTGAGGAACCGCCGCCTCAGCTGCAGGAACTACTGTCACGGCAACATGAGAACTCCTCTCAGATATATACCTCTCAATGGTGCGCGCTCGCCCAACAGTTTCAACATAGGTCTCCAAGTGTTGAGCACCAACCTGCTCTCTAATGTCCCATCTGAGACCTCTGAGAAACTTGGTAGCTCTCCTCTTTTCAGTGTTTATCAGATGAGGAGCATACTTTCCCAATTTCGTGAACTGTAATTCATACTGGTCCACTGTCATATCACCCTGCTCCAGGTGAATAAATTCCACCTCTCGGTCCTCAACCAAGCTATCTGGGAAATACTTCTCGTTAAATCGAGACAAGAAGTAAGGCCAGTCTACAGTCTCATGTCTTTCTTCGGCAAGTCTCACCACACCTTTCCACCACTCATCTGCGTCAGCACGCATCATGTAGGTGGTCAGACATAACTTGTCTTCGTCCGAGCAACGCATAACTTGGAAAATCTTTTCCAAGCACAGCTGCCAATTTTCGGCATTACTGGATTCTGAGCCCCCATAAAAAGAGCTGGGACCCAGTTTCTGGAATTCACTCACAAGTGAAGCATAGCGCCTGTGAGCGCCCTCCTGAGAGTCATCCCCCACCACTCGAGTAGTAGTCTGGGGTCTCTCTCGAGTCAGCTGCTGCAAAAGCTGCTGTTGTGCTTCTTGGTGCTGAGTCTGCTGCTGCTGCAGCATCTGAGCTTGCCTCTCTATCATAGCACCTTGTTGCTGAACCATGCCAGTCAGAGCCTCAATAGTTCTCGTGAGGTTCGGGGTCTGCTCGCCCTCATCACTAGCATTTCCTCTGGTTCGCACCATCTTAAATGCCTACACACACATATCATAGTCAGGAAAACAATCATAAACCTATTAGGTGTCTAGCAATACACAAACATGTTTTCCCCCAAACTAAGTTTTAGCTAGCCAACTCCTCTGATACCATTCTGTAACATCCCACATTCTTAACCCCAAACAAATGGCACAATTCACAAATGATACAGGATGTTTCATATAAGATCGATCATATGCTAGGTAAAACCGAGTTCAAGAAAACATGATCTGAAAAATTTCATAAATCCATACACACAAATTCACAAAACTCAAATCTCATAAGGGTACCTGCCACCACGCAATCCTTGCACTAGACATATGCAAGGCAACAGTTATATCAAAACCGATTCAAAATTCATAAAATCCATAAAGGTACCTGCCACCAGGCAATACTTGCACTAGACATATGCAAGTTACAGGGTATATCAAAACCGATTGCACGGAATATACAACAAGCCGAAATTCAAAACAAAATCACAAAATCGATTTTATAAACCCATACCAAACACCGAAACCAGGCTGAAGCCCGCGGTGACACAAAAAATCAAACTCAGTTAACTGCCACAATCTGGCAACACAAATTCACATAGTTCACATGGTTCACATCACATAGTTCACATAGTTCATATAAATCATATGGTTTAGCCACAACCGGCTCCAGAAAATTTTAGCATAAAAGTTCTTAACCAGCAAACATAAAATCCACGCCAATGTTACTCATGAAATGCGCCCCTGCTCTATGCCTGAAAATAGTGAGGGGTGAGCTACACAGCCCAGTGAGTGGATAGTCTAAATCGACCATCCATAACATACACTCAAAAATATAGGCAGATTATTTTAAAAATCTTTAACAAGAACATTATGTCAACATATAACAAAATAAAGAAACAGAAATCATATAGACAGTCAGATGTACACACTAGCATATAACAAACTCATGTTCACAAACTCAGGTTCTAGAGTTTTACTCTAACCCAATTAAACACATATATTTTAAACCAACTAAACACATAACAACTTAGGTTCACAAACTCAGGTTCTAGAGTTATACTCTAAACCACTAAACACACCAACACATAAGCAACCTAGTTGTCCAGCATATTCAGTAGTGACCAATATGGTCTAACCCGGCTTGGCCAAAGCACTGGGAGCCGCATGCAACACATAAACATGGATAGTGAGTAGAATCAAGAGGTGGCCCCCGCCAGGTCACGACGTGGCACTTTGCTCCCTCACCCCATAACACATCAGAGTGATGACATCAAGAGGTGGCCCCTGTCTGATCAAGACATGGCACTTTGCGTCTTATATCACCCTGTCACATAAAGAGTAATGACATCAAGAGGTGGCCCCTGTCTGATCAAGACATGGCACTTTGCGTCTTATATTACCCCATCACATAAAAGAGTTATGACATCAAGAGGTGGCCCCTGTCCGACCAAGACATGGCACTTTGCGTCAAAAACCCGTTCTCCCAAAAGGTTCCTACTGGACAACAGACACATCTTATTTCATATTTCACATAGGTGAACATATTTCACAAAGGTGGACTCCTAAGTGTCAACTATACTCTAGGATAGTCATCACAAAAATCATATCGGGCAGGCTGAACATCAACCCCCATCACAATAATCATAATAGGCAGGCTGAACATCAACCTCCTCACATATCACAATACAGGGCTGAAATTCAAACCCTTAACATAACACATAAGGACTATCCCCTTGAGTTCATAGTTACACCTAGCCTTAGTCCTAACCAACACATAACACATAATATTCAAAATTCTCATAATCACATAATTTTCAAAAAATCTCGTAACCACATAATGTTCACAATTTACATAACAACATAATATTCCAAAAATCACATAAACTCCTAATATTTAAAAATCACACAATTACATAATATTAACAATCATATAATGTAGTGTGGTCCTTAGGTTTCATGCTGATTAGTTCAGTCAAACTTTACTAGGTTATCATCCAAATTTCTCAAACAATTTCTCAACATTGTAGTTAACAAGCATCCATAAAAATTAACATAAAACTAAAACATGAAATCATACAATTTATTTTACAAATCTCTACATATAACCCACGGTTAACATATCATATCATCTACTAAAATTCTAAACCTTAGTTAACATGAATATCATGCTCAAAAACATTGGTTTAAAGCTTCCTAAATTCCATAGGAGAATACCTTAAATTCCTTATTACAATTTTCGGTTTCCATAAACAATCATCAAGATTATTTTGGTTTAGCTACCATCAATAAGGTTTCGGTTTTCATTCATGCTACAAACATCATTGACTTAATGTTACCAAAGTTGATTTCGGTTTAACTATAACTAACAAGAGTTTCATACTCAAAATTCAATGATTTAATGCTACCAAAATTTCTATAAAAATACCTTAAATTTCATACAAATTTTCGGTTAAATAATCATCATATAATCACCTTTGAAAAATTCGGTTTTCATGATATAATCAACCTTACAAAATTCGGTTTTCATCATATAATCAACTTTACAAAATTCGGTTTTCATGATATAATCAACCTTACAAAATTCGGTTTTCATCATATAATCACCTTTGAAAAATTCGGTTTTCATGATATAATCAACCTTACAAAATTCGGTTTTAGCATAGTAAGATTTCCAACAAGCGAATATATCATCTAACTCATCAATTAACACCAACAAATAGATAGAAATCAATTAGACAACCCACTCACCTTGAACCGTGAACACCAATAAGAAAACCCTTCCAAAAATTCGTC
Organism: Costus lasius; assembly: GCA_027563935.2. Lineage (NCBI taxonomy): Eukaryota > Viridiplantae > Streptophyta > Magnoliopsida > Zingiberales > Costaceae > Costus > Costus lasius. Next base: position 28,496,941 of record CM050454.1, read on the forward strand.
TAAGGCTTTGAAAGATGCTACCAAACACCAAGGAATAATTCGCCAAAGGGAAAGAGATGGAGAAATCACCAAAATCGCCTCAAGAACTCTTCAAGAATCGCCTAAGTTCTTCAAGCCGTCGCCCAAAGTTTTTCTCCAAGCCAAAATCGCCAAAACTCTACCCTAACCGAAATTACCTATTTAAATTTCGGTTTTTAAGGTTTTAACCCTCTAACCCATTAATTCAAAAAGGTTTAACCCATTAACCCAATAATTCAAATTTTAAAAACCCAATAATCCCTTAGTTTAAGTGAAAGTCCAATAAGAGTTAAACTAACATCCAATAAGCTAGTTAACTAATTAATTTAATTAACTTACAAATAACCAAGCACTTAACCGAAATCCAATAAGGATTTAATTAATATCCAATAAGGATTTAATTAATTTATCCTAAATTAACAACCAATAATCAACCATTAATCTCTAATTAATTTACCATAAATTAACAACCAATCACAAATCAAATAATTAACAATCAATAAGCTAGTTAATTAGCATTCAATAAATTTTACTTGAATCATAATAAAATATCACAGTCAATAATTTTATTTAATTCAAAAATAATGCTTACCATAACTCAAGATCCTTGGATCTTACAATATCACACCGCCTTAGTTTCCCATGCGACAAAGTTTTCAATCGGCGATAGAGTCTACCAACTTTGCTTCCGTTGCTTCGTCTTTAGCGACAACCACTTAATGCCTTCCAGATATGCCAGCGCCGGCAGTTGTTCCAGAAGGTCAGCAACCTAATCTTCTCTGCCCTTCAACTTCCAGATTCAGCAGCATGCTTCATCCAGACCAGCCGCCGCTTCCATAGCTTCTTCCGCTGCCCTATTTCTGCCACCATCAGCAGCAGTTCACCCAGCTGCCTCTGTTCTAGGCGGAAGTTAATCTTTTGCACCAACTTCGTCACTCAATACAACATCTATGTTCACGGTGACAATGAGATTTCCAACAATTTCAGTGCCAAAAATGCCAACTCCACAACTAGACTCCTTCCTACTGCCTCTTAACCAACAGCCAGCTACCGTCAACGACCAGTAGCCACAGGCGACTTCTTCGCCTCTATTTTTGCCGATAGGAGTAGCCACTATTAGCTTCCATCTCTACGTCACTACCAGCAGCTCTTCTGATCTGTAGCTGCAACCAATAGCCGTAGGCAACGTCTCCGCGACTAGAAACAGCCTACAAAGCCACAAAGTGCCGGCATTTTGATTTTCTTCATCAGCTACCTCTACTACTCCTGAACATCCAGATTTCTTCCGCCGCTGTTTCCACGACTATCTCCAGCCGGAACCTTCTTCTCCGGTGAAGACCAGCTGGAAGATCTCTGCTTGGTCTTCAGCACCCAACCTCTTACCGCTGCATCTGTTTCCCAAATGGCATCTCAGTTCTAGGCGACAACATCTTCTTCTCCAGCTCATTGTAGTATCAACCACATCTGCCAATCTTCTGCAGCATCAGCCAATCTTTTATGGAGATAGCTCATAAGCTGGCAACAATTCTGTTTCCGCCACCATCAGCGTCCGCGTCTAGACCAGCTGCCATCACCTCTCCTCGTCTAATACCTTCTTTTCCAGTTCTAGCACCAGCATCTCTTCCACATCTCCAGTGACATCTGCCATCAGCAACAACTCCTTTCAACTGTAGCTTGAATCTATCATTTTACGCTTTTGACTATGATTGTATAAGTTTGATGCTTCACACCTTTTGCATTGATATTGACATTTTTAATGTTTAAAATTTTTTATAACTTGAATCCATGCGATGAGAAGTGTGTGGATTATATATTGGTGTTGAATTTTTATGCATGTCAATGCCTATGAATGGTGATATACCTATTATGCTGAATTTATTTCTTCAATATATATCTACTTGTTGAAATCCTTCATTGATTGATGCATATGGTTTTGAGTAGGTATGTTGTTTGATGAATGCAATCTAAGAGTGAAACATCTTTCTTGAATAAAATAAGCATATGAGTGTAATTTTTGAATTGATGTCAATTTATTAACCTAGTTGATGTTTAGTTTATCTTACTATTTGTTGGGAAGAAAGAATCCAATATCCAAAAAGAGAGAGAGAGACTCCCCTACTTGGCACTGCATAAAATTGGCAGTGGTACCAAAGATATGGGCTGAAGTCTGTAAAAAAGAGAGAGAGAAAAAGAGAATGACTTCTCTACTTGGCACTACGTAAAATTGGTAGTGGTATCGAAGATAAGAGTTGAAGTCCAAATAAAAAGTGTATATCTATGTCGATACATGCCATCAAAAAAAAAAGAGAAAGATTTTGAGTGGAAATAGATTTGGGATATCCTATTCCTATAAGCAAAGATATGATAGATTTAAACTGAAACTTGGGTGAATTCATGAGACTGAGATTCTGTTTATTATGAGAATTGCAAAATTTTATTTGATCAAAGTTGTGAACCTTAAAGATTAAATTCGGAGGATAGTGTATTTATCTGTAATTTTATGTAGCATTTGGTGGAATATTTCATGAGTGATTATTATATTTTAGAAATTTATTTTTCATAAAAGAGCATATTTTCCATACTTAGCATTGTTCTTTATTCTATTCATTTGCTTGAGGATAAGCAAAGTTTGAGCCTTGTGTATTTGATGACACGAAAATTTATAGTATATTTTGTGTCATTTGATTGGTCTTTTGTGTCATATTTATGCTCTTTTGCTTGTTTTTAAGCCTTATTTGTCAAATATTACGGAATCTACACCTTTTCTCATTTTTAATTTTTTAGGTAAAAAGAGCCTAATTTTGATGGATTTTGAAAGATCTGAGTGCACGAATGGATTCCAAATGTTGAGATGAAGCTGCTCGTCAATGTTCATGCAAATCGGAGATAGTCAAAAAATTACACCCCTACCGTAATTATTTTTACGGGTGTAATTTTCTGTCCAGATTACACCACTGCCGTGATAATTTTTACAGGCTGTAATTTCCTAGAGAATCTACATAGAAGACATTACGGCACTGCCGTAATTATTTTTACAAACGTAATTTCTGCCCATAAATACACAGAAGAAATTATGGCAGTGCTGTGATTATTTTTACAGGCTGTTATTTTCTACCTAGAATTCACAGAACAAAATTATGGCAGTGCCCTAAAAATTTCCACGGGCCGTAATTACAAATTTTAAGCTTGAACGAGTCTTCCGCAGCCGCCTCTATTTTCAGAATTTTTGAAGCCAAATTGAGGAGATCCAAGGCACCAATTCAAAAACCATAAAACGGGGAATGTTCTATAAATCGATGAGAAGATTTGAGGACAAAAAGAATCCAATTTCATCACCAATCGGGGGAGAAATCAAGAAGGGCATCCCTAGGGCTTGGTCTCTCACCGAGAGGTGTAGAGGCCACCTTAGGTGGCAAAATTTTCAGGAGATCTTCGCCCAAGGGAGAAGAGGATACACCAAAAATTTTAGATTGAAAGGAGTTCAAATGAGGGAGAAATCAAAGGAAGAAGATTTGGGCAAAATAGGCAAATCGTGAATCATTGTAGTAGGTTACTGTTCACGGTACTGTAGCAACCCGAAAATTTACAAAATCATGGGTTGTGAAATTTTTCACACCCATGTGATTACAGTAAACCCTTGTTCTCTCTTTTTATCTAAATTCTGAATATTTTTATGATTATTTATCGTGTTCCTATGACTTTGGTAGCATAATTCTTTTCTTGGGACATGGGGGTGTAATCCCCTTAATTTCATAATGACTAGATGATCCTATTTCGTCATGATATTTTTGTTATGATAATTCTACTTAAGTGATAGATTGTTTTTAATCTTTTATAGTTTCAAATTGTCAAACATGTGTTAGAGTTTTGTGATAGGGACTGAATAGTAATTTGCAAAAGTTGGAACCCTAAAATTGAGATTTAGGAACTCATCGTAAGAAATTAGGTTTGTTCTTATTTCTAGATTTTTGAAGTTTATTGACTTGTTGATAATCTGATCTAGGAGACATTAATGAGTTAAACATGAAGATATTGTAAGAAATTAAGTATCAGATTATTGGAAAACCTTAAGTAGAACCTGTGAAACTAAAGTATGAAAATATGTAGTTTTCACTGGAGATATTGACATAGAGATTGGATGCATGAAAGTGATCTTAAATCTCCTTGTCAAGATTTACTTATCTTTAGCATTGAATAAATCTTACGCGAAAGTGAGGGTTGTTCTTTGTAAATTGTCTGCGCGAAAGCGAGGTAATTTCATTATGAAGTAAATTACATCTTTATCATGATAAGAATAAACTGACGAACACTTAATTATATCTAGTCTTTAAAATTAAGGTGGATGAAACCCTAGTCCCAGCCTTTCTCTCTGATTATCTGTATGCTTTCCGATCGTTCGCTTACGTCGTATTTGATTGCTTAGCTAGTGAGAAGATAACTATTCGGTACTTGACATGTTGGTCTCTATGGTTCAATATCTCTTTATTACTTCGAGTATCCGTGCACTTGCGGACACAACATTGATAAGTTGTAATAAAGGGATAAGAGGATAAAAGGGTATAATGGGGAGGATTTTATGGCATAGGCGGATGCAGAGTCCTAGTTGAACTAGGATTGGCACATATGGCTTGATTGGTATCTTCCAAGTGATTGATTGAGATTGGATTTTGATTTAATCACTTGAGATATTAATTGGATTGTGATAGGCGCATGTGGGTTTGATTATTTACATAATTAGAGTCCCAATTGGATTAGGACTTGCGCCCAAGACACATTAGGCAAACTTCCATCATCTCTTGACCCTAGTCTTGGCGCATGCATGGAATTTGTGCCTATTTGGGATGCATGGGGTGCATATGGCTGAAGCTTGCTTTGGCAATGCTTAAATGCATATGGAATTAATTATTTGATCAAGATAATTGATTAAACAATTCCTCAAATCCTGCCACAATCACATACACTTTCCTTATACCCCAAAACCGCCTCTTGCTCTTATAAAATAGACCATAGCCGACCCCTTGATGCATGCAATCGCTTGCAGGCGTGGACTATTAGGGTATGCCCTTAAGGCTAATGTTTGAGGCCTTGGGCTATTTTCAGTATCATGTATAAACAATATATATGTTTTTGAAGGCTTTTGTTGTTATTCAGATTGTTACATAATCTGCTGCTATATGTATACTTCTGAGTAATGTCTCAATGATGTTCAGTTTAGCTGACATTCAGTATTGTCCTTAGTCGAGATATCTTGGTGAACGTGAGACAGCCTTGGTATGATTGAGACTAATATGTGTTCTAATCTTATAGGATGCTTCGAGCATGGAATAAGATTTAGACACATAGGTGCATTGGATGCACTGGACTGACCCTTCTCAGGATGTTCAATTGTTTGTCACAATGTGAATAATCCTTGTATGCAAGCAAGTGGCATATTCCCTCTGACTTGAGATCACTTGTGTTTCTAAGTGATGATTGGCATTATCTTGAGATAGTTCCATATTATTTGAAAGATAATGATTAAGGATTATATTGGATAGTGGGCATGAGTCATGTTAGGGTACTTGTGATAGATATAGGATTGCCTCTCCTGGTTGGAGTGTGATGTTCTAAGGGGGCCCTATGGATGAAATGGTTGAGAATGTGTATGGCCATACCCAAACGACTATGTTCATCTGATCTAACCATTTTCATCATGTTGGAATCACAGGCTTGACACGCTTGTCCGACGAGAACATCCAGTGGCAAAGGGAAACATGTATGCCAAGTGAATGAGATTCACACTTGTGCTGTGGTTTAGCAGTAGTCTTGGAAGACTCTTTCCTTCATATTGGAAGACAGTGATGTGTTGCTAGATACCTCTCTCTGATCGTGATAACGTAAGTTATCGTTACCGACATTGAAGGAAACCCTTAGGGTCGCATAATTTGATGATATAGCTTACTTATGTCAGATCGTGTGGACTGGAATTATTCTAGTTCAGTTTAAAGGAATTTAAGCTCTGATTAAAAGTGAGATCTAGTCTAATCATGTTTGATTGATTAGGACATGTGATCGGTAAGCTTTGATCGGAGGATTGATGCTTGATCGTAAAGATCAGGGGTTCAATGTGATGTGTGGTTAGATCTTGAGCCATTTGGTTCAAAGAAGATTATAACCAGGGCTGGTTTGATTTGACGCTTGAACCAAATTGAGATTGAACCGGTTCACTTGTGAACGGATGGTTCAATTCAAAGAGGAGTTTTCGATCATTTAAAGGGGAGTTATGGAGGGAGTTACATATTCGGTTCTTACCATATGTGGTGGCCAAATTTTTCCCTTTTGGGGATCCACGGTTTCTTGCTTCCTCATCTCTAGCTTTCTCCTCTCGTCGCTCTCTCGTGTGGATCATCTTCATGCAAGGAAGAGAAGTTCGACCAGCCAAGGGGACACACATCATCCTTTCCAAGAGACGATCAAGACTCCTTGGTGTCTTTGCTAGCACAAGGAACACAAGGAAGAAAGTCTTTCTCATCTTGTGTGTGACATCTTTGGAGAAGAGGCACTCGCCCCTTTCATCTTCCAAGTTGCCTCTCACATCATGGCACAGGTAATACTCTAACTTGTTTTATGCAAGTTATACAAGGTTGATCATGTGCTCATGTCATGCGATTCTATGGATTCCTAGTTTTTGCTACAAGTTTTTCATTGAAGTCACTTGTACTTCTTGGTTTCCTTTTATGGACAACTAGAGGGGCGATGGCTAGGTGATCTTTGGAGCTCTTCTTCCATCAATGGCCGCAAGCAACTTCTCCTTCCTTTCCTTGGTGCAAGGCTTCCTTTCCTTGGCGCAAAGTGAAAGAAGGCTTGGCGGCATCATCATCTTATTCTTCCCTTCGCGCCTCTACTCCTTGATGGTTGGCGCAAGTGGTCAAGAGGCACTCCCTTGGCGTGGATCTTCTTCCAGTGGCTAGTACCGGACGTGAAAGAAGAGAACTCAAGCATTGGTTGTGTGCGAGACTATAGAGGGTGAACACTTGGGTGCCTACATCCTTCTCCATTAAATTGCTTTGAGGTACTATCTTTACTCACTGTGTTGACCCCCTCGCAAGCATCGATCTTCTGGGTTTTTGGGTCTGGCTTATTTCGAGGATTTGCTTCCGCTGTATGTATCTGTGATGTATGTAAAAATTTTAAAATCCCCGGGATTTTCCAACAGACACTAGCCTAGCCCTCTCTTTAATAGAACAAAAGAAGGGGAAATAAGACAAAAGGGGCAGCATCTTTGTCTACCTACTCTATCTACCAAAAAGCAATCAAGCTGCTACATAAGACAAAAGAGAATAAAAATCCTAACAACTACCAACTACACTGAAGCTTCTATGCATGTCCTTGAGTCCGCAGAGTATGTGGCAGTCGTCAAACTAACTCGGAGCAAGCCGCAACAAAGCAGCAAAATTTGGAGATCGCGGGCTGATTCATCATGGTTGAAGCTTGTTCTTGGGCTATGTTGTTGAGGTGGTTGTGGTACCCATCTTGGGCCGGGCCTTTGGCGGGTCGTGTGGCAAGGCCCATGGGCTGAAGGACCTTGGTATAGACTGAGAGTAGGGTGATGACTTCCATGTAGTGATCCGGTGGTTGACTTGAGCTTTGGGATCGCCTGATTATGACCTTGTTGAGCTCCTTTGGGCCATCCTTGGATGGATGAACGTGGTATGGAGGGTTGTGTACGTCAAAATGGGGTCGCCGGGGTGAAATAGGGCCATTGGTGGGGGGGGGGGGGTGTTCACTGGAATCGGCCGAAGCGTTAACGGCCTGGCCGTGATGGTGTTCATGGCCATGACAGAGATCTGGAATGGGGGCACGCCCATGCATTGCTTCATGCCTTGATTCGCAAAAATCCACCGAGATGTTCATGGCTTGGCCGTGATGGTGTTCACAGCCGTGTCCGCGTTCGTGTCTGGAATCACCAGTTTTTTCAATTTCCGCTGAGGTGATCACGTTCATGCCCGTGCTTGTGTTTACTATGGTTATGGAGATAGAGAAATCTATCATTATACAAAAACAGCTCTCAGCTGAGCTTAAAGAAATACTTGATAATCTACAAAGACAATCAAAAGTCTTTGATTATCAACATAAAAAGATTGCATATTTACTATCTAAACTGCAAAAGAATGCTGAAGAATGGTAGATCCATCTACAGAATATCCTAGAATGATAGATCAGGATACTGATTATCAATAAGCACTAGTAGAAGATAGTAATTATCTAGACAATGCACTTGGGATGATTTCTGATGACCCCCAGAGCGTGTCTGATAAAAGATTTGTTCGTCAATCAATTTTTTCTTTAAGCTCAGCTGAGAGGTGTTTTTGTATAATGATAGAATTCTCTATCTCTCTAACTATAGTAGTCAAAAGATTATATTGGTTTTTTTATGTATTCTTGATTGTCATGAATATTTCTTAATAGAATATTCTTCGCAATCATTTTTGTATGTACTTTCGTCTAGAGTTCTGTACATACGTGGTTAAATTCCCATAGGCTTTCAGCCTGGGAGATTTGAAAGTCAATGATAGTATTCATGTGAGAATTCTCAGTATGAAACTGATGTACATATCTACCATTTTCTTTTGGAAAATAGCATTTATGTTTTGATTTAAATTCCCAGTATTTTTGTGCTAAAGTCAAATATAGATAGTTTACATCCATATTTAGCATTTAGCTTTTGAGGTTTGAGAACCTATTGAACTCTTACGAGTTATTTTAACCTTTCGGTTGATAACCGTCAAGTTGATTAAAACCTTTACGGTTTGTTTATGCCGATAGGCATGGTATTTGAAGCCCTGAGGCTTAATGGTAAAACTCATCATCCAATAATATGTGTAAAAACACAAATAAAGTTTTGTCAATGAAAGAAATAGATCTACTAGGTACTAGGGTATACGTATGAATAAAAACAAGGATAAAGGCTTATGATTAGAAATATTTGTTTGCTATAGATTCCTGGACATTATTACACCTACGTTTTCCTCTGGTATCATCTGCTTTGCCCTAGATTTCAGTAACATATCTACCATCATGCTGTATGGATGTTAGCAAGTTTCTCGTCCCTTGCGGCACTCTCGGCCTTTCGGACCTTTACTGCCAAGCCATTGGCCCTCTAGGTAAATAGTTTAATGAAATTTTGGGTGACTTAGGCAGCCCCAGATTACCCAGATATGCATAATAAACGCTGTGTAATACATCCTATCTGAACAAACAAACATTCTACATCTGATAAGCCTTTATCTTTCAGCTTATTTTTAACCCATCAGTATGCCCATTCCCGTTCGATCTAATAGAACTGTATGGCTCTGATATCAAAATAAGGAGAAGGGGTTGGTTTTAAAATGGTTTTAAAAGAGACACAATTTAAAACACAATTTTTTACTTTATGAACATAAAAACTTACAAGAGGAGGAAAAACACAAGCGCACTTAGCACATCTTGCATGCTAAAGGCCGCATGCCCTCTTACAACATTCCTAGCACTCTTATATAGACAGTAGGGAGAGCTATCTTACAAGATAAGTAAAGGCACCAATATAATAGATGCCACTCACAAGACGTAAAGGCACCAATAATAGATCCCATTGAGAACAGTAAAGGTACCAATAATAGATGCCATAATAGTAAAGGCACCAATAATTGATGCCACTAATAGATGCCACAACTAAAGTAAAGATTCTTGTAGAAACCGCCTTGCAAAAGAGCCGGCACCGCATGCCCTCTGATACCACTGCTGTCACACCCTTACATAATAACAATCCATAAATAGAAAAATCATACACAAAATTTTCACAAGGATCGACAATCAAAATCAAGATCTAGTGCATTGAATAACAAAACATATGTTAAAATGTCATCATCTAAGTTGCAACAGAACAATATCCATTATTTCAAAGTCTTATACCCAACAGCAAGGTAAAGTCACACAATCCAAAATCCAAGAGTTAAACATACCATCAACATAGACTATTGTATCAAATTTCAAAACTAGTAACATTCTCATCACAATAAGTCATATTGTCATTCCTTAATACAAGTCTCTTAAGGAACATACAATGTTTCCAAGATTACAAAATTTCATGTTTTGGCCAAAATATCCAAATGAGCTTCCAAGTTTCATACTTTTGCCCACAATGCGTAGCCAAGCTAATATGCAATAAGGGTTAGTATACACAAGGATGAGCATAAATTTGCCCAGCAAGTAATCCCAAAGGCCAAGGGAAACGAAACTAAAAAGGGTAAACATGTCAATGAAATAGTTAACACAATAAAACAATAATGAAGGATAACAAAATTCCCTTGAGCACATAATTTGGGTAAAGCAAATAAGATAGTAATACATTCCCCACGGATAAGACATTTGAGTCACAAGCAGTCATTGATCATTATTGAGCATAAGGGTGCATTCATATCATGAATAATCATAGATCAAAAATATGGGGGAGATAATCATAATTCATAATTCCTTCCACGTCTGGAAGTTGAACCCATCCTCGTCAGGAGAGAGAGCAAACAAAAGCTAGCTAGAGCATCTTAGGGCTCATGCAAGTAGATAGTGGGATTCAAGCGGTGGCTCCCATGAATTCAAGAGGTGGCCCCCACCTTTTTAGGGGTGTGGCACTTTGCTCCATGTAGCACTTTGCTCTACAACTATCATGATGTAGTGGGATTCAAGCGGTGTTCCCATGAATTCAAGAGGTGGCCCCCCACCATTTTAGGGGTGTGGCACTTTGCTCCATATAAAACTTTGCTCCCAACTACCATATGAGAAGTGGGACTCAAGAGGTGGCCCCCACCTTTTTAGGGGTGTGGCACTTTGCTCCCACAACTCCTTTGAATGGAGGGATTCAAGAGGTGGCCCCCACCTTTTTAGGGGTGTGGCACTTCGCTCCACATCCATCCACAAATCTCTCATTTGGGTTCATACAAATTCTTCCCACAATATATCTTTCATTAGAAGAGCACTAAGACAATGAGGTTGATCATAACATTGATAATAACATAACCTCAGTCATTGAATATACCAATTGTCATAGGACATAAGCATAACATTGATAATGAGATTTTTTTAGGGCTAGGTCATAAGTTCCATATAATATGCTAGTGTTCATACCATGAGTTCAAAGCCACAAGTTAAGGCATAGGGAAACCGGTTTCATATAGATCAGGTTGCTCCCAAAATAAATTGAAGCTCAAGCACAATACAACTTTAGTGGTAAGCAATTAACCAAACATAATAGATTCATATAGTCAGATTGAAACATATAATTTAAGTATAATACCTAACCAAAACTAGTCAATATGGTAGTCAAAATGAAGCTTTTCGAGTCTAGGTTCCAATGAATCTGATTGGACAAGATTTCGAGTTGTAGTCAGTGAGATATGGGGGTTCGAACATAGAAAGGTCTGGATGTTAGATTTTCAGAAAAACAGATTCATATATCATTTTTGCAACACATGTTTCAGACCGAGTAAGTAACCTAAAATGAGAAATATGATATGAAAAATGAAGCTAGTTGAATCTACTTTCCAATAGAACTGAATTCGTCGGATTTGGAGTTATAGCCAGGGAGGTATGGGTGTTCGAACATAGGAAGGTCAGGATTTCAGATTTCCAGAAAATAGATTCGTAAATCAGAATTGTGACACATATTTCACATCCAATAACTAACCGAAAATAGGCAATATAGTAGTCCAAATGAAGCCCTTCAAGTCTATTTTCCAATAAAACTGGTTTGACAAGATTTAGAGCCATACCTAGGGCGATATAAGGGTACGAACACATAAAGGTCGAAATCCAGGTATCCAGAAAACTGATTTTGTACAGCTGGATAACAATACAGATTGAAACGCAAATACAGGTCGGATATGGTCAATATCACATTCAAATTAAATCTCAATGAATCTAGTTTCATACAAAATTTGTTTCGTGTAATATGAATCTATAGATCATGAGATATTGAGGTTAAGGCAGAGAAAGGTCAGGCAGACGACTACAATCTCAGCAGAACCAACATTTCATAATCATCATGCATTTTCAGATTCGATTCCATTGAACAGAACACAAGATCTGATATCCAAATCGAAATCACAAGACACAAGGAATTGGAGATATCTAGAATACGAAAGGAAGAACCAGATTTTATCAAAATAAAGAGCAAGGTTACTTTCCTAAAGGTGTTGAAACTCCTCCTCCAATCCCTTCCTCTTTATGGCGGCTGAATTAGGGCTTCTCCCAACAAAAGCATGACCAGCCCCCTGTTTGTTGGGGTATGCCCTTAAGGCTAATGTTTGAGGCCTTGGGATTGTAACAGTATCATGTATAAACTCTTATGTTTATAAAGGCATGGTTGTTATTCAGGTTGTTACCTTGTCTGCTGTAATAAGTGTACTTCTGAATAATGTCTCAAAGCTGTTCAGCTAGGCTGACATGCTATATGTCCTTAGTCGAGATATCTTGGTGAACATGAGACAGCCTTGATATGGTTAAGACTAATATGTGTTCTAATCTTATAGGATGCTTCAAGCATGGAATAAGATGTAGACTCATGGGTACATTGGATGTACTGGACAGACCCTACTAGGATATTCAATTGCTTGTCACAATATGAATAATCCTTGAATGCTGCAAGTGGCACATGTTCTTTGACTTGAGATCACTTGTGTTTCTAAATGATGATTGTCATTGTTTTGAGGTAGTTCAATATCATTTGAAATAAAATGATTATAGACTATCTTGGATGGTGAGCTTGAGTCAGGTTAGGGCACTAGTGATAGATAAAGGATTGCCGTCTCCTTGTTTAAGGAGTGTGATGTTCTAATGGGGCCCCCCTATGAGATGATTGAGAAAGTGTATGGCCATACCCAGGTGACTATGTTCATCTGATCAAATCATGCTCATCATATTGGAGATACAGGCTTGACACGCTTGTCCAATAAGGAGATCCAGTGGCAAAGGAAACATGTATGCCTTGTGAGTTTTCGAACAGATACCTAGTTACGGCATTGTAAAATTGTTTACAGTAGGTGCCGTAAAATATCAAGAACCTTCTGTCCAAAAACGACGCGAAAATACGGTATCGTAAAACAGTTTACGGTACCGCCGTAAAATCTCGGCTACGTTCTATTTGAAATGACATCAAAAATATGGTACCACAATGTGCTTTACGGTACCGCCGTAAAATTCAAACAGTAAAGTTTTTTTTTTTGAAAAAAAATTGAAAATTTAGAAAATCGAAAAAATTAAAATTTCAGAAAATACGGCACGTAAACTACCTTACAATAGTGATGTAAAAACAAAAGAACTCTCGGGTTGATTTTGGATCAGAAATACGGTACCGTGAAATCCTTTACGGTAGGTGCCATATTTTGCTCCAAATCATGAAAAACCTACAAAGATAAAATAAAAATTAGTCCTAAGCAAAAATTAAGTTAAAGAAAACAAATTAAGGGTTAGAAAGCTTGGGTTGCCTCCCAAGAAGCGCTAATTTAAAGGTAATTAGCTTGACCCTTTAACACCCAGGTTTGATCGTGAATTCCTCGACCTCAACTCTGATCTTACAACATAAGGCTCGATCTTGAAACAGTATCCAAATCTGCTCAAAATTCTTTCTATTTTCTCAATCATCCTAGAGCTTTCTCTTCTTCTCTTCCTCTTTGGCTTTCTCTTCTTCTGCAATTTCTCATCAATATCCTCAAAAAGATTGTTAGATTCATTATTTGGGGTTTCATCAAACAAACTTGAAACATCATAGATTTCATCATTAAATATTTCAATACTACAACAAGATCCTGAGTATGAAAGTTTGTTTGTTGGATCATTAAGATTAAATTCAATCTTGTTATCACATATGTCAAAGGTAATCTTTCCTTCATTCACATCAATGTTAGCCTTAGCCGTGGCCAAAAGTGGTCTTCCAAGAATGATAGGATTTCTAGAATTTACCTCCATGTCTAACACTACAAAATCTGCAGGTATGAAAAACTTACCTATCTGCACAGGAACATTTTCTAATATACCTACAGGATACTTCACCGATGAGTCCGCGAGCTGTAAAGATATTGATGTAGGCTTTAGCTCCCCAAGATTTAGTTTCCTGTAAGTAGAGAGAGGCATCTGACTCACACTTGCACCTAAGTCACATAAGGCTCGGTCAAAAGATAGGGTACCAATTGAGCAAGGTACAGAAAAGCTACCTGGATCCTTCAATTTAGGTGACAATTTATTTTGAATGACCGCACTACAATCTTCTGTTAGAGTGACCATGCAAGTACCATAATCATCCAATTTTCTTTTACTAGACAAAATTTTTTAAAAAATTTGGCATAAGATGGCATTTCAGTAATAGCTTCAGTAAATGGAATGTTAACATAAAGCTTTTTCAGGATTTCAAGAAATTTGCCAAACTTTTTGTCTAGTTTATGTTGAATCAACCTTTGAGGAAAAGGTATAGGTGTTTGGTAAGGAGAAGGCAAATTAGGGTTAGGATTGTCTTTCTCACATGATTCTTCCCCTTTTGGTTCATCACCCTTTTGAGGTGATGAACAAGTTTGGGGTTTCTTATGTGAGGAGGATTCTCCTAACTCTAACTCTTCTTCATTATCAACAATCCTTTTTTCAATGTTTTCAGACCTCCCTCTAGGTTCTCCTAGTTGTTTCCCACTTCTAGTCATAATGGCATTACAGTGCTCCCTAGGGTTTATCTCAGGTTTTGCAGGCAATTTCCCTGGGGGTCTGTAAGGTACACTAGCATGTTGTGCAATTTGGTTTTCAAGGATTTTGTTGTGGGCTTCTACTCTATCCAGTCTAGAGTTAATTTGATGAACACTTTGCTTAAACTCCTCAATTTGTCTATTTTGATTTGACAGGATTTGTTTTTGATCAGACATAAACTCTTCAATTTTTCTATCTTGTTTCAACTCAAACTGATTTTGACTGGTCATTAATTTTTCAAACATGGATTTTATCTCAGAAAATTGATCATTGTTTTGATTCAGATTTTGGTTGGGATTTTGCCTTTGGAATCCTTTGTTTTCAGTGTTCCCCTCTACATTGTTATTGTTTTTCCATGAACGATTGGGGTGATTCCTCCATCCAGGGTTATATGTATTAGAATAGGGGTCATTAGGTCTACTTTGATTGTAATTCCCTATGACATTCACATGCTCACTACCCTGATCAACAGTTCTACAATATTCAGCAGTATGATCATCATGGCCACAATTTTCACAAGTAATAGCAGAAACAGAAGCAGTTTGCATAGAATTTAACTTATTGCACAAAAAGTTTATCTTCTATTCTAAGGATCGCAATCCTTCATTTTCACCCTTACCTTGAGAAGGCTTGTAAAGTACTCCTCTTTCTGTAGTCCATTGATTGTGGTTCAATGCCATCTCCTCTATCAGTCTGAAGGCTTCATCTGGTGTTTTGCTCATAAGAGCTCCTCCTGCAGCAGCATCCACAATCATTTTAGTTTGATCAGATAAGGTAATATAAAAAGTTTGCATTAAAGTTTGAAGTTCTAATCCATGGTGAGGACACTTCCACTGCAGTTCATTGAATCTATCCCAGGCTTCACTGAGCGATTCCCCACTTCTCTGTTGAAAGCTTGTAATTTGGTTTCTCATCTGCAGTGTTTTGCTTAGGGGAAAGTATTTGTTCAGGAAGGAGTTGGACAGCTGATTCCAAGTGGTGAAGGTACCGGCTGGGTGTGAATTAAGCCATGTCTTTGCCCGGTCCCTGAGAGAAAAGGGAAAAAGTCTTAGTCTAAATGCGTCCTTAGAAACACCATTCATCTTAACAGTATTGCATACATCAAGAAATAAGGCCAAGTGTTAGTTACGATCCTCTAGTGGAGATCCTCCAAATTGCTCTTGTTGAAACATTGCAATAAGTCCAGGCTTAATCTCGAAATTGTTGGCCTCAATTGCTGGCCTAGCAATACTAGAACGAATTTCATGATGATTAGGGGCTGCATAGTCCCTAAGTGTTCTCTGATGGTTCTGATTGTCTCCCATCTCAAATATCTCTTCTTTTAACTCTAGTTGGGATTGTTCTTGCAGTTCTTCTTCCAATTTTAACTTTCTGTGCACTCTCAATGTTTTGTTGATTTCAGGATCTAATGGTACAAGTGGTCCTGACCTAAGGCTCCTGCGCATGCAAAGTAAACAGATCAAGTGATTTCAAGAAACAGAAAACAAGCAGTAAATAAAAAAAAGACAATAAATAAAAACCTAATCTAGCAATAATCTCAACGACTTCAATATCGACAAAACTAAGGTCCCCGGCAACGGCGCCAAAAACTTGTTAGCCCGGGAGGGAATAACTACAAGTTTGGCATGCGTGTACCTTGGAATAATCCTTGGTAACGGCACCAAACCTTGATGTTAAACCGCAAGTGTATGGGCATACGAAGTAATAAAAAAAAGTATCGAATCCACAGGGACCTACATTGTCGAATACTAAATTGTCGATTTCTTACTATCTAGGCAAATCGAGATTGTGAAAATAACAATCAGAACTAAGAGCGGGATTATCAGAGAGAAAAGCTGAGACTAGGGTTTCGTTCACTTAAACTTTTATGACTAGATATGTATAAGGATTTCGTTGATTCAATTTTATCATGATGAAGATATTATCAAACGATGAACTCAAGGATCACTTTCGTGCATCCGAGTTCTAGGAATCTCTAGTGGAATCTCAAGGATCACTTTCGTGCATCTGAGTCTCGCAACTAGTTTTGTAACATCCCTCAGAATCACACCCCACACGCATACAAGTAAAATACGGGGTTTCAAAAATTTTTACTCTTCCATTAAAACACAAGAAGAAAGCGGCATCGAAGGACATTACTACGGAACTGAAAACCGCACAGAACTGAATAGGATCGATTTACTAGGAAATAGAAATCCGGAAAATCCAGAAAAAATCCGGCAGCAAGTATTCTAAACTACTGCTGCACAGACACACATATCTTGTAACAACAACAAACGTCCACACTACACATATGTGGAATTTCAGAAATATACAGAACTGATTATTCAGATACTAAAATAAACAACACAAATTCGGTTACACATCTCAAATCGGACATTTCAAAATAAGAACCAATTCAATAAAAGAATCCAAGACTTGTATCCAATAATTTAAACGAAACAACTATAATATAATATCCTGAAAACAGGCATAAGCCCTCAGGAGATAAAACATGTCATATAGGTCATAATAAATTAGGCACGCAGGCCTGATAAATCTTTAGAAGACTATTCTTAGAAATGACATCAAACATTAGCGTCATATTAGCTGTAGCAATTACTGTCTTGATGTCTCACCTGAAAACATTTAAACAACGGAGGTGAGCTAAAAAGCTCAGTGAGTAAAAGACACTAAAAGTCATCCATAGTACACATCAAAAATATCATACTTAAGTTGAAATTCTTTTTATTTAACAGATAAGATAAATCAACTTAACATGCATGCTCATATCAGAAACAAACACAATCAAATACAGATACTTGTAACAATAGGCATCAAACAGGTAGGATATGAATATACCAACCCATACCAACTAACCACACCGCCTAATACATCTAAATACAGATCGAAACAGAACTACAGAAATCAGAACTGACAGACAGAAAATCAGAATTTTCAGAGTCCAAACGGATAGTCTACATCGGAAACAGAAAGGCCACAGAAGGCCTGATGACCACAGAAGGTCTGACCCCACCTCTGCCGAGGACGAGACAATGCATGCATATCAGAAACAGAATGGTAGAGGAGATATCAGTGGGTGGCCCCCGTCTTGTCAGGACGTGGCACTCTGGTCTCCAATACCCAGAACAGAATGGTAGAGGAGGTATCAGTGGGTGGCCCCCGTCTTGTTAGGACGTGGCACTCTGGCCTCCAAAACCCAGAACTGAATGGTAGAGGAGGTATCAGTGGGTGGCCCCCGTCTTGTTAGGACGTGGCACTCTGGCCTCCAAAACCCAGAACTGAATGGTAGAGGAGGTATCAGTGGGTGGCCCCCGTCTTGTTAGGACGTGGCACTCTGGTCTCCAATACCCAGAACAGAATGGTAGAGGAGGTATCAGTGGGTGGCCCCCGTCTTGTCAGGACGTGGCACTCTGGCCTCCAAAACCCAGAACAGAACAGAAATAGTGTCTCATGGGTTGTAGTAGACTATCAGCACCATTACAGCGCCACAGAAGGAGGTTAAGGACACGGAAGAGTGCTACACTAGGGCATAATTTTTACAGAACAGATCATGCTGAAACGGAGGAGTAGAACTAACTACTACTTAATTCTTACATCATGCCCAACGTGTCTCACAAACAGAAAATGACACACCCCAATATCCAGTCCTTAACAAAATTACAATTTGCAGAAAATCAAAGCTGAACACACTTCATAATTTTTATCATTAACCAGAAGTAATATAGGAGTGAATTCCTTAGATTTCATGCAACTATACTTATTTCATGTCAAACCATTCTATGTTCTCACAAAGGTTATAACACATTCAAAGTTTCAGAAATTTCACGACATATACACAGAATACAAATTATTCACATAACAAACAATTCAATAAGCCTAGGAATTATAGGGAAATATATATATAGATATTCATTGCAATATTTTTCCCCAAATTTCCTAAAAATCGTGAGCCATAAAATCACTGTAAGGGGCGAAATTTTCAGAATCCTTGCAGAACATACAAATTTCATGAAAATAATTCAGTCCCCTACTACAGATAATTTTTAATTGCACGTTCGTGAAGAAAATTGACAAAAGCCCCAAAATTGACATAGCAGATTTATATTGTCAGATTGCAACATATATTTTTGGTCCAATTTCGAACCAAAGCTAGTCAATATTATATTCAAAATGAAGCTCTCTGAATCTAGTTTCCAATAAAACTGGTTTCGCAAAATTTCGAATTGTAGGAAGGAAGATATAAGGGTTCGAACATAGGTGGGTCAGAATTTCAGATTTCAAGAAAACAGATTCATATATCAGAATTACGACATATATTTCAGATCCAATAACTAATCGAAAATAGGCGTTATGGGAGTCAAAATGAAGCTCTTCAAGCCTACGGTCTAATAAAACTGATTTGACAAGATTTCGAGCTATACCTAGGGAGATATGATTGTTCGAACACATAAAGGTCGAAATCCAGATTTCCAGAAAACTGATTTTGTACAGCTAGATTGCAATACAGATTGAAATACGAATACAGCTCGGATATGGTCGATATCACATAAGAATCAAAGCTGAGCGAATCTAGTTTCATACAAAATTTGTTTCGTGTGATTTGGATCTATAGATCATGAGATATTGAGGTTAAAGCACAGTAAGGTCAGATTGGCGACTACAATTTTCAGCAAGACAAAATTTCTGAATCATCATGCATATTCAGATCCGACCTATAGAATAGAAAAAAACACAGGATCTACTTGCAGATTTTTGGTTCATACAGATAATCATTGCAAATAGGATTAGACTCCTTAGGATCGAATTACTCACCGAAAAATCGTCCACAGAGAAAAAAACGCCAAAACAGAGGATCAGGGATGTCCAGGAGATTCGTCCACCACCAGTCTGCCTCCACCAGCGTCAGAAATTTGCAGGAGGCGCCAAGCACAGTGAGGGCGACAACCTAAGGTAGCTAGGGCAAGAAAAACCACAAAAGTCGTGAGGGAGAGAAGCCCTCACGCAATTTCCCCCCTTTTTTTTTTCCACCCCAAACGGATCCAAGATCCAATAACCCAGTTAACTTAAGTGAAAATCGGTTTTATGGGCTTACCTGGGCTTAACCACCCTGCGCCACTCCAATAACATCAGAATATGCGCCACCATGGTGGAAGAATTCCAGGAGCAAAGAATCAAGGTTGAGGGTTCAAATCCCCAACCAAAATAATTATTTTTGCCCTGTAGGAAAAATTCCTACACTTAGGCAAAAATCCCAAAATTTTAACAGATAAAAATACAGAAACAGAATTTCTAACCTTAAATCATAATTCAGAAAAAAATCGAGGGCGTTACATCCTCCCCCCCTTATAGAGCTTTAGTCCTCTAAAGCTGACCAAGCCCGTCACTGAACAGGTGAGGATGCTCCTTTCTCATATCTGCTTCAACCTCCCAAGAGGCTTCTTCAACAGACTGATTTCCCCATATGACTTTCACAAGTGGAATAACCTTATTTCTCAGCACTTTCTCTTTTCTATCTTCAATTCTGAGAGGTTTCACCATAAAAGTCATGTTCTCTTCAAGCTGAAGGGGTTCCAACTCTAGAACATGAGAAGGATCAGAACAATATTTTCTGAGTGCAAAAACATGGAACACATTATGGAGGTGTTCCAGTGATGGGGGCAGAGCAAGTCGGTATGCCACAGGTCCAACCCTCTCAATGATATCAAAGGGACCAATGTACCTGGGACTCAATTTTCCCCTCTTTCCAAATCTCATCACCCCTTTCATAGGTGAGACCTTTAGGAAAACATGCTCTCCCACCAAAAACTCAAGAGGACGCCGCCTCACATCAGCATAACTCTTCTGTCTATCCTAAGCAATCTTCATCTTTCTCTGAATTTCTCTAATCTTCTCAGTGGCTTCCTGAACAGCATCAGACCTTAGCACTGTTCTGTCCCCAGTTTCCTCCCAGCATATTGGTGTTCTGTATTTCCTCCCATATAGGGCCTCATACGGAGCCATCTGTATGCTAGAGTGAAAGCTATTGTTGTAGGTGAACTCTATCAGTGATAAGTCCAGATCCCACTCAACAGACCAGTCAACCACATAAGATCTCAGAAGATCCTCAAGTGTCTGAATAGTCCTCTCTGTCTGACCATCAGATTGAGGATGATATGCAGTGCTGAAACTCAGATTAGTTCCCAAATCTTCCTGTAATTTCTTCCAAAAACCTGGACAGAAATCGAGGATCACGGTCAGAGACAATGTCCAAGGGAACTCCATGCAATCTGACAATCTCATCGATGTACAGTTTTGCTAACCGATCCAAACTGTAAGTCATTTTGATCGGTAAGAAGTGAGCTGACTTCGTGAGTCTGTCCACAATCACCCATACGGCATCATGATTCCTTCTGGTATTGGGCAGTCCACACACAAAGTCCATACTGATATGCTCCCACTTCCACTGAGGAATAGGGAGAGACTGCATCAAACCGCCCGGCCTCTGATGCTCAGCCTTCACGGTTTGGCAAGTCAAACATCTGGACACAAACAAATGCACATCCTTCTTCATACCATGCCACCAGAAAGTCTTTTTCAGATCTTGATACATCTTGGTACTACCAGGATGAACGGTATACTTAGTGCAATGGCTTTCCTTAAGAATTTCATTTCTCAACTCAGGGTCCTCAGGGACACAGACCCTTCCACGGAATCTGAGGAGACCATCATCCGACATACTGAAATTCTCAACCCAGCCTTGCTCAGACCTCTCTTTCCACCGTAAAATATCCGGATCTGACTGCTGCCCTGATCTCAGTCTCTGCAGTAACTCTGACTGAACCCTGAGAGAAGCTAGAAGACCGCCTCTCTCACCCGAAGTCACACTCAGATGCATGTCACTGAACTCCTGCAATAGTCGCCACTCCTGGACTCGCAGTGCAGCTATCTGAGTCACAGGATACCGACTAAGAGCGTCAGCCACCACATTGGCTTTACCAGACTGATATTGGATGGTGAAGTCATAATCCTTTATCAATTCAAGCCATCGCCTCTGTCTCATATTCAGCTCTTTCTGAGTGAAGATATACTTCAAGCTTTGGTGATCTGTAAACAATTCAAATGTCTGTCCAAACAGATAGTGCCTCCAGATCTTCAAGGCAAAAACTACAGCTGCATTGATTGAGTTGACGGTAATCGATGCACATGCGCAAAGTACCATCCTTCTTCTTCACAAATAACACAGGTGCTCCCCATGGAGAAACACTGGGTCGAATATACCCCTTCTCTAATAGTTCTTCCAGTTGCTTCTTCAGCTCTGTCAGTTCTGAAGTTGCCATCCTGTAAGGAGCTTTAGATATCGGTGCCGTGCCTGGCAACAACTCGATACCGAACTCAACTTCTCTGCTGGGTGGTAACCCAGATAACTCATCAGAGAAGACGTCAGTAAACTCTCTTACCACAGGAATTTTAGCCAGATCCAAATCAGGCTCAGTCTGCACCTTGACATGCGCCAGATACCCCTTGCAGCCCTGGGCTAAAAGCTTCCTGGCCTGCAGATGAGATATCACCAAAGGCTCCTGTTCTGAAATCCGGCCTTGGATAACCAGTTGCTGTCCATCACTTAGATGCAGAGTAATTAACTTTTCAAAACAATCTAAAGTAGCATGATAGGCAGACAGCCAATCCATGCCCAGAATGATGTCATAGTCTTTCATAGGAAGACTAATCAAATCAATAGGTAAATCATATCCTTCAACCTTAATCAAACAGTCAGGATATGCTATATCTGTAGATACGGCCTCACCCATAGGTGTATGAACAGAAATACAGAAATCAAGTATCCTAGGCAACACAGGCAGACATGGTGCAAAACACGCAGACACAAAGGATAAATTGGCACCAGGATCAAAAAGAATGCGTGCCAAATAACTAAACACATAAAGTGTACCTTCCACCACGGACTTCGAAGCCGAAGCATCCCTCTCCGCGATGGCATACACGCGAGTCTGCACAGTAGGCTTCTCACCCTGTCCTCTAGCATCCGGCATAGGACAGTCCTTAATCATATGCCCAACCTTACCACATCTGAAGCAAGCGCCAGTCTTCCTGTAGCACTCATTATCCTGATGTTTAGTGCTCCCGCAGTGGAGACACTTCCTGCCATTCTGAGAAACTGTGCTGACTGGCTTCTGATAAGGTTGGTATCTGCCCTTATGGTCTTTCTTCTTATTCTTGAAATTCTTCTTATCCTTACCACCCAGAGTGGGTGCGTAAGTCACAGAAGTAGGGGTGGATGCAGTGACTGGAATAGTATCTGCAGCCATCTCAGTAATGCACCTCTCAGCAGTGCGAGCCCTGTCTACCACTTCAGCATAAGTCTCCAAGTGTAGCATAGCTACCCTTGTCCTGATGTCTTTCCTCAAACCCCGCTGAAACTTCTTGGCTCTTCTTTCCTCGGTGTTAACTAAGTGAGGAGCATACCCCGACAACCGAGCGAATGTAGCCTCATACCGATCCACCGTCAGGTCGCCCTGCTCAAGACGAATAAACTCCACCTCGCGCTCCTCAGATAAGCTAGAGGGGAAAAACTTAGCATTGAACTTCATCATGAAGTACTGCCAATCAACATCTTTGGATTCAGTTGCCGCCAGTCGGACGACTCCCTTCCACCATTCTTCGGCATCTCCACGCAACATGAAGACAGACAAACATAGCTTGTCTACATCCTCACAGCGCAAAACCTGGAAAATCTTTTCCAGTGTCAAAAGCCAATCCTCAGCCGCTCTGGGCCCCAGACTACCATAAAATGCAGTCGGGTTCAGGTGCTGAAACTCTCGAACCAACCGAGCATATCGTTGATGTGCGCCATCACCCAGAGGAGAACCAGCGCCACCCACACCGTGTCCAGTTGGTTGTGACTGTGTCTGAGACTGTGTCTGCGTCAGCCGCTGCAATAACTGTTGCTGAACCTCCATGTGTTGCGCCTGCTGCTGCTGCATCATCTGAGTTTGCTGCTGGATGAAGGCGTTCTGTTGTTGTATCATAGCAGTCATAGCCTCCATGGCCTGCCTCAGATCAGGCTGTTGATCACCGTTGCTACTGCTAGATCTTGGTCGCACCATTTGTACCTGCACTACATAACACTGTAGAATAACAACCAATATTCAATCACAGATCAGATCCTAACTTGGTTTCTAGCAATACACAAACAGAGTTTTCCTTCCCCGGAATTTCTAATTGCTAGTAAAAATCCTCTGATACCATCTGTAACATCCCTCAGAATCACACCCCACACGCATACAAGTAAAATACGGGGTTTCAAAAATTTTTACTCTTCCATTAAAACACAAGAAGAAAGCGGCATCGAAGGACATTACTACGGAACTGAAAACCGCACAGAACTGAATAGGATCGATTTACTAGGAAATAGAAATCCGGAAAATCCAGAAAAAATCCGGCAGCAAGTATTCTAAACTACTGCTGCACAGACACACATATCTTGTAACAACAACAAACGTCCACACTACACATATGTGGAATTTCAGAAATATACAGAACTGATTATTCAGATACTAAAATAAACAACACAAATTCGGTTACACATCTCAAATCGGACATTTCAAAATAAGAACCAATTCAATAAAAGAATCCAAGACTTGTATCCAATAATTTAAACGAAACAACTATAATATAATATCCTGAAAACAGGCATAAGCCCTCAGGAGATAAAACATGTCATATAGGTCATAATAAATTAGGCACGCAGGCCTGATAAATCTTTAGAAGACTATTCTTAGAAATGACATCAAACATTAGCGTCATATTAGCTGTAGCAATTACTGTCTTGATGTCTCACCTGAAAACATTTAAACAACGGAGGTGAGCTAAAAAGCTCAGTGAGTAAAAGACACTAAAAGTCATCCATAGTACACATCAAAAATATCATACTTAAGTTGAAATTCTTTTTATTTAACAGATAAGATAAATCAACTTAACATGCATGCTCATATCAGAAACAAACACAATCAAATACAGATACTTGTAACAATAGGCATCAAACAGGTAGGATATGAATATACCAACCCATACCAACTAACCACACCGCCTAATACATCTAAATACAGATCGAAACAGAACTACAGAAATCAGAACTGACAGACAGAAAATCAGAATTTTCAGAGTCCAAACGGATAGTCTACATCGGAAACAGAAAGGCCACAGAAGGCCTGATGACCACAGAAGGTCTGACCCCACCTCTGCCGAGGACGAGACAATGCATGCATATCAGAAACAGAATGGTAGAGGAGATATCAGTGGGTGGCCCCCGTCTTGTCAGGACGTGGCACTCTGGTCTCCAATACCCAGAACAGAATGGTAGAGGAGGTATCAGTGGGTGGCCCCCGTCTTGTTAGGACGTGGCACTCTGGCCTCCAAAACCCAGAACTGAATGGTAGAGGAGGTATCAGTGGGTGGCCCCCGTCTTGTTAGGACGTGGCACTCTGGCCTCCAAAACCCAGAACTGAATGGTAGAGGAGGTATCAGTGGGTGGCCCCCGTCTTGTTAGGACGTGGCACTCTGGTCTCCAATACCCAGAACAGAATGGTAGAGGAGGTATCAGTGGGTGGCCCCCGTCTTGTCAGGACGTGGCACTCTGGCCTCCAAAACCCAGAACAGAACAGAAATAGTGTCTCATGGGTCGTAGTAGACTATCAGCACCATTACAGCGCCACAGAAGGAGGTTAAGGACACGGAAGAGTGCTACACTAGGGCATAATTTTTACAGAACAGATCATGCTGAAACGGAGGAGTAGAACTAACTACTACTTAATTCTTACATCATGCCCAACGTGTCTCACAAACAGAAAATGACACACCCCAATATCCAGTCCTTAACAAAATTACAATTTGCAGAAAATCAAAGCTGAACACACTTCATAATTTTTATCATTAACCAGAAGTAATATAGGAGTGAATTCCTTAGATTTCATGCAACTATACTTATTTCATGTCAAACCATTCTATGTTCTCACAAAGGTTATAACACATTCAAAGTTTCAGAAATTTCACGACATATACACAGAATACAAATTATTCACATAACAAACAATTCAATAAGCCTAGGAATTATAGGGAAATATATATATAGATATTCATTGCAATATTTTTCCCCAAATTTCCTAAAAATCGTGAGCCATAAAATCACTGTAAGGGGCGAAATTTTCAGAATCCTTGCAGAACATACAAATTTCATGAAAATAATTCAGTCCCCTACTACAGATAATTTTTAATTGCACGTTCGTGAAGAAAATTGACAAAAGCCCCAAAATTGACATAGCAGATTTATATTGTCAGATTGCAACATATATTTTTGGTCCAATTTCGAACCAAAGCTAGTCAATATTATATTCAAAATGAAGCTCTCTGAATCTAGTTTCCAATAAAACTGGTTTCGCAAAATTTCGAATTGTAGGCAGGAAGATATAAGGGTTCGAACATAGGTGGGTCAGAATTTCAGATTTCAAGAAAACAGATTCATATATCAGAATTACGACATATATTTCAGATCCAATAACTAATCGAAAATAGGCGTTATGGGAGTCAAAATGAAGCTCTTCAAGCCTACGGTCTAATAAAACTGATTTGACAAGATTTCGAGCTATACCTAGGGAGATATGATTGTTCGAACACATAAAGGTCGAAATCCAGATTTCCAGAAAACTGATTTTGTACAGCTAGATTGCAATACAGATTGAAATACGAATACAGCTCGGATATGGTCGATATCACATAAGAATCAAAGCTGAGCGAATCTAGTTTCATACAAAATTTGTTTCGTGTGATTTGGATCTATAGATCATGAGATATTGAGGTTAAAGCACAGTAAGGTCAGATTGGCGACTACAATTTTCAGCAAGACAAAATTTCTGAATCATCATGCATATTCAGATCCGACCTATAGAATAGAAAAAAACACAGGATCTACTTGCAGATTTTTGGTTCATACAGATAATCATTGCAAATAGGATTAGACTCCTTAGGATCGAATTACTCACCGAAAAATCGTCCACAGAGAAAAAAACGCCAAAACAGAGGATCAGGGATGTCCAGGAGATTCGTCCACCACCAGTCTGCCTCCACCAGCGTCAGAAATTTGCAGGAGGCGCCAAGCACAGTGAGGGCGACAACCTAAGGTAGCTAGGGCAAGAAAAACCACAAAAGTCGTGAGGGAGAGAAGCCCTCACGCAATTTCCCCCCTTTTTTTTTTCCACCCCAAACGGATCCAAGATCCAATAACCCAGTTAACTTAAGTGAAAATCGGTTTTATGGGCTTACCTGGGCTTAACCACCCTGCGCCACTCCAATAACATCAGAATATGCGCCACCATGGTGGAAGAATTCCAGGAGCAAAGAATCAAGGTTGAGGGTTCAAATCCCCAACCAAAATAATTATTTTTGCCCTGTAGGAAAAATTCCTACACTTAGGCAAAAATCCCAAAATTTTAACAGATAAAAATACAGAAACAGAATTTCTAACCTTAAATCATAATTCAGAAAAAAATCGAGGGCGTTACAAGTTTTGCTCAAGGGTCTCCAATGTTCCGATCTTTGCTTTCGTACAAGATCTCCACGTTTGACAAATAGACTCGATCTAAAGATTTGTGTTATAATTATGGCAATTATCTTACTAGAAAAGATCAAGATAGATCTAACCTAAGGAAGGGATCCTAACATGCAGTTCTAGGGTTCCAAATTCTCAAGCAATCACCTTTCGGTCTCAAGTGAAAATTCTAAGAACATAATTAATAACATGAACTTAGAGAGATTCTAAGCACAGTTAACGCATGAGCAAAATCATCATGTTAAGATCAAACTCAATGAAATATTTTAAAAAAAAGAAGTTATCTAATCATTGAAAGTCAAGTGAACTACTTCCCCAAGTCCCAAAAATAGTTAAAGCTAGCATGGTGAAGAGATTACAGAATTCCATAATTTCAAAAAATTGAGATTCAACAAAAGAAAGAGTTCTCAGAAAATACGACATGGCTGTGAAGTATTTCACAGCCGTAATTTGCGAAGAAATCAGTGGCGATTCTTCTTTCTCTAATTTCTCCTCCAATTCGTCTCCTTTTGATCTAAAACTTTTGGCACATCCTCTCCTTCACCAGGCGCAGCTTCGGTAGAAAGATCACGGCCGGAGATTGTCTAGATCGAGCGCAGCGGCGGAACCCTCGGCGGCGGCATGGATCGAGATTTCTCCTTCGACAGTGCACAAAATTTAGGGCTTTTGGTCTCTCTGTAATCCTCTCATCAAAAGCTCTCTCTTTGCTTCTTACGGCTTTGAATATTAAGCCTTGGATCGCCCACAAGAATCTCCGCAAAAATTGGGCGTGGAAACTAACCGGGCGTCGCGTTCAAAACGGGTTTTACGGCAGTGTAATTGTTTACGGCTGGTGCCGTAAAATCTCTTGAGTCTTCTGTACCGATGTTGTCTCGAAAAATATGGCCCGTAAAAAAGTTTATGGCTTGTGCCGTAATATCAGCTGAGCTCTCTGGTTGGATTCGTCGGGAAAATACGGCCCGTGTAATTCTTTACGGCGGGTGCCGTAATTTCAGGGCAACTTTCTGTTCTGAAACGGCTGGAAAATACGGTACCATAATATTGCTTACGGCCGGTACCGTAAAATCAGGAAATCTTTCTATTCGGAAATCTTTACAAATTACGGCAGTGTTCAAATTTTACGGTACCATGTGGAATTACGGTACCATAAAATAGATTACGGCACTACCGTAATTTGCCAGCTTGCTCCGATTTGCGTGAAATTTCTTGGGTGACTTCTTCTTGTTGATGAGAACTCTTCCATGTATTTGATTTTGCTTGAAAACGCCTAAAATAGTGCCTTTTTACCGGAAAAACATGAAAAACCAAAATAGAAGTAGACTTTGCAACATTTGATGGATTTAGCATAAAAACAAGTAAAAAGATCCTCGATTTAGCATGAAAAGGTATCTAAAATGATGCAAAATATACTACATATTTCGGTGTCATCAGTTGTCGATGGTGACATTTATTCCGATGAATTGGGTAGCGGCGATGTACTGCTAGGTGTCACTCACCGCTTGTGATGAATGGGTCATCACTGCCAACGTCAGAGGGACCTACAGGGTCGCACACCTAGACGCTAGATACTCTGTATTGATCGGTTAGCCTCTGATCGGATCGTTGTATGATTCGGATCATTTTGGGAAGCTGATGCTATGGTTTTTCTTATGAGGAGATGAGACTTTATTTTGTTCATGTTTGACCACTAGTTGACTCTAGTGGACCACGTTTGACCTCGGTTGACCTGAGGTGTCAAAATGTGTCGAACAAGGGTCTTAGTGCAAGGTTGGGCTTTGTACCTTAGTCACATGAATAAAATAAAACAATTAATTGGCAAGAGAATTCTTCTCTTGGCTAATTAATAAGCTTGAGCGCAATTTACAATTAATTGCGTCTGCGGGGATTCGAACTCATGATACTTAATTGTGAGTAGGCGCTTATGCTTGGCGCAATTTACAATTAATTGAGTATGCGGGGATTCGAACCCATGACGCTTAATTGTGAGAAGGCGCCTATATACATAGTCCTGCATGGGAAAAATCTACAAAGAGGAGCTAAAGCTTCTATTATAAATAGAGAGGGCCTTTGCACCAGTCTCTTTTCTCCTCTCCTATTGTCGCCTCCCCTCTGCCCCTGGCGTGAGGGCCTTGGAGGTGATGACAAAAAGAAAATTTTTGCATCAAGGTTGGGACAAGTTGTAGTGCTGCCCACTCCTTGTTGCCAACGGTTCCTCTTCGTTTTGGCGCGTGGTCTTCAAGATTAGCGCAAGTAGAGAAGAAGCTAGAGGCGTGGATCTCTTCTCCCGAAGCTAGCACGTGCATGGAGCAGAGGAGTCTCGAGGTAGTCCGTGTGTGCTAGATTGTAGAGGACGGGCCTTTGCGCGTCTCAGCCATTGCCAGCATCAAACTGGTAAGTGAGGTATACCCCTATCACATCCTTTGTATTCTTCGTAAGACGGTCCTTATTGTTGAATTAGGAATCTCATTTCGGGCTCGCTTACGCTGTTTTCGATTTTAAATAGCCCAGGGATTCCCAACACAAAACCCATGGATCCCCTCGGCTCCCAGCCCCGGAGGCCTCCGCTTCTCGCCCCACTTGGGAGAAGAAGGGCAAGGCCCCCATTGTTGAATCATCCGAGCGAATGCAATATTATAATTGCCTTCAACTGGGTCACTACTCAAGGGATTGCCCAAAGAAGTCCACACATGCGGATAAGAGTCACACGCGTGTAGCCACCATCACCCGCATGTGCACGAAGCATGATGTTCAGACTGAGTGTTACACTAGTGGTGATGAGTCAGGTGAATTCACACTTGCAGTTGTGTGGTGTACCCTTGTCCAAACCCCACCCTCCGAGGATTGGAGGCGCACAAGCATCTTCACGACTTACATCAAGTGCAACGGGCACTCATGTAAGATCGTCATTGATGGGCGAAGTAGCTTGAACGTGGTTTCATGAACCACAATTACATGCTTCGGTCTCCCCCTTGAGCCCCACCTAAAACCTTACTCGATCGCGTGGGTTAACAGATCAAGTCTTCTGGTCACCCACCGATGTCAAGTCCCCATCTCTTTTTGGAACTACCGTGAGAAGGTGTGGTGTGACATGGTGGCTATGAATGTCGCCCACATCCTCCTAGGGCGTCCCTGGCTGTATGATAGGGACATGATCCATTATGGCCGGTCGAACACTTATGTGTTTGACTACAATGACCAGAAAATACGCTTGATCCCCACTTCGTCCAAGGGGTTGTGCGTATCCACATCCAAGGGTTTGATTGTCCCTCCTATGACTACCCCGCCCACACCCGCGGTAGTCTCCCTCATGCGCACCTCCGCACTTATGCGTGAGGCCACCGAGACTAAGGTAGTCTATGCCCTGATGATATGTGAGGCATAGGACCCTTCACCGCCCTTGGACGCGGTACCTCCCCGCAGGTCTCTACCCTTCTAACCAAGTTTAGCGACATTAGCCAGGCGGATCTTTCTCATGGACTCCCTCCGGATAGGGAGATCCAGCATGCGATTGACCTTGTCTCGGGAGCACCTCTCACGAATATGCCCTACCATCGACTCAACCCCATGGAGCACGCTGAACCAAGTGGATGAACTCCTCACAAAGGGATACATTCATGAGAGTCTAAGTCCTTGCACTGTCCCCGCCTTGCTCACACCCAAGAAGGATGGGTCATGACACATGTGCATTGATAGCCGTGCCATTAACCGGATCACCATCAAGTATCACTTCCCCATACCACGGCTTGATGACATGTTGGACTTAGTTTCTAGAGTGTCTTGGTACTCCAAGTTAGACCTTCGCAGCGGGTACCACCAAGTTCGCATTCGCGAGGGCGATGAGTGGAAAACTGCCTTCAAGACCAAGGATGGTCTATATGAATGGCTTGTCATGCCATGCGGGTTGTCCAATGCCCCGTCCACGTTCATGAGCCTGATGATTCAGGTCCTCAAACCCTACTGTTGGGGTATGCCCTTAAGGCTAATGTTTGAGGCCTTGGGTTATTATCAGTATCATGTATAAACTGAGTATATGTTTATAAAGGCAATTGTTGTTATTCAGATTGTTGCATTGTCTGCTGCTGCATGTATACCTCTGAGTAATGTCTCAATGATGTTCAGCTTTGCTGACATTCAGAGTTGTCCTTAGTCGAGATATCTTGGTGAACATGAGACAGCCTTGATATGATTGAGACTAATATGTGTTCTGGTCTTATAGGATGCTACGAGCATGGAATAAGATTTAGACACATAGGTGCATTGGATGTAGTGGACTGACCCTACTTAGGATATTCAATTGTTTGTCACAATGTGAATAAGTCCTTATAAGCAAGCAAGTGGTATATTCCCTCTGACTTGAGATCACTTGTGTTACTAAGTGATGATTGGCATTGTCTTGAGGTACTTCAATATCATTTGAAAGATAATGGTTAAGGATTATTTTGGATAGTGGGCATGAGTCATGTTAGGACACTGGTGATAGATAAAGGATTGCCTCTCCTAGTTGGAGTGTGATGTTCTACTGGGGCCCCCTCCGGATGAGATGGTTGAGAAAGTGTATGGCTATACCCAGATGACTATGTTCATCTGATCTAACCATTCTCATCGTGTTGGAATTACAGGCTTGACAGGCTTGTCCAACGAGAACATCCAGTGGCAAAGGGAACATGTATACTGAGTGAATTGGATTCACACTTGTGCTATGGTTTGGGAGTAGTCTTGGAAGACTCTTTCCTTCATATCGGGAGACAGTGATGTGTTGCTAGATACCCCTCTCTGATCGTGATAACATATGTTATCGTTACCGATAATGAAAGAAACCCTTAGGGTCGCACAATTTGATGATATGGCTTACTTATGTCAGATCGTGTGGACTGAATTGTTCTAGTTCAGTTTAAAGCAATTTAAACTCTGATCGGAAGGGAGATCTAGTCTGATCATGTTTGATTGATTAGGGCATGTGATCGGTAAGCTTCGATCGGGAGAATTGATGCTTGATCTAAGAGATCAAGAGGGTCAAGAGATGTGTGGTTAGATCTTGAGCCATTTGGTTCAAAGAGATCATAACCAGAGCTGGTTCGATTTGGTCCTTGAACCAAATGGAATTGAACCGGTTCACTTAGTGAACGCATGGTTCAATTAAGAGACAAGTTTCGGTTGGTTCAATCGATGGCTTCATGGGGAGTTAAGTGCTTACTATTTTTGGAAGGCGTTTTTCTTTTTAGAAAAACCTCCCACGTTTTCGAACGTAAGAACGCCGCTCGCCCCTTGTTCTCTTGCTCTCGTCTTTGGTTTGTCTTCACGCCAAGAGAGGGAGTTCGCCCAGCAAAGAAAGAGACATCTCTTCACACGACAAAAAGAAACCTTGGTGACTTGCTAGCACAAGGAGCGCAAGGAAGGAGGCCTGTCTCATCCTGTGTGTGATTCCTTTGGAGAAGAGGCATTCGCCCCTTTCTTCTTCCAAGCCGCCTCTCATGGCCATGGTAACATCGTCACTTGTTCTATACAAGTTGTTAAAAGTTGATCATATGTTTAAGTCATTCGATTTTGGACCTAGTAAAGCAAGAAAACTTTTATATGCGTATGTGACCTAGGTTCCCTTTCAATTGGTATCAGAGCATGGTTTTGGCTTGATACATATGATTGCTATCTTGTGATCCATGTTTGTTTTATGATTTGGTATGATCTATTAGATGCGCATCCTCTTGTTATCATACGAAAATACATATCAAATGTTAGATGTATTTTGTTAACATTTAAGCTTGCGCAAGTGATGTTTGTTTGCGCTTTTCATTGAAGTTTTCAATCAAAACTTATCATCATGCGCGACCCTCAATAGATCTATCTAAGCGCCTGCTTCAAATACTTAGACGGGTTAATAGGGTTGAAGTCGTTAGTCAAGTCTGGACCCAATAGCCTAATCAGACCATCTGACAGCCTATATGGGTCGGCCGGATAGCACCTGTGCGCAAGCTATACAGGTGGCTATAGGTCGACTGCAGAAGGGCGTGTAGCGATGTCTGATTGAGGCGCCTTGTGAACGATCATGATTAAGGCTCGGGGTCACACCCGCTTGCCAGAAATCATGTGGGACGTTCAGCCCTTAAGGCATGCATAGTTGACCATCAGGTCGACGCAAGTCAGTTATGACTAGGTGCATGCAAGGGCAGTGGGTCTGACTTGGTCTGATGAGTGGATGCCTGTTAATGGACCGTTGTAAGGTAGTAGGGCACAGAATGAAATAAAATTGATGCCATGGGTATTTCAAAATTTTATTTTCGGTTTGGATCACATGTATGCATCTTTAACATGTTGATTGGGTGTTTATTTATTCTTATGTGGGCTGCCTTATTTGGTGTGCTGTACTGGGGCCTGCGTGCCTGGAATTTAATATAAATTTTGCTGTGATCTGCGAATCACATTTCAATTTATGAAAAATGTATAATTGACCTGCGTGTCAAATCATGTATAGATAGATTAAAATGTAATTTGATCAGACATGAGCTCACAGCACACATGGCAGAGGCGCTTGCAGTCAGTGGCTTCACCAGGTGGGAGGTCTAGAGTTCGACTCTAGAGCAGGCGCATACTGCCTGGAGGGCATTTGGGCCCGAGCTGGGCCAGATGAAGTACAAGAGTCCCATAAAGAGCTCAAGTGAAGACTTTTGTGAAACTAGGGTTTTACTTAGGCTTTTATGGGCGTTTACCACATAAGATAATGGTGCTTTCATTTACGCATGTTTTATTCTTCTGCTATCACTGTAGAATTTGCATGATAGTAAGAAGATAAAAGACCGATAAAATCGAACGTTAATATCAAGCTCGATTGCCTTCTGACGCGAAACCTCACTGTTCTGACTATCGTTGGGGCCGTGTTGTACCCACTCAGTGGGCACGCCCAGCTATCTTCAGACGGTGCGTGATTACACCTACATGCTACAGAGAAGGGATTTATCGCTTCTCATTGCTCAGCATAGCACGTGGTGGTCCAGGAAGTAGGTCAGGTCAGCTTGACCATATAGGCTACATATTGAGCATATGATAGCCAGATGGAGGCAGCCATCTGAGGAATCAAAGACCGTGTTGTACCAACTCAGTTGGCACAGTCTTCTGGATTGCCTAGATGAAGGGGAATCGCACGGGATGGCGATTGGCATGGATAGCCTACCAGTGACTAGTGCTTGAACTCTCTGTGTATCTTATCTCGCCTGAGCGGGACGCGGAAATCAATTATGAAATCTGGATCCCATCTCACTAAAAGAGTTTCACTCTTTCGGGCTGTTTTATTGGATTTTTCAGTCAGATAAAATAGTGAGAAAAGAATCACTCTTAAGTCCTGGAATGATTCTAACATGGATACTGACCTTATTGTTCTTGCTATGTTGTAGATTCCTGCAGCAACGAACACCACAGGGCTCAATTTGCGATCCATATTGGAAAAGGAGAAGTTTGCTGGGCCAAACTTCTCAGACTGGTACAGACAGCTTAAGATTGTACTTAAAGCTGAGAGGAAGCTGTATGTCCTTGAGTCGGCAATACCGGCTCAACCCGCTGCGAACGCCGCAAGGGCGGTTCGGGATGCTTATGAGAAGCACGTCAGTGATAGTACTGATGTCGCTTGCCTTATGCTTGCGTCAATGACGCCCGAGCTTCAGCGTCAGCATGAGGATTTGTCTGCTATTGATATTATAGCAAATCTCAAAATGTTGTATGCTGCACAGGCAAGGACTGAACGCTATAACTTGACAAAACTTTTCTTTCATAGCAAACTGACTGAAGGGAGTCCAGTGGGAGCTCACGTACTCAAGATGATTGGGTACAAAGAAGCTCTAGAGAAACTGGGACATACCATCAATCAAGAACTTGTTGTAGATATTATTTTGCAGTCTCTCCCGGCTTCTTTCGATCCGTTCATCATTAATTTTAATATGAACAAAATCGACTGCACTCCGGCAGAGTTACTGAACATGCTCTGTACTACAGAGCAGACACTTGAGAAGGGAAAGCCTTCATCCTCTGTCTTAATGATTCCTTCAAGGAATAAGAAGAAGGGGAAGAAGGGCAAAACCCCTATCAAGAGCTACAACAAGGCTTTGAAACAAAAGGTGAAGCGGTCAAAGGACAACAGATGTTTCCATTGTGGCCAGCTGGGTCACTGGAAGAAGGACTGTAGAGCGCTCCAAGGAGAGAAGAAGGGAAGCAAGCCTTTCACTTCTGGCTCAGGTATTTACGTGACTGAAGTCATGGTAGCTTCTTCTATTTCATGGGTGTTGGACACTGCATGTGGAGTTCACATTTGTTCAAATGTGCAGGAACTCAAGAGAAGAAGACAGGTGGGACAGCATGATGTGGACCTACGAGTTGGAAACGGGGCACGGGTTGCTGCTGTTGCTGTAGGGGAATATAACATCTCTTTACCATCTGGTTTTGTATTAGAACTTGACAATTGTTATTTTGTATCAAGCATAACTAAGAATATTATCTCTATTCCTGCTCTTGTCAGGAAAGGTTTTTCTTTTGAATGCAAAACTTCACAGTGTTGTATTTCATATGATAATATTGTTTATGCAACTGGGTCGATTAACAATGGGTTATACATGTTGGACATGGAATGTTCTGTACAAAAATTGATAACAAGAAAGCCAAGTATGCTGATGATAGCACCTTATTATGGCATAGTCGTTTAGGCCACATTAACAAGAAGCGCATTAAGCGGTTGCATGATCATGGACTGCTGGGATCATTCTCCTATGAGGAGTTTGATACATGCAAAGCTTGTTTAATGGGTAAAATGACGAAGACTCCTTTTACTAATAAAGGTGAAAGGGCTTCAGGTTTACTTGACCTTATTCACAGTGATGTGTGTGGGCCGTTTAGTAAACATGCCAGAGGTGGCTATTCATACTTCATTACTTTTACTGATGATTTTAGTAGGTATGGTTATGTCTATTTAATGAGACATAAGAGTGAATCTTTTGACAAGTTCAAAGAATTCAAAAATGAAGTACAGAATCAGTTAGGCCGTAATATCAAGGCACTTCATTCAGATCGAGGTGGAGAATACTTGAGTCGTGAGTTTACTGACTATCTGAAGGAGTGTGGGATTATCTCACAGCTCACTCCACCAGGAACACCGCAATGGAATGGTGTGTCTGAAAGGAGAAATAGAACCTTATTGGATATGGTTCGTTCAATGATGAGTCAGGCTACTCTACCTTACTCCTTTTGGGGATTTGCACTGGAAACAGCTGCAAAGGTGCTAAACCGAGTGCCATCCAAGGCCGTTTCAAGGACACCATATGAGTTATGGTATGGGAAACAGCCGAGCTTGACATTTATTAAAATCTGGGGTTGCGAGGCTTATGTCAAAAAGCTCGCCTCTGGGAAACTGGAGAGCAGATCAAATAAATGTATATTTGTCGGTTACCCTAAAGAAACTAAGGGTTATTATTTCTATGATCCCAAGGAGAACAAAGTATTTGTTGCTCGAACGGCTATTTTTCTTGAGAAGGAATTTCTTCTACAAGAGGCAAGTGGGAGAGAAATAAAGCTGGATGAAATTCCAGAAGTGGGACAAAGTAGTCAAGCTCAGTTGGATGAGCCTGAGCAAATAGATCAGGTTGATCTTCAACCTGAGGCTCAGATGTCACGGGAACCGCGTAGATCGGGAAGGATCCGTCGTCAGCCTTGAAAGTCCCCTAGAACAAGGGGGGGGCGAAACCCTATAGGAGGCACAACAAAAACCTCTAGCGGAATCTAGGATTTCTAACAAGATCGCATAGCATGTAACATGTTCAACTTTCATTAGAAAGGGATTCTTACCATTGCCATCGCTTAGATGGTGTCTTGGAAGGAAAGGCGCAAGTGCTCCTTCTACAAAGGTGACGCACACAATTGGTGTCGCCTACTCTTCTTTGGTGCTCCTTGTGCTAGCAAGGTTCCAAGAAGTCGTTGTCGAATGGAAGGGAAAGATCACCTTGCTTGGCCGAACACTTCCTCTTTTTCGTCTACACTTCTCCACACGAGAGTGCAAGTCGAATACTGAAGTTGGCGACGAGAGAGGAGGAGAGGCGAGAGAGTAGAGCGCCTTAGGCGTGAACGTGAGTAGTGGTCACGTATGTGATCATGCTTTCTAAAAATAGAAAGCCACTTACTCACATGCGATCATGGGTTTACCCCTATCGCAAACTCCTCTCAATTTGAACCACACGCAAATAAACCAAGCAATCAGTCCAGACCACAATAAACCCTAAGGCTCTTGATCTGACCGTCGATCTCTTGATGCTGCTGATCTCACTGATCTAGCATCCATTCTCTCGATCGAAGCTTACCGATCTCAAGCCCTAATCAATCAAACATGATCAGACCAGATCTCACTTACAATCAGAGATTAAATCCCTTTAAACTGAACCTGAACAATTCAGTCCACACGATCTGACTTAAGTAAGCCATATCATCAAATTGTGCGACCCTGAGGGTTTCCTTTAAATGTCGGTAACGATAACTCACGTTATCACGATCAGTGAGGGGTATCTAGCAACACATCACTGTCTCCCGATATAAAGAAAAGAGTCTTCCAAGACTACACCCAAACCACAGCACAAGTGTGAATCCAACTCACAAGGCATGCATGTTTCCTTTGCCACTGGATGTTCTTATTGGACAAGCGTGTCAAGCTTGTAACTCCAATATGATGAGCATGATTAGATCAGATGAACATAGTCACCTGGGTATGGCCATACACTATTCTCAATCATCTCATCCAGGGGGGCCCTTTAGAACATCACACTCCAATTAAGGAGATGGCAATCCTATGTCTATCACTAGTGCCCTAACCTGACTCAAGCTCACCATCCAAGATAGTCTATAATCATTATGTTTCAAATGATATTGAACTACCTCAAAACAATGACAATCATCATTTAGAAAACACAAGTGATCTCAAGTCAGAGGAAATGTGCCACTTGTCGCAATCAAGGATTATTCATATTGTGACAAGCAATTGAATAACCTAGTAGGGTCTGTCCAGTACATCCAATGTACCCATGAGTCTACATCTTATTCCATGCTCGAAGCATCCTATAAGATTAGAACACATATTAGTCTCAATCATATCAAGGCTGTCTCATGTTCACCAAGATATCTCGACTAAGGACTTTATAGCATGTCAGCCCAGCTGAACAGCTTTGAGACATTATTCAGAAGTACAATTATTGCAGCAGACAATGTAACAAACTGAATAACAACCATGCCTTTATAAACATAAAAGTTTATTACATGATACTGATACATTCCGAAGGCCTCAAACATTAG
This sequence comes from Costus lasius, assembly GCA_027563935.2. Taxonomy (NCBI): domain Eukaryota; kingdom Viridiplantae; phylum Streptophyta; class Magnoliopsida; order Zingiberales; family Costaceae; genus Costus; species Costus lasius. The sequence continues at coordinate 28,535,609 of CM050454.1, forward strand.
CCTTAAGGGCATACCCCAACAATCTCCCACTTGCACTTAATCTAATGGTTGAGAAATCTCAAACCCATATTATTACAGTGCTTCTCATGCTTCTGTTGCGCCAGAGGCTTAGTAAGTGGGTCTGCCAGATTGTCATTTGTATGAACCTTGCAGACTTTGATCTCGCCACGATCTATGATCTCCCGGATCAAGTGAAACCGTCTCTGTATGTGCTTGGACTTCTGGTGCGACCGTGGTTCCTTTGCTTGTGCGATTGCTCCAGTGTTATCACAGAAGATAACCAAAGGATCTGCACTCGAAGGAACAACACCAAGTTCTCTCACGAACTTACGAATCCATACTGCCTCCTTGGATGCTTCCGAGGCTGCAACATACTCGGCTTCTGTTGTGGAATCAGCAACAGTTGACTGTTTGAAACTCTTCCACACCACTGCTCCTCCATTCAAGCTAAAAACATAGCCTGATTGCGATCGGAAATCATCCTGGTCAGACTGGAATGAAGCGTCAGTATATCCTTCAATACTGAGTTCTTCTTGACCACCATATATCAAGAACATATCTTTGGTCCTCCGCAGATATTTTAAAATGTTCTTGACTGCAATCCAGTGTGCCTGACCTGGATTACTTTGGAACCGACTGGTCACGCTTAACCCGTAAGCGACGTCTGGGCGAGTACACAACATCGCATACATAATGGACCCAATAGCCGAAGCATAAGGCGTATTGTCCATTTCATCTTTCTCAGTCTGTGTTTGTGGACACTGACTCTTCGAAAGATTCAGACCATGTCTGACTGGAAGATATCCTCTTTTAGAATTCTCTAAATGAAATCTCTCCAGGACTTTATCGATGTAAGTACTCTGGCACAGCCCGAGAAGCCTCTTAGATCTATCCCTGTAGATCTTCACACCTAATACATAGGCTGCTTCTCCTAGATCTTTCATCTGAAAACACTTCCTTAACCATGCCTTAACCGCATGCATTTCAGGAATATCGTTTCCAATGATCAAGATCTCATCGACGTAGAGGACTAGAAAAGTAATCACGCTCCCACTAAACCTCTTATATACACACGGGTCATCCTGATGGAGGGGCCAACCCTGCCCCAAGGAGGTCTGGAAGGGCTAGGAGGAAGCCCATCAGATATGGCTTTTCCTCCTAGGTCATCTTTCTTTCCTTATTTGCACTTTCCTTATTTGCATTGAATAAAGCTCTAGTGCATTGTGTAGTTTCCTTATTTGCCCCTAGAATAGTCTACTGGCCTTTGTGTTAATAATTGGGCAGGTTATAGCCCAGCTCAAGGGAAGCTAGGAAGCTCAAGCTAAGCCACTCAAGTAGAGCTCCAATTATGGAAGGAGGCACTTCAACTACTTCAACTAAAGACTTCAAGTTGAAGGGGCTTACAATGAATGCAACTCCACCTTCCTAATCAACCAAGGCGCCACTCATTATGATGATTGATTCGAATGCAAGACATCAGCCCACAATTCAATGCGCCTAGCCATCAAGATTCAATCTAGATCCACAAATCAAGGGATCACCATCTAGATCCACAATTTGAGGAGCCACCTTTGGAAGCCTTTAACCGCCCTTGCTCTTGAAGGAATGCATTTCGAAATTCAAAGTTGAGGCGCCATCTCATCCAAGCAAACAAGGAAGGAGCTCAAGAGAAATCGATCACAAGGAGCTCCATCCAAAGCAAGATTTCGAAATTCAAAAATTATCAAGGAAATGTATTAATTAAGCATTAACTTCTTTCCCTACCTTTGTAATTGCGCCTAGGGTGAATTGTCACCCTTGCCCATGGCTTGTTGAGCCTATAAATTGTAATCCTCCCCTCTTTGTCTATTAGTTGCCTAGTGAAAAAAAGAAACCTTGTGTTAGCATTGGTGTTTGTCGCCTAAAGAAGTTTTCTACCTCCCCCCTTCTCCAAAGGGCCGAGCCCTTTCCCTTCTCCCCTTTCTTCTCAAGTCTTCAACGCAACTCAACCATTTGAAGGATCTTGCGCAACTTTGGAGGGACTCTAAGGAAGCTTCATCATCCTTTGTTCTCGGCAATCAACAAAGACCCTTAGGGGTTCTTTCACTTTCGGCTAGCAAGAGAGCAACATCAATCAAGCTTCAAATCGGCTAAGTTCCTTCCCCTCTCCCTTCCTTGATTTCTAGAACTTGATTTCTACACTAATCTGAACTTTATTTGAAGGTGGCGCAAGGACTTGGAGGACTCTTTCTCTAAGCGCAAAGCTTTCTCCCTCCCTCTCCTCTCTTTAGTTAAGTGTTAAGGGAACTTGTGAGGCTTAACCTCCCCCTTAGATTTGTTCTGTAATATGAATCCGTGACTTGTGCGGATCTCGTTTGTCTGTGTTTGATTGTAATGATGCAATACCTTCCATCAGAGTAGGACCGTTGAAGATCGGGACGATACGATCCTTCTATGCTCAAGGGTCGCACTGTAAGTACTCCTACTAGTCATTTCATTTCGTAGTTTAAAGTGTTATTTCTTCTAGTAGTAAAGTAGTGTCGCTTTCTTTACTTATAAAAATATAAAAACCTATTTTTCAACTCCGTTAGAGTAATTTCGGTTTTATCTAAAATACAAAAAAATATTTTCTTAAAAGCGTTGTTTGAATGCACCCTTATTTGTGAGTGAACCCACCTCCATCAGTTTGGTATCAGAGCCTATCTTAGAATAGAATTTTAGCCTCAAAACTATTTTTCAACTTCTAAGACTTTTCTTGGACCTAGATGTTTTAAAGAAGTGGTTTTCATAATCTGCTACTATACTTATCATACTTGATGGGGTCACCAAGCATGCAACATTCAAACAACGCATTTTGAAAACATTTTGATAATTAAGTATAGCTTAATAAACCCCTTAAGCTATCGTAGTTCGAAATTAGCTTGTTTTGGTCGATAATAGGGAAAACCGAAACTAATCAACAAGAGCAACCTAGCATGTGCTTCTAGATAAGTTGGAACTTTGAACAAACTTAAACATGCGGTTCTATAGCCTCAAATAGATCTAACATGCGGTTCTATCATAAGCAATAAAGCTACTCTAAGGGAGGAACTCACCTTGCACCCTTTGAGAATAGAAAGGGTGTCCTTCCCGTTCTTCACCGGTCCAATGGTGGAATCTCACGAAGTAGGGCCCTATGAGCTTACACACATGTCATTGCAGCATCCCACACATGCGTGGGTGAATTTTGAAAATAATATTAAGAGGCCAATACACAAGACAATCAAGGGGGAGGCTAGACTCCAAATTCCCTTGTTAACATAGTTTAGACTATCTAGGCTTAGGGGAAGAAAAGAGGGGATAGCTTGCTTGTCATCCCATGGCCTTGCGCCTCCTGCAGAAAGCAAGCGTGAGTGCAAAGGGGCTGTCCAACAAGTATCAAAGAACCACAACAACAAGTAACAAAGAACAATGACCCAAAGGGGAAGAAGACTTAGCTAAAGTGGGGGTGGCTTGTTCTCGGCATGGAGTTGATGGCACCTTCTTGAGTCTCGAATGTGTCCAGCTCCTCCTCTTGATTGAAGGCTCTTCAAGGCTAGAGGGAGGAAGTGGCGTGAGCTCCCATCTTCAAGACAAGCGCATATGGTGGAAGAAGGTGGAAGAGCAAGAGGGGATGGAAAGGGGGCTCTCGGCAAGGGTTGGAAGGATGAGAGGGGTTAGGTGACACACACCATTTGAAGACACACTTCAGAATTTGAAATTTCATTCAACACTAAGAACTTCACTTTACAAGAGGACTACATCATATAGGGGAGTCTCCAACGGTTATCTCCCTAAGCTCAAAACAAGTCACACAAGCAAGCATGATGTAGACAACTCAATGGGCTGATCTCTTCTTCCAAATGGGCGGTTGTTTGGAGTTTGAACTTTGGAGTCTTCAGCAGGTTAGTAAGCTCGAAATCTGAGATGAGAGTGGACTGAAGAGGCTGCTGATGGCTGACATTGCAGGCTGCAAATTGGCATGGGCGGCTGGCACTTGAAGGGACTGAAGTTGTTGCAAAGTGCAGGCTGCTCCTTGACTTTGGGGGCTGGCGCATGATGGACTGAAGTGGGCATTGTTTCAAGCTGCCCCTTGACTTTGATGGCTGGCGCATGTTGAGCTGAAATAGGTCATTGAGCTGGCTGCTCCTTGACTTGATTAGAGATGAAGGCAACTCCACATGGCTGCCAACTAGGATGGTGGAATTTGGGATGCTTGTGGTGTTGATCCATTGGGGTGGGCTGATTTCTTCATGAGTTGGGCTGATGGCCCATGGCATCTCTTGGAGTTGTCTTGACCTGATTTTGACTTGCATTCCAAGAATGGAGTTGACCTATACTATTACATTAATTTCATGCACTAACCTACTATACATAAGTGGCGGATCCTAGGCATGTAACTACATGGTGTAATTGGTGGGTGGATCTAACCTACCATATGATGCACCCTAGTCTAAGACAAAATAAGCAACAAAAGGGGGTCCTAAGGAAGCCATATCTAATGGCTAGGATAGCCATACCGAGAGGGCTTCTTTCGGACCCGGGTGGACCTCCGAAGATCCTGCTTTGGTCCCACATCAGCTCTCCCGGGGTGGGAAAAATTCTCCTCTGGAGAATTATCTCTGTACCCTTGGAGAAGCTCGGGTGCGGACCTAGCAAGCTCAGCCTCGGGAAGCCAGGCCTCCTCACCATCAGTAAATTTGATGCGGTAATAAAGCTGTACCTCATCAGGGGTGAGTCGGGTCTGGTCCTCGAGTATGGCCTCAATCTCTGAGTCGTGGTAAGTGTCTGGTTCTTGTATAGAGAGAGGCGGATGATATAGCGTCAGATCCTCCACATTGATGGTGGAGGATATCCCCAGTTCTGGTGGTAGGTCCAGGAGATAGGCATTATTGTTGACCTTCTTCAGAATAGTGAAGGGCCCGATGCCCTTGGCGTCCAACTTGCGGCCGGGTCCTTGGATGCGCTCCTCACGGACCCGCAACATTACCTGATCCCCTACAGAAAATACCTTCTCTCGGTGATGTTTATTAGTATCATCACGATATTGATTGACAGAGTCCTGAATCTTACTGAATAGCTCATGATGTAATTGCGAAATATGAAAAGCATAATCTCGGGCCGAAATAGAGGTCTTGCAATGTTTAGGGGCAGAAAATAGGTCAATAGGCTTGTTAGGTTGGTATCCTAAGTTTGCTTGGAAAGGAGACAAACCAGTAGTCCTGTTTGGCACACTATTGTAGGAAAACTCAGCTGTAGGTAACAGCTTGTCCCAATCACTGGGGTGTTCTCCTACGAGGCTCCTAAGGATGCTCCCAAGTGATCTGTTGACCACTTCGGTCTGCCCATCCGTCTGGGGATGGTAGGCCGTTGAGAACTTCAGTTTTGTGCCTAATAGGGCCCATAGAGTCCTCCAGAAATGGCTGACAAACCTGGTGTCTCTATCCGAGACTATAGTGAGAGGGGTACCATGCTGCCTAACAATGTCTCTAAAGAAGATCCTAGCCATATGTGAGGCATCGGTAGTTTTAGTGCAAGGTATGAAATGAGCCATTTTTGTGAACCGGTCTACCACAACATAAATGGAGTCATGCCTAGCAGCAGTCCTAGGCAATCCTAGAACAAAGTCCATACTAATGTCCTGCCACGGTGCCTGGGGAATAGGCAGAGGGGTGTACAGTCCAAAATTGTGCTTCTGGACTTTAGTGGATTGACAGGTTCCACAGTGCCTAACTACCTTGGCCACATCTCGGTAGAGTTGAGGCCAAAAGAATCTTTCCTCGACCAAGGCACGGGTCTTCTCTCGACCATGGTGCCCAGCAGACCCTCCTCCATGGAGTTCCCAAATTAGGAAATCCCGGATTGAGGACTTAGGCACACAGAGTGTTGGCCCAAGGAAGAGATACCCATCCCTAAGGGTGTACATGGGGTGACTCATAGGATCTCTAGTCATATCATCATAAATAGCAGAAAAGTCAGGGCAATCTAGGTAAGCAGTTTTCATATGTTCAAATCCTACAAGTTCAGCATGCATAGTTTGTAAAATGAAGACTACCCTACTGAGAGCATCAGCAACTTTGTTGTTAGATCCAGATTTGTGTTTTAAGACAAAAGTGTACTGTTGTAAATATTCTACCCATTTGGCATGTCTAGCATTGAGTTTCCTTTGGGCACTAAGGTAAGATAGGGCTTGGTGGTCACTATTTAAGGTAAACTCATGGTGGAGAAGGTAGTGCCGCCAATGCCTCAAAGATTGAACCACGGCATAGAACTCTTTGTCGTAGGTTGAGTATTTCTGCTTGGCCTCATTCAGCTTTTCACTGAAGAAGGCAATAGGGTGACCTTCTTGGCTGAGGGTCCCACCTATGCCAATGCCAGAAGCATCACAATCAACCTCAAAGACCTTGCCAAAGTCAGGCAATCTTAAAACAGGGGCAGAGGTCATCCTACTCTTAAGCTCAGTGAAAGCCCTATTGGCAGACTTGGTCCAACTAAAGTCCCCTTGTTTCATGCAATTGGTGATAGGAGCTACTATGGTGCTAAAATTCCGTATGAACCTACGGTAGAAGGTAGCAAGGCCATGAAAACTCCTAACTTCAGTAAGGGTCTTGGGCTCTGGCCAGTCTAATATGGCTTGGACTTTGGATGGATCAGCTTGAAGCCCTAGGTTAGAAACAATAAACCCTAAAAAGACAACTTTTGGAGATAGAAAAGAACATTTCTTCAGGTTGACATAAAGCTTTTCATCTCTAAGAAGGGTTAAAGTCTGCCTTAAGTGCCCTAGGTGCTCCTTTTGTGACTTACTATAGATAAGTATGTCATCAAAGTATACAACTAGGAACTTCCCTATGTAGGGTCTAAGCACTTGGGTCATAAGTCTCATAAATGTGGAAGGGGCATTGGTTAGCCCGAAAGGCATGACTAACCATTCATATAAGCCGTCTTTGGTTTTGAAGGCGGTCTTCCACTCATCCCCTTCTCTAATCCTAACCTGATGGTACCCACTCCTGAGGTCAAGCTTGGAAAACCATTTGGACCCTACTAACATATCTAGCATGTCATCAAGCCTAGGTATGGGGAACCTATACTTGATGGTAATCTTGTTAATAGCTCTACAATCTATACACATGCGCCAGCTGCCATCCTTCTTTGGGGTAAGAAGGGCTGGGACGGCGCAGGGACTTAGGCTTTCCCTGATGTAACCCTTACACAATAAATCGTCTACTTGTCTTTTGAGCTCCTCATGCTCGGTAGGGTTCATCCTATAGTGGGGTAGGTTGGGAAGAGAGGATCCTGGGACTAGGTCTATGGCATGTTGTATATCCCTAAGAGGTGGCAGTCCTTCAGGGAGGTCCTCCGGAGTGAGCTCACTAAATTCTTGGAGTAAAGATCCTACTTCTGGGGAAGGCTTCTCTTCTACTTCAGGGTTGACTTCTTTGATGACTAAGGTATAAAGGGGTTGATCTTCTATAATTTCCTTAGTGAAAGTTTGAGGCCTTATAAGTTGAATGGTAGGCTGGTCTTTCTTGGGTTCCTCTATCTTACCCTTACTAGTTGTGGCCCTAAGTTCTTTGGGAAGAGAGGGTTTCAACCTAATCTTTTGATCCTTATGGGTAAAGACATAGGTATTGGTCCGACCGTAGTGGACAACATCCATGTCATATAACCAGGGGCGTCCTAAGAGGATTTGAGCTACATCCATAGTAAGGACGTCGCACCAAATCTTGTCCTCATATGTACCAAACTGGATAGGTACGAGGCACCTATGGGTCACAGGGACACTGGTTTGGTTAACCCAGGAAATATTGTAAGGACTAGGTCGGGGTTCCATCTTGAGGTTCAGTTTTGTAGCAGCTATGTGGGAGACAGCATTGAGGCTGCTTCCACCATCAATGACCACCTTGCACATGTGACCATGGCATTTGGTGTAGGTGTGGAAGATACTGGTTCGGCGCCAGTCCTCAGTGGGGGTAGGTTTGACAAGGGTACATCTAACTACCCCTAAGGTGTTGAAGATATCATCACTACTGTCATAGTCATTGACTTCAATCTCTTGATCAGGGTCTTCCTCAAGGGTGGGCTCAGGGTCTATGTCTTCCTCAGTTAGGACCATGACCTTCATGACCTTCTTAGGACACTCTTTTGCAAAATGTCCCTTCTGCCTACAGTTATAACAAGTGAGGATGGAGTTGTCTGTAGTTTGAGCAGTTCTTGGTTTTGGGTTTGAGCTAGAAGGCAAGTGCATAGGAGCTGGCCTATAGATGGGCCGGGGAGGGAGGGCTTCCTTTCTATTCTTAAGTTCTTGTTCAACTTCTATGGCCCTTTGATAAGCTATCTCCGGGGTATCTAATTGAAAATAGGTCAAGGCCCTCTTAATGTCAGGTCTAAGGCCATTCTTGAATCGACTTAGGATCATACCTTGGTCTTCCTTGGCTTCACACCTAATGAGAAGTTCTTCTAGCTTAGATTGATAGGCTTCTACAGTAGAGGAGCCTTGAGTGTGACTATTAAGTTCATCCTTAAGCTTTTGCATGAAACCAGGTGGGACATACTTTTGCCTAAGTAGGTATTTCATTTCATCCCAAGATTCAACGGGTGGCTTACCATCCCTTTCTATAGTTCTTTCGACATGGGTCCAGTAGAGTCTAGCGGATCCTTCTAATAGGCACTTTGTGAACCTAACCTTACTTTCATGGTGCATAAGGCTATACTCAAAGTATTGGTCTAACTTTGTGGCCCAATCTAGGAACTCCTTGGGGTTAAGAGACCCACCAAAAGTAGGGGGGTTGATCTTGATGGCACGTTGCACATCATACTCTCTAGGTCTATGATAGGGGGCTTGTGGGGCATGAGGCCCTTCCCATTCGGTTTGAGCATGATTGACTCTAGGGGTGTGTGAAGGAGATCCTTGAACATTTGGTTCCCTTGGGTGGGATCCACTATTAGGTCGGCTAGTAGTTTGGGGATCCATCTTAGAGTTAGACTCTAGGGTGTTAAGCCTATTGTCTATGACACCTATGGAGTGTTGAAGGGTTGCTAGGGTTTCTCTAAGGGAGGCCATTTCAATTGAGAGGGCACTCACCTCATGGTCAATAGCTTGATTGAGACCATAGGGGGCACCGGATCTAGTAGCCATTTTCGAAATGAGTAAAGTTTTTGAAAATAGACCCTAAGGTGATACAATATAGTTAATCAAATTCTTTCAAACACCTAGGTCCAAAAATCGCCTTAGTAGTAGGAAAATAAAGTTTTGGTCTTATAAAATCCTACTCTAAGAGCCTAAGCTCTGATACCAAGTTGATGGGGTCACCAAGCATGCAACATTCAAACAACGCATTTTGAAAACATTTTGATAATTAAGTATAGCTTAATAAACCCCTTAAGCTATCGTAGTTCGAAATTAGCTTGTTTTGGTCGATAATAGGGAAAACCGAAACTAATCAACAAGAGCAACCTAGCATGTGCTTCTAGATAAGTTGGAACTTTGAACAAACTTAAACATGCGGTTCTATAGCCTCAAATAGATCTAACATGCGGTTCTATCATAAGCAATAAAGCTACTCTAAGGGAGGAACTCACCTTGCACCCTTTGAGAATAGAAAGGGTGTCCTTCCCGTTCTTCACCGGTCCAATGGTGGAATCTCACGAAGTAGGGCCCTATGAGCTTACACACATGTCATTGCAGCATCCCACACATGCGTGGGTGAATTTTGAAAATAATATTAAGAGGCCAATACACAAGACAATCAAGGGGGAGGCTAGACTCCAAATTCCCTTGTTAACATAGTTTAGACTATCTAGGCTTAGGGGAAGAAAAGAGGGGATAGCTTGCTTGTCATCCCATGGCCTTGCACCTCCTGCAGAAAGCAAGCGTGAGTGCAAAGGGGCTGTCCAACAAGTATCAAAGAACCACAACAACAAGTAACAAAGAACAATGACCCAAAGGGGAAGAAGACTTAGCTAAAGTGGGGGTGGCTTGTTCTCGGCATGGAGTTGATGGCACCTTCTTGAGTCTCGAATGTGTCCAGCTCCTCCTCTTGATTGAAGGCTCTTCAAGGCTAGAGGGAGGAAGTGGCGTGAGCTCCCATCTTCAAGACAAGCGCATATGGTGGAAGAAGGTGGAAGAGCAAGAGGGGATGGAAAGGGGGCTCTCGGCAAGGGTTGGAAGGATGAGAGGGGTTAGGTGACACACACCATTTGAAGACACACTTCAGAATTTGAAATTTCATTCAACACTAAGAACTTCACTTTACAAGAGGACTACATCATATAGGGGAGTCTCCAACGGTTATCTCCCTAAGCTCAAAACAAGTCACACAAGCAAGCATGATGTAGACAACTCAATGGGCTGATCTCTTCTTCCAAATGGGCGGTTGTTTGGAGTTTGAACTTTGGAGTCTTCAGCAGGTTAGTAAGCTCGAAATCTGAGATGAGAGTGGACTGAAGAGGCTGCTGATGGCTGACATTGCAGGCTGCAAATTGGCATGGGCGGCTGGCACTTGAAGGGACTGAAGTTGTTGCAAAGTGCAGGCTGCTCCTTGACTTTGGGGGCTGGCGCATGATGGACTGAAGTGGGCATTGTTTCAAGCTGCCCCTTGACTTTGATGGCTGGCGCATGTTGAGCTGAAATAGGTCATTGAGCTGGCTGCTCCTTGACTTGATTAGAGATGAAGGCAACTCCACATGGCTGCCAACTAGGATGGTGGAATTTGGGATGCTTGTGGTGTTGATCCATTGGGGTGGGCTGATTTCTTCATGAGTTGGGCTGATGGCCCATGGCATCTCTTGGAGTTGTCTTGACCTGATTTTGACTTGCATTCCAAGAATGGAGTTGACCTATACTATTACATTAATTTCATGCACTAACCTACTATACATAAGTGGCGGATCCTAGGCATGTAACTACATGGTGTAATTGGTGGGTGGATCTAACCTACCATATGATGCACCCTAGTCTAAGACAAAATAAGCAACAAAAGGGGGTCCTAAGGAAGCCATATCTAATGGCTAGGATAGCCATACCGAGAGGGCTTCTTTCGGACCCGGGTGGACCTCCGAAGATCCTGCTTTGGTCCCACATCAATACTACCTTTAGTAGCCTTATTTTTCAAAACTACTCTTTTTCAAAACTACTACCACAATGACTACTAGATCTGGTGCAAATTACAATAACCACCCTGAAACTGAACCTGACAGAATTGATAGGATGTATCAGATGATGATAGAGAGATTTGACCAAATGGAAACAAGGATGCAAAACCTAGAGACTAATAGAGGTTCTAGAACCCCTAGTCACACCTCAAGTGGACCCATCCTAGAACCACCCACTCAAAACAATAGAAATCATCCTAGGGAGGACCAAGACCCTGAATGGAATGAGCCACGTGCTCAACCCTACCATAGACCTAGAGAGGATGAAGTGCAACGCAACATCAAACTCTCACCACCAACCTTTAGTGGTTCCCTTGACCCCAGAGAATTCTTAGATTGGGTCGACAAACTTGAACGGTATTTTGACTGGAGCATGATGCCTAGTCAATCTAAGGTTAGGTTCACCCGATGTCTCTTGGAAGGCACTGCTAGGTTATACTGGACAAGCATAGAGAAGAACATAGAGTTGTTTAGGCGCCCTCCTATTGAGAGATGGGAAGACATGCGAGACAAACTTAGGGAAAAATATGTCCCTCCCTATTTCCAACTTAAGATTATCGATGAAGCCATGAGCCTAGTCCAGGGTAGTCAGACCGTCACCGATTACACCACTAGGTTTGATGAACTCCTTCTGAGGAGTGGCATCCATGAAGAAGCCCATGTCTCCCTTAGTAGGTATAAGAATGGACTTAGACCCGAGATCAAAAGAGGAATAACCTATTTCCAAATAGAGTCTAGAGAAGTCGCCTACCAAAGAGCCTTAGAGGTAGAGGAAAACATAAAGAGAGCCTTTAGGAGAGAGTTAAGCTCCCCTAGAACTTACCCCAAGGCACCCTCCTCAAGCCCCTCAAGTTCTCAACCCAAAGCCCCAACCCCAACACCCTCTAGACCTAGGACTGTCCAAGAACCTAGAGTCGTTTGCCATGCTTGCCACCAAGTAGGACACTATATGAAAGACTGCCCCAAGAGTGTCCTGTACTTAGGTGAGGAAAAATGTGAAGAAACCTATGAGGAAAACCATGAGGAAATCCATAACCCTGACTCTGGTTGTACGGTTTGGGAAGAACTAACTTATGATAGTGGTGAAGAACAAACCCACGACACCTTAGGAGTGGTTAGGTGCACCCTAATCAAACCTACCCCAACCGAGGACTGGCGTAGGACCAGTATTTTCCACACCTACACGAAATGCAATGGTAACATGTGCAAAGTAGTGATAGATGGGGGAAGTAGTCTAAACGCGGTCTCTCACACAGCCTTAGTAAAATTCAACCTTAAGGCAGAACCGCACCCTAATCCCTATAGCATATCCTGGGTCAACCAGTCTAGTGTCCCAGTTACCCATAGGTGCCTAGTGCCCCTTCAGTTTGCCATCTACCAAGGCAAGATTTGGTGTGACGTCATAACCATGGATGTCGCCCAAGTCTTACTCGGTCGCCCGTGGTTATATGATATGGATGTTATCCACTACGGTCGGACTAACACCTATGTCTTTAGCCATGATGGGCAAAAGATCAAACTGAAGCCTTCCATGCCTAAGGAACTTAAGGCTGCCACCAATAAGGGTAGGATAGAGGAACCTAAGGAACCCAAGCCAACCATCCAACTCATAAGGTCCCATGCCTTTACCCAAGACTGCTTAGAATCCAAGCAAGTGTACTCCTTAGTCATTAAGGGAACCAACCCAGATGAGGAGTCACCCATACCCAAGGAAGTTGAGACCCTACTCTCAGGGTACTCTGATCTCACCAGAGAGGAACTTCCCGATGGCTTACCTCCCCTTAGAGAAATCCAACATGCCATAGACCTTGTCCCGGGTTCTACTCTCCCACACTTGCCCCACTATAGGATGAACCCTACTGAGCATCAAGAGCTCAAAAGACAAGTAGATGAACTGTTAGACAAGGGTTTCATTAGGGAAAGCCTTAGCCCGTGTGCAGTACCCGCCCTTCTTACCCCAAAGAAGGATGGAAGCTGGCGCATGTGTATAGACTGTAGGGCCATGAACAGAATAACCATCAAGTATAGATTTCCCATCCCAAGATTAGATGACATGCTTGACATGCTGGTAGGTTCTAAGTGGTTTAGCAAGCTAGACCTTAGAAGTGGCTACCACCAAGTTAGGATCAGACTTGGGGATGAGTGGAAGACTGCCTTTAAAACCAAGGATGGTTTATATGAGTGGCTAGTCATGCCCTTTGGTCTCTCTAATGCCCCCTCAACCTTTATGAGGTTAATGAACCAAGTCTTGAAGCCTTACATAGGAAGATTCTTAGTAGTTTACTTTGATGATATCCTAATCTATAGCAAGACCCGAGAAGAACACATGGAACACCTTAGAAAGGTCCTTGACTTACTCCAAGAAGAAAAGTTGTATTTAAACCTGAAAAAGTGTTCTTTCCTCACCCCTAGGGTTGTCTTTTTAGGCTTCATAGTTTCAGACCAAGGACTTCAAGCTGACCCTAGCAAAATCCAAGCCATCTTAGACTGGCCTGAACCCAAGACTTTGACTGAGATTAGGAGCTTCCATGGTCTAGCTGCCTTTTATAGAAGGTTCATTAGAAACTTTAGCACCATAGTAGCCCCTATAACTAACTGTATGAAGCAAGGTGAGTTTAGTTAGCCTAAATCTGCTGGTAGAGCTTTTGTGGAGCTTAAGTCTAGAATGACCACTGCCCCTGTCCTAAAATTACCTGACTTCTCTAAAGTTTTCATAGTGGACTGTGATGCCTCAGGAGTAGGAATAGGAGGTACCCTTAGTCAGGAAGGTCACCCCATAGCTTACTTTAGTGAGAAGTTAAATGAGGCTAAACAAAGATATACTACCTACGATAAGGAGTTCTATGCTGTAGTGCAATCCTTAAGGCACTGGAGACACTATCTGATACATAACGAATTCATTCTAAATAGTGATCACCAAGCTTTATCTTTTCTAAGTGCTCAAAAGAAATTAAATGCTAGGCATGCTAAATGGGTAGAGTACCTTCAACAGTATACTTTTGTTTTAAAACATAAATCTGGGACTGAAAATAAAGTTGCTGATGCTTTGAGTAGAGTAGTTTTACTTATGCAAACTTTATCTGTTGAAGTAGTTGGATTTGATCGCATGAAGCATGAATACCTAGAATGCCCTGATTTCTCTAGCATTTATTCTGAGCTTAGCATAGATCCTTTGAGTCATCCCCTTTATACCCTAAGGGATGAGTTTCTGTTTCTTGGGCCAAAGTTGTGCATTCCCAAGACCTCAATCCGAGACTTCCTTGTTTGGGAGATCCACGGAGGAGGGTCTGCCGGACACCATGGCCGGGACAAAACTCAAGCCTTAGTGGAGGAACGGTTCTTCTGGCCGAACCTCTACAGGGATGTAGCTAAGGTTGTCAGACATTGTAGGACCTGTCAGACCAGGAAAACTCAGAAACATAACTATGGTCTGTACACACCCCTACCCATTCCTCAAGCACCATGGCAAGACCTTAGCATGGACTTCATCTTAGGTTTACCAAGGACTCCCTCCAGACATGATTCTATTTTTGTCGTAGTGGATAGGTTTACCAAGATGGCACACTTTATACCTTGCTACAAAACCACAGATGCATCACATGTAGCTAGGTTATTCTTTAAGGAGGTTGTTAAACATAGAGGTACCCCTCTGACTATAGTTTCTGATAGGGATTCCAGGTTTGTTGGACATTTCTGGAAAACCCTGTGGGCTATGTTGGGAACCAAACTCAAGTTCTCCACGGCCTATCATCCTCAGACGGATGGGCAGACCGAAGTGGTCAATCGATCACTGGGGAGCATTTTGAGGAGTTTGGTAGGAGAGCACCCAGGCACATGGGATAAGCTGTTGCCCATTGCCGAGTTCTCCTATAATAGTGTTGTCAACAAAACCACAGGATTGTCCCCTTTTCAGGCCAACTTAGGGTACCAGCCCAGAAAACCTGTTGATTTGTTTCCTTTACCTAGGCACTCTCATATTTCTATGTCTGCTAAAGATTTTGCTACTCACATGTCTCATTTACATCATGAAATATATTGTCAAATGCTTGATGCTGTAAATTCCTATCGCAAGAGTGCTAACAAGAAACGCCGATAAAGGATATTCTTTGTAGGGGAACAGGTTATACTGCGGATCAGGGAGGAGCGCATCCATGGATCTGGCCGCAAGTTGGACCCAAAAGGAATCGGGCCATTCACCATTATAGAAAAGATCAACGACAACGCCTACATCTTGGATCTACCACCGGACTTGGGGATCCCCACCACTGTCAATGTGGAGGATCTCACGCACTATGAGGAGCCGGTGCACCTCGAGGAGTTGACTGATAGGCCTGAACTGCAGAGCATACTTGAAGATCAGACCCGACTCACCCCAGACAAGGTACAAGTGTTTTACCGTGTTAAATTTACGTCGGGTGAGGAGGCCTGGCTTCCCGAAGAAGAATTGGCACAGGCCGCTCCGGAATTACTCCAAGGGTACAAGGATGATTCTCCAGAGGAGAATTCTTCCCACCCGGGGAGAAATGATGGAGGGGCCAACCCTGCCCCAAGGAGGTCTGGAAGGGCTAGGAGGAAGCCCATCAGATATGGCTTTTCCTCCTAGGTCATCTTTCTTTCCTTATTTGCACTTTCCTTATTTGCATTGAATAAAGCTCTAGTGCATTGTGTAGTTTCCTTATTTGCCCCTAGAATAGTCTACTGGCCTTTGTGTTAATAATTGGGCAGGTTATAGCCCAGCTCAAGGGAAGCTAGGAAGCTCAAGCTAAGCCACTCAAGTAGAGCTCCAATTATGGAAGGAGGCACTTCAACTACTTCAACTAAAGACTTCAAGTTGAAGGGGCTTACAATGAATGCAACTCCACCTTCCTAATCAACCAAGGCGTCACTCATTATGATGATTGATTCGAATGCAAGACATCAGCTGTTGGGGTATGCCCTTAAGGCTAATGTTTGAGGCCTGTGGGAATGTATCAGTATCATGTAATAAACTCTTATGTTTATAAAGGCATGGTTGTTATTCAGTTAGCTACATTGTCTGCTGCAATATATGTTCTTCTGAATAATGTCTCAAAGCTGTTCAGCTGGGCTGACATGCTATTAAGTCCTTAGTCGATGTATCTTGGTGAACATGAGACAGCCTTGATATGGTTAAGACTAATATGTGTTCTAATCTTATAGGATGCTTCGAGCATGGAATAAGATGTAGACTCATGGGTACATGGGATGTACTGGACAGACCCTACTAGGATGTTCAATTGTTTGTCACAATGTGAATATTCCTTGATTATGACAAGTGGCACATTTCCTCTGACTTGAGATCACTTGTGTTTTCTAAATGATGATTGTCATTGTTTTGAGATAGTTCAATATCGTTTGAAACATAATGATTATAGACTATCTTGGATGGTGAGCTTGAGTCAGGTTAGAGCATTAGTGATAGACAAAGGATTGCCGTCTCCTTGTTTAAAGGAGTGTGATGTTCTAAAGGGGCCCCCTGGATGAGATGATTGAGAAAAGTGTATGGCCATACCCAGGTGACAGTGTTCATCTGATCTAATCATGCTCATCATATTGGAGTTACGAGCTTGACAGGCTTGTCCAATAAGAACATCCAGTGGCAAAGGAAATATGCATGCCTTGTGAATTGATTCACACTTGTGCTGTTTTTGGGTGTAGTCTTGGAAGACTCTTTCCTTTATATCGGGAGACAGTGATGTGTTGCTAGATACCTCTCACTGGTCGTGATAACGTGAGTTATCGTTACCGACGCTTAAAGGAAACCCTCAGGGTCGCACAATTTGATGATATGGCTTACTTAAGTCAGATCGTGTGGACTGAATTGTTCGGGTTCAGTTTAAAGGGATTTAATCTCTGATTGTAAGTGAGATCTGGTCTGATCATGTTTGATTGATTAGGGCTTGGGATCGGTAAGCTTCGATCGAGAGAACAGATGCTAGATCGGTCAGATCAGAAGCATCAAGAGATCGACGGTCAGATCAAGCACCTTAGGGTTTTTAATGTGATCTGGACTAATTGCTTGGGTTATTTGGTTTATAGACCAGACCGAATTGAACCGGCTCTAGATGTGAGCGCTTGGTTCAAAGTAATGAGGAAAATGCGATTGGTTCATGAGGGCATGAACACATGATCGCATGTAAGAGAGGTTGGCTATTTTTAGCAACCACGCCCCCCATGTTTACATGGAGCGCATCTCTTGTTGCCTCAACCTCTAATTCTCGTCGCTCTCTCTCGTAAGAGATCTCTCTTTCACGTCTTGGAGACTCGAGAATCAAGCAAGGAAAGGCGATCTTCTTCCCTTCTCACGCGATCAAAGACACCTAGGAATCTTGCTAGCACAAGATATTCCGTAGGGAGTAAGCGCATCCTCATCTTGTGTGTGCGTCCTAAGGAGGAAATCTTCGTTGCTTTCTATCTTCCAAGGCGCCATCTTTAAATGGCATTGGTATGAATCGCATCTCCTTCTTTCATGTTTTAAAGGTTGATCATATATTGCATGTTTTTCGATTCTTGAATCCGCTGCCTATCGAGTTTGCGCCAACTAGGGTTTCGCCCCCCTCTTGAAAGGGGTTCCCTTCATCAGCCCACAATTCAATGCGCCTAGCCATCAAGATTCAATCTAGATCCACAAATCAAGGGATCACCATCTAGATCCATAATTTGAGGAGCCACCTTTGGAAGCCTTTAACCGCCCTTGCTCTTGAAGGAATGCATTTCGAAATTCAAAGTTGAGGCGCCATCTCATCCAAGCAAACAAGGAAGGAGCTCAAGAGAAATCGATCACAAGGAGCTCCATCCAAAGCAAGATTTCGAAATTCAAAAATTATCAAGGAAATGTATTAATTAAGCATTAACTTCTTTCCCTACCTTTGTAATTGCGCCTAGGGTAAATTGTCACCCTTGCCCATGGCTTGTTGAGCCTATAAATTGTAATCCTCCCCTCTTTGTCTATTAGTTGCCTAGTGAAAAAAAGAAACCTTGTGTTAGCATTGGTGTTTGTCGCCTAAAGAAGTTTTCTACCTCCCCCCTTCTCCAAAGGGCCGAGCCCTTTCCCTTCTCCCCTTTCTTCTCAAGTCTTCAACGCAACTCAACCATTTGAAGGATCTTGCGCAACTTTGGAGGGACTCTAAGGAGGCTTCATCATCCTTTGTTCTCGGCAATCAACAAAGACCCTTAGGGGTTCTTTCACTTTCGGCTAGCAAGAGAGCAACATCAATCAAGCTTCAAATCGGCTAAGTTCCTTCCCCTCTCCTTTCCTTGATTTCTAGAACTTGATTTCTACACTAATCTGAACTTTATTTGAAGGTGGCGCAAGGACTTGGAGGACTCTTTCTCTAAGCGCAAAGCTTTCTCCCTCCCTCTCCTCTCTTTAGTTAAGTGTTAAGGGAACTTGTGAGGCTTAACCTCCCCCTTAGATTTGTTCTGTAATATGAATCCGTGACTTGTGCGGATCTCGTTTGTCTGTGTTTGATTGTAATGATGCAATACCTTCCATCAGAGTAGGACCGTTGAAGATCGGGACGATACGATCCTTCTATGCTCAAGGGTCGCACTGTAAGTACTCCTACTAGTCATTTCATTTCGTAGTTTAAAGTGTTATTTCTTCTAGTAGTAAAGTAGTGTCGCTTTCTTTACTTATAAAAATATAAAAACCTATTTTTCAACTCCGTTAGAGTAATTTCGGTTTTATCTAAAATACAAAAAAATATTTCCTTAAAAGCGTTGTTTGAATGCACCCTTATTTGTGAGTGAACCCACCTCCATCACATCCTCGTTCTTGATGAAACCAAACTCAGAGATTGATTCATCAAAACGAATATTCCAGCTTCTCGATGCTTGTTTAAGTCCATAAATAGACTTCTTTAACTTGCATATCTTATGACGATCTGATGGATTAGTGAAACCTTCTGGTTGTGTCATATACACATCCTCATCCAGATTTCCATTCAGGAAAGCTGTCTTCACATCCATTTGCCAGATCTCATAATCATAATATGCAGCTATCGCGAAAAGAATCCGAATAGACTTAAACATAGCTACAGGTGAGAAAGTTTCATCATAATCTATCCCGTAGATTTGTTTGAAACCTTTCGCAACTAGCCTGCCTTTATAGGTAACCACGTTACCATCCATGTCAATCTTCTTCTTGAAGATCCATTTACAGCCTATAGGGATAACTCCCGGAGGCGGATCAACCAAATCCCAGACTTGGTTATCTGACATGGAGTCCATCTCGGCGCGCATAGCTTCAAGCCATCTCGCTGACTCTGGTCCACTGACCGCATCCGCATAAGTGAGGGGTTCATCATTATCAATGATGTAGACTCCGTCATAGCGCTCAGGCTGTCGACGGATCCTTCCCGATCTTCGCGGTTCCCGTGATATCTGAGCCTCAGGTTGTTCAGTAACCTAATCCACCGGCTCAGGCTCATCCAACTGTGCTTGACTACTTTGTCCTTCCTCTGGATTCTCATCCAGCTTTATTTCTCTCCCACTGGCCTCTTGCAGAAGAAACTCCTTCTCAAGAAATATGGCCGTCCGAGCAACAAATACCTTGTTCTCTTTGGGATCGTAGAAATAATAACCCTTAGTTTCCTTAGGGTAACCGACAAAGATACATTTGTCAGATCTGCTCTCTAGTTTCCCAGAGGCGAGCTTTTTGACATAAGCCTCGCAGCCCCAGATCCTGATAAATGTCAAGCTCGGCTGTTTCCCATACCATAACTCATATGGCGTCTTAGAAACTGCCTTGGATGGCACTCGGTTTAGTACCTTTGCAGCTGTCTACAGTGCAAATCCCCAAAAGGAATATGGAAGAGTAGCCTGACTCATCATAGAACGAACCATATCAAGTAACGTTCTATTTCTCCTCTCGGACATACCATTCCATTGCGGTGTTCCTGGCGGAGTGAGCTGTGAGATAATCCCACACTCCGTCAGATAGTCAGTAAACGCATGACTTAGGTATTCTCCACCTCGATCAGAACGAAGTGCCTTGATACTTCGGCCTAGCTGATTCTGTACTTCATTCTTGAACTCTTTGAACTTGTCAAAAGATTCACTTTTATGTCTCATTAAATAGACATACCCATATCTACTGAAATCATCAGTAAAGGTAATGAAGTACTGATAGCCACCTCTGGCATGTTTACTAAATGGCCCACACACATCACTGTGTATAAGGTCAAGTAAACCTGAAGCCCTTTGACCTTTGTTAAGAAAAGGTGACTTCGTCATTTTACCCATTAAACAAGCCTTGCATGTATCAATCTCCTCATAGGAGAATGATCCTAGCAGTCCATGATCATGCAACCGCTTAATGCGTTTCTTGTTAATATGGCCTAAACGACTATGCCATAGCAAGGTGCTGTCATCAGCATACTTGGCTTTCTTAATATCAATATTTTGTATAGAACATTCCATGTCCAACATGAATAACCCATTGTTAATTGAACCAGTAGCATAAACAATATTATCAAAAGTTAAAACACACTTTGAAATATTGCATTCAAAGGAAAATCCCTTCCTGATAAGAGCAGGAATGGAGATAATATTCTTAGTAATGCTGGGAACAAAATAACAATTGTTTAGTTCTAATACAAGCCCAGATGGCAAAGAGATGAAATAGTCTCCTACAGCAACAGCAGCAACCCGTGCCCCGTTTCCAACTCGTAGGTCCACCTCATGCTGTCCCACCTGTCTTCTTCTCTTGAGTTCCTGTACATTTGAACAAATGTGAACTCCACATGCAGTGTCCAACACCCATGATATAGAAGAAGATGAAACCATGACTTCCGTCACGTATATACCTGAGCCAGAAGTGATGCTTCCCCTCTTATCTCCTTGGAGCGCTTTACAGTCCTTTTTCCAGTGACCCAGCTGGCCATAGTGGAAACATCTGTATTCCTTTGACCGCTTGACTTTTTGCTTCAGAGCCTTGCTGTAACTCTTGACAGGGGTCTTGCCCTTCTTCCCCTTCTTCTTGTTGTTCCTTGAAGGAACCATTAAGACAGAGGTTGAAGGCTTTCCCTTCAGAGTTTCCTCAGTAGTCAAGAGCATATTCAGCAGCTCTGCCGGAGTATAATCGATTTTGTTCATATTAAAGTTAATGATGAACGCATCGAAAGAGGGCGGGAGAGACTGCAGAATAATGTCTACAGCAAGCTCCTGGTTGATGATATGCCCCAGTTTCTCTAGAGCCTCCTTGTGCCCAATCATCTTGAGCACGTGAGCTCCCACTGGGCTCCCTTCAGCCAGTTTGCTCTGAAAGAACAGCTTTGTCAGATTATAGCGTTCTGTCCTCGCCTGTGCAGCATACAACATCTTGAGGTTTGCTATCATGTCTATAGCAGACATATCCTCATGCTGACGCTGCAGCGGTGGCGTCATAGACGCTAGCATCAGGCAAGCGACATCAATGCTATCATTGACGTGCTTTTCATAAGCTTCCCGAACTGCCCTTGCGGCGTTCGGAGCGGGCTGAGGCGGTATCGCCGTCTCGAGGACATACAGTTTCCTCTCTGCCTTAAGAACAATCTTAAGGTGTCCGAACCAGTCTGAGAAGTTTGGCCCAGCAAACTTCTCCCTTTCCAGTAGGGATCGCACATTGAAGCTCATGGTGTTCGTTGCTGCAGGTATCTACAACAATGCAAGAACAGCAAGGTCAGTATCAATGTAAAGAATCAATTCAGGACTTAAGAATGATTCTTTTTCTCACTATTTTATCTGGCTGAAAAATCCAGCAAAACAGCCCGAAAGAGTAGAACTCTTTTAGTGAGATGGGATCCAGATTTCATACTTGGTCTCCGCGTCCCGCTCAGGCGAGATAAGATGCATAGAGAGTACAAGCACTAATTTCTGGTAGGCTGTCCCAGCCAATCGCCAACCCGTGCGATTCCCCTTCATCTGGGCAATCCAGCAGACTGTGCCAACTGAGTTGGTACAACACAATCTCTGACCCCACAGATGGCTGCCTCCATGCGCTACCATATGCGCCACATATGTAGCCTACATGGTCAAGCTGACCCGACCTACTCCCTGGACCACCACGTGCTATGCTGAGCAACGAGAAGCGATAAATCCCTTCTCTGTAACACGCAGGTGTAATCCCGCACCGTCTGAATATAGATGGACGTGCCCACTGAGTGGGTACAACATGGCTCCAACGATAATCAGAACAGTGAGGTTTCGCGTCAGAAGGCATACGAGCTTGATATTTTAGCGTTGGATTTTAACGGTCTTTTATCTTCTTCACTATCATGCAATTCCTATGGTGATAGCAGAAGATAAATAAATCATGCTGTTCTAGTTATTTAAACAATAAAAGAAAGCATGGATCTTATGTGGTAAAAGCCCATAGCCTAAGTAAGACCTTAATTAACTTAAGTCTTCACTTGCTTTTCTTCATGGGTCTTTTGCTGCTCATCTGGCCCAACCCAGGGCCCAAGCGCCATCTGCAGCTCAGGTGCGCCTACCAGGGAAAATGCGCCTGGTCCCAGAGTCGAACCCTGGACCTCCCTCCTGGTCAAGCCTTTGCTGCAAGCGCCTCTGCCAAGTGTGCTCTGTGCTCTTGTTTGATTAATTTACAAATTAATCTATCTAGACAAGATTGACACGCAGGTCAATTACACTTTATAAATTAAATACAATGTGATACGCAGATCACAATAATTAATTTACAACTTTAAATTCCAGGCACGCAGGCCCCAGCACAGCACACATTTAACATGGGCAGCCCACATAAGAATTAAATAAACAAACATAGGCATCAAGCAACATGTGATCCAATCATGAAAATTAAATTTCGAAAACCCCATAGGCATCAATTTTAATTTCCTTATTTGCCCTACATCCTTACAACGGTCCATTACTAGGGATCCACTCATCCAACCTAGTCAGATCCACTGCCCTTGCATGCACCAAGTCCTAACTGACTTGAGTCGACCAAAAGGTCAACCATGCATGCGCCAGGGCCGAACAACCCTCATGAGATCTGGCAAGCGGGTGTGACCCCGGGCCTAACTCATGTGTGTTCGCTAGTCGTCTCAATCAGACATCGCTACACGCCTGTCTGCAGTCGACCTATAGCCACCAGGTGCTATCGCACAGGTGATATCTGGTCAACCCATCAAGGCTGTCAGATGGTCTGATCAGACTGTCTGGATCTAACCTAGGGGATGACTTCAACCCTAATAACCCGTCTAAGGGTTTAATGCAGGGCCTTAGATCTATAATGAGTCGCGCAAGGATAAGAAGTTTTGAGAAAACATACATATGCGCCAACAAGAAAACATGCGCCTAGGAGAAATAAAAACATCTCTAACAAGCATGTAAAATTCGCCTATCTCAACTAGCGCATGTAACATATAGATCATTGCATAGGATCACATAGAAAGCAAACATATTAGCATGCAATAACTGGCTCTGATACCAATTGAAAGTCCCCTAGAACAAGGGGGGGCGAAACCCTATAGGAGGCACAACAAAAACCTCTAGCGGAATCTAGGATTTCTAACAAGATCGCATAGCATGTAACATGTTCAACTTTCATTAGAAAGGGATTCTTACCATTGCCATCGCTTAGATGGTGTCTTGGAAGGAAAGGCGCAAGTGCTCCTTCTCCAAAGGTGACGCACACAATTGGTGTCGCCTACTCTTCTTTGGTGCTCCTTGTGCTAGCAAGGTTCCAAGAAGTCGTTGTCGAATGGAAGGGAAAGATCACCTTGCTTGGCCGAACACTTCCTCTTTTTCGTCTACACTTCTCCACACGAGAGTGCAAGTCGAATACTCAAGTTGGCGACGAGAGAGGAGGAGAGGCGAGAGAGTAGAGCGCCTTAGGCGTGAACGTGAGTAGTGGTCACGTATGTGATCATGCTTTCTAAAAATAGAAAGCCACTTACTCACATGCGATCATGGGTTTACCCCTATCGCAAACTCCTCTCAATTTGAACCACACGCTCACTCAATGAGCTGGTTCAATTTGGTTTGGTTTAATAACCAAATAAACCAAGCAATCAGTCCAGACCACAATAAACCCTAAGGCTCTTGATCTGACCGTCGATCTCTTGATGCTGCTGATCTCACTGATCTAGCATCCATTCTCTCGATCGAAGCTTACCGATCTCAAGCCCTAATCAATCAAACATGATCAGACCAGATCTCACTTACAATCAGAGATTAAATCCCTTTAAACTGAACCTGAACAATTCAGTCCACACGATCTGACTTAAGTAAGCCATATCATCAAATTGTGCGACCCTGAGGGTTTCCTTTAAATGTCGATAACGATAACTCATGTTATCACGATCAGTGAGGGGTATCTAGCAACACATCACTGTCTCCCGATATAAAGAAAAGAGTCTTCCAAGACTACACCCAAACCACAGCACAAGTGTGAATCCAACTCACAAGGCATGCATGTTTCCTTTGCCACTGGATGTTCTTATTGGACAAGCGTGTCAAGCTTGTAACTCCAATATGATGAGCATGATTAGATCAGATGAACATAGTCACCTGGGTATGGCCATACACTATTCTCAATCATCTCATCCAGGGGGGCCCTTTAGAACATCACACTCCAATTAAGGAGACGGCAATCCTATGTCTATCACTAGTGCCCTAACCTGACTCAAGCTCACCATCCAAGATAGTCTATAATCATTATGTTTCAAATGATATTGAACTACCTCAAAACAATGACAATCATCATTTAGTAAACACAAGTGATCTCAAGTCAGAGGAAATGTACCACTTGTCGCAATCAAGGATTATTCATATTGTGACAAGCAATTGAATAACCTAGTAGGGTCTGTCCAGTACATCCAATGTACCCATGAGTCTACATCTTATTCCATGCTCAAAGCATCCTATAAGATTAGAACACATATTAGTCTCAATCATATCAAGGCTGTCTCATGTTCACCAAGATATCTCGACTAAGGACTTTATAGCATGTCAGCCCAGCTGAACAGCTTTGAGACATTATTCAGAAGTACAATTATTGCAGCAGACAATGTAACAAACTGAATAACAACCATGCCTTTATAAACATAAAAGTTTATTACATGATACTGATACATTCCCAAGGCCTCAAACATTAGCCTTAAGGGCATACCCCAACAAGCCTGAGCGCTATGACGGAGTCTACATCATTAATGATGAACCCCTCACTTATGCGGATGCGGTCAGTGGACCGGAATCAGCAAGATGGCTTGAAGCTATGCGAGCCGAGATGGACTCCATGTCAGACAACCAAGTCTGGGATTTGGTTGATCCGCCTCCGGGAATAATCCCTATAGGCTGTAAGTGGATCTTCAAGAAGAAGAAAGACATGGATGGTAACGTGGTTACCTATAAGGGCAGGCTAGTTGCGAAAGGTTTCAAACAAATCTACGGGATAGATTATGATGAAACTTTCTCTCCTGTAGCCATGTTCAAGTCCATTTGGATTATTCTCGCGATAGCAGCATATTATGATTATGAGATCTGGCAAATGGATGTGAAGACCGCTTTCCTTAATGGAAAACTGGAAGAGGATGTGTATATGACACAGCCTGAAGGTTTCATCAATCCGTCAGAACGTCATAAAATATGCAAATTAAAGAAGTCCATTTATAGACTAAAACAAGCATCGAGAAGCTGGAATATTCGTTTTGATGAATCAGTTTCTGAATTTGGTTTCATCAAAAATGAAGATGACCCGTGTGTATATAAAAGGTTTAGTGGGAGCGTGATTACTTTCCTAGTCCTCTACGTCGATGATATCTTAATCATTGGAAACGATATTCCTAAACTGCATGCAGTCAAAGCATGGTTAAGAAAATATTTCCAGATGAAAGATTTAGGAGAAGCAACCTATATATTAGGTGTGAAGATCTTTAGAGATAGATCTAATAGGCTTCTCGGGCTATCCCAGAGTACTTACATCGATAAGGTCCTGGAGAGATTCCATTTAGAAAATACTAAAAGAGGATATCTTCCAGTCAGACATGGTCTGAATCTTTCAAAGAGCCAGTGTCCTCAAACACGGTCTGAGAAAGATGAGATGGACAATACGCCTTATGCTTCGGCTATTGGGTCTATTATGCATGCGATGTTATGTACTCGCCCAGACGTCGCTTACGGGTTAAGCGTAACCAGTCGGTTCCAAGGTAATCCAGGGAAGGCACACTGGATTGCAGTCAAGAACATTTTAAAATATCTTCGGAGAACCAAAGATATGTTCTTGATCTATGGAGGTCAGGAAGAACTCAGTATTGAAGGATATACTGACGCTTCGTTCCAATCTGACCAAGATGATTTCCGATCGCAATCAGGCTATGTTTTTAGCTTGAATGGAGGAGCAGTGGTGTGGAAGAGTTTCAAACAATCAATTGTTGCTGATTCCACAACAGAAGCCGAGTATGTTGCAGCCTCAGAAGCATCAAAGGAGGCAGTATGGATTCGTAAGTTCATTCAAGAACTTGGTGTTGTTCCTTCAAGTGCAGATCCATTGGTTATCTTCTGTGATAACACTGGAGCGATTGCACAGGCAAAGGAACCACGGTCGCACCAGAAGTCCAAGCACATACAGAGACGGTTTCACTTGATCCGGGAGATCATTGATCGTGGCGAGATCAAAGTCTGCAAGGTTCATACAGATGACAATCTGGCTGACCCGCTTACAAAGCCTCTGGCGCAGCAGAAGCATGAGAAGCACTGTAATAATATGGGTTTGAGATTTCTCAACCATTAGTTTAAGTGCAAGTGGGAGATTGTTGGGGTATGCCCTTAAGGCTAATGTTTGAGGCCTTGGGTTATTATCAGTATCATGTATAAACTGAGTATATGTTTATAAATGCAATTGTTGTTATTCAGATTGTTGCATTGTCTGCTGCTGCATGTATACCTCTGAGTAATGTCTCAATGATGTTCAGCTTTGCTGACATTTAGAGTTGTCCTTAGTCGAGATATCTTGGTGAACATGAGACAGCCTTGATATGATTGAGACTAATATGTGTTCTGGTCTTATAGGATGCTACGAGCATGGAATAAGATTTAGACACATAGGTGCATTGGATGTAGTGGACTGACCCTACTTAGGATATTCAATTGTTTGTCACAATGTGAATAAGTCCTTATAAGCAAGCAAGTGGTATATTCCCTCTGACTTGAGATCACTTGTGTTACTAAGTGATGATTGGCATTGTCTTGAGGTACTTCAATATCATTTGAAAGATAATGGTTAAGGATTATCTTGGATAGTGGGCATGAGTCATGTTAGGACACTGGTGATAGATAAAGGATTGCCTCTCCTAGTTGGAGTGTGATGTTCTACTGGGGCCCCCTCCGGATGAGATGGTTGAGAAAGTGTATGGCCATACCCAGATGACTATGTTCATCTGATCTAACCATTCTCATCGTGTTGGAATTACAGGCTTGACAGGCTTGTCCAACGAGAACATCCAGTGGCAAAGGGAACATGTATACTGAGTGAATTGGATTCACACTTGTGCTATGGTTTGGGAGTAGTCTTGGATGACTCTTTCCTTCATATCGGGAGATAGTGATGTGTTGCTAGATACCCCTCTCTGATCGTGATAACATATGTTATCGTTACCGACAATGAAGGAAACCCTTAGGGTCGCACAATTTGATGATATGGCTTACTTATGTCAGATCGTGTGGACTGAATTGTTCTAGTTCAGTTTAAAGCAATTTAAACTCTGATCGGAAGTGAGATCTAGTCTGATCATGTTTGATTGATTAGGGCATGTGATCGGTAAGCTTCGATCGGGAGAATTGATGCTTGATCGAAGAGATCAAGAGGGTCAAGAGATGTGTGGTTAGATCTTGAGCCATTTGGTTCAAAGAGATCATAACCAGAGCTGGTTCGATTTGGTCCTTGAACCAAATGGAATTGAACCAGTTCACTTAGTGAACGCATGGTTCAATTAAGAGACAAGTTTCGATTGGTTCAATCGATGGCTTCATGGGGAGTTAAGTGCTTACTATTTTTGGAAGGCATTTTTCTTTTTGGAAAAACCTCCCACGTTTTCGAACGTAAGAACGCCGCTCACCCCTTGTTCTCTTGCTCTCGTCTTTGGTTTGTCTTCACGCCAAGAGAGGGAGTTCGCCCAGCAAAGAAAGAGACATCTCTTCACACGACAAAAAGAAACCTTGGTGACTTGCTAGCACAAGGAGCGCAAGGAAGGAGGCCTGTCTCATCCTGTGTGTGATTCCTTTGGAGAAGAGGCATTTGCCCCTTTCTTCTTCCAAGCCGCCTCTCATGGCCATGGTAACATCCTCACTTGTTCTATACAAGTTGTTAAAAGTTGATCGTATGTTTAAGTCATTTGATTTTGGACCTAGTAAAGCAAGAAAACTTTTATATGCGTATGTGACCTAGGTTCCCTTTCACCTACATAGGCAAGTTTCTGGTCGTCTATTTTGACGACATTTTGATCTATAATCGGACCCGAGATGAGCACCTAGAGCATCTTCGCTCTACCTTCGACCTTCTGTGCAAGGAACGCCTCTTCCTAAGCATGAAGAAGTGCACCCTCATGATCACTCAAGTTCACTTCCTCGGGTACATTGTGTCCGACCAAGGTCTTTCGATTGACCCCACCAAAATCTAGGCCATTCGGCATTGGCCCGAACCTCGCACCATGTCCGAGGTCTGTAGCTTTCTGGGCCTTGCTGGGTTCTACCGTCATTTTATTCGGGGTTTTAGCACGATTGCTATCCCTTTCACTCAGCATCTGTCCAAGGATGACATCGAGTGGATGCCCGCCACTCAGTGTTTGTTCAATGCCCATATGACAGCCCCTATTCTCCGACTTCCTGACTTTTTAAAAGTCTTTAAAGTCGCATGCAACGCCTCCGGTACTGGTATCAGAGGTTCCCTTAGTCAAGAAGGCCACCCTATCGCCTTCTTCAATGAGAAACTGAATGTTGTGTTCAGCAGCGTTACTCAACATACGACAAGAAATTCTACGCCATTCTCCAGTCGCTCCGTCAGTGGAGGCAGTACCTTCTCCACCGTGATTTTGTCCTCTATAGCGACCATCAAGCCTTGTCCGTCCTTAGTGCCTAGAAGAAGTTGGGCGCCTGACATGTGAAATGAGTCGAGTACTTGCAACAGTACTCCTTCGTGATCAATCACAAGGCGGGTAAGGAAAACGTCATCGCCGATGCACTGAGTCGCTTCTGAACCCTCTTATGTGTGATGCGCACGCGCATCAACACCTTTGACCATGTTAAGGAGAAGTACACCACTTGCCCCGACTTCGGCGCTACCCACACTGCGCTTATTGAGTCCTCTGACCCCGAGTCCCCATACTAGCTATGCGAGGGTTATCTCTTCTTGGGGAACTGCCTGTGTATTCCCTGATCATCGCTTCGACATCATCTATTGCTCGAGCTGCACATGGGTGGTGTCGCCGGCCACCACAGTCGGGATAAGACCCTTGAGATGGCGGAGGAGCGCCTATTTTGGCCCTCCCTCCACAAGGATGTCGAGCGCATTGTTCGCCACTATGGTACATGCCAGATGGCCATGCCCTGGCCCGTGAACACGGGTTTCTACACCCCTTTGCTTGTTGTTGAAGGCCCTTGGCACAACCTGAGCATGGACTTTCTCCTCGGGTTGCCTCGGACCACCTCTCGCTTTGACTCCATCTATGTGGTCATAGACCAGTTTTTGAAGATGGCACACTTTATCCCCTATTCCCGGACTGCAGATGCTTCCCACGTGGCCCATCTTTTTGTTAAGGAGATTGTTCCTCTCCATGGTCTTCCCTTGACCATCGTGTCCAACTGTGACACGCGCTTCGTGAGCCACTTCTAGCACTCCCTTTGGGGCCTTCTGGGCACCACCCTCAAGTTTTCCACTGCCTACCACCCCTAAATTGATGGGCAAACAGAGGTGTTTAAATGTAGTTTGGGTAATTTGCTTCGTTGCCTCATTGGCAATCACACGAGGTCTTGGGACACCATCCTCCCTACGGCAGAATTGGCTAACAATAGTGCAAACAATACGTCTATCAGTCTTAGTCCCTTCCAGGTTGTCTTGGGCACTCAACCGTGTAAACCCATTGACCTACATGACTTACCATGGAGTCCCACCTTTCTGCACATTCATTCTCTTTTGCCCAATATGTACCTAGCTTGCATGATGAAGTTCGGCATCATATCTTTTTGGACAACACTCGCAATGCAATGAGGGCCAACGAGCACCGTAGGCCCCATTATTTTCCTGTAGGTGAGTTGGTGAGGGTGTGTATCCACCCCTAGCGCTTATCCACGAGGGCACATTTTAAACTCCAGCCATATTACATGGGGACCTATGCAGTGGTGCAACGGATCGGCTCCAATGCTTATGTCCTAGACATGCCCGAGAGCATGGGGATCCACCCCGTCTTTAATGTGGCAGACATTCCTCCCTTCCACGGTCCATTGGAGGAGCCTTTGGACCCCGACGAGCCTCTTCCCCCTAGTTCTCTGGAGGAGAACTCTTCAAACCAGGGTGGAGTTAATGTAGGAGAAGACAGCACTAAAGAGGGGGAAAATCTGGACAGAAAAATACCCCCAAACTTTTCTACGAGACCATCACGGGCAGGCCATGACTGCCGTCACACATGACAGTCTCGGCAAACTTCAGCAAAAGAGAGTCACGACCAAGTGCCCCATCACGGGCAGGCCGTGAATGCCATGACAAAGTTTGGCGAACACAAGCATGGGCATGAACGTGATCACGGGCAAGCCGTGATCACCTCAACGGAGATTGGAAAAACCGGTGATTCCAGCCGCGAATGTGGTCACAGTCATTAACACCATCAAGGCTAAGCCATGAATATCTTGGCTAATTTTTGTGAATCAAGGCATGAAGCAATGCACAGGTGTGCCCCCATTCCAGATCTCAATCATGGCCATGAACACCATCACGACCAGGCCATGAACCCTATGGCCGATTCCAGCGCACTAGATCACGATGGTGAATGCCATCACAGCTAGGCCATGAACACCCATAATGGCCCTATTTCACCCCGACAACCCCATTTCAACGTACACAACCCTCCATACCACGTTCATCCATCCAAGGAGGACCCAAAGGAGCTCAAAAAGGTGATAATCCAGTGATCCCAACACTCAATTCAACCATCAGATCACTACATGGGAGTCATCAGTCCACTCTTAGTCCATACTGAGGTCCTTCAGCCCATGGGCCTCCCCCCTCGACCTGCTGAAGGCCCAGCCCAAGATGGGTACCACAACCACCTCAACAACATAGCCCAAGAACAAGCTTCAACCGTGATGAATCAGCACACGATCTCCAAATTCTGTTGCTTTGTCACGGCTTGCTCTGAGTTAGTTTGACGGTTGCCACATACTCCACGGACTCAAGGACATGTGCAGAAGCTTCAGTGTAGTTGGTAGTTGTTAGGATTTGTATTCTCTTTTGTCTTATGTAGTAGCTTGACTACTTTTTGGTAGTTAGAGCAGGTTGACAAAGATGATGCCCCTTTGTCTTATTTTTCCATCTCTTATTCTATAAAAGAGAGGGTTGGGCTAGTGTCTTCCTCAGTTCTCTAGTAGAAGGTAGAGTTCTCCTGGTGAGTAGAGTGCTTCCAGCTTGTGGAATTCATGGTCGGTGCCTCGATTCTAGAGTTTGTAAGAGTTATGGTCGGTGCCTTGACTCAGAAGTGTATTTCCAGCCTTATAAGAAGTAAATCCCATTGCATCTGGTGGGTCAGGTTCGCCTATTTTTAAAAGTTTTATTGTGTTTTCACCGAGTTTTACCTTCATTCCCCTTTCACCCACGAGCATCCATATATCAGAGGCGTGGACAATTTTCGGTTCTTTGGTGTGTTTTTAGTCTCATAGGTGCATGAGCTGAGCCCCGCGAATCCACTATCCCCTAAATACGTGCTGTGCTTAAAATTACCAAGAGGTTAGTGTACACATTTTTTAGTCATGAGTGCCGTTGTTTCCCCTCTTGCATTAGTGTTGCCCCGAAATGAGTTCATCGCTGATTTCATCATGTTTTCTTGCTGCATTTCCAAGCATTTTGACTTCCCTCGTCTCAAGACCCTCTCTTATTTTTTGTGCATCGTGTAAACACTGCAGAGTATGGCACTAAGACCAACCCTCCTATTGTAGCCGCATCAGTGTTGCTTGCTTGTGGATGTGTCTAGGGCTATCAGCTGCAACTAGACTCCTCGCCACGCTGTGTTTGCTTGTGTCACGCATTACTTAAGATTGGCTTGCTTGAGAGGTGAGTAGTTTATTTGAGTAAGCTGTGGTTTCTCAGTGCTTCCGATATTGCTCAAAGAGAATTCTGCTCGATTTTCATTGTGTTTTCCATCGCCGTCCCTCCAAACGCATTTCATTTCTCTCGCCTAATGCCCCTCTCACATTTTCCACATCATAAGTCTCTACCACCTAAGAGTACATAATACAAGGACCACCCTCCTACTTTCGCTCCATCAATTTTTGGTATCAGAGGTCGGTAGTGACTAACCCTTATCTAGTCATGCCGGTCATCTTGCATTGCATATGATTTTGCTTTGTTGGGCTTTGTTTTTAGCATTTGCATCATTTGCATCATGACTACTTGAGAAGGAACCCCTTACCAACTCACGGTGCCCATTCCGATGGAAGAAGGAACAACGACCCAAATTGAGTCTAGGGATGAGTTGTCTATGCGGATGACCGCTTTGGAGTCATTGGTCCAGCAATTACTTGCTGAGATTCAACAAGATCGTGCCCATCGAGTGGCAACTCACCATGAGCAAACTGAGATGAGGCCTTCACCTCGAGCAGCCCAACCCCCATCGAGCCATGGGCTGGATCGTAACCTTGACCGAGTGCTCATAGAGCGACATGAGTTTGAGGCCCCTTTTGACCCATTTGCGAATGAGTTCGAATGGGCCATGGCTAGACCCCAGCCCTAGTTTACGGACACTAGAGACCAAGAGGGGATGACATCCGGCACCTTGTCCGCATGTCCCCCAAACATTTTGAGGGTAGTCTAGACCCCCAGGTTTTCCTTAAATGGGCAGCTGATATGGATCGGTATTTTAAGTGGGTTCGCATGGATGAGCGAACCCGAGTTGTGTTTGTGCGCATGATGCTGTGGGGTATAACCCGCTTACATTGGAAAAATATAGAGCGTCAAAACCGAGTTTCCCACATTCCCCCTATCCTTAGGTGGGACGAGATGAAGGCACGCATGAAGGAAAAGTACGTGCCTCCATCCTATAAACAACATCTCTTGGACCAATACTATACGCTGACCCAAGGGTCCAGAACAGTAGATAAGTTCATGACTCGATTTGATGACATGCACCATCGTTGTGCCATTACCAAGGACACAGCCTTGACCCTTGCACGTTTTAAGAATGGCCTCTGTTCTGACATCTGGAGGGCCTTGAGTGCTTACCTAGTTGAGGGTCTTGACCCTACATTTCAGCGAGCCCGTGACCCAGAGGCTGACCTTCGAGCTCAATCGCACCAACCAGATTCTGCCCCGGTTCATCGCCCTAGTGGACCTTTTGCGAGTCACCCGACTCAAGCTGATCCCTTGTCTCCTCCAGGTCCTAGACGAGTTAGCCAACCTAATGCTCCACCCCCTTGGCCCACTTGGGAAGAGAAGGGAAAGAGCCCTATCACTAGTGGACCCTCGTGGGTCACTTGTCACCATTGTAACCAAACTAGCCATTACATGCGTAAGTGCCCTTAACATTCGCTCCATGTGGGCATGGAATGTTGCTCCCCTGCTGCACCTATGTGCTTCGCGAGTGAGTCCCCGACTACTTGTTGGGGTATGCCCTTAAGGCTAATGTTTGAGGCCTTGGGATTGTATTAGTATCATGTAATAAACTCTTAAGTTTATAAAGGCATGGTTATTATTCAGGTTGTTACCTTGTCTGCTGTAATAAGTGTACTTCTGAATACTGTCTCAAAGCTGTTCAGCTAGGCTGACAGGCTATATGTCCTTAGTCGAGATATCTTGGTGAACATGAGACAGCCTTGATATGATTGAGACTAATATGAGTGCTAATCTTATAGGATGCTTCGAGCATGGAATAAGACGTAGACTCATGGGTACATTGGATGTACTGGACAGACCCTACTGGGATATTCCATTGCTTGTCACAATGTGAATGATCCTTGTAAGCAGCAAGTGGCACATGTCCTCTGACTTGAGATCACTTGTGTTTCTGAATGATGATTGTCATTGTCTTGAGGTAGTTCAATATCATTTGAAACATAATGATTATAGACTATCTTGGATGGTGAGCTTGAATCAGGTTAGGGCACTAGTGATAGACATAGGATTGCCGTCTCCTTGTTTAAGGAGTGTAGTGTTCTAAGGGCCCCCCTATATGAGATGATTGAGATAGTGTATGGCCATACCCAGATGACTATGTGCATCTGATCTAATCATGCTCATCGTATTGGAGTTACAAGCTTGACCCGCTTGTCCAATAAGAACATCCAGTGGCAAAGGACACATGTATGCCTTGTGAATTGAGTCACACTTGTGCTATGGTTTGGGAGTAGTCTTGGAAGACTCTTTCCTTTATATCGGGAGACAGTGATGTGTTGCTAGATACCCCTCACTGATCGTGATAACGTAAGTTATCGTTACCGACATTTAAAGGAAACCCTCAGGGTCGCACAATTTGGTGATATGGCTTCCTTAAGTCAGATCGTGTGGACTGAATTGTTTTGGTTCAGTTTAAAGAGATTTAATCTCTGATTGTAAGTGAGATCTGGTCTGATCATGTTTGATTGATTAGAGCTTTAGATCGGTAAGCTTCGATCGAGAGAGATGATGCTAGATCGATGCGATCAGAAGCGTCAGATGATGAATGGTCAGATCTAGGACCTTGGGATCTAATTTGATCTAGACTTAATTTATGGGCTGATTTGGTTTCGCTATTGAACCAAGGATATTGAACCGGCTCATGGGTTGAGCGCTTGGTTCAAGAGGGAGAAGAGGTTGCGTTTGGTTCATGGAAACGTGAACGCCAACTCTTAATCGTTGCCAATTTTGGAAAGTTCCAAAAGCATAACGCATATGCGTTCATGGCTTGATGTCTCTCTAATGTTTTTCGGTTTTGCTTCTTGGACGTGGGTTTTGGAACGGCTTGCTCGTGTGGAAGGCATCGTTCTTGCGCCAAGGAAGAAGAGCTCTCGAAAAGAAGGAAGCCCTTTTCATCTAATCTCCTACACACGGTTGGAAAAGCTTGGCAATCTTGCTAG
This sequence comes from Costus lasius, assembly GCA_027563935.2. Classification (NCBI taxonomy): domain Eukaryota; kingdom Viridiplantae; phylum Streptophyta; class Magnoliopsida; order Zingiberales; family Costaceae; genus Costus; species Costus lasius. The sequence goes on from CM050454.1 coordinate 28,571,027, forward strand.
CACAAGAGTTGCGCAAGGAGGAAGCTTTCATCCCTTGTGTGTGATTTCTTTGGAGAAGATCCCTTCGATCTTTCTTCTTCCAAGCCGCACCTTCCCATGGCCATGGTAATGAATCTCTCACTTGTTATTCAAGTTGATTATATGAAAGTATAGAATGCGATCTTATGTGGAAACCCTAATTCCGCTGCTATGAGAAAGAAACATATGACTTGCGCCCCCCTCATGAAAGGGGTTCTTCTCACAATAGGTTTTGCGCTCCCCTCCTGAAAGGGTTCCATCAATTGGTATCAAAGCCAATCTATACTTTTTCATATGATTGCTTGCGGTTCTAATGAGTAGATCATCATGTTTGATCCATGAATATGTTGGTGAATAGATCTAAAGGTGATTGCTCACATGCCGAAACCTACATGCTAGTTTAGAACTTAGATGTATGTTTCTTCATGAGTTGCGCAAGATGTATGTTTCTTCATGAGTTGCGCATGTTGTTGTGTTGGCGCATGATAAGTATGTTGAATGGTTGAATGATATTTCATCAAATCTTATACCTACTTGCGCGCAAACATTTAGATCTATATGCATCTACTATAAACCCTTAGATGGGTTGATGGGGCTGAAGTCACCTCTAGGTTAGATCCATTAGTCTGATCAGACCATCTGACAGCTCAGATGGGTTAACCTGATAGCACCTATGCGCAAGCACAAGGTGGCTATAGGTTGACTGCATCTAGGGCGTGTAGCGAGGTCTGGTTGAGACACTACTGAACACACTTGAGTTAGGCCCGGGGTCACACCCGCTTGCCAAAACTCATGGGGGTAGTTCAGCCCTTGGCGCATGCATGGTTGACCATTAGGTCAACTCGGGTCAGTTAGGACTCGGTGCATGCAAGGGCAAAGGATCTAACTAGATGGATGAGTGGATCCCCATCAATGCACCATTGTAAGGTTGTAGGGCTCATAAGGAAATTAAAATTGATGCCATGGGGTTTTCAAAACTTTTAATTTCAAGATGATTGGATCACATGTTGATTGAACCATATGCTTGTCTATTTAGTCTTATGTGGGTTGCCCAATTGTGTGCTGTGCTGGGGCCTGCGTGCCTGGACTTAAAAAAAATTGTAAATTAATTTGTGATCTGCGAATCACATTGTACTTAATTTATAATATGTTGTTGACCTGCGAGTCAATCTTGTCTAGATAGATCAAATGTACTTTGATTAGACAAGAACAAAGGCACACATCCAAGAGGGGCATTCACCTGGTGGTGCACCTGTGGTGCTCTTGGCGCTAGGGCACTGGGTTGGACCAGATGAGATGCAATGAAGCTCAAGTGAAGACTTAAGTAATATTAAGGTCTTACTAGGGTTCATGGGCTTTTACCACATAAGATCATGCTTTCTACTTATTGCTAATAATTAGAATTGCATATTTATGTTTATCTTCTGCTATAGCCATAGGACATGCCTGATAGTAAGAAGATAAAAGACCGTTAAAATCCAACGCTAACATATCAAGCTCGTAAGCCTTCTGACGCGAAACCTCACCTTTCTGACTATCGTTGGAGCCGTGTTGAACCCACTCAGTGGGCACGTCCATCTATCTTCAGACGGTGCTGGATTTCACCTGCGTGTTACAGAGTTGGGATTTATCCCCTCTCGTTGCTCAGCATAGCACGTGGTGGTCCAGGGAGTAGGTCAGGTCAGCTTGACCATGTAGACTACATATGTGGCGCATATGGTAGCACATGGAGGCAGCCATCTCTGGGATCAGAGACTGTGTTGTACCAACTCAGTTGGCACAGTCTGCTGGATTGCCAAGATGAAGGGGAATCGCACGGGTTGGCGATTGGCTGGGAGAGCCTACCAGAAACTAGTGCTTGTCATCTCTGTGCATCTTATCTCGCCTGAGCGGGACGCGGAGACCAAGTATGAAATCTGGATCCCATCTCACTAAAAGAGTGTTACTCTTTCGGACTGTTTACTGGATTTTTCAGTCAGACAAAATAGTGAGAAAAGAATCTTTCTTAAAGTCCTGGATTGATTCTGAAACATTGATACTAACCTTGCTGTTCTTGCTTGTTGTAGATTCCTGCAGCAACGAACACCATGAGCTTCAATGTGCGATCCCTACTGGAAAGGGAGAAGTTTGCTGGGCCGAACTTCTCTGACTGGTTCGGACACCTTAAGATCGTTCTTAAGGCAGAGAGGAAACTGTATGTCCTCGAGACGGCGATACCGCCGCAGCCCGCTCCGAACGCCGCAAGGGCGGTTCGGGATGCCTATGAAAAGCACGTCAATGATAGCATTGATGTCGCTTGCCTGATGCTAGCGTCTATGACGCCACCGCTGCAGCGTCAGCATGAGGATATGTCGGCTATAGAAATTATAGCGAACCTCAAGATGCTGTATGCTGCACAGGCGAGGACAGAACGCTATAATCTGACAAAGCTCTTCTTTCAGAGCAAACTGGCTGAGGGGAGCCCAGTGGGAGCTCACGTGCTCAAGATGATTGGGCACAAGGAGGCTCTGGAGAAACTGGGGCATACCGTCAACCAGGAGCTTGCTGTAGATATTATTCTACAGTCTCTTCCGCCTTCTTTCGATGCGTTCATCATTAACTTTAATATGAACAAAATCGATTGTACGCCGGCAGAGCTGCTGAATATGCTCTTGACTACTGAGGAAACTCTGAAGGGCAAGCCTTCAACCTCTGTCTTAATGGTTCCTTTTAGGAACAAGAAGAAGGGGAAGAAGGGCAAGGCCCCTGTCAAGAATTACAGCAAGGCCCTGAAACAGAAGGTGAAGCGGTCGAAGGACAACAGGTGTTTCCACTGTGGCCAGCTGGGTCACTGGAAAAAGGACTGTAAAGCGCTCCAAGGAGATAAGAGGGGAAGCATCGCTTCTGGCTCAGGTATATACGTGACGGAAGTCATGGTTTCATCTTCTTCTATATCATGGGTGTTGGACACTGCATGTGGAGTTCACATTTGTTCAAATGTGCAGGAACTCAAGAGAAGAAGGCAGGTGGGACAGCATGAGGTAGACCTACGCGTTGGAAACGGGGCACGGGTTGCTGCGGTTGCTGTAGGAGACTATTTCATTACTTTACCATCTGGCATTGTATTAGAATTAAACAATTGTTATTTTGTACCCAGTATTACCAAGAATATTATCTCTATTCCTGCTCTTGTCAGGAAAGGATTTGCCTTTGAATGCAAGATTTCAAAGTGTATTTTGACTTATGATAATATTGTGTATGCCACTGGTTCAATTAACAATGGGTTATTCATGTTGGACATGGAATATTCTATACAAAACATTGATAATAAGAAAGCCAAGTATGCTGATGACAGCACCTTGCTATGGCATAGTCGTTTAGGCCATATAAACGAGAAGCGCATTAAGCGGTTGCATGAACATGGACTGCTGGGATCATTCTCCTATGAGGAGATTGATACATGCAAAGCTTGTTTGATGGGTAAAATGACGAAGTCTCCTTTTCCTCACAAAGGTCAGAGGACTTCAGGTTTACTTGACCTTATACACAGTGATGTGTGTGGGCCATTTAGTAAACATGCCAGAGGTGGCTATCAGTACTTCATTACCTTTACTGATGATTTCAGTAGGTATGGGTATGTCTATTTGATGAGACATAAAAGTGAATCTTTTGACAAGTTCAAAGAGTTCAAAAATGAAGTACAAAATCAGTTAGGCAGAAATATCAAGGCACTTCGTTCTGATCGAGGTGGTGAATACCTAAGTCATGCATTTACTGACTATCTGAAAGAGTGTGGGATTATCTCACAGCTCACTCCGCCAGGAACACCGCAATGGAATGGTGTGTCCGAGAGGAGAAATAGAACGTTACTTGATATGGTTCGTTCTATGATGAGTCAGGCTACTCTTCCATACTCCTTTTGGGGTTTTGCACTGGAAACAGCTGCAAAGGTACTAAACCGAGTGCCATCCAAGGCAGTTTCAAAGACGCCATATGAGTTATGGTACGGGAAACAGCCTAGCTTGACGTTTATCAGGATCTGGGGTTGCGAGGCTTATGTCAAAAAGCTCGCCTCTGGGAAACTAGAGAGCAGATCTGATAAATGTATCTTTGTCGGTTACCCTAAGGAAACTAAGGGTTATTATTTCTACGATCCCAAAGAGAACAAGATATTTGTTGCTCGGACGGCCATATTTCTTGAGAAGGAGTTTCTTCTGCAAGAGGCCAGTGGGAGAGAAATAAAGCTGGATGAGATTCCAGAGGAAGGACAAAGTAGTCAGGCAGAGTTGGATGTGCCTGAGCCAGTAGATCAGGTTACTGAACAACCTGAGGCTCAGATATCACGGGAACCGCGAAGATCGGGTAGGATCCGTCGACAACCTGAGCGCTATGACGGAGTCTACATCATTGATAATGATGAACCCCTAACTTATGCGGATGCGGTCAGTGGACCGGAGTCAGCTAGATGGCTTGATGCTATGCGAGCCGAGATGGACTCCATGTCAGATAACCAAGTCTGGGATTTGGTTGATCCGCCTCCGGGAGTAATCCCTATAGGCTGTAAATGGATCTTCAAGAAGAAGATTGACATGGATGGTAACGTGGTTACCTATAAAGGCAGGCTAGTTGCGAAAGGTTTCAAACAAATCTACGGGATAGATTATGATGAAACTTTCTCTCCTGTAGCCATGTTTAAGTCTATTCAGATTCTTTTCGCGATAGCTGCATATTACGATTATGAGATCTGGCAGATGGATGTGAAAACAGCTTTCCTTAATGGAAATCTGGATGAGGATGTGTATATGACACAACCGGAAGGTTTCAACAATCCAGCAGATCGTCATAAAATATGCAAGTTAAAGAAGTCCATATATGGACTTAAACAAGCATCAAGAAGCTGGAATATTCGTTTTGATGAATCAATCTCTGAGTTTGGTTTCATCAAGAACGAAGATGACCCGTGTGTATATAAGAGGTTTAGTGGGAGCGTAATTACATTCCTAATCCTCTACGTCGATGATATCTTAATCATTGGAAATGATATTCCTGAATTGCATGCTGTTAAGGCATGGTTAGGAAAATGTTTCCAGATGAAAGATTTAGGAGAAGCAGCCTATGTACTAGGTGTGAAGATCTACAGGGATAGATCTAAAAGGCTTCTCGGGCTGTGCCAGAGTACTTACATCGATAAGGTCCTGGAGAGATTCCATTTAGAGAATTCTAAACGTGGATATCTTCCAGTCAGACATGGTCTGAATCTTTCGAAGAGTCAGTGTCCACAAACACAGACTGAGAAAGATGAAATGGACAATACGCCTTATGCTTCGGCTATTGGGTCCATTATGTATGCGATGTTGTGTACTCGCCCAGACGTCGCTTACGGGTTAAGCGTGACCAGTCGATTCCAAAGTAATCCAGGTTTGGCGCACTGGATTGCGGTCAAGAACATTTTAAAATATCTGCGGAGGACCAAAGATATGTTCTTGATATATGGTGGTCAGGAAGAACTCAGTATAGAGGGATATACTGACGCTTCGTTCCAGTCGGACCAGGATGATTTCCGATCGCAATCAGGCTATGTTTTTAGCTTGAATGGTGGAGCAGTGGTGTGGAAGAGTTTCAAACAGTCAACTGTTGCTGATTCCACAACAGAAGCCGAGTATGTTGCAGCCTCGGAAGCATCTAAGGAGGCAGTGTGGATTCGTAAGTTCGTGAGAGAACTTGGTGTCGTTCCTTCGAGTGCAGATCCTTTGGTTATCTTCTGTGATAACACTGGAGCCATCGCACAAGCAAAGGAACCGCGGTCGCACCAGAAGTCCAAGCACATACAGAGACGGTTTCACTTGATCCGGGAGATCATTGATCGAGGCGAGATCAAAATATGCAAGGTTCATACAGATGACAATCTGGCAGACCCACTTACCAAGCCTCTGGCGCAGCAGAAGCATGTGAAGCACTGTAATAATATGGGTTTGAGATTTCTCAACCATTAGATTAAGTGCAAGTGGGAGATTGTTGGGGTATGCCCTTAAGGCTAATGTTTGAGGCCTTGGGATTGTATTAGTATCATGTAATAAACTCTTAAGTTTATAAAGGCATGGTTATTATTCAGGTTGTTACCTTGTCTGCTGTAATAAGTGTACTTCTGAATACTGTCTCAAAGCTGTTCAGCTAGGCTGACAGGCTATATGTCCTTAGTCGAGATATCTTGGTGAACATGAGACAGCCTTGATATGATTGAGACTAATATGAGTGCTAATCTTATAGGATGCTTCGAGCATGGAATAAGACGTAGACTCATGGGTACATTGGATGTACTGGACAGACCCTACTGGGATATTCCATTGCTTGTCACAATGTGAATGATCCTTGTAAGCAGCAAGTGGCACATGTCCTCTGACTTGAGATCACTTGTGTTTCTGAATGATGATTGTCATTGTCTTGAGGTAGTTCAATATCATTTGAAACATAATGATTATAGACTATCTTGGATGGTGAGCTTGAATCAGGTTAGGGCACTAGTGATAGACATAGGATTGCTGTCTCCTTGTTTAAGGAGTGTAGTGTTCTAAGGGCCCCCCTATATGAGATGATTGAGATAGTGTATGGCCATACCCAGATGACTATGTGCATCTGATCTAATCATGCTCATCGTATTGGAGTTACAAGCTTGACCCGCTTGTCCAATAAGAACATCCAGTGGCAAAGGACACATGTATGCCTTGTGAATTGAGTCACACTTGTGCTATGGTTTGGGAGTAGTCTTGGAAGACTCTTTCCTTTATATCGGGAGACAGTGATGTGTTGCTAGATACCCCTCACTGATCGTGATAACGTAAGTTATCGTTACCGACATTTAAAGGAAACCCTCAGGGTCGCACAATTTGGTGATATGGCTTCCTTAAGTCAGATCGTGTGGACTGAATTGTTTTGGTTCAGTTTAAAGAGATTTAATCTCTGATTGTAAGTGAGATCTGGTCTGATCATGTTTGATTGATTAGAGCTTTAGATCGGTAAGCTTCGATCGAGAGAGATGATGCTAGATCGATGCGATCAGAAGCGTCAGATGATGAATGGTCAGATCTAGGACCTTGGGGTCTAATTTGATCTAGACTTAATTTATGGGCTGATTTGGTTTCGCTATTGAACCAAGGATATTGAACCGGCTCATGGGTTGAGCGCTTGGTTCAAGAGGGAGAAGAGGTTGCGTTTGGTTCATGGAAACGTGAACGCCAACTCTTAATCGTTGCCAATTTTGGAAAGTTCCAAAAGCATAACGCATATGCGTTCATGGCTTGGTGTCTCTCTAATGTTTTTCGGTTTTGCTTCTTGGACGTGGGTTTTGGAACGGCTTGCTCGTGTGGAAGGCATCGTTCTTGCGCCAAGGAAGAAGAGCTCTCGAAAAGAAGGAAGCCCTTTTCATCTAATCTCCTACACACGGTTGGAAAAGCTTGGCAATCTTGCTAGCACAAGAGTTGCGCAAGGAGGAAGCTTTCATCCCTTGTGTGTGATTTCTTTGGAGAAGATCCCTTCGATCTTTCTTCTTCCAAGCCGCACCTTCCCATGCCCATGGTAATGAATCTCTCACTTGTTATTCAAGTTGATTATATGAAAGTATAGAATGCGATCTTATGTGGAAACCCTAATTCCGCTGCTATGAGAAAGAAACATATGACTTGCGCCCCCCTCATGAAAGGGGTTCTTCTCACAATAGGTTTTGCGCTCCCCTCCTGAAAGGGTTCCATCACTACTCCCCATGATGTTGTGTGTTATACCAGTGAGGATGAGGCCACCCACCTGACTCTAGCTATTGTTCACTGCACTTTCATGCAGCCACCCCCTGCTGAATATTGGAGACACACGAGTCTCTTCTACACTTACATCAAGTGTAATGGACATTCCTGCAAGATTGTGATAGATTGAGATAGCAGCCTCAATGCTGTGTCTAGGTCGGCCATCACTAGGTTTGGTCTCCCCATGGAACCCCACCACAAGCCATACTCCATTGCTTGGGTTGATGCCTCGAACCTATCGGTTAACCATCGCTGCCATATTCCGATTGGGTTTAGCGAGTATCGAGAGGTGTGGTGCAATGTCACGTCTATGGATGTCGCCCATGTGTTGCTTGGACGCCCGCGGTAGTATGACCACGACGTTGTCCACTACGGCCGGTCCAACACGTACATTTTTTAGCACAATGGCCAAAAAATTTGTCTCAACCCCATGATGTGATCCGAAAGGACACACTTTTAAATACAAGCAGGTAGACTCGTTTCAGGAGTCGCGGCCAAAGGTATTGGCGTACAGGGCTATTGTCACTCCGTGGCACGGCTCCAAAAACTTGTTGTCCCTAACTTGTAGTGTCCGCAAGTGCACGGATACTCGAAGTAATAAAGAAAAATATCGATCCCACAGAGAGACCTATGCTGTCAAATACCGAATAATTGAATTCTTCCTATCTAGGCAATCGAAAAAGGAGAAAGGCAAGCAGAGAGCGAAAACACGCGGGAGAATAATGTCAGAGAGAAATTGGGACTAGGGTTTCATTCTCTTGGATTTCCACGACTAGATATATAAAAATGTTCATCAATCGAATTCTAACTTGATAAAGACAATTTACTTCAAAAATGGATTATCTCACTTTTGTGTAGATAACCATGCAGAGATAAATCTTCATTTTCGCGCAAGATTCATCCCAAGCTGAAGAAAGTAAATCATCAATCAAAGAACTCAAAGATAACTTTTGTGCATCCGAGTTCTAAGTTGATTGCCTCGAGTGGAATCTCAAGGATCACTTTCGTGCATCCGAGACTCAACACACGTTTTACCTATGGTTCTCCAACGTTCCGATCCTCACTTTCATGCAAGATCTCCACATTTGACACAATAACTCAATCCTAAGTTCATTAATATCATCATGGCAATTTAACTTACTAAAATAAAGAAATAAGAACTTAACCTAGTTTCCTATGGTGAGTTCCTATTAATCAATTTTAGGGTTCCAAGTTCTCAAGCAAATCACCTTTCGGTCCTTATTGTGAAAACTCTAAATCATGATAACGAAAAGCAAACTAAGGAGAATCTTAGAGCAATAATCGCATAGGTAAAATTATCAAAGTAGAATAATCATGATGAAAGTAAAAGATTATCTAGTCATTAAGAAAATCAAAGGGAATTACTCCCCCATGTCCCAAAATAAGTTTAAGCTAGCATGGTGAAGGAGTTACAAAATACCATAATTTCAGAGGATCAAAAATCAAAAAGAAAGGAGTTTTAGGTAAATACAGCATGGCTTGCCGTAATTTGCAATGAAAGTGGTGAATAGTGGCGGCGCTTCTTCTTCCTTTGATTTCTCCTCAAATTGATCTCCTTTCGTTCTGAAACTTCTAGCACGTTGTCCCCTTCTCCAAGCGAAGCTTCAGTATGAAAATCACGGCCGGAGGTGCTCTGGATTGGTCGCGGCGGCGAAACCCTAAGCGGTAGCGTGTACCGTGATTTCTCCCTCGATAGTGGATGCAATTTGGGGCTTGTGGTGTCTACGTGATATTCTCGTCGTAAGCTCCCTTCCATCTTCTTACAGCATCCAATTTAAAGCTCTAGATCGCCCGTAATATTTTCCTCAAAAATCGGGCGTCGAAATTGACCTTGGAGTCGCATTCAAAAACAGAAATACGGCAGTGTAATAGTTCACTATTGGGTCCCCTTCAAGGGGGAGCGAAACCCAAAGGTGGCGCAAGCAACCTTATTCTTATGTTTTAGCAGCGGAAGTAGGGTTTCATGAGGATCGGATGCTATACATTCATATGATCAACTTTTAAGAAGCATGAAGATCGAAAGAAGATCATACCGAAGCCATGTGTTGGATGGCGTCAAGGAAGAAGAGATTCGAATGAAACTCCTCCAAAAGGTGCGCACACAAGGTGATGCCGCCTACTCCTTGAGATCCTTGTGCTAGCAAGGTGCTTCAAGGGTCTTTGATCGAATCAAAGGGATGAGATGTCTTCTCCCACTTGGCCGAGACCTCTCCAAGACGTGAAGGAAGTTTTTTCCCAAAGCAAGAGCATCGAGAGTAAGCGTCAAAAACGTATTGGCGTTCTCAAGAGGTGGCGCATGAAGACTTACCAAAAATAGCAAGTCATGAAGAGCATGCGCCCACATCTTCATAACCGACAATAACGCTTCAAGATTGAACCATGCGTTCATTGTCTTGAACCGGTTCAATCTAATTGACCCAACTCAATTTGGTTCAAAGACCAAATCAAAACAGCCCAAGCCATGGTCTAGATTTCTCTGAACCAAATGGTTCAAAATCTAACCGTTCATCTCTGGATGCTCCCGATCTCACCGATCTAGCATCAATACTCTCGATCGAAGCTTACCGATCTCAAGCCCTAATCAATCAAACATGATCAGACCAGATCTCACTTACAATCAGAGTTTAAATCCCTTTAAACTGAACTCAAACAATTCAGTCCACACGATCTGACTTAAGTAAGCCATATCATCAAATTGTGCGACCCTAAGGGTTTCCTTTAAATGTCGGTAACGATAACTCACGTTATCACGATCAGTGAGGGGTATCTAGCAACACATCACTGTCTCCCGATATAAAGGAAAGAGTCTTCCAAGACTACACCCAAACCACAGCACAAGTGTGAATCCACTTCACAAGGCATACATGTTTCCTTTGCCACTGGATGTTCTTATTGGATAAGCATGTCAAGCCTGTAACTCCAAATCGATGAGCATGATTAGATCAGATGAACACAGTCATCTGGGTATGGCCATACACTTTCTCAATCATCTCATCAAGGGGGGCCCTTTAGAACATCACACTCCTTAAACAAGGAGACGGCAATCCTTTATCTATCACTAGTGCCCTAACCTGACTCAAGCTCACCATCCAAGATAGTCTATAATCATTATGTTTCAAATGATATTGAACTACCTCAAAACAATGACAATCATCATTTAGAAACACAAGTGATCTCAAGTCAGAGGAAATGTGCCACTTGATACAATCAAGGAATATTCACATTGTGACAAGCAATTGAAAATCCTAGTAGGGTCTGTCCAGTACATCCAATGTATCCATGAGTCTACATCTTATTCCATGCTCGAAGCATCCTATAAGATTAGAACACATACTAGTCTTAACCATATCAAGGTTGTCTCATGTTCACCAAGATACATCGACTAAGGACATATAGCATGTCAGCCTAGCTGAACAGCATTGAGACATTATTCAGAAGTATATCTATTGCAGCAGATAATATAACAAACTGAATAATAACCATGCCTTTATAAACATAAGAGTTTATTACATGATACTGATACAATCCTTAGGCCTCAAACATTAGCCTTAAGGGCATACCCCAACATTCACAGCACTGCCGTAAAATCACTCGAGTGTTCTGTTCTGAAAGTGCTGGGAAATACGGCACCGTAATATGGTTCACGGCACTGCCATAAAATCGGCTGAACTCTCTGGCCGAAAATGTTTGGAAAATACGGCCCGTGAAATAGTTTACGGTAGTGCCGTAATTTCAGCAATGGTCTCTGTTCCGAAAGTGCTCCAAAATATGGCCGTGTAAAATCTTACGGCAGTGCTGTATATTTTGCATAATCTTCTAATCTGAAATTTTCCCAAATTACGGTAGGTGCTCCGATATTACGGTATCGTATGGAAATACGGTACTGTAATATAGATTACGGCACAACCATATTTAGGTGAGTTGCTCCGTTTTGCGTGAAATTTGTCATGTATCTTCTTCTTGATGATGAGAATTCTTCTATGTGTTTGATTTTGCTCAAAAACACCCTAAAATGATGCCTTTTTGTCTGAAAATCATGAAAAACCAAAATAGAAGTAGACTTTGCAATATTTGATGGATTCAGCATAAAAACAAGTAAAAGATCCTAAATTTAGCATGAAAAGGTATCTAAAATGATACAAAATATACTATATATTTTGGTGTCATCACCCCACTCCCCCTAAGGAACTTCGGGCCTCCACATCTAAAGGGATTGTTGCCCCGACACAACCGGCCAAGCAAGTAACCATGGTGCGCACATCCACGTTGGTGCAGGAGGTGCGTGACTCTAAGATTGTATACGCACTTATGGTGCATGAGGTGTTCGATGTCACCCCTTTACCCCAGCTCGTTGTACCCACAGAGATCTCAGCCCTCCTTGAGGAGTTTAAGGACATTTCCCCTACCGACTTGCCCATAGGTCTGCCCCCCCCCCCCTCGATCACGAGATCCAACATGCGATCAACTTTGTCCCGAGATCGAGCATCCCAATCCTACCCCCATCATCGTCTAAACCCAATGGCGCACGCTGAGCTCCACCGCCAAGTGGATGACCTACTATCCAAAGGGTTTATTCGGGAGAGTTTGAGTCCGTGTGCTATTCCGGCACTCTTGACACCGAAGAAGGATGGCACATGGAGAATGTGCATTGACTATCACGCTGTCAATCGGATTACTATCAAGTACTGATTTCCTATTGCTCACCTGGAGGATATGTTAGACCTTGTGTCCAGGTCCACTTGGTTTTCAAAGCCGAACCTTAGGAGCGGTTACCATCAAGTCCGCATCCACAGCGGTGATGAGTGGAAGACCGCGTTTAAGACTAAGGATGGCTTGTATGAGTGGTCGGTAATGCCGTTTGGTTTAACCAACGCCCACTCAACGTTTATGCGCCTCATGAGCTAGGTCCTTAAGCCTTACTGACATAGGAGAACCCTCCTCAGCAGCTCTAGAACTAGAGAAACACGATCATTCTATGGACTTGCCTCTATACAAGGTTCCACCTCCCCTAAAATGTTTAAAGGGGCCCGACACAACCACGATAAGGCGGTCCCAACGTTTAAGTCAACCACCAGATCGATTCATGGGTGCCATCAGCCCACTATCAGCTCAAATGGAGGTATTGCGACCCATGTGTTTGGCACCCCGGTCACCTGAAGACCTAGTCAACGATCACTAATGCAACCAGTTGACCAACATGGAACAAGAACAAGCTAGCGCAGTGATGAATCAGCCCACCATTAACAAATTCTGTTGTTTCATCACCGCGTGCTCCGAGATGATTTGATGGCCCAGTCGTAGTCTAGAAGGCCTAGCCTATGCGCCCAGCTTCAGATTCCCTCATCTAATTTAGTTGGTAGTAGTTAGAATGAATGAGTTAATGCTTGCATCAGCAGCATCGTGACTGCTTTTAGTTAGTTAGAGTAGGTAGTCATGCTTGTGGTGTGTTATTACCTAGTCATTCTTGTGGTGTGATATTCCCTAGTCATGTTTGTGGTGTGATATTCCCTCCCTTACTCTATAAAAGGGAGCTGGAGTTTAGCTTGTTCTTTAGCTTTCTTGTGTGATAGGAGCTCACTTCGGAGGGGTTAGAGTGTAGAGAAAAGTGTGTGATCCTTGGCTCGGTCTCGATTCCTTGCCTACCGGTTGTAATCGTCTTTCAATTCAAAGAAGTAAATCGCACCGCCAGTGCATTAGGTTCGCCTGTTTTCGGATTTTCATTATGTTGTTCTTGCTTTATTTCCTTACCCATGGGCATCCGTATGTCAGAGATGTGGACGTTCCTTGGCTTTGGTGTGACCACAGGTTCATAGGTGCGAGAGCTGAGTCACTGCTAAGTCCGCTGCCCTTGTTACTGTGTCATGCTTAAATCGCTCCCTAAGAGAGGTTAGTGAGTTTCATTTGCATAGTTGGGAGTCGTTGGTTTCTGTTGGGGAATACCGGGTGTAAAAAATTTTGCAGTCCCAGGACGCAGCGGAAGAAGTATTACACCCAAAACATATTCCTTTCCCAAGGATCCATGCGAGAGAGAGAACACAAGGATGTGATAGGGATGATACCTCTAATGCTTGTCAAGACGATGATGCCAAGTTGAAGATGCTCAAGTGCTCGTCCTCTACAAGTATCCACGCATCGACCTTCTCAACGTTGCTCCCTTCCGCACTTGGTGCTAGCCTCAGGAAGAGAATATCACCTCTTGGAATCTCGTTCTTCTTCTCCCTTTGTTCTTCATGCCAACAAGACTCCTCCAAGGAGACTCTCGGCCAACAAAGAAGAGGATGAAGGATACTGGCGCAACACCAAAGGAAGAGGGCGGCTAGGGTTTCAAGGCATGCACAACTCCAAGTTGCCTTGCCTCAAGAAGAAATTCTGCTCTTGTTGATCATCCAAAGAGAGGGCGCATACCCCTTCTTTTATAAGCAACCAAGCCATAGCCGCCCCTAACCTTCCATATTTGTGTAAGGTAACCTAGTTCACAAGCATTATTCAAAAACTTGTCGCAGCGGAAATACTAGGATCGCATGACATAAGTACATGATCAACCTTTTTAACTTGTATAAGACAAGTTAGAGTATTACCTGTGCCATGATGTGAGAGGCGACTTGGAAGATGAAAGGGGCGAGTGCCTCTTCTCCAAAGATGTCACACACAAGATGAGAAAGACTTTCTTCCTTGTGTTCCCTGTGCTAGCAAAGACACCAAGGAGTCTTGATCGTCTCTAGGAAAGGATGATGTGTGTCCCCCTTGGCCGGTCGAGCTTCTCTTCCTTGCGTGAAGATGATCCACACGAGAGCGAAGAGAGGAGGAGGCGAGAGGGCTTTCGAAAAAACGTGGATGCACAAAAAGGAAAATTCGGCCACCACTTATGGTAAGAACCGAATTAGTAACTCCCTCCATAACTACCCTTTAAGCGATCGAAAACTCCTCTTTGAATTGAACCATGCGTTTACAAGTGAACCGGTTCAATCTCAATTTGGTTCAAGCACCAAATCAAACCAGCCCTGGTTATAATCTTCTTTGAACCAAATGGCTCAAGATCTAACCACACATCACATTGAACCCCTGATCTTTACGATCAAGCTTCAATCCTCCGATCAAAGCTTACCGATCACATGTCCTAATCAATCAAACATGATTAGACTAGATCTCACTTTTAATCAGAGCTTAAAATCCTTTAAACTGAACTAGAATAATTCCAGTCCACACGATCTGACATAAGTAAGCCATATCATCAAATTGTGCGACCCTAAGGGTTTCCTTCAATGTCGGTAACGATAACTTACGTTATCACGACCAGAGAGAGGTATCTAGTAACACATCACTGTCTTCCAATATGAAGGAAAGAGTCTTCCAAGACTACTCCCAAACCACAGCACAAATGTGAATCTCATTCACTTGGCATACATGTTTCCCTTGCCACTGGATGTTCTTGTCGGACAAGCGTGTCAAGCCTGTGATTCCAACATGATGAAAATGGTTAGATCAGATGAACATAGTCGTCTGGGTATGGCCATACACATTCTCAACCATTTCATCCATAGGGCCCCCTTAGAACATCACACTCCAACCAGGAGAGGCAATCCTATATCTATCACAAGTACCCTAACATGACTCATGCCCACTATCCAAGATAATCCTTAATCATTATCTTTCAAATGATATGGAACTACCTCAAGATAATGCCAATCATCACTTAGAAACACAAGTGATCTCAAGTCAGAGGGAATATGCCACTTGCTTGCATACAAGGATTATTCACATTGTGACAAACAATTGAATATCCTAAGAAGGGTCAGTCCAGTATATCCAATGCACCTATGTGTCTAAATCTTATTCCATGCTCGAAGCATCCTATAAGATTAGAACACATATTAGTCTCAATCATACCAAGGCTGTCTCATGTTCACCAAGATATCTCGACTAAGGACAATACTGAATGTCAGCTAAACTGAACATCATTGAGACATTACCCAGAAGTACACATATAACAGCAAATAATGTAACAATCTGAATAACAACAATAGCCTTTAAAAACAAATATATTTAGTTTATACATGATACTGACAATAACCCAAGGCCTCAAACATTAGCCTTAAGGGCATACCCTAACAATCTCCCACTTGTACTTAAACTAATGGTTGAGAAATCTCAAGCCCATATTTTTACAGTGCTTCTCATGCTTCTGCTGGGTCAGAGGCTTTGTAAGTGGGTCAGCTAGATTGTCATCTGTATGAATCTTGCAGATCTTGATGTCTCCTCGATCAATGATTTCACGGATCAAGTGAAACTTTCTCTGTATGTACTTGGACTTCTGGTGTGACCGTGGTTCCTTCGCTTGTGCAATCGCTCCGGTGTTATCACAGAAGATAACCAATGGATCTGCACTTGAAGGAACTGAAAAGGTCCCCTTCAAGGGGGAGCGCAAGGGGGTGAAACCCTAAGTGGGGGCACATTGAAAATTTTGCAGCGGATGCAAGGGTTTCATAGGATCGCAAGTAAGAGCATATGATCAACTTAACCAAATAAGATCATACCATAGCCATTGTGTGGGTGACGACTTGGAAGCAAGAGAACAAAATAGATCTCCTCCAAACGGTGCGCACACAAGATGAAGTCGGCCACTCTTTGAGATCCTTGTGCTAGCAAGGTTCTTCAAAGGTACTTGTCGTATGGAAGGGATGAGATGACTCCTTCTTGGCCGAGAGCTCCTTGTCCAAAGCCTCTCTTCCTCGTCAACCTCCTCTACACGAGAGTGCAAGTTTTCCACACGAGAAGAGGGGAACGTATTTGCGTTTTGGCGTTGAGAGGAATCGGCATTGAAGACATTCCAAAAATGGAACATCATTAAGCCATGCGCTCATGCCAACCCAAAAACGCATACTAGCATTGAACCAAGCGTTCACCTTTGTGAACCGGTTCAAACCAAAATGTCCCAATCGAATTTGGTTCATAAACCAAATCAAAATAACCCAAGCCATTTGGTCTAGACCATAGTAAACCCTAAGGTTCCAGATCTAACCGTTCATCTCTTTGATGCTCCTGATCTTACCGATCTAGCATCATCTCTCTCGATCGAAGCTTACCGATCTCAAGCCCTAATCAATCAAACATGATCAGACTAGATCTCACTTACAATCAGAGTCTATATCCCTTTAAACTGAACCCAAACAATTCAGTCCACACGATCTGACTTAAGTAAGCCATATCATCAAATTGTGCGACCCTGAGGGTTTCCTTTAAATGTCGGTAACGATAACTTACGTTATCACGATCAGTGAGGGGTATCTAGCAACACATCACTGTCTCCCGATGTAAAGGAAAGAGTCTTCCAAGACTCCACCCAAACCACAGCACAAGAGTGAATCAACTTCACGAGGCATGCATGTTTCCTTTGCCACTGGATGTTCTTATTGGACAAGCGTGTCAAGCTTGTAACTCCAATATGATGAGCATGATTAGATCAGATGAACATAGTCACCTGGGTATGGCCATACACTTTCTCAATCATCTCATTCAGGGGGGCCCCTTTAGAACATCACTGTAACATCCCGTTATCTTAACCCCAAACAAATGGCACAATTCACAAATGATACAGGATGTTTCATATAAGATCGATTCATATGCTAGGTAAAACCGAGTTCAAGAAAAACACGATCTGAAAATTTCCATAAATCCATACATACAAATTCACAAAACACAAATCTCATAAATCACATAAGGGTACCTGCCACCACGCAATCCTTGCACTAGACATATGCAAGGCAACAGTTATATCAAATCCGATGGCATAAATACAATTCGATTCGAAATTCAAAACAAAGCCACAAAGTCGATTTTATAAACTCATACCAAACACCGAAACCAGGCTGAAGCCCGCGGTGACACAAAAATCAAACTCATAAGACTGCCATAACCGGCAACACAATTCACATAGTTCACATGGTTCACATAGTTCATATAATTCATGTTAAGGCCACAACCGGCCCCAAGAATTAAGCACAAAAGTTCTTAAAACAGCAAATAGCATAATTATCCACGCCAATGCACTCAAGAAATGCGCCCCTGCTCTATGCCTGAAAATAATGAGGGGTGAGCTACACAGCCCAGTGAGTGGATAGTCTAAACCGACCATCCAGAACATACATTCAAAAATATAGGCAGATTATTTTAAAAATCTTTAACAGGAACATTATGTCAACATATAACAAAATAAAGAAACAGAAGTCATATAGACAGTCAGATGTACACACTAGCATATAACAAACTCGGGTTCTAGAGTTTTACTCTAAACCAATTAAACACATATATTCTAAACCAATTAACCACACCATACTTAATTAACCTAGTTGTCCAGCATAATCAGTAGTGACCAATATGGTCTAACCCGGCTTGGCCAAAGCACTGGGAGCTGCAAAATCTCGTGCAACACATAAACATGGATAGTGAGTAGAATCAAGAGGTGGCCCCCGCCAGGTCACGACGTGGCACTTTGCTCTATCACCCCATAACACATCGATGGATTGTGTGTAGATTCAAGAGGTGGCCCCCGCCAGGTCATGACGTGGCACTTTGCTCTACGACACCCCATATCACAAAATGAGAGTGATGACATCAAGAGGTGGCCCCTGTCTGATCAAGACATGGCACTTTGCGTCTTATATCACCCCATGACATAAAAGAGTAATGACATCAAGAGGTGGCCCCTGTCCGACCAAGACATGGCACTTTGCGTCAAAACCCGTTCTCCCAAAAGGTTCCTACTGGACAACAGACATATCTTATTTCATATTTCACAAAGGTGGACTCCTAAGTGTCAACTAGACTCTAGGATAGTCATCACAAAAATCATATCGGGCAGGCTGAACATCAACCCCCATCACAATAATCATAATAGGCAGGCTGAACATCAACCTCCTCACATATCAAATACAGGGCTGGAATTCAAACCCTTAACATATCACATAAAGACTATCCAATGAGTACCCGGTTACACTTAGCCATAGTCCTAACCAACACATAACACATAATATTCAAAATTCCCATAATTACATAATTTTCAAAAATCTCATAACCACATAATGTTCACAATTCACATAACAACATAATATTGCAAAAAAATCACATAAACACCTAATATTTAAAAATCACATAATTACATAATATTAACAATCATATAAAGTAGTGTGGTCCTTAGGTTTCATGCTGATTAGTTCAGTCAAACCTCACTAGGTTATCACCCAAATTTCTCAAACAATTTCTCAACATTGCAGTTAACAAGTATCCATAAAATCAACATAAAATGTAAAACATGTATTCTTACTAACGGGATAAAATCACTGATTTAATACTCAAAATTCATACTAAAAAAATATATCTAGATAACAAGGATTTCATACTCAAAATTCAATGATTTAATGCTACCAAAATTCCCTATAAAAACACCTTAAATTTCATACAAATTTTCGGTTAAATAATCATCAAGATTTCGGTTTTCATAATTAAATCAAAATTTCAGTTTTCATAACAATTATCAAGATTATTTCGGTTTTCATAATTAACATCAAAATTCGGTTTTCATACCAATTATCAAGATCAATTCGGTTTTCATAATTAACATCTAAATTCGGTTTTCATACCAATTATCAAGATCAATTCGGTTTTCATAATTAACATCTAAATTCGGTTTTCATAACAATTATCAAGATCAATTCGGTTTACATGGAAAATTAGGTTTTCATGGAGAAATACAATTCGGTTCTCATGAATAACAATGCCCTAAATTCGGTTTTCATACCTTACATACACTCTGCATAATTACGGTTTTAACATGGTAAAATTTCCAAAATTTCCAATCCATTCAATATATCAATTAACACAACTAAGTTCATAGGTCAAACAAGACATTCCACTCACCTCTTAACCGAGAACACAAGGTGAAAATTCTCCAAAAACAATTCGTCTAAGGCTTGAAGTTCTACCAAGAATCGCCACCAAACACCAAGGAAAATTCGCCAAAGGGGAAGAGATGGAGAAATCGCCAAAATCGCTTCAAGAACTCTTCAATAACACCAAAATCGCCTTCTTCCTCCTAGCCGTCGCCCAAGGTTTTTCTTCAAGCCAAAAATCGCCAAAACCTCTACCCTAGCCGAAATTACTACTTAAACTTTGGGTTTTTAAATTTTAAACCCATTAACCAATTAATTCCAAAAGGGTTTAACCCATTTAACTAATAATTTCGAATTTTAAATCTAATATCCAATAACCCAATAACCCATGGTTTAAGTGAAAATCCAATATGAATTTAAATTAACATCC
Organism: Costus lasius; assembly: GCA_027563935.2. Taxonomy (NCBI): domain Eukaryota; kingdom Viridiplantae; phylum Streptophyta; class Magnoliopsida; order Zingiberales; family Costaceae; genus Costus; species Costus lasius. Next base: position 28,591,153 of record CM050454.1, read on the forward strand.
AATTAATTAATTCACTTAAGCGCAAATCCAATAAGGATTTAATTAATATCCAATAAGGTCTAATTAATTAACTAACAACTTACAACCCATAAATCCTAATTAATTTATCATGAACAACTAATAATAATTTATCATAAATTAACAGCCAATAATCAAACAAATAATCTCTAATTAAATAACTATTAACAACCAATACATAAAAATATCACAGTCAATAATTTTAGACTAAATCAAAATAATGCTTACCAGGACTCAAGATCCTTGGATCTTACATCCCTCCCTCCTTATAAAGCTTTAGTCCTCTAAAGCTTAGCATCCATATCATCAAAGAGGTAAGCATAAAATTTCCTCATATCAGCTTCAGTCTCCCATGTCGCCTCCTCAACTGACTGATTTCCCCAGATAACCTTTACCAAAGGTATAGTCTTGTTCCTCAAAACTTTATCCTTTCTATCCACAATCCGAAGAGGTCTTTCCTCAAATGTCAAGTCACTCTGAATCTGAAGAGGTTCTAACTCCAACACATGAGATGGATCAGGATGATATTTCCTCAATGCAGAGACATGGAATACATTATGCACATGATCCATAGCAGGAGGTAAAGCTAACCGGTAAGCCACTGGACCAATTCTCTCAATAATGTCAAAAGGGCCTACAAACCTAGGGCTCAACTTGCCCTTTTTGCCAAACCTCATTACACCCTTAGTAGGTGACACCTTCAAGAACACATGATCCCCTACCATAAACTCCAAGGAACGACGACGGTCGTCAGCATAACTCTTCTGTCTGTCCCGAGCAATTTTCAGTTTATCCCGGATCTCTCTGACCTTATCAGTAGTCTCCTGTACTGCATCAGATCTCAAAATCATTCTGTCACCAGTTTCCTCCCAACACAAGGGAGTCCTACACCTTCTCCCATACAAAGCCTCATAAGGAGCCATCTGAATACTGGAGTGGAAGCTATTATTATAAGTAAACTCTATCAAAGATAGATCCCGGTTCCACTCAGAACTCCAATCGACCACATAGGCTCTCAACAGATCTTCTAGAGTCTGGATAGTACGCTCCGTCTGGCCATCAGACTGAGGATGGTATGCTGTACTAAAGCTCAACTTAGTACCCAAACCCTCCTGTAAACTCTTCCAAAATCTGGACAAAAATCGAGAGTCCCTATCAGAGACAATATCAACAGGAACTCCATGCAGTCTGACTATCTCATCAATGTACAATCTAGCCAGCCTCTCTAACGAATAAGTCATCTTAATCGGGAGAAAATGGGCTGATTTAGTGAGTCTATCAACAATCACCCAAATAGCATCATGACCCAATCTGGTTCTGGGCAAACCACATACAAAATCCATACTGATGCATTCCCACTTCCACTCAGGAATAGGAAGGGGCTGCAACAAACCACCAGGCTTCTGGTGTTCAGCCTTTACAGTCTGACAGGTTAAACACCTAGAGACAAAATCAGATACTTCTTTCTTCATACCCGGTCACCAAAAACTTTTCTTGAGGTCTTGATACATCTTAGTCACGCCAGGATGTAGAGAATATTTGGAGTTATGGCTGTCCTCCAATATTTCTTTCCTCAAGCTCGGTTCCTCAGGGACACATACCCTTCCACGAAACCGAAGAATACCATCATCAGACAGGCTAAAATCCTGAACTGCGCCATCAACCAGACTATCCCTGATCTGACCTAATCTCGGATCCACAGACTGCTGATCTCTGATCTTCTGCAATAAAGCAGACTGTACTCTGAGAAAAGCCACATAACCCGACTGAACTCTAGGAGAAACACTGATCCTGAGATCGCTGAACTCCTGCAGTAACCGCCACTCACTGACTCGTAAAGCAGCTACTGAAGTAACTGGATGTCTGCTCAGAGCATCCGCCACTACATTGGCCTTTCCAGCCTGATACTGAATAGAGAAGTCATAGTCTTTGATCAACTCCATCCATCTTCTCTGTCTCATGTTCAACTCCTTCTGAGTGAAGATATACTTGAGACTCTGGTGATCAGTGAACAGATCAAACTCCTGACCCAGCAAATAGTGACGCCATATCTTCAAAGCAAAGACTACGGCCGCCAACTCTAAATCATGAGTAGGGTAGTTCAATTCATACTCCTTCAGTTGTCTCGAAGCATAGGCTACTACAGAACCCTTCTGCATCAAGACACAACCCAACCCTTTGCCTGAAGCATCCGTATAAACAGTAAACCTTTCCCCATCACTAGGAATAATGAGGATCGGTGTACTAGTCAACCTTCTCTTCAGCTCTTGGAAGCTCTCTTCACACTTGTCATCCCAAATAAACTTAGCCTCCTTTCTGGTCAATTTAGTTAAAGGACCCACCAGCTTGGAGAATCCCTCAACAAATCTCCGGTAGTAACCTGCTAAACCCAGGAAACTTCTGATCTCAGTAGCACTAGTCGGTCTTCCCCAATCAAGGATGGCTTGCACTTTAACTGGATCCACAGACACCCCTTGACCAGAAATCACATGCCCAAGGAAACTAATCTTCTCTAGCCAGAACTCACACTTACTAGCCTTGGCATATAACCGGTTCTTCCTCAGAACCTCCAGCACTCTGCGCAAGTCACTGACATGATCTGAAGTAGTCCGTGAGTATACCAAAATATCGTCTATAAAGACTACCACACAAGAGTCAAGCAATTCATGGAATACCCTGTTCATCAAATCCATGAAGACAGCAGGTGCATTCGTCAGTCCAAAAGGCATAACTAAAAATTCGAAATGCCCATACCTGGTCCTGAAAGCAGTCTTAAATATATCCTCATCCTTGACCCTAAGCTGATAATACCCTGATCTCAGATCAATCTTAGAGAACACAGTCGCTCCTTGTAATTGATCAAATAGATCATCAATTCTGGGAAGAGGATACTTATTCTTGATAGTCACTTGGTTCAATTGCCTGTAGTCTATACACATCCTCAGGGTTCCATCTTTCTTCTTCACAAATAACACTGGCGCTCCCCAGGGAGAAGCACTAGGCCGAATGTACCCTTTCTCCAGCAATTCCTCCAATTGCTTCTTAAGTTCGGCCAGCTCTGAGGTAGCCATGCGATAAGGAGCTCTGGAGATAGGTGCCGTACCTGGCGCCAACTCAATGCCAAACTCCACTTCTCTAATCGGTGGCAAGCCTGAAAATTCCTCAGAGAACACATCAGGAAACTCTTTCACCACCGCCATCTGAGTCAAATCAGAAGTAGAATCATCCTGCACCTTAACATGCGCAAGATAACCCTTGCATCCACTAGCCAGTAATTTCCTGGCCTGCAGGAAAGATATCACATGCGGTCCTTGGTCTGACACTAGACCTCTCACAAAAAGCCGATTCCCATCTAGCAGATTTAAAGTGATTACTTTCTCAAAGCAATCCACAGAGGCATGATGTGAAGACAACCAATCCATACCTAGAATGACATCATAGTCTTGCATGTCTAAGAGGATTAGATCCACTAGAAACTCATAACCCTCTACATGTACCATACAGTCAGCACACACAGTGTCTGTAGATAATGATTTTCCTAAGGGAGTACTGACAGACACAACATAATCTAGCATCTTAGGTACAACAGGTAAACATGCAGCAAATCTAACAGATACAAAAGACAGATTTGCACCAGGATCAAATAGAATGCGAGCTAACTGATCAAATACAAATAAAGTACCTTCCACAACGGATCGGGAAGCTCGTGTATCCTTCTCAGCCACAGCATAAACTCTAGTCTGGACTGTAGGCTTATCTGCGCCTCTAGGCTGTATCTCAGGCTCTTTGCAGTCCCTGACCATGTGCCCTGGTTTCTTACACCTGAAGCACATGCCATTCTTCTTATAACAGTCTTTCACTAAATGTCCCTTGAGCCCACAATAATTGCAAGTCCAGTTCTCATTGTTACTGATCTTTGCCTCCCTGGCATCCCTGAACTGCTGCGGTGCATCCCTGGACTGCTGCGGTGCCTTGTAAGAGTAAGGCTTATACCTGCTCTTCTTGTAGTCCTTATGTTTAGGGTACTTCTTACCCTTGCCGCCACTGCCATACTGAGGAACCGCCGCCTCAGCTGCAGGAACCACTGTCACGGCAACATGAGAACTCCTCTCAGATATGTATCTCTCAATGGTGCGTGCTCGCCCAACAGTCTCCACATAGGTCTCCAAGTGCTGAGCACCAACCTGCTCTCTAATGTCCCATCTGAGACCTCTGAGAAACTTAGTAGCTCTCCTCTTTTCAGTGTTTATCAGGTGAGGAGCATACTTTCCCAATTTCGTGAACTGTAATTCATACTGGTCCACAGTCATATCACCCTGCTCCAGGTGAATAAACGCCACTTCTCGGTCCTCCACCAAACTATCTGGGAAGTACTTCTCGTTAAATCGAGACAAGAAGTAAGGCCAATCTACAGTCTCATGTCTTTCTTCGGCAAGTCTCACCACGCCTTTCCACCACTCATCTGCGTCACTACGCATCATATAGGTGGTCAGACATAACTTATCCTCATCTGAGCAGCGCATGACTTGGAAAATCTTTTCCAAGCACAACTGCCAGTTCTCGGCAGTACTGGATTCTGAGCCCCCATAAAAAGAACTAGGACCCAGTTTCTGGAATTCACTCACAACCACAGTAAGGAAATCAAACATAAACCTATCAGGTGTCTAGCAATACACAAACATGTTTTCCCCCGAACTAAGTTTTAGCTAGCCAACTCCTCTGATACCATTCTGTTACATCCCGTTATCTTAACCCCAAACAAATGGCACAATTCACAAATGATACAGGATGTTTCATATAAGATCGATTCATATGCTAGGTAACACCGAGTTCAAGAAAAACACGATCTGAAAATTTCCATAAATCCATACATACAAATTCACAAAACACAAATCTCATAAATCACATAAGGGTACCTGCCACCACGCAATCCTTGCACTAGACATATGCAAGGCAACAGTTATATCAAATCCGATGGCATAAATACAATTCGATTCGAAATTCAAAACAAAGCCACAAAGTCGATTTTATAAACTCATACCAAACACCGAAACCAGGCTGAAGCCCGCGGTGACACAAAAATCAAACTCATAAGACTGCCATAACCGGCAACACAATTCACATAGTTCACATGGTTCACATAGTTCATATAATTCATGTTAAGGCCACAACCGGCCCCAAGAATTAAGCACAAAAGTTCTTAAAACAGCAAATAGCATAATTATCCACGCCAATGCACTCAAGAAATGCGCCCCTGCTCTATGCCTGAAAATAATGAGGGGTGAGCTACACAGCCCAGTGAGTGGATAGTCTAAACCGACCATCCAGAACATACATTCAAAAATATAGGCAGATTATTTTAAAAATCTTTAACAGGAACATTATGTCAACATATAACAAAATAAAGAAACAGAAGTCATATAGACAGTCAGATGTACACACTAGCATATAACAAACTCGGGTTCTAGAGTTTTACTCTAAACCAATTAAACACATATATTCTAAACCAATTAACCACACCATACTTAATTAACCTAGTTGTCCAGCATAATCAGTAGTGACCAATATGGTCTAACCCGGCTTGGCCAAAGCACTGGGAGCTGCAAAATCTCGTGCAACACATAAATATGGATAGTGAGTAGAATCAAGAGGTGGCCCCCGCCAGGTCACGACGTGGCACTTTGCTCTATCACCCCATAACACATCGATGGATTGTGTGTAGATTCAAGAGGTGGCCCCCGCCAGGTCATGACGTGGCACTTTGCTCTACGACACCCCATATCACAAAATGAGAGTGATGACATCAAGAGGTGGCCCCTGTCTGATCAAGACATGGCACTTTGCGTCTTATATCACCCCATGACATAAAAGAGTAATGACATCAAGAGGTGGCCCCTGTCCAACCAAGACATGGCACTTTGCGTCAAAACCCGTTCTCCCAAAAGGTTCCTACTGGACAACAGACATATCTTATTTCATATTTCACAAAGGTGGACTCCTAAGTGTCAACTAGACTCTAGGATAGTCATCACAAAAATCATATCGGGCAGGCTGAACATCAACCCCCATCACAATAATCATAATAGGCAGGCTGAACATCAACCTCCTCACATATCAAATACAGGGCTGGAATTCAAACCCTTAACATATCACATAAAGACTATCCAATGAGTACCCGGTTACACTTAGCCATAGTCCTAACCAACACATAACACATAATATTCAAAATTCCCATAATTACATAATTTTCAAAAATCTCATAACCACATAATGTTCACAATTCACATAACAACATAATATTGCAAAAAAATCACATAAACACCTAATATTTAAAAATCACATAATTACATAATATTAACAATCATATAAAGTAGTGTGGTCCTTAGGTTTCATGCTGATTAGTTCAGTCAAACCTCACTAGGTTATCACCCAAATTTCTCAAACAATTTCTCAACATTGCAGTTAACAAGTATCCATAAAATCAACATAAAATGTAAAACATGTATTCTTACTAACGGGATAAAATCACTGATTTAATACTCAAAATTCATACTAAAAAAATATATCTAGATAACAAGGATTTCATACTCAAAATTCAATGATTTAATGCTACCAAAATTCCCTATAAAAACACCTTAAATTTCATACAAATTTTCGGTTAAATAATCATCAAGATTTCGGTTTTCATAATTAAATCAAAATTTCAGTTTTCATAACAATTATCAAGATTATTTCGGTTTTCATAATTAACATCAAAATTCGGTTTTCATACCAATTATCAAGATCAATTCGGTTTTCATAATTAACATCTAAATTCGGTTTTCATACCAATTATCAAGATCAATTCGGTTTTCATAATTAACATCTAAATTCGGTTTTCATAACAATTATCAAGATCAATTCGGTTTACATGGAAAATTAGGTTTTCATGGAGAAATACAATTCGGTTCTCATGAATAACAATGCCCTAAATTCGGTTTTCATACCTTACATACACTCTGCATAATTACGGTTTTAACATGGTAAAATTTCCAAAATTTCCAATCCATTCAATATATCAATTAACACAACTAAGTTCATAGGTCAAACAAGACATTCCACTCACCTCTTAACCGAGAACACAAGGTGAAAATTCTCCAAAAACAATTCGTCTAAGGCTTGAAGTTCTACCAAGAATCGCCACCAAACACCAAGGAAAATTCGCCAAAGGGGAAGAGATGGAGAAATCGCCAAAATCGCTTCAAGAACTCTTCAATAACACCAAAATCGCCTTCTTCCTCCTAGCCGTCGCCCAAGGTTTTTCTTCAAGCCAAAAATCGCCAAAACCTCTACCCTAGCCGAAATTACTACTTAAACTTTGGGTTTTTAAATTTTAAACCCATTAACCAATTAATTCCAAAAGGGTTTAACCCATTTAACTAATAATTTCGAATTTTAAATCTAATATCCAATAACCCAATAACCCATGGTTTAAGTGAAAATCCAATATGAATTTAAATTAACATCCAATTAATTAATTCACTTAAGCGCAAATCCAATAAGGATTTAATTAATATCCAATAAGGTCTAATTAATTAACTAACAACTTACAACCCATAAATCCTAATTAATTTATCATGAACAACTAATAATAATTTATCATAAATTAACAGCCAATAATCAAACAAATAATCTCTAATTAAATAACTATTAACAACCAATACATAAAAATATCACAGTCAATAATTTTAGACTAAATCAAAATAATGCTTACCAGGACTCAAGATCCTTGGATCTTACAATCACACTCCTTAAACAAGGAGACGGCAATCCTGTATCTATCACTAGTGTCCTAACCTGACTCATGATCATCATCCAAGATAGTCTATAATCATTATGTTTCAAATGATATTAAACTACCTCAAAACAATGACAATCATCATTTAGAAACACAAGTGATCTCAAGTCAGAGGACATGTGCCACTTGTTGCAAACAAGGATTATTCACATTGTGACAAGCAATTGAATATCCTAGTAGGGTCTGTCCAGTACATCCAATGTACTCATGAGTCTACATCTTATTCCATGCTCGAAGCATCCTATAAGATTAGAACACATATTAGTCTCAATCATATCAAGGCTGTCTCATGTTCACCAAGATATCTCGACTAAGGACATTACAGCATGTCAGCCTACCTGAACAGCATTGAGACATTATTCAGAAGCACACTTATTGCAGCAGACAATGTAACATACTGAATAACAACCATTGCCTTTATAAACATAAGAGTTTATATATACATGATACGGATAGAATCCCAAGGCCTCAAACATTAGCCTTAAGGGAATACCCCAACAATCTCCCACTTGCACTTAATCTTAATGGTTGAGAAATCTCAAACCCATATTATTACAGTGCTTCTCATGCTTCTGCTGCGCCAGAGGCTTGGTAAGCGGGTCAGCCAGATTGTCATCTGTATGAACCTTGCAAATTTTGATCTCGCCACGATCAATGATCTCCCGGATCAAGTGAAACCTCCTCTGTATGTGCTTGGACTTCTGGTGCGACCGTGGTTCCTTTGCTTGTGCTATTGCTCCAGTGTTATCACAGAAGATAACCAAAGGATCTGCACTCGAAGGAACAACACCAAGTTCTTGAACGAACTTACGAATCCACACTGCCTCCTTGGATGCTTCCGAGGCTGCAACATACTCGGCTTCTGTTGTGGAATCAGCAACAGTAGACTGTTTGAAACTTTTTCACACCACTGCTCCTCCATCCAAGCTAAAGACATAGCCTGATTGCGATCGGAAATCATCCTGGTCCGACTGGAATGAAGCGTTAGTATATCCTTCAATACTGAGTTCTTCCTGACCACCATATGTCAAGAACATATCTTTGGTCCTCCGCAGATATTTTAAAATGTTCTTGACCGCAATCCAGTGTGCCTGACCTGGATTACTTTGGAACCGACTGGTCACGCTTAACCCGTAAGCGACGTCTGGGCGAGTACACAACATCGCATACATTATGGACCCAATAGCCGAAGCATAAGGCGTATTGTCCATTTCATCTTTCTCAGTCTGTGTTTGTGGACACTGACTCTTTGAAAGATTCAGACCATGTCTGACTGGAAGATATCCTCTTTTAGAATTCTCTAAATGGAATCTCTCCAGGACTTTATCGATGTAAGTACTCTGGCACAGCTCGAGAAGCCTCTTAGATCTATCCCTGTAGATCTTCACACCTAATACATAGGCTGCTTCTCCTAGATCTTTCATCTGGAAACATTTTCCTAACCATGCTTTAACAGCATGCAGTTCAGGAATATCATTTCCAATGATTAAGATATCATCGACGTAGAGGACTAGGAAAGTAATCACGCTCCCACTAAACCTCTTATATACACACGGGTCATCTTCATTCTTGATGAAACCAAACTCAGAGATTGATTCATCAAAACGAATATTCCAGCTTCTAGATGCTTGCTTAAGTCCATAAATGGACTTCTTTAACTTGCATATTTTATGACGATCTGATGGATTAGTGAAACCTTCTGGTTGTGTCATATACACATCCTCATCCAGATTTCCATTAAGGAAAGCTGTCTTCACATCCATTTGCCAGATCTCATAATCATAATATGCTGCTATCGCGAAAAGAATCCGAATAGACTTGAACATGGCTACAGGAGAGAAAGTTTCATCATAATCTATCCCGTAGATTTGTTTGAAACCTTTCGCAACTAGCCTGCCCAAATCCCAGACTTGGTTATCTGACATGGAGTCCATCTCGGCTCGCATAGCTTCAAGCCATCTCGCTGACTCCGGTCCACTGACCGCATCCGCATAAGTGAGGGGTTCATCATTATCAATGATGTAGACTCCGTCATAGCGCTCAGGCTGTGGACGGATCCTTCCCGATCTTCGCGGTTCCCGTGATATCTGAGCCTCAGGTTGTTCAATAACCTGTTCTACCGGCTCAGGCTCATCCAACTGTGCTTGACTACTTTGTCCTTCCTCTGGATTCTCATCCAGCTTTATTTCTCTCCCACTGGCTTCTTGCAGAAGAAACTCCTTCTCAAGAAAAATTGCCGTCCGAGAAACAAATACTTTGTTCTCTTTGGGATCGTAGAAATAATAACCCTTAGTTTCCTTAGGGTAACCGACAAAGATACATTTCTCAGATCTGCTCTCTAGTTTCCCAGAGGCGAGCTTTTTGACATAAGCCTCGCAACCCCAGATCTTAACAAATGTCAAGCTAGGCTGTTTCCCATACCATAACTCATATGGAGTCTTAGAAACTGCCTTGGATGGCACTCGGTTTAGTACCTTTGCAGCTGTTTCCAGTGCAAATCCCCAAAAGGAGTAAGGTAGAGTAGCCTGACTCATCATAGAACGAACCATATCTAGTAAGGTTCTATTCCTCCTCTCGGACACACCATTCCATTGCGGTGTTCCTGGCGGAGTGAGCTGTGAGATAATCCCACACTCATTCAGATAGTCAATAAACTCTCGACTTAGGTATTCACCACCTCGATCAGAACGAAGTGCCTTGATATTTCGGCCTAGCTGATTCTGTACTTCATTTTTGAACTCTTTGAACTTGTCAAAAGATTCACTCTTATGTCTCATTAGATAGACATATCCATACCTACTGAAATCATCAGTGAAGGTAATGAAGTATAAATAGCCACCTCTGGCATGTTTACTAAATGGCCCACACACATCACTGTGTATAAGGTCAAGTAAACCTGAAGCCCTTTGACCTTTGTGAGGAAAAGGAGCCTTCGTCATTTTACCCATTAAACAAGCTTTGCATGTATCAATCTCCTCAAAGAAGAATGATCCCAGCAGTCCATGATCATGCAACCGCTTAATGCGTTTCTTGTTAATATGGCCTAAACGACTATGCCATAGCAAGGTGCTGTCATCAGCATACTTGGCTTTCTTATTATCAATGTTTTGTATAGAATATTCCATGTCCAACATGAATAACCCATTGTTAATTGAACCAGTAGCATAAACAATATTATCAAGAGTAAGATAACACTTTGAAATCTTGCATTCAAAGGAAAACCCTTTCCTGACAAGAGCAGGAATAGAGATAATATTTTTGGTAATACTGGGTACAAAGTAACAATTGTTTAATTCTAATACAATTCCAGATGGTAATGAGATGTAATAATCCCCTACAGCAACAGCAGCAACCCGTGCCCCGTTTCCAACTCGTAGGTCCACCTCATGCTGTCCCACCTGTCTTCTTCTCTTGAGTTCCTGTACATTTGAACAAATGTGAACTCCACATGCAGTGTCCAACACCCATGAAATAGAAGAAGAAGATATCATGACCTCAGTCACAAATATACCTGAGCCAGAAGCTATGCTTCCCTTCTTGTCTCCTTGGAGCGCTTTACAGTCCTTTTTCCAGTGACCCAGCTGGCCACAGTGGAAACATCTGTTGTCCTTTGACCGCTTCACCTTCTGTTTCAGAGCCTTACTGTAGTTCTTGACAGGGGCTTTGCCCTTCTTCCCCTTCTTCTTGTTCCTGGAGGGGAACATCAAGACAGAGGTTGAAGGCTTTCCCTTCAGAGTCTCCTCCGTAGTCAAGAGCATATTCAGCAACTCTGCCGGAGTACAGTCGATCTTGTTCATATTAAAATTAATAATGAACGCATCGAAAGAGGCCGGGAGAGACTGCAGAATAATGTCTACAGCAAGCTCCTGGTTGATGGTATGCCCCAGTTTCTCTAGAGCCTCCTTGTGCCCAATCATCTTGAGCACATGAGCTCCCACTGGACTCCCTTCAGCCCGTTTGCTCTGAAAGAAAAGCTTGGTCAGATTATAGCGTTCAGTCCTCGCCTGTGCAGCATACAGCATCTTGAGGTTTGCTATAATTTCTATAGCAGACATATCCTCATGCTGACGCTGCAGCGGTGGCGTCATAGACGCTAGCATCAGGCAAGCGACATCAATGCTATCATTGACATGCTTTTCATAGGCATCGCGAACCGCCCTTGCGGCGTTCGCAGCGGGTTGAGGCGGTATAGCCGTCTCGAGGACATACAGTTTCCTCTCTGCCTTAAGAACAATCTTAAGGTGTCCGTACCAGTCCGAGAAGTTTGGCCCAGCAAACTTCTCCCTTTCCAGTAGGGATCGCACATTGAAGCTCATGGTGTTCGTTGCTGTAGGAATCTACAACAATGCAAGAACAGCAAGGTCAGTATCAATGTTTAGAATCAATCCAGGACTTAAGAAAGATTCTTTTCTCACTATTTTATCTGGCTGAAAAATCCAGCAAAACAGCCCGAAAGAGTAACACTCTTTTAGTGAGATGGGATCCAGATTTCATACTTGGTCTCCGCGTCCCGCTCAGGCGAGATAAGATGCACAGAGAGTACAAGCACTAATTTCTGGTAGGCAGTCCCTTGCCAATCGCCAACCCGTGCGATTCCCCTTCATTTGGGCAATCCAGTAGACTGTGCCAACTGAGTTGGTACAACACAGTCTCTGATCCCACAGATGGCTGCCTCCATATAGCTACCATATGCCCCATATGTAGCCTACATGGTCAAGCTGACCCGACCTACTCCCTGGACCACCACGTGCTATGCTGAGCAACGAGAAGCGATAAATCCCTTCTCTGTAACACGCAGGTGAAATCACACACCGTCTGAAGATAGATGGACGTGCCCACTGAGTGGGTACAACACGGCTCTAACGATAGTCAGAACAGTGAGGTTTCGCGTCAGAAGGCTATCGAGCTTGATATTTTAGCGTTGGATTTTAACGGTCTTTTAATCTTCTTAACTATCATGCAAACCCTATGGTGATAGCAGAAGATAAATAAATCATGCAATTCTAATTATTCAAACAATAAAAGAAAGCATGATGATCTTATGTGGTAAGCGCCCATAAAGCCTAGGTAAGACCTTAAGTTATCTTAAGTCTTCATTTGCTTCTTGGGTCTTTTGCCTCTCATCTGGCCCAGACCAGGGCCCATGCGCCCTTTGCAGCTCAGGTGCCCCCACCAGGTATATGCGCCTGTCCTAGGGTCAAACCCTAGACTTCCCACCTGGTCAAGCCTCAAGCTGCAAGCGCCTCATCCATGTGTGCTTTGAGCTCTTGTCTGATTAAAAGTACATTTTAATCTATCTAGACAAGATTGACTCGCAGGTCAATTACATTTTATAAATTAATTTAAAAGTGATGCACAGATCACAATAATATTAATTTACAATTTTATTCCAGGCACGCAGGCCCCAGCACAGCACACAATAAAAGGGCAACCCACATAAGATGAAATAAACAAGCACATGGCATCAAATCAACATGTGATCCATCAACAAAATAAAATTTTTCAAAATCCCATCGGAATCAATTTTATTTGTCTTATTTCCCCTACTACCTTACAACGGTACATCAATAGGGATCCACTCATCATATCTAGTCAGATCCACTGCCCTTGCATGCACCAAGTCCTAACTGACTTGAGTTGACCTAATGGTCAACCATGCATGCGCCAAGGGCTGAACTGCCTTCATGAGTTCTAGCAAGCGGGTGTGACCCCGGGCCTAACTCATGCGCGTTCAATGGTTGTCTCAACCAGACCTCGCTACACGCCCTTGATGCAGTCGACCTATAGCCACCTCGTGCTTGCGCACAGGTGCTATCTGGTCAACCCATCTAGGCTGTCAGATGGTCTGATCAGACTATTTGGATCCATCTTAGAAGATGATTTCAACCCTACTAACCCGTCTAAGGGTTTATAGCAAGGGCATAGATCTAGGTGAGCGCGCAAGTGATGTAGGTTTGTGACAAAACATTAACATGCGCCAATACATGCGCCAATACATGCGCCAAGAGTGACATACTTCATATTTGCGCAGATAAACATGCATGTAACCCTTTCACATGATCATAAGCCTAGATCTATACAACTAAAACATGGATCACAAAGCATCAAGCAATCATAAGCTTCATACCGAAAACATGCTCTGATACCAATTGAAAAGGTCCCCTTCAAGGGGGAGCGCAAGGGGGTGAAACCCTAAGTGGGGGCACATTGAAAATTTTGCAGCGGATGCAAGGGTTTCATAGGATCGCAAGTAAGAGCATATGATCAACTTAACCAAATAAGATCATACCATAGCCATTGTGTGGGTGACGACTTGGAAGCAAGAGAACAAAATAGATCTCCTCCAAACGGCGCGCACACAAGATGAAGTCGGCCACTCTTTGAGATCCTTGTGCTAGCAAGGTTCTTCAAAGGTACTTGTCGTATGGAAGGGATGAGATGACTCCTTCTTGGCCGAGAGCTCCTTGTCTAAAGCCTCTCTTCCTCGTCAACCTCCTCTACACGAGAGTGCAAGTTTTCCACACGAGAAGAGGGGAACGTATTTGCGTTTTGGCGTTGAGAGGAATCGGCATTGAAGACATTCCAAAAATGGAACATCATTAAGCCATGCGCTCATGCCAACCCAAAAACGCATACTAGCATTGAACCAAGCGTTCACCTTTGTGAACCGGTTCAAGCCAAAACGTCCCAATCGAATTTGGTTCATAAACCAAATCAAAATAGCCCAAGCCATTTGGTCTAGACCATAGTAAACCCTAAGGTTCCAGATCTAACCGTTCATCTCTTTGATGCTCCTGATCTTACCGATCTAGCATCATCTCTCTCGATCGAAGCTTACCGATCTCAAGCCCTAATCAATCAAACATGATCAGACCAGATCTCACTTATAATCAGAGTCTATATCCCTTTAAACTGAACCCAAACAATTCAGTCCACACGATCTGACTTAAGTAAGCCATATCATCAAATTGTGCGACCCTGAGGGTTTCCTTTAAATGTCGGTAACGATAACTTACGTTATCACGATCAGTGAGGGGTATCTAGCAACACATCACTGTCTCCCGATGTAAAGGAAAGAGTCTTCCAAGACTCCACCCAAACCACAGCACAAGAGTGAATCAACTTCACGAGGCATGCATGTTTCCTTTGCCACTGGATGTTCTTATTGGACAAGCGTGTCAAGCTTGTAACTCCAATATGATGAGCATGATTAGATCAGATGAACATAGTCACCTGGGTATGGCCATACACTTTCTCAATCATCTCATTCAGGGGGGCCCCTTTAGAACATCACACTCCTTAAACAAGGAGACGGCAATCCTGTATCTATCACTAGTGTCCTAACCTGACTCATGATCATCATCCAAGATAGTCTATAATCATTATGTTTCAAATGATATTGAACTACCTCAAAACAATGACAATCATCATTTAGACACACAGGTGATCTCAAGTCAGAGGACATGTGCCACTTGTTGCAAACAAGGATTATTCACATTGTGACAAGCAATTGAATATCCTAGTAGGGTCTGTCCAGTACATCCAATGTACTCATGAGTCTACATCTTATTCCATGCTCGAAGCATCCTATAAGATTAGAACACATATTAGTCTCAATCATATCAAGGCTGTCTCATGTTCACCAAGATATCTCGACTAAGGACATTACAGCATGTCAGCCTAGCTGAACAGCATTGAGACATTATTCAGAAGCACACTTATTGCAGCAGACAATGTAACATACTGAATAACAACCATTGCCTTTATAAACATAAGAGTTTATATATACATGATACGGATAGAATCCCAAGGCCTCAAACATTAGCCTTAAGGGCATACTCCAACAGGAACAACACCAAGTTCCTGAATGAACTTACGAATCCATACTGCCTCCTTTGATGCTTCTGAGGCTGCAACATACTCGGCTTCTGTTGTGGAATCAGCAACAATTGATTGTTTGAAACTCTTCCACACCACTGCTCCTCCATTCAAGCTAAAAACATAGCCTGATTGCGATCAGAAATTGTCTTGGTCAGATTGGAATGAGGCATCAGTATATCCTTCAATACTGAGTTCTCCCTGACCTCCATAAATCAAGAACATATCTTTGGTTCTGCGAAGATATTTCAAAACGTTCTTGACTGCAATCCAGTGTGCCTTCCCTGGATTACCTTGGAACCGACTGGTTACGCTTAACCCGTAAGCGACGTCTGGGCGAGTACACAACATCGCATACATGATGGACCCAATAGCTGAAGCATAAGGCGTATTGTCCATCTCATCTTTCTCAGACTGTGTTTGAGGACACTGGCCTTTTGAAAGATTCAAACCATGTCTGACTGGAAGATATCCTCTTTTAGAATTTTCTAAATGGAATCTCTCCAGGACCTTATCGATGTAAGTACTTTGGCATAGCCCGAGAAGCCTATTAGATCTATCTCTAAAGATCTTCACACCTAGTATATAGGTCGCTTCTCCTAAATCTTTCATCTGGAAACATTTTCCTAACCATGCTTTGACTGCATGCAGTTCAGGAATATCGTTTCCAATGATTAAAATATCATCGACGTAGAGAACTAGGAAAGTAATCACGCTCCCACTAAACCTTTTATATACACACGGGTCATATTCATTTTTGATGAAACCAAATTCAGAAACTGATTCATCAAAACGAATATTCTAGCTTCTCGATGCTTGTTTTAGTCCATAAATTGACTTCTTTAATTTGCATATTTTAAGACGTTCTGATGGGTTAATGAAACCTTCAGGTTGTGTCATGTACACATCCTCTTCTAATTTTTCGTTAAGGAAAGCGGTTTTCACATCCATTTGCCAGATCTCATAATCATAATATGCTGCTATCGCGAGAATAATTCGAATGGACTTGAACATGGCTACAGGAGAGAAAGTTTCATCATAATCTATCCCGTAGATTTGTTTGAAACCTTTCGCAACCAGCCTACCCTTATAGGTAACTACGTTACCATCCATGTCTTTCTTCTTTCTGAAGATCCACTTACAGCCTATAGGGATTATCCCCGAAGGTGGATCAACCAAATCCCAGACTTGGTTATCTGACATGGAGTCCATCTCGGCTCGCATAGCTTCAAGCCATCTTGCTGACTCCGGTCCACTGACCGCATCCGCATAAGTGAGGGGTTCATCATTAATGATGTAGACTCCGTCATAGCGCTCAAGCTGACGACGAATCCTTCCCGATCTACGCGGTTCCCGTGATGCCTGAGCCTCAGGTTGAACATTAACCTGATTAATTGGCTCAGGCTCATCCAACATTGCTTGACTACTTTGTCCCTCTTCTGGAATTTCATCCAGCTTTATTTCTCTCCCACTGGCCTCTTGCAGAAGAAACTCCTTCTTAAGAAAAATAGCCGTTCGAGCAACAAACACTTTATTCTCCTTGGGATTGTAGAAATAATAACCCTTAGTTTCTTTAGGGTATCCGACAAATATGCATTTATCATATCTGCTTTCCAGTTTCCCAGAGGCGAGCTTTTTGACATAAGCCTCGCAACCCCAGATCTTGATAAATGTCAAGCTCAGCTGTTTCTTATACCATAACTCATATGGCGTCTTTGAAACGGCCTTTGATGGCACTCGGTTTAGCATCTTTGCAGCTGTTTCCAGTGCAAATCCCCAAAAGGAGTAAGGTAGAGTAGCTTGACTCATCATAGAACGAACCATATCCAATAAGGTTCGATTCCTCCTCTCGGACACACCATTCCATTGCGGTGTCCCCGGCGGAGTGAGCTGTGAGATGATCCCACACTCCTTCAGATAGTCATTAAACTCATGACTCAAGTATTCTCCACCTCGATCTGATCGAAGTGCCTTGATATTTCGGCCTAACTGATTCTGTACTTCATTTTTGAATTCTTTGAACTTGTCAAAAGATTCACTCTTATGTCTCATTAAATAGACATAACCATACCTACTGAAATCATTAGTAAAAGTAATGAAGTATGAATAGCCACCTCTGCATGTATACTAAATGGCCCACACACATCACTGTGAATAAGGTCAAGTAAACCTGAAGCCCTTTTACCTTTATTAGTAAAAGGAGTCTTCGTCATCTTACCCATTAAACAAGCCTTGTATGTATCAAGCTCCTCATAGGAGAATGATCCCAGCAGTCCATAGTCATGCAACCGCTTAATGCATTTCTTGTTAATATGACCTAGACGACTATGCCATAACAAGGTGCTATCATCAGCATGCTTGGCTTTCTTATTATCAATTTGTTGTACAGAACATTCCATGTCCAACATGTATAACCCATTGTTAATCGACCTAGTTGCATAAACAATACCATCAAATGAAATACAACACTGTGAAGTTTTGCATTCAAATGAAAAACCTTTCCTGACAAGAGCAGGAATTGAGATAATATTCTTTGTTATGCTTGGTACAAAGTAAAAATTGTCAAGTTCTAATACAAGTCCAGATGGTAAAGAGATGTGATATTCTCCTACAGCAACAGCAGCAACTCGTGCCCCGTTTCCAACTCGTAGGTCCACCTCATGCTGTCCCACCTGTCTTCTTCTCTTGAGTTCCTGCACATTTGAACAAATGTGTGCAGGGGTCCCCTTCAAGGGGGAGCGAAAAACCCTAATGGGCGCATGTGTTTCAACGCAGCGGAAATAAGGGTTTTAGGGATCATTAGCATGATATATGATCAACTATGAAAAATCGATTGCAAAATGCCAATAAGATTCATACCATCGCCATCTATGGATGAAGTGTTGGAAGCAAAAACCGAAAGGGGTCTTCTCCCTAGTCGACGCACACACGATGAAGAATGGCCTCTCCTTGTCGTCTTTGTGCTAGCAAAGCTTCAAGGGTCCTTTGCGCATGGAGGAGATGAGATCCTTGGGCTTGGCGAAGAAGAAGTTCCTCTACACTCGTCAAGACTTTTGTCACCCGAGAAGGGAGGAGATGTCGTCCGAAGTTGATGATCGACAAGGGAGTAAACACGTTGTAATCAACGTGGGCGTTGCTATCCAAAAATAGTAACCCATTACTCACTTCGGTTATGCGTTCACATGAAGTGAACCGCAACCCTCTTCTCCCATTCGAACCTTTTGAACCAAGCGCTCATAACATGAGCCGGTTCAAGTGACTTTGGTTCAAGACCAAATCGGCCCAAGCAATGGTCGATCTTATTGAACCACAAGGTTCAAGATCACCGTTGATCTCTCGATGCTCTAGATCTCACTGATCTAGCATCATAACTCTCGATCGAAGCTTACCGATCTAAAGCCCTAATCAATCAAACATGATCAGACCAGATCTCACTCTCAATCAGAGTTTAACACCCCTTTAAACTGAACTAAACAATTCAGTCCACACGATCTGACTTAAAGAAGCCATATCATCAAATTGTGCGACCCTAAGGGTTTCCTTTAAATGTCGGTAACGATAACTCACGTTATCACGATCAGTGAGGGGTATCTAGCAACACATCACTGTCTCCCGATATAAAGGAAAGAGTCTTCCAAGACTTCACCCAAACCACAGCACAAGTGTGAATCCAATTCACTAGGCATGCATACTTCCTTTGCCACTTGATGTTCTTATTGGACAAGCCTGTCAAGCTTGTAACTCCAATATGATGAGCATGATTAGATCAGATGAACACTGTCACCTGGGTATGGCCATACACTCTCTCAATCATCTCATCCAGGGGGGCCCTTATAGAACATCACACTCCTTAAACAAGGAGACGGCAATCCTATGTCTATCACTAGTGTCCTAACCTGACTCAAGCTCACCATCCAAGATAGTCTATAATCATTATGTTTCAAATGATATTGAACTACCTCAAAACAATGACAATCATCATTTAGAAAACACAAGTGATCTCAAGTCAGAGGAAATGTGCCACTTGTCGCAATCAAGGAATATTCACATTGTGACAAACAATTGAACATCCTAGTAGGGTCTGTCCAGTACATCCCATGTACCCATGAGTCTACATCTTATTCCATGCTCGAAGCATCCTATAAGATTAGAACACATATTAGTCTTAACCATATCAAGGCTGTCTCATGTTCACCAAGATACATCGACCAAGGACATAATAGCATGTCAGCCCAGCTGAACAGCTTTGAGACATTATTCAGAAGAACATATATTGCAGCAGACAATGTAGCTAACTGAATAACAACCATGCCTTTATAAACATATGAGTTTATTACATGATACAGATACATTCCCACAGGCCTCAAACATTAGCCTTAAGGGCATACCCCAACAATCTCCCACTTGCACTTAATCTAATGGTTGAGGAATCTCAAACCCATATTATTACAGTGCTTTTCATGCTTCTGCTGCGCCAGAGGCTTGGTAAGCGGGTCTGCCAGATTGTCATCTGTATGAACCTTGCATACTTTGATCTCGCCACGATCAATGATCTCCCTGATCAAATGAAACCGTCTCTGTATGTGCTTGGACTTCTGGTGCGACCGTGGTTCCTTTGCTTGTGCAATTGCTCCAGTGTTATCACAGAAGATAACCAAAGGATCTGCACTCGAAGGAACGACACCAAGTTCTTTCACGAACTTACGAATCCACACTGCCTCCTTGGATGCTTCCGAGGCTGCAACATACTCGGCTTCTGTTGTGGAATCAGCAACAGTTGACTGTTTGAAACTCTTCCACACCACTGCTCCACCATTCAAGCTAAAAACATAGCCTGATTGCGATCGGAAATCATCCTGGTCAGACTGGAACGAAGCGTCAGTATATCCTTCAATACTGAGTTCTTCCTGACCACCATATATCAAGAACATATCTTTGGTCCTCCGCAGATATTTTAAGATGTTCTTGACTGCAATCCAGTGCGCCATACCTGGATTACTCTGGTAACGACTGGTCACGCTTAACCCGTAAGCGACGTCTGGGCGAGTACACAACATCGCATACATAATGGATCCAATAGCCGAAGCATAAGGCGTATTGTCCATTTCATCTTTCTCAGTCTGTGTTTGTGGACACTGACTCTTCGAAAGACTCAGACCATGTCTGACTGGAAGATATCCTCGTTTAGAATTCTCTAAATGAAATCTTTCCAGGACTTTATCGATGTAAGTACTCTGGCACAGCCCGAGAAGCCTCTTAGATCTATCCCTGTAGATCTTCACACCTAACACATAGGCTGCTTCTCCTAAATCTTTCATCTGGAAACATTTCCTCAGCCATGCCTTAACAGCATGCATTTCAGGAATGTCATTTCCAATGATCAAGATGTCATCGACGTAGAGGACTAGGAAAGTAATCACACTCCCACTAAACCTCTTATATACACACGGGTCATCCTCGTTCTTGATGAAACCAAATTCAGTAACTGATTCATCAAAACGAATATTCCAGCTTCTCGATGCTTGTTTAAGTCCATAAACGGACTTCTTTAACTTGCATATTTTATGACGATCTGCTGGATTAGTGAAACCTTCAGGTTGTGTCATATACACATCCTCATCCAGATTTCCATTAAGGAAAGCTGTTTTCACATCCATCTGCCAGATCTCATAATCGTAATATGCAGCTATCGCAAAAAGAATCCGAATAGACTTAAACATGGCTACAGGTGAGAAAGTTTCATCATAATCTATCCCGTAGATTTGTTTGAAACCTTTCGCAACCAGCCTGCCTTTATAGGTAACCACGTTACCATCCATGTCAATCTTCTTCTTGAAGATCCATTTACAGCCTATAGGGATTACTCCCGGAGGCGGATCAACCAAATCCCAGACTTGGTTATCTGACATGGAGTCCATCTCGGCGCGCATAGCTTCAAGCCATCTCGCTGACTCCGGTCCACTGACCGCATCCGCATAAGTGAGGGGTTCATCATTGTCAATGATGTAGACTCCGTCATAGCGCTCAGGCTGTCGACGAATCCTTCCCGATCTTCGCGGTTCCCGTGATATCTGAGCCTCAGGTTGTTCAATAACCTGTTCTACCGGCTCAGGCTCATCCAACTCTGCTTGAGCACTTTGTCCTTTCTCTGGATTCTCATCCAGTTTTATTTCTCTCCCACTGGCCTCTTGCAGAAGAAACTCCTTCTCAAGAAATATGGCCGTCCGAGCAACAAAAACCTTGTTCTCCTTGGGATCGAAGAAATAATAACCCTTAGTTTCCTTAGGGTAACCGACAAAGATACATTTCTCAGATCTGCTCTCTAGTTTCCCAGAGGCGAGCTTTTTGACATAAGCCTCGCAACCCCAGATCCTGATAAATGTCAAGCTTGGCTGTTTCCCATACCACAACTCATATGGCGTCTTTGAAACTGCCTTGGATGGCACTCGGTTTAGTACCTTTGCAGCTGTTTCCAGTGCAAAACCCCAAAAGGAGTAGGGTAGAGTAGCCTGACTCATCATAGAACGAACCATATCAAGTAGCGTTCTATTTCTCCTCTCGGACACACCATTCCATTGCGGTGTTCCTGGCGGAGTGAGCTGTGAGATGATCCCACACTCCTTCAGATAGTCAGTAAACGTATGACTTAGGTATTCACCACCTCGATCTGAGCGAAGTGCCTTGATATTTCGGCCTAGCTGATTTTGTACTTCATTCTTGAACTCTTTGAACTTGTCAAAAGATTCACTCTTATGTCTCATCAGATAGACATACCCATATCTACTGAAATCATCAGTAAAGGTAATGAAGTACTGATAGCCACCTCTGGCATGTTTACTAAATGGCCCACACACATCACTGTGTATAAGGTCAAGTAAACCTGAAGCCCTTTGACCTTTGTGAGGAAAAGGTGACTTCGTCATTTTACCCATCAAACAAGCTTTGCATGTATCAATCTCCTTATAGGAGAATGATCCCAGCAGTCCATGATCATGCAACCGCTTAATGCGTTTCTCGTTAATATGGCCTAAACGACTATGCCATAGCAAGGTGCTGTCATCAGCATACTTGGCTTTCTTGATATCAACGTTCTGTATAGAACATTCCATGTCCAACATGTATAACCCATTGTTAATTGAACCAGTTGCATAAACAATATTATCTAAAGACAAAACACACTTTGAAATATTGCATTCAAAGGAAAATCCCTTCCTGACAAGAGCAGGAATGGAGATAATATTTTTAGTTATACTGGGAACAAAATAACAACTGTTTAGTTCTAATACAATTCCAGATGGTAAAGAAATGAAGTAGTCTCCTACAGCAACAGCAGCAACCCGTGCCCCGTTTCCAACGCGTAGGTCCACCTCATGCTGTCCCACCTGCCTTCTTCTCTTGAGTTCCTGCACATTTGAACAAATGTGAACTCCACATGCAGTGTCCAACACCCATGATATAGAAGAAGAAAACATGACTTCAGTCACGAATATACCTGAGCCAGAAGCAAAGCTTCCCCTCTTGTCTCCTTGGAGCGCTTTACAGTCCCTTTTCCAGTGACCCAGCTGGCCACAGTGGAAACACCTGTATTCCTTGGACCGCTTCACCTTTTGCTTCAGAGCCTTGCTGTAGCTCTTGACAGTGGCCTTGCCCTTCTTCCCCTTCTTCTTGTTCCTTGAAGGAACCATTAAGACAGAGGTTGAAGGCTTACCCTTCAGAGTTTCCTCAGTAGTCAAGAGCATATTCAACAGCTCTGCCGGCGTACAATCGATTTTGTTCATATTAAAATTAATAATGAACGCGTCGAATGAAGGCGGGAGAGACTGCAGAATAATGTCCACAGCAAGCTCCTGGTTGATGGTATGCCCCAGTTTCTCCAGAGCCTCCTTGTGCCCAATCATCTTGAGCACGTGAGCTCCTACTGGGCTCCCGTCAGCCAGTTTGCTCTGAAAGAAGAGCTTCGTCAAATTATAGCGTTCAGTCCTCGCCTGTGCAGCATACAGCATCTTGAGGTTCGCTATAATCTCTATAGCCGACATATCCTCATGCTGACGCTGCAGCGGTGGCGTCATAGACGCTAGCATCAGGCAAGCGACATCAATGCTATCATTGACGTGCTTTTCATAGGTTTCCCGAACCGCCCTTGCGGCGTTCGGAGCGGGCTGCGGCGGTATCGCCGTCTCGAGGACATACAGTTTCCTCTCTGCCTTAAGAATAATCTTAAGGTGTCCAAACCAGTCAGAGAAGTTTGGCCCAGCAAACTTCTCCCTTTCCAGTAGGGATCGCACATTGAAGTTCATGGTGTTCGTTGCTGCAGGTATCTACAACAATGCAAGAACAGCAAGGTCAGTATCAATGTATAAGAATCAATCAGGACTTAAGAAAGATTCTTTTTCTCACTATTTTATCAGGCGTGAAAAATCCAGCAAAACAGCCCGAAAGAGTAGAACTCTTTTAGTGAGATGGGATCCAGATTTCATACTTGGTCTCCGCGTCCCGCTCAGGCGAGATAAGATGCACAGAGAGTACAAGCACTAATCTCTGGTAGGCTATCCCAGCCAATCGCCAACCCGTGCGATTCCCCTTCATCTGGGCAATCCAGCAGACTGTGCCAACTGAGTTGGTACAACACAATCTCTGACCCCACAGATGGCTGCCTCCATGTGCTACCATATGCGCCACATATGTAGACTACACGGTCAAGCTGACCCAACCTACTCCCTGGACCACCATGTGCTATGCTGAGCAACGAGAAGGGATAAATCCCTGCTCTGTAACACACAGGTGTAATCCCGCACCGTCTGAAGATAGATGGACGTGCCCACTGAGTGGGTACAACACGGCTCCAACGATAATCAGAACAGTGAGGTTTCGCGTCAGAAGGCATTCGAGCTTGATATTTTTAGCGTTGGATTTTAACGGTCTTTTATCTTCCTGCCTATCATGCAATTCCTATGGTGATAGCAGAAGATAATTTAATCATGCAATTCTAATATTAACAAATAAAAGAAAGCATGTATCTTATGTGGTAAAAGCCCATAGCCCTAGTGAGACCTTAACCTAGCTTAAGTCTACACTTGCTCTTCATGGGTCTTTAGCTGCTCATCTGGCCCAAGCAGGGCCCTAGCGCCATTTGCAGCACAGGTGCGCCCACCAGGGAAAATGCGCCTGGTCCTAGGTTCGAACCCTAGACCTCCCACCTGGTCCAGCCACTGCTGCATGCGCTTCTACCAAGTGTGCTCTGTGCTCTTGTCTAATTAAATTACAATTTAACTATCTAGACAAGAGTGACACGCAGGTCACTTTCACATTATAAATTAATCAAAATTGTGATTCGCAGATCACAAAAATAAAATTAATTTACAACAATTAATCCCAGGCTCGCAGGCCCCAGCACAGCACACATTAATAACGGGCAGCCCACATAAGACTAAATAGACAAACATATGCATCAATCAAGAATCATGTGATCCATACATAAAAATTAAAATTTTTCGAAAACCCCTTGGGATCAATTTTAATTTTTCCTTATTTCCCCTACAACCTTACAACGGTCCATTACTAGGGATCCACTCAACCAACCTAGTCAGATCCACTACCCTTGCATGCACCAAGTCCTAACTGACTTGAGTTGACCATAAGGTCAACCATGCATGCGCCAGGGCTGAACGACCACACAGAGGTCTGGCAAGCGGGCGTGACCCCGGGCCTAACTCAGGTGCGTTCATTAGTCGTCTCAATCAGACATCGCTACACACCTGTCTGCAGTCGACCTATAGCCACCATAGGATTGCGCCGAGGTGCTAACTGGTCGACCCATTCAGGCTGTCAGATAGTCTGATCAGACATTCTGGATCTAACCTAGGGGTGACTTCAACCCTAATAACCCGTCTAAGGGTTTACAGTAGGCGGCTTAGATCTAAGGTGATACGCGCAAGAGATATAAGTTTTTGATAAAAACTCTATAACAAGTGCCAAGGCATCATACATGCGTAACACATAAACTTACATCATGCGCAACCTTACAACATGCGTCAACTACAAGTAAAGGTTCGCATGTATTCTAGATCTAGCAAGATGGCGCATACAAGGATCACAAATCATAGCAAACATATTATCATGCGATTTAGCCTGCTCTGATACCAATTGCAGGGGTCCCCTTCAAGGGGGAGCGAAAAACCCTAATGGGCGCATGTGTTTCAACGCAGCGGAAATAAGGGTTTTAGGGATCATTAGCATGATATATGATCAACTATGAAAAATCGATTGCAAAATGCCAATAAGATTCATACCATCGCCATCTATGGATGAAGTGTTGGAAGCAAAAACCGAAAGGGGTCTTCTCCCTAGTCGACGCACACACGATGAAGAATGGCCTCTCCTTGTCGTCTTTGTGCTAGCAAAGCTTCAAGGGTCCTTTGCGCATGGAGGAGATGAGATCCTTGGGCTTGGCGAAGAAGAAGTTCCTCTACACTCGTCAAGACTTTTGTCACCCGAGAAGGGAGGAGATGTCGTCCGAAGTTGATGATCGACAAGGGAGTAAACACGTTGTAATCAACGTGGGCGTTGCTATCCAAAAATAGTAACCCATTACTCACTTCGGTTATGCGTTCACATGAAGTGAACCGCAACCCTCTTCTCCCATTCGAACCTTTTGAACCAAGCGCTCATAACATGAGCCGGTTCAAGTGACTTTGGTTCAAGACCAAATCGGCCCAAGCAATGGTCGATCTTATTGAACCACAAGGTTCAAGATCACCGTTGATCTCTCGATGCTCTAGATCTCACTGATCTAGCATCATAACTCTCGATCGAAGCTTACCGATCTAAAGCCCTAATCAATCAAACATGATCAGACCAGATCTCACTCTCAATCAGAGTTTAACACCCCTTTAAACTGAACTAAACAATTCAGTCCACACGATCTGACTTAAAGAAGCCATATCATCAAATTGTGCGACCCTAAGGGTTTCCTTTAAATGTCGGTAACGATAACTCACGTTATCACGATCAGTGAGGGGTATCTAGCAACACATCACTGTCTCCCGATATAAAGGAAAGAGTCTTCCAAGACTTCACCCAAACCACAGCACAAGTGTGAATCCAATTCACTAGGCATGCATACTTCCTTTGCCACTTGATGTTCTTATTGGACAAGCCTGTCAAGCTTGTAACTCCAATATGATGAGCATGATTAGATCAGATGAACACTGTCACCTGGGTATGGCCATACACTCTCTCAATCATCTCATCCAGGGGGGCCCTTATAGAACATCACACTCCTTAAACAAGGAGACGGCAATCCTATGTCTATCACTAGTGTCCTAACCTGACTCAAGCTCACCATCCAAGATAGTCTATAATCATTATGTTTCAAATGATATTGAACTACCTCAAAACAATGACAATCATCATTTAGAAAACACAAGTGATCTCAAGTCAGAGGAAATGTGCCACTTGTCGCAATCAAGGAATATTCACATTGTGACAAACAATTGAACATCCTAGTAGGGTCTGTCCAGTACATCCCATGTACCCATGAGTCTACATCTTATTCCATGCTCGAAGCATCCTATAAGATTAGAACACATATTAGTCTTAACCATATCAAGGCTGTCTCATGTTCACCAAGATACATCGACCAAGGACATAATAGCATGTCAGCCCAGCTGAACAGCTTTGAGACATTATTCAGAAGAACATATATTGCAGCAGACAATGTAGCTAACTGAATAACAACCATGCCTTTATAAACATATGAGTTTATTACATGATACAGATACATTCCCACAGGCCTCAAACATTAGCCTTAAGGGCATACCCCAACAATGTGAACTCCACATGCAGTGTCCAACACCCATGAAATAGAAGAAGCAACCATGACTTCAGTCACGAAAATACCTGAGCCAGAAGTGGAAGGCTTGCTTCCCTTCTTCTCTCCTCGAAGCGCTCTACAGTCCTTCTTCCAGTGACCCAGCTGGCCACAATGGAAACATCTGTTGTCCTTTGACCGCTCAATCTTTTGTTTCAAAGCCTTGTTGTAGCTCTTGATAGGGGTTTTGGCCTTCTTTCCCTTCTTTTTATTCCCAGAAGGGACCATCAAAACAGAGGATGAAGGCCTTCCCTTCTCAAGAGTCTGCTCTGTAGTGCAGAGCATATTCAGTAATTCTGCCGGAGTACAGTCGATTTTGTTCATATTAAAATTAATAATGAACGCATCGAAAGAAGCCGGAAGAGACTACAAGATAATGTCTACAACAAGTTCTTGATTGATGGTATGACCCAGTTTCTCTAGAGCTTCTTTGTACCCAATCATCTTGAGTACGTGAGCTCCCACTGGACTCCCTTCAGTCAGTATTCTATGAAAGAAAAGTTTCGTCAAGTTATAGCGTTCTGTCCTTGCCTGTGCAGCATACAGCAATTTCAGATTTGCTATAATATCAATAGCAGACAAATCCTCATGCTGACGCTGGAGCTCGGGCGTCATTGACGCAAGCATAAGGCAAGCGACATCAGTACTATCACTGACGTGCTTCTCATAAGCATCTCGAACCGCCCTTGCGGCGTTCGCAGCGGGTTGAGCCGGCATTGCCAACTCAAGGACGTACAGCTTTTTCTCAGCTTTGAGGACAATCTTCAGCTGTCTGTACCAGTCTGAGAAGTTTGGCCCAGCAAACTTCTCCTTTTCCAATATGGATCGCAAGTTGAGCCCTGTGGTGTTCGTTGCTGCAGGAATCTACAACATAACAAGAACAACAAGGTCAATATCCATGTTAGAATCATTCCAGGACTAAAGAGTGATTCTTTTCTCACTATTTTATCTGACTGAAAATCCAATAAAACAGCCCGAAAGAGTAAAACTCTTTTAGTGAGATGGGATCCAGATTTCATATTTGATCTCCGCGTCCCGCTTAGGCGAGATAAGATGCACAGAGAGTTCAAGCACTAATCACTGGTAGGCAATCCATGCCAATCGCCAACCCGTGCGATTCCCCTTCATCTAGGCAATCCATGAGACTGTGCCAACTGAGTTGGTACAACACAGTTTCTGATTCCTTAGATGGCTGCCTCCATATAGCTACCATATGCTCAATTTGTAACCTATATGGTCAAGCTGACCTGACCTACTTCCTGGACCACCACGTGCTATGCTGAGCAACGAGAAGCGATAAATCCCTTCTCTGTAGCATGTAGGTGTAATCGCGCACCATCTGAAGATAGCTGGGCATGCCCACTGAGTGGGTACAACACGGCCCCAACGATAGTCAGAACAGTGAGGTTTCGCGTCAGAAGGCAATCGATAGCTTGATGTTTCCGTTGGATTTTAACGGTCTTTTTATCTTCTTACTATCATACAAATTCTATAGTGATAGCTGAAGAATAAAACATGCATGTGCTGTATACTTAAAACAGTAAATGAAAGCACCATTATCTTATGTGGTAAACGCCCATAAGACTTAAGTAAAACCCTAGTTTAACAAAAGTCTTTACTTGAGCTCTTTATGGGACTCTTGTACCTCATCCGGCCTAGCCCGGGCCCAAACGCCATCTGCAGCCCAAATGCGCCCACCAGATAGAATGCGCCTGTTCTAGAGTCGAACTCTAGACCACCCACCTAGTGAAGCCAACTGCTGCAAACGCCTTTGCCATATGTGCTGTGTGCTCATGTCTGATCAAATTACATTTTAAAAACTATCTAGACATGGTTTGACACGCAGGTCAATTATACATTTTAATAATTTCAAATGTGACTCGCAGATCACATCAAATATATTAATTTCTAGGCACACAGGCCCCAGCACAGCATACAAAATAGGGCAGCCCACATAAGATTAAATAAACACTCAATGCAACATGTTAAACATGTACTACATGTGATCCAAACAGAAATAAAAATTTTTGAAAAACCCATGGCATCAATTTTATTTCCTTATGTGCCCCACTACCTTACAACGGTCCATTAACAGATATCCATTCGTCAGACCAAGTCAGACCCACTGCCCTTGCATGCACCCAGTCATAACTGACTTGCGTCGACCCAATGGTCGACTATGCATGCCTTAAGGGCTGAACGTCCCACATGATTTCCGGCAAGCGGGTGTGAACCCGGGCCATAATCATGATCGTTCACTAGTCGCCTCAAACAGACATCGCTACACGCCCTTCTGCAGTCGGCTTATAGCCACCTGTACAGCTTGCGCACAGGTGCTATCCAGCCGCCCATCCAGGCTGTCAGATAGTCTGATTAGGCTGTTGGGTCCATACTTGACTAACGACTTCAAAACTGTTAACCCGTCTAAGTGTTTGAAGTAGGCGCATAGATAGATCTAGTGGAGTCGCGCATGAAGATAAATTTTTGTTTGAAAAACAACTACGATACATGCGCAAACTATGTCTGTAAACTTTGCATCATGTAGTCGCATGTGAACATAAAGAAGATCTACCCAATAACTCAAACATGGATCACAACAAGGCAACCATATGCATCAAGTCAGAAAAACCTGCTCTGATACCACTGTAAGGTAACCTAGTTCACAAGCATTATTCAAAAACTTGTCGCAGCGGAAATACTAGGATCGCATGACATGAGTACATGATCAACCTTTTTAACTTGTATAAGACAAGTTAGAGTATTACCTGTGCCATGATGTGAGAGGCGACTTGGAAGATGAAAGGGGCGAGTGCCTCTTCTCCAAAGATGTCACACACAAGATGAGAAAGACTTTCTTCCTTGTGTTCCCTGTGCTAGCAAAGACACCAAGGAGTCTTGATCGTCTCTAGGAAAGGATGATGTGTGTCCCCCTTGGCCGGTCGAGCTTCTCTTCCTTGCGTGAAGATGATCCACACGAGAGCGAAGAGAGGAGGAGGCGAGAGGGCTTTCGAAAAAACGTGGATGCACAAAAAGGAAAATTCAGCCACCACTTATGGTAAGAACCGAATTAGTAACTCCCTCCATAACTACCCTTTAAGCGATCGAAAACTCCTCTTTGAATTGAACCATGCGTTCACAAGTGAACCGGTTCAATCTCAATTTGATTCAAGCACCAAATCAAACCAGTCCTGGTTATAATCTTCTTTGAACCAAATGGCTCAAGATCTAACCACACATCACATTGAACCCCTGATCTTTACGATCAAGCTTCAATCCTTCGATTAAAGCTTACAGATCACATGTCCTAATCAATCAAACATGATTAGACTAGATCTCACTTTTAATTAGAGCTTAAAATCCTTTAAACTGAACTAGAATAATTCCAGTCCACACGATCTGACATAAGTAAGCCATATCATCAAATTGTGCGACCCTAAGGGTTTCCTTCAATGTCGGTAACGATAACTTACGTTATCACGACCAGAGAGAGGTATCTAGCAACACATCACTGTCTTCCAATATGAAGGAAAGAGTCTTCCAAGACTACTCCCAAACCACAGCACAAGTGTGAATCTCATTCACTTGGCATACATGTTTCCCTTGCCACTGGATGTTCTTGTCGGACAAGCATGTCAAGCCTGTGATTCCAACATGATGAAAATGGTTAGATCAGATGAACATAGTCGTCTGGGTATGGCCATACACATTCTCAACCATTTCATCCATAGGGCCCCCTTAGAACATCACACTCCAACCAGGAGAGGCAATCCTATATCTATCACAAGTACCCTAACATGACTCATGCCCACTATCCAAGATAATCCTTAATCATTATCTTTCAAATGATATGGAACTACCTCAAGATAATGCCAATCATCACTTAGAAACACAAGTGATCTCAAGTCAGAGGGAATATGCCACTTGCTTGCATACAAGGATTATTCACATTGTGACAAACAATTGAATATCCTGAGAAGGGTCAGTCCAGTATATCCAATGCACCTATGTGTCTAAATCTTATTCCATGCTCGAAGCATCCTATAAGATTAGAACACATATTAGTCTCAATCATACCAAGGCTGTCTCATGTTCACCAAGATATCTCAACTAAGGACAATACTGAATGTCAGCTAAACTGAACATCATTGAGACATTACCCAGAAGTACACATATAACAGCAGATAATGTAACAATCTGAATAACAACAATAGCCTTTAAAAACAAATATATTTAGTTTATACATGATACTGACAATAACCCAAGGCCTCAAACATTAGCCTTAAGGGCATACCCTAACAATTTGTTCTTGCTTGCTCTTGGCACAATTCCTCCAAGGAATTGCCAAAAGAGTTCTGCCACATACCTTCTTGAATTGGCGCATCATGAAGCTTGGAAAGAATCAAGCTTCTTGCCATATCAAGAGAGGATATTTGAGTTCTTACCTCATTAGGACTTTCCATATTTATTGGCGCAACTCTTGCTTGAATTAATCAAGCCTTACATGAAAGGTCCCCACAAGGGGGCGAAACCCTATCTCATAGGCGCATATGGGAATGAAGGCAACGGAAAGGGGGTTTCTAGATCTTGCATGCTGTATGATTAACAAAAATGACCCAATTGCATATAGAGAAGGATCATACCATAGCCATTTCTAGATGGCGCCTTGGAAGCAAAGACCAAACTGGATCTTCTCCAGAGGTGACGCACACAATTGATGTCGCCTACTCCTCCTTGCGATCCTTGTGCTAGCAAGGCCCAAAGATGTCCTTGTCGTGTGGAAGGGAAGAGATGTCTTGGCTTGGTGATTTTTCTCCTCTTCTCGTCAAAAACTTTTCACCACCCGAATGTTCTCTCGTCAAGAGCAAGAGACAAGGCGACGAACGAAGAGAGGAGAGGCGTGAACGTGAGATGTGGTCACGTAAGAGAAGTGCTATCTAAAAATAGCATGCCACTTCTCTTCATGCGATCATGGGTTTACCCATTCACAAAACCACTTCACTTTTGAACCATGCGCTCATTTATGAGCCGGTTCATGTTGGTCTGGTTCAAAGACCAAATAAGCCAAGCAACATGGTCTAGACCAAATTAAACCCTAAGGCTCCAGATCTAACCGTTGATCTCCTGATGCTCTTGATCTCACCGATCCAGCATCCATTCTCTCAATCGAAGCTTACCGATCTTAAGCCCTAATCAATCAAACATGATCAGACCAGATCTCACTTACAATCAGAGATTAAATCCCTTTAAACTGAACCTGAACAATTCAGTCCACACGATCTGACTTAAGTAAGCCATATCATCAAATTGTGCGACCCTGAGGGTTTCCTTTAAATGTCGGTAACGATAACTCACGTTATCACGATCAGTGAGGGGTATCTAGCAACACATCACTGTCTCCCGATATAAAGAAAAGAGTCTTCCAAGACTACACCCAAACCACAGCACAAGTGTGAATCAACTCACAAGGCATGCATATTTCCTTTCCCACTGGATGTTCTTATTGGACAAGCGTGTCAAGCTTGTAACTCCAATATGATGAGCATGATTAGATCAGATGAACATAGTCATCTGGGTATGGCCATACACTATTCTCAATCATCTCATCCAGGGGGCCCCTTTAGAACATCACACTCCTTAAACAAGGAGACGGCAATCCTATGTCTATCACTAGTGCCCTAACCTGACTCAAGCTCACCATCCAAGATAGTCTATAACCATTATGTTTCAAATGATATTGAACTACCTCAAAACAATGACAATCATCATTTAGAAAACACAAGTGATCTCAAGTCAGAGGAAATGTGCCACTTGTCGCAATCAAGGAATATTCACATTGTGACAAGCAATTGAATATCCTAGTAGGGTCTGTCCAGTACATCCAATGTACCCATGAGTCTACATCTTATTCCATGCTCGAAGCATCCTATAAGATTAGAACACATATTAGTCTCAATCATATCAAGGTTGTCTCATGTTCACCAAGATATCTCGACTAAGGACTTTACTTCATGTCAGCCTAGCTGAACAGCTTTGAGACATTATTCAGAAGTACACTTATTACAGCAGACAAGGTAACAAACTGAATAACAACCATGCCTTTATAAACATAAAAGTTTATACATGATACTGTTACAATCCCAAGGCCTCAAACATTAGCCTTAAGGGCATACCCCCAACAATCTCCCACTTGCACTTAATCTAATGGTTGAGGAATCTCAAACCCATATTATTACAGTGCTTCTCATGCTTCTGGTGCGCCAGAGGCTTAGTAAGCGGGTCTGCCAGATTGTCATCTATATGTACCTTGCAGACTTTGATCTCGCCACGATCAATGATCTCCCTGATCAAATGAAACCGTCTCTGTATGTGCTTGGACTTCTGGTGCGACCGTGATTCCTTTGCTTGTGCGATTGCTCCAGTGTTATCACAGAAGATAACCAAAGGATCTGCACTTGAAGGAACGACACCAAGTTCTCTCACGAACTTACGAATCCACACTGCCTCCTTGGATGCTTCCGAGGCTGCAACATACTCGGCTTCTGTTGTGGAATCAGCAACGATTGACTGTTTGAAACTCTTCCACACCACTGCTCCTCCATTCAAGCTAAAAACATAGCCTGATTGCGATCGGAAATCATCCTGGTCCGACTTGAACGAAGCGTCAGTATATCCTTCAATACTGAGTTCTTCCTGACCACCATATATCAAGTGTTGGGGTATGCCCTTAAGGCTAATGTTTGAGGCCTTGGGATTGTAATAGTATCATGTATAAACTTTTAAGTTTATAAAGGCAATAGTTGTTATTCAGGTTGTTACCTTGTCTGCTGTAATAAGTGTACTACTGAATAATGTCTCAAAGCTGTTCAGCTAGGCTGACATGCAATAATGTCCTTAGTCGATATATCTTGGTGAACATGAGACAGCCTTGATATGGTTAAGACTAATATGTGTTCTAATCTTATAGGATGCTTCGAGCATGGAATAAGATGTAGACTCATGGGTACATTGGATGTACTGGACAGACCCTACTAGGATATTCAATTGTTTGTCACAATGTGAATAATCCTTGAATGCTGCAAGTGGCACATTTCCTCTGACTTGAGATCACTTGTGTTTTCTAAATGATGATTGTCATTGTTTTGAGGTAGTTCAATATCATTTGAAACATAATGGTTATAGACTATCTTGGATGGTGAGCTTGAGTCATGTTAGGGCACTAGTGATAGACATAGGATTGCCGTCTCCTTGTTTAAGGAGAGTGATGTTCTAAAGGGGCCCCCTGGATGAGATGATTGAGAGAGTGTATGGCCATACCCAGGTGACTGTGTTCATCTGATCTAATCATGCTCATCATATTGGAGCTACAAGCTTGACACGCTTGTCCAATAAGAACATCCAGTGGCAAAGGAAACATGTTTGCCTTGTGAGTTGGATTCACACTTGAGCTATGTTTTGGGTGTAGTCTTGGAAGACTCTTTCCTTTATATCGGGAGACAGTGATGTGTTGCTAGATACCCCTCACTGATCGTGATAACGTAAGTTATCATTACCGACATTTAAAGGAAACCCTCAGGGTCGCACAATTTGATGATATGGCTTACTTAAGTCAGATCGTGTGGACTGAATTGTTTTGGTTCAGTTTAAAGGGATTTAAACTCTGATTGTAAGTGAGATCTGGTCTGATCATGTTTGATTGATTAGGGCTTGAGATCGGTAAGCTTCGATCGAGAGTGGTGATGCTAGATCGATCAGATCAGAAGCGTCAGATGATGAATGGTCAGATCTAGGACCTTGGGGTCTAATTCGATCTAGACTTAATGTTTGGGCTGATTTGGTTTAATCATTGAACCAAAGAAATTGAACCGGCTCATGGGTTGAGCGCATGGTTCATATGGGAGAAGAGAGATGCGCTTGGTTCACTTGGTGAACGCATAACGCATGTAGTCAAGGCATTGCTATTTTTGGAATGTTCGGTTTCAAAGAGGGAACGTTTCCACGTTCGGAAAAACGCCTCCTCTCTATTCTCCTCGCTCAATTCGCTCTTGGTTGAGACGACTCACGGCTTGCGTTGTGGAGGTCGACGACAAGAGGATTCGGCCAAGCGATCATCTCTTCATCCCTTCAACCGATCAAGAAATCTTTGGAGCCTTGCTAGCACAAGTCGCGCCAAAGAAGTAGGTCTTCTTCCTCTTGTGTGCGACAACCTTTGGAGGAGATCTCTCTTGCTTTCTTCTTCCAAGACTCCATCCAAGAGATGGCGACGGTATGGATCCTTCTCTTATCTATCTAGACATTTGAAAGTTAATCATATGCGATATTAAGATCTATGAAAACCCTTCTTCCGCTTGCAAAATTTTATGCGCCACCCCAATAGGGTTTTCGCCCCCCTCTCGAAAGGGGTTCCATCAACTGGTATCAGAGGAGGTTTATATATATGCATATGATTGCTTGATGCTATTTTGTGATCCTTGTTTGCGCAACGTGCTTAGATCTATAGGTTACATGCGAAATTGATAGCATATGCTTTTATGTTTGCGCATGTTTAGTAGGCGCATCTTTGTTGTTGATGTTTTATCAAAAGAATATCACTTGCGCGCCTATCATTAGACTAAGCGCCTACTATAAACCCTTAGACGGGTTAGTAGGGTTGAAGTCATCCTCTAGGTTAGATCCAACTAGTCTGATCAGACCATCTGACAGCCTAGATGGGTCGACCAGATAGCACCCTTGCGCAAGCAAATGGTCGCTATAGGTCGACTGCATCATAGGTGTGTAGCGATGTCTGGTTGAGACGTTTGTTGAACGCACATGAGTTAAGCCCGGGCTCACACCCGTTTGCCAGACCTCATTGTGGTTGTTCAGCCCTTGGCGCATGCATAGTTGACCATTGGGTCGACTCAAGTCAGTTAGGACTTGGTGCATGCAAGGGCACTGGATCTGACTAGTTTGGATGAGTGGATCCCTATTAATGTACCGTTGTAAGGTTGTAGAGCATATAAGAGAATTAAAATTGATGCCAATGGGGTTTTCGAAATTTTATTTTCTTATCCTGGATCACATGATGTTTGATGCCATATTGCTTGTTTATTTATTCTTATGTGGGCTGCCCATGTTAAATGTTTGCTGTACTGGGGCCTGCGTGCCTGAATTGAAAAGTAAATTAATTATTGTAATCTGCGTATCACATTGTTTTTAATTTATAAATGTTATTGACCTGCGAGTCAATCTTGTCTAGATAGATTAATTTGTAAATTAATCAGAGAAGAGCACAGAGCACATTTGGCAGAGGCGCATGCAGCAGAGGCTTGACCAGGTGGGAGGTCTAGGGTTCGACCCTAGGACCAGGCGCATCTTCCTGGTGGGCGCACCTGAGCTGCAGTTGGCGCTTGGCCCTGGTTTGGGCCAGATGAGCAGCAAAAGTCCCATGAAGAAAAGCAAGTGAAGACTTAAGTGATATTAAGGTCTTACTTAGGCTATGGGCTTTTACCACATAAGATCCATGCTTTCTTTTATTGTTTAATATTAGAATTGCATGATTAGTTTATCTTCTGCTATCACCATAGGAATTGCATGATAGTGAAGAAGATAAAAGACCGTTAAAATCCAACGACGAAATATCAAGCTCGTAAGCCTTCTGACGCGAAACCTCACTGTTCTGATTATCGTTGGAGCCGTGTTGTACCCACTCAGTGGGCACGTCCATCTATCTTCAGACGGTGTGTGATTTCACCTGCGTGTTACAGAGAAGGGATTTATCGCTTCTCGTTGCTCAGCATAGCATGTGGTGGTCCAGGGAGTAGGTCGGGTGAGCTTGGCCATGTAGGCTACATATGTGGCGCATATGGTAGCACATGGAGGCAGCCATCTGTGGGATCAGAGACTATGATGTACCAACTCAGTTGGCACAGTCTGCTGGATTGCCCAGATGAAGGGGAATCGCACGGGTTGGCGATTGGCAGGGACTGCCTACCAGAGATTAGTGCTTGTACTCTCTGTGCATCTTATCTCGCCTGAGCGGGACGCGGAGACCAAGTATGAAATCTGGATCCCATCTCACTAAAAGAGTTCTACTCTTTCGGGCTGTTTTGCTGGATTTTTCAGCCAGATAAAAATAGTGAGAAAAAGAATCTTTCTTAAGTCCTGATTGATTCTTGACATTGATACTGACCTTGTTGTTCTTGCATTGTTGTAGATTTCTGCAGCAACGAACACCATGAGCTTCAATGTGCGATCCCTACTGGAAAGGGAGAAGTTTGCTGGGCCGAACTTCTCGGACTGGTACGGACACCTTAAGATTGTTCTTAAGGCAGAGAGGAAACTGTATGTCCTCGAGACGGCAATACCGCCTCAGCCCGCTCCGAAACCGCAAGGGCGGTTCGGGATGCCTATGAAAAGCATGTCAATGATAGCATTGATGTCGCTTGCCTGATGCTAGCGTCTATGACGCCACCGCTGCAGCGTCAGCATGAGGATATGTCGGCTATAGAAATTATAGCGAACCTCAAGATGCTGTATGCTGCACAGGCTAGGACGGAACGCTATAATCTGACCAAGCTTTTCTTTCAGAGCAAACTGGCTGAAGGGAGCCCAGTGGGAGCTCACGTGCTCAAGATGATTGGGCACAAGGAGGCTCTAGAGAAACTGGGGCATACCATCAATCAGGAGCTTGCTGTAGACATTATTCTGCAGTCTCTTCCGCCTTCTTTCGATGCGTTCATCATTAACTTTAATATGAACAAAATCGATTGTACTCCGGCAGAGCTACTGAATATGCTCTTGACTACTGAGGAAACTCTGAAGGGAAAGCCTTCAACCTCTGTCTTAATGGTTCCTTCAAGGAACAAGAAGAAGGGGAAGAAGGGCAAAGCCCCTGTCAAGAACTACAACAAGGCTCTGAAACAGAAGGTGAAGCGGTCGAAGGAATACAGGTGTTTCCACTGTGGCCAGCTGGGTCACTGGAAAAAGGACTGTAAAGCGCTCCAAGGAGATAAGAGGGGAAGCATCGCTTCAGGCTCAGGTATATTCGTGACTGAAGTCATGTTTTCATCTTCTTCTATATCATGGGTGTTGGACACTGCATGTGGAGTTCACATTTGTTCAAATGTACAGGAACTCAAGAGAAGAAGACAGGTGGGACAGCATGAGGTGGACCTACGAGTAGGAAACGGGGCACGGGTTGCTGCTGTTCCTGTAGGAGACTATTTCATCTCTTTACCATCTGGACTTGTATTGGAACTAAACAGTTGTTATTTTGTTCCCAGTATTACTAAAAATATTATCTCCATTCCTGCTCTTGTCAGGAAGGGATTTTCCTTTGAATGCAATATTTCAAAGTGTGTTTTATCTTATGATAATATTGTTTATGCAACTGGTTCAATTAACAACGGGTTATTCATGTTGGACATGGAATGTTCGATACAAAATATTGATAATAAGAAAGCCAAGTATGCTGATGACAGCACCTTGCTATGGCATAATCGTTTAGGCCATATTAACGAGAAACGCATTAAGCGGTTGCATGATCATGGACTGCTGGGATCATTCTCCTATAAGGAGTTTGATACATGCAAAGCTTGTTTGATGGGTAAAATGACGAAGTCACCTTTTCCTAACAAAGGTCAAAGGGCTTCAGGTTTACTTGACCTTATACACAGTGATGTGTGTAGGCCATTTAGTAAACATGCCAGAGGTGGCTATCTGTACTTCATTACCTTTACTGATGATTTCAGTAGGTATGGTTATGTCTATCTGATGAGACATAAAAGTGAATCTTTTGACAAGTTCAAAGAATTCAAGAATGAAGTACAAAATCAGCTAGGCCGAAATATCAAGGCACTTCGCTCAGATCGAGGTGGAGAATACCTAAGTCATACTTTTATTGACTATCTAAAGGAGTGTGGGATTATCTCACAGCTCACTCCGCCAGGAACACCGCAATGGAATGGTGTGTCCGAGAGGAGAAATAGAACGTTACTTGATATGGTTCGTTCTATGATGAGTCAGGCTACTCTACCTTACTCCTTTTGGGGATTTGCACTGGAAACCGCTGCGAAGGTACTAAACCGAGTGCCAACCAAGGCAGTTTCTAAGACTCCATATGAGTTATGGTATGGGAAACAACCGAGCTTGACATTTATCAGGATCTGGGGTTGCGAGGCTTATGTCAAAAAGCTCGCCTCTGGGAAACTAGAGAGCAGATCTGAGAAATGTATCTTTGTCGGTTACCCTAAGGAAACTAAGGGTTATTATTTCTACGATCCCAAAGAGAACAAGGTTTTTGTTGCTCGGACGGCCATATTTCTTGAGAAGGAGTTTCTTCTGCAAGAGGCCAGTGGGAGAGAAATAAAGCTGGATGAGAATCCAGAAGAAGGACAAAGTAGTCAAGCACAGTTGGATGAGCCTGAGCCGGTAGATCAGGTTATTGAACAACCTGAGGCTCAGATATCACGGGAACCGCGAAGATCGGAAAGGATCCGTCGACAGCCTGAGCGCTATGACGGAGTCTACATCATTGATAATGATGAACCCCTCACTTATGCGGAAGCGGTCAGTGGACCGGAGTCAGCTAGATGGCTTGATGCTATGCGAGCCGAGATGGACTCCATGTCAGATAACCAAGTCTGGGATTTGGTTGATCCGCCTCCGGGAGTAATCCCTATAGGCTGTAAATGGATCTTCAAGAAGAAGATTGACATGGATGGTAACGTGGTTACCTATAAAGGCAGGCTAGTTGCGAAAGGTTTCAAACAAATCTACGGGATAGATTATGATGAAACTTTCTCACCTGTAGCCATGTTTAAGTCTATTCGGATTCTTTTCGCGATAGCTGCATATTACGATTATGAGATCTGGCAGATGGATGTGAAGACGGCTTTCCTTAATGGAAATCTGGATGAGGATGTGTATATGACACAACCTGAAGGTTTCACTAATCCATCAGATCGTCATAAAATATGCAAGTTAAAGAAGTCCATTTATGGACTGAAACAAGCATCTAGAAGCTGAAATATTCGTTTTGATGAATCAGTCAGTGAATTTGGTTTCATCAAGAACGAAGATGACCCGTGTATATATAAGAGGTTTAGTGGGAGCGTAATTACTTTCCTAGTCCTCTACGTCGATGATATCTTAATCATTGGAAATGACATTCCTGAAATGCATGCAGTTAAGGCATGTTTAAGGAAATGTTTCCAGATGAAAGATCTAGGAGAAGCAGCCTATGTTCTAGGTGTGAAGATCTACAGGGATAGATCTAAGAGGCTTCTCGGGCTGTGCCAGAGTACTTACATCGATAAGGTCCTGGAAAGATTCCATTTAGAGAATTCTAAAAGGGGATATCTTCCAGTCAGACATGGTCTGAATCTTTCGAAGAGTCAGTGTCCACAAACACAGACTGAGAAAGATGAAATGGACAATACGCCTTATGCTTCGACTATTGGATCCATTATGTATGCGATGTTGTGTACTCGCCCAGACGTCGCTTACGGGTTAAGCGTGACCAGTCGGTTCCAAAGTAATCCAGGTCAGGCACACTGGATTGCGGTCAAGAACATTTTAAAATATCTGCGGAGGACCAAAGATATGTTCTTGATATATGGTGGTCAGGAAGAACTCAGTATTGAAGGATATACTGACGCTTCGTTCCAGTCGGACCAGGATGATTTCCGATCGCAATCAGGCTATGTTTTTAGCTTGAATGGAGGAGCAGTGGTGTGGAAGAGTATCAAACAGTCAACTGTTGCTGATTCCACAACAGAAGCCGAGTATGTTGCAGCCTCGGAAGCATCCAAGGAGGCAGTGTGGATTCGTAAGTTCGTGAGAGAACTTGGTGTTGTTCCTTCGAGTGCAGATCCTTTGGTTATCTTTTGTGATAACACTGGAGCAATCGCACAAGCAAAGGAACCACGGTCGCACCAGAAGTCCAAGCACATACAGAGACGATTTCACTTGATCCGGGAGATCATAGATCGTGGCGAGATCAAAGTCTGCAAGGTTCATACAGATGACAATCTGGCAGACCCGCTTACCAAGCCTCTGGCGCAGCAGAAGCATGAGAAGCACTGTAATAATATGGGTTTGAGGTTTCTCAACCATTAGATTAAGTGAAAGTGGGAGATTGTTGGGGTATGCCCTTAAGGCTAATGTTTGAGGCCTTGGGATTGTAATAGTATCATGTATAAACTTTTAAGTTTATAAAGGCAATAGTTGTTATTCAGGTTGTTACCTTGTCTGCTGTAATAAGTGTACTACTGAATAATGTCTCAAAGCTGTTCAGTTAGGCTGACATGCAATAATGTCCTTAGTTGATATATCTTGGTGAACATGAGACAGCCTTGATATGGTTAAGACTAATATGTGTTCTAATCTTATAGGATGCTTCGAGCATGGAATAAGATGTAGACTCATGGGTACATTGGATGTACTGGACAGACCCTACTAGGATATTCAATTGTTTGTCACAATGTGAATAATCCTTGAATGCTGCAAGTGGCACATTTCCTCTGACTTGAGATCACTTGTGTTTTCTAAATGATGATTGTCATTGTTTTGAGGTAGTTCAATATCATTTGAAACATAATGGTTATAGACTA
Source organism: Costus lasius (assembly GCA_027563935.2). Lineage (NCBI taxonomy): Eukaryota > Viridiplantae > Streptophyta > Magnoliopsida > Zingiberales > Costaceae > Costus > Costus lasius. The sequence continues at coordinate 28,633,346 of CM050454.1, forward strand.
TCTTGGATGGTGAGCTTGAGTCATGTTAGGGCACTAGTGATAGACATAGGATTGCCGTCTCCTTGTTTAAGGAGAGTGATGTTCTAAAGGGGCCCCCTGGATGAGATGATTGAGAGAGTGTATGGCCATACCCAGGTGACTGTGTTCATCTGATCTAATCATGCTCATCATATTGGAGCTACAAGCTTGACACGCTTGTCCAATAAGAACATCCAGTGGCAAAGGAAACATGTTTGCCTTGTGAGTTGGATTCACACTTGAGCTATGTTTTGGGTGTAGTCTTGGAAGACTCTTTCCTTTATATCGGGAGACAGTGATGTGTTGCTAGATACCCCTCACTGATCGTGATAACGTAAGTTATCTTACCGACATTTAAAGGAAACCCTCAGGGTCGCACAATTTGATGATATGGCTTACTTAAGTCAGATCGTGTGGACTGAATTGTTTTGGTTCAGTTTAAAGGGATTTAAACTCTGATTGTAAGTGAGATCTGGTCTGATCATGTTTGATTGATTAGGGCTTGAGATCGGTAAGCTTCGATCGAGAGTGGTGATGCTAGATCGATCAGATCAGAAGCGTCAGATGATGAATGGTCAGATCTAGGACCTTGGGGTCTAATTCGATCTAGACTTAATGTTTGGGCTGATTTGGTTTAATCATTGAACCAAAGAAATTGAACCGGCTCATGGGTTGAGCGCATGGTTCATATGGGAGAAGAGAGATGCGCTTGGTTCACTTGGTGAACGCATAACGCATGTAGTCAAGGCATTGCTATTTTTGGAATGTTCGGTTTCAAAGAGGGAACGTTTCCACGTTCGGAAAAACGCCTCCTCTCTATTCTCCTCGCTCAATTCGCTCTTGGTTGAGACGACTCACGGCTTGCGTTGTGGAGGTCGACGACAAGAGGATTCGGCCAAGCGATCATCTCTTCATCCCTTCAACCGATCAAGAAATCTTTGGAGCCTTGCTAGCACAAGTCGCGCCAAAGAAGTAGGTCTTCTTCCTCTTGTGTGCGACAACCTTTGGAGGAGATCTCTCTTGCTTTCTTCTTCCAAGACTCCATCCAAGAGATGGCGACGGTATGGATCCTTCTCTTATCTATCTAGACATTTGAAAGTTAATCATATGCGATATTAAGATCTATGAAAACCCTTCTTCCGCTTGCAAAATTTTATGCGCCACCCCAATAGGGTTTTCGCCCCCCTCTCGAAAGGGGTTCCATCATCAAGAACATATCTTTGGTCCTCCGCAGATATTTTAAAATGTTCTTGACCGCAATCCAGTGTGCCTGACCTGGATTACTTTGGAACCGACTGGTCACGCTTAACCCGTAAGCGACGTCTGGGCGAGTACACAACATCGCATACATAATGGACCCAATAGCCGAAGCATAAGGCGTATTGTCCATTTCATCTTTCTCAGTCTGTGTTTGTGGACACTGACTCTTCGAAAGATTCAGACCATGTCTGACTGGAAGATATCCTCTTTTAGAATTCTCTAAATGAAATCTCTCCAGGACCTTATCGATGTAAGTACTCTGGCACAGCCCGAGAAGCCTCTTAGATCTATCTCTGTAGATCTTCACACCTAACACATAGGCTGCTTCTCCTAGATCTTTCATCTGGAAACATTTCCTTAACCATGCCTTTACGGCATGCATTTCAGGAATGTCATTTCCAATGATCAAGATATCATCGACGTAGAGGACTAGGAAAGTAATCACGCTCCCACTAATCCTCTTATATACACACGGGTCATCCTCGTTCTTGATGAAACCAAATTCAGTGACCGATTCATCAAAACGAATATTCCAGCTTCTTGATGCTTGTTTAAGTCCATAAATGGACTTCTTTAACTTGCATATTTTATGACGATCTGATGGATTAGTGAAACCTTCTGGTTGTGTCATATACACATCCTCATCCAGGTTTCCATTCAGGAAAGCTGTTTTCACATCCATTTGCCAAATCTCATAATCGTAATATGCTGCTATCGCGAAAAGAATCCGAATAGACTTAAACATGGCTACAGGTGAGAAAGTTTCATCATAATCTATCCCGTAGATTTGTTTGAAACCTTTCGCAACTAGCCTGCCTTTATAGGTAACTACGTTACCATCCATGTCAATCTTCTTCTTGAAGTTCCATTTACAGCCTATAGGGATTACTCCCGGAGGCGGATCAACCAAATCCCAGACTTGGTTATCTGACATGGAGTCCATCTCGGCTCGCATAGCTTCAAGCCATCTAGCTGACTCCGGTCCACTGACCGCATCCGCATAAGTGAGGGGTTCATCATTATCAATGATGTAGACTCCGTCATAGCGCTCAGGCTGTCGACGGATCCTTCCCGATCTTCGCGGTTCCCGTGATATCTGAGCCTCAGGTTGTTCAATAACCTGATCCACCGGCTCAGGCTCATCCAACTGTGCTTGACTACTTTGTCCTTCCTCTGGATTCTCATCCAGCTTTATTTCTCTCCCACTGGCCTCTTGCAGAAGAAACTCCTTCTCAAGAAATATGGCCGTCCGAGCAACAAATACCTTGTTCTCTTTGGGATCGAAGAAATAATAACCCTTAGTTTCCTTAGGGTAACTGACAAAGATACATTTGTCAGATCTGCTCTCTAGTTTCCCAGAGGCGAGCTTTTTGACATAAGCCTCACAGCCCCAGATCCTGATAAATGTCAAGCTCGGCTGTTTCCCATACCATAACTCATATGGAGTCTTAGAAACTGCCTTGGATGGCACTCGGTTTAGTACCTTTGCAGCTGTTTCCAGTGCAAATCCCCAAAAGGAATATGGAAGAGTAGCCTGACTCATCATAGAACGAACCATATTAAGTAACGTTCTATTTCTCCTCTCAGATACACCATTCCATTGGGGTGTTCCTGGTGGAGTGAGCTGTGAGATAATCCCACACTCCTTCAGATAGTCAGTAAATTCTCGACTTAGGTATTCTCCACCTCGATCAGAACGAAGTGCCTTGATATTTCGGCCTAGCTGATTCTGTACTTCATTCTTGAACTCTTTGAACTTGTCAAAAGATTCACTTTTATGTCTCATCAGATAGACATACCCATATCTACTGAAATCATCAGTAAAGGTTATGAAGTACTGATAGCCACCTCTGGCATGTTTACTAAATGGCCCACACACATCACTGTGTATAAGGTCAAGTAAACCTGAAGCCCTTTGACCTTTATTAGGAAAAGGTGACTTCGTCATTTTACCCATTAAACAAGCCTTGCATGTATCAATCTCCTCATAGGAGAATGATCCCAGCAGTCCATTATCATGCAACCGCTTAATGCGCTTCTTGTTAATATGGCCTAAACGACTATGCCATAGCAAGGTGCTGTCATCAGCATACTTGGCTTTCTTAATATCAATATTTTGTATAGAACATTCCATGTCCAACATGAATAACCCATTGTTAATTGAACCAGTTGCATAAATAATATTATCTAAAGACAAAACACACTTTGAAATATTGCATTCAAAGGAAAACCCCTTCCTGACAAGAGCAGGAATAGAGATAATATTTTTAGTAATACTGGGAACAAAGTAACAATTGTCTAGTTCCAATACAAGTCCAGATGGTAAAGAAATGAAATAGTTTCCTACAGCAACAGCAGCAACCCGTGCCCCGTTTCCAACGCGTAGGTCCACCTCATGCTGTCCCACCTGTCTTCTTCTCTTGAGTTCCTGTACATTTGAACAAATGTGAACTCCACATGCAGTGTCCAATACCCATGATATAGAAGAAGATGAAACCATGACTTCCGTCACGTATATACCTGAGCCAGAAGCGAAGCTTCCCCTCTTATCTCCTTGGAGCGCTTTACAGTCCTTTTTCCAGTGACCCAGTTGGCCACAGTGGAAACATCTGTATTCCTTTGACCGCTTAACCTTTTGTTTCAGAGCCTTGCTGTAACTCTTGACAGGGGCTTTGCCCTTCTTCCCCTTCTTCTTGTTCCTCGAAGGAACCATCAAGACAGAGGTTGAAGGCTTTCCCTTCAGAGTCTCCTCAGTAGTCAAGAGCATATTCACCAGCTCTGCCGGAGTACAATCGATTTTGTTCATATTAAAGTTAATAATGAACGCATCAAAAGAGGGCGGGAGAGACTGCAGAATAATGTCTACAGCAAGCTCCTGATTGATGGTATGCCCCAGTTTCTCTAGAGCCTCCTTGTGCCCAATCATCTTGAGCACGTGAGCTCCTATTGGGCTCCCTTCAGCCAGTTTGCTCTGAAAGAACAGCTTTGTCAGATTATAGCGTTCTGTCCTCGCCTGTGCAGCATACAGCATTTTGAGGTTTGCTATCATGTCTATTGCAGACATATCCTCATGCTGACGCTGCAGCGGTGGCGTCATAGACGCTAGCATCAGGCAAGCGACATCAATGCTATCATTGACGTGCTTTTCATAAGCTTCCCGAACCGCCCTTGCGGCGTTCGGAGCGGGCTGAGGCGGTATTGCCGTCTCAAGGACATACAGTTTCCTCTCTGCCTTAAGAACGATCTTAAGGTGTCTGAACCAGTCTGAGAAGTTTGGCCCAGCAAACTTCTCCCTTTCCAGTAGGGATCGCACATTGAAGTTCATGGTGTTCGTTGCTGCAGGAATCTACAACAATGCAAGAACAGCAAGGTCAGTATCAATGTTAAGAATCAATCAGGACTTAAGAATGATTCTTTTTCTCACTATTTTATCTGGCTGAAAAATCCAGCAAAACAGCCCGAAAGAGTAGAACTCTTTTAGTGAGATGGGATCCATATTTCATACTTGGTCTCCGCGTCCCGCTCAGGCGAGATAAGATGCACAGAGAGTACAAGCACTAATCTCTGGTAGGCTGCCCTAGCCAATCGCCAACCCGTGCGATTCCCCTTCATCTGGGCAATCCAGCAGACTGTGCCAACTGAGTTGGTACAACACAGTCTCTGACCCCACAGATGGCTGCCTCCATGTGCTACCATATGCGCCACATATGTAGCCTGCATGGTCAAGCTGACCCGACCTACTCCCTGGACCACCACGTGCTATGCTGAGCAACGAGAAGCGATAAATCCCTTCTCTGTAACACGCAGGTGTAATCCCGCACCGTCTGAAGATAGATGGACGTGCCCACTGAGTGGGTACAACACGGCTCCAACGATAATCAGAACAGTGAGGTTTCGCGTCAGAAGGCTTACGAGCTTGATATTTTAGCGTTGGATTTTAACGGTCTTTTATCTTCATCACTATCATGCAATTCCTATGGTGATAACTGAAGATAAATAAATCATGCTGTTCTACTTATTTAAACAATAAAAGAAAGCATGGATCTTATGTGGTAAAAGCCCATAGCCCTAGTAAGACCTTAAGAACTTAAGTCTTCACTTGCTTTTCTTCATGGGGCTTTTGCTGCTCATCTGGCCCAAACTAGGGCCTAAGCGCCATTTGCAGCTGAGGTGCGCCCACCAGGGAAAATGCGCCTGGTCCCAGAGTCGAACCCTGGACCTCCCACCTGGTCAAGCCACTGCTGCATGCGCCTCTGCCAAGTGTGCTCTGTGCTCTTGTCTGATTAACTTACAAATTAATCTATCTAGACAAGATTGACACGCAGGTCAATTACATTTTATAAATTAAGTACAAGGTGATGCGCAGATCACAATTAAAAATTAATTTACAAAATAATTTCCAGGCACGCAGGCCCCAGCACAGCACACATTTAACATGGGCAGCCCACATAAGAATAAATAAACATGCATATGGCATCATACATCATTTGATCCAATCATGAAAAATAAAATTTTTTGAAAAACAAATATATTTAGTTTATACATGATACTGACAATAACCCAAGGCCTCAAACATTAGCCTTAAGGGCATACCCTAACAATTTGTTCTTGCTTGCTCTTGGCACAATTCCTCCAAGGAATTGCCAAAAGAGTTCTGCCACATACCTTCTTGAATTGGCGCATCATGAAGCTTGGAAAGAATCAAGCTTCTTGCCATATCAAGAGAGGATATTTGAGTTCTTACCTCATTAGGACTTTCCATATTTATTGGCGCAACTCTTGCTTGAATTAATCAAGCCTTACATGCCAACAAATCAGCCCTAGGCGTCCAAGATAGTTTCCTAATAAGAAAACCAAATTCCACTAGGATTTATTCATGTCAATTGGCACCAATTCCATGTATGGAATGAAGCCATGCGCCAATGATGAACCCTACTCCCTTTAGGATTCCAATCTTGCCTTAATTAGATTTAATCCATAATCGCTAATTGGATTTGGATTTTAACATTAATTAGGCCCATGAATAAAATCCTTATTGGATTAGGATTTGCGCCCAATCACAATGGGCCTTATCCAAATCCAATTCCCATTAGGATTTGAATCCTAGTTGGATTAGGATTTGTGCCCAACCACCATGGGCCATATCCATAACCAAATTCTTATTAGGATTTGAATCCTAATTTGATTAGGATTCCAACTCCTAGTAGAATTAGGATTCCAACTTCTAATTAAATTAGGATTCCAACTCCTAGTTGGAATAGGATTCTAATTCCTAATAGGATTAGGATTCCAACTCCTAATTAAATTAGGATTCCAACTCCTAGTTGGAATAGGATTCTAATTTCTAACAGGATTAGGATTCCAACTCCTAATTAAATTAGGATTCCAACTCCTAGTTGGACTAGGATTCCAACTCCTAATTAAATTAGGATTCGAATCCAACATGGTTTATAGTCCCAAGTCCAAGTTCAACTCCCATACAGAATATAAACCTGACCAGGACATACATAAACCCATGAATCCCAATTGGAACCAGATTCAACCGTGAATCTATCTTGGATATAGAATCAGAATGAACTCAAATATATTCCAAGATATCCAGATCATAAAACAACGTCAAGAGTCTATTGCGTGTGACCTGGTAGGATCCATATGACGATGGCAATGATGATTAAACATCATAAGTAGTGAGAGGTATCTAGCAACACATCACTACTACCCTCATAGGACTTAAGTCATCTGGCAACAACTCCCTAACAAGCAACGAGGATTCCTATGCATTCTAGATCCCTTTGCCTGAACTGATATCCTATCATTGGATTAGTCTCATATTTATTAATCCAATCTATTGATCATGACATAAACAATATGGCCATACATTCTCGTCATGCACCAATGAGGTGGGCACCCCTAAGTGGATATCATGCTTCCAATTAAGGAAGGGGCAAATCCTACTATTGGTCATCCATATCTCGATATGATTTATGATATGCCCAATGACAGTCGTTTTGATCACCCATTTACGGAGAGATGTATGACTGTATCAAAACATACCCGACATCATATCTAGACTTGAATACCTCAAGTCTAAGGATCAATGCAAGCCTCTTGCATGTGAGATTGACCTGTTGAGTAGAGAAGTCAATCCTCATAGTGGGTCACTCCAGTGCATCCAATGCACCTGTATGTCTGCGTTACTATGCCCCGCACCTAACCAGCCCATACACCAGTCTCACATACACCAAAGCTGTCCCTTATCAGCTAAGGCACCTTGACTGGGGATTACTTTTTGAATGGATCCAACCAAACTCCTGGGACATTATTTATGCAATTCAATACATCAATGCGTGTAAAGCAATCTGCATAATAACGACCATGCCTTTATCAATAATATCAATTCTATCAAAGTACATTTAAATAATGCCGGACCTAGTCCATACATTGGTCAGTAGGGCATAAACACTAACAGTTTCTTCATCGTCTGTGTTGCCCCAAAACGTATTCATCACCGTCTTTCGCATTATTTTTCGCTGGTTTTCTTGTTGCTCATTTTCCGACACACTTTGACTGCCCTCGTCTCAAAACCCTCTCACTTTTTTTGATCATCGTCTCATAAACTCCTAGAGTACGGAGCTAAGGACCAACCCACCTATAGTAGCTGCATCAAATTTGGTATTAGAGGAGTTGCGTGTTCAATTCTTATTGTTCGCATGATCCAACTCCGTTGCATCTTCACATTTCTGCATGCTTTTAATATTTGCATTTTGAGTCATATCTTGTTTGTGCATGGTGACTATGAGGTCACAAACTATGTCCCAGTTCCCTAATTCCCAAGAGTCCGTCCTACCCACAAAAGGGTCTAAGGACCAAGTCGGTTAGAATGATGCCCTATCATCGCGAGTAGATAAAATGAAGGACTTTTGTCACCAACTTAGCTGACTACTCACGCAGTCCATGGATCAACTCATGGCTTCTATTAAGGGCGTGAGTGATCACCTCGAGTCTTTAGAGCGTAGAACTCGAGTCCCGGTTGACCCCTCCCGGCCAACCTACCGAGCTCTAACTAAAAAGCTACCCCCCTTAACCCAACCCATTAGGGTAGGCCCTGTGAGGAAGAACCAGTTCTCAAGGATGAATTGTTTGATGAGGATGACGTGTGGGCCGCACAAGGGCCCTAAACCCAACCCCATTATGGTCGAAACCGGATGGACGATGATTTTAGTCGCATCATGCGTACCTCACCCGCACCCTTTGACGGTAGCCTTGACCCCACATGGTTCCTTGATTAGGCCGTGTCAGTCGACAGCTACTTTGAGTGGTGCACCATGCCCCAACACCTACCAACTTTGCACGCCTCCTAGTAGAGGGTTCAGCCCATCTGTATTGGGCAAATGTGGAACAGCAACTAGAGCAGCAAGCCCTCCAACCCATTACACGGTGGGATGAAATGAAGTACCACCTTCGTGAGTGGCATGTTCCCTCCTCCTATAAGCAGCGCCTCTTGGACCAATACAGTAGCATACATTAGGGATCTGGTACCATTGCTGAGCATAGGCTAGCCTTTGACACATTAGCACTTAGGTGCAACTTGTGAGAGGACCCCGAGTTCACCTTGTCTCGATCCAAGAATGGACTCCGATCGGAGATCCAAGGAGTCCTACCTGCCTATAACTCGGAGAGTTTGGACCAAACATTCCAGCGAGCTCTAGACATTGAGCAAGACTTGTGTGTTGCTGCTAGGCGCAGCGAGTTGATACCTTCTAGACGAACCTTAGCTGTCGGTCCCCCACTTATTCATTCTAGAGCCGAGAGCATGGAGCCGCGATATGCTCTAGTTGTCCGCGACGCACGCATGGAGCCCCATCATGCTGCAACTATTCATGACCCCCCTAGGCATCCTACACCCGATGCCCCTCCTCCTCGCCTTTCATGGGAAGAAAAGGGCAAGGCCCCAGCTCATGGGCCCACGAACTGTGTGAATGGTTTCAACTGTCTCCAACCCAGCCATTATTCAAAGGATTGCCCCAAGTGTCCTACCCATGTTCACAAGAGTCAGCCTCGGCTAGCTGCTATGATCCGTGAGTGCACTGAGCATGACATTGAACCCGAGTGCTATACTAGTGAGGATGAGTCGGGTCAGCCCACACTTGCAGTTGTCCGATGAACTCTAGTGCAAACCCCTCCCTCAGAGTGATGTAGCGGCACATCCGAGGAGATCAACAAGAATCCGCAAGACCCCAATCCGATATGGGATGAGTGCATGACTCACTTTGGTATTTTGGAACTTGATTAATGCCTGCTTTGAACGTGTTAAATTCTGCACTGAATGTTGTTGTAATATTGCTACAAACACTCTCTTATTTTCAGCTCTTGGTATTTTGTAAGCTAGGAACTAGCCTAGGTTTTATTTTATGAAGTCTTTGTTTTTGTTTTAGTGGTTGTAATAGCTTGTTTCTAGCCTAGGGATATACACCTGTAATGCACTTACAAGCACCTACACCCTTCCACCACATTTTGGCAAAGGCATGGAGAAATCAGCCCACATTCAAGCAAGACTCAACATCAACATCAAGTCAACATAGTTCAAATTCCAGCAAGGTGCGGCTTCAAATCAGCAAGATCAAATGTTCAGCATCTAAGGCACATCAAGCTCAAACCCACATGATTCCAGCCCATAGAATCAATTCAACCTTCTCTAAGAAGGAACCAGTGCATTAGCATTATAACTCTTCATTTTGTTAAAGCCAATCAACACCATACACATCAGCTCACTTACCAGCAGGCCTCTTTAGCCAACAGTCACCAAAGCTCAGTTCAGCACGCGCAAGAGTAAGCCTCACGCCACCACCATCAAGCCCCCACTCATGCCAATAATCATCTCAGCAAGAGAATGCCAAAGGTGGCCAACACATGTAAACGTTGAAGGGTTAGGTTTAAAGCTTGTAATTCACACACTTTGCACCTTAGTCGATCATATTTGAAATCTAAAATTCTGTGTTAGCATGTGGTGTGTTGAGGGTTGAGCTTGCTCCCCTAGAGTTGAGCTTGCTCCTCTAATCATTCCCTGCATCCTTTTTTCTGCCAGCCATCTTCATCCCACAATCCTCAGCCCACCACTGTTCCATTGCCATTTGCTGAAGCTCATGCATAGTCTTCAATCTGCTGGACTGGAAGAAGCTGGAAGGACCTAAACTCAACTCTCCCAAAACTTAGGTCGACTGGAACTCACTGTTACAAGAACTAGAAGGGGTTAGGCCCCCTCCTTCAAGGGGGCCTCAGGTGCCTTCAATCCAGCCTTCCCCTTTCTTAGATATTGCATGATAGGTTACATTGTCTCTATAATCTACATCTACTATTACAATAGCTGGGATACATACCTAAGGGATCTAGGGCAAAACCTATCCTTCATCAGTGGTATCAGAGCGTACCTTCGGTGCTCGATTGGTGTTCTATGAGATTTGTGTTTCTACGCAAGGATTTCTAAATTTTTCTGATTGAACTCTGAAAATTTTCTGATTCTGCATTCTACTGCTCGTTGGGTTTCTTGCTAACCCTACTATTTCTGCTGCTACTTCAGCCTACTGTCGAGTTCTAGGATTTGTCACCACTCTACACACTCCACTGAATTTATAAACCTGCAAGCATTGTTTCCAGGTTTCTAAACTTCTCTAGTTGTTTTCTTATTTTTCGATTTCACATGCTGCTCTTACTCCCGCTTGGATTTTTTCTTACTGCTTTCCCTACGCAAGACTCTTCACTAATACTCTGTTGAAAGTCATTAATACAAACTGGACCTTTGCATCAATCTTGTTGTCAGAATCCAATACTGAGATTTTTGATTTTTTTTCAGCCCGGGTACTGTAGCTTACTGAGCTAGGTGAACTTAGCTGAGTTTTGGTACTGTACCTCATCAAGATTTAAGGGCCCTAATCTGATAGGGCATTCTGAATTTGCAAGGCACATTGGAGTGGGTTCATCTCAGCATTAGATGAACCAACACACTAAGTTGCTATAAGCCACACACAAAATCTGAAGTTCTGATTTTAAGCTAGAAAGTACTGTTCTTTACCGGCTTGAGTTGTTGGTTTATGCTAAACTACCTTCTGAATCTCTGATATATTGCTGTTATGGTTCTTTCATTGCATTGGTAGCTGACTCGGGTATCTACCTTCATTGCTGTGCACCCACTAGGTTTCTTGTGCTGCTGACAACATTGCTGCTACATATTCATACGCGACTAGTCACTGTTGCTGTAGAATGAATCCATATGCTAAAATTGATCTTATACCTGCATACATCTCTTATTGCCTGATAATAGTAGTTCCGGAACTAACACTTGCCATGTGCTGAAATTGTCACTTCTAGTGTTGTATTTTGCCTTCACTCCAGCTTTACATTAACTTGCTAAATTCATACTTGCATACTTATATTCCTATTGTGCATCTTCTTCCTGCATTTGTGCTGAATCATTGTTTGTGTAAACCTGAACCATTTTCACCATGGTGGTTCGCACGAGGAACAACCAGCAGTCGGAAGAAACCGAACCCAATGCAGCCTCCTCGGCTACAATAGTAAACATGCTTGGCAATCTGCAAGCATCCATGGATAGTTTGAATAGAAGGGCTAGGGAATTGGAAAATGCTAGGAAAAATACCTTGAATCAACCCGAACCCCAGCCTGAACTACCCGTAGAGGACCCTATCTAATGCAGCAACTAATAGGTGAGGGGCTCCTTAAGCCGTATTCTAGGATTTTACATAATGCTCGACAAAATGGGAGAGGGTCGTGAGACGAGGGAAGAGAAAACGCGCTGAAAAAGTGCAAGGAATCCGGTAAGAAGCACGACGAAACAGCGACGAGTTTGATTAGGGCAACACGAATGCGAATGAAGGAAACGGCACCCAACTAAATAATACTGCGCACTAACCTCGTAGCAATTTTAGTGAGTTCCTGCAGCTCTCTTAGCGCGTTTTAAGCTTAGCTCATGTTGGGGGACTGCGGTTTGTGGGGTTCAGCTCGCACGCCTACACAGCTGAAACAAACCAAGAACAAGTGATCCGACCATGCCTCTGATGGCGAATGGCCGGGGTGAAGGGGTGAAGTAAACCACAGCAAAGGAATACAACGAAAACGTAAAGAAACAGGCTAACCTGACCCACCAGAGAGTGGTATTTACTTCTTATAAAGCGGGAAACCAAGCTGAGTCGAGACACCGGTCGCCGACTCTTACAACTCCAAAGCCGAAGCAACTTCACCTTCCACACAAGCTGGAAGCTCACTCTAGCTCACCAGGAGATCCCTATCTGATGTGGGACCGAGGCAGGACCTTCGGAGGTCCGCCCGGGTTTGAAAGAAGCCCTCTAGGTATGGCTATCCTAGCCACTAGACATGGCTTCCTTAGGACCCCATTTTGCTTATTTTGTCTTAGATTAGGGTGCATCATGTGGTAGGTTAGATCCACCCTCAAATTACACCAAGTAGCTACATTTCTAGGTTCCGCCACTTATGTATGGTAGGTTAGTTCATGCAATTAATGTAATAGATTAGGACACTCCATTTTGGGACTCAAGTCAAAATCAGGTCAAGCTACATCAAGGAGGCGCCAAGCTCAAACCCAACCCATCATGCAGTGCACCCTCAACAAATCCACCCAAGTTCCACCCTCCATGTTGTCATCCATGTGGATCTATTTTGTCTTCATCTCCAATAGCCCTTTCTACTTGAGGAAGGGGCTCAAATCAAGATGTTTGCGCCAGATATTCCAGCAGCCCTTGAAGGTAAAGCGCAGCCAACAAGCAAGGAAAGGGATCAGCCACACACCACCTTCAAGTGCAGGAAATTGTCTTACCAATTCTAGAAAGTTTCAGCCCACTTCTTCAAGGAGGATCGACAGCTTTAAAGGAGAGAATCAGCTCATTCAATGTGCCACAGCCAGCTAAGCCCTCCCTTACCACTTAGGGGAAAGCTCCAAAGCAAGTCCAAAGAGGACAGCCCACAAACAAGGAAAGTTGCAGCCCATCAATGCTCCCTGCGCAAGTGCAGAATTCTGGTCTTGTTCATTGTTTGTCTTGAGCGCCTAGCATATGAGATATCTGTTGGGAGTCTCCTATATTGCTGTAACCTTTTGTAAGCTTGAGGGAGTTGAATATTTTTTGAGAAAATCCAGAAGTGTGTCTTCTAGTGGTGTGTGTCACCTCAACTCCTCCCCCCCCCCCCCTCTCTTCCAAACCTTGCCGAGAGCTCCCTTCCTCTTCCCCTCTTCAATCTTCTTCCACCACTTGCTCATGTCCTGAAGTTGGAAGCTCACGCCACCTCCTCCCATCAGCCTTGAAGAGTCTTCAGCCTGAGGGGAGGAGCTAGGCCCAACCGTGGCTCAAGATGGTGTCACATACACCATGCCGAGACCAAGCAACTACCCTAAGTTAGCTAAGTTCCTTCTCTACCTTGGTTGTTGTTTTTCTTGATGTTCTTGAGCACCCATCTGCACTCACACAAAATTTTCACAAGTGGCGCAAGGCCATGGAGAGCATGCCAAGCGCATCCCCGTCCTTTCCCCCTCTTAGCTAGTTAGTCCTTAACATGTTAGCAAGGGAACTTGGAGGTAGCCTCCCCCTTGATTGTTTTGTAACTTGGCCTCTTAGTATTCTTTCTAAATACTCACCCACGCATGTGTGGGAATGCTGTAATGCCATGGATGTAAGCTCATAGGGCCCTACTTCGTGTTGTTCCACCATTGGACCGGTGAAGAATGGGAAGTACACCCTTTCTATTCTCAAAGGGCGCAAGGTGAGCCTCTCCCTTAGAGTAGTGTTGTTTCATGTTCTAGACCGCATGCTAGGTTTCAAATTTAGTTTCATCACTTGCCTTAGACTTGCATGATAGTATTTAACTTCAGTTTATTACTCTCCTAGTTTCGGCTTTTACCTACAAAATACCAAAACAAACTATTTTCAACTACGTTAGCATAAGGGGTTTCATTAATCTATATTTAACTAGCAAAATGTTTTCAAATCGCGTTATTTGAATGTTTGCATGCCTATCACCCCCATCATCTTGGTATCAGAGCGAGGTTCTTAGAGTAGGATTTTATAAGACCAAAAATTTATTTTCCTACTACTAAGACGATTTTGGACCTAGGTGCTTGAAAGAATTTGATTAACTATATTTTACCACCTTAGGGCCTATTTTCCAAACTCTACTTGTTTTCGAAAATGGCTACTAGATCTGGTGCCCCCTATGGTCTTAATCAAGCTATTGACCATGAGGTGAGTGCCCTTAAAAGGAAATTGATATGGCCTCCATTAAAGAAACCCTAGCATCCCTTCAACACTCTATAGGTGTCATAGACAATAGGCTTAACACCCTAGAGTCTAACTCTAAGATGGATCCCCCAAATACTAGCTGGCCTAATAGTGGATCCCACACAAGGGAACCAAATGACCTAGCACCCCCCTCTGACACCCCTAGGGTCACTCATGATCAAACCAAATGGGAAGGGCCTTATGCCCAACAACCACCCTATTACAGACCTAGAGATCATGATGTGCAACGTGCCATCAAGATCAATCCTCCTACTTTTGGTGGGTCCCTTAACCCTAAGGAATTCCTAGATTGGACTACAAAGCTAGATCAATACTTTGACTATAGCCTTATGCACAATGAGAGTAAGGTTAGGTTCATAAAGTGTTTACTAGAAGGACCTGCTAGACTCTATTGGACCCATGTTGAGAGAACCATAGAAAGGGATGGTAAGCCACCCGTTGGGTCGTGGGATGAGATGAAACTCCTACTTAGACAAAAGTATGTCCCTCCCGGTTTCATGCAAAAACTTAAGGATGAACTCGGTAGCCACACTCAAGGATCCTCTACTGTAGAAGCCTACCAAACCAAGTTGGAAGAGCTTCTCATTAGGTGTGAGGTCAATGAAGACCCGGGTATGATTCTAAGTAGATTCAAGAATGGCCTTAGACCTGACATTAAGAGGGCCTTGACCTATTTCCAATTAGATACCCTAGAAATAGCTTATCAAAGGGCCATAGAGGTGGAACAAGAACTTAAGAATAGGAAGGAGACCCTCCCTCCCCGGCCTATCTATAGGCCCACTCCTATGCACCAGCCTTCTAGCTCAAACCCTAAGCCTAGATCTGCTCAACCTATAGACAACTCCACCTTCACTTGGTATAACTGTAGGCAGAAGGGACACCTTGCGAAGGACTGCACTAAGAAGGTCATGGTCCTAACTAAGGAAAGCATAGACCCTAAACCCACCCTTGAGGGAGACCCTGATCAAGAGATTGAAATCAATGACTATGATAGTAGTGATGACATCTTCAACACCTTAGGGGTAGTTAGATGTACCCTTGTCAAGCCTACCCCCACTGAAGACTGGCGTCGGACCAGCATCTTCCACACTTACACCAAATGCCATGGTCACATGTGCAAGGTGGTAATTGATGGAGGAAGCAGTCTCAATGTTGTCTCCCACATAGCTGCTACTAAACTGAATCTCAAAATGGAACCCCGACCTAGCCCTTACAACATTTCTTGGGTCAACCAAACTAGTGTTCCAGTGACCCATAGATGCCTTGTGCCTATCCAGTTTGGCACATATGAGGACAAGGTTTGGTGTGACGTCCTTACTATGGATGTAGCCCAAATCCTTTTAGGCCGCCCTTGGCTATATGACATGGATGTTGTCCACTACGGTAGGACCAACACCTATGTCTTTAACCATAAGGATCAAAAGATTAGGCTAAAACCCTCCCTTCCCAAAGAACTTAGAGCTAAAACTAGTAAGGGTAAGGTAGAGGAACCCAAGAAAAGTCAGCCCACCGTTCAACTTATAAGGCCCCAAACCTTCACTAAGGAGATTATAGAAGATCAACCCCTTTATACCTTAGTCATCAAAGAAATCAACCCCGAAGTAGAAGATAAGCCCTCCCCAGAAGTAGAAGCCTTGCTCCAAGAATTTAGTGAGCTCACTCCCGAGGACCTCCCTGAAGGACTGCCACCCCTTAGGGATATACAATATGCCATAGACCTAGTACCTGGATCCTCTCTTCCCAACCCACCCCACTATAGAATGAACCCTACCGAACATGAGGAGCTTAAGAGACAAGTAGATGACTTGATGTGTAAGGGTTACATAAGGGAAAGCCTGAGCCCCTGCGCCGTCCCAGCCCTTCTTACCCCAAAGAAGGATAGCAGCTGGCACATGTGTATAGATTGTAGAGCAATCAACAAGATTACTATCAAGTATAGGTTTCCCATACCTAGACTTGATGACATGCTAGATATGTTAGTCGGATCCAAATGGTTTTCCAAACTAGACCTCAGGAGTGGATACCATCAGGTCAGGATAAGAGAAGGGGATGAGTGGAAGACCGCTTTCAAAACCAAAGACGGTTTATATGAGTGGTTAGTCATGCCTTTTGGGCTAACCAATGCCCCTTCCATATTTATGAGGCTTATGACCCAAGTGCTTAGACCTTACATAGGAAAATTCTTAGTTGTGTACTTTGATGACATACTTATCTATAGTAAATCACAAGAGAAGCACCTAGAGCACTTAAGGCAAACCCTAACCCTTCTTAGAGATGAAAAGCTTTACGTCAACCTAAAGAAGTGTTCTTTCCTATCTCCCAAAGTTGTCTTTCTAGGGTTCATTGTCTCCGATTTAGGGCTTCAAGCTGATCCATCTAAGGTCCAAGCCATACTAGACTGGCCAGAGCCCAAAACCCTTACTGAAGTTAGGAGTTTCCATGGCCTTGCTACCTTCTACCGTAGGTTTATACAGAATTTTAGCACCATAGTAGCTCCTATCACCAATTTCATGAAACAAGGGGACTTTAGTTGGACTAAGTCTGCCAGTAGGGCTTTCACTGAACTTAATAATAGGATGACCTCTGCCCCTGTCTTAAGATTGCCTGACTTTGGCAAGGTATTTGAGGTTGATTGCGATGCTTCTGGCATTGGCATAGGTGGGACCCTCAGCCAGGAAGGTCACCCTATTGCCTTTTTTAGTGAAAAGCTGAATGAGGCCAAGCAGAAGTACTCAACCTACGACAAAGAGTTCTATGTCGTGGTTCAATCTTTGAGGCATTGGTGGCACTACCTTCTCCACCATGAATTTACCTTAAATAGTGATCACCAAGCCCTGTCTTACCTTAGTTCCCAAAGAAAACTCAATGCAAGACATGCCAAGTAGGTAGAGTATCTACAACAGTGCACTTTTGTCTTAAAACACAAGTCTGGAGTTAATAACAAAGTTGCTGATGCTTTGAGTAGGGTAGTCTTCGTTTTGCAAACTATGCATGTTGAGCTTGTAGGGTTTGAGCATATGAAAGCCGCTTATCTTGATTGCCTTAATTTTGTCTACTATCTATGCTGATATGACTAGAGATGCTATGAGTCACCCTTTGTACACTCTTAGGGATGGGTATCTTTTCCTTGGGTCGACACTTTGTGTGCCTAAGACCTCAATCCGGGATTTCCTAATTTGGGAACTCCATGGGGGAGGGTCTGCTGGGCACCACGGTCGAGAAAAGACTCGTGCTTTGGTAGAGGAGCGGTTCTTTTGGCCTAAGCTCTACCGAGATGTGGCCAAGGTAGTTAGGCATTGTGGGACCTGTCAATCCACCAAGGTCCAGAAGCACAATTTTGGACTGTACACCCCTTTGCCTATTCCCCAGGCACCATGGCAGGATATTAGTATGGACTTTGTTCTAGGATTGCCTAGGACTGCTGCTAGGCATGACTCTATTTATGTTGTGGTAGACAGGTTCACCAAAATGGCACATTTCATACCTTGCACTAAGACTACCGATGCCTCCCATATGGCCAGGCTATTCTTTAGAGACATTGTTAGGGTGCATGGTACCCCTCTCACTATAGTTTCGGATAGAGACACCAGGTTCGTTAGCCATTTTTGGAGGACACTATGGGCTCTATTAGGCACAAAACTGAAGTTCTCGACGGCCTACCATCCCTAGACGGATGGGCAGACCGAAGTGGTCAACATATCACTTGGGAGCATCCTTAGGAGTCTCGTAGGAGAACACCCCAGTGATTGGGACAAGCTGTTGCCCACAGATGAATTCTCCTACAATAGTGTTCCAAATAGGACTACTGGTCTGTCTCCCTTCTAGGCAAACTTAGGGTACCAACCTAATAAGCCCATTGATCTATTTGCTGCCCCTAAGCATTGCAAGACTTCTATTTCGGCCTGAGATTATGCTTTCCATATTTCGCAGTTACATCATGAGTTATTTAGTAAGATTCAGGATTCTATTGATCAATATCGTAATGATACTAATAAACGACGCCGAGAGAAGGTATTTCCTATAGGGGATCAGGTGATGTTGCGGGTCCGTGAGGAGCATATCCAAGGACACGGCCGCAAGTTGGACGCAAAGGAAATTGGGCCCTTCACTATTCTGAAGAGGGTCAACAACAACGCCTATCTATTGGACCTGCCACCAGAATTGGGGATATCCTCCTGAAGGGTCGAAACCTAAGTCAGATGCGCTTCTAAATTTTTGCATAGGCGGAAAAACTAGGTTTCATGAAGATCGCATGGCTTGTAAGTATAACCAACCATAAGAGGATGATTGAAGCATTACCATGGCCATTGCTCGAGTGATGACTTGGAAGAAGAAAGGGCGATCGGCTCTTCTCCAAAGAGGTCACACACAAGATGTTGAAGGCTTACTCCCTTGTGCTCTTTGTGCTAGCAAAGATCCAAGGAAAACTTGATCGTGTACAAGGAGATGTTTTTCTCTCTCGGCTGTTGGAACTCTCTTCATTGGCGTGAAGACTCACTACCACACGAGAGGAAACGGGAGGAGAAGAGGGGGCGAGCCACGTTACAATCGTGGAGGTGTTTTCCAAAATGGAAAACCAACTTCCAAATATAGTAAGTGCTTAATACTCATGCATTCACTCAAAGTGAACCATCGAAACTTCCTTCTCCTTTGAACCAAGCGTTCACTAAGTGAACCGGTTCAATTCTATTTGGTTCAAAGACCAAATCGAACTAGCCATGGTTTAGATCTCTTTGAACCAAATGGCTCAAGATCTAACCACACATCTCTTGATCTTCTTGATCTCATCAATCAAGCATCAATTCTCCCGATCGAAGCTTACCGATCTCAAGCCCTAATCAATCAAACATGATCAGACCAGATCTCACTTCAAATCAGAGTTTAAATTCCTTTAAACTAGACTAAAACAATTCAATCCACACGATCTGATATAAGTAAGCCATATCATCAAATTGTGCGACCCTAAGGGTTTCCTTCAACGTCGGTAACGATAACTTACATTATCACGATCAGAGAGGGGTATCTAGCAACACATCACTGTCTCCCGATATGAAGGAATGTGTAAGATCCAAGGATCTTAAGTCCTGGTAAGCATTATTTTTGATTTAAATAAAATTATTGACTGTGGTATTTTTTCTATGTATTGGTTGTTAATTTATAGTTAGTTAACTAGAGATTTTGGTTGTTAATTTATTTGGTTGTTAATTTATTGTAAATTAATTAGAGCTTAGTGGTTAATTAAATCCTTATTGGATTTTCGTTAAGTGAGTGGTTACATGGATTAAAACCTATGTGAATTAGCTAATTGGGTTTAAAATTCAAATTTAGTTAGTTAAATGGGTTAAACCCTATTTGAATTAATTGGTTAACGGGTTAAAGAATTAAAAACCGAAAATTCAAATTGGTAATTCGGTTAGGGAAGGGAAATTGGCGATTTTGGCTTGAGGAAATCTTGGGGCGGCTAGGGCAAAGAAGTGGGCGATTTTTGAAGAACTTGGCGATTTCTTGAGGAGCTTGGACGATTCTTGAAGGCTTGGAGGAATTTTCCTTTCTTCCTCTTCCTTTTCCTTTGGCCGGCATCTTTGGTTTGGGTGGCGTTTCTTCCTTCCATTGGTGGCGACGTTGGTGGAGCTTCAAAGGCTTTAGACGATTTTGTTGGGGAGATTTTAACCTAAGTGTTCACGGTTCAAGGTGAGTGGGGTGTCTTATTTGACCTATTAATTTGGTTGTGATTGTATTACATGATGCAATAGAATTCTTGGAAAATTACCATGTTTAAAACCGAAATTTTAATATTAATTATGAAAACCGAAATGATCTTGATAATTGTTATGAAAACCGAAATAATCTTGATAATTGTTATGAAAACCGAAACTTTGATTTAATTATGAAAACCGAAATCTTGATGATTGTTTAACCGAAAATTTGTATGAAATTTAAGGTATTTTTATAGGGAATTTTGGTAGCATTAAATCATTGAATTTTGAGTATGAAATTCTTGTTAACTAGGTATTTTATAGGGAATTTTGGTAACATTAAATCAATGATTTTTTTGTAGCATGAAAATCTTGTTAATTGTAGTTAAACCGAAATCTTGACAATATGTATGAAAACCGAAATCTTGTTAATTGAAGTTAAACTGAAATCTTGATAACATGTTTGGGAACCGAAATCTTTATAATTGTAGTTAACATGTTTACATGTGGTAATTTGTAAGAATACATGTTTTACATTTTATGTTGAGTTTATGGATGCTTGTTTTAATTTTATGGTTCTTTATGAGTGTAGCATGTATCCTTGTTTGAGGAATTGAGTGATAACATAGCAAGGTTAGACTGAACTAATCAGCATGAAACCTAAGGACTACACTACAATGTGATTTTCATGAAGTTTATGTGGTTTTTGAATATTATGTGATTTGTGATTTTTGGAATATTATGTGGTTATGGGAATTTAGAATATTATGTGTTATGTGATGGGTAGGACTAAGGCTAAGTGTGACTGTGTACTCAAGGGGATAGTATGTGTAATATGTTAAGGGTTTGAGATTTCAGCCCTGTATTGTGATATGTGAGGGGGTTGATGTTCAGCCTACCTGTTATGATTATTGTGATGGGGGTTGATGTTCAGCCTGCCCGATATGATTATTGTGATGACTATCCTAGAGTCTAGTTGACACTTAGAAGTCCACCGTTGTGAAATAAGATATAAGATGTGTCTGTTGTCCAGTAGGAACCTTTTGGGAGAACGGGTTTTGACGCAAAGTGCCATGTCTTGGTCGGACAGGGGCCACCTCTTGATGTCATCACTCTTTTTGTGATATGGGGTGTCGTAGAGCAAAGTGCCACGTCGTGACCCGGCGGGGGCCACCTCTTGAATCTACACACTATCCATCGATGTGTTATGGGGTGTTTTAGAGCAAAGTGCCACGTCGTGACCTGGCGGGGGCCACCTCTTGATTCTACTCACTGTCCATGTTTATATGTTGCATGAAATTTTGCAGTCTCCCAGTGCTTAGGCCAAAGCCGGGTTAGACCATAATGGTCACTACTGAATATGCTGGACAACTAGGTTAATTAAGTGTTGGTGTGTACATCTGAGTTGGTTTAGAGTATAACTCTAGAAACTGAGTTTGTTATATGTTGGTGTGTACATCTGACTGTTTATATGACTTCTGTTTTCTTTATGTTGATATATGTTGACATAATGTTCCTGTTAAAGATTTTTAAAATAATCTGTCTATATTTTGAGTGTATGTTATGGATGGTCGATTTAGACTATCCACTCACTGGGCTGTGTAGCTCACCCCTCACTATTTTCAGGCATAGAGCAGGGGCGCATTTCTTGAGTTAGCATTGGCATGGATATCGCTAGTTTGCTGTTTAAGAACTTTTGCGCTTAATTATTTGGGGCCGGTTGTGGCCGAACTATATGAATGATATGAGCTATGTGAACCATGTGAACTATGTGAACTTGTGATGTCAGATTGTGGCTGTTAAATGAGTTTGATTTTTGTGTCACCGCGGGCTTCAGCCTGGTTTCGGTGTTTGGTATGAGTTTATAAAAATCGATTTTTGTGATTTTGTTTTGAAATTCGGTTTGTGGTGTATTCTTTGTAATCGGTTTTGATATACCTGTAACTTGCATATGTCTAGTGCAAGTATTGCCTGGTGGCAGGTACCTTTATGGATTTTATGGATTTGATACGGATTTGATATAACTGTTGCCTTGCATATGTCTAGTGCAAGGAATGCGTGGTGGCAGGTACCTTTATGAAATTGTGTTTACCTGGAGATTTATATGTATGGATTTTCGAAATTTTCAGATCGGGTTTCCTGAACGGGGTTTTACCTAGCATATGTATCGATCTTGTATGATAACATCCTGTTTCTTTCATGAATTGTGTTGCTTGTTTGGGGTTAAGATAACGGGATGTTACAGAATGGTATCAGAGCAGTTGGCTAGCTAAAACTTAGTTCGGGGGGAAAACATGTTTGTGTATTGCTAGACACCTGATAGGTTTATGTTTGTTTTCCTGACTATGGTATGTGTGTGTAGGAATTTAAGATGGTGCGAACCAGAGGAAATGCTAGTGGCGAGGATGAGCAGCCTTCGAACCTCACGAGAACTATTGAGGCTCTGACTGGCATGGTACAGCAACAAGGTGCCATGATAGAGAGGCAAGCTCAGATGCTGCAGTAGCAACAGACTCAGCATCAAGAGGCACAACAGCAGCTTTTGCAGCAGCTGACTCAAGAGAGACCCCAGACTACTACTCGAGCGGTGGGGGATGACTCTCAGGAGGGCACTCACAGGCGCTATGCCTCACTTGTGAGTGAATTCCAGAAACTGGGTCCCAGCTCTTTTTATGGGGGCTCAGAATCCAGTACTGCCGAGAACTGGCAGTTGTGCTTGGAAAAGATTTTCCAAGTCATGCGGTGCTCGGACGAAGACAAGTTATGTCTGACCACCTATATGATGCGTGGTGACGCAGATGAGTGGTGGAAGGGCGTTGTGAGGTTAGCTGAAGAAAAACATGAAACAGTGGATTGGCCCTACTTCTTGTCTCAATTTAACGAGAAGTACTTCCCTGATAGTTTGGTTGAGGACCGAGAGGTGGAATTTATTCACCTGGAGCAGGGTGATATGACTGTGGACCAGTATGAGTTACAGTTCACTAAGTTGGGAAAGTATGCCCCTCACCTGATAAACACTGAAAAGAGGAGGGCTACTAAGTTTCTCAGAGGTCTCAGATGGGACATTAGGGAGCAGGTTGGTGCTCAGCATTTGGAGACTTATGTTGAGACTGTTGGGCGAGCACGCACCATTGAGAGATACATATCTGAGAGGAGTTCTCATGTTGCCGTGACCGTGGATCCTGCAGCCGAGGCGGCGGCTCCTCAGTATGGCATTGGCGGCAAGGGTAAGAAGTACCCCAAGCATAAGGATTACAAGAAGAGCAGGTATAAGCCTTACTCTTACAAGGCACCGCAGTAGTTCAGGGATGTCAGAGATGTAAAGAACAGTATCACAGAGGATAGGACTTGTAATTATTGTGGGCTCAAGGGACATCTAGTGAAAGACTGTCATAAGAGGAATGGTGTATGTTTCAGGTGTAAGAAACCTGGACACATGGTCAAGGACTGTAAAGAACCTGAGATGCAGCAGAGAGGCGCAGATAAGCCTACAGTCCAGACTAGAGTTTATGCTGTGGCTGAGAAGGATACACGAGCTTCCCGATCCGTCATGGAAGGTACCTTATTTGTATTCGATCAGTTAGCTCGCATTCTATTTGACCCTGGTGCAAATTTGTCTTTTGTATCTGTTAAGTTTGCTGCATGTTTACCTGTGTTACCTAAGGTGCTGAATTATGCTGTGTCTGTGAGTACTCCCTTAGGAACATCATTATCTACAGATACTGTTTGTGCTAATTGTGTAGTGCATGTAGAGGGTTATGAGTTTCTGGTAGATCTAATCCTCTTAGACATGCAAGATTATGATGTCATCCTAGGTATGGATTGGTTATCCTCACATCATGCTACTGTGGATTGCTTTGAGAAAGTAATCACTTTAAATCTGCTAGATGGGAGTAGGATTTTTGTGAGAGGTCTAGTGTCAGACCAAGGACCGCATGTAATATCTTTCCTGCAGGCCAGGAAGTTACTTGCTAGTGGATGCAAGGGTTATCTTGCGCATGTTAAGGTGCAGGATGATTCTACTTCTGATTTGACTCAGATGGCGGTGGTGAAAGAATTTCCTGATGTGTTCTCTGAAGAATTTTCAGGCTTGCCACCAATTAGAGAAGTGGAGTTTGGAATTGAGTTGGTGCCAGGTACGGCACCTATCTCCAGAGCTCCTTATCGCATGGCTACCTCAGAGCTGGCCGAGCTTAAGAAACAACTGGAGGAATTGCTAGAGAAAGGGTACATTCGGCCTAGTGCTTCTCCCTGGGGAGCGCCAGTGCTGTTTGTAAAGAAGAAAGATGGAACCCTGAGGATGTGTATAGACTACAGGCAGTTGAACCAAGTGACTATCAAGAATAAGTATCCTCTTCCCAGAATTGATGATCTATTTGATCAATTACAGGGAGCTACAGTGTTCTCTAAGATTGATCTGAGATCAGGGTATTATCAGCTTAGGGTCAAGGATGAGGATATATTTAAGACTGCTTTCAGGACCAGGTATGGGCATTTTGAATTTTTAGTTATGCCTTTTGGACTGACGAATGCACCTGCTGTCTTCATGGATTTGATGAACAGGGTATTCCATGAATTGCTTGACTCTTGTGTGGTAGTCTTTATAGACGATATTTTGGTATACTCACGGACTACTTCAGATCATGTCAGCGACTTGCGCAGAGTGCTGGAGGTTCTGAGGAAGAACCGATTATTTGCCAAGGCTAGTAAGTGTGAGTTCTGGCTAGAGAAGATCAGCTTCTTGGGACATGTGATTTCTGGTCAGGGGGTGTCTGTAGATCCGGTTAAAGTGCAAGCCATTCTCAATTGGGGAAGACCGACTAGTGCTACTGAGATCAGAAGTTTCTTGGGTTTAGCAGGTTACTACCGGAGATTTGTTGAGGGATTCTCCAAGCTGGCGGGTCCTTTAACTAAATTAACCAGAAAGGAGGCTAAGTTTATTTGGGATGACAAGTGTGAAGAGAGCTTTAAGGAGCTGAAGAGGAGGTTGACTAGTACACCGATCCTCATTATCCCTAGTGATGGGGAAAGGTTTACTGTCTATACAGATGCTTCAGGCAAGGGGTTGGGTTGTGTCTTGATGCAGAAGGGTTCTGTAGTAGCCTATGCTTCGAGACAACTGAAGGAGTATGAATTGAACTACCCTACTCATGATTTAGAGTTGGCGGCCGTAGTCTTTGCTTTGAAGATATGGCGTCACTATTTGTTGGGTCAGGAGTTTGATCTGTTCACTGACCACCAGAGTCTCAAGTACATCTTCACCCAGAAGGAGTTGAACATGAGACAGAGAAGATGGATGGAGTTGATCAAAGACTATGACTTCTCTATTCAGTATCAGGCTGGAAAGGCCAATGTAGTGTCGGATGCTCTGAGCAGACATCCAGTTACTTCAGTAGCTGCTTTACGAGTCAGTGAGTGGCGGTTACTGCAGGAGTTCAGCGATCTCAGGATCAGTGTTTCTCCTAGAGTTCAGTCGGGTTATGTGGCTTTTCTCAGAGTACAGTCTGCTTTGTTGCAGAAGATCAGAGATCAGCAGTCTGTGGATCCGAAATTAGTTCAGATCAGGGATAGTCTGGTTGATGGCGCAGTTCAGGATTTTAGCCTGTCTGATGATGGTATTCTTCGGTTTCGTGGAAGGGTATGTGTCCCTGAGGAACCGAGCTTGAGGAAAGAAATATTGGAGGACAGCCATAACTCCAAATATTCTCTACATCCTGGTGTGACTAAGATGTATCAGGACCTTAAGAAAAATTTTTGGTGGCCGGGTATGAAGAAAGAAGTATCTGATTTTGTCTCTAGGTGTTTAACCTGTCAGACTGTAAAGGCTGAACATCAGAAGCCTGGTGGTTTGTTGTAGCCTCTTCCTATTCCTAAGTGGAAGTGGGAATGCATCAGTATGGATTTTGTGTGTGGTTTGCCTAGAACCAGATTGGGTGATGATGCTATTTGGGTGATCGTTGATAGACTCACTAAATCAGCCCATTTTCTCCCGATCAAGATGACTTATCCTTTAGAGAGGCTGGCTAGATTATACATTGATGAGATAGTTAGACTGCATGGAGTGCCGGTTGATATTGTGTCTGATAGGGACTCTCGGTTTTTGTCCAGATTTTGGAAGAGTTTACAGGAGGGTTTGGGTACTAAGTTGAGTTTTAGTACAGCATACCATCCTCAGTCTGATGGCCAGACGGAGCGTACTATCCAGACTCTAGAAGATTTGTTGAGAGCCTATGTGGTTGATTGGAGTTCTGAGTGGAACCGGGATCTATCTTTGATAGAGTTCACTTATAATAATAGTTTCCACTCAAGTATTCAGATGGCTCCGTATGAGGCTTTGTATGGAAGAAGGTGCAGGACTCCCTTGTGTTGGGAGGAGACTGGCGATAGATTGATTTTGAGATCTGATGCAGTTCAGGAGACTACTGATAAGGTCAGAGAGATACAGAATAAACTGAAGATTGCTCGGGACAGACAGAAGAGTTATGCTGACGACCGTCGTCGTTCCCTGGAGTTTATGGTAGGGGATCATGTTTTCTTAAAGGTATCACCTACTAAGGGTGTAATGAGGTTTGGCAGAAAGGGCAAGTTGAGCCCTAGGTTTGTAGGCCCTTTTGATATTATTGAGAGAATTGGTCCAGTGGCTTACCGGTTAGCTTTACCTCCTGCTATGGGTCATGTGCATAATGTGTTCCATGTTTCTGTTTTGAGGAAATATCATCCTGATCCATCTCATGTATTGGAATTGGAACCTCTTCAGATTCAGAGTGATTTGACTTTTGAGGAAAGACCTCTCCGGATTGTGGATAGAAAGGATAAAGTTCTGAGAAACAAGACTATATCTTTGGTAAAGGTTATCTGGGGAAATTAGTCGGTTGAGGAGGCAACTTGGGAGACTGAAGCTGATATGAGGAAGTTTTATGCTTATCTTTTTGATGATATGGATGCTGAGCTTTAGAGGACTAAAGCTTTATAAGGAGGGAGGGATGTAAGATCCAAGGATCTTAAGTCCTGGTAAGCATTATTTTTGATTTAAATAAAATTATTGACTGTGGTATTTTTTCTATGTATTGGTTGTTAATTTATAGTTAGTTAACTAGAGATTTTGGTTGTTAATTTATTTGGTTGTTAATTTATTGTAAATTAATTAGAGCTTAGTGGTTAATTAAATCCTTATTGGATTTTCGTTAAGTGAGTGGTTAAATGGATTAAAACCTATGTGAATTAGCTAATTGGGTTTAAAATTCAAATTTAGTTAGTTAAATGGGTTAAACCCTATTTGAATTAATTGGTTAACGGGTTAAAGAATTAAAAACCGAAAATTCAAATTGGTAATTCAGTTAGGGAAGGGAAATTGGCGATTTTGGCTTGAGGAAATCTTGGGGCGGCTAGGGCAAAGAAGTGGGCGATTTTTGAAGAACTTGGCGATTTCTTGAGGAGCTTGGACGATTCTTGAAGGCTTGGAGGAATTTTCCTTTCTTCCTCTTCCTTTTCCTTTGGCCGGCATCTTTGGTTTGGGTGGCGTTTCTTCCTTCCATTGGTGGCGACGTTGGTGGAGCTTCAAAGGCTTTAGACGATTTTGTTGGGGAGATTTTAACCTAAGTGTTCACGGTTCAAGGTGAGTGGGGTGTCTTATTTGACCTATTAATTTGGTTGTGATTGTATTACATGATGCAATAGAATTCTTGGAAAATTACCATGTTTAAAACCGAAATTTTAATATTAATTATGAAAACCGAAATGATCTTGATAATTGTTATGAAAACCGAAATAATCTTGATAATTGTTATGAAAACCGAAACTTTGATTTAATTATGAAAACCGAAATCTTGATGATTGTTTAACCGAAAATTTGTATGAAATTTAAGGTATTTTTATAGGGAATTTTGGTAGCATTAAATCATTGAATTTTGAGTATGAAATTCTTGTTAACTAGGTATTTTATAGGGAATTTTGGTAACATTAAATCAATGATTTTTTTGTAGCATGAAAATCTTGTTAATTGTAGTTAAACCGAAATCTTGACAATATGTATGAAAACCGAAATCTTGTTAATTGAAGTTAAACTGAAATCTTGATAACATGTTTGGGAACCGAAATCTTTATAATTGTAGTTAACATGTTTACATGTGGTAATTTGTAAGAATACATGTTTTACATTTTATGTTGAGTTTATGGATGCTTGTTTTAATTTTATGGTTCTTTATGAGTGTAGCATGTATCCTTGTTTGAGGAATTGAGTGATAACATAGCAAGGTTAGACTGAACTAATCAGCATGAAACCTAAGGACTACACTACAATGTGATTTTCATGAAGTTTATGTGGTTTTTGAATATTATGTGATTTGTGATTTTTGGAATATTATGTGGTTATGGGAATTTAGAATATTATGTGTTATGTGATGGGTAGGACTAAGGCTAAGTGTGACTGTGTACTCAAGGGGATAGTATGTGTAATATGTTAAGGGTTTGAGATTTCAGCCCTGTATTGTGATATGTGAGGGGGTTGATGTTCAGCCTACCTGTTATGATTATTGTGATGGGGGTTGATGTTCAGCCTGCCCGATATGATTATTGTGATGACTATCCTAGAGTCTAGTTGACACTTAGAAGTCCACCGTTGTGAAATAAGATATAAGATGTGTCTGTTGTCCAGTAGGAACCTTTTGGGAGAACGGGTTTTGACGCAAAGTGCCATGTCTTGGTCGGACAGGGGCCACCTCTTGATGTCATCACTCTTTTTGTGATATGGGGTGTCGTAGAGCAAAGTGCCACGTCGTGACCCGGCGGGGGCCACCTCTTGAATCTACACACTATCCATCGATGTGTTATGGGGTGTTTTAGAGCAAAGTGCCACGTCGTGACCTGGCGGGGGCCACCTCTTAATTCTACTCACTGTCCATGTTTATATGTTGCATGAAATTTTGCAGTCTCCTAGTGCTTAGGCCAAAGCCGGGTTAGACCATAATGGTCACTACTGAATATGCTGGACAACTAGGTTAATTAAGTGTTGGTGTGTACATCTGAGTTGGTTTAGAGTATAACTCTAGAAACTGAGTTTGTTATATGTTGGTGTGTACATCTGACTGTTTATATGACTTCTGTTTTCTTTATGTTGATATATGTTGACATAATGTTCCTGTTAAAGATTTTTAAAATAATCTGTCTATATTTTGAGTGTATGTTATGGATGGTCGATTTAGACTATCCACTCACTGGGCTGTGTAGCTCACCCCTCACTATTTTCAGGCATAGAGCAGGGGCGCATTTCTTGAGTTAGCATTGGCATGGATATCGCTAGTTTGCTGTTTAAGAACTTTTGCGCTTAATTATTTGGGGCCGGTTGTGGCCGAACTATATGAATGATATGAGCTATGTGAACCATGTGAACTATGTGAACTTGTGATGTCAGATTGTGGCTGTTAAATGAGTTTGATTTTTGTGTCACCGCGGGCTTCAGCCTGGTTTCGGTGTTTGGTATGAGTTTATAAAAATCGATTTTTGTGATTTTGTTTTGAAATTCGGTTTGTGGTGTATTCTTTGTAATCGGTTTTGATATACCTGTAACTTGCATATGTCTAGTGCAAGTATTGCCTGGTGGCAGGTACCTTTATGGATTTTATGGATTTGATACGGATTTGATATAACTGTTGCCTTGCATATGTCTAGTGCAAGGAATGCGTGGTGGCAGGTACCTTTATGAAATTGTGTTTACCTGGAGATTTATATGTATGGATTTTCGAAATTTTCAGATCGGGTTTCCTGAACGGGGTTTTACCTAGCATATGTATCGATCTTGTATGATAACATCCTGTTTCTTTCATGAATTGTGTTGCTTGTTTGGGGTTAAGATAACGGGATGTTACAGAAAGAGTCTTCCAAGACTACACCCAAACCACAGCACAAGTGTGAATCCAATTCACTTGGCATACATGTTTCCTTTGCTACTGGATGTTCTCGTTGGACAAGCGTGTCAAGCGTGTAACTCCAACATGATGAGAATGGTTAGATCAGATGAACATAGTCATCTGGGTATGGCCATACACTTTCTCAACCATCTCATCCAGGGGGCTCCTATAGAACATCACACTCCAACAAGGAGAGGCAATCCTTTATCTATCACTAGTGCCCTAACATGACTCATGCCCATTATCCAAGATAATCCTTAACCATTATTTTTTCAAATGATATTGAACTACCTCAAGATAATGTCAATCATCATTTAGAAACAGAAGTGATCTCAAGTCAGAGGAAATATGCCATTTGCTTGCATACAAGGATTATTCACATTGTGACAAACAATTGAACATCCTAAGTAGGGTCAGTCCAGTACATCCAATGCACCTATGTGTCTAAATCTTATTCCATGCTCGAAGCATCCTATAAGATCAGAACACATATTAGTCTCAATTATATCAAGGCTGCCTCATGTTCACCAAGATATCTCGACTAAGGACAATACTGCATGTCAGCCAAGCTAAACAGTATTGAGACATTATTCAGAAGTATACATAACAGCAGCAGATAATGTAACAACCTGAATAACAACAATTGCCTTTATAAAACATAGTTTATACATGATACTGATAATAACCCAAGGCCTCAAACATTAGCCTTAAGGGCATACCCCAACAATCTCCCACTTGCACTTAAACTAATGGTTGAGAAATCTCAAACTCATATTATTACAGTGCTTCTCATGCTTCTGCTGCGCCAGAGGCTTTGTAAGCGGGTCAGCCAGATTGTCATCTGTATGAACCTTGCAGATCTTGATCTCTCCTCGATCTATGATCTCCCGGATCAAATGAAACCTTCTCTGTATGTGCTTGGACTTCTGGTGTGACCGAGGTTCCTTTGCTTGTGCAATCGCTCCAGTGTTATCACAGAAGATAACCAATGGATCTGCACTCGAAGGAACAACACCAAGTTCCTGAACGAACTTACGAATCCATACTACCTCCTTTGATGCTTCTGAGGCTGCAACATACTCGGCTTCTGTTGTGGAATCAGCAACAATTGATTGTTTGAAACTCTTCCACACCACTGCTCCTCCATTCAAGCTAAAAACATAGCCTGATTGCGATCGGAAATCGTCTTGGTCAGATTGGAATGAAGCGTCAGTATATCCTTCAATACTGAGTTCTTCCTGACCCCCATAAATCAAGAACATATCTTTGGTTCTCCGAAGATATTTCAAAATGTTCTTGACTGCAATCCAGTGTGTCTTCCCTGGATTACTTTGAAAACGACTGGTCACGCTTAACCCGTAAGCGACGTCTGGGCGAGTACATAACATCGCATACATGATGGACCCAATAGCCGAAGCATAAGGCGTATTGACCATCTCATCTTTCTCAGACTGTGTTTCAGGACACTGGCTCTTTGAAAGATTCAGACCATGTCTGACTGGAAGATATCCTCTTTTAGAATTTTCTAAATGGAATCTCTCCAGGACCTTATCGATGTAAGTACTCTGGCACAACCCGAGAAGCCTATTAGATCTATCTCTATAGATCTCCACACCTAATACATAGGCTGCTTCTCCCAAATCTTTCATCTGGAAACATTTTCTTAACCATGCTTTGACTGCATGCAGTTCAGGAATATCATTTCCAATGATTAAGATATCATCGACGTAGAGGACTAGGAAAGTAATCACGCTCCCACTAAACCTTTTATATACACACTGGTCATCTTCATTTTTGATGAAACCAAATTCACAAACTGATTCATCAAAACGAATATTCCAGCTTCTCGATGCTTGTTTTAGTCCATAAATGGACTTCTTTAATTTGCATATTTTATGACGTTCTGATGGATTGATGAAACCTTCAGGCTGTGTCATATACACATCCTCTTCCAGTTTTCCATTAAGGAAAGCGGTCTTCACATCCATTTGCCAAATCTCATAATCATAATATGCAGCTATCACGAGAATAATCCGAATGGACTTGAATATGGCTACAGGAGAGAAAGTTTCATCATAATCTATCCCGTAGATTTGTTTGAAACCTTTCGCAACTAACCTGCCCTTATAGGTAACTACGTTACCATCCATGTCTTTCTTCTTTTTGAAGATCCACTTACAGCCTATAGGGATTACTCCCTGAGGCTGATCAACCAAATCCCAGACTTGGTTATCTGACATGGAGTCCATTTCGGCTCGCATAGCTTCAAGCCATCTTACTGATTCCGGTCCATTGACCGCATCCGCATAAGTGAGGGGTTCATCATTAATGATGTAGACTCCGTCATAGCGCTCAGGCTGACGACGGATCCTTCCCGATCTACGCGGTTCCCGTGATATCTGAGCATCAGGTTGCTCAGTAACCTGATCTGTTGGCTCAGGCTCATCCAACTGAACTTGATTACTTTGTCCCGCTTCTGGATTTTCATCCAGCTTTATTTCTCTCCCACTAGCCTCTTGCAGAAGAAATTCCTTCTCAAGAAAAATAGCCGTTCGAGCAACAAATACTTTGTTCTCCTTGGGATCATAGAAATAATAACCCTTAGTTTCTTTAGGGTAACCGACAAAGATACATTTATCTGATCTGCTCTCTAGTTTCCCAGAGGTAAGCTTTTTGACATAAGCCTCGCAACCCCAGATTTTTATAAATGTCAAGCTTGGCTGTTTCCCATACCATAACTCATATGGTGTCCTTAAAACAGCCTTGGTTGGCACTCGGTTTAGCACCTTTGCAGCTGTTTCCAGTGCAAATCCCCAAAAGGAGTAAGGTAGAGTAGCCTGACTCATCATTGAACGAACCATATCCAATAAGGTTCTATTTCTCCTTTCGGACACACCATTCCATTGCGGTGTTCCTGGCGGAGTGAGCTGTGAGATAATCCCACACTCCTTCAGATAGTCAGTAAACTCACGACTCAAGTATTCCCCACCTCGATCTGAATGAAGTGCCTTGATATTTCGGCCTAACTGATTTTGTACTTCATTTTTGAACTCTTTGAACTTGTCAAAAGATTCACTCTTATGTCTCATTAAATAGACATAACCATACCTACTGAAATCATCAGTAAAAGTAATGAAGTGTAAATAGCCACCTCTGGCATGTTTACTAAAAGGCCCACA
This sequence comes from Costus lasius, assembly GCA_027563935.2. Taxonomy (NCBI): domain Eukaryota; kingdom Viridiplantae; phylum Streptophyta; class Magnoliopsida; order Zingiberales; family Costaceae; genus Costus; species Costus lasius. The sequence continues at coordinate 28,666,726 of CM050454.1, forward strand.
CACATCACTGTGAATAAGGTCAAGTAAACCTGAAGCCCTTTGACCTTTATTAGAAAAAGGAGTCTTTGTCATTTTACCCATTAAACAAGCTTTGCATGTATCAAGCTCCTCATAGGAGAATGATCCCAGCAGTCCACATTCATGCAACCGCTTAATGCGCTTCTTGTTAATATGGCCTAAACGACTATGCCAAAGCAAGGTGCTGTCATCAGCATACTTGGCTTTCTTGTTATCAATTTGTTGTACAGAACATTCCATGTCCAACATGAATAACCCATTGTTAATCGACCCGGTAGCATAAACAATATTATCAAATGAAATACAACACTTTAAAGTTTTTCATTCAAAAGAAAAACCTTTCCTGACAAGAGCAGGAATAGAGATAATATTCTTAGTTATGCTCGGTACGAAATAACAATTGTCAAGTTCTAATACAAAACCAGATGGTAAAGAGATGTGATATTCTCCTACAGCAACAGCAGCAACCCGTGCCCCGTTTCCAACTCGTAGGTCCACCTCATGCTGTCCCACCTGTCTTCTTCTCTTGAGTTCCTGCACATTTGAACAAATGTGAACTCCACATGTAGTGTCCAACACCCATGAAATAGAAGAAGCTACCATGACTTCAGTCACGTAAATACCTGAGCCAGAAGTGAAAGGCTTGCTTCCCTTCTTCTCTCCTTGGAGCGCTTTACAGTCCTTCTTCCAGTGACCTAGCTGGCCACAGTGGAAACATCTGTTGTCCTTTGACCGCTTCACCTTTTGTTTCAAAGCCTTGTTGTAGCTCTTGATAGGGGTTTTGCCCTTCTTCCCCTTCTTCTTATTCCTTGAAGGAACCATCAAGACAGAGGATGAAGGCTTTCCCTTCTCAAGAGTCTGCTCTGTGGTGCAGAGCATGTTCAGTAACTCTGCCGCAGTACAGTCGATCTTGTTCATATTAAAATTAATGATGAATGGATCGAAAGAGGCCGGGAGAGACTGCAGGATAATGTCTACAACAAGTTCCTGATTGATGGTGTGTCCCAGTTTCTCTAGAGCCTCCTTGTACCCAATCATCTTGAGTACATGAGCTCCCACTGGACTGCCTTCAGTCAGTTTGCTATGAAAGAAAAGTTTCGTCAAGTTATAGCGTTCTGTCCTTGCCTGTGCAGCATATAGCATCTTGAGATTTGCTATAATATCAATAGCAGACAAATCCTCATGCTGACGCTGGAGCTCTGGTGTCATTGACGCAAGCATAAGGCAAGCGACATCAGTTCTATCACTGACGTGCTTCTCATAAGCATCCCGAACCGCCCTTGCGGCGTTCGCAGCAGGTTGAGCTGGTATTGCCGACTCAAGGACATACAGCTTCCTCTCAGCCTTAAGCACAATCTTAAGCTGTCTGTACCAGTCTGAGAAGTTTGGCCCAGCAAACTTCTCCTTTTCCAATATGGATCGCAAATTGAGCCCTGTGGTGTTCGTTGCTGCAGGAATCTACAACATTGCAAGAACAACAAGGTCAGTATCCATGTTAGAATCAATCCAGGACTTAATAGTGATTCTTTTCTCACTATTTTATCTGACTGAAAAATCCAATAAAACAGCCCGAAAGAGTGAAAGTCTTTTAGTGAGATGGGATCCAGATTTCATACTTGATCTCCGCGTCCCGCTCAGGCGAGATAAGATGCACAGAGAGTTCAAGCACTAATCACTGGTAGGCTATCCATGCCAATCGCCAACCCGTGCGATTCCCCTTCATCTAGGCAATCCAGAAGACTGCGCCAACTGAGTTGGTACAACACAGTTTCTGATTCCTAAGATGGCTGCCTCCATATAGCTATCATATACTCAATATGTAGCCCACATGGTCAAGCTGACCTGACCTACTCCCTGGACCACCACGTGCTATGCTGAGCAACGAGAAGGGATAAATCCCTACTCTGTAGCATGTAGGTGTAATCACACACCGTCTGAAGATAGCTGGGCGTGCCCACTGAGTGGGTACAACACGGCCCCAACGATAGTCAGAACAGTGAGGTTTCACATCAGAAGGCTTTCGAGCTTGATATTTCGTTGGATTTTAACGGTCCATTTTATCTTCTTACTATCATGCAAGATATATGGTGATAGCAGAAGAATAAATATACTTGTGCTAATATTACTTAAAACAGTAAGTAGAAAGCACAATGATCTTATGTGGTAAACGCCCATAAAAGCCTAAGTAAAACCCTAGTTTTACATAAGTCCTCACTTGAGCTCTTTATGGGTCTCTTTCACTTCATCTGGCCCGGCCCGGGCCCAAGGCGCCCTTTGCAGCCTAAATGCGCCCACCAGACTGGTTGCGCCTTTTCTAGAGTCGAACTCTAGACCCACCACCTGGTGAAGCCACTTGCTGCAAGCGTCTCTGCCATGTGTGCTCTGTGCTCATGTCTGATCAAATTACATTTTTAATCTATCTAGACAAGGTTTGACTCGCAGGTCAATTATACAATTTTCATAAATTAAAGTGTGATTCGCAGATCACAGCAAAATTTATAAATCAATTCCAGGCACGCAGGCCCCAGCACAGCACACAAATAAGGGCATCCCACATAAGATTAAATAGACATCCATTCACCATGATAAACAAGCATCCATGTGATCCAAACAGAAAATAAAATTTTGAAAACCCATGGCATCAATTTTATTTCCTTATGTGCCCTACTACCTTACAACGGTCCATTAATAGGTATCCACTCATCAGACCAAGTCAGACCCACTGCCCTTGCATGCACCCAGTCATAACTGACTTGCGTCGACCTTGTGGTCAACTATGCATGCCTTAAGGGCTGAACGTCCCACATGATTTCTGGCAAGCGGGTGTGACCCCGGGCCTTAATCATGATCGTTCACCAGGCGCCTCAATCAGACATCGCTACACGCCCTTCTGCAGTCGACCTATAGCCACCTGTATTGCTTGCGCACAGGTGCTATCTGGCCGACCCATCTAGGCTGTCAGATGGTCTGATTAGGCTGTTGGGTCCAGACTTTGACTAATGACTTCAACCCTATTAACCCGTCTAAGAGTTTAAAGCAGGCGCTTAGATAGATCTAAATGAGGGGGCGCGCATGAAGTAAATTTTTGTTTGAAAAACATCTATGAAACATGCGCAAACTTTAAACAACATGGATACATGCGCAAACACAATATGTAATCTTGTCATCAAGTAAGCGCATGTGAACATGTTGAAGATCTATCCTATAAATCAAACATGGATCACATCAAGGCAATCATATGCAACAAGTCAAAATAAACCTGAGCTCTGATACCAATTGAAGGGTCGAAACCTAAGTCAGATGCGCTTCTAAATTTTTGCATAGGCGGAAAAACTAGGTTTCATGAAGATCGCATGGCTTGTAAGTATAACCAACCATAAGAGGATGATTGAAGCATTACCATGGCCATTGCTCGAGTGATGACTTGGAAGAAGAAAGGGCGATCGGCTCTTCTCCAAAGAGGTCACACACAAGATGTTGAAGGCTTACTCCCTTGTGCTCTTTGTGCTAGCAAAGATCCAAGGAAAACTTGATCGTGTACAAGGAGATGTTTTTCTCTCTCGGCTGTTGGAACTCTCTTCCTTGGCGTGAAGACTCACTACCACACGAGAGGAAACGGGAGGAGAAGAGGGGGCGAGCCACGTTACAATCATGGAGGCGTTTTCCAAAATGGAAAACCGACTTCCAAATATAGTAAGTGCTTAATACTCATGCATTCACTCAAAGTGAACCATCGAAACTTCCTTCTCCTTTGAACCAAGCGTTCACTAAGTGAACTGGTTCAATTCTATTTGGTTCAAAGACCAAATCGAACCAGCCATGGTTTAGATCTCTTTGAACCAAATGGCTCAAGATCTAACCACACATCTCTTGATCTTCTTGATCTCATCGATCAAGCATCAATTCTCCCGATCGAAGCTTACCGATCTCAAGCCCTAATCAATCAAACATGATCAGACCAGATCTCACTTCAAATTAGAGTTTAAATTCCTTTAAACTGGACTAAAACAATTCAATCCACATGATCTGATATAAGTAAGCCATATCATCAAATTGTGCGACCCTAAGGGTTTCCTTCAACGTCGGTAACGATAACTTACATTATCACGATCAGAGAGGGGTATCTAGCAACACATCACTATCTCCCGATATGAAGGAAAGAGTCTTCCAAGACTACACCCAAACCACAGCACAAGTGTGAATCCAATTCACTTGGCATACATGTTTCCTTTGCTACTGGATGTTCTCGTTGGACAAGCGTGTCAAGCGTGTAACTCCAACATGATGAGAATGGTTAGATCAGATGAACATAGTCATCTGGGTATGGCCATACACTTTCTCAACCATCTCATCCAGGGGGCCCCTATAGAACATCACACTCCAACAAGGAGAGGCAATCCTTTATCTATCACTAGTGCCCTAACATGACTCATGCCCATTATCCAAGATAATCCTTAACCATTATTTTTCAAATGATATTGAACTACCTCAAGATAATGCCAATCATCATTTAGAAACAGAAGTGATCTCAAGTCAGAGGAAATATGCCATTTGCTTGCATACAAGGATTATTCACATTGTGACAAACAATTGAACATCCTAAGTAGGGTCAGTCCAGTACATCCAATGCACCTATGTGTCTAAATCTTATTCCATGCTCGAAGCATCCTATAAGATCAGAACACATATTAGTCTCAATTATATCAAGGTTGTCTCATGTTCACCAAGATATCTCGACTAAGGACAATACTGCATGTCAGCCAAGCTAAACACCATTGAGACATTATTCAGAAGTATACATAACAGCAGCAGATAATGTAACAACCTGAATAACAACAATTGCCTTTATAAAACATAGTTTATACATGATACTGATAATAACCCAAGGCCTCAAACATTAGCCTTAAGGGCATACCCCAACACCTCCACCATCAATGTGGAGGATCTGACGCTTTATCATCCGCCTCTCTCTATACAAGAACCAGGTGTCTGCCACGAGTTAGATATTGAGACTATACTCGAGGACCAGACCCGACTCACCCCTGATGAGGTACAACTTTATTACCGCGTCAAATTTGCTGATGGTGAGGAGGCATGGCTCCCCGAGGCTGAGCTTGCTAGGTCTGCACCTGAGCTTCTCCAAGGGTACAAAGATAATTCTCCAGAGGAGAATTTTTCTCACCCCGGGAGAGCTGATGTGGGACCGAGGCAGGACCTTCGTGTTAGGGAATACCGGGTGTAATTTAAAATTATTGCAGTCCCAGGACGCAGCGGAAGAATCATTACACCCGAAACATATTCCGGTCCCAAGGATCCATGCGAGAGAGAAGACACAAGGATGTGTTAGAGATGTACCTCTTTTGCTTGTCTAGTTGCCGAAGCCATGTTGAAGGCGCCCAAGTGTTCGCCCTCTACAAGTATCCACGCGTCGACTCCTTGATCGTTGCTCCCTTCCACGCTTGGTGCTAGCCTCGGGAAGAGAATCAAGCCTTAGGGTTCCTTCACTTTTTCTTGCGCCACCTCCAAGATGAAAGCGCCAAGAAGAGATGAGGAGGAAGATGATGCCGCCAAGTTACTTCCTTCTTCTTCTTTGCTTGCACCACCTTCAAGCAAGGTGCGCCTATGGCCAAGGAAGGGAGAGAGCTTGTGGCAAGGAGATGCCACCAAGCACTAAGAGTCCTTGCACCAAGAAGAGAGGGACAGGAAGAACTTGCGGCTCCAAGGAAGAAGATTGCGCCACGCCTATGTTGCTCTCGCACCTTGCACTCCAAGTCTCTCCAAGAGATATGTCACTCCTCCAAGATGTTGTTCACACGAATCAACCTTTTTGATGGGGCGGCAAGGGTCCTATTAATAGGACAAGGGGCGGCTAGGGCAATGGCTAGGATCATGCCAAGTGGGCGGCTAGGATAAAGGAGACTTGAGGTAAGGAAAGTCTCCAAGACTTTACCATAAACCTCATTCAACCTATCCTAATTTGCCCAATGGCCATATCCTCCCAAGACATGCCTTAGGGGCATGCATTCCATCCAAGGAGGAAGGGCTAGGCCCAACAAGCAAGAGGTATTTGGATAGGGTAAGGGTTTGGGTGCATGTAGGGTTTATGAGGTAAGGAAAGTCTCCAAGACTTTACCATAAATCTCACCCTACTTGTCATATGCGCCCAAGCTCTTTCCAAAAGAGTTTTCAAGCCATATCAGCCCCAACCCTTACCATAGAGGCAAGGTTTCCTTCCAAGGAACAAAGGGGGAGGCGCCTAATGCTTCCTTATGAAGCAACATGCTCCCACTTCACCCCATTATGCCCTTGGCGCCAATGGGGTAAAATTCTTCCCCATTATACCCTTATTTGCTTATACCTCTTCTTGACAATTAGTTATTGGGCCTCGTTAGATAATGAGCTAGCCCAAACTTCATGGCATGGGTTGATTAAGCCTTTGGATCCAACCCAATGTAACCCTAATTCAAATGTAACTAATCTAGCTCAATTTCGGGTCAACCTGCCAAAAATGAAGTTTGGCTCCAATAACTTTCTTCCAACTCATCAGGCCCATTGGCACTGATGAAATCTTCCAAATTGATCCAAGTTATCCAATAACTTGATCATAAGACTTCTGATTAAAGCAACGTCAAGAGTCTATTGCGTGTGACCCCGTAGGATCCATATGACGATGGCAATGATGTAAACATCATAAGTAGTGAGGGGTATCTAGCAACACATCACTACTACCCATGTCATAGGACTTAAGTCATTATGGCAATAACTCCTAACAAGCAACGAGGATTCCCATTGCATTATAGATCCCTTTGCCTAAACTGATATCCTGTCATTGGATTAGTCTTAAGTTTTATCAATCCAATGCATTGGTCATGACTCAACAAGTGTGGCCACATATTCCTGTCATGCACCAATAAGGTGGGGTGCCCCAAGAGGATATCATGCTTCCAATAAGGAAAGGGCAAATCCTACTATTGATCATCCATGTCTCTACGTGATTTATGACATGCCCAATGACAGTCGTTTTTGTCTCCCAATTACGGAGAGACGTAAGACTGTATCAAAGCATACCCATCATCAAATCTAGACATGAATACCTCAAGTCTAAGGATCAATGCAAACCTCTTGCATGTGAGATTGACTTGTTGACTAGACAAGTCAATCCTCACGGTGGATCACTACAGGCACCCAATGCACCTGTATGTCTGCGTTACTGTGCCCCGCACTTAACCAGCCCATACACCAGTCTTACATGTACCAAAGCTGTCCCATATCTGCTAAGGTACCTTGTCTGGGGATTTCTTATGAGAATGGATCCAATCCAAACTCCTGGGACATTCTACATGCAACTCAATACATCAACGCAGGTAGAGAAGTCTGCATAATAACGACCATGCCTATACAAAGAGTAATAGTTCTATCAAAGTACATTCAAACAATGTCTATCCATGTCCATACATTGGTCTTCAGGGCATATACACCAACACTTCGGAGGTCCGCCCAGGTTCGAAAGAAGCCCTCTAGGTATGGCTATCCTAGCCACTAGACATGGCTTCCTTAGGACCCCATTTTGCTTATTTTGTCTTAGATTAGGGTGCATCATGTGGTAGGTTAGATCCACCCTCAAATTACACCAAGTAGCTACATTTCTAGGTTCCGCCACTTATGTATGGTAGGTTAGTTCATGCAATTAATGTAATAGATTAGGACACTCCATTTTGGGACTCAAGTCAAAATCAGGTCAAGCTACATCAAGGAGGCGCCAAGCTCAAACCCAACCCATCATGAAGTGCACCCTCAACAAATCCACCCAAGTTCCACCCTCCATGTTGTCATCCATGTGGATCTATTTTGTCTTCATCTCCAACAGCCCTTTCTACTTGAGGAACGGGCTCAAATCAAGATGTTTGTGCCAGATATTCCTGCAGCCCTTGAAGGTAAAGCGCAGCCAACAAGCAAGGAAAGGGATCAGCCACACACCACCTTCAAGTGCAGGAAATTGTCTTACCAATTCCAGAAAGTTTCAACCCACTTCTTCAAGGAGGATCGCCAGCTTTAAAGGAGAGAATCAGCTCATTCAATGTGCCACAGCCAGCTAAGCCCTCCCTTACCACTTAGGGGAAAGCTCCAAAGCAAGTCCAAAGAGGACAGCCCACAAACAAGGAAAGTTGCAGCCCATCAATGCTCCCTGCGCAAGTTTAGAATTCTGGTCTTGTTCAATGTTTGTCTTGAGCGCCTAGCATATGAGATATCCGTTGGGAGTCTCCTATATTGCTGTAACCTTTTGTAAGCTTGAGGGAGTTGAATATTTTTTGAGAAAATCCAGAAGTGTGTCTTCTAGTGGTGTGTGTCACCTCAACTCTCCCCCCCCCCCTCTCTTCCAAACCTTGCCGAGAGCTCCCTTCCTCTTCCCCTCTTCAATCTTCTTCCACCACTTGCTCATGTCCTGAAGTTGGAAGCTCACGCCACCTCCTCCCATCAGCCTTGAAGAGTCTTCAGCCCAAGGGGAGGAGCTAGGCCCAACCGTGGCTCAAGATGGTGTCACATACACCATGCCGAGACCAAGCAACTACCCTAAGTTAGCTAAGTTCCTTCTCTACCTTGGTTGTTGTTTTTCTTGATGTTCTTGAGCACCCATCTGCACTCACATAGAATTTTCACAGGTGGCGCAAGGCCATGGAGAGCATGCCAAGCGCATCCCCGTCCTTTCCCCCTCTTAGCTAGTTAGTCCTTAACATGTTAGCAAGGGAACTTGGAGGTAGCCTCCCCCTTGATTGTTTTGTAACTTGGCCTCTTAGTATTCTTTCTAAATACTCACCCACGCATGTGTGGGAATGCTGTAATGCCATGGATGTAAGCTCATAGGGCCCTACTTCGTGTTGTTCCACCATTGGACCGGTGAAGAATGGGAAGTATGCCCTTCCTATTCTCAAAGTGCGCAAGGTGAGCCTCTCCCTTAGAGTAATGTTGTTTCATGTTCTAGACCGCATGCTAGGTTTCAAATTTAGTTTCATCACTTGCCTTAGACTTGCATGATAGTATTAAACTTCAGTTTATTACTCTCCTAGTTTCAGCTTTTACCTACAAAATACCAAAACAAACTATTTTCAACTACGTTAGCATAAGGGGTTTCATTAATCTATATTTAACTAGCAAAATATTTTCAAATCGCGTTGTTTGAATGTTTGCATGCCTATCACCCCCATCACTATCACTAAGAGAACTAAGTAACACACTAGCCCTACCTCCTCTTTTCTATAATAAGAGGGGAGGGAACAAATAAAATACACAAGAGACACTCTACTTTAACCACCTACCAACTCTTGCAGGCCACAAAAGTGGTCAAGCTGCAACTACAAGACGAAAATTAACAAACTACTACCTAATATTCTTCGAAGCTAGTAGCACGATCCTGCATCTTCGTACGGGGGCGGTCTAGACGCGTTCGGAGCACATGGTGACAAAACAGCAGAACTTCGATGTTGTGGGCTGGGTCACCACCGTTGCGGCTCGGTCTTGGGCCATGTTGCTAATCAGATTAAGTGGCCCACTTGGAGTTGGATCTTCAAGGGATTGGCTCGTAGTGCCCTTGGGCTGCGCCACTTCGGTATGGATGGAAAGAGGGCTAATGATACCCAAGAAATGGTCCGAGGGTTTACTTTGGCGTTGGGATCGCTGGATTTCCACCTTGTTTGGCTCCTTTGGGTCGCCATGGGGTGGAGCAATATGATAGGGAGGGCGGTGCACATCGAAGTGGGGTCATCGAGGCTCGATTTGATCTTCAGGGGTGAACACGACCTGGCCGTGATGGTGAGCACGGCCGTGTTCGGAATGGCCGCAGTCCACAAAATCGGGCACGGCTTGCCTGTGACCAGGAGCACGCCCATGTTCGGTGTGGCCGAAATCCACATAATCGAGCACGGCTTGCCCGTGACCAGGAGCACGCCCGTTTTCGGAGTGGCCGAAATCCACATAACCGGGCACGGCTGTGATGGGAGTTCCTGAAATCCACATAACCGGGCACGGCTTGCCCGTGACCAAGAGCACGGCTGTGATGGGAGTTGTTGAAATCCATAGAACCAGGCATAGCTTGCCCGTGACCCGGAGCACACCCGTATTCGGCGTTCGCGTCTTCGGGCGACCGTGTCACGGTTGTGACGGGGCACACGGCCTGGCCGTGTCGGGGTCTGGGGAAGTCTGACTGAGGTGTAAATTCCGGGGAAAATTCCTAGGGCCCTGGGGAGTCTCCCCAAGTGTCTTTTGGAGGGATTGGGCCGCCCTCAAGTGTGTTCATGGGCCCGTTTGCTCCTACATCAGCTTCCGCTGCGTGATCTGATGAGTTCTCCTCCGGAGAACTAGGGGGTAGCAGGTCGTCGGGGTCAGATGGGTCCTCCAAAGGGCCATGGAAGGGGAGGAGGTCCGCCACGTTGAAGACGGGGTGGATCCCCATGTCCTCGGGCAAGTCCAAAACGTAGGCGTTGGAGCCGATCCGCCGCATCACCACGTAGGGCCCCATGTAACATGGCTGAAGCTTAAAATGCGCCCTGTTGGATAGACGCTTGGGTTGGATACGCACCCTCACCAGCTCACCTACAGAGAAATGGTGTGGCCTACGATGCTCGTTGGCCTTCATTGCATTATGAATGTTGCCCAAAAAGATACGACGCCGAACCTCATCATGCAAACTAGCATTATGCTGGGCAAAGGAATATGTATGCGGGGAGAGATAAGACTCCATGGGAAGGTCATGCAGGTGTATAGGTTTACACGGTTGCTGGCCCGTAATGATTTGGAAGGGACTAAGACCCATAGACCTATTAGAAGCACTATTGTACGCAAACTCGACCATGGGTAGGATGGAATCCCAATACCTCGGATGGTCCCCGATGAGACAACGGAGAAGATTGCCCAAACTACGGTTAACGACCTCAATTTGCCTATTGGTTTGGGGATGATAGGCCGTGGAGAATTTCATAGTGGTGCCCAAGAGGGCCCACAGTGAGCACCAGAAGTGGCTCACAAAACGCGTGTCGCAGTCGAACACGATGGAGGAGGGAAGGCCATGGAGGCGCACAACCTCTCGGATGAAAAGATGTGCGATGTGAGAAGCGTCCGCTGTGCGCGAACAAGGGATAAAATGGGTCATCTTCGAATACTAATCAACAACGACGTAGATCGAATCGAAGCGGGAGGCAGTCCGAGGCAACCCAAGGACAAAGTCCATGCTTAGGTCGCGCCACGAGCCGCTGGCCACTGGCAAAGGGGTGTAGAGATCCGTGTTCAAAGGGCGGGGCTTGGATAACTAACACGTACCGCAATGATGCACAACGCGCTCAACATCCTTACGGAGGGAAGGCCAAAAGAGGCATTCCTCCGCCATCTCAAGGGTCTTGTCGTGGCCATGATGGCCGGCGATGCCACCCGCATGAAGCTCAAGCAAAAGATGATCTCGAAGCAAAGAATGGGGAATGCACAAACGATTCCCCAAGAAGAGGTAACCCTTGCACAATTGGTAGGGGGAGTCAGGGTCGGTGGACTTGGTCAAAGAGGCATAGATGGCACCAAAATCAGAGCAAGTTGCGTACTCCTCTTTGACATGGTCAAAGGTATTGACGCGAGTGCGCATCACGCATAAGAGGGTCTGGACGCGACTCAGGGCATCCACGACGACGTTCTCCTTACCTGCCTTGTGATTAATCATGCAGGAATACTGTTGTAGGTACTTGACCCACTTTGCACGGTGGGCGCCCAACTTCTTTTGGGCATTAAGGAAGGAGAGGGCCTGATGGTCGCTATATAACACGAACTCGCGGTGGAGGAGGTAATGCCTCCACTGCCGGAGGGCTTGAACGATCGCGTAGAACTCCTTGTCATACGTGGAGTAATGCTATCGAACTGCGTTCAGTTTTTAGCTAAAGAAAGCCACGGGATGGCCTTCTTGACTAAGGGATCTGCCGATGCCGGATCCGAAGGCATCACACACTACCTCGAAGACCTTCGAGAAGTCAGGGAGGCACAAAATAGGAGCGGTTGTCAGGGCATCCTTAAGCGCGTCAAAAGCCCGTTGAGCGGTAGGGGTCCACTCAAAGTCATCCTTAGAGAGACACTGGGTTAAGGGGGTGGCAATTGTGCTGAACCCACGGATGAATCGGCGGTAAAATCCCACAAGACCCAAGAAACTACGTACCTCAGTCACGGTGCGAGGCTCGGGCCAATGCCGGATGGCCTCAACCTTCGCAGGGTCAACAGACAGACCTTGGTCAGACACAATGTATCCAAGGAAATACACACTGTTGGTCAGGAAGGCGCACTTCTTCGTGTTAAGGAAGAGGCGCTCCTTGCACAGAAGGTCAAAAGTGGATTGAAGATGCTCCAAGTGTTCATCGCGGGTCCGACTAAAGATCAGAATGTCGTCGAAGTAGACAACCAAAAACTTGCCCATGTATGGCCTGAGGACCTGACTTATCAAGCGCATAAACATAGACGGGGCATTGGACAACCCGAATGGCATGACAAGCCATTCGTAAAGACCATCCTTGGTCTTGAACGCCATCTTCCACTCATCACCCTCGCGAATGCGGACTTGGTGATATCCGCTCACGAGGTCGAGCTTGGAAAACCACGACGCACCGGATATCAAATCCAGCATGTTATCAAGCCGAGGAATGGGAAACCGATACTTGACAGCGATCCAATTGATAGCGCGGCTATTGACACACATGCGCCATGAATCATCCTTTTTGGGCGTGAGGAGCGCGGGAACGGCACAAGGGCTGAGACTCTCGCGGATGTACCCCTTAGTGAGGAGATCATCCACCTGACGCTGTAACTCAAGGCAAGTTAGGGAGGGGTGCTTCCGGGAGGAGGTCAATCGCGTGCTAAATTTTCCTTTACGGGGGAAGGCCATGAGGCAAAGCCTCTGGGCTGATATCACTAAACTCGGCAAGGAAGGCGGACACCTCAATAGGAGGCACCGGATCAAGGCAAGGGACAAGGTCCTGCACTTCGCGCACCATGAGCGTGTAGACGGTCTTGGCCGCATGAGCCTCGCGAAACAGTGCGGGGGTGCGCATGAGGGAGACTATGGGGGAAGGCGGAGGGATAGGTGCCGAGGGTGTAATCAGACCCTTGGAGGTGGATGCACGAAGCTCCTTTGGTGGAGCTGGGATCAGGCGGATCTTCTGCTCATCGTGGTCGAACACATAAGTGTTCGACTGGCCATAGTGGTCTACGTCTCTATCGTACAACCATGGGCGACCAAGGAGGACGTGGGCGACGTCCATAGTCGCAACGTTGCATAATACCTTTTCACAATAGTTCCCAAATGCTATGGGGACCTGACATTGGTCTGTAACCGGAAGGCTCGTGGTATCGACCCATGCGACAGAGTAAGGTCTTCGGTGGGGGGGGGGGGTTCAAGGGGAAGACCAAAACGCGTGACCGCGGTTCGAGAGACCACGTTCAGGCTACTACCACCGTCAATGACGATCTTACACGAGTGCCCATTGCACTTAATGTAAGTCATGAAAATGCCCGAGCGCCTCCAATCCTCGGTAAGCGCGGGCTGCACAAGGTTGCAACGGATGACATGTGTGGACGGACCCAACTCCTTGCCACTAGTGTAACACTCCGCCTCAACATCGTGCTTAGCGGGGGTTATGGTGACGACACAAGCCGGACCCGTGTCGGCTCGAGCAGGTTTCTTGGGACATTCACGCGACATGTGACCCAGCTGCAAACAGTTGTAGCAAGTAACATGGCTAGTGGCTCTGATCGCTGGGGCCTTGCCCTTCTCCTCCCAAGTGGGCCGAGAAGGTGGGGCCTCAGGGGGTGGACGTCTAGGGGACTGATGGGCTGGGGGCGTGGGTCGCGGGTCCGGACGAGGCTCCGGACGCTCAAGTCGTGGGTGGGGCGGTGGGGGACCGCCTGCATGGGGACGCCTATGGGGGCCAAGGTCGCTGCGTTGGGCAGCGATGCGAAGGTCTTGCTCGATGTCTCGAGCGCACTAAAAAGTTTGGTCAAAGGTCTCCAATCCATATGTGGGCAAGGCTCGGCGGATGTCCGCACGGAGCCCATTCTTAAATTTTGACAATACTAACTCGGGGTCCTCCTATAGGTTACAACGGAGTTACAACGTCTCGAAGGTGAGACGGTACTCCTCGACGGTACCTGACCCTTGGTGTAGGCTACTATATTGATCAAGAAGGCGCTGCCTATACAAAGGGGGTACATATCGCTCGCGGAGGTGATACTGCATCTCCGCCCACTCGGTGACCGGGGGAAGAGCCTGCTGTGCATTTCGGTGCTCCACGTTTTCCCAATGTAAACGTGTAGGCCCCTCGAGTAAGGTGCGCACATACTGGACTTGTGAGTGCGGAAGCCAATCGCTATGGTCAAAATACGCATCAATGGACGTGACCCAATCTAAGAACTGTGTGGGGTCAAAACCACATGTGAATGGAGCAGGGGTGTTACGAATGAAACGACGGAAATCATCGTCCACCCGAGGGCGCTCAATGCGGGTATGGGCTGGGGTTCGAGGCGCGGCCCAAGCGTGGCCAAAACTACCACCGGGCTAGGGCCCTTGTGCGGCCCAAACATCGTCCTCATCGAGGGGATCATCACCATAACTCGAGTTCCTAGGGACGTCATGAGGTCACGAGTGACCCCATTCATCTTCGTGGACACGCTGCCGTGTGGGCGCAGCCATCGGGGGCAACTCTCTAGTGGGGGCTGGGTTTGCGGACACCGGAGGGTTAACCGAGTTCGGGCGACCATGCTCTGCGGACCTAGGTTGACCAATAAGGTGTTGGATCCCAGCCAAAATCTGCTGGACCATGGCATGTGTGCTAGCTTGTTGAGCGTCCACTCGCGCGGATAGCGCATCAAGCTTCGCATCGATCTACACCTCAAGCGCAACCATAGACTCTAACCGGGTGCTAGCCCTTTCCGAAGGCTGAACTGACTCTTGAGTTTCAGGAATGGTTTCTGGGTATTGGGACGACATGATTTGTGACCGTGTAGTCACCATGCACAAACAAGGAAGACGCAACTAATGCAGAATGCTGAAAACTGAAAAGTGCAAAAATATGCAATGCTAAGGGGCAGATTGTGCGGCGATAAGAATCGACCGCACAACGTCCTCTGATACTAGAATTGATGCAGCAACTAATAGGTGAGGGGGTCCTTAAGCCATACTCTAAGGTTTTACACAATGCTCGACAAAACGGGAGAGGGTCGTGAGACGAGGGAAGAGAAAACGCACTAGAAAAGTGCAGGGAATCTGGTAAGAAGCACGACGAAATAGTGACAAGTTCGATTAGGGCAACACGAATGCGAATGAAGGAAACAGCACCCAACTAAATAATACTGCGCACTAACCTCGTAGCAATTTTAGTGAGTTCCTGCAACTCTCTTAGCGTGTTTTAAGCTTAGCTCGTGTTGGGGGACTGCGGTTTGCGGTGTTCAGCTCACGCGCCTACGCAGCTGAAACAAACCAAGAACAAGTGATCCGACCACGCCTCCGATGGCGGATGGCCGGGGTGAAGGAGCGAAGTAAACCACAGCGAAGGAATACAACGAAAACATAAAGAAACAGGCAAACCTGACCCACCAGAGGGTGGGATTTACTTCTTATAAAGCGGGAAACCAAGCTGAGTCGAGACACCGGTCACTGACTCTTACAACTCCGAAGGCGAAGCAACTTCACCTTCCACACAAGCTGGAAGTTCACTCTAGCTCACCAAGAGATCCCTATCACTAAGAGAACTAAGCAACACACTAGCCCTACCTCCTCTTTTCTAGAATAAGAGGGGAGGGAACAAACAAAATACACAAGAGACACTCTACTTTAACCACCTACCAACTCTTGCAGGCCACAACAGTGGTCAAGCTGCAACTACAGGACAAAAATTAACAAACTACTACCTAATATTCTTCGAAGCTGGTAGCATGATCCTGCATCTTCGTACGGGGGCGGTTTAGACGCGTTCGGAGCACATGGCGACAAAATAGCAGAACTTCGATGTTGTGGGCTAGGTCACCACCGTCACGGCTCGGTCTTGGGCCGTGTTGCTAATCAGATTAAGCGGCCCACTTGGACTTGGATCTTCAGGGGATTGGCTCGTAGTGCCCTTGGGCTGCGCCACTTCGGTATGGATGGAAAGAGGGCTAATGACGCCCAAGAAACGGTCCGGGGGTTTACTTTGGCATTGGGATCGCCGGATTTCCACCTTGTTGGGCTCCTTTGGGTCGCCATGGGGTGGAGCAATATGATAGGGAGGGCGGTGCACATCGAAGTGGGGTCGTCGGGGCTCGATTTGATCTTCAGGGGCGAACACGGCTTGGTCGTGATGGTGAGCACTGCCGTGTTCGGAGTGGCTGCAGTCCACAGAATCGGGCACGGCTTGCCCGTGACTAAGAGCACGCCCGTGTTCGGTGTGTCTGAAATCCACAGAACCGGGCACGGCTTGCCCATGACCAGGAGCACGGCTATGATGGGAGTTGCTGAAATCCACAGAACCGGGCGCGGCTTGCCCGTGACCAGGAGCACGGCTGTGATGGGAATTGCTGAAATCCACATAAGCGGGCACGGCTTGCCCGTGACCTGGAGCACGCCAGTGTTCGGCGTTCGCGTCTTCGGGCGACCGTGTCATGGGCATGATGGGGCGCACGGCCTGGCCGTGTCGGGGTCTGGGGAACTCTAACTGAGGTGTAAATTTTGAGGAAAATTCCTGGGGCCCTGGGGAGTCTCCCCAAGTGTCTTATGGAGGGATTGGGCCACCCTCAAGTGTGTTCATGGGCCCGTTTGCTCCTGCATCACCATCCCATCCCACCTTCCATCTCCAAGGGAAACCCAAGAACATCATTGGGGGGAGGGTACTAGCCGAACACATAATGCACCTAGGATGAGCCCAAGACCTGATCCGGGGGTTGTCCCTGAATCTAGGGGTGGTCACCAAAGAAAACCAACATATACACCTAATGAATACCCAATAGGAGACCCACCCCATAGAGCCAATACATATTACCGAGAAGAAGAGGATATATACCACAACCTTAGACTTAACACTCCTATCTTTGAAGGCAGTCTAGACACACAAACCTTTCTAGAATGGCAAACGCAAGTAGAGCTATACTTTGTGTGGGGTAGGATACCTGAACATAGTAAAGTCTAGTGTGTTAAATGTTGGTGTATATGCCCTAGGACCTAGTTTTGGTCCATCTTTGTACTACTTGACATTGATAGTTATATATCATTATGGAATTGTCATTATCCATATTTGTTTACATCTACGTTTTTGTACTTACATGATAAGGTCCCTGGAGACAGATTGGATCTGTGCTCAAATAATTGTCCCTAGTCAATATACCTGAGTGGATATGGGACAGCTCTGGTACTCATGAGACTGGTGGTATATGATGCAGGGTGGAGACACGAAATATGATACTAATTAAAGTCCGATTATTATTATTATTATTATTTTTTAATTTTCAAAATAAAGTGTAAAATTCAGAAAACAGCTAGAAAATAGCAAATAGACTTTAGTGCTACAAAATATTATTTACGAGGAGTTGTCATGTCTTTCGGACTGATCCATTGTAGCTTTAGTTGGATCAACTCGTCCTCTCGCAGAGCAAAGTGAGTTCTTCCTCATGACGCCAAAGATCAAGATTTTGGTGGCGCCGATTGCTAAAAATACCTGCGGAAACAAACAGATTCAGATTAGAGAACAGAAAGTTGAGGCAGGAAATTCATGGAGATCAGAAACAGGAAACGCAAGGTTTACGTCGTTCATCGACGCTCGAGCGTGGATTGCTCGTCGGAATATTTGGAAGCAAGGAGGAGACGAGGCGGCGTCGGTATCGTCGGAACACCGACGGCTGGTGGTGGGGCGAGGCGAGGGTGGCAACGTAGGCGGAGGCGCGGACGCGCAGTTCAGCAGAACAGGGGAGACTGCAAAGAGTGGCGGCTGTTCGAACATAACAGGGGAAGTTGGCGGGCATAGCAGGGGAGGTCGCCGGTCGGCCGGTGATGGACCAAACCCAAACCTGCTATTACTGGAGGTTGGTATGGTTGGCGTGACGACGTGGCCGGAGTTTCGGGGCGGACGGTGGCCTGTCGGAGGAGAACGACGCTGAAAGGCGGAAGTTGGGCGGAATCAAGGCGAGAGCAGGGGATCGACAGGAAGTTTCGATTCTACTGATCGGAGTGGCGGATGGATGGATCCTGTCGGCTGGAGATTGCACAAGGGTAGGAACGGTGATAGCCAAAGTATTGTGGAGATCTGGCCGGGGGATCGCCGGCGGCGAGGTTGCAAAATCTCGAGATCTGGGTGAAGTTGCAGGCGAAACAGGGGACGTGTGGCGGAAGCTGAGCGTGACGGTGATTCTTCTGATTTCGGCGATCGGAGAGGTGGATGGGCAGATCCCGGCGGCTGAAGCTTTGTCAGGGAAAGGAGGAGTGGTGGCCAGAGTTTCGTGGAGATCCGGCCGGTGGATCGTCGGTGGCGAGCTTTCGAAGTTTCAAAATTGGGTGTGGTTGTCGTGTGCGGGTGTTTGCAGCGAAGTGGAGAGTTTGAGGGAGAAGAGGAGATTAGAGGGAAAGGAGAAGAAGACTTGGTGACACATGCACCTAGAGAAGGGGGGAGGAAGACATCCGATAGAGGAAGAAAACTATTTCCATCAATTCATTCAAAAATTCTCTAGCGATTACAAGATGCATGCGGATACATATAGAGAAGCTTGGAGACTTGTTGCTGAACGTTGCAACTTCCATTCTTGAGCAGCAGCGAGACGTTGAGGCTTCCTTGTGAGGCGTTGACGATTCCTTGGTTGAAGATGATCGTTAGCTGCAAGGGGACGTTGAAGAATTTCCTTTGTTGGCTGTAAGTGTACGTTGTTGCTGTTTCCATCTTAAGCTTGCACGTTATTGGGGTTTTAATGTTTTGCTGGACAAGATATCCCATGATGAGTGTTGTCGTTGGATGAGATCCAAGATTTGATTAAATCCTTTGTTTCCTCTTGTGCTCGATGTAGGTCTCGGTTGTGGATTTGTTATGCAGCAACTTGTTATTTGGAATGTGACCTGAGCTTCACTTGCTGTTATTTATTGAGCTAGCTTTTGATTAAGCATGCTAGCTTATTTGTGACCTCACGAGTCTTTGTCTATGGCACCTTTAGGCTCCACTTGTATCTTCGTGGCTTGTGGTTCCTGTCCGCATCATTCTCCCCGGGTGAAAAAAAATTCTTCTCCGAAGAATGGTTATTGCGGCGATGGAGAAGTTTTGGAGAGGCAAGAGCAAATTGTTCCTCCAGGATTTGAATCTTCAAATTGTTGTCAGCATCACAGCATATTGTCTTGTTGCTCTTTGTCCACGGTCCAAGCTGCATATCAATGGTACCTGCATTGAATTCCCTTTCTCGACCATACTCATTAGTAAAGTTGTCATAGAAAATCATAGGATTTAGCAAAGAACAAGGAATGACAAAATCAATATATTCAACTTCAATAAGTGCAGAGTGCAAAGCATGTTTAAGTTCATTGTGTTTTGTTGGTTCCAAAGGTGGCTTAAGGGTGTGGGTAGAAGGACCTAATAGACAAGATTCAAGGATCATAGGGTCCTGGAAGAGATTTTCTAAGTTTAGGGGTTGACCTAAAGGTTGAGGATTAGGATCCAGGTCAAGCTCAAAAGGATTTGACTTAGGTTCCATGTGAGGTTCAAGAAGATCTATGGGTTTGGGTTCAACTGGATTTTTAGGCAAGTCATCTTTAGGTTTGCTAGAGGTAGTGCTAAGGTCAAGTTGAGAACCTGTGGTATGGGCCCTAAAATTGAAGGTAATGGTTCTATTTGACACTTAGGTTGAGACAAGTCTACAGTGGGCAACTCAGGGGTAGTTTGACTCTCAGACAAGTCAACTATGGGTTCTTTAGCTAGATTGCTAGACTCAAGTTGAGGACCTGTGGGTATGGGCCCTAAAATTGAAGGTTGAGGTATGGGTTCTATCTCATGGTTTGCCTCTTGAGTTTCACATGTCTCTTCTTGACTCGTTTTAGTTCCTAAGGTAGACTCTGAGGTTTGAACAAGTTTTTGTTGGAGTGGTTGGCTTTGTGTTCTAGGTTGGTCAAGTCCTTTCCTATTTGTTGCCTTAATATGTTGTTCTACCATACTAGCTATTTGGAAAGCTTCTTCTATTGTGTGTATGGGGTAGTAGGTGAGACTGTTGGGGTATGCCCTTAAGGCTAATGTTTGAGGCCTAGGGATTCTTTCAGTATCATGTATAAACTCTTATGTTTATAAAGGCAATGGTTGTTATTCAGTTTGTTACATCATCTGCTGCAATATGTACACTTCTGAATAATGTCTCAATGCTGTTCAGCTTGGCTGACATGCAGTATTGTCCTTAGTCTTGGTGAACATGAGACAGCCTTGATATGATTGAGACTAATATGTGTTCTAATCTTATAGGATGCTTTGAGCATGGAATAAGATGTAGACTCATAGGTACATTGCATGTACTGGACAGACCCTACTAGGATGTTCAATTGCTTGTCACAATGTGAATAATCCTTGTATGTGAACAAGTGGCATACTTCCTCTGACTTGAGATCACTTGTGTTTCTAAATGATGATTGTCATTGTTTTCAGGTAGTTCAATATCATTTGAAACATAATGGTTATAGACTATCTTGGATAATGATCATGAGTCAGGTTAGGACACTAGTGATAGATAAAGGATTGCCATCTCCTTGTTTAGGAGAGTGATGTTCTAAAGGGGCCCCCTGGATGAGATGATTGAGAAAGTGTATGGCCATACCCAGATGACTATGTTCATCTGATCTAATCATGCTCATCATATTGGAGTTACAAGCTCGACACGCTTGTCCAATAAGAACATCCAGTGGCAAAGGAAACATGTATGTCTAGTGAAGTGGATTCACACTTGTGCTATGGTTTGGGTGTAGTCTTGGAAGACTCTTTCCTTTATATCGGGAGACAGTGATGTGTTGCTAGATACCCCTCACTGATCGTGATAACGTAAGTTATCGTTACCGACATTTAAGGGAAGCCCTCAGGGTCGCACAATTTGATGATATGGCTTACTTAAGTCAGATCGTGTGGACTGAATTGTTTTGGTTCAGTTTAAAGGAGTTTAAACTCTGATTGTAAGTGAGATCTGGTCTGATCATGTTTGATTGATTAGGGCTTGAGATTGGTAAGCTTCGATCGAGAGTAGTGATGCTAGATCGGTGAGATCAAGTGCATCTAGAGATGAACGGTTAGATCTTGAACCTTCATGGTTCATATAGATTTAGACCATGGCTTGGCTTGATTTGATTTGGTCTTTGTACCAAATCCTTTTGAACCGATTGCAATTGAACCCATTCACCTATGTGAACGTATGGTTCAATGAGGAGGGGAGTTTCGATAGTTCACTTGAGGTGAACGCATGAAGCTTTGAAGACTTGCTATTTTTGGAGTTCGGTTTTCAAAAAGGAAAAACGTCTCCATGTTGTAACTGTTGGGGTATGCCCTTAAGGCTAATGTTTGAGGCCTTGGGATTCTATCAATATCATGTATAAACTCTTTTGTTTATAAAGGCAATGGTTGTTATTCAGGTTGTTACATTGTCTGCTGCAATAATTGTACTTCTGAATAATGTCTCAAAGCTGTTCAGCTGGGCTGACATGCTATAAAGTCCTTAGTCGAGATATCTTGGTGAACATGAGACAGCCTTGATATGATTAAGACTAATATGTGTTCTAATCTTATAGGATGCTTCGAGCATGGAATAAGATGTAGACTCATGGGTACATTGGATGTACTGGACAGACCCTACTAGGATATTCAATTGCTTGTCACAATGTGAATAATCCTTGATTGCGACAAGTGGCACATTTCCTCTGACTTGAGATCACTTGTGTTTTCTAAATGATGATTGTCATTGTTTTGAGGTAGTTCAATATCATTTGAAACATAATGATTATAGACTATCTTGGATGGTGAGCTTGAGTCAGGTTAGGGCACTTGTGATAGACAAAGGATTGCCGTCTCCTTGTTTGGAGTGTGATGTTCTAAAGGGGCCCCCTGGATGAGATGATTGAGAATAGTGTATGGCCATACCCAGGTGACTATGTTCATCTGATCTAATCATGCTCATCATATTGGAGTTACAAGCTTGACACGCTTGTCCAATAAGAACATCCAGTGGCAAAGGAAACATGCATGCCTTGTGAGTTGGATTCACACTTGTGGTGTTGTTTGGGTGTAGTCTTGGAAGACTCTTTTCTTTATATCGGGAGACAGTGATGTGTTGCTAGATACCCCTCACTGATCGTGATAACGTGAGTTATCGTTACCGACATTTAAAGGAAACCCTCAGGGTCGCACAATTTGATGATATGGCTTACTTAAGTCAGATCGTGTGGACTGAATTGTTCAAGTTCAGTTTAAAGGAATTTAGTCTCTGATTGTAAGTGAGATCTGGTCTGATCATGTTTGATTGATTAGGGCTTGAGATCGGTAAGCTTCAATTGAGAGAATGGATGCTAGATCGGTGAGATCAGAAGCATCGAGAGATCAACGGTTATATCTGAAGCCTTAGGGTTTAATTGAGATCTAGACTAATTGCTTGGCTTATTTGGTTTCTTAAACTGAACCAACTTGAACCGGCTCATCATATGAGCGCATGGTTCAAAGGGGAGAGCTAATAGCGTTAAGGAAAATTCATGGTCGCATGAATTGGAGACTTTGCTATTTTTAGATAGCACTTCTCTAAACGTGACCACGCCTCACGTTCACGCAAAAAAAGGGAAGCTCTATTCTCGCCTCTCGCCCTTCTCTCTCGACACACTCTTGTGTGGTGACGACTTCAAGTCTCTAGGAGAGGATTCGGCCAAGAAGAAAAACATCTCTTTCCTTCCATACGACAAGCACCTCTTGGAACCTTGCTAGCACAAGGAGCACCAAGGGAGTAGGCGGCTTCTTCATCTTGTGTGCGCATCCTTTGGAGGAGATCCTCTCGCTCTCTGCTTCCAAGACACCATCCAAGAGATGGCGATGGTATGGATCTTTCTCTTCTATACTAGCATTCGAAAGTTGATCATATGATATATTAAGATCTCTTGAAACCCTAGCTTCCCATGCGAATTTTTATATGCGCCTCCCTTAGGGTTTCGGCCCCCTAGATTAAGGGGACTTTCAATTGGTATCAGAGCCTAGGTTTTTATATATTCATATGATTGCTTATGGTGATCCATGTATGTTGAATGTTTAGATCTAATATTTCTCATCATGCAAAAATACCAGATAGATGTATTTTGTTTGTGGCGCATGTATGAGATGAACTTTTGTTGGCCCATGCTTTACATGTTTTAGTTTTTGTTTTCAAAACTTTCATGACATGCGCGACTCACTATAGATCTAAGGCCTTACTGTAAACCCTTAGACGGGTTATTAGGGTTGAAGTCATCCCCTAGGTTAGATCCAAAATGTCTGATCAGACCATCTGACAGCCTTGATGGGTTGACCAGATAGCACCTGTGCGCAAGCATCTGGTGGCTATAGGTCGACTGCAGACAGGCGTGTAGCGGTGTCTGATTGAGACGACTAGTGAACACACATGAGTTAGGCCCGGGGTCACACCCGCTTGCCAGAACTCATGAGGGTTGTTCAGCCCTGGCGCATGCATGGTTGACCTCTTGGTCGACTCAAGTCGGTTAGGACTTGGTGCATGCAAGGGCACTGGATCTGACTAGGTTGGATGAGTGGATCCCTAGTAATGGACCGTTGTAAGGTAGTGAGGGCAAATAAGGAAATTAAAATTGATGCCTATGGGGTTTTCGAAATTTAATTTTCATGATTGGATCACATGTTGCTTGAAGCCTATGTTTGTTTATTTAATTCTTATGTGGGCTGCCCATGTTAAATGTGTGCTGTGCTGGGGCCTGCGTGCCTGGAATTTAAAGTTGTAAATTAATTATTGTGATCTGCGTATCACATTGTATTTAATTTATAAAGTGTAATTGACCTGCGTGTCAATCTTGTCTAGATAGATTAATTTGTAAATTAATCAGACAAGAGCACAGAGCACACTTGGTAGAGGCGCATTCAGCAGTGGCTTGACCAGTTGGGAGGTCCAGGGTTCGACTCTGGGACCAGGCGCACTTTCCCTGGTAGGCGCACCTGAGCTGCAGTAGGCGCTTGGGCCTTGGTTTGGGCCAGATGAGCAGCAAAAGACCCAAGAAGAAGAAAAGCAAGTGAAGACTTAAGTTAATTAAGGTCTTACTTAGGCTATGGGCTTTTACCACATAAGATCCATGCTTTCTTTTATTGTTTAAATAAGTAGAACAGCATGATTTATTTATCTTCTGCTATCACCATAGGAATTGCATGATAGTGAAGAAGATAAAAGACCGTTAAAATCCAACGCTAAAATATCAAGCTCGTATGCCTTCTGACGCGAAACCTCACTGTTCTGATTATTGTTGGAGCCGTGTTGTACCCACTCAGTGGGCACGTCCATCTATCTTCAGACGGTGCGGGATTACACCTGCGTGTTACAGAGAAGGGATTTATCGCTTCTTGTTGCTCAGCATAGCACGTGGTGGTCCAGGGAGTAGGTCGGGTCAGCTTGACCATGTAGGCTACATATGTGGCGCATATGGGCGCATGGAGGCAGCCATCTGTGGGATCAGAGACTGTGTTGTACCAACTCAGTTGGCACAGTCTGCTGGATTGCCCAGATGAAGGGGAATCGCACGGGTTGGCGATTGGCTGGGACAGCCTACCAGAAATTAGTGCTTGTACTCTCTGTGCATCTTATCTCGCCTGAGCGGGACGCGGAGACCAAGTATGAAATCTGGATCCCATCTCACTAAAAGAGTTCTACTCTTTCGAGCTGTTTTGCAGGATTTTTCAGCCAGATAAAATAGTGAGAAAAAGAATCATTCTTAAGTCCTGAATTGATTCTTTACATTGATACTGACCTTGCTGTTCTTGCATTGTTGTAGATACCTGCAGCAACGAACACCATGAGCTTCAATGTGCGATCCCTACTGGAAAGGGAGAAGTTTGCTGGGCCAAACTTCTCAGACTGGTTCGGACACCTTAAGATTGTTCTTAAGGCAGAGAGGAAACTGTATGTCCTCGAGACGGCGATACCGCCTCAGCCCGCTCCGAACGCCGCAAGGGCGGTTCGGGAAGCTTATGAAAAGCACGTCAATGATAGCATTGATGTCGCTTGCCTGATGCTAGCGTCTATGACGCCACCGCTGCAGCGTCAGTATGAGGATATGTCTGCTATAGACATGATAGCAAACCTCAAGATGCTGTATGCTGCACAGGCGAGGACAGAACGCTATAATCTGACAAAGCTGTTCTTTCAGAGCAAACTAGCTGAAGGGAGCCCAGTGGGAGCTCACGTGCTCAAGATGATTGGGCACAAGGAGGCTCTAGAGAAACTGGGGCATACCATCAACCAGGAGCTTGCTGTAGACATTATTCTGCAGTCTCTCCCGCCCTCTTTCGATGCGTTCATCATTAACTTTAATATGAACAAAATCGATTGTACTCCGACAGAGCTGCTGAATATGCTCTTGACCACTGAGGAGACTCTAAAGGGAAAGCCTTCAACCTCTGTCTTAATGGTTCCTTCAAGGAACAACAAGAAGAAGGGGAAGAAGGGCAAGGCCCCTGTCAAGAGTTACAGCAAGGCTCTGAAGCAAAAAGTCAAGCGGTCAAAGGAATACAGATGTTTCCACTGTGGCCAGCTGGGTCACTGGAAAAAGGACTGTAAAGCGCTCCAAGGAGATAAGAGGGGAAGCATCGCTTCTGGCTCAGGTATATACGTGACGGAAGTCATGGTTTCATCTTCTTCTATATCATGGGTGTTGGACACTGCATGTGGAGTTCACATTTGTTCAAATGTACAGGAACTCAAGAGAAGAAGACAGGTGGGACAGCATGAGGTGGACCTACGAGTTGGAAACGGGGCACGGGTTGCTGCTGTTGCTGTAGGAGACTATTTCATCTCTTTGCCATCTGGGCTTGTATTAGAACTAAACAGTTGTTATTTTGTTCCCAGCATTACTAAGAATATTATCTCCATTCCTGCTCTTGTCAGGAAGGGATTTTCCTTTGAATGCAATATTTCAAAGTGTGTTTTAACTTTTGATAATATTGTTTATGCTACTGGTTCAATTAACAATGGGTTATTCATGTTGGACATGGAATGTTCTATACAAAATATTGATATTAAGAAAGCCAAGTATGCTGATGACAGCACCTTGCTATGGCATAGTCGTTTAGGCCATATTAACAAGAAACGCATTAAGCGGTTGCATGATCATGGACTGCTGGGATCATTCTCCTATGAGGAGATTGATACATGCAAGGCTTGTTTAATGGGTAAAATGACGAAGTCACCTTTTCCTAACAAAGGTCAAAGGGCTTCAGGTTTACTTGACCTTATACACAGTGATGTGTGTGGGCCATTTAGTAAACATGCCAGAGGTGGCTATCAGTACTTCATTACCTTTACTGATGATTTCAGTAGATATGGGTATGTCTATTTAATGAGACATAAAAGTGAATCTTTTGACAAGTTCAAAGAGTTCAAGAATGAAGTACAGAATCAGCTAGGCCGAAGTATCAAGGCACTTCGTTCTGATCGAGGTGGAGAATACCTAAGTCATGCGTTTACTGACTATCTGAAGGAGTGTGGGATTATCTCACAGCTCACTCCGCCAGGAACACCGCAATGGAATGGTGTGTCCGAGAGGAGAAATAGAACGTTACTTGATATGGTTCGTTCTATGATGAGTCAGGCTACTCTTCCATATTCCTTTTGGGGATTTGCACTGGAAACAGCTGCAAAGGTACTAAACCGAGTGCCATCCAAGGCAGTTTCTAAGACGCCATATGAGTTATGGTATGGGAAACAGCCGAGCTTGACATTTATCAGGATCTGGGGCTGCGAGGCTTATGTCAAAAAGCTCGCCTCTGGGAAACTAGAGAGCAGATCTGACAAATGTATCTTTGTCGGTTACCCTAAGGAAACTAAGGGTTATTATTTCTACGATCCCAAAGAGAACAAGGTATTTGTTGCTCGGACGGCCATATTTCTTGAGAAGGAGTTTCTTCTGCAAGAGGCCAGTGGGAGAGAAATAAAGCTGGATGAGAATCCAGAGGAAGAACAAAGTAGTCAAGCACAGTTGGATGAGCCTGAGCCGGTGGATCAGGTTATTGAACAACCTGAGGCTCAGATATCACGGGAACCGCGAAGATCGGGAAGGATCCGTCGACAGCCTGTGCGCTATGACGGAGTCTACATCATTGATAATGATGAACCCCTCACTTATGCAGATGCGGTCAGTGGACCGGAGTCAGCGAGATGGCTTGAAGCTATGCGCGCCGAGATGGACTCCATGTCAGATAACCAAGTCTGGGATTTGGTTGATCCGCCTCCGGGAGTTATCCCTATAGGCTGTAAATGGATCTTCAAGAAGAAGATTGACATGGATGGTAACGTGGTTACCTATAAAGGCAGGCTAGTTGCGAAAGGTTTCAAACAAATCTACGGGATAGATTATGATGAAACTTTCTCACCTGTAGCTATGTTTAAGTCTATTCGGATTCTTTTCGCGATAGCTGCATATTATGATTATGAGATCTGGCAAATGGATGTGAAGACAGCTTTCCTGAATGGAAATCTGGATGAGGATGTGTATATGACACAACCAGAAGGTTTCACTAATCCATCAGATCGTCATAAGATATGCAAGTTAAAGAAGTCTATTTATGGACTTAAACAAGCATCGAGAAGCTGGAATATTCGTTTTGATGAATCAATCTCTGAGTTTGGTTTCATCAAGAACGAGGATGACCCGTGTGTATATAAGAGGTTTAGTGGGAGCGTGATTACTTTCCTAGTCCTCTACGTCGATGATATCTTGATCATTGGAAACGATATTCCCGAAATGCATGCCGTTAAAGCATGGTTAAGGAAATGTTTCCAGATGAAAGATCTAGGAGAAGCAGCCTATGTATTAGGTGTGAAGATCTACAGGGATAGATCTAAGAGGCTTCTCGGGCTGTGCCAGAGTACTTACATCGATAAAGTCCTGGAGAGATTTCATTTAGAGAATTCTAAAAGAGGATATCTTCCAGTCAGACATGGTCTGAATCTTTCAAAGAGTCAGTGTCCACAAACACAGACTGAGAAAGATGAAATGGACAATACGCCTTATGCTTCGGCTATTGGGTCCATTATGTATGCGATGTTGTGTACTTGCCCAGACGTCGCTTACGGGTTAAGCGTGACCAGTCGGTTCCAAAGTAATCCAGGTCAGGCACACTGGATTGCAGTCAAGAACATTTTAAAATATCTGCGGAGGACCAAAGATATGTTCTTGATATATGGTGGTCAGGAAGAACTCAGTATTGAAGGATATACTGACGCTTCGTTCCATTCTGACCAGGATGATTTCCGATCGCAATCAGGCTATGTTTTTAGCTTGAATGGAGGAGCAGTGGTGTGGAAGAGTTTCAAACAGTCAACTGTTGCTGATTCCACAACAGAAGCCGAGTATATTGCAGCCTCGGAAGCATCCAAGGAGGCAGTATGGATTCGTAAGTTCGTGAGAGAACTTGGTGTTGTTCCTTCGAGTGCAGATCCTTTGGTTATCTTCTGTGATAACACTGGAGCAATCGCACAAGCAAAGGAACCACGGTCGCACCAGAAGTCCAAGCACATACAGAGACGGTTTCACTTGATCAGGGAGATCATAGATCGTGGCGAGATCAAAGTCTGCAAGGTTCATACAGATGACAATCTGGCAGACCCGCTTACTAAGCCTCTGGCGCAGCAGAAGCATGAGAAGCACTGTAATAATATGGGTTTGAGATTTCTCAACCATTAGATTAAGTGCAAGTGGGAGATTGTTGGGGTATGCCCTTAAGGCTAATGTTTGAGGCCTTGGGATTCTATCAGTATCATGTATAAACTCTTTTGTTTATAAAGGCAATGGTTGTTATTCAGGTTGTTACATTGTCTGCTGCAATAATTGTACTTCTGAATAATGTCTCAAAGCTGTTCAGCTGGGCTGACATGCTATAAAGTCCTTAGTCGAGATATCTTGGTGAACATGAGACAGCCTTGATATGATTAAGACTAATATGTGTTCTAATCTTATAGGATGCTTCGAGCACGGAATAAGATGTAGACTCATGGGTACATTGGATGTACTGGACAGACCCTACTAGGATATTCAATTGCTTGTCACAATGTGAATAATCCTTGATTGCGACAAGTGGCACATTTCCTCTGACTTGAGATCACTTGTGTTTTCTAAATGATGATTGTCATTGTTTTGAGGTAGTTCAATATCATTTGAAACATAATGATTATAGACTATCTTGGATGGTGAGCTTGAGTCAGGTTAGGGCACTTGTGATAGACAAAGGATTGCCGTCTCCTTGTTTGGAGTGTGATGTTCTAAAGGGGCCCCCTGGATGAGATGATTGAGAATAGTGTATGGCCATACCCAGGTGACTATGTTCATCTGA
The DNA here is from genome assembly GCA_027563935.2 of Costus lasius. NCBI lineage: Eukaryota > Viridiplantae > Streptophyta > Magnoliopsida > Zingiberales > Costaceae > Costus > Costus lasius. The sequence continues at coordinate 28,696,308 of CM050454.1, forward strand.
TCTAATCATGCTCATCATATTGGAGTTACAAGCTTGACACGCTTGTCCAATAAGAACATCCAGTGGCAAAGGAAACATGCATGCCTTGTGAGTTGGATTCACACTTGTGCTGTTGTTTGGGTGTAGTCTTGGAAGACTCTTTTCTTTATATCGGGAGACAGTGATGTGTTGCTAGATACCCCTCACTGATCGTGATAACGTGAGTTATCGTTACCGACATTTAAAGGAAACCCTCAGGGTCGCACAATTTGATGATATGGCTTACTTAAGTCAGATCGTGTGGACTGAATTGTTCAAGTTCAGTTTAAAGGAATTTAGTCTCTGATTGTAAGTGAGATCTGGTCTGATCATGTTTGATTGATTAGGGCTTGAGAGAATGGATGCTAGATCGGTGAGATCAGAAGCATCGAGAGATCAATGGTTAGATCTGAAGCCTTAGGGTTTAATTGAGATCTAGACTAATTGCTTGGCTTATTTGGTTTCTTAAACTGAACCAACTTGAACCGGCTCATCATATGAGCGCATGGTTCAAAGGGGAGAGCTAATAGCGTTAAGGAAAATTCATGGTCGCATGAATTGGAGACTTTGCTATTTTTAGATAGCACTTCTCTAAACGTGACCACGCCTCACGTTCACGCAAAAAAAGGGAAGCTCTATTCTCGCCTCTCGCCCTTCTCTCTCGACACACTCTTGTGTGGTGACGACTTCAAGTCTCTAGGAGAGGATTCGGCCAAGAAGAAAAACATCTCTTTCCTTCCATACAACAAGCACCTCTTGGAACCTTGCTAGCACAAGGAGCACCAAGGGAGTAGGCGGCTTCTTCATCTTGTGTGCGCATCCTTTGGAGGAGATCCTCTCGCTCTCTGCTTCCAAGACACCATCCAAGAGATGGCGATGGTATGGATCTTTCTCTTCTATACTAGCATTCGAAAGTTGATCATATGATATATTAAGATCTCTTGAAACCCTAGCTTCCCATGCGAATTTTTATATGCGCCTCCCTTAGGGTTTCGGCCCCCTAGATTAAGGGGACTTTCAGTAACGTGTTCGCCCCCTTCTCGAGTTGTGAAGCTATCATCGTGGTGTCTTCTTCCTTGACGAAAGGAAAAAGAGGATAGGCCATCAAGAGGATTCATCTCATCTTCTTCACACGACAAGGAAATTTGGAGATCCTTGCTAGCGCAAGGAACGTCCAAAGAGGTAGCCATCTCTCATCTAGTGTGCGTCTTCTTAGGAGGAGAGCCAATTCGCCCTCTTGCTTCCAAGTCGCCTCCTTCATCATGGCTACGGTAAAAGATCTTAACTTGATCTTTGCATCATAATCAAAGTTGATCATATATATTCATGCAAGCGATCTTGTTAAAACCCTAGAAAAGTTTATATGCGCAAGTTTTAGGGTTTTCGCCCCCCCCCCCCCTTTAGGGGACTAACAATTGGTATCAGAGCTAGGTTGATGTATGAATCATATGATTGCTTTGAGTGATGTTTGTTTGTGCCATAATGTAGATCTATCGTCACCATGAGAACATGCTAGTCATTAGATGTTGGCGCATGTTTGATATAACTTGTTTGCGCTAATGCATAGATCTAATGTTAACATGTGAAACTACATGATTTAGTTGTTTGCGCATGTATGATTGTTTCATGTTGGCGCTTGTTGAATGTATTTATCAAAACTCATTACATCTTGCGCGCCTATCACCTAGATCTACATATGCGCCTACTGTAAACCCTTAGACGGGTTATTAGGGTTGAAGTCATAGTCTAGTTAAGATCCAAATAGTCTGATCAGACCATCTGACAGCCTAGATGGGTCGACCAGATGGCACCTGTGCGAAAGCACGAGGTGGCTATAGGTCGACTGCAGACAGGCGTGTAGCGATGTCTGGTTGAGACAACCAGTGAACGCGCATGAGTTAGGCCCGGGGTCACACCCGCTTGCCAGAACTCATGAGGGTCTTTCAGCCCAAGGCATGCATCGTTGACCATTGGGTCAACTCAAGTCAGTTAGGACTTGGTGCATGCAAGGGCAGTGGATCTGACTAGACATGATGAGTGGATCCCTATTAATGGACCGTTGTAAGGTAGTAGGGCACATAAGAAAAATAAAATTGATTCCAATGGGTTTTTCAAAAATTTTATTTTGTTATTGGATCACATGTTGGTTGAATACCATGATGAGTGTCTATTTTATCTTATGTGGGTTGCCCTTTTAATGTGTGCTGTGCTGGGGCCTGCGAGCCTGGATTAAATTGTAAATTATTATAATTGTGATCTGCGCATCACATTTTAATTAATTTATTGTGTAATTGACCTGCGTGTCAATCTTGTCTAGATAGATTAAATTGTAATTTTAATCAGACAAGAGCACAGAGCACACATGGCAGAGGCGCATGCAGCAGTGGCTAGACCAGGTGGGAGGTCTAGGGTTCGACCCTAGGACAGGTGCATTTACCTGGTGAGCGCACCTGAGCTGCAGTGGGGCGCTAGGGCCCTGGGCTGGGCCAAAAACCCAAGAATAGCTCAAGTGAAGACTTAAGTTAACTTAAGGTCTAACCTAGGCTTAATGGGCTTTTACCACAACAGATCAGCATGCTTTCTACTTATTGTTTATATAATTAGAACTGCATGATTTTTCTTCTGCTATCACCATAGGACTTGAATGATAGTAAGAAGATAAAAGACCGTTAAAATCCAACGTTAAAATATCAAGCACGTAAGCCTTCTGGCGCGAAACCTCACTGTTCTGACTATCGTTGGGGCCGTGTTGTACCCACTCAGTGGGCACGCTCATCTATCTTCAGACGGTGTGTGATTACACCTGCGTGCTACAGAGAAGGGATTTATCGCTTCTCGTTGCTCAGCATAGCACGTGGTGGTCCAGGGAGTAGGTCAGGTCAACTTGACCATGTAGGCTACATACTGAGCATATGTGAGCTATATGGAGGCAGCCATCTGGGGGATCAGAGACCGTGTTGTACCAACTCAGTTGGCACAGTCTGCTGGATTGCCCAGATGAAGGGGAATCGCACGGGTTGGCGATTGGCAGGGACTGCCTACCAGAAATTAGTGCTTGTACTCTCTGTGCATCTTATCTCGCCTGAGCGGGACGCGGAGACCAAGTATGAAATCTAGATCCCATCTCACTAAAAGAGTTTTACTCTTTCGGGCTGTTTTGCTGGATTTTTCAGCCAGATAAAATAGTGAGAAAAGAATCTTTCTTAAGTCCTGGATTGATTCTAAACATTGATACTGACCTTGCTGTTCATGCATTGTTGTAGATTACTGCAGCAACGAACACCACGAATTTCAATGTGCGATCCCTACTGGAAAGGGAGAAGTTTGCTGGGCCAAACTTCTCAGACTGGTACGGACACCTTAAGATTGTTCTTAAGGCAGAGAGGAAACTGTATGTCCTCGAGACGGCTATACCGCCTCAACCCGCTCCGAACGCCGCAAGGGCGGTTCGGGAAGCCTATGAAAAGCATGTCAATGATAGCATTGATGTCGCTTGCCTGATGCTTGCGTCTATGACGCCAGAGCTGCAACGTCAACATGAGGATCTATCTGCTATAGAAATTATAGCAAACCTCAAGTTGCTGTATGCTGCACAGGCTAGGACTGAACGCTACAATTTGACTAAGCTTTTTTTCCAGAGCAAACTGACTGAAGGGAGTCCAGTGGGAGCTCACGTACTCAAGATGATTGGGTACAAGGAGGCTCTAGAGAAACTGGGACACACCGTCAATCAGGAGCTTGCTGTAGACATCATTCTTCAGTCTCTCCCGGCCTCTTTCGATCCGTTCATTATTAATTTCAATATGAACAAGATCGACTGTACCCCGGCAGAGTTACTGAACATGCTCTTGACTACAGAGTTGACTCTAAAGGGAAAGCCTTCAACCTCTGTCTTGATGGTTCCTTCCAGGAACAAGAAGAAGGGGAAGAAGGGCAAAGCCCCTGTCAAAAGCTACAACAAGGCTCTGAAACAAAAGGTTAAGCGGTCGAAGGAATACAGATGTTTCCATTGTGGCCAGCTGGGTCACTGGAAAAAGGACTGTAAAGCGCTCCAAGGAGACAAGAAGGGAAGCATCGCCTCTGGCTCAGGTATTTTTGTGACTGAGGTCATGATATCTTCTTCTTCTATTTCATGGGTGTTGGACACTGCATGTGGAGTTCACATTTGTTCAAATGTACAGGAACTCAAGAGAAGAAGATAGGTGGGACAGCATGAGGTGGACCTACGAGTTGGAAACGGGGCACGGGTTGCTGCTGTTGCTGTAGGAGAATGTCACATCTCATTACCATCTGGACTTGTATTAGAACTGAACAATTGTTACTTTGTACCTAGCATAACGAAAAATATTATCTCTATTCCTGCTCTTGTTAGGAAAGGATTTTCCTTTGAATGCAATATTTCAAAACGTGTTATTTCTTTAGATAATATTGTTTATGCTACTCGATCAATTAACAATGGATTATTCATGTTGGACATGGAATGTTCTATACAAAATATTGATAATAAGAAAGCCAAGTATGCTGATGAAAGCACCTTGCTATGGCATAGTCGTTTAGGCCATATTAACAAGAAACGCATTAAGCGGTTGCATGATCATGGACTGCTGGGATCATTCTCCTATGAGGAGATTGATACATGCAAAGCTTGTTTATTGGGTAAAATGACGAAGGCTCCTTTTCTTCACAAAGGTCAAAGGGCTTCAGGTTTACTTGACCTTATACACAGTGATGTGTGTGGGCCATTTAGTAAACATGCCAGAGGTGGCTATTCATACTTCATTACCTTTACTGATGATTTCAGTAGGTATGGATATGTCTATCTAATGAGACATAAAAGTGAATCTTTTGACAAGTTCAAAGAATTCAAAAATGAAGTACAGAATCAGCTAGGCCGAAATATCAAGGCACTTCGCTCAGATCGAGGTGGAGAATACCTAAGTCGATGTTGGTGTATATGCCCTAGGACCTAGTTTTGGTCCATCTTTGTACTACTTGACTCTGATATTCATATATCTCTCTGGCATTGTCGTTATCATTGTTTGTCTACACCTGCGATTGTGTACTTACATGATAATGTCCCTGGAGACAGATTGGATCTGTGCTCAAATGATTGTCCCTAGTCGATGTACCTGAGTGGATATGGGACAGCTCTGGTACTTGTGAGACTGGTATGTGGGCTGGTTAGGCACGTGGTGCTAGCGCAGACACATGGGTATATCATTGGAGGATATACTGGATAGACCCGCTGTGAGGCTATGACTTGGTGTCATGAGTTATCCTCACAAGTGACAGGAGATGCATTGATCCCTTGACTTGAGGTCATTGACCATTCTATATGGTTAGGGACTTGCTTTGATGCAACCTAACACCTTGCCGTAGTTGGGAGGTCATAACGGTTGTCATTGAGCATGTCACGACCCATATGAGAAGGTCAATGGACAGACATAGGATTTGCCCCTTCCTTAGGGAAGTATGATATCCATGGAGCTCCCTTATGGTTCTATGACTGAGAGTGTATGGCCATACCCAGGTGAGAACCTGTTTTAGTCATAGCCATGTGATTGGATGAAAACAAGTGGTGACACACTTGTCCAATCGGATATCAGTACGGCAAAGAGACTGTAATGCATCTGTACCTAGTTGCGATGATGGGGATGTCGATGTCGATATCCATTCCAATAACCTGGGTAGCAGCGATGCACTGCTAGGTGCCACTCACTGCTTGTGATGACCTTTGGTCAGCACTGCCAGCGTTAGAGGAACCTACAGGGTCGCACACCTTGATACTCGAGTTTTCATATTGATCGGGTAGCCTTTAGATCGAGTTATTGGATAACTCTGATCTATTTGGGAGATTTCATCAGCGCCAATGGGCCTGATGAGATGGAAGAAACTTATTGGGGCCAACTTCCGTTTTTGGCATATCTATCAAATTAACCATGGTTAGCCTCATTTAACCATGGGTTAAATTGGATTGGATCCAATAGCTTGGTTAACATGCATAATGGACTTTGGGCTTGGCCCATTGCTAAGTTGGGCTTGCTAATAAGTTGTATTGAAGGGCTAAGAGGCTTGAAGGGTATAATGGGGATGAATTAATGGGATAGGCGCATATGGGATTCTAGTTGGACTAGAATTTGCGCCTATGCCTTGTTTGGTATCTCCTAGGTGATTAAATCAAATTGGATTTGATTAAATCACACAAGATAATTGATTGGATTGTGTTTGACAATTGTGGGCTGATTATTAACATAATTAGAGTCCTAATTGGATTAGGACTTGCGCCCAAGCCACATTAGGCAATCCATCATATTGCCTTGACTAGGTCTAGGCGCATGGATGGGATTAATGCCTCATATGGCATGATATGGGCGCATATGGCTGATGCTTGCTTTGGCAAGTCTTAGGCGCATATGGGAGTGGAGATTTAATCAATATATTTGATTGGATAATCTCCTAGAATCATGCCCTAATTGTCAACACTTGCCATTGTCCCCTAACTGCCTCTTGCTCCTATAAATAAGCCCTTACCGCCCCCTCTCTTCATGATGCTAATTCCTTGGAGGCGTGAAGCATTAGAGGGCGACAGCTTGGAGAGCTTAGAGCTCTTCTTCTTCCATCAAGGGCGCAAGCATGCTTCTTCTCTTCCTTTCCTTGGCGCAAAGGAACAAGAAGGCTTGCGGCGTTGTCTTCTCCTTCCATCTCCTTGGCGCATCACATCTTGGTGGTGGCGCAAGTTGCTTGGAGGATTCTCCTAAGGCATGGATCTTCTTCCCGAGGCTAGCACCGGGCGAGGAAGAAGAAAACTTGAGGAATCCGTGTGTGCGAGACTGCAGAGGGCGAACACTTGGGCGCCTTCATCGACATCGGCTTCCAATTGCTTAAAGGTACTTACTATCACATCGTGTCGACCCCCTCGCAAGAGATCTTCACTGGGTTTTTGGGACTAGCCTGTTTCGGGGACATTCTTCCGCTGCGTAAAATGTATGTCCATGGCTCTGAAAATTGTAAAATGTCCCCGGGGTTTCCCAACATTGGTATCAGAGGTACTTGCGAGCCTCGAACGATGTTCTTTCATGCTTTTCATGCTCACATGCCATATCTACATTTTCGCATATTGCATAGATGTTGGCGCATGATTTTTCTTTAAGTAGAAAAATTGTAGGTCTCTTGTTTCTTACTTCTAATTAACTTCTTGTGGTTCTTTGCTCTCTTCATGTGATGGGATAGACCCATATGTGGAAGAGAAAATTTCTCCTCTCATAATAGGATAGACCTATCTTGAGAGACTTGTTGGAATAGGGCATGGACTGGGTGATTGCCCTTATCCTAGCAAGTTAGGGATTGCAAGGAGGGCAACCGGTATGCCTCTTGTAGACTCCTGAGAGAAACTTAGAATCAAAGATTTGTGATATGAAGGGAAGGAAGAGAGACATGTTTTATGAAAAAGTAAAATTTCAGATTTTATGTTTTTCAATGAGCATGTAGAATTGCATGAGTAAGTACTTGATTGTGCATGATGTTGTGGTCATATGTCAAGCCCCTTAGCATGCCTGTGATGTATCCTTGTGAGGCCTGCGTGCCGCTTTTCTTTTTGCTTTTAACTAAGAAGAAGATTAGGGTGGCGCATCTACTTGGAGAAAGGTGCATGCTTGCTTGGTTGCGCATCCTTGCATGATGGCGCAACAAGCTTCAAAGGTGGCACATCCTTGCATGGGGGCGCAAGTTAGGGTTTGGCCGAGCCTTGTGCTTGTGTGCTATCCCTCTTGTGGCTTGCTAGATCGCGCACCTTCCTTGGAGGAAGACCATGGCATTAGCCAAACCTTGTGGGTGTACCCCTAGGGTTTGAGAGCTAAACCATGAGAGAAGGACCTTGGAGCCAACCTTGAAGATAGAGCTAGAGGTCGGCTAGGCTAGGTCTCGTCTTGGGGCTTGAATCCTAGGTCAAGAGTTGAACCCCTTTTTGGCATGGATTGGTTCAATGTCTTGAATGGGCTATGATCACATCATCCATTTATTGCTTTCTTTACAAAAGCTAAAGCATGCCTGTGATGTTTTATTGTTATGTTATCACCATAGGATTGCATGCCTGTAATGATAGACATAAGATAAAACTGAGATGATGAGACCTTAAACAAAAACCCTCAATTAAAATATCAAGTCTAGTAGCCTTCTAACGCGTGGCCCTCACTAAGCTATCGATCAGTGGAGTTGTGAACTGTTTCCCACCCTCGTGGGACACACCCACTTATCTTTAGAAAGTGCGTGGTGGCAATGGTTTCCCCAGTCCAGTTTTAACCTGGGCGTGCCTTCGCAAGGAAACCCGTTGGCCCTAGGCATAACGGTTAGGGATGGACTTGACTAGAAGTTCACATGTGCTGGGCACATGGTGAAAGTCTAGAGGCATCGTTGAGAGGTAAGGGTTTCATGTTGTATCCAGCCCTCGCTGGACATGAAATGCCTGGACTGTCTCAATAAGGGGAATTGCTTGGAGCAATCGGCCGGTGCGCCCACCTTAGGAAACATGGGTCACTTTGTGCATCTCATCCCACCCTCGTGGGACGCGAAGCCCTGTGTGGAATGAGGATCTCATCTCACTAGGAAATCTTGGATTTCTCGATTGACTTTGTGGGTTGTCAATTCGATTAAAAATAGTGGGAGCCATGGTCATTTAAAAGGCAAGTCCAGTTTAAATGACTCGAAGTAGTACTAATCTGCTGTTTCTTGGTTGTTGTAGAACAATGGCTATGAACAATAGCAGTTGGTTACTGCGATCTACCCTGGATAAGTTGGTTGGATCCAACTTAATGGATTGGTATATGAACTTGAGAATCGTGCTCAAGCTCGAGAGGAAGCTTTATGTTCTTGAGCGTCTTATTCCTGAGCTACTTCCATGCTCGGCCTCAGCGGCTGAGAGGGATGCTTATGATAAGCATCAGGTTGATACTTTGGAGGTTGCTAACCAACATGTCACTTGAATTTAAAGGGTGATATGAATCGAAGAGTGCCTCTGAAATTATTTTAATCTAAGGCAGCTCTTTGATGAATTGGTTGAGCTCAATCCTGCTAAAGTTGATATTCAGTGTGTTGAGCCGAAAGGCTTGACCAAGGAACTGAAATTAAAGATGGATATGATCAGGAATAATAGGTGCTATTCATGAGGAGGGCCACCTCACATGTTGAAGGACATGTTGCAACTTCAGAATGAGGAGAAGAAAGGCAAGGCCTTGTCTTCATGCTCAGGTATTTATGTTACCGAAGTCAACCTTTCTACTCCTATGACATGGGTATTGGATACCGCATGTGGAGTACAAATATGCAAAGGCTCAGAAAGGATAGATCGGTAAGGCCTAGAGAGATTGACCTACGGATAGGTAACAGGGCACAAGTTGCTGCTGTTGCTGTAGGAGTTTTTCTCCCTGCCTTCTGGACTTCAGTTAAAGCTAGACAATTGCTATTATGTACCTTCCCTTACCAAAACATTGTATCCACTCCTTGCTTGGCAAAGAAAGGATTTAGGTTTGAAATAAAAAGGAACTTGTGTTCTTTTTCTTTTTGCAAACATGTTTTATGGGAAGGGTACTTTGTGCAATGGTCTGCATGTCTTGGACATGGTTAGCTCTATTTGTAACATAAATATTAAAAGGACCAAACTGAGTGGTTCAGTTGGTGCTTTCCTACGGCATTGTCGATTAGCCCATATAAACAAGAATCGCATTCAACAACTCCATGAAAATGGGTTGCTAGATTCGAGTTCCTTGGAGGAACTTGATACATGTGAGACTTGTTTATTAGGGAAAATGACAAAGACGCTCTTCACCAAGACTGGTGAGAGGGCAGGAGGTTTGTTGGATCTCATACATAGTGATGTGTGTGGGCTATTCAATAAACAAGCCAAAGGAGGGTATAACTACTTCATCACATTTACTGATGACTTCAGTAGATATGGTTATGTCTACATGATGAGACATGAGTCTGAATCCTTTGAGAAATTTAAGGAGTTCAGACATGAAGTAGAGAACCAGCTTGGTAAATCCTTTAAGAATCTTCGATCAGATCGTGATGGAGAGCACCTGAGCAGTGTATTCTTTGACTATCTGAGTAAGTGTGGGATCCTATCCCAACTCACTCCTCCTAGAGCACCTCGGTAGAATGGTGTATCTGAAAGGAGAAATCGAACCTTGTTGGACATAGTTCGGTCTATGATGAGTCATGCAACTCTACCTCCCTCATTCTGGGGACATGCACTTAAAAAGGCTTCTCTAATACTGAATGATGTTCCATCTAAGAGTGTCTCAAAGATTCCATACGAGGTATGGAATGGGAGACGCCCTAATCTCACTTTTATCAGGATCTAGGGATGTGAAGCTTATGTCAAACGTCAGGATTCTAGCAAGCTAGAACCTAGATCTGATAAGTGTATGTTTGTGGGGTACCCTAAGGAGACTAAGGGTTACTACTTCTATATTCCCACCGAGAACAAAGTTTTTTGTTGCTCGGGGTACGGTCTTTCTAGAGAAAGAATTTCTCATGAAAGAAGTTAGTGGGAGGAAGTTTGACTTGGACGAGGTCCAAGTGCAACCACAAGACATAGAGATGGGAACCTGAGCCACCTGCACCGGTTGCTAGGCAGCCTGAGGCTCAGACACAGGCCCCATGTAGGTCTGGGAGGTTTCGTCGTGCACCTGAGAGGTATGGGTCGCTGCCGACCCAACACGACAGGATCTTCATCATGGAGGATGAACCCAGGACTTATGATGAGGCGGTCAGTGGACCGGACTCCGAGAGATGGCTTGAGGCCATGCGATCCGAGATGGATTCCATGTCAGCTAACCAAGTCTGGGATTTGGTTGAGCTGCCCGATGGGGTAAAACCCATAGGGTGTAAATGGGTCTTCAAGAGGAAGACAGACATGGATGGCAAAATAGTTACCTATAAGGGTAGACTAGTGGCTAAAGGATTTAAACAAGTCCACGGGGTGGACTATGATGAAACCTTCTTGCCAGTTGCCATGATCAAATCCATTCGGATTCTGCTTGCTATTACTGCATATCATGACTATGAGATATGGCAGATGGATGTGAAGACAGCGTTCCTTACCGGGAAGCTAACTAAGGATGTGTATATGACACAACCTAATGACTTCATCCATCCTGTAGATACTAGTAAAGTCTGCAGGCTAAAGAAATCCATTTACGGATTAAAGCAAGCATCTCGAAGTTAGAATCTTCAGTTTGATGAAGCTGTGAGAGATTATAGCTTTATCAAAAGTGAAGATGACGCCTGTGTATACAGAAAATTCAGTGGGAGCTTGGTGACTTTTCTGGTCATGTATGTCAATGACATACTGCTCATCGGAAACGACATCCCTAGTCTTCAAGCTGTGAAGACATGGTTAGGGAAGTGTTTCGAGATGAAGGACTTAGGGGAGGCCGCCTATATTCTAGGCATGAGGATCTACTGGGATAGATCCAAGAGGCTCTTGGCCCTTAGTCAGAGTACCCACATTAATAAGGTCCTGGAGAGGTTCAACTTGGAGCAATCCAAGAAGGGATACCTTCCAGTGAGACATGGCCTTACTCTCTCAAAGAACCAGTGTACCAACACAGAGCCTGAGAGAGATGACATGAGTCGAGTGCCCTATGCTTCGGCGGTGGGATTGATCATGTGTGCAATGTTGTGTACTAGACCAGTTGTGGCTTATGCTGTGAGCATAACCAGCCGATACCAATCCAATCCTAGTTTACAGCACTGGGTGGCCGTAAAGAATATCCTTGAGTATCCTGAAAAGGACTAAGGATTTATTCTATAAAGTCTACGAGGGACAGGAAGAACTCAGTGTGCAGGGCTTCACTGATGAGTCGTTCCAGTCTGATCCTGACGACTTCAGATCGCAGACCAGCTATTAGTTTAAGATGGTTGGAGGTGCTGTATGCTGGAAGAGCTTCAAGCAATCCACCATAGCTAATTCTACAACCGAAGCTGAGTATGTGGTTGCTTCTGAGGTAGCCAATGAAGCCGTTTGGATCAGGAAGTTCTTTTCTGAACTTCAGGTGGTTCCAAGTGCAATGGATCCCATTGAGCTCTACTATGACAACAATGGGAACTGCACATACTAAGGAACCACAGTCTCATCAAAGGTCCAAACACATACTCAAGAGATTTCGCCTGATCAAAGAGATCATTGATCGAGGTGATGTCAAGATTAGCAGAATTGACACAGAGAGCAATCTAGCAGACCCACTGACCAAGGCTTTGGCGCAGCAGAAGCATGATGGTCGTACTAGAGATATGGGGTTGAGGTTGCTCAACCTCTAGGTCTTAGTGCAAGTGGGAGATTGTTGGTGTATATGCCCTAGGACCTAGTTTTGGTCCATCTTTGTACTACTTGACTCTGATATTCATATATCTTTCTGGCATTGTCGTTATCATTGTTTGTCTACACCTGCGATTGTGTACTTACATGATAATGTCCCTGTAGACAGATTGGATCTGTGCTCAAATGATTGTCCCTAGTCGATGTACCTGAGTGGATATGGGACAGCTCTGGTACTTGTGAGACTGGTATGTGGGCTGGTTAGGCACGTGGTGCTAGCGCAGACACATGGGTATATCATTGGAGGATATACTGGATAGACCTGCTGTGAGGCTATGACTTGGTGTCATGAGTTATCCTCACAAGTGACAGGAGATGCATTGATCCCTTGACTTGAGGTCATTGACCATTCTATATGGTTAGGGACTTGCTTTGATGCAACCTAACACCTTGCCGTAGTTGGGAGGTCATAACGGTTGTCATTGAGCATGTCACGACCCATATGAGAAGGTCAATGGACAGACATAGGATTTGCCCCTTCCTTAGGGAAGTATGATATCCATGGAGCTCCCTTATGGTTCTATGACTGAGAGTGTATGGCCATACCCAGGTGAGAACCTGTTTTAGTCATAGCCATGTGATTGGATGAAAACAAGTGGTGACACACTTGTCCAATCGGATATCAGTACGGCAAAGAGACTGTAATGCATCTGTACCTAGTTGCGATGATGGGGATGTCGATGTCGATATCCATTCCAATAACCTGGGTAGCAGCGATGCACTGCTAGGTGCCACTCACTGCTTGTGATGACCTTTGGTCAGCACTGCCAGCGTTAGAGGAACCTACAGGGTCGCACACCTTGATACTCGAGTTTTCATATTGATCGGGTAGCCTTTAGATCGAGTTATTGGATAACTCTGATCTATTTGGGAGATTTCATCAGCGCCAATGGGCCTGATGAGATGGAAGAAACTTATTGGGGCCAACTTCCGTTTTTGGCATATCGATCAAATTAACCATGGTTAGCCTCATTTAACCATGGGTTAAATTGGATTGGATCCAATAGCTTGGTTAACATGCATAATGGACTTTGGGCTTGGCCCATTGCTAAGTTGGGCTTGCTAATAAGTTGTATTGAAGGGCTAAGAGGCTTGAAGGGTATAATGGGGATGAATTAATGGGATAGGCGCATATGGGATTCTAGTTGGACTAGAATTTGCGCCTATGCCTTGTTTGGTATCTCCTAGGTGATTAAATCAAATTGGATTTGATTAAATCACATAAGATAATTGATTGGATTGTGTTTGACAATTGTGGGCTAATTATTAACATAATTAGAGTCTTAATTGGATTAGGACTTGCGCCCAAGCCACATTAGGCAATCCATCATATTGCCTTGACTAGGTCTAGGCGCATGGATGGGATTAATGCCTCATATGGCATGATATGGGCGCATATGGCTGATGCTTGCTTTGGCAAGTCTTAGGCGCATATGGGAGTGGAGATTTAATCAATATATTTGATTGGATAATCTCCTAGAATCATGCCCTAATTGTCAACACTTGCCATTCTCCCTTAACCGCCTCTTGCTCCTATAAATAAGCCCTTACCGCCCCCTCTCTTCATGATGCTAATTCCTTGGAGGCGTGAAGCATTAGAGGGCGACGGCTTGGAGAGCTTAGAGCTCTTCTTCTTCCATCAAGGGCGCAAGCATGCTTCTTCTCTTCCTTTCCTTGGCGCAAAGGAACAAGAAGGCTTGCGGCGTTGTCTTCTCCTTCCATCTCCTTAGCGCATCACATCTTGGTGGTGGCGCAAGTTGCTTGGAGGATTCTCCTAAGGCATGGATCTTCTTCCCGAGGCTAGCACCGGGCAAGGAAGAAGAAAACTTGAGGAATCCATGTGTGCGAGACTGCAGAGGGCAAACACTTGGGCGCCTTCATCGACATCGGCTTCCAATTGCTTAAAGGTACTTACTATCACATCGTGTCGACCCCCTCGCAAGAGATCTTCACTGGGTTTTTGGGACTAGCCTGTTTCGGGGACATTCTTCCGCTGCGTAAAATGTATGTCCATGGCTCTGAAAATTGTAAAATGTCCCCGGGGTTTCCCAACAGTCGAGAGTTTACGGACTATCTGAAGGAGTGTGGGATTATCTCACAGCTCACTCCACCAGGAACACCGCAATGGAATGGTGTGTCCGAGAGGAGAAACAGAACCTTATTGGATATGGTTCGTTCAATGATGAGTCAGGCTACTCTACCTTACTCCTTTTGGGGATTTGCACTGGAAACAGCTGCAAAGGTACTAAACCGAGTGCCATCCAAGGCAGTTTCAAAGACTCCATATGAGTTATGGTATGGGAAACAGCCGAGCTTGACATTTATTAAGATCTGGGGTTGCGAGGATTATGTCAAAAAGCTCGCCTCTGGGAAACTAGAGAGCAGATCTGAGAAATGTATCTTTGTCGGTTACCCTAAGGAAACTAAGGGTTATTATTTCTACGATCCCAAAGAGAACAAGGTATTTGTTGCTCGGACGGCCATTTTTCTTGAGAAGGAATTTCTTCTGCAAGAGGCCAGTGGGAGAGAAATAAAGCTGGATGAGAATCCAGAGGAAGGACAAAGTAGTCAAGCACAGTTGGATGAGCATGAGCCAGTAGAATAGGTTATTGAACAACCTGAGGCTCAGATATCACGGGAACCGCGAAGATCGGGAAGGATCCGTCGACAGCCTGAGCGCTATGACGGAGTCTACATCATTGATCATGATGAACCCCTCACTTATGCGGATGCGGTCAGTGGACCGGAATCAGCGAGATGGCTTGAAGCTATGCGCGCCGAGATGGACTCCATGTCAGATAACCAAGTCTGGGATTTGGTTGATCCGCCTCCGGGAGTAATCCCTATAGGGTGTAAATGGATCTTCAAGAAGAAGATTGACATGGATGGTAACGTGGTTACCTATAAAGGCAGGCTAGTTGCGAAAGGTTTCAAACAAATCTACGGGATAGATTATGATGAAACTTTCTCTCCTGTAGCCATGTTCAAGTCTATTCGGATTATTCTTGCGATAGCAGCATATTACGATTATGAGATCTGGCAGATGGATGTGAAGACCGCTTTCCTTAATGGAAATCTGGATGAGGATGTGTATATGACACAACCTGAAGGTTTCACTAATCCATCAGATCGTCATAAAATATGCAAGTTAAAGAAGTCCATTTATGGACTTAAGCAAGCATCTAGAAGCTGGAATATTCGTTTTGATGAATCAATCTGTGAATTTGGTTTCATCAAGAATGAAGATGACCCGTGTGTGTATAAGAGGTTTAGTGGGAGCGTGATTACTTTCCTAGTCCTCTATGTCGATGATATCTTGATCATTGGAAACGATATTCCTGAACTACATGCCGTTAAAGCATGGTTAAGGAAATGTTTCCAGATGAAAGATTTAGGAGAAGCAGCCTATGTATTAGGTGTGAAGATCTACAGAGATAGATCTAAGAGGCTTCTCGGGCTGTGCCAGAGTACTTACATCGATAAAGTCCTGGAGAGATTTCATTTAGAGAATTCTAAAAGAGGATATCTTCCAGTCAGATTTGGTCTGAATCTTTCAAAGAGTTAGTGTCCGCAAACACAGACTGAGAAAGATGAAATGGACAAAATGCCTTATGCTTCGGCTATTGGGTCCATTATGTATGCGATGTTGTGTACTCGCCCAGACGTCGCTTACGGGTTAAGCGTGACCAGTCGATTCCAAAGTAATCCAGGTCAGGCACACTGGATTGCAGTCAAGAACATTTTAAAATATCTGCGGAGGACCAAAGATATGTTCTTGGTGTATGGTGGTCAGGAAGAACTCAGTATTGAAGGATATACTGACGCTTCGTTCCAATCTGACCAGGATGATTTCCGATCGCAATCAGGCTATGTTTTTAGCTTGAATGGAGGTGTGGTGGTGTGGAAAAGTTTCAAACAATCTATTGTTGCTGATTCTACAATAGAAGCCGAGTATGTTGCAGCCTCAGAAGCATCTAAGGAGGCAGTGTGGATTCGTAAGTTCATTCAGGAACTTGGTGTTGTTCCTTCGAGTGCAGATCCTTTGGTTATCTTTTGTGATAACACTGGAGCAATAGCACAAGCAAAGGAACCACGGTCGCACCAGAAGTCCAAGCACATACAGAGACGGTTTCACTTGATCCGTGAGATCATTGATCGAGGAGAGATCAAGGTCTGCAAGGTTCATACAGATGACAATCTGGCTGACCCGCTTACAAAGCCTCTGGCACAGCAGAAGCATGAGAAGCACTGTAATAATATGGGTTTGAGATTTCTCAACCATTAGATTAAGTGCAAGTGGGAGATTGTTGGGGTATGCCCTTAAGGCTAATGTTTGAGGCCTAGGGATTCTTTCAGTATCATGTATAAACTCTTATGTTTATAAAGGCAATGGTTGTTATTCAGTTTGTTACATCATCTGCTGCAATATGTACACTTCTGAATAATGTCTCAATGCTGTTCAGCTTGGCTGACATGCAGTATTGTCCTTAGTCGAGATATCTTGGTGAACATGAGACAGCCTTGATATGATTGAGACTAATATGTGTTCTAATCTTATAGGATGCTTCGAGCATGGAATAAGATGTAGACTCATAGGTACATTGCATGTACTGGACAGACCCTACTAGGATGTTCAATTGCTTGTCACAATGTGAATAATACTTGTATGTGAACAAGTGGCATACTTCCTCTGACTTGAGATCACTTGTGTTTCTAAATGATGATTGTCATTGTTTTGAGGTAGTTCAATATCATTTAAAACATAATGGTTATAGACTATCTTGGATAATGATCATGAGTCAGGTTAGGACACTAGTGATAGATAAAGGATTGCCGTCTCCTTGTTTAGGAGAGTGATGTTCTAAAGGGGCCCCCTGGATGAGATGATTGAGAAAGTGTATGGCCATACCCAGATGACTATGTTCATCTGATCTAATCATGCTCATCATATTGGAGTTACAAGCTTGACACGCTTGTCCAATAAGAACATCCAGTGGCAAAGGAAACATGTATGTCTAGTGAAGTGGATTCACACTTGTGCTATGGTTTGGGTGTAGTCTTGGAAGACTCTTTCCTTTATATCGGGAGACAGTGATGTGTTGCTAGATACCCCTCACTGATCGTGATAACGTAAGTTATCGTTACCGACATTTAAGGTAAACCCTAAGGGTCGCACAATTTGATGATATGGCTTACTTAAGTCAGATCGTGTGGACTGAATTGTTTTGGTTCAGTTTAAAGGAGTTTAAACTCTGATTGTAAGTGAGATCTGGTCTGATCATGTTTGATTGATTAGGGCTTGAGATCGGTAAGCTTCGATCGAGAGTAGTGATGCTAGATCGGTGAGATCAAGTGCATCTAGAGATGAACGGTTAGATCTTGAACCTTCATGGTTCATATAGATTTAGACCATGGCTTGGCTTGGTTTGATTTGGTCTTTGTACCAAATCCTTTTGAACCGATTGCAATTGAACCCATTCACCTATGTGAACGTATGGTCCAATGAGGAGGGGAGTTTCGATAGTTCACTTGAGGTGAACGCATGAAGCTTTGAAGACTTGCTATTTTTGGAGTTCGGTTTTCAAAAAGGAAAAACGTCTCCATGTTGTAATGTGTTCGCCCCCTTCTCGAGTTGTGAAGCTATCATCGTGGTGTCTTCTTCCTTGACGAAAGGAAAAAGAGGATAGGCCATCAAGAGGATTCATCTCATCTTCTTCACACGACAAGGAAATTTGGAGATCCTTGCTAGCACAAGGAACGTCCAAAGAGGTAGCCATCTCTCATCTAGTGTGCGTCTTCTTAGGAGGAGAGCCAATTCGCCCTCTTGCTTCCAAGTCGCCTCCTTCATCATGGCTACGGTAAAAGATCTTAACTTGATCTTTGCATCATAATCAAAGTTGATCATATATATTCATGCAAGCGATCTTGTTAAAACCCTAGAAAAGTTTATATGCGCAAGTTTTAGGGTTTTCGCCCCCCCCCCCCTTTAGGGGACTAACAGAGACCTCTCTTAATCTCAAAGTTAAGACCATCTATAAACCGGTTACGCACAACCCAAGGATGTTCTCTAGATCTACTCCTATGGTTGAGGGTCTTAAACTTTAGAATGTATTCATCTACAGTCATGTTCTTTTGTGTAAGAAATCTTTCAGGGAGAGAGGAAGGATCATATTTTTCTCTGAGTTTATGAAGCATGTCATCCCATCTCTCAATGGGTAGCAGATTGTCTCTTTCCAAGGTTTGTTCAACAGTGGTCTAGTAATATCTAGCAGATTTTTGTAAAACTAACTTGGTGAACCTAACTTTGCAATGTTCAGGCATGGCAGTAAAATAGAAATAATGCTCAAGTTTTGTTGACCAGTCATTAAAATCCTTAGGGTTAAGAGACCCGCTAAAGGTAGGGGGTTGGAGTCTAGTGGCCATGGGATGTTTTGAAAACACAATATAATCCTTTGAAAATAGAGCTCCCTAAGATGTCAAAATGATTTCAGCTAGTATGAAAAAATTTATCTCAAAATAAACAAACTAACATGCAAACAATAAGCACATAATAAATTTTTTTTTTTTTATCAAATAGCAAAAATATGCAATCTAAAATAATATGAACAATGAAACATGTAATAATTCTTTTTTTTTTATCAATTGCAAGTAAATAGCAAATACTTAACTATCATGCAAACTAAATATAAAGAACATTGAAGGAAAATTTTTTTTTTTTTTTTTGAAATGCAAGTAATTTGCAAAAGATGCAAAAGCAATAAGCAATAAAACATGAAATCAAGAACTAACAATTTTTTTTTTTATACAAAGAACAAAGCAAGGATCGTGTGGGCAGACAAGAGTTGCTCACAACCTTTCCTCTGATACCAAACTGATGCAGGGTGGAGACACGAAATATGATACTAATTAAAGTCCGATTATTATTATTTTTTTTTTTTAATTTTCAAAATAAAGTGTAAAATTCAGAAAATGGCTAGAAAATAGCAAATAGACTTTAGTGCTACAAAATATTATTTACGAGGAGTTGTCATGTCTTTCGGACTGATCCATTGTAGCTTCAGTTGGATCAACTCGTCCTCTCGCAGAGCAAAGTGAGTTCTTCCTCATGACGCCAAAGATCAAGATTTTGGTGGCGCCGATTGCGAAAAATACCTGCGCAAACAAACAGATTCAGATTAGTGAACAGAAAGTTGAGGCAGGAAATTCATGGAGATCAGAAACAGGGAACGCAAGGTTTGCGTCGTTCATCGACGCTCGAGCGTGGATTGCTCGTCGGAGTATTTGGAAGCAAGGAGGAGACGAGGCGGCGTCGGTATCGTCGGAACACCGACGGCTGGTGGTGGGGCGAGGCGAGGGTGGCAACGTAGGCGGAGGCGCGGACGCGCAGTTCAGCAGAACAGGGGAGACTGAAAAGTGTGGCGGCTGTTCGAACAGAACAGGGGAAGTTGGCGGGCATAGCAGGGGAGGTCGCCGGTCGGCCGGTGATGGACCAAATCCAAACCTGCTATTACAGGAGGTTGGTATGGTTGGCGTGATGACGTGGCCGGAGTTTCGGGGCGGACGGTGGCCTGTCGGAGGAGAACGACGCTGAAAGGTGGAAGTTGGGCGGAATCAAGGCGAGAGCAGGGGATCGACAGGAAGTTTCGATTCTGCTGATCGGAGTGGCGGATGGATGGATCCTGTCGGCTGGAGATTGCACAAGGGTAGGAACGGTGATAGCCAAAGTATTGTGGAGATCTGGCCGGGGGATCGCCGGCGGCGAGGTTGCAAAATCTCGAGATCTGGGTGAAGTTGCAGGCGAAACAGGGGACGTGTGGCGGAAGCTGAGCGTGACGGTGATTCTTCTGATTTCGGCGATCGGAGAGGTGGATGGGCAGATCCCGGCGGCTGAAGCTTTGTCAGGGAAAGGAGGAGTGGTGGCCGGAGTTTCGTGGAGATCCGGCCGGTGGATCGTCGGTGGCGAGCTTTCGAAGTTTCGAAATTGGGTGTGGTTGTCGTGTGCGGGTGTTTGCAGCGAAGTGGAGAGTTTGAGGGAGAAGAGGAGATTAGAGGGAAAGGAGAAGAAGACTTGGTGACACATGCACCTAGAGAAGAGGGGAGGAAGACATCCGATAGAGGAAGAAAACTATTTCCATCAATTCATTCAAAAATTCTCTAGCGATTACAAGATGCATGCGGATACATATAGAGAAGCTTGGAGACTTGTTGCTGAACGTTGCAACTTCCATTCTTGAGCAGCAGTGAGACGTTGAGGCTTCCTTGTTAGGCGTTGACGATTCCTTGGTTGAAGATGATCGTTAGCTGCAAGGGGACGTTGAAGAATTTCCTTTGTTGGCTGTAAGTGTACGTTGTTGCTGTTTCCATCTTAAGCTTGCATGTTATTGGGGTTTTAATGTTTTGCTGGACAAGATATCCCATGATGAGTGTTGCCGTTGGATGAGATCCAAGATTTGATTAAATCCTTTGTTTCCTCTTGTGCTCGATGTAGGTCTCGGTTGTGGATTTGTTATGCAGCAACTTGTTATTTGGAATGTGACTTGAGCTTCACTTGCTGTTATTTATTGAGCTAGCTTTTGATTAAGCATGCTAGCTTATTTGTGACCTCACGAGTCTTTGTCTATGGCACCTTTAGGCTCCACTTGTATCTTCGTGGCTTGTGGTTCCTGTCCGCATCAGTATATGGGCTAGTTAGGCACAAGGTGCTAACGCAGACATATGAGTATATCAGTGTTGAATATACTGGATAGACCCGCTGTGAGGCAATGACTTGGTGTCACAAGTCATCCTCACAAGTGATAGGAGATGCATTGATCCCTTGACTTGAGGTCATTGGTCATTCTATATGGTTAGGGATATGCTTTGATACAACCTAACACCTCGCCGTAGTTGGGACATAATAACAGTTGTCATTGAGCATGTCACGACCCATATGAGAAGGACAATGGACAGACAAAGGATTTGCCCCTTCCTAAGGGAAGCATGATATCCATGGAGCTCCTCTATGGTACTATGACTGAAAGTGTATGGCCATACCCAGGTGAGAACCTGATTTAGTCATAGCCATGTGATTGGGTGAAAACAAGTGGTGACACACTTGTCCAATCGGATATCAGCTCGGCAAAGAGACTGTGATGCATCTGTACCTAGTTACGATGATGGGGATGTCGATGTCGATATCCATTCCAAAGACCTGGGTAGCAGCGATGCACTGCTAGGTGCCACTCACTGCTTGTGGTGACCTTTGGTCAGCACTGCCAGCGTCAGAGGAACCTACAGGGTCGCACACCTTAATGCCCAAGTTTTCATATTGATTGGGTAGCCTTTAGATTGAGTTATTGGATAACTCGAATCTATTTTGGAGATTTCATCAGCGCCAATGGGCCTGATGAGATGGAAGAAACTAATTAGGGTAAACTTCCATTTTTGGCATATTGACTAATTTAACCATGGTTAGCCTCATTTGACCTTGGATTAAATTGGATTGGATCCAATAACTTGGTTTATATGCATAATGGACTTTGGGCTAGGCCCATTGCTCAATTGGGCTCACTAATGAGTTGTAATGAAGAACTAAGAGGATTAAAGGGTATAATGGGGAGGAATTAATGGCATAGGCGCATGCAAGAATCCTAGTTGTACTAGGATTGGCGCCTTGTGCTAGATTGTTATCTTTAGGAGGTTGATTTGGATTAGGAATTGGTCCCAATCACTTGAGATATTAATCTAGTTGTGATTGGCGCATGTGGGGGCTGAAATTAATCTATTAGAAGTCCTAATTGGATTAGGACTTACGCCCAAACCAAATTAGGCAAGCTCTCATGTTACCTTGACCTAGTCTTGGCGCATACATGAGAATTGTGCTTAATTGAAAATAGTTTGGGCACATGTGGCTGGTGCTTGTTTAGGCAAGTTATTAGCACATGTAATTAAGGGTTTTAATCAAGTAATTAGATTAAACAAAACCCTAGATTAATGCCCTAATCACCAACACTTTCCTAAGATACCCTAACTGCCTCTCCCCCTTATTTAAAGAGACCTAGCCGAACCCCTCTCACACACTTATCATATCCTTGGAGGCATGAACAACTTGGAGGGATGACGGCTTGGACTCTTGGGGCTTCTCTTCTTCCATCAAAGGGCATGGGCAAGCTTCATCCTTCTTCCTTGGCGCAAAGAAAGAACAAGGCTTGCGGCATCCCTTGTTCCTCCTTCTCCTAGGCGCATCTCCTCTTGGTGGTGGCGCTAGTAGCTTGGAGAGCTCCCCTAAGGCGATGATCTTCTTCCCGAGGCTAGCACCGGGCGAGGAAGAAGAAAGCTCGAGACATCCGTGTGTGTGAAACTGCAGAGGGCGCACGCTTGGGCGCCTATCACGACATCGACTTCTCCTTGCTTCAAGGTACTTCCTAACTCATCGTGTCGACTCTCTTGCTTGCGATCTTCCCTGGGTTTTTGGGACTGGCCTATTTCGGGGATGTTCTTCCGTTGTGCAATGTGTTTGTAATGTATATGACTCTGGAAAATTATAAAATATCCCCGGGGTTTCCCAACAGTGGTATCAGAGGGACTTGCAAGACTCGAACAATGTTTTCATGTTTTTATTCCATGCTCACATGCCATGTTTCTATTTTCGTTAATAGCATGATCGCATGGCAAACGATTTTCTAAAGTAGAAAAAATTAGGGTTTCTTGTGTTGGAGTATGCCCTTAAGGCTAATGTTTGAGGCCTTGGGATTGTAACAGTATCATGTATAAACACTTTTGTTTATAAAGGCAATGGTTGTTATTCAGTTTTGTTACCTTGTCTGCTGTAATAAGTGTACTTCTGAATAATGTCTCAAAGCTGTTCAGCTAGGCTGACATGCTATATATCCTTAGTCGAGATATCTTGGTGAACATGAGACAGCCTTGATATGATTGAGACTAATATGTGTTCTAATCTTATAGGATGCTCCGAGCATGGAATAAGATGTAGACTCATGGGTACATTGGATGTACTGGACAGACCCTACTAGGATATTCAATTGCTTGTCACAATGTGAATAATCCTTGTTTGCACTAAGTGGCACATGTCCTCTGACTTGAGATCACTTGTGTTTCTAAATGATGATTGTCATTGTTTTGAGGTAGTTCAATATCATTTGAAAGATAATGGTTATAGACTATCTTGGATAATGATCATGAGTCAGGTTGGGACACTAGTGATAGATATAGGATTGCCGTCTCCTTGTTCAAGGAGTGTGATGTTCTATAGGGGCCCCCTAGATGAGATGATTGAGAAAGTGTATGGCCATACCCAGGTGACTATATTCATCTGATCTAATCATGCTCATCATATTGGAGTTACAAGCTTGACCCGCTTGTCCAATAAGAACATCCAGTGGCAAAGGATACATGCATGCCTTGTGAAGTTGATTCACACTTGTGCTGTGGTTTAGGTGTAGTCTTGGAAGACTCTTTCCTTTATATCGGGAGACAGTGATGTGTTGCTAGATACCTCTCACTGATCGTGATAACGTAAGTTATCGTTACCGACATTTAAAGGAAACCCTCAGGGTCGCACAATTTGATGAAATGGCTTACTTAAGTCAGATCGTGTGGGCTGAATTGTTTTGGTTCAGTTGAAAGGGATTTAACCTCTGATTGTAAGTGAGATCTGGTCTGATCATGTTTGATTGATTAGGGCTTGAGATCGGTAAGCTTCGATCGAGAGTGTGGATGCTAGATCGGTGAGATCAAGAGCATCAAGAGATGATCGGTTAGATCTTGAACCATTTGGTTCAAGGGAGATCTAGACCATGGCTTGGCTTGGTTCGATTTGGTCTTTGGACCAATTGAAATTGGACCAACTTCAATTGAACCGGTTCACATATGTGAACGCATGGTTCAATTAAGTTTGCGTTTTGGATTAGTTCAAAGCCATGAACGCATGGCTTCATGACCTTCCTTTTATGGAAGTCTTGTAACGCCAAAACGCATATGCTTGCCTCAACGGCTCTAATCTTTGGAGCTCTCTCGTGTGTGGCGAAGAGCTTAGACGAAGAGGAAGAAGAGAGCTTTTGGCCAAGGGAGATATCATCTCATCTTTCTTTTCCAACGATCAAGGACCCTTTAAAGAGCTTTGCTAGCACAAAGGATTCAAAGGAGCAAGCCATCTTCATTGTTGTGTGCGTCACCTTTGGAGAAGAAGCATTCGACTCTTTGCTTCCAAGGCTCCATCCACCCATGGCTATGGTGAGATCTTCTCATGATCTTTCAATTAAAACAAAGTTGATTATATAGAACATGCGATCCTATAGAAACCCTAATTCCGCCCATGCAAGTACTTTGATTTGCGCATGCTTAGGGTTTCGCTCCCCCTTGAAGGGGACCCAACATCTTGTTTCTATCATCTTTTCAATCTCTTTTGGATTTTTGGGTTACTTTTCTTGTTTAATTTAAAGATCAAAGGCGCACGTAGTTTTGTCAAGTAGGACGGGCATTGTATCTTCGGACTGGCCGGGTCTCTTGATCTGACAAAATTGCCAGCCGAAAGGATCTATGAAATTGAAAGTCCCCTCAACAAGGGGGGGGCGAAACCCTACTGGCGCATATGGAGGTTTTAAAGCAGCGGAATGGATTTCTAGGGATCGATTGCATGAGATATGATCAACTACAAAAACCCCGATTGCAAACATAAGAAGGATCATACCATCGCCATCCTTTGGATGGTGCCTTGGAAGCAAAGATCGAAAGGGATCTTCTCCAAAAGTGACGCACACAAGGTGATGCCGCCTACTCTTTGTTGATCCTTGTGCAAGCAAGGTTCTTCAAAGGTCTTTGTCGTATGAAAGGGAAGAGAAGATTTTTCTTGCTTGGCGAGACCTCTCCCTTGTCGTCAAGAAACTCTACAACACGAATGTGTCAAGAACCAAAAACCAACAGGCGACAAGAGGGCGAGAGGGAGGCGTGAAGAGAGGCGACGTGAGATGTGGTCACGTAAGTGACATGCTATCTAAAAATAGCAAAACCACTTCTCATCATGAAATGCGCTCATGAACAAATCGCAAATCTCTTCTCCCATGAACCATGCGCTCACTTGATGAGCTGGTTCAATTTGGTTTGGTTCAAAGACCAATTAACCCAAGCCATTTGGTCTAGATCACAATAAACCCTAAAGGTTCAAGATCTAACCGTTCATCTCTTGATACTCTTGATCTCACCGATCTAGCATCCATTCTCTCAATCAAAGCTTACCGATCTTAAGCCCTAATCAATCAAACATGATCAGACCAGATCTCACTTACAATCAGAGATTAAATCCCTTTAAACTGAACCAAAACAATTCAGTCCACACGATTTGACTTAAGTAAGCCATATCATCAAATTGTGCGACCCTAAGGGTTTCCTTTAAATGTCGGTAACGACAACTCACGTTATCACGATCAGTGAGGGGTATCTAGCAACACATCACTGTCTCCCGATATAAAGGAAAGAGTCTTCCAAGACTACACCCAAACCACAGCACAAGTGTGAATCCACTTCACAAGGCATACATGTTTCCTTTGCCACTGGATGTTCTTATTGGACAAGCGTGTCAAGCCTGTAACTCCAATATGATGAGCATGATTAGATCAGATGAACATAGTCATCTGGGTATGGCCATACACTTTCTCAATCATCTCATTCAAGGGGGCCCCTTTAGAACATCACACTCCAATCAAGGAGACGGCAATCCTATATCTATCACTAGTGTCCTAACCTGACTCATGATCATTATCCAAGATAGTCTATAACCATTATGTTTCAAATGATATTGAACTACCTCAAAACAATGACAATCATCATTTAGAAACACAAGTGATCTCAAGTCAGAGGACATGTGCCACTTGTTGCAAACAAGGATTATTCACATTGTGACAAGCAATTGAATATCCTAGTAGGGTCTGTCCAGTACATCCAATGTACCCATGAGTCTGCATCTTATTCCATGCTCGAAGCATCCTATAAGATTAGAACACATATTAGTCTCAATCATATCAAGGCTGTCTCATGTTCACCAAGATATCTCGACTAAGGACAATACTGCATGTCAGCCAAGCTGAACAGCATTGAGGCATTATTCAGAAGTGTACATATTGCAGCAGATGATGTAACAAACTAAATAACAACCATTGCCTTTATAAACATAAGAGTTTATACATGATACTGAAAGAATCCCTAGGCCTCAAACATTAGCCTTAAGGGCATACCCCAACAATCTCCCACTTGCACTTAATCTAATGGTTGAGAAATCTCAAACCCATATTATTACAGTGCTTCTCATGCTTCTGCTGCGCCAGAGGCTTTGTAAGCGGGTCAGCCAGATTGTCATCTGTATGAACCTTGCAGACCTTGATCTCTCCTCGATCAATGATCTCACGGATCAAGTGAAACTGTCTCTGTATGTGCTTGGACTTCTGGTGCGACCGTGGTTCCTTTGCTTGTGCGATTGCTCCAGTGTTATCACAGAAGATAACCAATGGATCTGCACTCGAAGGAACAACACCAAGTTCTTGAACGAACTTACGAATCCACACTGCCTCCTTGGATGCTTCCGAGGCTGCAACATACTCGGCTTCTGTTGTGGAATCAGCAACGATAGACTATTTGAAACTTTTCCACACCACTGCTCCTCCATTCAAGCTAAAAACATAGCCTGATTGCGATCGGAAATCATCCTGGTCAGATTGGAACGAAGCGTCAGTATATCCTTCAATACTGAGTTCTTCCTGACCTCCATATATCAAGAACATATCTTTGGTCCTCCGAAGATATTTCAAAATGTTCTTGACCGCAATCCAGTGCGCCTGACCTGGATTACTTTGGAATCGACTGGTCACGCTTAACCCGTAAGCGACGTCTGGGCGAGTACACAACATCACATACATAATGGATCCAATAGCCGAAGCATAAGGCGTATTGTCCATTTCATCTTTCTCAGTCTGTGTTTGTGGACACTGACTCTTTGAAAGATTCAGACCATGTCTGACTGGAAGATATCCTCTTTTAGAATTCTCTAAATGAAATCTCTCCAGGACTTTATCGATGCAGGTACTTTGGCACAGCCCGAGAAGCCTCTTAGATCTATCCCTGTAGATCTTCACACCTAACACATAGGCTGCTTCTCCTAGATCTTTCATCTGGAAACATTTTCTTAACCATGCTTTAACAGCATGCAGTTCAGGAATATCGTTTCCAATGATTAAGATATCATCGACGTAGAGGACTAGGAAAGTAATCACGCTCCCACTAAACCTCTTATATACACACGGGTCATCTTCATTCTTGATGAAACCAAATTCACATATTGATTCATCAAAACGAATATTCCAGCTTCTAGATGCTTGCTTAAGTCCATAAATGGACTTCTTTAACTTGCATATTTTATGACGATCTGATGGATTAGTGAAACCTTCAGGTTGTGTCATATACACATCCTCATCCAATTTTCCATTAAGGAAAGCGGTCTTCACATCCATTTGCCAGATCTCATAATCGTAATATGCTGCTATCGCAAGAATAATCCGAATTGACTTGAACATGGCTACAGGAGAGAAAGTTTCATCATAATCTATCCCGTAGATTTGTTTGAAACCTTTCGCAACTAGCCTGCCTTTATAGGTAACCACGTTATCATCCATGTCAATCTTCTTCTTGAAGATCCATTTACAGCCTATAGGGATTACTCCCGGAGGCGGATCAACCAAATCCCAAACTTGGTTATCTGACATGGAGTCCATCTCGGCTCGCATAGCTTCAAGCCACCTAGATGACTCCGGTCCACTGACCGCATCCGCATAAGTAAGGGGTTCATCATTATCAATGATGTAGACTCCGTCATAGCGCTCAGGCTATCGACGGATCCTTCCCGATCTACGCGGTTCCCGTGATATCTGAGCCTCAGGTTGTTCAATAACCTGTTCTACTGGCTCAGGCTCATCCAACTGTGCTTGACTACTTTGTCCTTCCTCTGGATTCTCATCCAACTTTATTTCTCTCCCACTGGCTTCTTGCAGAAGAAACTCCTTCTCAAGAAAAATAGCCGTCCGAGCAACAAATAATTTGTTCTCTTTGGGATCGTAGAAATAATAACCCTTAGTTTCCTTAGGGTAACCGACAAAGATGCATTTGTCAGATCTGCTCTCCAGTTTCCCAGAGGCGAGCTTTTTGACATAAGCCTCGCAACCCCAGATCTTAATAAATGTCAAGCTCGGCTGTTTCCCATACCATAACTCATATGGAGTCTTTGAAACTGCCTTGGATGGCACTCGGTTTAGTACCTTTGCAGCTGTTTCCAGTGCAAATCCCCAAAAGGAGTGAGGTAGAGTAGCCTGACTCATCATAGAACGAACCATATCCAGTAAGGTTCTGTTCCTCCTCTCGGACACACCATTCCATTGCGGTGTTCCTGGTGGAGTGAGCTGTGAGATAATCCCACACTCCTTCAGATAGTCAGTAAACTCTCGACTTAGGTATTCACCACCTCGATCTGAGCGAAGTGCCTTGATATTTCGGCCTAGCTGATTCTGTACTTCATTTTTGAACTCTTTGAACTTGTCAAAAGATTCACTCTTATGTCTCATCAGATAGACATAACCATATCTACTGAAATCATCAGTAAAGGTAATGAAGTATGAATAGCCACCTCTGGCATGTTTACTAAATGGCCCACACACATCACTGTGTATAAGGTCAAGTAAACCTGAAGCCCTTTGACCTTTATGAGGAAAAGGAGACTTCGTCATTTTGCCCAATAAACAAGCTTTGCATGTATCAATCTCCTCATAGGAGAATGATCCCAGCAGTCCATGATCATGCAACCGCTTAATGCGTTTCTTGTTAATATGGCCTAAACGACTATGCCATAGCAAGGTGCTGTCATCAGCATACTTGGCTTTCTTATTATCAATATTTTGTATAGAACATTCCATGTCCAACATGAATAATCCATTATTAATTGATCCAGTAGCATAAACAATATTATCTAAAGAAATAACACACTTTGAAATATTGCATTCAAAGGAAAATCCTTTCCTAACAAGAGCAGGAATAGAGATAATATTTTTCGTTATGCTAGGTACAAAGTAACAATTGTTCAGTTCTAATACAAGTCCAGATGGTAATGAGATGTGATATTCTCCTACAGCAACAGCAGCAACCCGTGCCCCGTTTCCAACTCATAGGTCCACCTCATGCTGTCCCACCTGTCTTCTTCTCTTGAGTTCCTGTACATTTGAACAAATGTGAACTCCACATGCAGTGTCCAACACCCATGAAATAGAAGAAGAAGATATCATGACTTCAGTCACAAAAATACCTGAGCCAAAAGCGATGCTTCCCTTCTTGTCTCCTTGGAGCGCTTTACAGTCCTTTTTCCAGTGACCCAGCTGGCCACAATGGAAACATCTGTATTCCTTCGACCGCTTGACCTTTTGTTTCAGAGCCTTGTTGTAGTTCTTGACTGGGGCTTTGCCCTTCTTCCCCTTCTTCTTGTTCCTGGAAGGGAACATCAAGACAGAGGTTGAAGGCTTTCCCTTTAGAGTTTCCTCCGTAGTCAAGAGCATATTCAGCAACTCTGCCGGAGTACAGTCGATCTTGTTCATATTAAAATTAATAATGAACGGATCGAAAGAGGCCGGGAGAGACTGCAGAATAATGTCTACAGCAAGCTCCTGATTGATGGTATGCCCCAGTTTCTCTAGAGCCTCTTTGTGCCCAATCATCTTGAGCACGTGAGCTCCCACTGGACTCCCTTCAGCCAGTTTGCTCTGAAAGAAAAGCTTGGTCAAATTATAGCGTTCAGTCCTCGCCTGTGCAGCATATAGCATCTTGAGGTTTGCTATAATTTCTATAGCAGACATATCCTCATGCTGACACTATAGCTGTGGCGTCATAGACGCTAGCATCAGGCAAGCAACATCAATGCTATCATTGACATGCTTTTCATAGGCATCCCGAACCGCCCTTGCGGCGTTCGGAGCGGGTTGAGGCGGTATAGCCGTCTCGAGGACATACAATTTCCTCTCAGCCTTAAGAACAATCTTAAGGTGTCCGTACCAGTCTGAGAAGTTTGGCCCAGCAAACTTCTCCCTTTCCAGTAGGGATCGCACATTGAAGCTCATGGTGTTCGTTGCTGCAGGAATCTACAACAATGCAAGAACAGCAAGGTCAGTATCAATGTTTAGAATCAATCCAGGACTTTAAGAAAGATTCTTTTCTCACTATTTTATCTGACTGAAAAATCCAGTAAAATAGTCCGAAAGAGTAAGACTCTTTTAGTGAGATGGGATCCAGATTTCATACTTGGTCTCCGCGTCCCGCTCAGGCGAGATAAGATGCACAGAGAGTACAAGCACTAATTTCTGGTAGGCAGTCCCTGCCAATCGCCAACCCTGTGCGATTCCCCTTCATCTGGGCAATCCAGCAGACTGTGCCAACTGAGTTGGTACAACATAGTCTTTGATCCCTCAGATGGCTGCCTCCATATAGCTAACATATGCCCCATATGTAGCCTACATGGTCAAGCTGACCTGACCTACTCCCTGGACCACCACGTGCTATGCTGAGCAACGAGAAGCGATAAATCCCTTCCCTGTAACACGCAGGTGTAATCACACACCGTCTGAAGATAGATGGGCGTGCCCACTGAGTGGGTACAACACGGCCCCAACGATAGTCAGAACAGTGAGGTTTCGCGTCAGAAGGCTTACGTGCTTGATATTATAGCGTTGGATTTTAACGGTCTTTTATCTTCTTAACTATCATGCAAACCCTATGGCGATAGCAGAAGATTAAATCATGCAATTCTAATTATAAAAATGATAAGTAGAAAGCATGCTGATCTTATGTGGTAAAAGCCCATTAACCCTAAGTAAGACCTTAATTTTAACTTAAGTCTTCACTTGAGCTCTTCATGGGTCTTTTGCATCTCATCTGGCCCAACCCAGGGCCCTAGCGCCCTTTGCAGCTCAGGTGCGCCCACCAGGTAAATGCGCCTGTCCTAGGGTCGAACCCTAGACCTCCCACCTGGTCAAGCCACTGCTGCATGCGCCAATGCCATGTGTGCTCTGTGCTCTTGTCTGATTAAAATTACAATTTAATCTATCTAGACAAGATTGACACGCAGGTCAATTACACAATAAATTAATTAAAATGTGATGCGCAGATCACAAAAATAATAATTTATAATTAATCCAGGCTCGCAGGCCCCAGCACAGCACACATTAACACGGGCAGCCCACATAAGATTAAATAAACAAGCATATGCTTACAATCAACATGTGATCCAATAAGAAAATAAAATTTTGAAAAACCGCATTGGCATCATTTTATTTTTCCTTATGTGCCCTACTACCTTACAACGGTCCATTATTAGGGATCCACTCATCAGACCTAGTCAGATCCACTGCCCTTGCATGCACCAAGACCTAACTGACTTGAGTCGACCAAATGGTCAATCATGCATGCGCCAAGGGCTGAACAACCTCATGAGTTCTTACAAGCGGGTGTGACCCCGGGCCTAAACCATGTGCGTTCACAGGTTGTCTCAACCAGACATCGCTACACGCCTGTCCGCAGTCGACCTATAGCCACCTCGTGCTTGCGCACAGGTGCCATCTGGTCGACCCATCTAGGCTGTCAGATAGTCTGATCAGACTGGTTGGATCTTGACTAGACTGTGACTTCAACCCTAATAACTCGTCTAAGGGTTTAAAGTAGGCGCCACTTAGATCTAATGGTAAGCGCGCAAGTCATTAAGTTTTGTGAAAAACATCAACAACAATATGAAAGAAGCGCTACCTTCATACATGCGCCAAGATTAATATACAACATGTAAGTTTTCGCATGTAACCTATAGATCTAGCAATATGGCCCAAACATGGATCACAAATCAAACATAGCAATCATATTAACATGCATAAGAACCTGGCTCTGATACCAGTTGAAAGTCCCCTCAACAAGGGGGGGGGGGGGAGGGGGGGGGGCGAAACCCTACTGGCGCATATGGAGGTTTTAAAGCAGCGGAATGGATTTCTAGGGATCGATTGCATGAGATATGATCAACTACAAAAACCCCGATTGCAAACATAAGAAGGATCATACCATCGCCATCCTTTGGATGGTGCCTTGGAAGCAAAGATCGAAAGGGATCTTCTCTAAAAGTGACGCACACAAGGTGATGCCGCCTACTCTTTGTTGATCCTTGTGCTAGCAAGGTTCTTCAAAGGTCTTTGTCGTATGAAAGGGAAGAGAAGATTTTTCTTGCTTGGCGAGACCTCTCCCTTGTCGTCAAGAAACTCTACCACACGAATGTGTCAAGAACCAAAAACCAACAGGCGACAAGAGGGCGAGAGGGAGGTGTGAAGAGAGGCGACGTGAGATGTGGTCACGTAAGTGACATGCTATCTAAAAATAGCAAAACCACTTCTCATCATGAAATGCGCTCATGAACAAATCGCAAATCTCTTCTCCCATGAACCATGCGCTCACTTGATGAGCTGGTTCAATTTGGTTTGGTTCAAAGACCAATTAACCCAAGCCATTTGGTCTAGATCACAATAAACCCTAAAGGTTCAAGATCTAACCGTTCATCTCTTGATGCTCTTGATCTCACCGATCTAGCATCCATTCTCTCAATCAAAGCTTACCGATCTTAAGCCCTAATCAATCAAACATAATCAGACCAGATCTCACTTACAATCAGAGATTAAATCCCTTTAAACTGAACCAAAACAATTCAGTCCACACGATCTGACTTAAGTAAGCCATATCATCAAATTGTGCGACCCTAAGGGTTTCCTTTAAATGTCGGTAACGACAACTCATGTTATCACGATCAGTGAGGGGTATCTAGCAACATATCACTGTCTCCCGATATAAAGGAAAGAGTCTTCCAAGACTACACCCAAACCACAGCACAAGTGTGAATCCACTTCACAAGGCATACATGTTTCCTTTGCCACTGGATGTTCTTATTGGACAAGCGTGTCAAGCCTGTAACTCCAATATGATGAGCATGATTAGATCAGATGAACATAGTCATCTGGGTATGGCCATACACTTTCTCAATCATCTCATTCAAGGGGGCCCCTTTAGAACATCACACTCCAATCAAGGAGACGGCAATCCTATATCTATCACTAGTGTCCTAACCTGACTCATGATCATTATCCAAGATAGTCTATAACCATTATGTTTCAAATGATATTGAACTACCTCAAAACAATGACAATCATCATTTAGAAACACAAGTGATCTCAAGTCAGAGGACATGTGCCACTTGTTGCAAACAAGGATTATTCACATTGTGACAAGCAATTGAATATCCTAGTAGGGTCTGTCCAGTACATCCAATGTACCCATGAGTCTGCATCTTATTCCATGCTCGAAGCATCCTATAAGATTAGAACACATATTAGTCTCAATCATATCAAGGCTGTCTCATGTTCACCAAGATATCTCGACTAAGGACAATACTACATGTCAGCCAAGCTGAACAGCATTGAGGCATTATTCAGAAGTGTACATATTGCAGCAGATGATGTAACAAACTAAATAACAACCATTGCCTTTATAAACATAAGAGTTTATACATGATACTGAAAGAATCCCTAGGCCTCAAACATTAGCCTTAAGGGCATACCCCAACAGAAATCATCATGAAAATTAATTGCAAATAACCAAAAGATTTGTTATTAGAAGATGAGAAAAAGAGACTAGTTTTATGAAAACGTAAAATATTAGATTTTATGTTTTTCATGAGCATGTAGAATTGCATGAATAAGTACCTTGTTTGTGCATGATGTTTGTGGTCATGAGTCAAGCCCCTTAGCATGCCTGTGTTGTATCCTTGTGCGGCCTGCGTGCCATCTTTTTCCTTTATTTTTGTAAAATTCAAGATGAAGATTAAGGGGGCGCATCCTACATTGGCGCAAGCATGCATGGTGGCGCAAGCATAGCATGGCCGAGCCTTAGGGCTTGTGAGCTAGCTATGTTGGACCTTGCAAGATGGTGGTTTACCCTAGAAGGACCTTGGAGCCAACCTTGAAGATAGAGCTAGAGGTCGGCTAGGCTAGGTCAAGTTTTAGGGGCTTGATGTTGGTGTATATGCCCTAGGACCTAGTTTTGGTCAACTTATGTACTACTTGACATTGATATTTATATATCATTCTGGCATTGTCGTTATCATTGTTTGACTACACCTGCGATTGTGTACATACATGATAATGTCCCTGGAGACAGATTGGATCTGTGCTCAAATAATTGTCCCCAGTCGATGTACTTGAGTGGATATGGGATAGCTCTGGTACTTGAGAGACTGGTATGTGGGCTGGTTAGGCACGTGGTGCTAACGCAGACACATGGGTATATCATAGGAGGATATACTGGATAGACCCGCTATGAGGCTATGACTTGGTGTCATGAGTTATCCTCATAAGTGACAGGAGATGCATTGATCCCTTGACTTGAGGTCATTGATCATTCTATATGGTTAGGGACTTGCTTTGATACAACCTAACACCTTTCCGTAGCTAGGAGGTCATAACGGTTGTTATTGAGCATGTCACGACCCATATGAGAAGATCAATGGACAGACATAGGATTTGCCCCTTCCCTAGGGAAGTATGATATCCATGGAGCTCCCTTATGGTTCTATGACTGAGAGTGTATGGCCATACCCAGGTGAGAACCTGTTTTAGTCATAGCCATGTGATTGGATGAAAACAAGTGGTGACACACTTGTCCAATCGGATATCAGTTCGGCAAAGAGACTGTAATGCATCTGTACCTAGTCACGATGATGGGGATGTCGATGTCGATATCAATTCCAATGACCTGGGTAGCAGCGATGCACTGCTAGGTGCCACTCACTGCTTGTGATGACCTTTGGTCAGCACTGCCAGCGTCAGAGGAACCTACAGGGTCGCACACCTTGATACTTGAGTTCTCGTATTGATCGGGAAGCCTTATGATCGAGTTATTGGATAACTCGGATCTAATTGGGAGATTTCATCAGTGCCAATGGGCCTGATGAGATGGAAGAATGTTATTGGAGCCAAACTTCATTTTTGGCAGGTTGACCCGTATTTGACCATGGTTGGTCACATTTGGATTAGGGTTGCATTGGATTGGATCCAATTGCTTAATCAACCCATGTAATGAAGTTTGGGCTAGCTCATTATCCAATGAGGCCCAATAACAAGTTCTCATGAAGAGATGAGAGGCTAAAAGGGTATAATGGGGAGAAACATGAACCATTAAGCGCCTAGGGGCATAATGGGGTCATGTTGGCGCCTTTGCTTCATTATGGAAGTAAAGGGCACCTCCCCTCTGTTCCTAGGATGGAATGCATGCCTCTATGGCATTGCTTGGGGCACAAGGCAAGGCCTTGGCGCACAAGGAAAGGCGTGGGGCACAATAAGGAATGGTTGAATGAGAATTATGGAAATGTCTTGGAGACTTTCCTTGTCTCAAACCTCCTCATCCTAGCCCTACACTTGTCATGATCCTAGCCATTACCTTAACCGCCTCTTGCCCTATAAATGTGACCCTAGTCGCCCCCTCTTGTGTGTGATCAATCCTTGAAGGCGTGAACACAAGAAGAGGGGCGAGTGCTTGGAGCAAGGGCACATCTTCCTTCTTCCATAACCGCAAGCCACTTCCTCCTTTCCTCTTGGCGCAAGGAACATTAGTGCTTGGTGTTTTGGATAGTCTTCCTTCTTCTCTTGGCGCATCATCTCTCTTGGTGGCGCAAGTGAGGTAGAGTATTTCCCTAAGGCTTGGATCTTCTTCCCGAGGCTAGCACCGGGCGTGGAAGAAGAGAACTCAAGAGATCCGTGTGTGCGAGACTGCAGAGGGCGCACACTTGGACGCCTACATCGGCATCGCTCTTCATTGCTCTTAAGGTATTTCCTAACTCATCGTGTCGACTCCCTTGCTTGCGATCTTTACTGGGTTTTTGGGACCGGCTTGTTTCGGGGACATTCTTCCGCTGCGAAAAATGTATGTCTATAACTCTAAAAATTGTAAAATATCCCCGGGGTTTCCCAACAGTGGTATCAGAGGGACTTGCAAGACTCGAACGATGTTTTATGCTTTTCTTTCAAGCTCACATGCCATATCTCTATTTTCGTAAATAGCATGATGCATGGCAAACAATTTTTCTAAGTAGGAAAAATTGAGGTTTCTTGTTTCTATCATCCTCTCAATCTCTTTTGGAATTTTTGGACTATTTTTCTTGTTTGATTTAAAGATCAAAGGCGCACGTAATTTTGTCAAGTAGGGCGGGCATTGTGTCTTCGGACTAGCCAAGTCTCTTGATCTGACAAAATTGCCAGCCGAAAGGATCTCTGAAATCGTCATGAAAAATAAATCGCAATAAACCAAAAGATTTGTGAGAAGAAGATTAGAAAAAGAGACTAGTTTTATGAAAAAGTAAAATTTCAGATTTTATGTTTTTCATGAGCATGTAGAATTGCATGAGTAAATACCTTGATTGTGCATGGTGTTGTGATCATTAGTCAAGCCCCTCTTGCATGCCTGTGATGTATCCTTGTGAGGCCTGCGTGCCGCTTTTCTTTTTGCTTTTAACTAAGAAGAAGATTAGGGTGGCGCATCTACTTGGAGCAAGGTGCATGCTTGCTTGGTTGCGCATCCATACCTGATGGCGCAACAAGCTTCAAAGGTGGCACATCCTTGCATGGGGGCGCAAGTTAAGGATTGACCGAGCCTTGTGCTTGTGTGCTATCCCTCTTGTGGCTTGCTGGATGGCGCACCTTCCTTGGAAGAAGACCATGGCATTGGCCGAACCTTATGGGTGTACCCCTAGGGTTTGAGAGCTAAACCATGAGAGAAGGACCTTGGAGCCAACCTTGAAGATCAAACTAGAGGTCGGCTAAGCTAAGTCTAGTTTTTGGGGCTTGAGTTCTAGGACAAGAGTTGAACCTATTTCATGGCATGGATTGGTTCAATGTCTTGTATAGGATATGATCACATCATCCTTTACTGCTTTTATTATTATCTGTAGAAGCATGCCTGAAATGTTTTACTATTATGTTATCACTATAGGATTGCATGCCTGTAATGATAGACATAAGATAAAACTGAGATGATGAGACCTTAAACAAAAACCCTCAATTAAAATATCAAGTCTAGTAGCCTTCTAACGCGTAGCCCTCACTAAGCTATCGATCAGTGGAGTTGTGAATTGTTTCCCACCCTCGTGGGACACACCCACTTATCTTTAGAAAGTGCGTGATGGCAATGGTTTCCCCAGTCCAGTTTTAACCTGGGTGTGCCTTGGCAAGGAAACTCGTTGGCCCTGGGCATGACAGTTAGGAATGGACTTGACTAGAAGTTCACATGTGCTGGGCACATGATGAAAGTCTAGAGGCATCGTTGAGAGGTAAAGGTTTCTTGTTGTATCCAGCCCTCGTTGGACATGAAATGCCCAGACTGTCTCAACAAGGGGAGTTGCTTAAAGCAATCGACCGGCGCGCCCACCTTAGGAAACATGGGTCACTTTGTGCATCTCATCCCACCCTCGTGGGACGTGAAGCCCTGTGTGGAATGAGGATCTCATCTCACTAGGAAATCTTGGATTTCTCGATTGACTTTGTGGGTTGTCAATTCGATTAAAAATAGTGGGAGCCATGGTCATTTAAAACAAGTCCAGTTTAAATGACTCGAGGTAGTACTAATCTGCTGTTTCTTGGTTGTTGTAGAACAATGGCTGTGAACAATGGCAGATGGTCACTGCGATCTACCCTGGAAAAGGATAAGTTGGTTGGATCCAACTTAAAGGATTGGTATATGAACTTGAGAATTGTGCTCAAGCTCGAGAGGAAGCTATATGTCCTTGAAAAGCCAATTCCTGAGCCACTTCCATGCTTGGCCTCAGCGGCTGAGAAGGATGCTTATGATAAGCATCAAGCTGATACTTTGGAGATTGCACAATTGATGCTAACCAACATGTCGCCCGAGCTAAGAGGGCAATATGAATCTAAGAGTGCCTCTGAAATTATTTCTAATCTAAGGCAGCTCTTTGATGCATTGGTTGAGCACAACCCTCCTAAAGTAAACATTCAGTGTGTTGAGCCCAAAGGCTTAACTAATACATTGAAAACAAAGATGGAAAGAGTCAGGAATAATAAGTGCTACTCGTGTGGAGGACCACCTCACATGATAAAGGACATAGTACGACTTCAGAATGAGAAGAAGAGAGGCAAGACTTCGTCTTCATGCTCAGGTATCTATCTTACAGAAGTCAATCTTTCTACTTCTATGTCATGGGTATTGGATACCGCATGTGGAGCTCATATTTGTACAAATATGCAGGGGCTCAAGAAAAGTAGATCGGTGCGGCTTGGAGAGATTGACCTACGCGTTGGAAACAGGGCACAGGTTGCTGCCATTGCTGTAGGCGTTTTGACTCTCTCCTTGCCTTCTGGACTTCAATTAGAACTAGATAATTGCTTTTGTGTACCTTCGCTAACAAAGAACATTGTATCCTTTCCTTGCTTGGCAAGGAAAGGATTTAAATTTGAAATAAATAAGAACTCCTGTTCTTTTTCATTTGCAAATATGTTCTATGGGAAGGGTACTTTGTGCAATAGTCTATATATCTTGGATATGGAAAGTTCTATTTGTAACATAAGCAATAAAAGGACCAAACTGAGTGGTTCAGTTGGTGCTTTCCTATGGCACTGTCGATTAGCCCATATAAACAAGAATCGCATCCAACAACTCCATGCAAATGGATTGTTAGATTCAAGTTCCTTGGAGGAATTTGATACTTGTGAACCCTGTTTATTAGGGAAAATGACAAAGGCGCCCTTCACCAAGATTGGTGAGAGGGCAGAAGGTTTATTGGATCTCATACATACTGATGTGTGTGGGCCCTTCAATAAACAAGCCAGAGGAAGGTACAACTACTTCATTACCTTCACTGATGACTTCAGTAGGTATGGCTATGTCTACTTAATGAGACATAAATCTGAATCCTTTGAGAAATTCAAGGAGTTCAAGAATGAAGAAGAGAACCAGCTTGGAAGATCCATTAAAGCTCTTCAATCAGATCGAGGTGGAGAATACCTGAGCGGTGAGTTCTTTGACTATCTGAGAGAGTGTGGGATCATATCCCAACTCACTCCTCCTGGAACACCTCAATGGAATGGTGTGTCTGAAAGGAGAAATTGAACTTTATTGGATATGGTTTGATCCATGATGAGTCACGCAACTCTACCTTCTTCATTCTGGGGGCATGCACTAGAAACAGCTTCTCTGATATTGAATAATGTTCCATCTAAGAGTGTCTCCAAAATACCATACGAGATGTGGAGTGGGAGACGCCCTAATCTCGCGTTTATCAGGATCTGGGGATGTGAGGCTTATGTCAAACGTCAGGATTCTAGCAAGCTAGAACCTAGATCTGATAAGTGTGTATTTGTGGGGTATCCTAAGGAAACTAAAGGATACTACTTCTATGTCCCAACCGAGAACAAAGTTTTTGTTGCTCAGGGTGCTGTCTTTCTAGAGAAACAATTTCTTATGAAAGAAGTTAGTGGGAGGAAGTTTGACTTGGATGAGGTCCAAGTGCAAGCACAAGACAAAGAGATGGAATCTGAGCCACCTGCACCGGATGCTAGGCAACCTGAGGCTCAGACACAGGTCCCGCGTAGGTCTGGGAGAATTCGTCGTGCACCTGAAAGGTATGGGTCGCTACCAACCCAACACGATGGGATCTTCATCATTGAGGATGAACCTAGAACCTATGATGAGGCGGTCAGTGGACCGGACTCCGAGAAATGGCTTGACGCCATGCGATCCGAGATGGATTCCATGTCGGCTAACCAAGTCTGGGATTTGGTTGAGCTGCCTGATCGGGTAAAACCCATAGGGTGTAAATGGGTCTTCAAGAGGAAGACAGACATGGATGGCAATATAGTTACCTACAAG
Organism: Costus lasius; assembly: GCA_027563935.2. Lineage (NCBI taxonomy): Eukaryota > Viridiplantae > Streptophyta > Magnoliopsida > Zingiberales > Costaceae > Costus > Costus lasius. Next base: position 28,736,677 of record CM050454.1, read on the forward strand.
GGTAGACTAGTGGCTAAAGGATTTAAACAAGTCCACGGGGTGGACTATGATGAAACCTTCTCGCCAGTTGCCATGATTAAATCCATTCGGATTCTGCTTGCTATAGCAGCATATCATGACTATGAGATATGGCAGATGGATGTAAAGACAGCGTTCCTTAACGGGAAGCTGACTGAGGATGTGTATATGTCACAACCTGATGGCTTCATCCATCCTGCAGAGGCTAATAAGGTCTGCAGGCTAAAGAGGTCCATTTATGGATTAAAGCAAGAATCTCGAAGTTGGAATCTTCGATTTGACGAAGCCGTGAGAGATTATGGTTTATCAAAAGCGAAGATGACGCCTGTGTATACAGAAAATTTAGTGGGAGCTTGGTGATTTTTCTGGTCTTGTATGTTGATGACATACTGCTCATCGGAAACTGTTGGGGTATGCCCTTAAGGCTAATGTTTGAGGCCTTGGGATTGTATAAGTATCATGTAATAAACTCTTATGTTTATAAAAGGCATGGTTGTTATTCAGGTTGTTACCTTGTCTGCTGTAATAAGTGTACTTCTGAATAATGTCTCAAAGCTGTTCAGCTAGGCTGACAGGCTATATGTCCTTAGTCGAGATATCTTGGTGAACATGAGACAGCCTTGATATGATTGAGACTAATATAAGTGCTAATCTTATAGGATGCTTCGAGCATGGAATAAGATGTAGACTCATGGGTACATTGGATGTACTGGACAGACCCTACTGGGATATTCCATTGCTTGTCACAATGTGAATGATCCTTGTAAGCAGCAAGTGGCACATGTCCTCTGACTTGAGATCACTTGTGTTTCTAAATGATGATTGTCATTGTCTTGAGGTAGTTCAATATCATTTGAAATATAATGATTATAGACTATTTTGGATGGTGAGCTTGAATCAGGTTAGGGCACTAGTGATAGACATAGGATTGCCGTCTCCTTGTTTAAGGAGTGTGGTGTTCTAAGGGCCCCCCTATATGAGATGATTGAGATAGTGTATGGCCATACCCAGATGACTATGTGCATCTGATCTAATCATGCTCATCGTATTGGAGTTACAAGCTTGACCCGCTTGTCCAATAAGAACATCCAGTGGCAAAGGACACATGTATGCCTTGTGAATTGAGTCACACTTGTGCTATGGTTTGGGAGTAGTCTTGGAAGACTCTTTCCTTTATATCGGGAGACAGTGATGTGTTGCTAGATACCCCTCACTGATCGTGATAACGTAAGTTATCGTTACCGACATTTAGAGGAAACCCTCAGGGTCGCACAATTTGGTGATATGGCTTACTTGAGTCAGATCGTATGGACTGGATTCTTTGAGTTCAGATTAAAGGGATTTAATCTCTGATTGTAAGTGAGATCTGGTCTGATCATGTTTGATTGATTAGGACTTGAGATCGGTAAGCTTCGATCGAGAGAGGTGATGCTAGATCGGAGAGATCAAGGGCATCAGATGATGAATGGTTAGATCATGAGCCTTGGGGGTTCAATTTGGTCTAGACCAAGTGGCTAGAGCTATTTCGGTTTGGTTTGTTGAACCAAAGCCGATTTGACATTTTGGCTTGAACCGGTTCACAATGGTGAACGCATGGTTCAATCCTAAAATGCGTTTGGGTTGAATTGAGCGCATGGACTTGATGAGCTTCCATTTATGGAAAGTCATCAAGGGCCGGTTTCACTCACTTCAATGCCAAAAACGCATATGCGTTTGCTCTCTTCTCTTCAACGCATTCGACTTTGGTTGTGTGGTGATTTTGACGAAGAGAAGGAGAGGTTGAGCAAGAGGAGCGCTCGGCCAAGAGGTTCATCATCCCCTTCCATTCGACACTTGAAGGCTTGGGTGTCTTGCTAGCACAAGAGACCGCAAGGAGTAAGCATCTTCATCTTGTGTGTGAACTTGTGGAGGAGATCTACTTTGTTCTCTTTATCCAAGCCGACTTCCAAGCATATGGCGTTGGTATGATTTTTCATCTCAATCTATTCAATCGATTATAGTTGAACATATGGCATGCAAATGATCTTGAACCCTTGCTTCCGCTTGCATATTTTACATTAGCGCCATGCTTAGGGTTTTGCCCCCTTATGATTAGGGGTTCCTTCAATTGGTATCAGAGCTAGGCTCTATGCATGCTATTATGTTTGCTGATGTGATCCTCATGTTGCGCTTACTTTTACTTGAGGCATGCTTTGCTTACATGAAGTTGCGCTTGTATCATGCTTTGCTTACATGAAGTTGCGCTTGTATCATGCTTTGCTTACATGAAGTATGCGCTCCCCCTTGAAGGGGACCCCCTAAAGTTTGCGCTCCCCCCTTGAAGGGGACCCCCTTAGATCTAAGGGTTATATGCAAGCATGTTGTTTGTTTGTATGATTGCGCATGTTCTAAGGTTTTTCTAAAACTTACATCTTGCGCGCTTGATTAGATCTAAGGTGCCACTACATTAAACCCTTAGATGGGTTGATGGGGTTGAAGTCACCACTAGGTTAGATCCAAGTCTGATCAGACCATCTGACAGCTCAGATGGGTTAACCTGATAGCACCTATGCGCAAGCACAAGGTGGGTATAGGTTGACTGCATCTAGGGCGTGTAGCGAGGTCTGGTTGAGACACTACTGAACACACTTGAGTTAGGCCCGGGGTCACACCCGCTTGCCAAAACTCATGGGGATGGTTCAGCCCTTGGCGCATGCATGGTTGACCATTAGGTCAACTCGGGTCAGTTAGGACTCGGTGCATGCAAGGGCAAAGGATCTAACTAGATGGATGAGTGGATCCCCATCAATGGACCATTGTAAGGTTGTAGGGCTCATAAGGAAATTAAAATTGATGCCATAGGGTTTTCAAAAACTTTTAATTTCAAGATGATTGGATCACATGTTGATTGAACCATATGCTTGTTTATTTAGTCTTGTGTGGGTTGCCCAATTGTGTGCTGTGCTGGGGCCTGCGTGCCTGGACTTAAAAAAAATTGTAAATTAATTTGTGATCTGCGAATCACATTGTACTTAATTTATAATATGTTGTTGACCTGCGAGTCAACCTTGTCTAGATAGATCAAATGTACTTTGATTAGACAAGAACAAAGGCACACATCCAAGAGGGGCATTCACCTGGTGGTGCACCTGAGGTGCTCTTGGCGCTAGGGCACTGAGTTGGACCAGATGAGATGCAATGAAGCTCAAGTGAAGACTTAAGTAATATTAAGGTCTTACTAGGGTTCATGGGCTTTTACCACATAAGATCATGCTTTCTACTTATTGCTAATAATTAGAATTGCATATTTATGTTTATCTTCTGCTATAGCCATAGGACATGCCTGATAGTAAGAAGATAAAAGACCGTTAAAATCCAACGCTAACATATCAAGCTCGTAAGCCTTCTGACGCGAAACCTCACCTTTCTGACTATCGTTGGAGCCGTGTTGAACCCACTCAGTGGGCACGTCCATCTATCTTCAGACGGTGCTGGATTTCACCTGCGTGTTACAGAGTTGGGATTTATCCCCTCTCGTTGCTCAGCATAGCACGTGGTGGTCCAGGGAGTAGGTCAGGTCAGCTTGACCATGTAGACTACATATGTGGCGCATATGGTAGCACATGGAGGCAGCCATCTCTGGGATCAGAGACTGTGTTGTACCAACTCAGTTGGCACAGTCTGCTGGATTGCCAAGATGAAGGGGAATCGCACGGGTTGGCGATTGGCTGGGACAGCCTACCAGAAACTAGTGCTTGTCATCTCTGTGCATCTTATCTCGCCTGAGCGGGACGCGGAGACCAAGTATGAAATCTGGATCCCATCTCACTAAAAGAGTGTTTACTCTTTCGGACTGTTTACTGGATTTTTCAGTCAGACAAAATAGTGAGAAAAGAATCTTTCTTAAGTCCTGGATTGATTCTGAAACATTGATACTGACCTTGCTGTTCTTGCTTGTTGTAGATTCCTGCAGCAACGAACACCATGAGCTTCAATGTGCGATCCCTACTGGAAAGGGAGAAGTTTGCTGGGCTGAACTTCTCTGACTGGTTCGGACACCTTAAGATTGTTCTTAAGGCAGAGAGGAAACTGTATGTCCTCGAGATGGCGATACCGCCGCAGCCCGCTCCGAACGCCGCAAGGGCGGTTCGGGATGCCTACGAAAAGCACGTCAATGATAGCATTGATGTCGCTTGCCTGATGCTAGCGTCTATGACGCCACCCGCTGCAGCGTCACCATGAGGATATGTCGGCTATAGAAATTATAGCGAACCTCAAGATGCTGTATGCTGCACAGGCGAGGACTGAGCGCTATAATCTGACGAAGCTCTTCTTTCAGAGCAAACTGGCTGAGGGGAGCCCAGTGGGAGCTCACGTGCTCAAGATGATTGGGCACAAGGAGGCTCTGGAGAAACTGGGGCATACCATCAACCAGGAGCTTGCTGTGGACATTATTCTGCAGTCTCTTCCGCCCTCTTTCGATGCGTTCATTATTAACTTTAATATGAACAAGATCGATTGTACGCCGGCAGAGCTGCTGAATATGCTCTTGACCACTGAGGAAACTCTGAAGGGTAAGCCTTCAACCTCTGTCTTGATGGTTCCTTCTAGGAACAAGAAGAAGGGGAAGAAGGGCAAGGCCCCTGTCAAGAATTACAGCAAGGCCCTGAAACAGAAGGTGAAGCGGTCGAAGGACAACAGGTGTTTCCACTGTGGCCAGCTGGGTCACTGGAAAAAGGACTGTAAAGCGCTCCAAGGAGATAAGAGGGGAAGCATCGCTTCTGGCTCAGGTATATATGTGACTGAGGTCATGTTATCTTCTTCTACTATATCATGGGTGTTGGACACTGCATGTGGAGTTCACATTTGTTCAAATGTGCAGGAACTCAAGAGAAGAAGGCAGGTGGGACAGCATGAGGTAGACCTACGAGTTGGAAACGGGGCACGGGTTGCTGCTGTTGCTGTAGGAGACTATTTCATTTCTTTACCATCTGGCGTTGTATTAGAATTAAACAATTGTTATTTTGTACCGAGTATTACCAAGAATATTATCTCTATTCCTGCTCTTGTCAGGAAAGGATTTGCCTTTGAATGCAATATTTCAAAGTGTGTTTTATCTCATGATAATATTGTGTATGCAACTGGTTCAATTAACAATGGGTTATACATGTTGGACATGGAAAATTCTATACAAAACATTGATAATAAGAAAGCCAAGTATGCTGATGACAGCACCTTGTTATGGCATAGTCGTTTAGGCCATATAAACGAGAAGCGCATTAAGCGGTTGCATGAACATGGACTGCTGGGATCATTCTCCTATGAGGAGATTGATACATGCAAAGCTTGTTTGATGGGTAAAATGACGAAGTCTCCTTTTCCTCACAAAGGTCAAAGGGCTTCGGGTTTACTTGACCTTATACACAGTGATGTGTGTGGGCCTTTTAGTAAACATGCCAGAGGTGGCTATCAGTACTTCATTACCTTTACTGATGATTTCAGTAGGTATGGGTATGTCTATTTAATGAGACATAAAAGTGAATCTTTTGACAAGTTCAAAGAGTTCAAAAATGAAGTACAAAATCAGCTAGGCCGAAATATCAAGGCACTTCGTTCTGATCGAGGTGGTGAATACCTGAGTCATCCATTTACTGACTATCTGAAGGAGTGTGGGATTATCTCACAGCTCACTCCGCCAGGAACACCGCAATGGAATGGTGTGTCCGAGAGGAGAAATAGAACGTTACTAGACATGGTTCGTTCTATGATGAGTCAGGCCACTCTTCCATATTCCTTTTGGGGTTTTGCACTGGAAACAGCTGCAAAGGTACTAAACCGAGTGCCATCCAAGGCAGTTTTAAAGACGCCATATGAGTTATGGTATGGAAAACAGCCTAGCTTGACATTTATCAGGATCTGGGGTTGCGAGGCTTATGTCAAAAAGCTCGCCTCTGGGAAACTGGAGAGCAGATCTGAGAAATGTATCTTTGTCGGTTACCCTAAGGAAACTAAGGGTTATTATTTCTACGATCCCAAAGAGAACAAGGTTTTTGTTGCTCGGACGGCCATATTTCTTGAGAAGGAGTTTCTTCTGCAAGAGGCCAGTGGGAAAGAAATAAAGCTGGATGAGAATTCAGAGGAAGGACAAAGTAGTCAAGCAGAGTTGGATGTGCCTGAGCTGGTAGATCAGGTTACTGAACAACCTGAGGCTCAGATATCACGGGAACCGCGAAGATCGGGTAGGATCCGTCGACAGCCTGAAAGCTATGACGGAGTCTACATCATTGATAATGATGAACCCCTAACTTATGCGGATGCGGTCAGTGGACCGGAGTCAGCTAGATGGCTTGAAGCTATGCGAGCCGAGATGGACTCCATGTCAGATAACCAAGTCTGGGATTTGGTTGATCCGCCTCCGGGAGTAATCCCTATAGGCTGTAAATGGATCTTCAAGAAGAAGATTGACATGGATGGTAACGTGGTTACCTATAAAGGCAGGCTAGTTGCGAAGGGTTTCAAACAAATCTACGGGATAGATTATGATGAAACTTTCTCTCCTGTAGCCATGTTTAAGTCTATTCGGATTCTTTTCGCGATAGCAGCATATTACGACTATGAGATCTGGCAAATGGATGTGAAGACAGCTTTCCTTAATGGAAATCTGGATGAGGATGTGTATATGACACAACCGGAAGGTTTCACTAATCCAGCAGATCGTCATAAAATATGCAAGTTAAAGAAGTCCATTTATGGACTTAAACAAGCATCAAGAAGCTGGAATATTCGTTTTGATGAATCAATCTCTGAGTTTGGTTTCATCAAGAACGAAGATGACCCGTGTGTATATAAGAGGTTTAGTGGGAGCGTGATTACATTCCTAATCCTCTACGTCGATGATATCTTAATCATTGGAAATGATATTCCTGAACTGCATGCTGTTAAGGCATGGTTAGGAAAATGTTTCCAGATGAAAGATCTAGGAGAAGCAGCCTATGTATTAGGTGTCAAGATCTACCGGGATAGATCTAAGAGGCTTCTCGGGCTGTGCCAGAGTACTTACATCGATAAAGTCCTGGAGAGATTCCATTTAGAGAATTCTAAACGTGGATATCTTCCAGTCAGACATGGTCTGAATCTTTCAAAGAGTCAGTGTCCACAAACACAGACTGAGAAAGATGAAATGGACAATACGCCTTATGCTTCGGCTATTGGGTCCATTATGTATGCGATGCTGTGTACTCGCCCAGACGTCGCTTACGGGTTAAGCGTGACCAGTCGATTCCAAAGTAATCCAGGATTGGCGCACTGGATTGCGGTCAAGAACATCTTGAAATATCTGCGGAGGACCAAAGATATGTTCTTGATATATGGTGGTCAGGAAGAACTCAGTATAGAGGGATATACTGATGCTTCGTTCCAGTCGGACCAGGATGATTTCCGATCGCAATCAGGCTATGTTTTTAGCTTGAATGGTGGAGCAGTGGTGTGGAAGAGCTTCAAACAGTCAACTATTGCTGATTCCACAACAGAAGCCGAGTATGTTGCAGCCTCGGAAGCATCCAAGGAGGCAGTGTGGATTCGTAAGTTCGTGAGAGAACTTGGTGTCGTTCCTTCGAGTGCAGATCCTTTGGTTATCTTCTGTGATAACACTGGAGCTATAGCACAAGCAAAGGAACCACGGTCGCACCAGAAGTCCAAGCACATACAGAGACGGTTTCACTTGATCCGGGAGATCATTGATCGTGGCGAGATCAAAATATGCAAGGTTCATACAGATGACAATCTGGCAGACCCGCTTACCAAGCCTCTGGCGCAGCAGAAGCATGAGAAGCACTGTAATAATATGGGTTTGAGATTTCTCAACCATTAGATTAAGTGCAAGTGGGAGATTGTTGGGGTATGCCCTTAAGGCTAATGTTTGAGGCCTTGGGATTGTATAAGTATCATGTAATAAACTCTTATGTTTATAAAAGGCATGGTTGTTATTCAGGTTGTTACCTTGTCTGCTGTAATAAGTGTACTTCTGAATAATGTCTCAAAGCTGTTCAGCTAGGCTGACAGGCTATATGTCCTTAGTCGAGATATCTTGGTGAACATGAGACAGCCTTGATATGATTGAGACTAATATAAGTGCTAATCTTATAGGATGCTTCGAGCATGGAATAAGATGTAGACTCATGGGTACATTGGATGTACTGGACAGACCCTACTGGGATATTCCATTGCTTGTCACAATGTGAATGATCCTTGTAAGCAGCAAGTGGCACATGTCCTCTGACTTGAGATCACTTGTGTTTCTAAATGATGATTGTCATTGTCTTGAGGTAGTTCAATATCATTTGAAATATAATGATTATAGACTATTTTGGATGGTGAGCTTGAATCAGGTTAGGGCACTAGTGATAGACATAGGATTGCCGTCTCCTTGTTTAAGGAGTGTGGTGTTCTAAGGGCCCCCCTATATGAGATGATTGAGATAGTGTATGGCCATACCCTGATGACTATGTGCATCTGATCTAATCATGCTCATCGTATTGGAGTTACAAGCTTGACCCGCTTGTCCAATAAGAACATCCAGTGGCAAAGGACACATGTATGCCTTGTGAATTGAGTCACACTTGTGCTATGGTTTGGGAGTAGTCTTGGAAGACTCTTTCCTTTATATCGGGAGACAATGATGTGTTGCTAGATACCCCTCACTGATTGTGATAACGTAAGTTATCGTTACCGACATTTAGAGGAAACCCTCAGGGTCGCACAATTTGGTGATATGGCTTACTTGAGTCAGATCGTATGGACTGGATTCTTTGAGTTCAGATTAAAGGGATTTAATCTCTGATTGTAAGTGAGATCTGGTCTGATCATGTTTGATTGATTAGGACTTGAGATCGGTAAGCTTCGATCGAGAGAGGTGATGCTAGATCGGAGAGATCAAGGGCATCAGATGATGAATGGTTAGATCATGAGCCTTGGGGGTTCAATTTGGTCTAGACCAAGTGGCTAGAGCTATTTCGGTTTGGTTTGTTGAACCAAAGCCGATTTGACATTTTGGCTTGAACCGGTTCACAATGGTGAACGCATGGTTCAATCCTAAAATGCGTTTGGGTTGAATTGAGCGCATGGACTTGATGAGCTTCCATTTATGGAAAGTCATCAAGGGCCGGTTTCACTCACTTCAATGCCAAAAACGCATATGCGTTTGCTCTCTTCTCTTCAACGCATTCGACTTTGGTTGTGTGGTGATTTTGACGAAGAGAAGGAGAGGTTGAGCAAGAGGAGCGCTCGGCCAAGAGGTTCATCATCCCCTTCCATTCGACACTTGAAGGCTTGGGTGTCTTGCTAGCACAAGAGACCGCAAGGAGTAAGCATCTTCATCTTGTGTGTGAACTTGTGGAGGAGATCTACTTTGTTCTCTTTATCCAAGCCGACTTCCAAGCATATGGCGTTGGTATGATTTTTCATCTCAATCTATTCAATCGATTATAGTTGTAAGATCCAAGGATCTTAAGTTCTGGTAAGCATTATTTTCTATGATAAATTATGATAAATTATTGATGTAAATAAAATTATTGACTGAGTTATTATTCCTGAGTATTGATTGTTAATTTATGATAAATTAACTAGAGATTTTGTTGTTAATTAACTGATTTATTGATTGTTAATTTGTAATTAATGGATTTGAGTTTATTTGGTTGTTAATTTATTGTAAATTAATTAGAGATTTTTGATTTGATTATTGGCTGTTAATTTATGATAAATTATTATTGGTTGTCCATGATAAATTAATTAGGATTTATGGGTTGTAAATTGTAAGTTAATTAATTAGACCTTATTGGTTAATTAAATCCTTATTGGATATTAATTAAGTCCTTATTGGATTTCGGTTAAGTGAATGGTTAATGGTTAAGTTAATTAAATTAATTGGTTAACTATGGGTTATTGGGTTTGAAAAATTCGAAATTATGAGTTAAATGGGTTAAACCCTATTGGAATTAATTGGTTAATGGGTTTAAAATTTAAAAACCCAAAGTTTAAGTGGTAATATCGACTAGGGTGAGATTGTGGGCGTTTTTTTTTGGCTTGAGGAAATCTTGGGGCGGCTAGGGCAAAGAAGAAGGCGATTCTTGGAGTTGTTGAGGTGATTTTCTTCATCTTCTTCCCCTTGGCGATTTTTCCTTGAAGTGAAGAAATTTCCTTGGTGTTTGGTGGTGACATCAAAGGCTTTGAACGATTTCTTTTGTGGAAAATTTTCGGTTTAAGAGGTGAGTGGATTTTCTCTTCCACTTAATCCATGTATGCTTGAGATTATTGCTTAGAAACATGGCATGAACCCTTAATTTCAATTTTTGTACATGTTTCTATGTTTTCCCTAAAATTTCGAAAACCCTAGATTGTATGAGAATTAGGGCTTTTCATTTTTAAGGCTTCTAATCATCAATTAGACCTTGTTTAAGCATGTACGTAGCTTTAGTTTTTCAATTGCATGAAGTTTAGGGCTTGAATGAGAATTTCGACCCTTCTTCATGAAGTTACGCCCAAATGCATGGGTAAAATTTGGGGAAAACTTGATATTCATGAAATTAGGTATATGAGGACTCTACTGTAATTTTTTGAGAATTTTTAGAAATAAAAGTTTCTGTTGACTGACATTGACCTAGGGGTAATTCGGTAAATTTTCTAGTTAAAATTGGGGAAAACTTGAAATTTCGAATCTAGGGATCATGAGGGATGTAATGAATATTTTTACGAAATTTTTGGATAACTTTTCCTGCATGACTTAAACTTTGAACTAGGGGTATTTCAGTCTTTTGTTATCAGAACTAGTAGAAAACTATGAAGTTGTGATATTCTACATTTATGTTAATTGTGAACGAAATTTGGTGAATTTTCTGTATTATTATGTATTTTTAATTGAATGGTGTATGTAGAAAGTAATGACATGAAATATTGATAGAGAACATTGGTTGATAACTTAGCAAAATTACACTGAACTGACCAGCCTGAAATTTAAGGACTACACTATGTTATGTGATTTTTAAATATTGTGATTTGTGATTTTTGGCATGTTAAGTGATCTTTGAATATGTGAATATTATGTGGTTATGTGAAATTCGAAAATTATGTGGTTATGAGGTTCGAATATTATGTGTTGTGATTATGTGATGGTTAGGACTAAGGCTAGGTGTAACTATGAACTCAAGGGGATAGCCCTGTTGTGTGATATGTTAAGGGTTTGAATTTCAGCCCTGTATTGTGATATGTGTGGGGGTTGATGTTCAGCCTGCCTATTATGATTATTGTGATGGGGGTTGAAGTTCAGCCTGCCCGATGTGATTTTTGTGATGGCTATCCTAGAGTCAAGTTGACACTTAGGAGTCCACCTTTGTGAAATATGTCCACCTATGTGAAATTATGAAATAAGATATGTGTGTTGTCCAGTAGTAACCTTTTGGGAGAATGGGTTTTGACCCAAAGTGCCATGTCTTGGTCAGACAGGGGCCACCTCTTGATGTCATTACTCTTTTATGTGTTGGGAATGATATAAGACCCAAAGTGCCATGTCTTGGTCAGACAGGGGCCACCTCTTGATGTCATCATTCTCGTTTTATGTTATGGCGGGATAGACCAGCGTGCCACGTCGTGACCTGACGGGGGCCACCTCCTGATTCTATTCTCGTTTTATGTTATGGCGGGATAGACCAGCGTGCCACGTCGTGACCTGACGGGGGCCACCTCCTGATTCTATTCTCGTTTTATGTTATGGCGGGATAGACCAGCGTGCCACGTCGTGACCTGACGGGGGCCACCTCCTGATTCTATTCTCGTTTTATGTTATGGCGTGATAGACCAGCGTGCCACGTCGTGACCTGACGGGGGCCACCTCCTGATTCTATTCACTGTCCATGTTTATGTGTTGCACGAGATTTTGCAGCTCCCAGTGCTTTGGCCAAGCCGGGTTAGACCATATTGGTCACTTATGATATGCTGGACAACTAGGTAAAAAAAATGTGTTGGTGTGTTTAGTTGGTTTAGAATATGTGTGTTTAGTTGGTTTAGAGTATAACTCTAGAACCTGAGTTTGTTTAGAACCTGAGTTGATTATGTTAGTGTGTACATCTGACTGTTTATGTGACTTCTGTATATTTAATCTGGTGATATGTTGACATTATGTTCCTGTTAAAGATTTTTAAAACAATCTGCCTATATTTTTGAGTGTATGTTATGGATGGTCAATTAGACTATCCACTCACTGGGCTGTGTAGCTCACCCCTCACTATTTTCAGGTATAGAGCAGGAGCGCAGTTAGCATGATATTGATGTTGTGATTTATGCTTATGATGTCGGTTGTGGCCCCATGTTTATGCTTAATTAATTTGAGGCTGGCTGTGGCCGAATATGAATTTTATGATTTATGTGAACCATGTGATGTGAACCATGTGAACTATGAAAAATTGTGTTGCCAGACTGTGGCAGTTAAATGATGTTGATTCTTGTGTCACCGCGGGCTTCAGCCTGGTTTCGGTGTTTGGTATTAGTTTATAAAATCGATTTTGTGGATTTGTTTTGAAATTGGAGTTGATGTGTATTTTTGCAATCGGTTTTGATACAACTGTAACGTGCATATGTCTAGTGCACGTATTGCGTGGTGGCAGGTACCTTTATGAGATTTATGATTTGTGATTCGAAGATTTTATGTGTTTGGAGTTTTGAAAATTTTCAGATCGTGTTTTCTTGAACTCGGTTTTACCTAGCATTTGATCGATCTTATATGAAACATCCTATTTCCTTTGTGATTGTGTTCTTTGTTTGGGGTTAAGAATGTGGGATGTTACAGAATGGTATCAGAGGAGTTGGCTAGCTAAAACTTAGTTTGGGGAAAACATGTTTGTGTATTGCTAGACACCTAATAGGTTATGGTTGTTTTCCTGACTATGATATGTGTGTGTAGGAATTTGAATTTAAGATGGTGCGAACCAGAGGTAATGCTGGTGATGAGGGCGAGCAGACCCCGGATCTCACTAGAACTATTGAGGCCTTGACTGGCATGGTACAGCAACAAGGTGCCATGATTGAGAGGCAAGCTCAGATGCTGCAGCAGCAGCAGACTCAGCACCAAGAAGCACAACATCAGCTTTTGCAGCAGCTGACTCGAGAGAGACCCCAGACTACTACTCGGGCAGTGGGGGATGACTCTCAGGAGGGCGCTCACAGGCGTTATGCCTCGTTAGTGAGTGAATTTCAGAAACTGGGTCCTAGCTCATTTTATGGGGGCTCAGAATCCAGTACTGCTGAGAACTGGCAGTTGGTCTTGGAAAAGATTTTCCAAGTTATGCGCTGTTCAGATGAGGATAAGCTATGTTTGTCCACCTATATGATGCGTGCTGACGCAGATGAGTGGTGGAAAGGCGTGGTGAGACTTGCCGAAGAAAGACATGAGGCTGTAGATTGGCCTTACTTCTTGTCTCGATTCAACGAGAAGTACTTCCCAGATAGCTTGGTTGAGGACCGAGAGGTGGAATTTATTCACCTGGAGCAGGGTGATATGACAGTGGACCAGTATGAGCTACAGTTCATGAAATTGGGAAAGTATGCCCCTCACCTGATAAACACTGAAAAGAGGAGAGCTACCAAGTTTCTGAGAGGTCTCAGATGGGATATTCGAGAGCAGGTTGGTGCTCAGCACTTGGAGACCTATGTCGAGACAGTTGGGCGAGCACGCACTATAGAGAGGTATATATCTGAGAGGAGTTCTCATGCTACGGTGACAGTAGTTCCTGCAGCTGAGGCGGCGGTTCCTCAGTATGGCAGTGGCGGCAAGGGTAAGAAGTACCCTAGGCATAAAGATTATAAGAAGAGCAGGTATAAGCCTTACTCCTACAAGGCACCGCAGCAGTCCAGGGATGCACCGCAGCAGTTTAGGGATGCCAGGGATGCAAGAAACGTTATCACTTGTAGTCATTGTGGGCTCAAAGGACATCTAGTGAAAGACTGCCATAGGAAGAATGGTGTATGCTTCAGGTGTAAGAAACCTGGGCACATGGCCAGGGACTGCAAAGAGCCTGAGATGCAGCCTAGAGGCGCAGATAAGCCTACAGTCCAGACTAGAGTTTATGCTGTGGCTGAGAAGGATACACGAGCTTCCCGATCCGTTGTGGAAGGTACATTATTTGTATTTGATCAGTTAGCTCGCATTTTATTTGACCCTGGTGCAAATTTGTCTTTTGTCTCTGTTAAGTTGCTGCATGTTTACCTGTTGTACCTAAGATGCTAGATTATGCTGTGTCTGTTAGTACTCCTTTAGGAAAATCATTATCTACAGACACTGTATGTGCTGATTGTGTAGTGCATGTAGAGGGTTATGAGTTTCTGGTAGATTTAATCCTCCTAGACATGCAAGATTATGATGTCATCTTAGGAATGGACTGGTTGTCTTCGCATCATGCCTCTGTGGATTGCTTTGAGAAAGTGATCACTTTGAATATGCTTGATGGGAACCGGATCTTTGTGAGAGGTCTAGTGTCAGACCAAGGACCACATGTGATATCTTTCCTGCAGGCCAGGAAGTTACTTGCCAGTGGTTGCAAGGGTTATCTTGCACATGTTAAGGTGCAGGATGATTCTACTTCTGATCTGACTCAGATGGCGGTGGTGAAAGAATTTCCTGATGTGTTCTCTGAGGAACTTTCAGGTTTGCCACCGGTTAGAGAAGTGGAATTTGGCATTGAGTTGCTTGACTCTTGTGTGGTAGTTTTCATAGATGATATATTGGTGTACTCTCGGACTACTTCAGATCACATCAGTGACTTGCGCAGAGTACTGGAAGTTCTGAGGAAGAACCGGTTATATGCCAAGGCTAGTAAGTGTGAGTTTTGGCTAGAGAAGATTAGTTTTCTGGGACATGTAATTTCTGGTCAGGGTGTGTCTGTGGATCCAGTTAAAATGCAAGCTATCCTTGATTGGGGAAGACCGACTAGAGCTACTGAGATCAGGAGTTTTCTGGGTTTGGCAGGTTATTACCGGAGGTTTGTTGAGGGATTCTCCAAGCTGGCGGGTCCTTTAACGAAATTGACTAGAAAGGAAGCCAAATTTATTTGGGATGACAAGTGTGAAGAGAGCTTTCAAGAGCTGAAGAGAAGGTTGACTAGTACACCGATCCTCATTATTCCTAGTGATGGGGAAAGGTTTACTGTCTATACAGATGCTTCAGGCAAAGGGTTGGGTTGTGTCTTGATGCAGAAGGGTTCTGTGGTGGCTTATGCTTCGAGACAACTGAAAGAGTATGAACTGAACTACCCTACTCATGATTTAGAGTTGGCGGCCGTAGTCTTTGCTTTGAAGATATGGCGTCACTATTTGTTGGGTCAGGAGTTTGATCTGTTCACTGATCACCAGAGTCTCAAGTATATCTTCACTCAGAAGGAGTTGAACATGAGACAGAGAAGATGGATGGAGTTGATCAAAGATTATGACTTCTCTATCCAGTATCAGGCTGGGAAAGCCAATGTGGTGGCGGATGCACTGAGTAGGCATCCAGTTGCTTCAGTAGCTGCCTTGCGGGTCAGTGAGTGGCAGTTACTGCAGGAGTTCAGAGATCTCAGGATCAGTGTTTCTCCTAGAGTTCAGACTGGTTATGTGGCTTTTCTCAGAGTACAGTCTGCTTTGTTGCAGAAGATCAGAGATCAGCAGTCTGTGGATCCGAAATTAGTCCAGATCAGGGGTAGTCTGATTGATGGCGCAGTTCAGGACTTTAGTGTGTCTGATGATGGTATTCTTCGGTTTCGTGGAAGGGTATGTGTCCCTGAGGAACCGAACTTGAGGAAAGAAATATTGGAGGACAGCCATAACTCCAAATATTCTCTACATCCTGGTGTGACTAAGATGTATCAGGACCTCAAGAAAAACTTTTGGTGGCCGGGTATGAAGAAAGAGGTATATGATTTTGTCTCTAGATGTTTGACCTGTCAGACTATAAAGGCTGAACACCAGAAGCCTGGTGGTTTGTTGCAGTCTCTTCCTATTCCTGAGTGGAAGTGGGAATGCATCAGTATGGATTTTGTGTGTGGTTTGCCCAGAACCAGATTGGGTCATGATGCTATTTCGGTGATTGTTGATAGACTTACTAAATCAGCCCATTTTCTCCCGATTAAGATGACTTATTCTTTAGAGAGACTGGCCAGATTGTACATTGATGAGGTAGTCAGACTGCATGGAGTGCCTGTTGATATTGTGTCTGATAGGGACTCTCGATTTTTGTCCAGATGTTGGAGGAGTTTACAGGAGGGTTTGGGTACTAAGTTGAGTTTTAGTACCGCATACCATCCTCAGTCTGATGGCCAGTCGGAGCGTACTATACAGACTCTAGAGGATTTGTTGAGAGCCTATGTGGTTGATTGGAGTTCTGAGTGGAACCGGGATCTATCTTTGATAGAGTTCACTTATAATAATAGTTTCCACTCCAGTATTCAGATGGCTCCTTATGAGGCTTTGTATGGGGAGAAGGTGTAGGACTCCCTTGTGTTGGGAGGAAACTGGTGACAGAATGATTTTGAGATCTGATGCAGTACAGGAGACTACTGATAAGGTCAGAGAGATTCAGGATAAACTGAAAATTGCTCGGGACAGACAGAAGAGTTATGCTGATGACCGTCGTCGTCCCTTGGAGTTTATGGTAGGGGACCATGTGTTCTTGAAGGTGTCGCCTACTAAGGGTGTTATGAGATTTGGCAAAAAGGGCAAGTTGAACCCTAGGTTTGTAGGCCCTTTTGATATTATTGAGAGAGTTGGTCCAGTGGCTTACCGATTGGCTTTACCTCCTGCTATGGATCATGTGCATAATGTATTCCATGTCTCTGCTTTGAGGAAATATCATCCTGATCCATCTCATGTGTTGGAGTTGGAACCTCTTCAGATTCAGAGTGACCTGACTTTTGAGGAAAGACCTCTCCGGATTGTGGATAGAAAAGATAAAGTTCTGAGGAACAAGACTATACCTTTGGTGAAGGTTATCTGGGGAAATCAATCAGTTGAAGAAGCGACTTGGGAGACTGAAGCTGATATGAGGAAAAAAATTATGCTTACCTCTTTGATGATATGGATGCTGAGCTTTAGAGGACTAAAGCTTTATAAGGAGGGAGGAATGTAAGATCCAAGGATCTTAAGTTCTGGTAAGCATTATTTTCTATGATAAATTATGATAAATTATTGATGTAAATAAAATTATTGACTGAGTTATTATTCCTGAGTATTGATTGTTAATTTATGATAAATTAACTAGAGATTTTGTTGTTAATTAACTGATTTATTGATTGTTAATTTGTAATTAATGGATTTGAGTTTATTTGGTTGTTAATTTATTGTAAATTAATTAGAGATTTTTGATTTGATTATTGGCTGTTAATTTATGATAAATTATTATTGGTTGTCCATGATAAATTAATTAGGATTTATGGGTTGTAAATTGTAAGTTAATTAATTAGACCTTATTGGTTAATTAAATCCTTATTGGATATTAATTAAGTCCTTATTGGATTTCGGTTAAGTGAATGGTTAATGGTTAAGTTAATTAAATTAATTGGTTAACTATGGGTTATTGGGTTTGAAAAATTCGAAATTATGAGTTAAATGGGTTAAACCCTATTGGAATTAATTGGTTAATGGGTTTAAAATTTAAAAACCCAAAGTTTAAGTGGTAATATTGACTAGGGTGAGATTGTGGGCGTTTTTTTTTGGCTTGAGGAAATCTTGGGGCGGCTAGGGCAAAGAAGAAGGCGATTCTTGGAGTTGTTGAGGTGATTTTCTTCATCTTCTTCCCCTTGGCGATTTTTCCTTGAAGTGAAGAAATTTCCTTGGTGTTTGGTGGTGACATCAAAGGCTTTGAACGATTTCTTTTGTGGAAAATTTTCGGTTTAAGAGGTGAGTGGATTTTCTCTTCCACTTAATCCATGTATGCTTGAGATTATTGCTTAGAAACATGGCATGAACCCTTAATTTCAATTTTTGTACATGTTTCTATGTTTTCCCTAAAATTTCGAAAACCCTAGATTGTATGAGAATTAGGGCTTTTCATTTTTAAGGCTTCTAATCATCAATTAGACCTTGTTTAAGCATGTATGTAGCTTTAGTTTTTCAATTGCATGAAGTTTAGGGCTTGAATGAGAATTTCGACCCTTCTTCATGAAGTTACGCCCAAATGCATGGGTAAAATTTGGGGAAAACTTGATATTCATGAAATTAGGTATATGAGGACTCTACTGTAATTTTTTGAGAATTTTTAGAAATAAAAGTTTCTGTTGACTGACATTGACCTAGGGGTAATTCGGTAAATTTTCTAGTTAAAATTGGGGAAAACTTGAAATTTCGAATCTAGGGATCATGAGGGATGTAATGAATATTTTTACGAAATTTTTGGATAACTTTTCCTGCATGACTTAAACTTTGAACTAGGGGTATTTCAGTCTTTTGTTATCAGAACTAGTAGAAAACTATGAAGTTGTGATATTCTACATTTATGTTAATTGTGAACGAAATTTGGTGAATTTTCTGTATTATTATGTATTTTTAATTGAATGGTGTATGTAGAAAGTAATGACATGAAA
Organism: Costus lasius; assembly: GCA_027563935.2. Lineage (NCBI taxonomy): Eukaryota > Viridiplantae > Streptophyta > Magnoliopsida > Zingiberales > Costaceae > Costus > Costus lasius. Next base: position 28,755,270 of record CM050454.1, read on the forward strand.
TATTGATAGAGAACATTGGTTGATAACTTAGCAAAATTACACTGAACTGACCAGCCTGAAATTTAAGGACTACACTATGTTATGTGATTTTTAAATATTGTGATTTGTGATTTTTGGCATGTTAAGTGATCTTTGAATATGTGAATATTATGTGGTTATGTGAAATTCGAAAATTATGTGGTTATGAGGTTCGAATATTATGTGTTGTGATTATGTGATGGTTAGGACTAAGGCTAGGTGTAACTATGAACTCAAGGGGATAGCCCTGTTGTGTGATATGTTAAGGGTTTGAATTTCAGCCCTGTATTGTGATATGTGTGGGGGTTGATGTTCAGCCTGCCTATTATGATTATTGTGATGGGGGTTGAAGTTCAGCCTGCCCGATGTGATTTTTGTGATGGCTATCCTAGAGTCAAGTTGACACTTAGGAGTCCACCTTTGTGAAATATGTCCACCTATGTGAAATTATGAAATAAGATATGTGTGTTGTCCAGTAGTAACCTTTTGGGAGAATGGGTTTTGACCCAAAGTGCCATGTCTTGGTCAGACAGGGGCCACCTCTTGATGTCATTACTCTTTTATGTGTTGGGAATGATATAAGACCCAAAGTGCCATGTCTTGGTCAGACAGGGGCCACCTCTTGATGTCATCATTCTCGTTTTATGTTATGGCGGGATAGACCAGCGTGCCACGTCGTGACCTGACGGGGGCCACCTCCTGATTCTATTCTCGTTTTATGTTATGGCGGGATAGACCAGCGTGCCACGTCGTGACCTGACGGGGGCCACCTCCTGATTCTATTCTCGTTTTATGTTATGGCGGGATAGACCAGCGTGCCACGTCGTGACCTGACGGGGGCCACCTCCTGATTCTATTCTCGTTTTATGTTATGGCGTGATAGACCAGCGTGCCACGTCGTGACCTGACGGGGGCCACCTCCTGATTCTATTCACTGTCCATGTTTATGTGTTGCACGAGATTTTGCAGCTCCCAGTGCTTTGGCCAAGCCGGGTTAGACCATATTGGTCACTTATGATATGCTGGACAACTAGGTAAAAAAAATGTGTTGGTGTGTTTAGTTGGTTTAGAATATGTGTGTTTAGTTGGTTTAGAGTATAACTCTAGAACCTGAGTTTGTTTAGAACCTGAGTTGATTATGTTAGTGTGTACATCTGACTGTTTATGTGACTTCTGTATATTTAATCTGGTGATATGTTGACATTATGTTCCTGTTAAAGATTTTTAAAACAATCTGCCTATATTTTTGAGTGTATGTTATGGATGGTCAATTAGACTATCCACTCACTGGGCTGTGTAGCTCACCCCTCACTATTTTCAGGTATAGAGCAGGAGCGCAGTTAGCATGATATTGATGTTGTGATTTATGCTTATGATGTCGGTTGTGGCCCCATGTTTATGCTTAATTAATTTGAGGCTGGCTGTGGCCGAATATGAATTTTATGATTTATGTGAACCATGTGATGTGAACCATGTGAACTATGAAAAATTGTGTTGCCAGACTGTGGCAGTTAAATGATGTTGATTCTTGTGTCACCGCGGGCTTCAGCCTGGTTTCGGTGTTTGGTATTAGTTTATAAAATCGATTTTGTGGATTTGTTTTGAAATTGGAGTTGATGTGTATTTTTGCAATCGGTTTTGATACAACTGTAACGTGCATATGTCTAGTGCACGTATTGCGTGGTGGCAGGTACCTTTATGAGATTTATGATTTGTGATTCGAAGATTTTATGTGTTTGGAGTTTTGAAAATTTTCAGATCGTGTTTTCTTGAACTCGGTTTTACCTAGCATTTGATCGATCTTATATGAAACATCCTATTTCCTTTGTGATTGTGTTCTTTGTTTGGGGTTAAGAATGTGGGATGTTACAATAGTTGAACATATGGCATGCAAATGATCTTGAACCCTTGCTTCCGCTTGCATATTTTACATTAGCGCCATGCTTAGGGTTTTGCCCCCTTATGATTAGGGGTTCCTTCAGAAACGACATCCCTAGTCTTCAAGCTGTGAAGACATGGTTGGGGAAGTGTTTCGAGATGAAAGACTTAGGGGAGGCCGCCTATATTCTAGGCGTGAGGATCTACCGGGATAGATCCAAGAGGCTTCTGGCCCTTAGTTAAAGTACTTACATTGATAAGGTACTGGAGAGGTTCTACATGGAGCAATCCGAGAAAGGATACCTTCCAGTGAGACATGGCCTTACTCTCTCAAAGAGCCAGTGTCCTATAACACATGCTGAGAGGGATGACATGAGTCGGATTCCTTATGCTTCGGCAGTAGGATCGATCATGTATGCAATGTTATGTACTAGACCAGATGTGGCATATGCTGTGAGCATAACCAGCCGATACCAATCCAATCCAGGTCTACAGCACTGGGTAGATGTAAAGAACATCCTAAAGTATCTGAGAAGAACTAAGGATCTGTTCTTGGTCTATGGGGGACAGGAAGAGCTCAGTATGCAGGGCTATACTGACGCATCGTTCTAGTCTGACCCTGACGACTTTAGATCGCAGGCCGGCTATGTGTTCAAGATAAATGGAGGCGTTGTATGCTGGAAGAGCTTCAAGCAATCCACCATAGCATATTCTACAACCGAAGCTGAGTATGTGGCTGCTTCTAAGGCAGCCAAGGAAGTTGTTTGGATAAGGAAGTTCTTATGTGATCTTCAAGTGGTACCTAGTGCAATGGATCCCATTGAACTCTACTGTGACAACAATGGAGTGTTGGGGTATGCCCTTAAGGCTAATGTTTGAGGCCTTGGGATTGTAATAGTATCATGTATAAACTTTTAAGTTTATAAAGGCAATAGTTGTTATTCAGGTTGTTACCTTGTCTGCTGTAATAAGTGTACTACTGAATAATGTCTCAAAGCTGTTCAGCTAGGCTGACATGCAATAATGTCCTTAGTCGATATATCTTGGTGAACATGAGACAGCCTTGATATGGTTAAGACTAATATGTGTTCTAATCTTATAGGATGCTTAGAGCATGGAATAAGATGTAGACTCATGGGTACATTGGATGTACTGGACAGACCCTACTAGGATATTCAATTGTTTGTCACAATGTGAATAATCCTTGAATGCTGCAAGTGGCACATTTCCTCTGACTTGAGATCACTTGTGTTTTCTAAATGATGATTGTCATTGTTTTGAGGTAGTTCAATATCATTTGAAACATAATGGTTATAGACTATCTTGGATGGTGAGCTTGAGTCATGTTAGGGCACTAGTGATAGACATAGGATTGCCGTCTCCTTGTTTAAGGAGAGTGATGTTCTAAAGGGGCCCCCTGGATGAGATGATTGAGAGAGTGTATGGCCATACCCAGGTGACTGTGTTCATCTGATCTAATCATGCTCATCATATTGGAGCTACAAGCTTGACACGCTTGTCCAATAAGAACATCCAGTGGCAAAGGAAACATGTTTGCCTTGTGAGTTGGATTCACACTTGAGCTATGTTTTGGGTGTAGTATTGGAAGACTCTTTCCTTTATATCGGGAGACAGTGATGTGTTGCTAGATACCCCTCACTGATCGTGATAACGTAAGTTATCATTACCGACATTTAAAGGAAACCCTCAGGGTCGCACAATTTGATGATATGGCTTACTTAAGTCAGATCGTGTGGACTGAATTGTTTTGGTTCAGTTTAAAGGGATTTAAACTCTGATTGTAAGTGAGATCTGGTCTGATCATGTTTGATTGATTAGGGCTTGAGATCGGTAAGCTTCGATCGAGAGTGGTGATGCTAGATCGATCAGATCAGAAGCGTCAGATGATGAATGGTCAGATCTAGGACCTTGGGGTCTAATTCGATCTAGACTTAATGTTTGGGCTGATTTGGTTTAATCATTGAACCAAAGAAATTGAACCGGCTCATGGGTTGAGCGCATGGTTCATATGGGAGAAGAGAGATGCGCTTGGTTCACTTGGTGAACGCATAACGCATGTAGTCAAGGCATTGCTATTTTTGGAATGTTCGGTTTCAAAGAGGGAACGTTTCCACGTTCGGAAAAATGCCTCCTCTCTATTCTCCTCGCTCAATTCGCTCTTGGTTGAGACGACTCATGGCTTGCGTTGTGGAGGTCGACGACAAGAGGATTCGGCCAAGCGATCATCTCTTCATCCCTTCAACCGATCAAGAAATCTTTGGAGCCTTGCTAGCACAAGTCGCGCCAAAGAAGTAGGTCTTCTTCCTCATGTGTGCGACAACCTTTGGAGGAGATCTCTCTTGCTTTCTTCTTCCAAGACTCCATCCAAGAGATGGCGACGGTATGGATCCTTCTCTTATCTATCTAGACATTTGAAAGTTAATCATATGCGATATTAAGATCTATGAAAACCCTTCTTCCGCTTGCAAAATTTTATGCGCCACTCCAATAGGGTTTTCGCCCCCCTCTCGAAAGGGGTTCCATCAACTGGTATCAGAGGAGGTTTATATATATGCATATGATTGCTTGATGCTATTTTGTGATCCTTGTTTGCGCAACATGCTTAGATCTATAGGTTACATGCGAAATTGATAGCATATGCTTTTATGTTTGCGCATGTTTAGTAGGCGCATCTTTGTTGTTGATGTTTTATCAAAAGAATATCACTTGCGCGCCTATCATTAGACTAAGCGCCTACTATAAACCCTTAGACGGGTTAGTAGGGTTGAAGTCATCCTCTAGGTTAGATCCAACTAGTCTGATCAGACCATCTGACAGCCTAGATGGGTCGACCAGATAGCACCCTTGCGCAAGCAAATGGTGGCTATAGGTCGACTGCATCATAGGTGTGTAGCGATGTCTGGTTGAGACGTTTGTTGAACGCACATGAGTTAAGCCCGGGCTCACACCCGTTTGCCAGACCTCATTGTGGTTGTTCAGCCCTTGGCGCATGCATAGTTGACCATTGGGTCGACTCAAGTCAGTTAGGACTTGGTGCATGCAAGGGCACTGGATCTGACTAGTTTGGATGAGTGGATCCCTATTAATGTACCGTTGTAAGGTTGTAGAGCATATAAGAGAATTAAAATTGATGCCAATGGGGTTTTCGAAATTTTATTTTCTTATCCTGGATCACATGATGTTTGATGCCATATTGCTTGTTTATTTATTCTTATGTGGGCTGCCCATGTTAAATGTTTGCTGTGCTGGGGCCTGCGTGCCTGAATTGAAAAGTAAATTAATTATTGTGATCTGCGTATCACATTGTTTTTAATTTATAAATGTTATTGACCTGCGAGTCAATCTTGTCTAGATAGATTAATTTGTAAATTAATTAGAGAAGAGCACATAGCACATTTGGCAGAGGCGCATGCAGCAGAGGCTTGACCAGGTGGGAGGTCTAGGGTTCGACCCTAGGACCAGGCGCATCTTCCTGGTGGGCGCACCTGAGCTGCAGTTGGCGCTTGGCCCTGGTTTGGGCCAGATGAGCAGCAAAAGTCCCATGAAGAAAAGCAAGTGAAGACTTAAGTGATATTAAGGTCTTACTTAGGCTATGGGCTTTTACCACATAAGATCCATGCTTTCTTTTATTGTTTAATATTAGAATTGCATGATTAGTTTATCTTCTGCTATCACCATAGGAATTGCATGATAGTGAAGAAGATAAAAGACCGTTAAAATCCAACGACGAAATATCAAGCTCGTAAGCCTTCTGACGCGAAACCTCACTGTTCTGATTATCGTTGGAGCCGTGTTGTACCCACTCAGTGGGCACGTCCATCTATCTTCAGACGGTGTGTGATTTCACCTGCGTGTTACAGAGAAGGGATTTATCGCTTCTCGTTGCTCAGCATAGCATGTGGTGGTCCAGGGAGTAGGTCGGGTGAGCTTGGCCATGTAGGCTACATATGTGGCGCATATGGTAGCACATGGAGGCAGCCATCTGTGGGATCAGAGACTGTGATGTACCAACTCAGTTGGCACAGTCTGCTGGATTGCCCAGATGAAGGGGAATCGCACGGGTTGGCGATTGGCAGGGACTGCCTACCAGAGATTAGTGCTTGTACTCTCTGTGCATCTTATCTCGCCTGTGCGGGACGCGGAGACCAAGTATGAAATCTGGATCCCATCTCACTAAAAGAGTTCTACTCTTTCGGGCTGTTTTGCTGGATTTTTCAGCCAGATAAAAATAGTGAGAAAAAGAATCTTTCTTAAGTCCTGATTGATTCTTGACATTGATATTGACCTTGCTGTTCTTGCATTGTTGTAGATTTCTGCAGCAACGAACACCATGAGCTTCAATGTGCGATCCCTACTGGAAAGGGAGAAGTTTACTGGGCCGAACTTCTCGGACTGGTACGGACACCTTAAGATTGTTCTTAAGGCAGAGAGGAAACTGTATGTCCTCGAGATGGCAAGGGCGGTTCGGGATGCCTATGAAAAGCATGTCAATGATAGCATTGATGTCGCTTGCCTGATGCTAGCGTCTATGACGCCACCGCTGCAGCGTCAGCATGAGGATATGTCGGCTATAGAAATTATAGTGAACCTCAAGATGCTGTATGCTGCACAGGCTAGGACGGAACGCTATAATCTGACCAAGCTTTTCTTTCAGAGCAAACTGGCTGAAGGGAGCCCAGTGGGAGCTCACGTGCTCAAGATGATTGGGCACAAGGAGGCTCTAGAGAAACTGGGGCATACCATCAATCAGGAGCTTGCTGTAGACATTATTCTGCAGTCTCTTCCGCCTTCTTTCGATGCGTTCATCATTAACTTTAATATGAACAAAATCGATTGTACTCCGGCAGAGCTACTGAATATGCTCTTGACTACTGAGGAAACTCTGAAGGGAAAGCCTTCAACCTCTGTCTTAATGGTTCCTTCAAGGAACAAGAAGAAGGGGAAGAAGGGCAAAGCCCCTGTCAAGAACTACAACAAGGCTCTGAAACAGAAGGTGAAGCAGTCGAAGGAATACAGGTGTTTCCACTGTGGCCAGCTGGGTCACTGGAAAAAGGATTGTAAAGCGCTCCAAGGAGATAAGAGGGGAAGCATCGCTTCTGGCTCAGGTATATTCGTGACTGAAGTCATGTTTTCATCTTCTTCTATATCATGGGTGTTGGACACTGCATGTGGAGTTCACATTTGTTCAAATGTACAGGAACTCAAGAGAAGAAGACAGGTGGGACAACATGAGGTGGACCTACGAGTAGGAAACGGGGCACGGGTTGCTGCTGTTGCTGTAGGAGACTATTTCATCTCTTTACCATCTGGACTTGTATTGGAACTAAACAGTTGTTATTTTGTTCCCAGTATTACTAAAAATATTATCTCCATTCCTGCTCTTGTCAGGAAGGGATTTTCCTTTGAATGCAATATTTCAAAGTGTGTTTTATCTTATGATAATATTGTTTATGCAACTGGTTCAATTAACAACGGGTTATTCATGTTGGACATGGAATGTTCGATACAAAATATTGATAATAAGAAAGCCAAGTATGCTGATGACAGCACCTTGCTATGGCATAATCGTTTAGGCCATATTAACGAGAAACGCATTAAGCGGTTGCATGATCATGGACTGCTGGGATCATTCTCCTATAAGGAGTTTGATACATGCAAAGCTTGTTTGATGGGTAAAATGATGAAGTCACCTTTTCCTAACAAAGGTCAAAGGGCTTCAGGTTTACTTGACCTTATACACAGTGATGTGTGTGGGCCATTTAGTAAACATGCCAGAGGTGGCTATCTGTACTTCATTACCTTTACTGATGATTTCAGTAGGTATGGTTATGTCTATCTGATGAGACATAAAAGTGAATCTTTTGACAAGTTCAAAGAATTCAAGAATGAAGTACAAAATCAGCTAGGCCGAAATATCAAGGCACTTCGCTCAGATCGAGGTGGAGAATACCTAAGTCATACTTTTACTGACTATCTAAAGGAGTGTGGGATTATCTCACAGCTCACTCCGCCAGGAACACCGCAATGGAATGGTGTGTCCGAGAGGAGAAATAGAACGTTACTTGATATGGTTCGTTCTATGATGAGTCAGGCTACTCTACCTTACTCCTTTTGGGGATTTGCACTGGAAACAGCTGCAAAGGTACTAAACCGAGTGCCAACCAAGGCAGTTTCTAAGACTCCATATGAGTTATGGTATGGGAAACAGCCGAGCTTGACATTTATCAGGATCTGGGGTTGCGAGGCTTATGTCAAAAAGCTCGCCTCTGGGAAACTAGAGAGCAGATCTGAGAAATGTATCTTTGTCGGTTACCCTAAGGAAACTAAGGGTTATTATTTCTACGATCCCAAAGAGAACAAGGTTTTTGTTGCTCGGACGGCCATATTTCTTGAGAAGGAGTTTCTTCTGCAAGAGGCCAGTGGGAGAGAAATAAAGCTGGATGAGAATCCAGAAGAAGGACAAAGTAGTCAAGCACAGTTGGATGAGCCTGAGCCGGTAGATCAGGTTATTGAACAACCTGAGGCTCAGATATCACGGGAACTGCGAAGATTGGAAAGGATCCGTCGACAGCCTGAGCGCTATGACGGAGTCTACATCATTGATAATGATTAACCCCTCACTTATGCGGAAGCGGTCAGTGGACCGGAGTTAGCTAGATGGCTTGATGCTATGCGAGCCGAGATGGACTCCATGTCAGATAACCAAGTCTGGGATTTGGTTGATCCGCCTCCGGGAGTAATCCCTATAGGCTGTAAATGGATCTTCAAGAAGAAGATTGACATGGATGGTAACGTGGTTACCTATAAAGGCAGGCTAGTTGCGAAAGGTTTCAAACAAATCTACGGGATAGATTATGATGAAACTTTCTCACCTGTAGCCATGTTTAAGTCTATTCGGATTCTTTTCGCGATAGCTGCATATTACGATTATGAGATCTGGCAGATGGATGTGAAGACGGCTTTCCTTAATGGAAATCTGGATGAGGATGTGTATATGACACAACCTGAAGGTTTCTCTAATCCATCAGATCGTCATAAAATATGCAAGTTAAAGAAGTCCATTTATGGACTGAAACAAGCATCTAGAAGCTGGAATATTCGTTTTGATGAATCAGTCAGTGAATTTGGTTTCATCAAGAACGAAGATGACCCGTGTATATATAAGAGGTTTAGTGGGAGCGTAATTACTTTCCTAGTCCTCTACGTCGATGATATCTTAATCATTGGAAATGACATTCCTGAAATGCATGCAGTTAAGGCATGGTTAAGGAAATGTTTCCAGATGAAAGATCTAGGAGAAGCAGCCTATGTTCTAGGTGTGAAGATCTACAGGGATTGATCTAAGAGGCTTCTCGGGCTGTGCCAGAGTACTTACATCGATAAGGTCCTGGAAAGATTCCATTTAGAGAATTCTAAAAGGGGATATCTTCCAGTCAGACATGGTCTGAATCTTTCGAAGAGTCAGTGTCCACAAACACAGACTGAGAAAGATGAAATGGACAATACGCCTTATGCTTCGGCTATTGGATCCATTATGTATACGATGTTGTGTACTCGCCCAGACGTCGCTTACAGGTTAAGCGTGACCAGTCGGTTCCAAAGTAATCCAGGTCAGGCACACTGGATTGCGGTCAAGAACATTTTAAAATATCTGCGGAGGACCAAAGATATGTTCTTGATATATGGTGGTCAGGAAGAACTCAGTATTGAAGGATATACTGACGCTTCGTTCCAGTCGGACCAGGATGATTTCCGATCGCAATCAGGCTATGTTTTTAGCTTGAATGGAGGAGCAGTGGTGTGGAAGAGTTTCAAATAGTCAACTGTTGCTGATTCCACAACAGAAGCCGAGTATGTTGCAGCCTCGGAAGCATCCAAGGAGGCAGTGTGGATTCGTAAGTTCGTGAGAGAACTTGGTGTTGTTCCTTCGAGTGCAGATCCTTTGGTTATCTTTTGTGATAACACTGGAGCAATCGCACAAGCAAAGGAACCACGGTCGCACCAGAAGTCCAAGCACATACAGAGACGGTTTCACTTGATCCGGGAGATCATAGATCGTGGCGAGATCAAAGTCTGCAAGGTTCATACAGATGACAATCTGGCAGACCCGCTTACCAAGCCTCTAGCGCAGCAGAAGCATGAGAAGCACTGTAATAATATGGGTTTGAGATTTCTCAACCATTAGATTAAGTGCAAGTGGGAGATTGTTGGGGTATGCCCTTAAGGCTAATGTTTGAGGCCTTGGGATTGTAATAGTATCATGTATAAACTTTTAAGTTTATAAAGGCAATAGTTGTTATTCAGGTTGTTACCTTGTCTGCTGTAATAAGTGTACTACTGAATAATGTCTCAAAGCTGTTCAGCTAGGCTGACATGCAATAATGTCCTTAGTCGATATATCTTGGTGAACATGAGACAGCCTTGATATGGTTAAGACTGATATGTGTTCTAATCTTATAGCATGCTTCGAGCATGGAATAAGATGTAGACTCATGGGTACATTGGATGTACTGGACAGACCCTACTAGGATATTCAATTGTTTGTCACAATGTGAATAATCCTTGAATGCTGCAAGTGGCACATTTCCTCTGACTTGAGATCACTTGTGTTTTCTAAATGATGATTGTCATTGTTTTGAGGTAGTTCAATATCATTTGAAACATAATGGTTATAGACTATCTTGGATGGTGAGCTTGAGTCATGTTAGGGCACTAGTGATAGACATAGGATTACCGTCTCCTTGTTTAAGGAGAGTGTGAAGGGTCCCCTTCAAGGGGGAGCGCAAGCGGTTAAAAACCCCTTTCAAGAGGGGGGGCCGAAAACCCTAAACAAGGGGGCGCATGCATTTTGCTAGGGTTTCAAGAATTCAATCGCTTATGTGCTCATATGATCAACTATAATATTTCATTAGATCAAGAATGTGATCATACCAATGCCATAGATCGGATGTCGGCTTGGAAGCAAAGTTCAAAGAGAACTTCTCCAAAGGAATCGCACACAAGAAGAAGAAGGCCTACACCTTGAACGTCCCTTGTGCTAGCAAGGCTCCAAAGTATCCCTTGTCGCGTGAAGGAGTTTTGGAGATCAAGCTTGGCGAGAGCAACCTTCCTCCTCTTCTCGTCCGAATCCACTCACCTCCAAGGATGAACGTTGAGAAGAGAGGAGTGAAGTCGAGCGTTCAAAACGCTTTGGCGTTAAGGTGAAGTCGCCTTCAATACTTTCCATAAATGGAAGAGATGAAGCTATGCGCCCATTACCGAACCAAAACGCCTAACCCCTTGAACCAAGCGTTCACCCTTGTGAACCGGTTCCAGCCACTTCAATCCATTTCAATTTGGTTCAAGTACCAAATTAAACCAGCCCAAGCCATGGTCTAGATCTCATTGAACCAATGGTTCAATATCTAACCGTTGATCTCGTGATACTCTTGATCTCACCGATCTAGCATCAATACTCTCGATCGAAGCTTACCGATCTCAAGTCCCAATCAATCAAACATGATCAGACCAGATCTCACTTACAATCAGAGCCTCTATCCCTTTAAACTGAACCCAAACAATTCAGTCCACACGATCTGACTTAAGTAAGCCATATCATCAAATTGTGCGACCCTGAGGGTTTCCTTTAAATGTCGGTAACGATAACTTTCGTTATCACGATCAGTGAGGGGTATCTAGCAACACATCACTGTCTCCCGATATAAAGGAAAGAGTCTTCCAAGACTTCACCCAAACCACAGCACAAGTGTGAATCAACTTCACTAGGCATACATGTGTCCTTTGCCACTGGATGTTCTTATTGGACAAGCGGGTCAAGCTTGTAACTCCAATACGATGAGCATGATTAGATCAGATGAACATAGTCATCTGGGTATGGCCATACACTATCTCAATCATCTCATATAGGGGGGCCCTTTAGAACATCACACTCCTTAAACAAGGAGACGGCAATCCTATGTCTATCACTAGTGCCCTAACCTGATTCAAGCTCACCATCCAAGATAGTCTATAATCATTATGTTTCAAATGATATTGAACTACCTCAAGACAATGACAATCATCATTTAGAAACACAAGTGATCTCAAGTCAGAGGACATGTGCCACTTGGTGCTTACAAGGATCATTCACATTGTGACAAGCAATTGAATATCCTAGTAGGGTCTGTCCAGTACATCCAATGTACCCATGAGTCTACATCTTATTCCATGCTCGAAGCATCCTATAAGATTAGAACACATATTAGTCTCAATCATATCAAGGCTGTCTCATGTTCACCAAGATATCTCGACTAAGGACATATGCATGTCAGCCTAGCTGAACAGCTTTGAGACATTATTCAGAAGTACACTTATTACAGCAAACAAGGTAGCAACCTGAATAATAACCATGCCTTTATAAACATAAGAGTTTATTACATGATACTTATACAATCCCAAGGCCTCAAACATTAGCCTTAAGGGCATACCCCAACAATCTCCCACTTGCACTTAATCTAATGGTTGAGAAATCTCAAACCCATATTATTACAGTGCTTCTCATGCTTCTGCTGCGCCAGAGGCTTGGTAAGCGGGTCTGCCAGATTGTCATCTGTATGAACCTTGCATATTTTGATCTCGCCACGATCAATGATCTCCCGGATCAAGTGAAACCGTCTCTGTATGTGCTTGGACTTCTGGTGCGACCGTGGTTCCTTTGCTTGTGCGATTGCTCCAGTGTTATCACAGAAGATAACCAAAGGATCTGCACTCGAAGGAACAACACCAAGTTCTCTCACGAACTTACGAATCCACACTGCCTCCTTGGATGCTTCCGAGGCTGCAACATACTCGGCTTCTGTTGTGGAATCAGCAACAGTTGACTGTTTGAAACTCTTCCACACCACTGCTCCACCATTCAAGCTAAAAACATAGCCTGATTGCGATCGGAAATCATCCTGGTCCGACTGGAATGAAGCGTCAGTATATCCTTCAATACTGAGTTCTTCCTGACCACCATATATCAAGAACATATCTTTGGTCCTCCGCAGATATTTTATAATGTTCTTGACTGCAATCCAGTGCGCCAAACCTGGATTACTTTGGAATCGACTGGTCACGCTTAACCCGTAAGCGACGTCTGGGCGAGTACACAACATCGCATACATAATGGACCCAATAGCCGAAGCATAAGGCGTATTGTCCATTTCATCTTTCTCAGTCTGTGTTTGTGGACACTGACTCTTCGAAAGATTCAGACCATGTCTGACTGGAAGATATCCACGTTTAGAATTCTCTAAATGGAATCTCTCCAGGACTTTATCGATGTAAGTACTCTGGCACAGCCCGAGAAGCCTCTTGGATCTATCCCGGTAGATCTTCACACCTAACACATAGGCTGCTTCTCCTAAATCTTTCATCTGGAAACATTTTCCTAACCATGCTTTAACAGCATGCAGTTCAAGAATATCATTTCCAATGATTAAGATATCATCGACGTAGAGGATTAGGAATGTAATTACGCTCCCACTAAACCTCTTATAAACACACGGGTCATCTTCGTTCTTGATGAAACCAAACTCAGAGATTGATTCATCAAAACGAATGTTCCAGCTTCTAGATGCTTGTTTCAGTCCATAAATGGACTTCTTTAACTTGCATATTTTATGACGATCTGCTGGATTAGTGAAACCTTCCGGTTGTGTCATATACACATCCTCATCCAGATTTCCATTAAGGAAAGCTGTCTTCACATCCATCTGCTAGATCTCATAATCGTAATATGCAGCTATTGCGAAAAGAATCCGAATAGACTTAAACATGGCTACAGGAGAGAAAGTTTCATCATAATCTATCCCGTAGATTTGTTTGAAACCTTTCGCAACTAGCCTGCCTTTATAGGTAACCACGTTACCATCCATGTCAATCTTCTTCTTGAAGATCCATTTACAGCCTATAGGGGTTACTCCCGGAGGCGGATCAACCAAATCCCAGACCTGGTTATCTGACATGGAGTCCATCTCGGCTCGCATAGCTTCAAGCCATCTAGCTGACTCCGGTCCACTGACCGCATCCGCATAAGTGAGGGGTTCATCATTATCAATGATGTAGACTCTGTCATAGCGCTCAGGCTGACGACGGATCCTTCCCGATCTACGCGGTTCCCGTGTTATTTGAGCCTCAGGTTGTTCAATAACCTGATCTACCGGCTCAGGCACATCCAACTGTGCTTGACTACTTTGTCCTTCCTCTGGAATCTCATCCAGCTTTATTTCTCTCCCACTAGCCTCTTGCAGAAGAAACTCCTTCTCAAGAAATATGGCCGTCCGAGCAACAAATACTTTGTTCTCCTTGGGATCGTAGAAATAATAACCCTTAGTTTCCTTAGGGTAACCGACAAAGATACATTTCTCAGATCTGCTCTCCAGTTTCCCAGAGGCGAGCTTTTTGACATAAGCCTCGCAACCCCAGATCCTGATAAATGTCAAGCCAGGCTGTTTCCCATACCATAACTCATATGGCGTCTTAGAAACTGCCTTGGATGGCACTCAGTTTAGTACCTTTGCAGCTGTTTCCAGTGCAAAACCCCAAAAGGAGTATGGAAGAGTAGCCTGACTCATCATAGAACGAACCATATCAAGTAACGTTCTATTTCTCCTCTCGGACACACCATTCCATTGCGGTGTTCCTGGCGGAGTGAGCTGTGAGATAATCCCACACTCCTTTAGATAGTCAGTAAATTCTCGACTTAGGTATTCACCACCTCGATCAGAACAAAGTGCCTTGATATTTCGGCCTAACTGATTTTGTACTTCATTTTTGAACTCTTTGAACTTGTCAAAAGATTCACTTTTATGTCTCATTAGATAGACATACCCATACCTACTGAAATCATCAGTAAAGGTAATGAAGTACTGATAGCCACCTCTGGCATGTTTACTAAATGGCCCACACACATCACTGTGTATGAGGTCAAGTAAACCTGAAGCCCTTTGACCTTTATTAGAAAAAGGAGACTTCGTCATTTTACCCATCAAACAAGCTTTGCATGTATCAATCTCCTCATAGGAGAAAGATCCCAGCAGTCCATGATCATGCAACCGCTTAATGCGCTTCTCGTTAATATGGCCTAAACGACTATGCCATAGCAAGGTGCAGTCATCAGCATACTTGGCTTTCTTATTATCAATGTTTTGTATAGAATTTTCCATGTCCAATATGAACAACCCATTGTTAATTGAACCAGTTGCATACACAATATTATCACAAGATAAAACACACTTTGAAATATTGCATTCAAAGGCAAATCCTTTCCTGACAAGAGCAGGAATAGAGATAATATTCTTAGTAATACTGGGTACAAAATAACAATTGTTTAATTCTAATACAATGCCAGATGGTAAAGAAATGAAATAGTCTCCTACAGCAACAGCAGCAACCCGTGCCCCGTTTCCAACGCGTAGGTCTACCTCATGCTGTCCCACCTGCCTTCTTCTCTTGAGTTCCTGTACATTTGAACAAATGTGAACTCCACATGTAGTGTCCAACACCCATGATATGGTAGAAGAAGATAACATGACCTCAGTCACATATATACCTGAGCCAGAAGCGATGCTTCCCCTCTTATCTCCTTGGAGCGCTTTACAGTCCTTTTTCCAGTGACCCAGCTGGCCACAGTGGAAACACCTGTTGTCCTTCGACCGCTTTACCTTCTGTTTCAGAGCCTTGCTGTAATTCTTGACAGGGGCCTTGCCCTTCTTCCCCTTCTTCTTGTTCCTAGAAGGAACCATTAAGACAGAGGTTGAAGGCTTGCCCTTCAGAGTTTCCTCAGTAGTCAAGAGCATATTCAGCAGCTCTGCCGGCGTACAATCGATTTTGTTCATATTAAAGTTAATGATGAACGCATCGAAAGAGGGCGGGAGAGACTGCAGAATAATATCCACAGCAAGCTCCTGGTTGATGGTATGCCCCAGTTTCTCCAGAGCCTCCTTGTGCCCAATCATCTTGAGCACGTGAGCTCCCACTGGGCTCCCTTCAGCCAGTTTGCTCTGAAAGAACAGCTTCGTCAGATTATAGCGTTCTGTCCTCGCCTGTGCAGCATATAGCATCTTGAGGTTCGCTATAATTTCTATAGCCGACATATCCTCATGCTGACGCTGCAGCGGGTGGCGTCATAGACGCTAGCATCAGGCAAGCGACATCAATGCTATCATTGACATGCTTTTCATAGGCATCGCGAACCGCCCTTGCGGCGTTCGCAGCGGGTTGAGGCGGCACAGCTGTCTCGAGGACATACAGTTTCCTCTCTGCCTTAAGAACGATCTTAAGGTGTCCGAACCAGTCAGAGAAGTTCGGCCCAGCAAACTTCTCCCTTTCCAGTAGGGATCGCACATTGAAGCTCATGGTGTTCGTTGCTGCAGGAATCTACAACAATGCAAGAACAGCAAGGTCAGTATCAATGTTAAGAATCAATCAGGACTTAAGAATGATTCCTTTTCTCACTATTTTAACTGACTGTAAAATCCAGTAAAACAGTCCGAAAGAGTAACACTCTTTTAGTGAGATGGGATCCAGATTTCATACTTGGTCTCCGCGTCCCGCTCAGGCGAGATAAGATGCACAGAGATGACAAGCACTAATTTCTGGTAGGCTGTCCCAGCCAATCGCCAACCCGTGCGATTCCCCTTCACCTGGGCAATCCAGCAGACTGTGCCAACTGAGTTGGTACAACACAGTCTCTGATCCCTCAGATGGCTGCCTCCATGTGCTACCATATGCGCCACATATGTAGTCTACATGGTCAAGCTGACCCGACCTACTCCCTGGACCACCACGTGCTATGCTGAGCAACGAGAAGCGATAAATCCCTTCTCTGTAACACGCAGGTGAAATCCAGCACCGTCTGAAGATAGATGGACGTGCCCACTGAGTGGGTACAACACGGCTCCAACGATAATCAGAACAGTGAGGTTTCGCGTCAGAAGGCTTACGAGCTTGATATGTTAGCGTTTGGATTTTAACGGTCTTTTATCTTCCTCACTATCATGCAAGTCCTATGGTGATAGCAGAAGATAAACTCATGCAGTTCTAATTATATAAGCAATAAAAAGAAAGCATGCATCTTATGTGGTAAAAGCCCAAAGCCTAAGTAAGACCTTAAGAAACTTAAGTCTTCACTTGCTCTTCTTGGGACTTTTGCATCTCATCTGGTCCAACCCAGGGCCCTAGCGCCAAGAGCACCTCAGGTGCGCCACCAGCTGAAAGCCCCTCTTGGATGTGTGCCTTTGTGCTCTTGTCTAATCAAATACAATTTGATCTATCTAGACAAGTTTGACTCGCAGGTCAATTATACATTATAAATTAAGTACAAATGTGATTCGCAGATCACAAATTAATTTACAAGTTTAATTCCAGGCACGCAGGCCCCAGCACAGCACACATTAGGGCAACCCACATAAGATTAAATAAACAAACATCATGGCATCAATCAACATGTGATCCAATCATGAAATTAAATTTTTGAAAACCCCATGGCATCAATTTTAATTTCCTTATGTGCCCCTACAACCTTACAATGGTACATTGATAGGGATCCACTCATCCATCTAATCAGATCCTCTGCCCTTGCATGCACCGAGTCCTAACTGACCCGTGTTGACCTAATGGTCAACCATGCATGCGCCAAGGGCTGAACAACCCTCATGAGTTCTGGCAAGCGGGTGTGACCCCGGGCCTAGCTCATGTGTGTTCACTGGTTGTCTCAACCAGACCTCGCTACACGCCTAAGGTGCGATCGACCTATGGCCACCTCATGCTTGCGCACAGGTGCCATCTAGTCGATCCATCTAGGCTGTCAGATGGTCTGATCAGACTATTGGATCTAATCTAGAGGTGACTTCAACCCCATCAACCCATCTAAGGGTTTATTGTAGGTGCGGCTTAGATCTAATATGCAAGGCGCGCATGTCATTTAGGGTTTTTAAGAAAAACAACTACAACAACATGAAAGAAGCGCAATCATCATACATGCGCCATTCAACTAGCGCCAACACAACATAACTCTCATACATGCGCAACATGAACATACTATCCACTAGTATAATCGCATGAAGAGAAAACATAGATCTAAGCATCAAACATATATGGATCACAAAACATACATAGCAATCATATGAATCATATAAGATCCTAGCTCTGATACCAATTGAAGGGTCCCCTTCAAGGGGGAGCGCAAGCGGTTAAAAACCCCTTTCAAGAGGGGGGGCCGAAAACCCTAAACAAGGGGGCGCATGCATTTTGCTAGGGTTTCAAGAATTCAATCGCTTATGTGCTCATATGATCAACTATAATATTTCATTAGATCAAGAATGTGATCATACCAATGCCATAGATCGGATGTCGGCTTGGAAGCAAAGTTCAAAGAGAACTTCTCCAAAGGAATCGCACACAAGAAGAAGAAGGCCTACACCTTGAACGTCCCTTGTGCTAGCAAGGCTCCAAAGTATCCCTTGTCGCGTGAAGGAGTTTTGGAGATCAAGCTTGGCGAGAGCAACCTTCCTCCTCTTCTCGTCCGAATCCACTCACCTCCAAGGATGAACGTTGAGAAGAGAGGAGTGAAGTCGAGCGTACAAAACGCTTTGGCGTTAAGGTGAAGTCGCCTTCAATACTTTCCATAAATGGAAGAGATGAAGCTATGCGCCCATTACCGAACCAAAACGCCTAACCCCTTGAACCAAGCGTTCACCCTTGTGAACCGGTTCAAGCCACTTCAATCCATTTCAATTTGGTTCAAGTACCAAATTAAACCAGCCCAAGCCATGGTCTAGATCTCATTGAACCAATGGTTCAATATCTAACCGTTGATCTCGTGATACTCTTGATCTCACCGATCTAGCATCAATACTCTCGATCGAAGCTTACCGATCTCAAGTCCCAATCAATCAAACATGATCAGACCAGATCTCACTTACAATCAGAGCCTCTATCCCTTTAAACTGAACCCAAACAATTCAGTCCACACGATCTGACTTAAGTAAGCCATATCATCAAATTGTGCGACCCTGAGGGTTTCCTTTAAATGTCGGTAACGATAACTTTCGTTATCACGATCAGTGAGGGGTATCTAGCAACACATCACTGTCTCCCGATATAAAGGAAAGAGTCTTCCAAGACTTCACCCAAACCACAGCACAAGTGTGAATCAACTTCACTAGGCATACATGTGTCCTTTGCCACTGGATGTTCTTATTGGACAAGCGGGTCAAGCTTGTAACTCCAATACGATGAGCATGATTAGATCAGATGAACATAGTCATCTGGGTATGGCCATACACTATCTCAATCATCTCATATAGGGGGGCCCTTTAGAACATCACACTCCTTAAACAAGGAGACGGCAATCCTATGTCTATCACTAGTGCCCTAACCTGATTCAAGCTCACCATCCAAGATAGTCTATAATCATTATGTTTCAAATGATATTGAACTACCTCAAGACAATGACAATCATCATTTAGAAACACAAGTGATCTCAAGTCAGAGGACATGTGCCACTTGGTGCTTACAAGGATCATTCACATTGTGACAAGCAATTGAATATCCTAGTAGGGTCTGTCCAGTACATCCAATGTACCCATGAGTCTACATCTTATTCCATGCTCGAAGCATCCTATAAGATTAGAACACATATTAGTCTCAATCATATCAAGGCTGTCTCATGTTCACCAAGATATCTCGACTAAGGACATATGCATGTCAGCCTAGCTGAACAGCTTTGAGACATTATTCAGAAGTACACTTATTACAGCAAACAAGGTAGCAACCTGAATAATAACCATGCCTTTATAAACATAAGAGTTTATTACATGATACTTATACAATCCCAAGGCCTCAAACATTAGCCTTAAGGGCATACCCCAACAGAGTGATGTTCTAAAGGGGCCCCCTGGATGAGATGATTGAGAGAGTGTATGGCCATACCCAGGTGACTGTGTTCATCTGATCTAATCATGCTCATCATATTGGAGCTACAAGCTTGACACGCTTGTCCAATAAGAACATCCAGTGGCAAAGGAAACATGTTTGCCTTGTGAGTTGGATTCACACTTGAGCTATGTTTTGGGTGTAGTCTTGGAAGACTCTTTCCTTTATATCGGGAGACAGTGATGTGTTGCTAGATACCCCTCACTGATCGTGATAACGTAAGTTATCGTTACCGACATTTAAAGGAAACCCTCAGGGTCGCACAATTTGATGATATGGCTTACTTAAGTCAGATCGTGTGGACTGAATTGTTTTGGTTCAGTTTAAAGGGATTTAAACTCTGATTGTAAGTGAGATCTGGTCTGATCATGTTTGATTGATTAGGGCTTGAGATCGGTAAGCTTCGATCGAGAGTGGTGATGCTAGATCGATCAGATCAGAAGCGTCAGATGATGAATGGTCAGATCTAGGACCTTGGGGTCTAATTCGATCTAGACTTAATGTTTGGGCTGATTTGGTTTAATCATTGAACCAAAGAAATTGAACCGGCTCATGGGTTGAGCTCATGGTTCATATGGGAGAAGAGAGATGCGCTTGGTTCACTTGGTGAACGCATAACGCATGTAGTCAAGGCATTGCTATTTTTGGAATGTTCGGTTTCAAAGAGGGAACGTTTCCACGTTCGGAAAAACGCCTCCTCTCTATTCTCCTCGCTCAATTCGCTCTTGGTTGAGACGACTCACGGCTTGCGTTGTGGAGGTCGACGACAAGAGGATTCGGCCAAGCGATCATCTCTTCATCCCTTCAACCGATCAAGAAATCTTTGGAGCCTTGCTAGCACAAGTCGCGCCAAAGAAGTAGGTCTTCTTCCTCATGTGTGCGACATCCTTTGGAGGAGATCTCTCTTGCTTTCTTCTTCCAAGACTCCATCCAAGAGATGGCGACGGTATGGATCCTTCTCTTATCTATCTAGACATTTGAAAGTTAATCATATGCGATATTAAGATCTATGAAAACCCTTCTTCCGCTTGCAAAATTTTATGCGCCACCCCAATAGGGTTTTCGCCCCCCTCTCGAAAGGGGTTCCATCATGGAGCAATTGCACAAGCCAAGGAACCACGGTCTCATCAAAGATCCAAACACATACTCAGAAGATTTCACCTGATCAGAGAGATCATTGATAGAGGTGATGTCAAGATTAGCAGAGTAGACACAGAGAACAATCTAGCAGACCCATTGACCAAGGCTTTGGCGCAGCAGAAGCATGATGGTCACGCTAGAGATATGGGGTTGAGATTCCTCAACTTCTAGGTCTTAGTGCAAGTGGGAGATTGTTGGTGTATATGCCCTAGGACCTAGTTTTGGTCAACTTATGTACTACTTGACATTGATATTTATATATCATTCTGGCATTGTCGTTATCATTGTTTGACTACACCTGCGATTGTGTACTTACAAGATAATGTCCCTGGAGACAGATTGGATCTGTGCTCAAATAATTGTCCCCAGTCGATGTACCTGAGTGGATATGGGACAGCTCTAGTACTTGAGAGGCTGGTATGTGGGCTGGTTAGGCACGTGGTGCTAACGCAGACACATGGGTATATCATAGGAGGATATACTGGATAGACCCGCTATGAGGCTATGACTTGGTGTCATGAGTTATCCTCATAAGTGACAGGATATGCATTGATCCCTTGACTTGAGGTCATTGATCATTCTATATGGTTAGGGACTTGCTTTGATACAACCTAACACCTTTCCGTAGCTGGGAGGTCATAACGGTTGTTATTGAGCATGTCACGACCCATATGAGAAGATCAATGGAGAGACATAGGATTTGCCCCTTCCCTAAGGAAGTATGATATCCATGGAGCTCCCTTATGGTTCTATGACTGAGAGTGTATGGCCATACCCAGGTGAGAACCTATTTTAGTCATAGCCATGTGATTGGATGAAAACAAGTGGTGACACACTTGTCCAATCGGATATCAGTTCGGCAAAGAGACTGTAATGCATCTGTACCTAGTCACGATGATGGGGATGTCGATGTCGATATCCATTCCAATGACCTGGGTAGCAGCGATGCACTGCTAGGTGCCACTCACTGCTTGTGATGACCTTTGGTCAGCACTGCCAGCGTCAGAGGAACCTACAGGGTCGCACACCTTGATACTTGAGTTCTCGTATTGATCGGGAAGCCTTATGATCGAGTTATTGGATAACTCAGATCTAATTGGGAGATTTCATCAGCGCCAATGGGCCTGATGAGATGGAAGAATGTTATTGGAGCCAAACTTCATTTTTGGCAGGTTGACCCGTATTTGACCATGGTTGGTCACATTTGGATTAGGGTTGCATTGGATTGGATCCAATTGCTTAATCAACCCATGTAATGAAGTTTGGGCTAGCTCATTATCCAATGAGGCCCAATAACAAGTTCTCATGAAGAGATGAGAGGCTAAAAGGGTATAATGGGGAGAAACATGAACCATTAAGCGCCTAGGGGCATAATGGGGTCATGTTGGCGCCTTTGCTTCATTATGGAAGTAAAGGGCGCCTCCCCTCTCTTCCTAGGATGGAATGCATGCCTCTATGGCATTGCTTGGGGCGCAAGGCAAGGCCTTGGCGCACAAGGAAAGGCGTGGGGCACAATAAGGAATGGTTGAATGAGAATTATGGAAATGTCTTGGAGACTTTCCTTGTCTCAAACCTCCTCATCCTAGCCCTACACTTGTCATGATCCTAGCCATTACCTTAACCGCCTATTGCACTATAAATGTGACCCTAGTCGCCCCCTCTTGTGTGTGATCAATCCTTGAAGGCGTGAACACAAGAAGAGAGGCGAGTGCTTGGAGCAAGGGCGCATCTTCCTTCTTCCATAACCGCAAGCCACTTCCTCCTTTCCTCTTGGCGCAAGGAACATTAGTGCTTGGCGTTTTGGATAGTCTTCCTTCTTCTCTTGGCGCATCATCTCTCTTGGTGGCGCAAGTGAGGTAGAGTATCTCCCTAAGGCTTGGATCTTCTTCCCGAGGCTAGCACCGGGCGTGGAAGAAGAGAACTCAAGAGATCCGTGTGTGCGAGACTCCAGAGGGCGCACACTTGGATGCCTACATCGGCATCGCTCTTCATTGCTCTTAAGGTATTTACTAACTCATCGTGTCGACTCCCTTGCTTGTGATCTTCACTGAGTTTTTGGGACCGGCCTGTTTCGGGGACATTCTTCCGCTGCGAAAAATGTATGTCTATAACTCTGAAAATTGTAAAATGTCCCCGGGCTTTCCCAACACTTGAATCCTAGGTCAAGAATTGAACTCCCTTGTTGGCATGGGTTGGTTCAATATCTTGAATGGGCTATGATCACATCATCTTTTATCGCTTTCATTATCTGCTAAAGCATGCCTGTGATGTTTTATCGTTATGTTATCACTATAGGATTGCATGCCTGTATTGTTAGACATAAGATAAAACCCATGAGACCTTAATGAAAAACCCTCAATTGTAATATCAAGTCTAGCAGCCTTCTAACGCGTAGCCCTCACTAAGCTATCGATCAGTGGTGTTGTGAACTGTTTCCCACCCTCGTGGGACACACCCACTTATCTTTAGAAAGTGCATGGTGGCAAGGAAACTCGTTGGCCCTGGGCATAAACGGTTAGGAATGGACTTGACTAGATTTTCATATGTGATGAGCACATGGTGAAACTCTAGATGCACCATTGAGAGGTTAGGGTTCATGGCGTATCCAGCCCTCGCTGGACATGAAATGTCTAGACTATCCCAACAAGGGGAGTTGCTTGGAGCAACCGGTCAGCGAGCCCACCTTAGGAAGCATGGGTCACTTTGTGCATCTCATCCCACCCTCGTGGGACGCGAAGCCTCATGTGGAATAAGGATCCCATCTGACTAGGAAGTCTTAAATTTCCTGATTGACTTTGTGGGTTGTTAATTCAATTAAAATAGTGGGAGTCATAATCATTTAAAACAAGACTAGTTTAAATGATTTGAAGTAGTACTAATCTATTTTTATTGGGTGTTGTAGAAACAATGGCTACGAACATTGGCGGATTATCACTGCGATCACTCCTTGATAAGGATAAGTTGGTTGGAACCAACTTCATGGACTGGCATCGGAACTTGAGGATAGTCCTCAAGCTCGAGAAGAAGTTGTATGTTCTTGAACAGCCTCTTCCTGCGACTCCCGCGCCCAATGCCCGAGCGGCTAATAGAGATGCTTTTAGAAAGCATCAAGATGATTCTTTGGAAGTTGCATGTCTTATGCTAGCCAGCATGGCACCTGAATTGCAGGTGCAATATGAGGAGCATAATGCTTTTCAGATGATCACTCATCTGAAACAGATGTTTGAGGCTCAGGCTAGAACTGAGAGTATGACACTGCCAAAGATATTTTTCAATACAAGTTGTCTGAAGGTGCACTAGTGAGACCCCATGTTCTCAAACTCATTGGGAATGTGGATCATCTTAGGAGACTGGGACATGCCATAGACAACAAGCTGGTTGTGGATCTTATTCTGCACTCCCTGCCCCCTAGCTTTAGCCCGTTTATTATTAATTTCAACATGAACCGGATTGATTGCATGAGGGAGGAACAACTGAATATGCTCCAAACAGCCGAGCGTGAAATGGGTAAGACCAAACCCAATTCTGTTCTTTTGGTCCCTGCGACCAAGAAGATGAAGAAGAAGGGTAAGGCACGTGCTAAGGGTAGTGCTAAAGGTCCCACCAAGGCACTGAAGAAAAAGGCAAAGAAGTCAAAGGAACATAGGTGCTTCCACTGTGGCGAGCAGGGTCACTGGAGGAGGGACTGCAAGTAGCTTCAGAATGAGGAGAAGAAAGGCTTGGTCTTAGCTTCTAGCTCAGGTATTTATGTTACAGAAGTCAACCTTTCTACTTCAATGTCATGGGTATTGGATACCGCATATGGAGCTCATATTTGTACTAATATACAGGGGCTCAAGAAAAGTAGATCGGTGCAGGCTGGAGAGATTGACCTACGGGTTGGGAACGGGGCACAAGTTGCTGTTGTTGCTGTAGGAGTTTTGACTCTCTCCCTACCTTCTGGACTTCAGTTAGAGTTAGATAATTGCTATTATGTACCTTCGCTTGCTAAGAACATTGTATCCATTCCTTGCTTAGCAAAGAAAGAATTTAAGTTTGAAATAAATAAGAACTCTTGTTCTTTTTCATTTGCAAATATGTTCTATAGGAAGGGCACTTTATGCAATGGTCTGTACGTGTTGGACATGGATAACTCTGTTTGTAACATAAATAACAAAAGGACCAAACTGAGTGGTTCTGTAACATCCCACATACTTAACCCCAAACAAATAACACAATCGCAAAAGCAATAGGATGTTTCATATAAGATCGATCAAATGCTAGGTAAAACCGAGTTCAAGGAAAACACGATCTGAAAATTTTCAAAACTCCAAACACATAAAATCTTCGAATCACAAATCTTATATCACATAAAGGTACCTGCCACCACGCAATACGTGCACTAGACATATGCACGTTACAGTTATATCAAAACCGATTGCAAAAATACACATCAATTTCAATTTCAAAACAAACCCACAAAATCAATTTTTATAAACTAATACCAAACACCGAAACCAGGCCGAAGCCCGCGGTGACACAAAAGTCAAACTCAATTAACTGCCACAATCTGGCAACACAATGTCACATAGTTCACATGGTTCACATCACAGAGTTCACATAGATCATATAATTCATATTCGGCCATAGCCGGCCTCAATTTAATTAAGCAAAAACATAGGGCCACAACCGGCACCATAAGCATAAATCATAACATCAGTATCAAGCTAACTGCGCCCCTGCTCTTTACCTGAAAATAGTGAGGGGTGAGCTACACAGCCCAGTGAATGGATAGTCTAATTGACCATCCATAACATACACTCAAAAATATAGGCAGATTGTTTTAAAAATCTTTAACAGGAACATAGTGTCAACATATCACCAGATTAAATAAAAAGATTTAATACAAAGTCACATAACAGTCAGATGTACACACCAACATATAATCAACTCAGGTTCTAAACAAACTCAGGTTCTAGAGTTATACTCTAAACCAACCGAACACATCTTCTAAACCAACTAAACACACCAACACATATTTAACCTAGTTGTCCAGCATATCATAAGTGACCAATATGGTCTAACCCGGCTTGGCCAAAGCACTGGGAGCTGCAAAATCTCGTGCAACACATAAACATGGACAGTGAATAGAATCAGGAGGTGGCCCCCGTCAGGTCACGACGTGGCACGCTGGTCTATCACGCCATAACATAAAACGAGAATAGAATCAGGAGGTGGCCCCCGTCAGGTCACGACGTGGCACGCTGGTCTATCCCGCCATAACATAAAACGAGAATAGAATCAGGAGGTGGCCCCCGTCAGGTCACGACGTGGCACGCTGGTCTATCCCGCCATAACATAAAACGAGAATGATGACATCAAGAGGTGGCCCCTGTCTGACCAAGACATGGCACTTTGGGTCTTATATCATTCCCAACACATAAAAGAGTAATGACATCAAGAGGTGGCCCCTGTCTGACCAAGACATGGCACTTTGGGTCAAAACCCGTTCTCCCAAAAGGTTACTACTGGACAACACACATATCTTATTTCATAATTTCACATAGGTGGACATATTTCACAAAGGTGGACTCCTAAGTGTCAACTTGACTCTAGGATAGCCATCACAAAAATCACATCGGGCAGGCTGAACTTCAACCCCCATCACAATAATCATAATAGGCAGGCTGAACATCAACCCCCACACATATCACAATACAGGGCTGAAATTCAAACCCTTAACATATCACACAACAGGGCTATCCCCTTGAGTTCATAGTTACACCTAGCCTTAGTCCTAACCATCACATAATCACAACACATAATATTCGAACCTCATAACCACATAATTTTCGAATTTCACATAACCACATAATATTCACATATTCAAAGATCACTTAACATGCCAAAAATCACAAATCACAATATTTAAAAAATCACATAACATAGTGTAGTCCTTAAATTTCAGGCTGGTCAGTTCAGTGTAATTTTGCTAAGTTATCAACCAATGTTCTCTATCAATATTTCATGTCATTACTTTCTACATACACCACTCAATTAAAAATACATAATAATACAGAAAATTCACCAAATTTCGTTCACAATTAACATAAATGTAGAATATCACAACTTCATAGTTTTCTACTAGTTCTGATAACAAAAGACAGAAATACCCCTAGTTCAAAGTTTAAGTCATGCAGGAAAAGTTATCCAAAAATTTCGTAAAAATATTCATTACATCCCTCATGATCCCTAGATTCGAAATTTCAAGTTTTCCCCAATTTTAACTAGAAAATTTACCGAATTACCCCTAGGTCAATGTCAGTCAACAGAAACTTTTATTTCTAAAAATTCTCAAAAAATTACAGTAGAGTCCTCATATACCTAATTTCATGAATATCAAGTTTTCCCCAAATTTTACCCATGCATTTGGGCGTAACTTCATGAAGAAGGGTCGAAATTCTCATTCAAGCCCTAAACTTCATACAATTGAAAAACTAAAGCTACATACATGCTTAAACAAGGTCTAATTGATGATTAGAAGCCTTAAAAATGAAAAGCCCTAATTCTCATACAAGCTAGGGTTTTCGAAATTTTAGGGAAAACATAGAAACATGTACAAAAATTGAAATTAAGGGTTCATGCCATGTTTCTAAGCAATAATCTCAAGCATACATGGATTAAGTGGAAGAGAAAATCCACTCACCTTGAAACTTAGGTTAAAAACTTCCCAAAAACTTGTCTAAAGCCTTGATGTCGCCACCAATAGAAGAAGAAACTCCACCCAACACTAAGGAACGTCGGCCAAAGGGAAGAGGAAGAAGAAATCGCCCAAGAACTCTTCAATATTCGCCACTTCTTCTCTAGCCGCCACTTAAATTTTTCCCAAGCCAAAAATCGCCCAAAAAATCTACCCTAGCCGAACTTACCACTTAAAATTTCGGTTTTGCTTAATTTTAACCCACTAACCAATTAAATCCAATAGGTTTAACCCATTAACTAAATAATTTCGAATTTTAAACCCAATAACCCAATATCTCATAATTAACCAATTATTTAATTAATTTAACCATTAACCAATCATTTAACGAAAATCCATTAAGGATTTAACTAACATCCAATAAGGATTTAATTAACCAATAGAGTATAATTAATTAACCAATAAGGTCTAATTAATTAACTTAAAATTTACAACCCAAAATCCTAATTAATTTATCACAAACAACCAATGATAATTTATCATAAATTAACAGTCAATAATCAAACAAATAATCTCTAATTAATTAACTATCAACCAATACATAAAAATATCACAATCAATAATTTTATTTAAATCCAAATAATGCTTACCAGAACCTAAGATCCTTGGATCTTACAGGTTCAGTTGGTGCTTTCCTATGGCATTATCGATTAGCCTATATTAACAAGAATTGCATTCAACAACTCCATGCAAATGGGTTGCTAGATTCAAGTTCCTTGGGGGAATTTGATACATGTGAACCTTGTTTATTGGGGAAAATGACAAAGGCGCCCTTCACCAAGACTGGTGAGAGGGCAGGAGCTTTATTGGATCTCATACATACTGATGTGTGTGGGCCATTCAATAAACAAGCTAGAGGAGGGTACAACTACTTCATTACCTTTACTGATGACTTCAGTAGGTATGGTTATGTCTACTTGATGAGACATAAATCTGAATCCTTTGATAAATTCAAGGAGTTCAAGAATGAAGTAGAGAACTAGCTTGAAAGATCCATTAAAGCTCTTCGATCAGATCGTGGTGGAGAGTACCTGAGCGGTGAGTTCTTTGACTATCTAAGAGAGTATGGGATCATATCCCAACTCACTCCTCCTGGAACACCTCAATGGAATGGTGTATCTAAAAGGAGAAATCAAACTTTGTTGGACATGGTTCGATCTATGATGAGTCATGCAACTCTACCTCCCTCATTCTGGGGGCATGCACTGGAAACAGCTTCTCTAATACTGAACAACGTTCCATCTAAGAGTGTCTCCAAAATACCATACGAGGTATGGAGTGGGAGATGCCCTAATCTCAGTTTTATCAAGATCTGGGGATGTGAAGCATATGTCAAATGTCAGGATTCTAGCAAGCTAGAACCTAGATCTGATAAATGTGTGTTTGTGGGGTATCCTAAGGAAACTAAAGGATACTATTTCTATGTCCCAACCGAGAATAAAGTTTTTGTTGCTTGCGGTGCTGTCTTTATAGAGAAAGAATTTCTCATGAAAGAAGTCAGTGGGAGGAAGTTTGACTTGGATGAGATCCAAGTGCAACCACAAGACAAAGAGATGGAACCTGAGCCGCCTGCACTAGTTACTTGGCAACCTGAGGCTCAGACACAGGCCCCACGTAGGTCTGGGAGGGTTCATCGTGCACCTGAGATGTATGGGTCGCTGCCGACCCAACATGATGGGATCTTCATCATTGAGGATGAACCTGTTGGTGTATATGCCCTAGGACCTAGTTTTGGTCCACTTATGTACTACTTGACTTTGATATTTATATCATTCTGGCATTGTTGTTATCTATGTTTGTTTACATCTGCGCATATGTACTAACATGATAATGTCCCTGGAGATAGATTGGATCTGTGCTCGAACTATAGTCCCCAGTCGATGTACCTTAGTGGATATGGGATAACTATGGTACTTGTGAGACTGGTATGTGGGCTGGTTAGGCACGTTGTGCTAACGCAGACACATGGGTATATCATTGGAGGATATACTGGATAGACCCGCTGTGAGGCTATGACTTGGTGTCATGAGTTATCCTCACAAGTGATAGGAGATGCATTGATCCCTTGACTTGACGTCATTGATCATTCTATATGGTTACGGATTTTCTTTGATACAACCTAACACGTCACCGTAGTTGGGAGGTCATAACGGTTTTCATTGAGCATGTCACGACCCATATGAGAAGGTCAATGGACAGAAATAGGATTTGCCCCTTCCTTAGGGAAGTATGATATCCATGGAGCTCCTCTATGGTTCTATGACTGAGAGTGTATGGCCATACCCAGATGAGAACCTGTTTTAGTTATAGCCATGTGATTGGATGAAAACAAGTGGTGACACACTTGTCCAATCGGATATCAGTTCGGCAAAGAGACTGTAATTCATCTGTACCTAGTTGCGATGATGGGGATGTCGATGTCGATATCCATTCCAATGACCTGGGTAGCAGCGATGCACTGCTAGGTGCCACTCACTGCTTGTGGTGACCTTTGGTCAGCACTGCCAGCGTCAGAGGAACCTACAGGGTCGCACACCTTGATACTTGAGTTCTCGTATTGATCGGGAAGCCTTATGATCGAGTTATTGGATAACTCGGATCTAATTGGGAGATTTCATCAGCGCCAATGGGCCTGATGAGATGGAAGAATGTTATTGGAGCCAAACTTCATTTTTGGCAGGTTGACCCGTATTTGACCATGGTTGGTCACATTTGGATTAGGGTTGCATTGGATTAGATCCAAATGCTTAATCAACCCATGTGATGAAGTTTGGGCTAGCTCATTATCCAATGAGGCCCAATAACAAGTTGTCATGAAGAGGAAATAGGCTAAAAGGGTATAATGGGGAGAGACCCAACCCCATTGGCGCCTAAGGGGCATAATGGGGTTTGGGTGGCAAAAATTGCTTCATTAAGAAGTAATATGCGCGTAGCCCTCTCCCATTGATGGTATGTATGCCTTTAAGGCATGTCTTGGGCTGATATGGTGCTTAGGCAATTATGGATAGGTTGAATGAGATTTATGGTAAAGTCTTGGAGACTTTCCTTGCATCAAACCTCCTCATCCTAGCCCTACACTTGTCATGATCCTAGCCCTTGCCCTAATCGCCTCTTGCCCTATATATGTGACCCTAGCCGCCCCCTCTTTAGATGATTCATCCTTGGAGGCGTGAACACATCAAGAGGGGCGAGAGCAAGGAACAAAGGTGGCGCAACCTCTTCCTCTTCCATCAAGTGGCCGCAAGTCTTCTTCCTTTCTTCTTCTTGGCGCAAGTGAAGAAAGCTCTTGACAGTTTCCTCTCCTCTTCATCCTCTTTGGCGCATCCCTCCTTGGAGGTGGCGCAAGGTGATTGGAGCATCTCCCTAAGGCTTGGATTTTCTTCCCGAGGCTAGCACCGGGCGTGGAAGAAGAGGACTCGAGGCATCCGTGTGTGTGAGACTGCAGAGGGCGCACGCTTGGGCGCCTATCACGACATCGACCTCATCTTGCTCTAAGGTATTTCCTAACTCATCGTGTCGACTCTCTTGCTTGCGATCTTCACTGGGTTTTTGGGACCGGCTTGTTTCGAGGACATTCTTCCGCTGTGCAATGTATGAATGTATGCTTATAACTCTGAAAAATTGTAAAATGTCCCCGGGGTTTCCCAACAGTGGTATCAGAGCGACTTGCAAGACTCAAACGATGTTTTATGCTTTTCTTTCATGCTCACATGCCATATCTCTATTTTCGTCAATAGCATGATGCATGGCAAACGATTTTTTCTAAGTAGGAAAAATTAGGGTTTCTTGTTTCTATCATCCTCTCAATCTCTTTTGGATTTTTGGACTATTTTTCTTGTCTGATTTAAAGATTAAAGGCGCACGTAATTTTGTCAAGTAGGACGGGCATTGTGTCTTCGGACTGGCCAAGTCTCTTGATCTGACAAAATTGCCAGCCGAAAGGATCTCTGAAATTATCATGAAAAATAAATCGCAATTAACCAAAAGATTTGTGAGAAGAAGATGAGAAAAAGAGACTAGTTTTATGAAAAAGTAAAATTTCAGATTTTATGTTTTTCATGAGCATGTAGAATTGCATGAGTAAATACCTTGGTTGTGCATGATGTTGTGATCATTAGTCAAGCCCCCCTTTGCATGCCTGTGATGTATCCTTGTGAGGCCTGCGTGCCGTTTTTCTTTTAACTAAGAAGAAGATTAGGGTGGCGCATGTACTTGGAACTTGGCGCATGCATACCTTGGATGGTGGCGCAACAAGCATCAAAGGAAGAGACGCAAGCTTGCTTACTGGCGCAAGTTAGGCATGGCCGAACCCTTGGGTTTGAGAGCTAGCTAACTTGGCTTCTTGCATTGTGGCGCATCCTCATTGGAGGAAGACCATGGCATTGGCCGAACCCTTGGGGCCTACCCTTAAAGTTTGAGAGCTAAACCATGTGAGAAGGACCTTGGAGCCAACCTTGAAGACCAAGATAGAGGGCGGCTAGGATAGGTCTAATTTAGGGGCTTGAGTCCTATGTCAAGAGTTGAACCTCCTTTTGGCTTGGGTTGGTTCAATATCTTGAAAGGGCTTTGATCACATCATCCTTTTTACTGCTTTCCTTATCTGCTAAAAGCATGCTTGTAATGTTTTATCGTTATGTTATCACTATAGGATTGCATGCCTGTATTGTTAGACATAAGATAAAACTGATGAGACCTTAAAAACCCTCAAATTAAAATATCAAGTCTGGTGGCCTTCTAACGCGTAGCCCTCACTAAGCTATCGATCAGTGGAGTTGTGAATTGTTTCCCACCCTCGTGGGACACACCCACTTATCTTTAGAAAGTGCGTGGTAGCAATGGTTTCCCCAGTCCAGTTTTAACCTGGGCGTGCCTTCGCAAGGAAACTCGTTGGCCCTGGGCATAACGGTTAGGAATGGACTTGACTAGAAGTTCACATGTGCTGGGCACATGATGAAAGTCTAGAGGCATCGTTGAGAGGTTAGGGTTTCATGTTGTATCCAGCCCTCGCTGGACATGAAATGCCCAGACTGTCTCAACAAGGGGAGTTGCTTGGAGCAACCGGCCAGCGCGCCCACCTTAGGAAACATGGGTTACTTTGTGCATCTCATCCCACCCTCGTGGGACACAAAGCCTCATGTGAAATAAGGATCCCATCTCACTAGGAAGTCTTAAACTTCCCGATTGACTTTGTGGGTTGTCAATTCGATTTAAATAGTGGGAGCAGTAATCATTTAAAATAAGTCCAGTTTAAATGATTAGAAGTAGTACTAATCTGTTTTTCTTGGGTGTTGTAGAACAATGGCTACGAACATTGGCGGATTATCACTGCGATCACTCCTTGATAAGGATAAGTTGGTTGGAACCAACTTTATGGACTGGCATCGGAACTTGAGGATAGTCCTCAAGCTCGAGAAGAAGCTGTATGTCCTTGAACAGGCTCTTCCTGCGGCTCCTCCGCCTAATGCCCGAATGGCAGACAGAGATGCTTATAGAAAGCATCAGGATGACTCTTTGAAGGTTGCATGTCTTATGCTAGCCAGCATGGCACCTGAACTGCAGGTGCAATATGAGGAGCAGAACGCTTTTCAGATGATCACTCATCTGAAACAGATGTTCGAGGCTCGGGCTAGAACTGAGAGATTTGACACCGCCAAAGCAGTCTTTCGGTGTAAGTTGTCTGAGGGTGCACCAGTGAGACCTCATGTTCTCAAACTCATTGGGAATGTGGATCATCTCAGGAGACTGGGACATGCCATAGACAACGAGCTGGTTGTGGATCTTATTCTGCATTCCCTGCCCCCTAGCTTCAGTCCATTTATTATTAATTTCAACATGAACCGGATTGAGTGCACACGGGAGGAATTGATGAATATGCTCCAAACAGCCGAGCGAGAGATGGGTAAGACCAAACCCAATTCTGTTCTTTTGGTCCCTGCGACCAAGAAGATAAAGAAGAAGGGTAAGGCACATGCTAAGAGCAGTGCCAGAGGTCCTATCAAGGCACTGAAGAAAAAGGCGAAGAAGTCAAAGGACCAGAGGTGTTTTCACTGTGGCGAGTAGGGTCACTGGAGAAGGGACTGCAAGCAGCTTCAGAATGAGGAGAAGAAAGGCTTGGCCTTAACTTCTAGCTCAGGTATCTATGTTACAGAAGTCAATCTTTCTAATTCTATGTCATGGGTATTGGATACCGCATGTGGGGCTCATATTTGTACAAATATGCAGGGGCTCAAGAAAAGTAGATCGGTGCGACCTGGAGAGATTGACCTACGCGTTGGAAATAGGGCACAGGTTGCTACTGTTGCTGTAGGTGTTTTGACTCTCTCCTTGCCTTCTGGACTTCAATTAGAACTAGATAATTGCTTTTGTGTACCTTCACTTACTAAGAACATTGTATCCATTCCTTGCTTAGCAAAGAATGGATTTAAGTTTGAAATAAATAAGAACGCTTATTCTTTTTCATTTGCAAATATGTTCTATGGGAAGGGTACTTTGTGCAATGGTCTATATATCTTGGATATGGAAAGTTCTATTTGTAACATAAATAATAAAAGGACCAAACTGAGTGGTTCAGTTGGTGCTTTCCTATGGCATTGTCGATTAGCCCATATAAACAAGAATCTCATCCAACAACTCCATGCAAATGGATTGTTAGATTCAAGTTCCTTGGAGGAATTTGATACTTGTGAACCTTGTTTATTAGGGAAAATGACAAAGGCACCCTTTACTAAGATTGGTGAGAGGGCAGGAGGTTTATTAGATCTCAAACATACTGATGTGTGTGGGCCTTTCAATAAACAAGCCAGAGGAGGGTACAACTACTTCATTACCTTCACTGATGACTTCAGTAGGTATGGCTATGTCTACTTAATGAGACATAAATCTGAGTCCTTTGAAAAATTCAAGGAGTTCAAGAATGAAGTAGAGAACCAGCTTGGAAGATCCATTAAAGCTCTTCGATCAGATCGAGGTGGAGAGTACCTGAGCGGTGAGTTCTTTGACTATCTGAGAGAGTGTGGGATCATATCCCAACTCACTCCTCCT
This sequence comes from Costus lasius, assembly GCA_027563935.2. Taxonomy (NCBI): domain Eukaryota; kingdom Viridiplantae; phylum Streptophyta; class Magnoliopsida; order Zingiberales; family Costaceae; genus Costus; species Costus lasius. Next base: position 28,790,065 of record CM050454.1, read on the forward strand.
GGAACACCTCAATGGAATGGTGTGTCTGAAAGGAGAAATCGAACTTTATTGGACATGGTTCGATCTATGATGAGTCATGCAACTCTACCTCCCTCATTCTGGGGGCATGCACTAGAGACAGCTTCTCTAATACTGAATAACGTTCCATCTAAGAGTGTCTCCAAAATACCATACGAGGTGTGGAGTGGGAGACGCCCTAATCTCACTTTTATCAAGATCTGGGGATGTGAGGCTTATGTCAAACGTCAGGATTCTAGCAAGCTAGAACCTAGATCTGATAAATGCGTGTTTGTGGGGTATCCTAAGGAAACTAAAGGATACTACTTCTATGTCCCAACCGAGAACAAAGTTTTTGTTGCTTGGGGTGCTGTATTTCTGGAGAAAGAATTTCTCATGAAAGAAGTTAGTGGGAGGAAGTTTGACTTGGATGAGGTCCAAGTGCAAACACAAGACAAAGAGATGGAATCTGAGCCACCTGCACCGGTTGCTAGCCAACCTGAGGCTCAGACACAGGACCCGCATAGGTCTGGGAGAATTCATCGTGCACCTGAAAGGTATGGGTCGCTGCCGACCCAACACGATGGGATCTTCATCATTGAGGATGAACCCAGAACCTATGATGAGGCGGTCAGTGGACCGGACTCCGAGAGATGGCTTGACGCCATGCGATCCGAGATGGATTCCATGACGGCTAACCAAGTATGGGATTTGGTTGAGCTGCCTGATGGGGTAAAACCCATAGGGTGTAAATGGGTCTTCAAGAGGAAGACAGACATGGATGGCAATATAGTTACCTATAAGGGTAGACTAGTGGCTAAAGGATTTAAACAAGTCCACGGGGTGGACTATGATGAAACCTTCTCGCCAGATGCCATGATCAAATCCATTCGGATTCTGCTTGCTATAGCTGCATATCATGACTATGAGATATGGCAGATGGATGTGAAGACAGCGTTCCTTAACGGGAAGCTGACTGAGGATGTGTATATGTCACAACCTGATGGCTTCATCCATCCTGCAGAGGCTAATAAGGTCTGCAGGCTAAAGAGATCCATTTATGGATTAAAGTAAGCATCTTGAAGTTGGAATCTTCGATTTGATGAAGCCGTGAGAGATTATGGCTTTATCAAAAGCGAAGATGACGCCTGTGTATATAGAAAATTCAGTGGGAGCTTGGTGATTTTTCTGGTCTTGTATGTCGATGACATACTGCTCATCGAAAACAACATCCCTAGTCTTCAAGCTGTGAAGACATGGTTGGGGAAGTGTTTCGAGATGAAAGACTTAGGGGAGGCCGCCTATATTTTAGGCGTAAGGATCTACCGGGATAGATCCAAGAGGCTCCTAGCCCTTAGTCAGAGTACCTACATTGATAAGGTCCTGGAGAGGTTCAACTTGGAGCAATCCAAGAAAGGATACCTTCTAGTAAGACATGGCCTTACTCTCTCAAAAAGCCAGTGTCCTACAACACAGGCTGAGAGGGATGACATGAGTCGAATTCCTTATGCTTCGGCAGTAGGATCGATCATGTATGCAATGTTGTGTACTAGACCAGATGTGGCATATGCTGTAAGCATAACCAGCCGATACCAATCCAATCCAGGTCTGCAGCACTGGGTGGCTGTAAAGAACATCCTAAAGTATCTGAGAAGAACTAAGGATTTGTTCTTGGTCTATGGGGGACAAGAAGAGCTTAGTATACAGGGCTACACTGATGCATCGTTCCAGTCTGACCCTGACGACTTTAGATCGCAGGCCGACTATGTGTTCAAGATAAATGGAGGCGATGTATGCTGGAAGAGCTTCAAGCAATCACCATAGCAGATTCTACAACCGAGGCTGAGTATGTGGCCGCTTCTGAGGCAGCCAAGGAAGCTGTTTGGATAAGGAAGTTCTTATGAGATCTTCAGGTGGTCCCTAGTGCAATGGATCCCATTGAACTCTACTGTGACAACAATGGAGCAATTGCACAAGCCAAGGAACCACGGTCTCATCAAAGATCCAAACACATACTCAAAAGATTTCACCTGATCAGGGAGATCATTGACAGAGGTGATGTCAAGATTAGTAGAGTTGACACAGAGAACAATCTGGCAGACCCATTGACCAAGGCTTTGGCGCAGCAGAAGCATGATGGTCACGCTAGAGATATGGGGTTGAGATTCCTCAACTTCTAGGTCTTAGTGCAAGTGGGAGATTGTTGGTGTATATGCCCTAGGACCTAGTTTTGGTCTACTTATGTACTACTTGACTTTGATATTTATATCATTCTGGCATTGTCGTTATCTATGTTTGTTTACATCTGCGCATATGTACTAACATGATAATGTCCCTGGAGACAGATTGGATCTGTGCTCGAACTATAGTCCCCAGTCGATATACCTTAGTGGATATGGGATAACTATGGTACTTGTGAGACTGGTATGTGGGCTGGTTAGGCACGTTGTGCTAACGCAGACACATGGGTATATCATTGGAGGATATACTGGATAGACCCGCTGTGAGGCTATGACTTGGTGTCATGAGTTATCCTCACAAGTGATAGGAGATGCATTGATCCCTTGACTTGAGGTCATTGATCATTCTATATGGTTAGGGATTTGCTTTGATACAACCTAACACGTCACCATAGTTGGGAGGTCATAACGGTTGTCATTAAGCATGTCACGACCCATATGAGAAGGTCAATGGACAGAAATAGGATTTGCCCCTTCCTTAGGGAAGTATGATATCCATGGAGCTCCTCTATGGTTCTATGACTGAGAGTGTATGGCCATACCCAGGTGAGAACCTGTTTTAGTCATAGCCATGTGATTGGATGAAAACAAGTGGTGACACACTTGTCCAATCGGATATCAGTACGGCAAAGAGACTGTAATGCATCTGTACCTAGTTGCGATGATGGGGATGTCGATGTCAATATCCATTCCAATGACCTGGGTAGCAACGATGCACTGCTAGGTGTCACTCACTGCTTGTGGTGACCTTTGGTCAGCACTGCCAGCGTCAGAGGAACCTACAGGGTCGCACACCTTGATACTTGAGTTCTCGTATTGATCGGGAAGCCTTATGATCGAGTTATTGGATAACTCGGATCTAATTGGGAGATTTCATCAGCGCCAATGGGCCTGATGAGATGGAAGAATGTTATTGGAGCCAAACTTCATTTTTGGCAGGTTGACCCGTATTTGACCATGGTTGGTCACATTTGGATTAGGGTTGCATTGGATTGGATCCAAATGCTTAATCAACCCATGTGATGAAGTTTGGGCTAGCTCATTATCCAATGAGGCCCAATAACAAGTTGTCATGAAGAGGAAATAGGCTAAAAGGGTATAATGGGGAGAGACCCAACCCCATTGGCGCCTAAGGGGCATAATGGGCTTTGGGTGGCAAAAATTGCTTCATTAAGAAGTAATATGCGCGTAGCCCTCTCCCATTGATTGTATGTATGCCTTTAAGGTATGTCTTGGGCTGATATGGTGCTTAGGCAATTATGGATAGGTTGAATGAGATTTATGGTAAAGTCTTGGAGACTTTCCTTGCATCAAACCTCCTCATCCTAGCCCTACACTTGTCATGATCCTAGCCCTTGCCCTAACCGCCTCTTGCCCTATATATGAGACCCTAGCCGCCCCCTATTTAGATGATTCATCCTTGGAGGCGTGAACACATCAAGAGGGGCGAGAGCAAGGAACAAAGGTGGCACAACCTCTTCCTCTTCCATCAAGTGGCCGCAAGTCTTCTTCCTTTCTTATTCTTGGCGCAAGTGAAGAAAGCTCTTGACGGTTTCCTCTCCTCTTCATCCTCTTTGGCGCATCCCTCCTTGGAGGTGGCGCAAGGTGATTGGAGCATCTCCCTAAGGCTTGGATTTTCTTCCCGAGGCTAGCACCGGGCATGGAAGAAGAGGACTCGAGGCATCCGTGTGTGTGAGACTGCAGAGGGCGCACGCTTGGACGCCTATCACGACATCGACCTCATCTTGCTCTAAGGTATTTCCTAACTCATCGTGTCGACTCTCTTGCTTGCGATCTTCACTGGGTTTTTTGGACTGGCCTATTTCGGGGACATTCTTCCGCTGTGAAATGTATGAATGTATGCTTATAACTCTGAAAAATTGTAAAATGTCCCTGGGGTTTCCCAACAGAACCCAGGACTTATGATGAGGCGGTTAGTGGACCGGACTCCGAGAGATGGCTTGAGGCCATGCGATCCGAGATGGATTCAATGTCAGCTAACCAAGTCTGGGATTTGGTTGAGCTACCTGATGGGGTAAAACCTATAGGGTGCAAATGGGTCTTCAAAAGGAAGACAGACATGGATGGCAACATAGTTACTTATAAAGGTAGACTAGTGGCTAAGGGATTCAAACAAGTCCACGGGTTGGACTATGATGAAACCTTCTCGCCTGTTGTCATGATTAAATCCATTCGGATTTTGCTTGCTATAGCTGCATATCATGACTATGAGATATGGCAGATGGATGTAAAGACAGCATTCCTTAATGGAAAGCTGACTAAGGATGTGTATATGACACAACCTAATGGCTTCATCCATCCTGCAGAAACCAATAAGGTTTGCAGGCTAAAGAATGTTGGGGTATGCCCTTAAGGCTAATGTTTGAGGCCTTGGGATTATTTCAGTATCATGTATAAACTCTATGTTTATAAAGGCAATGGTTGTTATTCAGGTTGTTACATCATCTGCTGCAATATGTATACTTCTGAATAATGTCTCAATGCTGTTCAGCTTGGCTGACATGCAGTTTTGTCCTTAGTCGAGATATCTTGGTGAACATGAGACAGGCTTGATATGATTGAGACTAATATGTGTTCTAATCTTATAGGATGCTTCGAGCATGGAATAAGATGTAGACTCATGGGTACATTGGATGTACTGGACAGACCCTACTTAGGATATTCAATTGCTTGTCACAATGTGAATAATCCTTATATGCAAACAAGTGGCATATTTCCTCTGACTTGAGATCACTTGTGTTTCTAAATGATGATTGGCATTGTTTTGAGGTAGTTCAATATCATTTGAAACATAATGGTTATAGACTATCTTGGATAGTGATCATGAGTCATGTTAGGGCACTAGTGATAGATATAGGATTGCCGTCTCCTTGATTGGAGTGTGATGTTCTATAGGGGCCCCCTGTATGAGATGATTGAGAAAGTGTATGGCCATACCCAGATGACTATGTTTCATCTGATCTAATCATTCTCATCATATTGGAATTACAGGCTTGACACGCTTGTCCAATAAGAACATCCAGTGGCAAAGGAAACACATATGTCAAGTGACTTGGGTTCACACTTGTGCTGTGGTTTGGGTGTAGTCTTGGAAGACTCTTTCCTTTATATCGGGAGACAGTGATGTGTTGCTAGATACCCCTCACTGGTCGTGATAACGTGAGTTATCGTTACCGACATTTAAAGGAAACCCTTAGGGTCGCACAATTTGATGATATGGCTTACTTATGTCAGATCGTGTGGACTGAATTGTTTTGGTTCAGTTTAATGGGATTTAAACTCTGATTGTAAGTGAGATCTGGTCTGATCATGTTTGATTGATTAGGGCTTGAGATCGGTAAGCTTCGATCGAGAGATTGGATGCTAGATCGGTGAGATCAAGAGCATCAAGAGATGAATGGTCAGATCTTGAGCCTTTTGGTTTAATGTGATCTGGATCAAGGCTTGGCTTAATTTGGTCCTTGAACCAAATGAAATGAACCGGCTCATCAAGTGAGCGCATGGTTCAAGGGGAGAGGAAATTGCGATCGTTCACTTGGTGTGAACACATGATCGCATGTGGTGGCTTGCTATTTTTAGAAGCCATGATCTCAAAATGAGACCACGCCTCACGTTCGAATAGGTCTCCCTATTCTCGCCTCTCGCCCCCTTGCTCACTACGACTCACTCTCGTGTGTGAGTGTTGACGACAAGAGAAGGATTCGACCAAGCAAGAAAGATCATCTCGTCTCCCTTCATTCGATCAGGAGATCTTGGATCCTTGCTACCACAAGTAGCAACAAGAAAGTAGGCGATCTATCACCTTGTGTGCGCACGCTTTGGAGGAGAACCACTTTGTTCTCTGCTTCCAAGACGCCATCCAAGAAATGGCATCGGTATGAATTTTCTTCTGTATACAAGTTTTTAAGAAGTTGATCATATGACATGCATGCGATTCTTTTAGAAACCCTTGCTTCCGCCCATGCAAGTTTTATATGCGCATGTCTAGGGTTTCCCTCCCCCTTAGGGAACTTTCAAAGAAATCCATCTATGGATTAAAGCAAGCATCTCGAAGTTGGAATCTTTGGTTTGATGAAGCTGTGAGAGATTATGGCTTTATCAAAAGTGAAGATGACGCATGTGTGTACAGAAAATTCAGTGGGAGCTTGGTGACTTTTCTGGTCTTGTATGTCGATGACATACTACTCATCGGGAATGACATCCCTAGTCTTCAAGCCGTGAAAACATGGTTAGGGAAGTATTTCGAGATGAAAGACTTAGGGGAGGCCGCCTATATCCTAGGCGTGAGGATCTACCGAGATAGATCCAAGAGGCTTCTCGCCCTTAGTCAGAGTACCTACATTGACAAGGTCCTGGAGAGGTTCAACTTGGAGCAGTCTAAGAAGGGATACCTTCCAGTAAGACATGGCCTTACTCTCTTAAAGAGCCAGTGTCCTAACACACAGGCTGAGAGGGATGACATGAATCGAGTGCCTTATGCTTCGGCAGTGGGATCAATCATGTATGCAATGTTATGTACTAGACCAGACGTGGCTTATGCTGTGAGCATAACCAGCCGATACCAATCCAATCCAGGTTTACAGCACTGGGTGGCTGTAAAGAACATCCTAAAGTATCTGAGAAGAACTAAGGATCTGTTCTTAGTCTATGGGGGACAAGAAGAGCTCAGTATGCAGGGCTACACTGATGCATCATTCCAGTCTGACCCTGACAACTTTAGATCGCAGGCCGAATATGTGTTCAAAATGAATGGAGGCACTGTATGCTGGAAGAGCTTCAAGCAATCCACCATAGTGTTAGGGAATACCGAGTGTAATTTTAAAATTTTGCAGTCCCAGGACACGGCGGAAGAATCATTACACCCGAAACATATTCCGGTCCCAAGGATCCATGCGAGAGAGAAGACACAAGGATGTGTTAGAGATGTACCTCTTTTGCTTGTCTAGTTGCCGAAGCCATGTTGAAGATGATCAAGTGCTCGCCCTCTACAAGTATCCACACGTCAACTCCTTGATCGTTGCTCCCTTCCACGCTCGGTGCTAGCCTCGGGAAGAGAATCAAGCCTTAGGGTTCCTTCACTTCTCTTGCGTCACCTTCATGGAAGTTGCGCCAAGTGCAAGGAAGTAGCCGCCAACTCCTTATCCTCTTCACACCAAGAGAAGAGGGAAAAGAAGAGTTTTGGCCCTTAGGAAAAGTAAGAGGAAGTGGCACCACCAAGTCCTTCTCCAAGTCACGCCAAGAGGAGATGAAGGAGAATACTTGCGGCCACTACTAGGAAGAAGGGTTGCGCCACCTTGATGTTGTCACCCTTTACCCTTGCTCATGCCTCTCTATGTATGTTCACGCCTCTAAGGAATCGAACCATTGAGAGGGGGCAGCTAGGGTCCCTTTTATAAGCCAAGAGGCGGTTTAGGGAGGGCCAAGATCATGCCAAGTGGACGGCTAGGATGAGAGGGGTTTGTGGTAAGGAAAGTCTCCAAGACTTTTCCATAAATCTCATTCAACCTATCCTTATTTGCCCAATAGCCATATCAGCCCAAGACATGCCTTAGAGGCATTCTATCCATCCAAGGAGAAGGGCTAGGCGCAACATGCAAGCTTCATTCGGCTAAGCAAGGGTTTGAGGGGAATTAGGGTAAATCTCACCCTACTTGTCATATGCGCCCAAGCTCTTTCCAAAAGAGCTTTCAAGCCATATCAGCCCCAACCCTTGCCATAGAGGCAAGGTTTCCATCCAAGGAACAAAGGGGGAGGCGCCTAATGCTTCCTTGTGAAGCAACATGCGCCCACTTCACCCCATTATGCCCTTGGCGCCAATGGGGTGAAACTCTTTCCCATTATACCCTTATTTGCTTATACCTCTTCTTGACAACTAGTTATTGGGCCTCATTGGATTAATGAGCTAGCCCAAACTTCATGGTATGGGTTGATTAAGCCATTGGATCCAATCCAATGCAACCCTAATCCAAATGTGACCTATTTAAGTCAATTTCTGGTCAACCTACCAAAAATGAAGTTTGGCTCTAATAACTTTCTTCCAACTCATCTGGCCCATTGGCGCTGATGAAATCTTCCAAATTGATCCAAGTTATCTAATAACTTGATCATAAGGCTTCTGATTAAAGCAACGTCAAGAGTCTATTGCGTGTGACCCCGTAGGATCCTTATGATGATGGCAATGATGTAAACATCATAAGTAGTGAGGGGTATCTAGCAAGACATCACTACTACCCATGTCATAGGACTTAAGTCATATGGCAACAACTCCTAACAAGCAACGAGGATTTCCATTGCATTATAGATCCCTTTGCCTAAACTGATATCCTGCCATTGGATTAGTCTCAAGTTTATCAATCCAATGCATTGGTCATGACTCAACAAGTGTGGCCACACATTCCTGTCATGCACCAATAAGGTGGGGCGCCCCCGAGTGGATATCATGCTTCCAATAAAGAAGGGGCAAATCCTACTATTGGTCATCCATGTCTCTACGTGACTTATGACATGCCCAATGACAGTCGTTTTGGTCTCCCAATTATGGAGAGACGTAAGACTATATCAAAGCATATCTATCATCAAATCTAGACATGAATACCTCAAGTCTAAGGATCAATGCAAACCTCTTGCTTGTGAGATTGACTTGTTGACTAGACAAGTCAATCCTCACGGTGGATCACTCTAGTGCATCCAATGCACCTGTATGTCTGCGTTACTATGCCCCGCACCTAACCAGCCCATACACCAGTCTCACATGTACCAAAGCTGTCCCATATCTGCTATGGTACCTTGTCTGGGGATAGCTTATGAGAATGGATCCAATCCAAACTCCTGGGACATTATATATGCAACTCAATACATCAACGCAGGTAGAGAAGTCTGCATAATAATGACCATGCCTCTATAAAGAATAATAATTCTATCAAAGTACATTCAAACAATGCCTGACCATGTCCATACATTGGTCTGCAGGGCATATACACCAACACATAGCTGATTCTACAACCGAGGCTGTTACAACCCACTTAGTAAGCAAACTATTTATTAACTTGGTGAGCCGATTTGCAACGTGGCCCAATCTATTAAAATGCTTAAGCCCAATTTAACAATAGCAAGCCCACTAAGCCCTATATACCACATAATATTTTCTGTCACTTTCAATATGGGACTAAACCGAAGTATTACAATCTCCCCCACTTAAGACTTGACGTCCTCGTCAAGCCCAAACCTTAACACATGCCCAAGAATCATCCCTTAGTCGGCAGCATGTGAGGTCAGCCCAAAGGTGGCTCCACCATCCTCGGTAGCCCTCCCTTTCCTATTGGCCTCTCACCATGCTTAGGACTAAGTTTTGCTCTGATACCATTTGTTACAACCCACTTAGTAAGCAAACTATTTATTAACTTGGTGAGCCGATTTGCAACGTGGCCCAATCTATTAAAATGCTTAAGCCCAATTTAACAATAGCAAGCCCACTAAGCCCTATATACCACATAATATTTTCTGTCACTTTCAATATGGGACTAAACCGAAGTATTACAGAGGCTGAGTACGTGGCAACATCTGAGGCAGCCAAAGAAGCCGTTTGGATCAAGAAGTTCATTTCTAAACTTCAGGTGGTGGTTCCTAGTGCAATAGATCCCATTGAGCTCTACTGTGACAACAATGGAGCAATTACACAAGCCAAGGAACCACGGTCTCATCAAAGGTCCAAACACATACTTAGGAGATTTCACCTGATCATAGAGATCATTGACAGAGGTGATGTCAAGATTAGCAGAGTTGACACAGAAAACAATCTGGCAGACCCATTGACCAAGGCTTTGGCGGAGCAGAAGCATGATAGTCACGCTAGGGATATGGGGTTGAGATTCCTCAACCTCTAGGTCTTAGTGCAAGTGGGAGATTGTTGGTGTATATGCCCTAGGACCTAGTTTTGGTCCATCTTTGTACTACTTGACATTGATAGTTATATATCATTATGGCATTGTCATTATCCATGTTTGTTTACATCTGCGTTTATGTACTTACATGATAAGGTCCCTGGAGACAGATTGGATCTGTGCTCAAATAATTGTCCCCAGTCAATGTACTTGAGTGGATATGGGACAGCTCTAGTACTCATGAGACTGGTATATGGGCTGGTTAGGCACAAGGTGCTAACGCAGACATATGAGTATATCAGTGTTGAATATACTGGATAGACCCGCTATGAGGCAATGACTTGGTGTCACAAGTCATCCTCACAAGTGATAGGAGATGCATTGATCCCTTAACTTGAGGTCATTGGTCATTCTATATGGTTAGGGATATGCTTTGATACAACCTAACAGCTCGCCGTAGTTGGGAGATCATAACGGTTGTCATTAAGCATGTCACGACCCATATGAGAAGGATAATGGACAGACAAAGGATTTGCCCCTTCCTAAGGGAAGCATGATATCCATGGAGCTCCTCTCTGGTACTATGACTGAAAGTATATGGCCATACCCAGGTGAGAACCTGATTTAGTCATAGCCATGTGATTGGGTGAAAACAAGTGGTGACACACTTGTCCAATCGGATATCAGCTCGGCAAAGAGACTGTGATGCATTTGTACCTAGTTGCGATGATGGGGATGTCGATGTCGATATCCATTCCAATGACCTGGGTAGCAGCGATGCACTGCTAGGTGCCACTCACTGCTTGTGGTGACCTTTGGTCAGCACTGCCAGCGTCATAGGAACCTACAAGGTCGCACACCTTGATGCTCGAGTTTTCATATTGATCGGGTAGCCTTTAGATTGAGTTATTGGATAACTCGAATCTATTTTGGAGATTTCATCAGCGCTAATGGGCCTAATGAGATGGAAGAAACTTATTAGGGCAAACTTCCATTTTTGGCATATTGACTAATTTAACCATGGTTAGCCTCATTTGACTTTGGATTAAATTGGATTGGATCCAATAACTTGGTTTATATGCATAATGGACTTTGGGCTAGGCCCATTGCTCAATTGGGCTCACTAATAAGTTGTAATGAAGAGCTAAGAGGATTAAAGGGTATAATGGGGAGGAATTAATGGCATAGGCGCATGCAAGAATTCTAGTTGGACTAGGATTGACGCCTAGTGCTAGATTGGTATCTTTAGGAGGTTGATTTGGATTAGGAATTGGTCCCAATCACTTGAGATATTAATCTAGTTGTGATTGGCGCATGTGGGGGCTGAAATTAATCTATTAGAAGTCCTAATTGGATTAGGACTTATGCCCAAACCAAATTAGGCAAGCTCTCATGTTACCTTGACCTAGTCTTGGCGCATACATGAGAATTGTGCTTAATTGAAAATAGTTTGGGCACATGTGGCTGGTGCTTGTTTAGGCAAGTTATTAGCACATGTAATTAAGGGTTTTAATCAAGTAATTAGATTAAACAAAACCCTAGATTAATGCCCTAATCGCCAACACTTTCCTAAGATACCCTAACCGCTCTCCCCCTTATTTAAAGAGACCTAGCCGAACCCCTCTCACACACTTATCATATCCTTGGAGGCATGAACAACTTGGAGGGATGACGGCTTGGACTCTTGGGGCTTCTCTTCTTCCATCAAAGGGCGTGGGCAAGCTTCATCCTTCTTCCTTGGCGCAAAGAAAGAACAAGGCTTGCGGCATCCCTTCTTCCTCCTTCTCCTAGGCGCATCTCCTCTTGGTGGTGGCGCTAGTAGCTTGGAGAGCTCCCCTAAGGCGACGATCTTCTTCCCGAGGCTAGCACCGGGCGAGGCAGAAGAAAGCTCGAGACATCCGTGTGTGTGAAACTGCAGAGGGCGCACGCTTGGGCGCCTATCACGACATCGACCTCTCCTTGCTTCAAGGTACTTCCTAACTCATCGTGTCGACTCTCTTGCTTACGATCTTCACTGGGTTTTTGGGACCGGCCTGTTTCGGGGATGTTCTTCCACTGTGCAATGTGTTTGTAATGTATATGATTCTGAAAAATTGTAAAATATCCCTGGGGTTTCCCAACATTAAATTCTTGTTAAGAGGGTCTACCCAAATGTATTGGAAATAGTGTTGAACTCAAGTTAGCTAGGAGTGGTATCCCTCCCATTACCACTTGGGAGGATATGAAGTGGAAGTTAAGGGAGAAGTATGTCTCACCCAATTACCAGCAAAAACTATATGACCAACTTTCTAGGCTTACACAAGGAAATGACTTGGTGGCTGAATATACAAGGAAATTTGAAAACCTTTTAATAAGGTGTGAGCTAAATGAGGAACCATGGTTGTCTTTGAATTGATTTAAAGGAGGATTAAGAACCGACATCAAGAGAGCCCTCATCCACCATAAGTGTGCGACCCTAGTTGAAGCTTATCAAATTGCCATGGAAATTGAATATGACCTGCAACAATTTAGGACTCCTACACCTAAGCCTAGTGTCACCTCCACCACCCTTAAGGTGTCGGCCATTGAGGGAAACTCTAGGGAGAAGAGGACCACTACTCAAGGCACTCAGATAACCTGTTACAATTGTTCTCAACCCAACCATATGTCTAGAGATTATCCCAAGAAAACCTTGTTGATAGAGGAAGTAGAGGAGAAAGGACAAGAAAAGAATGAAGTTGAATTGGTTATGCATCAACCTAAATACAATAGTGAAGAGGAACCTTACCAATTTACCATGGCTGTAGTTAGGTGCAATTACATCAAGAATACCCCAGCTGATGATTGGAAAAGAACTAGTTTGTTTTATACCTACACCCATTGCAACGGTAAGGTTTGTAAGATTGTTATAGATAGTGGGAGTAGCTTGAATGTGATATCTAAACAAGCTGTAACTAAGTTTGGACTAAATGAAGAGAAGCATCCTAAGCCTTACAATATCTCATAGGTGGATCAATCTAGTATTCTGGTAGCCTTTAGATGTTTAGTGCCTCTTAGACTAGCCACTTACCAAGGAAATATTTGGTGTGACATAATGGAAATGGATGTGGCGGATGTGCTGTTGGGACGTCCATGGTTGTATGACTTGGATGTGATCCATTATGGAAGAAGTAACACATATGAGTTCACCATTGATAGGAAGAAGATTACCCCTCATGCCAAGCCTACCTAGGGAGCTTCAGACCTCACACAAGAAAGGGAAAGCGGTTGAACTTAAGAAGCCCATTACCTTGCTAAGGCCCCAAACCTTCCTACATGACATTAAGGAAACCGGCCTAGTTTATACCTTGCTGGTGCAGCAAGTCAATCCTGAAGCTGAGCATGAACACTCCCCTATCATAACCGAAATCTTGAAAGATTATTCTACCATTACCTCGGAGACGCTACCAAATGAATTACCACCCAAGAGGGAGATACAACATGCTATTGACCTTATCCCGAGTGCGACCCTACCTCATCTACCACATTACCGCATGAGCCCAACAGAGCATGCTGAATTGAAGAGACAAGTGGATGAGTTGCTTAACAAAGGGATAATTCGAGAAAGTCTTAGCCCATGTGTCGTGCCTGCTTTACTTACACCTAAGAAAGATGGCACATGGAGGATGTGCATTGACTGTAGGGCCATCAATAAAATAACTGTCAAGTACCGCTTCCCTATTCCCCAGCTTGATGACCTCCTTGATATGATTGTAGGTTTAGCTTGGTTTTCCAAGGTAGATCTCCACAGTGGATATCATCAAGTTAGGATTAGGGAGGGGGATGAATGGAAAACTGCATTTAAAACTCAAGATGGTCTCTATGATGAAAGAAACCCTAATTAAGGGGGTGAAACCCTAAACATGCTCATCTAGCATGCATGACGGAAAGAGGGTTTCTAAAAGATCGTATATGACAACCATATGATCAACTTGAAGCTATGAGTTTAGATCTATACCATAGCCATAGATTGGAGGTCGGCTTGGAAGAAGAGAGCAACTTTGATCTCCTCCAAAAGTTCACACACAAAGGCGATGAAGACTCCCAACTTGCGCACCTCTTGTGCTAGCAAAAGTGCCAAGATGTCAATGATCGAGTGTAGGGAAGAGATGAAGACTTCCTTTTGCTTGGCCGGTTCCTCCACTTCTCGTCAACACCCTCACTTGCTCGAGAGCAAAAATCGTTTCCACCAAGCAACAAGAGAGAGGTGTAACCGAAAAACATTAGGGAGACTTCAAGCCATGAACGCATATGCGTTTTCATTTTGGAACTTTCCAAAAATGGCAACCATTAAGAGTATGCGTTCATGCGTTCATGTCTCCATGAACCAAACGCAACTCCTTCTCCCTCTTGAACCATGCGCTCAACCCATGAGCCGGTTCAATACTCTTGGTTCAATAGCGAAACCAAATCAGCCCAAGCATTAAGTCTAGATCAAATTAGACCCCAAAGTCCAAGATCTGACCATTCATCATCTGACGCTTCTGATCGCATCGATCTAGCATCATCTCTCTCGATCGAAGCTTACCGATCTAAAGCCTTAATCAATCAAACATGATCAGACCAGATCTCACTTACAATCAGAGATTAAATCCCTTTAAACTGAACCGAAACAATTTAGTCCACACGATCTGACTTAAGCAAGCCATATCACCAAATTGTGCGACCCTAAGGGTTTCCTTTAAATGTCGGTAACGATAACTTTCGTTATCACGATCAGTGAGGGGTATCTAGCAACACATCACTGTCTCCCGATATAAAGGAAAGAGTCTTCCAAGACTACACCCAAACCATGGCACAAGTGTGAATCAAACTCACGAGGCATGCATGTTTCCTTTGCCACTGGATGTTCTTATTGGACAAGCATGTCAAGCCTGTAACTCCAATACGATGAGCATGATTAGATCAGATGAACACAGTCATCTGGGTATGGCCATACACTATCTCAATCATCTCATATAGGGGGGGCCCTTTAGAACATCACACTCCTTAAATAAGGAGACGGCAATCCTTTATCTATCACAAGTGCCCTAACCTGACTCAAGCTCACCATCCAAGATAGTCTATAATCATTATGTTTCAAATGATATTGAACTACCTCAAAACAATGACAATCATCATTTAGAAACACAAGTGATCTCAAGTCAAAGGACATGTGCCACTTGCTGCTTACAAGGATCATTCACATTGTGACAAGCAATGGAATATCCCAGTAGGGTCTGTCCAGTACATCCAATGTACCCATGAGTCTACATCTTATTCCATGCTCGAAGCATCCTATAAGATTAGCACACATATTAGTCTCAATCATATCAAGGCTGTCTCATGTTCACCAAGATATCTCGACTAAGGACATATAGCCTGTCAGCCTAGCTGAACAGCTTTGAGACATTATTCAGAAGTACACTTATTACAGCAGACAAGGTAACAACCTGAATAATAACCATGCCTTTATAAACACAAGAGTTTATTACATGATACTTATTGCAATCCCAAAGGCCTCAAACATTAGCCTTAAGGGCATACCCCAACAATCTCCCACTTGCACTTAATCTAATGGTTGAGAAATCTCAAACCCATATTATTACAGTGCTGCTCATGCTTCTGCTGCGCCAGAGGCTTGGTAAGCGGGTCTGCCAGATTGTCATCTGTATGAACCTTGCATATTTTGATCTCGCCTCGATCAATGATCTCCCGGATCAAGTGAAACCGTCTCTGTATGTGCTTGGACTTCTGGTGCGACCGTGGTTCCTTTGCTTGTGCGATTGCTCCAGTGTTTATCACAGAAGATAACCAAAGGATCAGCACTCGAAGGAACGACACCAAGTTCTCTCACGAACTTACGAATCCACACTGCCTCCTTGGATGCTTCCGAGGCTGCAACATACTCGGCTTCTGTTGTGGAATCAGCAACAGTTGACTGTTTGAAACTCTTCCACACCACAGCACCTCCATTCAAGCTAAAAACATAGCCTGATTGCGATCGGAAATCATCCTGGTCCAACTGGAACGAAGCGTCAGTATATCCCTCTATACTGAGTTCTTGCTGACCACCATATATCAAGAACATATCTTTGGTCCTCCGCAGATATTTTATAATGTTCTTGACTGCAATCCAGTGCGCCAAACCTGGATTACTTTGGAATCGACTGGTCACGCTTAACCCGTAAGCGACGTCTGGGCGAGTACATAACATCGCATACATGATGGACCCAATAGCCGAAGCATAAGGCGTATTGTCCATTTCATCTTTCTCAGTTTGTGTTTGTGGACACTGACTCTTCGAAAGATTCAGACCATGTCTGACTGGAAGATATCCACGTTTAGAATTCTCTAAATGGAATCTCTCCAGGACCTTATCGATGTAAGTACTCTGGCACAGCCCGAGAAGCCTCTTAGATCTATCCCGGTAGATCTTCACACCTAACACATAGGCTGCTTCTCCTAGATCTTTCATCTGGAAACATTTTCCTAACCATGCTTTAACAGCATGCAGTTCAGGAATATCATTTCCAATGATTAAGATATCATCGACGTAGAGGATTAGGAATGTAATTACGCTCCCACTAAACCTCTTATATACACACGGGTCATCCTCGTTCTTGATGAAACCAAACTCAGAGATTGATTCATCAAAACGAATATTCCAGCTCCTAGATGCTTGTTTCAATCCATAAATGGATTTCTTTAACTTGCATATTTTATGACGATCTGCTGGATTAGTGAAACCCTCAGGTTGTGTCATATACACATCCTCATCCAGATTTCCATTAAGGAAAGCTGTTTTCACATCCATCTGCCAGATCTCATAATCATAATATGCTGCTATCGCGAAAAGAATCCGAATAGACTTCAACATAGCTACAGGTGAGAAAGTTTCATCATAATCTATCCCGTAGATTTGTTTGAAACCTTTCGCAACTAGCCTGCCTTTATAGGTAACCACGTTACCATCCATGTCAATCTTCTTCTTGAAGATCCATTTACAGCCTATAGGGATTACTCCCGAAGGCGGATCAACCAAATCCCAGACTTGGTTATCTGACATGGAGTCCATCTCGGCTCGCATAGCATCAAGCCATCTAGCTGACTCCGGTCCACTGACCGCATCCGCATAAGTTAGGGGTTCATCATTATCAATGATGTAGACTCCGTCATAGCGCTCAGGCTGTCGACGGATCCTTCCCGATCTTCGCGGTTCCCGTGTTATCTGAGCCTCAGGTTGTTCAATAACCTGATCTACCGGCTCAGGCTCATCCAACTGTGCTTGACTACTTTGTCCTTCCTCTGGATTTTCATCCAGCTTTATTTCTCTCCCACTGGCCTCTTGCAGAAGAAACTCCTTCTCAAGGAATATGGCCGTCCGAGCAACAAAAACTTTGTTCTCCTTGGGATCGTAGAAATAATAACCCTTAGTTTCCTTAGGGTAACCGACAAAGATGCATTTGTCAGATCTGCTCTCTAGTTTCCCAGAGGCGAGCTTTTTGACATAAGCCTCGCAACCCCAGATCCTGATAAATGTCAAGCTTGGCTGTTTCCCATACCATAATTCATATGGCGTCATTGAAACTGCCTTAGATGGCACTCGGTTTAGTACCTTTGCAGCTGTTTCCAGTGCAAAACCCCAAAAGGAGTATGGAAGAGTGGCCTGACTCATCATAGAACGAACCATATCAAGTAACGTTCTATTTCTCCTCTCGGACACACCATTCCATTGCGGTGTTCCTGGCGGAGTTAGCTGTGAGATAATCCCACACTCCTTCAGATAGTCAGTAAATGCATGACTTAGGTATTCTCCACCTCGATCTGAGCGAAGTGCCTTGATATTTCGGCCTAGCTGATTTTGTACTTCATTCTTGAACTCTTTGAACTTGTCAAAAGATTCACTTTTATGTCTCATCAGATAGACATACCCATACCTACTGAAATCATTAGTAAAGGTAATGAAGTACTGATAGCCACCTCTGGCATGTTTACTAAATGGCCCACACACATCACTGTGTATAAGGTCAAGTAAACCTGAAGCCCTTTGACCTTTCTTAGAAAAAGGTGACTTCGTCATTTTACCCATTAAACAAGCTTTGCATGTATCAATCTCCTTATAGGAGAATGATCCCAGCAGTCCATGATCATGCAACCGCTTAATGCGCTTCTCGTTTATATGGCCTAAACGACTGTGCCATAGCAAGGTGCTGTCATCAGCATACTTGGCTTTCTTATTATCAATGTTTTGTTTAGAATATTCCATATCCAACATGAATAACCCATTGTTGATTGAACCAGTTGCATACACAATATTATCATAAGATAAAACACACTTTGAAATTTTGCATTCAAAGGCAAATCCTTTCCTGACAAGAGCAGGAATAGAGATAATATTCTTCGTGATACTTGGTACAAAATAACAATTGTTTAATTCCAATACAATGCCAGATGGTAAAGAAATGAAATAGTCTCCTACAGCAACAGCAGCAACCCGTGCCCCGTTTCCAACTCGTAGGTCTACCTCATGCTGTCCCACCTGCCTTCTTCTCTTGAGTTCCTGTACATTTGAACAAATGTGAACTCCACATGCAGTGTCCAACACCCATGAAATAGAAGAAGAAGATAACATGACCTCAGTCACATATATACCTGAGCCAGAAGCGATGCTTCCCCTCTTATCTCCTTGGAGCGCTTTACAGTCCTTTTTCCAGTGACCCAGCTGGCCACAGTGGAAACACCTGTTATCCTTCGACCGCTTCACCTTCTGTTTCAGAGCCTTGCTGTAATTCTTGACAGGGGCCTTGCCCTTCTTCCCCTTCTTCTTGTTCCTAGAAGGAACCATCAAGACAGAGGTTGAAGGCTTACCCTTCAGAGTTTCCTCAGTTGTCAAGAGCATATTCAGCAGCTCTGCCGGCATGCAATCGATTTTGTTCATATTAAAATTAATGATGAACGCATCGAAAGAGGGCGGGAGAGACTGCAGAATAATATCAACAGCAAGCTCCTGGTTGACGGTATGCCCCAGTTTCTCCAGAGCCTCCTTGTGCCCAATCATTTTGAGCACGTGAGCTCCCACTGGGCTCCCCTCAGCCAGTTTGCTCTGAAAGAAGAGCTTTGTCAGATTATAGCGTTCTGTCCTCGCCTGTGCAGCATACAGCATCTTGAGGTTCGCTATAATCTCTATAGCCGACATATCCTCATGCTGACGCTGCAGCGGTGGCGTCATAGACGCTAGCATCAGGCAAGCGACATCAATGCTATCATTGACGTGCTTTTCATAGGCATCTCGAACCGCCCTTGCGGCGTTCGGAGCGGGCTGCGGCGGTATCGCCGTCTCGAGGACATACAGTTTCCTCTCTGCCTTAAGAACGATCTTAAGGTGTCCGAACCAGTCAGAGAAGTTCGGCCCAGCAAACTTCTCCCTTTCCAGTAGGGATCGCACATTGAAGCTCATGGTGTTCGTTGCTGCAGTTATCTACAACAATGCAAGAACAGCAAGGTTAGTATCAATGTTCAGAATCAATCCAGGACTTAAGAAAGATTCTTTTCTCACTATTTTGTCTGACTGAAAAATCCAGTAAACAGTCCGAAAGAGTAACACTCTTTTAGTGAGATGGGATCCAGATTTCATACTTGGTCTCCGCGTCCCGCTCAGGCGAGATAAGATGCACAGAGATGACAAGCACTAATTTCTGGTAGGCTGTCCCAGCCAATCGCCAACCCGTGCGATTCCCCTTCATCTGGGCAATCCAGCAGACTGTGCCAACTGAGTTGGTACAACACAGTCTCTGATCCCACAGATGGCTGCCTCCATGTGCTACCATATGCGCCACATATGTAGCCTACATGGTCAAGCTGACCTGACCTACTCCCTGGACCACCACGTGCTATGCTGAGCAACGAGAAGGGATAAATCCCTACTCTGTAACACGCAGGTGTAATCCCGCACCGTCTGAAGATAGATGGACGTGCCCACTGAGTGGGTTCAACACGGCTCCAACGATAGTCAGAACAGTGAGGTTTCGCGTCAGAAGGCTTACGAGCTTGATATGTTAGCGTTGGATTTTAACGGTCTTTTATCTTCTTACTATCAGGCATATCCTATGGCTATAGCAGAAGATAAACACATGCAATTCTAATTATATAAGCAATAAATAGAAAGCATGATCTTATGTGGTAAAAGCCCATGAACCCTAGAAAGACCTTAATTTTACTTAAGTCTTCACTTGAGCTCTTTTGCATCTCATCTGGTCCAACCCAGGGCCCTAGCGCCAAGAGCACCTCAGGTGCGCCACCAGGTGAATGCCCCTCAAGGATGTGTGCCTTTATGCTCTTGTCTAATCAAAAACATTTTGATCTATCTAGACAAGCTTTGACTCGCAGGTCAATTATACAATAAATTAATAAAAAATGTGATTCGCAGATCACAATAATATTAACTTGTAATTTACCAGGCACGCAGGCCCCAGCACAGCACACATTAGGGCAACCCACATAAGATTAAATAAACAAGCATATGGTATCAAAACAACATGTGATCCATTCATGAAATTAAATTTTGAAAAACCCCATGGTATCAATTTTAATTTCCTTATGTGCTCTACAACCTTACAATGGTCCATTGATAGGGATCCACTCATCCATCTAGTCAGATCCTCTGCCCTTGCATGCACCGAGTCCTAACTGACCCGTGTTGACCTAATGGTCAACCATGCATGCGCCAAGGGCTGAACCACCCTCATGAGTTTTGGCAAGCGGGTGTGACCCCGGGCCTAACTCATGTGTGTTCAGTAGTTGTCTCAACCAGACCTCGCTACACGCCCTGGATGCAGTCGACCTATAGCCACCTCGTGCTTGCGCACAGGTGCTATCTGGTCAACCCATACCTAGGCTGTCAGATGGTCTGATCATGTAAGATCCAAGGATCTTAAGTCCTGGTAAGCATTATTTTGATTTAAATAAAATTATTGATTGTGATATTTTCTATGTATTGGTTGTTAATAGTTAATTAACCAGAGATTTGTGGTTGATAAAGTATAGTTAATTAACTAGAGATTTTTGGTTATTAATTTATTGTAAATTAATTAGAGATTATTTGTTTGATTATTGGCTGTTAATTTATGATAAATTATTATTGGTTGTTCATGTTAAATTAATTAGGATTTATGGGTTGTAAATTATTGGTTAATTAATTAGACCTTATTGGTTAATTAATTAGACCTTATTGGTTAATTAAATCCTTAATGGATTTCGTTTAAGTGAATGGTTAATGGTTAAGTTAATTAAATTAATTGGTTAATTATGAGATATTGGGTTATTGGGTTTAAAATTCGAAATTATGAGTTAAATGGGTTAAACCTATTTGAATTAATTGGTTAATGGGTTTAAAATTTAAAAACCCAAAGTTTAAGTGGTAATATCGGCTAGGGTGGGATTATTGGCGATTTTGGAGTCTTGAGAAAATTAAGGTGGCGGCTTGAAAGAACTTGGCGACTCTTGGAAAGCTTGGAGGCGATTTTTGGTGTTCTTTCTTCATATTCTTCCCCTTAGCGAATTTTCCTTGAGGTGAAACTTTCTTGGCGATTTCTTGGAGGCCTTTGGGTGACTTCAAAGGCTTTGGACGATTTTGTTGTGGAGTTTCATCTTGTTGTTCTCGGTTTAAGAGGTGAGTGGGGTGTCTTAATTCCTTCCATATGTGTCCTATTCGAACTCTATCAAATAGTTGTGGTAAATAATAAATTTGATTGCATAAAAAAATTACTATGTGTAAAACTAAAACCTTGATGTTTCTTCATGAGAAAAACCGAAAATTTCAAGGATGTATATATCTTGTGAAAAATCGAAAATTGCAAGAAAATTATGATGATTGTTATGAAAACCGAATTTTGGTATTAACTATGAGAACCGAAATAATCTTGAAAATTTGTTGTAAAAACCGAATTAATCTTGAGGATTGTTTAACCGAAATTTGTATGATATTTAGGGATTTTTTTTTGGTAACACTAAATCATGGAATTTTGAGTATGAAAATTCTTGTTAACTAGGTATTTTATAGGGAATTTTGGTAACATAAAATCAAGGATTTTTATAGCATGTATGAAAACCGAAACCTTGATAATTGTAGTTAAACCGAAATCTTTATAATTGTAGTTAACATATTTACTTGTGGTAATTTGTGGTAATTTGTAAAGTAATTTATAAGAATACATGTTTTATATTTTATGTTAATTTTATGATTGCTTGTTTTAATTTTATGTTTCTTTATGGGTGTAGCATGTATTCTTGTTTGAGAAAAATTGGGTGATAACATAGTAAGATTACACTGAACTAATCAGCATGAAATATAAGGACTACACTATATGATCTTCATTATGTGATTATGTGATTTTTGATCATTATGTGATTAGGTGATTTCGGATATTATGTGGTGATGGTTAGGACTAAGGCTAGGTGTAACTATGAACTCAAGGGGATAGTCCTTATGTGATATGTTAAGGGTTTGAATTTCAGCCCTGTATTGTGATATGTGAGGGGGTTGATGTTCAGCCTGCCTATTATGATTATTGTGATGGGGGTTGATGTTCAGCCTGCCCGATATGATTTTTGTGATGACTATCCTAGAGTCTAGTTGACACTTAGGAGTCCACCTTCGTGAAATATGAAATAAGATATGTCTGTTGTCCAGTAGGAACCTTTTGGGAGAACGGGTTTTGACCCAAAGTGCCATGTCTTGGTCGGACAGGGGCCACCTCTAGATGTCATTACTCTTTTATGTGTTGGGAATGATATAAGACCCAAAGTGCCATGTCTTGATCAGACAGGGGCCACCTCTTGATGTCATCATTCTCGTTTTGTGTTATGGCGTGATAGACCAACGTGCCACGTCGTGACCTGGCGGGGGCCACCTCTTGATTCTATTCACTGTCCATGTTTGTGTTGCATGTGATTTGCAGCTCCCAGTGCTTTGGCCAAGCCGGGTTAGACCATATTGGTCACTACTGAATATGCTGGACAACTAGGTTAAATATGTGTTGGTATGTTTAGTTGGGTTAGAATATGTGTGTTCGGTTGGTTTAGAGTATAACTCTAGAACCTGAGGTTATTATATGTTAGTGTGTACATTTGACTGCTTATATAACTTTTGCATTGAATTGTTGTTATATGTTGACATGATATCCTGTTAAAGATTTTTAAAAATAATTTGCCTATGTTTTTGAGTGTATGTTCTGGATGGTCAATTAGACTATCCACTCACTGGGCTGTGTAGCTCACCCCTCACTATTTTCAGGTGTAGAGCAGGGGCGCAGTTAGCATTATATGGATGCTGTGAATTATGCTTATTGAATTTATGATGCCGGTTGTGGCCTTAATGTGTTTATGCTTATGATGCCGGTTGTGGCTAAACCCTACGAGTTATATGAACTTTGTGAACCATGTGAACTATGTGAAGTATGTTGCCAGTTATGGCAGTCTTATGAATTTGATTTTTGTGTCACCGCGGGCTTCAGCCTGGTTTCGGTGTTTGGTGTCAGTTTATAAAATCGATTTTGTGGATTTGTTTTGAGATTGAAGTTGATGTGTATTTTTGGCAATCGGTTTTGATATAACTGTAACTTGCATATGTCTAGTGCAAGTATTGCGTGGTGGCAGGTACCCTTATGAGATTTATGAGATTCGAGTTTTGTGAATTTGTGTGTATGGATTTATAGAAAATTTTTCAGATCGTGTTTTTCTTGAACTCGGTTTTACCTAGCATATGATCGATCTTATATGAAACATCCTGTTTCTTTTATGAAATGTGCCATTTGTTTGGGGTTAAGAATGTGGGATGTTACAGATCAGACTAGTTGGATCTAACCTAGAAGATGCTTTCAACCCCATCAACCCATCTAAGGATTTATAGTAGGGGCACCTTAGATCTAAGTAGGCGCGCAAGATGTAAGTTTTATAAAACATCTAGAACATGCGCAAACAAACAAAACAACATGCTTCACTTGAGAACATAAGATATATCTCATATCTAGCATATTGATAACCCTTAGATCTAAGGGGAGTCCCCTTCAAGGGGGAGCGCAAACTTTAGGGGGTCCCCTTCAAGGGGGAGCGCAAACTTCATGTAACCATGATACAAGCGCAAACATAGCCAATGTAAACCATGCATCATGAAAACAAAGCATCAAGTAAGCGCAACATGTATGGATCACAAACACTTCAAAGCAATCATATAGATCATATCGAAAGCCTAGCTCTGATACCAATTGAAAGAAACCCTAATTAAGGGGGTGAAACCCTAAACATGCTCATCTAGCATGCATGACGGAAAGAGGGTTTCTAAAAGATCGTATATGACAACCATATGATCAACTTGAAGCTATGAGTTTAGATCTATACCATAGCCATAGATTGGAGGTCGGCTTGGAAGAAGAGAGCAACTTTGATCTCCTCCAAAAGTTCACACACAAAGGCGATGAAGACTCCCAACTTGCGCACCTCTTGTGCTAGCAAAAGTGCCAAGATGTCAATGATCGAGTGTAGGGAAGAGATGAAGACTTCCTTTTGCTTGGCCGGTTCCTCCACTTCTCGTCAACACCCTCACTTGCTCGAGAGCAAAAATCGTTTCCACCAAGCAACAAGAGAGAGGTGTAACCGAAAAACATTAGGGAGACTTCAAGCCATGAACGCATATGCGTTTTCATTTTGGAACTTTCCAAAAATGGCAACCATTAAGAGTATGCGTTCATGCGTTCATGTCTCCATGAACCAAACGCAACTCCTTCTCCCTCTTGAACCATGCGCTCAACCCATGAGCCGGTTCAATACTCTTGGTTCAATAGCGAAACCAAATCAGCCCAAGCATTAAGTCTAGATCAAATTAGACCCCAAAGTCCAAGATCTGACCATTCATCATCTGACGCTTCTGATCGCATCGATCTAGCATCATCTCTCTCGATCGAAGCTTACCGATCTAAAGCCTTAATCAATCAAACATGATCAGACCAGATCTCACTTACAATCAGAGATTAAATCCCTTTAAACTGAACCGAAACAATTCAGTCCACACGATCTGACTTAAGCAAGCCATATCACCAAATTGTGCGACCCTAAGGGTTTCCTTTAAATGTCGGTAACGATAACTTTCGTTATCACGATCAGTGAGGGGTATCTAGCAACACATCACTGTCTCCCGATATAAAGGAAAGAGTCTTCCAAGACTACACCCAAACCATGGCACAAGTGTGAATCAAACTCACGAGGCATGCATGTTTCCTTTGCCACTGGATGTTCTTATTGGACAAGCATGTCAAGCCTGTAACTCCAATACGATGAGCATGATTAGATCAGATGAACACAGTCATCTGGGTATGGCCATACACTATCTCAATCATCTCATATAGGGGGGGCCCTTTAGAACATCACACTCCTTAAACAAGGAGACGGCAATCCTTTATCTATCACAAGTGCCCTAACCTGACTCAAGCTCACCATCCAAGATAGTCTATAATCATTATGTTTCAAATGATATTGAACTACCTCAAAACAATGACAATCATCATTTAGAAACACAAGTGATCTCAAGTCAAAGGACATGTGCCACTTGCTGCTTACAAGGATCATTCACATTGTGACAAGCAATGGAATATCCCAGTAGGGTCTGTCCAGTACATCCAATGTACCCATGAGTCTACATCTTATTCCATGCTCGAAGCATCCTATAAGATTAGCACACATATTAGTCTCAATCATATCAAGGCTGTCTCATGTTCACCAAGATATCTCGACTAAGGACATATAGCCTGTCAGCCTAGCTGAACAGCTTTGAGACATTATTCAGAAGTACACTTATTACAGCAGACAAGGTAACAACCTGAATAATAACCATGCCTTTATAAACACAAGAGTTTATTACATGATACTTATTGCAATCCCAAAGGCCTCAAACATTAGCCTTAAGGGCATACCCCAACATATGAATGGATGGTTATGCCCTTTGGGGTGACCAATGCTCCCTCAACCTTCATGAGGTTGATGCACCATGTTCTAAAACCGTACATTGGAAAATTTTTGGTGGTATATTTTGATGACATCCTGATCTTTAGTAAAACCCAACAAGAGCACTTAGATCACTTGAAAGCTACACTTGATGTCTTGAAGAAGGAACAACTTTTACTAAACCTAAAGAAGTGTGTTTTCTTAACTCAAGAGGTTGAATTTTTGGGTTTCATTATAACTAACAAGAGGCTTAAAGCCGACCCATCTAAAGTGGAAGCTATCCTTAATTGGCCAGCCCCTACATCTATAACTGAAGCTAGGAGCTTTCATGGCTTAGCTACATTCTATAGGAGGTTTATACAAAACTTTAGCACCTTAGTGGCGCCCATCACCAATTGCTTGCGCCAAGGGAGTTTTGAATGGACAACCTCAACTGAGAAAGCTTTCCAAGAGTTAAAATTGAGGATTACTTCTACACCGGTATTGAGGTTACCCGATTTCAATAAGGTGTTCATTGTTGATTATGATGCCTCGGGGGTGGGAATTGGAGGAACACATAGCCAAGAGGGGCATCCAATAGCATTCTTTAGTGAAAAATTGAATGAGGCAGGACAACGTTGTTGGGGTATGCCCTTAAGGCTAATGTTTGAGGCCTTGGGATTGTATAAGTATCATGTAATAAACTCTTATGTTTATAAAGGCATGGTTATTATTCAGGTTGCTACCTTGTCTGCTGTAATAAGTGTACTTCTGAATAATGTCTCAAAGCTGTTCAGCTAGGCTGACATGCATATGTCCTTAGTCGATATATCTTGGTGAACATGAGACAGCCTTGATATGATTGAGACTAATATGTGTTCTAATCTTATAGGATGCTTCGAGCATGGAATAAGATGTAGACTCATGGGTACATTGGATGTACTGGACAGACCCTACTAGGATATTCAATTGCTTGTCACAATGTGAATGATCCTTGTAAGCACCAAGTGGCACATGTCCTCTGACTTGAGATCACTTGTGTTTCTAAATGATGATTGTCATTGTCTTGAGGTAGTTCAATATCATTTGAAACATAATGATTATAGACTATCTTGGATGGTGAGCTTGAATCAGGTTAGGGCACTAGTGATAGACATAGGATTGCCGTCTCCTTGTTTAAGGAGTGTGATGTTCTAAAGGGCCCCCCTATATGAGATGATTGAGATAGTGTATGGCCATACCCAGATGACTATGTTCATCTGATCTAATCATGCTCATCGTATTGGAGTTACAAGCTTGACCCGCTTGTCCAATAAGAACATCCAGTGGCAAAGGACACATGTATGCCTAGTGAAGTTGATTCACACTTGTGCTGTGGTTTGGGTGAAGTCTTGGAAGACTCTTTCCTTTATATCGGGAGACAGTGATGTGTTGCTAGATACCCCTCACTGATCGTGATAACGAAAGTTATCGTTACCGACATTTAAAGGAAACCCTCAGGGTCGCACAATTTGATGATATGGCTTACTTAAGTCAGATCGTGTGGACTGAATTGTTTGGGTTCAGTTTAAAGGGATAGAGGCTCTGATTGTAAGTGAGATCTGGTCTGATCATGTTTGATTGATTGGGACTTGAGATCGGTAAGCTTCGATCGAGAGTATTGATGCTAGATCGGTGAGATCAAGAGTATCACGAGATCAACGGTTAGATATTGAACCATTGGTTCAATGAGATCTAGACCATGGCTTGGGCTGGTTTAATTTGGTTCTTGAACCAAATTGAAATGGATTGAAGTGGCTTGAACCGGTTCACAAGGGTGAACGCTTGGTTCAAGGGGTTAGGCGTTTTGGTTCGGTAATGGGCGCATAGCTTCATCTCTTCCATTTATGGAAAGTATTGAAGGCGACTTCACCTTAACGCCAAAGCGTTTTGAACGCTCGACTTCACTCCTCTCTTCTCAACGTTCATCCTTGGAGGTGAGAGCATTCGGACGAGAAGAGGAGGGAGGTTGCTCTCGCCAAGCTTGATCTCCAAATCTCCTTCACGCGACAAGGGATACTTTGGAGCCTTGCTAGCACAAGGGACGTTCAAGGTGTAGGCCTTCTTCTTCTTGTGTGCGATTCCTTTGGAGAAGTTCTCTTTGAACTTTGCTTCCAAGCCGACATCCGATCTATGGCATTGGTATGATCACATTCTTGATCTAATGAAATATTATAGTTGATCATATGAGCACATAAGCGATTGAATTCTTGAAACCCTAGCAAAATGCATGTGCCCCCTTGTTTAGGGTTTTCGGCCCCCCCTCTTGAAAGGGGTTTTTAACCGCTTGTGCTCCCCCTTGAAGGGGACCCTTCAATTGGTATCAGAGCTAGGATCTTATATGATTCATATGATTGCTATGTATGTTTTGTGATCCATATATGTTTGATGCTTAGATCTATGTTTTCTCTTCATGCGATTATACTAGTGGATAGTATGTTCATGTTGCGCATGTATGAGAGTTATGTTGTGTTGGCGCTAGTTGAATGGCGCATGTATGATGATTGCGCTTCTTTCATGTTGTTGTAGTTGTTTTTCTTAAAAACCCTAAATGACATGCGCGCCTTGCATATTAGATCTAAGCCGCACCTACAATAAACCCTTAGATGGGTTGATGGGGTTGAAGTCACCTCTAGATTAGATCCAATAGTCTGATCAGACCATCTGACAGCCTAGATGGATCGACTAGATGGCACCTGTGCGCAAGCACGAGGTGGCCATAGGTCGATCGCACCTTAGGCGTGTAGCGAGGTCTGGTTGAGACAACCAGTGAACACACATGAGCTAGGCCCGGGGTCACACCCGCTTGCCAGAACTCATGAGGGTTGTTCAGCCCTTGGCGCATGCATGGTTGACCATTAGGTCAACACGGGTCAGTTAGGACTCGGTGCATGCAAGGGCAGAGGATCTGATTAGATGGATGAGTGGATCCCTATCAATGTACCATTGTAAGGTTGTAGGGGCACATAAGGAAATTAAAATTGATGCCATGGGGTTTTCAAAAATTTAATTTCATGATTGGATCACATGTTGATTGATGCCATGATGTTTGTTTATTTAATCTTATGTGGGTTGCCCTAATGTGTGCTGTGCTGGGGCCTGCGTGCCTGGAATTAAACTTGTAAATTAATTTGTGATCTGCGAATCACATTTGTACTTAATTTATAATGTATAATTGACCTGCGAGTCAAACTTGTCTAGATAGATCAAATTGTATTTGATTAGACAAGAGCACAAAGGCACACATCCAAGAGGGGCTTTCAGCTGGTGGCGCACCTGAGGTGCTCTTGGCGCTAGGGCCCTGGGTTGGACCAGATGAGATGAAAAAGTCCCAAGAAGAGCAAGTGAAGACTTAAGTTTCTTAAGGTCTTACTTAGGCTTTGGGCTTTTACCACATAAGATGCATGCTTTCTTTTTATTGCTTATATAATTAGAACTGCATGAGTTTATCTTCTGCTATCACCATAGGACTTGCATGATAGTGAGGAAGATAAAAGACCGTTAAAATCCAAACGCTAACATATCAAGCTCGTAAGCCTTCTGACGCGAAACCTCACTGTTCTGATTATCGTTGGAGCCGTGTTGTACCCACTCAGTGGGCACGTCCATCTATCTTCAGACGGTGCTGGATTTCACCTGCGTGTTACAGAGAAGGGATTTATCGCTTCTCGTTGCTCAGCATAGCACGTGGTGGTCCAGGGAGTAGGTCGGGTCAGCTTGACCATGTAGACTACATATGTGGCGCATATGGTAGCACATGGAGGCAGCCATCTGAGGGATCAGAGACTGTGTTGTACCAACTCAGTTGGCACAGTCTGCTGGATTGCCCAGGTGAAGGGGAATCGCACGGGTTGGCGATTGGCTGGGACAGCCTACCAAAAATTAGTGCTTGTCATCTCTGTGCATCTTATCTCGCCTGAGCGGGACGCGGAGACCAAGTATGAAATCTGGATCCCATCTCACTAAAAGAGTGTTACTCTTTCGGACTGTTTTACTGGATTTTACAGTCAGCTAAAATAGTGAGAAAAGGAATCATTCTTAAGTCCTGATTGATTCTTAACATTGATACTGACCTTGCTGTTCTTGCATTGTTGTAGATTCCTGCAGCAACGAACACCATGAGCTTCAATGTGCGATCCCTACTGGAAAGGGAGAAGTTTGCTGGGCCGAACTTCTCTAACTGGTTCGGACACCTTAAGATCGTTCTTAAGGCAAAGAGGAAACTGTATGTCCTCGAGACGGCGATACCGCCGCAGCCCACTCCGAACGCCGCAAGGGCGGTTCGGGATGCCTATGAAAAGCACGTCAATGATAGCATTGATGTCGCTTGCCTGATGCTAGCGTCTATGACGCCACCGCTGCAGCGTCAGCATGAGGATATGTCGGCTATAGAAATTATAGCGAACCTCAAGATGCTATATGCTGCACAGGCGAGGACAAAACGCTATAATCTGACGAAGCTCTTCTTTCAGAGCAAACTGGCTGAAGGGAGCCCAGTGGGAGCTCACGTGCTCAAGATGATTGGGCACAAGGAGGCTCTGGAGAAACTGGGGCATACCATCAACCAGGAGCTTGCTGTGGATATTATTCTGCAGTCTCTCCCGCCCTCTTTCGATGCGTTCATCATTAACTTTAATATGAACAAAATCGATTGTACTCCGGCAGAGCTGCTGAATATGCTCTTGACTACTGAGGAAACTCTGAAGGGAAAGCCTTCAACCTCTGTCTTATTGGTTCCCTCAAGGAACAAGAAGAAGGGGAAGAAGGGCAAGGCCCCTGTCAAGAATTACAGCAAGGCTCTGAAACAGAAGGTAAAGCGGTCGAAGGACAACAGGTGTTTCCACTGTGGCCAGCTGGGTCACTGGAAAAAGGACTATAAAGCGCTCCAAGGAGATAAGAGGGGAAGCATCGCTTCTGGCTCAGGTATATATGTGACTGAGGTCATGTTATCTTCTTCTACCATATCATGGGTGTTGGACACTGCATGTGGAGTTCACATTTGTTCAAATGTACAGGAACTCAAGAGAAGAAGGCAGGTGGGACAGCATGAGGTAGACCTACGCGTTGGAAACGGGGCACGGGTTGCTGCTGTTGCTGTAGGAGACTATTTCATTTCTTTACCATCTGGCATTGTATTGGAATTAAACAATTGTTATTTTGTACCCAGTATTACTAAGAATATTATCTCTATTCCTGCTCTTGTCAGGAAAGGATTTGCCTTTGAATGCAATATTTCAAAGTGTGTTTTATCTTGTGATAATATTGTGTATGCAACTGGTTCAATTAACAATGGGTTGTTCATGTTGGACATGGAAAATTCTATACAAAATATTGATAATAAGAAAGCCAAGTATGCTGATGACAGCACCTTGCTATGGCATAGTCGTTTAGGCCATATTAACGAGAAGCGCATTAAGCGGTTGCATGATCATGGACTGCTGGGATCATTCTCCTATGAGGAGATTGATACATGCAAAGCTTGTTTGATGGGTAAAATGACGAAGTCACCTTTTTCTAATAAAGGTCAAAGGGCTTCAGGTTTACTTGACCTTATACACAGTGATGTGTGTGGGCCATTTAGTAAACATGCCAGAGGTGGCTATCAGTACTTCATTACCTTTACTGATGATTTCAGTAGGTATGGGTATGTCTATTTGATGAGACATAAGAGTGAATCTTTTGACAAGTTCAAAGAGTTCAAAAATGAAGTACAGAATCAGCTAGGCCGAAATATCAAGGCACTTCGCTCAGATCGAGGTGGAGAATACTTGAGTCATGCGTTTACTGACTATCTAAAGGAGTGTGGGATTATCTCACAGCTCACTCCGCCAGGAACACCGCAATGGAATGGTGTGTCCGAGAGGAGAAATAGAACGTTACTTGATATGGTTCGTTCTATGATGAGTCAGGCTACTCTTCCATACTCCTTTTGGGGTTTTGCACTGGAAACAGCTGCAAAGGTACTAAACCGAGTGCCATCCAAGGCAGTTTCAAAGACGCCATATGAGTTATGGTATGGGAAACAGCCTGGCTTGACATTTATCAGGATCTGGGGTTGCGAGGCTTATGTCAAAAAGCTCGCCTCTGGGAAACTGGAGAGCAGATCTGAGAAATGCATCTTTGTCGGTTACCCTAAGGAAACTAAGGGTTATTATTTCTACGATCCCAAAGAGAACAAAGTTTTTGTTGCTCGGACGGCCATATTTCTTGAGAAGGAGTTTCTTCTGCAAGAGGCTAGTGGGAGAGAAATAAAGCTGGATGAGATTCCAGAGGAAGGACAAAGTAGTCAAGCACAGTTGGATGTGCCTGAGCCGGTAGATCAGGTTATTGAACAACCTGAGGCTCAAATAACACGGGAACCGCGAAGATCGGGAAGGATCCGTCGACAGCCTGAACGCTATGACGGAGTCTACATCATTGATAATGATGAACCCCTCACTTATGCGGATGCGGTCAGTGGACCGGAGTCAGCTAGATGGCTTGAAGCTATGCGAGCCGAGATGGACTCCATGTCAGATAACCAGGTCTGGGATTTGGTTGATCCGCCTCCGGGAGTAATCCCAATAGGCTGTAAATGGATCTTCAAGAAGAAGATTGACATGGATGGTAACGTAGTTACCTATAAAGGCAGGCTAGTTGCGAAAGGTTTCAAACAAATCTATGGGATAGATTATGATGAAACTTTCTCTCCTGTAGCCATGTTTAAGTCTATTCGGATTCTTTTCGCAATAGTTGCATATTACGATTATGAGATCTGGCAGATGGATGTGAAAACAGCTTTCCTTAATGGAAATCTGGATGAGGATGTGTATATGACACAACCTGAAGGTTTCACTGATCCATCAGATCGTCATAAAATATGCAAGTTAAAGAAGTCCATTTATGGACTGAAACAAGCATCTAGAAGCTGGAACATTCGTTTTGATGAATCAATCTCTGAGTTTGGTTTCATCAAGAACGAAGATGACCCGTGTGTTTATAAGAGGTTTAGTGGGAGCGTAATTACATTCCTAATCCTCTATGTCGATGATATCTTAATCATTGGAAATGATATTCCTGAACTGCATGCTGTTAAAGCATGGTTAGGAAAATGTTTCCAGATGAAAGATTTGGGAGAAGCAGCCTATGTGTTAGGTGTGAAGATCTACCGGGATAGATCTAAGAGGCTTCTCGGGCTGTGCCAGAGTACTTACATCGATAAAGTCCTGGAGAGATTCCATTTAGAGAATTCTAAAGGAGGATATCTTCCAGTCAGACATGGTCTGAATCTTTCGAAGAGTCAGTGTCCACAAACACAGACTAAGAAAGATGAAATGGACAATACGCCTTATGCTTCGGCTATTGGGTCCATTATGTATGCGATGTTGTGTACTCGCCCAGACGTCGCTTACGGGTTAAGCGTGACCAGTCGATTCCAAAGTAATCCAGGTTTGGCGCACTGGATTGCAGTCAAGAACAATATAAAATATCTGCGGAGGACCAAAGATATGTTCTTGATATATGGTGGTCAGGAAGAACTCAGTATTGAAGGATATACTGACTCTTCGTTCCAGTCGGACCAGGATGATTTCCGATCGCAATCAGGCTATGTTTTTAGCTTGAATGGTGGAGCAGTGGTGTGGAAGAGTTTCAAACAGTCAACTGTTGCTGATTCCACAACAGAAGCCGAGTATGTTGCAGCCTCGGAAGCATCCAAGGAGGCAGTGTGGATTCGTAAGTTCGTGAGAGAACTTGGTGTTGTTCCTTCGAGTGCAGATCCTTTGGTTATCTTCTGTGATAACACTGGAGCAATCGCACAAGCAAAGGAACCACGGTCGCACCAGAAGTCCAAGCACATACGGAGACGGTTTCACTTGATCCGGGAGATCATTGATCGTGGCGAGATCAAAATATGCAAGGTTCATACAGATGACAATCTGGCAGACCCGCTTACCAAGCCTCTGGCGCAGCAGAAGCATGAGAAGCACTGTAATAATATGGGTTTGAGATTTCTCAACCATTAGATTAAGTGCAAGTGGGAGATTGTTGGGGTATGCCCTTAAGGCTAATGTTTGAGGCCTTGGGATTGTATAAGTATCATGTAATAAACTCTTATGTTTATAAAGGCATGGTTATTATTCAGGTTGCTACCTTGTCTGCTGTAATAAGTGTACTTCTGAATAATGTCTCAAAGCTGTTCAGCTAGGCTGACATGCATATGTCCTTAGTCGAGATATCTTGGTGAACATGAGACAGCCTTGATATGATTGAGACTAATATGTGTTCTAATCTTATAGGATGCTTCGAGCATGGAATAAGATGTAGACTCATGGGTACATTGGATGTACTGGACAGACCCTACTAGGATATTCAATTGCTTGTCACAATGTGAATGATCCTTGTAAGCACCAAGTGGCACATGTCCTCTGACTTGAGATCACTTGTGTTTCTAAATGATGATTGTCATTGTCTTGAGGTAGTTCAATATCATTTGAAACATAATGATTATAGACTATCTTGGATGGTGAGCTTGAATCAGGTTAGGGCACTAGTGATAGACATAGGATTGCCGTCTCCTTGTTTAAGGAGTGTGATGTTCTAAAGGGCCCCCCTATATGAGATGATTGAGATAGTGTATGGCCATACCCAGATGACTATGTTCATCTGATCTAATCATGCTCATCGTATTGGAGTTACAAACTTGACCCGCTTGTCCAATAAGAACATCCAGTGGCAAAGGACACATGTATGCCTAGTGAAGTTGATTCACACTTGTGCTGTGGTTTGGGTGAAGTCTTGGAAGACTCTTTCCTTTATATCGGGAGACAGTGATGTGTTGCTAGATACCCCTCACTGATCGTGATAATGAAAGTTATCGTTACCGACATTTAAAGGAAACCCTCAGGGTCGCACAATTTGATGATATGGCTTACTTAAGTCAGATCGTGTGGACTGAATTGTTTGGGTTCAGTTTAAAGGGATAGAGGCTCTGATTGTAAGTGAGATCTGGTCTGATCATGTTTGATTGATTGGGACTTGAGATCGGTAAGCTTCGATCGAGAGTATTGATGCTAGATCGGTGAGATCAAGAGTATCACGAGATCAACGGTTAGATATTGAACCATTGGTTCAATGAGATCTAGACCATGGCTTGGGCTGGTTTAATTTGGTTCTTGAACCAAATTGAAATGGATTGAAGTGGCTTGAACCGGTTCACAAGGGTGAACGCTTGGTTCAAGGGGTTAGGCGTTTTGGTTCGGTAATGGGCGCATAGCTTCATCTCTTCCATTTATGGAAAGTATTGAAGGCGACTTCACCTTAACGCCAAAGCGTTTTGAACGCTCGACTTCACTCCTCTCTTCTCAACGTTCATCCTTGGAGGTGAGAGCATTCGGACGAGAAGAGGAGGGAGGTTGCTCTCGCCAAGCTTGATCTCCAAATCTCCTTCACGCGACAAGGGATACTTTGGAGCCTTGCTAGCACAAGGGACGTTCAAGGTGTAGGCCTTCTTCTTCTTGTGTGCGATTCCTTTGGAGAAGTTCTCTTTGAACTTTGCTTCCAAGCCGACATCCGATCTATGGCATTGGTATGATCACATTCTTGATCTAATGAAATATTATAGTTGATCATATGAGCACATAAGCGATTGAATTCTTGAAACCCTAGCAAAATGCATGCGCCCCCTTGTTTAGGGTTTTCGGCCCCCCCTCTTGAAAGGGGTTTTTAACCGCTTGCGCTCCCCCTTGAAGGGGACCCTTCAAACGTGATGGGGGTAGAGACCATGACCCAAGAAAATATAAATGGAGCTTAAGGCTACCCTAGTTTATGGGTACCCTAAGGCACCTTTGCATTGCATGCATCATGTAGCTACATTTGGTAAGTTTTATACTTTGTTTTGTAATTTTCTTTTATGGAAATTATGTTGCATCATACTATAATTAGTGCATGGCATAATGTTGCATCCTAGTAGGAGTAGTGTAATAAGCATTTACAAGTCTTGTGGACAAGCTCAAGGCTAGCTCAACAAAGCCAGCTCCAATTATGGAAAGTCACTTCAAAGCCAAGTTCAAAGTGAAGACTTGAGATGAAGCACTTCAACTCACCTTTCCATAGAAGTATAATGCCACATTGGCATCCAAGAATTCGGTTCCAATCTCATATCCTCAAGGGGTATGCGCTCACTCAAAGGCTCTCCATCAAATCCCATAAATCAAGGAATCAAGTTGCGTTCACACCATGCAAGGAAGGAGCCACGCCAATTCAAGAAGTAATTCCACCTCATGAATCCAATTAAGGGAAGATCACCAAGGCAATTCGTCCATGGCCAAGGAAGGAAGGATTGCCACCTTCTCTTGTCGCCCAAGCAAGGAGAATTCACCAAACAAAGAAGGAATTCAGCCACAACAAAAAAATGGCAAGTTTCAAAGCCATCCACTCGCTCATTACAAACAAGGAAAGACACTCAAGGAAAGAATTTTGAATTTGAAAGCTTCAGCCCCAAAGGAATTCGCCCAAACCAAAGAAGGAAGGAAAGCTAGCACCTTAGCCGAACATGCAAGAAAGTCTTCAAGCAAATTCGGCCACACCATCTCTACAAACAAATAAGGGAAGTTTTCAAGGCAAATCACAATCAAAGGAGCCATTTCCTCGACAAAGCATTGAAGACTAGTATTTCTTTCTTAATTTGCCCTTTTGTAACGTTGAGGAAAATGTCTACAAACTCTTGTAATCGCATGGAACTTGTAGAATGATTTGATAATGAAATGTCGATTAGTTGCCTAGCAACCTTGGGTGCTTGTGTCGCCCTCCCCTTTCCCCTTCTCATCTGAGGTGCTTGTGTCACCTATCTTCCCTTCTTCCCCAAGGGCCAAGGTTCCCTTCGCTAACCGTTTCTACAAAGACATCTCCATCAACTTGGCGCTTGGATCATCTTCTTCAACCAACAAGGGGCGCACCTCCATCTTCTTCAACCTCTTGTGGCGCATCTCCATCATCATCTCAACAAGTGGCGCATCTTCTCTTCAAAGGATCTTTCACCATCTTGGCGCAAGAGCAACCTCTTCAACCATTAGTTGCGCAACCTCTTCAAAGGCTCCCTCACTTGAAGCTTAGCAACATCTTCATCTTCACAACAAGGGCGCAAGACCTTCATCTTCCCTTTCTTCAACCATTGAAGGCACAAGTGCTTCTTCCATCATTTCCCAAAGTCACAAGAAGAAGAAGGACTCTTTACACCTCTCGGCTTTTAAACAAAACAAGCTAAGTATTATAGTTCTTCAATCTTAGTGTTTCTTTCATAACATCTTGCTTGTTTGAACACCTTACTACACCTTACTCTTTGTCTTGTAGGAAGATGGCGCAAGGATTTGAAGGACCACATGGGCACCATGGACTCATGTTGATGCAAGCTTTCCTCTTCCCCTCTTTAGAATAGTCTTATTATTGTTTAGGCAAGAGGAACTTGGAGGCTTAACCTCCCCTTTTGATTTCTTCATTGTAAAGGACTTGGACTTTAAATTTTATTTGATGCTCACGCATGTGTGAGTTTGCTGTGTTGGTGTGTTTGTAATGATGCAACTCCTTCCATCAGAGTAGGACCGTTGAAGACCGGGACGATACGACTCTTCTATTCTCAAGAGTCGCTCTGTAAGTATCTCTCCTAGTTTTTCAATTCCTAGTCAAAATAGTTTAGTTATAGGATTGCATGCCTAGCCTTAGGTTATTAGATCACATGTGTAGTGTAGTTTTGTTTTATCATGTTAGAATCCATGTTTAGAACTTGTAGTTACTTGCATGCAAAATTTTGGATTTTACACTAAAATACCAAAAACATATTTTTTTTTTTTTTTGGAAACACGTTAGTTCTAATCTTGCACATTTCATATTTCGTGTCTCCACCCCACATCACAACGATATTCCACTTATGATAAAGAATTCTATGCAATAGTCCAAGCTCTTAAGCATTGGGGGCATTATTTGATTCACAAGGAGTTCATCCTTAATAGTGATCTTCAAGCCTTAACCTATTTGAGCAGCCAAGTTAAGCTGAACCCTAGACATGCTAAATGGGTTGAATTCCTGCAACAACACACCTTTGTTTTCAAACATAAAGCAGGAGTCCAAAATAAGGTGGCTGATGCCTTAAGTCGAAAATTGCTTCTTTTGAATACATTACATGTGTCGGTCACGGGCTTTGAGAGAATCAAAAATGAGTATGAAGAGTGTCCTGATTTCAAAGAAATATTTCTTGACCTCAAGAAGGGTACAACATCAACTTCTGATTTAGAAATCCATGATGGTTTCCTATTCAAAAGGGGTAAGCTATGCATTCCATGCACTTCATTGAGGGATTTCTTGGTTTGGGAATTGCATGGAGGTGGCACAGCTGGACATCATGGTGGGGATAAGACCTTAGCCTTGGTGGAAGAATGATTTTGTTGGCCAAGTATATTCAAGTATGTGACAAAAGTTGTGGGACATTTCCAAACATGCCAAGTGGCCAAAACTAGAAGGCACAATACTGGTTTGTACATGTCTTTACCCATACCTGAGGGGCCTTGGCAAGACCTAAGCATGGACTTTGTGCTTGGTCTCCCACGGACTAGCACTCATTATGACTCCATCTTTGTTGTGGTTGACCGATTTTCCAAGATGGCTCACTTCATTCCATGCAATAAATCTATGGACGCCTCTCATGTGGCTAGACTATTCTTTAAAGAGGTTGTGCGCTTACATGGGCTGCCCCGTACCATTGTTTCAGATCGTGACGTCAAGTTTGTGGGGCATTTTTGGTTGACTCTATAGAAACTAATGGGCACAAAACTTAACTTCTCTACAGCTTATCACCCACAATCAGATGGCCAAACCGAGGTGGTGAACCAATCCCTTGGGAATATCTTGAGATGCTTAGTGGGAGAACACCCGGGACATTGAGACAAACTTCTACCAATAGCAGAATTTGCTTTCAATAGTGCCGTAAATAGAACTACTAGTGCTAGTCCTTTTCAAATAAACTTTGGATTTCAACCCCCCCAAACCAATTGACTTAGCACCTCTACCATCGCCATTCAAGCAAAACCATTCATCTTTATCATTTGCTCAACATATTGT
This sequence comes from Costus lasius, assembly GCA_027563935.2. NCBI lineage: Eukaryota > Viridiplantae > Streptophyta > Magnoliopsida > Zingiberales > Costaceae > Costus > Costus lasius. The sequence continues at coordinate 28,829,303 of CM050454.1, forward strand.
CAAGATACACAATGAAGTTAGATAACATAACAAAGAATACTCTTAAGTATGAATTGGCTACTAACACTCATCATCGTTCTATCAAATTGCAGGAGGGAGACTTGGTTATTTTCAGGAACTGGAAGGAGAGGCAACAAGGCACCAACTACAAGCTACAAGCAAGGGGCATGGGTCCTTTCCGCATCTTGAAGAAGGTAAATGACAATGCTTATATGCTAGACTTGCCACCAACCCTTGGGATACATTCTACCATCAATGTGGAGGACTTAACGCCATACAAGGAGCCTCTCAACATAGAAGCACCAGGCACAACGAAGAAGGCCTGCAGAATACTTGAAACACAGCAGTGGTTCACTAAGCAAGGGACTCAAAACTACTATCTTATTGATGACACCAAAATTTATAGTAAATTTTGTGCCATTTCATAGATCTTTTTGTGTTATATTCATACTACTTTGCTTATTTTTATACCTTTTTTATCAAATACTACGGAATCTACACTCTTTTTCGTTTTTGATGATTTTCAAGTAAAAAGGCACGATTTTCAGACGTTTTCAAGCAATTCTAGATGCATGAATGAATTCCCACCATCAAAAGAAGATTACACGTCAAATTCCATGAAGAACAGAGCTCAAACAAAAATTACGGCACTACCATAACCAAAATTACAGTATCGTGGTTTCACTGCACCTACAGAACAATTCCACGGTACTGCCGTAATTTTTGAGTGCTGCCGTATTTTGGGACGATTTTGAATAGAAAGTTTCAAACAAATTACGACACTGCCGTAATGGATTTCACGGGCCGTAATCTGAGTTCATTTTTGTACAGAAAGTTTGATGGATTTTACGGCACTACCATAACCAAAATTACAGGCCGTATTTTGAGTCGATTTTTCACCCGAGAGATTTGATGAAAATACGGCACTGCCGTAATTCATTTCATGGTACCGTAATTCCAAACGATTTCTGTACCGAGAGTTCCTGCAAAAATTACGGCACTGCCGTAACCGTTTTTACGACCGTAATTGTAACCTGAACATGCGATTTTCTCGGACTGTTTGAAGCCCGATTCTTGTGCGGATGATTTCGAATGATCCAGGCCATCAATTGAAGATCCATAAGAAGCAAAAGGGGAGGTTAGACAGAGGAGAAAACACACAGCCAAAAAGCCCTATTTTTCATCCACATTTAGGAGAGAAATCGAGTTTTCACCCGCCGCCCTAGGTTTCACCGCCGGGAAGCGTACAGCGTATCTCCGGCCGTGAAATTTGAAGGGAAGCTACTCCTAGAGGAGGAGAAGATACTCTAGAAGTTTTAGAGTGAAAGGAAGCCGATCAGAGGATAAATCAACAAAAGCACGCCGCCGACCACTGTTCACGCAGAAATTACGGCTGTAATTTTTATTACAGCTGTGCTGTGTTTAGTAATTTTTTTCCTTTTTTCGATTTTTGATCCCTCTGAACCATGGATTATTGTAATCTTTCTACCATGCTAGCTTAAACTTCTTTTGGGACATGGGGGAGTAATTCCCTTTGATTTCTTAATGACTAGTTGAATCTTTCATTATTTCGTCAAGTATAATTTTAGTATGATAATTCTGCTTCTGTGATGATTGCTCTTTAATTCTCCATAGATTCATATTATCAAGCATGTTTTAGAGTTTTCGCAATAAGGACCGAAAGGTGATTTGCTTGAGAACTTGAAACCCTAAAATTGAATGTTAGGAACTCATCATAAGAAATTAGGTTTGTTCTTATTTCTTAATTTTAGAAGTTTAATGCTATGATTGATAATCTGATCTAGGATTGAGTTAATGAAACAAACATGACAATATTGCAAGAAATTGAATATTATATTGTTGGAGAACCTTAAGCAAAACCTGTGTTGAGATTTGAATGCAAGAAAGTGATCCTCCAGTTTCCACTTGAGATTATTAACTTAGAATTCGGATGCATGAAAGTGATCCTTGAGTTCTTTGTTGATGATTCACTTTTATTTAACAATCGAATAGATCCTGCATGAAAGTGAGGATCGGTTCTTTGTAAATTATCTGCCCGAGAGTGAGATGATTTCCTTATTAAGTGAATTATATCTTTATCATAATAAAATTAGACTGACGAACATCTTTTCATTTCTAGTCATGGAAATTAAAGTGAATGAAACCCTAGTCCCAGATTCTCTCTCTGATATTTTCGTGTAGCCTTCGATAGTTTACTTGCATATTTTTGATTGCCTAGCTAGTAAGAAATTAATTATTCGGTACTTGACAAATGAGGTCTCTGTGGTTCGATATCTTTTATTACTTCGAGTATCCGTGCACTTGCGGACACAACAAGTTTTTGGCACCGTTGCCGAGGACCTTGGTTTTTGTCAATATTGAAAACATTGAAAGTATTGCTAGACTAGGTTTTGTTTCTTTCCTATTTATGTTCTATTTTTCTGTTATTTTCTATTTACTTGAGTTATTTGATCCATCTACTTTAGTGTGCACAGGAAACTTAGATCTGATGACAGACAAAAGACCACTTAGGGACTATGCAGCTCCTAATCCTCAGGGGATACACTTTAGCATTGCCAGGCCAACTATTGAGGCTAATAATTTCGAGATCAAGCTTGCTTTCTTATCTATGATCTAGCAGAATCAGTTTGGAGGATCCCCAATTGAAGACCCTTATCAACATTTATATCTTTTTCTTGAAAATTGTGACACCATTAAAATTAATGGAGTTTCTGATGATGCATTAAAACTAAGATTGTTTCCTTTCTCTCTCAGGGACCGAGCACGTTCTTGGCTACATTCTCGACCTACCGGTACCTTTGTAAGTCCCTTTTCAAAGGGGGCGAAACCCAAAGGGGGGGGCGCATATCAAAATTTCCCAAAGGAAGCTAGGGTTTCATAGATCGTTTGTATGAACATAAGATCAACTTATTCAAAGATTGCATAGATGAAAAGGATTCATACCATAGCCATTGCAAGGATGGCGACTTGGAAGCAAAGATGCGAGTGCTTCTTCTCCAAAGGCACCGCACACAAGATGAGAGATAGCTCCTTCTTGTTTCTCCTTGTGCTAGCAAGGATCTCCAAGAGTCCTAGTCGCGTGAAGGGGATTGAGATGATCTCTCTTGGCTTGGTCGAACTCTTCTTGGCGTCTACCTTTTTCTTTACCCCACGAGAGAGCAAGCGGCGACTTGGAAGAGGCGAGCGAGAGTGGAGAATGAAGCCACGAACGTAGAGATGTTTCTATTTTGGAACTTCCAAAAATAGCAAGCTTCATGCGTTCATGCGTTATGCGTTCACTCCAAGTGAACCGAACGCTCATTCTTCTCTCTTTGAACCATGCGGTCACACATGTGAACCGGTTCAAGTTGGTTTGGTTCAAAGACCAATTAACCCAAGCCTTTGGTATAACTCATTAAACCTAAAGGTTCAAGATCTAACCGTTCATCTCTTGATGCTCTTGATCTCACCGATCTAGCATCAACTCTCTCGATCGAAGCTTACCGATCTCAAGCCCTAATCAATCAAACATGATCAGACCAGATCTCACTTACAATCAGAGTTTAAATCCCTTTAAACTGAACCAAAACAATTCAGTCCACACGATCTGACATAAGTAAGCCATATCATCAAATTGTGCGACCCTAAGGGTTTCCTTTAAATGTCGGTAACGATAACTTATGTTATCACGATCAGTGAGGGGTATCTAGCAACACATCACTGTCTCCTGATATAAAGGAAAGAGTCTTCCAAGACTACACCCAAACCACAGCACAAGTGTGAACCCAAGTCACTTGACATATATGTTTCCTTTGCCACTGGATGTTCTTATTGGACAAGTGTGTCAAGCCTGTAAATCCAATATGATGAGAATGATTAGATCAGATGAACATAGTCATCTGGGTATGGCCATACACTTTCTCAATCATCTCATCCAGGGGGGCCCCATTAGAACATCACACTCCAAACTAGGAGATGGCAATCCTATATCTATCACTAGTGCCCTAACATGACTCATGCTCATTATCCAAGATAGACTATAACCATTATGTTGCAAATGATATTGAACTACCTCAAAACAATGCCAATCATCATTTAGAAACACAAGTGATCTCAAGTCAGAGGAAATATGCCACTTGTTTGCATATAAGGATTATTCACATTGTGACAAGCAATTGAACATCCTATGTAGGGTCTGTCCAGTACATCCAATGTACCCATGAGTCTACATCTTATTCCATGCTCAAAGCATCCTATAAGATTAGAACACATATTAGTCTCAATCATATCAAGGCTGTCTCATGTTCACCAAGATATCTCGACTAAGGACAATACTGTTGGGGTATGCCCTTAAGGCTAATGTTTGAGGCCTTTGGGATTGTATCAGTATCATGTAGTAAACTCTTCTGTTTATAAAGGCATGGTTATTATTCAGGTTGTTACCTTGTCTGCTGTAATAAGTGTACTACTGAATAATGTCTCAAAGCTGTTCAGCTAGGCTGACATGCTATAAAGTCCTTAGTCGAGATATCTTGGTGAACATGAGACAGCCTTGATATGATTGAGACTAATATGTGTTATGATCTTATAGGATGCTTCGAGCATGGAATAAGATGTAGACTCATGGGTACATTAGATGTACTGGACAGACCCTATTAGGATATTCAATTGCTTGTCACGATGTGAATATTCCTTGTATGCTACAAGTGGCACATGTCCTCTGACTTGAGATCACTTGTGTTTCTAAATGATGATTGTCATTGTTTTGAGGTAGTTCAATATCATTTGAAACATAATGATCATAGACTATCTTGGATAATGATCATGAGTCAGGTTAGGGCACTAGTGATAGATAAAGGATTGCCGTCTCCTTGTTTAAGGAGTGTGATGTTCTAAAAGGGGCCCCCCTATATGAGATGATTGAGAAAGTGTATGGCCATACCCAGATGACTATGTTCATCTGATCTAATCATGCTCATCATATTGGAGTCACAGGCTTGACACACTTGTCCAATAAGAACATCCAGTGGCAAAGGATATATGTATGCCTAGTGAAGTGCATTCACCCTTGTGCTATGGTTTGGGAGTAGTCTTGGAAGACTCTTTCCTTTATATCGGGAGACAGTGATGTGTTGCTAGATACCCCTCACTGATCGTGATAACGCAAGTTATCGTTACCGACATTTAAAGGAAACCCTTAGGGTCGCACAATTTGATGATATGGCTTCTTTAAGTCAGATCGTGTGGACTGAATTGTTTGGATTCAGTTTGAAGGGATTTAATCTCTGATTATAAGTGAGATCTGGTCTGATCATGTTTGATTGATTAGGGCTTGAGATCGGTAAGCTTTGATCGAGAGAATGGATGCTAGATCGGTGAGATCAAGAGCATCAGGAGATGAACGGTTAGATCATGAGCCATTTGGTTCATAGAAGGTCTAGACCATGTCTTGGCTTGGCTTGGTTTGATTTTGGTCTTTGAACCAAATCGAATTGAACCAAAGAATGAACCGGTTCACTATGTGAACGCATGGTTCATGAAGGAAAGCGTTTTGGCGTTGGCGAATGGCTTCATGACTTTCCATTTTGGGAAGTCATGTAACGCCACTCTTGATATCACCTAAATGTTTTTGCTCTCTTGTCTTTGACGTGGCTTGCGATTTTCGTGTGGTGAAGGTGTTGACGACAAGGGGAGAACTCTCGGCCAAGCATCATCTCATCATCCCTACCATTCGAACAAGAACATCTTGGCACTTTTGCTAGCACAAGAGGTGCGCAAGAAGGAAGCCTTCATCATTTGGTGTGTGTCTTCTTTGGAGGAGATCTCTTTTGCTCTCTCTCTTCCAAGACGCCATCCAACACATGGCTTCGGTATGAAATACTTCTCATCCTTAAAAGTTGATCATATACGTATTCATGCAAACGATCTACATGAAACCCTATAAAATCTCATGCGCCCCCTTCGTTAGGGTTTCATCCCCTTTGCGCTCCCCCTTGAAGGGGACTTTCAAATGGTATCAGAGCTTATGGTTTATGCATGAATCATATGGTTGCTTTGAGTGATCCTTGTTTGCGCTTGCAAAGTATAGATCTATGTACATGCCGAAATAAACTACATGCTAGTTTAAGCTCTTAGATGTATGTTTATCTTGATTTGCGCATGTATAATGTTTTGGTTAGCGCTTGTTAATGTTTTCAAAAAGAAAAACTTACCTTGCGCGCCCATTAGATCTAATGCGCCTACTATAATCCCTTAGATGGGTTGATGGGGTTGAAAGCATCATCTAGAATAGATCCAAGTCTGATCAGACCATCTGACAGCCTAGATGGGTTGACCAGATAGCACCTGTGCGCAAGCAAGAGGTGGCTATAGGTTGACTGCATCAAGGGCGTGTAGCGAGGTCTGGTTGAGACGACCATTGAACACACATGAGTTAGGCCCGGGGTCACACCCGCTTGCCAGAACTCATGAGGGTTGTTCGGCCCTTGGCGCATGCATGGTTGACCATTAGGTCAACTCGAGTCAGTTAGGACTTGGTGCATGCAAGGGGCAGAGGATCTGACTAGATGGATGAGTGGATCCCTATCAATGGACCATTGTAAGGTTGTAGGACTCATAAGAAAATTAAAATTGATGCCAATGGGGTTTTCAAAATTTATTTTCTTTTAATTGGATCACATGTTGTTTGATGCCTATGCTTGTTTGTTTATTCTTATGTGGGCTGCCCATGTTAAATGTGTGCTGTGCTGGGGCCTGCGAGCCTGGATTTAACTTGTAAATTAATTTTATTGTGATCTGTGAATCACATTGTTTATTAATTTATTGTATATTTGACCTGCGAGTCAAGCTTGTCTAGATAGATCAAAATGTATTTTGATTAGACAAGAGCACAAAAGCACACATCGCAGAGGCGCATACAGCTGGTGGGCGCACCTGAGCTGCATTGAGCGCTGGGGCCCTGGGTTGGGCCAGATGAGCAGCTAAAAACCCATAAAGAAAAGCAAGTGAAGACTTAAGATAAATTAAGGTCTTACTTAGGCTATGGGCTTTTACCACATAAGATGCATGCTTTCTTTTATTGTTTAAATAAGTAGAACAGCATGATTTATTTATCTTCTGCTATCACCATAGGAATTGCATGATAGTGAAGAAGATAAAAGACCGTTAAAATCCAAACGCTAAAATATCAAGCTCGTAAGCCTTCTGACGCGAAACCTCACTGTTCTGACTATCGTTGGAGCCGTGTTGTACCCACTCAGTGGGCACGTCCATCTATCTTCAGACGGTGCTGGATTACACCTGCGTGTTACAGAGAAGGGATTTATCGCTTCTCGTTGCTCAGCATAGCACGTGGTGGTCCAGGGAGTAGGTCGGGTCAGCTTGACCATGTAGGCTACATATGTGGCGCATATGGAAGCACATGGAGGCAGCCATCTGTGGGATCAGAGACTGTGTTGTACCAACTCAGTTGGCACAGTCTGCTGGATTGCCCAGGTGAAGGGGAATCGCATGGGTTGGCGATTGGCTGGGACAGCCTACCAGAGATTAGTGCTTGTACTCTCTGTGCATCTTATCTCGTCAGAACGGGACGCAGAGACCAAGTATGAAATCTGGATCCCATCTCACTAAAAGAGTGTTACTCTTTCGGGCTGTTTTGCTGGATTTTTCAGCCAGATAAAATAGTGAGAAAAGAATCTTTCTTAAGTCCTGGATTGATTCTGAACATTGATACTGACCTTGCTGTTCTTGCATTGTTGTAGATTCCTGCAGCAACAAACACCATGAGCTTCAATGTGCGATCCCTACTGGAAAGGGAGAAGTTTGCTGGGCCAAACTTCTCAGACTGGTTCGGACACCTTAAGATCGTTCTTAAGGCAGAGAGGAAACTGTATGTCCTCGAGACGGCTGTGCCGCCTCAACCCGCTGCGAACGCCGCAAGGGCGGTTCATGATGCCTATGAAAAGCACGTCAATGATAGCATTGATGTCGCTTGCCTGATGCTAGCGTCTATGACGCCACCGCTGCAGCGTCAGCATGAGGATATGTCAGCTATAGAGATTATAGCGAACCTCAAGATGCTGTATGCTGCACAGGCGAGGACAGAACGCTATAATCTGACAAAGCTTTTCTTTCAGAGCAAACTGGCTGAAGGGAACCCAGTGGGAGCTCACGTGCTCAAGATGATTGGGCACAAGGAGGCTCTGGAGAAACTGGGGCATACCATCAACCAGGAGCTTGCTGTAGATATTATTCTGCAGTCTCTCCCGCCTTCTTTCGATGCGTTCATTATTAACTTTAATATGAACAAAATCGATTGTACTCCGGCAGAGCTACTGAATATGCTCTTGACTACTGAGGAAACTCTGAAGGGAAAGCCTTCAACCTCTGTCTTAATGGTTCCTTCAAGGAACAAGAAGAAGGGGAAGAAGGGCAAAGCCCCTGTCAAGAACTACAGTAAGGCGCTGAAACAAAAGGTGAAGCGGTCGAAGGACAACAGGTGTTTCCACTGTGGCCAGCTGGGTCACTGGAAAAAGGACTGTAAAGCGCTCCAAGGAGACAAGAGGGGAAGCATTGCTTCTGGCTCAGGTATATTTGTGACTGAGGTCATGATATCATCTTCTTCTGTTTCATGGGTGTTGGACACTGCATGTGGAGTTCACATTTGTTCAAATGTACAGGAACTCAAGAGAAGAAGACAGGTGGGACAGCATGAGGTGGACCTACGCGTTGGAAACGGGGCACGGGTTGCTGCTGTTGCTGTAGGAGACTATTTCATCTCATTACCATCTGGCATTGTATTAGAATTAAACAATTGTTACTTTGTTCCAAGTATCACTAAAAATATTATCTCCATTCCTGCTCTTGTCAGGAAGGGATTTTCCTTTGAATGCAATATTTCAAAGTGTGTTTTATCTTATGATAATATTGTTTATGCAACTGGTTCAATCAACAATGGGTTATTCATGTTGGACATGGAATATTCTATACAAAACATTGATATTAAGAAAGCCAAGTATGCTGATGATAGCACCTTGCTATGGCATAGTCGTTTAGGCCATGTTAACAAGAAGCGCATTAAGCGGTTGCATGATCATGGACTGCTGGGATCATTCTCCTATGAGGAGATTGATACATGCAAAGCTTGTTTAATGGGTAAAATGACGAAGTCCCCTTTTCCTAACAAAGGTCAAAGGGCTTCAGGTTTACTTGACCTTATACACAGTGATGTGTGTGGGCCGTTTAGTAAACATGCCAGAGGTGGCTATCAGTACTTCATTACCTTTACTGATGATTTCAGTAGGTATGGGTATGTCTATTTAATGAGACATAAAAGTGAATCTTTTGACAAGTTCAAAGAGTTCAAAAATGAAGTACAAAATCAGCTAGGCCGAAATATCAAGGCACTTCGTTCTGATCGAGGTGGAGAATACCTGAGTCATGCGTTTACTGACTATCTAAAGGAGTGTGGGATTATCTCACAGCTCACTCCACCAGGAACACTGCAATGGAATGGTGTGTCCGAGAGGAGAAATAGAACGTTACTTGATATGGTTCGTTCTATGATGAGTCAGGCTACTCTACCTTACTCCTTTTGGGGATTTGCACTGGAAACAGCTGCAAAGGTACTAAACCGAGTGCCATCCAAGGCAGTTTCTAAGACTCCATACGAGTTATGGTATGGGAAACAGCCGAGCTTGACATTTATCAGGATCTGGGGTTGCGAGGCTTATGTCAAAAAGCTCGCCTCTGGGAAACTGGAGAGCAGATCTGAGAAATGCATCTTTGTCGGTTACCCTAAGGAAACTAAGGGTTATTATTTCTACGATCCCAAAGAGAACAAAGTATTTGTTGCTCGGACGGCAATATTTCTTGAGAAGGAGTTTCTTCTGCAAGAAGCCAGTGGGAGAGAAATAAAGCTGGATGAGAATCCAGAGAATGGACAAAGTAGTCAAGCACAGTTGGATGTGCCTGAGCCGGTAGAACAGGTTATTGAACAACCTGAGGCTCAAATATCACGGGAACCGCGTAGATCGGGAAGGATCCGTCGACAGCCTGAGCGCTATGACGGAGTCTACATCATTGATTATGATGAACCCCTCAATTATGCGGATGCGGTCAGTGGACCGGAGTCAGCTAGATGGCTTGAAGCTATGCGAGCCGAGATGGACTCCATGTCAGATAACCAAGTCTGGGATTTGGTTGATCCGCCTCCGGGAGTAATCCCTATAGGCTGTAAATGGATCTTCAAGAAGAAGATTGACATGGATGGTAACATTGTTACCTATAAAGGCAGGCTAGTTGCGAAAGGTTTCAAACAAATCTACGGGATAGATTATGATGAAACTTTCTCTCCTGTAGCCATGTTTAAGTCTATTCGGATTCTTTTCGCGATAGCAGCATATTACGATTATGAGATCTGGCAGATGGATGTGAAAACAGCTTTCCTTAATGGAAATCTGGATGAGGATGTGTATATGACACAACCTGAAGGTTTCACTAATCCATCAGATCGTCATAAAATATGCAAGTTAAAGAAGTCCATTTATGGACTTAAGCAAGCATCTAGAAGCTGGAATATTCGTTTTGATGAATCAATCTCTGAGTTTGGTTTCATCAAGAACGAGGATGACCCGTGTGTATATAAGAGGTTTAGTGGGAGCGTGATTACTTTCCTAGTCCTCTACGTCGATGATATCTTAATCATTGGAAACGATATTCCTGAATTGCATGCTGTTAAAGCATGGCTAAGGAAATGTTTCCAGATGAAAGATCTAGGAGAAGCAGCCTATATATTAGGTGTGAAGATCTACAGGGATAGATCTAAGAGGCTTCTCGGGCTGTGCCAGAGTACTTACATCGATAAAGTCCTGGAGAGATTCCATTTAGAGAATTCTAAAAGAGGATATCTTCCAGTTAGACATGGTCTGAATCTTTCGAGGAGTCAGTGTCCACAAACACAGACTGAGAAAGATGAAATGGACAATACGCCTTATGCTTCGGCTATTGGGTCCATTATGTATGCGATGTTGTGTACTCGCCCAGACGTCGCTTACGGGTTAAGCGTGACCAGTCGATTCCAAAGTAATCCAGGTCAGGCACACTGGATTGCGGTCAAGAACATTTTAAAATATCTGCGGAGGACCAAAGATATGTTCTTGATATATGGTGGTCAGGAAGAACTCAGTATAGAAGGATATACTGACGCTTCGTTCCAGTCGGACCAGGATGATTTCCGATCGCAATCAGGCTATGTTTTTAGCTTGAATGGTGGAGCAGTGGTGTGGAAGAGTTTCAAACAGTCAACTGTTGCTGATTCCACAACAGAAGCCGAGTATGTTGCAGCCTCGGAAGCATCCAAGGAGGCAGTGTGGATTCGTAAGTTCGTGAGAGAACTTGGTGTTGTTCCTTCAAGTGTCGATCCTTTGGTTATCTTCTGTGATAACACTGGAGCAATCGCACAAGCAAAGGAACCACGGTCGCACCAGAAGTCCAAGCACATACAGAGACGGTTTCACTTGATCCGGGAGATCATTGATCGAGGCGAGATCAAAATTTGCAAGGTTCATACAGATGACAATCTGGCTGACCCGCTTACCAAGCCTCTGGTGCAGCAGAAGCATGAGAAGCACTGTAATAATATGGGTTTGAGATTTCTCAACCATTAGATTAAGTGCAAGTGGGAGATTGTTGGGGTATGCCCTTAAGGCTAATGTTTGAGGCCTTTGGGATTGTATCAGTATCATGTAGTAAACTCTTCTGTTTATAAAGGCATGGTTATTATTCAGGTTGTTACCTTGTCTGCTGTAATAAGTGTACTACTGAATAATGTCTCAAAGCTGTTCAGCTAGGCTGACATGCTATAAAGTCCTTAGTCGAGATATCTTGGTGAACATGAGACAGCCTTGATATGATTGAGACTAATATGTGTTATGATCTTATAGGATGCTTCGAGCATGGAATAAGATGTAGACTCATGGGTACATTAGATGTACTGGACAGACCCTATTAGGATATTCAATTGCTTGTCACGATGTGAATATTCCTTGTATGCTACAAGTGGCACATGTCCTCTGACTTGAGATCACTTGTGTTTCTAAATGATGATTGTCATTGTTTTGAGGTAGTTCAATATCATTTGAAACATAATGATCATAGACTATCTTGGATAATGATCATGAGTCAGGTTAGGGCACTAGTGATAGATAAAGGATTGCCGTCTCCTTGTTTAAGGAGTGTGATGTTCTAAAAGGGGCCCCCCCTATATGAGATGATTGAGAAAGTGTATGGCCATACCCAGATGACTATGTTCATCTGATCTAATCATGCTCATCATATTGGAGTCACAGGCTTGACACACTTGTCCAATAAGAACATCCAGTGGCAAAGGATATATGTATGCCTAGTGAAGTGCATTCACCCTTGTGCTATGGTTTGGGAGTAGTCTTGGAAGACTCTTTCCTTTATATCGGGAGACAGTGATGTGTTGCTAGATACCCCTCACTGATCGTGATAACGCAAGTTATCGTTACCGACATTTAAAGGAAACCCTTAGGGTCACACAATTTGATGATATGGCTTCTTTAAGTCAGATCGTGTGGACTGAATTGTTTGGATTCAGTTTGAAGGGATTTAATCTCTGATTATAAGTGAGATCTGGTCTGATCATGTTTGATTGATTAGGGCTTGAGATCGGTAAGCTTTGATCGAGAGAATGGATGCTAGATCGGTGAGATCAAGAGCATCAGGAGATGAACGGTTAGATCATGAGCCATTTGGTTCATAGAAGGTCTAGACCATGTCTTGGCTTGGCTTGGTTTGATTTTGGTCTTTGAACCAAATCGAATTGAACCAAAGAATGAACCGGTTCACTATGTGAACGCATGGTTCATGAAGGAAAGCGTTTTGGCGTTGGCGAATGGCTTCATGACTTTCCATTTTGGGAAGTCATGTAACGCCACTCTTGATATCGCCTAAATGTTTTTGCTCTCTTGTCTTTGACGTGGCTTGCGATTTTCGTGTGGTGAAGGTGTTGACGACAAGGGGAGAACTCTCGGCCAAGCATCATCTCATCATCCCTACCATTCGAACAAGAACATCTTGGCACTTTTGCTAGCACAAGAGGTGCGCAAGAAGGAAGCCTTCATCATTTGGTGTGTGTCTTCTTTGGAGGAGATCTCTTTTGCTCTCTCTCTTCCAAGACGCCATCCAACACATGGCTTCGGTATGAAATACTTCTCATCCTTAAAAGTTGATCATATACGTATTCATGCAAATGATCTACATGAAACCCTATAAAATCTCATGCGCCCCCTTCGTTAGGGTTTCATCCCCTTTGCGCTCCCCCTTGAAGGGGACTTTCAAATACTGCATGTCAGCCAAGCTAAACAGCATTGAGACATTATTCAGAAGTATACATATTGCAGCAGATAATGTAACAACCTGAATAACAACCATTGCCTTTATAAACATAAAGTTTATACATGATACTGATACAATCCCAAGGCCTCAAACATTAGCCTTAAGGGCATACCCCAACAATCTCCCACTTGCACTTAATCTAATGGTTGAGAAATCTCAAACCCATATTATTACAGTGCTTCTCATGCTTCTGCTGCGCCAGAGGCTTTGTAAGCGGGTCAGCCAGATTGTCGTCTGTATGAACCTTGCAGACTTTGATCTCGCCACGATCAATGATCTCCCGGATCAAGTGAAACCTTCTCTGTATGTGCTTGGACTTCTGGTGTGACCGTGGTTCCTTTGCTTGTGCTATTGCTCCAGTGTTATCATAGAAGATAACCAATGGATCTGCACTCGAAGGAACAACACCAAGTTCCTGAACGAACTTACGAATCCACACTGCCTCCTTGGATGCTTCCGAGGCTGCAACATACTCGGCTTCTGTTGTGGAATCAGCAACTATAGATTGTTTGAAACTTTTCCACACCACTGCACCTCCATTCAAGCTAAAAACGTAGCCTGATTGCGATCGGAAATCATCCTGGTCAGATTGGAACGAAGCGTCAGTATATCCTTCAATACTGAGTTCTTCCTGACCTCCATAAATCAAAAACATATCTTTGGTCCTCCGAAGATATTTCAAAATGTTCTTGACTGCAATCCAGTGTGCCTGACCTGGATTACTTTGGAATCGACTGGTCACGCTTAACCCGTAAGCGACGTCTGGGCGAGTACACAACATCGCATACATAATGGACCCAATAGCCGAAGCATAAGGCGTATTGTCCATTTCATCTTTCTCAGTCTTTGTTTGTGGACATTGACTCTTTGAAAGATTCAGACCATGTCTGACTGGAAGATATCCTCTTTTAGAATTTTCTAAATGAAATCTCTCCAGGACTTTATCGATGTAAGTACTCTGGCACAGCCCGAGAAGCCTCTTAGATCTATCTCTGTAGATCTTCACACCTAATACATAGGCTGCTTCTCCCAAATCTTTCATCTGGAAACATTTTCTTAACCATGCCTTGACAGCATGTAGTTCAGGAATATCGTTTCCAATGATCAAGATATCATCGACGTAGAGGACTAGGAAAGTAATCACGCTCCCACTAAACCTCTTATATACACACGGGTCATCTTCATTCTTGATGAAACCAAACTCACAGATTGATTCATCAAAACGAATATTCCAGCTTCTTGATGCTTGCTTAAGTCCATAAATGGACTTCTTTAACTTGCATATTTTATGACGATCTGATGGATTAATGAAACCTTCAGGTTGTGTCATATACACATCCTCGTCTAGTTTTCCATTTAGGAAAGCGGTCTTCACATCCATTTGCCAAATCTCATAATCATAATATGCTGCTATCGCAAGAATAATCCGAATAGACTTGAACATAGCTACAGGCGAGAAAGTTTCATCATAATCTATCCCGTAGATTTGTTTGAAACCTTTCGCAACTAGCCTGCCTTTATAGGTAACCACGTTACCATCCATGTCAATCTTCTTTTTGAAGATCCATTTACAACCTATAGGGATTACTCCCGGAGGCGGATCAACCAAATCCTAGACTTGGTTATCTGACATGGAGTCCATCTCGGCTCGCATAGCTTCAAGCCATCTCGCTGATTCCGGTCCACTGACCGCATCCGCATAAGTGAGGGGTTCATCATTTATGATGTAGACTCCGTCATAGCGCTCAGGCTGTCGACGGATCCTTCCCGATCTTCGCGGTTCCCGTGATATCTGAGCCTCAGGTTGTTCAATAACCTGTTCTACTGGCTCATGCACATCCAACTGTGCTTGACTACTTTGTCCTTCTTCTGGATTCTCATCCAGCTTTATTTCTCTCCCACTGGCTTCTTGCAGAAGTAATTCCTTCTCAAGAAAAATAGCCGTCCGAGCAACAAATACTTTGTTCTCTTTGGGATCGTAGAAATAATAACCCTTAGTTTCCTTAGGGTAACCGAAGATACATTTGTCAGATCTGCTCTCCAGTTTCCCAGAGGCGAGCTTTTTGACATAAGCCTCGCTACCCCAGATCTTAATAAATGTCAAGCTCGGCTGTTTCCCATACCATAACTCATATGGAGTTTTTGAAACTGCCTTGGATGGCACTCGGTTTAGTACCTTTGCTGCTGTTTCCAGTGCAAATCCCCAAAAGGAGTAAGGTAGAGTAGCCTGACTCATCATAGAACGAACCATATCAAGTAAGGTTCTATTTCTCCTCTCGGACACACCATTCCATTGCGGTGTTCCTGGCGGAGTGAGCTGTGAGATAATCCCACACTCCTTCAGATAGTCAGTAAACTCTCGACTCAAGTATTCTCCACCTCGATCTGAACAAAGTGCCTTGATATTTCGGCCTAGCTGATTCTGTACTTCATTTTTGAACTCTTTGAACTTGTCAAAAGATTCACTTTTATGTCTCATTAGATAGACATAACCATACCTACTGAAATCATCAGTAAAGGTAATGAAGTACGAATAGCCACCTCTGGCATGTTTACTAAATGGCCCACACACATCACTGTGAATGAGGTCAAGTAAACCTGAAGCCCTTTGACCTTTATTAGAAAAAGGAGCTTTCGTCATTTTACCCATTAAACAAGCTTTGCATGTATCAAGCTCCTCATAGGACAATGATCCCAGCAGTCCATGATCATGCAACCGCTTAATGCGTTTCTTGTTAATATGGCCTAAACGACTATGCCATAGCAAGGTGCTGTTATCAGCATACTTGGCTTTCTTGTTATCAATTTGTTGTATAGAACATTCCATGTCCAACATGAATAACCCATTGTTAATCGAGCCAGTAGCATAAACAATATTATCAAAAGAAATAATACACTTTGAAATATTGCATTCAAATGAAAACCCTTTCCTGACAAGAGCAGGAATAGAGATAATATTTTTCGTTATGCTTGGTACAAAATAACAATTGTCCAGTTCCAATACAAGTCCAGATGGTAAAGAGATGTAATAAACGCCTACAGCAACAGCAGCAACCCGTGCCCCGTTTCCTACTCGTAGGTCCACCTCATGCTGTCCCACCTGTCTTCTTCTCTTGAGTTCCTGTACATTTGAACAAATGTGAACTCCACATGCAGTGTCCAACACCCATGAAATAGAAGAAGAAGATATCATGACTTCAGTCACAAAAATACCTGAGCCAGAAGCGAAAGGATTGCTTCCCTTCTTGTCTCCTTGGAGCGCTTTACAGTCCTTTTTCCAGTGACCGAGCTGGCCACATATGTAGCCTACATGGTCAAGCTGACCCGACCTACTCCCTGGACCACCATGTGCTATGCTAAGCAACGAGAAGTGATAAATCCCTTCTCTATAACACGCAGGTGTAATCACACACCATCTGAAGATAGATGGGCGTGCCCACTGAGTGGGTACAACACGGCCCCAACGATAGTCAGAACAGTGAGGTTTCGCGTCAGAAGGCTTACGTGCTTGATATTTTAACGTTGGATTTTAACGGTCCTTTTATCTTCTTACTATCAGTCAAACCCTATGGTGATAGCTGAAGATTAAATCATGCAGTTCTAATTATTCTTTTAAAACAATAAAAGAAAGCATGATGATCTTATGTGGTAAAAGCCCATTAAGCCTAAGTAAGACCTTAATTTAGCTTAAGTCTTTACAAGAGCTCTTCATGGGTCTTTTGCAACTCCATCTGGCCCAACCTGGGCCCAAGCGCCCACTGCAGCTCAGGTGCGCCCACCAGGTAAATGCGCCTGTCCTAGAGTCGAACTCTAGACCTTCCACCTGGTCAAGCCTCAAGCTGCATGCGCCTCTGCCATGTGTGCTCTGTGCTCTTGTCTGATTAAAATACAATTTAATCTATCTAGACAAGATTGACACGCAGGTCAATTACATTGTATAAATTAATTAAAATGTGATGCGCAGATCACAATAAAAATAATTTACAATTAATCCAGGCACGCAGGCCCCAGCACAGCACACATTAAATTTGGGCAGCCCACATAAGATTAAATAAACACTCAACATGGTATACTATCAACATGTGATCCAATAATAAGGAAATAAAAGTTTCAAAAACCCATTGGGATTAATTTTATTTTCCTTATGTGCCCTACTACCTTACAACGGTACATTAATAGGGATCCACTCATCATGTCTAGTGCGATCCACTGCCTTTGCATGCACCAAGTCCTAACTGACTTGAGTCGACCTAATGGTCAACCATGCATGCGCAAGGGCTGAACAACCTTCATGAGTTCTGGCAAGCGGGTGTGACCCCGGGCCTAACTCAAGAGCGTTCACTTGTTGTCTCAACCAGACATCGCTACACGCCTGTCTGCAGTCGACCTATAGCCACCTCGTGCTATGCACAGGTGCCATCTGGTCGACCCATCTAGGCTGTCAGATGGTCTGATCAGACTGGTTGGATCTTAACTAGACGATGACATCAACCCTAATAACCCGTCTAAGATTTTAAAGTAGGCGCATTAGATCTAATGGATGCGCGCAAGAAATTTTGTTTTGACAAAAACATAACAAGCGCCAACATACATGCGCCAACAAGAAAATCATGAATCATGTAGTTTTCGGCATGTAAATTAGATCTATGCATACAAGCGCAACGAAGGATCACAAAGCAATCATATGAACATACATAAAACCTCCTCTGATACCAATTGTAAGTCCCTTTTCAAAGGGGGCGAAACCCAAAGGGGGGGGGGGCGCATATCAAAATTTCCCAAAGGAAGCTAGGGTTTCATAGATCGTTTGTATGAACATAAGATCAACTTATTCAAAGATTGCATAGATGAAAAGGATTCATACCATAGCCATTGCAAGGATGGCGACTTGGAAGCAAAGATGCGAGTGCTTCTTCTCCAAAGGCACCGCACACAAGATGAGAGATAGCTCTTTCTTGTTTCTCCTTGTGCTAGCAAGGATCTCCAAGAATCCTAGTCGCGTGAAGGGGATTGAGATGATCTCTCTTGGCTTGGTCGAACTCTTCTTGGCGTCTACCTTTTTCTTTACCCCACGAGAGAGCAAGCGGCGACTTGGAAGAGGCGAGCGAGAGTGGAGAATGAAGCCACGAACGTAGAGACGTTTCTATTTTGGAACTTCCAAAAATAGGAAGCTTCATGCGTTCATGCGTTATGCGTTCACTCCAAGTGAACCGAATGCTCATTCTTCTCTCTTTGAACCATGCGGTCACACATGTGAACCGGTTCAAGTTGGTTTGGTTCAAAGACCAATTAACCCAAGCCTTTGGTATAACTCATTAAACCTAAAGGTTCAAGATCTAACCGTTCATCTCTTGATGCTCTTGCTCTCACCGATCTAGCATCAACTCTCTCGATCGAAGCTTACCGATCTCAAGCCCTAATCAATCAAACATGATCAGACCAGATCTCACTTACAATCAGAGTTTAAATCCCTTTAAACTGAACCAAAACAATTCAGTCCACACGATCTGACATAAGTAAGCCATATCATCAAATTGTGCGACCCTAAGGGTTTCCTTTAAATGTCGGTAACGATAACTTATGTTATCACGATCAGTGAGGGGTATCTAGCAACACATCATTGTCTCCCGATATAAAGGAAAGAGTCTTCCAAGACTACACCCAAACCACAGCACAAGTGTGAACCCAAGTCACTTGACATATATGTTTCCTTTGCCACTGGATGTTCTTATTGGACAAGTGTGTCAAGCCTGTAAATCCAATATGATGAGAATGATTAGATCAGATGAACATAGTCATCTGGGTATGGCCATACACTTTCTCAATCATCTCATCCAGGGGGGCCCCATTAGAACATCACACTCCAAACTAGGAGACGGCAATCCTATATCTATCACTAGTGCCCTAACATGACTCATGCTCATTATCCAAGATAGACTATAACCATTATGTTGCAAATGATATTGAACTACCTCAAAACAATGCCAATCATCATTTAGAAACACAAGTGATCTCAAGTCAGAGGAAATATGCCACTTGTTTGCATATAAGGATTATTCACATTGTGACAAGCAATTGAACATCCTATGTAGGGTCTGTCCAGTACATCCAATGTACCCATGAGTCTACATCTTATTCCATGCTCAAAGCATCCTATAAGATTAGAACACATATTAGTCTCAATCATATCAAGGCTGTCTCATGTTCACCAAGATATCTCGACTAAGGACAATACTGCATGTCAGCCAAGCTGAACAGCATTGAGACATTATTCAGAAGTATACATATTGCAGCAGATAATGTAACAACCTGAATAACAACCATTGCCTTTATAAACATAAAGTTTATACATGATACTGATACAATCCCAAGGCCTCAAACATTAGCCTTAAGGGCATACCCCAACAACCTTCACCACATGGGAACAACTATCAAATGCTTTCCTGATGAAGTACTTTCCACCAAGCAAGACCATCCAGTTGTGAAACCAGATCACGAGCTTTGCACAGAGGGATGGTGAATCTTTTAGCAAGGCATGGGAGTGTTTCAATGATTTACAACAGAAGTGTCCTCACCATGGCATTGAAAATTGGGTTTTAATTCATACATTTTATAATGGGCTACTTTATAATATTCGTCTGATTGTTGATGCTGCTGCAGGAGGAGCCCTCATGAGCAAAACCATTGAAGATGCTTTCACTTTATTTGAAGAGTTGTCCCTGAACCATAACCATTGGTCTCCTGAAGAAAGAATGCTACATTGTCATCAACATGGTAAGAATGATGATGGGGGATGGCGAACCTTGACTGAAAAGGTAAATTCTTTTAGTGTAGAATCCATGCTTGAAAAGTTTATGGCTAATCAAAATCAATTAATGACAAATCAAAATAAAGAGATTGAAGGTCTTAAGGGATTGGTTAGTCATCTTACTTCTCAAGTAGGATCCTTAGCTGCCCACAATAAGACTCTAGAAAATCAAATACCTGCTAAACCTGAATTAAACCCTAGGGAGCACTGTAATACTATCATCACTATAAGTGGGAGGCAATTA
Source organism: Costus lasius (assembly GCA_027563935.2). Taxonomy (NCBI): domain Eukaryota; kingdom Viridiplantae; phylum Streptophyta; class Magnoliopsida; order Zingiberales; family Costaceae; genus Costus; species Costus lasius. Next base: position 28,849,774 of record CM050454.1, read on the forward strand.
GAGGAACCTAAAAGGAAATATGAGAATAGTGAAAAAGAGCCTACTGATGAACATGACCATGAGTTAGACATGGAAAAATTTTCTGAGCATGAGCAGTCCCAACCTAGTTTGCCACCTCAAAAGGGTGATGAACCAAAAGGTGATGTGTCATGTCAGAATGATGTTTCTAAGCCTAACTCTCCTACACCATATAGGCCACCTATACCCTTTCCTCAAAGACTGATGCAGGCAAAATTAGACAAGCAGTTTGGGAAATTTCTTGATGTTTTAAAGAAGCTTTATATTAATATTCCATTCACTGAAGCTTTATTTCAAATGCCCATGTATGCCAAATTTTTTAAAGAAATTTTGTCTAATAAAAGAAAGATAGAGGACTATGGTACTGTGGCTTTAACTAAAGAATGTAGTGCTATAATCCAAAACATGCTGCCACCAAAGTTAAAAGATCTAGGTAGTTTCTCTATACCTTGTTTTATTGGGGGTATGGCTTTTGACCGAGCCTTATGTGATTTAGGTGCTAGTGTGAGTCTAATGCCATTGTCTATTTGCAGGAAATTGAACATGGAAGAGCTTAAACCAACTTCAATATCTTTGTAGCTCACCGATCGTTCAGTTAAGTATCCTGTAGAGATTCTTGAATATGTACCTATCCAGATAGGTAAATATTTCATTCCAACAGATTTTGTAGTTCTTGAGATGAAAGAAGATGCAAAAATCCTCATCATACTTGGTAGACCGTTCTTAGCCACAGCAGGAGCACTTATTGATGTCAAGAATGGTAAACTTACACTTAACATTGGGGATGAAAGAATCGAATATGACTTGAATGAAGCCATGAAAAACCCATCAAATTCTGGATCTTGTTGTAGTATACATGCTGTAGATGACTTTATCTATGATCTTAATGATTTATTTGTTGAAACCTCTGAATATGATCCTGATTTAGATTCTGCTCTTGATTCTAATGTAGAAACCAATTCTGAAAATAATGAATCATTAGACTGCAGTGTTTGTGATAATGAAAAGAATGAAGAAGAGAAGGCTCCAAAAATAGAACTTAAAGCTTTACCAGATAACCTTTGTTATGAATTTCTTGGTCCTAATTCTACTTACCCTGTTATTGTTGATGCATAGCTTGGAAAGAGAGAGACAGATTTGCTTCTCAAAGAATTAAGGATTCATGGAAAGGTAATTGGGTACACAATTGATGACTTAAAAGGAATTAACCCTTCTTTTTGTATGCACGGGATCTTGATGGAAGAGGAACACAAGCCACATGTAGATTTTCAAAGGAGACTTAACCCCTCTATGAAAGAAGTTGTGAAGGAGGTTTTGAAATTACTTGATGTAGGTATTATATATCCTATCTCTGATAGTAAATGGGTAAGTCTTATACATTGTGTTCCTAAGAAAGGAGAGGTAATTGTCATGAAAAATAAAGACAATGAATTAATTCCTGTTAGAACTGTTACTAGTTGGCGCATGTGCATAGATTATAGAAAATTGAATGCTGCTACTAGAAAAGACCATTTCCCCTTACCTTTTATTGATCAGATGGTTGAAAGGCTTGCAAACCATTCTCACTTTTGTTTCTTAGATGGATACTCTGGATTTTTCCAAATTCCTATACATCCTGATGACCAAGATAAGACCACTTTCACTTGCCCGTATGGTACTTTTGCATATAGGAGAATGCCCTTTTGTCTATGTAACGCACCTGCTACTTTTCAAAGATGCATGATGGCTATTTTTTCTGATTTCATTGAAGACTTTATGGATGTTTTTATGGATGATTTCTCTATATGTGGTTCTTCTTTTGATGATTGTTTAGCTAACTTATCTCAAGTTTTGCAGCGGTGTAAAGAAACCAACCTTGTGCTTAACTGGGAAAAATGTCATTTCATGGTTAGGCAAGGGATAATTTTGGCGCACTTGATTTCAGAAAGAGGGATTGAAGTTGATAAAGCCAAAGTTGAAGTGATAGAAAAATTAGAGCCACCCACTACAGTGAAGGAGGTCCGAAGATTTCTAGGACATGCAGGGTTCTACCGGCGATTCATCAAGGATTTCTCTAAACTTGCTAGACCTCTTACAAATTTACTTTGTAAAGATGTTAAATTTTCTTTTAATGAGGATTGTTTATTTGCTTTTTAGGAATTAAAGAAAGCTTTGGTTTTAGCACCTATCATTCAACCTCCAGATTGGGATTTGCCCTTCGAGCTTATGTGTGATGCCAGTGGCTATGCAATAGGAGCAGTTTTGGGACAAAGAAAGGAGAAAAAGCATTATGTTATTCATTATGCCAGTATGACTTTGGATGAGACACAGAGGAATTACACCACCATTGAGAAGGAACTTTTAGCAATAGTGTTTTCCTTTGAAAAATTTAGATCATACTTGATTAACTCCAAAGTGGTGGTGTACACTGATCATGCAATTGTGAGATACTTAATGCAGAAAAAGGATAGTAAACCACGCTTGCTCAGATGGGTTTTACTCTTGCAGGAGTTTGATTTGGAAATTAAAGACAAAAAGGGATCAGAAAACATTGTTGCAGATCATCTTTCAAGGATAATGGTGGATACTGAAAAGAATGATATAATCAATGATTCCTTCCCTGAAGAATAACTCTTGGTCATTGAACAAATCAGAGCCCCATTGTATGCTGACATAGTCAATTACCTAGTAGCTAATGTTCTTCCTCTTGATTTAAATTACCAAAGAAAGAAAAGATTCTTGGCTGAAGTAAAGCACTATTTTTGGGATGAGCCTTATGTTTTTAGAAGATGTGGAGATGGTGTATTTAAAAGATGTATATCTGAAGAGGAAATCACAGATATATTATTTCAGTGTCATGAATCCTCTTATGGTGGGCACGTACTGAGAAAACTGCTTTCATGGTTTTGCAATCAGGATTTTACAGGCCTTCAATTTTTAAAGATGCTATAAACTTTATCTTATCATGTGATAGATGTCAGAAGACAAGTAACATTAACAGAAGACATGAGATGCCATTGTCCACTATTCTTGAGGTTAAGATATTTGATGTCTGGGGGATTGATTTCATGGGACCTTTTCCATCTTCTGGAGGTAACAAATACATACTTGTGGCAGTAGATTATGTCTCAAAGTGGGTTGAAGCTCTCACTTCCCCTACTAATGATTCCAGAGTTGTTGTTAAACTGTTCAAAAAGATTATCTTTCCAAGGTTTGGGACACCACGAGTAGTGATTAGTGATGGAGGCTCTCATTTCATAGAACATAAGTTCTCAGCCTTGCTTAGAAAGTATGGGGTAAATCATAGAGTTGCAACACCTTATCACCCCCAAACAAGTGGACAAGTTGAGATATCAAATAGAGAAATAAAGGGGATTTTAGAAAAGACAGTGTCACGCACTAGGAAAGATTGGCATTGAAACTTGATGATGCACTGTGGGCCTATTGGATTGCTTTTAAAACACCAATAGGTATATCTCCTTTTCAATTGGTTTATGGTAAATCTTGTCATCTACCTGTAGAGCTTGAGCATAAGGCATTCTGGGCAATCAAAGCACTCAACTTTGACTTAAAGAACGCGGGTGAAAAATGGAGGTTACAATTAAATGAGCTAGACGAGATTAGACTCTTCGCTTACGAAAATGCAAGAATTTATAAGGAGAGGACTAAAAGGTGGCATGATCGGCATATTTTTAGAAGGGAATTCCAACCAGGTGACTTTGTTCTGTTGTTTAATTCTAGATTGAGACTTTTTACTGGAAAACTTAAGTCTCGATGGTCTGGGCCTTTTCAGGTAAAGAAAACTTACCCTTACGGAGTTGTGGACATATGGAGTAAAGAAACAGGAGAGTTTAAGGTTAATGGTCAAATATTGAAGCATTATTATCAAGAAGAACTGATTGAAGAAAAGGAAAAATTTTATCTTGATGAACCACGATCAAATCTGAGTGCAGAACGGTCAACCTAATGACCTTTAAATTAGCACTTCTTGGGAGGCAACCCAAGCACTCTTTCTTTAGTTTATTCTCTTTTATTTTACTTTGTTTTTATCTTTGCTTTTAGAACTAATTTTTCTTCTCTTCTTATAGGTAAATTCGACTTTTGATGCAAATTACGGTGCCAGTATTTTTCCTAAGTGCACGATCCCTCAATTTTTTTTAGGCTTTCTTACTTGTGTTTTCAACTGTCCCTATGCCAACTACACCACCCCCGAGGGCACTGAGGAGATCCGATCAGATGATGATGAGTAGAGTTTTGTGAGTATCTTTTTCCCTTACTTCTTTGCATTCATTTTTCCTTGTCTTATTGATGTTTCATATTTTATAGGGAAGGATGATTCTTCCAAACTCATTGTGTCCGCCATTGCTACGTTGCTCTGTTTTGCATGATTCAATGTGGTTGTATGATATTGATTTTGATTCTTGTTATTCGATACGGTTGCACCATATTTTGATATTGATGATTATTTCGATTGGGTTGTATGATGATACTTTTGATATTTTGAGCACCCTATGTAGGTGCATGCTTGATGATATGATTACATTGTGATACTTTTATGATGGATGAGTATACTATTTTTGTTGATGTGTTGATTGGTGATGACTATAAATTTCATAGTGTTTTTCATACCTATTTAGTAGTCTTTCGAGCCATAATCTTATTCCCTTGCTTTATTTTTACACCTTTTTTGCCAAAAGCTTCGGAATCTACACCATCTTTGGTTTTTGATCAATTTCAGGCAAAAAGGCATCAATTTTGTCGGTTTTCAAGTAATTCAGATGCATGAATGAGTTCCAACCATAAAGAGGGGTCTACCCATCAAATTTCAAGTCAAAAGGATGCTCCTAGAAAAAATATGGCACTGTCGTGTACATCTGCACGGGTATTGTGGCGCTTTTAACCAGACAAACATACGGCACTACCGTATTTTGCCCCAAAACCTTCACGGTACCGTATTTTGGGGAGATTTCCACCCGAAAACTTGAGGGAGAATACGGCACCACCGTGTACATCTACACGGTACCGTATTTTATGACAGTCCAGAACAGAAAGCTCCAGCACAAATATGGCACTACCATATTTCTCCCCGAATCTTTCATGGTACCGTATTTGCCACCAATTTTGACCAGAGAAGTTTTAGCACAAATATGGCACTGCCATAGGAGAATGCACGGTGTCGTGCTTTCTAACCAGATTTCACATAAAGAAATACGGCACTACCAAGTACATCTACACGGTGCCGTATTTGCCAACCCAGAAATTTGAGATTTCCGCCGAATCAGTCAAAATGCGATTTCCAGAGATTTAGGAGTCCAAATCTAGATCTGAAAGAAGGGGTGGACTCATCTTTAAGGGGGGGAAGGACGAGAAGCGAAAAAAAAAATTTTATGATCCATCCATGGCGAATTTCAGAGATAGGTGGAATTGCTAGGGTTCATCGGATTTCCACCTACAGACCACCTCCGACCACGAAATTTGACAGAGAGCTTCATCTGGTGAAGGAGAACACGTACCTCAAGTTTCAGAGCGTTTGGAGTTGAATCAAAGGAGAAATCAACGAAACAGTAGTGATAGTACTGATTCCAAGCAAATACGGTGCTGTAATTTCATTACAGCACTGTTTTGTAACTCTTTTCTCCTCTTTTCGATTCCTTATCATTCTAAAAATATGTTTTATTATAATCCTTTCATCATGGTAGCTTAATCTTTTTATGGGACATGGGGGTATAATCTCTTTGTTTCTTAATGTCTAGAAAACCCTAATTTTGTCAAACTGATTTTATTATGATAATTTTACTCTTGTGATTGATTATTCTTTAATTCTCCTTTGTGTCTTAATTATCAGCATGTTTTAGAATTTTGTAAAATAGACCGAGAGGTTGATTGTTTGAAATTCGGAACCCTAGGAATTGTTGAGTTTGGAACTATCGTAAGAGATTAGGTAGTTCTTCGAATTCTGATTTTTAGTGATTTTATTGCCATGTTGAATTTCAGATACTTTGGATTGAGTTAATGTGTAGACTTGATTTGATATTGCAAGAGATTGAGTATCGAGTCGTTGGAAACCCTTGAGTAAAGCCAGTGTTGAGACTCGGATGCACGAGAGTGATCTTTGAGTTTCCACTTGAGATGATCAACCTAGAATTCGGATGCACGAGAGTGATCCTCGAGTTCTTAGTTGATGATTTACTTATTTTCAGCATTGAATAGATCTTGCGCGAGAGTGGGGATCGGTTCTTTGTATGATTGTCTGCGCGAGAGCGAGACAATTTATTTTAAAAAGTAAATTTTACCTTTATCATAATAGGATTAGATTGACAAATATTTATCTTAATCTAGTAATTAGAAATTAAAGTAGATGAACCCCTAGTCCCAATTTCCTCTCTGACATTTTCTCCGTGTTCTTTTTGATAGTTTGATTCACTATTTTCCGATTGCCTAGCTAGCGAAAAATCGATTACTTAGTACTTGACAACAAGGTCTCTGTGGTTCGATATTTTATATTACTTCGAGTATCCGTGCACTTGCGGACACAAGAAGTTTTTGGCGCCGTTGCCGGGGACCTTGGTTTTGTCAATATTGAAGATATTGAAAGTATTTCTAGACTAGGTTTTTGTTTTTGTTTTTGTTTACTGTTTTTGAAATTTAGATCGGCTTTGACTCTCATTATTATTCTGCATCTTTTGTACTTTTTGATCTATCTACTTTGCATGCGCAGAAATCTTAGGTTAGGACCACTTGTACCTTTTGATCCTGAGATAAACAAGACTCTGAGACTGCGAAAGAGATTGAGATTTGAGGAGACACAAGTTATAGAAGTAGTGGAGATGGCTGAGAGAAGATCTTTGCGCGACTATGCTGCTCCAAATGCATAGGGAGTTCACTCTAGTATCACCAGACCAGCCATTGATGCGAACAATTTCGAGATCAAACCGGCGTTCATATCAATGCTTCAACAAAATCAGTTTGGAGGATCTCCAATGGAGGATCCTAATATTCATCTATCTCTTTTTCATGAACTGTGTGATACCATCAAGATTAATGGAGTTTCTGATGATGCGCTAAAATTTCATTTATTTCCTTTTACTCTCAGGAACCAAGCACGTGATTGGCTGCACTCTCAACCTTCTGGAACGTTCACAACTTGGGAGCTGCTGTCCAATGCTTTTCTCATGAAATACTTCCCTCCTAGTAAGATGATTCAATTAAGAAACCTGATCACAGGATTTGCTCAGAAGGAAGGAGAATCTCTTAGTGAAGCATGGGAGCGATATAATGAATTGCAGAGGAAGTGTCCTCACCATGGCCTGGAGCAATGGGTTTTAATTGAAACATTTTATTATGCTTTGCTTAATCAAACACGCCTTCATGAACAAGACATTGGATGAGGCTTATCAGATGATTGAAGAGATGGCTCTTAACCAAGAACAAAATTTAAGAGAAAGAGGAGTGATATATCGACCTCCTCATGGTAAGGATAATGGTAACAATTTTCGCACCCTAGCTGAGAAAGTTGAATCTTTGTGCAATCGTTTTGATACTTTTAAAATGCAAACTCATGCTATTTCTTCTTTTGTCACTTGTGAGATTTGTGGTAATCACGGTCATGTTTCTGAGGATTGCAAAATAATTGTTGATAGGGGTGAGGAACAAGTAAATTCTTTAGGGAGTTACAACCAAAGTAGATCTTATGACCCCTACTCTAATACCTATAATCCTAGATGGAGGAACCACCCTAACCTTTCATGGAAAAGCAATAATCATGATAATTGATGGAGGCAGGAACCACAAGCCACGAAGATACAAGTGGAGCCTAAAGGTGCCCTAGACAAAGACTCGTGAGATCACAAATAAGCTAGCATGGTCACTTCTAGCTAGCTCAAAATAATGGGAATAATTACTCCAATGACTTCAAGACATTTCAGCTCAATAAAGTTGACTGCATCCACGGCAAAGGAAACAAATTATGCGATAATGCTCAGCCAGCAGCCAGCCAAGTTGGGATTTCATCAAAGCACACATCAACGCAAATCTTCATCACTTCAAAGAAGGAAGGCTCCACGTCTCTCCCTTCAACAGAGCAAAGAAGGAAATCTTCAACGTTTCCACCCCCCCCCCCCTGCTGCTCAAGATGGAAGCTGCAACATTCACATCTCTCCAACGTCTCTCTTCTGCCGTGGAAGGAAATAGCAACGTTCACCCAACAACGTTCGCTTGGAAAGCTTCTCCTATATGTATCAAAGCTTGAACCTTGTAAACACAGATTTTGTTGAAATTGAATCGTATGAAGTAGTTTTCTAGTATCTTCCTCTTCTATCGGATGTGCTCCTCCTTCTCCTTCTAGGGCCGAGCCCCTTCCCCCTCTCTTCCCCTCCCCTCCATTCTCTTCTTCCTCACAAGTTCAATCTTCCAGCCGCAACAGTTCCAGATTTTCGAAATTTTCTGAGTTCGCCGCCGACGATCCACCGGCCGGATCTCCACGAGACTTCGGCCACCACTTCCCCTCCGAAAGACGAAGCCACAGCAACCGGCATCCATCCATCCGACTCTCCGATCACCGGAATCGAACTTCCGTTCGAATCCTCTGTTCTCGCCAGCCTTCCGTCCTACTTCCGCCTTTCATCGCCGTCCGCCTCCGACCGGCCACCGCACGACCCGAAACTCCGGCCACCTGTTCTCCATCACCACATCAACTCCCAACTGTAACAGGTTTGGCGTCCGTGCATCACTGGCCGTCTGGCGAGGAGCCCTGCAACTCGCGCACCATCCCCTGCTTCTGCCCTGCCCGCGACCTAGCTCCGCCCTTCCGCATCGTGCTCCTCCGACCAGCCACCGCCCGTCACCAAACTCCGGCCACCTCTTCGCCATCATCACAGTGACTCCCAGTTGTAGCAGTTCCGGCGATCGTGCACCACAGGACGAACGCCGACGATCCCTGCTCCGATCCCGCACTTCCCCTGTTCGGTTGAACATCCACTTCTCCGCTTCTGCCTGTACTCCGACGCCGTCCTCGCCTCCTCCGCCACCTCTCGTCGGTGCTCCGACGTCTTCAACATCATTCCATCTCGACTCTACGCCGCCGACAGACGATCCAAGTCCCAGCGCTGATGATCGGCGCTTGCCTCCATCCTTCTATTTTCCAGACTTCCTTATCTCCTGTTTATCTGCTCTGCTTTAAAACTTAACTGATTAAGCTTCTTCTTGCAGGTATTCAACGTGCTTGGACGTGACAGAACCCCTGATCTCTGATACGATCATAAAGAATAGGTTTCACTCTACATATCAGATAACTTGGCTCCATCAAAGAACCACCAGATCAACCTCGGAGGCATAGCAAACATTGATGTCTAATACAATTCCTGCACTGATTTACTATCTGATCTGATTAACTATCTTTGTTGCAGATATCTTACTCGCATGAAAGATCCGGAATCCCAAATTTTGATTGATTCATAAGAATTAATTTAGTTCTACAATGTGGTTCATTTAGTTTGAATATTGGATAATTGGAACCCCTTATTTGACGGGACTACTTTTCTTAACTTATTATTTCTATAGTCCTGGAATTCTGGTTGCTTTATGAAGTTTTGATGAATAAATAAATTGATTTTTAATTAGTAGTATTTTTTAATTAGTAAAATTTCATGTTCTTAATTAGTAACATTGTCACACGCTCCCGTCCTACATCAGTTTGGTATCAGAGGAAGTTTGTGAGCAACTCTTGTCTGCCCGCACGATCCTTGCTTTGTTCATTGCATAAAAATAATAAAAAAAAATTATTTGCTTTCATGCTTAGTTATTTTCTTGTTATTTAGTTTGCATATTTTAGGTTATTTGCATGTTGTTGCTTAGTTGTTGGTCAAATTCTGCATGTGTTTTTCCTGATACTCCACTCGGTTTTATAAATTCTGCAGCATCTGGACCATTAAATTGTTGAGATTCCTGATTTGTTTTCAACCTCTTGCTGCACATGATTTAATCAGACTACATACTGTTGAAAGCACTATAACTGAGTTTTCAATTTGCTGAATTCTGCACTTGACTTATGAGTTTTAAATCTGGTTTTCAGCCTACCGAATTTGAAGTTTTCAACCTGCTTGCTGCACTTAATTTCTGTCAAACTGCAGCTTGGATAACACCAACATATTTCTGTTTACAACATCCATAAGTGCTGCATTGATTATAACTATAAATTCTGCACTTGAATGCTGAATTTTCCAACCTGTTTTCAGCCTAGTTTCTGTTCTTAATCAAATTGCAATCTTCAATGAGCATACTTTCTGCACATCCATATGCTGAAATTGATTGCATGTTAGTTAAGTAATTTGCTGTTTATTTGCCAAAAAAAAAAAAAAATCATTCTCAACTTGTGTTTTCATGCTTAGTTGTTCTTAATAGTTTGTTTGCATAAAAAAAAAATCTAGATGCTCTCACGTTTATTTCCTTTTGCATGCTAGAAAAAAAAAACTTATTATGTGTTTTCATATTTAGATCTTTATTGCTTTTGCATGCTAGTTTGATTTATCTCAGATTTAACTTTTCATCCTAGCCCATATCATCTTAGGGAGCTCTATTTTCAAAATATTATACTGTGTTTTCAAAACACCTCATGGCCACTAGTATCAATCAAGAACAAATGCTCAAATTTTATGACAACCTCAAGTCCATGGAAAACAATCTCAAAACCTGTCACAACTATATAGAAGACATGAGACAAACTCTACACAAGCAATATCTAGAGAAACCTCCAACTTATAGTGTCACCCTTAGGAATGATTTTTTCCATACCTACATCAAAATGAAAGATAAGATGTGTAAGGTAGCCATAGATGAGTCCATAGGCTTCAACTTCATTACCCCTAGTGCCATTGATAGATTTGGCCTTACCAGTGAGCCTATCCCAGACCCTTACACCATTAGTAGGGATGATGGAACCAAAACCTTAGTGAACCATATGTGCTTAGTTCCTATTTTGTTAGGTACCCTTCTACTAGAAGTTTGGTGTTATGTCTTACCCTTAGAAGGTACATACCATGTCCACCTAGGAGCACTTTGGTTATATGATGTCAATGGGTATTACCAAAGGCAAGATGATTCATATGTCTTAAGATGCCAAAACCCAAAGATTAAGATCAAGAGGTCCAAACCTAAAACCTCTAAGGTACCTACTCCCTCAAACTCTCAAGAGAATATACCAACCTTAGAGTCTACCATGGGAACAAAAACAAGCTCAGGTAACACATGTGAAACTCAACAGGCAAACCATGAGGTAGAACCCATACCTCAACCTACAATTTTAGGGCCCATACCCATAGGTCCTCAACCTGAGTCTAGCAATCCAGCTAAAGAAACCATAGTTGACTTGTTTGAGAGTCAAACTACACCTGAGTTGCCCATAGAGACCACAGTAGGCTTGTCTCAACCTAAGTGTCAAATAGGGCCATTACCTTCAATTTTAGGGCCCATACCTATAGGTTCTCAATTTGAGCTTAGCACTACTACTAGAGAGCCTAAAGTTGAACCCAAACCCATAGGTCTTCTAAAACCTAATATCAAACCTAAGTTGGAGTCATTTGAGCTTGACCTGGATCCTAATCCTCAACCTTTAGGTCAACCCCTAGACTTAGAAGATCTCTTCCAGGACCCTATGATCCTTGAATCTTGTCTGTTAGGTCCTTCTACCCACACCCTTAAGCCACCATTAGGATCAACAAAAAATAATGAACTCAAACATGCTTTGCACTCTACTCTTATTGAAGTTGAGTATATTGATTTCATCATTCCTTGTTCTTTTCAAAGTGTTGTGATTTTCTATGACAAATTTACTAATGAGTACGGCCGAGAAAAGGAATTCAATGCAGGTACCCTTGATCTGCAGCTTGGACCGTGGACAAAGAACAACAAGATAGGATGCTGTGATGCTGACAACACTTGGAAATTTCAGATCCTTAAGGAGCAACTCACTCTCGCCCCTCCAGAACTTCTCCACCTACACAAGTGCAATTCTTCGGAGAAGAATTATTTTCACCCAGGGAGAAATGATGGAGGCAGGAACCACAAGCCACGAAGATACAAGTGGAGCCTAAAGGTGCCCTAGACAAAGACTCGTGAGATCACAAATAAGCTAGCATGGTCACTTCTAGCTAGCTCAAAATAATGGGAATAATTACTCCAATGACTTCAAGACATTTCAGCTCAATAAAGTTGACTGCATCCACGGCAAAGGAAACAAATTATGCGATAATGCTCAGCCAGCAGCCAGCCAAGTAGGGATTTCATCAAAGCACACATCAACGCAAATCTTCATCACTTCAAAGAAGGAAGGCTCCACGTCTCTCCCTTCAACAGAGCAAAGAAGGAAATCTTCAACGTTTCCACCCCCCCCCCCCCTGCTGCTCAAGATGGAAGCTGCAACGTTCACATCTCTCCAACGTCTCTCTTCTGCCGTGGAAGGAAATAGCAACGTTCACCCAACAACGTTCGCTTGGAAAGCTTCTCCTATATGTATCAAAGCTTGAACCTTGTAAACACAGATTTTGTTGAAATTGAATCGTATGAAGTAGTTTTCTAGTATCTTCCTCTTCTATCGGATGTGCTCCTCCTTCTCCTTCTAGGGCCGAGCCCCTTCCCCCTCTCTTCCCCTCCCCTCCATTCTCTTCTTCCTCACAAGTTCAATCTTCCAGCCGCAACAGTTCCAGATTTTTGGAATTTTCTGAGTTCGCCGCCGACGATCCACCGGCCGGATCTCCACGAGACTTCGGCCACCACTTCCCCTCCGAAAGACGAAGCCACAGCAACCGGCATCCATCCATCCGACTCTCCGATCACCGGAATCGAACTTCCGTTCGAATCCTCTGTTCTCGCCAGCCTTCCGTCCTACTTCCGCCTTTCATCGCCGTCCGCCTCCGACGGGCCACCGCACGACCCGAAACTCCGGCCACCTGTTCTCCATCACCACATCAACTCCCAACTGTAACAGGTTCGGCGTCCGTGCATCACTGGCCATCCGGCGAGGAGCCCTGCAACTCGCGCACCATCCCCTGCTTCTGCCCTGCCCGCGACCTAGCTCCGCCCTTCCGCATCGTGCTCCTTCGACCAGCCACCGCCCGTCACCAAACTCCGGCCACCTCTTCGCCATCATCACAGTGACTCCCAGTTGTAGCAGTTCCGGCGATCGTGCACCACAGGACGAACGCCGACGATCCCTGCTCCGATCCCGCACTTCCCCTGTTCGGTTGAACATCCACTTCTCCGCTTCTGCCTGTACTCCGACGCCGTCCTCGCCTCCTCCGCCACCTCTCGTCGGTGCTCCGATGTCTTCAACATCATTCCATCTCGACTCTACGCCGCCGATAGACGATCCAAGTCCCAGCGCTGATGATCGGCGCTTGCCTCCATCCTTCTATTTTCCAGACTTCCTTATCTCCTGTTTATCTGCTCTGCTTTAAAACTTAACTGATTAAGTTTCTTCTTGCAGGTATTCAACGTGCTTGGACGTGACAGAACCCCTGATCTCTGATACGATCATAAAGAATAGGTTTCACTCTACATATCAGATAACTTGGCTCCATCAAAGAACCACCAGATCAACCCCGGAGGCATAGCAAACATTGATGTCTAATACAATTCCTGCACTGATTTACTATCTGATCTGATTAACTATCTTTGTTGCAGATATCTTACTCGCATGAAAGATCCGGAATCCCAAATTTTGATTGATTCATAAGAATTAATTTAGTTCTACAATGTGGTTCATTTAGTTTGAATATTGGATAATTGGAACCCCTTATTTGATGGGACTACTTTTCTTAACTTATTATTTCTATAGTCCTGGAATTCTGGTTGCTTTATGAAGTTTTGATGAATAAATAAATTGATTTTTAATTAGTAGTATTTTTTAATTAGTAAAATTTCATGTTCTTAATTAGTAACATTGTCACACGCTCCCGTCCTACATCACCGACGAGAGGTGGCGGAGGAGGCGAGGACGGCGTCGGAGTACAGGCAGAAGCGGAGAAGTGGATGTTCAACCGAACAGGGGAAGTGCGGGATCAGAGCAGGGATCATCGGCGTTCGTCCTGTGGTGCACGATCGCCGGAACTGCTACAACTGGGAGTCACTGTGATGATGGCGAAGAGGTGGCCGGAGTTTGGTGACGGGCGGTGGCTGGTCGGAGGAGCACAATGCGGAAGGGCGGAGCTAGGTCGCGGGCAGGGCAGAAGCAGGGGATGGTGCGCGAGTTGCAGGGCTCCTCGCCGGACGGCCAGTGATGCACGGACGCCGAACCTGTTACAGTTGGGAGTTGATGTGGTGATGGAGAACAGGTGGCCGGAGTTTCAGGTCGTGCGGTGGCCGGTCGGAGGCGGACGGCGATGAAAGGCGGAAGTAGGATGGAAGGCTGGCGAGAACAGAGGATTCGAACGGAAGTTCGATTCCGGTGATCGGAGAGTCGGATGGATGGATGCCGGTGGCTGTGGCTTCGTCTTTCGGAGGGGAAGTGGTGGCCGAAGTCTCGTGGAGATCCGGCCGGTGGATCGTCGGCGGCGAACTCAGAAAATTCCGAAAATCTGGAACTGTTGTGGCTGGAAGATTGAACTTGTGAGGAAGAAGAGAATGGAGGGGAGGGGAAGAGAGGGGGAAGGGGCTCGGCCCTAGAAGGAGAAGGAGGAGCACATCCGATAGAAGAGGAAGATACTAGAAAACTACTTCATACGATTCAATTTCAACAAAATCTGTGTTTACAAGGTTCAAGCTTTGATACATATAGGAGAAGCTTTCCAAGCGAACGTTGTTGGGTGAATGTTGCTATTTCCTTCCACGGCAGAAGAGAGACGTTGGAGAGATGTGAACGTTGCAGCTTCCATCTTGAGCAGCAGGGGGGTGGAAACGTTGAAGATTTCCTTCTTTGCTCTGTTGAAGGGAGAGACGTGGAGCCTTCCTTCTTTGAAGTGATGAAGATTTGCGTTGATGTGTGCTTTGATGAAATCCCTACTTGGCTGGCTGCTGGCTGAGCATTATCGCATAATTTGTTTCCTTTGCCGTGGATGCAGTCAACTTTATTGAGCTGAAATGTCTTGAAGTCATTGGAGTAATTATTCCCATTATTTTGAGCTAGCTAGAAGTGACCATGCTAGCTTATTTGTGATCTCACGAGTCTTTGTCTAGGGCACCTTTAGGCTCCACTTGTCTCTTCGTGGCTTGTGGTTCCTGCCTCCATCAATAATGGGCAGAACGAAAATAGGGGGTTCCAACAAAGACAGTCAAACCAGAGTCAAACCCAAAAATCTAGTTTAGAAGAGATGCTTACTGAATTTATGGATTTCCAGAAAAAACAGAGTGATGAGATGAATGAGAGACTGAAACGGATCGACTCTAGTATGAATGAGAGGATGAATCAAATGGATTCTAGGATAGATGGTATTATTGCCCATAATAAAATTTTAGAGTCACAAATTGCACAGCAGGCTAGCACCTCTTACAGACCCCTTGGGAAACTACCCTCTAAGCCCGAACCTAACCCTAGGGAATATTGCAATGCGGTCATAACTAGAAGTGGAAAACAATTGGATGATCCTAGGGAGTCTCTTGATGATGATGAGGTAGATCCCAGACTTGAACTTAGGAGTGAACCAGTTTTGGAATCACAACCTGCACATAAGCAGTCCCAAACTAGTTTGTCACCTCACAAGGGTGATGAACCTAGAGGTGATTTGCCATGTAAGGTTGATGATTCTAAAACTAGTTCACCACCACCCTATATGCCACCAATTCCTTTTCCCCAAAGGATTGTTCAAACAAAGTTAGATAAACAGTTTGGCAAATTTTTAGATGTTCTTAGAAAACTTTATATCAATGTTCCATTTACTGAAGTTTTGACTCAAATGCCAACTTATGCAAAGTTTTTAAAAGAGATTCTATCCAACAAGAGAAAGATTGATGATCTTGGTACTGTGGCACTTACTGAGGAGTGTAGTGCCATCATACAGAATAAGTTGCCACCTAAGCTAAAGGATCCAGGTAGTTTTTCTGTTCCTATTTCTATTGGAGATATGGCTTTTAACTGAGCCTTATGTGACTTCGGTGCAAGTGTTAGTTTAATACCTTATTCTCTTTACAGGAAATTGGATATTGGAGAACTCAAACCAACCTCAATGACTTTGCAACTTGCTGACTCATCAATAAAGCATCCGGTTGGTATATTAGAAAATGTTCCTGTACAGATTGGTAAGTTTTTCATACCTGCTGATTTTATAGTTTTAGTGATGGAAGAAAATTTGAAAAACCCTATTATACTTGGTAGACCTTTCTTGGCTATATCTGGAGCACTCATTGATGTAAAAAAGGGAAAATTGACTTTTGAAGTTTGTGGTGATATAATCGAATTTGATTTGACTGATTCTTTAAAAAGAGCATCACACTTAGGAACATGTTGTAGCATAGACATATTTGATGATGAGGTTATTTGTGACATGCATAATTTGTTTGATGAACCTTCTGACTTTGAAACTGACACATCTTCTGAGTGTGCTAATAAAGAATTTCAGGAAAGGGCAGTGAAGAAGAAAAGAAAGAGACGAAAGAGGAGAGGAATATCAAAATTGCCTAAAGAAGTAAAAAGGCTCATAAATAAATTTTGATACTGTCTCAAGTTTGAGCCTTATGTTCTTAAGAGCCCTAAACGAGACATAGAGAAATCAGGATGGCCACCAAAGACACAACCACGATCAAATCTGAGTGTTAAACGGTCAAGCTAATGACCATAAATTAGCGCTTCTTGGGAGGCAACCCAAGCACTTTTGCTTTAGCTTACTTTCTTTTACTTTATTTTTGTTTTTATCTTCGCTTTTGGTTGATTTTTTGATTTAATTTGCTTTGTTAGGATTAATTCGTATTTTCCTTGATTTTTAGTGATTTTTCATGATTTTTTTTATTCTTGTTTACAAAATACGGCAGTACCGTGCACAATTACACGGTACCGTATTTCGCAGTGATTCTTTACAGTGGAGAAATGAAAAATACAGTAGTACCGTATTTCACCCCAAAACGTTCACGGTACCGTGGTTTTTGTCGTTTTTGCACAGAAAGTTTTTTGCGATTTTACGGCCCTACCGTGGGAAACTACACGGTACCGTATTTTTGAGCCTTTTTCGAACAGAGAATTTTCACGATTTCACGGCAATGCCGTGGACAACTACACGGTACCGTATTTTGTAAGCAATACCTGTAGCGGAAATACTGCACCACCGTATTCACAATACGGTACCGTATTATACGCTGACCCCACGACTTCACGTGCCATATTTAGGGTTCGGTACACTATTCTTAGGGTTTCTTACCCCGTTTTCATGCCGATCTTTCACCTTTCTTCGAGCTTTCACTCCCCTAGCCTTCGTGCAACCTTCCTTTGCAACTTCCGTCCAATTTCTAGCAAGGATCTTGCCGATTCCAAGCTCAATCGAGCTCATTTTTGACGTGCTGCTCTGTTTTCCGCCGAGATTTCGCCCTTACGATTTCTCTTTGTCCAAGTGTCGATCGATCAGTCTCCAAGCTGAGAGGGATTCGAAGAAGATTGAAGATCATTCCCCACAAAGATTTGGAGCTTGATCTCGACCCAGAAATCCGAATCTGAAGCTTAAATCTCAGCCTATTTTCAGCTACGTGAAAACTTTGGGTAATGCAAAAAATTTTTTTTCTGAAGATACTTTCAGTTGTTTCTTGCTTTCCTTGTGAATATCATGGCACCAGCCAAGAGAATGGCGCCGAAGAAGAAAGGGAAAGCCCCCGCTAAACCTTCAATGCCACCACCAAATCCTTTTGGTATTCTGTTTAGAGATGAGGAGCAAGAACAGAGGTATAACGTGTTACTCACTCGCAAAATTGTTAAGACCAAATACACTGATATCAGAACCTTAGAGCTCCTCGGATTGAAAGAGGATGTGTTTTGGATGTATGATAAGGTGGGACTGAGGGAGTTTTCGAGATGACACCAGAAACATATTTACCCGTTGTGTTGGAAGTTCTCAGTAGTCTAGAGGTCAGTTGGGAGGAGTACATAGACCACACTGCTGAGGGAGAGATTAGGTTCAGGATGATGAATGAAGAGAGAATGCTTACATTCAAAGATATTCAGCATATATTCCACTTCCCGCGGAAGGGGAAGACCGCCCATTGGATTTCTTGAGCATATCTTTTGGAACCAGATTACATCAGAGAGTAGATTTTTTGCATCGACAGCAAGGGCCTCTAAGATCTCAAACCCTCGCATTAGATATGCTCATCGCATTCTCGCACACACTATCTTTGGGCGAGGGGATAGTGACGGTATAGTCACTCACATTGAGCTATTCCTACTATGGAGCATGTTACATGGTTACACGGTAGACATAGCATTCTTTTTCATGAGGCATCTGGGAAAAGTATCAAAAGCTAAGAAGGGAGCCATAGTGATAGGAGGTTTTCTAACTCCTATAGCATTGCATCTAGGGATTGCACCCTATGGGATCGAAGTTGCTAGAGGAAACTCAAGAATAGACATTGAATCATGTATTGCTATGAAAATGATTGTGCGAAATGGAGAAACCTATTGTTTGTCCTTTCAGCCAGGGCTTCCTACATTACCCTTGCCGAACTCCGAGCGGACTTCGGTACAGAATCTAGAGAATTGGAAGCTGTCTCCGAGTTGTGTATCTTTTGCCACTCCTGCACCAGAGACTTCAATTCCACCACCACATCCTGCATGGGGCGATGACCCATTTGGTATGGGTATTGACTCTTCACCTACCAGAGCCACCGAGCTACCACCACATGGAGCCGCCGGATCTTCCTCGCATCATGCAACTCCTGATCAGAGAGGTGAGCAGAGCTACAGAGATCCAGGATATCAAGCTATCTCAGCCCAGCTGTATAGGCAGGAGCAACGCATGGAGAGAGTGATGGGTGGCATAGGGGGGTTGCATGAGCAGATTAATCATGTCCACATGGATGTGGAGGCACTCGGAAACTATATGGAGGACATGGGGAATTTTCTTTATGAACGATTCGGGTACGAGGACCCCAGGAGAGAAGGTATCTATGGTGGTGCAAGAGAGGGAGCTTCTCATGATCCCATGGATGCGGCCCAGGTTGATGAGGACGAGGAGGAGACACATTCAGTCTAGTGGTATCCTGTGAGTATTTCATACCGTTTCTCATACTTATTTGGTTTACTGATTTATGGTGATCTCTAACTTGTGTAGGGAAGGATAACCTTGAAAACTTCTTGCCTCCTAATGCTACGGATTCCCGCTTTCTAATTACGGTCGTTGTTTCGATTTGGTTGTACCAACATATTTTGATGACCTAACTATATTTTACATTCGATATGGTTGTATAGGATACATGATGTTTGATGTTATGAATTGATGCTTGGTATGCCATGATCTATTTGAACTATTGATGATTGCTATTGATGCATCTACGTGGTTTGTTCATTTGAGAAAATACTGCTGTCATCATGCCAATTTTTTCTTGAATTGAGATTTGGTTTAAACCTATTTTGATGGATTTATTTCTCTAATACATATCGACCTATCAAAGATTTTTCATTAATTGAAAAATGGCGTTTTGGATGAACATATTGTTTGATGAATTTGATTTTAGAGGGAAGCTATTTCTTTGAATAAAATCAACATATAAGTATGATTTGTGAATAGATATTGATAGACTAATTCGGTTAAAGCTTTATGCTATCTACTATTTATTGGGAAAAGAAAGGTTCCTTGATCCAAATAAAGTGAGGACTCCCCTACTTGACACTATGTAAAATTGACAGTGGTACCGAAGGACATGGGTTGAAGTGATAAACGGAAAAGGTATGTATCTATGTGGGTGCATGCCATGAGAGACTCTGATTCACATAAACTCCGCTATCCTTAGTAAATTCTTTCCAAAAATTAAAGGATATGAGTTCTATTGCACGGGTTATGTGACCAATGCACTCTAATTTCGTCACCAGAAAAAAAGGGTGATAATCGAATTAGAGAATGTGAAAAAAAATGATTATGAGAGGAAAAAGATCATGGGAACCCTAATCCTGTAAACAAAAGTTGATAGCTGTGAGCTGAAAACTGAATGAAAGCTTGAGATTAATATTCTGCTTATTGTACGAATTGGAAAGTTTTATTTGACTAAATAGTGGAACTCGAGGATTAAAATCAGAGAGTGATATGTTTGTTTGAAATGACAAGAAACGATTCACAAAAGCTTTCATGGGTGATTGAATTTTAGAAATTTATTCGTCATGAGAAAGTTTTTCCTTTGATTAATTCCTTGATTTTTACTTAAGGACAAGCAAGGTTTGAGCCTTATGTGTTTGATGACTCTAAATTTCATAATATTTTTCATACCTATTTAGTAGTCTTTCGAGCCATAATCTTATTCCCTTGCTTTATTTTTACACCTTTTTTGCCAAAAGCTTCGGAATCTACACCATCTTTGGTTTTTGATCAATTTCAGGCAAAAAGGCATCAATTTCGCCGATTTTCAAGTAATTCAGATCCGTGAATGAGTTCCAACCATGAAGAGGGGTCTACCCATCAAATTTCAAGCCAAAAGGATGCTCCTAGAAAAAATACGGCACTGCTATGTACATCTACATGGTACCGTATTGTGGCGCTTTTAACCAAACAAACATACGGCACTACCGTATTTTGCCCCGAAACCTTTACGGTACCGTATTTTGGAGAGATTTCCACCCGAAAACTTGAGGGAGAATACGACACCACCGTGTACATCTACACGGTACCGTATTTTATGAAAGTCCAGAACAGAAAGCTCCAGCACAAATACAGCACTACCGTATTTCTCCCCGAATCTTTCACAGTATCGTATTTGCCACCAATTTTGACCAGAGAAGTTTTAGCACAAATACGGCACTGCCGTATGAGAATGCACGGTGCCGTGCTTTCTAACCAGATTTCACATAAAGAAATACGGCACTGCCGTGTACATCTACACGGTGCCGTATTTGCCAACCCAGAAATCTGAGATTTCTGCCGAATTAGTCAAAACGCGATTTCCAGAGATTTAGGAGACCAAATCTAGATCTGAAAGAAGGGGTGGACTCGTCTTTAAGGGGGGGAAGGACGAGAAGCAAAAAAAAAAAATTTTATGATCCATCCACGGCGAATTTCAAAGAGAGGCAGAATTGCTAGGGTTCATCGGATTTCCACCTACAGACCACCTCTGGGCACGAAATTTGATAGAGAGCTTCATCTGGTGAAGGAGAACACGTACCTCAAGTTTCAGAGCATTTGGAGTTGAATCGAAGGATAAATCAATGAAACAGCGGTGATAGTGCTGATTCCAAGCAAATACGGTGCACTGTTTTATAACCCTTTTCTCCTCTTTTCGATTCCTTATCATTTTGAAAACATGTTTTATTGTAATCCTTTCATCATGGTAGCTTAATCTTTTTATGGGACATGGGGGTGTAATCTCTTTGTTTCTTAATGTCTAGAAAACCCTAATTTTGTCAAACTGATTTTATTATGATAATTTTACTCTTCTGATTGATTGTTCTTTAATTCTCCTTTGTGTCTTAATTATCAGCACGTTTTAGAATTTTGTGAAATAGACCGAGAGGTTGATTGTTTGAAATTTGGAACCCTAGGAATTGTTGAGTTTGGAACTATCGTAAGAGATTAGGTAGTTCTTCGAATTCTGATTTTTAGTGATTTTATTGCCATGTTGAATTTCTGATACTTTGGATTGAGTTAATGTGTAGACTTGATTTGATATTGCAAGAGATTGAGTATCGAGTCGTTGGAAACCCTTGAGTAAAGCCAGTGTTGAGACTCGGATGCACGAGAGTGATCTTTGAGTTTCCACTTGAGGTGATCAACCTAGAATTCGGATGCACGAGAGTGATCCTCGAGTTCTTAGTTGATGATTTACTAATTCTCAGCATTGAATAGATCTTGCGCGAGAGTGGGGATCGGTTCTTTGTATGATTGTTTGCGCGAGAGCGAGACAATTTATTTTAAAAAGTAAATTTTACCTTTATCATAATAGGATTAGATTGAAAAATATTTATCTTAATCTAGTCATTAGAAATTAAAGTAGATGAACCTCTAGTCCCAATTTCCTCTCTGACATTTTCTCCGTATTTTTTTCGATAGTTTGATTCACTATTTTCCGATTGCCTAGCTAGCGAAAAATCGATTACTCAGTACTTGACAATAAGGTCTCTGTGGTTCGATATTTTAATTGGTGGCATAGTCTATTTTTGAAAATATTATTGTTGATAGTATGATTCCATTGATGATGAATGAATTCATGTCTATGATTAGGACTAGATCTATCATGTTGAATTTATTTCTCTAATATATATATGCTTTTGAAATTTTTCATTGATTGATGAATGAGATTTTAGGTGGATATATTATTTGAAGAATCTGATTTAAAAGTGAAACTACTTATTAAATAAAATTAGCATATGAGTGTAATTTTTGAATTGATGTCAATTCATTAATCTAGTTGATGTTTAGTCTATTTTACTATTTGTTGGGAAGAAGGAATCCAAGATCCAAAAAGAGAAAATTACTCCTCTATTTGGCACTATGTAAAATTGATAGTGGTACCGAAGATACAGGTTGAAGTCTGCAAAGAAAAAAAAATAAAGAAAATAAAGAGAGAAAAAAAAAAAGAAAATGACTCCTCTACTTGGCACTGTGTGAAATTGACAGTGGTACCTAAGACAAGAGTTGATGTCCTAATAAAAAGTGTGTATCTATGTGGGTACATGCTATCCAAAAAAGGAATAAAAACAAAAAGAAAAGATTTTGAGCATAAAAAGATTTTGGATATCCTATTCCTGTAAACAAAGGTATGATAGATTTAAACTAAAAATTGGGTGAATTCATGAGACTGAAATTATACTTTTTATACAAGTTGCAAAGTTTTATTTGATTAAGTTGTGGATCTTGAGGATTGAATTCAAAAGAATGATATATCTATTTACAATTTTAATAAACAATTAGTGAAAATTTTCATTAGTGATTGTATTTTAGAAATTTATTCTTCATGAGAAAATCTTCTCCTTTGATCAAATATTTATTTTTGCTTAAGGACAATCAAAGTTTGAGCCTTATGTGTTTGATGACACCAAAATTTATAGTAAATTTTGTGGCATTTCATAGATCTTTTTGTGTCATATTCATACTACTTTGCTTATTTTTATGCTTTTTTTATCAAATACTACGGAATCTATACTCTTTTTTGTTTTTGATGATTTTTAGGTAAAAAAGCACAATTTTTAGGCGTTTTCAAGCAATTCCAGATGCATGAATGAATTCCCACCATCAAGAGAAGATTACACGTCAAATTCCACGAAGAACAGAGCTCAAACCAAAATTATGACACTACCGTAACCAAAATTACGGTACCGTGGTTTCACTGCACCTACAGAACAATTCCACAGTACTGCCATAATTTTTGAGTGCTGCCATATTTTGGGACGATTTTGAACATAAAGTTTCAAACAAATTACGGCACTGTCGTAATGGATTTCACGGGCCGTAATCTGGGTTCATTTTCGTACAGAAAGTTTGATGGATTTTACGGCACTACCGTAACCAAAATTACGGGCCGTATTTTGAGTCAATTTTTCACCCGAGAGATTTGATGAAAATATGGCACTGCTGTAATTCATTTCACGGTACCATAATTCCAAACTATTTCTATACCGAGAGTTCCTGCTGAAATTATGGCATTGCCATAACCGTTTTGACGGCCGTAATTGTAACCTGAACACGTGATTTTTGAAGAGTCCCCTTCAAGGGGGAGCGCAAGGGGTTGAAACCCTAAAGGGGGGCGCATGTAATTTCCAAGGGGTTTCAACATGAGATCGCATGTAATATATGTTCATATGATCAACCTTAAGGAATGTGGAGATCGAAAGAAGATCATACCAAAGCCATCTATTTGGATGGTGTCTTGGAAGCAAAGATCGAAAGGGATCTTCTCCAAAGATGAAGCACACAAGATGAGGAATGGCTTCTCCTTGTCGTCTTTGTGCTAGCAAAGCTTCAAGGGGTCCTTTGCGTGGAGGAAGTTTGAGATGCGAGAACAAGCTTCTCCTTGGACGAAAAACCTTCCCTTCTTCTCGTCAATCCTTCCCACACGAGAGTGCAAGCAAGCCACAAGAGAAGAGGGGAACGTATTTGCGTTTTGGCGTTGAGAGGAATCGGCATTGATGACTTTCCATAAATGGAACATCATTAAGCCATACGCTCATGCCAACCCAAAAATGCTTACTAGCATTGAACCAAGCGTTCACCTTTGTGAACCGGTTCAAGCCAAAACGTCCCAATCGAATTTGGTTCATATACCAAATCAAAATAGCTCAAGCCATTTGGTCTAGACCATAGTAAACCCTAAGGTTTCAGATCTAACCGTTCATCTCTTTGATGCTCTTGATCTCACTGATCCAGCATCAATCCTCTCGATCGAAGCTTACCGATCTCAAGCCCTAATCAATCAAACATGATCAGACCAGATCTCACTTACAATCAGAGTTTAAACTCCTTTAAACTGAACCTAAACAATTCAGTCCACACGATCTGACTTAAGCAAGCCATATCATCGAATTGTGCGACCCTAAGGGTTTCCTTTAAATGTCGGTAACGATAACTTACGTTATCACGATCAGTGAGGGGTATCTAGCAACACATCACTGTCTCCCGATATAAAGGAAAGAGTCTTCCAAGACTACACCCAAACCACAGCACAAGTGTGAATCCACTTCACTAGGCATACATGTTTCCTTTGCCACTGGATGTTCTTATTGGACAAGTGTGTCAAGCCTGTAGCTCCAATATGATGAGCATGATTAGATCAGATGAACATAGTCACCTGGGTATGGCCATACACTTTCTCAATCATCTCATTTAGGGGGGCCCCTTTAGAACATCACACTCCTTAAACAAGAAGACGGCAATCCTATATCTATCACTAGTGTCCTAACCTGACTCATGATCATTATCCAAGATAGTCTATAATCATTATGTTTCAAATGATATTGAACTCCCTCAAAACAATGACAATCATCATTTAGAAACACAAGTGATCTCAAGTCAGAGGACATGTGCCACTTGATGCAAACAAGGATTATTCACATTGTGACAAGCAATTGAATATCCTAGTAGGGTCTGTCCAGTACATCCAATGTACCCATGAGTCTACATCTTATTCCATGCTCGAAGCATCCTATAAGATTAGAACACATATTAGTCTCAATCATATCAAGGCTGTCTCATGTTCACCAAGATATCTCGACTAAGGACATTACAGCATATCAGCCTAGCTGAACAGCATTGAGACATTATTCAGAAGTATACTTATTGCAGCAGACAACGTAACATACTGAATAACAACCATTGCCTTTATAAACATAAGAGTTTATACATGATACTGATACAATCCCAAGGCCTCAAACATTAGCCTTTAAGGGCATACCCCAACAATTTTCTCAAACTGTTTGAAGCCCGTTTCTTGCACGGATGATTTCGGGTGATCCAGGCCATCAATTGATGATCCGTAAGAAGCAAAAGGGGAGGTTAGACAGAAGAGAAGACACACAGCCAAAAAGCCCTAATTTTCATCCACTTTTTGGATAGACATTATGTTTTCACCTACCGCCCTAGGTTTCGCCGCTGGGAAGCGCACAGTGCATCTCCGGTCGTGAAATCTGAAGGGAAACTGTGCCTAAAAGAGGAGAAGATACTTCAGAAGTTTCAGAGTGAAAGGAAGCTGATCAGAGGAGAAATCAACAAAAGCACGCCGCCGACCACTGTTCACACGGAAATTACGGCTATAATTTTTATTACAGCCGTGTTGTGTTTAGTAATTTCTTCTTTTTCTTTGATTTTTGATCCCCTTGAACCATGGATTTTTGTAATCTTTCTACCATGCTAGCTTAAACTTCTTTTGGGACATGGGGGAGTAATTCCCTTTGATGACTAAATGAATCTTTCATTATTTCGTCAAGTATAATTTTAGTATGATAATTCTACTTCTGTGATGATTACTCTTTAATTATCCATAGATTCATATTATTAAGCACGTTTTAGAGTTTTCGCAATAAGGACCGAAATGTGATTTGCTTGAGAACTTGGAACCCTAAAATTGAATGTCAGGAACTCATCATAAGAAATTAGGTATGTTCTTATTTCTTCATTTTAGAAGTTTAATGCCATGATTGATAATCTAATCTAGGATTGAGTTAATAAAACAAACATGATAATATTGCAAGAAATTGAATATTAGAATGTTGGAGAACCTTAAGCAGAACCTGTGTTGAGATTCGGATGCACGAAAGTGATACTCGAGTTTCCACTTGCATATTTTATGACGATCTGATGGAATAGTGAAACCTTCAGGTTGTGTCATATACACATCCTCATCCAGTTTTCCATTAAGGAAAGCGGTCTTCACATCCATCTGCCAGATCTCATAATCATAATATGCTGCTATCGCGAAAAGAATACAAATAGACTTAAACATGGCTACAGGAGAGAAAGTTTCATCATAATCTATCCCGTAGATTTGTTTGAAACCTTTCGCAACTAGCCTGCCTTTATAGGTAACCACGTTACCATCCATGTCTATCTTCTTCTTGAAGATCCACTTACAGCCTATAGGGATTACTCCCGGAGGCGGATCAACCAAATCCCAGACTTGGTTATCTGACATGGAGTCCATCTCGGCTCGCATAGCTTCAAGCCATCTAGCTGAGTCCGGTCCACTGACCGCATCCGCATAAGTGAGGGGTTCATCATTATCAATGATGTAGACTCCGTCATAGCGCTCAGGCTGTCGACGGATCCTTCCCGATCTACGCGGTTCCCGTGATATCTGAGCCTCGGGTTGTTCAGCAACCTGTTCTACCGGCTCAGGCTCATCCAACTCTGCTTGACTACTTTGTCCTTCCTCTGGATTCTCATCCAGCTTTATTTCTCCCCCACTGGCTTCTTGCAGAAGAAACTCCTTCTCAAGAAAAATTGCCGTCCGAGCAACAAATACCTTGTTCTCCTTGGGATCATAGAAATAATAACCCTTAGTTTCCTTAGGGTAACCGACAAAGATACATTTCTCAGATCTGCTCTCTAGTTTCCCAGAGGCGAGCTTTTTGACATAAGCCTCGCAACCCCAGATCTTAATAAATGTCAAGCTCGGCTGTTTCCCATACCATAACTCATATGGCGTCTTAGAAACTGCCTTGGATGGCACTCGGTTTAGTACCTTTGCAGCTGTTTCCAGTGCAAATCCCCAAAAGGAGTAAGGTAGAGTAGCCTGACTCATCATAGAATGAACCATATCTAGTAAGGTTCTGTTCCTCCTCTCGGACACACCATTCCATTGCGGTGTTCCTGGCGGAGTGAGCTGTGAGATAATCCCACACTCCTTCAGATAGTCAGTAAACTCTCGACTTAGGTATTCACCACCTCGATCTGAACGAAGTGCCTTGATATTTCGGCCTAGCTGATTCTGTACTTCATTCTTGAACTCTTTGAACTTGTCAAAAGATTCACTCTTATGTCTCATTAAATAGACATACCCATATCTACTGAAATCATCAGTAAAGGTAATGAAGTATGAATAGCCACCTCTGGCATGTTTACTAAAGGGCCCACACACATCACTGTGTATAAGGTCAAGTAAACCTGAAGCCCTTTGACCTTGGTGAGAAAAAGGAGCCTTCGTCATTTTACCCATTAAACAAGCTTTGCATGTATCAATCTCCTCACAGGAGAAAGATCCCAGCAATCCATGATCATGCAACCGCTTAATGCGCTTCTTGTTAATATGGCCTAAACGACTATGCCATAGCAAGGTGCTGTCATCAGCATACTTGGCTTTCTTATTATCAATGTTTTGTATAGAATATTCCATGTCCAACATGAATAACCCATTGTTAATTGAACCAGTAGCATAAACAATATTATCAAGAGTAAGATAACACTTTGAAATCTTGCATTCAAAGGAAAACCCTTTCCTGACAAGAGCAGGAATAGAGATAATATTTTTGGTAATACTGGGTACAAAGTAACAATTGTTTAATTCTAATACAATGCCAGATGGTAATGAGATGTAATAATCCCCTACAGCAACAGCAGCAACCCGTGCCCCGTTTCCAACTCGTAGGTCCACCTCATGCTGTCCCACCTGTCTTCTTCTCTTGAGTTCCTGTACATTTGAACAAATGTGAACTCCACATGCAGTGTCCAACACCCATGAAATAGAAGAAGAGGATATCATGACTTCAGTCACAAATATACCTGAGCTAGAAGCGATGCTTCCCTTCTTGTCTCCTTGAAGCGCTTTACAGTCCTTTTTCCAGTGACCCAGCTGGCCACAGTGGAAACATCTGTTGTCCTTCGACCGCTTCACCTTTTGTTTTAGAGCCTTGCTGTAGTTCTTGACAGGGGCCTTGCCCTTCTTCCCCTTCTTCTTGTTCCTGGAAGGGAACATCAAGACAGAGGTTGAAGGCTTTCCCTTCAGAGTCTCCTCCGTAGTCAAGAGCATATTTAGCAACTCTGCCGGAGTACAGTCGATCTTGTTCATATTAAAATTAATAATGAACGCATCGAAGGAGGCCGGGAGAGACTGCAGAATAATGTCGACAGCAAGCTCCTGATTGATGGTATGCCCCAGTTTTTCTAGAGCCTCCTTGTGCCCAATCATCTTGAGCACATGAGCTCCCACTAGACTCCCTTCAGTCAGTTTGCTCTGAAAGAAAAGCTTAGTCAGATTATAGCGTTCAGTCCTCGCCTGTGCAGCATACAGCATCTTGAGGTTGCTATAATTTCTATAGCAGACATATCCTCATGCTGACGCTGCAGCGGTGGCGTCATAGACGCTAGCATCAGGCAAGCAACATCAATGCTATCATTGACATGCTTTTCATAGGCATCGCGAACCGCCTTTGCGGCGTTCGCAGCGGGTTGAGGCGGTATAGCCGTCTCGAGGACATACAGTTTCCTCTCAGCCTTAAGAACGATCTTAAGGTGTCCGAACCAGTCTGAGAAGTTTGGCCCAGCAAACTTCTCCCTTTCCAGTAGGGATCGCACATTGAAGCTCATGGTGTTCATTGCTGCAGGAATCTACAACAATGCAAGAACAGCAAGGTCAGTATCAATGTTTAGAATCAATCCAGGACTTAAGAATGATTCTTTTCTCACTATTTTATCTGACTGAAAAATCCATTAAACAGTCCGAAAGAGTAACACTCTTTTAGTGAGATGGGATCCAAATTTCACACTTGGTCTCCGCGTCCCGCTCAGGCGAGATAAGATGCACAGAGAGTACAAGCACTAATTTCTGGTAGGCAGTCCCTGCCAATCGTCAACCCGTGCGATTCCCCTTCATCTGGGCAATCCAGCCGACTGTGCCAACTGAGTTGGTACAACACAGTCTCTGATCCCGCAGATGGCTGCCTCCATGTGCTACCATATGCTCCACATATGTAGCCTACATGGTCAAGCTGACCTGACCTACTCCCTGGACCACCACGTGCTATGCTGAGCAACGAGAAGCGATAAATCCCTTCTCTGTAACACGCAGGTGAAATCGCACACCGTCTGAAGATAGATGGACGTGCCCACTGAGTGGGTACAACACGGCTCCAACGATAGTCAGAACAGTGAGGTTTCGCGTCAGAAGGCTTACGAGCTTGATATTTTAGCGTTGGATTTTAACGGTCTTTTATCTTCTTAACTATCATGCAAACCCTATGGTGATAGCAGAAGATAAATAAATCATGCAATTCTAATTATAAACGGTAAGTAGAAAGCATGCTGATCTTATGTGGTAAAAGCCCATTAACCCTAAGTAAGACCTTAAGTTATCTTAAGTCTTCACTTGCTTCTTGGGTCTTTTGCCTATCATCTGGCCCAGACCAGGGCCCAAGCGCCCTCTGCAGCTTTGGTGCGCCCACCAGCTGCTTGCGCCTTGCTATGTGTGCTTTGAGCTCTTGTCAGATTAAAAGTACATTTTAATCTATCTAGACAAGTTTGACACGCAGGTCAATTATACAATAAATTAATTAAAATGTGATGCGCAGATCACAAATATATAATTTACAATTTAAGCCAGGCTCGCAGGCCCCAGCACAGCACACATAAACACGGGCAGCCCACATAAGAATAAATAAACAAGCACATGGCATCCACACAACATGTGATCCATCAAACAAGAAAATAAAATTTTGAAAACCCATTGGCATCATTTTAATTTTCTTATGTGCCCTTACAACCTTACAATGGTCCATTGATAGGGATCCACTCATTCATTTAGTCAGATCCACTGCCCTTGCATGCACCAAGTCCTAACTGACTTGAGTTGACCTAATGGTCAACCATGCATGCGCAAAGGGCTGAACAACCCTCATGAGTTTCAGCAAGCGGGTGTGACCACGGGCCTAACTCATGTGTGTTCAGTAGACGTCTCAACCAGACCTCGCTACATGCCCTTGATGCAGTCGACCTATAGCCACCTCGTGCTTGCGCACAGGTGCTATCTGGTCAACCCATCTAGGCTGTCAGATGGTCTGATCAGACTATTTGGATCCTTCCTAGAAGATGACTTCAACCCCATCAACCCATCTAAGGGTTTAAAGTAGGGCCTTAGATCTAGATGAGGCACGCATGATCTTTTGTTTTGTCAAAAACAACATGTAAGAAGCGCCAACAAACATGCGCCATCCACAACTAAACATACATTTAAGTTCTTAAACTAGCATGTAGTTATTCGGCATGTTATTAGATCTAAGCTTAGCAAACGCAAACATGGATCACATGTAGGCAATCAAATGAACATACATAGAACCTAGCTCTGATACCAATTGAAGAGTCCCCTTCAAGGGGGAGCGCAAGGGGTTGAAACCCTAAAGGGGGGCGCATGTAATTTCTAAGGGGTTTCAACATGAGATCGCATGTAATATATGTTCATATGATCAACCTTAAGGAATGTGGAGATCGAAAGAAGATCATACCAAAGCCATCTATTTGGATGGTGTCTTGGAAGCAAAGATCGAAAGGGATCTTCTCCAAAGATGAAGCACACAAGATGAGGAATGGCTTCTCCTTGTCGTCTTTGTGCTAGCAAAGCTTCAAGGGGTCCTTTGCGTGGAGGAAGTTTGAGATGCGAGAACAAGCTTCTCCTTGGACGAAAAACCTTCCCTTCTTCTCGTCAATCCTTCCCACACGAGAGTGCAAGCAAGCCACAAGAGAAGAGGGGAACGTATTTGCATTTTGGCGTTGAGAGGAATCGGCATTGATGACTTTCCATAAATGGAACATCATTAAGCCATACGCTCATGCCAACCCAAAAACGCTTACTAGCATTGAACCAAGCGTTCACCTTTGTGAACCGGTTCAAGCCAAAATGTCCCAATCGAATTTGGTTCATATACCAAATCAAAATAGCTCAAGCCATTTGGTCTAGACCATAGTAAACCCTAAGGTTTCAGATCTTACCGTTCATCTCTTTGATGCTCTTGGTCTCACTGATCCAGCATCAATCCTCTCGATCGAAGCTTACCGATCTCAAGCCCTAATCAATCAAACATGATCAGACCAGATCTCACTTACAATCAGAGTTTAAACTCCTTTAAACTGAACCTAAACAATTCAGTCCACACGATCTGACTTAAGCAAGCCATATCATCGAATTGTGCGACCCTAAGGGTTTCCTTTAAATGTCGGTAACGATAACTTACGTTATCACGATCAGTGAGGGGTATCTAGCAACACATCACTGTCTCCCGATATAAAGGAAAGAGTCTTCCAAGACTACACCCAAACCACAGCACAAGTGTGAATCCACTTCACTAGGCATACATGTTTCCTTTGCCACTGGATGTTCTTATTGGACAAGCGTGTCAAGCCTGTAGCTCCAATATGATGAGCATGATTAGATCAGATGAACATAGTCACCTGGGTATGGCCATACACTTTCTCAATCATCTCATTTAGGGGGGCCCCTTTAGAACATCACACTCCTTAAACAAGAAGACGGCAATCCTATATCTATCACTAGTGTCCTAACCTGACTCATGATCATTATCCAAGATAGTCTATAATCATTATGTTTCAAATGATATTGAACTCCCTCAAAACAATGACAATCATCATTTAGAAACACAAGTGATCTCAAGTCAGAGGACATGTGCCACTTGATGCAAACAAGGATTATTCACATTGTGACAAGCAATTGAATATCCTAGTAGGGTCTGTCCAGTACATCCAATGTACCCATGAGTCTACATCTTATTCCATGCTCGAAGCATCCTATAAGATTAGAACACATATTAGTCTCAATCATATCAAGGCTGTCTCATGTTCACCAAGATATCTCGACTAAGGACATTACAGCATATCAGCCTAGCTGAACAGCATTGAGACATTATTCAGAAGTATACTTATTGCAGCAGACAACGTAACATACTGAATAACAACCATTGCCTTTATAAACATAAGAGTTTATACATGATACTGATACAATCCCAAGGCCTCAAACATTAGCCTTTAAGGGCATACCCCAACAATTTTCTCAAACTGTTTGAAGCTCGTTTCTTGCACGGATGATTTCGGGTGATCCAGGCCATCAATTGATGATCCGTAAGAAGCAAAAGGGGAGGTTAGACAGAAGAGAAGACACACAGCCAAAAAGCCCTAATTTTCATCCACTTTTTGGATAGACATTATGTTTTCACCTACCGCCCTAGGTTTCGCCGCTGGGAAGCGCACAGTGCATCTCCGGTCGTGAAATCTGAAGGGAAACTGTGCCTAAAAGAGGAGAAGATACTTCAGAAGTTTCAGAGTGAAAGGAAGCCGATCAGAGGAGAAATCAACAAAAGCACGCCGCCGACCACTGTTCACACGGAAATTACGGCTATAATTTTTATTACAGCCGTGTTGTGTTTAGTAATTTCTTCTTTTTCTTTGATTTTTGATCCCCTTGAACCATGGATTTTTGTAATCTTTCTACCATGCTAGCTTAAACTTCTTTTGGGACATGGGGGAGTAATTCCCTTTGATGACTAAATGAATCTTTCATTATTTCGTCAAGTATAATTTTAGTATGATAATTCTACTTCTGTGATGATTACTCTTTAATTATCCATAGATTCATATTATTAAGCACGTTTTAGAGTTTTCGCAATAAGGACCGAAATGTGATTTGCTTGAGAACTTGGAACCCTAAAATTGAATGTCAGGAACTCATCATAAGAAATTAGGTATGTTCTTATTTCTTCATTTTAGAAGTTTAATGCCATGATTGATAATCTAATCTAGGATTGAGTTAATAAAACAAACATGATAATATTGCAAGAAATTGAATATTAGAATGTTGGAGAACCTTAAGCAGAACCTGTGTTGAGATTCGGATGCACGAAAGTGATACTCGAGTTTCCACTTGCATATTTTAACTTAGAATTCGGATGCATGAAAGTGATCCTTGAGTTCTTTGTTGATGATTCACTTTTATTTAACAATCTAATAGATCCTACATGAAAGTGAGGATCGGTTCTTTGTAAATTGTCTACGCGAAAGCGAGATGATTTCCTTATTAAGTGAATTATATCTTTATCATAATAAAATTAGACTAACGAACATCTTTTCATATCTAGTCATGGAAATTAAAGTGAATGAAACCCTAGTCCCAGATTCTCTCTCTGATATTTTCGTGTAGCCTTCGATAGTTACTTGCATATTTTCAATTGCCTAGCTAGTAAGAAATTAATTATTCGGTACTTGACAAATGAAGTCTCTGTGGTTCGATATCTTTTTATTACTTAGAGTATCCGTGCACTTGCGGACACAACACTTATCCAGTGGGAAGATCACACCGAAACATGGCTCCCTGAAGAAGAGGTGCGCGCCTACATCTCCCGGAGGAACTTGAGGGCTTCCCATCTAATTCCCAGGAGGAGAATTCTTCGACCCCCGGGAAAGCTAATGTAGGGGCACATCCAAGGAGATCAACAAGAATCTGCAAGACCCCAATCCGATATGGGATGACTCACTTTGGTATTTTGGAACTTGATTAACGCCAGTTTTGAACTTGTTAAATTCTGCACTGAATGTTGTTCTAATGTTGCTACAAACACTCTCTTATTTTCAGCTCTTGGTATTTTGTAAGCTAGGAACTAGCCTAGGTTTTATTTAATGAAGTCTTTGTTTTTCTTTTAGTGGTTATAATAGGTTGTTTCCAGCCTAGGGATACACACCTATAGTGCACTTACAAGCACCTACACCCTTCCACCACATTTTGGCAAAGGCATGGAGAAATCAGCCTACATTCAAGCAAGACTCAACATCAACATCAAGTAAACATAGTTCAAATTCTAGCAAGGTGTGGCTTCAAATCAGCAAGATCAAATGTTCAGCATCTAAGGCATGTCAAGCTCAAACCCACATGATTCCAGCCCATAGAATCAAGTCAACCTACTCTAAGAAGGAACCAGCGCATCAGCATTATAACTCTTCATTTTGTTCAAGCCAATCAACGCCTTACACATCAGCTCACCTACCAGCAAGCCTCTTCGGCCAACGGTCACCAAATCTCAGTTCAGCATGCACAAGAGTAAGCCTCATGCCACCGCCAGCAAGCCCCCACTCTAGCCAACAATCATCTCAACAAGAGAATGCCAAAGGTTGCCAACACATGTAAACGTTGAAGGTTTAGGTTTAAAGCTTATAATTCTCACACTTTGCACCTTAGTTGATCATATTTGAAATCTGAAATTCTGTGTTAGCGTGTGGTGTGTTGAGGGTTGAGCTTGCTCCTCTAATTGTTCCCCACATCCTTCTTGCCGCCAGCCATCTTCATCCCACAATCCTCAGCCCGCCATTGTTCCATTGCCATTTGCTAAAGCTCGTGGGTAGTCTTTCAATCTGCTGGACTAGAAGAAGCTGGAAGGACCTAAACTCAACTCTCCCAAAACTCAGGTTGACCGAAACTCACTATTATAAGAACTAGAAGGGGTTCGGCCCCCTTCCTTCAAGGGCGTCTCTGGTGCCTTCAATCCAGCCTTCCCCTTTCTCAGATATTGCATGATAGGTTACATTGTCTCTATAATCTGCATCTACTGTTACAATAGCTAAGCAACATACGTAAGGGATCTAGGGCAAAACCTATCCTTCATCACAGAGGATTGGAGGTAAACCAGTATTTTCACGACTTACATCAAATGCAACGAGCATTCATGTAAGATCGTTATTGATGGGGGTAGTAGCCCGAATGTGGTGTCACGCACCGCAATCACCGAGTTCAACCTTGCACTTGAACCCCACCCAAAGCCATATTCCATCGCTTGGGTTGACACATCGAGCCTGCTGATCACCCACCATTGTCAGTTTCCCATTAGTTTTTGGGACTATAGGGAGAAAGTTTGGTGCGATGTGGCAACTATGGATGTTGCCCACATGTTGTTGGGTCACCCTTGGCTATACGATCGTGATGTGATACACTATGGCCAGTCGAATACTCATGTCTTCGACCACAATAATCATAAAATCTGGCTCAACCTAGCCCCGCCCAAAGAGTTGCGTGCATCAACATCTAAGGGCTTGATTGTGCCCCTGAAACCCATTGCAGTTGTGTCATTAATGCGCACCCCCGCGCTAATCCATGAAGCTAGTGAAACCAAGGTGGTTTATGCCCTAATATTGCATGAGGCGGTGGACCTATCACCCTAGGCGGAGACGGATCCTCCAGCCGACATCGCCCCCTCTTGTCTGAGTTTAGTGACATCTCACCTGAGGATCTGCCTCATGGACTCCTCCTGGAAAGGGAGATCCAACATGCGATAGACTTGGTGCCGAGAGCCCCTCTCCCAAACTTGCCCCACCATAGGCTCAACCCCACTGAACACGCCGAGTTGTAGCATCAAGTGGATGAACTCCTCACCAAGGGGTACATTTGTGAGAGCCTTAGCCCATGCACTATCCCCACCCTACTCACGCCCAAAAAGGATGGGTCATGGCGCATGTGCATAGATAGTCGAGCCATTAATAGGATCACCATCAAGTATCAGTTCCTCATACCCCGTCTTGACGACATGCTCAATTTGGTTTCAGGTTCATCATGGTTTACTAAGTTGGACCTCTAGAGCAGATATCACCAGGTTCGCATTCGAGAGGGTGACGAATGGAAGACTGCATTCAAGACCAAGGATGGTTTGTACGAGCAGTTAGTCATGCCCTTTGGCTTGACGAACGCCCCCTCCACGTTCATGAGGCTAATGAGTCAAGTTCTCAAGTCCTACATGGGCAAATTTCTTGTTGTCTACTTTGACGACATTCTGATCTTCAGTCACACACGAGAGGAGCACTTAGAGCATCTTCGCTCTACCTTTAAGATTCTCTATAAGGAGCGCCTCTTCCTTAACACGAAAAAGTGCACCTTCATGGCCACCCAAGTCCACTTTCTGGGGTACATAGTGTCTGACCAGGGTCTCTCCGTTGACCCCTGATGACACAAAAATTCATAGTGTATCATATTCACGCTCCTTTGCTTATTTTCATGCCTTATTTACCAAATATTGTGGAATCTACACTTTTTCTGGTTTTTGATCAATTTCAGGTAAAAAGGCATTATTTTAAGGTATTTTCAAGCAATCCAAATGCATAGACAAATTCTCATCATCAAGAGAAGATTACTTGTCAAATTTTACGTAAATCGGAGCTTCAGACCAAATTACAACAGGGCCGTAATCCATATTACGGTACTGTGGTTTTACTGAACCTACAGAATAAACCATGGCACTACCGTAATCTATTTGTTCTACAGTAATTCCGGTCGATTTCTGTATAAAAAGATTTGCAGATTTTACAGCACTACCGTAACGAATATTACGGGCCGTAATCTCGAGAGATTTTCGACCAGAAAGTTTTGCGGCACCACCGTTAACCATATTACATGCCGTAATTTTAAGAGATTTCTGTACAGAGAGCATTCCAGTTATTACAACACTGCCGTAATTGTGTTCTTGGCAGTCGATTTTCCTAGTCTTATTAAAGCCTAATTTTTGCGCGAATGATTGCGGACGATTTAGACCACCAATTTGAAATCCGTAAAAAGGGGAAGACTCGAGAGAAGAAGGCGAACATCATCACACCAAAAGCCCTAATTTTGATAGACAATAGAGAGAGAAATTTCCATCTTAACCGCCGCCCTAGGTTTCACCACCGGGAAGCATACAGAGCATTTCTAGCCGTGAAATTTGAAGGGAAACTACGTCTGGAGGAGAAGAACATACCCCAGGAGTTTCAGAGTGAAAGGAGATCGATTGGAGGAGAAATCAAGGAAAGAAACTTCGCCTATACTGTTCACACGCTAAATTACGACTGTAATTTCCATTACAGCCCTGTGTTCAGTAAAATTCCTTCTTGCTATTTGATTTTTGATCATTCTAAACTATGGATTATTGTAATTCTTCAACCATGCTAGCTTAAACAATTTTTAGGACATGGGGGGTGTAATCCCCTTAATTTCATAATGACTAGATAAACTTTATTTCGTCAGGATAATTTTACTTTGATAATTCTATTTATGTGATGACTGCCTTTAATTCTTTCTAGTTTCATATCATCAGCATGTATTGGAGTTTTTGCAATATGGACTAAAAAGTGACTTGCGAGAACTTGGAACCCTAAAATTGAGATTTAGGAACTCATTGTAAGAAATTAGGTTTGTTCTATTTCTAGATTTTAGAAGTTTATTGCCTTGGTGATAATTCTGATCTAGGAAGAATTATTGAAATAAACATGAAGATATTGTAATAAATTAAGTATCGGATTGTTGGAGAACCTTAAGTAGAACCTGTGAAGCTAAAGTATGAAAATATTTAGTTTTCACTTGAGATGATTGACATAGAGATTGGATGCATGAAAGTGATCTTTGATTTCTTTGCCAATGATTTGCTTATCTTTAACATTGAATAAATCTTGTGCGAAAGTGAGGATTGGTTCTTTGTAAATTGTCTGCGTGAAAGCGAGATGAGTTCTTTATAAAGTAAATTATATCTTTATCATAATAAGATTAGACTGGCGAGTACTTATTTATATCTAGTCATTCAAGTTAAGGTGGATGAAACCCTAGTCCCAGTTTTTCTCTCTAAATATTTGTGTACTTTCTAATCATTTGCTTTAATCATATTCGATTGCTTAGCTAGTGAAAAATCAATTATTCAATACTTAACAAACGAGGTCTCTGTGGTTCGATATCTTATTTATTACTTCGAGTATCCGTGCACTTGCAGACACAACAAGTTTTTGGCACCGTTGCCGGGGACCTTATTTTTTGTTAATATTGAAGATATTGAGAGTATTACTAGACTAGGTTTTATTTTATTTTCTGTTTTTATTTCTGTTTAGGAATCTTTAGAATCTGAGATTAATTCTGTTTTCTGTACTTTTCTACATATTTTGAGTTATTTGATCTATCTACTTGTGCATGAACAGGAATCTTAGATCAGGACCTCTAGTTCCCCTAGACCTTGAGATTAACAAAACTCTTAGACTGTGCAGGAAACTCAGATTTGTAGAGAGGCAGGTAGACCAGCAATAGAGGCTAATAACTTCGAAATTAAGCTTGCCTTTTTATCTATGATCCAGCAAAATCAATTTAGAGGAACCCCACTTGAAGATCCTAATCAACATCTTGCTTTATTTCTTGAATTATGTGATATTATTAAAATTAATGGTGTTTCCAGTGATGCATTAAAGCTTAGATTGTTTCTTTTTTCTCTCAGGGACCGAGCACGCTCTTGGCTTCACTCTCAACCTACCAGTACCTTCACTACAAGGGATCATTGTCTAATGCTTTCTTGATGAAGTACTTTCCACCCAACAAGACAATCCAGTTAAGGAACCAGATTACAAGCTTTGCACAGCGGGATGGCGAGTCTTTTAGCAAGGCATGGGAGCATTTCGAACTTAAATTACACAAAATATACAAGTAATCTAAAGCAACCCAGAGTACAATTGGATAGGAAATTTCATTATCTTTCCAGCGGATACCTGAACCGGCCCAGATTCAACCGAATCAGGGTCGAACCAGTCAACATTCAATAACTGAACTGAAATTGAAATTGAACCATTCACCACTGTTGAACCGGTTCAATTCGATTTCAACACAGTCAACAGTTTATTTCTAAATAAACCGCCAAACCCTAAAATTGAACCTGGTCCAGCCATTCGAACCGCGCCGCCCGATCGCCGCTGTGCAAGGCCGCCGAACTCGCGTCCGTTGCTTGCGCCGGCAAGCTTGCGAGGGTGCGTCGAACGTCCGTTCGCCACCAAACTTCGCCAATCTGTTCCTGATGACGAAGAGAGGCTCCACGATCGACTGCGGTGAGATTTCGATGCCCGGTTAAAGCTCTCGAAATAGACGAAAGTATCAACGGTGGCACCGCTGCCGTCGATACTCAAAACTCCACCAAAGCCCAACATAACTTCATGAAAACTTTAGGAAAGGAAGTATACCTTGCTACGAAGCTGTATCGTAGCCCAGAACTGAGAGATCGCTGTCGATGGAGGCGCTGGAAGGCTGGAACTTGTGGCGGCACCGCTCGAACTTCGACGACTGGTTTGAGATCGATTTCTCCCTTCTGGTGGCGCGTCCAAGCTCGAAGAGAGGCTAGGGCTCAACATCTCGACAATACGGATAGAAGCCCTCTAATATAGAGGTAAAACGCGTCCAAGACGGCGAGAATGCGGCGGCGACTAAATCGCCGAGATTCGCGGGGAAGACAATGAGTCGACTTGGTCCCCAAAATCAAATTTAAACTTAACTCAATTATATTAAATCCGATATTATATTAGAAACGCAAATTGGCTCAGTGGTTAGACAGAGACGCGTGCGTTCGAGCAACCAGGGGTTGAATCCTTACGAACGCGGTTTCGGTTTTGAAATAAATTCAAATCAAATCCAAATTAACTAAAAGAAGCATGGTTTATCAAAAACGAAGACTTAGCTTAGTGGTTCGGGTGCACGCGAAAAGATTCGCGCGTCGCGGGTTCGAGCCCCCGCGAGCGCGTTTCTTTGCTTTGTATAATTTTTTTTACCTCTTTAAAAATCCCAAAAATACCAGAAAAATCATAAAAATTTCTAAAAATATAATTCCTGAATTTTCTAGAATAAAAAAAATATTTTCTTAGGTTATAACAGGCCCACTTGGGGGTGGGCCCTCAGGAGGTCAGCTCGTAGTGCCCTTAGGCTGAATCACCTCGGTGTGGGTGGAAAGGGGGCTAACGACGCCCGTGAAACGATCCGGAGGCTTGCTTTGGCATTGGGATTGCCAGATTACCACCTTGTTGGGCTCCTTTGGGTCATCATGAGGTGGAGCAACATAGTAGGGGGATGGTGCACGTCGAAATGGGGTCGTCGGGGCTTGATTTGATCTTCAGAGGCGAACACGGCCTGGCTATGTTGGTAAGCATGGCCGTGTTCGGAAGCGCTAGAATTGGCCGAGGAGAACACGGGCGGTGGCATGGGCGTGTCAAGGGCCGTGACGAGCTCGGCGTTGTTGGTCGAGGAGAACACGGTCTGGCCGTGTCGAGGAGCACGGCCATGTTCAGCAGTGTTGGTTTTTCCCGAGACTTTCACGGGTGGATGCACGAGCGATTCTGGGGCTGTGAAGTTCTCGGCCGAGGAGAACACGGCTTGGCCGTGTCGGAGAGCACGGTCATGTTCAGCTACAAGATTTTTGGCCGAGGAGAACACGGGTAGTGGTACTGGGGTGACGGTGGCCATGGCAGTGTTCGCCTCTATGGGCGACCGTGTCACGGCCGTGTTGGGGGACACGGCCTGGTCGTGTCAGGGTCTGGAGGGCTCCGATCTTGCTGAAAATTGCGGAGAAAATTCCCCAAGTCCTGGGGAGTCTCTCCAAGTGCCTTCTGGAGGGATTGGGTTGCCCTCATGGGTACTCATGGGTCCGTCTTCTTGTCCATCAGTGTGGGTTGCTCCTGCATCACAAGTGCACCTATATCATTATGAGAGTAACTTGAGACACCAAGTTGAATCCTCATAACAGGTTGATCTAGTATATCTATCTTGATATACTTATATGCCTGGATTAGCAACCCTCAACCAGCGCATATACTAGTCTCATATGTATCATAGTTGTCCCTTTTTCACTATAGTACACGACCGGAGACAAGCTTTGAGACTAGATAGAATCTATGTCCAAGGATATTATTATGCAAACATATATAATCATAGACATATCGAAACCATAACAATGACAATGCTATGATATATATAAATATCAAGAGTGAATGTAATACAAATGTAGGACCAACAATTGGTTCTAGGGTATAAACACTAACAGTGCACTTGTGAAGACGTGCATGGGGATTGTGGTGCCACCGGTATCACCATCGTCACACATGGTATCAACTGCCCCGACTGCTAGTCAATGATTGTAATCACATGTGAGAGATCATACATCCACCAATCCCCTGTCTCCAGACCACTTACTTTCTTCACTCTTGATAATAGCCCACACCAGCACCTCTTATTCATCTCCAGCACTGTCGATGATCTCCTACCTCTTCATCAACTTCGACAATGTGGTGGCTTACCCTCTTGTGTTGCTAGTATTGTGCGAAGACAACATGTTATAATGCCACCTCCCTTCCTGAAATCCTCTCAACAGCTTCCTTGTTTATCTTAGCTCGCCACTTATGTTGATCTCTCTTATGTTGTAGGAATACATTTGGATGTGACGCTAATTTTGGAACCTAGCCCAATATGGAGAACCATTTGGCCCAATCTTCTTAAGCATCAAGGTCCAAGCTCTCGATTAACCTTCCGCTTTGATTTACTTGCATTGTAATGGACGTTGGACACTTAATTAATTTTACTCAAGTATGTTTTGGATTTTGGCAATATGTGTGTAAGCTCATAGGGCTCTACTTGCTTGGGAATCAACCAATGGACTAGTGAAGAACAAAAAATTTAGTCCTTCTATTTTCAAGGGCCTCAAGATGAGCTTAATTTTGGGTTTTAGTAATTTATGTTTTCAAGTTATAATTTAGTTTAATTTATTTGTATGCTTAGTTTTGGTTTTATATTATAAAATAAAAAAAATTATTTTTGAGAACCTGTGTATTTGCATGTACCATGTCCTATATTACTATTTAGTGGTATCTTGTTTCCTTTGATATGTTACCTATCCTTTGATATGGCCATACACTGCTCGACGTTGCCCTTGTCGACTACGTCTTTCGGCTCTGCTTCTGCGGGGGTCGGTGATGATCTTCCTGCGACCACTAAGGCAATGCGCACAACTCCTATGCGGGCCTCTACTGGTTCCTCGTCATGCACCACCGTTGGTTTGTCAGCTAGCTCCCGATGCACAATCGCTGCAATTGCGTTCACCCTCTGTCGGTCCGGACAGTCGCGTATCCAGTGCGGTCCCTTGCACAAGAAGCAGGCAATCGGTCTCAGTTGACCCTGCCCTCTCTCTGCAGGTCGAGTATGCTCCTGCCAAGTAGGTTGTCCTCCGTTTCGTCGGGGAGAGAGCCTCTCTCTCTCTCTGGCGCTCTAGGTCTGGGTGGAGAAGGTCGTTTCGGAGGTGACCTCTGTGCTCTCTGAAAGGTCGTCCCTGAAGTCCTCTGGTCCATAAGAGACTCGGCTATAGCTACAGCCGTCCTCCAGTCCTGTGGCGCATGTCGTCTGACCTCCGTTGCCGCCCAGGGTTGGAGATTCCGGAGGAAGAAGTACCTCCTATCTCTCTCCGCCATCTCAGGTAACTCCAACATCAGCGCGGAGAATGCCCTGACATACTCCTGGATCGTCCCCGTGTGCTTTAGCCGATCCACTGCCTCTCGCGCTTGGTCCACCGAGTTTCCAGGAAGGAATTGTTGCCGTAGTTCCTCTCGGAACACCTCCCATGTCCAACTAGCCGCTTCTGATGTCGAAACAACTTTGGTTCTCCACCAGAGCTTTGCATCATCTGAGAGATATGCTATGCACACCCTCACCTTCTCCTGATCTGAAATATGGTTAGCCTCAAAGTATTGCTGCATATCCCAAAGGAAGTTACCCAATACTTTTACTGATCTGACCCCCTTGAACATTGCAGGTTCTGGGGTGCGAACCTTCCCGTTGCCGTTGGGAGCCCCATACTCCACCCTGGTTGCTGTAGGGGCACCCCCTTGTGCCTGCGCCAATGCCATGCGCATCACCGCAAGATCTGCTAATATCTGCTGGGCTTCAGCCATCCCAGCCAGAGTTTGTTGAAGGGCAGTAATTTGCAACCTTTGCTCCTCTACTGTGCGATGGATTTCCTCCACCTGAGGAACTACCGCATCTCGGCTGTTCCCCGTCAAACCGAGCACCTGTTCGATCCGGGCAATGCGATCTCCTTGATTCACCATGTTGCTGGATCACTTTAGGCTCTGATACCTGTTGTCATGCCCCGGTCGGAACGGCCTAAAAATAGCGCTTATCCGCTTCCTAGAGCCGTCCGGCGGAACACCGGAACGCAACTGCGCTAGGGTTTCCGGACCGAATCTCGTCCCCAAATTCGAAACCCTAACTTCCCCAAATAATTTTCTTCCCCAAATTACAATTCACTCGAGAAACCCTAACCCTAATTAGGAAATCCGAAGAGAATCGAAAAACCCTAAATCAAAATACCTCAAATCGGATTTTGACCGAAGTCAAAATCAACCGTTGCGATTTAATTACCTCGCTGACGTCACGCCTGACGTCAGCCCTCACGATCGCTTTCGCCGCGCGTTAATTTCGTTCGGCTTACGTTAGCCTCCAAATCGAATTTCGAATTCGATTTCCGAATTCATTCGTTGACCACGCTCCTCGTTGACTTTGGCCTCGAGACACGCGCCCGAGTTTCGTCTCTGCTTCGACGCCGTCTGCGTCGTCTTCACGCGAACGCTGCCGCGTTTGCTGCCTGTACCTCGGCTCGCCGGAGAAGAAGGATGCTAAAGGGAAGGCCACCCGCCTTCCTTCGTCTCTCCCGTCGCCAGCCGCTTGCCAGTCGACGGTCACCGAAGAATCGCCGAACTCACACCGAAGCAGACGCCACCGAGACTCAGGTAGAAGCCGTTGCCGGAGAAGATAACCTCATAGGGGAAAACTTCCTCTTTATTCTCAGCAATACTAGAGTACAAAACCCCTAAAACTCTCCTCCTCTCGTCGCTCTCTCTCTCAATGTCGGCGGCAACTCCCGCCGTCGTTACAAGCTCTCAAACCTCTCGATGCTCGCCGGAAAGCTGTGACGCCTACTCAGTGCTCGCTCGCCGGTTCTTATCCCTCTCCGATGTAGCCGAAGGTCCTCCTCTCCCAGTCCCAGCCTTCGTTCCCTCCTTATAACGAAGGAAGCCGCTCGAGATCGCGTCGTCGTCCGAATCTCGCGGAGGCGACGACGAAGCCGCCTCCAATCTCCGCTTCCCTCGCTGAACTATCCAACGTTGCCTCGCACGTTGAGTCGTCCGAGTCTTCGGTTGAAGCAGTCGACGATGCCGCCTGCGAACTCGTACCGCGTTGTTGAACGAGTTCGGGTAGATATCCTCGCCGCCTCCGCAATCGTCGTAGCAGCCGCGCCTTCATCCGGGTTTTGCTTGCGTCCGCGTCCGATGCGAGTGAAGAGGATGCATTACAGACGGGTTGCTTGATTTGGGCTTGGGCTAATCTGCTTCCCTTGCTAGGCCCACTGGACCTTGGGCCGAACCGAAAATCCACGGCCTTAACACCTTGTGTCTTTAAAAATTGCGGGGCAAGTAGAAATCAAATTGCAATAACTTGAATGCGATTTTCAACTTGCCTGCAAAAACTTCCCTCAGTGGCTATATAAAAGAAGGGCAAATTTTTAAAGTAAGCAACTTTAATAGCTTGAATGAACACAAAGTTATTCGGAGTATTCACCGTTAAGTATTTTGTACACACGTAAAATGAATAATAAG
Source organism: Costus lasius (assembly GCA_027563935.2). NCBI lineage: Eukaryota > Viridiplantae > Streptophyta > Magnoliopsida > Zingiberales > Costaceae > Costus > Costus lasius. Next base: position 28,894,749 of record CM050454.1, read on the forward strand.
AGCTATGAGTTACACTTGCACACTAAACTACTGATAGTGAAGTAATTATAAGCATTTACCAAAAATAGTTTACACTTATGTCAAAAAGCTAGGATGGTTTAGCTCTGTACATTTATTTTCAATTGAGTAAAGAGCATTTACCAAAAATAGTTTACACTGGCGTTAAAAAATTGATAACAATTTTTAAAATTTTGTTGACAGAAAAAGAGATGCAAGTAATGTCAATAAATTAGAGTTTTTTTTCCCTAACAACTCATGCATAGAAATATTAAACTATATATAATGTCAATTCATGAAATATAAGCTTGATGCTTTGAATAAGGGATAGATTTTCATTCATCTAGAAGTTGTGAAACTTTAAGGACAAAATCTTGAAGATATAGCTCTTGAGTTTAATAGGTAAAATATGAAATGCAAATATTACAAGGACATTAGCTTTTTTCTTTTGCTTGATGTGTTGTTAAGTAAAAGAAAAGGTGGATAATGTAAGCAGGCACCCTTCATAGAAATTCTATCCAAATGACTCCCCGAAAGACGACTGAGTGATATCATCATATCACATACGGCCGGGCCGAAGCCTAACCCAACTTGTGCGCAGTGAGACTTCTCAAGATACTCGATGCTCATCGCTGCTTGTTGCTCTCCTGCTCTCTCAGCTTCCAAGTCCCTCTATCTTCTCTCTCTTCCTTCTCTCCTCGCCGAGTAGACGAATCCAAGTACTCTCCGCCATTGCAGGTATCCCCACTGCTTCCTTTACCTACGGCAACAAATGGAACGAGTCGGTAAGGAAGAAGCAGAACCTACAAATGTTCAAAGACCAATTAACCCAAGCCTTTGGTATAACTCATTAAACCTAAAGGTTCAAGATCTAACCGTTCATCTCTTGATGCTCTTGATCTCACCGATCTAGCATCAACTCTCTCGATCGAAGCTTACCGATCTCAAGCCCTAATCAATCAAACATGATCAGACCAGATCTCACTTACAATCAGAGTTTAAATCCCTTTAAACTGAACCAAAACAATTCAGTCCACACGATCTGACATAAGTAAGCCATATCATCAAATTGTGCGACCCTAAGGGTTTCCTTTAAATGTCGGTAACGATAACTTATGTTATCACGATCAGTGAGGGGTATCTAGCAACACATCACTGTCTCCTGATATAAAGGAAAGAGTCTTCCAAGACTACACCCAAACCACAGCACAAGTGTGAACCCAAGTCACTTGACATATATGTTTCCTTTGCCACTGGATGTTCTTATTGGACAAGTGTGTCAAGCCTGTAAATCCAATATGATGAGAATGATTAGATCAGATGAACATAGTCATCTGGGTATGGCCATACACTTTCTCAATCATCTCATCCAGGGGGGCCCCATTAGAACATCACACTCCAAACTAGGAGATGGCAATCCTATATCTATCACTAGTGCCCTAACATGACTCATGCTCATTATCCAAGATAGACTATAACCATTATGTTGCAAATGATATTGAACTACCTCAAAACAATGCCAATCATCATTTAGAAACACAAGTGATCTCAAGTCAGAGGAAATATGCCACTTGTTTGCATATAAGGATTATTCACATTGTGACAAGCAATTGAACATCCTATGTAGGGTCTGTCCAGTACATCCAATGTACCCATGAGTCTACATCTTATTCCATGCTCAAAGCATCCTATAAGATTAGAACACATATTAGTCTCAATCATATCAAGGCTGTCTCATGTTCACCAAGATATCTCGACTAAGGACAATACTGTTGGGGTATGCCCTTAAGGCTAATGTTTGAGGCCTTTGGGATTGTATCAGTATCATGTAGTAAACTCTTCTGTTTATAAAGGCATGGTTATTATTCAGGTTGTTACCTTGTCTGCTGTAATAAGTGTACTACTGAATAATGTCTCAAAGCTGTTCAGCTAGGCTGACATGCTATAAAGTCCTTAGTCGAGATATCTTGGTGAACATGAGACAGCCTTGATATGATTGAGACTAATTTGTGTTATGATCTTATAGGATGCTTCGAGCATGGAATAAGATGTAGACTCATGGGTACATTAGATGTACTGGACAGACCCTATTAGGATATTCAATTGCTTGTCACGATGTGAATATTCCTTGTATGCTACAAGTGGCACATGTCCTCTGACTTGAGATCACTTGTGTTTCTAAATGATGATTGTCATTGTTTTGAGGTAGTTCAATATCATTTGAAACATAATGATCATAGACTATCTTGGATAATGATCATGAGTCAGGTTAGGGCACTAGTGATAGATAAAGGATTGCCGTCTCCTTGTTTAAGGAGTGTGATGTTCTAAAAGGGGCCCCCCTATATGAGATGATTGAGAAAGTGTATGGCCATACCCAGATGACTATGTTCATCTGATCTAATCATGCTCATCATATTGGAGTCACAGGCTTGACACACTTGTCCAATAAGAACATCCAGTGGCAAAGGATATATGTATGCCTAGTGAAGTGCATTCACCCTTGTGCTATGGTTTGGGAGTAGTCTTGGAAGACTCTTTCCTTTATATCGGGAGACAGTGATGTGTTGCTAGATACCCCTCACTGATCGTGATAACGCAAGTTATCGTTACCGACATTTAAAGGAAACCCTTAGGGTCGCACAATTTGATGATATGGCTTCTTTAAGTCAGATCGTGTGGACTGAATTGTTTGGATTCAGTTTGAAGGGATTTAATCTCTGATTATAAGTGAGATCTGGTCTGATCATGTTTGATTGATTAGGGCTTGAGATCGGTAAGCTTTGATCGAGAGAATGGATGCTAGATCGGTGAGATCAAGAGCATCAGGAGATGAACGGTTAGATCATGAGCCATTTGGTTCATAGAAGGTCTAGACCATGTCTTGGCTTGGCTTGGTTTGATTTTGGTCTTTGAACCAAATCAAATTGAACCAAAGAATGAACCGGTTCACTATGTGAACGCATGGTTCATGAAGGAAAGCGTTTTGGCGTTGGCGAATGGCTTCATGACTTTCCATTTTGGGAAGTCATGTAACGCCACTCTTGATATCACCTAAATGTTTTTGCTCTCTTGTCTTTGACGTGGCTTGTGATTTTCGTGTGGTGAAGGTGTTGACGACAAGGGGAGAACTCTCGGCCAAGCATCATCTCATCATCCCTACCATTCGAACAAGAACATCTTGGCACTTTTGCTAGCACAAGAGGTGCGCAAGAAGGAAGCCTTCATCATTTGGTGTGTGTCTTCTTTGGAGGAGATCTCTTTTGCTCTCTCTCTTCCAAGACGCCATCCAACACATGGCTTCGGTATGAAATACTTCTCATCCTTAAAAGTTGATCATATACGTATTCATGCAAACGATCTACATGAAACCCTATAAAATCTCATGCGCCCCCTTCGTTAGGGTTTCATCCCCTTTGCGCTCCCCCTTGAAGGGGACTTTCAAATGGTATCAGAGCTTATGGTTTATGCATGAATCATATGGTTGCTTTGAGTGATCCTTGTTTGCGCTTGCAAAGTATAGATCTATGTACATGCCGAAATAAACTACATGCTAGTTTAAGCTCTTAGATGTATGTTTATCTTGATTTGCGCATGTATAATGTTTTGGTTAGCGCTTGTTAATGTTTTCAAAAAGAAAAACTTACCTTGCGCGCCCATTAGATCTAATGCGCCTACTATAATCCCTTAGATGGGTTGATGGGGTTGAAAGCATCATCTAGAATAGATCCAAGTCTGATCAGACCATCTGACAGCCTAGATGGGTTGACCAGATAGCACCTGTGCGCAAGCAAGAGGTGGCTATAGGTTAACTGCATCAAGGGCGTGTAGCGAGGTCTGGTTGAGACGACCATTGAACACACATGAGTTAGGCCCGGGGTCACACCCGCTTGCCAGAACTCATGAGGGTTGTTCGGCCCTTGGCGCATGCATGGTTGACCATTAGGTCAACTCGAGTCAGTTAGGACTTGGTGCATGCAAGGGGCAGAGGATCTGACTAGATGGATGAGTGGATCCCTATCAATGGACCATTGTAAGGTTGTAGGACTCATAAGAAAATTAAAATTGATGCCAATGGGGTTTTCAAAATTTATTTTCTTTTAATTGGATCACATGTTGTTTGATGCCTATGCTTGTTTGTTTATTCTTATGTGGGCTGCCCATGTTAAATGTGTGCTGTGCTGGGGCCTGCGAGCCTGGATTTAACTTGTAAATTAATTTTATTGTGATCTGTGAATCACATTGTTCATTAATTTATTGTATATTTGACCTGCGAGTCAAGCTTGTCTAGATAGATCAAAATGTATTTTGATTAGACAAGAGCACAAAAGCACACATCGCAGAGGCGCATACAGCTGGTGGGCGCACCTGAGCTGCATTGAGCGCTGGGGCCCTGGGTTGGGCCAGATGAGCAGCTAAAAACCCATAAAGAAAAGCAAGTGAAGACTTAAGATAAATTAAGGTCTTACTTAGGCTATGGGCTTTTACCACATAAGATGCATGCTTTCTTTTATTGTTTAAATAAGTAGAACAGCATGATTTATTTATCTTCTGCTATCACCATAGGAATTGCATGATAGTGAAGAAGATAAAAGACCGTTAAAATCCAAACGCTAAAATATCAAGCTCGTAAGCCTTCTGACGCGAAACCTCACTGTTCTGACTATCGTTGGAGCCGTGTTGTACCCACTCAGTGGGCACGTCCATCTATCTTCAGACGGTGCTGGATTACACCTGCGTGTTACAGAGAAGGGATTTATCGCTTCTCGTTGCTCAGCATAGCACGTGGTGGTCCAGGGAGTAGGTCGGGTCAGCTTGACCATGTAGGCTACATATGTGGCGCATATGGAAGCACATGGAGGCAGCCATCTGTGGGATCAGAGACTGTGTTGTACCAACTCAGTTGGCACAGTCTGCTGGATTGCCCAGGTGAAGGGGAATCGCACGGGTTGGCGATTGGCTGGGACAGCCTACCAGAGATTAGTGCTTGTACTCTCTGTGCATCTTATCTCGTCAGAACGGGACGCAGAGACCAAGTATGAAATCTGGATCCCATCTCACTAAAAGAGTGTTACTCTTTCGGGCTGTTTTGCTGGATTTTTCAGCCAGATAAAATAGTGAGAAAAGAATCTTTCTTAAGTCCTGGATTGATTCTGAACATTGATACTGACCTTGCTGTTCTTGCATTGTTGTAGATTCCTGCAGCAACAAACACCATGAGCTTCAATGTGCGATCCCTACTGGAAAGGGAGAAGTTTGCTGGGCCAAACTTCTCAGACTGGTTCGGACACCTTAAGATCGTTCTTAAGGCAGAGAGGAAACTGTATGTCCTCGAGACGGCTGTGCCGCCTCAACCCGCTGCGAACGCCGCAAGGGCGGTTCGTGATGCCTATGAAAAGCACGTCAATGATAGCATTGATGTCGCTTGCCTGATGCTAGCGTCTATGACGCCACCGCTGCAGCGTCAGCATGAGGATATGTCAGCTATAGAGATTATAGCGAACCTCAAGATGCTGTATGCTGCACAGGCGAGGACAGAACGCTATAATCTGACAAAGCTTTTCTTTCAGAGCAAACTGGCTGAAGGGAACCCAGTGGGAGCTCACGTGCTCAAGATGATTGGGCACAAGGAGGCTCTGGAGAAACTGGGGCATACCATCAACCAGGAGCTTGCTGTAGATATTATTCTGCAGTCTCTCCCGCCTTCTTTCGATGCGTTCATTATTAACTTTAATATGAACAAAATCGATTGTACTCCGGCAGAGCTACTGAATATGCTCTTGACTACTGAGGAAACTCTGAAGGGAAAGCCTTCAACCTCTGTCTTAATGGTTCCTTCAAGGAACAAGAAGAAGGGGAAGAAGGGCAAAGCCCCTGTCAAGAACTACAGTAAGGCGCTGAAACAAAAGGTGAAGCGGTCGAAGGACAACAGGTGTTTCCACTGTGGCCAGCTGGGTCACTGGAAAAAGGACTGTAAAGCGCTCCAAGGAGACAAGAGGGGAAGCATTGCTTCTGGCTCAGGTATATTTGTGACTGAGGTCATGATATCATCTTCTTCTGTTTCATGGGTGTTGGACACTGCATGTGGAGTTCACATTTGTTCAAATGTACAGGAACTCAAGAGAAGAAGACAGGTGGGACAGCATGAGGTGGACCTACGCGTTGGAAACGGGGCACGGGTTGCTGCTGTTGCTGTAGGAGACTATTTCATCTCATTACCATCTGGCATTGTATTAGAATTAAACAATTGTTACTTTGTTCCCAGTATCACTAAAAATATTATCTCCATTCCTGCTCTTGTCAGGAAGGGATTTTCCTTTGAATGCAATATTTCAAAGTGTGTTTTATCTTATGATAATATTGTTTATGCAACTGGTTCAATCAACAATGGGTTATTCATGTTGGACATGGAATATTCTATACAAAACATTGATAATAAGAAAGCCAAGTATGCTGATGATAGCACCTTGCTATGGCATAGTCGTTTAGGCCATGTTAACAAGAAGCGCATTAAGCGGTTGCATGATCATGGACTGCTGGGATCATTCTCCTATGAGGAGATTGATACATGCAAAGCTTGTTTAATGGGTAAAATGACGAAGTCCCCTTTTCCTAACAAAGGTCAAAGGGCTTCAGGTTTACTTGACCTTATACACAGTGATGTGTGTGGGCCGTTTAGTAAACATGCCAGAGGTGGCTATCAGTACTTCATTACCTTTACTGATGATTTCAGTAGGTATGGGTATGTCTATTTAATGAGACATAAAAGTGAATCTTTTGACAAGTTCAAAGAGTTCAAAAATGAAGTACAAAATCAGCTAGGCCGAAATATCAAGGCACTTCGTTCTGATCGAGGTGGAGAATACCTGAGTCATGCGTTTACTGACTATCTAAAGGAGTGTGGGATTATCTCACAGCTCACTCCACCAGGAACACTGCAATGGAATGGTGTGTCCGAGAGGAGAAATAGAACGTTACTTGATATGGTTCGTTCTATGATGAGTCAGGCTACTCTACCTTACTCCTTTTGGGGATTTGCACTGGAAACAGCTGCAAAGGTACTAAACCGAGTGCCATCCAAGGCAGTTTCTAAGACTCCATACGAGTTATGGTATGGGAAACAGCCGAGCTTGACATTTATCAGGATCTGGGGTTGCGAGGCTTATGTCAAAAAGCTCGCCTCTGGGAAATTGGAGAGCAGATCTGAGAAATGCATCTTTGTCGGTTACCCTAAGGAAACTAAGGGTTATTATTTCTACGATCCCAAAGAGAACAAAGTATTTGTTGCTCGGACGGCAATATTTCTTGAGAAGGAGTTTCTTCTGCAAGAAGCCAGTGGGAGAGAAATAAAGCTGGATGAGAATCCAGAGAATGGACAAAGTAGTCAAGCACAGTTGGATGTGCCTGAGCCGGTAGAACAGGTTATTGAACAACCTGAGGCTCAAATATCACGGGAACCGCGTAGATCGGGAAGGATCCGTCGACAGCCTGAGCGCTATGACGGAGTCTACATCATTGATTATGATGAACCCCTCAATTATGCGGATGCGGTCAGTGGACCGGAGTCAGCTAGATGGCTTGAAGCTATGCGAGCCGAGATGGACTCCATGTCAGATAACCAAGTCTGGGATTTGGTTGATCCGCCTCCGGGAGTAATCCCTATAGGCTGTAAATGGATCTTCAAGAAGAAGATTGACATGGATGGTAACATTGTTACCTATAAAGGCAGGCTAGTTGCGAAAGGTTTCAAACAAATCTACGGGATAGATTATGATGAAACTTTCTCTCCTGTAGCCATGTTTAAGTCTATTCGGATTCTTTTCGCGATAGCAGCATATTACGATTATGAGATCTGGCAGATGGATGTGAAAACAGCTTTCCTTAATGGAAATCTGGATGAGGATGTGTATATGACACAACCTGAAGGTTTCACTAATCCATCAGATCGTCATAAAATATGCAAGTTAAAGAAGTCCATTTATGGACTTAAGCAAGCATCTAGAAGCTGGAATATTCGTTTTGATGAATCAATCTCTGAGTTTGGTTTCATCAAGAACGAGGATGACCCGTGTGTATATAAGAGGTTTAGTGGGAGCGTGATTACTTTCCTAGTCCTCTACGTCGATGATATCTTAATCATTGGAAACGATATTCCTGAATTGCATGCTGTTAAAGCATGGCTAAGGAAATGTTTCCAGATGAAAGATCTAGGAGAAGCAGCCTATATATTAGGTGTGAAGATCTACAGGGATAGATCTAAGAGGCTTCTCGGGCTGTGCCAGAGTACTTACATCGATAAAGTCCTGGAGAGATTCCATTTAGAGAATTCTAAAAGAGGATATCTTCCAGTTAGACATGGTCTGAATCTTTCGAGGAGTCAGTGTCCACAAACACAGACTGAGAAAGATGAAATGGACAATACGCCTTATGCTTCGGCTATTGGGTCCATTATGTATGCGATGTTGTGTACTCGCCCAGACGTCGCTTACGGGTTAAGCGTGACCAGTCGATTCCAAAGTAATCCAGGTCAGGCACACTGGATTGCGGTCAAGAACATTTTAAAATATCTGCGGAGGACCAAAGATATGTTCTTGATATATGGTGGTCAGGAAGAACTCAGTATAGAAGGATATACTGACGCTTCATTCCAGTCGGACCAGGATGGTTTCCGATCGCAATCAGGCTATGTTTTTAGCTTGAATGGTGGAGCAGTGGTGTGGAAGAGTTTCAAACAGTCAACTGTTGCTGATTCCACAACAGAAGCCGAGTATGTTGCAGCCTCGGAAGCATCCAAGGAGGCAGTGTGGATTCGTAAGTTCGTGAGAGAACTTGGTGTTGTTCCTTCAAGTGTCGATCCTTTGGTTATCTTCTGTGATAACACTGGAGCAATCGCACAAGCAAAGGAACCACGGTCGCACCAGAAGTCCAAGCACATACAGAGACGGTTTCACTTGATCCGGGAGATCATTGATCGAGGCGAGATCAAAATTTGCAAGGTTCATACAGATGACAATCTGGCTGACCCGCTTACCAAGCCTCTGGTGCAGCAGAAGCATGAGAAGCACTGTAATAATATGGGTTTGAGATTTCTCAACCATTAGATTAAGTGCAAGTGGGAGATTGTTGGGGTATGCCCTTAAGGCTAATGTTTGAGGCCTTTGGGATTGTATCAGTATCATGTAGTAAACTCTTCTGTTTATAAAGGCATGGTTATTATTCAGGTTGTTACCTTGTCTGCTGTAATAAGTGTACTACTGAATAATGTCTCAAAGCTGTTCAGCTAGGCTGACATGCTATAAAGTCCTTAGTCGAGATATCTTGGTGAACATGAGACAGCCTTGATATGATTGAGACTAATATGTGTTATGATCTTATAGGATGCTTCGAGCATGGAATAAGATGTAGACTCATGGGTACATTAGATGTACTGGACAGACCCTATTAGGATATTCAATTGCTTGTCACGATGTGAATATTCCTTGTATGCTACAAGTGGCACATGTCCTCTGACTTGAGATCACTTGTGTTTCTAAATGATGATTGTCATTGTTTTGAGGTAGTTCAATATCATTTGAAACATAATGATCATAGACTATCTTGGATAATGATCATGAGTCAGGTTAGGGCACTAGTGATAGATAAAGGATTGCCGTCTCCTTGTTTAAGGAGTGTGATGTTCTAAAAGGGGCCCCCCCTATATGAGATGATTGAGAAAGTGTATGGCCATACCCAGATGACTATGTTCATCTGATCTAATCATGCTCATCATATTGGAGTCACAGGCTTGACACACTTGTCCAATAAGAACATCCAGTGGCAAAGGATATATGTATGCCTAGTGAAGTGCATTCACCCTTGTGCTATGGTTTGGGAGTAGTCTTGGAAGACTCTTTCCTTTATATCGGGAGACAGTGATGTGTTGCTAGATACCCCTCACTGATCGTGATAACGCAAGTTATCGTTACCGACATTTAAAGGAAACCCTTAGGGTCACACAATTTGATGATATGGCTTCTTTAAGTCAGATCGTGTGGACTGAATTGTTTGGATTCAGTTTGAAGGGATTTAATCTCTGATTATAAGTGAGATCTGGTCTGATCATGTTTGATTGATTAGGGCTTGAGATCGGTAAGCTTTGATCGAGAGAATGGATGCTAGATCGGTGAGATCAAGAGCATCAGGAGATGAACGGTTAGATCATGAGCCATTTGGTTCATAGAAGGTCTAGACCATGTCTTGGCTTGGCTTGGTTTGATTTTAGTCTTTGAACCAAATCGAATTGAACCAAAGAATGAACCGGTTCACTATGTGAACGCATGGTTCATGAAGGAAAGCGTTTTGGCGTTGGCGAATGGCTTCATGACTTTCCATTTTGGGAAGTCATGTAACGCCACTCTTGATATCGCCTAAATGTTTTTGCTCTCTTGTCTTTGACGTGGCTTGCGATTTTCGTGTGGTGAAGGTGTTGACGACAAGGGGAGAACTCTCGGCCAAGCATCATCTCATCATCCCTACCATTCGAACAAGAACATCTTGGCACTTTTGCTAGCACAAGAGGTGCGCAAGAAGGAAGCCTTCATCATTTGGTGTGTGTCTTCATTGGAGGAGATCTCTTTTGCTCTCTCTCTTCCAAGACGCCATCCAACACATGGCTTCGGTATGAAATACTTCTCATCCTTAAAAGTTGATCATATACGTATTCATGCAAATGATCTACATGAAACCCTATAAAATCTCATGCGCCCCCTTCGTTAGGGTTTCATCCCCTTTGCGCTCCCCCTTGAAGGGGACTTTCAAATACTGCATGTCAGCCAAGCTAAACAGCATTGAGACATTATTCAGAAGTATACATATTGCAGCAGATAATGTAACAACCTGAATAACAACCATTGCCTTTATAAACATAAAGTTTATACATGATACTGATACAATCCCAAGGCCTCAAACATTAGCCTTAAGGGCATACCCCAACAATCTCCCACTTGCACTTAATCTAATGGTTGAGAAATCTCAAACCCATATTATTACAGTGCTTCTCATGCTTCTGCTGCGCCAGAGGCTTTGTAAGCGGGTCAGCCAGATTGTCGTCTGTATGAACCTTGCAGACTTTGATCTCGCCACGATCAATGATCTCCCGGATCAAGTGAAACCTTCTCTGTATGTGCTTGGACTTCTGGTGTGACCGTGGTTCCTTTGCTTGTGCTATTGCTCCAGTGTTATCATAGAAGATAACCAATGGATCTGCACTCGAAGGAACAACACCAAGTTCCTGAACGAACTTACGAATCCACACTGCCTCCTTGGATGCTTCCGAGGCTGCAACATACTCGGCTTCTGTTGTGGAATCAGCAACTATAGATTGTTTGAAACTTTTCCACACCACTGCACCTCCATTCAAGCTAAAAACGTAGCCTGATTGCGATCGGAAATCATCCTGGTCAGATTGGAACGAAGCGTCAGTATATCCTTCAATACTGAGTTCTTCCTGACCTCCATAAATCAAAAACATATCTTTGGTCCTCCGAAGATATTTCAAAATGTTCTTGACTGCAATCCAGTGTGCCTGACCTGGATTACTTTGGAATCGACTGGTCACGCTTAACCCGTAAGCGACGTCTGGGCGAGTACACAACATCGCATACATAATGGACCCAATAGCCGAAGCATAAGGCGTATTGTCCATTTCATCTTTCTCAGTCTTTGTTTGTGGACATTGACTCTTTGAAAGATTCAGACCATGTCTGACTGGAAGATATCCTCTTTTAGAATTTTCTAAATGAAATCTCTCCAGGACTTTATCGATGTAAGTACTCTGGCACAGCCCGAGAAGCCTCTTAGATCTATCTCTGTAGATCTTCACACCTAATACATAGGCTGCTTCTCCCAAATCTTTCATCTGGAAACATTTTCTTAACCATGCCTTGACAGCATGTAGTTCAGGAATATCGTTTCCAATGATCAAGATATCATCGACGTAGAGGACTAGGAAAGTAATCACGCTCCCACTAAACCTCTTATATACACACGGGTCATCTTCATTCTTGATGAAACCAAACTCACAGATTGATTCATCAAAACGAATATTCCAGCTTCTTGATGCTTGCTTAAGTCCATAAATGGACTTCTTTAACTTGCATATTTTATGACGATCTGATGGATTAATGAAACCTTCAGGTTGTGTCATATACACATCCTCGTCTAGTTTTCCATTTAGGAAAGCGGTCTTCACATCCATTTGCCAAATCTCATAATCATAATATGCTGCTATCGCAAGAATAATCCGAATAGACTTGAACATAGCTACAGGCGAGAAAGTTTCATCATAATCTATCCCGTAGATTTGTTTGAAACCTTTCGCAACTAGCCTGCCTTTATAGGTAACCACGTTACCATCCATGTCAATCTTCTTTTTGAAGATCCATTTACAACCTATAGGGATTACTCCCGGAGGCGGATCAACCAAATCCTAGACTTGGTTATCTGACATGGAGTCCATCTCGGCTCGCATAGCTTCAAGCCATCTCGCTGATTCCGGTCCACTGACCGCATCCGCATAAGTGAGGGGTTCATCATTTATGATGTAGACTCCGTCATAGCGCTCAGGCTGTCGACGGATCCTTCCCGATCTTCGCGGTTCCCGTGATATCTGAGCCTCAGGTTGTTCAATAACCTGTTCTACTGGCTCATGCACATCCAACTGTGCTTGACTACTTTGTCCTTCTTCTGGATTCTCATCCAGCTTTATTTCTCTCCCACTGGCTTCTTGCAGAAGTAATTCCTTCTCAAGAAAAATAGCCGTCCGAGCAACAAATACTTTGTTCTCTTTGGGATCGTAGAAATAATAACCCTTAGTTTCCTTAGGGTAACCGAAGATACATTTGTCAGATCTGCTCTCCAGTTTCCCAGAGGCGAGCTTTTTGACATAAGCCTCGCTACCCCAGATCTTAATAAATGTCAAGCTCGGCTGTTTCCCATACCATAACTCATATGGAGTTTTTGAAACTGCCTTGGATGGCACTCGGTTTAGTACCTTTGCTGCTGTTTCCAGTGCAAATCCCCAAAAGGAGTAAGGTAGAGTAGCCTGACTCATCATAGAACGAACCATATCAAGTAAGGTTCTATTTCTCCTCTCGGACACACCATTCCATTGCGGTGTTCCTGGCGGAGTGAGCTGTGAGATAATCCCACACTCCTTCAGATAGTCAGTAAACTCTCGACTCAAGTATTCTCCACCTCGATCTGAACAAAGTGCCTTGATATTTCGGCCTAGCTGATTCTGTACTTCATTTTTGAACTCTTTGAACTTGTCAAAAGATTCACTTTTATGTCTCATTAGATAGACATAACCATACCTACTGAAATCATCAGTAAAGGTAATGAAGTACGAATAGCCACCTCTGGCATGTTTACTAAATGGCCCACACACATCACTGTGAATGAGGTCAAGTAAACCTGAAGCCCTTTGACCTTTATTAGAAAAAGGAGCTTTCGTCATTTTACCCATTAAACAAGCTTTGCATGTATCAAGCTCCTCATAGGACAATGATCCCAGCAGTCCATGATCATGCAACCGCTTAATGCGTTTCTTGTTAATATGGCCTAAACGACTATGCCATAGCAAGGTGCTGTTATCAGCATACTTGGCTTTCTTGTTATCAATTTGTTGTATAGAACATTCCATGTCCAACATGAATAACCCATTGTTAATCGAGCCAGTAGTATAAACAATATTATCAAAAGAAATAATACACTTTGAAATATTGCATTCAAATGAAAACCCTTTCCTGACAAGAGCAGGAATAGAGATAATATTTTTCGTTATGCTTGGTACAAAATAACAATTGTCCAGTTCCAATACAAGTCCAGATGGTAAAGAGATGTAATAAACGCCTACAGCAACAGCAGCAACCCGTGCCCCGTTTCCTACTCGTAGGTCCACCTCATGCTGTCCCACCTGTCTTCTTCTCTTGAGTTCCTGTACATTTGAACAAATGTGAACTCCACATGCAGTGTCCAACACCCATGAAATAGAAGAAGAAGATATCATGACTTCAGTCACAAAAATACCTGAGCCAGAAGCGAAAGGATTGCTTCCCTTCTTGTCTCCTTGGAGCGCTTTACAGTCCTTTTTCCAGTGACCGAGCTGGCCACATATGTAGCCTACATGGTCAAGCTGACCCGACCTACTCCCTGGACCACCACGTGCTATGCTAAGCAACGAGAAGTGATAAATCCCTTCTCTATAACACGCAGGTGTAATCACACACCATCTGAAGATAGATGGGCGTGCCCACTGAGTGGGTACAACACGGCCCCAACGATAGTCAGAACAGTGAGGTTTCGCGTCAGAAGGCTTACGTGCTTGATATTTTAACGTTGGATTTTAACGGTCCTTTTATCTTCTTACTATCAGTCAAACCCTATGGTGATAGCTGAAGATTAAATCATGCAGTTCTAATTATTCTTTTAAAACAATAAAAGAAAGCATGATGATCTTATGTGGTAAAAGCCCATTAAGCCTAAGTAAGACCTTAATTTAGCTTAAGTCTTTACAAGAGCTCTTCATGGGTCTTTTGCAACTCCATCTGGCCCAACCTGGGCCCAAGCGCCCACTGCAGCTCAGGTGCGCCCACCAGGTAAATGCGCCTGTCCTAGAGTCGAACTCTAGACCTTCCACCTGGTCAAGCCTCAAGCTGCATGCGCCTCTGCCATGTGTGCTCTATGCTCTTGTCTGATTAAAATACAATTTAATCTATCTAGACAAGATTGACACGCAGGTCAATTACATTGTATAAATTAATTAAAATGTGATGCGCAGATCACAATAAAAATAATTTACAATTAATCCAGGCACGCAGGCCCCAGCACAGCACACATTAAATTTGGGCAGCCCACATAAGATTAAATAAACACTCAACATGGTATACTATCAACATGTGATCCAATAATAAGGAAATAAAAGTTTCAAAAACCCATTGGGATTAATTTTATTTTCCTTATGTGCCCTACTACCTTACAACGGTACATTAATAGGGATCCACTCATCATGTCTAGTGCGATCCACTGCCTTTGCATGCACCAAGTCCTAACTGACTTGAGTCGACCTAATGGTCAACCATGCATGCGCAAGGGCTGAACAACCTTCATGAGTTCTGGCAAGCGGGTGTGACCCCGGGCCTAACTCAAGAGCGTTCACTTGTTGTCTCAACCAGACATCGCTACACGCCTGTCTGCAGTCGACCTATAGCCACCTCGTGCTATGCACAGGTGCCATCTGGTCGACCCATCTAGGCTGTCAGATGGTCTGATCAGACTGGTTGGATCTTAACTAGACGATGACATCAACCCTAATAACCCGTCTAAGATTTTAAAGTAGGCGCATTAGATCTAATGGATGCGCGCAAGAAATTTTGTTTTGACAAAAACATAACAAGCGCCAACATACATGCGCCAACAAGAAAATCATGAATCATGTAGTTTTCGGCATGTAAATTAGATCTATGCATACAAGCGCAACGAAGGATCACAAAGCAATCATATGAACATACATAAAACCTCCTCTGATACCAATTGTAAGTCCCTTTTCAAAGGGGGCGAAACCCAAAGGGGGGGGCGCATATCAAAATTTCCCAAAGGAAGCTAGGGTTTCATAGATCGTTTGTATGAACATAAGATCAACTTATTCAAAGATTGCATAGATGAAAAGGATTCATACCATAGCCATTGCAAGGATGGCGACTTGGAAGCAAAGATGCGAGTGCTTCTTCTCCAAAGGCACCGCACACAAGATGAGAGATAGCTCTTTCTTGTTTCTCCTTATGCTAGCAAGGATCTCCAAGAATCCTAGTCGCGTGAAGGGGATTGAGATGATCTCTCTTGGCTTGGTCGAACTCTTCTTGGCGTCTACCTTTTTCTTTACCCCACGAGAGAGCAAGCGGCGACTTGGAAGAGGCGAGCGAGAGTGGAGAATGAAGCCACGAACGTAGAGGCGTTTCTATTTTGGAACTTCCAAAAATAGGAAGCTTCATGCGTTCATGCGTTATGCGTTCACTCCAAGTGAACCGAATGCTCATTCTTCTCTCTTTGAACCATGCGGTCACACATGTGAACCGGTTCAAGTTGGTTTGGTTCAAAGACCAATTAACCCAAGCCTTTGGTATAACTCATTAAACCTAAAGGTTCAAGATCTAACCGTTCATCTCTTGATGCTCTTGCTCTCACCGATCTAGCATCAACTCTCTCGATCGAAGCTTACCGATCTCAAGCCCTAATCAATCAAACATGATCAGACCAGATCTCACTTACAATCAGAGTTTAAATCCCTTTAAACTGAACCAAAACAATTCAGTCCACACGATCTGACATAAGTAAGCCATATCATCAAATTGTGCGACCCTAAGGGTTTCCTTTAAATGTCGGTAACGATAACTTATGTTATCACGATCAGTGAGGGGTATCTAGCAACACATCACTGTCTCCCGATATAAAGGAAAGAGTCTTCCAAGACTACACCCAAACCACAGCACAAGTGTGAACCCAAGTCACTTGACATATATGTTTCCTTTGCCACTGGATGTTCTTATTGGACAAGTGTGTCAAGCCTGTAAATCCAATATGATGAGAATGATTAGATCAGATGAACATAGTCATCTGGGTATGGCCATACACTTTCTCAATCATCTCATCCAGGGGGGCCCCATTAGAACATCACACTCCAAACTAGGAGACGGCAATCCTATATCTATCACTAGTGCCCTAACATGACTCATGCTCATTATCCAAGATAGACTATAACCATTATGTTGCAAATGATATTGAACTACCTCAAAACAATGCCAATCATCATTTAGAAACACAAGTGATCTCAAGTCAGAGGAAATATGCCACTTGTTTGCATATAAGGATTATTCACATTGTGACAAGCAATTGAACATCCTATGTAGGGTCTGTCCAGTACATCCAATGTACCCATGAGTCTACATCTTATTCCATGCTCAAAGCATCCTATAAGATTAGAACACATATTAGTCTCAATCATATCAAGGCTGTCTCATGTTCACCAAGATATCTCGACTAAGGACAATACTGCATGTCAGCCAAGCTGAACAGCATTGAGACATTATTCAGAAGTATACATATTGCAGCAGATAATGTAACAACCTGAATAACAACCATTGCCTTTATAAACATAAAGTTTATACATGATACTGATACAATCCCAAGGCCTCAAACATTAGCCTTAAGGGCATACCCCAACAACCTTCACCACATGGGAACAACTATCAAATGCTTTCCTGATGAAGTACTTTCCACCAAGCAAGACCATCCAGTTGTGAAACCAGATCACGAGCTTTGCACAGAGGGATGGTGAATCTTTTAGCAAGGCATGGGAGTGTTTCAATGATTTACAACAGAAGTGTCCTCACCATGGCATTGAAAATTGGGTTTTAATTCATACATTTTATAATGGGCTACTTTATAATATTCGTCTGATTGTTGATGCTGCTGCAGGAGGAGCCCTCATGAGCAAAACCATTGAAGATGCTTTCACTTTATTTGAAGAGTTGTCCCTGAACCATAACCATTGGTCTCCTGAAGAAAGAATGCTACATTGTCATCAACATGGTAAGAATGATGATGGGGGATGGCGAACCTTGACTGAAAAGGTAAATTCTTTTAGTGTAGAATCCATGCTTGAAAAGTTTATGGCTAATCAAAATCAATTAATGACAAATCAAAATAAAGAGATTGAAGATCTTAAGGGATTGGTTAGTCATCTTACTTCTCAAGTAGGATCCTTAGCTGCCCACAATAAGACTCTAGAAAATCAAATACCTGCTAAACCTGAATTAAACCCTAGGGAGCACTGTAATACTATCATCACTATAAGTGGGAGGCAATTAGAGGAACCTAAAAAGAAATATGAGAATAGTGAAAAAGAGCCTACTGATGAACATGACCATGAGTTAGACATGGAAAAATTTTCTGAGCATGAGCAGTCCCAACCTAGTTTGCCACCTCAAAAGGGTGATGAACCAAAAGGTGATGTGTCATGTCAGAATGATGTTTCTAAGCCTAACTCTCCTACACCATATAGGCCACCTATACCCTTTCCTCAAAGACTGATGCAGGCAAAATTAGACAAGCAGTTTGGGAAATTTCTTGATGTTTTAAAGAAGCTTTATATTAATATTCCATTCACTGAAGCTTTATTTCAAATGCCCATGTATGCCAAATTTTTTAAAGAAATTTTGTCTAATAAAAGAAAGATAGAGGACTATGGTACTGTGGCTTTAACTAAAGAATGTAGTGCTATAATCCAAAACATGCTGCCACCAAAGTTAAAAGATCTAGGTAGTTTCTCTATACCTTGTTTTATTGGGGGTATGGCTTTTGACCGAGCCTTATGTGATTTAGGTGCTAGTGTGAGTCTAATGCCATTGTCTATTTGCAGGAAATTGAACATGGAAGAGCTTAAACCAACTTCAATATCTTTGTAGCTCACCGATCGTTCAGTTAAGTATCCTGTAGAGATTCTTGAATATGTACCTATCCAGATAGGTAAATATTTCATTCCAACAGATTTTGTAGTTCTTGAGATGAAAGAAGATGCAAAAATCCTCATCATACTTGGTAGACCGTTCTTAGCCACAGCAGGAGCACTTATTGATGTCAAGAATGGTAAACTTACACTTAACATTGGGGATGAAAGAATCGAATATGACTTGAATGAAGCCATGAAAAACCCATCAAATTCTGGATCTTGTTGTAGTATACATGCTGTAGATGACTTTATCTATGATCTTAATGATTTATTTGTTGAAACCTCTGAATATGATCCTGATTTAGATTCTGCTCTTGATTCTAATGTAGAAACCAATTCTGAAAATAATGAATCATTAGACTGCAGTGTTTGTGATAATGAAAAGAATGAAGAAGAGAAGGCTCCAAAAATAGAACTTAAAGCTTTACCAGATAACCTTTGTTATGAATTTCTTGGTCCTAATTCTACTTACCCTGTTATTATTGATGCATAGCTTGGAAAGAGAGAGACAGATTTGCTTCTCAAAGAATTAAGGATTCATGGAAAGGTAATTGGGTACACAATTGATGACTTAAAAGGAATTAACCCTTCTTTTTGTATGCACGGGATCTTGATGGAAGAGGAACACAAGCCACATGTAGATTTTCAAAGGAGACTTAACCCCTCTATGAAAGAAGTTGTGAAGGAGGTTTTGAAATTACTTGATGTAGGTATTATATATCCTATCTCTGATAGTAAATGGGTAAGTCTTATACATTGTGTTCCTAAGAAAGGAGAGGTAATTGTCATGAAAAATAAAGACAATGAATTAATTCCTGTTAGAACTGTTACTAGTTGGCGCATGTGCATAGATTATAGAAAATTGAATGCTGCTACTAGAAAAGACCATTTCCCCTTACCTTTTATTGATCAGATGGTTGAAAGGCTTGCAAACCATTCTCACTTTTGTTTCTTAGATGGATACTCTGGATTTTTCCAAATTCCTATACATCCTGATGACCAAGATAAGACCACTTTCACTTGCCCGTATGGTACTTTTGCATATAGGAGAATGCCCTTTTGTCTATGTAACGCACCTGCTACTTTTCAAAGATGCATGATGGCTATTTTTTCTGATTTCATTGAAGACTTTATGGATGTTTTTATGGATGATTTCTCTATATGTGGTTCTTCTTTTGATGATTGTTTAGCTAACTTATCTCAAGTTTTGCAGCGGTGTAAAGAAACCAACCTTGTGCTTAACTGGGAAAAATGTCATTTCATGGTTAGGCAAGGGATAATTTTGGCGCACTTGATTTCAGAAAGAGGGATTGAAGTTGATAAAGCCAAAGTTGAAGTGATAGAAAAATTAGAGCCACCCACTACAGTGAAGGAGGTCCGAAGATTTCTAGGACATGCAGGGTTCTACCGGCGATTCATCAAGGATTTCTCTAAACTTGCTAGACCTCTTACAAATTTACTTTGTAAAGATGTTAAATTTTCTTTTAATGAGGATTGTTTATTTGCTTTTTAGGAATTAAAGAAAGCTTTGGTTTTAGCACCTATCATTCAACCTCCAGATTGGGATTTGCCCTTCGAGCTTATGTGTGATGCCAGTGGCTATGCAATAGGAGCAGTTTTGGGACAAAGAAAGGAGAAAAAGCATTATGTTATTCATTATGCCAGTATGACTTTGGATGAGACACAGAGGAATTACACCACCATTGAGAAGGAACTTTTAGCAATAGTGTTTTCCTTTGAAAAATTTAGATCATACTTGATTAACTCCAAAGTGGTGGTGTACACTGATCATGCAATTGTGAGATACTTAATGCAGAAAAAGGATAGTAAACCACACTTGCTCAGATGGGTTTTACTCTTGCAGGAGTTTGATTTGGAAATTAAAGACAAAAAGGGATCAGAAAACATTGTTGCAGATCATCTTTCAAGGATAATGGTGGATACTGAAAAGAATGATATAATCAATGATTCCTTCCCTGAAGAATAACTCTTGGTCATTGAACAAATCAGAGCCCCATTGTATGCTGACATAGTCAATTACCTAGTAGCTAATGTTCTTCCTCTTGATTTAAATTACCAAAGAAAGAAAAGATTCTTGGCTGAAGTAAAGCACTATTTTTGGGATGAGCCTTATGTTTTTAGAAGATGTGGAGATGGTGTATTTAAAAGATGTATATCTGAAGAGGAAATCACAGATATATTATTTCAGTGTCATGAATCCTCTTATGGTGGGCACGTACTGAGAAAACTGCTTTCATGGTTTTGCAATCAGGATTTTACAGGCCTTCAATTTTTAAAGATGCTATAAACTTTATCTTATCATGTGATAGATGTCAGAAGACAAGTAACATTAACAGAAGACATGAGATGCCATTGTCCACTATTCTTGAGGTTAAGATATTTGATGTCTGGGGGATTGATTTCATGGGACCTTTTCCATCTTCTGGAGGTAACAAATACATACTTGTGGCAGTAGATTATGTCTCAAAGTGGGTTGAAGCTCTCGCTTCCCCTACTAATGATTCCAGAGTTGTTGTTAAACTGTTCAAAAAGATTATCTTTCCAAGGTTTGGGACACCACGAGTAGTGATTAGTGATGGAGGCTCTCATTTCATAGAACATAAGTTCTCAGCCTTGCTTAGAAAGTATGGGGTAAATCATAGAGTTGCAACACCTTATCACCCCCAAACAAGTGGACAAGTTGAGATATCAAATAGAGAAATAAAGGGGATTTTAGAAAAGACAGTGTCACGCACTAGGAAAGATTGGCATTGAAACTTGATGATGCACTGTGGGCCTATTGGATTGCTTTTAAAACACCAATAGGTATATCTCCTTTTCAATTGGTTTATGGTAAATCTTGTCATCTACCTGTAGAGCTTGAGCATAAGGCATTCTGGGCAATCAAAGCACTCAACTTTGACTTAAAGAACGCGGGTGAAAAATGGAGGTTACAATTAAATGAGCTAGACGAGATTAGACTCTTCGCTTACGAAAATGCAAGAATTTATAAGGAGAGGACTAAAAGGTGGCATGATCGGCATATTTTTAGAAGGGAATTCCAACCAGGTGACTTTGTTCTGTTGTTTAATTCTAGATTGAGACTTTTTACTAGAAAACTTAAGTCTCGATGGTCTGGGCCTTTTCAGGTAAAGAAAACTTACCCTTACGGAGTTGTGGACATATGGAGTAAAGAAACAGGAGAGTTTAAGGTTAATGGTCAAATATTGAAGCATTATTATCAAGAAGAACTGATTGAAGAAAAGGAAAAATTTTATCTTGATGAACCACGATCAAATCTGAGTGCAGAACGGTCAACCTAATGACCTTTAAATTAGCACTTCTTGGGAGGCAACCCAAGCACTCTTTCTTTAGTTTATTCTCTTTTATTTTACTTTGTTTTTATCTTTGCTTTTAGAACTAATTTTTCTTCTCTTCTTATAGGTAAATTCGACTTTTGATGCAAATTACGGTGCCAGTATTTTTCCTAAGTGCACGATCCCTCAATTTTTTTTAGGCTTTCTTACTTGTGTTTTCAACTGTCCCTATGCCAACTACACCACCCCCGAGGGCACTGAGGAGATCCAATCAGATGATGATGAGTAGAGTTTTGTGAGTATCTTTTTCCCTTACTTCTTTGCATTCATTTTTCCTTGTCTTATTGATGTTTCATATTTTATAGGGAAGGATGATTCTTCCAAACTCATTGTGTCCGCCATTGCTACGTTGCTCTGTTTTGCATGATTCAATGTGGTTGTATGATATTGATTTTGATTCTTGTTATTCGATACGGTTGCACCATATTTTGATATTGATGATTATTTCGATTGGGTTGTATGATGATACTTTTGATATTTTGAGCACCCTATGTAGGTGCATGCTTGATGATATGATTACATTGTGATACTTTTATGATGGATGAGTATACTATTTTTGTTGATGTGTTGATTGGTGATGACTATAAATTTCATAGTGTTTTTCATACCTATTTAGTAGTCTTTCGAGCCATAATCTTATTCCCTTGCTTTATTTTTACACCTTTTTTGCCAAAAGCTTCGGAATCTACACCATCTTTGGTTTTTGATCAATTTCAGGCAAAAAGGCATCAATTTTGTCGGTTTTCAAGTAATTCAGATGCATGAATGAGTTCCAACCATAAAGAGGGGTCTACCCATCAAATTTCAAGTCAAAAGGATGCTCCTAGAAAAAATATGGCACTGTCGTGTACATCTGCACGGGTATTGTGGCGCTTTTAACCAGACAAACATACGGCACTACCGTATTTTGCCCCAAAACCTTCACGGTACCGTATTTTGGGGAGATTTCCACCCGAAAACTTGAGGGAGAATACGGCACCACCGTGTACATCTACACGGTACCGTATTTTATGACAGTCCAGAACAGAAAGCTCCAGCACAAATATGGCACTACCATATTTCTCCCCGAATCTTTTATGGTACCGTATTTGCCACCAATTTTGACCAGAGAAGTTTTAGCACAAATATGGCACTGCCATAGGAGAATGCACGGTGTCGTGCTTTCTAACCAGATTTCACATAAAGAAATACGGCACTACCAAGTACATCTACACGGTGCCGTATTTGCCAACCCAGAAATTTGAGATTTCCGCCGAATCAGTCAAAACGCGATTTCCAGAGATTTAGGAGTCCAAATCTAGATCTGAAAGAAGGGGTGGACTCATCTTTAAGGGGGGGAAGGACGAGAAGCGAAAAAAAAAATTTTATGATCCATCCATGGCGAATTTCAGAGATAGGTGGAATTGCTAGGGTTCATCGGATTTCCACCTACAGACCACCTCCGACCACGAAATTTGACAGAGAGCTTCATCTGGTGAAGGAGAACACGTACCTCAAGTTTCAGAGCGTTTGGAGTTGAATCAAAGGAGAAATCAACGAAACAGTAGTGATAGTACTGATTCCAAGCAAATACGGTGCTGTAATTTCATTACAGCACTGTTTTGTAACTCTTTTCTCCTCTTTTCGATTCCTTATCATTCTAAAAATATGTTTTATTATAATCCTTTCATCATGGTAGCTTAATCTTTTTATGGGACATGGGGGTATAATCTCTTTGTTTCTTAATGTCTAGAAAACCCTAATTTTGTCAAACTGATTTTATTATGATAATTTTACTCTTGTGATTGATTATTCTTTAATTCTCCTTTGTGTCTTAATTATCAGCATGTTTTAGAATTTTGTAAAATAGACCGAGAGGTTGATTGTTTGAAATTCGGAACCCTAGGAATTGTTGAGTTTGGAACTATCGTAAGAGATTAGGTAGTTCTTCGAATTCTGATTTTTAGTGATTTTATTGCCATGTTGAATTTCAGATACTTTGGATTGAGTTAATGTGTAGACTTGATTTGATATTGCAAGAGATTGAGTATCGAGTCGTTGGAAACCCTTGAGTAAAGCCAGTGTTGAGACTCGGATGCACGAGAGTGATCTTTGAGTTTCCACTTGAGATGATCAACCTAGAATTCGGATGCACGAGAGTGATCCTCGAGTTCTTAGTTGATGATTTACTTATTTTCAGCATTGAATAGATCTTGCGCGAGAGTGGGGATCGGTTCTTTGTATGATTGTCTGCGCGAGAGCGAGACAATTTATTTTAAAAAGTAAATTTTACCTTTATCATAATAGGATTAGATTGACAAATATTTATCTTAATCTAGTAATTAGAAATTAAAGTAGATGAACCCCTAGTCCCAATTTCCTCTCTGACATTTTCTCCGTGTTCTTTTTGATAGTTTGATTCACTATTTTCCGATTGCCTAGCTAGCGAAAAATCGATTACTTAGTACTTGACAACAAGGTCTCTGTGGTTCGATATTTTATATTACTTCGAGTATCCGTGCACTTGCGGACACAAGAAGTTTTTGGCGCCGTTGCCGGGGACCTTGGTTTTGTCAATATTGAAGATATTGAAAGTATTTCTAGACTAGGTTTTTGTTTTTGTTTTTGTTTACTGTTTTTGAAATTTAGATCGGCTTTGACTCTCATTATTATTCTGCATCTTTTGTACTTTTTGATCTATCTACTTTGCATGCGCAGAAATCTTAGGTTAGGACCACTTGTACCTTTTGATCCTGAGATAAACAAGACTCTGAGACTGCGAAAGAGATTGAGATTTGAGGAGACACAAGTTATAGAAGTAGTGGAGATGGCTGAGAGAAGATCTTTGCGCGACTATGCTGCTCCAAATGCATAGGGAGTTCACTCTAGTATCACCAGACCAGCCATTGATGCGAACAATTTCGAGATCAAACCGGCGTTCATATCAATGCTTCAACAAAATCAGTTTGGAGGATCTCCAATGGAGGATCCTAATATTCATCTATCTCTTTTTCATGAACTGTGTGATACCATCAAGATTAATGGAGTTTCTGATGATGCGCTAAAATTGCATTTATTTCCTTTTACTCTCAGGAACCAAGCACGTGATTGGCTGCACTCTCAACCTTCTGGAACGTTCACAACTTGGGAGCTGCTGTCCAATGCTTTTCTCATGAAATACTTCCCTCCTAGTAAGATGATTCAATTAAGAAACCTGATCACAGGATTTGCTCAGAAGGAAGGAGAATCTCTTAGTGAAGCATGGGAGCGATATAATGAATTGCAGAGGAAGTGTCCTCACCATGGCCTGGAGCAATGGGTTTTAATTGAAACATTTTATTATGCTTTGCTTAATCAAACACGCCTTCATGAACAAGACATTGGACGAGGCTTATCAGATGATTGAAGAGATGGCTCTTAACCAAGAACAAAATTTAAGAGAAAGAGGAGTGATATATCGACCTCCTCATGGTAAGGATAATGGTAACAATTTTCGCACCCTAGCTGAGAAAGTTGAATCTTTGTGCAATCGTTTTGATACTTTTAAAATGCAAACTCATGCTATTTCTTCTTTTGTCACTTGTGAGATTTGTGGTAATCACGGTCATGTTTCTGAGGATTGCAAAATAATTGTTGATAGGGGTGAGGAACAAGTAAATTCTTTAGGGAGTTACAACCAAAGTAGATCTTATGACCCCTACTCTAATACCTATAATCCTAGATGGAGGAACCACCCTAACCTTTCATGGAAAAGCAATAATCATGATAATTGATGGAGGCAGGAACCACAAGCCACGAAGATACAAGTGGAGCCTAAAGGTGCCCTAGACAAAGACTCGTGAGATCACAAATAAGCTAGCATGGTCACTTCTAGCTAGCTCAAAATAATGGGAATAATTACTCCAATGACTTCAAGACATTTCAGCTCAATAAAGTTGACTGCATCCACGGCAAAGGAAACAAATTATGCGATAATGCTCAGCCAGCAGCCAGCCAAGTTGGGATTTCATCAAAGCACACATCAACGCAAATCTTCATCACTTCAAAGAAGGAAGGCTCCACGTCTCTCCCTTCAACAGAGCAAAGAAGGAAATCTTCAACGTTTCCACCCCCCCCCCCCTGCTGCTCAAGATGGAAGCTGCAACATTCACATCTCTCCAACGTCTCTCTTCTGCCGTGGAAGGAAATAGCAACGTTCACCCAACAACGTTCGCTTGGAAAGCTTCTCCTATATGTATCAAAGCTTGAACCTTGTAAACACAGATTTTGTTGAAATTGAATCGTATGAAGTAGTTTTCTAGTATCTTCCTCTTCTATCGGATGTGCTCCTCCTTCTCCTTCTAGGGCCGAGCCCCTTCCCCCTCTCTTCCCCTCCCCTCCATTCTCTTCTTCCTCACAAGTTCAATCTTCCAGCCGCAACAGTTCCAGATTTTCGAAATTTTCTGAGTTCGCCGCCGACGATCCACCGGCCGGATCTCCACGAGACTTCGGCCACCACTTCCCCTCCGAAAGACGAAGCCACAGCAACCGGCATCCATCCATCCGACTCTCCGATCACCGGAATCGAACTTCCGTTCGAATCCTCTGTTCTCGCCAGCCTTCCGTCCTACTTCCGCCTTTCATCGCCGTCCGCCTCCGACCGGCCACCGCACGACCCGAAACTCCGGCCACCTGTTCTCCATCACCACATCAACTCCCAACTGTAACAGGTTTGGCGTCCGTGCATCACTGGCCGTCTGGCGAGGAGCCCTGCAACTCGCGCACCATCCCCTGCTTCTGCCCTGCCCGCGACCTAGCTCCGCCCTTCCGCATCGTGCTCCTCCGACCAGCCACCGCCCGTCACCAAACTCCGGCCACCTCTTCGCCATCATCACAGTGACTCCCAGTTGTAGCAGTTCCGGCGATCGTGCACCACAGGACGAACGCCGACGATCCCTGCTCCGATCCCGCACTTCCCCTGTTCGGTTGAACATCCACTTCTCCGCTTCTGCCTGTACTCCGACGCCGTCCTCGCCTCCTCCGCCACCTCTCGTCGGTGCTCCGACGTCTTCAACATCATTCCATCTCGACTCTACGCCGCCGACAGACGATCCAAGTCCCAGCGCTGATGATCGGCGCTTGCCTCCATCCTTCTATTTTCCAGACTTCCTTATCTCCTGTTTATCTGCTCTGCTTTAAAACTTAACTGATTAAGCTTCTTCTTGCAGGTATTCAACGTGCTTGGACGTGACAGAACCCCTGATCTCTGATACGATCATAAAGAATAGGTTTCACTCTACATATCAGATAACTTGGCTCCATCAAAGAACCACCAGATCAACCTCGGAGGCATAGCAAACATTGATGTCTAATACAATTCCTGCACTGATTTACTATCTGATCTGATTAACTATCTTTGTTGCAGATATCTTACTCGCATGAAAGATCCGGAATCCCAAATTTTGATTGATTCATAAGAATTAATTTAGTTCTACAATGTGGTTCATTTAGTTTGAATATTGGATAATTGGAACCCCTTATTTGACGGGACTACTTTTCTTAACTTATTATTTCTATAGTCCTAGAATTCTGGTTGCTTTATGAAGTTTTGATGAATAAATAAATTGATTTTTAATTAGTAGTATTTTTTAATTAGTAAAATTTCATGTTCTTAATTAGTAACATTGTCACACGCTCCCGTCCTACATCAGTTTGGTATCAGAGGAAGTTTGTGAGCAACTCTTGTCTGCCCGCACGATCCTTGCTTTGTTCATTGCATAAAAATAATAAAAAAAAATTATTTGCTTTCATGCTTAGTTATTTTCTTGTTATTTAGTTTGCATATTTTAGGTTATTTGCATGTTGTTGCTTAGTTGTTGGTCAAATTCTGCATGTGTTTTTCCTGATACTCCACTCGGTTTTATAAATTCTGCAGCATCTGGACCATTAAATTGTTGAGATTCCTGATTTGTTTTCAACCTCTTGCTGCACATGATTTAATCAGACTACATACTGTTGAAAGCACTATAACTGAGTTTTCAATTTGCTGAATTCTGCACTTGACTTATGAGTTTTAAATCTGGTTTTCAGCCTACCGAATTTGAAGTTTTCAACCTGCTTGCTGCACTTAATTTCTGTCAAACTGCAGCTTGGATAACACCAACATATTTCTGTTTACAACATCCATAAGTGCTGCATTGATTATAACTATAAATTCTGCACTTGAATGCTGAATTTTCCAACCTGTTTTCAGCCTAGTTTCTGTTCTTAATCAAATTGCAATCTTCAATGAGCATACTTTCTGCACATCCATATGCTGAAATTGATTGCATGTTAGTTAAGTAATTTGCTGTTTATTTGCCAAAAAAAAAAAAAAATCATTCTCAACTTGTGTTTTCATGCTTAGTTGTTCTTAATAGTTTGTTTGCATAAAAAAAAAATCTAGATGCTCTCACGTTTATTTCCTTTTGCATGCTAGAAAAAAAAAACTTATTATGTGTTTTCATATTTAGATCTTTATTGCTTTTGCATGCTAGTTTGATTTATCTCAGATTTAACTTTTCATCCTAGCCCATATCATCTTAGGGAGCTCTATTTTCAAAATATTATACTGTGTTTTCAAAACACCTCATGGCCACTAGTATCAATCAAGAACAAATGCTCAAATTTTATGACAACCTCAAGTCCATGGAAAACAATCTCAAAACCTGTCACAACTATATAGAAGACATGAGACAAACTCTACACAAGCAATATCTAGAGAAACCTCCAACTTATAGTGTCACCCTTAGGAATGATTTTTTCCATACCTACATCAAAATGAAAGATAAGATGTGTAAGGTAGCCATAGATGAGTCCATAGGCTTCAACTTCATTACCCCTAGTGCCATTGATAGATTTGGCCTTACCAGTGAGCCTATCCCAGACCCTTACACCATTAGTAGGGATGATGGAACCAAAACCTTAGTGAACCATATGTGCTTAGTTCCTATTTTGTTAGGTACCCTTCTACTAGAAGTTTGGTGTTATGTCTTACCCTTAGAAGGTACATACCATGTCCACCTAGGAGCACTTTGGTTATATGATGTCAATGGGTATTACCAAAGGCAAGATGATTCATATGTCTTAAGATGCCAAAACCCAAAGATTAAGATCAAGAGGTCCAAACCTAAAACCTCTAAGGTACCTACTCCCTCAAACTCTCAAGAGAATATACCAACCTTAGAGTCTACCATGGGAACAAAAACAAGCTCAGGTAACACATGTGAAACTCAACAGGCAAACCATGAGGTAGAACCCATACCTCAACCTACAATTTTAGGGCCCATACCCATAGGTCCTCAACCTGAGTCTAGCAATCCAGCTAAAGAAACCATAGTTGACTTGTTTGAGAGTCAAACTACACCTGAGTTGCCCATAGAGACCACAGTAGGCTTGTCTCAACCTAAGTGTCAAATAGGGCCATTACCTTCAATTTTAGGGCCCATACCTATAGGTTCTCAATTTGAGCTTAGCACTACTACTAGAGAGCCTAAAGTTGAACCCAAACCCATAGGTCTTCTAAAACCTAATATCGAACCTAAGTTGGAGTCATTTGAGCTTGACCTGGATCCTAATCCTCAACCTTTAGGTCAACCCCTAGACTTAGAAGATCTCTTCCAGGACCCTATGATCCTTGAATCTTGTCTGTTAGGTCCTTCTACCCACACCCTTAAGCCACCATTAGGATCAACAAAACATAATGAACTCAAACATGCTTTGCACTCTACTCTTATTGAAGTTGAGTATATTGATTTCATCATTCCTTGTTCTTTTCAAAGTGTTGTGATTTTCTATGACAAATTTACTAATGAGTACGGCCGAGAAAAGGAATTCAATGCAGGTACCCTTGATCTGCAGCTTGGACCGTGGACAAAGAACAACAAGATAGGATGCTGTGATGCTGACAACACTTGGAAGTTTCAGATCCTTAAGGAGCAACTCACTCTCGCCCCTCCAGAACTTCTCCACCTACACAAGTGCAATTCTTCGGAGAAGAATTATTTTCACCCAGGGAGAAATGATGGAGGCAGGAACCACAAGCCACGAAGATACAAGTGGAGCCTAAAGGTGCCCTAGACAAAGACTCGTGAGATCACAAATAAGCTAGCATGGTCACTTCTAGCTAGCTCAAAATAATGGGAATAATTACTCCAATGACTTCAAGACATTTCAGCTCAATAAAGTTGACTGCATCCACGGCAAAGGAAACAAATTATGCGATAATGCTCAGCCAGCAGCCAGCCAAGTAGGGATTTCATCAAAGCACACATCAACGCAAATCTTCATCACTTCAAAGAAGGAAGGCTCCACGTCTCTCCCTTCAACAGAGCAAAGAAGGAAATCTTCAACGTTTCCACCCCCCTGCTGCTCAAGATGGAAGCTGCAACGTTCACATCTCTCCAACGTCTCTCTTCTGCCGTGGAAGGAAATAGCAACGTTCACCCAACAACGTTCGCTTGGAAAGCTTCTCCTATATGTATCAAAGCTTGAACCTTGTAAACACAGATTTTGTTGAAATTGAATCGTATGAAGTAGTTTTCTAGTATCTTCCTCTTCTATCGGATGTGCTCCTCCTTCTCCTTCTAGGGCCGAGCCCCTTCCCCCTCTCTTCCCCTCCCCTCCATTCTCTTCTTCCTCACAAGTTCAATCTTCCAGCCGCAACAGTTCCAGATTTTTGGAATTTTTTGAGTTCGCCGCCGACGATCCACCGGCCGGATCTCCACGAGACTTCGGCCACCACTTCCCCTCCGAAAGACGAAGCCACAGCAACCGGCATCCATCCATCCGACTCTCCGATCACCGGAATCGAACTTCCGTTCGAATCCTCTGTTCTCGCCAGCCTTCCGTCCTACTTCCGCCTTTCATCGCCGTCCGCCTCCGACCGGCCACCGCACGACCCGAAACTCCGGCCACCTGTTCTCCATCACCACATCAACTCCCAACTGTAACAGGTTCGGCGTCCGTGCATCACTGGCCATCCGGCGAGGAGCCCTGCAACTCGCGCACCATCCCCTGCTTCTGCCCTGCCCGCGACCTAGCTCCGCCCTTCCGCATCGTGCTCCTTCGACCAGCCACCGCCCGTCACCAAACTCCGGCCACCTCTTCGCCATCATCACAGTGACTCCCAGTTGTAGCAGTTCCGGCGATCGTGCACCACAGGACGAACGCCGACGATCCCT
The DNA here is from genome assembly GCA_027563935.2 of Costus lasius. Taxonomy (NCBI): domain Eukaryota; kingdom Viridiplantae; phylum Streptophyta; class Magnoliopsida; order Zingiberales; family Costaceae; genus Costus; species Costus lasius. Next base: position 28,925,846 of record CM050454.1, read on the forward strand.
GCTCCGATCCCGCACTTCCCCTGTTCGGTTGAACATCCACTTCTCCGCTTCTGCCTGTACTCCGACGCCGTCCTCGCCTCCTCCGCCACCTCTCGTCGGTGCTCCGATGTCTTCAACATCATTCCATCTCGACTCTACGCCGCCGACAGACGATCCAAGTCCCAGCGCTGATGATCGGCGCTTGCCTCCATCCTTCTATTTTCCAGACTTCCTTATCTCCTGTTTATCTGCTCTGCTTTAAAACTTAACTGATTAAGTTTCTTCTTGCAGGTATTCAACGTGCTTGGACGTGACAGAACCCCTGATCTCTGATACGATCATAAAGAATAGGTTTCACTCTACATATCAGATAACTTGGCTCCATCAAAGAACCACCAGATCAACCCCGGAGGCATAGCAAACATTGATGTCTAATACAATTCCTGCACTGATTTACTATCTGATCTGATTAACTATCTTTGTTGCAGATATCTTACTCGCATGAAAGATCCGGAATCCCAAATTTTGATTGATTCATAAGAATTAATTTAGTTCTACAATGTGGTTCATTTAGTTTGAATATTGGATAATTGGAACCCCTTATTTGATGGGACTACTTTTCTTAACTTATTATTTCTATAGTCCTGGAATTCTGGTTGCTTTATGAAGTTTTGATGAATAAATAAATTGATTTTTAATTAGTAGTATTTTTTAATTAGTAAAATTTCATGTTCTTAATTAGTAACATTGTCACACGCTCCCGTCCTACATCACCGACGAGAGGTGGCGGAGGAGGCGAGGACGGCGTCGGAGTACAGGCAGAAGCGGAGAAGTGGATGTTCAACCGAACAGGGGAAGTGCGGGATCGGAGCAGGGATCATCGGCGTTCGTCCTGTGGTGCACGATCGCCGGAACTGCTACAACTGGGAGTCACTGTGATGATGGCGAAGAGGTGGCCGGAGTTTGGTGACGGGCGGTGGCTGGTCGGAGGAGCACGATGCGGAAGGGCGGAGCTAGGTCGCGGGCAGGGCAGAAGCAGGGGATGGTGCGCGAGTTGCAGGGCTCCTCGCCGGACGGCCAGTGATGCACGGACGCTGAACCTGTTACAGTTGGGAGTTGATGTGGTGATGGAGAACAGGTGGCCGGAGTTTCAGGTCGTGCGGTGGCCGGTCGGAGGCGGACGGCGATGAAAGGCGGAAGTAGGATGGAAGGCTGGCGAGAACAGAGGATTCGAACGGAAGTTCGATTCCGGTGATCGGAGAGTCGGATGGATGGATGCCGGTGGCTGTGGCTTCGTCTTTCGGAGGGGAAGTGGTGGCCGAAGTCTCGTGGAGATCCGGCCGGTGGATCGTCGGCGGCGAACTCAGAAAATTCCAAAAATCTGGAACTGTTGTGGCTGGAAGATTGAACTTGTGAGGAAGAAGAGAATGGAGGGGAGGGGAAGAGAGGGGGAAGGGGCTCGGCCCTAGAAGGAGAAGGAGGAGCACATCCGATAGAAGAGGAAGATACTAGAAAACTACTTCATACGATTCAATTTCAACAAAATCTGTGTTTACAAGGTTCAAGCTTTGATACATATAGGAGAAGCTTTCCAAGCGAACGTTGTTGGGTGAACGTTGCTATTTCCTTCCACGGCAGAAGAGAGACGTTGGAGAGATGTGAACGTTGCAGCTTCCATCTTGAGCAGCAGGGGGGTGGAAACGTTGAAGATTTCCTTCTTTGCTCTGTTGAAGGGAGAGACGTGGAGCCTTCCTTCTTTGAAGTGATGAAGATTTGCGTTGATGTGTGCTTTGATGAAATCCCTACTTGGCTGGCTGCTGGCTGAGCATTATCGCATAATTTGTTTCCTTTGCCGTGGATGCAGTCAACTTTATTGAGCTGAAATGTCTTGAAGTCATTGGAGTAATTATTCCCATTATTTTGAGCTAGCTAGAAGTGACCATGCTAGCTTATTTGTGATCTCACGAGTCTTTGTCTAGGGCACCTTTAGGCTCCACTTGTCTCTTCATGGCTTGTGGTTCCTGCCTCCATCAATAATGGGCAGAACGAAAATAGGGGGTTCCAACAAAGACAGTCAAACCCAAAAATCTAGTTTAGAAGAGATGCTTACTGAATTTATGGATTTCCAGAAAAAACAGAGTGATGAGATGAATGAGAGACTGAAACGGATCGACTCTAGTATGAATGAGAGGATGAATCAAATGGATTCTAGGATAGATGGTATTATTGCCCATAATAAAATTTTAGAGTCACAAATTGCACAGCAGGCTAGCACCTCTTACAGACCCCTTGGGAAACTACCCTCTAAGCCCGAACCTAACCCTAGGGAATATTGCAATGCGGTCATAACTAGAAGTGGAAAACAATTGGATGATCCTAGGGAGTCTCTTGATGATGATGAGGTAGATCCCAGACTTGAACTTAGGAGTGAACCAGTTTTGGAATCACAACCTGCACATAAGCAGTCCCAAACTAGTTTGTCACCTCACAAGGGTGATGAACCTAGAGGTGATTTGCCATGTAAGGTTGATGATTCTAAAACTAGTTCACCACCACCCTATATGCCACCAATTCCTTTTCCCCAAAGGATTGTTCAAACAAAGTTAGATAAACAGTTTGGCAAATTTTTAGATGTTCTTAGAAAACTTTATATCAATGTTCCATTTACTGAAGTTTTGACTCAAATGCCAACTTATGCAAAGTTTTTAAAAGAGATTCTATCCAACAAGAGAAAGATTGATGATCTTGGTACTGTGGCACTTACTGAGGAGTGTAGTGCCATCATACAGAATAAGTTGCCACCTAAGCTAAAGGATCCAGGTAGTTTTTCTGTTCCTATTTCTATTGGAGATATGGCTTTTAACTGAGCCTTATGTGACTTCGGTGCAAGTGTTAGTTTAATACCTTATTCTCTTTACAGGAAATTGGATATTGGAGAACTCAAACCAACCTCAATGACTTTGCAACTTGCTGACTCATCAATAAAGCATCCGGTTGGTATATTAGAAAATGTTCCTGTACAGATTGGTAAGTTTTTCATACCTGCTGATTTTATAGTTTTAGTGATGGAAGAAAATTTGAAAAACCCTATTATACTTGGTAGACCTTTCTTGGCTATATCTGGAGCACTCATTGATGTAAAAAAGGGAAAATTGACTTTTGAAGTTTGTGGTGATATAATCGAATTTGATTTGACTGATTCTTTAAAAAGAGCATCACACTTAGGAACATGTTGTAGCATAGACATATTTGATGATGAGGTTATTTGTGACATGCATAATTTGTTTGATGAACCTTCTGACTTTGAAACTGACACATCTTCTGAGTGTGCTAATAAAGAATTTCAGGAAAGGGCAGTGAAGAAGAAAAGAAAGAGACGAAAGAGGAGAGGAATATCAAAATTGCCTAAAGAAGTAAAAAGGCTCATAAATAAATTTTGATACTGTCTCAAGTTTGAGCCTTATGTTCTTAAGAGCCCTAAACGAGACATAGAGAAATCAGGATGGCCACCAAAGACACAACCACGATCAAATCTGAGTGTTAAACGGTCAAGCTAATGACCATAAATTAGCGCTTCTTGGGAGGCAACCCAAGCACTTTTGCTTTAGCTTACTTTCTTTTACTTTATTTTTGTTTTTATCTTCGCTTTTGGTTGATTTTTTGATTTAATTTGCTTTGTTAGGATTAATTCGTATTTTCCTTGATTTTTAGTGATTTTTCATGATTTTTTTTATTCTTGTTTACAAAATACGGCAGTACCGTGCACAATTACACGGTACCGTATTTCGCAGTGATTCTTTACAGTGGAGAAATGAAAAATACAGTAGTACCGTATTTCACCCCAAAACGTTCACGGTACCATGGTTTTTGTCGTTTTTGCACAGAAAGATTTTTGCGATTTTACGGCCCTACCGTGGGAAACTACACGGTACCGTATTTTTGAGCCTTTTTCGAACAGAGAATTTTCACGATTTCACGGCAATGCCGTGGACAACTACACGGTACCGTATTTTGTAAGCAATACCTGTAGCGGAAATACTGCACCACCGTATTCACAATACGGTACCGTATTATACGCTGACCCCACGACTTCACGTGCCATATTTAGGGTTCGGTACACTATTCTTAGGGTTTCTTACCCCGTTTTCATGCCGATCTTTCACCTTTCTTCGAGCTTTCACTCCCCTAGCCTTCGTGCAACCTTCCTTTGCAACTTCCGTCCAATTTCTAGCAAGGATCTTGCCGATTCCAAGCTCAATCGAGCTCATTTTTGACGTGCTGCTCTGTTTTCCGCCGAGATTTCGCCCTTACGATTTCTCTTTGTCCAAGTGTCGATCGATCAGTCTCCAAGCTGAGAGGGATTCGAAGAAGATTGAAGATCATTCCCCACAAAGATTTGGAGCTTGATCTCGACCCAGAAATCCGAATCTGAAGCTTAAATCTCAGCCTATTTTCAGCTACGTGAAAACTTTGGGTAATGCAAAAAAAAAATTTTCTGAAGATACTTTCAGTTGTTTCTTGCTTTCCTTGTGAATATCATGGCACCAGCCAAGAGAATGGCGCCGAAGAAGAAAGGGAAAGCCCCCGCTAAACCTTCAATGCCACCACCAAATCCTTTTGGTATTCTGTTTAGAGATGAGGAGCAAGAACAGAGGTATAACGTGTTACTCACTCGCAAAATTGTTAAGACCAAATACACTGATATCAGAACCTTAGAGCTCCTCGGATTGAAAGAGGATGTGTTTTGGATGTATGATAAGGTGGGACTGAGGGAGTTTTCGAGATGACACCAGAAACATATTTACCCGTTGTGCTGGAAGTTCTCAGTAGTCTAGAGGTCAGTTGGGAGGAGTACATAGACCACACTGCTGAGGGAGAGATTAGGTTCAGGATGATGAATGAAGAGAGAATGCTTACATTCAAAGATATTCAGCATATATTCCACTTCCCGCGGAAGGGGAAGACCGCCCATTGGATTTCTTGAGCATATCTTTTGGAACCAGATTACATCAGAGAGTAGATTTTTTGCATCGACAGCAAGGGCCTCTAAGATCTCAAACCCTCGCATTAGATATGCTCATCGCATTCTCGCACACACTATCTTTGGGCGAGGGGATAGTGACGGTATAGTCACTCACATTGAGCTATTCCTACTATGGAGCATGTTACATGGTTACACGGTAGACATAGCATTCTTTTTCATGAGGCATCTGGGAAAAGTATCAAAAGCTAAGAATGGAGCCATAGTGATAGGAGGTTTTCTAACTCCTATAGCATTGCATCTAGGGATTGCACCCTATGGGATCGAAGTTGCTAGAGGAAACTCAAGAATAGACATTGAATCATGTATTGCTATGAAAATGATTGTGCGAAATGGAGAAACCTATTGTTTGTCCTTTCAGCCAGGGCTTCCTACATTACCCTTGCCGAACTCCGAGCGGACTTCGGTACAGAATCAAGAGAATTGGAAGCTGTCTCCGAGTTGTGTATCTTTTGCCACTCCTGCACCAGAGACTTCAATTCCACCACCACATCCTGCATGGGGCGATGACCCATTTGGTATGGGTATTGACTCTTCACCTACCAGAGCCACCGAGCTACCACCACATGGAGCCGCCGGATCTTCCTCGCATCATGCAACTCCTGATCAGAGAGGTGAGCAGAGCTACAGAGATCCAGGATATCAAGCTATCTCAGCCCAGCTGTATAGGCAGGAGCAACGCATGGAGAGAGTGATGGGTGGCATAGGGGGGTTGCATGAGCAGATTAATCATGTCCACATGGATGTGGAGGCACTCGGAAACTATATGGAGGACATGGGGAATTTTCTTTATGAACGATTCGGGTACGAGGACCCCAGGAGAGAAGGTATCTATGGTGGTGCAAGAGAGGGAGCTTCTCATGATCCCATGGATGCGGCCCAGGTTGATGAGGACGAGGAGGAGACACATTCAGTCTAGTGGTATCCTGTGAGTATTTCATACCGTTTCTCATACTTATTTGGTTTACTGATTTATGGTGATCTCTAACTTGTGTAGGGAAGGATAACCTTGAAAACTTCTTGCCTCCTAATGCTACGGATTCCCGCTTTCTAATTACAGTCGTTGTTTCGATTTGGTTGTACCAACATATTTTGATGACCTAACTATATTTTACATTCGATATGGTTGTATAGGATACATGATGTTTGATGTTATGAATTGATGCTTGGTATGCCATGATCTATTTGAACTATTGATGATTGCTATTGATGCATCTACGTGGTTTGTTCATTTGAGAAAATACTGCTGTCATCATGCCAATTTTTTCTTGAATTGAGATTTGGTTTAAACCTATTTTGATGGATTTATTTCTCTAATACATATCGACCTATCAAAGATTTTTCATTAATTGAAAAATGGCGTTTTGGATGAACATATTGTTTGATGAATTTGATTTTAGAGGGAAGCTATTTCTTTGAATAAAATCAACATATAAGTATGATTTGTGAATAGATATTGATAGACTAATTCGGTTAAAGCTTTATGCTATCTACTATTTATTGGGAAAAGAAAGGTTCCTTGATCCAAATAAAGTGAGGACTCCCCTACTTGACACTATGTAAAATTGACAGTGGTACCGAAGGACATGGGTTGAAGTGATAAACGGAAAAGGTATGTATCTATGTGGGTGCATGCCATGAGAGACTCTGATTCACATAAACTCCGCTATCCTTAGTAAATTCTTTCCAAAAATTAAAGGATATGAGTTCTATTGCACGGGTTATGTGACCAATGCACTCTAATTTCGTCACCAGAAAAAAAGGGTGATAATCGAATTAGAGAATGTGAAAAAAAATGATTATGAGAGGAAAAAGATCATGGGAACCCTAATCCTGTAAACAAAAGTTGATAGCTGTGAGCTGAAAACTGAATGAAAGCTTGAGATTAATATTCTGCTTATTGTACGAATTGGAAAGTTTTATTTGACTAAATAGTGGAACTCGAGGATTAAAATCAGAGAGTGATATGTTTGTTTGAAATGACAAGAAACGATTCACGAAAGCTTTCATGGGTGATTGAATTTTAGAAATTTATTCGTCATGAGAAAGTTTTTCCTTTGATTAATTCCTTGATTTTTACTTAAGGACAAGCAAGGTTTGAGCCTTATGTGTTTGATGACTCTAAATTTCATAATATTTTTCATACCTATTTAGTAGTCTTTCGAGCCATAATCTTATTCCCTTGCTTTATTTTTACACCTTTTTTGCCAAAAGCTTCGGAATCTACACCATCTTTGGTTTTTGATCAATTTCAGGCAAAAAGGCATCAATTTCGCCGATTTTCAAGTAATTCAGATCCGTGAATGAGTTCCAACCATGAAGAGGGGTCTACCCATCAAATTTCAAGCCAAAAGGATGCTCCTAGAAAAAATACGGCACTGCTATGTACATCTACATGGTACCGTATTGTGGCGCTTTTAACCAAACAAACATACGGCACTACCGTATTTTGCCCCGAAACCTTTACGGTACCGTATTTTGGAGAGATTTCCACCCGAAAACTTGAGGGAGAATACGACACCACCGTGTACATCTACACGGTACCGTATTTTATGAAAGTCCAGAACAGAAAGCTCCAGCACAAATACAGCACTACCGTATTTCTCCCCGAATCTTTCACAGTATCGTATTTGCCACCAATTTTGACCAGAGAAGTTTTAGCACAAATACGGCACTGCCGTATGAGAATGCACGGTGCCGTGCTTTCTAACCAGATTTCACATAAAGAAATACGGCACTGCCGTGTACATCTACACGGTGCCGTATTTGCCAACCCAGAAATCTGAGATTTCTGCCGAATTAGTCAAAACGCGATTTCCAGAGATTTAGGAGACCAAATCTAGATCTGAAAGAAGGGGTGGACTCGTCTTTAAGGGGGGGAAGGACGAGAAGCAAAAAAAAAAAATTTTATGATCCATCCACGGCGAATTTCAAAGAGAGGCAGAATTGCTAGGGTTCATCGGATTTCCACCTACAGACCACCTCTGGCCACGAAATTTGATAGAGAGCTTCATCTGGTGAAGGAGAACACGTACCTCAAGTTTCAGAGCATTTGGAGTTGAATCGAAGGATAAATCAATGAAACAGCGGTGACAGTGCTGATTCCAAGCAAATACGGTGCACTGTTTTATAACCCTTTTCTCCTCTTTTCGATTCCTTATCATTTTGAAAACATGTTTTATTGTAATCCTTTCATCATGGTAGCTTAATCTTTTTATGGGACATGGGGGTGTAATCTCTTTGTTTCTTAATGTCTAGAAAACCCTAATTTTGTCAAACTGATTTTATTATGATAATTTTACTCTTCTGATTGATTGTTCTTTAATTCTCCTTTGTGTCTTAATTATCAGCACGTTTTAGAATTTTGTGAAATAGACCGAGAGGTTGATTGTTTGAAATTTGGAACCCTAGGAATTGTTGAGTTTGGAACTATCGTAAGAGATTAGGTAGTTCTTCGAATTCTGATTTTTAGTGATTTTATTGCCATGTTGAATTTCTGATACTTTGGATTGAGTTAATGTGTAGACTTGATTTGATATTGCAAGAGATTGAGTATCGAGTCGTTGGAAACCCTTGAGTAAAGCCAGTGTTGAGACTCGGATGCACGAGAGTGATCTTTGAGTTTCCACTTGAGGTGATCAACCTAGAATTCGGATGCACGAGAGTGATCCTCGAGTTCTTAGTTGATGATTTACTAATTCTCAGCATTGAATAGATCTTGCGCGAGAGTGGGGATCGGTTCTTTGTATGATTGTTTGCGCGAGAGCGAGACAATTTATTTTAAAAAGTAAATTTTACCTTTATCATAATAGGATTAGATTGAAAAATATTTATCTTAATCTAGTCATTAGAAATTAAAGTAGATGAACCTCTAGTCCCAATTTCCTCTCTGACATTTTCTCCGTATTTTTTTCGATAGTTTGATTCACTATTTTCCGATTGCCTAGCTAGCGAAAAATCGATTACTCAGTACTTGACAATAAGGTCTCTGTGGTTCGATATTTTAATTGGTGGCATAGTCTATTTTTGAAAATATTATTGTTGATAGTATGATTCCATTGATGATGAATGAATTCATGTCTATGATTAGGACTAGATCTATCATGTTGAATTTATTTCTCTAATATATATATGCTTTTGAAATTTTTCATTGATTGATGAATGAGATTTTAGGTGGATATATTATTTGAAGAATCTGATTTAAAAGTGAAACTACTTATTAAATAAAATTAGCATATGAGTGTAATTTTTGAATTGATGTCAATTCATTAATCTAGTTGATGTTTAGTCTATTTTACTATTTGTTGGGAAGAAGGAATCCAAGATCCAAAAAGAGAAAATTACTCCTCTATTTGGCACTATGTAAAATTGATAGTGGTACCGAAGATACAGGTTGAAGTCTGCAAAGAAAAAAAAATAAAGAAAATAAAGAGAGAAAAAAAAAAAGAAAATGACTCCTCTACTTGGCACTGTGTGAAATTGACAGTGGTACCTAAGACAAGAGTTGATGTCCTAATAAAAAGTGTGTATCTATGTGGGTACATGCTATCCAAAAAAGGAATAAAAACAAAAAGAAAAGATTTTGAGCATAAAAAGATTTTGGATATCCTATTCCTGTAAACAAAGGTATGATAGATTTAAACTAAAAATTGGGTGAATTCATGAGACTGAAATTATACTTTTTATACAAGTTGCAAAGTTTTATTTGATTAAGTTGTGGATCTTGAGGATTGAATTCAAAAGAATGATATATCTATTTACAATTTTAATAAACAATTAGTGAAAATTTTCATTAGTGATTGTATTTTAGAAATTTATTCTTCATGAGAAAATCTTCTCCTTTGATCAAATATTTATTTTTGCTTAAGGACAATCAAAGTTTGAGCCTTATGTGTTTGATGACACCAAAATTTATAGTAAATTTTGTGGCATTTCATAGATCTTTTTGTGTCATATTCATACTACTTTGCTTATTTTTATGCTTTTTTTATCAAATACTACGGAATCTATACTCTTTTTTGTTTTTGATGATTTTTAGGTAAAAAGGCACGATTTTTAGGCGTTTTCAAGCAATTCCAGATGCATGAATGAATTCCCACCATCAAGAGAAGATTACACGTCAAATTCCACGAAGAACAGAGCTCAAACCAAAATTATGACAATACCGTAACCAAAATTACGGTACCGTGGTTTCACTGCACCTACAGAACAATTCCACAGTACTGCCATAATTTTTGAGTGCTGCCATATTTTGGGACGATTTTGAACATAAAGTTTCAAACAAATTACGGCACTGTCGTAATGGATTTCACGGGCCGTAATCTGGGTTCATTTTCGTACAGAAAGTTTGATGGATTTTACGGCACTACCGTAACCAAAATTACGGGCCGTATTTTGAGTCAATTTTTCACCCGAGAGATTTGATGAAAATATGGCACTGCTGTAATTCATTTCACGGTACCATAATTCCAAACTATTTCTATACCGAGAGTTCCTGCTGAAATTATGGCATTGCCATAACCGTTTTGACGGCCGTAATTGTAACCTGAACACGTGATTTTTGAAGAGTCCCCTTCAAGGGGGAGCGCAAGGGGTTGAAACCCTAAAGGGGGGCGCATGTAATTTCCAAGGGGTTTCAACATGAGATCGCATGTAATATATGTTCATATGATCAACCTTAAGGAATGTGGAGATCGAAAGAAGATCATACCAAAGCCATCTATTTGGATGGTGTCTTGGAAGCAAAGATCGAAAGGGATCTTCTCCAAAGATGAAGCACACAAGATGAGGAATGGCTTCTCCTTGTCGTCTTTGTGCTAGCAAAGCTTCAAGGGGTCCTTTGCGTGGAGGAAGTTTGAGATGCGAGAACAAGCTTCTCCTTGGACGAAAAACCTTCCCTTCTTCTCGTCAATCCTTCCCACACGAGAGTGCAAGCAAGCCACAAGAGAAGAGGGGAACGTATTTGCGTTTTGGCGTTGAGAGGAATCGGCATTGATGACTTTCCATAAATGGAACATCATTAAGCCATACGCTCATGCCAACCCAAAAATGCTTACTAGCATTGAACCAAGCGTTCACCTTTGTGAACCGGTTCAAGCCAAAACGTCCCAATCGAATTTGGTTCATATACCAAATCAAAATAGCTCAAGCCATTTGGTCTAGACCATAGTAAACCCTAAGGTTTCAGATCTAACCGTTCATCTCTTTGATGCTCTTGATCTCACTGATCCAGCATCAATCCTCTCGATCGAAGCTTACCGATCTCAAGCCCTAATCAATCAAACATGATCAGACCAGATCTCACTTACAATCAGAGTTTAAACTCCTTTAAACTGAACCTAAACAATTCAGTCCACACGATCTGACTTAAGCAAGCCATATCATCGAATTGTGCGACCCTAAGGGTTTCCTTTAAATGTCGGTAACGATAACTTACGTTATCACGATCAGTGAGGGGTATCTAGCAACACATCACTGTCTCCCGATATAAAGGAAAGAGTCTTCCAAGACTACACCCAAACCACAGCACAAGTGTGAATCCACTTCACTAGGCATACATGTTTCCTTTGCCACTGGATGTTCTTATTGGACAAGCGTGTCAAGCCTGTAGCTCCAATATGATGAGCATGATTAGATCAGATGAACATAGTCACCTGGGTATGGCCATACACTTTCTCAATCATCTCATTTAGGGGGGCCCCTTTAGAACATCACACTCCTTAAACAAGAAGACGGCAATCCTATATCTATCACTAGTGTCCTAACCTGACTCATGATCATTATCCAAGATAGTCTATAATCATTATGTTTCAAATGATATTGAACTCCCTCAAAACAATGACAATCATCATTTAGAAACACAAGTGATCTCAAGTCAGAGGACATGTGCCACTTGATGCAAACAAGGATTATTCACATTGTGACAAGCAATTGAATATCCTAGTAGGGTCTGTCCAGTACATCCAATGTACCCATGAGTCTACATCTTATTCCATGCTCGAAGCATCCTATAAGATTAGAACACATATTAGTCTCAATCATATCAAGGCTGTCTCATGTTCACCAAGATATCTCGACTAAGGACATTACAGCATATCAGCCTAGCTGAACAGCATTGAGACATTATTCAGAAGTATACTTATTGCAGCAGACAACGTAACATACTGAATAACAACCATTGCCTTTATAAACATAAGAGTTTATACATGATACTGATACAATCCCAAGGCCTCAAACATTAGCCTTTAAGGGCATACCCCAACAATTTTCTCAAACTGTTTGAAGCCCGTTTCTTGCACGGATGATTTCGGGTGATCCAGGCCATCAATTGATGATCCGTAAGAAGCAAAAGGGGAGGTTAGACAGAAGAGAAGACACACAGCCAAAAAGCCCTAATTTTCATCCACTTTTTGGATAGACATTATGTTTTCACCTACCGCCCTAGGTTTCGCCGCTGGGAAGCGCACAGTGCATCTCCGGTCGTGAAATCTGAAGGGAAACTGTGCCTAAAAGAGGAGAAGATACTTCAGAAGTTTCAGAGTGAAAGGAAGCCGATCAGAGGAGAAATCAACAAAAGCACGCCGCCGACCACTGTTCACACGGAAATTACGGCTATAATTTTTATTACAGCCGTGTTGTGTTTAGTAATTTCTTCTTTTTCTTTGATTTTTGATCCCCTTGAACCATGGATTTTTGTAATCTTTCTACCATGCTAGCTTAAACTTCTTTTGGGACATGGGGGAGTAATTCCCTTTGATGACTAAATGAATTTTTCATTATTTCGTCAAGTATAATTTTAGTATGATAATTCTACTTCTGTGATGATTACTCTTTAATTATCCATAGATTCATATTATTAAGCACGTTTTAGAGTTTTCGCAATAAGGACCGAAATGTGATTTGCTTGAGAACTTGGAACCCTAAAATTGAATGTCAGGAACTCATCATAAGAAATTAGGTATGTTCTTATTTCTTCATTTTAGAAGTTTAATGCCATGATTGATAATCTAATCTAGGATTGAGTTAATAAAACAAACATGATAATATTGCAAGAAATTGAATATTAGAATGTTGGAGAACCTTAAGCAGAACCTGTGTTGAGATTCGGATGCACGAAAGTGATACTCGAGTTTCCACTTGAGATTATTAACTTAGAATTCGGATGCATGAAAGTGATCCTTGAGTTCTTTGTTGATGATTCACTTTTATTTAACAATCTAATAGATCCTACATGAAAGTGAGGATCGGTTCTTTGTAAATTGTCTACGCGAAAGCGAGATGATTTCCTTATTAAGTGAATTATATCTTTATCATAATAAAATTAGACTAACGAACATCTTTTCATATCTAGTCATGGAAATTAAAGTGAATGAAACCCTAGTCCCAGATTCTCTCTCTGATATTTTCGTGTAGCCTTCGATAGTTACTTGCATATTTTCAATTGCCTAGCTAGTAAGAAATTAATTATTCGGTACTTGACAAATGAAGTCTCTATGGTTCGATATCTTTTTATTACTTAGAGTATCCGTGCACTTGCGGACACAACACTTATCCAGTGGGAAGATCACACCGAAACATGGCTCCCTGAAGAAGAGGTGCGCGCCTACATCTCCCGGAGGAACTTGAGGGCTTCCCATCTAATTCCCAGGAGGAGAATTCTTCGACCCCCGGGAAAGCTAATGTAGGGGCACATCCAAGGAGATCAACAAGAATCTGCAAGACCCCAATCCGATATGGGATGACTCACTTTGGTATTTTGGAACTTGATTAACGCCAGTTTTGAACTTGTTAAATTCTGCACTGAATGTTGTTCTAATGTTGCTACAAACACTCTCTTATTTTCAGCTCTTGGTATTTTGTAAGCTAGGAACTAGCCTAGGTTTTATTTAATGAAGTCTTTGTTTTTCTTTTAGTGGTTATAATAGGTTGTTTCCAGCCTAGGGATACACACCTATAGTGCACTTACAAGCACCTACACCCTTCCACCACATTTTGGCAAAGGCATGGAGAAATCAGCCTACATTCAAGCAAGACTCAACATCAACATCAAGTAAACATAGTTCAAATTCTAGCAAGGTGTGGCTTCAAATCAGCAAGATCAAATGTTCAGCATCTAAGGCATGTCAAGCTCAAACCCACATGATTCCAGCCCATAGAATCAAGTCAACCTACTCTAAGAAGGAACCAGCGCATCAGCATTATAACTCTTCATTTTGTTCAAGCCAATCAACGCCTTACACATCAGCTCACCTACCAGCAAGCCTCTTCGGCCAACGGTCACCAAATCTCAGTTCAGCATGCACAAGAGTAAGCCTCATGCCACCGCCAGCAAGCCCCCACTCTAGCCAACAATCATCTCAACAAGAGAATGCCAAAGGTTGCCAACACATGTAAACGTTGAAGGGTTAGGTTTAAAGCTTATAATTCTCACACTTTGCACCTTAGTTGATCATATTTGAAATCTGAAATTCTGTGTTAGCGTGTGGTGTGTTGAGGGTTGAGCTTGCTCCTCTAATTGTTCCCCACATCCTTCTTGCCGCCAGCCATCTTCATCCCACAATCCTCAGCCCGCCATTGTTCCATTGCCATTTGCTAAAGCTCGTGGGTAGTCTTTCAATCTGCTGGACTAGAAGAAGCTGGAAGGACCTAAACTCAACTCTCCCAAAACTCAGGTTGACCGAAACTCACTATTATAAGAACTAGAAGGGGTTCGGCCCCCTTCCTTCAAGGGCGTCTCTGGTGCCTTCAATCCAGCCTTCCCCTTTCTCAGATATTGCATGATAGGTTACATTGTCTCTATAATCTGCATCTACTGTTACAATAGCTAAGCAACATACGTAAGGGATCTAGGGCAAAACCTATCCTTCATCACAGAGGATTGGAGGTAAACCAGTATTTTCACGACTTACATCAAATGCAACGAGCATTCATGTAAGATCGTTATTGATGGGGGTAGTAGCCCGAATGTGGTGTCACGCACCGCAATCACCGAGTTCAACCTTGCACTTGAACCCCACCCAAAGCCATATTCCATCGCTTGGGTTGACACATCGAGCCTGCTGATCACCCACCATTGTCAGTTTCCCATTAGTTTTTGGGACTATAGGGAGAAAGTTTGGTGCGATGTGGCAACTATGGATGTTGCCCACATGTTGTTGGGTCACCCTTGGCTATACGATCGTGATGTGATACACTATGGCCAGTCGAATACTCATGTCTTCGACCACAATAATCATAAAATCTGGCTCAACCTAGCCCCGCCCAAAGAGTTGCGTGCATCAACATCTAAGGGCTTGATTGTGCCCCTGAAACCCATTGCAGTTGTGTCATTAATGCGCACCCCCGCGCTAATCCATGAAGCTAGTGAAACCAAGGTGGTTTATGCCCTAATATTGCATGAGGCGGTGGACCTATCACCCTAGGCGGAGACAGATCCTCCAGCCGACATCGCCCCCTCTTGTCTGAGTTTAGTGACATCTCACCTGAGGATCTGCCTCATGGACTCCTCCTGGAAAGGGAGATCCAACATGCGATAGACTTGGTGCCGAGAGCCCCTCTCCCAAACTTGCCCCACCATAGGCTCAACCCCACTGAACACGCCGAGTTGTAGCATCAAGTGGATGAACTCCTCACCAAGGGGTACATTTGTGAGAGCCTTAGCCCATGCACTATCCCCACCCTACTCACGCCCAAAAAGGATGGGTCGTGGCGCATGTGCATAGATAGTCGAGCCATTAATAGGATCACCATCAAGTATCAGTTCCTCATACCCCGTCTTGACGACATGCTCAATTTGGTTTCAGGTTCATCATGGTTTACTAAGTTGGACCTCTAGAGCAGATATCACCAGGTTCGCATTCGAGAGGGTGACGAATGGAAGACTGCATTCAAGACCAAGGATGGTTTGTACGAGCAGTTAGTCATGCCCTTTGGCTTGACGAACGCCCCCTCCACGTTCATGAGGCTAATGAGTCAAGTTCTCAAGTCCTACATGGGCAAATTTCTTGTTGTCTACTTTGACGACATTCTGATCTTCAGTCACACACGAGAGGAGCACTTAGAGCATCTTCGCTCTACCTTTAAGATTCTCTATAAGGAGCGCCTCTTCCTTAACACGAAAAAGTGCACCTTCATGGCCACCCAAGTCCACTTTCTGGGGTACATAGTGTCTGACCAGGGTCTCTCCGTTGACCCCTGATGACACAAAAATTCATAGTGTATCATATTCACGCTCCTTTGCTTATTTTCATGCCTTATTTACCAAATATTGTGGAATCTACACTTTTTCTGGTTTTTGATCAATTTCAGGTAAAAAGGCATTATTTTAAGGTATTTTCAAGCAATCCAAATGCATAGACAAATTCTCATCATCAAGAGAAGATTACTTGTCAAATTTTACGTAAATCGGAGCTTCAGACCAAATTACAACAGGGCCGTAATCCATATTACGGTACTGTGGTTTTACTGAACCTACAGAATAAACCATGGCACTACCGTAATCTATTTGTTCTACAGTAATTCCGGTCGATTTCTGTATAAAAAGATTTGCAGATTTTACAGCACTACCGTAACGAATATTACGGGCCGTAATCTCGAGAGATTTTCGACCAGAAAGTTTTGCGGCACCACCGTTAACCATATTACATGCCGTAATTTTAAGAGATTTCTGTACAGAGAGCATTCCAGTTATTACAACACTGCCGTAATTGTGTTCTTGGCAGTCGATTTTCCTAGTCTTATTAAAGCCTAATTTTTGCGCGAATGATTGCGGACGATTTAGACCACCAATTTGAAATCCGTAAAAAGGGGAAGACTCGAGAGAAGAAGGCGAACATCATCACACCAAAAGCCCTAATTTTGATAGACAATAGAGAGAGAAATTTCCATCTTAACCGCCGCCCTAGGTTTCACCACCGGGAAGCATACAGAGCATTTCTAGCCGTGAAATTTGAAGGGAAACTACGTCTGGAGGAGAAGAACATACCCCAGGAGTTTCAGAGTGAAAGGAGATCGATTGGAGGAGAAATCAAGGAAAGAAACTTCGCCTATACTGTTCACACGCTAAATTACGACTGTAATTTCCATTACAGCCCTGTGTTCAGTAAAATTCCTTCTTGCTATTTGATTTTTGATCATTCTAAACTATGGATTATTGTAATTCTTCAACCATGCTAGCTTAAACAATTTTTAGGACATGGGGGGTGTAATCCCCTTAATTTCATAATGACTAGATAAACTTTATTTCGTCAGGATAATTTTACTTTGATAATTCTATTTATGTGATGACTGCCTTTAATTCTTTCTAGTTTCATATCATCAGCATGTATTGGAGTTTTTGCAATATGGACTAAAAAGTGACTTGCGAGAACTTGGAACCCTAAAATTGAGATTTAGGAACTCATTGTAAGAAATTAGGTTTGTTCTATTTCTAGATTTTAGAAGTTTATTGCCTTGGTGATAATTCTGATCTAGGAAGAATTATTGAAATAAACATGAAGATATTGTAATAAATTAAGTATCGGATTGTTGGAGAACCTTAAGTAGAACCTGTGAAGCTAAAGTATGAAAATATTTAGTTTTCACTTGAGATGATTGACATAGAGATTGGATGCATGAAAGTGATCTTTGATTTCTTTGCCAATGATTTGCTTATCTTTAACATTGAATAAATCTTGTGCGAAAGTGAGGATTGGTTCTTTGTAAATTGTCTGCGTGAAAGCGAGATGAGTTCTTTATAAAGTAAATTATATCTTTATCATAATAAGATTAGACTGGCGAGTACTTATTTATATCTAGTCATTCAAGTTAAGGTGGATGAAACCCTAGTCCCAGTTTTTCTCTCTAAATATTTGTGTACTTTCTAATCATTTGCTTTAATCATATTCGATTGCTTAGCTAGTGAAAAATCAATTATTCAATACTTAACAAACGAGGTCTCTGTGGTTCGATATCTTATTTATTACTTCGAGTATCCGTGCACTTGCAGACACAACAAGTTTTTGGCACCGTTGCCGGGGACCTTATTTTTTGTTAATATTGAAGATATTGAGAGTATTACTAGACTAGGTTTTATTTTATTTTCTGTTTTTATTTCTGTTTAGGAATCTTTAGAATCTGAGATTAATTCTGTTTTCTGTACTTTTCTACATATTTTGAGTTATTTGATCTATCTACTTGTGCATGAACAGGAATCTTAGATCAGGACCTCTAGTTCCCCTAGACCTTGAGATTAACAAAACTCTTAGACTGTGCAGGAAACTCAGATTTGTAGAGAGGCAGGTAGACCAGCAATAGAGGCTAATAACTTCGAAATTAAGCTTGCCTTTTTATCTATGATCCAGCAAAATCAATTTAGAGGAACCCCACTTGAAGATCCTAATCAACATCTTGCTTTATTTCTTGAATTATGTGATATTATTAAAATTAATGGTGTTTCTAGTGATGCATTAAAGCTTAGATTGTTTCTTTTTTCTCTCAGGGACCGAGCACGCTCTTGGCTTCACTCTCAACCTACCAGTACCTTCACTACAAGGGATCATTGTCTAATGCTTTCTTGATGAAGTACTTTCCACCCAACAAGACAATCCAGTTAAGGAACCAGATTACAAGCTTTGCACAGCGGGATGGCGAGTCTTTTAGCAAGGCATGGGAGCATTTCGAACTTAAATTACACAAAATATACAAGTAATCTAAAGCAACCCAGAGTACAATTGGATAGGAAATTTCATTATCTTTCCAGCGGATACCTGAACCGGCCCAGATTCAACCGAATCAGGGTCGAACCAGTCAACATTCAATAACTGAACTGAAATTGAAATTGAACCATTCACCACTGTTGAACCGGTTCAATTCGATTTCAACACAGTCAACAGTTTATTTCTAAATAAACCGCCAAACCCTAAAATTGAACCTGGTCCAGCCATTCGAACCGCGCCGCCCGATCGCCGCTGTGCAAGGCCGCCGAACTCGCGTCCGTTGCTTGCGCCGGCAAGCTTGCGAGGGTGCGTCGAACGTCCGTTCGCCACCAAACTTCGCCAATCTGTTCCTGATGACGAAGAGAGGCTCCACGATCGACTGCGGTGAGATTTCGATGCCCGGTTAAAGCTCTCGAAACAGACGAAAGTATCAACGGTGGCACCGCTGCCGTCGATACTCAAAACTCCACCAAAGCCCAACATAACTTCATGAAAACTTTAGGAAAGGAAGTATACCTTGCTACGAAGCTGTATCGTAGCCCAGAACTGAGAGATCGCTGTCGATGGAGGCGCTGGAAGGCTGGAACTTGTGGCGGCACCGCTCGAACTTCGACGACTGGTTTGAGATCGATTTCTCCCTTCTGGTGGCGCGTCCAAGCTCGAAGAGAGGCTAGGGCTCAACATCTCGACAATACGGATAGAAGCCCTCTAATATAGAGGTAAAACGCGTCCAAGACGGCGAGAATGCGGCGGCGACTAAATCGCCGAGATTCGCGGGGAAGACAATGAGTCGACTTGGTCCCCAAAATCAAATTTAAACTTAACTCAATTATATTAAATCCGATATTATATTAGAAACGCAAATTGGCTCAGTGGTTAGACAGAGACGCGTGCGTTCGAGCAACCAGGGGTTGAATCCTTACGAACGCGGTTTCGGTTTTGAAATAAATTCAAATCAAATCCAAATTAACTAAAAGAAGCATGGTTTATCAAAAACGAAGACTTAGCTTAGTGGTTCGGGTGCACGCGAAAAGATTCGCGCGTCGCGGGTTCGAGCCCCCGCGAGCGCGTTTCTTTGCTTTGTATAATTTTTTTTACCTCTTTAAAAATCCCAAAAATACCAGAAAAATCATAAAAATTTCTAAAAATATAATTCCTGAATTTTCTAGAATAAAAAAAATATTTTCTTAGGTTATAACAGGCCCACTTGGGGGTGGGCCCTCAGGAGGTCAGCTCGTAGTGCCCTTAGGCTGAATCACCTCGGTGTGGGTGGAAAGGGGGCTAACGACGCCCGTGAAACGATCCGGAGGCTTGCTTTGGCATTGGGATTGCCAGATTACCACCTTGTTGGGCTCCTTTGGGTCATCATGAGGTGGAGCAACATAGTAGGGGGATGGTGCACGTCGAAATGGGGTCGTCGGGGCTTGATTTGATCTTCAGAGGCGAACACGGCCTGGCTATGTTGGTAAGCATGGCCGTGTTCGGAAGCGCTAGAATTGGCCGAGGAGAACACGGGCGGTGGCATGGGCGTGTCAAGGGCCGTGACGAGCTCGGCGTTGTTGGTCGAGGAGAACACGGTCTGGCCGTGTCGAGGAGCACGGCCATGTTCAGCAGTGTTGGTTTTTCCCGAGACTTTCACGGGTGGATGCACGAGCGATTCTGGGGCTGTGAAGTTCTCGGCCGAGGAGAACACGGCTTGGCCGTGTCGGAGAGCACGGTCATGTTCAGCTACAAGATTTTTGGCCGAGGAGAACACGGGTAGTGGTACTGGGGTGACGGTGGCCATGGCAGTGTTCGCCTCTATGGGCGACCGTGTCACGGCCGTGTTGGGGGACACGGCCTGGTCGTGTCAGGGTCTGGAGGGCTCCGATCTTGCTGAAAATTGCGGAGAAAATTCCCCAAGTCCTGGGGAGTCTCTCCAAGTGCCTTCTGGAGGGATTGGGTTGCCCTCATGGGTACTCATGGGTCCGTCTTCTTGTCCATCAGTGTGGGTTGCTCCTGCATCACAAGTGCACCTATATCATTATGAGAGTAACTTGAGACACCAAGTTGAATCCTCATAACAGGTTGATCTAGTATATCTATCTTGATATACTTATATGCCTGGATTAGCAACCCTCAACCAGCGCATATACTAGTCTCATATGTATCATAGTTGTCCCTTTTTCACTATAGTACACGACCGGAGACAAGCTTTGAGACTAGATAGAATCTATGTCCAAGGATATTATTATGCAAACATATATAATCATAGACATATCGAAACCATAACAATGACAATGCTATGATATATATAAATATCAAGAGTGAATGTAATACAAATGTAGGACCAACAATTGGTTCTAGGGTATAAACACTAACAGTGCACTTGTGAAGACGTGCATGGGGATTGTGGTGCCACCGGTATCACCATCGTCACACATGGTATCAACTGCCCCGACTGCTAGTCAATGATTGTAATCACATGTGAGAGATCATACATCCACCAATCCCCTGTCTCCAGACCACTTACTTTCTTCACTCTTGATAATAGCCCACACCAGCACCTCTTATTCATCTCCAGCACTGTCGATGATCTCCTACCTCTTCATCAACTTCGACAATGTGGTGGCTTACCCTCTTGTGTTGCTAGTATTGTGCGAAGACAACATGTTATAATGCCACCTCCCTTCCTGAAATCCTCTCAACAGCTTCCTTGTTTATCTTAGCTCGCCACTTATGTTGATCTCTCTTATGTTGTAGGAATACATTTGGATGTGACGCTAATTTTGGAACCTAGCCCAATATGGAGAACCATTTGGCCCAATCTTCTTAAGCATCAAGGTCCAAGCTCTCGATTAACCTTCCGCTTTGATTTACTTGCATTGTAATGGACGTTGGACACTTAATTAATTTTACTCAAGTATGTTTTGGATTTTGGCAATATGTGTGTAAGCTCATAGGGCTCTACTTGCTTGGGAATCAACCAATGGACTAGTGAAGAACAAAAAATTTAGTCCTTCTATTTTCAAGGGCCTCAAGATGAGCTTAATTTTGGGTTTTAGTAATTTATGTTTTCAAGTTATAATTTAGTTTAATTTATTTGTATGCTTAGTTTTGGTTTTATATTATAAAATAAAAAAAATTATTTTTGAGAACCTGTGTATTTGCATGTACCATGTCCTATATTACTATTTAGTGGTATCTTGTTTCCTTTGATATGTTACCTATCCTTTGATATGGCCATACACTGCTCGACGTTGCCCTTGTCGACTACGTCTTTCGGCTCTGCTTCTGCGGGGGTCGGTGATGATCTTCCTGCGACCACTAAGGCAATGCGCACAACTCCTATGCGGGCCTCTACTGGTTCCTCGTCATGCACCACCGTTGGTTTGTCAGCTAGCTCCCGATGCACAATCGCTGCAATTGCGTTCACCCTCTGTCGGTCCGGACAGTCGCGTATCCAGTGCGGTCCCTTGCACAAGAAGCAGGCAATCGGTCTCAGTTGACCCTGCCCTCTCTCTGCAGGTCGAGTATGCTCCTGCCAAGTAGGTTGTCCTCCGTTTCGTCGGGGAGAGAGCCTCTCTCTCTCTCTGGCGCTCTAGGTCTGGGTGGAGAAGGTCGTTTCGGAGGTGACCTCTGTGCTCTCTGAAAGGTCGTCCCTGAAGTCCTCTGGTCCATAAGAGACTCGGCTATAGCTGCAGCCGTCCTCCAGTCCTGTGGCGCATGTCGTCTGACCTCCGTTGCCGCCCAGGGTTGGAGATTCCGGAGGAAGAAGTACCTCCTATCTCTCTCCGCCATCTCAGGTAACTCCAACATCAGCGCGGAGAATGCCCTGACATACTCCTGGATCGTCCCCGTGTGCTTTAGCCGATCCACTGCCTCTCGCGCTTGGTCCACCGAGTTTCCAGGAAGGAATTGTTGCCGTAGTTCCTCTCGGAACACCTCCCATGTCCAACTAGCCGCTTCTGATGTCGAAACAACTTTGGTTCTCCACCAGAGCTTTGCATCATCTGAGAGATATGCTATGCACACCCTCACCTTCTCCTGATCTGAAATATGGTTAGCCTCAAAGTATTGCTGCATATCCCAAAGGAAGTTACCCAATACTTTTACTGATCTGACCCCCTTGAACATTGCAGGTTCTGGGGTGCGAACCTTCCCGTTGCCGTTGGGAGCCCCATACTCCGCCCTGGTTGCTGTAGGGGCACCCCCTTGTGCCTGCGCCAATGCCATGCGCGTCACCGCAAGATCTGCTAATATCTGCTGGGCTTCAGCCATCCCAGCCAGAGTTTGTTGAAGGGCAGTAATTTGCAACCTTTGCTCCTCTACTGTGCGATGGATTTCCTCCACCTGAGGAACTACCGCATCTCGGCTGTTCCCCGTCAAACCGAGCACCTGTTTGATCCGGGCAATGCGATCTCCTTGATTCACCATGTTGCTGGATCACTTTAGGCTCTGATACCTGTTGTCATGCCCCGGTCGGAACGGCCTAAAAATAGCGCTTATCCGCTTCCTAGAGCCGTCCGGCGGAACACCGGAACGCAACTGCGCTAGGGTTTCCGGACCGAATCTCGTCCCCAAATTCGAAACCCTAACTTCCCCAAATAATTTTCTTCCCCAAATTACAATTCACTCGAGAAACCCTAACCCTAATTAGGAAATCCGAAGAGAATCGAAAAACCCTAAATCAAAATACCTCAAATCGGATTTTGACCGAAGTCAAAATCAACCGTTGCGATTTAATTACCTCGCTGACGTCACGCCTGACGTCAGCCCTCACGATCGCTTTCGCCGCGCGTTAATTTCGTTCGGCTTACGTTAGCCTCCAAATCGAATTTCGAATTCGATTTCCGAATTCATTCGTTGACCACGCTCCTCGTTGACTTTGGCCTCGAGACACGCGCCCGAGTTTCGTCTCTGCTTCGACGCCGTCTGCGTCGTCTTCACGCGAACGCTGCCGCGTTTGCTGCCTGTACCTCGGCTCGCCGGAGAAGAAGGATGCTAAAGGGAAGGCCACCCGCCTTCCTTCGTCTCTCCCGTCGCCAGCCGCTTGCCAGTCGACGGTCGCCGAAGAATCGCCGAACTCACACCGAAGCAGACGCCACCGAGACTCAGGTAGAAGCCGTTGCCGGAGAAGATAACCTCATAGGGGAAAACTTCCTCTTTATTCTCAGCAATACTAGAGTACAAAACCCCTAAAACTCTCCTCCTCTCGTCGCTCTCTCTCTCAATGTCGGCGGCAACTCCCGCCGTCGTTACAAGCTCTCAAACCTCTCGATGCTCGCCGGAAAGCTGTGACGCCTACTCAGTGCTCGCTCGCCGGTTCTTATCCCTCTCCGATGTAGCCGAAGGTCCTCCTCTCCCAGTCCCAGCCTTCGTTCCCTCCTTATAACGAAGGAAGCCGCTCGAGATCGCGTCGTCGTCCGAATCTCGCGGAGGCGACGACGAAGCCGCCTCCAATCTCCGCTTCCCTCGCTGAACTATCCAACGTTGCCTCGCACGTTGAGTCGTCCGAGTCTTCGGTTGAAGCAGTCGACGATGCCGCCTGCGAACTCGTACCGCGTTGTTGAACGAGTTCGGGTAGATATCCTCGCCGCCTCCGCAATCGTCGTAGCAGCCGCGCCTTCATCCGGGTTTTGCTTGCGTCCGCGTCCGATGCGAGTGAAGAGGATGCATTACAGACGGGTTGCTTGATTTGGGCTTGGGCTAATCTGCTTCCCTTGCTAGGCCCACTGGACCTTGGGCCGAACCGAAAATCCACGGCCTTAACACCTTGTGTCTTTAAAAATTGCGGGGCAAGTAGAAATCAAATTGCAATAACTTGAATGCGATTTTCAACTTGCCTGCAAAAACTTCCCTCAGTGGCTATATAAAAGAAGGGCAAATTTTTAAAGTAAGCAACTTTAATAGCTTGAATGAACACAAAGTTATTCGGAGTATTCACCGTTAAGTATTTTGTACACACGTAAAATGAATAATAAGAGCTATGAGTTACACTTGCACACTAAACTACTGATAGTGAAGTAATTATAAGCATTTACCAAAAATAGTTTACACTTATGTCAAAAAGCTAGGATGGTTTAGCTCTGTACATTTATTTTCAATTGAGTAAAGAGCATTTACCAAAAATAGTTTACACTGGCGTTAAAAAATTGATAACAATTTTTAAAATTTTGTTGACAGAAAAAGAGATGCAAGTAATGTCAATAAATTAGAGTTTTTTTTCCCTAACAACTCATGCATAGAAATATTAAACTATATATAATGTCAATTCATGAAATATAAGCTTGATGCTTTGAATAAGGGATAGATTTTCATTCATCTAGAAGTTGTGAAACTTTAAGGACAAAATCTTGAAGATATAGCTCTTGAGTTTAATAGGTAAAATATGAAATGCAAATATTACAAGGACATTAGCTTTTTTCTTTTGCTTGATGTGTTGTTAAGTAAAAGAAAAGGTGGATAATGTAAGCAGGCACCCTTCATAGAAATTCTATCCAAATGACTCCCCGAAAGACGACTGAGTGATATCATCATATCACATACGGCCGGGCCGAAGCCTAACCCAACTTGTGCGCAGTGAGACTTCTCAAGATACTCGATGCTCATCGCTGCTTGTTGCTCTCCTGCTCTCTCAGCTTCCAAGTCCCTCTATCTTCTCTCTCTTCCTTCTCTCCTCGCCGAGTAGACGAATCCAAGTACTCTCCGCCATTGCAGGTATCCCCACTGCTTCCTTTACCTACGGCAACAAATGGAACGAGTCGGTAAGGAAGAAGCAGAACCTACAAATGTTGGGAAGAAGCAGATGGAGATAGATTTTTCTCTCTTTAGTATCACCCATCACTTATATTGTCGTCTTTTTTCGGTTTTCCTCTCGATCGATTCTTGTTTTCCCTCTTCTTTCAAAGTTGTTCTGTAGTTCATTCAAATTTGTCTTTGATTTTATTTGGTTTTAGTTTGTTCGCTTGTAAAGTTTGTTCTTCAAGCACTTGTTTGTGTCTTCTTCCTCCTTTGTTGGAGTTAAATGATCTGTTATACGTAGTATGTTTTGCTAATTCTACGTGCTGTGCTTTTCCCCCATTTACCTCTGGCATTTTTGGTCCCTCTGCAACGAGCTTCAGGCAGAGGTTTCGGAAACCCCATTCTTTCAATCGCTCAGTGCCCTAGCGATTTCTTTCTCATTTTCTTTCGTTTTGTTGGTTCGGCTCTTAGGTGGAAGAGGGTGACATTCTTCTCTCGTATGCGCAGGCCTAGGCATCAGAAACTGGAGATTGGTTATTCTTGATTTGGTAGTGTGGCCCGTTCCTATGGGCAGCGGGCAAGATGCCAGTTTGTGCTGCAGTAATGTGTCTGAAGGGGGCCTTGTTTGGGTCCGTCGCCCTAATGGATCGTGGTGGCCCGGCCGTGTTCTCGGGAGGGACGAGTTACCGGTGAAATGCGTTGCTCCGCCGAGATCAGGGACTCCCATCAGACTTCTTGGCAGGGAAGATGGCACCTTGTAAGTATCCTATGACACTCTGCACGTGTCCGAGGCGATTCTGTTGACAACAATCAGTGGATTCTTGTTTTTTTTTTTTCTTTTTTACTGCCATGAAATTTTTTGTCTGGTACTCAGAATGAGATAAACAAACGAATATACAGCATCTCTTACTATGGCATGGATTTATTGCAATTTCTATTTGTTAAACTTAGATAAATTTCATCACAGGAAAAAATATAGTCAACTATTTTTGTGAACCTTGTTAGATTTGTTCATCGAATCCAATCATGTTGATGGCCAGATGATAATTAACTGGACAATAGTAATCTAATGATTCCTTCACCACCTATGTTAGATAAGGATCACCTATGTTTGGATTATCATAGGTATACAATCTGAGTAAAAGTTTTACTGCACTTCAATATATGAAGAAATACATAGTCTTTATAAATGCGTCAAGATTAACTTCATTCTTTACGACTGTGAGCTACCATTTTTGCTTGAGAGCTAAACTTATGGAAGTTCACAATCAGCGCGTTCCTATAGCTGTTTTCCTTTTTACGTCAGGCCCAAGTTACCATGCTGCCATTATCAATCTCAGTTAATCTATCTTGCAACAGGGACTGGTATAATCTTACTAAATCATCCCGGGTTAAATCATTCCGGTGCGGTGAGTTTGATGAATTCATTGACAAGGCCATGGCTTCTGCAGTTCGCCCAAAGAAAAGTTCAACCAGCACAGGGAAGTATATTCGCAGGGAAGAAGCTATTCTTCATGCCTTGGAAATTGAAAGGACTTATTTCCTTGCTGGAAAGCAGAATGGTTTAGATATGAATGGCTCTTTCAGAACAGTGGCTTCCGATTTACCTAAGAAAGCCAAAAAGATACATGAACTTGACAAACAACCAAGTCATGCAGGCAGGAAAGTTGATACCCCAGAAGAGAATTCGGCTGAAGAGGTATCTCAATCTTTGGTGTCACATGGACAGATGAATAAGCTAATTGCTGCTGATAAGAAACTAAGAGGGAAAAAAAGAAGGAAAACTCCAAATGATTCAGAAGATAATGAAGGAACAACACGAATGAGAGATCTTCAAGATATAGGATTGGGAGTTGCATCAAAAAGAAAACCTAACGTGCATGTTCAGACAGATATGTCCACTGAGCTACCCTTTCCCAACGGTGCTTCACTCAGTGAATTGAACATTTATAGTGGGTTTTCTAGCTTGAGTTCGGATAAAAGTATAAGAAATTCATTTTCATCTTTGAGGCGGAAACGATCCCATGTTGCCCAAGTTCATGAGAATGTAAGAAAGAAAAATCGTTGTAATTCAGTGAGTAAAATGTGTGAGGGGTTAAAAGTTGTAGATCCATCTTGTCACTCTGATGGTGTTTTTAGTGAACAACCATGTCTTGAAGATGCTATTACAGATAGATTGATAGAATCACTACCTGCTTCAAGGAAAACAGATATTTCATGTGGAATTGCCATGAGTCCTCACTGTTCAGGAACTTCAAGTGAAACAGTGATGGATGCATGCCAGAATAATCGTGATATGGATAGCTCAAATTTTGATTCTGAAGTGAAGGACTGTGAGCTGACAACCATGTTGGAGTTTATTGATGATGACTGCTCTGATGGCCTCATTGACATACCCCTGATTACGGGGGACATTCATAGGGATGGTATGTTTGCATAGTTATTTATCTATTTGTGGTAAAGTTGACTAGAATTGCATTGCTTTGGGGAAATTTTAAATAATGATGAACTCCCTAAAGTTTAAACTTGAAATTGCTAGAGAATAGTGCAGGTTTTGTCACTTAAATGTGGTGTGTATAAGCACGTGCAGTGTATTTGACTTTAATGATTCAATTCATGTGCCACGTCCATATTATTATTTATTTATTTGTGGTAAAGTTGACTAGAATTGCATTTCTTTGGTGAAATTTTAAATAGTGATGAACTCCCTAACGTGTGAACATGAAATTGCTAGAGAACAATACAGGTTTGTTCACTTAAATATGGTGTGTATAAGCATGTGCAGTGTATATGACTTTAATGATTCAATTCATGTGCCACATCCATCATGACCATGCTTAAACCATATCTAATGGAGGTTTTGCCACTTAAATATGGTGTGTATAAGCATGTGCAGTATATATGACTTTAATGGTTCAATTCATGTGCTACATCCATCATGAACATTCTTAAACCATATCAGTATAATGGGTACTAATGCAAATGGCTATGGATGCCATTCTTGTACCATATCAATTTAATGGGTACCTTGTCAACAAACTTCCACTATTCAACCCACCATCAAAGGGAAAATAATCAACATATTTTGATGATGATTGTTTGCATGCTAAGTCTAGGTTCTGAATGATCTTTGTATTTTTAGCTTTATGCAGTTTAATCTGGCTATGTATTTATTTAACTAAGGTTCACTTTTTTCGTAGACTGAGACTCTATCTCAGAACTATTTTAATAAGTTTTTTTAAATTTTTTAATGAATGACCATCTTTCTGTCTATTGTTGTTTTTTCTGAATTGTTGAGAAGACGAAGTCATATCCTTGGATAGGTGGTCTCTTTCTCATCTTGTATTTGCATACTAATACTACTTATGCCATGATTGGTGAGGGTTACGTGCTGCCATACACTAAAAAGATTATTTAGGTTTCTCCGGTCTTAATATTTGCACTGTAGTTGAGCTATTTTACCTTGATGCCCAGGCTTTTTGATCTACTGACGTTATACCCTGTATACATAATTTATAACAGACATATATAGTAATCCTAGTAGTGCAGAAAGGTACAAAATGCAGGCTATAAAATTTCGTGCAATAGGTCCCATCTATTCTTTTTATAAAAATAAACTACATGACAAGGTGAACAATATCCTTTAACCCAAAACATTAACAATAACTTCAACAATATTTGCAGAACACTCTATAAAGTCTCAATCATGGTTTAAAAATCTAGTCCAGTAGCTTACCAGACCACCAGTTTGTATTGGACGGTATCAGTGGCAAAACAGGATGTCAGCAGTGGCGCATTGACAAAAGTGTTTGAAGTGGCTCACTGGAAGAAAGGGTGTGAAGCAGTGTTTGAAGTTTCTACAAGCCGCCGAAGTCTTATTGAGCTTCCACCTGGTCCTTGGTGGTCCAGAGCCGGACTGGTATTGGATTGAAATTTTGGCTATGGACCGAAACTTTAAACGTTCTTTCAATATCCATCTAGGCATCTATCAAAGTCCAACCATAAGGTATCTTTTATTTTCCTTGAGTACATTAACCTAATTCAAATTAACACCTGTAATATCAATAAATTTGCATACATTGTTGAGTAACTCTCTCCCTTGAAAAAAGAGTAGTCTCTTAAAATCAAAGGGAGGCTAGCTACAAGGCACTAAATAACCGTAAAACAAGATGCATGAACTATAACATGAGAATAAACTGACGTAAACATGAATATGATCTACATGTATACCTTGAACTACAAGTAATGCTGAAATTTGTAACATAGCTACTGAAACATATACTAACATGGAGTATATTAGACTATAAACTGATAACTGAACCAGAGAATTGCAACAAGAAATCTAAGCTATGAATTGATACCTGGAACTAGTAATTGAACTGGAACATGATATGTATACTAATCATGAGGTATACTAAACTGCAAACTAATAACTGAACACTGGAAGGTTAGATGTACACATAAGTATACTAATTATAACTGTAACTGATGCGTACTAAATATTATGCACACTAAACATGGTGATAATAGCACATAAAGCATGGGATGGCCTTATTGGGCCATCACCCCACATCAGATGGAGTTGTCACTAAGTGCACCTCTCGTTGGTGCACACTGGTCATGAATTCATTAGCATGCTCTAGTATAGACCCTGGATCCACCTCATAGATATCTTCAAATCATATGTGATATCAATGCAGAATATCATGGAGATGCATAATATATAACTTAACTATATCTACCATGAACAAATCTAATTAACTAAATAGTCTACATCCTAATAGACTAATAATACAAGATACTATTCTACTAAATCAACTAAATAAGAAATAGCAAATTATATTTATAGAAATCTAGAATAAAGTGTTACCTCTTCAGATGCTATAAATTTTTTTATTAATTTTTAATTATCAAAAGAAAGATGGATAAATCAATCAATCTACATGTTAAGTTTATACGTAAACATAGTTAAATTGACATCTAACATGCAAACTAGACTCATAGTTAGATAGAACACACTCTAAAACTTACGAAACCAGTCTTAGAGAAGTTGAACCAGACCTAAAACACATTAAATTGACAAAATTGTGTCAAACCAACTAGATTAATAATGAATCAAGCTAGACCAAGACTTTAACCTTAAATTACATAAAATTTACAAACTATTAATGAACAATTTGGGTATTATTGAGTAGCTAATTTTTTAAGCTTTCTAATAAGTATCTGAACCGGCTAAGATTCTATAGAAATTGAGTCCAACCGGTCCAAAAACCAACTCTCGGTCAATTCTGAAATGGAACTGTGCAATCTATTAAGTCAGTCCAAATCAGAAATTGACCCAAGCTTGAAATTAGCCTACTTTATTTCTAATAACCCACATTTAACTCGATTCAAATTCTAAACCTAGCTGCTCACTGCCAGATGAAGGAACCTTGCACTGGTGAGCTCTTCAAGGCACGCCTTTGCTTTGTTCATCCCCAAACTTTGTCTGATAACTAATGGCAATGGACGACAATGAGTGGCCGCCTTACGGTGAGCTTTCAACATCTGCCAGTTAGCTCTAGCAAGCCACAATGCAAAACAACATAGGCCACCGTCGATACTCTACTCAATATAGAACTAAGCTATAACTCAATAAAACACTAAATGAAGGTAGATTACCTTGCTACGGTGCTAGAATAAAGCTTTTGGTGATGAAATTGTGTTGCCTTCGGTTAGAAGTTGAGGTGACACCCAAATTCTAACAATGATTCGAAGGGGCTGTGTCAGACCTAGGAAATGTGTTACTAACTAAAGCAACAATAGGGTTTTTTTACAAGAAGCAAGGAGAAGTAACGCCTGCCTTGAAACCCTTTGAATCGCCCCAAATAGCAACACAAGCATCTCTGAATCGATTGCTTGTAGACATGGGGAAGATGACCAAGTTAGATCATTGTTCAAGCAAAATAAAAAATAAAATCAAAATTGTAGAGATTAAAATCTAATCATCATGCTCACTTAGTGCGCCGCATCGCGGGGGCTCACCCCTGTGGCTACTCACCTGTATATATTTAAATATATTTAATTTCTATAAATTCATTTTAATTTATATTAAATCATATAAATTCATGAAAAATCTTACAAAGTCCCTAAAAATTCCTAAAATTCTAAAATATTATAAAAGTAATCATGTGCATTTTGATTATGCTATTTGTGCAGCTTGTAGATTAAGAATATTATCCTTGAAATTTCAACAATATTTTGACCTCTTTATCTCTGTTTTTTTTTTGGATTTCTTTCCTTGGTCAGAAATCTTGATGTTTTATCTCAATATCTAATTAAAATCAAAGTAGGGTCTCATTGTGCACACAATTGGCCCATGTGTAGTTCTGATCTTCATAATTTCTTTTAAAATTAGTTGAAAATTCAGTGAATTTCAGATCAAGATTTGGATTATTGAGTTTGAACTACCAATTGATACTTTGAAGTGTTACCCTACTCAAACTAAATTTTATCATATCTCATCTTTTATGGTGATTGTTGAATGCTTAGAGTTGTGAAATATTCTGGCATAGCATGACTGAAATCCAAAAGATTTTGTTCTTTTTGTCAACTGATTACACATGTGAAAGAAAGAATATTGATGACACACTATAATGACCTCATTATATATTTTTACTATTATCTATACAATTATTATTTTTCACTTTAGCTGCCATTTCCACTTTACTTGCTATCACTAGAGCTAAAGGTAGAGAACGGAGAACCTATGATTTTACAAACCCAAGAGTATATTTCATTCACCCCTTAGCCATTATTCTAATTTGTAAAAAATTCTGACATCCTAAAGGTGACATAGGGGCTCAATAGGATAATTTTATACAATTCTCATTTATGATATGCTATATACCCCTGTTTATCCTCCCTTGACTATAATGTACTTTAAATTGGTCTTATGTGTAGTATGCACTGGACTTCTAGAAAAGGTAAAAGTATGCAAACATATATAAAATAGTTGCACCATCCACCATTTAGTCCCTAACTTTCTCCTTTTAAATTGTTGATATCCTTAGTGATGCCTAATATTCATTTTCAAATTCACTTTTGTTGAGAATCATCTTATAGATTCCACTAGTTACTAGAATAGAAAGTCCCTTCAACTTACCTTGTTATTTGTTCACCTCAACTTCATGATTAAATGATTGTTAAATTCAAAAAGAACCATACTTGGAATTTTACTAAAGGGATGATGGATTTGAGCAATGTGATGTTACTTCATACCAGTGTTTTAAAAAATTGGTCCATACTAGTCCGTACTGGACAGTATGGCTGATTTGGACTAGTTTGAGCAGAGACTAGCGTGGATCAGTATATATACCACAACGAAGAAGGTGTGTACTAGTATGTTGGGAGGCTGTGAGTTCACTGTTAGCTTCCACAGAGCGGTGGAAGCTCTGACACATCACGGGAGCAATGGGAGAGGCAAGCGATGAGGGTAAGTTCGATACCTCTTTTTCTTCTTCTCCTTCCTCTGCTGCTCCCGCCGGGAGCTTCTTCTCTAGAAGGCACGCTCATTTCCAATTTTTGAACCTTGCTTCATACAGGTAATGAGAAAAGTAGCTTTTTGGGTAGGTATATAAGGTTTATTTGATCAATCATCCCAACCTATATTTGTTTAGGTAGCGAGCGTATCTTGATATGTGCAAGATCTATAGAAGATTTATTTAATCAATCAACCCTACCTATATTAGAGCCTATTTTGGCACTATCATAGCTTTTATAACTTGGCTATGGAAATTTATAAGCTATTTGGTAAATAACTATTTTCTATTACCATAATTTACACTCTTTGCTTTTAGTGCTATAAAATGTGAAAATGACCAAACTTTACATACACACATGTATTATTTATTTATTTAAAATTTTATAATTATAATCTTTAAAATAATATATATGTTTATTTATATTAAATTTTTAAATATATTTTTGTATTTATTATATAAAAACTATAATTATAATTAATTAATTGCTTATTTAATATATGTATATTTAATAATTAGTTATTCTAATTAATGTGTTTATTTAATATATGTATATTTAGTAAGTACCTGAACTGACTAAGATTCTATGGAAAAACTTCATTTTCTAGCTTCCACAACTTCTGATTTTTAGCTATTTTTTCCTATTGTAGCTTTTCATTACCAAATGCTATTTTCACAACTTTTGATGCAAATGTTGCTTCGAAGCAAGGCCAAACGAGCCCTTACTTTGGGTAGTGAGCCTATCTTGATTTGTATAAGATCTATGGATAATTTGTTCTTAATAACCTTGTGAGTGACTTAATAAAGTTTCATGAGTTCCACATCACCAAACAATAAGCTTATAGATTTCCTTCCCAATCTAGCCTCACCATTCAATGTTGTGCTAGATTCCTTCAAATTGGTTTGAATAGGCTAGAAATTGCACAATCTTTTGAAGAAATGTGTTGTCCTAGTTCTAGCATAGTGATTTAGTTATCCTTTGCCATGTATCATTGTGTACATGCAAAGATGTTTGGGTATTGTCTCTAATATTCACCGAGTCCCTTAGCTTTTAATCAAAAGGGTACCTCATTTTCTTTAGTTTTGACAACCATGACCGCCTTTTGTACTTAATACCATGGGTGCTAAAGTTTCAACTTCAAGTGCCATAAGTTTCAACTTTGATAATCTATTTGGGGGTGTTGGCATCTTTTGATACCTCATATTTGAAACCTAACATCTAATAAGTCAAAAGATGCGTAGTTCACTAGGGGCCTGTTTAGCCCTACTTTCAAGCTACTTTTAAGTAGTTTTTAAGCATAAAGCAGTTAAAAAATTATTTGGTTATGAAAATCAGAAGCAAAAAAAAAAAAAAAGTAAAAAAACAAAAATTGAGAAAGCTATAATTTGATGTTTTTGCTGATTATGCTTTTTTTAAAAAATAACTCACATAATTTTGGTTAAAATTTTAAATATTATTATTTTAAATAATTCAAATTTTAATAATAAATAAAAAATATATTATTATTTTAAATAACATATTTATTTATTATTTAAAATTTTAACCGCATTTAAAAAGTTATTTATTAAACATCTTATAAATTTTGATTGTAGAACACAATACAACATAATTTAGTACAATTATGAAGCAATTAATAGTGAAGCTAAATAGGTCCTAGAACATACATACAACTAAGGTTGCAAAATGTGCTATTCAAGTCTTGGGTTCATTTAATCTTATAACTTAGATTGAGCAAATTGCATAGTTTCAAATACCATTTTGTACCGATTTGAGTATAGGAACAAGGTCAGTACTAAGTGGAGTGAAAGATGGAATAGAAGAGAAGAGAACAGAGGGAATAGAAAGAGTGAAGTGGAGCAAACGAAGAGTAGGAAAGGAGGTGGATGAACCAACAAACATGAAGATGGGGTCAGAAGCAAAACCAACAAAGACTAAGATGGAGAGGAGGGCTTTGATCAACATCGTAGGGCTTTGTTGCTATTTTGTTGGAGGGCTTCATTCGTGGGGGTGGAAGCTTCTAATGATCTGCAATGAAGGTGGAAGCAATGGACACATTTGTAGTGTTGAGTAGCACAAGCAATAGTGGAGTGGTATGCCTTGGTTTTGTCTGGTATGAACTAGTACATAATAGTTCGAGTGTGGACTTGTACAGAGTCTCATGCCATGTTTTCTGTTTTGAAACCTTGGCAAATCATTCGGTATCGGTTGTGCAAACAAAACTTATGTGGGATAGGTGGGATTATTAATCAAGTCATAGGTAAGATTGGGCAATCA
This sequence comes from Costus lasius, assembly GCA_027563935.2. Lineage (NCBI taxonomy): Eukaryota > Viridiplantae > Streptophyta > Magnoliopsida > Zingiberales > Costaceae > Costus > Costus lasius. The sequence goes on from CM050454.1 coordinate 28,961,078, forward strand.
TCCACCTAATTCCTTATTAATAGATTTAATGGGTTTGGATTTGGTTATCATTAAATTGTATTTCATTAACTCATTAAATCCAAACCCTATGTTGGATTCAACAATCTTGCCTCAACACATACCCACACCTCCTCTTTGACTACGTGGCATTTCATTTTCTCCTACTCTGTCATATGATGCATATATTTGAGTCTTTGGCTATTCAATAGTGCCAGTGTCTTCACTATTTTTTTTTCCATCTCTTGGTCTTTGTTGTTTTCACTATTTTTTTTTCTTTCCAGCTTTGTCTTTTTACATTATTCGCCTACATTCAGGTCTTTTATCAATCATATTCATTGTGCATGCATTAAGCATCCACATTCACATTGTGGACTGTCTTCATCACCTCTCTCCATGAGTTCTTCATCGCATTTGCATCTCGCAGCTGCATAGCAGGTAACTTGAAATGTTGTATTTTATAGGTTGGTATAGTGAGCCTATATCATATATACTATACATATACTATTAACTATATTTTGTAGTTACTAGCTATATTGAATAGTGTATACAATATGCAACACTAGGAACAATACAATAAAACACTAGTGTACTACTGTAGTCATTCAATAACTGTTACCATATTTAATGTTAGTAATATTAAATTAGAGTAATTTGTACTGTAGTATATACTATATACTATATTCCCATATATAATAGATATACCATATACAATTATAGATTAACATTATTTTAGGTAGCAGGTGTTGCTATACTAGGTTTACCATTACTGTATGCTTGCTGAAATGTTCATGTTCAACTCATTATTTGAATATATTCTTTTAAGTGCTTTGATGGTTAACACATGATATTTATTAATTTTATTACTTTTCTTGTTAGAATGTTCATATTACTCTTAACATATAAATATATACATATATTTTTAAAAATATATATTTTAGGCATTTCATTATGATCTTACAATTGTACAATTTGATCCTATTGAGCCTTTACTATTCTTTGGCTAGATCTCGATTTTAATAACTTTGTATGCAACATTGAGGATTAAAAATTTTGCCATCTTCAACCATAAAGCATTATGCCAAAGTGGATCATTCTTTTGTCATCTCTTCATAGTCTTTCAATTAAAATTGACCTAGTTTTTGCTTACATTATCTACATAATATAAAGTCACTTAATGTTTGATATTGGCACCTATACTGATCCTCAATTTGCAACCCTTCCTATACCTGAAATTGCAAACTATTGGAATCCCTTTGGCTACAAAGATTCACCCCATGCTATCATTCAACAATTCTAATGGGAATCTCAATATTGACTCTTTGATCCTAATTTGGGATAGGACATCCACCATCCAACTTCATTACTGCAATGATTAGACAATGTTTGTATCTCCTCTTTTAATGCCTTCCGAATGACACATCAAGAATAACTTAGTAATTAGTAATCATCCATTTAACCACTTTAAGACTGGAATACATTGTTCTTCTTTTAATCCTAACAACAATGATATTTACTGCCCTTGACTCTAGAATGATATTTGAATAATTTCCTTCACTTGTGTTTTTCTCTACTTATAACCTTCGGTTGGCTTGAACTTGGTAATGAAATTTGAGTTGCCCTCATGTTCAACATAGCATGAATTAGCTTGCCTTTGCTCTTAATGTCTACAAAGATTAACTCCCAATTTGCCTTTAAAGATTCAACCTTGTTGGCGACTTTCTTGTTCTTTGAATTGTATTGAGAATTTTATAGACTTCTCTTAGTTGCTTTTGCTGCTACTACGAGAATCATAGTGATCTATGCTGCGTTCACTTGAAGAAGTAGATATGAGAGCCTTCTTGTCTTTCTTTTGGGGCCAATGTGATCTTTGCCACTATAACATGAAGGACAATTTATAGTGGGATAATTCTTTAGCTAATGCAACTTTCTACACAGAGCATTTGCTTTTATTCTAGATTGGCGACTTTGAGTGTATGTTCCTACTATATCTAGATCTCATCTTCTATAAAGATTTAGGGAACCAAGTATTATGAGGTAACCCTTTTCTTTTTTGCTTTAGAAGAATTAAATTTGTGAGCTGCTTTGCAGCTGCTTATGCTAATGCCACATTTATAACAATACATTGATTCATCTTTTGCTATGCTTATGGTTGCAAACCATTAAGGAAGTAGGACTTATCAATCCCCATTGTGTCCAGAATGTTCAGCAGTAGCTCGAATTAAATGTTCAGCAGTAGCTCGAATAATCGTTTCACATATTCTATATTGGATGCATGTTGAAGTTGCTTTATCTTCTTTTGAGTAATATATCTCACATGCTTTGGTAAGAGATGAATATTTAACTCCACATATATAGTTTGTCATGAAAAGCTCCCTCTATATTCCATTTCTTGTATGTTAACATAGCATGAAGTCATCTAATAAATACAAAGTTACTATTGCCACTTTGCACTCATCTGATTCATTTGGATTACTTTGAAGTACTATTCCACAGAGAAAAAAAAAATTCTTTAACATTTTTTATCACATCCCATCATAGCAATGAGGTTCTAGAACCCTCAATATTAGGCATTTATGAGTATCCCTCTCACTTGCATGAATGGCTTATGTAAGCTCTATTACTTGAATTATCAATTCTTTTATTTGCCCATGCAAATGTCGCATTTATGAGTATCCCTCTCACTTGCATGAATGGCTTATGTAAGCTCTGTTTGGCCTAGCTTCTGCTTCTAGCTTTTGCTGGTTGAAAAGCTACAGGTTGGAGAAGCAAGGAAGGTATTTGGATGTACAGCTTATAGTTAGATTATTTTATTTATAATAAATAATTTTTTATTAAAAAAATTACTAAGATAAAATTTATACGATTAAATTTGTAGTTAACTATAATTAAAATATTTATTAAAAATATTATGAGTTATATTATTAAAAAATTATTATTACATATAAAGGTTATTGAGCATAAGTAGGTGGGGGGGGGGGGGGCGCAGAGAAGCAGCTCCACCCCTGAAGCAGCTAATTTGTGGGTTGAAACAGAGAAGCTGAAGGGCCAAACACCTCAGCTTCTTAATTTCTGCTGGCCATAAAGTCATAAGCAGGCCTAAAAGTTAGGCCAAACGGGGCCATAGTTTGTTATGAAAAGCTACATCTATATTCCATTTCTTGTATGTTAACATAGCATGAAGTCATCTAATGAGTACAAATTTACTATTACCACCTTGCGCTCATATGATGCATTTGGATTACTTTGAAGTACTATTCCACAAAGAAAAAAGAAATTCTTTAACATTTTTTTATCACATCCCATCATAGCAATGAGGTTCTAGAACCCTCAATATTAGGCATTTATGAGTATCCCTCTCACTTGCATGAATGGCTTATGTAAGCTCTATTACTCGAATTATCAATTCTTTTATTTGCCCATCCAAATGTCGCATAATTCCATAAGCGTTCCCACCGTTGTAGTTATCATAACCCTTTGTGCACTTTTGCAATGCTTCAATGCTTTTGATGTTTACCTTTTTAAAGTGTAACATAATAAGGGTCTTCTTTGCCACGTTGAGTCATGATATATACCTTAAGGTTTTTTATTTGAACTATAATGTATCTTATAATGCCTTATTGAGTTATGTAAGTGCTAGTTTCATCTTCCATGAACCTTTAAATCATCTTGACATGCTTTGATATCAATTATGAAGTCTTTTCATTTTTTTCTTGGATGCTGTGTTGTACATCACTTTGCTCCAATTAGAGGGTATTCAATCTCTATATATAAAACCTAAAAATATTACCATAGTAGGTGTCACACCCTCAAATCTTGAGCCCATCCACGTCAGCCTAAAGCATGGGACTGTGTGCCCAAACGTGAATTCCAGCTGAACAATGAAATCCGAAATTCGAAATCGAATTTTGATTTCGTTCGCAGCGTTTGATTTCCCATTGACTCAGGTCAATACTTTGAATCGAACACTATCCACGCCTCGTCGTCTCTAGCTAAATGCAGCGACGTTGCCTACGTTGTTGACGTCAGCTCGAAGCCGGAGAAGAAGGTGGATAGGAGTTGGACGTGTTGTAGGATCGAGCAGCGCCTGCGCAGCCCTTAGCCTCGTTGTCGGAAGCCGCTGCTACCGGGAATGGTGAAGAACATTGCTGGAGGTTGGAATAGGGAGAAGCTCGGAAGTTCGCCGGAGAACCAAAGAACTTTGCCGGAAAGACAACAAGAGGGATAAGGGAAATTTTCGTTCGATTGATCAGGTCGAACCTACCTAACCCTTACAAGCTTCACTCAAGCTTCCCTCACGTCGATGGCACACTTGTCGTCAACTTACAGTTTCACGCTCCTCGCCGGAAACTCATCGTCGCCAGGCTTGTCACCCACCTTGCGACGGCATCGGAGCCTGCTGCTCCAGGAAGAGGTCTCGCTGACCTCTGATCGTCGCCGGGACTAGTATCGGAGTTTGAAGCTCTGGAAGGGTGGTTGGTGCTAACGCTACCAAGATGCTGCCATCGCTTGGGGGAGGCGGTGGAAGCCCACTGCCAGTGGTTCCGGTCCCGCCTCCCCCTCTTCCCCTTTGCTTGGACCGAGTCTGAAGTGGGAGAGGGTGTCGTCGATGCCTTCTGGAAAATACGGAAGTCGCCCTCTCTCCGCTTTGTAGACGAAGCTCCTCTTCCTCCTTTCTTCGTCACTTGCCCGTGTTTGCGTTTTAGGGACAGGAAGGATCGCCAGGGAAGGAAGGAAGCTCGGCTACCAACCGTGCTGTAATTGGAGGCTTGCGCTGATCATGGCCCTGCGTGATCTCGACGCCATATCTGTAGCCGACTCTTCCATATTTGCCAGAGCCATCCACCTCTTCCATTGATTTTGTTTACGGATCCAGCCGCTGGTGTTGCCGCTGATTTCGCTACAAACAATGCCGATTGAGCCAGCCTCATCCAGAGCGTGATTTGCTCCCTTCCGCGTGGTCCCACTACCAATCTGCATCATCAACGCCTTCTAGATCTGCCTGTGACCTCGTCGTCGAGTCTGCTGGAATCGCTACCATTGTTGTCGCCGAGAACATCGTCGTTGATCCTACTGTCGACCTTGTCACTGTCGGCGTCGGGATAACGCTGGAGATGGTGTAGTTGAAGCCACCCACCTAATTCGCAATCGTCAAAGCCAGGATAGACGATTGGATTTGGGCCGCGCCTGCTTTGTCCGCGTGGACTTGGGCCGCAGCCCAGTCCAATTTTCCCCTAGCTCGGTCCACCAAGAAATAGGCGTCACGGTAGGTTAATGCTTGAATGCCGTGAAATGGTAAATCAACATCATGTAATGCAAGATACTCATAGGGGCATAAAAAAAAAGAATGAGTAAGTTTGGTCTTAAGCTTAAACAAACCAAAGGCTTGATTTAGCACAATATTCTCACCCCTAGGCATTATTCCATTAGGTAAAAATATTTGTCATCCTAATTCCTAAAGGAGACAAAGAGGTTCAATAGGATAATTGTACACATAGCTTTTTTTGGCATTCTTCATGCCTAAATTTATCTTGCATGGGATATAAAATTCACAAATTTGATTAGTTTCGTAGAATGCTGTTGAAAGAAAAAAAAACATAAACATATGTAAACTAAGTACATGTTTTCAAGACGAGAAAAAGAGTGACATAGTCCACTATTTTGCCCCTAACACGTGATTCATATCTCTCAATAGTTATATGTGCTTTTTTGTTACCCTCTCGCAATCTTATGCAGTCCTACAACCTTATAGTCTCTCTGTAGTTACTTTTTGCTGCCATATACAATCCTTAGCCTCTTGCAGCCCCTTCTTTGTTGTATTTGGTAGTCATTCAGTCCTATCATCTATGTAGCCTTGTTCTATAATAGAAAACTATAACACTATCCTTACAAGAAATTTTAGTCCTTTCCTTTCTTTTAACCATCATTATAGCCCTCTTTTATACATTCAATAACCCCCTCTTCTCACCTCTTGCAACAAGTAGTAGGCAACAAGTACTACTACTACAGCCTAAGAACATTACAATTTATAGTGACTCAATCCTTGTCTATGATGACATTATATCAATGGCTCTTTCTCTACTTCTTGAGCATTGCCCACTTAACTACTTACCCTCGGAAAGAAGAGAGAAAGGATGAAAAATTCATTTTTCCTCCATTTCCTTGGAGGGAAAGAAGAAGAGAGGATGGAAAAAGGGATGCTTTTCCATGGTTTTGCTTTCCGCTTGAGAAAGAAAAAAAATACGTTTGCTCTTTGCCTACATCCCTGCCATCGTCCTTGCTCCCGGCGATGCTTTTCCACCATCACCTTTCTTCTGACAATGTGGCCTCACCATCATCGTGCTCTCGGCCAACGTCCCCACCATCGCCGTGCTCCCGATCGACGACCCTATCATTGCCCTACTCCCAACTGATGCTCGGACTGTTGCCTACTCCCCAAAGCTGCCACCTCTCTGTCCTCACTACTTTGCCAAAGTTGCCACCATGCCCCCCTCACTACATCGCCAAACCTGCTGCCTGTCCTTGCTCTTTGCCGAAGCCGCCATTGCCTGCACGACGAATGCCATAGCCTGCCCTTGTCGGACGCCGCCAAAAGGAGACAGGGAAGGCTAGTGCAAGTTCCTTGTCACCATTGCCGGCTTCATTCATCGCCGATAGAGGGATGTGACAAGAGCAAGGTAAGGGTGTAGGCACGAGTACGCACCCCTCTCGTACCCACTAGATTATCACCGTTATTTTCATTTCCCTCATATTTTTTTTTCTCTATTTTTCTCCTCCTAGGAAACAGGCGGTTAGAGTTGCGCCTTGCAAAGAGTCAATCATATGTCAACATCTATGCCATTCTTAGAGACTCTCTCTAAACAACTGTCCTCATTTCTACTTTTGACATCTTTCGAAACTCTTTCTTAATTCATACAAAAACTTTGATATATTAAGTTGCACTACTCTTTGTCTTTGTTTGTTGCATGAAGTAATGTTTGCACCACTATATGCAGATGTAGATTAGCACATGCAAGGATAAATGATTCTTGTAATATCCTAATTATCTTTCATCTTAAATGTTATTACCACATTAGTTATTTTTATATTACCAATGTACTGTAGTGCATAACCATGTTAGTACTTCAATGTAATACATTTTTTTTTTAATTCTCTTAGCTGCTCACTTGCCTCTCATTTTTTTTCTCATAGACGAACAAACTCTTCAGTACATGCATGTTGACATAGAAGCTTTGCTAGATGAGTCTCGACTACTTGCATGTTAGCTTCTCTCATGTCGTAATGAAACAATTACTTGGATACTTAAACAGATACCTGAGTAAATAAAAAATTTTATTTTTATTTTTTTTAAAATACTATATAAAATATAATTTTATAAATTAAAATAATATGTATATATTTGTTATTTTATATTTTTAATTATTATATATTTTATTATTTTTTTAATTGGGTGGTAACCGCACATATATTTTTAAAAATGTGAATAGTTAAATTAAAAGAGAAGCAAGTTACTTGATCCTTTACTAGGATGGTTACACAGTATATATATATATATATACACACAAATACAATAAATAACAATATAATATATTGGTTGAATGATAACGAGGCAATTATAAGGTGGTCAAAAAAAGACATACTGGCACCAGTCTAAGCATAACCCAATACACAAGCGACCTGTATATCGTGTTATGCTACATAATGTGAACTTTTAATAGAGAATTTATTCACATTTTCTGTGAAGGCTACCAAATTATTATACAATAGTCGATCCCTAAAATGTAACTATAATAAGTTTCTTATTCAGAGGTTACTAATCAGTGCAAGAAATATTGGGAACAACAATTATGGATTTTAAAATTGTAAACTACTTGCCGAAGTATTTTCAATCACTTGTATAACATCTTCCTCAGCCATCACTTATCTGTGCAACAAATAGTTTTGATTTGCAATAATTTGTTGAATTTTGATTTGCAATTTGAAACCATTTATTATAAAACACAAAACAAACTATGGACGTTCCACTTGAATCATTACAGTGGAGCTTCTTTTGCCCTTAAGCTACATCAAGAGTATGCAAAAGCTAATATTTTGCATCAGTATGATGTTGCTTACTGTTATAGTACTTATACTCATTCGTCAAGGAAATCACATATATTTCTACTCGGGCTTATTTATGCTAGCTTCCTTTGCTAACCACCCTTTTGGTATCCGTGCTATTGCATATCCATATCGCCATTAAAATTTCCTTGGGACTAACCGATTCATATCCATATCGCCAGAACATCTAATTTATTGGTTAGGTTAGACTAGTATTTCTTGCAGTTCATTTTTTTGGTTAGGTTAGACTAGTATTTCTTTGTTTCAATTTAATAAAATATTGGTAATGTTCTGACTTTTTTTTTGCAACAATTTCTTTTTTCTCATCACAGCTTCGCATGTTTACTTCCAATCATATATCTTGGTTTCATATCTTACTTTTTGGTTCAAAAACGGATCTCCACAATTTGGAGGTCAATATTCCGTGGCAAAAATTTGCATGAGGCAAATTATCATGTTAGTGCTTATACAGTTTTGGAGTTATGACTACTGCCACTGTTGTCTTATATAATGCAATGACCTTTTTACTGAATTTGACCAACTGGTACACAATCTGATTTTTTACAGATGATTCTATCATGTTTATGCATTCGCCAACTAAAGATCTTCCCCCTGATGCAATAGAAAAGCAAAATAAAGTTTGTGACAGAGGTGATCTTGTATGTCACTTCACTGAAGGACTTGGCGAGAGTAACTTTACTGGATCTTCACGCCAGTTTAATAGCATTAGAAAGAGCACAGAGAAGAAGACCTTGGAGCAACAATTAAATGGGAAAAAGAACATGAACAAGTTGAGACTTGGAAAAAATGCAAATTTGGAAAGCTACATAATTCGGGCTGCAAAATCTGATTGTTCCTTGAAGAAAACTATACAGGAAGAGTTTGCCGGTTTGGATGATAAACATGATGGGAATTCTTTTGGTGAATCTTTGACTTCTGGTGTTGGTGGGCACTCGGTAAAGGATGGGTCAATCTCAGAGGTACATGATAAACGACAATGTCAGATCCCTGAACTTTCTCACTTTTCTAATGACTGTGGACTGTCCCAATCACATTTAAAAGAAGAAGATACCTCCCCGAAGATACAAAAGACTATTGCCACACTTCCGACCCACCAACAGTTTACTCATGGCAATGTTTCCTTCTCAGCTTGCTCCAAATACAAGGTTCTGAAGAAACTAAAATTTAAAGGTTTGACTTCACATCTATTTGATGTAGAAGTGACAGTAAAATCTACCTATCGTGGAACCCGAGTGCCACTGATTTCTCTGGAGAGTAAATTGAGCAGTAAAGAAATTGTTGGCCACCCTGTACCTATAGAGGTCGTGAAAGATGGCGTAACTGATACTTTGTTTATTAAGAAGATTAAGAATTCACTGAAGAATGGGGACAATGTCATCAGGAAATCACTGCCTAGGAGGAAACGAGGTCATATAGATGTGACTTCTTTGAAACGGAAATACTCAAAAAACGAGAAACCAAAATTATCACCCAGAAAGATCCGTCGGCTGTCATCAATTAACATTGATCACAGACAGAAATCAGAAGAAAGAAAGCCGGTGGTTGAAAAGATGGCAGGTCCGGCCATTGCATGTGTTCCACTCAGAGTAGTCTTTAGTAGGATCACTGAAGCATTGAGTTCCACGACACGTCTGACGAGTGCTGGCTAATATCAATCTTATTGAACATGATTTTCCTTAAAGCGTGCCTCAATTGTCTGCTTCTACCAACTTGGCACTTAATTAGCTGCTGATGCTGTAAATTTTTACTGCTAGTTTGAGGGCAATTATTATTGCTGTGAGCTTAGTTAGGTTGAAGCATATTCTGACTTGAGGCATGATTGGATGTATATGGTGTAGACATTTAAGATGAAGATGTAATGCTTCAAATTTTGAAGTAGTGTACGTTTGCTCTGTTCAGTGAAAAAGTTCCATGATCAGCGATCGTCTTTTGTAGTTTCGTTTGGGCATCTTTCTGGAATCTCGTCTTTATTGTTGTGAATGAGTAACTTTGAATTGTGGACGCTGCTCTTCTGTTTTAGCAGTATGTTTGGAACTAAATTTCTGACATGACAGTAGGCAAAATGTATAACTTACTAAAATACTCACGTGACAGTAGGGCAAAATGTATGACTTTCCTATTTTAGCCCACATGAAAAAATTCATTGAATGATGAACCATTTATTGGAAGTAAGTGGCTGAATAGCTCATCTAAGGGTGTGTTTTGTTGGAGGGAAAACACGAGGGGATGGATGGATTTGGCTATTTTTCGCGGTTTCATTGGATAGACGGATTTGGACGGAGGGAGTAGGTAGCGGCTACATTGCTCGTTTTTGGTTCCGCCCAAATCGGGTGGAAACCAAATCCGTTGCGAACGCGCGACGTTTGCTCATCCGTTTGTGATGCATGCTCATGACACCCGTGTCGACAGCCGTCCTCCACTTGACCTCACCGCCCTCGCTCCGTTCACGCTGCTCCACTCAACCTCGCCGCCCTCGCTCGCCCTCAACGAAGCTCGGAGCTGCCTGCTGCTCACTCACCCTTGACGAAGCTCGGAGCCGCCCTCGATCGATGCCCTTGCTTGCCTTCGCTATGATTCGTGTCCATGTGCGTGAACGGAGCCGTTGGAGACGCCTACCACTGGAGCCGACGCCGGAGACGCTGATGCCCTCGCTCACCTTTGCCCTCGATCTATGCCCTTGCTCGCCCGAGCTCAGAGCTGCTGGAGCCGATGCCAGAGAAGCCTGCTGCTACCCAGACACCCACGTCTGCCAACAGCCGCCCCCACCCCCTCCTCGCCGTGAATCGCGTCCGGCTGCAGTAGCCGAACGGCATCCGCCGCTGCCCGAAGACCTCTACCCCTGCGCGGCGATAGCCGCCCCTCCCCCCTCCCCGCCGTGATTCGCATTCGTGTGCAGCAGCGTGAACGGCATCCGCTGCTACCCAGAGATCTCTGCCCCCGCTCGGCGACAGCCGCCTCCTCCCCCTCCCCGCTGCGATTCGCGTCCGCGTGTAACAGCGGGCGGATGGATTCACGTGATCCCACGTGACGCCATCTCCTTCCGTAGGGATTTGTTTTCCTATCCCTGTGGATTTCCCTCTTATTTTACATCCATCGAATGAAACAGAGCCTAAGTGTCTAGGTTCAATTATCTAATTTTATTTACTTAATTTATCTTAAATCGATAACTTATTCGAATGATGACATGTGTATGGGTGCATATAGTTTTACATTAACATTCCACTTCTAAAAAAATCTTTGTTAATTTAAGGATGTATTTATTTAGAATAAAAAAATCTCGACATGGTGTTGGGGTATGCCCTTAAGGCTAATGTTTGAGGCCTTGGGATTGTATTAGTATCATGTAATAAACTCTTAAGTTTATAAAGGCATGGTTATTATTCAGGTTGTTACCTTGTCTGCTGTAATAAGTGTACTTCTGAATAATGTCTCAAAGCTGTTCAGCTAGGCTGACAGGCTATATGTCCTTAGTCGAGATATCTTGGTGAACATGAGACAGCCTTGATATGATTGAGACTAATATGAGTGCTAATCTTATAGGATGCTTCGAGCATGGAATAAGATGTAGACTCATGGGTACATTGGATGTACTGGACAGACCCTACTGGGATATTCCATTGCTTGTCACAATGTAAATAATCCTTGTAAGCAGCAAGTGGCACATGTCCTTTGACTTGAGATCACTTGTGTTTCTAAATGATGATTGTCATTGTCTTGAGGTAGTTCAATATCATTTGAAACATAATGATTATAGACTATCTTGGATGGTGAGCTTGAATCAGGTTAGGACACTAGTGATAGACATAGGATTGCCGTCTCCTTGTTTAAGGAGTGTGATGTTCTAAAGGGCCCCCTTATGAGATGATTGAGATAGTGTATGGCCATACCCAGATGACTATGTGCATCTGATCTAATCATGCTCATCGTATTGGAGTTACAGGCTTGACATGCTTGTCCAATAAGAACATCCAGTGGTAAAGGACATATGTATGCCTTGTGAATTGAGTCACACTTGTGCTATGGTTTGGGAGTAGTCTTGGAAGACTCTTTCCTTTATATCGGGAGACAGTGATGTGTTGCTAGATACCCCTCACTGATCGTGATAACGTAAGTTATCGTTACCGACATTTAGAGGAAACCCTCAGGGTCGCACAATTTGGTGATATGGCTTACTTAAGTCAGATCGTATGGACTGGATTCTTTGAGTTCAGATTAAAGGGATTTAATCTCTGATTGTAAGTAAGATCTGGTCTGATCATGTTTGATTGATTAGGGCTTGAGATCGGTAAGCTTCGATCGAGAGAGGTGATGCTAGATCGGAGAGATCAGGGGCATCAGGAGATGAACGGTTAGATCATAAGCCTTGGGGTTCGATTTGGTCTAGACCAAGTGGCTTGAGCTATTTCGGTTTGGTTTGATGAACCAAAGCCGATTTGACATTTTGGATTGAACCGGTTCACAAATATGAACGCTTGGTTCAATGCCAAAATGCGTTTTGGGTTGGCTTGAACGCATGGCTTGATTGACTTCCATTTATGGAAAGTCATCAAGGGCCGGTTTTGCTTCAATGCCAAAAACGCTTATGCGTTGAGCTCCTCACTTCAACGCCTTGATTCTTTTCGAGGTGTGGTTGACGAAGGTGTGGAGTAGACATCCAAGAGAAGCTCTCGGCCGAACGGATTCATCTCATCAAACCCTTTCCATTCGACAAGATAAGGCTTGGGTGTCTTGCTAGCACAAGAGATCTCAAGGAAGTGAGCATCTTCATCTTGTGTGTGGACTTGTGGAGGAGACCTAATTTGATCTCTTCTTCCAAGCCGAATTCCAAGCTTATGGCGTTGGTATGATTTCTCATAACTTAAGTTGATCATATAGTTTCATATGCGATTTTGAAACCCTATTTTCCGCCATGCATGCTAGATGCGCATGATTAGGGTTTCCCCCCCCCTTTATGTTAGGGGTTCCAACAATTGGTATCAGAGGTAGGCTCTTGATATGATCTATATGATTGCTTTGAAGTGTTTGTGATCCATACATATTGCGCTTACTTGATGCATGCTTTGTTTACATGAAGTTTGCGCTTGTATCATGCTAACATGAAGTTTGCGCTTGTATCATGCTAACATGTAGTTTGCGCTTGTATCATGGCTTTGATGAAGTATGCGCTCCCCCAAGAAGGGGACCCCCTAAAGTTTGCGCTCCCCCTTGAAGGGGACCCCCTTAGATCTAAGGGTTATCAACATGCTAGAAGATATATCTTATGGATGTTCTAGATGTTTGCGCATGTCAAAATGTTTTCTAAAACTTACATCTTGCGCGCATGATTAGATCTAAGGTGCCACTACATTAAATCCTTAGATGGGTTGATGGGGTTGAAAGCATCTTCTAGGTTAGATCCAACTAGTCTGATCAGACCATCTGACAGCCTAGATGGGTTGACCAGATAGCACCTGTGCGCAAGCACGAGGTGGCTATAGGTCGACTGCATCCAAGGCGTGTAGCGAGGTCTGGTTGAGACAACTACTGAACACACATGAGTTAGGCCCGGGGTCACACCCGCTTGCCAAAACTCATGAGGGTGGTTCAGCCCTTGGCGCATGCATGGTTGACCATCAGGTCAACTCGGGTCAGTTAGGACTCGGTGCATGCAGGGGCAAAGGATCTAACTAGATGGATGAGTGGATCCCTATCAATGGACCATTGTAAGGTTGTAGGGCACATAAGGAAATTAAAATTGATGCCATGGGGTTTTTCAAAAATTTAATTTCTTGATTGGATCACATGATGATTTGATGCCATGATGCTTGTCTATTTAGTCTTATGTGGGTTGCCCTATTGTGTGCTGTGCTGGGGCCTGCGTGCCTGGTAAATTATAAGTTAATTTTATTGTGATCTGCGAATCACTTTTTCATTAATTTATTGTATAATTGACCTGCGAGTCAACCTTGTCTAGATAGATCAAATGTACTTTGATTAGACAAGAGTACAAATGCACACATCCCAAAGGGGCATTCAGCTGGTGGCGCACCTGAGGTGCTCTTGGCGCTAGGGCCCTAGGTTGGACCAGATGAGATGCCAAGGAGCTCAAGTGAAGACTTAAGTAAAATTAAGGTCTTACTAGGGTTCATGGGCTTTTACCACATAAGATCATGCTTTCTACTTATTGCTAATAATTAGAATTGCATGTTTAAGTTTATCTTCTACTATAGCCATAGGATATGCCTGATAGTAAGAAGATAAAAGACCGTTAAAATCCAACGCTAATATATCAAGCTCGATAAAGCCTTCTAACGCGAAACCTCACCTTTCTGATTATCGTTGGAGCCGTGTTGAACCCACTCAGTGGGCACGTCCATCTATCTTCAGACGGTGCTGGATTTCACCTGCGTGTTACAGAGTAGGGATTTATCACTGCTCGTTGCTCAGCATAACACGTGGTGGTCCAGGGAGTAGGTCGGGTCAGCTTGACCATGTAGGCTACATATGTGGCGCATATGGTAGCGCATATGGTAGCGCATGGAGGCAGCCATCTCTGGGATCAGAGACTGTGTTGTACCAACTCAGTTGGCACAGTCTGCTGGATTGCCAAGATGAAGGGGAATCGCACGGGTTGGCGATTGGCTGGGACAGCCTACCAGAAATTAGTGCTTGTCATCTCTGTGCATCTTATCTCGCCTGAGCGGGACGCGGAGACCAAGTATGAAATTTGGATCCCATCTCACTAAAAGAGTGATACTCTTTCGGACTGTTTACTGGATTTTTCAGTCAGACAAAATAGTGAGAAAAGAATCTTTCTTAAGTCCTGGATTGATTCTAAACATTGATACTGACCTTGCTGTTCTTGCTTGTTGTAGATTCCTGCAGCAACGAACACCATGAGCTTCAATGTGCGATCCCTACTGGAAAGGGAGAAGTTTGCTGGGCCGAACTTCTCTGACTGGTTCGGACACCTTAAGATCGTTCTTAAGGCAGAGAGGAAACTGTATGTCCTCGAGACGGCGATACCGCCGCAGCCCGCTCCGAACGCCGCAAGGGCGGTTCGGGATGCCTATGAAAAGCACGTCAATGATAGCATTGATGTCGCTTGCCTGATGCTAGCGTCTATGACGCCACCGCTGCAGCGTCAGCATGAGGATATGTCGGCTATAGAAATTATAGCGAACCTCAAGATGTTGTATGCTGCACAGGCGAGGACAGAACGCTATAATCTGACGAAGCTCTTCTTTCAGAGCAAACTGGCTGAGGGGAGCCCAGTGGGAGCTCACGTGCTCAAGATGATTGGGCACAAGGAGGCTCTGGAGAAACTGGGGCATACCATCAACCAGGAGCTTGCTGTAGATATTATTCTGCAGTCTCTTCCGCCTTCTTTCGATGCGTTCATCATTAACTTTAATATGAACAAAATCGATTGTACGCCGGCAGAGCTGCTGAATATGCTCTTGACTACTGAGGAAACTCTGAAGGGTAAGCCTTCAACCTCTGTCTTGTTGGTTCCTTCTAGGAACAAGAAGAAGGGGAAGAAGGGCAAGGCCCCTGTCAAGAATTACAGCAAGGCCCTGAAACAGAAGGTGAAGCGGTCGAAGGATAACAGGTGTTTCCACTGTGGCCAGCTGGGTCACTGGAAAAAGGACTGTAAAGCGCTCCAAGGAGATAAGAGGGGAAGCATTGCTTCTGGCTCAGGTATATACGTGACGGAAGTCATGGTTTCATCTTCTTCTATATCATGGGTGTTGGACACTGCATGTGGAGTTCACATTTGTTCAAATGTGCAGGAACTCAAGAGAAGAAGGCAGGTGGGACAGCATGAGGTAGACCTACGCGTTGGAAACGGGGCACGGGTTGCTGCTGTTGCTGTAGGAGACTATTTCATCACTTTACCATCTGGCATTGTATTAGAATTGAACAATTGTTATTTTGTACCCAGTATTACCAAGAATATTATCTCTATTCCTGCTCTTGTCAGGAAAGGATTTGCCTTTGAATGCAAGATTTCAAAGTGTGTTTTAACTTATGATAATATTGTGTATGCAACTGGTTCAATTAACAATGGGTTATTCATGTTGGACATGGAATATTCTATACAAAACATTGATAATAAGAAAGCCAAGTATGCTGATGACAGCACCTTGCTATGGCATAGTCGTTTAGGCCATATAAACGAGAAGCGCATTAAGCGGTTGCATGATCATGGACTGCTGGGATCTTTCTCCTATGAGGAGATTGATACATGCAAAGCTTGTTTAATGGGTAAAATGACGAAGTCTCCTTTTCCTCACAAAGGTCAAAGGACTTCAGGTTTACTTGACCTGATACATAGTGATGTGTGTGGGCCTTTCAGTAAACATGCCAGAGGTGGCTATTAGTACTTCATTACCTTCACTGATGATTTCAGTAGGTATGGATATGTCTATTTAATGAGACATAAAAGTGAATCTTTTGACAAGTTCAAAGAGTTCAAAAATGAAGTACAAAATCAGTTAGGCCGAAATATCAAGGCACTTCGTTCTGATCGAGGTGGAGAATACCTGAGTCATACGTTTACTGACTATCTGAAGGAGTGTGGGATTGTCTCACAGCTCACTCCGCCAGGAACACCGCAGTGGAATGGTGTGTCCGAGAGGAGAAATAGAACGTTACTTGATATGGTTCGTTCTATGATGAGTCAGGCTACTCTTCCATATTCCTTTTGGGGTTTTGCACTGGAAACAGCTGCAAAGGTACTAAACCGAGTGCCATCCAAGGCAGTTTCAAAGACGCCATATGAGCTATGGTATGGGAAACAGCCTAGCTTGACATTTATCAGGATCTGGGGTTGCGAGGCTTATGTCAAAAAGCTCGCCTCTGGGAAACTGGAGAACAGATCTGAGAAATGCATCTTTGTCGGTTACCCTAAGGAAACTAAGGGTTATTATTTCTACGATCCCAAAGAGAACAAGATATTTGTTGCTCGGACGGCCATATTTCTTGAGAAGGAGTTTCTTCTGCAAGAGGCCAGTGGGAGAGAAATAAAGCTGGATGAGATTCCAGAGGAAGGACAAAGTAGTCAGGCAGAGTTGGATGTGCCTGAGCCAGTAGATCAGGTTACTGAACAACCTGAGGCTCAGATATCACGGGAACCGCGAAGATCGGGTAGGATCCGTCGACAGCCTGAGCGCTATGTCGGAGTCTACATCATTGATAATGATGAACCCCTAACTTATGCGGATGCGGTCAGTGGACCGGAGTCAGCTAGATGGCTTGAAGCTATGCGAGCCGAGATGGACTCCATGTCAGATAACCAAGTCTGGGATTTGGTTGATCCGCCTCCGGGAGTAATCCCTATAGGCTGTAAATGGATCTTCAAGAAGAAGATTGACATGGATGGTAACGTGGTTACCTATAAAGGCAGGCTAGTTGCGAAAGGTTTCAAACAAATCTACGGGATAGATTATGATGAAACTTTCTCACCTGTAGCCATGTTTAAGTCTATTCGGATTCTTTTCGCGATAGCTGCATATTACGATTATGAGATCTGGCAGATGGATGTGAAGACAGCTTTCCTTAATGGAAATCTGGATGAGGATGTGTATATGACACAACCAGAAGGTTTCACTAATCCATCAGATCGTCATAAAATATGCAAGTTAAAGAAGTCCATTTATGGACTTAAACAAGCATCTAGGAGCTGGAATATTCGTTTTGATGAATCAATCTCTGAGTTTGGTTTCATCAAGAACGAGGATGACCCGTGTGTATATAAGAGGTTTAGTGGGAGCGTGATTACATTCCTAATCCTCTACGTCGATGATATCTTAATCATTGGAAATGATATTCCTGAACTGCATGCTGTTAAGGCATGGTTAGGAAAATGTTTCCAGATGAAAGATTTAGGAGAAGCAGCCTATGTATTAGGTGTGAAGATCTACAGGGATAGATCTAAGAGGCTTCTCGGGCTGTGCCAGAGTACTTACATCGATAAGGTCCTGGAGAGATTCCATTTAGAGAATTCTAAACGTGGATATCTTCCAGTCAGACATGGTCTGAATCTTTCGAAGAGTCAGTGTCCACAAACACAGACTGAGAAAGATGAAATGGACAATACGCCTTATGCTTCGGCTATTGGGTCCATTATGTATGCGATGTTGTGTACTCGCCCAGACGTCGCTTACGGGTTAAGCGTGACCAGTCGATTCCAAAGTAATCCAGGTTTGGCGCACTGGATTGCAGTCAAGAACATTTTAAAATATCTGCGGAGGACCAAAGATATGTTCTTGATATATGGTGGTCAGGAAGAACTCAGTATAGAGGGATATACTGACGCTTCGTTCCAGTCGGACCAGGATGATTTCCGATCGCAATCAGGCTATGTTTTTAGCTTGAATGGTGGAGCAGTGGTGTGGAAGAGTTTCAAACAGTCAACTGTTGCTGATTCCACAACAGAAGCCGAGTATGTTGCAGCCTCGGAAGCATCCAAGGAGGCAGTGTGGATTCGTAAGTTCGTGAGAGAACTTGGTGTCGTTCCTTCGAGTGCTGATCCTTTGGTTATCTTCTGTGATAACACTGGAGCCATCGCACAAGCAAAGGAACCGCGGTCGCACCAGAAGTCCAAGCACATACAGAGACGGTTTCACTTGATCCGGGAGATCATTGATCGAGGCGAGATCAAAATATGCAAGGTTCATACAGATGACAATCTGGCAGACCCACTTACCAAGCCTCTGGCGCAGCAGAAGCATGAGAAGCACTGTAATAATATGGGTTTGAGATTTCTCAACCATTAGATTAAGTGCAAGTGGGAGATTGTTGGGGTATGCCCTTAAGGCTAATGTTTGAGGCCTTGGGATTGTATTAGTATCATGTAATAAACTCTTAAGTTTATAAAGGCATGGTTATTATTCAGGTTGTTACCTTGTCTGCTGTAATAAGTGTACTTCTGAATAATGTCTCAAAGCTGTTCAGCTAGGCTGACAGGCTATATGTCCTTAGTCGAGATATCTTGGTGAACATGAGACAGCCTTGATATGATTGAGACTAATATGAGTGCTAATCTTATAGGATGCTTCGAGCATGGAATAAGATGTAGACTCATGGGTACATTGGATGTACTGGACAGACCCTACTGGGATATTCCATTGCTTGTCACAATGTAAATAATCCTTGTAAGCAGCAAGTGGCACATGTCCTTTGACTTGAGATCACTTGTGTTTCTAAATGATGATTGTCATTGTCTTGAGGTAGTTCAATATCATTTGAAACATAATGATTATAGACTATCTTGGATGGTGAGCTTGAATCAGGTTAGGACACTAGTGATAGACATAGGATTGCCGTCTCCTTGTTTAAGGAGTGTGATGTTCTAAAGGGCCCCCTTATGAGATGATTGAGATAGTGTATGGCCATACCCAGATGACTATGTGCATCTGATCTAATCATGCTCATCGTATTGGAGTTACAGGCTTGACATGCTTGTCCAATAAGAACATCCAGTGGTAAAGGACATATGTATGCCTTGTGAATTGAGTCACACTTGTGCTATGGTTTGGGAGTAGTCTTGGAAGACTCTTTCCTTTATATCGGGAGACAGTGATGTGTTGCTAGATACCCCTCACTGATCGTGATAACGTAAGTTATCGTTACCGACATTTAGAGGAAACCCTCAGGGTCGCACAATTTGGTGATATGGCTTACTTAAGTCAGATCGTATGGACTGGATTCTTTGAGTTCAGATTAAAGGGATTTAATCTCTGATTGTAAGTAAGATCTGGTCTGATCATGTTTGATTGATTAGGGCTTGAGATCGGTAAGCTTCGATCGAGAGAGGTGATGCTAGATCGGAGAGATCAGGGGCATCAGGAGATGAACGGTTAGATCATAAGCCTTGGGGTTCGATTTGGTCTAGACCAAGTGGCTTGAGCTATTTCGGTTTGGTTTGATGAACCAAAGCCGATTTGACATTTTGGATTGAACCGGTTCACAAATATGAACGCTTGGTTCAATGCCAAAATGCGTTTTGGGTTGGCTTGAACGCATGGCTTGATTGACTTCCATTTATGGAAAGTCATCAAGGGCCGGTTTTGCTTCAATGCCAAAAACGCTTATGCGTTGAGCTCCTCACTTCAACGCCTTGATTCTTTTCGAGGTGTGGTTGACGAAGGTGTGGAGTAGACATCCAAGAGAAGCTCTCGGCCGAACGGATTCATCTCATCAAACCCTTTCCATTCGACAAGATAAGGCTTGGGTGTCTTGCTAGCACAAGAGATCTCAAGGAAGTGAGCATCTTCATCTTGTGTGTGGACTTGTGGAGGAGACCTAATTTGATCTCTTCTTCCAAGCCGAATTCCAAGCTTATGGCGTTGGTATGATTTCTCATAACTTAAGTTGATCATATAGTTTCATATGCGATTTTGAAACCCTATTTTCCGCCATGCATGCTAGATGCGCATGATTAGGGTTTCCCCCCCCCTTTATGTTAGGGGTTCCAACACATGGATCCTATGATGTAGGAGAAGTCAGCACTGATGAGAAGGGAGATTTGGATAAAAAAAATACCTTCCTAAAATTTTCTGCGAGACCATCACGGGTAGACTGTGAACATAGTCACAGGCGTGACGGTCTCGGCGAATTCTAGCGAACAGAATGATGGCCGTGTGCTAAAGCACGGGCAAGCCGTGAATGCCACGGCAAACTCCAATGAACAGTAGCATGGCCGTGCGCCCATGCATGGCCAAGAGGGTCAAGCAGTGAAAGCCTTGGCAAATTTCAGCGCACAGATGCACGGGCGTGAACATGATCATGGGTAGGCTGTGATCTCCTTGGCAAATTTCGGACGTGAATGCGGTCACGACCGGGCCATGAACACTCCTGAAGATACAAAATTGCTCCGAAGGCTCCGTTTCAACGTACATCGCCCTCCGTAAAAGGGAAATCATAATAGTTGTCATTGGGTACATCATGAGCCATATGAGAGATTCAATGTGCCATGAGAGGATTTGCCCCTTCCTTGTGGGAAAGCTTGATATCCATGACGCCACTATGTGGATGACTGAAAGTGTATGATCATACCCAGGTGAGAACTTGATTTAGTCATGCCATAACATTGGGATCAACAAGTGTGACACGATTGCCTAATCTGGACATCAGTTTAGCAAGAGGACAATTCTGTACTTTCATTTTGTCACAGTTTTAGAGGTTATCAATGGGTGACATTTATTCTGATGACTTGGGTAGCAATGATGTACTGCCAGGTGCCACTCATTGCTTGTGATGATTTAGTCATCACTGCCAATGTCTGAAGAACCTATAGGGTCACACACTTAGACGCTAGAGACTCCGTATTGATCGGTTAGCTTGAGATCGAATTATTGTATGCTTTGGAACATTTTGGGAAACTGATTCTTTTAGATTTTTTTTTGTGGAGATGAGATTTTATTTAGTTCATATTTGACCACTAGTTGACCTCTAGTGGACCACATTTGACCTCTATTGACCTGTGTTGTCAAAATAAGTCAAACAAGGGTCTTAGTGCAAGTTTGGACTTGACACTTTAGTCACATGAATAAAATAAAATTATTATTTGGTAAGAGAATTTTTATCTTGGATAATTAATTGGGCTAGGTGCATTTTACATTAAATATATTGATATATTTAATGGTAAAATCAAGTAGGCCCCTGAACAATGTCCCATATGGATAAATATCTCCAAGAATTGCTGGTTTATCTATTATAAATAGAGAGGCTCTCTTGGGAGATTTTTAGACCAATTCTTTTCTTTAATCTCTTGTTGTTGCCTCCCCTCTCCTCCTTAGCATGAGGGTCTTGAAGGTGATAACACATAAAAGTTTTTGCATCAAGGTTGGGATAAGTGGTAGTCCCACTCACTCCTTGTCGCCAACACTTCCCCTTCTCCTTGGCGCATGGTCTTGGTGATTGGCACAAGCAGAGAAGACATTAGAGGCATGGATCTCTTCCTCAGAAGCTAGCATGTGTGTGGAGCGGAGGAGTCTCGAGGCAGTCCATCTGTGCGTGACTACAGAGGACGAGCACTTGATCGTCAACATCACCGGCAACACTCAAAGGATTGTGCAAGTAAGGTATATCGCTCTTCACATCCTATAGTTTCTCTCATAATAAGTTCCTGACATTTTGGAGGGAATTCAGTTTTGGACCATCGTTCCGCTGCATTATAAATTTTATACGGTCCGGGGATTCCCAACAGTGGTATCAGAGGCAACTTACAAGGCCCGTAGTTGTATTTTTCTTCATGCGCAACCCATGTCATGGAATTGTTTTCGAAAACTATTTTATGCCATGTATTTTCTATTGAAAATTAAATTCTTTTAATTTTTGCATCTTAATCATCATCTAGATTTATTTTTTCCCTTAAGGATTGCAAGGAATGACTACCCCTTGGAGACTCCAAGAAGGATTGCAAGGGGCGGCTACCCCTTGTAGACTCCTATATAAGGTGAAAGAAAAATTAGATGGATGATCTAGAGTCGTTGGAAATTAATTGAAAAAGGTTTTATGAAAAATAAAAGTGATTACTTATTGTTTTGCATTGCATGTAGAATTGCATGAGTAACATGTTTGTGCATTATGATTGTGATCAAAGTCAAGCCCTTAATTGTCATGCCTGTGATGTATTATTGTGAGGCCTTTATGCCGAATTTCAATTATGCATATCAATTATGTTGTGTAATTTTTGTAAATTGGATTGAAGACATCAAGGGGCATTTCTATCTCTCTCTTGTGCATTTCTCATGGTGGCGCATACCCATATTTAGCCGAACCCTAGGGTGGCTTCTAAGGTTGCCTAGAGGTGCACCTAAAGGGGGTTGGTGGCTAGGGTTAGGGTTAGCGCACCTCACCCTTAAGGTGGTGCATCCCTTAGTTGGCTTGACCTAAAGTGGCTTCTAGGGCAACCTGGATGGTGCACTTAAGGGAAGAGGGCCGATCAAAGGAGATGGTGCAACCTAACCAAGTTAGGGGGCTGATCTTTGTCAGTAGCCGAATCATGAAGCCTTATAGGGTTTCCTAGTTGTGCATCAAGAGTTCAAGGGCTGATGATGAAGATGGTTCACCCTAAGGAGCTGACCTACATCAATAGCCAAACCATGTTGATTTCTAGGGTCACCTAGTAGGCCAACATGGGTTCATGGGCTGATAGTGAAGGTTGAGCATCCTAAGGGATTGATTGTTGGTGTATATGCCCTAAAGACCAATGTATGGACATGGTCAGGCATTGTTGAATGTACTTTGATAGAACTATTACTCTTTATATAGGCATGGTCATTATTATGCAGACTTCTCTACCTGCGTTGATGTATTGAGTTGCATAAATAATGTCCCAGGAGTTTGGATTGAATCCATTCTCATAAGCTATCCCCAGACAAGGCACCTTAGCAGATATGGGACAACTTTGGTACATGTGAGACTGTTGTATGAGCTGGTTAGGTGCGGGGCACAGTAACGCAGACATACAGGTGCATTGGATGCACTGGAGTGATCCACTGTGAGGATTGACTTGTCTAGTCAACAGGTCAATCTCACATGCAAGAGGTTTGCATTGATTCTTAGACTTGAGGTATTCATGTCTAGATTTGATGATGGGTATGCTTTAATACAGTCTTACGTCTCTCCGTAATTGGGAGATCAAAACGACTGTCATTGGGCATGTCATAAGTCATGTAGAGACATGGATGACCAATAGTAGGATTTGCCCCTTCCTTATTGGAAGCATGATATCCACTCGGGGCGCCCCACCTTATTGGTGCATGACAGGAAAGTGTGGCCACACTTGTTGAGTCATGACCAATGCATTGGATAATAAACTTGAGACTAATCCAATGGCAGGATATCAGTTTAGGCAAAAGGATCTATAATGCAATGAGAATCCTCGTTGCTTGTTAGGAGTTGTTGCCATAATG
The DNA here is from genome assembly GCA_027563935.2 of Costus lasius. Taxonomy (NCBI): domain Eukaryota; kingdom Viridiplantae; phylum Streptophyta; class Magnoliopsida; order Zingiberales; family Costaceae; genus Costus; species Costus lasius. The sequence continues at coordinate 28,985,101 of CM050454.1, forward strand.
ACTTAAGTCCTATGACATGGGTTGTTATACCTTAATTAAATTTTTACTATTTAATTTTTATTAAAATTCTAAATTTTTAAAATTCGGAATCCTAGTTTAAGTAGCCCTAAAATCCCTCCCTAAATCCTAATTTATTTTGCCCTATTTTCCCTCTCAATTCCCTTTAAATAAGCCCTAAACCTCCCCTTAATCTATTCAATTAAATCCCTAATCACGTTTTTCCCTCGGCGCGCGAGCTCTGTTTTTTTTTTCCCTACGATTGTTGCGTCGCCCGCCTCCGCGTTTCCGTTCCCGTGCACGTCTCCTCCGGGAACACTTCACCTCCGACCGTGACGGGAAGAGACGCCAGTTCGCCGTCGTCGTTTCTTCGAACGTCGCTCGTCGTCCGGCGGGATTCGGACGCAAGCGAAGCTTCGGCGACTTCGTCCTCCTCTGTTCCAGACGCGAACGGCGAGAGTCAGGCGGCTTCGTTTTCCTCCTGCGGCGACTGATCTTCCATCTTCTCCCTGAGGTGAGTTTTCTCTCTGAGTCGACGACGTCTCCGCCTCCTTCCGACGCCGATGATCCTTTCTCCATTCGGCGGCTTCTTCTACCTCGGTTCACAGCGTTTTTCTTTCCCTTACCCTAGCTGCGGCGATTCCTTCCCAGTCGGCGACGACCCCTCCTTTCTTCCCCGGTGCCGGCTGTTGTTCTCTCTCCCGGCGTTCGTGGTCCTTCCCCCTGCTGGCGACGTCGGCATCTTCGTCCCTCTTCAACTTCAGCGACGCGAACGAAGCGTCGTTCGTTCCGCGTCGAAGTTTCGGTCAAAAGGGTAAGTTGCGTTTTTATTTTATTTTATTTTATTCTATTTTAAATCCGATTTTTGATGATAAATGAATAATAGAAATATTTAAATTGTTATGTTGGGGGGAAAATTATTTAGATGGGAAAATTATTTAGATGATAATTATTTTGGAATAAAATTCTGATTTAATAGAAAGTTGGGGTTAATGGAAATATTATGGATGGATGCTTGATGGTCAATAACACGGGTCTATTTAAATGATTCAGTTGATAAAAGGAGATAATCGAGTCTTCAGAGAGTATTCAGGAAATCAGCACTTCAGGTAGGAATCTTTCCCCTACCTTTGTTACGGTGTCAGATTCATGTGTAGATAGATATTGACACCTTACCTTTGAAACTATTCTGATTGATTTGATTCTAAATTTCGGTTGACCTCGTTATCCTGTTATTTGTGCATAATTGACTTCAGTAGTATATGATTTCCATGAATGCATTGAGAATATGTTTTCTGATATTTCTGTTGGAAAGTTATGAATATTTATGAACCATGTAAAAGAACTGAGATGTTATACTGTTATCATGTCGTGCATGCATATGACCTCTGACCTGGTGATTTATCACCAGTGGCCTGTTTATCTGAGTTGTAGTTCTGATTATATCAGACTATGGTTTGCCGGTTAGGGCACCGCCAGTTGTCCTCGGACAATACTACGGATGTCAGATGTTGGACGCAACATTTACCGGACTGTCTAGATACAGTCGTTCTATCGTGTGAGCTGACGATAGAAACACTCTGAGAATGAGTGCGGCTCATGAGTGAGAATTGTGGCCAAGCTTGATGATTTACACGACAACCTTCTGTTCACTTATTTTTGTTGTATTATCAGTTCCTGACATGTAGTGTAGTTCTATTATTGCAAATTTCATATAAGTTGAACATGCATCATATCTCTTGGTTCCTACTTAGCATTTTCGCTAACTCCCCTTGTTTCTCCTCCAGGTACCGAGTTTGCGTATGGGAGGGATAGAGTAGATAGTTAGTTACCCACCGGAGACAGAGTACCATCAAATGTTCTTTGATAAAGACTTTTCTGATTTATTTTAGTCTTACAGTTAACTTAGTTGCATCGTTGTTAGAGTTTCTTTATAAACTTGAGTTAATGAATTTTGTAATGGAGTTAGTTGATTATGTTACACAGTGCTGATGTTGAATTATTTGATTATTTGATTTTATAGTAATCATGTTCCTTTGTTCCTATCAATATTGTCATCTCCCTGGGGAACCCTGAGCTAGGAATAGCCGGCTTCCGCCGGGGCGTGACAATTTAATTGGTATCAGAGGCAGGTTTAGTAAGAAAGCCTAAGGATATAGGAACATTAGGACTAGGATTGGGTTAAGGTTAGAATGATTGAATAAGTAAACATTCATTATATGACATGTTATTTTGTTGGCAGGATGGCACCTAGAACTAGAGCCAGAGCAATCCCAAGTCAAGGAAGTAGGGGAGCCAGAAATCCTCCTGATGCTGAGGTACAGTTACCTCAAAACCTGCCTAGAGCCCCTACAAGAAGAAGAAGTGGGTATGAAGCCTCTGTACCCTTAGAAACAGCACTACCTGCTGCAACAGTAAGGGACGAGGGTGAATCTTCCTCTCCTTCATTGGTACCACAACCCGTGGTAACCCAGCCAGTAAGGGCGGCCAGTATGCTTATGCAATTTTCTCAGTTGGGAAAAGATAGATTTGGTGACTTTGCCGGTATTACTGACCCTTGGGCTGCCAGAAATTGGTTACTAAAGGTAGAGCAGACTTTTAGGGCACTAGGATGCCCTGAGGAACAAAAGGTGGAACTGGCCACATACTTTTTATCTGATAGAGCCGGAACGTGGTGGTCTGGTATGAGAGTTACCTTTGGAGATGGTCCTATCCCTTGGGCTGATTTTAAAAGAGTATTCCTTGAGAAATATTTCCCTGAAACTTTTCAAGACAGCCAGATGCAGGAGTTTCTGAACCTAAAACAAGGAAAAAGGACTGTAAATGTTTATGTGACTGACTTCGAGAGGTTATCTGATCTATTTCCAGAATTAGTGACCACCGAAAGGAGAAAGTGTCAACTGTTCATCAAGGGACTATATCACACCATAAAGGGGTAGATGAACACTATCCCATTAGATAGCTTTCAGGAAGTGGTAAATATGGCATTCAGAATAGAAGCTTCTCTACTTGATGTGGAAAAAGATAAACAAACAGAGAAGGTTCAAGAATTTGCAGAACAGAGAAAGGTCAATCAGTCAGTTAGGCCAATGGAAACAAGAACCTATGATGGGAAGAGATCTAGAGCAGTATTCAATAACCATCAGAGACCTATACACTCTGCACCAAGCTTTAATTCAACAGGGTCAGCAAGAAAATGCTTTAAATGCAACAAAGAGGGGCACACTGCTAATATCTGCCCTCTTAACAAAATACGATGCCACTATTGCAAGGATTGGGGCCATTTTAAGATGAACTGTCCATGGAAAGGATTCCAACCCCCACAACAAAGTTATCAGCAGAGCCATCAACCAAGTTACCAACAAAGCTCTAGACCTAACATTTACAATGGGAGACCAGGTCAGGCTAGTTAGGCGGGGTCACAGCAGAGGCAGCCTCAGCAACGACCTTCAGGCCCAGCCAGAGTATATGCAGTAACCCAACAAGAGGCTCAGGAAGCTCCAGACACAGTAATGAGAGGTATTATTTTCGTATATGATTATCCTGCATGCCTGCTTATTGATACTGGTAGCACTCATTCTTTTATCTCTTATGAGTTTGTGATGAAAATAAAGAAAAAGCCTACTGTAGCTAGTACTGAACTATCTGTCTACACGCCTTCTGGAGGTGTGATGCAATCTCACTTAGAACTGAAACAGTGTCCTCTCATCTTTGGTGATATAGTTGTTGAAACTGATCTGAGAGTTTTAGACTTCTCAGACTTTGACATTATCCTGGGCATGGATTGGCTTTTTATCCATTATGCTAATGTCGATTGTCATAATTATGTGGTGACCTTTAGCCCTCCTAGTTTACCTTCCTGGAGATTTATAGGAGTCTCTGGACAAGTTGCTCCCATAATTTCTGCTATGAAAGCCAAGAAGTTAATGAGAGATGGGTGTCATGGATTTTTATTATCCATTTCAAAAGTAGAAGAGAAAACAAGAGAGCCTATGGAGCATGTTGCAGTGGTAAGGGAATTCACAGATGTGTTCCCTGAGGAATTACCTGGACTTCCACCAAAAAGACCAGTTGAATTTGCAATTGAACTTCAACCTGGGTCTGCTCCAATTTCTAAAGCACCATTCAGAATGGCTCCTAAAGAATTAGAAGAACTTAAGAGCCAGTTGCAAGAACTTCTAGACAGGGGATTTATACGACCTAGTGTATCCCCTTGGGGTGCTCCAGTTCTCTTTGTAAAGAAGAAGGATGGATCTATGAGATTATGCATTGACTACAGACAGCTGAATGCCATTACCATCAAAAATAAATATCCACTTCCCCGAATTGACGATTTATTTGACCAATTGAAAGGCACATGTGTTTATTCTAAAATTGACTTGAGATCAGGGTATCATCAAATAAGAGTCAGAGATGAAGATGTGTCCAAGACTGCATTCAGAACAAGATATGGACACTATGAATTTTTAGTGATGCCCTTTGGACTTACTAATGCACCTGCAGTTTTTATGGACATGATGAACAGAATTTTTATTGATTATCTGGATAAATTTGTGGTTGTCTTCATAGATGATATTTTGATATATTCCTGCAGTATGACTGAACATGAGAAACACCTCAGATTAGTTTTGGAAAGGTTGAGGCAGGAAAAGCTATATGCTAAGTTCAGTAAGTGTGACTTTTGGCTTAAAGAAGTGGCTTTTCTAGGCCATGTTATTTCTGGTGATGGAATAGCCGTGGATCCCCAGAAGATTTCTGCTATCTCTGAGTGGGGGAGGCCAAAATCAGTGCAAGAAATTCGAAGCTTTCTTGGTTTAGCAGGGTATTATAGACGATTTGTGAAAGGATTTTCTAAGTTGGCTGCTCCTTTAACCTATCTGACTAGAAAGGGTGTGAAATTTGATTGGAAAGATACATGTGAAAATAGCTTCTTAGAACTGAAAAAGAGATTAATTACTGCTCCAGTGTTGGTGATCCCTTCCGGAGAAGATGGTTATATCATGTACACTGATGCTTCTGGTCAAGGTCTGGGTGGAGTTTTAATGCAAAATGAGAGAGTAGTTGCCTATGCATCTCGGCAACTCAAGAATCACGAGAAGAACTATCCAGTGCATGACTTGGAACTAGCAGCCATCATTTTTGTTCTGAAGTTATGGAGACATTATTTATATGGCACCACTTTTGAAATATTCACTGACCATAAAAGTTTAAAATATCTGTTTAGTCAGAAGGAGCTGAATATGAGGCAACGCAGATGGATGGAATATCTGAAGGATTATGATTGCCAAATTAAGTATCATCCTGGCAAGGCAAATGTGGTAGCCGATGCTCTGAGTCAGAAATCAGAAGGAACACTTGCTCGTCTGAGGACTACACCAACCGATTTAATTAAACAGTTTGTGGAATTGAGTATTGAAGTAATAAATGAATCAGAAGGAAGTTACTTGGCTGTGATGAGAGCTCAGTCTCAGCTTGTGCAGAAAATTAAGGAGACTCAATTGGGTGACGAAAATCTATTATCTTTGAGTAAGAAAGTAGAACAAGGGCTATTACCCGATTTCACAAAAGATTCAGAAGGAGTGCTGAGATTCAGAGGAAGACTATGTGTACCAGAAAATCATCCTGTGAAAGAAGAGTTACTAAATGAAGCACACCGATCTAAGCTTACGATTCATCCAGGGAGTACAAAGATGTACAAGGACCTTAAGGAATATTATTGGTGGAACAATATGAAAAGGGACATAGCAAAGTTTGTATCATGTTGCCTAACATGTCAGCAGGTGAAGGCTGAACATATGAGACCAGCAGGGAAGTTACAGAATATTCCTATACCTGAATGGAAGTGGGAGCATATTACAATGGATTTTGTTTCAGGGCTTCCTAGATCTCAAAGGGGATATGACTCAATCTGGGTAATTGTTGATAGATTGACTAAGTCAGCACATTTTCTACCTGTTAAGAAAACTGACACCTTGGATAAGTTAGCCACTCTATATTGCAATGAGATTGTCAGACTGCATGGTGTACCTACTAGTATTATTTCAGACAGAGATCCGAGGTTTACTTCTAGATTTTGGGGTAGTTTGCAAAAAGCTTTGGGTACACGGTTGCATTTTAGTACAGCATTTCATCCCCAGACAGATGGTCAATCAGAAAGAACTATACAAACTTTGGAAGATTTGTTGAGAGCATGTGTACTTGATTTTGGTGGCAATTGGGAAAGTTATTTACATTGGGCAGAATTCTCATATAATAACAGTTATCATTCATCAATAAAAATGGCACCGTTTGAAGCCCTATATGGAAGGAGATGCAAGTCCCCTGTGCTTTGGAATGAGGTGGGTGAAAGGCTATTGTCAGCACCTCAGATGCTACAACAAGATGTAGAGATAGTGCAAGGAATCAAGCAAAGGTTGTTAACAGCTCAGAGCAGACAAAAGAGTTATGCTGACAGAAGAAGAAGGGATTTGGAGTTTATGGTTGGCGACCATGTGTTTTTGAAGGTATCTCCATTGAAAGGTGTGATGAGATTTGGAAAGAAAGGAAAGCTAGCTCCGAGATACATTGGACCTTTTGAAATTCTGGAACGGATAGGTGCAGTAGCCTACCGGTTGGCATTACCACCCTCTCTCTCTGGAGTGCACAATGTTTTTCATGTCTCTATGCTGCGGAAATACATATCTAATCCATCTCATGTGTTAGAGAAATTGTCGGTGCCAATTCAGTCCGATACATCCTTTGTTGAACACCCTGTTCGGATATTGGAAAGAAAAGAACATCAGTTAAGAAACAAGATCATCAAGATGGTTAAAGTCGGTTGGCAACATCATTCAGATAGCGAGGCTACGTGGGAGCGCGAAGAAGATGTAAAGGCTCAGTACCCCCATTTGTTCTAGCACGGTAAGTGAATTTGAGGGACCAAATTCTTTTAAGGGGTAGATAATGTTATGCCTTAATTAAATTTTTACTATTTAATTTTTATTAAAATTCTAAATTTTTAAAATTCGGAATCCTAGTTTAAGTAGCCCTAAAATCCCTCCCTAAATCCTAATTTATTTTGCCCTATTTTCCCTCTCAATTCCCTTTAAATAAGCCCTAAACCTCCCCTTAATCTATTCAATTAAATCCCTAATCACGTTTTTCCCTCGGCGCGCGAGCTCTGTTTTTTTTTTCCCTACGATTGTTGCGTCGCCTGCCTCCGCGTTTCCGTTCCCGTGCACGTCTCCTCCGGCAACACTTCACCTCCGACCGTGACGGGAAGAGACGCCAGTTCGCCGTCGTCGTTTCTTCGAACGTCGCTCGTCGTCCGATGGGATTCGGACGCAAGCGAAGCTTCGGCGACTTCGTCCTCCTCTGTTCCAGACGCGAACGGCGAGAGTCAGGCGGCTTCGTTTTCCTCCTGCGGCGACTAATCTTCCATCTTCTCCCTGAGGTGAGTTTTCTCTCTGAGTCGACGACGTCTCCACCTCCTTCCGACGCCGACGATCCTTTCTCCATTCGGCGGCTTCTTCTACCTCGGTTCACAGCGTTTTTCTTTCCCTTACCCTAGCGGCGGCGATTCCTTCCCAGTCGGCGACGACCCCTCCTTTCTTCCCCGGTGCCGGCTGTTGTTCTCTCTCCCGGCGCTCGTGGTCCTTCCCCCTGCCGGCGATGTCGGCATCTTCGTCTCTCTTCAACTTCAGCGACGCGAACGAAGCGTCGTTCGTTCCGCGTCGAAGTTTCGGTCAAAAGGGTAAGTTGCGTTTTTTTTTTAATTTTATTTTATTCTATTTTAAATCCGATTTTTGATGATAAATGAATAATAGAAATATTTAAATTGTTATGTTGGGGGGAAAATTATTTAGATGGGAAAATTATTTAGATGATAATTATTTTGGAATAAAATTCTGATTTAATAGAAAGTTGGGGTTAATGGAAATATTATGGATGGATGCTTGATGGTCAATAACACGGGTGTATTTAAATGATTCAGTTGATAAAAGGAGATAATCGAGTCTTCAGAGAGTATTCAGGAAATCAGCACTTTAGGTAGGAATCTTTCCCCTACCTTTGTTACGGTGTCAGATTCATGTGTAGATAGATATTGACACCTTACCTTTGAAACTATTCTGATTGATTTGATTCTAAATTTCGGTTGACCTCGTTATCCTGTTATTTGTGCATAATTGACTTCAGTAGTATATGATTTCCATGAATGCATTGAGAATATGTTTTCTGATATTTCTGTTGGAAAGTTATGAATATTTATGAACCATGTAAAAGAACTGAGATGTTATACTGTTATCATGTCGTGCATGCATATGACCTCTGACCTGGTGATTTATCACCAGTGGCCTGTTTATCTGAGTTATAGTTCTGATTATATCAGACTATGGTTTGCCGGTTAGGGCACCGCCAGTTGTCCTCGGACAATACTACGGATGTCAGATGTTGGACGCAACATTTACCGGACTGTCTAGATACAGTCGTTCTATCGTGTGAGCTGACGATAGAAACACTCTGAGAATGAGTGCGGCTCATGAGTGAGAATTGTGGCCAAGCTTGATGATTTACATGACAACCTTCTGTTCACTTATTTTTGTTGTATTATCAGTTCCTGACATGTAGTGTAGTTCTATTATTGCAAATTTCATATAAGTTGAACATGCATCATATCTCTTGGTTCCTACTTAGCATTTTCGCTAACTCCCCTTGTTTCTCCTCCAGGTACCGAGTTTGCGTATGGGAGGGATAGAGTAGATAGTTAGTTACCCACCGGAGACAGAGTACCATCAAATGTTCTTTGATAAAGACTTTTCTGATTTATTTTAGTCTTACAGTTAACTTAGTTGCATCGTTGTTAGAGTTTCTTTATAAACTTGAGTTAATGAATTTTTTAATGGAGTTAGTTGATTATGTTACACAGTGCTGATGTTGAATTATTTGATTATTTGATTTTATAGTAATCATGTTCCTTTGTTCCTATCAATATTGTCATCTCCCTGGGGAACCCTGAGCTAGGAATAGCCAGCTTCCGCCGGGGCGTGACATGGGTAGTAGTGATGTGTTGCTAGATACCCCTCACTACTTATGATGTTTACATCATTGCCATCGTCATATGGATCCTACGGGGTCACACGCAATAGACTCTTGACGTTGCTTTAATCAGAAGCCTTATGATCAAGTTATTGGATAACTTGGATCAATTTGGAAGATTTCATCAGCGCCAATGGGCCTGATGAGTTGGAAGAAAGTTATTGGAGCCAAACTTCATTTTTGGCAGGTTGACCCGAAATTGACCTTAATTGGTCACATTTGGATTAGGGTTGCATTGGATTAGATCCAATGGCTTAATCAACCCATGCCATGAAGTTTGGGCTAGCTCATTATCCAATGAGGCCCAATAATTAGTTGTCATGAAGAGGAATTGGCTTAAAAGGGTATAATGGGGAGAAATCTCACCCCATTGGTGCCTAGGGGCATAATGGGGTGAGGGAGGCGCCTTTGCTTCATTATGGAAGTAAAGAGCGCCTAGCCCTTCTTCCTTGGATGGAATACTTGCCTCTAAGGCAAGTCTTGGGGCTGATATGGCTTGAGAACTTTTATGGGAAGTTCCTAGGCGCATATGGATATAGGGAAGAGGTATATGGTAATGTCTTGGAGACTCACCTTACCTCAAACCCTAGTTTCTCACAAGACACCACCCTAGCCGAATTCTTCATGCATGTTGCGCCTAGCCACTTATCCTTTGATGGTAAAAATGCATTTGAGGAATGTCTTGGGCTGATATAGTGTTTGGACATTTATGGATAGGTTGAATGAGGTTTATGGTAAAGTCTTGGAGACTTTCCTTGCCTCAAAACACCTCATCCTAGCCATACACTTGGCATGATCCTAACCCTTGCCCAAAACCGCCTCTAGTCCTATTTATAGGACCCATTGTCGCCCTCTCTAGATGATGAACGCTTGGAGATGTGAACACACATAGAGGGGCGAGAGCAAGGCAAAGGGCGACAACATCAAGGTGGTGCAACCCTTCTTCCTACTAGTGGCCGAAAGTCTTCTCCTTTCTCTCCTCTTGGCGTGACTTGGAGAAGGTCTTGGTGGCGTGACTTCCTCTCAATCTTCCTCAAGGCCGAAGCTCTTCTTCTCCCTCTTCTCTTGGAGTGAAGAGGATAAGGAGTTGGCGGTATTGAAGGTCAAACCCTAGTTCACATGCGCATCTAGGAGATCTTGCATAGGAGAAAAACTAGGTTTGATAGGATCGAGAGGCAAGATAATATGAGCAACCATAAAAAATGCGTTACCATTGCCATTGATCGAGTGGCGACTTGGAAGAAGAAAGGGCGAGCGGCTCTTCTCCAAAGGAAATCGCACACAAGAAGATGATGACTTCTTCCTTGTATTCCTTGTGCTAGCAAAGATCCAAGGAGTCCTAGATCGTGTTTGAGGAGATGTCTTTTTCCCTTTTGCTGGCCGAACTTCCTCTTGTCGTGAAGATCATCCACACGAGAGGAGAGGGGGCGAGAGAGAGATAGGCGTTCGAACGTGGGGGCGTTTTCTCAAAGAAAACAGCTTCCAAAAATAGTAAGTCCATAACCCCATGTTTAACTCCACTTGAAGCCATCGATAACTCCTCTCTCAAATTGAACCATGCGTTCACCAAGTGAACCGGTTCAATTCTTTTTGGTTCAAAGACCAAATCGAACCCACCATGGTCTTGATCTGTTTAAACCAAATGGTTCAAGATCTAACCACACATCTCTCGACCCTCTTGATCTCTATGATCAAGCATCAATTCTCTCGATCGAAGCTTACCGATCTCAAGCCCTAATCAATCAAACATGATCAGACCAGATCTCACTTCCAATCAGAGTTTAAATTCCTTTGAACTGAACCAGAACAATTCAGTCCACACGATCTGACACAAGTAAGCCATATCATCAAATTGTGCGACCCTAAGGGTTTCCTTCAATGTCGGTAACGATAACTTACGTTATCACGATCAGAGAGGGGTATCTAGCAACACATCACTGTCTCCCGATATGAAGGAAAGAGTCTTCCAAGACTACACCCAAACCATAGCACAAGTGTGAATCCAATTCACTCGGCATACATGTTCCCTTTGCCACTGGACGTTCTTATTGGACAAGCCTGTCAAGCCTGTAATTCCAACATGATGAGAATGGTTAGATCAGATGAACATAGTCATCTGGGTATGGCCATACACTTTCTCAACCATCTCATCCAGGGGGCCCTTTAGAACATCACACTCCAACTAGGAGAGGCAATCCTATATCTATCACCAGTGTCCTAACATGAGTCATGCCCACCATCCAAGATAATCCTTAACCATTATCTTTCAAATGATATTGAACTACCTCAAAACAATGCCAATCATCATTTAGAAACACAAGTGATCTCAAGTCAGAGGGAGTATACCACTTGCTTGCTTATAAGGATTTATTCACATTGTGACAAACAATTGAATATCCTAAGTAGGGTCAGTCCAGTACATCCAATGCACCTATGCGTCTAAATCTTATTCCATGCTCGAAGCATCCTATAAGATTAGAACACATATTAGTCTCAATCATATCAAGGCTGTCTCATGTTCACCAAGATATCTCGACTAAGGACAATACTGCATGTCAGCCAAGCTGAAACACCAATGAGACATTATTCAGAAGTATACATACAGCAGCAGATAATGCAACAATCTGAATAACAACAATTGCCTTTATAAACATATACATAGTTTATACATGATACTGATAACAGCCCAAGGCCTCAAACATTAGCCTTAAGGGTATACCCCAACAATCTCCCACTTGCACTTAAACTAATGGTTGAGAAATCTCAAACCCATATTATTACAGTGCTTTTCATGCTTCTGCTGCGCCAGAGGCTTTGTAAGCGGGTCAGCTAGATTGTCATCTGTATGTACCTTGCAGATCTTGATCTCTCCACGATCTATGATCTCACGGATCAAATGAAACCTTCTCTGTATGTGCTTGGACTTCTGGTGTGACCATGGTTCCTTTGCTTGTGCAATCGCTCCAGTGTTATCATAGAAGATAACCAGTGGATCTGCACTCGAAGGAACAACACCAAGTTCTTGAATGAACTTACGAATCCACACTGCCTCCTTTGATGCTTCTGAGGCTGCAACATACTCGGCTTCTGTTGTGGAATCAGCAACAATTGATTATTTGAAACTCTTCCACACCACTGCTCCTCCATTCAAGCTAAAAACGTAGCCTGATTGCGATCGGAAATCATCTTGGTCAGATTGGAACGAAGCGTCAGTATATCCTTCAATACTGAGTTCTTCCTGACCTCCATAAATCAAGAACATATCTTTGGTTCTTCGAAGATATTTCAAAATATTCTTGACTGCAATCCAGTGTGCCTTCCCTGGATTACTTTGGAACCGACTGGTCACGCTTAACCCGTAAGCGACGTCTGGGCGAGTACACAACATCGCATACATGATGGACCCAATAGCCGAAGCATAAGGCATATTGTCCATCTCATCTTTCTCAGACTGTGTTTGAGGACACTGGCTCTTTAAAAGATTCAGACCATGTCTGACTGGAAGATATCCTCTTTTAGAATTTTCTAAATGAAATCTCTCCAGGACCTTATCGATGTAAGTACTCTGGCATAGCCCGAGAAGCCTATTAGATCTATCTCTATAGATCTTCACACCTAGTACATAGGCTGCTTCTCCTAAATCTTTCATCTGGAAACATTTTCTTAACCATGCTTTGACTGCATGCAGTTCAGGAATATCGTTTCCAATGATTAAGATATCATCGACGTAGAGGACTAGGAAAGTAATCACGCTCCCACTAAACCTTTTATACACACACGGGTCATCTTCATTTTTGATGAAACCAAATTCACAGACTGATTCATCAAAACGAATATTCCAGCTTCTTGATGCTTGTTTAAGTCCATAAATGGACTTCTTTAATTTGCATATTTTATGACGTTCTGATGGATTGATGAAACCTTCAGGCTGTGTCATATACACATCCTCTTCTAGTTTTCCATTAAGGAAAGCGGTCTTCACATCCATTTGCCAGATCTCATAATCATAATATGCTGCTATCGCGAGAATAATCCGAATGGATTTGAACATGGCTACAGGAGAGAAAGTTTCATCATAATCTATCCCGTAGATTTGTTTAAAACCTTTCGCAACTAGCCTGCCCTTATTGGTAACTACGTTACCATCCATGTCTGTCTTCCTTTTGAAGATCCACTTACAGCCTATAGGGATTACTCCCGGAGGCGGATCAACCAAATCCCAGACTTAGTTATCTGACATGGAGTCCATCTTAGCTCGCATAGCTTCAAGCCATCTTGCTGATTCCGGTCCACTGACCGCATCCACATAAGTGAGGGGTTCATCATTAATGATGTAGATTCCGTCATAGCGCTCAGGCTGACGACGAATCCTTCCCGATCTACGCGGTTCCCGTGATATCTGAGCCTCAGGTTGAACATTAACCTGTTCTATTTGCTCAGGCTCATCCAACTGAGCTTGACTACTTTGTCCCTCTTCTGGATTTTCATCCAGCTTTATTTCTCTCCCATTGGCCTCTTGCAGAAGAAATTACTTCTCAAGAAAAATAGCCGTTCAAGCAACAAATACTTTGTTCTCTTTGGGATAGTAGAAATAATAACCCTTAGTTTCTTTAGGGTAACCGACAAAGATACATTTATCTGATCTGCTCTCCAGTTTCCCAGAGGCGAGCTTTTTGACATAAGCCTCGCAACCCCAGATTTTGATAAATGTCAAGCTCGGCTGTTTCCCATACCATAACTCATATGGTGTCTTTGAAACGGCCTTGGATGGCACTCGGTTTAGCACCTTTACAGCTGTTTCCAGTGCAAATCCCCAAAAGGAGTAAGGTAGAGTAGCCTGACTCATCATAGAACGAACCATATCCAATAAGGTTCTATTTCTCCTCTCGGACATACCATTCCATTGTGGTGTTCCTGGCGGAGTGAGCTGTGAGATGATCCCACACTCCTTCAGATAGTCAGTAAACTCATGACTCAAGTATTCGCCACCTCGATCTGAACAAAGTGCCTTGATATTTCGGCCTAACTGATTTTGTACTTCATTTTTGAATTCTTTGAACTTGTCAAAAGATTCACTCTTATGTCTCATTAGATAGACATAACCATACCTACTGAAATCATCAGTAAAAGTAATGAAGTATAAATAGCCACCTCTGGCATGTTTACTAAAAGGCCCACACACATCACTGTGAATAAGGTCAAGTAAACCTGAAGCCCTTTTACCTTTATTAGTAAAAGGAGTCTTCGTCATTTTACCCATTAAACAAGCTTTGCATGTATCAAGCTCCTCATAGGAGAATGATCCCAGCAGTCCATGATCATGCAACCGCTTAATGCGCTTCTTGTTAATATGGCCTAAACGACTATGCCATAACAAGGTGCTGTCATCAGCATACTTGGCTTTCTTGTTATCAATTTGTTGTATAGAACATTCCATGTCCAACATGTATAACCCATTGTTAATCGACCCAGTTGCATAAACAATATTATCATATGAAATACAACACTGTGAAGTTTTGCATTCAAAAGAAAAACCTTTCCTGACAAGAGCAGGAATAGAGATAATATTCTTAGTTATGCTTGGCACAAAATAACAATTGTCAAGTTCTAATACAAAACCAGATGGTAAAGAGATGTTATATTGTCCTACAGCAACAGCAGCAACCCGTGCTCCGTTTCCAACTCGTAGGTCCACCTCATGCTGTCCCACCTGTCTTCTTCTCTTGAGTTCTTGCACATTTGAACAAATGTGAACTCCACATGCAGTGTCCAACACCCATGAAATCGAAGAAGCTACCATGACTTCAGTCACGTAAATACCTGAGCCAGAAGTGAAAGGCTTGCTTCCCTTCTTCTCTCCTTGGAGCGCTTTACAGTCCTTCTTCCAGTGACCCAGCTAGCCACAATGGAAGCATCTGTTGCCCTTTGACCGCTTCAACTTTTGTTTTAAAGCCTTGTTGTAGCTCTTGATAGGGGTTTTGCCCTTCTTCCCCTTCCTCTTGTTCCGTAAAGGAACAATCAAGACAGAGGATGAAGGCTTTCCCTTCTCAAGAGTCTGCTCTGTGGTGCAGAGCATGTTCAGTAACTCTGCCGGAGTACAGTCGATTTTGTTCATATTAAAATTAATAATGAACGAATCGAAAGAAGCCGGGAGAGACTGCAAGATAATGTCAACAACAAGTTCTGAATTGATGGTATGTCCTAGTTTCTCTAGAGCCTCCTTGTACCCAATCATCTTGAGTACGTGAGCTCCCACTGGACTCCCTTCAGTCAGTTTGCTATGAAAGAAAAGTTTTGTCAAGTTATAGCGTTCAGTCCTTGCCTGTGCAGCATACAGCATCTTGAGATTTGCTATAATATCAATAGCAGACAAATCCTCATGCTGACGCTGTAGCTCGGGCGTCATTGACGCAAGCATAAGGCAAGCGACATCAGTACTATCACTGACGTGCTTCTCATAAGCATCCCGAACCGCCCTTGCGGCGTTCGCAGCGGGTTGAGCTGGTATTGCCAACTCAAGGACATACAGCTTCCTCTCAGCTTTAAGCACAATCTTAAGCTGTCTGTACCAGTCTGAGAAGTTTGGCCCAGCAAACTTCTCCTTTTCCAATATGGATCGCAAATTGAGCCCTGTGGTGTTCGTTGCTGCAGGAATCTACAACATGGCAAGAACAACAAGGTCAGTATCCATGTTAGAATCATTCCAGGACTTAAGAGTGATTCTTTTCTCACTATTTTGTCTGACTGAAAAATCCAATAAAACAGCCCGAAAGAGTGAAACTCTTTTAGTGAGATGGGATCCAGATTTCATACTTTATCTCCGCATCCCGCTCAGGCGAGATAAGATGCACAGAGAGTTCAAGCACTAGTCACTGGTAGGCTATCCATGCCAATCGCCAACCCGTGCGATTCCCCTTCATCTAGGCAATCCAGAAGACCGTGCCAACTGAGTTGGTACAACACAGTCTCTAATTCCTCAGATGGCTGCCTCCATACAGCTATCATATGCTCAATATGTAGCTTATATGGTCAAGCTGACCTGACCTACTCCCTGGACCATCACATGCTATGCTGAGCAATGAGAAGAGATAAATCCCTTCTCTGTAGCATGTAGATGTAATCGCACACCGTCTGAAGATAGCTGGGCGTGCCCACTGAGTGGGTACAACACGGCCCCAACGATAGTCAGAACAGTGAGGTTTCGCGTCAGAAGGCAATCAAGCTTGATATGGTCGTTGGATTTTAACGGTCCTTTTATCTTCTTACTATCATGCAAATTCTATAGTGATAGCAGAAGAATATAAACATTCATGTGCTAATATTACTTAAAATAATAAGTAGAAAGCACAATTATCTTATGTGGTAAATGCCCATAAAAGCCTAAGTAAAACCCTAGTTTTACAAAAGGCTTCACGTGAGCTCTTTATGGGTCTTTTACATTGCATCTGGCCCAGCTCGTGCCAAAGCGCCCTGCAGGCAGTATGCGCCTGTTCAAGAGTCGAACTCTAGACCTCCACCTGGTGAAGCCACTGGCTGCAAGCGCCTCTGCCATGTGTGCTCATGTGCTCATGTCTGATCAAATTACATTTTAATCTACCTAGACATGGTTTGACTCGCAGGTCAAATATACATTTTCATAAATTAAAGTGTGATTCGCAGATCACAGTAAAATTTATAAATTAATTCCAGGCACGCAGGCCCCAGCACAGCACACCAAAAAATAAGGGCAGCCCACATAAGATTAAATAAACACCCAATGAACATGTCAAACATGCATACATGTGATCCAAACAGAAAATAAAATTTTTGAATTACCCATGGCATCAATTTTATTTCCTTATGTGCCCTACTACCTTACAACGGTCCATTAACAGGCATCCACTCATCAGACCAAGTCAGACCCACTGCCCTTGCATGCACCCAGTCATAACTGACTTGCGTCGACCTGATGGTCAACTATGCATGCCTTAAGGGCTGAACGTCCCACATGATTTCTGGCAAGCGGGTGTGACCCCGGGCCTAAATCATGATCGTTCACTAGGCGCCTCAATCAGACATCGCTACACGCCCTTCTGCAGTCGACCTATAGCCACCTGTTATGCTTGCGCACAGGTGCTATCTGGTCGACCCATCTAGGCTGTCAGATGGTCTGATTAGGCTGTTGGGTCCAGATTTGACTAACGACTTCAACCCTGTCAACCCGTCTAAGAGTTTAAAGCAGGCGCTTAGATAGATCTAAGTGAGGGGGCGCGCATGATAATATTTTGGTTGAAAACTATCATGAAGAGCGCAAACAAACATTACATGCGCAAGCTTAAATGTAAACAAAATACATCTAACATATAGCATGTATTTTCGCATGACATCATGAAGATCTATCCAACGCATAAAACAAACATGGATCACAACAAGATGGCGATCATATATATCAAGCCAAAAACCCTAGCTCTGATACCAATTGAAGGTCAAACCCTAGTTCACATGCGCATCTAGGAGATCTTGCATAGGCGAAAAACTAGGTTTGATAGGATCGAGAGGCAAGATAATATGAGCAACCATAAAAAATGCGTTACCATTGCCATTGATCGAGTGGCGACTTGGAAGAAGAAAGGGCGAGCGGCTCTTCTCCAAAGGAAATCGCACACAAGAAGATGATGACTTCTTCCTTGTATTCCTTGTGCTAGCAAAGATCCAAGGAGTCCTAGATCGTGTTTGAGGAGATGTCTTTTTCCCTTTTGCTGGCCGAACTTCCTCTTGTCGTGAAGATCATCCACACGAGAGGAGAGGGGGCGAGAGAGAGATAGGCGTTCGAACGTGGGGGCGTTTTCTCAAAGAAAACGGCTTCCAAAAATAGTAAGTCCATAACCCCATGTTTAACTCCACTTGAAGCCATCGATAACTCCTCTCTCAAATTGAACCATGCGTTCACCAAGTGAACCGGTTCAATTCTTTTTGGTTCAAAGACCAAATCGAACCCACCATGGTCTTGATCTGTTTAAACCAAATGGTTCAAGATCTAACCACACATCTCTCGACCCTCTTGATCTCTATGATCAAGCATCAATTCTCTCGATCGAAGCTTACCGATCTCAAGCCCTAATCAATCAAACATGATCAGACCAGATCTCACTTCCAATCAGAGTTTAAATTCCTTTAAACTGAACCAGAACAATTCAGTCCACACGATCTGACACAAGTAAGTCATATCATCAAATTGTGCGACCCTAAGGGTTTCCTTCAATGTCGGTAACGATAACTTACGTTATCACGATCAGAGAGGGGTATCTAGCAACACATCACTGTCTCCCGATATGAAGGAAAGAGTCTTCCAAGACTACACCCAAACCATAGCACAAGTGTGAATCCAATTCACTCGGCATACATGTTCCCTTTGCCACTGGACGTTCTTATTGGACAAGCCTGTCAAGCCTGTAATTCCAACATGATGAGAATGGTTAGATCAGATGAACATAGTCATCTGGGTATGGCCATACACTTTCTCAACCATCTCATCCAGGGGGCCCTTTAGAACATCACACTCCAACTAGGAGAGGCAATCCTATATCTATCACCAGTGTCCTAACATGAGTCATGCCCACCATCCAAGATAATCCTTAACCATTATCTTTCAAATGATATTGAACTACCTCAAAACAATGCCAATCATCATTTAGAAACACAAGTGATCTCAAGTCAGAGGGAGTATACCACTTGCTTGCTTATAAGGATTTATTCACATTGTGACAAACAATTGAATATCCTAAGTAGGGTCAGTCCAGTACATCCAATGCACCTATGCGTCTAAATCTTATTCCATGCTCGAAGCATCCTATAAGATTAGAACACATATTAGTCTCAATCATATCAAGGCTGTCTCATGTTCACCAAGATATCTCGACTAAGGACAATACTGCATGTCAGCCAAGCTGAAACACCAATGAGACATTATTCAGAAGTATACATACAGCAGCAAATAATGCAACAATCTGAATAACAACAATTGCCTTTATAAACATATACATAGTTTATACATGATACTGATAACAGCCCAAGGCCTCAAACATTAGCCTTAAGGGCATACCCCAACAAGTATCTTCCTTGCACTTGGCGCATGAACCTTGGAGGTGGCGCAAGAAGAGTGAAGGAACCCTAAGGCTCGATTCTCTTCCCGAGGCTAGCACCAAGCGTGGAAGGGAGCAACGATCAAGGAGTCGACGCATGGATACTTGTGGAGGGCGAACACTTGGGCGCCTTCAACATGGCTTCGACGTCTAGACAAGCAAAAGAGGTACATCTCTAACACAACCTTGTGTCTTCTCTCTCGCATGGATCCTTGGGACCGGAATATGTTTCGGGTGTAATGATTCTTCCGCTGCGTCCTGGGACTGTAAAATTTTAAATTACACCCGGTATTCCCTAACATTGATCAACTTGACTAGCCAAACCATGATGCTTACTGGGGCTGTCTAGTGGCGCATCTAAGGGTTCATGGGTTGATCAAGATGGTTTGCACACCTAACCTTGGTAAGGGGTTGTTTTCTATATTAGTCATGAATAAGAAGGCTCTTGGAGCACTTCATACATTCAAGGGCTGAAGATTCAAGGGCTGAGATAGAGAAGAACAGCACCTACACTTGCATGATGACACATCCAAGCAAAGAGGCGCATTATGGGTGGCGCACTAAGCAAGGGAAGTGGTGCATCTAGCAAGCATGGTGAGACACATGGAGAGGATGGCACATGGAAGTTTGGCCGAACCCTAGGAGGAGCCTAGGTTTTGTGAGCTATCTTTCAGAAGGAGATCTGAGTTGGCCAAATCCTAGGAGGAGCCTAGAATTTGCAAGCTGGCTTATGGAGAAGACTCGGGCTAGCCAAACCTAAAGGGGGTCTAGAGTTTTCCTAGAAGGTGCCTTTAGGGTTTGCGAGCTGACCCATGGAGCTGAAGACCTAGGTGGTGCACCTTAGGGCTTGGGAGCAGAGCCCTCAGGGCACTCAAAGATGGCTCATAGCCCTTGGTAGTGCTAGGTGGCTAGGACTAGGTTTAGGGGCTTGTTACTCGAGTTATGGGCTTTGATCACATCATATTTTACTGTTTTTTTGCTTCAGCATGCCTTTACTACTTTTGGTTTTATTCCATCATATGATTGCATGCTTGTATTGGTAGATTAAGATAAAAGCTCGTGGTGCCGAGACCACAAAATTCCTCACTAAATTATATGAAGTCCCATTACATAGCCTTCTGACGCGTAACCCTTATCAAACTGTCGATTGTTGATGTCTCATATTTATATAATATTTTTATTATACTTTTTTTTGTGCATAATCTCTCCTATTATTATCATATTTTCACTTATTTTGACTTAAATCCTTTTATTTGTTCGGAATCTTCATCACTCTTTGCTTTTGTAATATTTTATGTGAAAACGACCAAATTTTGATTGATTTTGATGAATTCAAGTGCATAGATGAATTCTACAAGTCAAGACGAAGTTGCCCATCAAATTTCGTGCAAATTAGAGCTTGTTTAGAAAATACAGCCTGCTTGTGATATTTTTCACAACCGTATTTTTTGGATGAGTATAAAAAGAAATATGGCCTGCCTATGATGGAAATTACAACTATGATTTGTTGAAGAAAATCCATAGAAAGAAATACGGCCAACCATATTTATTTTCACGGCCGTATTTATTTCCTCCAGATTTGGTTTTGACCCTATTTTTTGCCCGATTCGGCTCGTTTTTGAGCCAAATTTTGGGAAAAACCTAATTAGTAGTTGGGGAACTATATAAGCTACCAAGAAAGCAATTTATTGAGACCTTTGGGGGGGGGGGGCAATTTACAAGGAGAATTCGAGGAAGAAGCGAGAGTTAGGGCGGACGGCGGCGGACGGTGTTTCCTCGCCAGAAAAGCTCTTATTTTCTGGCTGGCTGGCATCGATCTTCATTAGGAAGCCTTGCACTTTTCCTTCTTAGTCAATTCTAATTTTCTTTTGTAAATTGTAATTGAAAACATGGATCTTTACAATGTTGACACCATTACTATGTCAGCGTAAACTTACTATTTAGGATTACGATTGTAACCCACTATGTTTTCATGACTTAAACATTAATTTCTCTCTTAAGAAGTAATTTACTTTATTTAGATTCAATTATTGTTGTGCTTATTACATGTTAATTACTGGCCATAGTTTGCATGTTTAGATACGTCGCAAGAAGTACTGAGAAGTGAATTGCGACGTCGGATTTATAATTTTTGGACAAGTTGATTTAAATATGAGAATAGTTCGAGTCGGCTTGAGGGATTTCATAGATTTATCAAGAACTCATTGGGTTTAACTTGAGTTAATAACCACGAGAGTAGTAGATTAACTCAGATAGACACCGATCGTACTACTGAGAGAGGGCAATCTGTACATGTGGGTAAATCCCCTTCAGTATAGTAAACCCTTCTTAAGATATCTGTAATCAGAGGGGACATAAAACATAGTGTGGTAAAACCTGAATCCTAAATTTCCATCAAATCAGTTATTACCGAAGTCTGTTTTACTATTCCTACAATTTAATTAAGATAAAAACAATTCACTTTCTGAACTATCTAGCTAATAATCCTGAGTAGAGTTAGTACTAAGTATTAAATTAATAAGTTCAGTAAATTACCAAATTTACCGATATAAATATAAAATTATTAAATTTTATTTAATAAATATATAAAAATAAAAATATTATTATATTTATATAGATAAAATAATTTAAATTGATAAATCGGTAATGTACCGAATTTACCGAAATCGGTTCGATAAGAGATCAGTTTTTTTTAAATTAGGTTTGGTTTCGATTTTAAAAATTTCAGTAAAATGGAATTCGATAAAATTGATTTCAGTAAATTTGGTATGGCAAAAACTGAATGCTTACCCCTAGTTGTTACTTAGCCATTGGTCCTTGTGGGATTAATATTTTTATTACTTCAATTTTACCGTGCACTTGTGGATAACATCAAGTTTTTGACACCATTGTCGGGGACTAATTTCGCCGATATTGACTCAATCTAAGGATTGATAGACTAGACTTTTATTTTCTTTTCTTTGTTATTTAATTCTATTTATTTTATGTTTTTGAACTTATTGTCTATCTTCCATCTTCTACTTTAACCGTTAATTGTTTATGCCCAGGTGTTCCAGAAAGCTATTTGAGGAAGATCCGAAACCAGAGAGAACTTTTCGCCTACACAGAAAGCAATTAGCAAAGGAAATCTTAAAATCGAAGATGGACAATTAGAGATCTTTAAAGGATTATGCAGCCCCAAACCTACATGGGGTTCTCTCTAGTATTGCTCGTCCCAACATTGAGGCAAATAATTTTGAAATCAAGCCATCTCTACTTTCCATGGTTTAGTAGAACCAGTTTGGAGGCTTGCCATCTGAGGATCCTAATATGCACCTTTCTATATTTCTTGAATATTGTGATACATTAAAGATAAATGGTGTTTCTAATAATGCTTTACGACTTAGACTTTTTTCTTTTTCTTTCAGGGATAGGGCTCGTGCATGGCTTCACTCTCATCAGCCAAGTTCCATAACAACTTGGGAGGAACTTTTCAATGCTTTTCTAGCAATATACTTTCCACCTAGTAAGACTGCACAACTTAAGAACCAGATCACAAGCTTTGTTCAGAAAGAAGTAGAATTGCTATTCGAAGTATGGGATCGATTAAAAGAACTTCAGAGGATATGCCCACACCATAGTCTTGATAAGTGGGTAATTATTCGCACATTCTATAATGCTTTAGATTATAATACTCGCATGACAGTTGATGCTGCAGCTGGTGGTGATATAATGAATAAAAGTGTAGAGGATGTAATGCATTTGTTTGAAGAAATGGCATTAAACCACTGTCAGTGGACAAGTGAGAGAGGGCCGTCTTCTAAGATGCCTGGTAGGTATGATTTAGATGCTATCACTTCACTTGCCGCCAAGGTTGATTCCTTAACTTAGAAAATTGATGCTTTGAATTTAAATCCTGCCACAGTTAATTCTGTTTCGTGCGAGATTTGTGGTAATGCAGGTCATTATACACAGGAATGTCAGTTGGGAGTTTCTACACTAGGTGAGTGCAACTCTGAGCAACTAACGTAATTGGGAACTATAATGGAAGACCTCAAAATGACCCATATTCTAGCACTTACAACCCTGGTTGGAGGAACCATCCCAATCTCTCTTAGAGGAGTAATCAAAACTAAGCACCTAGCTTTCAACAAAGACAGTACAACCAGCCTCCACCTCAAGCTCCTCAGAAGTCGAACCTGGAGATTCTAATGGAGACATTTATTAATCAGAACGATGATTTCAGGCAAGAATTTAGAAATGTCGGTGAGTCTATTAGGAATCTAACTTTTAAGATGGAATCTATGGAATCCCATTATAAGATGTTAGAGACTTAGATAGCTTAGCAGACTAGTTCTTCAAGTAGGCCTACAGGTAGACTACCAGGGAAATGAGAGGTAAACCCACGTGGGCACTAGAATGCCATTCCAACACACAGTGGGAAACAATTGGATGAGTAATGGGCACCAGACACAACACAAGACCAAGAAGTGCAGAATTCTAAATCCACAGAGGAAGAGAGAAATGATGGTGAAACATCTTCGCAAGATAGGTGATGCAGGAGAAGCTAGCACGGAAGCAGGGGACGAATCAGATGAGAGAAACCCACCCCCACCCCCCCTCCCCCCCCCCCCCAGAATTTTTTGCGCCCTGAACACGGCCAGGCCGTGACAGTAGGCGCGGCTGTTATGCCATCGCTCCAAAGCAGCAATGCAAGCACGGCCGTTCCACCGGTCGTGCCCGACCCAGCCAAATCTAGTTGTCCCCAACACAGCGAGGCCGTGATGAAGAGCACGGCTGTGACACGGTCGGGCGAAAACATGAATGCAGACACGGCCCCTGACATGCCCGTGACCGCTGCCGTGATGAGTACGGCAAAAATTAGGGCACCCCGTCATGCCCGTGACTGGAAGCACGGCAAGGCCGTGCTCGGACCGCCTCTAATGATCACGCCCGTTCCTCTGGCTGTGGTGGACTCGACCCAAGTTCAGCATCCCTGACACGCCAGTGACGAGACACATGGCCTGGCCGTGATCGCCCCGACAGACACTATTTCACCCCGACGACCTCGTTTCGACGTGCACAACCCTCTCTACCATGTTCATCCATCCAAGGAGGATCTAAAAGAGCCCAACAAGGAGGAAATTCGGCGGTCCCAATGCTAATCCCATCCACTGGACCATTACATGTGGGTTGTTAGCCCGTTATCAATCCATAAGGGGTACATCTTCCCCCCAAGAGCCTTGCAACCCAACCTCAGGAAGGCCTAGTCCAAGATGGACCACACAATCATCTCAACAATACGGCCCAAGAGCACGCAACGACGGTCGTGACCCAACCCACAACGTCGAAATTCTACTGTTTCATCGCGGCGTGCTCCGAACGCGTCAGGTGGATGAACTCCTCACTAAGGGGTACATCCGCTTAATCCCACGAAGCATGCCAAACTGCAACGACAGGTGGATGAACTCCTCACCAAGGGGTACATCCGCAAGAGTCTAAGTCCTTGTGCTGTCCTTGCCTTGCTCACGCCCAAGAAGGATGGGTCATGGTGCATGTGCATAGACAGCCGCGCCATTAACTGCATTACCATCAAGTATCGGTCCCCCATACCGAATGGAAAACTGCCTTCAAGACCAAGGATGGTCTGTACGAGTGGCTCGTCATGCCGTTCGGGTTGTCCAATGCCCCATCCACATTCATGAGGCTGATCAGCCAAGTCCTCAAGCCCTATATGGGTAAATTTCTGGTTGTCTACTTTGACGACATTTTGATCTATAATTGGACTCGAGATGAGCACTTGGAGCATCTTCGCTCCACATTTGACCACTTGCGCAAGGAGCGCCTTTTCCTTAACACGAAGAAGTGCGCCTTCCTAACAACCCGAGTCCACTTTTTGGGGTACATTATGTCTGACCAGGGTTTGTCTGTTGACACCGCTAAGATTAAGGCCATTCGTCATTGGCCCGAACCCCGTACTGTTTCCGAGGTCCACAGTTTCCTAGGTCTCGCCGGCTTCTACCATCGCTTCATCTGGGGGTTCAGCACGATTGCAACCCCTTTGACCCAATGCCTCTTGAAGGACAATTTTGAGTGGACACCTGCCACTCAACATGCCTTTGACACCCATAAGGATGCCTTATGCACAACCCCTGTTCTTCGACTTCCCGACTTCTTGAAAGTCTTTGAAGTCTCGTGTGATGCCTCCGGTACCGGCATCGGTGGCTGATGACTCTAAATTTCATAGTGTTTTTCATACTTATTTGGTAGTCTTTTGAACCATAATCTTACTCTTTTGCTTTGTTTTAATACTTTTTTTTTACCAAATGCTTCGGAATCTACACCATCTTTGGTTTTTGATCAATTTTAGGTAAAAAGGCACTATTTTGAGGCATTTTCGAGCAAAATCAAATACATGGAAGAGTTACCATCATCAAGAGGAGTCCACATAATAAATTTCATGCAAATCAGAGCAAAAGACCAAAATACGGTAGTGCCGTATTATATTTTACGGTACCGTATTTTCGTACGATACCATAATATAGGAGCACCTGCCGTATTTTGGTGGATTTTCAGATCAGAGAATTGTCCTGATTTTACGGCACCGCCGTAAAGCATTACACTGCCGTAATTTAGAGCGCTTCATAACAGAGACACTTGCCGAAATTACGGCACTGCCGTAAACCATTCCATGTGCCGTATTTCCTAGGCGATTCAGACCAGAGAACTCGTTCAATTTTATGGCATGGTTGAGAAGCATTTTACGGGCCGTAATTTTGACATAGGGTTCACAGAACCAAAATACGGCACTGCCATAAAATATTTTACGGCCGTAATTTCCATTCAAAAACGTAATTTTTACGGGTCCGAAACTTGCGCGGACCATATCTTTTGATACAGGCCGCCAAATTGAGATCCGAAAGATGCTGTGGATTTGTCTTTAGGAGGAGAAGACACACAAAGTGAAAGGACGATTTTTGTATCTAGTATTGAGGGAGCAATCGACAGAGGGGCGGAATTCCTAGGGTTCATTGGTTCTCAGCCTATAGACCACCTCTGGCCACGAAATTTTACAGAGAGCTTCGCCTAGTGAAGGAGAACGTGCATCTGAAGTTTCAAAGCAAAAGAATTCCGATTGGAGGAGAAATCAACAAAATAGTGGTGATAGCGCTGTTCTAGTTCATTACAGCACTGTTTGTAACTCTTCTCATCTTCTTCTTGATTCCTATTCATACAGAAACATGTTTTGTTGTTATTCCTTCATCATGGTAGCTTAATCTTTCTTTGGGACATGGGGGTGTAATCTCTTTGTTTCTTAATGACTAGAAAACCCTAATTTTGTCAAACTAATTTTATTGTGATAATTTTACTTTTGTGATTAATTGCTCTTTAATACTCCTTAGTTTTATAAATATCAGCATGTTTTAGAATTTTGCAAAATAGACTGAGAAGTTGATTGCATGAATTTCGGAACCCTAGGAATTATCGAGTTTGGAATTATCGTAAGAGATTAGGTTGTTTTTCGAATTCTAATTCTTAGAGAAATTTAATGCCTTGTTGATTTTATGATTCTTTGAATTGAGTTAATATTTTAGACTTGATTTGATGCTGCAAGAGATTGAGTATCGAGTCGTCAGAGAACCTTGAGTAAAACTTGTGTTGAGACTCTGATGCACGAGAGTGATCTTGAGTTTCCACTTGAGGTTGTCAACTTTAGAATTCGGATGCACGAGAGTGATCCTTGAGTTCTTAGTTGATGGTTTACCTATTTTTAGCATTGAATATGTCTTGCACGAGAGTGAAGATCGGTTCTTTGTACGACTGTTTGCGCGAGAGCGAAACAATTTATTTATGAGGTAAACTATACCTTTATCATGATAAAATTGGATTGACAGACACTTATCTTAATCTAGCCATTAGAAATTAAAGTAGATGAACCCCTAGTCCCGATCCCTTCTCTGATATTTTCTCCGTGTTCTTTTCAATAGTTTGATTCACTATTTTCTGATTGCCTAGCAAGCGAGAAATCAATTATTCAGTACTTAGCAACAAGGTCTCTGTGGTTCAATATCTATTTTATTACTTCGAGTATCCGTGCACTTGCGGACACAACAGCGGCACCCTTAGTCAAGAAGGCCACCCTGTTGCCTTCTTTAGTGAGAAAATGAACGCTGCTTGGCAGCGTTACTCAACCTATGACAAGGAATTTTATGCGTTCGTCCAGTTGCTCTGCCAGTGAAGGCACTACCTCTTCCACCGTGAGTTTGTCCTATATAGCGACCATCAGGCCTTGTTTTTCTTAAATGCTCAAAAGTAGCTGAGCACCCACCACGCAAAATGGGTTGAGTACTTACAGTAGTACTCATTTGTGATTAACCACAAGGCGGGTAAGGAGAACATCGTTGCTAACGCGTTAAGTCATGTTCGGACCCCTTTGTGTGTCATGCATGCACGTGTCAATACCTTTGACCACGTCAAGGAAGAGTACGCCACCTGTTCTGATTTTGGCGCCACATATGCCTCCTTGACCGCGTCCTCTGATCCTGTGTCCCCATATCAGCTCTGTGAGGGCTATCCTGAGTCCCCATTCCCCGATCATCGCTTCGAGATCATCTTTTGCTCGAGCTGCACGCGGGCGGCGTCGCCGGCCATCACGACTGCGACAAGACCCTTAAATTGGCCGAGGAATGATTCTTTTGGCCCTCCCTCCACAAAGATGTTGAGTGCATCGTGCACCATTGTGGTACATGTCAAATGGCCAAACCCCGCCCCGCGAACACTGGCCTCTACACCCCTTTACCGATTGTTGAGGGACCTTGGCATGAACTCAGCATGGACTTTGTCCTTGGGTTGCCTCGGGCTGCATCCCGTTTCGATTCCGTCTACGTTGTTGTAGACCGGTGTAAGATCCAAGGATCTTAAGTCCTGGTAAGCATTATTTTTGAATTAAATAAAATTATTGACTGTGATATTTTCTATGCATTGGTTGTTAATAGTTATTTAACTAGAAATTTTGGTTGTTAATTTATTGTAAATTAATTAGAGATTATTTGTTTGATTATTGGCTGTTAATTTATGATAAATTATTATTGGTAGTTCATGATAAATTAATTAGGATTTATGGGTTGTAAATTGTAAGTTAATTAATTGTTAATTAATTGGAGCTATTGGTTAATTAAATCCTTATTGGATATTAATTACATCCTTATTGGATTTGCGTTTAAGTGAATTCATTAAGTGGATGTTAATTTAAGTTCTTATTGGATTGTCACTTAAACCATGGGTTATTGGGTTTAAAATTCAAATTTAGTTAGTTAAATGGTTAAACCCTATTTGAATTAATGGGTTAATGGGTTAAGAGTTAAAACCGAAAATTCAAATTGATATTTCGGTTAGGGTGGAATTTTTGGGCGAGATTTTGGCTTGAGAGAAAACTTTGGGCGACGGCTAGGAAGAAGGAGGCGACTTTGGTGTTCTTGGAATTTTGAGGTGATTTTCTTCATCTTCTTCCCTTGGTGATTTTCCTTGAAGTGAAGAAACTTCCTTGGCGAGTTCTTGAAGATTTTTGGGCGGCTTAAAGGCTTTAGACGAAATTGTTGGAGGGTTTTTTTTTCACCTTGTGTTCTCGGTTCAAGGTGAGTGGGTTGTCTAATTGATTTCTATCTATTTGTTTGTGTTAATTGATGGGTTAGATGATATATTTGTTGGGGTATGCCCTTAAGGCTAATGTTTGAGGCCTGTGGGAATGTATCAGTATCATGTAATAAACTCTTATGTTTATAAAGGCATGGTTGTTATTCAGTTAGCTACATTGTCTGCTGCAATATATGTTCTTCTGAATAATGTCTCAAAGCTGTTCAGCTGGGCTGACATGCTATTAAGTCCTTAGTCGATGTATCTTGGTGAACATGAGACAGCCTTGATATGGTTAAGACTAATATGTGTTCTAATCTTATAGGATGCTTCGAGCATGGAATAAGATGTAGACTCATGGGTACATGGGATGTACTGGACAGACCCTACTAGGATGTTCAATTGTTTGTCACAATGTGAATATTCCTTGATTATGACAAGTGGCACATTTCCTCTGACTTGAGATCACTTGTGTTTTCTAAATGATGATTGTCATTGTTTTGAGATAGTTCAATATCGTTTGAAACATAATGATTATAGACTATCTTGGATGGTGAGCTTGAGTCAGGTTAGAGCATTAGTGATAGACAAAGGATTGCCGTCTCCTTGTTTAAGGAGTGTGATGTTCTAAAGGGGCCCCCTGGATGAGATGATTGAGAAAAGTGTATGGCCATACCCAGGTGAC
This sequence comes from Costus lasius, assembly GCA_027563935.2. Lineage (NCBI taxonomy): Eukaryota > Viridiplantae > Streptophyta > Magnoliopsida > Zingiberales > Costaceae > Costus > Costus lasius. Next base: position 29,014,591 of record CM050454.1, read on the forward strand.
AGTGTTCATCTGATCTAATCATGCTCATCATATTGGAGTTACGAGCTTGACAGGCTTGTCCAATAAGAACATCCAGTGGCAAAGGAAATATGCATGCCTTGTGAATTGATTCACACTTGTGCTGTTTTTGGGTGTAGTCTTGGAAGACTCTTTCCTTTATATCGGGAGACAGTGATGTGTTGCTAGATACCTCTCACTGGTCGTGATAACGTGAGTTATCGTTACCGACGCTTAAAGGAAACCCTCAGGGTCGCACAATTTGATGATATGGCTTACTTAAGTCAGATCGTGTGGACTGAATTGTTCGGGTTCAGTTTAAAGGGATTTAATCTCTGATTGTAAGTGAGATCTGGTCTGATCATGTTTGATTGATTAGGGCTTGAGATCGGTAAGCTTCGATCGAGAGAACAGATGCTAGATCGGTCAGATCAGAAGCATCAAGAGATCGACGGTCAGATCAAGCACCTTAGGGTTTTTAATGTGATCTGGACTAATTGCTTGGGTTATTTGGTTTATAGACCAGACCGAATTGAACCGGCTCTAGATGTGAGCGCTTGGTTCAAAGTAATGAGGAAAATGCGATTGGTTCATGAGGGCATGAACACATGATCGCATGTAAGAGAGGTTGGCTATTTTTAGCAACCACGCCCCCCATGTTTACATGGAGCGCATCTCTTGTTGCCTCAACCTCGAATTCTCGTCGCTCTCTCTCGTAAGAGACTTCTCTTTCACGTCTTGGAGACTCGAGAATCAAGCAAGGAAAGGCGATCTTCTTCCCTTCTCACGCGATCAAAGACACCTAGGAATCTTGCTAGCACAAGATATTCCGTAGGGAGTAAGCGCATCCTCATCTTGTGTGCGCGTCCTAAGGAGGAAATCTTCGTTGCTTTCTATCTTCCAAGGCGCCATCTTTAAATGGCATTGGTATGAATCGCATCTCCTTCTTTCATGTTTTAAAGGTTGATCATATATTGCATGTTTTCGATTCTTGAATCCGCTGCCTATCGAGTTTGCGCCAACTAGGGTTTCGCCCCCCTCTTGAAAGGGGTTCCCTTCAATTGGTATCAGAGCGCAAGGTTTACATGCAAATTTATATGATTGCTTTGATTATGTGTTCCAAGTATTCTAGATCTTCACCATGCGAAATTCATCATGATAACATGTTTCATGCTGAAACTTATTTCATGTTTTACTTGCGCATGTATGTTGGCGCATGTAGTAGTTTTTCTCAAAAATTATATCATTTGCGCGACTCATTGTAGATCTAAGATGCGCCTGCATTAAAACCCTTAGACGGGTTATTAGGGTTGAAGTCAACCCCTAAGTTAGATCCAAACATGTCTGATCAGATCATCTGACAGCCTGAATGGGTCGACCAGATAGCACCTTGGCGCAAGCCTATGGTGGCTATAGGTCGACTGCAGACAGGTGTGTAGCGATGTCTGATTGAGACGACTACTGAACGCACCTGAGTTAGGCCCGGGGTCACGCCCGCTTGCCACACCTCAGTGTGGTCGTTCAGCCCTGGCGCATGCATAGTTGACCTTATGGTCGACGCAAGTCAGTTAGGACTTGGTGCATGCAAGGGCAGTGGATCTGACTAGGTTGGATGAGTGGATCCCTAGTAATGGACCGTTGTAAGGTTGTAGGGCAAATAAGGAAAATTAAAATTGATCCTATGGGGTTTTCGAAAATTTTAATTTTTATGGATCACATGGTTATTGATTGATGCATATGCTTGTTTATTTAGTCTTATGTGGGCTGCTCATATTATTTGTGTGCTGTGCTGGGGCCTGCGTGCCTGAATTAAAAAAAATTGTAAATTAATTATTGTGATCTGCGCATCACTGTGTTTTAATTTATAAATGTAAGTGACCTGCGTGTCACTCTTGTCTAGATAGTTAAATTTGTAATTTAATTAGACAAGAGCACAGAGCACATTTGGCAGAGGCGCATGCAGTAGAGGCTTGACCAGGTGGGAGGTCCAGGGTTCGACTCTGGGACCAGGCGCATTTTCCCTGGTGGGCGCACCTCAGCTGCAAATGGCGCTTAGGCCCTGGTTTGGGCCAGATGAGCAGCAAAAGCCCCATGAAGAAAAGCAAGTGAAGACTTAAGTTCTTAAGGTCTCACTAGGGCTATGGGCTTTTACCACATAAGATTCATGCTTTCTTTTATTGCTTAATATTAGAATTGCATGATTAAATTATCTTCTGCTATCACCATAGGAATTGCATGATAGGCAAGAAGATAAAAGACCGTTAAAATCCAACGCTTAAATATCAAGCTCGTAAGCCTTCTGACGCGAAACCTCACTGTTCTGATTATCGTTGGAGCCGTGTTGTACCCACTCAGTGGGCACGTCCATCTATCTTCAGACGGTGCGGGATTACACCTGTGTGTTACAGAGTAGGGATTTATCCCTTCTCGTTGCTCAGCATAGCACATGGTGGTCCAGGGAGTAGGTCGGGTCAGCTTGACCGTGTAGACTACATATGTGGCGCATATGGTAGCACATGGAGGCAGCCATCTGTGGAGTCAGAGATTGTGTTGTACCAACTCAGTTGGCACAGTCTGCTGGACTGCCCAGATGAAGGGGAATCGCACGGGTTGGCGATCGGCAGTGACTGCCTACCAGAAACTAGTGCTTGTACTCTCTGTGCATCTTATCTCGCCTGAGCGGGACGCGGAGACCAAGTATGAAATCTGGATCCCATCTCACTAAAAGAGTTCTACTCTTTCGGGCTGTTTTGCTGGATTTTTCACGCCTGATAAAATAGTGAGAAAAAGAATCTTTCTTAAGTCCTGATTGATTCTTATACATTGATACTGACCTTGCTGTTCTTGTATTGTTGTAGATACCTGCAGCAACGAACACCATGAACTTCAATGTGCGATCCCTACTAGAAAGGGAGAAGTTTGGTGGGCCGAACTTCTCTGACTGGTTTGGACACCTTAAGATCGTTCTTAAGGCAGAGAGGAAACTGTATGTCCTCGAGACGGCGATACCGCCGCAGCCCGCTGCGAACGCCGCAAGGGCGGTTCGGGAAGCCTATGAAAAGCACGTCAATGATAGCATTGATGTCGCTTGCCTGATGCTAGCGTCTATGACGCCACCGCTGCAGCGTCAGCATGAGGATATGTCTGCTATAGACATGATAGCGAACCTCAAGATGCTATATGCTGCACAGGCGAGGACTGAACGCTATAATTTGACAAAGCTCTTCTTTCAGAGCAAACTGGCTGAAGGGAGCCCAGTGGGAGCTCACGTGCTCAAGATGATTGGGCACAAGGAGGCTCTAGAGAAACTGGGGCATACCATCAACCAGGAGCTTGCTGTGGACATTATTCTGCAGTCTCTCCCGCCTTCATTCGACGCGTTCATTATTAATTTTAATATGAACAAAATCGATTGTACTCCGGCAGAGCTGCTGAATATGCTCTTGACCACTGAGGAGACTCTGAAGGGTAAGCCTTCAACCTCTGTCTTGATGGTTCCTTCTAGGAACAAGAAGAAGGGGAAGAAGGGCAAGGCCCCTGTCAAGAGTTACAGCAAGGCTCTGAAGCAGAAGGTCAAGCGGTCTAAGGAATACAGGTGTTTCCACTGTGGCCACCTGGGTCACTGGAAAAAGGACTGTAAAGCGCTCCAAGGAGATAAGAGGGGAAGCTTTGCTTCTGGCTCAGGTATATTCGTGACTGAGGTCATGTTTTCTTCTTCTGTATCATGGGTGTTGGACACTGCATGTGGAGTTCACATTTGTTCAAATGTACAGGAACTCAAGAGAAGAAGGCAGGTGGGACAGCATGAGGTGGACCTACGAGTTGGAAACGGGGCACGGGTTGCTGCTGTTGCTGTAGGAGACTACTTTATTTCTTTACCATCTGGACTTGTATTGGAACTAAACAGTTGTTACTTTGTTCCCAGTATAACTAAAAATATTATCTCCATTCCTGCTCTTGTCAGGAAGGGGTTTTCCTTTGAATGCAATATTTCAAAGTGTATTTTGTCTTATGATAATATTGTTTATGCAACTGGTTCAATTAACAATGGGTTATTCATGTTGGACATGGAATGTTCAATACAGCAAATTGATATTAAGAAAGCCAAGTATGCTGATGACAGCACCTTGCTATGGCATAGTCGTTTAGGCCATATTAACGAGAAACGCATTAAGCGGTTGCATGAAAATGGACTGCTGGGATCATTCTCCTATAAGGAGATTGATACATGCAAAGCTTGTTTGATGGGTAAAATGACGAAGTCACCTTTTCCTCACAAAGGTCAAAGGGCTTCAGGTTTACTTGACCTTATACACAGTGATGTGTGTGGGCCATTTAGTAAACATGCCAGAGGTGGCTATCAGTACTTCATTACCTTTACTGATGATTTCAGTAGATATGGTTATGTCTATCTGATGAGACATAAAAGTGAATCTTTTGACAAGTTCAAAGAGTTCAAAAATGAAGTACAGAATCAGCTAGGCCGTAATATCAAGGCACTTCGCTCAGATCGAGGTGGTGAATACCTAAGTCATGCATTTACTAACTATCTAAAGGAGTGTGGGATTATCTCACAGCTCACTCCACCAGGAACACCGCAATGGAATGGTGTGTCCGAGAGGAGAAATAGAACGCTACTTGATATGGTTCGTTCTATGATGAGTCAGGCTACTCTACCCTACTCCTTTTGGGGTTTTGCACTGGAAACAGCTGCAAAGGTACTAAACCGAGTGCCATCCAAGGCAGTTTCCAAGACGCCATATGAGTTATGGTATGGGAAACAGCCAAGCTTGACATTTATCAGGATCTGGGGTTGCGAAGCTTATGTAAAGAAGCTCGCCTCTGGGAAACTAGAGAGCAGATCTGACAAATGTATCTTTGTCGGTTACCCTAAGGAAACTAAGGGTTATTATTTCTTCGATCCCAAGGAGAACAAGGTTTTTGTTGCTCGGACGGCCATATTTCTTGAGAAGGAGTTTCTTCTGCAAGAGGCCAGTGGGAGAGAAATAAAACTGGATGAGAATCCAGAGGAAGGACAAAGTGCTCAAGCAGAGTTGGATGAGCCTGAGCCGGTAGAACAGGTTATTGAACAACCTGAGGCTCAGATATCACGGGAACCGCGAAGATCGGGTAGGATCCGTCGACAGCCTGAGCGCTATGATGGAGTCTACATCATTAACAATGATGAACCCCTCACTTATGCGGATGCGGTCAGTGGACCGGAGTCAGCGAGATGGCTTGAAGCTATGCGCGCCGAGATGGACTCCATGTCAGATAACCAAGTCTGGGATTTGGTTGATCCGCCTCCGGGAGTTATCCCTATAGGCTGTAAATGGATCTTCAAGAAGAAGATTGACATGGATGGTAACGTGGTTACCTATAAAGGCAGGCTAGTTGCGAAAGGTTTCAAACAAATCTACGGGATAGATTATGATGAAACTTTCTCACCTGTAGCCATGTTTAAGTCTATTCGGATTCTTTTCGCGATAGCTGCATATTATGATTATGAGATTTGGCAGATGGATGTGAAAACAGCTTTCCTTAATGGAAATCTGGATGAGGATGTGTATATGACACAACCAGAAGGTTTCACTAATCCAGCAGATCGTCATAAGATATGCAAGTTAAAGAAGTCTATTTATGGACTTAAACAAGCATCAAGAAGCTGGAATATTCGTTTTGATGAATCAGTCACTGAATTTGGTTTCATCAAGAACGAAGATGACCCGTGTGTATATAAGAGGTTTAGTGGGAGCGTGATTACTTTCCTAGTCCTCTACGTCGATGACATCTTGATCATTGGAAATGATATTCCTGAAATGCATGCTGTTAAAGCATGGCTAAGGAAATGTTTCCAGATGAAAGATCTAGGAGAAGCAGCCTATGTGTTAGGTGTGAAGATCTACAGGGATAGATCTAAGAGGCTTCTCGGGCTGTGCCAGAGTACTTACATCGAAAAGGTCCTGGAGAGATTTCATTTAGAGAATTCTAAACGAGGATATCTTCCAGTCAGACATGGTCTGAATCTTTCGAAGAGTCAGTGTCCACAAACACAGACTGAGAAAGATGAAATGGACAATACGCCTTATGCTTCGGCTATTGGTTCCATTATGTATGCGATGTTGTGTACTCGCCCAGACGTTGCTTACGGGTTAAGCGTAACCAGTCGTTTCCAAAGTAATCCAGGTGTGGCGCACTGGATTGCAGTCAAGAACATCTTAAAATATCTGCGGAGGACCAAAGATATGTTCTTGATATATGGTGGTCAGGAAGAACTCAGTATTGAAGGATATACTGACGCTTCGTTCCAGTCTGACCAGGATGATTTCCGATCGCAATCAGGCTATGTTTTTAGCTTGAATGGAGGTGCAGTGGTGTGGAAAAGTTTCAAACAGTCAACTGTTGCTGATTCTACAACAGAAGCCGAGTATGTTGCAGCCTCGGAAGCATCCAAGGAGGCAGTGTGGATTCGTAAGTTCGTGAGAGAACTTGGTGTCATTCCTTCGAGTGCAGATCCTTTGGTTATCTTTTGTGATAACACTGGAGCAATCGCACAAGCAAAGGAACCACGGTCGCACCAGAAGTCCAAGCACATACAGAGACGGTTTCATTTGATCCGGGAGATCATTGATCGTGGCGAGATCAAAATCTGCAAGGTACATACAGATGACAATCTGGCAGACCCGCTTACCAAGCCTCTGGCGCAGCAGAAGCATGAGAAGCACTGTAATAATATGGGTTTGAGATTTCTCAACCATTAGATTAAGTGCAAGTGGGAGATTGTTGGGGTATGCCCTTAAGGCTAATGTTTGAGGCCTGTGGGAATGTATCAGTATCATGTAATAAACTCTTATGTTTATAAAGGCATGGTTGTTATTCAGTTAGCTACATTGTCTGCTGCAATATATGTTCTTCTGAATAATGTCTCAAAGCTGTTCAGCTGGGCTGACATGCTATTAAGTCCTTAGTCGATGTATCTTGGTGAACATGAGACAGCCTTGATATGGTTAAGACTAATATGTGTTCTAATCTTATAGGATGCTTCGAGCATGGAATAAGATGTAGACTCATGGGTACATGGGATGTACTGGACAGACCCTACTAGGATGTTCAATTGTTTGTCACAATGTGAATATTCCTTGATTATGACAAGTGGCACATTTCCTCTGACTTGAGATCACTTGTGTTTTCTAAATGATGATTGTCATTGTTTTGAGATAGTTCAATATCGTTTGAAACATAATGATTATAGACTATCTTGGATGGTGAGCTTGAGTCAGGTTAGAGCATTAGTGATAGACAAAGGATTGCCGTCTCCTTGTTTAAGGAGTGTGATGTTCTAAAGGGGCCCCCTGGATGAGATGATTGAGAAAAGTGTATGGCCATACCCAGGTGACAGTGTTCATCTGATCTAATCATGCTCATCATATTGGAGTTACGAGCTTGACAGGCTTGTCCAATAAGAACATCCAGTGGCAAAGGAAATATGCATGCCTTGTGAATTGATTCACACTTGTGCTGTTTTTGGGTGTAGTCTTGGAAGACTCTTTCCTTTATATCGGGAGACAGTGATGTGTTGCTAGATACCTCTCACTGGTCGTGATAACGTGAGTTATCGTTACCGACGCTTAAAGGAAACCCTCAGGGTCGCACAATTTGATGATATGGCTTACTTAAGTCAGATCGTGTGGACTGAATTGTTCGGGTTCAGTTTAAAGGGATTTAATCTCTGATTGTAAGTGAGATCTGGTCTGATCATGTTTGATTGATTAGGGCTTGAGATCGGTAAGCTTCGATCGAGAGAACAGATGCTAGATCGGTCAGATCAGAAGCATCAAGAGATCGACGGTCAGATCAAGCACCTTAGGGTTTTTAATGTGATCTGGACTAATTGCTTGGGTTATTTGGTTTATAGACCAGACCGAATTGAACCGGCTCTAGATGTGAGCGCTTGGTTCAAAGTAATGAGGAAAATGCGATTGGTTCATGAGGGCATGAACACATGATCGCATGTAAGAGAGGTTGGCTATTTTTAGCAACCACGCCCCCCATGTTTACATGGAGCGCATCTCTTGTTGCCTCAACCTCGAATTCTCGTCGCTCTCTCTCGTAAGAGACTTCTCTTTCACGTCTTGGAGACTCGAGAATCAAGCAAGGAAAGGCGATCTTCTTCCCTTCTCACGCGATCAAAGACACCTAGGAATCTTGCTAGCACAAGATATTCCGTAGGGAGTAAGCGCATCCTCATCTTGTGTGCGCGTCCTAAGGAGGAAATCTTCGTTGCTTTCTATCTTCCAAGGCGCCATCTTTAAATGGCATTGGTATGAATCGCATCTCCTTCTTTCATGTTTTAAAGGTTGATCATATATTGCATGTTTTCGATTCTTGAATCCGCTGCCTATCGAGTTTGCGCCAACTAGGGTTTCGCCCCCCTCTTGAAAGGGGTTCCCTTCAATATTCGCTTGTTGGAAATCTTACCATGCTAAAACCGAATTTTGTAAAGTTGATTATATGATGAAAACCGAATTTTGTAAGGTTGATTATATCATGAAAACTGAATTTTTCAAAGGTGATTATATGATGATTATTTAACCGAAAATTGTATGAAATTTAAGGTATTTTTATAGGAATTTTGGTAGCATTAAATCATTGAATTTTGAGTATGAAACTCTTGTTAATTATAGTTAGACCGAAATCAATTTTGGTAACATTAAATCAATGATGTTTGTAGTTAACATGAAAACCGAAATCTTGATGTTCTTGATAATTGTTTATGAAAACCGAAATTGATGTTTGTAGTTAACATGAAAACCGAAACCTTGATGACCTTGATAATTGTCTATGAAAACCGAATTTTGGTGTTTGTAGTTAATATGTTACATGTGGTATTTTGTAAAGTAATTTATATGAATACTTGTTTTAAATTTTAAGTTTATTTTATGGATGCTTGATATGACTGTTTCTTGGTGTGTGTAATATGTTAAATAATTATGGTGTTATATTTATGGCTAAGTATCTGTATTTGAGAAACTTGAGTGACAACATAGCAAGGTTTGATTAAACTAATCAGCATGAAATTTAAGGACTACACTATATTCGGTGATATTCGAATATAAAATATTATGTGTTATGTTATATAATTTTGAACAATATGTGTGATCATGTGAATTTTGAACATTATGTGTGATCTTGTGAATTTTGAACAATATGTGAGATTATGTGAATTTGGAAAATTATGTGATTATGTGATGGTTAGGACTAAGGCTAGGTGTAACTATGAACTCAAGGGGATAGTCCTTATGTGTTATGTTAAGGGTTTGAATTTCAGCCCTGTATTGTGATATGTGAGGAGGTTGATGTTCAGCCTGCCTATTATGATTATTGTGATGGGGGTTGATGCCTGCCCGATATGATTTTTGTGATGACTATCCTAGAGTCTAGTTGACACTTAGGAGTCCACCTTTGTGAAATATGTTCACCTTTGTGAAATATGAAATAAGATATGTCTGTTGTCCAGTAGGAACCTTTTGGGAGAACGGGTTTTGACGCAAAGTGCCATGTCTTGGTCAGACAGGGGCCACCTCTTGATGTCATTACTCTTTTATGTGATGGGGTAATATAAGACGCAAAGTGCCATGTCTTGATCAGACAGGGGCCACCTCTTGATGTCATTACTCTTTTATGTGACGGGGTGATATAAGACGCAAAGTGCCATGTCTTGATCAGACAGGGGCCACCTCTTGATGTCATCACTCTGATGTGTTATGGGGTGATAGAGCAAAGTGCCACGTCGTGACCTGACGGGGGCCACCTCTTGATTCTACTCACTATCCATGTTTATGTGTTGCACGAGATTTTGCAGCTCCCAGTGCTTTGGCCAAGCCGGGTTAGACCATATTGGTCACTACTGAATATGCTGGACAACTAGGTTAATTAAGTATGGTGTGTTTAGTTGGTTTAGAATATATGTGTTTAATTGGTTTAGAGTAAAACTCTAGAACCTGAGTTTGTTATATGCTAGTGTGTACATCTGACTGTCTATATGACTTCTGTTTCTTTATTTTGTTATATGTTGACATAATGTTCCTGTTAAAGATTTTTAAAATAATCTGCCTATATTTTTGAATGTATGTTCTGGATGGTCGATTTAGACTATCCACTCACTGGGCTGTGTAGCTCACCCCTCACTATTTTCAGGCATAGAGCAGGGGCGCATGTCTTGAGTGCTTTGGCGTGGATAATTATGCTGTTTGCTGTTTTAAGAATTTTTGTGCTTAATTCTTGGGGCCGGTTGTGGCCTTAACATGAATTATATGAACTATGTGAATCATGAGACTATGTGAACTATGTGAATTGTGTTGCCGGTTATGGCAGTCTTATGAGTTTGATTTTTGTGTCACCGCGGGCTTCAGCCTGGTTTCGGTGTTTGGTATGAGTTTATAAAATCGACTTTGTGGCTTTGCTTTGAATTTCGAATCGAATTGTATTTATGCCATCGGATTTGATATAACTGTTGCCTTGCATATGTCTAGTGCAAGGATTGCGTGGTGGCAGGTACCCTTATGTAATTTATGATAATTGTGTTTTGTGGATATTTATGTATGGGTTTGTGGAAATTTTCAGATCGTGTTTTTCTTGAACTCGGTTTTACCTAGCATATGATCGATCTTATATGAAACATCCTGTATCATTTGTGAATTGTGCCATTTGTTTGGGGTTAAGAATGTGGGATGTTACAAAATGGTATCAGAGGAGTTGGCTAGCTAAAACTTAGTTAGGGGGAAAACATGTTTGTGTATTGCTAGACACCTAATAGGTTTATGATTGTTTTCCTGACTATGATATGTGTGTGACTAGGATATGCGTGTGTAGGCATTTAAGATGGTGCGAACCAGAGGAAATGCTAGTGATGAGGGCGAGCAGACCCCGAACCTCACGAGAACTATTGAGGCTCTGACTGGCATGGTTCAGCAACAAGGTGCTATGATAGAGAGGCAAGCTCAGATGCTGCAGCAGCAGCAGACTCAGCACCAAGAAGCACAACAGCAGCTTTTGCAGCAGCTGACTCGAGAGAGACCCCAGACTACTACTCGAGCGGTAGGGGATGACTCTCAGGAGGGCGCTCACGGGCGCTATGCCTCACTTGTGAGTGAATTCCAGAAACTGGGTCCTAGCTCATTTTATGGAGGCTCAGAATCCAGTAATGCCGAGAACTGGCAGTTATGCTTGGAAAAGATTTTCCAAGTTATGCGTTGCTCGGACGAAGATAAGTTATGTTTGACCACCTATATGATGCGTGCTGACGCAGATGAGTGGTGGAAAGGCATGGTGAGACTTGCCGAAGAAAGACATGAGACTGTAGATTGGCCTTACTTCTTGTCTCGATTTAACGAGAAGTACTTCCCAGATAGTTTGGTAGAGGACCGAGAGGTGGCATTTATTCATCTGGAGCAGGGTGATATGACAGTGGACCAGTATGAATTACAGTTCACGAAATTGGGAAAGTATGCTCCTCATCTGATAAACACTGAAAAGAGGAGAGCTACCAAGTTTCTCAGAGGTCTCAGATGGGACATTAGAGAGCAGGTTGGTGCTCAACACTTGGAGACCTATGTTGAAACTGTTGGGCGAGCGCGCACCATTGAGAGATACATAGCTGAGAGGAGTTCTCATGTTGCCGTGACAGTAGTTCCTGCAGCCGAGGCGGCGGTTCCTCAGCATGGCAGTGGCGGCAAGGGTAAGAAGTACCCTAGGCATAAAGATTATAAGAAGAGTAGGTATAAGCCTTACTCCTACAAGGCACCGCAGCAGACCAGGGATGCACCGCAGCAGTTCAGGGATGCTAGGGATGTAAGAAACGGTATCACTTGTAGTTATTGTGGGCTCAAGGGACATCTAGTGAAAGACTGCCATAGGAAGAATGGTGTATGCTTCAAGTGTAAGAAACCTGGGCACATGGCCAGGGACTGCAAAGAGCCTGAGATACAGCCTAGAGGCGCAGATAAGCCTACAGTCCAGACTAGAGTTTATGCTGTGGCTGAGAAGGATACACGAGCTTCCCGATCCGTTGTGGAAGGTACTTTATTCGTATTTGATCAGTTAGCCCGCATATTATTTGACCCTGGTGCAAATTTGTCTTTTGTATCTGTTAAGTTTGCTGCATGTTTACCTGTGTTACCTAAGGTGATGAATTATGTTGTGTCTGTGAGTACTCCCTTAGGAAAATCGTTATCTACAGATACTGTTTGTGCTGACTGTGTAGTACATGTAGAGGGTTATGAGTTTCTGGTAGATCTAATCCTCTTAGACATGCAAGATTATGATATCATCTTAGGAATGGATTGGTTGTCTTCCCATCATGCCTCTGTGGATTGCTTTGAGAAAGTAATCACTTTGAATTTGTTAGATGGGAATCGACTGTTTGTGAGAGGTCTAGTGTCAGACCAAGGACCGCATGTGATATCTTTCCTGCAGGCCAGGAAATTACTTGCTAATGGGTGCAAGGGTTATCTTGCGCATGTTAAGGTGCAGGATGATTCTACTTCTGATCTGACTCAGATGGAGGTGGTGAAAGAATTTCCTGATGTGTTCTCTGAGGAATTTTCAGGCTTGCCACCAATAAGAGAAGTAGAATTTGGCATTGAGTTGGCGCCAGGTACGGCACCTATCTCCAGAGCTCCTTATCGTATGGCTACTTCAGAGTTGGCCGAGCTTAAGAAACAACTGGAGGAATTGCTAGAGAAAGGGTATATTCGGCCTAGTGCTTCTCCCTGGGGAGCGCCAGTGTTATTTGTGAAGAAGAAAGATGGAACCCTGAGGATGTGTATAGACTACAGACAACTGAACCAAGTGACTATCAAGAATAAGTATCCTCTTCCCAGAATTGATGATCTATTTGATCAATTACAGGGAGCTACAGTGTTCTCTAAGATTGATCTGAGATCAGGGTATTATCAGCTTAGGGTCAAGGATGAGGATATATTTAAGACTGCTTTCAGGACCAGGTATGGGCATTTCGAATTTTTAGTTATGCCTTTTGGACTGACGAATGCACCTGCCGTTTTCATGGATTTGATGAACAGGGTATTCCATGAATTGCTTGACTCTTGTGTGGTAGTCTTTATAGACAATATTTTGGTATACTCACGGACTACTTCAGATCATGTCAGTGACTTGCGCAGAGTGCTGGAGGTTCTGAGGAAGAACCGATTATATGCCAAGGCTAGTAAGTGTGAATTCTGGCTGGAAAAGATTAGTTTCCTTGGGCATGTGATTTCTGGTCAGGGGGTGTCTGTGGATCCAGTTAAAGTGCAAGCCATCCTTAATTGGGGAAGACCGACTAGTGCTACTGAGATCAGGAGTTTCCTGGGTTTAGCAGGTTACTACCGGAGATTTGTTGAGGGATTCTCCAAGCTGGCGGGTCCTCTAACTAAATTGACCAGAAAGGAGGCCAAGTTTATTTGGGATGATAAGTGTGAAGAGAGTTTTCAAGAGCTGAAAAGGAGATTGACTAGTACACCGATCCTCATTATACCTAGTGATGGGGAAAGGTTTACTGTTTATACAGATGCTTCTGGCAAAGGGTTGGGTTGTGTCTTGATGCAGAAGGGTTCTGTAGTAGCCTATGCTTCGAGACAACTGAAGGAGTATGAATTGAACTACCCTACTCATGATTTAGAGTTGGCGGCCGTAGTCTTTGCTTTGAAGATATGGCGTCACTATTTGTTGGGTCAGGAGTTTGATCTGTTCACTGATCACCAGAGTCTCAAGTATATCTTCACTCAGAAGGACTTGAACATGAGACAGAGAAGATGGATGGAGTTGATCAAAGACTATGACTTCTCCATTCAGTATCAGGCTGGAAAGGCCAATGTGGTGGCGGATGCTCTGAGCAGACATCCAGTTACTTCAGTAGCTGCTTTACGAGTCAGTGAGTGGCGGTTACTGCAGGAGTTCAGCGATCTCAGGATCAGTGTTTCTCCTAAAGTTCAGTCTGGTTATGTGGCTTTTCTCAGAGTACAGTCTGCTTTGTTGCAGAAGATCAGAGATCAGCAGTCTGTGGATCCGAGATTAGGTCAGATCAGGGATAGTCTGGTTGATGGCGCAGTTCAGGATTTTAGCCTGTCTGATGATGGTATTCTTCGGTTTCGTGGAAGGGTATGTGTCCCTGAGGAACCAAGCTTGAGGAAAGAAATATTGGAGGATAGCCATAACTCCAAATATTCTCTACATCCTGGTGTGACTAAGATGTATCAGGACCTCAAGAAAAGTTTTTGGTGGCCGGGTATGAAGAAAGAAGTGTTTGATTTTGTCTCTAGGTGTTTAACCTGTCAGACTGTGAAGGCTGAACACCAGAAGCCTGGTGGTTTGTTGCAGTCTCTTCCTATTCCTGAGTGGAAGTGGGAATGTATCAGTATGGATTTTGTATGTGGTTTGCCCAGAACCAGATTGGGTCATGATGCTATTTGGGTGATTGTTGATAGACTCACTAAATCAGCCCATTTTCTTCCGATTAAGATGACTTATTCTCTAGAGAGACTGGCTAGATTATATATTGATGAGATAGTCCGACTGCATGGAGTGCCTGTTGATATCGTGTCTGATAGGGACTCTCGATTTCTGTCCAAATTTTGGAAGAGCTTACAGGAGGGTTTGGGTACTAAGTTGAGCTTTAGTACAGCATACCATCCTCAGTCTGATGGCCAGACGGAGCGTACTATACAGACTCTAGAAGATTTGTTGAGAGCCTATGTGGTCGATTGGAGTTCTGAGTGGAACCGGGATCTATCTTTGATAGAGTTTACTTATAATAATAGCTTCCACTCCAGTATTCAGATGGCTCCTTATGAGGCTTTGTATGGGAGAAGGTGTAGGACTCCCTTGTGTTGGGAGGAAACTGGTGACAGAATGATTTTGAGATCTGATGCAGTACAGGAGACTACTGATAAGGTCAGAGAGATCCGGGATAAACTGAAAATTGCTCGGGACAGACAGAAGAGTTATGCTGATGACCGTCGTCGTTCCTTGGAGTTTATGGTAGGGGATCATGTGTTCTTGAAGGTGTCACCTACTAAGGGTGTTATGAGATTTGGCAAAAAGGGCAAGTTGAGCCCTAGGTTTGTAGGCCCTTTTGATATTATTGAGAGAGTTGGTCCAGTGGCTTACCGATTGGCTTTACCTCCTGCTATGGATCATGTGTATAATGTATTCCATGTTTCTACTTTGAGGAAATATCATCCTGATCCATCTCATGTATTAGAGTTGGAACCTCTTCAGATTCAGAGTGATTTGACTTTCGAGGAAAGACCCCTCCGGATTGTTGATAGAAAGGATAAAGTTCTGAGAAACAAGACTATACCTTTGGTAAAGGTTATCTGGGGAAATCAGTCAGTTGAGGAGGCGACATGGGAGACTGAAGCTGATATGAGGAAATTTTATGCTTACCTCTTTGATGATATGGATGCTGAGCTTTAGAGGACTAAAGCTTTATAAGGAGGGAGGGATGTAAGATCCAAGGATCTTAAGTCCTGGTAAGCATTATTTTTGAATTAAATAAAATTATTGACTGTGATATTTTCTATGCATTGGTTGTTAATAGTTATTTAACTAGAAATTTTGGTTGTTAATTTATTGTAAATTAATTAGAGATTATTTGTTTGATTATTGGCTGTTAATTTATGATAAATTATTATTGGTAGTTCATGATAAATTAATTAGGATTTATGGGTTGTAAATTGTAAGTTAATTAATTGTTAATTAATTGGAGCTATTGGTTAATTAAATCCTTATTGGATATTAATTACATCCTTATTGGATTTGCGTTTAAGTGAATTCATTAAGTGGATGTTAATTTAAGTTCTTATTGGATTGTCACTTAAACCATGGGTTATTGGGTTTAAAATTCAAATTTAGTTAGTTAAATGGTTAAACCCTATTTGAATTAATGGCTTAATGGGTTAAGAGTTAAAACCGAAAATTCAAATTGATATTTCGGTTAGGGTGGAATTTTTGGGCGAGATTTTGGCTTGAGAGAAAACTTTGGGCGACGGCTAGGAAGAAGGAGGCGACTTTGGTGTTCTTGGAATTTTGAGGTGATTTTCTTCATCTTCTTCCCTTGGTGATTTTCCTTGAAGTGAAGAAACTTCCTTGGCGAGTTCTTGAAGGTTTTTGGGCGGCTTAAAGGCTTTAGACGAAATTGTTGGAGGGTTTTTTTTTCACCTTGTGTTCTCGGTTCAAGGTGAGTGGGTTGTCTAATTGATTTCTATCTATTTGTTTGTGTTAATTGATGAGTTAGATGATATATTCGCTTGTTGGAAATCTTACCATGCTAAAACCGAATTTTGTAAAGTTGATTATATGATGAAAACCGAATTTTGTAAGGTTGATTATATCATGAAAACCGAATTTTTCAAAGGTGATTATATGATGATTATTTAACCGAAAATTGTATGAAATTTAAGGTATTTTTATAGGAATTTTGGTAGCATTAAATCATTGAATTTTGAGTATGAAACTCTTGTTAATTATAGTTAGACCGAAATCAATTTTGGTAACATTAAATCAATGATGTTTGTAGTTAACATGAAAACCGAAATCTTGATGTTCTTGATAATTGTTTATGAAAACCGAAATTGATGTTTGTAGTTAACATGAAAACCGAAACCTTGATGACCTTGATAATTGTCTATGAAAACCGAATTTTGGTGTTTGTAGTTAATATGTTACATGTGGTATTTTGTAAAGTAATTTATATGAATACTTGTTTTAAATTTTAAGTTTATTTTATGGATGCTTGATATGACTGTTTCTTGGTGTGTGTAATATGTTAAATAATTATGGTGTTATATTTATGGCTAAGTATCTGTATTTGAGAAACTTGAGTGACAACATAGCAAGGTTTGATTAAACTAATCAGCATGAAATTTAAGGACTACACTATATTCGGTGATATTCGAATATAAAATATTA
This sequence comes from Costus lasius, assembly GCA_027563935.2. Lineage (NCBI taxonomy): Eukaryota > Viridiplantae > Streptophyta > Magnoliopsida > Zingiberales > Costaceae > Costus > Costus lasius. Next base: position 29,031,556 of record CM050454.1, read on the forward strand.
TGTGTTATGTTATATAATTTTGAACAATATGTGTGATCATGTGAATTTTGAACATTATGTGTGATCTTGTGAATTTTGAACAATATGTGAGATTATGTGAATTTGGAAAATTATGTGATTATGTGATGGTTAGGACTAAGGCTAGGTGTAACTATGAACTCAAGGGGATAGTCCTTATGTGTTATGTTAAGGGTTTGAATTTCAGCCCTGTATTGTGATATGTGAGGAGGTTGATGTTCAGCCTGCCTATTATGATTATTGTGATGGGGGTTGATGCCTGCCCGATATGATTTTTGTGATGACTATCCTAGAGTCTAGTTGACACTTAGGAGTCCACCTTTGTGAAATATGTTCACCTTTGTGAAATATGAAATAAGATATGTCTGTTGTCCAGTAGGAACCTTTTGGGAGAACGGGTTTTGACGCAAAGTGCCATGTCTTGGTCAGACAGGGGCCACCTCTTGATGTCATTACTCTTTTATGTGATGGGGTAATATAAGACGCAAAGTGCCATGTCTTGATCAGACAGGGGCCACCTCTTGATGTCATTACTCTTTTATGTGACGGGGTGATATAAGACGCAAAGTGCCATGTCTTGATCAGACAGGGGCCACCTCTTGATGTCATCACTCTGATGTGTTATGGGGTGATAGAGCAAAGTGCCACGTCGTGACCTGACGGGGGCCACCTCTTGATTCTACTCACTATCCATGTTTATGTGTTGCACGAGATTTTGCAGCTCCCAGTGCTTTGGCCAAGCCGGGTTAGACCATATTGGTCACTACTGAATATGCTGGACAACTAGGTTAATTAAGTATGGTGTGTTTAGTTGGTTTAGAATATATGTGTTTAATTGGTTTAGAGTAAAACTCTAGAACCTGAGTTTGTTATATGCTAGTGTGTACATCTGACTGTCTATATGACTTCTGTTTCTTTATTTTGTTATATGTTGACATAATGTTCCTGTTAAAGATTTTTAAAATAATCTGCCTATATTTTTGAATGTATGTTCTGGATGGTCGATTTAGACTATCCACTCACTGGGCTGTGTAGCTCACCCCTCACTATTTTCAGGCATAGAGCAGGGGCGCATGTCTTGAGTGCTTTGGCGTGGATAATTATGCTGTTTGCTGTTTTAAGAATTTTTGTGCTTAATTCTTGGGGCCGGTTGTGGCCTTAACATGAATTATATGAACTATGTGAATCATGAGACTATGTGAACTATGTGAATTGTGTTGCCGGTTATGGCAGTCTTATGAGTTTGATTTTTGTGTCACCGCGGGCTTCAGCCTGGTTTCGGTGTTTGGTATGAGTTTATAAAATCGACTTTGTGGCTTTGCTTTGAATTTCGAATCGAATTGTATTTATGCCATCGGATTTGATATAACTGTTGCCTTGCATATGTCTAGTGCAAGGATTGCGTGGTGGCAGGTACCCTTATGTAATTTATGATAATTGTGTTTTGTGGATATTTATGTATGGGTTTGTGGAAATTTTCAGATCGTGTTTTTCTTGAACTCGGTTTTACCTAGCATATGATCGATCTTATATGAAACATCCTGTATCATTTGTGAATTGTGCCATTTGTTTGGGGTTAAGAATGTGGGATGTTACAACCGGTTCTCGAAAATGGCCCACTTCATCCCTTGTTCTCGAATGGCGGATGCATCCCATGTGGCACACCTTTTTGTCAAAGAGATTGTCCATCTCCATGGCCTCCCTCTCACCATTGTGTCCGATCGTGACACGCGTTTTGTGAGCCACTTCTGGCGCTCGCTTTGGGCCCTCCTGGGCACCACCTTCAAGTTCTCCACTGCCTACCACCATCAAACTGATGGCCAAACCGAGGTGGTTAACCGTAGTTTGGGCAACTTGCTTCGTTGCCTTATTAGCGATCATCCGAGGTCTTGGGACACCATCCTCCCTATAACGAAATTCACATACAATAGTGCCGCCAATCGGTCTACGGGTCTTAGTCCCTTTCAGATTGTTTTGGGTCATCAACTGCGTAAACCCATTGACTTGCATGTCCTGCCCATGGAGTCTCATCTCTCTGAGCATGCATACTCCTTTGCCCAGCATGTTGCAAGCTTGCTTGATGAAGTTCAGCATCGTATGTTTTTGGGCAACACTCATACTGCGCTAAGGTCCAATGCGCATTGTAGGCCACATCATTTCTTTGTTGGTGAGATGGTGAGGGTGTGCATCCACCCCGAGCGTCTTCCAAGCAGGGTGCATTTTAAGCTCCAGCCACGTTACATGGGGTCCTATGCGGTGGTGCGGCGGGTCGGCTCCAACGCCTATGTCCTCGACTTGCCCGAGAGCATGGGGATCCACCCCGCCTTGAATGTGGTAGACATCCTTCCCTTCCACGGGCCATTGGAGGAGCCTTTGCCTCCCCCCCAACCCAAAATTTTTTGCGCCCTGAACACGGCCAGGCCGTGAGAGCAGGCACGACCATGATGCCATCGCTCCAAAGCAACAACACAGGCACGACCCCCTTCACGGTCGTTCCACTGGCTGTGCCCGACCCAGCCAAATCCAGCCGTCCCCAACATGGCGTGGCCGTGATGAACAGCATGGCCGTGACACAGTCAGGCAAAAACGCAAACACAGACACGGCCTGTGACATGCCCGTGACCGCTGCCGTGACGAGTATGGCAGAAATTGGGGCACCCCATCACGCCTGTGACCGGAAGTACGACAAGGCCGTGCTCGGACCGCCGCCAATGATCATGCCCGTTCCTCTAGCAGTGGCGGACTCGACCCAAGTTCAGCATCCCCGACACGCCCATGATGAGACACACTACCAGGCTGTGATCACCCCGATAGACACTATTTCACCCCGATGACTCCGTTTTGACATGCACAACCCTCCCTACCATGTTCATCCATCCAAGGAGGATGTAAAAGAGCCCAACAAGGAGGAAATTCGGCGGTCCCAATGCCAATCCCATCCACCGGACCGTTACATGGGGGTTGTTATCCCGTTAGCAATCTATACCGCGGTGCTTTCACCCAAGAGCCTTGCAACCCAACCTCAGGAAGGCATAGTCCAAGATGGACCACACAATCATCTCAACAATACGGCCCAAGAGCGCGCAACGACAGTCGTGACCCAGCCCACAGTGTCGAAATTCTGTTGTTTCATCACGGCGTGCTCCGAACGCGTCTAACTGATGACACCAATCTTTATAGTAAATTTTGTGCCATTTTATATATTTTTTTGTGTCATATTCATACTAATTTGCTTATTTTCATGCCTTTTTTTTATCAAATATTGCGGAATCTACTTCTTTTCTAGTTTTTCATGATTTTCATGCAAAAAGGCATTGTTTTTAGGCATTTTCAAGCAAATTCAGATGCATGGATGAGTTCCCACCATCAAGAGAAGACTACATGTCAAATTTCATGAAGATTGGAGCTTCAAACGAAATTACAGCACTACCGTAATCAAAATTACGGTACCGTGGTTTCACAGCACCAACAAAACAAAACCACGGTACTGCCATAATTTCTGAGTGCTGCCGTATTTTGGGACGTGTTTATATAGAAAGTTTTACTGAACTTACGGCACTGCCGTAACCAAAATTACGGGCCGTAATTTGAGTCAATTTTTCACTGGAGAGATTTGATTAAAATACGGCACTACCGTAATGCATTTCACGGTATCGTAATTTCGAATTATTTTTGTACAGAAAGTTCCTGCTGAAATTACGGCACTGCTACAACCATTTTTACGGCCGTAATTGTAACCTGTATACGCGATTTTCACAGACTATTTGAAGCCCGATTCTTGCGCTGATGATTTTGGATGATCCAGGCCATCATTTGAAGATTCATAAAAAGGAAAATATTCATCAGATCAAAAGGAGGAGAGACACACCGAAAGCCCTAATTTTCATCCACGATTCAGAGAGAAATCGAATTTTCCACTGCCACCCTACGTTTCGCCACTAGGAAGCGTACAATGCATCTCCGGTCGTGAAATTTAAAGAGAAGCCACGCATAGAGGAGGAGAAGATACCCCAGAAGTTTCAGAGCAAAAGGAGATCGATCGGAAGAGAAATCAATGAAGAAGTCGCCACCGACACTGTTCACGCCAGGAATTACGACTGTAATTTCCATTACTAAAGTTATTTTCCCTTTTTCTCCTCGATTTTTGATCCTTTAATACTATGGATTATTGTAATCTTTCTACCATGCTAGCTTAAACTTCTTTTGGGACATGGCAAACGAGGTCTCTATGGTTCGATATCTTTTTATTACTTCGAAGTATCCGTACACTTGCAGACACGACAAGTTTTTGGCATCGTTGCCGGGGACCTTGGTTTTTGTCAATATTGAAGATATTGAAAGTATTGCTAGACTAGGTTTTGTTTATTGTTTATTTTCTATTTTCTGTTTTTCTGTTCTTTTGAAATTATTTGATCTATCTACTTTGCATGCGCAGGAATCTTAGGTCAGGGCCTCTTGTACCTTTTGATCCTGAGATAAATAAAACTCTTAGATTGCACAGGAAGCTTAGGTTTGAAGAAAGTCAACAAGAAGAAGTGGAGATGGCAGAAAGAAGATCGCTTAGGGACTATGCAGCCCCTAATCCATAGGAGATTCATTCTAGCATTGCTAGACTGGTGATAGAGGCTAACAACTTTGAAATCAAGCCTGCTTTCTTATCTATGATTCAACAGAACCAGTTTGGAGGATCTCCACTTGAAGATCCTAACCAACACCTTGCTTTGTTTCTTGAACTTTGTGATACAATTAAGATAAATGGTGTTTCTAACGTTGCATTAAAACTGAGATTGTTTCCTTTTTCTCTAAGGGACCGAGTGATGGGGGTAGAGACCATGACCCTCGCAAATATAAGTGGAGCTTAAGGTTACCCTAGTATATGGGTACCCTAAGGCACCCTTGCATTGCATGCATCATGTAGCTACATATGGTAGGTTTTGTATTTTTCTTTTATGGAAATTATGTTGCATGATAGTAGAATTAGTGCATGGCATAATGTTGCATCATAGTAGGAGTAGTGTAATAAGCATTTACAACTCATGTGGACAAGCTCAAGGCTAGCTCAAAGCTCACTCAACAAAGCTAGCTCCAATTAAGGAAAGTCACTTCCAAGCCAAGCTCCAAGTGAAGACTTGAGAATGAAAGGAGTTCATCTCACCTTTCCACATTTGTTGGCCACCATCCACCTTGCAAGAAATCGGTTTCTATATCAAATCCTCAAGGGATATGCGCCCACTCAAGATTTGATCAAAGCTCTCCATCAAATCCCTTGAATCAAGGAATCAAAATGCATTCACACCTTGGAGGGAAGGAGCCACGCCAATTCAAGAAACATTCTCACCTTTTCTTGGCGCCCAAGCAATGAAGGATGCGTCAAAGCCACTAAAAGGTTTCCAAATTTGTCCAAGCCAAAGAGGAAGGAATTCAAACACCAATCAAAGATGGAAATAGCTCAAAAGAATTCGATCAAAGCCTCACAAAATAAGGAAGCTTTATCACCCAAGATGCCCAAACAAGCAAAGCACTCTTTTCAACTTTCGGCCAAGCAAAGGAATAATTCAAATTCTCAACCACGTAAGGAAATTCACACAAGGAAAGTATGCCTTAAAACTCTTGTAATTCAAATTCGATCAAATCTCTTTCTTATTTTGCTCTTTTGTAACGTTGAGCAGATTGTCTAAAAACTCTTGTAAGCGCATGTAGATGCATGATTTGGATAATGGAATTGTCGAATAGTTGCCTAGCAACTTTGGGTGCTTGTGTCGCCCCTCTCCCCCTTCCTCTCATTTGAGGTGCTTGTGTCACCTATCCTTCCTTCTTCACCAAAGGGCCAAGGTTCCCTTCGCTAACCTCCTCTTCAAAGAATCTCTATCTCAGCACTTGGCGCAAAGAGTATCTTCTTCAACCTTTGTGGCACATATCTTCTCTACCATAGTGGCACAACTCTCCATCTTCATCATTTGGGTGCGGAAAGGTAAAGGGATCTCCTACATCTTCAACATCAAGTGGCACAAATCCTCTATCTTCATCATTTCTCTCGGCATCTACCCAGAAGCACTCAAGAAATTGCGCAAGTTGAAGAAAACTCATTGACAAGCTAAGTCTTTCCAACTCTTTGTGTTGTTTCATTCTCCCCTCTTTAAGAACAAGCTTACTACCCCTTGTGTGTGTCTTGTAGGAGGATGGCGCAAGAGCATGGAGGACTCATCTTGGCGCAAGATCTCTTCTTCCACCCCTCTTAAAATATTAGATAGTCTGCACTTTCTGTTAACAAGAGAATTTGGGAGCTTAACTCCCCTCTTGACTTGTTTGTTATTGGACACTTAACTTATTTTTGAAACTCACCCATGCACGTGTAGGCTTTTGTGAATGCATGTGTGTAATTCTCATAGGGCCCTACTTCGTTGCCATCAACCATTGGGCCAGTGAAGAACGGGGTGTACGGTCCTTCTATTCTCAAGGATCGCAAGGTGAGCACTTCTTTAGATTTGTATTTATTTTAATGTCTTATGGTTTTGCTTAGCCTTTAGAATCGCATGCTTAATGTTAGTCTAGTGTTAGTTGCATGTTTAGTCCTAGATAACATGTCTTGTGTAGTTTAGTTTTAGCATGTTAGATCCCATGCTTAGGATTTGTTGCTAAAATACAAGCATAATTCGGTTTTTATCATAAAATACCAAAAATATATTTTTCAAAAAGCACGTTAGAAAGTCTTGCATGCTAGTTTGTTTTCTTTAGATTCATGTTTTCATGCTAGCCCAAATTGCATGCTTCCCCCCTACATCATCGAGCGCGATCTTGGCTTCAAGCTCAACCTATCGGTACCTTCACCACATGGGAACAACTGTCAAACGCTTTCCTAATGAAATGTTTTCCACCAAGCAAGACTATTCAATTGAGTGTTGGGGTATGCCCTTAAGGCTAATGTTTGAGGCCTTGGGATTGTATAAGTATCATGTAATAAACTCTTATGTTTATAAAGGCATGGTTATTATTCAGATTGCTACCTTGTCTGCTGTAATAAGTGTACTTCTGATTAATGTCTCAAAGCTGTTCAGCTAGGCTGACATGCTGTTATGTCCTTAGTCGAGATATCTTGGTGAACTTGAGACAGCCCTGATATGATTGAGACTAATATGAGTTCTAATTTTATAGGATGCTTCGAGCATGGAATAAGATGTAGACTCATGGGTACATTGGATGTACTGGACAGACCCTACTAGGATATTCAATTGCTTGTCACAATATGAATGATCCTTGTTTGCACTAAGTGGCACATGTCCTTTGACTTGAGATCACTTGTGTTTCTAAATGATGATTGTCATTGTTTTGAGGTAGTTCAATATCATTTGAAACATAATGATTATAAACTATCTTGGATAATGATCATGAGTCAGGTTAGAACACTAGTGATAGATAAAGGATTGCCGTCTCCTTGTTCAAGGAGTGTGATGTTCTAAAGGGCCCCCCTGTATGAGATGGTTGAGATAGTGTATGGCCATACCCAGATGACTATGTTCATCTGATCTGATCATGCTCATCATATTGGAGCTACAAGCTTGACATGCTTGTCCAATAAGAACATCCAGTGGCAAAGGAATCATGTAAGCCTTGTGAAATGGATTCACACTTGTGCTGTGTTTTGGGTGTAGTCTTGGAAGACTCTTTCCTCTATATCGGGAGACAGTGATGTGTTGCTAGATACCCCTCACTGGTCGTGATAACGTAAGTTGTCGTTACCGACATTTAAAGGAAACCCTTAGGGTCACACAAGTTGATGATATGGCTTACTTAAGTCAGATCGTGTGGACTGAATTGTTTGGGTTCAGTTTAAAGGGATATAATCTCTGATTGTAAGTGAGATCTGGTCTGATCATGTTTAATTGATTAGGGCTTGAGATCGGTAAGCTTCGATCGAGAGAAGTGATGCTAGATCGGTGAGATCAGAAGCATCAGGAGATCAACGGTTAGATCTTGAACCATTTGGTTCAGAGAGATCTAGACCATGGCTTGGGCTGGTTTCATGTGGTCTTTGGACCAGATTGATTGAACCAAAGTGAACCAAATTCGAACCGGTTCACTTATGTGAACGCTTGGTTCGAATGGTGTTAGCGTTTTGGTTGTTGATGAGCGCATACTTCCAATTAAGGAAAGTGATCAAAGCCTCTCTTCATAACGCCTAAACGCCAAGCCGTTGAATGTGTGACTTCACTTCGCTTGGCTTTGATCATATCGAAAGTGTGTGAAAAAGGAAAAGAGGTGTGGAGCTCTCGGCAAGAGATTGATCTCTCATCATCCTCACGCGACAAGCACCTTTGAAGCTCTTTGCTAGCACAAGGATCTCAAAGAGTAGTCCTTGATCATCTTGTGTGTGACGACAAGGAGGAGGCCTCTTTTGTTCTCTTGATTCCAAGGCACCATCCAATCCGATGGCTATGGTATGAACTCCCTCTTGTTCCATTCAATCGCTTGAAGTTGATCATAAAAACATATTACATGCGATTTGTGAAACCCTAGCATCTTCATGCAAGAATGAATAATGCGCCACCCTTACATAGGGTTTTCGGCCCCCCCTCTTGAAAGGGGTTTTATCCGCTTGCGCTCCCCCTAGAAGGGGACCCAACAATTGGTATCAGAGCTAGGTCTAATATGTTCTTATGATTGCTTTGTGTGATCCATGTATGTTTGATGCTTAGATCTATGTTTTCTCTTCATGCGATTGTACTAGTGGATAGTATGTTCATGTTGCGCATGTATGAGAGTTATCTTGGCGCTTGCTTAAGTTTCCATTTGTTGCGCATATGTTGGCGCTTGTGTTGTTTTTCTTACAAAACAAATGAACTTGCGCGCCTATCTAGATCTAAGGCCCTACTCTAAACCCTTAGATGGGTTGATGGGGTTGAAGTCACCTCTAGATTAGATCCAACCGTCTGATCAGACCATCTGACAGCCTAGATGGATTGACCAGATGGCACCTGTGCGCAAGCATGAGGTGGCCATAGGTCGATTGCATCTTAGGCGTGTAGCGAGGTCTGGTTGAGACAACCAGTGAACACACATGAGCTAGGCCCGGGGTCACACCCGCTTGCCAGAACTCATGAGGGTTGTTCAGCCCTTGGCGCATGCATGGTTGACCGTTAGGTCAATACGGGTCAGTTAGGACTCGGTGCATGCAAGGGCAGAGGATCTGATCGGATGGATGAGTGGATCCCTATCAATGGACCATTGTAAGGTTGTAGGGGCACATAAGGAAATTAAAATTGATGCCATGGGGTTTTTCAAAATTTAATTTCATGATTGGATCACATGTTGATTGATGCCATGATGCTTGTCTATTTATTCTTATGTGGGCTGCCCATGTTAAATGTGTGCTGTGCTGGGGCCTGCGTGCCTGGAATTAAACTTGTAAATTAATTTGTGATCTGCGAATCACATTTGTACTTAATTTATAATGTATAATTGACCTGCGAGTCAAACTTGTCTAGATAGATCAAATTGTATTTGATTAGACAAGAGCACAAAGGCACACATCCAAGAGGGGCATTCAGCTGGTGGCGCACCTAAGGTGCTCTTGGCGCTAGGGCCCTGGGTTGGACCAGATGAGATGCAAAAGTCCTAAGAAGAGCAAGTGAAGACTTAAGTTTCTTAAGGTCTTACTTAGGCTTTGGGCTTTTACCACATAAGATCCATGCTTTCTATTTATTGCTTTTATAATTAGAAATGCATGAGTTTATCTTCTGCTATCACCATAGGACTTGCATGATAGTCAAGAAGATAAAAGACCGGTAAAATCCAACGATAAAATATCAAGCTCGTAAGCCTTCTGACGCGAAACCTCACTGTTCTGATTATCGTTGGAGCCGTGTTGTACCCACTCAGTGGGCACGTCCATCTATCTTCAGACGGTGCTGGATTACACCTGCGTGTTACAGAGAAGGGATTTATCGCTTCTCGTTGCTCAGCATAGCACGTGGTGGTCCAGGGAGTAGGTCGGGTCAGCTTGACTATGTAGGCTACATATGTGGCGCATATGGTAGCACATGGAGGCAGCCATCTGTGGGATCAGAGACTGTGTTGTACCAACTCAGTTGGCACAGTCTGCTAGATTGCCCAGATGAAGGGGAATCGCACGGGTTGGCGATTGGCTGGGACAGCCTACCAGAAATTAGTGCTTGTCATCTCTGTGCATCTTATCTCGCCTGAGCGGGACGCGGAGACCAAGTATGAAATCTGGATCCCATCTCACTAAAAGAGTATTACTCTTTCGGACTGTTTTATGGATTTTACAGTCAGCTAGAATAGTGAGAAAAAGGAATCATTCTTAAGTCCTGATTGATTCTTAACATTGATACTGACCTTGCTGTTCTTGCATTGTTGTAGATTCCTGCAGCAACGAACACCATGAGCTTCAATGTGCGATCCCTACTGGAAAGGGAGAAGTTTGCTGGGCCGAACTTCTCTGACTGGTTCGGACACCTTAAGATCGTTCTTAAGGCAGAGAGGAAACTGTATGTCCTCGAGACGGCAATACCGCCGCAGCCCGCTGCGAACGCCGCAAGGGCGGTTCGTGAAACCTATGAAAAGCACGTCAATGATAGCATTGATGTCGCTTGCCTGATGCTAGCGTCTATGACGCCACCGCTGCAGCGTCAGCATGAGGATATGTCGGCTATAGAGATCATAGCGAACCTCAAGATGCTGTATGCTGCACCGGCAAGGACAGAACGCTATAATCTGACGAAGCTCTTCTTTCAGAGCAAACTGGCTGAAGGGAGCCCAGTGGGAGCTCACGTGCTCAAGATGATTGGGCACAAGGAGGCTCTGGAGAAACTGGGGCATACCATTAACCAGGAGCTTGCTGTAGACATCATTCTGCAGTCTCTTCCGCCTTCTTTCGATGCGTTCATCATTAACTTTAATATGAACAAAATCGATTGTACACCGGCAGAGCTGTTGAATATGCTCTTGACTACTGAGGAAACTCTGAAGGGAAAGCCTTCAACCTCTGTCTTGATGTTTCCTTCAAGGAACAAGAAGAAGGGGAAGAAGGGCAAGGCCCCTGTCAAGAACTACAGTAAGGCTCTGAAACAGAAGGTGAAGCGGTCCAAGGACAACAGGTGTTTCCACTGTGGCCAGCTGGGTCACTGGAAAAAGGACTGTAAAGCGCTCCAAGGAGATAAGAGGGGAAGCATCGCTTCTGGCTCAGGTATTTACGTGACGGAAGTCATGGTTTCATCTTCTTCTATATCATGGGTGTTGGACACTGCATGTGGAGTTCACATTTGTTCAAATGTACAGGAACTCAAGAGAAGAAGGCAGGTGGGACAGCATGAGGTAGACCTACGCGTTGGAAACGGGGCACGGGTTGCTGCTGTTGCTGTAGGAGACTATTTCATTTCTTTACCATCTGGCATTGTATTAGAATTAAACAGTTGTTATTTTGTACCCAGTATTACCAAGAATATTATCTCCATTCCTGCTCTTGTCAGGAAGGGTTTTTCCTTTGAATGCAAGATTTCAAAGTGTATACTTTCTCTAGATAATATTGTGTATGCTACTGGTTCCATTAACAATGGGTTATTCATGTTGGACATGGAATATTCTATACAAAACATTGATAATAAGAAAGCCAAGTATGCTGATGACAGCACCTTGCTATGGCATAGTCGTTTAGGCCATATTAACAAGAAGCGCATTAAGCGGTTGCATGATCATGGACTGCTGGGATCATTCTCCTATGAGGAGATTGATACATGCAAAGCTTGTTTAATGGGCAAAATGACGAAGTCTCCTTTTCCTAACAAAGGTCAAAGGGCTTCAGGTTTACTTGACCTTATACACAGTGATGTGTGTGGGCCATTTAGTAAACATGCCAGAGGTGGCTATCAGTACTTCATTACCTTTACTGATGATTTCAGTAGGTATGGGTATGTCTATTTAATGAGACATAAAAGTGAATCTTTTGACAAGTTCAAAGAGTTCAAAAATGAAGTACAAAATCAGTTAGGCCGAAATATCAAGGCACTTCGTTCTGATCGAGGTGGTGAATACCTAAGTCATGCGTTTACTGACTATCTAAAGGAGTGTGGGATTATCTCACAGCTCACTCCGCCAGGAACACCGCAATGGAATGGTGTGTCCGAGAGGAGAAATAGAACGTTACTTGATATGGTTCGTTCTATGATGAGTCAGGCTACTCTACCTTACTCCTTTTGGGGTTTTGCACTGGAAACAGCTGCAAAGGTACTAAACCGAGTGCCATCCAAGGCAGTTTCTAAGACGCCATATGAGTTATGGTGTGGGAAACAGCCGAGCTTGACATTTATCAGGATCTGGGGTTGTGAGGCTTATGTCAAAAAGCTCGCCTCTGGGAAACTGGAGAGAAGATCTGAGAAATGTATATTTGTCGGTTACCCTAAGGAAACTAAGGGTTATTATTTCTACGATCCCAAAGAGAACAAAGTATTTGTTGCTCGGACGGCCATATTTCTTGAGAAGGAGTTTCTTCTGCAAGAGGCCAGTGGGAGAGAAATAAAGCTGGATGAGATTCCAGAAGAGGGACAAAGTAGTCAAGCACAGTTGGATGTGCCTGAGCCGGAAGATCAGGTTACTCAGCAACCTGAGGCTCAAATATCACAGGAACCGCGAAGATCGGGAAGGATCCGTCGTCAGCCTGAGCGCTATGACGGAGTCTACATCATTGATAATGATGAACCCCTTACTTATGCGGATGCGGTCAGTGGACCGGAGTCAGCTAGATGGCTTGATGCTATGCGAGCCGAAATGGACTCCATGTCAGATAACCAAGTCTGGGATTTGGTTGATCCGCCTCCGGGAGTAATCCCTATAGGCTGTAAATGGATCTTCAAGAAGAAGATAGACATGGATGGTAACGTGGTTACCTATAAAGGCAGGCTAGTTGCGAAAGGTTTCAAACAAATCTACGGGATAGATTATGATGAAACTTTCTCACCTGTAGCCATGTTTAAGTCTATTCGGATTCTTTTCGCGATAGCTGCATATTACGATTATGAGATCTGGCAGATGGATGTGAAGACGGCTTTCCTTAATGGAAATCTGGATGAGGATGTGTATATGACACAACCTGAAGGTTTCTCTAATCCATCAGATCGTCATAAAATATGCAAGTTAAAGAAGTCCATTTATGGACTGAAACAAGCATCTAGAAGCTGGAATATTCGTTTTGATGAATCAGTCAGTGAATTTGGTTTCATCAAGAACGAAGATGACCCAACATTGAGAAACCAGATCACGAGCTTTGCACAGAAGGATGGTGAATCTTTTAGCGAGGCATGGGAGTGATTCAACGATTTACAACGGAAGTGTCCTCACCATGGCATTGAAAATTAGGTTTTAATTCATACTTTTTACAATGGTTTGCTTTATAATACCAGACTAACTGTTGATGCTGCTGCAGGAGGAACTCTCTTGAGCAAAACCATTGAAGATGCTTTCAAGTTGCTATGGGAGATGGCTTTAAATCACAACCAGTGGACTTCTGAGAGGAGTGCTGTATCGACCTCCTCAAGGTAAGAATGAAAGTGATGGTTGGTGTACCTTGGCAAAAAAGGTAGATTCTTTGTGCAACAGATTCGATTCTTTTCAAATGCAAACTGCTGTAGTTTCATCTTTTGTTGTTTGTGATATCTGTGGTAATAATGGTCATATTTCTGAAGAGTGTAAAGTCATAGTTAATCAAGGTAGTGAACATGTTAATGCACTAGGGAATTATAATCAAAGTAGAAACAATGATCCCTATTCTAATACTTACAACCCTGGATGGAGGAATCACCCTAATTTATCTTGGAAGAGCAATAACAATATAGGGGGACAAACTGAAAATAGAGGATATCAACAAAGGCCAAACCAAAACCAAAACTAAAATCAAAATTCTAGTGTTGAATCCATGTTAGAAAAGTTTATGGCTTATCAAAATCAATTCATGACTAATCAAAACAAAGAAATTGAAGATCTTAAGGGAATGGTCAGCCAACTTGCATCTCAAGTAGGATCTCTAGCAGCCCACAAAAAAATCTTAGAAAATCAAATAGCACAACAAGCAAGCACTTCTTACAGACCCCTAGGAAAACTACCTGCTAAACCTGAGCCAAACCCTAGGAAGCACTGTAATGCTATTATCACTAGAAGTGGGAGGCAATTAGAGGAACCTAAAAAGAAATATGAGGATAAAGAAAAAGAGCCTAATGATGAACATGATAATGAGTTAGATTTAGAAAAATCTTCTGAGCTTGAGCAATCCCAAACTTGTTTGCCACCTCACCAAGGTGTGTTGAGCCACTAACTCATCAAAATAGATATTGTTACAAAAGAAATCATCAATCCTTTCATTGATCTATATGCACTATAAGCTGCGAGTAACCATGAACAAATTAATATCACAGTGTACATATTTCAAAATTTAATGGCCACTAGTGTGAACCACTTTGTTATTCGCAGATGGAGTTGTGGAACTATTAGTCTTGGTTATACTCCTAATAACTAAACTAAGTTATCTTTGAGGAAGTAAAAAGGTTCACTATGTGTGATGAAACTGATGATATGTTCCAGCCTACAGAAAATTATTATCAAGGACTACACTATAGGTTTTGGCAAAAGGGCAGGAAAAAGCTTTATTTCATGCCTTGATAAGATGCCCCGTGGATGCTGCTTTACCACTTGCTGCCAACACTGGTAGGGTCCGAGGGAGTGATGCAAAGCCAAGCACTGAAACCAATCATCCGAAAAAAATGAATACTCAACGCTGAGCCTCCACTGCATGGAAGAAAGGATGGAAATGACAATGTGCATCAACCAGAAGGAGCACAATATGTGACTAGATGCTAATGAGAAATAATCGCTGAGCCACTGATGCCTCATTAAAAGACCATAAAAAAAGGGTGAACATCGCACCATTGACCATGCACGCAAGGAACGACAAGGAGGAATCGATTTTGATAAAAAAAAGAAAGCCAAAGAATTCTTCACAGGACTGTACAAATATAACCACAAGTACAACCAAGAGCCAGCAAGAGGTAAAAAGAAGGAAAATGAAGCCGGCGCAACTTGGCGTGTGTCAGCGTGAATTGCAGAAAATAAAGTCACCAAATCCCACCAAATGACTAAAGACAAAACAAATTCAAAAAATTTCAAACAGGGAAGACGAACACGTTGCCAGAAAAAAAGAAACAATTGTCAGGACATAGGTGAAAAGGGGGGTGAAACCCTAAACGCATGCACTTCTAAAATTTTGCATGGGCGGAAATAAGGATTTCGTGAAGATCGCATGTGGCATGAACATATGATCAACTTAATGTCTGCAAAGATCAAGTTGTGATCTTACCATTGCCATTGGTCGGAAGGCGACTTGGAAGCAAGAGGGCGATGCGGCTCTCCTCCAAAGTGGACGCACACAAGATGGCGATGGCTTCCTCCCTTGGCGTGAACCTTGTGCTAGCAAAGCTCTTCAAGGTGTCCTTGATGCGTGAAGGAGATGAGATGATTTCTTTCCTTGGCTGGCCGAATCCCTCCTTCAACACTCGTGGAGGCGAGTCACACGAGAGGAAGAGCAAGAGAGAGGCGAGAGTCTTCGAACATGGAGGTGTCTTCAATTTGGAAAACCGATTTCCAAATATAGTAAGCGCTCATGCGTTCAAGCGTTCACTCCAAGTGAACCGTTCGCAACTCCTTCTCCCTTTGAACCATGCGCTCATATGATGAACCGGTTCAATTGAATTTGGTTCAAAGACCAAATCAAACCAAGCCTTGGTCTAGACCTTATTAAACCGAAAGGCTCAAGATCTAACCACACATCTCTTGATGCTCTTGATCTCATCGATCTAGCATCAATTCTCTCGATCGAAGATTACCGATCTCAAGCCCTAATCAATCAAACATGATCAGACCAGATCTCACTTCCAATCAGAGTTTAAATTCCTTTAAACTGAACCAAAACAATTCAGTCCACACGATCTGACATAAGTAAGCCATATCATCAAATTGTGCGACCCTAAGGGTTTCCTTTAATGTCGGTAACGATAACTTACGTTATCACGAACAGAGAGGGGTATCTAGCAACACATCACTGTCTCCCGATATAAAGGAAAGAGTCTTCCAAGACTACTCCCAAACCATAGCACAAGTGTGAACCCAAGTCACTTGACATATGTGTTTCCTTTGCCACTGGATGTTCTCGTTGGACAAGCGTGTCATGCCTGTAACTCCAACATGATGAGAGTGGTTAGATCAGATGAACATAGTCATCTGGGATGGCCATACACTTTCTCAACCATCTCATACAGGGGGCCCCTTTAGAACATCACACTCCAACTAGGAGAGGCAATCCTATATCTATCACTAATGCCCTAACTGAAGGTCCCCTAAACAAGGGGGGCGAAACCCTATAGGAGGCGCATATGAAAATTTTGACGCAGCGGAAGGGGTTTCAAGGATCTATGCATATAATATGTTCAACTTGCAATGAAAAACGATTCTCACCATTGCCATCGCTTAGATGGTGTCTTGGAAGGAAAGGCGCAAGTGCTCCTTCTCCAAAGGTGACGCACACAATTGGTGTCGCCTACTCTTCCTTGGTGCTCCTTGTGCTAGCAAGGTTCCAAGAAGTCGTTGTCGAATGGAAGGGAAAGATCACTTTGCTTGGCCGAACTCTTCCTTCTCTTTTCGTCTACACTCCTCCACACGAGAGTGCAAGTGCCGAATGCCCAAGTTGGCGACGAGAGTGAGGAGAAACGAGAGATGAGGGCGCCTTAGGCGTGAACGTGAGTAGTGGTCACGTATGTGATCATGCTTTCTAAAAATAGAAAGCCACTCACTCACATGCGATCATGGGTTTACCCCATGCGCAAACTCCTCTCAATTTGAACCACACGCTCACTCAATGAGCTGGTTCAATTTGGTCTGGTTCATAGACCAATCGACCCAAGCCATTAGTCCAGATCACATTAAACCCTAAGGCTCTTGATCTGACCGTCGATCTCTTGATGCTGCTGATCTCACTGATCTAGCATCCAATCTCTCGATCGAAGCTTACCGATCTCAAGCTCTAATCAATCAAACATGATCAGACCAGATCTCACTTACAATCAGAGATTAAATCCCTTTAAATTGAACCTGAATAATTCAGTCCACACGATCTGACTTAAGTAAGCCATATCATCAAATTGTGCGACCCTGAGGGTTTCCTTTAAATGTCGGTAACGATAACTCACGTTATCACGATCAGTGAGGGGTATCTAGCAACACATCACTGTCTCCCGATATAAAGAAAAGAGTCTTCCAAGACTACACCCAAACCACAGCACAAGTGTGAATCCAACTCACAAGGCATGCATGTTTCCTTTGCCACTGGATGTTCTTATTGGACAAGCGTGTCAAGCTTGTAACTCCAATATGATGAGCATGATTAGATCAGATGAACATAGTCACCTGGGTATGGCCATACACTATTCTCAATCATCTCATCCAGGGGGCCCCTTTAGAACATCACACTCCTTAAACAAGGAGACGGCAATCCTTTGTCTATCACTAGTGCCCTAACCTGACTCAAGCTCACCATCCAAGATAGTCTATAATCATTATGTTTCAAATGATATTGAACTATCTCAAAACAATGACAATCATCATTTAGAAACACAAGTGATCTCAAGTCAGAGGAAATGTGCCACTTGTCGCATTCAAGGATTATTCACATTGTGACAAGCAATTGAATATCCTAGTAGGGTCTGTCCAGTACATCCAATGTACCCATGAGTCTACATCTTATTCCATGCTCGAAGCATCCTATAAGATTAGAACACATATTAGTCTCAATCATATCAAGGCTGTCTCATGTTCACCAAGATATCTCGACTAAGGACTTTATAGCATGTTATCCCAGCTAAACAGCTTTGAGACATTATTCAGAAGTACAATTATTGCAACAGACAATGTAACAAACTGAATAACAACCATGCCTTTATAAACATAAGAGTTTATTACATGATACTGATACAATCCCAAGGCCTCAAACATTAGCCTTAAGGGCATACCCCAACACTAACATGACTCATGCCCATTATCCAAGATAATCTATAACCATTATATTTCAAATGATATTGAACTACCTCAAGACAATGCCAATCATCATTTAGAAACACAAGTGATCTCAAGTCAGAGGAAATATGCCACTTGTTTGCATATAAGGATTATTCACATTGCGACAAACAATCGAACATCCTTAGTAGGGTCTGTCCAATACATCCAATGCACCTATGAGTCTACATCTTATTCCATGCTCGAAGCATCCTATAAGATTAGAACACATATTAGTCTCAATCATATCAAGGCTGTCTCATGTTCACCAAGATATCTTGACTAAGGACTATACTGCATGTCAGCCAAGCTGAACACCATTGAGACATTATTCAGAAGTATACATGTAGCAGCAGATAATGCAACAACCTGAATAACAACCATTGCCTTTATAAACATAGTTTATACATGATACTGATAATAACCCAAGGCCTCAAACATTAGCCTTAAGGGCATACTCCAACAATCTCCCACTTGCACTTAATCTAATGGTTGAGAAATCTCAAACCCATATTATTACAGTGCTTCTCATGCTTCTGCTGCGCCAGAGGCTTTGTAAGCGGGTCAGCTAGATTGTCATCTGTATGAACCTTGCAGATCTTGATCTCTCCTCGATCTATGATCTCACGATCAAATGAAACCTTCTCTGTATGTGCTTGGACTTCTGGTGCGACCGTGGTTCCTTTGCTTGTGCTATTGCTCCAGTGTTATCACAGAAGATAACCAAAGGATCTGCACTCGAAGGAACAACACCAAGTTCTTGAACGAACTTACGAATCCACACTGCCTCCTTTGATTCTTCTGAGGCTGCAACATACTCGGCTTCTATTGTGGAATCAGCAACAATTGATTGTTTGAAACTTTTCCACACCACTGCTCCTCCATTCAAGCTAAAAACATAGCCTGATTGCGATCGGAAATCATCCTGGTCAGATTGGAACGAAGCGTCAGTATATCCTTCAATACTGAGTTCTTCCTGACCTCCATATATCAAGAACATATCTTTGGTCCTCCGAAGATATTTCAAAATGTTCTTGACTGCAATCCAGTGTGCCTTACCTAGATTACTTTGGAATCGACTGGTGACGCTTAACCCGTAAGCGACGTCTGGGCGAGTACACAACATCGCATACATAATGGATCCAATAGCCGAAGCATAAGGCGTATTGTCCATTTCATCTTTCTCAGACTGTGTTTGAGGACACTGGCTCTTAGAAAGATTCAGACCATGTCTGACTGGAAGATATCCTCTTTTAGAATTTTCTAAATGGAATCTCTCCAGGACTTTATCGATGTAAGTACTCTGGCACAGCCCGAGAAGTGTTGGGGTATGCCCTTAAGGCTAATGTTTGAGGCCTTGGGATTCTATGAGTATCATGTATATAAACTCTTATGTTTATAAAGGCAATGGTTGTTATTCAGTATGTTACATTGTCTGCTGCAATAAGTGTGCTTCTGAATAATGTCTCAATGCTGTTCAGCTAGGCTGACATGCTATAATGTCCTTAGTCGAGATATCTTGGTGAACATGAGACAGCCTTGATATGATTGAGACTAATATGTGTTCTAATCTTATAGGATGCTTCGAGCATGGAATAAGATGTAGACTCATGGGTACATTAGATGTACTGGACAGACCCTACTAGGATATTCAATTGCTTGTCACAATGTGAATAATCCTTGTTTGCAACAAGTGGCACATGTCCTCTGACTTGAGATCACTTGTGTTTCTAAATGATGATTGTCATTGTTTTGAGGTGGTTCAATATCATTTGAAACATAATGGTTATAGACTATCTTGGATAATGATCATGAGTCATGTTAGGGCACTAGTGATAGATATAGGATTGCCGTCTCCTTGTTTAAGGAGTGAGATGTTCTAAAGGGGCCCCCCTGAATGAGATGATTGAGAATAGTGTATGGCCATACCCAGGTGACTATGCTCATCTGATCTAATCATGCTCATCATATTGGAGCTACAGGCTTGACACGCTTGTCCAATAATGAACATCCAGTGGCAAAGGAATCATGTATGCCTAGTGAGTTGATTCACACTTGTGCTGTGGTTTGGGTGTAGTCTTGGAAGACTCTTTCCTTTATATCGGGAGACAGTGATGTGTTGCTAGATACCCCTCACTGATCGTGATAACGTAAGTTATCGTTACCGACATTTAAAGGAAACCCTTAGGGTCGCACAATTTGATGATATGGCTTACTTAAGTCAGATCGTGTGGACTGAATTGTTTAGGTTCAGTTTAAAGGAGTTTAAACTCTGATTGTAAGTGAGATCTGGTCTGATCATGTTTGATTGATTAGGGCTTGAGATCGGTAAGCTTCGATCGAGAGATTTGATGCTAGATCGGTGAGATCAAGAGCATCGAGAGATCAACGGTTAGATCTTGAACCTTTAGGTTCAATGAGATCGACCATTGCTTGGGCTGATTTGGTCTTGAACCAAATTCAATTGAACCGGCTCATCATGTGAGCGCTTGGTTCAAAGGTTCGAATGGTGTAGAGGAGTTGCGGTTCACTTCATGTGAACGCATAACGGTTAAGAGTAATGGGTTGCTATTTTTTGGATTGCAACGCCTCCACGTTGAAAAGAACGTTCTCTCTTATCGCCTCTCATCACCTCTTGACGGGTTCTTCCCTCTCGTGTGACAACGCTCTCGACGAGTGTAGAGGAAGGCTTTTTCGGCAAGCACCAAAGGATCTCATCTCCTCCACGCAAAGGACCCTTGAAGCTTTGCTAGCACAAAGACGACAAGGAGAAGCCATTCCTCATCTTGTGTGCGTCAACTAGGGAGAAGATCCCTTTCGATCTTTGCTTCCAACACACCATCCAAAGAATGGCGATGGTATGAACCTTCTTGATGTTTGCAATCGGTCTTTTCTATAGTTGATCATATATCATGCTAGTGATCCCTAGAAACCCTTTTTTCCGCTGCAAAATTATACATGCGCCCTTTAGGGTTTCGCTCCCCCTTGAAGGGGACCCTTCAACTGGTATCAGAGCCGGTTCTAATGCATGCTAATATGATTGCTATGCTTTGTGATCCTTGTTTGCGCCATATTGCTAGATCTAGGCTACATGCGAAACTTTACTTGTTGTATATTATTGTTGGCGCATGTATGAAGGTAGCGCTTCTATATGTTGTTGTTGATGTTTTTCTTAAAACTAAAATGACTTGCGCGCTTACCATTAGATCTAAGTGGCGCCTACTTTAAACCCTTAGACGGGTTGTTAGGGTTGAAGTCATAGTCTAGTCAAGATCCAACCAGTCTGATCAGACTATCTGACAGCCTAGATGGGTCGACCAAATGGCACCTGTGCGCAAGCATGAGGTGGCTATAGGTCGACTGCGGACAGGTGTGTAGCGATATCTGGTTGAGACAACCTCTGAACGCACATGAGTTAGGCCCGGGGTCACACCTGCTTGCCAGACCTCATTGTGGCCGTTCAGCCCTTGGCGCATGCATGGTTGACCGTTAGGTCAACTCAAGTCAGTTAGGACTTGGTGCATGCAAGGGCAATGGATCTGACTAGTCTAATGAGTGGATCCCTAATAATGGACCATTGTAAGGTAGTAGGGCATATAAGGAAAAATAAAATTGAAGCCAATGGGGTTTTTCAAAATTTTATTTTCTTTTGGATCACATGTTGATTGTAAGCATATGTTTGTTTATTTATTCTTATGTGGGCTGCCCATGTTAAATGTGTGCTATGCTGGGGCCTGCGTGCCTGTATTAAAGTTGTAAATTAATTATTGTGATCTGCGTATCACATTGTATTTAATTTATAAAGTGTAATTGACCTGCGTGTCAATCTTGTCTAGATAGATTAATTTGTGAGTTAATCAGACAAGAGCACAGAGCACACTTGGCAGAGGCGCATGCAGCAGTGGCTTGACCAGGTGGGAGGTCCAGGGTTCGACTCTGGGACAGGCGCATATTCCTAGTGGGCGCACCTGAGCTGCAGATGGCGCTTGGGCCTTGGTTTGGGCCAAATGAGCAGCAAAAGTCCCATGAAGAAAAGCAAGTGAAGACTTAAGTTAATTAAGGTCTTACTTAGGCTATGGGCTTTTACCACATAAGATCCATGCTTTCTTTTATTGTTTATATAAGTAGAACAGCATGATTTATTTATCTTCTGCTATCACCATAGGAATTGCATGATAGTGAAGAAGATAAAAGACCGTTAAAATCCAACGCTAAAATATCAAGCTCGTAAGCCTTCTGACGCGAAACCTCATTGTTCTGACTATCGTTGGAGCCGTGTTGTACCCACTCAGTGGGCACGTCCATCTATCTTCAGACGGTGTTGGATTACACCTGCGTGTTACAGAGAAGGGATTTATCGCTTCTCGTTGCTCAGCATAGCACGTGGTGGTCCAGGGAGTAGGTCGGGTCAGCTTGACCATGTAGGCTACATATGTGGTGCATATGGTAGCACATGGAGGCAGCCATCTGTGGGATCAGAGACTGTGTTGTACCAACTCAGTTGGCACAGTCTGCTGGATTGCCCAGATGAAGGGGAATCGCACGGGTTGGCGATTGGCTGGGACAGCCTACCAGAGATTAGTGCTTGTACTCTCTGTGCATCTTATCTCGCCTGAGCGGGACGCGGAGACCAAGTATGAAATCTGGATCCCATCTCACTAAAAGAGTTCTACTCTTTCGGGCTATTTTTGCTGGATTTTTCAGCCAGATAAAATAGTGAGAAAAGAATCTTTCTTAAGTCCTGGATTGATTCTCTACATTGATACTGACCTTGCTGTTCTTGCATTGTTGTAGATTCCTGCAGCAACGAACACCATGAGCTTCAATGTGCGATCCCTACTGGAAAGGGAGAAGTTTGCTGGGCCAAACTTCTCAGACTGGTTCGGACACCTTAAGATCGTTCTTAAGGCAGAGAGGAAACTGTATGTCCTCGAGACGGCTGTGCCGCCTCAACCCGCTGCGAACGCCGCAAGGGCGGTTCGTGAAGCTTATGAAAAGCATGTCAATGATAGCATTGATGTCGCTTGCCTGATGCTAGCGTCTATGACGCCACCGCTGCAGCGTCAGCATGAGGATATGTCAGCTATAGAGATTATAGCTAACCTCAAGATGCTGTATGCTGCACAGGCGAGGACTGAACGCTATAATCTGACCAAGCTTTTCTTTCAGAGCAAACTGGCTGAAGGGAGCCCAGTGGGAGCTCACGTGCTCAAGATGATTGGGCACAAGGAGGCTCTAGAGAAACTGGTGCATACCATCAATCAGGAGCTTACTGTAGACATTATTCTGCAGTCTCTCCCGCCCTCTTTCGATGCGTTCATCATTAACTTTAATATGAACAAAATCGACTGTACTCCGGCAGAGCTGCTGAATATGCTCTTGACTACTGAGGAGACTCTGAAGGGAAAGCCTTCGACCTCTGTCTTAATGGTTCCTTCTAGGAACAAGAAGAAGGGGAAGAAGGGCAAGGCCCCTGTCAAGAGTTACAGCAAGGCTCTGAAGCAAAAAGTTAAGCGGTCAAAGGAATACAGATGTTTCCACTGTGGCCAGCTAGGTCACTGGAAAAAGGACTGTAAAGCGCTCCAAGTAGACAAGAAGGGAAGCATCGCTTCTGGCTTAGGTATATTTGTGACTGAAGTCATGATATCATCTTCTTCTATATCATGGGTGTTGGACACTGCATGTGGAGTTCACATTTGTTCAAATGTACAGGAACTCAAGAGAAGAAGACAGGTGGGACAGCATGAGGTGGACCTACGAGTTGGAAACGGGGCACGGGTTGCTGCTGTTGCTGTAGGGGAATATTACATCTCATTACCATCTGGCATTGTATTAGAATTAAACAATTGTTACTTTGTACCCAATATTACCAAAAATATTATCTCTATTCCTGCTCTTGTCAAGAAAGGGTTTTCCTTTGAATGCAAGATTTCAAAGTGTTATCTTACTCTTGATAATATTGTTTATGCTACTGGTTCAATTAACAATGGGTTATTCATGTTGGACATGGAATGTTCTATACAAACTATTGATAATAAGAAAGCCAAGTATGCTGATGACAGCACCTTGTTATGGCATAGTCGTTTAGGCCATATTAACGAGAAACGCATCAAGCGGTTGCATGATAATGGACTGCTGGGATCATTCTCCTTTGAGGAGATTGATACATGCAAAGCTTGTTTAATGGGTAAAATGACGAAGTCACCTTTTCCTTATAAAGGTCAAAGGGCTTCAGGTTTACTTGACCTTATACACAGTGATGTGTGTGGGCCATTTAGTAAACATGCCAGAGGTGGCTATCAATACTTCATCACCTTCACTGATGATTTCAGTAGGTACGGTTATGTCTATCTGATGAGACATAAGAGTGAATCTTTTGACAAGTTCAAAGAGTTCAAGAATGAAGTACAAAATCAGCTAGGCCGAAATATCAAGGCACTTCATTCTGATCGAGGTGGAGAATACTTGAGTCATGCGTTTACTGACTATCTGAAGGAGTGTGGGATTATCTCACAGCTCACTCCGCCAGGAACACCGCAATGGAATGGTGTGTCCGAGAGGAGAAATAGAACGTTACTTGATATGGTTCGTTCTATGATGAGTCAGGCTGCTCTACCTTACTCCTTTTGGGGATTTGCACTGGAGATAGCTGCAAAGGTACTAAACCGAGTGCCATCCAAGGCAGTTTCAAAGACGCCATATGAGTTATGGTATGGGAAACAGCCGAGCTTGACATTTATCAGGATCTGGGGCTGCGAGGCTTATGTCAAAAAGCTCGTCTCTGGGAAACTAGAGAGCAGATCTGAGAAATGTATCTTTGTCGGTTACCCTAAGGAAACTAAGGGTTATTATTTCTACGATCCCAAAGAGAACAAAGTATTTGTTGCTCGGACGGCCATATTTCTTGAGAAGGAGTATCTTCTGCAAGAGGCCAGTGGGAGAGAAATAAAGCTGGATGAGAATCCAGAGGAAGGACAAAGTGCTCAAGTACAGTTGGATGAGCCTGAGCCGGTAGAACAGGTTACTGAACAACCTGAGGCTCAGATATCACGGGAACCGCGAAGATCGGGAAGGATCCGTCGACAGCCTGAGCGCTATGACGGAGTCTACATCATTGACAATGATGAACCCCTCACTTATGCGGATGCGGTCAGTGGACCGGAGTCAGCGAGATGGCTTGAAGCTATGCGCGCCGAGATGGACTCCATGTCAGATAACCAAGTCTGGGATTTGGTTGATCCGCCTCCGGGAGTAATCCCTATAGGCTGTAAATGGATCTTCAAGAAGAAGATTGACATGGATGGTAACGTGGTTACCTATAAAGGCAGGCTAGTTGCGAAAGGTTTCAAACAAATCTACGGGATAGATTATGATGAAACTTTCTCTCCTGTAGCCATGTTCAAGTCTATTCGGATTCTTTTCGCGATAGCAGCATATTATGATTATGAGATCTGGCAAATGGATGTGAAGACAGCTTTCCTTAATGGAAATCTGGATGAGGATGTGTATATGACACAACCAGAAGGTTTCACTAATCCATCAGATCGTCATAAAATATGCAAGTTAAAGAAGTCCATTTATGGACTTAAACAAGCATCTAGAAGCTGGAATATTCATTTTGATGAATCAATCTCTGAGTTTGGTTTCATCAAGAATGAAGATGACCCGTGTGTATATAAGAGGTTTAGTGGGAGCGTGATTACTTTCCTAGTCCTCTACGTCGATGATATCTTAATCATTGGAAATGATATTCCTGAACTGCATGCTGTTAAAGCATGGTTAAGGAAATGTTTTCAGATGAAAGATCTAGGAGAAGCAGCCTATGTATTAGGTGTGAAGATCTACAGGGATAGATCTAAGAGGCTTCTCGGGCTGTGCCAGAGTACTTACATCGATAAGGTCATGGAGAGATTCCATTTAGAGAATTCTAAAAGAGGATATCTTCCAGTCAGACATGGTCTGAATCTTTCGAAGAGTCAGTGTCCACAAACACAGACTGAGAAAGATGAAATGGACAATACGCCTTATGCTTCGGCTATTGGGTCCATTATGTATGCGATGTTGTGTACTCGCCCAGACGTCGCTTATGGGTTAAGCGTGACCAGTCGGTTCCAAAGTAATCCAGGATTGGCGCACTGGATTGCAGTCAAGAACATTTTAAAATATCTGCGGAGGACCAAAGATATGTTCTTGATATATGGTGGTCAGGAAGAACTCAGTATTGAAGGATATACTGACGCTTCGTTCCAGTCTGACCAGGATGATTTCCGATCGCAATCAGGCTATATTTTTAGCTTGAATGGAGGAGCGGTGGTGTGGAAGAGTTTCAAACAGTCAATCGTTGCTGATTCCACAACAGAAGCCGAGTATGTTGCAGCCTCGGAAGCATCCAAGGAGGTAGTGTGGATTCGTAAGTTCGTTCAGGAACTTGGTGTTGTTCCTTCGAGTGCAGATCCTTTGGTTATCTTTTGTGATAACACTGGAGCAATCGCACAAGCAAAGGAACCACGGTCGCACCAGAAGTCCAAGCACATACAGAGACGGTTTCATTTGATCCGGGAGATCATTGATCGTGGCGAGATCAATGTCTGCAAGGTTCATATAGATGACAATCTGGCTGACCCGCTTACCAAGCCTCTGGCGCAGCAGAAGCATGAGAAGCACTGTAATAATATGGGTTTGAGATTTCTCAACCATTAGATTAAGTGCAAGTGGGAGATTGTTGGGGTATGCCCTTAAGGCTAATGTTTGAGGCCTTGGGATTCTATGAGTATAATGTATATAAACTCTTATGTTTATAAAGGCAATGGTTGTTATTCAGTATGTTACATTGTCTGCTGCAATAAGTGTGCTTCTGAATAATGTCTCAATGCTGTTCAGCTAGGCTGACATGCTGTAATGTCCTTAGTCGAGATATCTTGGTGAACATGAGACAGCCTTGATATGATTGAGACTAATATGTGTTCTAATCTTATAGGATGCTTCGAGCATGGAATAAGATGTAGACACATGGGTACATTGGATGTACTGGACAAACCCTACTAGGATATTCAATTGCTTGTCACAATGTGAATAATCCTTGTTTGCAACAAGTGGCACATGTCCTCGACTTGAGATCACTTGTGTTTCTAAATGATGATTGTCATTGTTTTGAGGTGGTTCAATATCATTTGAAACATAATGGTTATAGACTATCTTGGATAATGATCATGAGTCATGTTAGGGCACTAGTGATAGATATAGGATTGCCGTCTCCTTGTTTAAGGAGTGAGATGTTCTAAAGGGGCCCCCCTGAATGAGATGATTGAGAATAGTGTATGGCCATACCCAGGTGACTATGCTCATCTGATCTAATCATGCTCATCATATTGGAGCTACAGGCTTGACACGCTTGTCCAATAATGAACATCCAGTGGCAAAGGAATCATGTAAGCCTAGTGAGTTGATTCACACTTGTGCTGTGGTTTGGGTGTAGTCTTGGAAGACTCTTTCCTTTATATCGGGAGACAGTGATGTGTTGCTAGATACCCCTCACTGATCGTGATAACATAAGTTATCGTTACCGACATTTAAAGGAAACCCTTAGGGTCGCACAATTTGATGATATGGCTTACTTAAGTCAGATCGTGTGGACTGAATTGTTTAGGTTCAGTTTAAAGGAGTTTAAACTCTGATTGTAAGTGAGATCTGGTCTGATCATGTTTGATTGATTAGGGCTTGAGATCGGTAAGCTTCGATCGAGAGATTTGATGCTAGATCGGTGAGATCAAGAGCATCGAGAGATCAACGGTTAGATCTTGAACCTTTAGGTTCAATGAGATCGACCATTGCTTGGGCTGATTTGGTCTTGAACCAAATTCAATTGAACCGGCTCATCATGTGAGCGCTTGGTTCAAAGGTTCGAATGGTGTAGAGGAGTTGCGGTTCACTTCATGTGAACGCATAACGGTTAAGAGTAATGGGTTGCTATTTTTTGGATTGCAACGCCTCCACGTTGAAAAGAACGTTCTCTCTTATCGCCTCTCATCACCTCTTGACGGGTTCTTCCCTCTCGTGTGACAACGCTCTCGACGAGTGTAGAGGAAGGCTTTTTCGGCAAGCACCAAAGGATCTCATCTCCTCCACGCAAAGGACCCTTGAAGCTTTGCTAGCACAAAGACGACAAGGAGAAGCCATTCCTCATCTTGTGTGCGTCAACTAGGGAGAAGATCCCTTTCGATCTTTGCTTCCAACACACCATCCAAAGAATGGCGATGGTATGAACCTTCTTGATGTTTGCAATCGGTCTTTTCTATAGTTGATCATATATCATGCTAGTGATCCCTAGAAACCCTTTTTTCCGCTGCAAAATTATACATGCGCCCTTTAGGGTTTCGCTCCCCCTTGAAGGGGACCCTTCAAGAAGCCTCTTAGATCTATCTCTGTAGATCTTCACACCTAATACATAGGCTGCTTCTCCTAAATCTTTCATTTGGAAACATTTTCTTAACCATGCTTTAACGGCATGCAGTTCAGGAATATCGTTTCCAATGATCAAGATATCATCGACGTAGAGGACTAGGAAAATAATCACGCTCCCACTAAACCTCTTATATACACACGGGTCATCTTCATTTTGATGAAACCAAATTCACAGATTGATTCATCAAAACGAATATTCCAGCTTCTCGATGCTTGCTTAAGTCCATAAATGGACTTCTTTAATTTGCATATTTTATGACGATCTGATGGATTGATGAAACCTTCAGGTTGTGTCATATACACATCCTCTTCTAGTTTTCCATTAAGGAAAGCGGTCTTCACATCCATTTGCCAGATCTCATAATCATAATATGCTGCTATCGCGAGAATAATCCGAATAGACTTGAACATGGCTACAGGAGAGAAAGTTTCATCATAATCTATCCCGTAGATTTGTTTGAAACCTTTCGCAACTAGCCTGCCTTTATAGGTAACCACGTTACCATCCATGTTAATCTTCTTTTTGAAGATCCATTTACAGCCTATAGGGATTACTCCCTGAGGTGGATCAACCAAATCCCAGACTTGGTTATCTGACATGGAGTCCATCTCGGCTCGCATAGCTCTAAGCCATCTCGCTGATTCCGGTCCACTGACCGCATCCACATAAGTGAGGGGTTCATCATTAATGATGTAGACTCCGTCATAGCGCTCAGGCTGTCGACGGATCCTTCCCGATCTTCACGGTTCCCGTGATATCTGAGCCTCAGGTTGTTTAGTAACCTGTTTTATTGGCTCAGGCACATCCAACTGTGTTTGACTACTTTGTCCTTCTTCTGGATTCTCATCCAGCTTTATTTCTCTCCCACTGGCCTCTTGCAGAAGAAATTCCTTCTCAAGAAAAATAGCCGTTCGAGCAACAAATATTTTGTTCTCCTTGGGATCAAAGAAATAATAACCCTTAGTTTCCTTAGGGTAACCGACAAAGATACATTTATCAGATCTGCTCTCCAGTTTCCCAGAGGCGAGCTTTTTGACATAAGCCTCGCAACCCCAGATTTTAATAAATGTCAAGCTCGGCTGTTTCCCATACCATAACTCATATGGAGTCTTAGAAACGGCCTTGGATAGCACTCGGTTTAGTACCTTTGCAGCTGTTTCCAGTGCAAATCCCCAAAAGGAGTAAGGTAGAGTAGCCTGACTCATCATTGAACGGACCATATCCAATAAGGTTCTATTTCTCCTCTCGGACACACCATTCCATTGCGGTGTTCCTGGCGGAGTGAGCTGTGAGATAATCCCACACTCCTTCAGATAGTCAGTAAACTATCGACTCAAGTATTCTCCACCTCGATCTGAACGAAGTGCCTTGATATTTCGGCCTAACTAATTCTGTACTTCATTTTTGAACTCTTTGAACTTGTCAAAAGATTCACTCTTATGTCTCATAAGATAGGCATAACCGTATCTACTGAAATCATCAGTAAAAGTAATGAAGTATAAATAGCCACCTCTGGCATGTTTACTAAACGGCCCACACACATCACTGTGAATGAGGTCAAGTAAACCTGAAGCCCTTTGACCTTTATTAGAAAAAGGAGACTTCGTCATTTTACCCATTAAACAAGCTTTGCATGTATCAAGCTCCTCATAGGAGAATGATCCCAGCAGTCCATGGTCATGCAACCGCTTAATGCGCTTCTTGTTAATATGGCCTAAACGACTATGCCATAGCAAGGTGCTGTCATCAGCATACTTGGCTTTCTTATTATCAATTTGTTGTACAGAACATTCCATGTCCAACATGAATAACCCATTGTTAATCGACCCAGTAGCATAAACAATATTATCAAATGAAATACAACACTTTAAAGTTTTGCATTCAAAGGAAAACCCTTTCCTGACAAGAGCAGGAATAGAGATAATATTCTTAGTTATGCTCAGTACAAAATAACAATTGTCTAGTTCTAATACAAGACCAGATGGTAAAGAGATGTTATATTGTCCTACAGCAACAGCAGCAACCCGTGCCCCGTTTCCAACTCGTAGGTCCACCTCATGCTGTCCCACCTGTCTTCTTCTCTTGAGTTCCTATACATTTGAACAAATGTGAACTCCACATGCAGTGTCCAACACCCATGAAATAGAAGAAGATACCATGACTTCAGTCACAAAAATACCTGAGCCAGAAGTGAAAGCCTTGCTTCCCTTCTTGTCTCCTTGGAGCGCTTTACAGTCCTTCTTCCAGTGACCCAGCTGGCCACAATGGAAGCATCTGTTGTCCTTCGACCGCTTCACCTTTTGTTTCAGAGCCTTGTTATAGCTCTTGATAGGGGCTTTGCCCTTCTTCCCCTTCTTCTTGTTCCTTGAAGGAACCATCAAGACAGAGGATGAAGGCTTTCCCTTCTCAAGAGTCTGCTCTGTAGTACAGAGCATGTTCAGTAACTCTGCCGGTGTACAGTCGATCTTGTTCATATTAAAATTAATGATGAACGAATCGAAAGAGGCCGGGAGAGACTGCAAGATGATGTCTACAACAAGCTCCTGATTGACGGTGTGTCCCAGTTTCTCTAGAGCCTCTTTGTACCCAATCATCTTGAGTACGTGAGCTCCCACTAGACTTCCTTCAGTCAGTTTGCTCTGAAAGAAAAGTTTTGTCAAGTTATAGCGTTCTGTCCTTGCTTGTGCAGCATACAGCATCTTGAGATTTGCTATAATTTCAATAGCAGATAAATCCTCATGCTGACGCTGTAGCTCTGGCGTCATAGACGCAAGCATAAGGCAAGCGACATCAATGCTATCATTGACATGCTTCTCATAAGCATCCCGAACCGCCCTTGCGGCGTTCGCAGCGGGTTGAGGCGGTATTGCCGTCTCAAGGACATACAGCTTCCTCTCAGCCTTAAGAACAATCTTAAGGTGTCCGTACCAGTCTGAGAAGTTTGGCCCAGCAAACTTCTCCCTTTCCAGTAAGGATCGCACATTGAACCTTGTGGTGTTCGTTGCTGCAGGAATCTACAACAAAGCAAGAACAACAAGGTCAGTATCCATGTTAGAATCAATCCAGGACTTAAGAATGATTCCTTTCTCACTATTTTATCTGACTGAAAAATCCAATAAAACAGTCCGAAAGAGTAAAACTCTTTTAGTGAGATGGGATCCAGATTTCATACTTGGTCTCCGCATCCCGCTTAGGCGAGATAAGATGCATAGAGAGTTCAAGCACTAATCACTGGTAGGCTATCCATGCCAATCGCCAACCCGTGCGATTCCCCTTCATCTAGGCAATCCAGAAGACTGTGCCAACTGAGTTGGTACAACACAGTTTCTGATTCCACAGATGGCTGCCTCCATATAGCTAACATATGCTCAATATGTAGCCTACATGGTCAAGCTGACCCGACCTACTCCCTGGACCACCACGTGCTATGCTGAGCAACGAGAAGGGATAAATCCCTTCTCTGTAACACGTAGGTGTAATCACACACCGTCTGAAGATAGCTGGGCGTGCCCACTGAGTAGGGTACAACACGGCCCCAACGATAGTCAGAATAGTGAGGTTTCGCGTCAGAAGGCTTTCGTGCTTGATATTTAACGTTGGATTTTAACGGTCCTTTTATCTTCTTACTACCATGCATATCCTATGGTGATAGCAGAAGATTAACTCATGCAGGTGCTAATATTACTTAAACAGTAAATAGAAAGCACAATGATCTTATGTGGTAAACGCCCATTAAGCCTAAGTAAAACCCTAGTTTTACACAAGTCTTCACTTGAGCTCTTCATGGGTCTTTTGCACTTCATCTGGCCCAGCCCGGGCCCAAGCGCCCTCTGCAGCTCAGATGCGCCCACCAGGTAGCATGCGCCTGTACTAGAGTCGAACTCTAGGCCTCCCACTGGTGAAGCTACTTGCTGCATGCGCCTCTGCCATGTATGCTCTGTGCTCATGTCTAATTAATTTACATTTAATCTATCTAGACATGATTTGACTCGCAGGTCAATTACACATTAACATAAATTGAAATGTGATTCGCAGATCACAAAAATAATTTACAATTAATTAATCCAGGCACGCAGGCCCCAGCACAGCATACAAATAGGGCAGCCCACATAAGATGAAATAGACATGCAATCAGGTTAAACAAACAACATGTGATCCAAACAGGAAAGTAAAATTTTTGAAAAACCCCATGGTATCAATTTTATTTCCTTATGTGCCCTACTACCTTACAACGGTCCATTAATAGGGATCCACTCATCAGACCAAGTCAGACCCACTGCCCTTGTATGCACCAAGTCATAACTGACTTGCGTCGACCTCATGGTCAACAATGTATGCCTTAAGGGCTGAACGTCCCACATGATTTCTGGCAAGCGGGTGTGACCCCGGGCCTTAATCATGATCGTTCACTGGTTGCCTCAATCAGACATCGCTACACGCCCTTCTGCAGTCGACCTATAGCCACCTCATGCTGGCGCATAGGTGCTATCTGGTCGACCCATCTAGGCTGTCAGATGGTCTGATCAGGCTGTTGGGTCTAGACTAGACTGACGACTTCAACCCTAGTAACCCGTCTAAGTATTTCAAGTAGGCGTTTATAGATCTAAGTGGATGGCGCGCAAGATGTTAAGTTTTTGGTAAAAACAACTTTCAACATGCGCCAACATACATCATGCGCAACAATAAGTAAAACCCAAAATACATCTAAAGTCTAGCATGTATTTTCGCATGATGATTTGGCTTAGATCTACTTATAAACCAAGCATGGATCACACAAAGAAGCAATCATATAGATCATACCAGAACACAGCTCTGATACCAATTGAAAAGGGGGGTGAAACCCTAAACGCATGCACTTCTAAAATTTTGCATGGGCGGAAATAAGGATTTCGTGAAGATCGCATGTGGCATGAACATATGATCAACTTAATGTCTGCAAAGATCAAGTTGTGATCTTACCATTGCCATTGGTCGGAAGGCGACTTGGAAGCAAGAGGGCGATGCGGCTCTCCTCCAAAGTGGACGCACACAAGATGGCGATGGCTTCCTGATGTAGGGTGGAGACACGAAATATGATACTAACTAAAGTCTGATTATTATTTTTTTTCATTTTTAATTTTTAGAAACAACATATTCATGAAGCAGCCAGAATTCTAGGATTGCATACAAGTATTATTTAAGAAAAGTAACTATAGGTTGCATTAGGATCAAATGAACCAAAATTCAAATAGATTAGACCCGCTTGTAGGCGAAGACTTGTTCTTTCTGATGGATCCAGCGATCAGAAGTTTAGGCCTGTCCGAGAGTGTCAGAAACCTGCAAAGAAAAGCTTAATTAGATTAATATTGCGAAGAGAAATAGGCTGCAGGAAACACAGAGATTTGGAAACAGGCTAGCATGCGCCGTTCAACGACGGTGGGGCTTGGATCACTCATGAGCGGTATTGGAGGCAAAGGGATGACGAGATGGTCTTGTCGGCGTCGGAGCTCGGCGAGGGGTTGTGGAGCGACGCAGCAAAATCGTGCCGCGGGTGGCTGGCGAGTCCGGGAACAAGGGATCTGGGTTCCTTGAATTCGTTCTTCGTCTGGTAGAGAGGAGGCGATGCGGACTGTGTTGCTTGTGGTTTGGACGACGACCAAGAGATTGTAGGCGAGGCTGGAATGCTAGAGAGAGCGCGAAGGCGTTGGCGTTCTGGCGGAGGTGGAGACGCGACTGTTCTGTGAGAACAGGGGACGTGCGCGCGTGGAGCAGGGGTCGACGTTTGTGGTCGCCGTTCGTCGTAGAGGGCACAAACGCAAAACCTGTTACGACTGTAGGTCGGGGTGATGAAGGCCAAGGGATGGCCGGAGTTTGGGCGCGGACGGTGGTTGGTCGGAGGAGGACGGTGCTGGAAGGTGGAGATGCGCTTGTTCAGCAGAACAGGGGATGTGCGCGGGCGGAACAGGGGCAGCCGGAGATCATCGGAGACGGCAAAGTCTCCCGACCTGCTACAACTGGAAGTTCTCCTGACCAAGGCGAACGGGTGGCCGGAGTTTGGGATTGATCGGTGACTGATCCGAGGAGATCGACGGCGATCAGTGGTGAAGGGCGGAAGCAGGGGCGTGAGTTGAGGCGTCACCGAAAATCTTCCGATTCCGGCGATCCAGACGTCGGATGGGGCGATCCCTCCGGTTGTGGGTTCGACTAGAACTGTAGAAGGCGTGGTTGAAATTTGAGGACGATCCGTCGGTTGGATCGTTGCTGGCGGCGAGGCGAACGGAGAGTCCAAGGCTGGACTCGGCTGGAAGCTGGGTGTGGAATGCGACAGCGGCGGAAGGTTGTTTAAGCGTGGCAGAGGTGGAAGATGGATAGCGCAGCGACGAGGAGGATGCAGCACGGTAGAGACTCCAAGTCCATGGAAGATTTAGAGGAGACGATAGTGAGGAAGTTCCAAATCCATGGAAGCTTCAGCTATCAGAGGAAGAGAGGAAGAGAGGAAGAGAGGAAGAGAGGAAGAAACATCCGATAGAGAGAAACGAAAACCATTTCCATTCCTTTTCAAAATCTTGTCTAAAAACTCTGCTGATTACAAAAGAGGAGAGACCATCTTATAGGTGATGGTTGGAGACATAGCAGGAATTATAGCCGTTGGCTGTAAGCTCCAACGGTGCTTTTCCCTTCAAGCAATGGCATTCTTCTTCTCACAAGCATGCTGTCCTTTTCTTTACGCAAATGGAAACATGCAGTTTGCGAAGCTGTCTTGTTTATCTCCAACAAAAGTAGCAGCTACTTATGCCTTCTTGGTGTCTTCTAAAAGATTTGGGGTGCCAAAACTTTGGGTCTCCTTCCTTGTGGGCTGGTTCTTTTCTTTTGGATTGGTCCAAGAGTTTTCTTCTTACTTGAACTTGGGTTGAACTCAAGTTGAACTTGGGCTAAAGTTTTGACCTTGATTCGATGTGACCTCATATGACATATGATATGAATTAGTGCCTCATTACAATTAGGATTGCATTCTAATAAAATCAATCAAGATATACGATAATTATGCAAAAATTGACTAAGTCATAAATATGTCAAAATGCTCCTGCATCATACACCCCCGGTTCAAATGTTTCTACTCCTGGAGAAACTTAGGTTAATTAAAATGACTAGCAACAATTAAACTAATAGCATGGAAATTAACAATTTATCACGCTTAGGTGGAGGCCTATAAGTGTATTCATCTTTGAGGATAGGTAGGAAGAGAAGTTGATCATGCATAAGTTGAGTGGGTTGTCTTGTTTTAACCCCTAATGTACTTCTCACAATCAAGAAGCTAGGTGAAAGAAAATTCAGATTTAAACAAGACATATTAGCAAGCTCAAGTAGTCCATTATAGGATCTAAGAGAAGGAAAGATAAAATCAATATATTCAACTTGCAAAAGAGGTAAAGCACTCATGTTTTCACTTTGTTTGATTGACCTTACAGGTGGCTTAGGAGCGTGGGTAGTTGGATCTAAGAGGCATGACTCAAGGATCATGGGATCATGGGTCAAGTCTTCTAAGCCTTCTAGATGTGGTTCTCTTAATGATTGAGACTTGGGGTCTAGGTCAATGGCAAAAGGATCTAACATTGGTGCAAAGTGTGGTTCATCATGATCTATGGATGTGGATTCAACTTGGCTATCTAAGTCATCAATGATAAATGTTCCAAACTTAAGTTGTTTTATGCCTAATGGAGTCTCTATGGGCAATTGATTCTCACATAAATTATTAATGGGTTCCTTAGTTGGAATAAATGTGTTAGACTCAAGTTGAGGCATATTTTCTAAAGAACCTATGGGTATGGGCCCTAAAATTGAAGGTAATGGTACTTCATGATTTATTTCTTCAAATTTAGTGGCTTCATCAAGACATGGTTTAGGTTCTAAAGTAGGCTCTAAGGTTTGGTTGAACTCTAGAGGATTAGGACTCTCTTGTTTAACTTGTAAGTGGGGCTTTCTTAATTTCTCCATTGATTGTTGCAACTTTTTCATTTGTTCCTTGAACTCATGTTGCAACTTTGTAGTTTGCTCCCTTAACTCATCATAAGGGTGAATTATGTGTGGCAACCCTTTATGAATAAAACTATAACTCCAAGGGTTGTGAAAATAATGTCCTTGATAATCATGCATGAATTCATTCCCTAATAAGATGTCAAATCCCTCTAAACTCATTACATCACACCAAATTTCAGTTTTCAAATTGCCTAATTGAATAGGAACTAAGCATTGAAAGTCAACTAAAGTTGAAGTCAAATCATCCCAAGTTATGCAATAAGGGTTAGGATTTTTTTCTATGGTAAGGCCAAATTTTTCAAGGGATCTAGGAGATATGATATTGTACTTGACAAAATGATCAATAATAGTTTTACATTTAAAACCATTGCACCAAATATGTGTAGTAAAACTATTAGGCCCATGTGTGAGAACCCTACATTTTTGTTTTATAGAACTATTAGGCCTATGTATAAGAGTCCTATAGTGTTCTCTAATAGTTATTAATTCTGTTCTAGCTATAACTTCCCTTTGTGTAAAGTGACGCATGATAAAAGTTTAGGGTGCAACTAGGGTGTAAGCAATTTTTTTTTTTTTTTTTTTTTTTTTGCATATAAACTACAACTAGCAAATAACTTAAAAATGCAAACTAAATGAAAGAGACAAACATGAAAGCATGTATATGGCAGTAATCAAGAGTCTATTTTAACAAAATGCAGCACATGTAGGTATTGAAAACAAATCTAGTTGTTGGCTGCAATTTGCTACAACTTAAGTGCAGCAAGAAGAAAGAAATCCATATTTCAATTAAGTGCAGAATCGAAAATGGATGGTTAGAACTTGTGCTAACGGAAGATGCAGAATTGTGCAGAAAATTTGGATGCAACTTGGATAGTACGTGCAGACTTTCAGCTTCAAGCAGAGGAGCATTCCAGCCAAGGTGCTGAACCAGGGCAAATGGACCATGCAGGATTGAAGAACTCGGGAATCCAACCTATTGACCCAGATGGGATCCGAATCCTTCCTGCAGAATTTACTCAATAGGAAACACAGATGGTAAGCCACAGTGAACAGATTTTCCAGATGCGTTAAGCTGAGATGTTTTAGGTATCAATTGTGCAGACTTTTCTTAAAACAGGATTTTGAAACTTGCAAACCACACAGGATAATGTGCAGCAATAGGTTCCAACAACAATAAAGTTATCAGGGCTGATAGCAAAATAAAAGTGCAGTAGATTCCCTATATGGATGCAGTGATGTGCACGAGTGTTGCTGCTAATGTAAGTTATTATGCCGGTATATAAGTGATCAGTCGAGTATTCACGTGCAGTAATGTTCAGCAGTAAATATTCAAATCCAGCTTATAAATTCCAGGTTTAGAACAACAAGACACAGCTCAATGTAAAGCAGGCAGACAAACACAGCACAGAATCGGCAGATTTCAAGAACTGGAGAATGGTAAGCAACAGTGCTTATCATCCTAAATCAGATTTTGCA
This sequence comes from Costus lasius, assembly GCA_027563935.2. Classification (NCBI taxonomy): domain Eukaryota; kingdom Viridiplantae; phylum Streptophyta; class Magnoliopsida; order Zingiberales; family Costaceae; genus Costus; species Costus lasius. The sequence continues at coordinate 29,069,633 of CM050454.1, forward strand.
ATTTAGCAATAAGGAACAAAGATCTATTGATTCTTGTGATAAACCTGAATTAGAATTGTTCTTAGGACTTATGACACCTAATCAGATTAAGGGTCACAAGCTATGCGTCAGAGGTTTTATCAGAACCAAGAAGTCAAGGTGCAGAATTCAGCATGCAGGAAATAAAATCTGAGAACCAAAACTCAACACTTAAAGGTTCTAAGCAGATTAAACATTGATACTAGCTGCAAATTCAAAAGTCATTCAACAATATCCAGAATTTTGAATCAACTCAGATATCTTAGTTGTGCAGAAAGGCTGATCAAAACTTGCGAGAAGATGTAGTAGTGTGCAGAATTGATTAGAACTTTGCAAAAATTCAAATGCAGTTTTCTTTGGCAAATTGTTCAATGCAAGATGCAAAAGCAGTAAACAACTAAACATGAAAGCAAAAACTAAGAATGTTTTTTTTTTTTTTTTTTTTAATTAAAACAAAGAGCAAACCAGGGATCGGTGTGGCCAGACAAGAGTTGGCCACTTGCTCCCTCTGATACCAAACTGATGTAGGGTGGAGACACGAAATATGATACTAACTAAAGTCTGATTATTATTTTTTTTCGTTTTTAATTTTTAGAAACAACATATTCATGAAGCAGCCAGAATTCTAGGATTGCATACAAGTATTATTTAAGAAAAGTAACTATAGGTTGCATTTGGATCAAATGAACCAAAATTCAAATAGATTAGACCCGCTTGTAGGCGAAGACTTGTTCTTTCTGATGGATCCAGCGATCAGAAGTTTAGGCCTGTCCGAGAGTGTCAGAAACCTGCAAAGAAAAGCTTAATTAGATTAATATTGCGAAGAGAAATAGGCTGCAGGAAACACAGAGATTTGGAAACAGGCTAGCATGCGCCGTTCAACGACGGTGGGGCTTGGATCACTCATGAGCGGTATTGGAGGCAAAGGGATGACGAGATGGTCTTGTCGGCGTCGGAGCTCGGCGAGGGGTTGTGGAGCGACGCAGCAAAATCGTGCCGCGGGTGGCTGGCGAGTCCGGGAACAAGGGATCTGGGTTCCTTGAATTCGTTCTTCGTCTGGTAGAGAGGAGGCGATGCGGACTGTGTTGCTTGTGGTTTGGACGACGACCAAGAGATTGTAGGCGAGGCTGGAATGCTAGAGAGAGCGCGAAGGCGTTGGCGTTCTGGCGGAGGTGGAGACGCGACTGTTCTGTGAGAACAGGGGACGTGCGCGCGTGGAGCAGGGGTCGACGTTTGTGGTCGCCGTTCGTCGTAGAGGGCACAAACGCAAAACCTGTTACGACTGTAGGTCGGGGTGATGAAGGCCAAGGGATGGCCGGAGTTTGGGCGCGGACGGTGGTTGGTCGGAGGAGGACGGTGCTGGAAGGTGGAGATGCGCTTGTTCAGCAGAACAGGGGATGTGCGCGGGCGGAACAGGGGCAGCCGGAGATCATCGGAGACGGCAAAGTCTCCCGACCTGCTACAACTGGAAGTTCTCCTGACCAAGGCGAACGGGTGGCCGGAGTTTGGGATTGATCGGTGACTGATCCGAGGAGATCGACGGCGATCAGTGGTGAAGGGCGGAAGCAGGGGCGTGAGTTGAGGCGTCACCGAAAATCTTCCGATTCCGGCGATCCAGACGTCGGATGGGGCGATCCCTCCGGTTGTGGGTTCGACTAGAACTGTAGAAGGCGTGGTTGAAATTTGAGGACGATCCGTCGGTTGGATCGTTGCTGGCGGCGAGGCGAACGGAGAGTCCAAGGCTGGACTCGGCTGGAAGCTGGGTGTGGAATGCGACAGCGGCGGAAGGTTGTTTAAGCGTGGCAGAGGTGGAAGATGGATAGCGCAGCGACGAGGAGGATGCAGCACGGTAGAGACTCCAAGTCCATGGAAGATTTAGAGGAGACGATAGTGAGGAAGTTCCAAATCCATGGAAGCTTCAGCTATCAGAGGAAGAGAGGAAGAGAGGAAGAGAGGAAGAGAGGAAGAGAGGAAGAAACATCCGATAGAGAGAAACGAAAACCATTTCCATTCCTTTTCAAAATCTTGTCTAAAAACTCTGCTGATTACAAAAGAGGAGAGACCATCTTATAGGTGATGGTTGGAGACATAGCAGGAATTATAGCCGTTGGCTGTAAGCTCCAACGGTGCTTTTCCCTTCAAGCAATGGCATTCTTCTTCTCACAAGCATGCTGTCCTTTTCTTTACGCAAATGGAAACATGCAGTTTGCGAAGCTGTCTTGTTTATCTCCAACAAAAGTAGCAGCTACTTATGCCTTCTTGGTGTCTTCTAAAAGATTTGGGGTGCCAAAACTTTGGGTCTCCTTCCTTGTGGGCTGGTTCTTTTCTTTTGGATTGGTCCAAGAGTTTTCTTCTTACTTGAACTTGGGTTGAACTCAAGTTGAACTTGGGCTAAAGTTTTGACCTTGATTCGATGTGACCTCATATGACATATGATATGAATTAGTGCCTCATTACAATTAGGATTGCATTCTAATAAAATCAATCAAGATATACGATAATTATGCAAAAATTGACTAAGTCATAAATATGTCAAAATGCTCCTGCATCACTTCCTCCCTTGGCGTGAACCTTGTGCTAGCAAAGCTCTTCAAGGTGTCCTTGATGCGTGAAGGAGATGAGATGATTTCTTTCCTTGGCTGGCCGAATCCCTCCTTCAACACTCGTGGAGGCGAGTCACACGAGAGGAAGAGCAAGAGAGAGGCGAGAGTCTTCGAACGTGGAGGCGTCTTCAATTTGGAAAACCGATTTCCAAATATAGTAAGCGCTCATGCGTTCAAGCGTTCACTCCAAGTGAACCGTTCGCAACTCCTTCTCCCTTTGAACCATGCGCTCATATGATGAACCGGTTCAATTGAATTTGGTTCAAAGACCAAATCAAACCAAGCCTTGGTCTATACCTTATTAAACCGAAAGGCTCAAGATCTAACCACACATCTCTTGATGCTCTTGATCTCATCGATCTAGCATCAATTATCTCGATCGAAGCTTACCGATCTCAAGCCCTAATCAATCAAACATGATCAGACCAGATCTCACTTCCAATCAGAGTTTAAATTCCTTTAAACTGAACCAAAACAATTCAGTCCACACGATCTGACATAAGTAAGCCATATCATCAAATTGTGCGACCCTAAGGGTTTCCTTTAATGTCGGTAACGATAACTTACGTTATCACGAACAGAGAGGGGTATCTAGCAACACATCACTGTCTCCCGATATAAAGGAAAGAGTCTTCCAAGACTACTCCCAAACCATAGCACAAGTGTGAACCCAAGTCACTTGACATATGTGTTTCCTTTGCCACTGGATGTTCTCGTTGGACAAGCGTGTCAAGCCTGTAACTCCAACATGATGAGAGTGGTTAGATCAGATGAACATAGTCATCTGGGTATGGCCATACACTTTCTCAACCATCTCATACAGGGGGCCCCTTTAGAACATCACACTCCAACTAGGAGAGGCAATCCTATATCTATCACTAATGCCCTAACATGACTCATGCCCATTATCCAAGATAATCTATAACCATTATATTTCAAATGATATTGAACTACCTCAAGACAATGCCAATCATCATTTAGAAACACAAGTGATCTCAAGTCAGAGGAAATATGCCACTTGTTTGCATATAAGGATTATTCACATTGCGACAAACAATCGAACATCCTTAGTAGGGTCTGTCCAGTACATCCAATGCACCTATGAGTCTACATCTTATTCCATGCTCGAAGCATCCTATAAGATTAGAACACATATTAGTCTCAATCATATCAAGGCTGTCTCATGTTCACCAAGATATCTCGACTAAGGACTATACTGCATGTCAGCCAAGCTGAACACCATTGAGACATTATTCAGAAGTATACATGTAGCAGCAGATAATGCAACAACTTGAATAACAACCATTGCCTTTATAAACATAGTTTATACATGATACTGATAATAACCCAAAGCCTCAAACATTAGCCTTAAGGGCATACTCCAACAATAGGAAAGCAGGGGAAGGCGCTGAGGGCATGAAGATGAGATGGAAAAGGCGCGAAAGAAAAAGGATAGCTGTTAGGTCAGCTGGAAGCTTATAAAAGAGAGAGCGGGAGGGTGTAAAAGGAGAGGAGAGGCAGAAGAGAAGGAGGCGGTCGCAAAGTGAAATACGAAGAGGCTGCAAGAAGGAACGTTCATAGGTAAGAAAGGGAAGTTTTCGTTGTCTTGTTTAAGTAAGCCTGAGGTGCACTAAGCACCGGTGGCATCACAAGGTGCTAGAGGGCACCACCGCACACACACACTTCCTTGTTTTACATACGTAGGCCTGAGGCGCACTAAGCACCGGTGGCATCTTAAAACACCGATGGTGTGGTGGAAGAGCGAAGAAATAAAACTGGCGAAGGCGTAAAAATGGTGAGGAAATGAAGGGAAGGTGAGGTTAAGTGGAGAGGGGCACGAGACAATAAAGAATAAAAGAAAGAGAGGAGATGCTGTTAAAAAGGGGGAAGAGAGGAAAAGTGGTGCTATGAAGGAGGAAGGTGCTCAAACAGGAAGGAAGAAGAGTCATTGTTGGGAAACCGTAAGGAAGGAGAAACCAGATAAACTAAAGAGCTGAGCCGAAAATGCGCAAAAATATATATATATATATATATATATATATATATATATATATATATATATATATATATATATATATATATATAAACATGGCGAAAAAGATTTGAGGATCTAGGGGAGAGGCCAACGGAGATTACCTGCGGGGTGGACTGCCTATTTCGATCTCCTCCTTGATATCCTCTTGAGAGACTGTCCCGGTTCAAACAAAAGGGGCATTGGGAAGATTCAATCAGCCAGAACTCTCCTGCTTTCCATTAAAAGAGGGGGCCGATTGAACAATCGGTGAAGAATATCCTCCGCCAGAACGCTGCCAGGGTTTTGGACTTCAAGGTTTCATGACGAATAACCAAAAATAAAAATAAATAAAGGAAGTAAAAAAGGGGAAACAAAAACGTTCGAACAGAATCTTTCCTTTCTTCTTACCTGATGGGAACCACCGGTCGCCGCCGAAGACCGCTGTCGAGATCAAGAGAAAATAATAGCCATTGAGGAGATGATAAAGGAAAACGAGAGAAACAGAAATAAGGAAAAGTAAGCGAAGTGGAAAGATGTGCCGTTCATTAGGCAGGTCCAGCCCAGGCCCATCTTACCAACCAGCAGGGACCCGCAGCGAATCCAACCTGATGCAGGGAAATTACGTTCGATTTTTGAACCCGCACTCATAGTTGCCCCAAGACGAGGAGCTTATCTTCCAAGCCTGCTCAGACCAGGCGATTACTCCTCAACTCGTCACATCCTGCCCAGAAACCTGTTGAGTATTACCAGAAATGGCCTACGAAATTAAGAAACAAGACTCGAATCAATGTCTTACCTGGAACAATGCCAGCTAAACCGTGGTTTGGAAAACAGTAGAGATAAGCATAGTGTCAATCGGCCGAACTCCTGCTAAGTTTTATTCCAGATCTGTTCATGAGTCGAAATGCCGCCACGTTCAAGTGAAGAGTAGGCGCGTACTAGCGTCACCTGCTGCTGTCGGATCTTCCCCGATTTAATTCCAATAACCATCGCCGACATCTTCTTCAGCATCTCCCTGCTACCCGCCTTTGCTAAGGCTCTCAACACCGCGACTGGAAGCTGTTGCCACCATCGAAGTCCTCAGAGCAGACTGCTTCCCTCCTTACTAAGATGCGAGCCACTCAGCCGTCTTCCTTGTCATCGCTTCAAATTACAGACGAACGCCATCCTGTCTTTTGGCTTGAACGAATGTCTCTCTTCAGTGTCCTTCTAACAAGTAGTAAGGGGTCCTCCACTAGAATCCTGATCAGCGCCATCTCCACCCGCCTTCGTCGCCTCCCAACAGAAATCGCTGCTTTTAGATGAACACCCCTGCGATTCCCCGACACTTCCACTGGAATAATCAGAGACTTAGACTCTTGCCGGCAACGTCTCATGGCCATCTTCACTTAAGCTCGGCAATGCCAACGGAAGCCCAGTATCGCCAGAAAGGCAATGAGGGTATCGCTCCCTTTTCTTCCTTCGCCAAAGACGGCAACGGGATGCGACTTGCGAAAGAGTGACTTTACTCTTTCGTGTAAAATAAAAAAATATATAATTCTCAAAACAAAAATATAATAATGTTTACGCGATAGCAGGATGACGTATGACTTTCATGTTTACACGGTGGCTAGTGGTTTAGTCATCTATGTGGTAGGCTGAAGTCAACTCAACGTCGTATTTAACTAAATGCCAACCCCAAAACGCTCTCAACTGAATATTTAAATATCCACAGGAAGATAACAATAATATTGTTGAAGGCTTTAGCGCATCATGGCGAAATGTTGTTTGGGAGGTGCGTACGTCGACGTTTAACGTCGGGGCGTAACTCCTCAACGTGACGTTATGTTTGTTAAGGCTGAAATATTATTATCCTCAGATCATCCAACCCGCCGCAAGGCCGGGTAAATGCCAAATTAGATTATCCATTACGCCGTAAGGCCGGATAAATGCCAAATTAAATTATCCATCATGCCACAAGGCCGGGTAAATGCCAAATTAGATTATCCATTACGCCGTAAGGCCGGATAAATGCCAAATTAGATTATCCATCACGCCGTAAGGCCGGATAAACGCCAAATTAAATTATCCATCACGCCACAAGGCCGGGTAAATGCCAAATTAGATTATCCATTACGCCGTAAGGCCAGATAAACGCCGAATTAGATTACCCATCATGCCATAAGGCCGGGTAAATGCCAAATTAAATTATCCATCATGCTGTGAGGCCGGATAAATTCCAAATTAAGTTACCCGTCACGCCGCGAGGCTGGACAAATTTCTAAATCCTACTTTCCAGTACGTCGTAAGGCTGGATGATCCTCCAAACCAAATATCCGATACGTCTAAATGCAATTACGGTGGAATATTGTTTGGGAGGTGCGTACGCCGATGTTTACCATCGGGGCGTAGCTCCTCAATATGACGTCGGGTTGCCTAGACCGGATATCACTCAAAAAGGTGCTCCAAAGCCGAATGTCAGATGGGCACAGGATACTCAAGTTGACGAAAGAAGCCTGTCCCCTCACCGTTTAAATATAATGTCCAATTTTTGTATTTTTGTTACGTTTATAAATAATATTGTCCGAGTTGTTTCTCTTATCTCGTTGCGTACTATAGACCTCTTAATCAAAGGTTCCCTACTTTTAGGGGTAATTAACAATGAACGCTTGCGCTCGTTGGAAGCCAGATCCCATTAAACAAAAGCCTTATTAACTTAAGGTGGATTTGAAACGGTCATAATACATTCTCAATGTAACAAAATGACCCCACAAATTCTGGCATGCCCGGTGGGACTTGGCTTCTCCTTTCATCTTTGAGATCTATATTACGCGACACAAAGATTTCACATCCTTGTTCTTATACTTCTCTTGTTCTACACAGCGATGGCAAAGAAGCTGAACATCTTTGTTGAGGACGCATCAATAATCATGCAGGGCGTCCGATTTGGTTCCATTTCGGAGGAGGACGTTGAGTTCATCTACCTACCCTTCATAGACTCTGAGAACATTAAAGGAAAGAATACCCCGGTTAACAAGAATAAGACCTCCTTGAAGAAGAAGGAGACTACCACGAAAAAGAAAGAGCTATCATTCACTGATAACGGGGGCATGTTCAACGAAAAGGAGAAGGAACCATCTTTCACTATTAACGGGGGCAAGATCCACCAGACTATGTTCTCAAACCCTGAGAAGACAAGGAAACGGGAACGACAAGCCTTAAGGAAGAAGGAGGCTAGGCTCTGCAAACAAGGTCGCCTAATCCCTGTGAGGCGTAACCATTCTGCTGCTAAAACGGAAACCGCCGTAACAAACAAATTTGCACCACTTCTGTCGGTTCTAAGAAACTCTAACCTGATAGAGGGACTGCGGCTGCGAACCCACGTACAGAACAGGCCTCACCCAAAACCTAAAAATATCACTGCTCAAAAGACGACATCTCAAAGGGTTTATGAGGCCAACAAAAAGGCTCAAAAGAATATGAAAAGAAAGGAAAAGTGTTTCAAGACTAGCCATAAGGGGATAAAAGGTTATACAATCCATACGGTACGGATGGTGGAACATGCACGGGAGGCTGGCTCTAATTCTGAGGAGGATACCCTCCGGACCATGGCAAGGAAAGCCAAGGGTAAAAAGTTGGCCTCTATTGTAATCCAAGAGCCTGCTCCACGATATGAACCAGGAGCGACCCCTTTACACCAAGAAATTTTCGAAGAGGAAGAGGAAGAGGAAGAGCCTGTCATGACCACTAATCATGATCATAGAGATGAAACTATCGCCGACCTCAAGAGGCAACTCAAGAAGAGGGATAACGACATGAGCATCCTCATGGCAAAGTTTGAGGAGATGACTAGTGCTCTTGCAAAGACGCAAGAGATGATGTTACGCCAAGAACAATCATCGCGGGAACAAAATAACGCTCCGGCAACATCTTCTTTACCAGCTCAGTCAAATGACGAGGCTATCACCTTGACTAGGAAGGAGGTACAAGAACTGGTGATGGACCAGCTGAAGCAACTGGAGGGAACCAAAATTGCTCCGCGAAGGAGGCGAGGGAGACCCTACCCAGCTGTATACGATGATATCCCTTACCCCAAAGGGTACATCGTACCGCACTTTAAGATGTTTAACGGAATAGGAAACCCTGACCAGCATTTAGCCCATTTTGTCGCGACTTGTGGGAATACCGGCGGCAATGACGCCTTGTTGCTCCGACAGTTTCCGCAAAGTCTCTCAGGGATCGCCTTTGAGTGGTATTACTCACTAGAGAGTGAAGTAATTGGAACTTGGGCTGACATGGAGGAAACCTTCAGGATGAAGTTTGCTTCGGTAAGCGATAAGATTACGATCGCGGACCTGGCAGATACAAAGAGAAAAAGGGATGAGACCGTCCTTAATTACATTACAAGATGGAGAAATTTGAGTATTAAATGCGAAAAGCCACTAGAGCAAACCGAAGCCGTAGAATTGTTGGTCCGCAATATCGACAGCTGGGTGGCCCCCTTCCTTTGCGGTAATAACATTTCTACATTTCAAGAATTGATCACCCAAGTGGCAAAGCTGGAACGAACAAATCATCAGCCCTATGTAAATACGCAAAACCCGAGATTCAAATGGGAAGAACCAAGAAGGAATGAACCCAAGGTCGCCTACACAAACACTGCCAGCAGAGGCAAAAGGGTGGAGGTTCATAATACAAACATACCCCGAATCGAGAAAGCGCCAACGCTTGGCGAAAATAGACGAGGCAGACCGTTGACCCTTGAAGAAAGAAAGAATAAAATCTATTCATTCAAAAGAGAGAAAACAATGAAAATTTTTAGGGACGCTCTAAAAAACGGTTTGCAGCTACCAGAACCGAAACGCCCCGACGAAAGCAACAGGACTGACGACCCCAACTTTTGCCCTTACCATCGCGTGTTGGGGCACACAATAGAAGACTGTTACATTTTCAAAGATTGGGTGGAGAAACAATATAAGACAGGGAAGATAACTCTATCGAAGCAAGTGTTGAACGAAGCTCAAACCGAAGAGGTCGATGTTATTCAAATCAGAATAGATCCGATGCATGTGGAAGACCAGGAGTGGAATACCGTGGTGCCAAAAAAGACACTGTGACTCCTCCAAAAATTACAACAGATACCGGGCATAGTGTGGAAAGACTCCTTGTCCCCACGATACGTGTCGCCAAGACCTCATCCACCAACGAGGGAAAGTCAAAAGAAAAAGAAAAAGAATCCTCAATTGAAGAACAAAAATAAGAAAGTAGTCTTTTCGACTAAAGCGCAAGAAAAGGGCGGTCTCAAAAAATACATCGACTCGCTTGAAGAGTGCGTGCAAGAGAGGCCGGAGCCTATAAAACTTCACCACTACATCACTGACGAGGTGTGGGAAGGACTCCTGGAAGATGACCCAGAAGATGAAGAGTATGAGGTGGAATCCTGTAAGATGATATCGGTGATCCCGGAGCCCCCGAACGAAAATGAAACTAATAATATTAAAACCGTCACTACCGCTAGGATGGGTATCTGTAACGCGATTAACCTGGGAAGTGACTCCGAAGATGAAGTCTTACCCGCCTATCTATATGAGGAAGTACCTGCCGCTAAAGGCAGTAAGCAAATAAACGAATCCTGCCAAATGAATCTTAGGAGCGGCAAGGTTGTAGTAGGACGTGCGATAGACAAAGAAAAGGAAAAACTCAAAGGAAAGCAAATTGAAACATAGGAAGTGGGCGACGATGCGGTACTCCCCCTAAAACTATCCTCTTCGGAATATAATGTACTGTCACATCTGAGAAAGGTTCCCGCCCTCCTCAGCATATATGACGCTTTGATGATGTCACAAGAACTGAGGGATGTTCTTATTTACGCCCTGCAAAACCCTCAAAAATTCCAAGCATTCTTCGTGGAGGCTGACATAAAAGAGACGTTGAGTACATACGCTACATCGTCCATTACTTTTAATGACGATGACATGCTATTGGGAACGTCACAGCATAATCGACCACTGTACGTGACTGGGGACATGGAAGGAATGAAGATAAGTAGAATCTTAGTGGATCCAGGGTCGTCAGTTAACCTCGTAACCTTGCGGACTTTAAAAAGCCTTTCTTTAGGCGTCCATAATTTAACGGCCGAAAAGGTTGTTATCCAAGGATTCAATAAAAACAGCCAGAAGGCTTTAGGCTCTATATGTTTACCATTGCAGCTCGATGATTTAAAGACCGAAATTAAATTCCATGTTATCGACACTGATACATCATACAAGGCGTTACTCGGGAGACCTTGGCTGCATGAGAATCACATAGTCCCCTCTACCCTGCACCAATGCTTGAAATACCTAAGAGAAGGTAGGGAAGAGCATATCGATGGGGATATCCAGCCCTTCTCAGTGCATGAAGTTAAATATGAAGATGCACACTATTTCATTGGATCGACAACGTAGCCTGCGAAATCAACACTACAGAATTCGATCATCTCCAAACTAAAGAAGACAACTCTGTCCGCATGTCCCCATCTCGGAAGTGACTCCGAGTCAGAAACGAGTGACTGTTCAGCCTCTACATGCGACGTGGTTGAAACTCACGAGAGGGAAGGATGGTCACAGAGACTGACGACACGACAAAATATAACGAAACTCGAGGTGGAAATTTTAAGAGTTCCTCAAGGCTATCTTAAGGGTTTCGCTCCCTTGAATGAGTCGCAAGTCGTAGAGATGAAAACCTTTATTGTCCCTAGCAAGAAGGAATGCACAAGAGGAAGGCTATTTGTCCATAAACCAATACACTTCTATCAGTCAGACGAAATTCACCACGTCATGACAGACAAAGAGAATGACCCAGAGCCAACGCAACTCATCAAAGTCCCCCCATTTACTTACTACCCTCCGAGCTTAAGAAATCTCGTAGAAAAGTACGGTTGCTTGAACCCTCGTTTAAAGAGTGAGTTACGCCAATTTGAGAAGTTGTGGAACCCAGGTACACGAAATATCACATTACCAAATGGGAAGATCACCAATACCCGTGGTTTAGGGTATACAGAGCCAAATGAAGAAGCTTTTATGTTCCGTTCATATACTTGCAACATGGTGACAATAGGCGAGGCATACGCAATAGAACAAGGAAATGAGGAATTCAAAAGGGCACCAAAAGAATTGGAAGATGGGGGGCAGACCACCTACGATGAGTTGATTGAGGTCAATCTTGGGTCAAAAGAGGATGTTAGGCCCACTTATATAAGTGCACAACTCTCTCAACATGAAAAGGACTAGCTGGAGGCACTCCTCCATGAGTTTAGTGACTGCTTCGCATGGACATATAAGGAGATGCCGGGCCTCAGCCCGGAGGTCGCCGTCCATAATTTATAGGTCGGCCCCGATGCTACTCCGATAAAGCAGGCACCAAGAAGAATGTGGATAGAACTTGAAGAGCAGATCACCCTTGAAATAAAGAAATTAATCGAAGCGGGCTTTATAAGAGAGGAGAAATACGCAGACTGGATAGCAAGTATCATCCCTGTGAAGAAGAAAAATGGGCAAATCCGGATCTGCGTAGATTTCAGAGACTTGAATAACGCATGTCTCAAGGACGATTTTCCACTCCCGGTGACAGAAGTAATGATCGACTCAGTGTCAAACTTTGAAGTGTTCTCATTTATGGACGGGTCATCTGGTTACAACCAGATTAAGATGGCGCCTGAAGACGAGAAACACACTGCATTTCGTACGCCTATCGGTATCTTTTGTTATACCGTTATGCCGTTTGGGTTAAAGAACGCTGGAGCAACGTACCAACGTGCGATGACTAAGATCTTTGACGATTTAATCCACAAACTTGTCGAGTGCTACGTGGATGATCTGGTGGTTAAATCGCGATCTAAAGCAGAGCACTGTCAGGACTTGAGGACCGTGTTCACTCGCATCCGCAAGTACAACCTCAAAATGAACCCGTTCAAATGCGCGTTCGGAGTATCATCTGGAAAATTCCTGGGTTTCGTGGTCAGACACAAGAAGATCGAAATTGATCCCGCGAAGATAAGCTCAATCAAAGACATGCCGCCCCCAAAGAATCTTAAAGAGCTTAGATCCTTTCAAGGACGACTGGCTTATATTAGGAGGTTCATTTCCAATTTATCCGGGCGAATCCACCCCTTCTCGAAATTAACAAAGAAAGATGCTCCATTCATTTGGGACGGTACGTGTCAAAACGCTTTCAAAAATATCAAAGGATATCTTTCATGTCCTCCAGTCCTTGGGGCACCTATCACCGGAAAACCACTCATCCTATACACTACGGCATTGGAGGCATCCCTGGGGGCACTATTGGCCCAGGATAACGACGATGGAAAGGAGACCGCCTTGTATTATCTTAGCCGAATGTTCATAGGAGCAGAACATTCCTATTCCCCAATCGAAAAACAATGTCTGGCATTGATATTCGCCATTAAAAAGTTAAGGCATTATCTCCTTGAGCATGAGGTTCGTCTCATATCAAAAGTCGACCCCTTAAGATACCTGATGACGAGGCCTACTTTAACAGGACGATTGGCTAAATGGGCCGTCCTACTCCAGGAATTCGACATCACATATGTGTCGCAGAAAGCAGTAAAAGGGCAAATTCTCGCCGATTTCTTAGCAGCTCATCCTGTCCCCGACGACTCTCTCCTGAGCTATGACTTCCCAGACGAAGAAATATTAAATACCGAAACCGACGACGGATATTGGGAACTTTACTTCGATGGGGCATCTTCAATTCAACCAGCCATCCCCCCAAATATCCCGAAAGTAAAGTCAGGGATCGGCCTGGTATTCATCACCCCGGAAAGGGGGATATTACATTACTCCCTAGCCCTCACTGGTCCCTGCACCAACAACGAAGCTGAGTACGAAGCTTTAATCGCCGGGCTTGAGCTCGCACTGGAGATGAAAATTGAAAAAATACATATATACGGCGACTCCCAACTCATCGTCAAACAAGTGGCTGGTAAGTACCAAGTCAAGAAAATGGAATTGCACAAATATCATGCGAAAGCTATGGAACTCATGGAAAAAATACCGTACGTCACTTTAACCTGCGTCGCTAGGGCTGTTAATGGTAGGGCGGACGCACTGGCAAAGTTTGCCAAAGAGCTAGCTGGGCCATCCACTGACCAAGTCAATATCATGATCAGAGACAGGAAGCTGATCGCACAGGCCGAAAATGATCATGTCGACAAGAAAGAAGTAACAGATGCTTTGACAATCTCCCTCACGCAAGAACATGACTGGAGAGAGCCGTTCGTCAACTATCTCAAAAGTGGCATCCTACCCGAGGATAAGACTCAAAGAGTACAATTGAAAAAATGGGCCCTTCGGTATACATTTGTGAATAACACACTGTATCGTCGATCGTATGAACAGCTTTGGCTCAGGTGCATTGCAATGGATGAGGTCGCTCACGTATTACATGAAGTCCATTCCGGTCTTTGTGGTGCCCACCAATCAGGACCCAAAATGTATCTTAAGATTAAGAGGTTGGGGTACTACTGGCCAAGCATGGTACAAGACTGCATAAACTGCGCAAAGACTTGCCATTTGTGCCAAGTGCATGGAGATTTAATTCATAAGCACCCTAACCCTCTTCATCCGACGGTTTCGTCATGGCCATTCGAAATATGGGGGACGGATATAGTAGGGCCCATAGAACCTCCTTCTTCTCTGGGGCATCGATTCATACTCGCGGCAACGGACTACTTCTCCAAATGGGCGGAGGCCATCCCATTAAAAGAAGTCAAGGCCGCCAACGTCGTCAATTTCCTTCGCGGGAACGTATTGAGTCATTTTGGAACCCCTAGACGAATCATATCCGATAACGGTTTGGCTTTCAAAAATGCCTTGATCTACAAATTTGCAGAGCGTCACAAAATTGATTGGCGGTACTCCTCGATATACAATCCAAGAGCGAATGGACTAGCTGAAGCATTCAATAAAACTCTATGCAAGCTGCTCAAGAAGAGCGTTTCAAAAAACAAGAAAGAGTGGCATCAGAAGCTAGTGGAAGCATTATGGGCTTATCGAACCACATATCGCACACCCACACAATCAACGCCTTATTCCTTAGTCTTCGGTGTCGAAGCAGTGCTTCCACTCAAGGTGGAAATACCTTCGCTGAGAATGGCAATGCAGTGTGACATGACAATGGACGAAAATATTCAGTTACATCTTGATGAACTGGATACACTTGATGAGCGAAGGCTGCTTGCGCAGCAAAATCTGGAACTATACCAAGCGCAAATGGCAAGGGCGTATGACAAGTTAGCCAGAGAACGCACTTTCAAGAAAGGAGATCTTGTCCTCGCAGTAAGGCGACCCATCATATCCAACAAGATAGCAAAAGGGAAGTTCAACCCTAATTGGGAAGGACCCTACGTGATAGGAAAAGTCTACGAAGGAGGAGCCTACCAATTGACAGATCAAGATGGGGCGCGCCCGATGCCGCCCATTAACGGATGCTTCTTAAAGAAATAACATGCTTAAGACGCAAATCTAAGCCCGACTAAGCGACACCAAGATTAAGAATGTCAGATTCGTTTCTGATCGACCATTGATTAAAACTGTGTAACCTCTTTGCGTGAATATTCACCCCAGCCGAATGACAAAAGCGTAAGTCCGTCTGTGGTCAGTGACCCTTAAAAAAAAAAAAAAAAAGCATGTTACATCTACGCTTTTATATATACAACTTATTGAGCCTATAACATGATTTTGCCTTTGTCAAAAAGAACCTCTCTAGTTCGAAGCATATGTCAATTCAAGAGGAAGGACGTCAAATGATTCAGAAGGGTACTTCGGAGCTGATTTTGTATTGTGTGGAATAAAATTTTGCAAAAGATATGCCCCAATACCACGCATGCAACCCTTTTAAACGACAGGATGGCAACACAAATATGATGTCAAAGAAAAAAGGAATAGTGTAACCCCTCAATATCACATGCGCAGCCTAAATGACACAAACACAGCACCATGCAAATCATCACAATCTAAAAGGGAGAAAGTCATTATCACATCAATTACAACCAACCAAGAACAAAAATGATTCTGAACCGGTAAATGACGTATCAAAGAGTACAAAACATCCCAAAATGTTAAAGTCCAAGCGCATAGTGCAGGAAGAGATACACCAGAGTACAAGACATCTCAAAGTAAAAATCCCAGCGTATAGTACAGAAAGAAATACATCAAAATTCTCTGATTATGTTCTGGAGGACGTGCCTTCGTTCTTTAATGACGGAAGTAAGTCTGCTGCGCTCAACTTTCTTCATCTCGCGCTGAGTCTCTAATGAAGCTTGGTGGACTTCAGTTGCATCAATTAACTCTGAGTTCTGTGCTTTGGCGGCTTCAATATTCTCCAAATTGTCGTCACAATTTTGCATGTCAGAAATTGTTGTACATCATTCTGATAGGAGCTTCTCCCTTTCTTCATCAATTTGTTCCATGCGCGCGTCAATCCGCCTCACTTTGGCCCTGGCTAGATCACAAGACATCATCGTAGCGTTCTTCTCAATGATTAAACTGTCTTGAAGGGACCACAAGTCCTCCAAGACGATTGCCTCTTTGTCGATCTGGGAATCAAGGGCAGTAGTATCCAAACTGGTTAATGAGTCCTGCTCAACCTCAAGTTGCTTTAAGATTTCGACTATCTCCTGACTCAGCCCTTCCCAAGTAGCCTCCAGAGCTTTGAAACTGGTCAAGGTTTGCGAAATGCTATATGAAGAAGCCAGAAACTCTTCTACTGTGGGAAGTGAGTCCTCATCACGAAACACGCCAAGGTAGTCAGAAATGAGGAAGCGGGCTGCTCTCTCCTGCGATCGTCGGACTGTATCCGAAGCCCGAGAAGTAGACGGCCCGGGAGGTGGCGGCATAGTAATCTCCCGAACTCCGCTCACAACCCCTGAAACGACAACATGAAGCAGACTATTAAAGGAAATAGTGGTACATAGCTGGTGTATGACAAACCATATAGGCACGACGAGTTTACCTTGGTCGGAGGACCCATCACGTCAGAAACCACCATCGCCGAAAGAATGACCGTCCTCAACACTTGCCTCCCCCATACCTACCACCAACAAAGCAGGGATGCCAAAAGTTTCACTATATACACTAAAATCAGTCATCTAGTACTCGGTACGAATCGAGTTACCATTACGATAAGAAACGACTCGCAATCAGACACGTCAGACTGCATGTTAGCAGAAAGAATAAGGGGAAACATACCTTCATTGGGCGTATTTGCCACCCCTGCTACCACTAGCTTAGCGCAAGATACCAGACCGGTTGAAGACCCTCCTGCCATCATAACAGATTGTGTATAGTCAAGAGGGGACAAAGATCATGCGCAACTAAAGAAACAATACTGGCAATGGAAATCAATGGAAAAGCAAAGCGATAACAAGTCACAAGTATGAAAAAATGAAATTCTTCTCCCACTATCATGGTGATGTAATGCAGCTAAGGAATAAAAATGACGGGTGATGAAAATTACCGTCTTCCGCGGCCCCCTCGTTCCCTGCGACGGTGCCCATACCTTCCGACACAGGTGAAAGTCCCCTTAAAGGGGGCGAAACCCTAAAGTGGCGCATATAAAATTTTGGGCAGCGGAAATAAGGGTTTCTAGATGATCGGTTGCATGCATGTCATATGATCAACTATTAAAACTTGTATACATTGAAGAGTCATACCATCGCCATTGCTTGGATGGTGCCTTGGAAGAAGAGAGCGAAAGGGATCTCCTCCAGAAGATGCGCACACAAGAAGAAGATCGCCTACTCCTTGTTGATCCTTGTGCTAGCAAAGACCTTCAAGTCTCCTGATCGAATGGAAGGGAAGAAGAGATGTCTTGCTTGGCCGAGACCTCCTTGTCGTCAACTCCTTCAACACACGAGAATGGAGAGAGCATAGAGAGGAAGAGGCGACAATAGGCGTGAGAGGAGCGAACGTGAGGCGTGACCATGTTTTGGAAACATGGTTTCCCAAAATAGAAAAACCCCCTCAACGTGTGATGCGTTCACTCCTTGTGAACCATCGCATTTTTCTCTTCCCATTGAACCATGCGCTCATATGATGAGCCGGTTCATTTTGGTTTGGTTCAAAGACCAATTAACCCAAGCATTTGGTCTAGATCACAATTAAACCCTAAGGCTCCAGATCTAACCGTTCATCTCCTGATGCTCCTGATCTCACCGATCTAGCATCAATTCTCTCGATCGAAGCTTACCGATCTCAAGCCCTAATCAATCAAACATGATCAGACCAGATCTCACTTACAATCAGAGATTAAATCCCTTTAAACTGAACCCAAACAATTCAGTCCACACGATCTGACTTAAGTAAGCCATCTCATCAAATTGTGCGACCCTAAGGGTTTCCTTTAAACGTCGGTAACGATAACTTACGTTATCACGATCAGTGAGGGGTATCTAGCAACACATCACTGTCTCCCGATATAAAGGAAAGAGTCTTCCAAGACTACACCCAAACCACAGCACAAGTGTGAATCCATTTCACTAGACATACATGTTTCCTTTGCCACTGGATGTTCTTATTGGACAAGCGTGTCAAGCCTGTAACTCCAATATGATGAGAATGATTAGATCAGATGAACATAGTCATCTGGGTATGGCCATACACTTTCTCAATCATCTCATCCAGGGGGCCCCTTTAGAACATCACACTCCAATGAAGGAGATGGCAATCCTATGTCTATCACTAGCGCCCTAACATGACTCATGCTCACCATCCAAGATAGTCTATAACCATTATGTTTCAAATCATATCGAACTATCTCAAAACAATGCCAATCATCATTTAGAAACATAAGTGATCTCAAGTCAGAGGAAGTATGCCACTTGTTTGCATACAAGGATTATTCACATTGTGACAAGCAATTGAACATCCTATGTAGGGTCTGTCCAGTACATCCAATGTACCCATGAGTCTACATCTTATTCCATGCTCAAAGCATCCTATAAGATTAGAACACATATTAGTCTCAATCATATCAAGGTTGTCTCATGTTCACCAAGATATTTCGACTAAGGACTACACTGCATGTCAGACTAGCTGAACATCATTGAGACATTATTCAGAAGTATACACATTGCAGTAGATAATGTAACAACCTGAATAACAACCATTGCCTTTATAAACATAGAGTTTATACATGATACTGATATAATCCCAAGGCCTCAGACATTAGCCTTAAGGGCATACCCCAACAATCTCCCACTTGCACTTAATCTAATGGTTGAGAAATCTCAAACCCATATTATTACAGTGCTTCTCATGCTTCTGCTGCGCCAGAGGCTTTGTAAGCGGGTCAGCCAGATTGTCATCTGTATGAACCTTGCAGACTTTGATCTCGCCACGATCAATGATCTCCCGGATCAAGTGAAACCATCTCTGTATGTGCTTGGACTTCTGGTGCGACCGTGGTTCCTTTGCCTGTGCTATTGCTCCAGTGTTATCACATAAGATAACCAATGGATCTGCACTCGAAGGAACAACACCAAGTTCCTGAACGAACTTACGAATCCACACTGCCTCCTTAGATGCTTCCGAGGCTGCAACATACTCGGCTTCTGTTGTGGAATCAGCAACAATAGATTGTTTGAAACTTTTCCACACCACTGCACCTCCATTCAAGCTAAAAACATAGCCTGATTGCGATCGAAATCATCCTGGTCAGATTGGAACGAAGCGTCAGTATATCCTTCAATACTGAGTTCTTCCTGACCACCATACACCAAGAACATATCTTTGGTCCTCCGCAGATATTTCAAAATGTTCTTGACTGCAATCCAGTGCGCCTGACCTGGATTACTTTGGAACCGACTGGTCACGCTTAACCCGTAAGCGACGTCTGGGCGAGTACATAACATCGCATACATAATGGACCCAATAGCCGAAGCATAAGGCGTATTGTCCATTTCATCTTTCTCAGTCTGTGTTTGTGGACACTGACTCTTTGAAAGATTCAGACCATGTCTGACTGGAAGATATCCTCTTTTAGAATTTTCTAAATGGAATCTCTCTAGGACTTTATCGATGTAAGTACTCTGGCACAGCCCGAGAAGCCTCTTAGATCTATCTCTGTAGATCTTCACACCTAATACATAGGCTGCTTCTCCTAAATCCTTCATCTGGAAACATTTTCTTAACCATGCCTTAACCGCATGCAGTTCAGGAATATCGTTTCCAATGATTAAGATATCATCGACGTAGAGGACTAGGAAAGTGATTACGCTCCCACTAAACCTCTTATATACACACGGGTCATCTTCATTCTTGATGAAACCAAACTCACAGATTGATTCATCAAAACGAATATTCTAGCTTCTTGATGCTTGCTTAAGTCCATAAATGGACTTCCTTAACTTGCATATTTTATGACGATCTGATGGATTAGTGAAACCTTCAGGTTGTGTCATATACACATCCTCATCCAGTTTTCCATTAAGGAAAGCAGTCTTCACATCCATCTGCCAGATCTCATAATCATAATATGCTGCTATCGCGAGAATAATCCGAATAGACTTAAACATAGCTACAGGAGAGAAAGTTTCATCATAATCTATCCCGTAGATTTGTTTGAAACCTTTCGCAACTAGCCTGCCTTTATAGGTAACCACGTTACCATCCACGTCAATCTTCTTCTTGAAGATCCATTTACAGCCTATAGGGATTACTCCCGGAGGCGGATCAACCAAATCCCAGACTTGGTTATCTGACATGGAGTCCATCTCGGCTCCCATAGCTTCAAGCCATCTCGCTGATTCCGGTCCACTGACCGCATCCGCATAAGTGAGGGGTTCATCATCAATGATGTAGATTCCGTCATAGCGCTCAGGCTGTCGACGGATCCTTCCCGATCTTCGCGGTTCCCGTGATATCTGAGCCTCAGGTTGTTCAGTAACCTGATCTACTGGCTCAGGCTCATCCAACTGTGCTTGACTACTTTGTCCTTCTTCTGGATTCTCATCCAGCTTTATTTCTCTCCCACTGGCCTCTTGCAGAAGTAATTCCTTCTCAAGAAAAATAGCCGTCCAAGCAACAAACACCTTGTTCTCTTTGGGATCGTAGAAATAATAACCCTTAGTTTCCTTAGGGTAACCGACAAAGATACATTTCTCAGATCTGCTCTCTAGTTTCCCAGAGGCGAGCTTTTTGACATAAGCCTCGCAACCCCAGATCTTGATAAACGTCAAGCTTGGCTGTTTCCCATACCATAACTCATATGGGGTCTTTGAAATTGCCTTGGATGGCACTCGGTTTAGTACCTTTGTAGCTGTTTCCAGTGCAAATCCCCAAAAGGAGTAAGATAGAGTAGCCTGACTCATCATAGAACGAACCATATCCAGTAAGGTTCTGTTCCTCCTCTCGGACACACCATTCCATTGCGGTGTTCCTGGCGGAGTGAGCTGTGAGATAATCCCACACTCCTTCAGATAGTCAGTAAACTCTCGACTCAAGTATTCACCACCTCGATCTGAACGAAGTGCCTTGATATTTCGGCCTAGCTGATTCTGTACTTCATTCTTGAACTCTTTGAACTTGTCAAAAGATTCACTTTTATGTCTCATTAGATAGACATACCCATATCTACTGAAATCATCAGTAAAGGTAATGAAGTATAGATAGCCACCTCTGGCATGTTTACTGAAAGGTCCACACACATCACTGTGTATAAGGTCAAGTAAACCTGAAGCCCTTTAACCTTTCTTAGGAAAAGGAGACTTCGTCATTTTACCCATTAAACAAGCTTTGCATGTATCAATCTCCTCATAGGAGAATGATCCCAGCAGTCCATGATCATGCAACCGCTTAATGCGCTTCTTGTTAATATGGCCTAAACGACTATGCCATAGCAAGGTGCTGTTATCAGCATACTTAGCTTTCTTGTTATCAATGTTTTGTATAGAACATTCCATGTCCAACATGAATAACCCATTGTTAATTGATCCAGTAGCATAAACAATATTATCATAAGTAAGAACACACTTTGAAATATTGCATTCAAAGGAAAATCCTTTCCTGACAAGAGCAGGAATAGAGATAATATTTTTCGTTATGCTTGGTACAAAATAACAATTGTCCAGTTCCAATACAAGTCCAGATGGTAATGAGATGTAATAAACGCCTACAGCAACAGCAGCAACCCGTGCCCCGTTTCCAACTCGTAGGTCCACCTCATGCTGTCCCACCTGTCTTCTTCTCTTGAGTTCCTGTACATTTGAACAAATGTGAACTCCACATGCAGTGTCCAACACCCATGATATGGAAGAAGAAACCATGACTTCAGTCACGTACATACCTGAGCCAGAAGCAAAACTTCCCTTCTTGTCTCCTTGGAGCGCTTTACAGTCCTTTTTCCAGTGACCCAGCTGGCCATAGTGGAAACATCTGTATTCCTTCGACCGCTTAACCTTTTGTTTCAGAGCCTTGCTGTAGCTCTTAACAGGGGCTTTGCCTTTCTTCCCTTTCTTCTTGTTCCTAGAAGGAACCATTAAGACAGAGGATACAGGCTTTCCCTTTAGAGTCAACTCTGTAGTCAAGAGCATATTCAGTAACTCTGCCGGCGTACAGTCGATCTTGTTCATATTAAAGTTAATGATGAACGGATCGAAAGAGGTCGGGAGAGACTGCAATATGATGTCTACAGCAAGCTCCTGATTGATGGTATGTCCCAGTTTCTCTAGAGCCTCCTTGTACCCAATCATCTTGAGTACGTGAGCTCCCACTGGACTTCCTTCAGCCAGTTTGCTCTGAAAGAAAAGCTTAGTCAAATTGTAGCGTTCAGTCCTAGCCTGTGCAGCATACAGCAGCTTGAGGTTTGCTATAATTTGTATAGCAGATAGATCCTCATGCTGACGCTGCAGCTCTGGCGTCATAGACGCAAGCATCAGGCAAGCGACATCAATGCTATCATTAACATGCTTCTCATAGGCATCCCGAACCGCCCTTGCGGCGTTCGCAGCGGGTTGAGGCGGTATAGCCGTCTCGAGGACATACAGCTTCCTCTCTGCCTTAAGAACAATCTTAAGGTGTCTGTACCAGTCTGAGAAGTTTGGTCCAGCAAACTTCTCCCTTTCCAGTAGGGATCGCACATTGAAATTCGTGGTGTTCGTTGCTGCAGTAATCTACAACAATGCAAGAACAGCAAGGTCAGTATCAATGTGAGAATCAATTCAGGACTTAAGAATGATTCTTTTCTCACTATTTTATCTTGCTGAAAAATCCAGCAAAACAGCCCGAAAGAGTAAAACTCTTTTAGTGAGATGGGATCCAGATTTCATACTTGGTCTCCGCGTCCCGCTCAGGCGAGATAAGATGCACAGAGAGTACAAGCACTAGTCTCTGGTAGGCAATCCCTGCCAATCGCCAACCCGTGCGATTCCCCTTCATCCGGGCAATCCAGCAGACTGTGCCAACTGAGTTGGTACAACACAGTCTCTGATCCCACAGATGGCTGCCTCCATATAGCTACCATATGCGCCACATATGTAGCCTACATGGTCAAGCTGACCCGACCTACTCCCTGGACCACCACGTGCTATGCTGAGCAACGAGAAGCGATAAATCCCTTCCCTGTAACACGCAGGTGTAATCACACACCGTCTGAAGATAGATGGGCGTGCCCACTGAGTGGGTACAACACGGCCCCAACGATAGTCAGAACAGTGAGGTTTCGCGCCAGAAGGCTTACGAGCTTGATATTTTAGCGTTGGATTTTAACGGTCTTTTATCTTCTTAACTATCATGCAAACCCTATGGTGATAGCAGAAGATTAAATCATGCAATTCTAATTATATAAACAATAAATAGAAAGCATGCTGATCTTATGTGGTAAAAGCCCATTAAGCCTAGGTAAGACCTTAATTTTAACTTAAGTCTTCACTTGAGCTCTTCATGGGTCTTTTGCATCTCATCTGGCCCAACCCAGGGCCCAAGCGCCCACTGCAGCTCAGGTGCGCCCACCAGGTAAATGTGCCTGTCCCAGAGTCGAACCCTGGACCTCCCACCTGGTCAAGCCACTGCTGCATGCGCCTCTGCCAAGTGTGCTCTGTGCTCTTGTCTGATTAAAATATAATTTAATCTATCTAGACAAGATTGACACGCAGGTCAATTACACAATAAATTAATTAAAATGTGATGCGCAGATCACAATTATAATAATTTACAATTTAATCCAGGCACGCAGGCCCCAGCACAGCACACATTAAAATAGGCAGCCCACATAAGATTAAATAGACAATCATCATGGTATACAATCAACATGTGATCCAACAATAAGAAAATAAAGTTTTCGAAAACCCATAGGCATCAATTTTATTTTCCTTATGTGCCCTACTACCTTACAACGGTTCATTAATAGGGATTCACTCATCAGACCTAGTCAGACCCACTGCCCTTGCATGCACCAAGTCCTAACTGACTTGAGTTGACCCAGTGGCCAACAATGCATGCGTTGGGCTGAACGAGCCTCATGAGTTCTGGCAAGCGGGTGTGAGCCCGGGCCTGACTCAAGAGCGTTCACTGGTTGTCTCAACCAGACATCGCTACACGCCTGTCTGCAGTCAACCTATAGCCACCTTGTGCTTGCGCACAGATGCCATCTGGTCGACCCTTCTAGGCTGTCAGATAGTCTGATCAGACTGGTTGGATCTAGACTCGACTATGATTTCAACCCTAATAACCCGTCTAAGGTTTTACAGTAGGCGGCTATAGATCTAAGTGAGGCGCGCAAGTTAACAAGTTTTGAAGAAAAACTACAACATGCGCCAACTAGAAAACATGTTCATCAAGTTTTCGCATGAACAACTTAACATGTAATTTTCGCATGTAGTTTAGATCTAAGCATACAAGCGCAAACATGGATCACAAAAGCCTCAAGCAATCATAAAAACATGCTTATAACCTGCTCTGATACCAATTGAAAGTCCCCTTAAAGGGGGCGAAACCCTAAAGTGGCACATATAAAATTTTGGGCAGCGGAAATAAGGGTTTCTAGATGATCGGTTGCATGCATGTCATATGATCAACTATTAAAACTTGTATACATTGAAGAGTCATACCATCGCCATTGCTTGGATGGTGCCTTGGAAGAAGAGAGCGAAAGGGATCTCCTCCAGAAGATGCGCACACAAGAAGAAGATCGCCTACTCCTTGTTGATCCTTGTGCTAGCAAAGACCTTCAAGTCTCCTGATCGAATGGAAGGGAAGAAGAGATGTCTTGCTTGGCCGAGACCTCCTTGTCGTCAACTCCTTCAACACACGAGAATGGAGAGAGCATAGAGAGGAAGAGGCGACAATAGGCGTGAGAGGAGCGAACATGAGGCGTGACCATGTTTTGGAAACATGGTTTCCCAAAATAGAAAAACCCCCTCAACGTGTGATGCGTTCACTCCTTGTGAACCATCGCATTTTTCTCTTCCCATTGAACCATGCACTCATATGATGAGCCGGTTCATTTTGGTTTGGTTCAAAGACCAATTAACCCAAGCATTTGGTCTAGATCACAATTATACCCTAAGGCTCCAGATCTAACCGTTCATCTCCTGATGCTCCTGATCTCACCGATCTAGCATCAATTCTCTCGATTGAAGCTTACCGATCTCAAGCCCTAATCAATCAAACATGATCAGACCAGATCTCACTTACAATCAGAGATTAAATCCCTTTAAACTGAACCCAAACAATTCAGTCCACACGATCTGACTTAAGTAAGCCATATCATCAAATTGTGCGACCCTAAGGGTTTCCTTTAAACGTCGGTAACGATAACTTACGTTATCATGATCAGTGAGGGGTATCTAGCAACACATCACTGTCTCCCGATATAAAGGAAAGAGTCTTCCAAGACTACACCCAAACCACAGCACAAGTGTGAATCCATTTCACTAGACATACATGTTTCCTTTGCCACTGGATGTTCTTATTGGACAAGCGTGTCAAGCCTGTAACTCCAATATGATGAGAATGATTAGATCAGATGAACATAGTCATCTGGATATGGCCATACACTTTCTCAATCATCTCATCCAGGGGGCCCCTTTAGAACATCACACTCCAATGAAGGAGATGGCAATCCTATGTCTATCACTAGCGCCCTAACATGACTCATGCTCACCATCCAAGATAGTCTATAACCATTATGTTTCAAATGATATCGAACTATCTCAAAACAATGCCAATCATCATTTAGAAACACAAGTGATCTCAAGTCAGAGGAAGTATGCCACTTGTTCGCATACAAGGATTATTCACATTGTGACAAGCAATTGAACATCCTATGTAGGGTCTGTCCAGTACATCCAATGTACCCATGAGTCTACATCTTATTCCATGCTCAAAGCATCCTATAAGATTAGAACACATATTAGTCTCAATCATATCAAGGTTGTGATGTGGGACCAAAGCAGGACCTTCGGAGGTCCACCCGGGTCCGAAAGAAGCCCTCTCGGTATGGCTATCCTAGCCATTAGATATGGCTTCCTTAGGACCCCTTTTGTTGCTTATTTTGTCTTAGATTAGGGTGCATCATATGGTAGGTTAGATCCACCCTCCAATTACACCATGTAGTTACATGCCTAGGATCCGCCACTTATGTATAGTAGGTTAGTGCATGAAATTGATGTAATAGTATAGGTCAACTCCATTCTTGGAATGCAAGTCAAAATCAGGTCAAGACAACTCCAAGAGATGCCATGGGCCATCAGCCCAACTCATGAAGAAATCAGCCCACCCCAATGGATCAACACCACAAGCACCCCAAATTCCACCATCCTAGTTGGCAGCCATGTGGAGTTGCCTTCATCTCTAATCAAGTCAAGGAGCAGCCTGCTCAATGTCCCTACTTCAGCTCAACATACGCCAGCCATCAAAGTCAAGGAGCAGCTTGAAACAATGTCCACTTCAGTCCATCATGCGCCAGCCACCAAAGTCAAGGAGCAGCCTGCACTTTGCAACAACTTCAGTCCCTTCAAGTGCCAGCCGCCCATGCCAATCTGCAGCCTGCACAAAGTCAGCCATCAGCAGCCTTTTCAGTCCATCCTCATCTCAGCTTTTGAACTCACCAACCTGCTGAAGACTCCAAAGTTCAACCTCCAAGCAACCGCCCATTTGGAAGAAGAAACCAGCCCTTGAGTTGTCTACATCAAGCTTGACTTGTGTGACTTGTTTTTGAGCTTAGGAAGGGAGTTAACCGTTGGAGACTCCCCTATATGATGTAACTTCTCGTAAAGCCACCAGCTAGAGTTGAATGAATTTTCAAATTTCAGAAGTGTGTCTTCTAATGGTGTGTGTCACCTAACCCCTCCCCTTCTTCCAACCATTGCCGAGAGTTCCATCCCCCCCCCCCCCCTCTTGCTCTTCAACCTTCCACCTCCACTTGCGCTTGTCATGAAGATGGGAGCTCACGCCACTTCCTCCCTTTAGCCTTGAAGAGTCCTCAGCCATGATGAGGAGCTGGACACATCCGAGACTCAAGAAGGTGTCATCAACCCCATGCCAAGATCAAGCCACCACCCTAAGTTAGCTAAGTCTCTCTTCTCCCTTGGCTGATGTTTTCTTGACGTTTCTGAACATTCATCTGCACTCACTAAGGTTTCTTCTCAGGTTGCGCAAGGCCAAGGAGGGCATACAAGTTCATCCCCCCCCTTTCCCCCTTAACTAGTTAGTCTCAAAAGTGTTAGCAAGGGAATTTGGAGGCTATCCTCCCCCTTGAATGTTCTTATGTGAATGGCCTCTTAATATTTTTGTCAAACTCACCCACGCATGTGTGGGATGCTGCAATGCTATGTGTGTAAGCTCATAGGGCCCTACTTCATGAGATTCAACCATTGGACCGGTGAAGAACGGGAAGGTCACCCTTTCTATTCTCAAAGGGTGCAAGGTGAGTTTCTCCCCTAGAGTAGCTTTATTGCTTATGGTAGAACCGCATGCTAGATCTAATTGAGGTTATAGAATCGCATGATAAGCTTTGTCAAATTTCATTTTATCTAGAAGTGCATGCTAGGATAGTTTCGGTTTTCACTACTACTTACTAAAACAAGCTAGTTTCAAACTACGATAGTTCAAGGGGTTTACTAAGTTATACTTATTTAGCAAAACGTTTTCAAAACGCGTTGTTTGAATGTTGCATGCTTGGTGATCCCATCAGGTTGTCTCATGTTCACCAAGATATTTCGACTAAGGACTACACTGCATGTCAGACTAGCTGAACATCATTGAGACATTATTCAGAAGTATACACATTGCAGCAGATAATGTAACAACCTGAATAACAACCATTGCCTTTATAAACATAGAGTTTATACATGATACTGATATAATCCCAAGGCCTCAAACATTAGCCTTAAGGGCATACCCCAACAACAGGCACTAACAATGTCACAAAATGGTAACAACAATAAGAACAAAATCTTGCTAAGTGCCACAGTCACTAGGATATATGGAAAGGGACTCGTGTCCCCGCTGT
This sequence comes from Costus lasius, assembly GCA_027563935.2. Lineage (NCBI taxonomy): Eukaryota > Viridiplantae > Streptophyta > Magnoliopsida > Zingiberales > Costaceae > Costus > Costus lasius. The sequence goes on from CM050454.1 coordinate 29,097,755, forward strand.
TTTTTCTTGAAATATTCTGCTAGTATAAGGAGAGATAAGAAGCTACCATTATGAAAGAATGATACCCCTTCTGCCTCGATCCCCAACGTACTTGGCACATGCTTTAAACCTGTAAGCAAGTCTGACACTGATCAAACACGAAATCATCATCAGAGACACTATTCAAAAGGTTTATCACGCGTAACTTAAACTACAGTATCAAAGTGGTAAAAGTGATAAATAGAAGGATATAATTCGAGGACTTTAGGCCTTACTGGTCTCTGAGTTGATCGGAGAATCCCTCGAACCTGTGCCGGGATCAGCTTTCCTCATAGGTTCTGCCGGCACGCGAACAACTGCACCGAGATCAGATTGTAAGTCAAACGTAAGGAGTTTTGTGGTCTATATAACCTGGACAAGCCATACTTCCTTTCAAGGCCCCAATCACATCGTCAGACGAATCACTGGGGTAATGTTTTAACAATTCGGCGGTATCGATATCATCCATGTCCACCGTATCATCAGGAGGGTGGGTATGTACCTGCTCAGCAATCTGGCACGCAGTCCGGACCTCTAAAGAACACAGACGGAACATGTCAGAAATAATCACATATGTCAAAAGTAATTGCATATGTCAGAAATAATTGCTGTATTAAACAAATGAGTGCATAAAAGGGAATACACAGAATGTCCAATGAAGAAAATAGCACCTGTGGTGGTCAACTCGTCCTTGCTCGCTCGCCGCGGAGTTGTATCCTCGCCCGGACACCCTTCAACGCTAAGAACAGAATTTGATCCTCGTATATGTCCCATGTCCTGCACCCCAAGTAAAAATGTCAAATCGACGATACCGCATATTATAAGAAAAAAGGAAGAGATAGATGCTACCTCAGATAAACTAGGCGATGCCGTCCCCAGGTCCAAGATCTTTAGCCGCTTGAGGGATGAAGACCGAGAGAGGTCAAACTCAAAGCCATATGACGATCGACTAGTTGTCCTCTTTAAGAATTTCCGCGGATGGGACCTTTCGGTGAAACCAAATGTGTCCTTGATGTCATAGCTGAAAAGCGCCTTCAAATGCATGGAGTGCCATCTCAAGTATTCGTAACTACATCTAGGAACCCGGCCATGAGCCGGGATGGCAAATGACGAATGGGTCCCACGCCGGAGCAGTGAACGCCAACAAGAGGCCATTGTCGCAAGGTCGCCTGACAATCTTCCATAATCCAGGACGTTTTGAGGAATAGCTTGATCAAAACCAAATTGGCGAGCACATCTATGAGGATTGTACACTTCTAAAGATGAAAGATTGCCACTCCTAAAGGGTAGCCAGCCCACCCGAATGCTCACGAGGAATTCGGTGGCAAGCCACCCATCCTCGGTCAATACGTCAATGGGGTTATCCTGAACATCAACCTGCTCGCCTAGGCATCCTGCTTTGTTTGGGAATATGACCCGGCGATGCCCAAAGATCTTATCCTTACGAAAGAGTAAGCGCGCCTCAAGGTCTTTAAAGTGAACTGGATGGGCCCCAGCAATGCACACCATGAGGGGTAACTTGCGCTTCATAGCCTCAGAAGCGACAGTGTTATATAACCCTTGAAACTGCAAATTGAACCATCCAAACAAATAATGAAGCGGAATCAACGTGTCCCTTGAGCCCGGGAAGTCAGCAGTACACGCCTCTCTCAAAGACCGAAATAAATTCGACAACGCCGCCGGGGCCAAGGAGAGACGAAGTCCCCGCGCCAGTCTATCGGCCATAATAAAAACCTCCGGTCTAATACGATTCGGGTACTTGTAGGGGATGGCAAAGTAACATAGCCAACAGGCTAAAAATGCCGTGAGAAATGTAACTCGATCCATTTTTTTTGCCGCGATAGGAGGCCGAAGGGGTGCATCATAATCCTGCACTAGAGTGTTTTCGGAACCGACACCAAAGGGATCGTGCGGTGAGGGGAAGCCGGTCTCGTATGAGGTGCCTAAGTCGACAAAATGTAGGATCCACTGAGCAATAGAGACAGCCCCAGAATACCGATGAAGTAGCTCATAGAAGTAGTGGAACACAGCCCTGAGAGAGGGAGAACATCGAAACTCGCCGTGTGCAGTCTCACCAAAAAGTGTCTTTTCATCCGGCACATGCTCATCATATCGGGCACCTAATATAGGAAGCCCGCAAACATATCGCATGTCCCAGAGACTCGGGACAATCTCCTCTTCAGAGAGATAACACGTATTGGTGGTCGGACTCCAATGTTCTAAGATGCTTTTTAGTAAAGTGACATCATGCTCATAATTAAATAATGACAACGTGATGGCCTCATAAATCCCGGCCTTCTTAAGAATCTTCCTCTCACTACGCAAGATGTATCGCGCCCACTCCGTATAGCCGGGATGGTGCGCGACGCTACCACAAATGTTAAATCGCGAAGCCCACCTTGGTACACGCTTAGAAGCCATCTCCAAGCCTAAAAAGAAATTTGACTCTTGGTTGGATATCCTAGTGTGGGGGTCAAGGCATAAACATAAGTCAGGGCCTTGATCGAAGATACGGGATTTGTTCATTATTCCAGTCACACTACGCTCTAGAGGCGTCCAATTTCCACTCTCAAAATGGGGGTGAGGTTTGTACTCCGTTGGCAATAGAGGCATAGACAAGTGACGGGGTATCTTGTTATGGAATGCGTCCCTACCCTCCAACATCACATCCCGCCACTCGTGCCATATCCCCCGAAAATGGCCGAGGGGATCACACTTCTTAATATACTCCATAATCGCCTCATCATTGGGCTCGTCCAACGGCATGGAGGCGCGGCGGGACCACAGGAAGCCCATGGACGATACAAAAAGATGAAAACAGAAGATACGGAATACCGAGTCGACACCTGGAGCGACAATGAGAGTAATAAGAAAACACATGAATATTTTGTCTTCCCAACGGTTTTGTATACGCTTCTTGCTTATACAAACCCGTTGGGGGGGCAATTTGTTGAGCCACTAACTCATCAAAATAGATATTGTTACAAAAGAAATCATCAATCCTTTCATTGATCTATATGCACTATAAGCTGCGAGTAACCATGAACAAATTAATATCACAGTGTACATATTTCAAAATTTAATGGCCACTAGTGTGAACCACTTTGTTATTCGCAGATGGAGTTGTGGAGCTATTAGTCTTGGTTATACTCCTAATAACTAAACTAAGTTATCTTTGAGGAAGTAAAAAGGTTCACTATGTGTGATGAAACTGATGATATGTTCCAGCGTACAGAAAATTATTATCAAGGACTACACTATAGGTTTTGGCAAAAGGGCAGGAAAAAGCTTTATTTCATGCCTTGATAAGATGCCCCGTGGATGCTGCTTTACCACTTGCTGCCAACACTGGTAGGGTCCGAGGGAGTGATGCAAAGCCAAGCACTGAAACCAATCATCCAAAAAAAATGAATACTCAACGCTGAGCCTCCACTGCATGGAAGAAAGGATGGAAATGACAATGTGCATCAACCAGAAGGAGCACGATATGTGACTAGATGCTAATGAGAAATAATCACTGAGCCACTGATGCCTCATTAAAAGACCATAAAAAAAGGGTGAACATCGCACCATTGACCATGCACGCAAGGAACGACAAGGAGGAATCGATTTTGATAAAAAAAAGAAAGCCAAAGAATTCTTCACAGGACTTTACAAATATAACCACAAGTACAACCAAGAGCCTGTTGGGGTATGCCCTTAAGGCTAATGTTTGAGGCCTTGGGTTATTATCAGTATCATGTATAAACTATGTTTTATAAAGGCAATTGTTGTTATTCAGGTTGTTACATTATCTGCTGCTATTATGTATACTTCTGAATAATGTCTCAATAGTGTTCAGCTTGGCTGACATGCAGTATTGTCCTTAGTCGAGATATCTTGGTGAACATGAGACAGCCTTGATATGATAGAGACTAATATGTGTTCTGATCTTATAGGATGCTTCGAGCATACAATAAGATTTAGACACATAGGTGCATTGGATGTACTGGACTGACCCTACTTAGGATATTCAATTGTTTGTCACAATGTGAATAAATCCTTATAAGCAAGCAAGTGGTATATTCCCTCTAACTTGAGATCACTTGTGTTTCTAAATGATGATTGGCATTGTCTTGAGGTAGTTCAATATCATTTGAAAAATAATGGTTAAGGATTATCTTGGATGGTGACCATGAGTCATGTTAGGACACTAGTGATAGATATAGGATTGCCTCTCCTAATTGGAGTGTGATGTTCTAAAGGGGCCCCCTGGATGAGATGGTTGTGAAAGTGTATGGCCATACCCAGATGACTATGATCATCTGATCTAACCATTCTCATCATGTTGGAATTACAGGCTTGACACGCTTATCCAACGAGAACATCCAGTTGTTGGGGTATGCCCTTAAGGCTAATGTTTGAGGCCTTAGGATTCTATGAGTATCATGTAATAAACGCTTATGTTTATAAAGGCATGGTTGTTATTCAGTATGTTACATTGTCTGTTGCAATAAGTGTACTTCTGAATAATGTCTCAATGCTGTTCAGCTAGGCTGACATGCTATATGTCCTTAGTCGAGATATCTTGGTGAACATGAGACAGCCTTGATATGGATAAGACTAATGTGTGTTCTAATCTTATAGGATGCTTCGAGCATGGAATAAGATGTAGACTCATGGGTACATTGGATGTACTGGATAGACCCTACTAGGATATTCAATTGCTTGTCACAATGTGAATAATCCTTGTGTGCAACAAGTGGCATACTTCCTCTGACTTGAGATCACTTGTGTTTCTAAATGATGATTGTCATTGTTTTGAGGTAGTTCAATATCATTTGAAATATAATGGTTATAGACTATCTTGGATAATGATCATGAGTCAGGTTAGGGCACTAGTGATAGATACAGGATTGCCGTCTCCTTGTTTAAGGAGTGTGATGTTCTAAAGGGGCCCCCCCTGAATGAGATGATTGAGAATAGTGTATGGCCATACCCTGATGACTATGTTCATCTGATCTAATCATGCTCATCATATTGGAGCTACAGGCTTGACACGCTTGTCCAATAAGAACATCCAGTGGCAAAGGAAACTTGTATGCCTCGTGAAGTGGATTCACACTTGTGCTATGGTTTGGGTGTAGTCTTGGAAGACTCTTTCCTTTATATCGGGAGACAGTGATGTGTGGCTAGATACCTCTCACTGATCGTGATAACGTAAGTTATCGTTACCGACATTTAAAGGAAACCCTCAGGGTCGCACAATTTGGTGATATGGCTTACTTAAGTCAGATCGTGTGGACTGAATTGTTTTGGTTCAGTTTAAAGGAGTTTAAACTCTGATTGTAAGTGAGATCTGGTCTGATCATGTTTGATTGATTAGGGCTTAAGATCGGTAAGCTTCGATCGAGAGTGTGGATGCTAGATCGGTGAGATCAAGAGCATCTAGAGATGTACGGTTAGATCTTGAACCTTCATGGTTCATATGAGATTTAGACCATGGCTTGGCTTGGTTCGATTTGTCATTTGGACCAAATGAAATTGGACCAAATTCAATTGAACCGGTTCACATAAGTGAACGCATGGTTCAATTGAGTTGGCGTTTTGGAATGGTTCAAAAGACATGAACGCATGTCTTGATGACTTTCCTTTTATGGAAGTCTTGAAACGCCAAAACGCCTATGTTGACTAAACGCCTCTAGGCTTCGATGCTCTCTCTTGGGTGAGGTATCGTTTGCACAAGGTGGAAGGGTTTTTCGAAGAGCAAGACACATTCATCTCATCTCCAAAACACAAAGGACAACTTGGCAATTTTTTGCTAGCACAAGAGTTGCGCAAGGAGGAAGCCTTCATCCCTTGTGTGTGACATCTTTGGAGAAGATCTCTCTTGATCTCTTCTTCCAAGCCGACAACCATTCCAATGGCGTTGGTATGATCCCTTTGAGATCTTTTTCGTTTATGCAATGAGTTAATCATATGATCTACATGCGGTCTTGAGGGTGACACCCCTAAATTTTATATATGCGCCGCCCCCTTTAGGGTTTCACCCCCATGCGCTCCCCCTTGAAGGGGACTTTCAAATGGTATCAGAGCTATGGTTCTTGTAGATTCATATGATTGCTTTGAAGTGTTTGTGATCCATAGATGATGCTATGTTGCGCTTACTTGATGCTTTGTTTACATGCATTTACATGATGCTATGCGCATGTTGTTTGTTTGCGCTTGTATCATTGTTTCAAGATGTTTGCGCTTATGCCTAGATCTAAGAGTTATCAACATGCTAGATATTTTCTCAAGTGCCGCATGTTGTTTGTTTGCGCATTGTTGTAGATGTTTTATCAAAACTTACATCTTGCGCGCTTATCACCATTAGATCTACATGGCGCCTGCTATAAACCCTTAGACGGGTTAGTAGGGTTGAAGTCATCCTATAAGTAAGATCCAACCAGTCTGATCAGACCATCTGACAGCCTAGATGGGTTGACCAGATGGCACCTGTGCGCAAGCACGAGGTGGCTATAGGTCGACTGCGGACAGGCGTGTAGCGAGGTCTGGTTGAGACAACCATTGAACACACATGAGTTAGGCCCGGGGTCACACCCGCTTGCCAGAACTCATGAGGTTGTTCAGCCCTTGGCGCATGCATGGTTGACCATTAGGTCAACTCAAGTCAGTTAGGACTTGGTGCATGCAAGGGCAGTGGATCTAACTAGATGGATGAGTGGATCCCTATTAATGGACCGTTGTAAGGTAGTAGGGCACATAAGACAAGTAAAATTGATTCCAATGGGATTTCGAAAATTTTATTTTGTCTATGGATCACATGTTGATTGAATGATGCCATGATGCTTGTTTATTTAATCTTATGTGGGTTGCCCTTTAATGTGTGCAGTGCTGGGGCCTGCGAGCCTGGTAAATTGTAAATTATTATTTTTGTGATCTGCGAATCACATTTTTAATTAATTTATTGTATAATTGACCTGCGAGTCAAACTTGTCTAGATAGATTAAAATGTATTTTAATTAGACAAGAGCACAAAAGCACACATCGCAGAGGTGCATTCAGCTGGTGGGCGCACCTGCGCTGCATTGAGCGCTAGGGCCCTGGGTTGGACCAGATGAGATGCAAAAGACCCAAGAAGAGCAAGTGAAGACTTAAGTTGATTTAAGGTCTTACTTAGGCTCTATGGGCTTTTACCACATAAGATCCATGCTTTCTTTTATTTTCTAAAATACTTAGAATTGCATGAGTTATTTATCTTCTGCTATAGCCATAGGATTTGCCTGATAGTAAGAAGATAAAAGACCGTTAAAATCCAATGCTAAAATATCAAGCACGTAATGCCTTCTGACGCGAAACCTCACTGTTCTGACTATCATTGGAGCCGTGTTGTACCCACTCAGTGGGCACGTCCATCTATCTTCAGACGGTGCGGGATTTCACCTGCGTGTTACAGAGAAGGGATTTATCGCTTCTCGTTGCTCAGCATAGCACGTGGTGGTCCAGGGAGTAGGTCGGGTCAGCTTGACCATGTAGTCTACATATGTGGCGCATATGGTAGCACATGGAGGCAGCCATCTGTGGGATCAGAGACTGTGTTATACCAACTCAGTTGGCACAGTCTGCTGGATTGCCCAGATGAAGGAGAATCGCACGGGTTGGCGATTGGCAGGGACTGCCTACCAGAAATTAGTACTCGTACTCTCTGTGCATCTTATCTCACCTGAGCGGGACGCGGAGACCAAGTATGAAATCTGGATCCCATCTCACTAAAAGAGTTCTACTCTTTCGGGCTGTTTTGCTGGATTTTTCAGCCAGATAAAAATAGTGAGAAAAAGAATCATTCTTAAGTCCTGATTGATTCTTAACATTGATACTGACCTTGCTGTTCTTGCATTGTTGTAGATTCCTGCAGCAACGAACACCATGAGCTTCAATGTGCGATCCCTTCTGGAAAGGGAGAAGTTTGCTGGGCCAAACTTCTCAGACTGGTTCGGACACCTTAAGATCGTTCTTAAGGCAGAGAGGAAACTGTTTGTCCTCGATGTTGGGGTATACCCTTAAGGCTAATGTTTGAGGCCTTTGGGATTGTATCAGTATCATGTAGTAAACTCTTCTGTTTATAAAGGCATGGTTATTATTCAGGTTGTTACCTTGTCTGCTGTAATAAGTGTACTACTGAATAATGTCTCAAAGCTGTTCAGCTAGGCTGACATGCTATAAAGTCCTTAGTCGAGATATCTTGGTGAACATGAGACAGCCTTGATATGATTGAGACTAATATGTGTTCTAATCTTATAGGATGCTTCGAGCATGGAATAAGATGTAGACTCATGGGTACATTAGATGTACTGGACAGACCCTATTAGGATATTCAATTGCTTGTCACGATGTGAATATTCCTTGTATGCTACAAGTGGCACATGTCCTTTGACTTGAGATCACTTGTGTTTCTAAATGATGATTGTCATTGTTTTGAGGTAGTTCAATATCATTTGAAACATAATGATCATAGACTATCTTGGATAATGATCATGAGTCAGGTTAGGGCACTAGTGATAGATAAAGGATTGCCGTCTCCTTGTTTAAGGAGTGTGATGTTCTAAAAGGGGCCCCCCCTATATGAGATGATTGAGAAAGTGTATGGCCATACCCAGATGACTATGATCATCTGATCTAATCATGCTCATCATATTGGAGTCACAGGCTTGACATGCTTGTCCAATAAGAACATCCAGTGGCAAAGGATATATGTATACCTAGTGAAGTGCATTCACCCTTGTGCTATGGTTTGGGAGTAGTCTTGGAAGACTCTTTCCTTTATATCGGGAGACAGTGATGTGTTGCTAGATACCCCTCACTGATCGTGATAACGCAAGTTATCGTTACCGACATTTAAAGGAAACCCTTAGGGTCGCACAATTTGATGATATGGCTTCTTTAAGTCAGATCGTGTGGACTGAATTGTTTGGATTCAGTTTGAAGGGATTTAATCTCTGATTATAAGTGAGATCTGGTCTGATCATGTTTGATTGATTAGGGCTTGAGATCGGTAAGCTTTGATCGAGAGAATGGATGCTAGATCGGTGAGATCAAGAGCATCAGGAGATGAACGGTTAGGTCATGAGCCATTTGGTTCATAGAAGGTCTAGACCATGTCTTGGCTTGGCTTGGTTTGATTTTGGTCTTTGAACCAAATCGAATTGAACCAAAGAATGAACCGGTTCACTATGTGAACGCATGGTTCATGAAGGAAAGCGTTTTGGCGTTGGCGAATGGCTTCATGACTTTCCATTTTGGGAAGTCATGTAACGCCACTCTTGATATCGCCTAAATGTTTTTGCTCTCTTGTCTTTGACGTGGCTTGTGATTTTCGGGTGGTGAAGGTGTTGACGACAAGGGGAGAACTCTCGGCCAAGCATCATCTCATCATCCCTACCATTCGAACAAGAACATCTTGGCACTTTTGCTAGCACAAGAGGTGCGCAAGAAGGAAGCCTTCATCATTTGGTGTGTGTCTTCTTTGGAGGAGATCTCTTTTGCTCTCTCTCTCTTCCAAGACGCCATCCAACACATGGCTTCGGTATGAAATACTTCTCATCCTTAAAAGTTGATCATATACGTATTCATGCAAACGATCTACATGAAATCCTATAAAATTTCATGCGCCCCCTTCGTTAGGGTTTCATCCCCTTTGCGCTCCCCCTTGAAGGGAACTTTCAAATGGTATCAGAGCTTATGGTTTATGCATGAATCATATGGTTGCTTTGAGTGATCCTTGTTTGCGCTTGCAAAGTATAGATCTATGTACATGCCGAAATAAACTACATGCTAGTTTAAGCTCTTAGATGTATGTTTATCTTGATTTGCGCATGTATAATGTTTTTGGTTAGCGCTTGTTAATGTTTTCAAAAGGAAAAACTTACCTTGCGCGCCCATTAGATCTAATGCACCTACTATAATCCCTTAGATGGGTTGATGGGGTTGAAAGCATCATCTAGAATAGATCCAAGTCTGATCAGACCATCTGACAGCCTAGATGGGTTGACCAGATAGCACTTGTGCGCAAGCAAGAGGTGGCTATAGGTTGACTGCATCAAGGGCGTGTAGCGAGGTCTGGTTGAGACGACCATTGAACACACATGAGTTAGGCCCGGGGTCACACCCGCTTGCCAGAACTCATGAGGGTTGTTCAGCCCTTGGCGCATGCATGGTTGACCATTAGGTCAACTCGAGTCAGTTAGGACTTGGTGCATGCAAGGGGCAGAGGATCTGACTAGATGGATGAGTGGATCCCTATCAATGGACCATTGTAAGGTTGTAGGACTCATAAGAAAATTAAAATTGATGCCAATGGGGTTTTCAAAATTTATTTTCTTTTAATTGGATCACATGTTGTTTGATGCCTATGCTTGTTTGTTTATTCTTATGTGGGCTGCCCATGTTAAATGTGTGCTGTGCTGGGGCCTGGGAGCCTGGATTTAACTTGTAAATTAATTTTATTGTGATCTGTGAATCACATTGTTCATTAATTTATTGTATATTTGACCTGCGAGTCAAGCTTGTCTAGATAGATCAAAATGTATTTTGATTAGACAAGAGCACAAAAGCACACATCGCAGAGGCGCATACAGCTGGTGGGCGCACCTGAGCTGCATTGAGCGCTGGGGCCCTGGGTTGGGCCAGATGAGCAGCTAAAAACCCATAAAGAAAAGCAAGTGAAGACTTAAGATAAATTAAGGTCTTACTTAGGCTATGGGCTTTTACCACATAAGATGCATGCTTTCTTTTATTGTTTAAATAAGTAGAACAGCATGATTTATTTATCTTCTGCTATCACCATAGGAATTGCATGATAGTGAAGAAGATAAAATACCGTTAAAATCCAAACGCTAAAATATCAAGCTCGTAAGCCTTCTGATGCGAAACCTCACTGTTCTGACTATCGTTGGAGCCGTGTTGTACCCACTTAGTGGGCACGTCCATCTATCTTCAGACGGTGCTGGATTACACCTGCGTGTTACAGAGAAGGGATTTATCGCTTCTCGTTGCTCAGCATAGCACGTGGTGGTCCAGGGAGTAGGTCGGGTCAGCTTGACCATGTAGGCTACATATGTGGCGCATATGGAAGCACATGGAGGCAGCCATCTGTGGGATCAGAGACTGTGTTGTACCAACTCAGTTGGCACAGTCTGCTGGATTGCCCAGGTGAAGGGGAATCGCACGGGTTGGCGATTGGCTGGGACAGCCTACCAGAGATTAGTGCTTGTACTCTCTGTGCATCTTATCTCGTCATAACGGGACGCGGAGACCAAGTATGAAATCTGGATCCCATCTCACTAAAAGAGTGTTACTCTTTCGGGCTGTTTTGCTGGATTTTTCAGCCAGATAAAATAGTGAGAAAAGAATCTTTCTTAAGTCCTGGATTGATTCTGAACATTGATACTGACCTTGCTGTTCTTGCATTGTTGTAGATTCCTGCAGCAACGAACACCATGAGCTTCAAGGTGCGATCCCTACTGGAAAGGGAGAAGTTTGCTGGGCCAAACTTCTCAGACTGGTTCGGACACCTTAAGATCGTTCTTAAGGCAGAGAGGAAACTGTATGTCCTCGAGATGGCTGTGCCGCCTCAACCCGCTACGAACGCCGCAAGGGCGGTTCGTGATGCCTATGAAAAGCACGTCAATGATAGCATTGATGTCGCTTGCCTGATGCTAGCGTCTATGACGCCACCGCTGCAGCGTCAGCATGAGGATATGTCGGCTATAGAGATTATAGCGAACCTCAAGATGCTGTATGCTGCACAGGCGAGGACAGAACGCTATAATCTGACAAAGCTTTTCTTTCAGAGCAAACTGGCTGAAGGGAACCCAGTGGGAGCTCACGTGCTCAAGATGATTGGGCACAAGGAGGCTCTGGAGAAACTGGGGCATACCATCAACCAGGAGCTTGCTGTAGATATTATTCTGCAGTCTCTCCCGCCTTCTTTCGATGCGTTCATTATTAACTTTAATATGAACAAAATCGATTGTACTCCGGCAGAGCTGCTGAATATGCTCTTGACTACTGAGGAAACTCTGAAGGGAAAGCCTTCAACCTCTGTCTTAATGGTTCCTTCAAGGAACAAGAAGAAGGGGAAGAAGGGCAAAGCCCCTGCCAAGAACTACAGTAAGGCGCTGAAACAAAAGGTGAAGCGGTCGAAGGACAACAGGTGTTTCCACTGTGGCCAGCTGGGTCACTGGAAAAAGGACTGTAAAGCGCTCCAAGGAGACAAGAGGGGAAGCATTGCTTCTGGCTCAGGTATATTTGTGACTGAGGTCATGATATCATCTTCTTCTGTTTCATGGGTGTTGGACACTGCATGTGGAGTTCACATTTGTTCAAATGTACAGGAACTCAAGAGAAGAAGACAGGTGGGACAGCATGAGGTGGACCTACGCGTTGGAAACGGGGCACGGGTTGCTGCTGTTGCTGTAGGAGACTATTTCATCTCATTACCATCTGGCATTGTATTAGAATTAAACAATTGTTACTTTGTTCCCAGTATCACTAAAAATATTATCTCCATTCCTGCTCTTGTCAGGAAGGGATTTTCCTTTGAATGCAATATTTCAAAGTGTGTTTTATCTTATGATAATATTGTTTATGCAACTGGTTCAATCAACAATGGGTTATTCATGTTGGACATGGAATATTCTATACAAAACATTGATAATAAGAAAGCCAAGTATGCTGATGACAGCACCTTGCTATGGCATAGTCGTTTAGGCCATGTTAACAAGAAGCGCATTAAGCGGTTGCATGATCATGGACTGCTGGGATCATTCTCCTATGAGGAGATTGATACATGCAAAGCTTGTTTAATGGGTAAAATGACGAAGTCCCCTTTTCCTAACAAAGGTCAAAGGGCTTCAGGTTTACTTGACCTTATACACAGTGATGTGTGTGGGCCGTTTAGTAAACATGCCAGAGGTGGCTATCAGTACTTCATTACCTTTACTGATGATTTCAGTAGGTATGGGTATGTCTATTTAATGAGACATAAAAGTGAATCTTTTGACAAGTTCAAAGAGTTCAAAAATGAAGTACAAAATCAGCTAGGCCAAAATATCAAGGCACTTCGTTCTGATCGAGGTTGAGAATACCTGAGTCATGCGTTTACTGACTATCTAAAGGAGTGTGGGATTATCTCACAGCTCACTCCACCAGGAACACCGCAATGGAATGGTCTGTCCGAGAGGAGAAATAGAACGTTACTTGATATGGTTCGTTCTATGATGAGTCAGGCTACTCTACCTTACTCCTTTTGGGGATTTGCACTGGAAACAGCTGCAAAGGTACTAAACCGAGTGCCATCCAAGGCAGTTTCTAAGACTCCATATGAGTTATGGTATGGGAAACAGCCGAGCTTGACATTTATCAGGATCTGGGGTTGCGAGGCTTATGTCAAAAAGCTCGCCTCTGGGAAACTGGAGAGCAGATCTGAGAAATGCATCTTTGTCGGTTACCCTAAGGAAACTAAGGGTTATTATTTCTACGATCCCAAAGAGAACAAAGTATTTGTTGCTCGGACGGCAATATTTCTTGAGAAGGAGTTTCTTCTGCAAGAAGCCAGTGGGAGAGAAATAAAGCTGGATGAGAATCCAGAGAATGGACAAAGTAGTCAAGCACAGTTGGATGTGCCTGAGCCGGTAGAACAGGTTATTGAACAACCTGAGGCTCAAATATCACGGGAACCGCGTAGATCGGGAAGGATCCGTCGACAGCCTGAGCGCTATGACGGAGTCTACATCATTGATTATGATGAACCCCTCAATTATGCGGATGCGGTCAGTGGACCGGAGTCAGCTAGATGGCTTGAAGCTATGCGAGCCGAGATGGACTCCATGTCAGATAACCAAGTCTGGGATTTGGTTGATCCACCTCCGGGAGTAATCCCTATAGGCTGTAAATGGATCTTCAAGAAGAAGATTGACATGGATGGTAACATTGTTACCTATAAAGGCAGGCTAGTTGCGAAAGGTTTCAAACAAATCTACGGGATAGATTATGATGAAACTTTCTCTCCTGTAGCCATGTTTAAGTCTATTCGGATTCTTTTCGCGATAGCAGCATATTACGATTATGAGATCTGGCAGATGGATGTGAAAACAGCTTTCCTTAATGGAAATCTGGATGAGGATGTGTATATGACACAACCTGAAGGTTTCACTAATCCATCAGATCGTCATAAAATATGCAAGTTAAAGAAGTCCATTTATGGACTTAAGCAAGCATCTAGAAGCTGGAATATTCGTTTTGATGAATCAATCTCTGAGTTTGGTTTCATCAAGAACGAGGATGACCCGTGTGTATATAAGAGGTTTAGTGGGAGCGTGATTACTTTCCTAGTCCTCTACGTCGATGATATCTTAATCATTGGAAACGATATTCCTGAATTGCATGCTGTTAAAGCATGGCTAAGGAAATGTTTCCAGATGAAAGATCTAGGAGAAGCAGCCTATGTATTAGGTGTGAAGATCTACAGGGATAGATCTAAGAGGCTTCTCGGGCTGTGCCAGAGTACTTACATCGATAAAGTCCTGGAGAGATTCCATTTAGAGAATTCTAAAAGAGGATATCTTCCAGTCAGACATGGTCTGAATCTTTCGAGGAGTCAGTGTCCACAAACACAGACTGAGAAAGATGAAATGGACAATACGCCTTATGCTTCGGCTATTGGGTCCATTATGTATGCGATGTTGTGTACTCGCCCAGACGTCGCTTACGGGTTAAGCGTGACCAGTCGATTCCAAAGTAATCCAGGTCAGGCATACTGGATTGCGGTCAAGAACATTTTAAAATATCTGCGGAGGACCAAAGATATGTTCTTGATATATGGTGGTCAGGAAGAACTCAGTATAGAAGGATATACTGACGCTTCGTTCCAGTCGGACCAGGATGATTTCCGATCGCAATCAGGCTATGTTTTTAGCTTGAATGGTGGAGCAGTGGTGTGGAAGAGTTTCAAACAGTCAACTGTTGCTGATTCCACAACAGAAGCCGAGTATGTTGCAGCCTCGGAAGCATCCAAGGAGGCAGTGTGGATTCGTAAGTTCGTGAGAGAACTTGGTGTAGTTCCTTCAAGTGTCGATCCTTTGGTTATCTTCTGTGATAACACTGGAGCAATCGCACAAGCAAAGGAACCACAGTCGCACCAGAAGTCCAAGCACATACAGAGACGGTTTCACTTGATCCGGGAGATCATTGATCGAGGCGAGATCAAAATTTGCAAGGTTCATACAGATGACAATCTGGCTGACCCGCTTACCAAGCCTCTGGCGCAGCAGAAGCATGAGAAGCACTGTAATAATATGGGTTTGAGATTTCTCAACCATTAGATTAAGTGCAAGTGGGAGATTGTTGGGGTATGCCCTTAAGGCTAATGTTTGAGGCCTTTGGGATTGTATCAGTATCATGTAGTAAACTCTTCTGTTTATAAAGGCATGGTTATTATTCAGGTTGTTACCTTGTCTGCTGTAATAAGTGTATTACTGAATAATGTCTCAAAGCTGTTCAGCTAGGCTGACATGCTATAAAGTCCTTAGTCGAGATATCTTGGTGAACATGAGACAGCCTTGATATGATTGAGACTAATATGTGTTCTGATCTTATAGGATGCTTCGAGCATGGAATAAGATGTAGACTCATGGGTACATTAGATGTACTGGACAGACCCTATTAGGATATTCAATTGCTTGTCACGATGTGAATATTCCTTGTATGCTACAAGTGGCACATGTCCTTTGACTTGAGATCACTTGTGTTTCTAAATGATGATTGTCATTGTTTTGAGGTAGTTCAATATCATTTGAAACATAATGATCATAGACTATCTTGGATAATGATCATGAGTTAGGTTAGGGCACTAGTGATAGATAAAGGATTGCCGTCTCCTTGTTTAAGGAGTGTGATGTTCTAAAAGGGGCCCCCCTATATGAGATGATTGAGAAAGTGTATGGCCATACCCAGATGACTATGATCATCTGATCTAATCATGCTCATCATATTGGAGTCACAGGCTTGACACGCTTGTCCAATAAGAACATCCAGTGGCAAAGGATATATGTATGCCTAGTGAAGTGCATTCACCCTTGTGCTATAGTTTGGGAGTAGTCTTGGAAGACTCTTTCCTTTATATCGGGAGACAGTGATGTGTTGCTAGATACCCCTCACTGATCGTGATAACGCAAGTTATCGTTACCGACATTTAAAGGAAACCCTTAGGGTCGCACAATTTGATGATATGGCTTCTTTAAGTCAGATCGTGTGGACTGAATTGTTTGGATTCAGTTTGAAGGGATTTAATCTCTGATTATAAGTGAGATCTGGTCTGATCATGTTTGATTGATTAGGTCTTGAGATCGGTAAGCTTTGATCGAGAGAATGGATGCTAGATCGGTGAGATCAAGAGCATCAGGAGATGAACGGTTAGATCATGAGCCATTTGGTTCATAGAAGGTCTAGACCATGTCTTGGCTTGGCTTGGTTTGATTTTGGTCTTTGAACCAAATCGAATTGAACCAAAGAATGAACCGGTTCACTATGTGAACGCATGGTTCATGAAGGAAAGCGTTTTGGCGTTGGCGAATGGCTTCATGACTTTCCATTTTGGGAAGTCATGTAACGCCACTCTTGATATCGCCTAAATGTTTTTGCTCTCTTGTCTTTGACGTGGCTTGCGATTTTCGGGTGGTGAAGGTGTTGACGACAAGGGGAGAACTCTCGGCCAAGCATCATCTCATCATCCCTACCATTCGAACAAGAACATCTTGGCACTTTTGCTAGCACAAGAGGTGCGCAAGAAGGAAGCCTTCATCATTTGGTGTGTGTCTTCTTTGGAGGAGATCTCTTTTGCTCTCTCTCTTCCAAGACGCCATCCAACACATGGCTTCGGTATGAAATACTTCTCATCCTTAAAAGTTGATCATATACGTATTCATGCAAACGATCTACATGAAATCCTATAAAATTTCATGCGCCCCCTTCGTTAGGGTTTCATCCCCTTTGCGCTCCCCCTTGAAGGGGACTTTCACTCGAGACGGCTGTGCCACCTCAACCCGCTGCGAACGCCGCAAGGGCGGTTCGTGATGCCTATGAAAAGCATGTCAATGATAGCATTGATGTCGCTTGCCTGATGCTAGCGTCTATGACGCCACCGCTGCAGCGTCAGCATGAGGATATGTCGGCTATAGAGATTATAGCGAACCTCAAGATGCTGTATGCTGCACAGGCGAGGACTGAACGCTATAATCTGACCAAGCTTTTCTTTCAGAGCAAACTGGCTGAAGGGAGCCCAATGGGAGCTCACGTGCTCAAGATGATTGGGCACAAGGAGGCTCTGGAGAAACTGGGGCATACCGTCAACCAGGAGCTTGCTGTAGACATTATTCTGCAGTCTCTCCCGCCCTCTTTCGATGCGTTCATTATTAACTTTAATATGAACAAAATCGATTGTACTCCGGCAGAGCTGCTGAATATGCTCTTGACTACTGAGGAGACTCTGAAGGGAAAGCCTTCAACCTCTGTCTTAATGGTTCCTTCTAGGAACAAGAAGAAGGGGAAGAAGGGCAAAGCCCCTGTCAAGAACTACAGTAAGGCTCTGAAACAGAAGGTTAAGCGGTCAAAGGACAACAGGTGTTTCCACTGTGGCCAGATGGGTCACTGGAAAAAGGACTGTAAAGCGCTCCAAGGAGATAAGAGGGGAAGCATCGCTTCTGGCTCAGGTATATACGTGACGGAAGTCATGGTTTCATCTTCTTCTATTTCATGGGTGTTGGACACTGCATGTGGAGTTCACATTTGTTCAAATGTACAGGAACTCAAGAGAAGAAGACAGGGGAGACAGCATGAGATGGACCTACGCGTTGGAAACGGGGCACGGGTTGCTGCTGTTGCTGTAGGGGATTATTACATCTCATTACCATCTGGCATTGTATTAGAATTAAACAATTGTTACTTTGTACCCAGTATTACCAAAAATATTATCTCTATTCCTGCTCTTGTCAGGAAAGGGTTTTCCTCTGAATGCAAGATTTCAAAGTGTTATCTTACTCTTGATAATATTGTTTATGCTACTGGTTCAATTAACAATGGGTTATTCATGTTGGACATGGAATATTCTATACAAAATATTGATAATAAGAAAGCCAAGTATGCTGATGACAGCACCATGCTATGGCATAGTCGTTTAGGCCATATTAACAAGAAGCGCATTAAGCGGTTGCATGATCATGGACTGCTGGGATCATTCTCCTATGAGGAGATTGATACATGCAAAGCTTGTTTATTGGGTAAAATGACGAAGTCTCCTTTTCCTAATAAAGGTCAAAGGGCTTCAGGTTTACTTGACCTTATACACAGTGATGTGTGTGGGCCGTTTAGTAAACATGCCAGAGGTGGCTATTCGTACTTCATTACCTTTACTGATGATTTCAGTAGGTATGGTTATGTCTATCTTATGAGACATAAGAGTGAATCTTTTGACAAGTTCAAAGAGTTCAAGAATGAAGTACAGAATCAGCTA
Source organism: Costus lasius (assembly GCA_027563935.2). Taxonomy (NCBI): domain Eukaryota; kingdom Viridiplantae; phylum Streptophyta; class Magnoliopsida; order Zingiberales; family Costaceae; genus Costus; species Costus lasius. Next base: position 29,116,320 of record CM050454.1, read on the forward strand.
GGCCGAAATATCAAGGCACTTCGTTCTGATCGAGGTGGAGAATACTTGAGTCATGCGTTTACTGACTATCTAAAAGAGTGTGGGATTATCTCACAGCTCACTCCGCCAGGAACACCGCAATGGAATGGTGTGTCCGAGAGGAGAAATAGAACGTTACTTGATATGGTTTGTTCTATGATGAGTCAGGCTACTTTACCTTACTCCTTTTGGGGATTTGCACTGGAAACAGCTGCAAAGGTACTAAACCGAGTGCCATCCAAGGTAGTTTCAAAGACACCATATGAGTTGTGGTATGGGAAACAGCCGAGCTTGACATTTATAAAGATCTGGGGTTGCGAGGCTTATGTCAAAAAGCTTGCCTCTGGGAAACTAGAGAGCAGATCTGAGAAATGCATCTTTGTCGGTTACCCTAAGGAAACTAAGGGTTATTATTTCTACGATCCCAAAGAGAACAAGGTATTTGTTGCTCGGACGGCAATATTTCTTGAGAAGGAGTTTCTTCTGCAAGAAGCCAGTGGGAGAGAAATAAAGCTGGATGAGAATCCAGAGGAAGGACAAAGTAGTCAAGCACAGTTGGATGTGCATGAGCCGGTAGAGCAGGTTATTGAACAACCTGAGGCTCAGATATCACGGGAACCGCGAAGATCGGGAAGGATCCGTCGTCAGCCTGAGCGTTATGACGGAGTCTACATCATTGATAATGATGAACCCCTAACTTATGCGGATGCGGTCAGTGGACCGGAGTCAGCTAGATGGCTTGAAGCTATGCGAGCCGAGATGGACTCCATGTCAGATAACCAAGTCTGGGATTTGGTTGATCCGCCTCCGGGAGTGATGCCTATAGGCTGTAAATGGATCTTCAAGAAGAAGATTGACATGGATGGTAACGTAGTTACCTATAAAGGCAGGCTAGTAGCGAAAGGTTTCAAACAAATCTACGGGATAGATTATGATGAAACTTTCTCTCCTGTAGCCATGTTCAAGTCTATTCGGATTCTTTTCGCAATAGCTGCATATTATGATTATGAGATCTGGCAAATGGATGTGAAGACGGCTTTCCTTAATGGAAATCTGGATGAGGATGTGTATATGACACAACCTGAAGGTTTCACTAATCCATCAGATCGTCATAAAATATGCAAGTTAAAGAAGTCCATTTATGGACTTAAACAAGCATCTAGAAGCTGGAATATTCGTTTTGATGAATCAATCTCTGAGTTTGGTTTCATCAAGAATGAAGATGACCCGTGTGTATATAAGAGGTTTAGTGGGAGCGTGATTACTTTCCTAGTCCTCTACGTTGATGATATCTTAATCATTGGAAACGATATTCCTGAACTGCATGCTGTTAAAGCATGGTTAGGAAAATGTTTCCAGATGAAAGATCTAGGAGAAGCAGCCTATGTACTAGGTGTGAAGATCTACAGGGATAGATCTAAGAGGCTTCTCGGGCTGTGCCAGAGTACTTACATCGATAAAGTCCTGGAGAGATTTCATTTAGAGAATTCTAAAAGAGGATATCTTCCAGTCAGACATGGTCTGAATCTTTCGAAGAGTCAGTGTCCACAAACACAGACTGAGAAAGATGAAATGGACAATACGCCTTATGCTTCGGCTATTGGATCCATTATGTATGCGATGTTGTGTACTCGCCCAGACGTCGCTTACGGGTTAAGCGTGACCAGTCGGTTCCAAAGTAATCCAGGTATGGCGCACTGGATTGCAGTCAAGAACATTTTAAAATATCTTCGGAGGACCAAAGATATGTTCTTGATATATGGTGGTCAGGAAGAACTCAGTATTGAAGGATATACTGACGCTTCGTTCCAGTCGGACCAGGATGATTTCCGATCGCAATCAGGCTATGTTTTTAGCTTGAATGGTGGAGCAGTGGTGTGGAAGAGTTTCAAACAGTCTACTGTTGCTGATTCCACAACAGAAGCCGAGTATGTTGCAGCCTCGGAAGCATCCAAGGAGGCAGTGTGGATTCGTAAGTTCATTCAGGAACTTGGTGTCGTTCCTTCGAGTGCAGATCCTTTGGTTATCTTCTGTGATAACACTGGAGCAATCGCACAAGCAAAGGAACCATGGTCGCACCAGAAGTCCAAGCACATACAGAGACGGTTTCACTTGATCCGGGAGATCATTGATCGTGGCGAGATCAAAATCTGCAAGGTTCATACAGATGACAATCTGGCTGACCCGCTTACCAAGCCTCTGGCGCAGCAGAAGCATGAGAAGCACTGTAATAATATGGGTTTGAGATTTCTCAACCATTAGATTAAGTGCAAGTGGGAGATTGTTGGGGTATGCCCTTAAGGCTAATGTTTGAGGCCTTAGGATTCTATGAGTATCATGTAATAAACGCTTATGTTTATAAAGGCATGGTTGTTATTCAGTATGTTACATTGTCTGTTGCAATAAGTGTACTTCTGAATAATGTCTCAATGCTGTTCAGCTAGGCTGACATGCTATATGTCCTTAGTCGAGATATCTTGGTGAACATGAGACAGCCTTGATATGGATAAGACTAATGTGTGTTCTAATCTTATAGGATGCTTCGAGCATGGAATAAGATGTAGACTCATGGGTACATTGGATGTACTGGATAGACCCTACTAGGATATTCAATTGCTTGTCACAATGTGAATAATCCTTGTGTGCAACAAGTGGCATACTTCCTCTGACTTGAGATCACTTGTGTTTCTAAATGATGATTGTCATTGTTTTGAGGTAGTTCAATATCATTTGAAATATAATGGTTATAGACTATCTTGGATAATGATCATGAGTCAGGTTAGGGCACTAGTGATAGATACAGGATTGCCGTCTCCTTGTTTAAGGAGTGTGATGTTCTAAAGGGGCCCCCCCTGAATGAGATGATTGAGAATAGTGTATGGCCATACCCTGATGACTATGTTCATCTGATCTAATCATGCTCATCATATTGGAGCTACAGGCTTGACACGCTTGTCCAATAAGAACATCCAGTGGCAAAGGAAACTTGTATGCCTCGTGAAGTGGATTCACACTTGTGCTATGGTTTGGGTGTAGTCTTGGAAGACTCTTTCCTTTATATCGGGAGACAGTGATGTGTGGCTAGATACCTCTCACTGATCGTGATAACGTAAGTTATCGTTACCGATATTTAAAGGAAACCCTCAGGGTCGCACAATTTGGTGATATGGCTTACTTAAGTCAGATCGTGTGGACTGAATTGTTTTGGTTCAGTTTAAAGGAGTTTAAACTCTGATTGTAAGTGAGATCTGGTCTGATCATGTTTGATTGATTAGGGCTTGAGATCGGTAAGCTTCGATCGAGAGTGTGGATGCTAGATCGGTGAGATCAAGAGCATCTAGAGATGTACGGTTAGATCTTGAACCTTCATGGTTCATATGAGATTTAGACCATGGCTTGGCTTGGTTCGATTTGTCATTTGGACCAAATGAAATTGGACCAAATTCAATTGAACCGGTTCACATAAGTGAACGCATGGTTCAATTGAGTTGGCGTTTTGGAATGGTTCAAAAGACATGAACGCATGTCTTGATGACTTTCCTTTTATGGAAGTCTTGAAACGCCAAAACGCCTATGTTGACTAAACGCCTCTAGGCTTCGATGCTCTCTCTTGGGTGAGGTATCGTTTGCACAAGGTGGAAGGGTTTTTCGAAGAGCAAGACGCATTCATCTCATCTCCAAAACACAAAGGACAACTTGGCAATTTTTTGCTAGCACAAGAGTTGCGCAAGGAGGAAGCCTTCATCCCTTGTGTGTGACATCTTTGGAGAAGATCTCTCTTGATCTTTGCTTCCAAGCCGACAACCATTCCAATGGCGTTGGTATGATCCCTTTGAGATCTTTTTCGTTTATGCAATGAGTTAATCATATGATCTACATGCGGTCTTGAGGGTGACACCCCTAAATTTTATATATGCGCCGCCCCCTTTAGGGTTTCACCCCCATGCGCTCCCCCTTGAAGGGGACTTTCACCAGTGGCAAAGGGAACATGTATACTGAGTGAGTTGGATTCACACTTGTGCTGTGATTTGGGAGTAGTCTTGGAAGACTCTTTCCTTCATATCGGGAGACAGTGATGTGTTGCTAGATACCCCTCTCTGATCGTGATAACGTAAGTTATCGTTACCGACAATGAAGGAAACCCTCAGGGTCGCACAATTTGATGATATGGCTTACTTATGTCAGATCGTGTGGACTGGAATTATTCTAGTTCAGTTTAAAGCAATTTAAACTCTGATTGGAAGTGAGTGAAAGTCCCCTATAACAAAGGGGGGGCGAAACCCTAATAGGAGGCGCAACAAAACTCTAGCGGAATCTAGGGTTTCTAACAGGATCGCATAGCATGTAATATATTCAACTTTCAATGAAAAGCGATTCTTACCATTGCCATCGCTTAGATGGTGTCTTGGAAGGAAAGGCGCAAATGCTCCTTCTCCTAAGGTGACGCACACAATTGATGTCGCCTACTCTTCTCTTGGTGCTCCTTGTGCTAGCAAGGCTCCAAGAGGTCCTTGTCGTATGGAAGGGAAGAGAATCCTTTGCTTGGCGATTTCTTCCTTCTCCTTTTTCGTCAACCTCTTCACCACTCTCAAGAGAGCTTGTTGGCGACGAGAGATGAGGAGAGACGAGAGATGAAAGCGTCTTAGGCGTGAACGTGAGGCGTTCCCACGTTTAGAAGTCATGGCTTCTAAATTTAGTAAACCCCAAACGTTCATGCGATCATGGGTTCACCCATGCGCAAACTCATCTTCTCTTGAACCATGCGCTCACTCAATGAGCCGGTTCAATTTGGTTTGGTTCAAAGACCAATCAACCCAAGCCATTAGTCCAGATCCTATTAAACCCTAAGGCTCTTGATCTGACCGTCGATCTCTTGATGCTGCTGATCTCACTGATCTAGCATCCATTCTCTCGATCGAAGCTTACCGATCTCAAGCCCTAATCAATCAAACATGATCAGACCAGATCTCACTTACAATCAGAGATTAAATCCCTTTAAACTGAACCTGAATAATTCAGTCCACACGATCTGACTTAAGTAAGCCATATCATCAAATTGTGCGACCCTGAGGGTTTCCTTTAAATGTCGGTAACGATAACTCACGTTATCACGATCAGTGAGGGGTATCTAGCAACACATCACTGTCTCCCGATATAAAGGAAAGAGTCTTCCAAGACTACACCCAAACCACAGCACAAGTGTGAATCAACTCACAAGGCATACATGTTTCCTTTGCCACTGGATGTTCTTATTGGACAAGCGTGTCAAGCTTGTAACTCCAATATGATGAGCATGATTAGATCAGATGAACATAGTCACCTGGGTATGGCCATACTCTTTTCTCAATCATCTCATCCAGGGGGCCCTTTAGAACATCACACTCCAATTAAGGAGACGGCAATCCTATGTCTATCACTAGTACCCTAACCTGACTCAAGCTCACCATCCAAGATAGTCTATAATCATTATGTTTCAAATGATATTGAACTACCTCAAAACAATGACAATCATCATTTAGAAACACAAGTGATCTCAAGTCAGAGGACATGTGCCACTTGTTGCAATCAAGGATTATTCACATTGTGACAAGCAATTGAATAACCTAGTAGGGTCTGTCCAGTACATCCAATGTACCCATGAGTCTACATCTTATTCCATGCTCGAAGCATCCTATAAGATTAGAACACATATTAGTCTTAACCATATCAAGGCTGTCTCATGTTCACCAAGATATCTCGACTAAGGACTTTATAGCATGTCAGCCCAGCTGAACAGCTGTGAGACATTATTCAGAAGTACACTTATTGCAGCAGACAATGTAACAAACTGAATAACAACCATGCCTTTATAAACATAAGAGTTTATTACATGATACTGATACATTCCCAAGGCCTCAAACATTAGCCTTAAGGGCATACCCCAACAGTGAGATCTAGTCTGATCATGTTTGATTGATTAGGACATATGATCGATAAGCTTCGATCGGGAGAATTGATTCTTGATCATAAAGATCAAGAGGTTCAATAAGATGTGTGGTTGGATCTTGAACCATTTGGTTCAATTAGATCAAAACCAGGGCTTGTTTGATTTGGTCCTTGAACCAAATGACATTGAACCGGTTCACTTAGTGTGAACGCATGGTTCAATTTAAGAGGGAGGTTTCGGTTGGTTCACTTAAGGTGAACGCATGTGAGTAATGAAGGGAGTTTCAATTTTGATACTTACCATATTTGGAAGCCGCAACTTTCCTATGGTGAAAATCGGTTTTGAAACCTCTACTACTCTCATCCTCCTCTCGCATCTCTTCTTGATCTTCATGCAAGGAAGAAAAACAAGCCAAGGGGGTGCACATCTTGTCTCCAAGTTTCGATCAAGGACTCCTTAGTGCCTTGCTAGCACAAAAGCACAAGGAAGAAGCCATCAACATCTTGTGTGTGATTCCTTTGGAGAAGAGGCGCCTTTCCCCTTTCTTCTTCCAAGCCGCTACTCAAATCTATGGCCATGGTAATGCTTCAACTAATCCTTGTATGGTTGATTATATCTCAAGTCAAACGATCCATGAAACCTAGATTATCCGCCCATGCAAAATTTTAGAAATGCATGTGACCTAGGTTTATTCTTACAATTGGTATCAGAGCATAGGTTTTTTGGCTTAATATATGATCGCCATCATGTTGTGATCCATGCTTTTGATAGATCTATAAGATGCACATACTTTAGTTATCATGCGAAATTTAACTACATGTCATGTGTTGATCCATGTATTAGATCTACATGTATTTTGTTAAACTTGCGCATGTATGAATTGTGCTTGCGCTTATGATGAAAGTTTTCAATCAAAACATAACATCTTGCGCCCCCCCCCCCCCCCCTCACTTAGATCTATTCAAGCGTCTACGTTAAACACTTAGACGGGTTAGCAGTGTTAAAATCGTTAGTCAAATCTGGACCCAACAGTCTAATCAGACCATCTGATAGCCTAGATGGGTCGGCCAGATAGCACCTGTGCGCAAGCTATACAGGTGGCTATAGGTCGACTGCAGAAGGGTGTGTAGCGATGTCTGATTGAGGCGCCTAGTGAACGATCATGATTAAGGCCCGGGGTCACACCCGCTTGCCAGAAATCATGTGGGACGTTCAGCCCTTAAGGCATGCATAGTTGACCACAAGGTCGACTCAAGTCAGTTATGACTGGGTGCATGCAAGGGCAGTGGGTCTGACTTGATCTAATGAGTGGATACCTGTTAATGGACCGTTGAAAGGTAGTAGGGCTCATAAGAAAATAAAATTGATGCCATGGGGTTTTTTCAAAACTTTTATTTTCTGATTGGATCACATGTATGCATGTTTAACATGATTGGATGTTTATTTATTCTTATGTGGGCTGCCCTCTTTTTGTGTGCTGTGCTGGGGCCTGCGTGCCTGGAATTAAATATAAATTTTGCTGTGATCTGTGAATCACACTTTAATTTATGAAAACTGTATAATTGACCTGCGAGTCAAACCATGTCTAGATAGATTAAAATGTAATTTGATCAGACATGAGCACAGAGCACTCATGGCAGAGGCGCTTGTAGCAAATGGCTTCACCAGGTGGGAAGTCTAGAGGTTGACTCTAGGACAGGCGCATTTGGGCTGCAGAAGGCGCTTAGGCCCGGGCTGGGCCAGATGAAGTGCAAAAGTCCCATAAAGAGCTCAAGTGAAGGCTTGTATAAAATTAGGGTTTTACTTAGGCTTTTATGGGCGTTTACCACATAAGATAATACTGCTTTCTGCTTAATGTTTTAAATAATGTTAGCACAAGCATATTTTTCTTCTGCTATCACCATAGAATTTGCATGATAGTAAGAAGATAAAAGACCGTTTTAAAATCCAACGACAATTTCAAGCTACCGATAGCCTTCTGACGCGAAACCTCACTGTTCTGACTATCGTTGGGACCGTGTTGTACCCACTCAGTGGGCACGCCCAGCCATCTTCAGACGGTGCGTGATTACATCCACATACTACAGAGAAGGGATTTATCGCTCCTCGTTGCTCAGCATAGCATGTGATGGTCCAGGGAGTAGGTCAGGTCAGCTTGACCATATAGGCTACATATTGAGCATATGATAGCTATATGGAGGCAGCCATCTGAGGAATTAGAGACTGTGTTGTACCAACTCAGTTGGCACAGTCTTCTGGATTGCCTAGATGAAGGGGAATCGCACGGGTTGGCGATTGGCATGGATAGCCTACCAGTGATTAGTGCTTGAACTCTCTGTGCATCTTATCTCGCCTGAGCGGGACGCGGATATCAAGTATGAAATCTGGATCCCATCTCACTAAAAGAGTTTCACTCTTTCGGGCTGTTTTATTGGATTTTTCAGTCAGATAAAATAGTGAGAAAAGAATCACTCTTAAGTCCTAGAATGATTCTAACATGGATACTGACCTTGTTGTTCTTGCAATGTTGTAGATTCCTGCAGCAACGAACACCACAGGGCTCAATTTGCGATCCATACTGGAAAAGGAGAAGTTTGCTGGGCCAAACTTCTCAGACTGGTACAGACAGCTTAAGATTGTTCTTAAGGCTGAGAGGAAGCTATATGTCCTTGAGTCGGCAATACCGGCTCAACCCGCTGCGAACGCCGCAAGGGCGGTTCGGGATGCTTATGAGAAGCATGTCAGTGATAGTACTGATGTTGCTTGCCTTATGCTTGCGTCAATGACGCCCGAGCTACAACGTCAGCATGAAGATTTGTCTGCTATTGACATAGTAGCAAATCTCAAGATGCTGTATGCTGCACAGGCAAGGACTGAATGCTATAACTTGACAAAACTTTTCTTTCATAGCAAACTGACTGAAGGGAGTCCAGTGGGAGCTCACATACTCAAGATGATTGGGTACAAGGAGGCTCTAGAGAAACTGGGACACACCATCAATTAGGAACTTGTTGTAGACATTATCCTGCAATCTCTCCCGGCTTCTTTCGATCCGTTTATTATTAATTTTAATATGAACAAGATCGACTGTACACCGGCAGAGTTACTGAATATGCTCTGCACGACAGAGCAGACTCTTGAGAAAGGAAAGCCTTCATCCTCTGTCTTAATGGTTCCTTCAAGGAACAAGAAGAAGGGGAAGAAGGGCAAAGCCCCTATCAAGAGCTACAACAAGGCTTTAAAACAAAAGATAAAGCGGTCAAAGGACAACAGATGCTTCCATTGTGGCCAGCTAGGTCACTGGAAGAAGGACTGTAAAGCGCTCCAAGGAGAGAAGAAGGGAAGCAAGCCTTTCACTTCTGGCTCAGGTATTTACGTGACTGAAGTCATGGTAGCTTCTTCTATTTCATGGGTGTTGGACACTGCATGTGGAGTTCACATTTGTTCAAATGTGCAGGAACTCAAGAGAAGAAGATAGGTGGGACAGCATGAGGTGGACCTACGAGTTGGAAACGGGGCACGGGTTGCTGCTGTTACTGTTGGAGAATATCACATCTCTTTGCCATCTGGTTTTGTATTGGAACTTGACAATTGTTATTTTGTACCAAGCATAACTAAGAATATTATCTCTATTCCTGCTCTTGTCAGGAAAGGTTTTTCTTTTGAATGCAAAACTTCACAGTGTTGTATTTCATTTGATAATATTGTTTATGCAACTGGGTCAATTAACAATGGGTTATACATGTTGGACATGGAATGTTCTGTACAACAGATTGATAATAAGAAAGCCAAGTATGCTGATGATAGCACCTTGCTATGGCATAGTCGTCTAGGCCATATTAACAAGAAGCGCATTAAGCGGTTGCATAATCATGGACTGCTGGGATCATTCTCCTATGAAAAGTTTGATACATGCAAAGCTTGTTTAATGGGTAAAATGACGAAGACTCCTTTTTCCAATAAAGGTGAAAGGTCTTCAGGTTTACTTGACCTTATTCACAGTGATGTGTGTGGGCCTTTTAGTAAACATGCCAGAGGTGGCTATTCATACTTCATTACTTTTACTGATGATTTCAGTAGGTATGGTTATGTCTATCTTATGAGACATATGAGTGAATCTTTTGACAAGTTCAAAGAATTCAAAAATGAAGTACAAAATCAGTTGGGCCGAAATATCAAGGCACTTCGTTCAGATCGAGGTGGAGAATACTTGAGTCATGAGTTTACTGACTATCTGAAGGAGTGTGGGATTATCTCACAGCTCACTCCACCAGGAACACCGCAATGGAATGGTGTGTCCGAGAGGAGAAATAGAACCTTATTGGATATGGTTCGTTCTATGATGAGTCAGGCTACTCTACCTTACTCCTTCTGGGGATTTGCACTGGAAACAGCTGCAAAGGTGCTAAACCGAGTGCCATCCAAGGCCGTTTCGAAGACACCATATGAATTATGGTATGGGAAACAGCCGAGCTTGACATTTATAAAAATCTGGGGTTGCGAGGCTTATGTCAAAAAGCTCGCCTCTGGGAAACTAGAGAGCAAATCAGATAAATGTGTCTTTGTCGGTTATCCTAAAGAAACTAAGGGTTATTATTTCTACGATCCCAAGGAGAACAAAGTATTTGTTGCTCGAACGGCTATTTTTCTTGAGAAGGAATTTCTTCTGCAAGAGGCCAATGGGAGAGGAATAAAGCTGGATGAAAATCCAGAAGCGGGACAAAGTAGTCAAGTTCAGTTGGATGAGCCTGAGCCAATAGATCAGGTTACTGAGCAACCTGAGGCTCAGATATCACGGGAACCGCGTAGATCAGGAAGGATCCGTCGTCAGCCTGAGCGCTATGATGGAGTCTACATCATTAATGATGAACCCCTCACTTATGCGGATGCGGTCAGTGGACCGGAATCAGCAAGATGGCTTGAAGCTATGCGAGCCGAGATGGACTCCATGTCAGACAACCAAGTCTGGGATCTGGTTGATCAGCCTCAGGGAGTAATCCCTATAGGATGTAAGTGGATCTTCAAAAAGAAGAAAGACATGGATGGTAACGTAGTTACCTATAAGGGCAGGCTAGTTGCGAAAGGTTTCAAACAAATCTACGAGATAGATTATGATGAAACTTTCTCTCCTGTAGCCATGTTTAAGTCCATTCGAATTATTCTCGCGATAGCAGCATATTATGATTATGAGATCTGGCAAATGGATGTGAAGACCGCTTTCCTTAATGGAAAACTGGAAGAGGATGTGTATATGACACAGCCTGAAGGTTTCATCAATCCATCAGAACGTCATAAAATATGCAAATTAAAGAAGTCCATTTATGGACTTAAACAAGCATCGAGAAGCTGGAATATTCGTTTTGATGAATCAGTTTGTGAATTTGGTTTCATCAAAAATGAAGATGACCCGTGTGTATATAAGAGGTTTAGTGGGAGCGTGATTACTTTCCTAGTCCTCTACGTCGATGATATTTTAATCATTGGAAACGATATTCCTGAACTGCATCCAGTCAAAGCATGGTTAAGAAAATGTTTCCAGATGAAAGATTTAGGAGAAGCAGCCTATGTATTAGGTGTGGAGATCTATAGAGATAGATCTAATAGGCTTCTCGGGCTATGCCAGAGTACTTACATCGATAAGGTCCTGGAGAGATTCCATTTAAAACATTCTAAAAGAGGATATCTTCCAGTCAGACATGGTCTGAATCTTTCAAAGAGCCTGTGTCCTCAAACACAGTCTGAGAAAGATGAGATGGACAATACGCCTTATGCTTCGGCTATTGGATCCATCATGTATGCGATGTTGTGTACTCGCCTAGATGTCGCTTACGGGTTAAGCGTGACCAGTCGGTTCCAAAGTAATCCAGGGAAGGCACACTGGATTGCAGTCAAGAACATTTTGAGATATCTTCGGAGAACCAAAGACATGTTCTTGATTTATGGAGGTCAGGAAGAACTCAGTATTGAAGGATATATTGACGCTTCATTCCAATCTGACCAAGACGATTTTCGATCACAATCAGGCTATGTTTTTAGCTTGAATGGAGGAGCAGTGGTGTGGAAAAGTTTCAAACAATCAATTGTTGCTGATTCCACAACGGAAGCCGAGTATGTTGCAGCCTCAGAAGCATCAAAGGAGGCAGTCTGGATTCGTAAGTTCATTCAAGAACTTGGTGTTGTTCCTTCAAGTGCAGATCCATTGGTTATCTTCTGTGATAACACTGGAGCGATTGCACAAGCAAAGGAACCACTGTCACACCAGAAGTCCAAGCACATACAGAGAAGGTTTCATTTGATCCGTGAGATCATAGATCGAGGAGAGATCAAGATCTGCAAGGTTCATACAGATGACAATCTAGCTGACCCGCTTACAAAGCCTCTGGCGCAGCAGAAGCATGAGAAGCACTGTAATAATATGGGTTTGAGATTTCTCAACCATTAGTTTAAGTGCAAGTGGGAGATTGTTGGGGTATGCCCTTAAGGCTAATGTTTGAGGCCTTGGGTTATTATCAGTATCATGTATAAACTATGTTTTATAAAGGCAATTGTTGTTATTCAGGTTGTTACATTATCTGCTGCTATTATGTATACTTCTGAATAATGTCTCAATAGTGTTCAGCTTGGCTGACATGCAGTATTGTCCTTAGTCGAGATATCTTGGTGAACATGAGACAGCCTTGATATGATAGAGACTAATATGTGTTCTGATCTTATAGGATGCTTCGAGCATACAATAAGATTTAGACAAATAGGTGCATTGGATGTACTGGACTGACCCTACTTAGGATATTCAATTGTTTGTCACAATGTGAATAAATCCTTATAAGCAAGCAAGTGGTATATTCCCTCTAACTTGAGATCACTTGTGTTTCTAAATGATGATTGGCATTGTCTTGAGGTAGTTCAATATCATTTGAAAAATAATGGTTAAGGATTATCTTGGATGGTGACCATGAGTCATGTTAGGACACTAGTGATAGATATAGGATTGCCTCTCCTAATTGGAGTGTGATGTTCTAAAGGGGCCCCCTGGATGAGATGGTTGTGAAGGTGTATGGCCATACCCAGATGACTATGATCATCTGATCTAACCATTCTCATCATGTTGGAATTACAGGCTTGACACGCTTATCCAACGAGAACATCCAGTGGCAAAGGGAACATGTATACTGAGTGAGTTGGATTCACACTTGTGCTATGATTTGGGAGTAGTCTTGGAAGACTCTTTCTTTCATATCGGGAGACAGTGATGTGTTGCTAGATACCCCTCTCTGATCGTGATAACGTAAGTTATCGTTACCGACAATGAAGGAAACCCTCAGGGTCGCACAATTTGATGATATGGCTTACTTATGTCAGATCGTGTGGACTGGAATTATTCTAGTTCAGTTTAAAGCAATTTAAACTCTGATTGGAAGTGAGATCTAGTCTGATCTTGTTTGATTGATTAGGACATATGATCGATAAGCTTCGATCGGGAGAATTGATTCTTGATCATAAAGATCAAGAGGTTCAATAAGATGTGTGGTTGGATCTTGAACCATTTGTTTCAATTAGATCAAAACCAGGGCTTGTTTGATTTGGTCCTTGAACCAAATGACATTGAACCGGTTCGCTTAGTGTGAATGCATGGTTCAATTTAAGAGGGAGGTTTCGGTTGGTTCACTTAAAGTGAACGCATGTGAGTAATGAAGGGAGTTTCAATTTTGATACTTACCATATTTGGAAGCCGCAACTTTCCTATGGTGAAAATCGGTTTTGAAACCTCTACTACTCTCATCCTCCTCTCGCATCTCTTCTTGATCTTCATGCAAGGAAGAAAAACAAGCCAAGGGGTGCACATCTTGTCTCCAAGTTTCGATCAAGGACTCCTTAGTGCCTTGCTAGCACAAAAGCACAAGGAAGAAGCCATCAACATCTTGTGTGTGATTCCTTTGGAGAAGAGGCGCCTTTCCCCTTTCTTCTTCCAAGCCGCTACTCAAATCTATGGCCATGGTAATGCTTCAACTAATCCTTGTATGGTTGATTATATCTCAAGTCAAACGATCCATGAAACCTAGATTATCCGCCCATGCAAAATTTTAGAAATGCATGTGACCTAGGTTTATTCTTACAATTTGTTGGGAAACCCCGGGGACATTTTACAATTTTCAGAGCCATGGATATACATTTTACACAGCGGAAGAATGTCCCCGAAATAGGCTAGTCCCAAAAACCCAGTGAAGATCTCTTGCAAGGGGGTCGACACGATGTGATAGTAAGTACCTTTAAGCAATTGGAAGCCGATGTCGATGAAGGCGCCCAAGTGTTCACCCTCTGCAGTCTCGCACACACGGATTCCTTAAGTTTTCTTCTTCCTCGCCCGGTGCTAGCCTCGGGAAGAAGATCCATGCCTTAGGAGAGTCCTCCAAGCAACTTGCGCCATCACCAAGATGTGATGCACCAAGGAGATGGAAGGAGAAGAGAACGCCGCAAGCCTTCTTGTTCCTTTGCGCCAAGGAAAGGAAGAGGAGAAGCATGCTTGCGCCCTTGATGGAAGAAGAAGAGCTCTAAGCTCTCCAAGCCGTCGCCCTCTAATGCTTCACGCCTCCAAGGAATTAGCATCATGAAGAGAGGGGGCGGCAAGGGCTTATTTATAGGAGCAAGAGGCGGTTAGGGGAGAATGGCAAGTGTTGACAATTAGGGCATGATTCTAGGAGATTATCCAATCAAATATATTGATTAAATCTCCACTCCCATATGCGCCTAAGACTTGCCAAAGCAAGCATCAGCCATATGCGCCCATATCATGCCATATGAGGCATTAATCCCATCCATGCGCCTAGACCTAGTCAAGGCAATATGATGGATTGCCTAATGTGGCTTGGGCGCAAGTCCTAATCCAATTAGGACTCTAATTATGTTAATAATCAGCCCACAATTGTCAAACACAATCCAATCAATTATCTTGTGTGATTTAATCAAATCCAATTTGATTTAATCACCTAGGAGATACCAAACAAGGCATAGGCGCAAATTCTAGTCCAACTAGAATCCCATATGCGCCTATCCCATTAATTCATCCCCATTATACCCTTCAAGCCTCTTAGCCCTTCAATACAACTTATTAGCAAGCCCAACTAAGCAATGGGCCAAGCCCAAAGTCCATTATGCATGTTAACCAAGCTATTGGATCCAATCCAATTTAACCCATGGTTAAATGAGGCTAACCATGGTTAATTTGATCGATATGCCAAAAACGGAAGTTGGCCCCAATAAGTTTCTTCCATCTCATCAGGCCCATTGGCGCTGATGAAATCTCCCAAATAGATCAGAGTTATCCAATAACTCGATCTAAAGGCTACCCGATCAATATGAAAACTCGAGTATCAAGGTGTGCGACCCTGTAGGTTCCTCTAACGCTGGCAGTGCTGACCAAAGGTCATCACAAGCAGTGAGTGGCACCTAGCAGTGCATCACTGCTACCCAAGTTATTGGAATGGATATCGACATCGACATCCCCATCATCGCAACTAGGTACAGATGCATTACAGTCTCTTTGCCGTACTGATATCCGATTGGACAAGTGTGTCACCACTTGTTTTCATCCAATCACATGACTATGACTAAAACAGGTTCTCACCTGGGTATGGCCATACACTCTCAGTCATAGAACCATAAGGGAGCTCCATGGATGTCATACTTCCCTAAGGAAGGGGCAAATCCTATGTCTGTCCATTGACCTTCTCATATGGGTCGTGACATGCTCAATGACAACCGTTATGACCTCCCAACTACGGCAAGGTGTTAGGTTGCATCAAAGCAAGTCCCTAACCATAAAGAATGGTCAATGACCTCAAGTCAAGGGATCAATGCATCTCCTGTCACTTGTGAGGATAACTTATGACACCAAGTCATAGCCTCACAGCGGGTCTATCCAGTATATCCTCCAATGATACACCCATGTGTCTGCGTTAGCACCACGTGCCTAACCAGCCCACATACCATCTCTCAAGTACCAGAGTTGTCCCATATCCACTCAGGTACATCGACTGGGGACTTTAGTTCGAGCACAGATCCAATCTGTCTCCAGGGACATTATCATGTAAGTACACAATCGCAGGTGTAGACAAACAATGATAACGACAATGCCAGAAAGATATATATTAATATCAAAGTCAAGTAGTACAAAGATGGACCAAAACTAGGTCCTAGGGCATATACACCAACAATCTCCCACTTGCTCTAAGACCTAGAGGTTGAGCAACCTCAACCCCATAGCTCTAGTACGACCATCATGCTTCTGCTGCGCCAAAGCCTTGGTCAGTGGGTCTGCTAGATTGCTCTCTGTGTCAATTCTGCTAATCTTGACATCACCTCGATCAATGATCTCTTTGATCAGGCGAAATCTCTTGAATATGCGTTTGGACCTTTGATGAGACCGTGGTTCCTTATTATGTGCAGTTCCCATTGTTGTCATAGTAGAACTCAATGGGATCCATTGCACTTGGAACCACCTGAAGTTCTGAAAAGAACTTCCTGATCCAAACGGCTTCATTGGCTGCCTCAGAAGCAACCACATACTCAGCCTCGGTTGTAGAATTAGCTATGGTGGATTGCTTGAAGCTCTTCGAGCATACAGCACCTCCAACCATCTTAAACAAATAGCCGGTCTGCGATCTGAAGTCGTCAGGATCAGACTGGAACGACCCATCAGTGAAGCCCTGCACACTGAGTTCTTCCTGTCCCCGTAGACTTTATAGAATAAATCCTTAGTCCCTTTCAGGATACTCAAGGATATTCTTTACAGCCACCCAGTGCTGTAAACTAGGATTGGATTGGTATCGGCTGGTTATGCTCACAGCATAAGCCACAACTGCTCTAGTACACAACATTGCATACATGATCGATCCCACCGCCGAAGCATAGGGCACTCGACTCATGTCATCTCTCTCAGCCTCTGTGTTGGTACACTGGTTCTTTGAGAGAGTAAGGCCATGTCTCACTAGAAGGTATCCCTTCTTGGATTGCTCCAAGTTGAACCTCTCCAGGACCTTATCAATGTGGGTACTATGACTAAGGGCCAAGAGCATCTTGGATCTATCCCGGTAGATCCTCACGCCCAGAATATAGGCGGCCTCCCCTAAGTCTTTCATCTCAAAACATTTCCCAAACCATGTCTTCACAGCTTGAAGACTAGGGATGTCATTTCCGATGAGCAGTATGTCATCGACATACTTGACCAGAAAAGTCATCAAGCTCCCACTGAATTTTCTGTATACACAGGCGTCATCTTCGCTTTTGATAAAGCTATAATCTCTCACAGCTTCATCAAACTGAAGATTCTAACTTCGAGATGCTTGCTTTAATCCGTAAATGGATTTCTTTAGCCTGCAGACTTTACTAGTATCTGCAGGATGGATGAAGTCATTAGGTTGTGTCATACACACATCCTTAGTTAGCTTCCCGTTAAGGAATGCTGTCTTCACATCCATCTGCCATATCTCATAGTCATGATATGCAGCTATAGCAAGCAGAATCCGAATGGATTTGATCATGGCAACTGGCGAGAAGGTTTCATCATAGTCCACCCCGTGGACTTGTTTAAATCCTTTAGCCATTAGTCTACCCTTATAGGTAACAATTTTGCCATCCATGTCTGTCTTCCTCTTGAAGACCCATTTACACCCTATGGGTTTTACCCCATCAGGCAGCTCAACCAAATCCCAGACTTGGTTAGCCGACATGGAATCCATCTCGGATCGCATGGCCTCAAGCCATCTCTCGGAGTCCGGTCCACTGACCGCCTCATCATAAGTCCTGGGTTCATCCTCCATGATGAAGATCCCGTCGTGTTGGGTCGGCAGCGACCCATACCTCTCAGGTGCACGACGAAACCTCCCAGACCTACATGGGGCCTGTGTCTGAGCCTCAGGCTGCCTAGCAACCGGTGCAGGTGGCTCAGGTTCCCATCTCTATGTCTTGTGGTTGCACTTGGACCTCGTCCAAGTCAAACTTCCTCCCACTAACTTCTTTCATGAGAAATTCTTTCTCTAGAAAGACAGCACCCCGAGCAACAAAAAGCTTTGTTCTCGGTTGGGACATAGAAGTAGTATCCTTTAGTCTCCTTAGGGTACCCCACAAACATACACTTATCAGATCTAGGTTCTAGCTTGCTAGAATCCTGACGTTTGACATAAGCCTCACATCCCTAGATCCTGATAAAAGTGAGATTAGGGCGTCTCCCATTTCATACCTCGTATGGAATCTTTGAGACACTCTTAGATGGAACATTATTCAGTATTAGAGAAGCTTTTTCAAGTGCATGTCCCCAGAATGAGGGAGGTAGAGTTGCATGATTCATCATAGACCGAACTATGTCCAACAAGGTTCGATTTCTCCTTTCAGATACACCATTCTACCGAGGTGCTCTAGGAGGAGTGAGTTGGGATAGGATCCCACACTTACTCAGATAGTCAAAGAATTCACTGCTCAGGTGCTCTCCATCACGATCTGATCGAAGATCCTTAAAGGATCTACCAAGCTGGTTCTCTACTTCATGTCTGAACTCCTTAAATTTCTCAAAGGATTCAGACTCATGTCTCATCATGTAGACATAACCATATCTACTGAAGTTATCAGTAAATGTGATGAAGTAGTTATACCCTCCTTTGGCTTGTTTATTGAATAGCCCACACACATTACTATGTATGAGATCCAACAAACCTCCTACCCTCTCACCAGTCTTGGTGAAGGGTGTCTTTGTCATTTTCCCTAATAAACAAGTCTCACATGTATCAAGTTCCTCCAAGGAACTCGAATCTAGCAACCCATTTGCATGGAGTTGTCGAATGCGATTCTTGTTTATATGGGCTAATCGACAATCAACTGAACCACTCAGTTTGGTCCTTTTATTATTTATGTTACAAATAGAGCTAACCATGTCCAAGACATGCGGACCATTGCACAAAGTACCCTTCCCATAAAACATGTTTGCAAAAGAAAAAGAACATAAGTTCTCTTTTATTTCAAACCTAAATCCTTTCTTTGCCAAGCAAGGAGTGGATACAATGTTTTGGTAAGGGAAGGTACATAATAGCAATTGTCTAGCTTTAACTGAAGTCCAGAAGGCAGGGAGAAAAACTCCTACAGCAACAGCAGCAACTTGTGCCCTGTTACCTATCCGTAGGTCAATCTCTCTAGGCCTTACCGATCTATCCTTTCTGAGCCTTTGCATATTTGTACTCCACATGCGGTATCCAATACCCATGTCATAGGAGTAGAAAGGTTGACTTCGGTAACATAAATACCTGAGCATGAAGACAAGGTCTTGCCTTTCTTCTCCTCATTCTGAAGTTGCAACATGTCCTTCAACATGTGAGGTGGCCCTCCACATGAATAGCACCTATTATTCCTGATCATATCCATCTTTAATTTCAGTTCCTTGCTCAAGCCTTTCGGCTCAACACACTGAATATCAACTTTAGCAGGATTGAGCTCAACCAATTCATCAAAGAGCTGCCTTAGATTAAAATAATTTCAGAGGCACTCTTCGATTCATATCACCCTTTAAATTCAAGCGACATGTTGGTTAGCAACCTCCAAAGTATCAACCTGATGCTTATCATAAGCATCCCTCTCAGCCACTGAGGCCGAGCATGGAAGTGGCTCAGGAATAAGACGCTCAAGAACATAAAGCTTCCTCTCGAGCTTGAGCACGATTCTCAAGTTCATATACCAATCCAGTAAGTTGGATCCAACCAACTTATCCAGGGTAGATCGCAGTGACCAACTGCTATTGTTCATAGCCATTGTTCTTCAACAACCAAGAAACAGCAGATTAGTACTACTTCGAGTCATTTAAACTGGACTTGCCCTTTAAATGACCATGGCTCCCACTATTTTTAATCGAATTGACAACCCACAAAGTCAATCGAGAAATCCAAGATTTCCTAGTGAGATGAGATCCTCATTCCACACAGGGCTTCGCGTCCCACGAGGGTGGGATGAGATGCACAAAGTGACCCATGTTTCCTAAGGTGGGCGCGCCGGCCGATTGCTCCAAGCAATTCCCCTTATTGAGACAGTCCAGGCATTTCATGTCCAACGAGGGCTGGATACAGCATGAAACCCTAACCTCTCAACGATGCCTCTAGAGTTTCATCATGTGCCTAGCACACATGAAAATCTAGTCAAGTCCATTCCTAACCGTTATGCCCAGGGCCAACGAGTTTCCTTGCGAAGGCACGCCCAGGTTAAAACTGGACTGGGGAAACCATTGCCACCATGCACTTTCTAAAGATAAGTGGGTGTGTCCCACGAGGGTGGGAAACAGTTCACAACACCACTGATCGATAGCTTAGTGAGGGCTACGCGTTAGAAGGCTACTAGACTTGATATTTTAATTGAGGGTTTTTGTTTAAGGTCCCATCATCTCAGTTTTATCTTATGTCTATCATTACAGGCATGCAATCCTATGGTGATAACATAACGATAAAACATCACAGGCATGCTTTAGCTTTTGTAAAGAAAGCAATAAAAGGATGATGTGATCATAGCCCATTCAAGACATTGAACCAATCCATGCCAAAAAGGGGTTCAACTCTTGACCTAGGATTCAAGCCCCAAGATTAGACCTAGCCTAGCCGACCTCTAGCTCTATCTTCAAGGTTGGCTTCAAGGTCATTCTCCCATGGTTTAGCTCTCAAACCCTAGGGGTACACCCACAAGGTTCGGCCAATGCCATGGTCTTCCTCCAAGGAAGGTGCGCCATTTAGCAAGCCACAAGAGGGATAGCACACAAGCACAAGGCTCGGCCAAACCCTAACTTGCGCCCCCATGCAAGGATGTGCCACCTTTGAAGCTTGTTGCGCCATCATGCAAGGATGCGCAACCAAGCAAGCATGCACCTTGCTCCAAGTAGATGCGCCATCCTAATCTTCTTCTTAGTTAAAAGCAAAAAGAAAAGCGGCACGCAGGCCTCACAAGGATACATCACAGGCATGTTAAGGGGCTTGATATATGACCACAACATCATGCATAATCAAGTACTTACTCATGCAATTCTATATGCTCATGAAAAACATAAAATCTGAAATTTTACTTTTTCATAAAGCATGTCTCTCTTCCTTCCCTTCATATCACAAATCTTTGATTCTAAGTTTCTCTCAGGAGTCTACAAGAGGCATACCGGTTGCCCTCCTTGCAATCCCTAACTTGCTAGGATAAGGGCAATCACCCAGTCCATGCCCTATTCCAACAAGTCTCTCAAAATAGGTCTATCCTATTATGAGAGGAGAAATTTTCTCTTCCACATATGGGTCTATCCCATCACATGAAGAGAGCAAAGAACCACAAGAAGTTAATTAGAAGTAAGAAACAAGAGACCTACAATTTTTCTACTTAAAGAAAAATCATGCGCCAACATCTATGCAATATGCGAAAATGTAGATATGGCATGTGAGCATGAAAAGCATGAAAGAACATCGTTCGAGGCTCGCAAGTAGCTCTGATACCACTGTTGGAAAACCCCGGGGACATTTTACAATTTTCAGAGCCATGGACATACATTTTATGCAGCGGAAGAATGTCCCCGAAACAGGCTAGTCCCAAAAACCCAGTGAAGATCTCTTGCAAGGGGGTCGACACGATGTGATAGTAAGTACCTTTAAGCAATTGGAAGCCGATGTCGATGAAGGTGCCCAAGTGTTCGCCCTCTGCAGTCTCGCACACACGGATTCCTCAAGTTTTCTTCTTCCTCGCCCGGTGCTAGCCTCGGGAAGAAGATCCATGCCTTAGGAGAGTCCTCCAAGCAACTTGCGCCATCACCAAGATGTGATGCGCCAAGGAGATGGAAGGAGAAGAGAACGCCGCAAGCCTTCTTGTTCCTTTGCGCCAAGGAAAGGAAGAGGAGAAGCATGCTTGCGCCCTTGATGGAAGAAGAAGAGCTCTAAGCTCTCCAAGCCGTCGCCCTCTAATGCTTCACGCCTCCAAGGAATTAGCATCATGAAGAGAGGGGGCGGCAAGGGCTTATTTATAGGAGCAAGAGGCGGTTAGGGGAGAATGGCAAGTGTTGACAATTAGGGCATGATTCTAGGAGATTATCCAATCAAATATATTGATTAAATCTCCACTCCCATATGCGCCTAAGACTTGCCAAAGCAAGCATCAGCCATATGCGCCCATATCATGCCATATGAGGCATTAATCCCATCCATGCGCCTAGACCTAGTCAAGGCAATATGATGGATTGCCTAATGTGGCTTGGGCGCAAGTCCTAATCCAATTAGGACTCTAATTATGTTAATAATCAGCCCACAATTGTCAAACACAATCCAATCAATTATCTTGTGTGATTTAATCAA
This sequence comes from Costus lasius, assembly GCA_027563935.2. Taxonomy (NCBI): domain Eukaryota; kingdom Viridiplantae; phylum Streptophyta; class Magnoliopsida; order Zingiberales; family Costaceae; genus Costus; species Costus lasius. The sequence goes on from CM050454.1 coordinate 29,138,607, forward strand.
ATCCAATTTGATTTAATCACCTAGGAGATACCAAACAAGGCATAGGCGCAAATTCTAGTCCAACTAGAATCCCATATGCGCCTATCCCATTAATTCATCCCCATTATACCCTTCAAGCCTCTTAGCCCTTCAATACAACTTATTAGCAAGCCCAACTAAGCAATGGGCCAAGCCCAAAGTCCATTATGCATGTTAACCAAGCTATTGGATCCAATCCAATTTAACCCATGGTTAAATGAGGCTAACCATGGTTAATTTGATCGATATGCCAAAAATGGAAGTTGGCCCCAATAAGTTTCTTCCATCTCATCAGGCCCATTGGCACTGATGAAATCTCCCAAATAGATCAGAGTTATCCAATAACTCGATCTAAAGGCTACCCGATCAATATGAAAACTCGAGTATCAAGGTGTGCGACCCTGTAGGTTCCTCTAACGCTGGCAGTGCTGACCAAAGGTCATCACAAGCAGTGAGTGGCACCTAGCAGTGCATCACTGCTACCCAGGTTATTGGAATGGATATCGACATCGACATCCCCATCATCGCAACTAGGTACAGATGCATTACAGTCTCTTTGCCGTACTGATATCCGATTGGACAAGTGTGTCACCACTTGTTTTCATCCAATCACATGGCTATGACTAAAACAGGTTCTCACTTGGGTATGGCCATACACTCTCAGTCATAGAACCATAAGGGAGCTCCATGGATATCATACTTCCCTAAGGAAGGGGCAAATCCTATGTCTGTCCATTGACCTTCTCATATGGGTCGTGACATGCTCAATGACAACCATTATGACCTCCCAACTACGGCAAGGTGTTAGGTTGCATCAAAGCAAGTCCCTAACCATATCGAATGGTCAATGACCTCAAGTCAAGGGATCAATGCATCTCCTGTCACTTGTGAGGATAACTTATGACACCAAGTCATAGCCTCACAGCGGGTCTATCCAGTATATCCTCCAATGATACACCCATGTGTCTGCGTTAGCACCACGTGCCTAACCAGCCCACATACCAGTCTCTCAAGTACCAGAGTTGTCCCATATCCACTCAGGTACATCGACTGGGGACTTTAGTTCGAGCACAGATCCAATCTGTCTCCAGGGACATTATCATGTAAGTACACAATCGCAGGTGTAGACAAACAATGATAATGACAATGCCAGAAAGATATATATTAATATCAGAGTCAAGTAGTACAAAGATGGACCAAAACTAGGTCCTAGGGCATATACACCAACACAATTGGTATCAGAGCATAGGTTTTTTGGCTTAATATATGATCGCCATCATGTTGTGATCCATGCTTTTGATAGATCTATAAGATGCGCGCATACTTTAGTTATCATGCGAAATTTAACTACATGTCATGTGTTGATCCATGTATTAGATCTACATGTATTTTGTTAAACTTGCGCATGTATGAATTGTGCTTGCGCTTATGATGAAAGTTTTCAATCAAAACATAACATCTTGCGCGCCCCCCCTCACTTAGATCTATTCAAGCGCCTATGTTAAACACTTAGACGGGTTAGCAGTGTTAAAATCGTTAGTCAAATCTGGACCCAACAGTCTAATCAGACCATCTGACAGCCTAGATGGGTCGGCCAGATAGCACCTGTGCGCAAGCTATACAGGTGGCTATAGGTCGACTGCAGAAGGGCATGTAGCGATGTCTGATTGAGGCGCCTAGTGAACGATCATGATTAAGGCCTGGGGTCACACCCGCTTGCCAGAAATCATGTGGGATGTTCAGCCCTTAAGGCATGCATAGTTGACCACAAGGTCGACGCAAGTCAGTTATGACTGGGTGCATGCAAGGGCAGTGGGTCTGACTTGATCTAATGAGTGGATACCTGTTAATGGACCGTTGTAAGGTAGTAGGGCTCATAAGAAAATAAAATTGATGCCATGGGGTTTTTTCAAAACTTTTATTTTCTGATTGGATCACATGTATGCATGTTTAACATGATTGGATGTTTATTTATTCTTATGTGGGCTGCCCTCTTTTTGTGTGCTGTGCTGGGGCCTGCGTGCCTGGAATTAAATATAAATTTTGCTGTGATCTGTGAATCACACTTTAATTTATGAAAACTGTATAATTGACCTGCGAGTCAAACCGATGGTGTGAGATGGAAAAGGCGTGAAAGAAAAAGGATAGCTGTTAGGTCAGCTGGAAGCTTATAAAAGAGAGAGCGGGAGGGTGTAAAAGGAGAGGAGAGGCAGAAGAGAAGGAGGCGGTCGCAAAGTGAAATATGAAGAGGCTGCAAGAAGGAACGTTCATAGGTAAGAAAGGGAAGTTTTCGTTGTCTTGTTTAAGTAAGCCTGAGGTGCACTAAGCACCGGTGGCATCACAAGGTGCTAGAGGGCACCACCGCACACACACACTTCCTTGTTTTACATACGTAGGCCTGAGGCGCACTAAGCACCGGTGGCATCTTAAAACACCGATGGTGTGGTGGAAGAGCGAAGAAATAAAACTGGCGAAGGCGTAAAAATGGTGAGGAAATGAAGGGAAGGTGAGGTTAAGTGGAGAGGGGCACGAGACAATAAAGAATAAAAGAAAGAGAGGAGATGTTGTTAAAAAGGGGGAAGAGAGGAAAAGTGGTGCTATGAAGGAGGAAGGTGCTCAAACAGGAAGGAAGAAGAGTCATTGTTGGGAAACCGTAAGGAAGGAGAAACCAGATAAACTAAAGAGCTGAGCCGAAAACGCGCAAAAAAAATATATATATATAAAAAAAAACATGGAGAAAAAGATTTGAGGATCTAGGGGAGAGGCCAACGGAGATTACCTGCGGGGTGGACTGCCTATTTCGATCTCCTCCTTGATATCCTCTTGAGAGACTATCCCGGTTCAAACAAAAGGGGCATTGGGAAGATTCAATCAGCCAGAACTCTCCTGCTTTCCATTAAAAGAGGGGGCCGATTGAACAATCGGTGAAGAATATCCTCCGCCAGAACGCTGCCAGGGTTTTGGACTTCAAGGTTTCATGACGAATAACCAAAAATAAAAATAAATAAAGGAAGTAAAAAAGGGGAAACAAAAACGTTCGAACAGAATCTTTCCTTTCTTCTTACCTGATGGGAACCACCGGTCGCCGCCGAAGACCGCTGTCGAGATCAAGAGAAAATAATAGCCGTTGAGGAGATGATAAAGGAAAACGAGAGAAACAGAAATAAGGAAAATTAAGCGAAGTGGAAAGATGTGCCGTTCATTAGGCAGGTCCGGCCCAGGCCCATCTTACCAACCAGCAGGGACCCGCAGCGAATCCAACCTGATGTAGGGAAATTACGTTCGATTTTTGAACCCGCACTCATAGTTGCCCCAAGACGAGGAGCTTATCTCCCAAGCCTGCTCAGACCAGGCGATTACTCCTCAACTCGTCACATCCTGCCCAGAAACCTATTGAGTATTACCAGAAATGGCCTATGAAATTAAGAAACAAGACTCGAATCAATATCTTACCTGGAACAATACCAGCTAAACCGTGGTTTGGAAAACAGTAGAGATAAGCATAGTGTCAATCGGCCGAACTCCTGCTAAGTTTTATTCCAGATCTGTTCATGAGTCGAAATGCCGCCACGTTCAAGTGAAGAGTAGGCGCGTACTAGCGTCACCTGCTGCTGTCGGATCTTCCCCGATTTAATTCCAATAACCATCGCCGACATCTTCTTCAGCATCTCCCTGCTACCGCCTTTGCTAAGGCTCTCAACACCGCGGCTGGAAGCTGTTGCCACCATCGAAGTCGTCAGAGCAGACTGCTTCCCTCCTTACTAAGATGCGAGCCACTCAGCCGTCTTCCTTGTCATCGCTTCAAATTATAGACGAACGCCATCCTGTCTTTTGGCTTGAACGAATGTCTCTCATCAGTGTCCTTCTAACAAGTAGTAAGGGGTCCTCCACTAGAATCCTGATCAGCGCCATCTCCACCCGCCTTCGTCGCCTCCCAACAGAAATCGCTGCTTTCAGACGAACACCCCTGTGATTCGCCGACACTTCCACTGGAATAATCAGAGACTTAGACTCTTGCCGGCAACGTCTCATGGCCATCTTCACTTAAGCTCGGCAATGCCAACGGAAGCCCAGTATTGCCAGAAAGGCAATGAGGGTATCGCTCCCTTTTCTTCCTTCGCCAATCCTTCGCCAAAGACGGCAACGGGATGCGACTTGCGAAAGAGTGACTTTACTCTTTCGTGTAAAATAAAAAAATATATAATTCTCAAAACAAAAATATAATAATGTTTACGCGACAGCAGGATGACGTATGACTTTCATGTTTACACGGTGGCTAGTGGTTTAGTCATCTATGTGGTAGGCTGAAGTCAACTCAACGTCGTATTTAACTAAATGCCAACCCCAAAACGCTCTCAACTGAATATTTAAATATCCACAGGAAGATAACAATAATATTGCTGAAGGCTTTAGCGCATCATGGCGAAATGTTGTTTGGGAGGTGCGTACGTCGACGTTTAACGTCGAGGCGTAACTCCTCAACGTGACGTTATGTTTGTTAAGGCTGAAATATTATTATCCTCAGATCATCCAACCCGCCGCAAGGCCGGGTAAATGCCAAATTAGATTATCCATTACGCCGTAAGGCCGGATAAATGCCAAATTAAATTATCCATCACGCCACAAGGCCGGGTAAATGCCAAATTAGATTATCCATTACGCCGTAAGGCCGGATAAATGCCAAATTAGATTATCCATCACGCCGTAAGGCCGGATAAACGCCAAATTAAATTATCCATCACGCCACAAGGCCGAGTAAATGCCAAATTAGATTATCCATTACGCCGTAAGGCCGGATAAATGCCAAATTAGATTATCCATCACTCCATAAGGCCGGATAAATGCCAAATTAGATTATCCATCACGCCGCAAGGCCGGGTAAATACCAAATTAGATTATCCATTACGCCGTAAGGCCGGATAAACGCCGAATTAGATTACCCATCACACCATAAGGCCGGGTAAATGCCAAATTAAATTATCCATCATGCCGTGAGGCCGGATAAATTCCAAATTAAGTTACCCGTCACGCCGCGAGGCTGGACAAATTTCTAAATCCTACTTTCCAGTACGTCGTAAGGCTGGATGATCCTCCAAACCAAATATCCGATACGTCTAAATGCAATTACGGTGGAATATTGTTTGGGAGGTGCGTACGCCGATGTTTACCATCGGGGCGTAGCTCCTCAATATGACGTCGGGTTGCCTAGACCGGATATCACTCAAAAAGGTGCTCCAAAGCCGAATGTCCGATGGGCACAGGATACTCAAGTTGACGAAAGAAGCCTGTCCCCTCACCGTTTAAATATAATGTCAAATTTTGTATTTTCGTTACGTTTATAAATAATATTGTCCGAGTTGTTTCTCTTATCTCGTTGCGTACTATAGACCTCTTAATCAAAGGTTCCCTACTTTTAGGGGTAATTAACAATGAACGCTTGCGCTCGTTGGAAGCCAGATCCCATTAAACAAAAGCCTTATTAACTTAAGGTGGATTTGAAACGGTCATAATACATTCTCAATGTAACAAAATGACCCCACAAGGTGATGAACCTAAAGGTGATGTGCCATGTCAGAATGATATTTCTAAACCTAATTCTCCTACACCATATAGGACACCAATACCCTTTCCCCAAAGGTTAGTGCAAGCAAAATTAGATAAACAATTTGGGAAATTTCTTGATGTTTTAAAGAAGCTTTACATTAATATTCCATTCACTAAAGCTTTATCTCAAATGCCTTCATATGCCAAATTTCTGAAAGAGATATTGTCTAATAAGAGAAACATAGAGGACTAGGTACTGTGGCTTTAACTAAAGATTGTAGTGCAATTTTCCAGAATAAACTGCCACCAAAATTAAAAGATCCAGGTAGTTTCTCTATACCTTGTTCTATTGGAAGCATGACTTTTGACCGAGCCTTATGTGATTTAGGAGCCAGTGTGATGTAGGAGTATCTTTAAGGACTTAATTGCATTTGACATCATTTTGAAAAATTGTTGAAATGTTAGACTTGTTTAATTTCTGCATGTTGCAAACATTATTTAAAATTTCAGCACTTGATGTTTTATGTGGTATTTAGGGATTAGCCTAGGTTTTATTTTCCAAGCCTTTTTTTTTTATTTTGTAGTAAATGTAATAGGTTGTTTTAGCATAGGGATTTTTGCACATGTAATTTCACGTACAAGGCACCTAGGTCCCTCAACTATAAGTCAATAGCCGAAGGACATCAAGTCAACATTTAAGCTTAGTCAACATCAAGTTCAAAGTCAATTCAGTCAGCATCTAGTCAACCTCAGCAAGGTCAAATCCAAGCTCAAAATCTGCAAGGTCAAAGATTACATTTTAGCTCCAGTCAACACACAAATTACCAACCAACTTCCACAAGATCGAAAACCTGCAGCGTCAAAATTCTACTCGGCTGCAATCTCACCAACACAAGCGGCAGCCAACCAACCTGAAGCAAACAACTCACACCAGCCCCTACATTCGCATCTTCACAGAATCTCAGCATGCAGCCACGTCAAGCTAACCTACCAGCATGCGCAGGAATCTTCACAACTTAATATTCCCCACCAAAAGCTTCAGCCAATCAATGACAGCCTGACAATTTCTAGCCACAAGAGAAAGAATTCGAACGTTGAGTGAAATGTTAACGTTGAGGGATTAGGTTATAAGTCCTTGTATTGACACACGGCACCTTAGTCTACTCTTTGAATGAAAAAACATTTGCGTTAGCCTTGTGCTGTTCTTGAGGGTGAGCCTTTGGCCCCTTGTTTGTTGAGGGTGAGCCTTTGGCCCCTTGTTCCTGCTTGTTCAAGGGTGAGCCACTGGCCCCTTGTCTTGCATCTTTGAGGGTGAGCCACTGGCCCCTCTAGTTATCCTTCTCTTCTATTCTCCTATTCTCTTCTCTTCCTCTGTTCTTGCTCCATCTTGCCCGCTGAACCACCAACGTCCACTGCTCACGTCAAGTTGAAGTGCAAACCTGCTAGTGGCTGAACCTGGAGGGAAGCCTGGAAACCAACAGCCAAGATATTCCAGCTTAGTCAATCACAACCAGAGATCATTGTTACAAGCAACAAGAAAAGGAATTCGGCCCTCTTTCCTACTAATACTCTTGGGTAGAATTGCATGTTAGGGTTATTTGTTGCTGTTTGCTTAATCTGCATTTCCCCATTGCTAATCAACATTAAGAGCCACATACCTAAGGAGATTCTAGGGCAAAACTCATTTTACATCAGTGGTATCAGAGGAACCCTTAGGTGCTTTTTGTTCATGTGTTGTTAATTTGTTTTAGAGTCCTCTTACTGGTTTCTGAAAGTTTGGAAAAATCTTTGCTCAAACTCTGCTCACTAGACTCTGCTGTCTTTGCTGAAAATTCTGCTTATGTTGCGGATCGTTGCTGGAATTTCTGCTGTGTTTTAGTGCTGCGTGTCTAAGAGAAAGGCTTGAAAACCTTCCTGATCTTTTGGTTCTTTTTAGTCTGGCGCAACTATTTGAAAACCTGCGGATCTCTGCTTTCTTTTCCCACGTCGGACCTTGAACCCTACTTGCTGGATTTTGTTGTTTGAACGCTCGCTTGAATTTCTGAACCGTGAAGACCATCAAGCTATCTAGCCAATAGATAGAAATCAGGTCTGCTAACTAAGTAGCTATCAGCATAGCTAGCTCCTCTGCTACTGTTGAAAGCTAGAATTCATCAGAGACTGCAATATAGAGCACTATTGATCTGATTTTCTAAGTTTGCTGAATCATCTGTATTGTTGGGAAACTTTGCTGGAAATTTCTGAACAGGGTGCCCCTCAAACTACCTAATCAATAAGCAGTGTTTAGGATCCCAATTAATTAGTTTTCTCGGCCACAATAGACCAGTGTTGCTGGCCGAAACTCAAATTCAGAAAAATTGCAGATCTGTATACTGTTCCTTACCAGACTTTGTTGTGAGCTTGTAATTGCTGAATTTTATATTTATCATCTGAATGTGTGAGTTCTGCAACTTGGTTTCTGTATGCCTAAATGCTCTGAATTACAGATTATGTTGGTATACATGCTGATAGGTAGCTAAAATACTTGAATTTTCTTGCTTGGTAGTACATCAGGAGCTTATTAACTGACTTGTGCTTATAAGCTTGCTGCTTACCATTGTCACCATCTAAAGCCTGCATTGTTTCTTGCTAAACTTTGTTCGTGTTTACTGATAACTTCAATATAGCCTGCTAGTTAAAATTTCTGCATCAACTATCTATTTTCATGCTGAATATTGCTAAGTGTTACTAGCATCTGAAAGTTATTGCACTTGCTGAAACCCTCTGCTAAACAAGTATAACTAACTCTCTGTTACATTTTATACCTGCACATACATATGCTGCAACTGTTTTGAGTTCACCCTGATAATCTGTTTTCCCCATGCTGAAATTTCATTCCTTCTAAAGCTGAATTTCTGCACTAGTTATTACCACCTGCATTTGCTGAATTTTACTTGCTGTACCACCTGCAATTGCTGAATTCCTGCACTTACCATAAGCTTTACTAACTTGTGCTTTTGTTGATAATTAAGATTGCTGCTGTATTGACGTCTACTGCTAAGTTAAATATGATATCTGCCGCACATTATTCCTTGGTAGTCTGCAATTTTCTAAATCTGCTACATACTTGAACACATCAAAGCTGAATTTGTGTTGGAACTGCTTAGTTGCTAACTCTAAGTTCTTGCTGAAATTGAATCTTGCTCTCTGATTTCATGTTCGAATCTGAATCTTTTGCTTGCTACGTATTGTAAATCTGAAACTGCATCATTATTGTGAACATTGCTGCACTTGTTGATTGTGTACCCGTTCAATAGATTGATGTTGTATTTTACTTACTCTGAAGTTCTGCATGCTGCCTAGGATTGTAGCCTTAGAGTCCTATACTTTCAATTATGGCCTCTAGTCTCAATCAAACACACATACGCATGATCTATGATGAACTCAAAGCCATGACCCAAGAAATAAAAGAGACTAATAAGGTTTTAGAAGACACCATAACCGATACATGGAGAGACATCCAACCTATAGGGTCACCCTTAGATCAAACTATTTTCATACTTACACCAAGATTGATGATAAGGTTTGTAAAATTGCCATTGATGAACACATAGCATTCAACTTTATAACTCCCCAAGCAATTGACAAGTTTAAGTTGACCACCAAGCCTCATCCAAACCCTTATACCATTACTTGGGAAGATGGAACCCGAACCTTAGTAAACCTTAGCTGTCTAGTCCCCCTTAGTTTGCATGTTGAACAAAAAGTTTGGTGCGATGCCTTGCCCCTAAAGGGTACTTACCATGTCCATCTTGGTAAACCTTGGTTAGATGATTATGATGGATATTACCATAGACTAGAAGATAGCTATGTCTTGCAGATTTATAAACCAAAGATTAAGATTCAGAGACCCAAGCCTAGAACCCCCAAGATAGACAACCTTCCTAAAGAAACCATGGCGACTGGTCTCTCTATATCATCATCTGATAGCATAACCATAGCTGAACCTCAAGAACACATAACTGAAGGTCAACAACCTCCTCTATATCTTGCTATGCAGCCCTTAATTTTGAACCCAAAGTCTGATTCTGAACTAATAACACCCTTAGGGTCACCGCAGCCCAATCCTACTTCTAAGTATGAAGTTGAACCAAACCATAACAAAATTAACAGTACACAACTTCAAGAACCTTCTACCCTTGAGTTTGAAGTGGATACCCTTGTCATTGATCATGTCAAAGTTCCCCACCCGGATAAGACTAGTGGGCTGAACCATAGTATGACTCCATCAGGACCTATAATATGTCATCGGTATCCACTGAGATCATCATTATTGCCATCTCTTTTAGGACCTAGACCCGAGCACCCAAAATATCTATCCTTAGAAACACCTCATCCCTCTCTTAAATTTGACCCAATTGAGAATCTTGAGGGAGTTGTAGAGGATGAATTAGGGCAAGCTGAACTTAAACCACCTCCTAGTCAAACTAGCACCAAATCCTCTAGTGACCTACCATTAGAACCATCACTCATTGAATTAGAATCTGAAACTCAATCAACAACACTCCTAGAACCACCCCAACCCATCCCTAAGCTTGAGAAGATTGTAGAAATCACACCCTTAGTGTTAACAGTTATTGATGAGAATCCTCCCAATTCGAACCAAATGGCAATCATAGAGATTCATGAAGAGATATTTGATCCTTTCACAGCCTCCCTGCCCTATCCTGACCCATCTTTATGCATAAAATCTCTTGCAATAAGCTCCTTGAAATATGTTATCATAGATGGGACTTCACCACATCCTAAGCTAGCTGTTTTTCTAGGGGATAAAGCTAATAAACATTCCTATAACATTTCTACTAGCTTAGACCATTACCCGGATGTTTTCAACGATAAACCTTCTTTTGATACAACCATGACCATACATATGCTCCACATGGAGTCATCCTTTGCTCAAAACGAAAAGTTGCACGGTAAGATTTTTCATGAAGCTGATATTGATTTAATTATTCCTAGTGACCATGGCTACACATTGACCCCACACAATGATTATTTGACATGGAATTATCTTGTTGGATGGCCCCATGACATCACTTTAGTTGACTCAATCTATGCTAAAAAAATGCCTTTATCTTATGAAAATATTAATCTAGACGATCCATTCAACCGGCTGACTACAAAACTTCTTTACCATAATGAACTTAAGATTTCAGGTTCTCTAGGAGGAGTTTATGACACTTGCCTTGCTCATTTTATATGGCAGCACACTTTAGCATTGAACAACAAGCATATTTACATGGACTTTAATATAGACTTGAATTTCTCTCATTCATTCAATGCCTATCTCTCTAGTTTCACATTTGTTTATCATGTTTTCAAGTCATACATTGCCGATACATGCAAGGGAACAAGTACTATCAAATATTTGTATTTTACTTGCAGGAATAGGGAAGCTAAAAACACTGATGACAACTTGAATACACTAGGATGGCCACCTGAACCAAAATGGAACTTCAAATTTAATTCTCCGGAGGAGAATTCTGCAGCCCCCCGGAAAGCTGATGCAGGAGCAAGGAACCGAGACAATCTCCACACCCTTGGCTTACCACCGGAACCTCCACGTGCTTTCAATTTTAATTCTCCGGAGGAGAATTCTTTACCCCCGGAGGTAGCTGATGCAGGAGCATCTTTAAGGACTTAATTGCATTTGACATCATTTTGAAAACTTATTGAAATATTAGACTTGTTTAATTTCTGCATGTTGCAAACATTATTTAAAATTTCAGCACTTGATGTTTTATGTGGTATTTAGGGATTAGCCTAGGTTTTATTTTCCAAGCCTTTGTTTTTTATTTTGTAGTAAATGTAATAGGTTGTTTTAGCATAGGGATTTATGCACATGTAATTGCACGTACAAGGCACCTAGGTCCCTCATCTATAAGTCAACAGCCCAAGGACATCAAGTCAATATTTAAGCTTAGTCAACATCAAGTTCAAAGTCAATTCAGTCAGCATCCAGTCAACCTCAGCAAGGTCAAATCCAAGCTCAAAATCTGCAAGGTCAAAGATTACATTTTAGCTCCAGTCAACACACAAATTACCAACCAACTTCCACAAGATCAAAAACCTGCAGCATCAAAATTCTACTCGGCTGCAATCTCACCAACACAAGCGGCAGCCAACCAACCTGAAGCAAACAACTCACGCCAACCCCTACATTCACATCTTCACAGAATCTCAGCATGCAACCACGTCAAGCAAACCTACCAGCATGCGCAGGAATCTTCACAACTTAATATTCCCCACCGAAAGCTTCAGCCAATCAATGATAGCCTGACAATTTCTAGCCACAAGAGAAAGAATTCGAACGTTGAGTGAAATGTTAACGTTGAGGGATCAGGTTATAAGTCGTTGTATTGACACACGACACCTTAGTCTACTCTTTGAATGAAAAAACATTTGCGTTAGCCTTGTGCTGTTCTTGAGGGTGAGCCTTTGGCCCCTTGTTTGTTGAGGGTGAGCCTTTGGCCCCTTGTTCCTGCTTGTTCAAGGGTGAGCCACTGGCCCCTTGTCTTGCATCTTTGAGGGTGAGCCGCTGGCCCCTCTAGTTATCCTTCTCTTCTATTCTCCTATTCTCTTCTCTTCCTCTGTTCTTGCTCCATCTTGCCCGCTGAACCACCAACGTCCGCTGCTCACGTCAAGTTGAAGTGCAAACCTGCTAGTGGCTGAACCTGGAGGGAAGCCTGGAAACCAACAGCCAAGATATTCCAGCTTAGTCAATCACAACCAGAGATCATTGTTACAAGCAACAAGAAAGGGGATTCGGCCCCCTTCCTTCAAGGGGGCCTCAGGTGCCCTCTTTCCTACTAATACTCTTCAGTAGAATTGCATGTTAGGGTTATTTATTGTTGTTTGCTTAATCTGCATTTCCCCATTGCTAATCAACATTAAGAGCCACATACCTAAGGAGATTCTAGGGCAAAACTCATTTTACATCACAGTGTAAGCTTAATGCCCTTATCTATTTGCAGGAAACTGGACATTGGAGAGCTTAAACCAACATCCATATCTTTACAGCTCGCTAATCGCTCGGTAAAGTATCCTATTGGTATTTTAGAGAATGTTCCAATCAAGGTAGGTGAATTTTTTATACCTACAGATTTTGTAGTCCTTGATATGAAAGAAAATCATAAAAATCCTATCATCCTTGGTAGACCCTTTTTGGCTACAGCAGGAGCACATATAGATGTTAAGAAAGGAAAAAATCACTTTTGATATCTGTGAAAATATAATTGAGTTTGATCTTGCTGATTCTTTGAACAAACTTTCATATTCTGGATCGTGTTGTAGTGTTGATATAGTAGATGATGTTGTCATTGATGTTCATAATTTATTTGATGAATCCTCTAATATTGAAACTGACATTTTTTCTAAGGATGTGGATAGAGGAATTCAAGAGAAAGGAGATTCAAATTCTGAAAAGAAGAAGAAGAAAAAGAAAAAGCGGCTCTAGATTACTTGATCAAGGAAGAAAATTCTTGAGTAAATTTGGACATTGTTTCATGAATGAGCCTTATGTGATTCAAAGTGATGATCAACCCAAAGAAAATTCAGAGTGGAAATTGAAGAAGCCACGATCAAATCCGAGTGCAGAACGGTCAAGCTAAAGACCTTTAAATTAGCGCTTCTTGGGAGGCAACCCAAGCACTCTTTCTTTAGTTTATTCTTTTTTATTTTACTTTATTTTTATTTTTGCTTTCAGAATTAATTTTTCTTTTCTTTTTGTAGGTAAAATCGAGTTTTGGCCAAATTATGGCACTACCGTAATGAAGATTACAGTACCGTAATTCCAGACTATTTCCGACCAGAAAGTTGAGATGAAATTACAGCACTACTGTAACCCTTTTCACGTGCTGTATTTTTGCACCAAGATCTTCCCGAAAGTTTTATTGCTTTTACGGCACTACCGTAATATTTTACACGGGCCGTATTTTCATGTAATTCTTACCTGATAGTTTCCGCAATTTACCCCGAATTATAGTGGTACCGTAAACATTCTTACGGACCATATTTGTTTTGAAAAAAAAAATTTTTTTTGACTGATTTTATGGCACCACCGTAGCCATTTTCATGACACTGTAATTTGATCATTTTTTCTGCTGAGAGTTTCGAACATATTACGGCGGTGTCATAACCATTTTTGTGGTACCGTATTTGCTATAGGTTTTTGACCCGAGAGTCTCTTGGAAATTGCGGTACTACCGTATTCATTTTCACGGTACCGTAATTAGAGACATTTTTCAACCTGAGAGTTTGAGCCATTTTACAGTACTGCCATTTTGAAATTATGGACCGTGTTTTTCGAATTCACCTGATTATGGCATCGCCGAATCCAAAATTATGCCCGTAATTCTGTTGGCCCTACACGATATGCGTGCCATTTTTTAGGGTTTCTCTACCATTTTCAAGGTTTTCTCCCATTCTTTCGCGCCGACCTTCGACTTCCGACCGTCTCCGACCTTCAGAGCACGTCGGCGACTCTTCCTGACTAGCTTTCGCCGACGATCTGGTAACATTTCACCCAATCTCTCTGATTTAGCGAGTTTCACGAGTGTTTTCGCCCCTTTCTTCGTTTCTCCTCGTTTCTAAGTCGATTTCTGAAATCTTTGGTTCCATTTGCTTCTTAGACGACAAGAGAACTTTGTTTGTTAATTTCCAAAAGTTTTGGATCAGTTTTTGTGAGTGATTTGAGCTTAAACGAGCTAGATTTGCTGAGTTCTTCAGATTTACTGTCACCCTTGTTCTCTACCTGAAATTTTGATTTTAAGCTTGGATTCAACTGACTTTTGCTTCTATGATGCTTATTAAGTAATGATGTTCATGTTGAAAGTGTTATTGGAATTACTATATCTTTGCTTTATTGTGCTATCGTCTAAGTTACAGCTCTAGTTCACTCTTGAGTTGAGAATGGCACCTAGGAAGACAGTAGCCTCAAAGAGAAGAGGGAAAGGACCAGCTTCAAAGAGAAGAGGGAAAGGACCAGCTGAGTCCTCCACACCACCAAATCCCTATGGCATCATCTTTAGGGATGAAGTTCAGGAATCGAGATACAACAAACTGGTGGAGAGAAGGGTGGTAAATACAAAGTATGCTGATAGAAGAACCTTGGAGGCACTTGGCTTGTATGATGATGTATTTTGGATGTTCGACCAAATCAGGGCCAAGAAAGGTACTATTGTGATAGGTGGTTTCATCACACCTATAGCCTTGTTTTTGAATGTTGAACCTTATGGAATTGAAGTGGCCAGAGGGAACTCTAGACTGGATATCGAGTCATGCATGGCCATGAAGATGATAGTTAGAGAGGGTGACATCTTCTCTTTAGTTCTTGGGCTAGGAGGTCAGAAATTGCCATTGCCCAACTCTGAGAAGACCTCAGTGAAGAATCAAGCTAACTGGAAATTGACTCCGAGTGATGCAGAGTATGCCATGCCGCCACCACTTGATATCGTACCACCACCGCCCACCTAGGGTGTTAATGATGACCCATTTGGTATGGGTATGGAGCAGCCATCTTAGGGAGCTTCAGGATCCTCGCACCGTACTTCAGACAGAGGATGGCCCAGTGCTTACGACCCAGGATTTCAAGCTCTTTCTGCTCGTACCGACAGGAGCATTGGATGGAGAAGATGCTTGGTTCTATGGTGCGAATGCAGGACACCATGCACCATATCCATAGAGATGTAGAGGATTTGAGTAACTACATGGAAGAAATGGGCAACTTTCTGTATGACCACTTTGGATTTCAGGACTCTAGGAGGGGTGGAGTATATGGAGGTTACCAGGGGGAGCAGCAGGATGATCCGATGGAGGCAGTTGCAGAGGACACCGATGAGATCCGATCGGATGATGATGAGTAGAGTTTTGTGAGTATCTTTTTCCATTACTTCTTTGCATTCATTTTTCCTTATCTTATTGATGTTTCATATTTTATAGGGAAGGATGATTCTTCCAAACTTTGTGTCCGCCATTGCTACCTTGCTCTGCTTTATTTGACTTTAAGATCATTCGATATGGGTGTATGATATTGTGATATTGATTTGACTATTCGATGTGCTTGTACCATATTTTGATGATGGTATTGATTTCGATTGGGTTATATGATGATATTTTGTTTTTGAGCACCCTGTGGAAGTGCATGCATGATGACATGATAACATTGTGATACTTTTATGATTGATGAGTATATACTATTTTTGTTGATGTGTTGATTTGTGGCCTAGTCTATTTTTGAAGATATTACTATTGATTGTATGATTCTATTAATGATGAATGAACTCATGCCTGTGATTAGGACTAGATCTATCATGTCGAATTTATTTCTCTAATATATATCTGCTTTTGAAATTTTCCATTGATTGATGAATGAGATTTTAGGTGGATATATTATTTGAAGAATTCAATTTAAAAGTGAAACTACTTGTTAAATAAAATTAGCATATGAGTGTAATTTTTGAATTGATGTCAATTGATTAATCTAGTTGATGTTTGGTCTATTTTACTATTTGTTGGGAAGAAAGAATCCAAGATCCAAAAAGGGTGAGAGACTCCCCTACTTGGCACTATGTAAAATTGACAGTGGTACCGAACATATGAGTTGAAGTCTGTAAAAAAGAAAAGAGAGAAAAAAAAAGAAAAATAACTCCCCTACTTGGCACTGTGTAAAATTGACAGTGGTACCGAAGACAAGGGTTGAAGTTCAAATAAAAAGTGTGTATCTATGTGGGTACATACCATCAAAAATACAATAAAAGAAAATTTAGAAAAGAAAGATTTTGAATGAAAAAGATTTTAGATATCCTATTCCTGTAAACAAATGTATGATAGATTTAGACTGAAAACTGGGTGGATTCATGAGACTGAGATTCTACTTTTTATACAAGTTGCAAAGTTTTATTTGATTAAGTTGTGGATCTTGAGGATTGAATTCAAAGAAAGATATGCCTATCTAAAATTTTATGAAGCAATTGGTAAAATTTTTCATTGCTCATTATATTTTAGAAATTTATTCTTCATGAGAAAATCTTTTCCTTTGATCAAATTTTGATTTTTGCTTGAGGACAAGCAAAGTTTGAGCCTTATGTGTTTGATGACACCAAAATTTATAGTAAATTTTGTGCCATTTCATATATCTTTTTGTGTCATATTCATGCTACTTAGCTTATTTTCATGCTTTTTTTATCAAATATTGCGGAATCTACTTCTTTTCTGGTTTTTTCATGATTTTCAGGAAAAAAGCATTATTTTTAGGCGTTTTCGAGCAAATTCAGATGCATGGATGAGTTCCCACCATCAAGAGAAGACTACATGTCAAATTTCATGAAGATTGGAGCTTCAAACGAAATTACGACACTACCGTAATCAAAATTACGGTACCATGGTTTCACTGCACCTATAGAACAAAACCACGGTACTGCCGTAATTTTTGAGTGCTACCGTATTTTGGGACATTTTTATACAGAAAGTTTCACTGAAATTACAGCACTGCCGTAACCAAAATTACGGGCCATAATTTTAGTCAATTTTTCACCCGAGAGATTTGATAAAAATACGGCACTGCCGTAATGCATTTCATAGTACCGTAATTCCGGATGATTTCTATACCCAAAGTTCTTGCTGAAATTACAGCACTGCCGTAACCATTTTTACGGCCATAATTGTAACCTGTATACGCGATTTTCACGGACTATTTGAAGCCTGATTCTTACGCTGATGATTTCAGACGATCCAGGCCATAAATTGAAGATTCGTAAAAAGGGAAATATTCATCAGATCAAAAGGAGGAGACACACACCGAAAGCCCTAATTTTCATCCATGATTTAGAGAGAAATCGAATTTTCCACTACCGCCCTAGGTTTCACCGCTGGGAAGCATACAGTGCATCTCCGGCAGTGAAATTTGAAGGGAAGCTTCGCATAGAGGAGGAGAAGATACCCCAGAAGTTTCAGAGCGAAAGGAGATCGATAGGAAGAGAAATCAATGAAGAAGTCACCACTGACACTGTTCACGCCAGGAATTACGGCTGTAATTTTCATTACAGCCGCGCTACAAAGTTGTTTTCCCTTTTTCTCCTCGATTTTTGATCCTCTGATTCTATGGATTATTGTAATCTTTATACCATGCTAGCTTAAACTTCTTTTGGGACATGGGGGAGTAATTCCCTTTGATTTCTTAATGACCAGATGAATCTTTCATTATTTCATCAAGTATAATTTTAGTATGATAATTCTGCTTCTGTGATAATTGCTCTTTAATTCTCCATAGATTCATATTATCAAGCATGTTTTAGAGTTTCCGCAATAAGGACCGAAAGATGATTTCCTTGAGAACTTGGAACCCTAAAATTGAATGTTAGGAACTCACCATAAGAAATTGGGTTTGTTCTTATTTCTTAATTTTAGAAGTTTAATGCCATGATTGATGATCTGATCTAGGATTGAGTTAATGAAACAAACATGATGATATTGCAAGAAATTGAATATTAGATTGTTGGAGAACCTTAAGCAGAACCCGCGTTGAGATTCGGATGCACGAAAGTGATCCTTGAGTCTCTGCTTGAGATTATTAACTTAGAATTCGGATACATGAAAGTGATCCTTGAGTTATTTGTTGATGATTCACTTTTATTTAACAATCGAATAGATCCTGCACGAAAGTGAGGATCGATTCTTGTAAATTGTCTGTGCAAAAGCGAGATGATTTCCTTATTAAGTGAATTATATCTTTATCATAATGAAATTAGACTGACGAACATGTTTTCATATCTAGTCATGGAAATTAAAGTGAATTTAACCCTAGTCCCAAACGAGGTCTCTGTAGCCTTCGATAGTTTACTTGCATATTTTCGGTTGCCTAGCTAGTAAGAAATTAATTGTTCGGTATATGGCAAACGAGGTCTCTGTAGTTCGATATCTTTTTATTACTTCGAAGTATTTGTGCACTTGCGGACACGACACTAACCACTCGGCCGTACTCCAGGACGAAGAATCAAGGGACATGCTGTTGGGGTATGCCCTTAAGGCTAATGTTTGAGGCCTTGGGATTGTATAAGTATCATGTAATAAACTCTTATGTTTATAAAGGCATGGTTATTATTCAGGTTGCTACCTTGTCTGCTGTAATAAGTGTACTTCTGAATAATGTCTCAAAGCTGTTCAGCTAGGCTGACATGCATATGTCCTTAGTCGAGATATCTTGGTGAACATGAGACAGCCTTGATATGATTGAGACTAATATGTGTGCTAATCTTATAGGATGCTTCGAGCATGAAATAAGATGTAGACTCATGGGTACATTGGATGTACTGGACAGACCCTACTAGGATATTCAATTGTTTGTCACAATGTGAATAATCCTTGAATGCAACAAGTGGCACATGTCCTCTGACTTGAGATCACTTGTGTTTCTAAATGATGAATGTCATTATTTTGAGGTAGTTCAATATCATTTGAAACATAATGATTATAGACTATCTTGGATAATGATCATGAGTCAGGTTAGGACACTAGTGATAGATAAAGGATTGCCGTCTCCTTGTTCAAGGAGTGTGATGTTCTAAAGGGGCCCCCCTGTATGAGATGATTGAGATAGTGTATGGCCATACCCAGATGACTATGTTCATCTGATCTAATCATGCTCATTGTATTGGAGTTACAGGCTTGACATGCTTGTCCAATAAGAACATCCAGTGGCAAAGGAAACATGTATGCCTTGTGAAGTGGATTCACACTTGTGCTGTGGTTTGGGTGTAGTCTTGGAAGACTCTTTCCTTTATATCGGGAGACAGTGATGTGTTGCTAGATACCCCTCACTGATTGTGATGACGTGAGTTATCGTTACCGACATTTAAAGGAAACCCTTAGGGTCGCACAATTTGGTGATATGACTTACTTGAGTCAGATCGGGTGGACTGGATTGTTTTGATTCAGTTTAAAGGAGATTAAACTCTGATTGTAAGTGAGATCCAGTCTGATCATGTTTGATTGATTAGGGCTTGAGATCGGTAAGCTTTGATCGAGAGTGTGGATGCTAGGTCTGGGAGATCAAGAGCATCAAAGGATGAACGGTCAGATCTTGAACCTTAGGGTTTATTTTGGTCTGGACCAATACTTGGGCTGATTTGTTTTGGTCATTGGACCAACTACATTGAACCGGCTCATATGTGAGCGCTTGGTTCATTTGTGAGATGAGATATGCGTTTGGTTCACTTCATGTGAACGCATAACGCATGTGTTGAATACTTACCATTTATGGCATTTCGGTTTTGCCATAGTGATGAATGTCTCCACATTCGATCACAAGCTTGGAAAAACGCTCATCTCCCCTTTGGCTTTCGACGACACTCGAACTCTCGGGTGGTAGAGGTTGACGAGAAGAAGGATCGGCCAAGAAAGCTTTCATCATCTCCTTCCATTCGACAAGGAACCTTGGGTGCCTTGCTAGCACAAGTGACGCCAAGGAAGTAAGAGATCTTCACCTTGTGTGTGAACTTTTGGAGGAGATCAAAGTTGCTCTCTTCTTCCAAGCCGACATCCAACTTCATGGCGTTGGTATGATCCCTTTAAAGATCCTTTTGCTTATACATAAGTTAACCATATGATCTACATGCGATCATGAGGGTGACACCCCTAAAATTGCATTTGCGCCCCCCTCTAGAAAGGGGCTTTATCCGCTTGCGCTCCCCCTTGAAGGGGACCTAACAATTGGTATCAGAGGTTGGGACTCATGTAGATTCATATGATTGCTTCATGTTGCTTGTTTGTGATCCGAGTATGTCAACGCATGTTATAGATCTATCTTGAAGTTTCATCATGTTTGCGCTTGTTACCATATATCTAGTTGCGCATGCTAATGTAGATGAAAGCTTCTTACTTTGTTGTTGCGCATGTTGTAGTTGGTTTTTACCTAAAACTTGTAACATCTTGCGTGCTCCATTTAGATCTAATGGCGTCTACTATAAACCTTTAGATGGGTTGATGGGGTTGAAGTCACCTCTAGGGTAGATCCAATAGTCTGATCAGACCATCTGACAGCCTAGATGGATCGACCAGATGGCACCTGTGCGCAAGCATGAGGTGGCCATAGGTCGATTGCATCTTAGGCGTGTAGCGAGGTCTGGTTGAGACAACCAGTGAACACACATGAGTTAGGCCCGGGGTCACACCCGCTTGCCAGAACTCATGAGGGTTGTTCAGCCCTTGGCGCATGCATGGTTGACCATTAGGTCAACTCGGGTCAGTTAGGACTCGGTGCATGCAAGGGCAGAGGATCTGACCAGATGGATGAGTGGATCCCTATCAATGGACCATTGTAAGGTTGTAGAACACATAAGAAAATTAAAATTGATGCCAATGGGGTTTTCAAAATTTTATTTTCTTGTTTTAGGATCACATGTTGATTGATGCCATGATGCTTGTCTATTTATTCTTATGTGGGCTGCCCATGTTAAATGTGTGCTGTGCTGGGGCCTGCGTGCCTGGAATTAAACTTGTAAATTAATTTGTGATCTGCGAATCACATTTTTAATTAATCTATTGTATAATTGACCTGCGAGTCAAACTTGTCTAGATAGATCAAATTGTATTTAATTAGACAAGAGCACAAAGGCACACATCCCAGAGGGGCATTCAGCTGGTGGCGCACCTGAGGTGCTCTTGGAGCTAGGGCCCTGGGTTGGACCAGATGAGATGCAAATGTCCCAAGAAGCTCAAGTGAAGACTTAAGATAATTTAAGGTCTTACTTAGGCTATGGGCTTTTACCACATAAGATCTGCATGCTTTCTACTTATTGCTTATAATTAGAATTGCATGTTTAGTTATCTTCTGCTATAGCCATAGGATTTGCCTGATAGTAAGAAGATAAAAGACTGTTAAAATCCAAACGCTAACATATCAAGCTCGTAAGCCTTCTGACGCGAAACCTCACTATTCTGATTATCGTTGGAGCCGTGTTGTACCCACTCAGTGGGCACGTCCATCTATCTTCAGATGGTGCTGGATTACACCTGCGTGTTACAGAGAAGGGATTTATCACTTCTCGTTGCTCAGCATAGCACGTGGTGGTCCAGGGAGTAGGTCGGGTCAGCTTGACCATGTAGGCTACATATGTGGCGCATATGGTAGCACATGGAGGCAGCCATTTGTGGGATCAGAGACTGTGTTGTACCAACTCAGTTGGCACAGTCTGCTGGATTGCCCAGATGAAGGGGAATCGCACGGGTTGGCGATTGGCTGGGACAGCCTACCAGAAATTAGTGCTTGTCATCTTTGTGCATCTTATCTCGCCTGAGCGGGACGCGGAGACCAAGTATGAAATCTGGATCCCATCTCACTAAAAGAGTATTACTCTTTCGGACTGTTTCATGGATTTTACAGTCAGCTAAAATAGTGAGAAAAAGGAATCATTCTTAAGTCCTGATTGATTCTTAACATTAATACTGACCTTGCTGTTCTTGCATTGTTGTAGATACCTGCAGCAACGAACACCATGAGCTTCAATGTGCGATCCCTACTGGAAAGGGAGAAGTTTGCTGGGCCAAACTTCTCAGACTGGTTCGGACACCTTAAGATCGTTCTTAAGGCAGAGAGGAAACTGTATGTCCTCGAGACGGTTGTGCCGCCTCAACCCACTGCGAACGCCGCAAGGGCGGTTCGGGATGCCTATGAAAAGCACGTCAATGATAGCATTGATGTCGCTTGCCTGATGCTAGCGTCTATGACGCCACCGCTGCAGCGTCAGCATGAGGATATGTCGGCTATAGAGATCATAGCGAACCTCAAGATGCTGTATGCTGCACAGGCGAGGACAGAACGCTATAATCTGACGAAGCTCTTCTTTCAGAGCAAACTGGCTGAAGGGAGCCCAGTGGGAGCTCACGTGCTCAAGATGATTGGGCACAAGGAGGCTCTAGAGAAACTGGGGCATACCATTAACCAGGAGCTTGCTGTAGACATCATTCTACAGTCTCTTCCGCCTTCTTTCGATGCGTTCATCATTAACTTTAATATGAACAAAATCGATTGTACTCCGGCAGAGCTGTTGAATATGCTCTTGACTACTGAGGAAACTCTGAAGGGAAAGCCTTCAACCTCTGTCTTAATGGTTCCTTCAAGGAACAAGAAGAAGGGGAAGAAGGGCAAGGCCCCTGTCAAGAACTACAGTAAGGCGCTGAAACAGAAGGTGAAGCGGTCGAAGGACAACAGGTGTTTCCACTGTGGCCAGCTGGGTCACTGGAAAAAGGACTGTAAAGCGCTCCAAGGAGATAAGAGGGGAAGCATCGCTTCTGGCTCAGGTATATATGTGACTGAGGTCATGTTATCTTCTTCTACTATATCATGGGTGTTGGACACTGCATGTGGAGTTCACATTTGTTCAAATGTACAGGAACTCAAGAGAAGAAGGCAGGTGGGACAGCATGAGGTAGACCTACGAGTTGGAAACGGGGCACGGGTTGCTGCTGTTGCTGTAGGAGACTATTTCATTTCTTTACCATCTGGCATTGTATTAGAATTAAACAATTGTTATTTTGTACCCAGTATTACCAAGAATATTATCTCTATTCCTGCTCTTATCAGGAAAGGATTTGCCTTTGAATGCAAGATTTCAAAGTGTGTTTTATCTTATGATAATATTGTGTATGCAACTGGTTCAATTAACAATGGGTTATTCATGTTGGACATGGAATATTCTATACAAAACATTGATAATAAGAAAGCCAAGTATGCTGATGACAGCACCTTGCTATGGCATAGTCGTTTAGGCCATATTAACGAGAAGCGCATTAAGCGGTTGCATGATCATGGACTGCTGGGATCATTCTCCTATGAGGAGATTGATACATGCAAAGCTTGTTTAATGGGTAAAATGACGAAGTCACCTTTTCCTAACAAAGGTCAAAGGGCTTTAGGTTTACTTGACCTTATACACAGTGATGTGTGTGGGCCTTTTAGTAAACATGCCAGAGGTGGCTATCATTACTTCATTACCTTTACTGATGATTTCAGTAGGTATGGATATGTCTATTTGATGAGACATAAGAGTGAATCTTTTGACAAGTTCAAAGAGTTCAAAAATGAAGTACAGAATCAGCTAGGCCGAAATATCAAGGCACTTCGTTCTGATCGAGGTGGTGAATACCTAAGTCATGCGTTTACTGACTATCTGAAGGAGTGTGGGATTATCTCACAGCTCACTCCGCCAGGAACACCGCAATGGAATGGTGTGTCCGAGAGGAGAAATAGAACGTTACTTGATATGGTTCGTTCTATGATGAGTCAGGCTACTCTACCGTATTCCTTTTGGGGTTTTGCACTGGAAATAGCTGCAAAGGTACTAAACCGAGTGCCATCCAAGGCAGTTTCTAAGACACCATATGAGTTATGGTATAGGAAACAGCCAAGCTTGACATTTATCAGGATCTGGGGTTGCGAGGCTTATGTCAAAAAGCTCGCCTCTGGGAAGCTGGAGAGCAGATCTGAGAAATGTATATTTGTCGGTTACCCTAAGGAAACTAAGGGTTATTATTTCTACGATCCCAAAGAGAACAAAGTATTTGTTGCTCGGACGGCCATATTTCTTGAGAAGGAGTTTCTTCTGCAAGAGGCCAGTGGGAGAGAAATAAAGCTGGATGAGATTCCAGAAGAAGGACAAAGTAGTCAAGCACAGTTGGATGTGCCTGAGCCGGTAGAACAGGTTGTCGAACAACCTGAGGCTCAAATATCACGGGAACCGCGAAGATCGGGAAGGATCCGTCGACAGCCTGAGCGCTATGACGGAGTCTACATCATTGATAATGATGAACCCCTCACATATGCGGATGCGGTCAGTGGACCGGAGTCAGCTAGATGGCTTGAAGCTATGCGAGCTGAGATGGACTCCATGTCAGATAACCAAGTCTGGGATTTGGTTGATCCGCCTCCGGGAGTAATCCCTATAGGCTGTAAATGGATCTTCAAGAAGAAGGTTGACATGGATGGTAACGTGGTTACCTATAAAGGCAGGCTGGTTGCGAAAGGTTTCAAACAAATCTACGGGATAGATTATGATGAAACTTTCTCACCTGTAGCCATGTTTAAGTCTATTCGGATTCTTTTCGCGATAGCTGCATATTATGATTATGAGATCTGGCAGATGGATGTGAAGACAGCTTTCCTTAATGGAAATCTGGATGAGGATGTGTATATGACACAACCTGAGGGTTTCACTAATCCATCAGATCGTCATAAAATATGCAAGTTAAAGAAGTCCATTTATGGACTTAAACAAGCATCTAGAAGCTGGAATATTCGTTTTGATGAATCAATCTCTGAGTTTGGTTTCATCAAGAACGAAGATGACCCGTGTGTATATAAGAGGTTTAGTGGGAGCGTAATTACATTCCTAATCCTCTACGTCGATGACATCTTGATCATTGGAAATGATATTCCTGAACTGCATGCTGTTAAAGCATGGTTAAGGAAATGTTTCCAGATGAAAGATCTAGGAGAAGCAGCCTATGTATTAGGTGTGAAGATCTACAGGGATAGATCTAAGAGGCTTCTCGGGCTGTGCCAGAGTACTTACATCGATAAAGTCCTGGAGAGATTTCATTTAGAGAATTCTAAACGAGGATATCTTCCAGTCAGACATGGTCTAAATCTTTCGAAGAGTCAGTGTCCACAAACACAGACTGAGAAAGATGAAATGGACAATACGCCTTATGCTTCGGCTATTGGGTCCATTATGTAAGCGATGTTGTGTACTCGCCCAGACGTCGCTTACGGGTTAAGCGTGACCAGTCGGTTCCAAAGTAATCCAGGTATGGCGCACTGGATTGCGGTCAAGAACATTTTAAAATATCTGCGGAGGACCAAAGATATGTTCTTGATATATGGTGGTCAGGAAGAACTCAGTATAGAAGGATATACTGACGCTTCGTTCCAGTCGGACCAGGATGATTTCCGATCGCAATCAGGCTATGTTTTTAGCTTGAATGGTGGAGCAGTGGTGTGGAAGAGTTTCAAACAGTCAACTGTTGCTGATTCCACAACAGAAGCCGAGTATGTTGCAGCCTCGGAAGCATCCAAGGAGGCAGTGTGGATTCGTAAGTTCGTGAAAGAACTTGGTGTCGTTCCTTCGAGTGCAGATCCTTTGGTTATCTTCTGTGATAACACTGGAGCAATCGCACAAGCAAAGGAACCACGGTCGCACCAGAAGTCCAAGCACATACAGAGACGGTTTCACTTGATCCGGGAGATCATTGATCGAGGCGAGATCAAAATCTGCAAAGTTCATACAGATGACAATCTGGCTGACCCGCTTACCAAGCCTCTGGCGCAGCAGAAGCATGAGAAGCACTGTAATAATATGGGTTTGAGGTTTCTCAACCATTAGATTAAGTACAAGTGGGAGATTGTTGGGGTATGCCCTTAAGGCTAATGTTTGAGGCCTTGGGATTGTATAAGTATCATGTAATAAACTCTTATGTTTATAAAGGCATGGTTATTATTCAGGTTGCTACCTTGTCTGCTGTAATAAGTGTACTTCTGAATAATGTCTCAAAGCTGTTCAGCTAGGCTGACATGCATATGTCCTTAGTCGAGATATCTTGGTGAACATGAGACAGCCTTGATATGATTGAGACTAATATGTGTGCTAATCTTATAGGATGCTTCGAGCATGAAATAAGATGTAGACTCATGGGTACATTGGATGTACTGGACAGACCCTACTAGGATATTCAATTGTTTGTCACAATGTGAATAATCCTTGAATGCAACAAGTGGCACATGTCCTCTGACTTGAGATCACTTGTGTTTCTAAATGATGAATGTCATTATTTTGAGGTAGTTCAATATCATTTGAAACATAATGATTATAGACTATCTTGGATAATGATCATGAGTCAGGTTAGGACACTAGTGATAGATAAAGGATTGCCGTCTCCTTGTTCAAGGAGTGTGATGTTCTAAAGGGCCCCCCCTGTATGAGATGATTGAGATAGTGTATGGCCATACCCAGATGACTATGTTCATCTGATCTAATCATGCTCATTGTATTGGAGTTACAGGCTTGACATGCTTGTCCAATAAGAACATCCAGTGGCAAAGGAAACATGTATGCCTTGTGAAGTGGATTCACACTTGTGCTGTGGTTTGGGTGTAGTCTTGGAAGACTCTTTCCTTTATATCGGGAGACAGTGATGTGTTGCTAGATACCCCTCACTGATTGTGATGACGTGAGTTATCGTTACCGACATTTAAAGGAAACCCTTAGGGTCGCACAATTTGGTGATATGACTTACTTGAGTCAGATCGGGTGGACTGGATTGTTTTGATTCAGTTTAAAGGAGATTAAACTCTGATTGTAAGTGAGATCTAGTCTGATCATGTTTGATTGATTAGGGCTTGAGATCGGTAAGCTTTGATCGAGAGTGTGGATGCTAGGTCTGGGAGATCAAGAGCATCAAAGGATGAACGGTCAGATCTTGAACCTTAGGGTTTATTTTGGTCTGGACCAATACTTGGACTGATTTGGTTTGGTCATTGGACCAACTACATTGAACCGGCTCATATGTGAGCGCTTGGTTCATTTGTGAGATGAGATATGCGTTTGGTTCACTTCATGTGAACGCATAACGCATGTGTTGAAGACTTACCATTTATGGCATTTCGGTTTTGCCATAGTGATGAATGTCTCCACATTCGATCACAAGCTTGGAAAAACGCTCATCTCCCCTTTGGCTCTCGACGACACTCGAACTCTCGGGTGGTAGAGGTTGACGAGAAGAAGGATCGGCCAAGAAAGCTTTCATCATCTCCTTCCATTCGACAAGGAACCTTGGGTGCCTTGCTAGCACAAGTGACGCCAAGGAAGTAAGAGATCTTCACCTTGTGTGTGAACTTTTGGAGGAGATCAAAGTTGCTCTCTTCTTCCAAGCCGACATCCAACTTCATGGCGTTGGTATGATCCCTTTAAAGATCCTTTTGCTTATACATAAGTTAACCATATGATCTACATGCGATCATGAGGGTGACACCCCTAAAATTGCATTTGCGCCCCCCTCTAGAAAGGGGCTTTATCCGCTTGCGCTCCCCCTTGAAGGGGACCTAACACATGCACCAGCTTCACTTTAGTTGTTAAAAGTTTGTTTTATTTTGTCTCTAGCTGCAGCTTGACCTCTTTTTGGGGTGCAATAGTAGGTAGTTAGTTGGGATTCTTATTCCCTACTAGTTTTTCTTGTTCCCTCCCCTCTTGTTCTATAAAAGAGGAGGTTGGGCTAGTTAATCTTCAGTTCTCTAGTAGCTTGTAGAGTCCTCTTGGTGAGCTGAGTGCCTCCAGCCCATAGAAGTCTTAGTCGGTGCTTTGGCTTCTGCGTTCGTAAGAGTCATGGTCGGTGCCTCGGCTCAGAGTTGTTTCCTATTTTCAAGAAAGTAAATCCCACCGCCTCCGGTGGGTTAGGTTCACCTGTTTTCGAAGTTCTTTCCGCTGTACTCTTGCTTCCATGTCTCCTTCTTCACCCACGAGCATCCACTCCTCGGAGGCGTGGATGATTTCTTGCTCTTTGATGCATTTCAGGTCCATAGCCGCGCGAGCTGAACCCCGCAACCCCCTGCCACCTTAATTAATACGTGCTGTGCTTAAAATGTGCTAAGAGGTTAGTGAGCAATTTGTTAGTTCTGAGTGCCGTTGTTTTCTCTTTGCATCGATGTTGCAGCCGAAACGTATTCGCTGCTGCTTTCATCATGTTTTCTTGCTATACTTTCCGGGCATTTTCACTTCCCTCATCTCAAGACCCTCTCCCGTTTTTTTCGCGCATCGTGTAACACTGAAGAGCACGACATTAAGGACTAACCAACCTATTGTAGCTGCATCAATAGGGAGCCTGAACCAGTTTATGTACCACCACCTCCCTACAAACCACTAGTACCCTTTCTTCAAAGATTGGCGAAGGCTAAACTTGCTAAGCAATTTGAAAAATTTTTAGAGGTACTTAAAAAGATTTATATTAATATTTCTTTTACTAATGCTTTATCGCAGATGCCTTCTTATGCCAAATCCTTGAAAGAAAATTTGTCCAACAAGAGAAAGTTAGAAGAGCATGGAACAGTCGCACTCACTGAGGAGTGCAGTGTAATAATTCAGAATAGATTGCCACCAAATCTAAAAGATTCAGGGAGTTTTTCTATCCCTTGTTTGATTGGTGATATATCTTTTGATTGTGCTTTATGTGATTTAGGGGCTAGTGTCAACTTGATACCACACTCTGTTTGTAAGAAGCTGGATATTGGAGATCTTATGGCCACTTTTGTTTCTCTACAGTTAGCTGACTGCTCTGTAAGGCATTCGGTAGGTATTTTAGAGGATGTCCCTATCAAGGTTGGTAAGTTTTTTATACCTATTGATTTTGTTGTCCTCAAGATGGAGGAGGATTCTAGACTTCCCATAATTTTAGGTTGCCCCTTTTTGGCCACAGTTGGAGCCATGATTGATGTTAAGAATGGGAAGCTTACTTTTAAGATAGGTGAGGACTCCATAGATTTTGATATAACAGAAAAATCTAAAGAAACATTCTTTTGCAGGATCTTGCTACAATGTTGAAGTCCTGGAAGACACTTTACCGATGACCATTGATTCCAAGATAGAGAAAGATCCACTGGAAATGTGTCTTATGAAAGGTGATGATAGTGATGAAGAGGAGGAGGTAAGTTCTTATTATGTGTTGTTAAATTTTGCATCACCACTTGATTCCAAAAATATGAGAGAAGAACACCTGAGTATGACAGAAGGTAAACCTAATGAAGGAATATGGTATGAGCTTAAATCTCTCCCAAGCAACCTCAGGTATGAATTTTTTGGAGAGAACTCTACTTTCTAGTGATTATTAATGCAAATCTTAATGCATCTCGGACTACTAAGCTTTTAGATGAACTTCGTCAGCATAAGAAAGTGATTGGCTATACCCTTGATGATATAAAAGGAATTAACCCATCTATTTGTATGCACAGAATATTTTTAAAAGAGGGAAGCAAACTATCGATTGAGTATTAGAGAAGGCTCAACCCGAACATGAAGGAGGTAGTGAAGAAAGAGATTCTTAGCTCATAGATGCTAGAGTTATCTACCCCATCTCTGATAGCCAGTGGGTAAGCTCTGTGCATGTTGTGCCGAAGAAAGGAGGGATTACCGTGATGAAAAATGAAAACAACACTCTTATCCTGACAAGAACGGTAACAGGGTGGTGGATGTGCATTGACTATCGGAAGTTGAATACCATTACCTGAAAAGATCATTTTCCCCTTCCTTTCTTGACCAGATGTTATAACATTGTGAAGAATTTAATTTGGTTTTAAATTGGGAAAAGTGTCACTTTATGGTTAACGAAGGTATTGTTTTGGGGCACCTGATTTCAAATCGTGGTATTGAAATAGATAGGGCAAAGGTGGAGGTGATAGAGAAATTGCCATCACCTTCTTCTGTTAAAGGAATTAGAAGTTTTCTTAGTCACGCTGGTTTTTATATATGCTTTGTTAAAGATTTTTCAAAAATTTCTAGTCCTCTTACCTTGTTACTTGGTAAAGATGTTCCTTTTGTTTTTGACCAAGAATGTATGACTGCTTTTCATAAGCTTAAGAAAGCTCTTACCATAGCACTAATAATTCAACCGCCTAACTGATCGCTTCCTTTTGAATTGATGTGTGATGCTAGTGACCATGTTATCAGTGTTGTTCTTGGGCAACACAAGGAGAAAAAGTTGCATGCTATATACTATGCGAACTAGACATTGGACAACGCATAGATCAATTATGCAACAACAAAGGAGTTTTTAGCAATTATTTTCACGTTCAATAAATTTAGATCTTATGTTACATCCCGTTTAGTAAGCAAACTATTTATTAACTTGGTGAGCCGATTTGCAACGTGGTTCAATCTATTAAAATGCTTAAGCCAAGTTAACAATAGCAAACCCACTAACCTTTATATGCTATATAATCTTTCCTCCCATTTCCAATATGGGACTAAACTCGGTGTATTATATGTGAGGTCAGCCCAATGGTGGCTCCACCATCCTCGGTAGCCCTTTCCAATTAGCTTCTCACCATGCTTAGGACTAAGTTTTGCTCTGATACCATTTGTTACAATCCGCTTAGTAAGCAAACTATTTATTAACTTGGTGAGCCGATTTGCAACGTGGCCCAATCTATTAAAATGCTTAAGCCCAAGTTAACAATAGTAAGCACACTAAACCTTATATACCATATAATCTCTTCTCTCACTCTCAATGTGGGACTAAACTGGGGTATTACAAATAAGGTCTGCAGGCTAAAGAGATCCATCTATGAATTAAAGCAAGCATCTCGAAGTTGGAATCTTCGATTTGATGAAGCTGTGAGAGATTATGGCTTTATCAAAAGCGAAGATGACGCCTGTGTATACAGAAAATTCAGTGGGAGCTTGGTGACTTTTCTGGTCTTGTATGTCGATGACATACTGCTCATCGGGAATGACATCCCTAGTCTTCAAACTGTGAAGACATGGTTAGGGAAGTGTTTTGAGGAGAAGGACTTAGGGGAGGCTGCCTATGTAACATCCCTCAGAATCACACCCCACACGCAAACAAGTAAAAATACGGGGTTTTAAAAATTTTTACTCTTCCATTAAAACATAAGAAGAAAGCGGCATCGAAGGACATTACTACGGAACTGAAAACCGCACAGAACTGAGTAGGATCGATTTACTAGGAAATAGAAATCCGGAAATCCAGAAAAATCCGGCAGCAAGTATACTAAATTACTGCTGCACAGACCCATATATCCTGGAACAAAACAAATGTCCACACTACACATATGTGGAGAACACAATTGTCAGAAATATTGCAGAAACAGATTATTCAGCTACCCAATACAACAAAAATTCGGTCACACAGCTCAAAGTATTCCGACTACAATAAATCTCAAATCGGACATTTCAGAATAATAACAATTTCAATTCTCATGAATCCAAAACTCGTATCCAACCATTAAAACGAGACAACTATAACATAATATAATATCCTGAAAACAGGCATAAGCCCTCAGGAGATAAAACGTGTCATATAATTAAGTTAGGCACGCAGGCCTGATAGATCTTTAGAAGACAACTCTTAGAAATTATATAAAACATAACATCATAACAAATTTAGTAGCTGTAGCAATCACTGTCCTGATGTCTCACCTGAAAATATTTAAACAACGGGGGTGAGCTAAAAAGCTCAGTGAGTAAAAGACACTAAAAGCCATCCATAGTACACATCAAAAATATCATGCTTAACAGATAAGATACTTAACATGAACACTCATATCAAAACAAAACATAATCAAATACAGACACTTATAACAATAGGCATCAAGCATGAAGTAGGATATAAGTCTACCAACCCATTCCAACTAATCACACTGCCCAACACATCTATAATACAGATCGAAACAGAACTACAGAAAATCAGAGCTGACAGACAGAACAGATCGAAACAGAACTACAGAAATCAGAGCTGACAGACAGAAAATCAGAATTTTCAGAATCCAAACGGATAGTCTACATCGGAAACAGAAAGGCCACAGAAGGCCTGAAGACCACAGAAGGTCTGATGACCACAGAAGGTCTGACCCCACCTTTGCCGAGGACGAGACATGCATGCATATCAGAAATAGAATAGTAGAGGAGGTATCAGTGGGTGGCCCCCGTCTTGTCAGGACGTGGCACTCTGGCCTCCAATACTGGTAGAGGAGGTATCAGTGGGTGGCCCCCGTCTTGTCAGGACGTGGCACTCTAGCCTCCAATACCCAGAACAGAACAGAAATAGTGGAGGGAGAACGGAAGGTGAGACCAGCTCACATCTACCCTTCACTAGTGTCTCATGGGTCGTAGTAGACTATCAGCACCATTACAGCGCCACAGAAGGAGGGTAAGGACACGGAAGAGTGCTACACTAGGGCATAATTTTTACAGAACAGATCATGCTGAAACGGAGGAGTAGGACTAACCACCACTCAATTCTCACATCATGCCCAAAGTGTCTCACAAACCAGAAAATGACACACCCTAATATCCAGTCCTTAACAAAATTACAATTTGCAGAAAATCAAAGCTGAACACACTTCATAATTTTTGCCATCAACCAGAAGTAATATATGAGTGAATTCCTTATATTTCATGCAACTATCCTTAATTCATGTCAAACCATTCTATGTTCTCACAAAGGTTATAACACATTCAAAGTTTCAGAAAATTCACAACATATATATACAGAATAGAAATTTTTCACATAACAAACAATTAAACAGATGTTTCAGAAAAATAGATTAATATATCATACTTGCAACAGATGTTTCAGACCGAGTAAGTAACCTAAAATAGGCAATATGATATTCACAATAAAGCTGTTTGAATCTACTTTCCAATAGAACTGAATCCGTCGGATTTGGAGTTATAACCGGGGAGATATGGGTGTTCGAACATGGAAAGATCGGGATTTCAGAATTCCAGAAAACAGATTCGTATATCAGAATTGCGACACAAATTTCAGATCCAATAACTAACAGAAAATAGGCGACATGGTAGTCAAATTGAACCCCTTCGAGTCTACTTTCTAATAAAACTGATTTGACAAGATTTCGAGCTATACCTAGGGAGATATGATGGTTCGAACACATAAAGGTCGAAATCCAGATTTCCAGAAAACTGATTTTGTACAGCTAGATTGCAATACAGATTGAAATACGAATACAGCTCGGATATGGTCGATATCATATTCAAATTAAAGCCCAATGTATCTAGTTTCATACAAAATTTATTTCGTGCGATTTGGATCTATAGGCCATGAGATATTGGGGTTATAGTACACAAAGGTCAGATTAGAGAATGCAGATTTCAACAGAACAGGATTTTAAAACCCTATAAATATTTGAATTCGACCCCATACGGATAATCATTTCAAATAACGAATTTTAATTGAATGATAATCTACAATTTAGCGGATTAGACTCCTTAGGATCGAATTACTCACCGAAAAACGTTCACAGAAGAAAAACGCCAAGACAGAGGATCACCAGGAAGTTCGTCCACCACCAGTCTGCCACCACCAGTGTCAGAAATCTCAGGAGGCGCCAAGCACAGTGAGGGGCGACAACCAAAGGCGGCTAGGGCAAGAAAACACAAAAGTCGTGAGGGAGAGGAGCCCTCACGCAATTCCTCTTTTTCTCCCACCCCAAACGGATCCAAGATCCAATAACCCAGTCAACTTAAGTGAAAAATCGGTTTTATGGGCTTACCTGGGCTTAACCACCCTGCGCCACTCCAATAATATCAGAAATATGCGCCACCATGGTGGAAGGAATTCCAGGAGCAAAGAATCAAGGTTGAGGGTTCGAATCCCCAACCAAAATAATTATTTTTGCCCTGTAGGAAAAATTCCTACACTTAGGCAAAAATCCCAAAATTTTAACAGATAAAAATACAGAAACAGAATTTCTAACCTTAAATCATAATTCAAAAAATCGAGGGCGTTACATTCTCCCCCCCTTATAGAGCTTTAGTCCTCTAAAGCTGACCAAGCCCGTCACTGAACAGGTGAGGATGCTCCTTTCTCATATCTGCTTCAACCTCCCAAGAGGCTTCTTCAATAGACTGATTTCCCCAGATGACTTTCACAAGTGGAATAACCTTATTTCTCAGTACTTTCTCTTTTCTATCTTCAATTCTGAGAGGTTTCACCACAAAAGTCATATTCTCTTCAAGCTGAAGAGGTTCCAACTCTAGAACATGAGAAGGATCAGAACAATATTCTCTGAGTGCAGATACATGGAACACATTATGGAGGTGTTCCAGTGATGGGGGCAGAGCAAGTCGGTATGCCACAGGTCCAACCCTCTCAATGATATCAAAGGGACCAATGTACCTGGGACTCAATTTTCCCCTCTTCCCAAATCTCATCACCCCTTTCATAGGTGAGACCTTTAGGAAAACATGCTCTCCCACCAAAAACTCAAGAGGACGCCGCCTCACATCAGCATAACTCTTCTGCCTATCCTGAGCAATCTTCATCTTTCTCTGAATTTCTCTGATCTTCTCAGTGGCTTCCTGAACAGCATCAGACCTTAGCACTGTTCTGTCCCCAGTTTCCTCCCAGCATATAGGTGTTCTGCATTTCCTCCCATATAGGGCCTCATACGGAGCCATCTGTATGCTAGAGTGAAAGCTATTGTTGTAGGTGAACTCTATCAGTGATAAGTCCAGATCCCACTCAACAGACCAGTCAACCACATAAGATCTCAGAAGATCCTCAAGTGTCTGAATAGTTCTCTCTGTCTGACCATCAGATTGAGGATGATTGTAAGTACCCCTTAAGATAAGGGGGGTCCCCTTCTAGGGGGAGCATAACCCTAAAGCATATGGCGCATAAAATTTTCTTCTTGCGGAACTAGGGTTATAGGATCGATATGCATGCTAAAAGATCAACTTGATAATAAGAAAACAATCATACCATCGCCATGGGAAGATGTTTCCTTGGAAGCAAAGATCAAAGTAGATCTTCTCCTTGTCGTCACACACAAGATGATGTCGCTATCTCTCTTGGTGCCCCTTGTGCTAGCAAGGTTCCAAGAGGTCCTTGTCGAGTGAAGGGAAAATGAGATCTCTTTCTTCTTGGCCGAATCCTCCTCAACCTTCAAAGCGTCGCCACACTCACGAGAGAGACGAGAGGAATATGGGCGAGAGGAATATCTCCAAGCGAAAATAGAGTATATTCTATTTTGATGAGCGCACTCTCCAAATGGAGATCATGGTTACTAAAAATAGTAACCACTCCTCACCACAACGTTCACGCCAAGTGAACTTGTCGCCTACTCCTCTCCCTATGAACCAAGCGCTCATTTAGTGAGCCGGTTCACTTTGGTTCGGTTTAAGAACCAATCAAGCCAATGATCTAGTCTAGATCTTAAATAAACCCTAAGGTTCACGATCTAACCGTCGATCTCAACGATGCCCCTGATCTGACCGATCTGGCATACATTCTCTCGATCGAAGCTTACCGATCTCAAGCCCTAATCAATCAAACATGATCAGACCAGATCTCACTCACAATCAGAGATTAAATCCCTTTAAACTGAACCCAAACAATTTAGTCCACACGATCTGACTTAAGTAAGCCATATCATCAAATTGTGCGACCCTAAGGGTTTCCTTTAAATGTCGGTAACGATAACTCACGTTATCACGATCAGTGAGGGGTATCTAGCAACACATCACTGTCTCCCGATAGAAAGGAAAGAGTCTTCCAAGACTACACCCAAACCATAGCACAAGTGTGACTCAAATCACTAGGCATGCATATTTCCTTTGCCACTGGATGTTCTTATTGGACAAGCCTGTCAAGCTCGTAATTCCAATATGATGAGC
This sequence comes from Costus lasius, assembly GCA_027563935.2. Taxonomy (NCBI): domain Eukaryota; kingdom Viridiplantae; phylum Streptophyta; class Magnoliopsida; order Zingiberales; family Costaceae; genus Costus; species Costus lasius. The sequence continues at coordinate 29,174,624 of CM050454.1, forward strand.
ATGATTAGAACAGATGAACACAGTCACCTGGGTATGGCCATACACTTTCTCAATCATCTCATCCAGGGGGCCCCTTTAGAACATCACACTCCTTAAACAAGGAGACGGCAATCCTATGTCTATCACTAGTGCTCTAACCTGACTCAAGCTCACCATCCAAGATAGTCTATAATCATTATGTTTCAAATGATATTGAACTACCTCAAAACAATGACAATCATCATTTAGAAAACACAAGTGATCTCAAGTCAGAGGAAATGTGCCACTTGTCATATCCAAGGAATATTCACATTGTGACAAACAATTGAACATCCTAGTAGGGTCTGTCCAGTACATCCCATGTACCCATGAGTCTACATCTTATTCCATGCTCGAAGCATCCTATAAGATTAGAACACATATTAGTCTTAACCATATCAAGGCTGTCTCATGTTCACCAAGATATATCGACTAAGGACATAATAGCTTGTCAGCCCAGCTGAACAGCTTTGAGACATTATTCAGAAGAACATATATTGCAGCAGACAATGTAGCTAACTGAATAACAACCATGCCTTTATAAACATAACAGTTTATTACATGATACAGATACATTCCCACAGGCCTCAAACATTAGCCTTAAGGGCATACCCCAACAATGATATGCAGTGCTGAAACTCAGACTAGTTCCCAAATCTTCCTGTAATTTCTTCCAAAACCTGGACAGAAATCGAGGATCACGGTCAGAGACAATGTCCAAGGGAACTCCATGCAATCTGACAATCTCATCGATGTACAGTTTTGCTAACCGATCCAAACTGTAAGTCATTTTGATCGGTAAAAAGTGAGCTGACTTCGTGAGTCTGTCCACAATCACCCATACGGCATCATGATTCCTTCTGGTATTGGGCAGTCCACACACAAAGTCCATACTGATATGCTCCCACTTCCACTGAGGAATAGGGAGAGACTGCATCAAACCGCCCGGCCTCTGATGCTCAGCCTTCACGGTTTGGCAAGTCAAACATCTGGACACAAACAAATGCACATCCTTCTTCATACCATGCCACCAGAAAGTCTTTTTCAGATCCTGATACATCTTGGTACTACCAGGATGAACGGTATACTTAGTGCAATGGCTTTCCTTAAGAATTTCATTTCTCAACTCAGGGTCCTCAGGAACACAGACCCTTCCACGGAATCTGAGGAGACCATCATCCGACATACTGAAATTCTCAACCCAGCCTTGCTCAGACCTCTCTTTCCACCGTAAAATATCCGGATCTGACTGCTGCCCTGATCTCAGTCTCTGCAGTAACTCTGACTGAACCCTGAGAGAAGCTAGAAGACCGCCTCTCTCACCCGGAGTCACACTCAGATGCATGTCACTGAACTCCTGCAATAGTCGCCACTCCTGGACTCGCAGTGCAGCTATCTGAGTCACAGGATACCGACTAAGAGCATCAGCCACCACATTGGCTTTACCAGACTGATATTGGATGGTGAAGTCATAATCCTTTATCAATTCAAGCCATCGCCTCTGTCTCATATTCAGCTCTTTCTGAGTGAAGATATACTTCAAGCTCTGGTGATCTGTAAACAATTCAAATGTCTGTCCAAACAGATAGTGCCTCCAGATCTTCAAGGCAAAAACTACAGCTGCCAACTCCAGATCATGAGTGGGGTAGTTTACCTCATAGTCTTTGAGTTGCCTTATAGCATAAGCAACTACCTTTCCTTGCTGCATCAGTACAGCACCCAGACCCTTACCAGAGGCATCAGTGTACACAGTGAACTTCTCTCCATCACAGGGAATGATGAGGATAGGAGCACTGGTCAGTCTCCTTTTCAGTTCTTGAAAACTAAACTCACAATCATCAGACCACTCAAACTTCAAATTCTTTCTAGTTAGCTTAGTCAGAGGACCAGCCAGCTTGGAAAAACCCTCCACAAAGCGACGGTAGTATCCAGCTAAGCCCAGAAAACTTCTGACCTCAGTTGCTGTAGTTGGTCTTCCCCAGTGAAGAATGGCCTCCACCTTCACTGGATCCACAGACACACCCTGGCCAGAAATAATGTGCCCCAGAAAGCCAATCTGATATAGCCAGAACTCACATTTGCTGGCCTTAGCATACAGCTGCTTCAGCCGCAGAATCTCCAGCACCTTGCGCAAATCCTGAGAGTGATCTTGCGCATTCTTGGAGTAGATCAGAATATCATCAATGAAGACGACCACACATTTGTCCAGGAGCTCATGAAATACCCTGTTCATCAGATCCATAAACACCGCAGGGGCATTTGTCAATCCAAAGGGCATAACAAGAAACTCATAGTGCCCATACCTGGTCCTGAATGCAGTTTTAGGTACATCCACCTCCTGAACTCTCAGCTGATGATAGCCAGACCTCAGGTCAATTTTAGAGAATATAGTAGCACCCTGCAACTGATCAAAGAGATCATCAATACGGGGTAATGGGTACTTATTCTTAACAGTCACTTGGTTGAGTTGACGGTAATCGATGCACATGCGCAACGTACCATCCTTCTTCTTCACAAATAACACAGGTGCTCCCCATGGAGAAACACTGGGTCGAATATACCCCTTCTCTAATAGTTCTTCCAGTTGCTTCTTCAGCTCCGTCAGTTCTGAAGTTGCCATCCTGTAAGGAGCTTTAGATATCGGTGCCGTGCCTGGCAATAACTCGATACCAAACTCAACTTCTCTACTGGGTGGTAACCCAGATAAATCATCAGAGAAGACGTCAGTAAACTCTCTTACCACAGGAATTCTAGCCAGATCCAAATCAAGCTCAGTCTGCACCTTCACATGCGCCAGATACCCCTTGCAGCCCTGGGCTAAAAGCTTCCTGGCCTGCAGATGAGATATCACCAAAGGCTCCTGTTCTGAAATCCGGCCTTGGATAACCAGTTGCTATCCATCACTTAGATGCAGAGTAATTAACTTTTCAAAACAATCCAAAGTAGCATGATAGGCAGACAGCCAATCCATGCCCAGAATGATGTCATAGTCTTTCATAGGAAGACTAATCAAATCAATAGGTAAATCATATCCTTCAACCTTAATCAAACAGTCATCTCAGCAATGCACCTCTCAGCAGTGCGAGCCCTGTCTACCACTTCAGCATAAGCCTCCAAGTGTAGCATAGCTACCCTTGTCCTGATGTCTTTCCTCAAACCCCGCTGAAACTTCTTGGCTCTTCTTTCCTCGGTGTTGACTAAGTGAGGAGCATACCCCGACAACCGAGCGAATGTGGCCTCATACTGATCCACTGTCAGGTCGCCCTGCTCAAAATGAATAAACTCCACCTCGCGCTCCTCAGATAAGCTAGAGGGGAAAAACTTGGCATTGAACTTCATCATGAAGTACTGCCAATCAACAACTCTGGATTCAGTTGCCGCCAGTCTGACGACTCCCTTCCACCAGTCTTCGGCATCTCCACGCAACATGAAGACAGACAAACATAGCTTGTCTGCATCATCACAGCGCAAAACCTGGAAAATCTTTTCTAGTGCCAAAAGCCAATCCTCAGCCGCTCTGGGCCCTGGACTACCATAAAATGTAGTCGGGTTCAGGTGCTGAAACTCTCGAACCAACCGAGCATATCGTTGATGTGCGCCGTCACCCAGAGGAGAACCAGCGCCACCCACACCGTGTCCAGCCGGTTGTGACTGTGACTGAGGCTGTGTCTGCGACAGCCGCTGCAATAACTGTTGCTGAACCTCCATGTGCTGCGCCTGCTGCTGCTGCATCATCTGAGTTTGCTGCTGGATGAACGCGTTCTGTTGTTGCATCATAGCAGTCATAGCCTCCATGGCCTACCTCAGATCAGACTGTTGATCACCGTTGCTACTGCTAGATCTTGGTCGCACCATTTTTTTTTGTACCTGCATCACATAACACGGTAGAATACCAACCAATATTCAATCACGGATCAGATCCTATCTTGGTTTCTAGCAATACACAAACAGAGTTTTCAATCACGGATCAGATCCTATCTTGGTTTCTAGCAATACACAAACAAAGTTTTCCTTCCCCGGAGTTTCTAATTGCTAGTAATATTGCTCTGATACCATCTGTAACATCCCTCAGAATCACACCCCACACGCAAACAAGTAAAAATACGGGGTTTTAAAAATTTTTACTCTTCCATTAAAACATAAGAAGAAAGCGGCATCGAAGGACATTACTACGGAACTGAAAACCGCACAGAACTGAGTAGGATCGATTTACTAGGAAATAGAAATCCGGAAATCCAGAAAAATCCGGCAGCAAGTATACTAAATTACTGCTGCACAGACCCATATATCCTGGAACAAAACAAATGTCCACACTACACATATGTGGAGAACACAATTGTCAGAAATATTGCAGAAACAGATTATTCAGCTACCCAATACAACAAAAATTCGGTCACACAGCTCAAAGTATTCCGACTACAATAAATCTCAAATCGGACATTTCAGAATAATAACAATTTCAATTCTCATGAATCCAAAACTCGTATCCAACCATTAAAACGAGACAACTATAACATAATATAATATCCTGAAAACAGGCATAAGCCCTCAGGAGATAAAACGTGTCATATAATTAAGTTAGGCACGCAGGCCTGATAGATCTTTAGAAGACAACTCTTAGAAATTATATAAAACATAGCATCATAACAAATTTAGTAGCTGTAGCAATCACTGTCCTGATGTCTCACCTGAAAATATTTAAACAACGGGGGTGAGCTAAAAAGCTCAGTGAGTAAAAGACACTAAAAGCCATCCATAGTACACATCAAAAATATCATGCTTAACAGATAAGATACTTAACATGAACACTCATATCAAAACAAAACATAATCAAATACAGACACTTATAACAATAGGCATCAAGCATGAAGTAGGATATAAGTCTACCAACCCATTCCAACTAATCACACTGCCCAACACATCTATAATACAGATCGAAACAGAACTACAGAAAATCAGAGCTGACAGACAGAACAGATCGAAACAGAACTACAGAAATCAGAGCTGACAGACAGAAAATCAGAATTTTCAGAATCCAAATGGATAGTCTACATCGGAAACAGAAAGGCCACAGAAGGCCTGAAGACCACAGAAGGTCTGATGACCACAGAAGGTCTGACCCCACCTCTGCCGAGGACGAGACATGCATGCATATCAGAAACAGAAAAGTAGAGGAGGTATCAGTGGGTGGCCCCCGTCTTGTCAGGACGTGGCACTCTGGCCTCCAATACTGGTAGAGGAGGTATCAGTGGGTGGCCCCCGTCTTGTCAGGGCGTGGCACTCTGGCCTTCAATACCCAGAACAGAACAGAAATAGTGGAGGGAGAACGGAAGGTGAGACCAGCTCACATCTACCCTTCACTAGTGTCTCATGGGTCGTAGTAGACTATCAGCACCATTACAGCGCCACAGAAGGAGGGTAAGGACACGGAAGAGTGCTATACTAGGGCATAATTTTTACAGAACAGATCATGCTGAAACGGAGGAGTAGGACTAACCACCACTCAATTCTCACATCATGCCCAAAGTGTCTCACAAACCAGAAAATGACACACCCTAATATCCAGTCCTTAACAAAATTACAATTTGCAGAAAATCAAAGCTGAACACACTTCATAATTTTTGCCATCAACCAGAAGTAATATATGAGTGAATTCCTTGAATTCCTTAGATTTCATGCAACTATCCTTAATTCATGTCAAACCATTCTATGTTCTCACAAAGGTTATAACACATTCAAAGTTTCAGAAAATTCACAACATATATATACAGAATAGTAATTTTTCACATAACAAACAATTAAACAGATGTTTCAGAAAAACAGATTAATATATCATACTTGCAACAGATGTTTCAGACCGAGTAAGTAACCTAAAATAGGCAATATGATATTCACAATAAAGCTGTATGAATCTACTTTCCAATAGAACTGAATCCGTCGGATTTGGAGTTATAACCGGGGAGATATGGGTGTTCGAACATGGAAAGGTCGGGATTTCAGAATTCCAGAAAACAGATTCGTATATCAGAATTGCGACACAAATTTCAGATCCAATAACTAACAGAAAATAGGCGACATGGTAGTCAAATTGAACCCCTTCGAGTCTACTTTCTAATAAAACTTATTTGACAAGATTTCGAGCTATACCTAGGGAGATATGAAGGTTCGAACACATAAAGGTCGAAATCCAGATTTCCAGAAAACTGATTTTGTACAGCTAGATTGCAATACAGATTGAAATACGAATACAGCTCGGATATGGTCAATATCATATTCAAATTAAAGCCGAATGTATCTAGTTTCATAAAAAATTTATTTCGTGCGATTTGGATCTATAGGCCATGAGATATTGGGGTTATAGTACACAAAGGTCAGATTAGAGAATGCAGATTTCAGCAGAACAGGATTTTAAAACCCTATAAATATTTGAATTCGACCCCATACGGATAATCATTTCAAATAACGAATTTTAATTGAATGATAATCTACAATTTAGCGGATTAGACTCCTTAGGATCGAATTACTCACCGAAAAACGTTCACAGAAGAAAAACGCCAAGACAGAGGATCACCAGGAAGTTCGTCCACCACCAGTATGCCACCACCAGCGTCAGAAATCTCAGGAGGCGCCAAGCACAGTGAGGGGTGACAACCAAAGGCGGCTAGGGCAAGAAAACACAAAAGTCGTGAGGGAGAGGAGCCCTCACGCAATTCCTCTTTTTCTCCCACCCCAAACGGATCCAAGATCCAATAACCTAGTTAACTTAAGTGAAAAATCGGTTTTATGGGCTTACCTGGGCTTAACCACCCTGCGCCACTCCAATAATATTAGAAATATGCGCCACCATGGTGGAAGGAATTCCAGGAGCAAAGAATCAAGGTTGAGGGTTCGAATCCCCAACCAAAATAATTATTTTTGCCCTGTAGGAAAAATTCCTACACTTAGGCAAAAATCCCAAAATTTTAACAGATAAAAATACAGAAACAGAATTTCTAACCTTAAATCATAATTCAAAAAATCGAGGGCGTTACATTCTCCCCCCCTTATAGAGCTTTAGTCCTCTAAAGCTGACCAAGCCCATCACTGAACAGGTGAGGATGCTCCTTTCTCATATCTGCTTCAACCTCCCAAGAGGCTTCTTCAATAGACTGATTTCCCCAGATGACTTTCACAAGTGGAATAACCTTATTTCTCAGCACTTTCTCTTTTCTATCTTCAATTCTGAGAGGTTTCACCACAAAAGTCATATTCTCTTCAAGCTGAAGAGGTTCCAACTCTAGAACATGAGAAGGATTAGAACAATATTCTCTGAGTGCAGATACATGGAACACATTATGGAGGTGTTCCAGTGATGGGGGCAGAGCAAGTCGGTATGCCACAGGTCCAACCCTCTCAATGATATCAAAGGGACCAATGTACCTGGGACTCAATTTTCCCCTCTTCCCAAATCTCATCACCCCTTTCATAGGTGAGACCTTTAGGAAAACATGCTCTCCCACCAAAAACTCAAGAGGACGCCGCCTCACATCAGCATAACTCTTCTGCCTATCCTGAGCAATCTTCATCTTTCTCTGAATTTCTCTGATCTTCTCAGTGGCTTCCTGAACAGCATCAGACCTTAGCACTGTTCTGTCCCCAGTTTCCTCCCAGCATATAGGTGTTCTGCATTTCCTCCCATATAGGGCCTCATACGGAGCCATCTGTATGCTAGAGTGAAAGCTATTGTTGTAGGTGAACTCTATCAGTGATAAGTCCAGATCCCACTCAACAGACCAGTCAACCACATAAGATCTCAGAAGATCCTCAAGTGTCTGAATAGTTCTCTCTGTCTGACCATCAGATTGAGGATGATATGCAGTGCTGAAACTCAGACTAGTTCCCAAATCTTCCTGTAATTTCTTCCAAAACCTGGACAGAAATCGAGGATCACGGTCAGAGACAATGTCCAAGGGAACTCCATGCAATCAGACAATCTCATCGATGTACAGTTTTGCTAACCGATCCAAACTGTAAGTCATTTTGATCGGTAAAAAGTGAGCTGACTTCGTGAGTCTGTCCACAATCACCCATACGGCATCATGATTCCTTCTGGTATTGGGCAGTCCACACACAAAGTCCATACTGAAAGTCCACACATAATAACGGTTGTCATTGGGCATGTCACGACTCATATGAGAAGGAAAATGCACAAACATAGGATTTGCCCCTTCCTAAGGGAAGCATGATATCCATGGAGCTCCTCTATGGTTCTATGACTGAAAGTGTGTGGCCATACCCAGGTTAGACCTGATTTAGTCATAGCCATGAGATTGGATAGAAACAAGTGGTGACACACTTGGCCAATCGGATATCAGTTCGGCAAAGAGACTGTAATGCATCTGTACCTGGTTGCGATGATGGGGATGTCGATGTCGATATCCATTCCAATGACTTGGGTAGCAGCGATGCACTGCTAGGTGCCACTCACTGCTTGTGGTGACCATGGGTCAGCACTACCAACGTCAGAGGAACCTACAGGGTCGCACACCTTGATACTCGAGTTCTCGTATTGATTGGGAAGCCTTATGATCGAGTTATTGGATAACTCAGATATATTCTAGAGATTTCATCAGCGCCAATGGGCCTGATGAGATGGAAGATATTTGTTGGAGCCAACTTCCATTTATGGCATATTAACCATGGTTAGCCCAATTTGACCTAGGGTTAAATTGGATTGGATCCAGGGGCTTGGTTAACATGCATTGGGCTGGGCCCATTGAAAAGTTGGGCTTAATGGGCTTAAGGAGAAGAAAAGAGATGGCGCATGCTTAACCCTAGTTAGACTAGGGTTAGCGCCTATACCTCATGTGAGTTTAATTAATCATGATAAAATATGGGCTAATTAATTAATTAATTAGAGTTCTATTTTTGTGGGATTAAATGGGCTGATTTATTTGAATTAATTAGAGTCCTAATTGGATTAGGATTTAATTAATTAAATAAATAATTAGAGTCCTAATTGGATTAGGACTTGATTCAAAATTTAATTTGAACCTTGATCAAGTCGCCCACTTGAGTCCTAATTGGATTAGGACTGATCATGATTAATTAGAATCCTAATTAGATTAGGATTTAATTATTTAAACAATTAATTAGAGTCCTAATTGGATTAGGACTTGGTTAATTCCTAAAATAATTAAACTCCTAAATCCTCTCCTAGCCGCCCACTCAAATTGAATTGTGGCCACACACTCAACCGCCTCTTGCTCTATAAATAGAGCCATAGACGCCTCCCCTCATGATACTAATCTCTCCTTGAGGCATGATCAAAATTGAGGGCGAGTTCTTGAGGGCGAGAGCAAGAGGCTAGTGGCGCAATTCTTCCATCCTACCCTGGCTGCAACACACCTTCTTCCCTTCCTCTTGGCGTGAGGAACTTGGTGGTGTTTGGCGACTTCCTTCTCCTCATCTTCCTCTTGGCGCATACACCTTGGAGGTGGCGCAAGGCTAGAGGAATAAGCACAAGGCTTGGATCTTCTTCCTGTTGGGGTATGCCCTTAAGGCTAATGTTTGAGGCCTTGGGATTCGATCAGTATCATGTATAAACTCTTTTGTTTATAAAGGCAATGGTTGTTATTCAGGTTGTTACATTGTCTGCTGCAATAAGTGTACTTCTGAATAATGTCTCAAAGCTGTTCAGCTAGGCTGACATGTAGTTAAGTCCTTAGTTGATATATCTTGGTGAACATGAGACAGCCTTGATATGATTAAGACTAATATGTGTTCTAATCTTATAGGATGCTTCGAGCATGGAATAAGATGTAGACTCATGGGTACATTGGATGTACTGGACAGACCCTACTAGGATATTCAATTGCTTGTCACAATGTGAATAATCCTTGATTGCGACAAGTGGCACATCTCCTCTGACTTGAGATCACTTGTGTTTTCTAAATGATGATTGTCATTGTTTTGAGGTAGTTCAATATCATTTGAAACATAATGATTATAGACTATCTTGGATGGTGAGCTTGAGTCAGGTTAGGGCACTAGTGATAGACAAAGGATTGCCGTCTCCTTGTTTAAGGAGTGTGATGTTCTAAAGGGGCCCCCTGGATGAGATGATTGAGAATAGTGTATGGCCATACCCAGGTGACTATGTTCATCTGATCTAATCATGCTCATCATATTAGAGTTACAAGCTTGACACGCTTGTCCAATAAGAACATCCAGTGGCAAAGGAAACATGCATGCCTTGTGAGTTGGATTCACACTTGTGCTGTTGTTTGGGTGTAGTCTTGGAAGACTCTTTTCTTTATATCGGGAGACAGTGATGTGTTGCTAGATACCCCTCACTGTAACATCCCACATTCTTAACCCCAAACAAATGGCACATTTCATAAAAGAAACAGGATGTTTCGTATAAGATCGATCATATGCTAGGTAAAACCGAGTTCAAGAAAAAAAACACGATCTGAAAATTTCCAAAAACCCATACATAAATATCCACAAAACCCAATTATCATAAATCACATAAGGGTACCTGCCACCACGCAATCCTTGCACTAGACATATGCAAGGCAACAGTTATATCAAATCCGATTCAAATTCATAAAATCCATAAAGGTACCTGCCACCAGGCAATACTTGCACTAGACATATGCAAGTTACAGGGTATATCAAAACCGATTTCATAGAATATACAACAAGCCGAAATTCAAAACAAAATCACAAAATCGATTTTATAAACTCATACCAAACACCGAAACCAGGCTGAAGCCCGCGGTGACACAAAAATCAAACTCATTTAATTGCCACAATCAGGCAACACAAATTCACATAGTTCACATGGTTCACATCACATGGTTCACATAGTTCATAAAATTCATATTCGGCCACAGCCGGCCTCAAATTAATTAAGCATAAACATAGGGCCACAACCGGCATTATAAGCATAAATCACAACATCAATATCATGCTAACTGCGCCCCTGCTCTATACCTGAAAATAATGAGGGGTGAGCTACACAGCCCAGTGAGTGGATAGTCTAAATCGACCATCCATAACATACACTCAAAAATATAGGCAGATTATTTTAAAAATCTTTAGCAAGAACATTAAGTCAACATATAACAAAATCAAGAAATAGAAATCATATAGACAGTCAGATGTACACACTAGCATATAACAAACTCATGTTCACAAACTCAGGTTCTAGAGTTTTACTCTAATCCAATTAAACACATATATTTTAAACCAACTAAACACATATAACTTAGGTTCACAAACTCAGGTTCTAGAGTCGTACTCTAAACCACTAAACACACCAACACATAATCAACCTAGTTGTCCAGCATATTCAGTAGTGACCAATATGGTCTAACCCGGCTTGGCCAAAGCACTGGGAGCCGCATGCAACACATAAACATGGATAGTGAGTAGAATCAAGAGGTGGCCCCCGCCAGGTCACGACGTGGCACTTTGGTCCCTCACCCCATAACACATCAGAGTGACGACATCAAGAGGTGGCCCCTGTCTGATCAAGACATGGCACTTTGCGTCTTATATCACCCCATCACATAAAGAGTAATGACATCAAGAGGTGGCCCCTGTCTGATCAAGACATGGCACTTTGGGTCTTATATTACCCCATCACAAAAAGAGTAGTGACATCAAGAGGTGGCCCCTGTCTGACCAAGACATGGCACTTTGGGTCAAAACCCGTTCTCCCAAAAGGTTCCTACTGGACAACAGACACATCTTAATTCATATTTCACATAGGTGAACATATTTCACAAAGGTGGACTCCTAAGTGTCAACTAGACTCTAGGATAGTCATCACAAAAATCATATCGGGCAGGCTGAACATCAACCCCCATCACAATAATCATAATAGGCAGGCTGAACATCAACCTCCTCACATATCACAATACAGGGCTGAAATTCAAACCCTTAACATAACACATAAGGACTATCCCCTTGAGTTCATAGTTACACCTAGCCTTAGTCCTAACCATCACATAATCACATAATTTTCCAAATTCACATAACCCATAATTTTCCAAATTCACAAAACCCATCACATAACACTTATTGTTCAAAATCACATAGTCACACATATTGTTCAAAATCATATAACATAACACATAATATTTTCACCGAATATTGTGTAGTCCTTAAATTTCAGGCTGGTCAGTTCAGTGTAATTTTGCTAAATTATCACCCAATGTTTTCAAACATAATTACATGATCTTAATTAAATAAACATGAGTTTTACAACATAACATTATTGGCAATTTATCAAGCATCCATAAAATTCGACATATAACATTTATCATGCGCCCCAAAATCAATATAAAATTAAAGCATAATTGCTTTACAAATCACACATGTAACCCACGGTTTCAAACATAATATCAATTTAAAAATACACCTTAGTTAACAAGAATTTCATACTTAAGATCAATGATTTAATGCTTCCTGAACTCCACACAATAATTACCCTAAATTCGGTTTTCATGGAGATATGCCTTAAATTCGGTTTTCATGGAAAATACCCTAAACTAACTTTTCATGGAGAAATATCAAGATTTAATTCACATGGAAACATGTTAACCACAATATCAAATTTCGGTTTAACTACAATTAACAAGGTTTCGGCTACAAAAATCATTGGTTTAATATTGCCAAAATTCTCTATAAAATATCTAATTAACAAGAAATTCATGCTCAATGTTCGATGATTTAATGCTACCAAAATACCTTAAATTTCATACAAATTTTCGGTTAAACAATCATCAAATTAATTCGATTTTTACAATAGTTTTCGAGATTGTTTCGTTTCTCATAGTCAACACCAACATTCGGTTTTCATAGCAATTTTCCCAAGAATTCGATTTTAAACATGGTAATTTTCCCAAGAATCCAATTGCATCATATAATACAATCACAACCAATCTAATAGATCAAACAAGACCTTCCACTCACCTTGAACCGAGAATACTATGGTGAAAAATCCTCCACAAAATCGCCTAAAGCCTTTAAGTCGCCTAAGGAATCTCCAAGAATTCACCAAGGAAGTTCCACCTCAAAGAATTTCGTCAAAAGGAAGAAGAAAATCGCCTCCAAGCTTCCAAGAATCGCCTTCTTCTTTCAAGCCGTCGCCTAGGGTTCTTCCAAGCTAGAATTTCGCTAAAAACTCTTACCCTAAGCGCAAATCCCACTTAAACTTTGGATTTTAAAATTTTAAACCCATTAACCCATTAATTCAAATAGGGTTTAATTTATTTAGCTAATAAATTTGAATTTCAAATCCAATTAGCGCCAACCCAATATCTCATAATTAACCAATTAATTTAATTAACTTAACCAATAACCATTCACTTAAACGAAATCCATTAAGGATTTTTAATTAACATCCAATAAGGATTTAATTAACCAATAAGCCTAATTAATTAACCAATAAGTTCTAATTAATTACTTACAATAATTTAACAAACAATAAACCAGTTAATTAACAACAAAATCTCTAGTTAATTAACTATAATTATTAACTAAAAATCTCTAATTAATTTATCATAAATTAACTATCAATACTCAGGAATAATAACTCAGTCAATAATTTTATTTAAATCAAAAATAATGCTTACCAGGACTTAAGATCCTTGGATCTTACATCCCTCCCTCCTTATAAAGCTTTAGTCCTCTAAAGCTCAGCATCCATATCATCAAAGAGGTAAGCATAAAATTTCCTCATATCAGCTTCAGTCTCCCAAGTCGCCTCCTCAACAGCCTGATTTCCCCAGATAACCTTTACCAAAGGTATAGTCTTGTTCCTCAGAACCTTATCCTTTCTATCCACAATCCGGAGAGGTCTTTCCTCAAAAGTCAAATCACTCTGAATCTGAAGAGGTTCCAACTCCAACACATGAGATGGATCAGGATGATATTTCCTCAAAACAGAAACATGGAATACATTATGCACATGATCCATAGCAGGAGGTAAAGCCAATCGGTAAGCCACTGGACCAACTCTCTCAATAATATCAAAAGGGCCTACAAACCTAGGGCTCAACTTGCCCTTTTTGCCAAACCTCATAACACCCTTAGTAGGTGACGCCTTCAAGAACACATGATCCCCTACCATAAACTCCAAGGAACGACGACGGTCATCAGCATAACTCTTCTGTCTGTCCCGAGCAATTTTCAGTTTATCCCGGATCTCTCTGACCTTATCAGTAGTCTCCTGAACTGCATCAGATCTCAAAATCATCCTGTCACCAGTTTCCTCCCAACACAAGGGAGTCCTACACCTTCTCCCATACAAGGCCTCATAAGGAGCCATCTGAATACTGGAGTGGAAACTATTATTATAAGTGAACTCTATCAAAGATAGATCCCGGTTCCACTCAGAACTCCAATCAACCACATAGGCTCTCAACAAATCTTCTAGAGTCTGTATAGTACGCTCTGTCTGGCCATCAGACTGAGGATGGTATGCTGTACTAAAACTCAACTTAGTACCCAAACCCTCCTGTAAACTCCTCCAAAATCTGGACAGAAATCGAGAATCCCTATCAGACACAATATCAACTGGCACTCCATGTAGTCTGACTATCTCATCAATGTACAATCTGGCCAGTCTCTCTAAAGAATAAGTCATTTTAATCGGAAGAAAATGGGCTGATTTGGTGAGTCTATCAACAATCACCCAAATAGCATCATGACCCAATCTGGTTCTGGGCAACCCACACACAAAATCCATACTGATGCATTCCCACTTCCACTCAGGAATAGGAAGAGACTGCAACAAACCCCCAGGCTTCTGGTGTTCGGCCTTTATAGTCTGACAGGTCAAACACCTAGAGACAAAATCAAGCACTTCTTTCTTCATACCCGGCCACCAAAAACTTTTCTTGAGGTCCTGATACATCTTAGTCACGCCAGGATGTAGAGAATATTTGGAGTTATGGCTGTCCTCCAATATTTCTTTCCTCAAGCTCGGTTCCTCAGGGACACATACCCTTCCACGAAACCGAAGAATACCATCATCAGACAGGCTAAAATCCTGAACTGCGCCATCAACCAGACTATCCCTGATCTGAACTAATCTCAGATCCACAGACTGCTGATCTCTGATCTTCTGCAACAAAGCAGACTGTACTCTGAGAAAAGCCACATAACCAGACTGAACTTTAGGAGAAACACTGATCCTGAGATCGCTGAACTCCTGCAGTAACCGCCACTCACTAACCCGTAAAGCAGCTACTGAAGTAACTGGATGTCTGCTCAGAGCATCCGCCACTACATTGGCCTTTCCAGCCTGATACTGAATAGAGAAGTCATAATCTTTGATCAACTCCATCCATCTTCTCTGTCTCATATTCAACTCCTTCTGAGTGAAGATATACTTGAGACTCTGGTGATCAGTGAACAGATCGAACTCCTGACCCAACAAATAGTGACGCCATATCTTCAAAGCAAAGACTACGGCCGCCAACTCTAAATCATGAGTAGGGTAGTTCAATTCATACTCCTTTAGTTGTCTCGAAGCATAGGCTACCACAGAACCCTTCTGCATCAAGACACAACCCAACCCTTTGCCAGAAGCATCTGTATAAACAGTAAACCTTTCCCCATCACTAGGAATAATGAGGATCGGTGTACTAGTCAATCTCCTTTTCAGCTCTTGAAAGCTCTCTTCACACTTATCATCCCAAATAAACTTGGCCTCCTTTCTGGTTAATTTAGTTAAAGGACCCGCCAACTTGGAGAATCCCTCAACAAATCGCCGGTAGTAACCTGCCAAACCCAGAAAACTCCTGATCTCAGTAGCACTAGTCGGTCTTCCCCAATTGAGAATGGCTTGCACTTTAACTGGATCCACAGACACCCCCTGACCAGAAATCACATGTCCCAAGAAGCTGATTTTCTCTAGCCAGAACTCACACTTATTAGCCTTGGCATATAATCGGTTCTTCCTCAAGATCTCGAGTACTCTGCGCAAATCACTGACATGATCTGAGGTAGTCTGAGAGTACACCAATATATCGTCTATAAAGACCACCACACAAGAGTCAAGCAACTCATGGAATACCCTGTTCATCAAATCCATGAAGACAGCAGGTGCATTCGTCAGTCCAAAAGGCATAACTAAAAATTCGAAATGCCCATACCTGGTCCTGAAAGCAGTCTTAAATATATCCTCATCCTTGACCCTAAGCTGATAATACCCTGATCTCAGATCAATCTTAGAGAACACTGTCGCTCCCTGTAATTGATCAAATAGATCATCAATTCTGGGAAGAGGATACTTATTCTTGACAGTCACTTGGTTAAGCTGCCTGTAGTCTATACACATCCTCAGGGTTCCATCTTTCTTCTTCACAAATAACACTGGCGCTCCCCAAGGTGAAGCACTAGGCCGAATATACCCTTTCTCTAACAATTCCTCCAGTTGTTTCGTAAGCTCGGCCAACTCTGAAGTAGCCATACGATAAGGAGCTCTGGAGATGGGTGCCGTACCTGGCGCCAACTCAATGCCAAATTCCACTTCTCTAATCGGTGGCAAGCCTGAAAATTCTTCAGAGAACACATCAGGAAATTCTTTCACCACCGCCATCTGAGTCAAATCAGAAGTAGGATCATCCTGCACCTTAACATGTGCAAGATAACCCTTGCATCCACTAGCCAGTAATTTCCTGGCCTGCAGGAAAGATATTACATGCGGTCCTTGGTCTGACACTAGACCTCTCACAAACAGTCGATTCCCATCTAACAAATTCAAAGTGATTACTTTCTCAAAGCAATCCACAGAGGCATGATGGGAAGACAACCAATCCATTCCTAAGATGATATCATAATCTTGCATGTCTAAGAGGATTAAATCTACCAGAAACTCATAACCCTCTACATGTACTACACAGTCAGCACAAACAGTATCTGTAGATAACGATTTTCCTAAGGGAGTACTCACAGACACAGCATAATTCATCACCTTAGGTAACACAGGTAAACATGCAGCAAACTTAACAGATACAAAAGATAAATTTGCACCAGGGTCAAATAATATGCGGGCTAACTGATCAAATACGAATAAAGTACCTTCCACGACGGATCGGGAAGCTCGTGTATCCTTCTCAGCCACAGCATACACTCTAGTCTGGACTGTAGGCTTATCTGCGCCTCTAGGTTGTACCTCAGGTTCTTTGCAGTCCTTAGCCATGTGTCCTGGTTTCTTACACCTGAAGCATATACCATTCTTTCTATGACAGTCTTTCACTAAATGTCCCCTGAGCCCACAATGACTACAAGTGATACCGTTTCTTGCATCCCTGGCATCCCTGAACTGCTGCGGTGCATCACTGGACTGCTGCGGTGCCTTGTAGGAGTAAGGCTTATACCTGCTCTTCTTATAATCTTTATGCCTAGGGTACTTCTTACCCTTGCCGCCACTGCCATGCTGAGGAACCGCCGCCTCAGCTGCAGGAACTACTGTCACGGCAACATGAGAACTCCTCTCAGATATATACCTCTCAATAGTGCGCGCTCGCCCAACAGTTTCAACATAGGTCTCTAAGTGTTGTGCACCAACCTGCTCTCTAATGTCCCATCTGAGACCTCTGAGAAACTTAGTAGCTCTCCTCTTTTCAGTGTTTATCAGATGAGGAGCATACTTTCCCAATTTCGTGAACTGTAATTCATACTGGTCCACTGTCATATCACCCTGCTCCAGGTGAATAAATTCCACCTCTCGGTCCTCAACCAAGCTATCTGGGAAGTACTTCTCGTTGAATCGAGACAAGAAGTAAGGCCAATCTACAGTCTCATGTCTTTCTTCGGCAAGTCTCACCACGCCTCTCCACCACTCATCTGCGTCAGCACGCATCATATAGGTGGCCAGACATAACTTATCCTCGTCCGAGCAACGCATAACTTGGAAAATCTTTTCCAAGCACAACTGCCAATTCTCGGCATTACTGGATTCTGAGCCCCCATAAAAAGAGCTCGGACCCAGTTTCTGGAATTCACTCACAAGTGAAGCATAGCGCCTGTGAGCGCCCTCCTGAGAGTCATCCCCCACTGCCCGAGTAGTAGTCTGGGGTCTCTCTCGAGTCAGCTGCTGCAAAAGCTGCTGTTGTGCTTCTTGGTGCTGAGTCTGCTGCTGCTGCAGCATCTGAGCTTGCCTTTCTATCATAGCACCTTGTTGCTGAACCATGCCAGTCAGAGCCTCAATAGTTCTCGTGAGGTTCGGGGTCTGCTCGCCCTCATCACTAGCATTTCCTCTGGTTCGCACCATCTTAAATGCCTACACACGCATATCATAGTCACACACATATCATAGTCAGGAAAACAATCATAAACCTATTAGGTGTCTAGCAATACACAAACATGTTTTCCCCCAAACTAAGTTTTAGCTAGCCAACTTGCTCTGATACCATTCTGTAACATCCCACATTCTTAACCCCAAACAAATGGCACATTTCATAAAAGAAACAGGATGTTTCGTATAAGATCGATCATATGCTAGGTAAAACCGAGTTCAAGAAAAAAAACACGATCTGAAAATTTCCAAAAACCCATACATAAATATCCACAAAACCCAATTATCATAAATCACATAAGGGTACCTGCCACCACGCAATCCTTGCACTAGACATATGCAAGGCAACAGTTATATCAAATCCGATTCAAATTCATAAAATCCATAAAGGTACCTGCCACCAGGCAATACTTGCACTAGACATATGCAAGTTACAGGGTATATCAAAACCGATTTCATAGAATATACAACAAGCCGAAATTCAAAACAAAATCACAAAATCGATTTTATAAACTCATACCAAACACCGAAACCAGGCTGAAGCCCGCGGTGACACAAAAATCAAACTCATTTAATTGCCACAATCAGGCAACACAAATTCACATAGTTCACATGGTTCACATCACATGGTTCACATAGTTCATAAAATTCATATTCGGCCACAGCCGGCCTCAAATTAATTAAGCATAAACATAGGGCCACAACCGGCATTATAAGCATAAATCACAACATCAATATCATGCTAACTGCGCCCCTGCTCTATACCTGAAAATAATGAGGGGTGAGCTACACAGCCCAGTGAGTGGATAGTCTAAATCGACCATCCATAACATACACTCAAAAATATAGGCAGATTATTTTAAAAATCTTTAGCAAGAACATTAAGTCAACATATAACAAAATCAAGAAATAGAAATCATATAGACAGTCAGATGTACACACTAGCATATAACAAACTCATGTTCACAAACTCAGGTTCTAGAGTTTTACTCTAATCCAATTAAACACATATATTTTAAACCAACTAAACACATATAACTTAGGTTCACAAACTCAGGTTCTAGAGTCGTACTCTAAACCACTAAACACACCAACACATAATCAACCTAGTTGTCCAGCATATTCAGTAGTGACCAATATGGTCTAACCCGGCTTGGCCAAAGCACTGGGAGCCGCATGCAACACATAAACATGGATAGTGAGTAGAATCAAGAGGTGGCCCCCGCCAGGTCACGACGTGGCACTTTGGTCCCTCACCCCATAACACATCAGAGTGACGACATCAAGAGGTGGCCCCTGTCTGATCAAGACATGGCACTTTGCGTCTTATATCACCCCATCACATAAAGAGTAATGACATCAAGAGGTGGCCCCTGTCTGATCAAGACATGGCACTTTGGGTCTTATATTACCCCATCACAAAAAGAGTAGTGACATCAAGAGGTGGCCCCTGTCTGACCAAGACATGGCACTTTGGGTCAAAACCCGTTCTCCCAAAAGGTTCCTACTGGACAACAGACACATCTTAATTCATATTTCACATAGGTGAACATATTTCACAAAGGTGGACTCCTAAGTGTCAACTAGACTCTAGGATAGTCATCACAAAAATCATATCGGGCAGGCTGAACATCAACCCCCATCACAATAATCATAATAGGCAGGCTGAACATCAACCTCCTCACATATCACAATACAGGGCTGAAATTCAAACCCTTAACATAACACATAAGGACTATCCCCTTGAGTTCATAGTTACACCTAGCCTTAGTCCTAACCATCACATAATCACATAATTTTCCAAATTCACATAACCCATAATTTTCCAAATTCACAAAACCCATCACATAACACTTATTGTTCAAAATCACATAGTCACACATATTGTTCAAAATCATATAACATAACACATAATATTTTCACCGAATATTGTGTAGTCCTTAAATTTCAGGCTGGTCAGTTCAGTGTAATTTTGCTAAATTATCACCCAATGTTTTCAAACATAATTACATGATCTTAATTAAATAAACATGAGTTTTACAACATAACATTATTGGCAATTTATCAAGCATCCATAAAATTCGACATATAACATTTATCATGCGCCCCAAAATCAATATAAAATTAAAGCATAATTGCTTTACAAATCACACATGTAACCCACGGTTTCAAACATAATATCAATTTAAAAATACACCTTAGTTAACAAGAATTTCATACTTAAGATCAATGATTTAATGCTTCCTGAACTCCACACAATAATTACCCTAAATTCGGTTTTCATGGAGATATGCCTTAAATTCGGTTTTCATGGAAAATACCCTAAACTAACTTTTCATGGAGAAATATCAAGATTTAATTCACATGGAAACATGTTAACCACAATATCAAATTTCGGTTTAACTACAATTAACAAGGTTTCGGCTACAAAAATCATTGGTTTAATATTGCCAAAATTCTCTATAAAATATCTAATTAACAAGAAATTCATGCTCAATGTTCGATGATTTAATGCTACCAAAATACCTTAAATTTCATACAAATTTTCGGTTAAACAATCATCAAATTAATTCGATTTTTACAATAGTTTTCGAGATTGTTTCGTTTCTCATAGTCAACACCAACATTCGGTTTTCATAGCAATTTTCCCAAGAATTCGATTTTAAACATGGTAATTTTCCCAAGAATCCAATTGCATCATATAATACAATCACAACCAATCTAATAGATCAAACAAGACCTTCCACTCACCTTGAACCGAGAATACTATGGTGAAAAATCCTCCACAAAATCGCCTAAAGCCTTTAAGTCGCCTAAGGAATCTCCAAGAATTCACCAAGGAAGTTCCACCTCAAAGAATTTCGTCAAAAGGAAGAAGAAAATCGCCTCCAAGCTTCCAAGAATCGCCTTCTTCTTTCAAGCCGTCGCCTAGGGTTCTTCCAAGCTAGAATTTCGCCAAAAACTCTTACCCTAAGCGCAAATCCCACTTAAACTTTGGATTTTAAAATTTTAAACCCATTAACCCATTAATTCAAATAGGGTTTAATTTATTTAGCTAATAAATTTGAATTTCAAATCCAATTAGCGCCAACCCAATATCTCATAATTAACCAATTAATTTAATTAACTTAACCAATAACCATTCACTTAAACGAAATCCATTAAGGATTTTTAATTAACATCCAATAAGGATTTAATTAACCAATAAGCCCAATTAATTAACCAATAAGTTCTAATTAATTACTTACAATAATTTAACAAACAATAAACCAGTTAATTAACAACAAAATCTCTAGTTAATTAACTATAATTATTAACTAAAAATCTCTAATTAATTTATCATAAATTAACTATCAATACTCAGGAATAATAACTCAGTCAATAATTTTATTTAAATCAAAAATAATGCTTACCAGGACTTAAGATCCTTGGATCTTACACTCACTGATCGTGATAACGTGAGTTATCGTTACCGACATTTAAAGGAAACCCTCAGGGTCGCACAATTTGATGATATGGCTTACTTAAGTCAGATCGTGTGGACTGAATTGTTCAAGTTCAGTTTAAAGGAATTTAGTCTCTGATTGTAAGTGAGATCTGGTCTGATCATGTTTGATTGATTAGGGCTTGAGATCGGTAAGCTTCAATTGAGAGAATGGATGCTAGATCAGTGAGATCAGCAGCATCAAGAGATCGACGGTCAGATCAAGAGCCTTAGGGTTTATTGTGGTCTGGACTGATTGCTTGGTTTATTTGGTTATTAAACTAAACCAAATTGAACCGGCTCATCATATGAGCGCATGGTTCAAAGGGGAGAGCTAATAGCGTTAAGGAAAATTCATGGTCGCATGAATTGGAGACTTTGCTATTTTTAGATAGCACTTCTCTAAACGTGACCACGCCTCACGTTCACGCAAAAGGGAAGCTCTATTCTCGCCTCTCGCCCTTCTCTCTCGACACACTCTTGTGTGGTGACGACTTCAAGTCTCTAGGAGAGGATTCGGCCAAGAAGAAAAACATCTCTTTCCTTCCATACGACAAGCACCTCTTGGAACCTTGCTAGCACAAGGAGCACCAAGGGAGTAGGCGGCTTCTTCATCTTGTGTGCGCATCCTTTGGAGGAGATCCTCTCGCTCTCTGCTTCCAAGACACCATCCAAGAGATGGCGATGGTATGGATCTTTCTCTTCTATACTAGCATTCGAAAGTTGATCATATGATATATTAAGATCTCTTGAAACCCTAGCTTCCCATGCGAATTTTTATATGCGCCTCCCTTAGGGTTTCGGCCCCCTAGATTAAGGGGACTTTCACTTCCCGAGGCTAGCACCGGGCGTGGAAGAAGAGAGCTCGAGGCGTCCGTGTGTGTGAGACTACAGAGGGCGCACGCTTGGGCGCCTACTACGACATCGGCCTCACCTAAATGAAGGTACTTTCTATCTCATCGTGTCGACTCTTTCGCATGCTTTCTTCTCTGGGTTTTTGGGACTGGCTATTTCGGGGGTATTCTTCCGCTGCGCAACGTGTTTGCATCTCTGAAAATTTATAAAATATCCCTGGGGTTTCCCAACATCTACTCCTTATCACCCGCAGACAAGTGACCAAGTAGAAGTTTCTAATAGAGAGTTGAAAAGAATTCTTGAGAAGACTGTCTCTAAATCAAGGAAAGATTGGTCCATAAAGCTTGATGATGCACTGTGGGCATACCGGACTGCATCTAAGACTCCAATTGGTATGTCGCCTTATTAGCTTGTATACGGTAAATCCTGTTTTCTCCTAGTAGAATTGGAACATAAAGCTTATTGGGTGATAAAGACTTTAAATTATGATTTAAAAACCATTGGGGAGAAATGGAAATTACAGATTGATGAAGTGGAGGAGATTAGGATGAATGCATATGAGAGCGCAAAAATTTACAAAGAAAGAACCAAGAAGTGGCATGACTATCACATCGTTAGAAAGATTTTCAAGAAGGTGACCTCGTTTTACTTTTTAACTATAGATTGAGGCTCTTTCCTAGAAAACTAAGAACGAGATGGTCGGGCCCTTTCAAGGTTGCTAAACTTTATCCCTGTGGCGCTATTGAGATTTGGAGTAAAAGAATAGGGAATTTCACAGTTAATGGTCAATGCCTGAAATATTACTATGTGTTTGAGCCTATCAAAGAAGGTGTCAACCAGAAGCTGTCAGATCCTCCACCGCTAGCATAATGATGATCTTTGGTCTAGCTAACGACTTTAAACTTAAGATTTTTGGGAGGCAACCCATGCACTCTACTCTAATCTTTTCCCATTTGATTTCCTTTGTTTTTGCTTATTTTTATTTTTTTTCTAGTACTAATTGTAATGCCCTAGTTTAGTCCCATATTAGAAGTGGGAGAAGAGATTATATGGTATATAAAGCATAGTAGGCTTACTATTGTTAACTTGGGCTTAAGCATTTTAATAGATTGGGCCACGTTGCAAATCGGCTCACCAAGTTAATAAATAGTTTGCTTACTAAGCGGATTGTAATAAATGGTATCAGAGCAAAACTTAGTCCTAAGCATGGTGAGATTCCAATAGGAAAGGGCTACCGAGGATGGTGGAGCCACCTTTGGGCTGACCTCACATGCTGCCGACTAAGGGATGATTCTTGGGCATGTGTTAAGGTTTGGGCTTGACGAGGACGTCAAGTCTTAAGTGGGGGAGATTGTAATACCCCGAGTATAGTCCCACATTGCAAGTGGGAGAAACTTTTATGTGGTTTATAAGGCTTAGTGGGCTTGCTATTGTTAACTTGGGCTTAAGCATTTTAATAGATTGGGCCATGTTGCAAATCGGCTCACCAAGTTAATAAATAGTTTGCTTACTAAGTGGGTCGTAACATTAATTCTTGTTTTTCTATTTTGTAGGAGTGTTCTAAGTTGATTTCATGTCAAAACGGTGATTTTGAAAGTTTACGCAAAAAATACAGCCCAGTCATATTTATTTTGACGGTCGTATTTTTGTGTTACTATTCATCTCTAAAGAAACAGAATGTTTCACAGGCGGGGCGTTATTTCTGTCACGCTCGTCTTTTGGAAACATGGTTAATTTTAAAGGGAACAGAAGGTTTGATAGGAGGGATGTGAAAATTTTCACACCCATATTTTTGTCAAAAAAAAAAAAAATTTTTTTACGCGCACGCTGTGTGATTTATATCACACCCGTAATTTGAAGAGTTTTTGTCATAGAACGTTTCACAGCCAGCTGTGAAAATTTTCACTTATGTATTTCTATTTGTTTATATATAGCCGTGGCCGTATTTTTAGGGTTTTCACCCCTGATTTTCATGCATTTGCGCCATCTCTTCGATTCGAGCCTCCCTTGACTCTCTAAAGCCTCTGATGACATTTCCCGACTAAGTTTCAGTCTTCTCCAAGGCACATTTCGGCGGCTTAAAGCATCGATTCAGTTCAAGAAGCTGGAAATAATAAAAAAATTGCCGCAGTCCGATTCTCGCCATCTGAGCTTCATCGAATCTCCTTCTTGCGTCCAAAAGCTTCGCCTGAGGTAGAAGGCCTTTCCCTTAAAGTTTTCAGCCACCGATTTCACCCAGAAACGCAAGAATTGAGCCTCACACTCAAAGCTGCAAACCCTGCCTTCACTGTTCTATTTCCAGCCTTGGTAACACATTCTATCCTAGTTCTCTTTGCTTTATTAGATTACATTGATTTGATTGAAATGGCACCAAAGACCAAACGAGTTGTGAGCAAGGGGAAGGGGAAGAAGCCAGCTTCTTCTTCAGCACCACCTCCCACAAACCCCTAAGGAATCATCTTTCGAGATGATAAATAGGAAGTGAGATACAACATTCTGAATTCTAGATGCATCACCAACACAAGATATATGGACAAAAGAACAATGGAGACTCTTGGAATAAGTGAAAATGTTGAGAGGATGTTTGAGCAGATTCTAGCACTCAAATTCTTTCAAATGACATCGCTGACATTCATCCCCTTGGTTCTGGAATTCCTTAGTAGCTTGGAGGTTGAGCTCTATGACTATCATTATCAAGAAGCAAAAGGTCGCCTAACTTTTCGGCTTGCAAATATTGAGAGGTGCCTCATGCTCAAGGATGTTAGAAATATATTGCAGTTGCCCGGTGGGGGAGTGACACACCCAGCACATGAGTATATCGAGAGTGCATTTTGGTATCAAATTACATATGATTCGGATTATTCAACAAAGATAGCAAGGGTATATAGTCTTTCCAAACCATGTCTGCACTATGTTCACAGAATTCTCTTGCGCACTGTCTTTGGATGAGGCGAGAGTGATGGTATGATTCACCAGACCGAACTCTATTTTTTATGGAGTATGTTGCATCATTTTCATTTAGACATAGCATACTTTTTAGTTAAACAATTTGATAAAGTAACACACACCAAGAAAGGTGTTATTGTTCTAGGAGGTTACATTACAACTATTGCTATTTCTTTGAATGTGGATCCCTATGGAATTGAAATTGAAAGGGAAACCCCAGAACTGATATTGAGTCATGCATGGCCATGAGGATGATCATCCATGAGGGTGATAACTTCTGTCTAATTCTTGGACTGAACTTCCCAGCTTTACCCTTGCCAAAGAATGAGAGGACTATGGTTCGCAATCAATTAAATTGGAAAATTCCTCCTGATGCAGCCATTAAGGATAATCCTACTCCACTTGATTCAGCACCGCCACCACCATCTTTTGGAGGGGCCAGTTTTAATTTTTATGGGATGGATGATGACTTACCTCCACCTAGAACTGGTTCTTCTTCTTACGGTGCAGCACAGCCTTCGAGGAGTTGATCCACCACCCAGGATCCAAGTTTCCAGGCATTATCTGCATAGGTGTTCCTTTAGGGACACCTTCTGAAGGAAATGCTTGATACTATCCAGGATACGCAAGATGATGTCCAGGATATTAAGGGTTTTCTATGGCACCACTTTGGCAACAGTGATGAAGGGGGAGATGAGGAGAAGGATCTGGATGAGTCTATGGGAGAGGCTACACCTGGTGAGGAGGATGATGAGGAGACCGATACCGAAGCAGATGATGATGATTAGTACTTTGTGAGTATCCCCTTTTCCTATTTACTATGTTTTTGCTCTGTTGCATCAAGAATGATGCATTCTCTTTTGTAGGGAAGGGTGACACATTCATGCCCTTTGCGTCTGGTGCTCCTCGATTTCATGTTCTTATGCCTTTCTGTGTTTTGGATTATGTTTAATGATGACTTGTATAACTTTAACTATGACTTGATGATGTGACTTAGCACCGTGTGTAGGTGCATTGTGATGGTCGATATTAGGGATTCTATTATGACTTTGTGATGTGTTTTCCTTTTGGATGTGTGATTTACTACGATAATGTGTGGTATTTTTCTCTGATGCTGAATGATGAGTACTTTGTTGTTCATATATATCAATGCATGTGAATGGAAATATTCTTCTTGTGTAAAGTTTATTTCCTCCATATATTATATCATTTTGATTTTTCATCAATTGATGCATGAGATTTAGGTAGCTATGTTGTTTGATGAATGCAATTTAAGAGTGAAGCATTTTTTTCGAATAAAATGAGTATATGAGTATGATTTGTTGAATTCACATTGATTGATTAGCCTAGTGGATGTTTAAACTATTATGCTATTTGTTGGGAAGAAAGAATCCAAAATCCAGATATATGGCTCCTTTACTTGGCATTGCGAATAATTGGTAGTGGTACCGAAGACATGAGTTGAAGTCCAAATAAAAAGTATATATCTATGAGGATACATACCAAAGAAAAGCCAATTGACATAAACTCCGCTATCTTTGGCTTTGAATCTCAATTCTATTAGCTAGTAAGATATGAGTTCTAATACATTGGCTAGCTGGTCAATGTACTCTAAATTTGTCAGAAGAAGAAAGGTGGTATTCGATTTAGAGGATATCAAAAGCAAAGTAAAAAAAATTAGAGAAAAAGATTTTGGAGATCCTATTTCTGTAAACAAAAGCATTGAAGATTTAAATTGAAATGAAGGTGAATTCATGAGAATGTGATCTATTTATTATACGGGTTGCAAAATTTTATTTGATTAGGATTGTGAATCATAATAATTAAATTCTAATAGTAATGTATTTATCTGGAATTTTATGTATCATGAGTTGGAAAATTTTTTGAGTGATTATATTCTAGAAATTTATTTTGCATAAGTAAGTTATCTTTTCATGCTCAACATTGTTCTTTAGTCTATTTATTTGCTTGAGGATAAGCAAAAGTTTAAGTCTAGGAAGATTTGATGTCTTGTATTTATATAATATTTTTACTATACTTTTTGTGCATAATCTCTCCTATTATTATCATGTTTTCACTTATTTTGACTTAAATCCTTTTGTTTGTTTGGAATCTTCACCTCTTTTCCCTTTTGTCATATTTTAGATGAAAACAACAAAATTTTGATAGATTTTGATGAACCCAAGTGCACAGATGAATTCTACAAGTCAAGATGAAGTTGCCCATCAAATTTCGTGCAAATTAGAGCTTGTTTGGAAAATACGGCCTGCTTGTGATATTTTTCACGGTCGTATTTTCTGGATGAGTACAGAAAAAAATATGGCCTGCCTGTGATATTTATCACAGCCGTATTTTACTTAGTACAAAATACAAGAAATCCACAGAGAGAAATATAGCCTGCCCGTGACGGAAATTATAGTCGTGATTTGTTTTAGAAAATCCATGGAAAGAAATACGGCCGGCCGTGATACTTTTCATAGCTATATTTCTATTGGGTTTATTTCCAGAATAGTACAGAAAGAAATACGGCCGACCATATTTATTTTAATGGCCGTATTTATTTCCTCTAGATTTAGTTTTGACCCCATTTATTGCCCAATTTGGCTTGTTTTTGAGCCAAATTTTGGGGAAAACCTAATTAGGAGTTAGGGAACTATATAACCTACCAAGGGAGCAATTATTGGGACTTTTGGGGGCCCATTTACAAGGAGAATTCAAGGAAGAAGCAAGAGTTAGGGTGGATGGTGGCGAACGGCGTTTCCTCACCCGAAAAGCTTTGATTTTTCGGCTGGCTGGTGTCGATCTTCATTAGGAAGCCTTGCACTTTTCCTTCTTAGTCGATTTTAAATTTCTTTTGCCAATTGTAATTGAAAACATAGATCTTTACAACATTGACACCATTTTTATGTCAACGTAAACTTACTATTCTGGATTATGGTTGTAACCCACTATTTTTTCATGACCTAAACATTAATTTCTCTCTTAAGAAGTAATTTACTCTATTTAGATTTAATTATTGTTGTGCTTATTACATGTTAATTATTGACCATAGTTTGCTTGTTTAGAGACGTCGCAAGAAGTATTAAGAAGTGAATTACGACGTCGGATTTATAATTTTTGGACAAGTTGATTTGAACACGAGAGTAGTTCGAATCAGCTTGATGGATTTCATAGATTTATCAAGAACTCATTGGGTTTATCTTGAGTTAATAACCACGAGTGTAGGGGATTAACTCGGATAGACACTGAATTGTTCTGCCGAGAGGGGGCAATCTGTACATGTGGGTAAATCCCCTTCAATAAGCAAACCCTTCTTAAGATATCTGTAATCAGAGGAGTCATGAAACATAGTGTGGTGAAACCGGAATCTTGAATTTCCATCAAATCAATTACAATCAAAGTCTGTTATACTATTCCTGCAATTTAATTAAGATAAAAACAATTCTCTTTCTGAATTGTCTAGTTAATAATCCTTAGTAGAGTTAGTACTTAGCCATTGGTCCTTGTGGGATCAATATTTTTATTACTTCGACTTTTTTGTGCACTTGCTGATAACATCAATCATTGGTGTTGTCCATTGTTTCCCACCCTCGTGGGACACACCCAGCTATCTTTAAGAGGCGTGTGGTGACAATAATTTTCCAAATCCGGTTAAAACTCTAGACGTGTCGTTCGCAAGGAAATTGTTGGCCTTGGTTATAATGGTCAGGTTGGACTTGACCAGATTTTCATATGTATTGGTTCATATGATGAAAGTTCTAGAGGCACCCTCAAGAGGTTAGGGCTTTGTGCTGCATCCAGCCCTCGCTAGACACAAAGTGCCTGAACGGTCTTGAGAAGGGAAATTTCCAAGTTGCAATTGGCTGGGGGCCTACCTCAGGAAGCATGCGTCACCTTGTGCAGTACATCCCACCCTTGTGGGACGCAAGGCCGTGTACGAAATGAGGATCTCATCTCACTAAGGAGGTTGGGTGACTTCTCGATCGATTCGAATAAAATAGTGAGAAACAATCATTTATAAAAAGCCAGAATAAATAGTTGAAAATGTGATACTGATCTGTTCTTGTCCTTATTGTAGATGACTTCTAATGGCAACAACAGCAGATTGTCACTCCATTACATCTTGGATAGGGAGAAGTTGACTGGAGTCAACTTCATGGACTGGTACCACCACTTGAGGATAGTCCTCAAGCAGGAGAAGAAGTTGTATGTCTTAGAACGAGCACTTCCTCCTCCGCCGGCATCCTCAACCCGTGCAGCTGATCAGGAAGCTTTTCATAAGCACAAGGATGACACCCTGGATGTTGCCTGCCTTATATTATCCGCGATGTCGTCCGAGTTGCAGATGCAGCATGAGGATTAGAATGCATTTCAGATCATTACGCATCTAAAGCAACTATTCAAGTCACAGGCGAGAACAGAAAGTTTTGAAATGTCCAAGGCAGCCTATCAGTGCAAGATGCGTAAAGGTGCTCTAGTGGGACCGCATGTGCTCAAGCTGCTTGGGTACTTATCACATCTCAATAGACCCGGACACCTGATGGATCAAGACCTAGCAACAGATCTGATCCTGCAATTGGTGCCTCTGAGTTACAGTGCATTCATTATCAATTTCAATATGAATAAGATTGAATGTACTCATGAGGAGCTACTAAAACTACTGGAAATGACCGAGAAAGAAATGGACAAGACTAAACCCAAGTCTGTTCTTATGGTCTCTCGAGAAAGTAAGAAGCGGAAAAGGGGTGAGGGCAAGTCCTAGGCCAAATCACTGAAGAAGGCCAAGATGAGGAGGAATGAGTGCTGCAACTGTGGCTAGGAGGGCCATTGGCACAAAGACTGCAAGCATCCTCAAAGAGAGATTAAGAGAAGTGATCCTTCGTCTTTAGGCATAGGTATTTTTGTTATCAAATCCTATATTGTCTATTTCTATACATGGGTATTTTATACCTTACGGTGACATTGATATT
Source organism: Costus lasius (assembly GCA_027563935.2). NCBI lineage: Eukaryota > Viridiplantae > Streptophyta > Magnoliopsida > Zingiberales > Costaceae > Costus > Costus lasius. The sequence continues at coordinate 29,205,198 of CM050454.1, forward strand.
TGCAAAAATATGCAAGTGCTCAATAGAAATAGGACATGAATGACAATAAGAAGACTTTACTGGAGCACTGATGTTGCCGAGTCATTCTTTTATTTGTCATAGATAGGATTGATTCATTATTTCCAATAAATGTAGTTGACATTATATCTATTCCTTGGGAATAGAAAATTTTGGAAAAAAAGAAATTATTATTCTTTTATTTGCAAATCTCTTGTCATTACATTGTGCAAAATAATAAGGTAACAAAATAACTAAAGTGAATTTAATAAGTGGTTCACATTAAATACCAATCTTTTAACCCAGCTATCTTTTATCATAAACAAGAGATGCATCCAATGACTTCATGTAAATGAACTCTTGGAATAATTCATTCTAGGAGATTGGCTATCTTAACCTCTTTCGAGACGTCAAAGATAGGCAGATACTTTTTTATTGATAGAAAGTAAATGTCCTTCACCAAGTAAGGAGAAGTAGACTAAAAGGTCAAAAGAAAGGAATTCATAATTGATTGAAAATATATAGAACCAGCTGATAAAAATTCATGAGTAATCTCCAGATAGGAAGGATGAAGAATACTTGAGCCACAAATGATTATCATAATGAGTATGAGGTTTATTCATAGCTCATACCTCCTAAAGAATACCTTGGTAGGTGATTCTAGTGGGAGAATTGAAAGTCATATGTATCTCTTCTGAGGTGATGCTTTCCACACTGAACTTAATTTCATCTTGATTTGATAAAGTGTAGGTGGTGTATCCTAAGTTCACTTAGGGATACAAGTTTCCATAGACCCACAGGGGAACAAGTAATTGTTGCTCATACTGCCTTTTTCTTGGAAAGGTCTTTCTATGAAAAAGCTAGTGGGAGGAAGTTGTGACTTGGATTTAGTCCAAGGTCAACCACTTAGCACAAAAAGGTCAAGGATGGAATCTAAACCATGTATACCGGTTGTGGGCAAGCTAGGGTTCAAAATATGTGGGAATAAGGGTTGAAACGATTCATGTGTGCATGAGTTATGGGTAACTCCTAACAAGGATAATGAGTCTTCACCTTATAGTACCCGAGTTCAGTGGGAGCTTGGAGACTTGTTGGTACGAAGTCCAGTCCAGGTGCTAGGCACAGGATAAGAAACATAGAATACACTTAGGTTTTGGAAAGAACTAAGGGGTGGTTCTTGGTTTAAAATGGCAGGAAAAACTCAGTGTTTGCCCTTGGCAGCTTGCTCCAGCTAGACTAGAGTGACATTCTAGCTACCGAGGTAGTGGTGCTTGAAGTTGTGGGAGCTTCAGAGCTGACTACATAAAAGCAGAGTATGTTTATGCTTTTGGGAAGCAGTTTGGATAAGTGGGAGTTCTATGATGAACTTCATGAGATTCAAAACAACATACTCAAGTGCTAATACCTTGTCTTGGGGAAAGACATAATAAAGACATAGCAGATGTTGACATTGATATAGTGGGCCCATTGACCGGTGCTCTAGTGCAGCAGGAGCATGGCAGGTCGAGCCTAGGAGATGACGCTGTGGTCATAGTCCTACTGCAAGTGGGAGATTGTTAGTGTTTATGCCCTAGGACCTTTGGGATGGTCCAATGGGATATGAGTATCATATCTGTTTGATAGATTAGATATCGTTGTTATGCAAACATATACATCTGCACACATGTACAGTTACATGTACGATGTCCCTAAGAGATAGATGTTTCTCTTATCTCAGTTTTGTCCATGATGACACCGAAATTTATAGTAAATTTTGTGCCATTTCATTAGTATTTTTGTGTCATATTCATAGACTTTGCTTATTTTTATGCCATTTTTTATCAATATTTGTGGAACCTGCACTCTTTTCTATTTTTGATGACTTTCAGGCAAAAAGGCATGTTTTTCAGTCGATTTCGAGCAATCCAGATGCATAATTGAATTCACAACATCAAGAGGAGATCACACGTCAAATTTCAGAAGAATTGGAGCTTTAGAGAAAATTACGGCACCCCCATTATGGGATTTATAGTACCGTAATTTGACTGCACTCATAGATCAACATTACGGTACCGTCGTAATTCCCGTGAAGTGCCGAATTTGGAGTTTTCCCAGCCAGATAAATTTCGCGAGATTATGGCACGGCTGTAACAATCTTTACGGTGCCGTATTTTGGAGCGTTTTTGGACAGAGGCTAGATGATGTTTACGGTACCGCCGTAAAGGAATTTACGGTACCGTAATTTGGGTAGATTTTCCACCCGAAGGATTGCTGAAATTACGGCACCGCCATAAAAGACTTCACGGTCCGGAAGATTTCAACCCGAAAACTCGCTGTCCAGATTACGGCACTACCGTAAACTTCATTATGGCCGTAATTACAACGCTGCAAGCGACTTTCCCAGATAACTCCGAAGCCCGATTCTTGCGGAGATGATTGCGATCGATCCAGGCCATTAAACACTTTGCTGTAAGGAGCAATGGGGGAGCTATCGAGGAGGGGAAGAGGAGTAGACCAAAAGCCCTAATTTTCGTCCACCACACAAAGAGAAATCGAGTTGCACACGTCCGCCCTAGGGTTTGCTGCCGGGAAGCGTACATGCTACCTCCGGTTGTGAAATTTGGGTGGAAGCTACGCATAGGGGAGGAGAAGGTGCCCCAGAAGTTTCAGCATGAAAGGAGATCAGACGGAGGAGAAATCAACACAAATCCCCGGTCAAGAATCATGGTGGATATGGGACAACAATGATTCACTTGAGACTGGTATATGCGTAGGTTGAGCATGGGAAGTTAACGCAGGCATATAGGTATATCAAGGGAGATATATTGGATCGACCCACCATGAGGATTCATTTTGGTGTCATAAGATAAAGATCACAGTGACAGAGTTACGATTGTCCTAGACTTGAGAGCATTGACATCTCTATATGGTGAATGAGGCACTTTGATACAACCTAATTGATGCAGGAGCATTTTTAGGGACTTAATCATGTGTTTACTTTCCCTTTGTTTTAGCTTAGCCTAGGTTTTATTTTATTATCACTTTAAATTATTAGTTAATGTATTAGGTTGCAATTAGTTTAGGACTGCATGACACTTTAAATTCCCCTTGTTTTACTAGGATTAGCCAGATCAAAGGTCAACAATTGCCATAACAACAGCCAAGTCAACATCACAAGTCAACTTGCAACATTACCATGCAACCTGCAATGTTATATGCAACATCAAGCTCCAACAGGTCATGAATAGCTACAGGTGACAGCCAACTTCAATCTTCAATCAAGCAAATCAACTCTCGGCCAACAATTGGAAAGATCAGTCAACATAGAAATTCAGTCAACCTTCAGCTAACTATCAGCTAGCATGCACATAAGGACTCTCTTACAAGCTTAGCCGAAAGATCCTACACTTCAAAATCCCTTCACTACAACTAATCAAATGGAAGCAAGCAGTCGGCTCTAGCAAGCATGCAAATCTCAACTAGCTCTTCACACATCTCAGGGGATCACAAGCAACAACATGCACATTCAACAATCCCAGATAATTCCAGCTAATTCACATGCGCCTGCAACTTCAACCTGCAGCCACGCCATTCCAAAAGCCAGCTAAGCTTCAGCATGCGCACAAGCAATCAACGGACAAGCAAATCGAAAATGCCAGCCAAGCTGAATGCGCCTGCAGCAAAGCTCTAATTGCTTCGTTCACAAGCAAAGAGGAGTCCAAGAGTCTAATTCATCTTCATCATCCATTTGAAAGGAAGAGTTGACAGCCGTGAGATCCATTGAGTGCTTATGTTAATGTTGAGCGTGAAAAGAAGTTTAAAAGGCATTGTAATCTTTACAATTGGGGAAAGTTAAGAAAGTTATTTTTGGAAACCTTTGGGTTGGTGTCTTCCTCCTTGTGAGGTTAGGGTGAGCCGATGGCCCCTAGTGTGTTCTTGAGGGTGAGCTGCTAGCCCCTTATTCCTATTCTTGAGGGTGAGCCGCTGGCCCCTCTTTATCTTCTCTTCTTCTCTGAGCTTCCATGGATTTGGAAGCTTCTCTTCTCTTCTTCCTCATCTCTTCTCTCCTCCAGCAACTGTGAACTTCCATTTTTGCGTCACTAATGCTTCGCAGTAAAAGGAAAATCATAACGGTTGTCATTGGGTGCATCATGAGCCATATGAGGGATTCAATGTGCCAAGAGAGGATTTGCCCCTTCCTTGCGGGGAAGCTTGATGTCCATGGCACCCCTATGTGGATGAGTGAAAGTGTATGGCCATACCCAAGTGAGAACCTAATTTAGTCATGCCATAATATTGGCATCAACAAGTGTGACACGCTTGCCCAATCTAGATATCATTTTGGCAAGAGGACAATTTTATACTTTCACTTTGTCACAGTTTTAGAGGTTGTCAATGGTGATATTTATTTTTGATGACTTTGGCAGCAATGATGTACTGCTAGGTGCCACTCATTGCTTGTGATGATTTAGTCATCACTGCCAATGTTTGAAGAACCTACAGGGTTGCACACCTAGATGTTAGAGACTCCGTATTGAATGGTTAGCCTGAGATCGAATTATTGTATGATTCGGATCGTTTTGGGAAACTGATGCTTCGAGATTTTTTCTATAGAGATGATATTTTATTTAGTTCATGTTTGACCAGTAGTTGACCTCTAGTGGACCACATTTGACCTCTGTTAACCTATGTTATCAAAATGTGTCAAACAAGGGTCTTAGTGCAAGTTTGGACTTGGCACTTTAGTCACATGAATAAAATAAAATTATTAATTGGCAAGAGAATTTTTATCTTGGCTAATTAATTGGACTAGGCACATTTTATATTAAATATATTGATATATTTAATGGTAAAATCAAGTAGGCGCCTAAACAATGTCCCATATGGATAGATATGTCCAAAAATAGCTGGTTTATCTATTATAAATAGAGAGGCTCTCTTGGGAGATTTTTACACCAATTCTTTTCTCTCATCTCTTGTTGTCACCTCCCCTCTTCTCCTTGCATGAGGGTCTTGAAGGTGATAACACAAAAGTTTTTGCAACAAGGTTGGGACAAGTGGTAGTGCTACTCACTCCTTGTCGCCAACACTTCCCCTTCTCCTTGGTGCATGGTCTTGGTGATTGGTGCAAGTGGAGAAGATATTAGAGGCATGGATCTCTTCTCCCAAAACTAGCACATGCGTGGAGTGGAGGAGTCTCGAGGCAGTCCATGTGTGCATGACTGGAGAGGATGAGCACTTTATTGTCTACATCACCGGCAACACTCAAAGGATTGCGCAAGTAAGGTATATCGCTCTTCACATCCTATGGTTTCTCTCGTAAGAAGTTCCTGGCATTTTGGAGGGAGTTTTGTTTCGGACCGTCGTTTCACTGCATTATAAATTTTATATAGTTCGGGGATTCCTAACACCCCATACCTAGGCTTGATGATATGTTGGACTTAGTTTCCGGCGCATCTTAGTTCTCCAAGCTTGACCTTCGGAGCGGGTATCACCTGGTTCGTTGTGAACCCCCAGGCTATTTTTAAAAATGAAAAACAGCGGAAGCGAGCCTGAAATGAGATTCCTTATTCAACAAGACCGTCTTATGAAAATAACATCAGATGTGATAGGGGTATACTTTACAAGCAAATTTGAAGCGATCGATGTTGATGACTGGAGACGCGCAATCGGCCCATCCTCTACACTCGTGCACACCCGGACTACCTCAAGACTCCTCTGCTCCATGCACATGCTAGCTTTGGGAGAAGAGATCCACGCCTCTAACGTCTTCTCTACTTGCGCCAATCACTAAGACTAAGCGCCTAGGAGAAGGGGAAGTGTTGGCGACAAGGAGTGAGTAGCACTACCACTTGTCCCAACTTTGATGCAAAAACATTTATGTGTTATCACCTTCAAGACCCTCACGCTAAGGAGGAGAGGGGAGGCAACGACAAGAGAAGAGAGAAGAGAATTGGTGCAAGAATCTCCCAAGAAGGCTTCTCTATTTATAATAGATGAACCAGCTATTCTTGGAGATTATTTTTCATTAAATTAAGTATATAAATATATTAAATATAATGAAGAATGCGCCTAGGCCACATAATGAATAAATCAATTAAATACATTAGCCAACTTGGTTAAGCATGAATAAAAATATTCGAATAAATTTGCTTAACCTCTAATTAGCAAATATATTAATTATTTAATCATATATGCGCCTATTTAAATTTCACAATTAAATATCTAATTACAAAATGTGCCTATGCAAATTAATTAGCCAAGAGAAAAATTATCTTACCAATTAATAATATTATTTTATTTATGTGATTAAAGTGCCAAGTCCAAACTTGCACTAAGACCCTTGTTAGACTCATTTTTGACAACATAGGTCGAACATGAACTAAAGAAAATCTCATCTCCAAAGAAAAATCTCAAAGCATCATCTTCCCAAAATGATCCGAATCATACAATGATTCGATCGGAGGCTAACTAATCAGTACGGAGTCCCTAGTGTCTAGGTGTGTGACCCTGTAGGTCTCTTTGACGTTGGCAGTGATGACCTAATCATCACAAGCAGTGAGTGGCACCTAGCAGTGCATCGCTGCTACCCAAGTCATTGGAATAAATGTCACCATCGACAACCTCAAAACTGTGATAAGATATAAGAGTATCAATGTCCCTTTGCCAGGCTGATCGTTTAAGTTGGACAAACATGTCACACTTGTTTATTCCAATGAGGATGGTCATGCCTAAATCAGGCTAAACCTGGGTGTGGCTATACGCTTTTAGTCATGCACCATGTAGGAGCCCATGGACATCAAGCTTCCCCACAAGGATGGGGCAAATCCTCTATTAGCAAGATGTACCTCTTGTATTGCTTAAGACATACCCAATGACAACCGTTATGACCTCCCTGTTATGACAAGACATTAGTTTGTATCAAAGTATATCCCTTACAACATAGAGATACAATCTCCCTCAAGTCAAAGGATAGATACTACTCTATCTCTGTGCGATTCTTCTTGAGACACCAAGAAGAACTCTCACGGTGTGTCGATCCAGTATATCTCCTTTGATATACCGTTATGCCTGCGTTAAGCAACCCATGCCAACTGGCGCATAAATGAGTCTCACCCGCACCATAGCTTTTCTCTATCCACTATGGTATTCAACTCAGGACATCATCATGTAAACATACATATGCGCAGATGTATAATAAACAATGACAACGACAATGCCAGGATATCTATAAATATCGAAGTATGTAGAACAAAAGTTAAGACCAAAACATAGGTCTCAGGGCACCCTAAGAATCTCCCACTTGCACTCAGACCTTATCGTTGAGGTACCTTAACCCCATGTCTCGAATATGACCATCATGCTTCTGCTATGCCAAAGCTTTGGTTAGTGGGCATGCAAGATTTTCTCTGTGTCAACTCTGCATATCTTTACATCACCTCTCTCGATGATCTCCCGGATCAGGTGCAATCACCTGAGTATGTGTTTGGATCGCTGATGTGATCTTGGTTCCTTGGCCTACGCGATCACACCATTGTTATCATAGAGGAACTCAATGGGATCATCAGCGCTAGGTACCACATGAAGTTCAGAGTTGAACTTCTTGATTCAAACTACTTCTTTTGCCGCCTCAGAAGTCGCAACATACTCCGCTTCTATTGTAGAGTCTGCCACCGTGGATTGCTTGAAACTCTTCCAGCAAACAATACCTCCATTCAACAAGAACACATAGCTGGACTATGATTTGAAGTCATCTAGGTCTGACTGGAAAGAAGCATCCATATATCCCTGAATACACAAATCTTCTTGTCCACCATGGACTAGAAATAAATCTTTTGTCTTCCTTAGATACTTCAAAATATTCTTCACGACTATCCAATGCTGGACACTGGGGTTAGACTGGTATCTATTGGTTATGCTCACAGCATAAGCTATATCTGGACTCGTACATAACATGGTACACATGAGGGATCCCACTGCGGATGCATAAGGGACTCGACTCATCTCCTCTTTCTCAGCCTGTGTAGAGGGACATTGGCACTTGGAAAGAGTAATGTCGTGCCTTATAGGAAGGTAACCCTTCTTGGATTGCTCGAAGCGAAACCTTTCTAGCACTTTGTCTATGTACATGCTCTGACTCTGGGCATGGAGCTTCTTGGATCTATCCCAGTAAATCCTCACACCTAGAATATAGGTGGCCTCCCCTAAGTCTTTCATATCGAAACACTTCCCAACCAAGTCTTCACAGCGTGAAGGGTAGGGATGTCGTTTCTGACAAGTAGTATGTTGTCAACATACAAGACTGATGTCTCATATTTTTATAGTCTTTTTGACCTATATTTACTAGTGAATCAAGACTTACTATCACATTTTTACACCCCTTTCTGGCTTATTTCATTAACTTTCTTCAAAAGCTTCAATACTTGTCATGTTTGTTGAATACAGGACAATTCACTCACTTTTAGAGCTATATGGAAGTATATCTACATCCCTGAGTGAATCAGGAGTCTTGACAAGAAGTTTGGCTTCAAACAGGACTGATTTTTAGAATTACGGTCGAGGACATAATGTACATCATGACCATAATTCCTAGTTTGACTTCCCAATGAACCCATTTTTATTCAAGCATAAAGTTATGCCCTTAACTTCCTCAACAGCAGCCTCTTAGAAGATAAAAACCTTGACAAGAGAAATTATGGGTATGGCCATAATTTTAGCATGGTCGTAATCTCCTGACTAGCAATCTTTTACATCACACTATGGCTGAAATTCAAATCAAGGCAAACATTAGCTTACCTATAAAATTTTAGATGAAACAAAGTTTGGCACTGAAATTATGGGCATGGCCGTAATTACCATTACACCTGTAATCTCAACATGCAGCAATAAACGCCAACATTGAATTGGGCATAACTTCTTCTTTATAACTCCAAATCAAGCGTTCTTAGAGTCATAATGGCGAGCATTTAATGGGCCACAATTATGTGAATGTTTTAGGCAATTAAGAGACTTCGATGAAGACATTATGGGCATGACCGTAATCTTGATTACGCCCATAATCTCTTGGCGGCCAGAATTAAAACAACCACAACTCCCTCATTATAAGTCTGTTTTAGACGTTTTTAGTGTCAAAACATAGATAATTAAAAAGGCTATCAATGTAGCCAATCAAAAGAGACCCTCAACTCTATATAAAGGGTGAAAAACCTATTGCAAGGGGGTAACAAGTTTTGGCAAGGGGTGGTGATTTTGGTCGAAAGCAAGGAAGAAGGAGATATTGATGTGCCCATTCCAGAAGGCTTGAAGAGGATAGTTGCTGCCCTTCTTTAAAGAGTTTGCTCTTTTTCTCTCTTCTAACTTCTCTTTGTTTATTCCTTCTCTTAGAGATTTGTATTGTAACGACGCTATGATAGCATAATTTCTTTATCGGAACTAGGGTGTAATTGAGTTGTGTGTATCTTTTACTCGAACTTGTCTTCTTATAACAAATGCAAATTTATCTTGTGTTTATTCGATCTGTGCCATTTTACTGCTAGTATTGCCTTGATCACGCAATTACTTTTCTTGGGCATCAGAAGAAGGATCGAAAGGAGAATTTCGATGTTAGATCTGCCAGATTGAACATCCTTTGAGCTGTCAAGAAATGAGGCAGGATTTGTATGAGGAACTTTATGGTATCTCTAAACCCATTGGATCAATCTAGATCTAGTTAGCAACAAAAGTAGGACGCCAATCTAGATTGATACTGGATTATGCCGTCGAAAGAGGGTAATCTATCCCATTAGATATCTCCTTGAACACTTTAAATTTGCATTGTTACGATATTATCTTGTTCGAGTTTTAGATCCTCCAATGAGATGAACCCAAAGTTCCGATGTCTCGAAATCTAGTTTTCTACCTAGAACTATCTTTTGCTTAATTCGGTCGTCTTTAGCTTTTAATTACATTTGATTTACTTTTTAATCTCAAACCACCAAATCGATTGTCTAGCTATCTCTTAGTACTTGATCACTGTCACTACGGGATCGGCTCTTAAGTGCTACTATGACAAAGCCATTACGCTTGCAGTTAGTAGTACAACAAATACACATCAAGTTTTGGCGCCGTTGCTGGGGACAAGCAATCAATATCAAAGTGATTAAACAATTGGTAGACTAGACGTATTGCTTTTTTTATTATTACTTTTTTTTTTCATTTCTTTATTTTTGCATCTTTGTTTTTGTCTCAAATTTTGTTTATTGCGCTTAACTGTTATATGCGTAGAGGTTTACGATCAGGTGGATTAGAAGATCTATATGAACTTGATCAAGAAATTGAAAGAATGTTCCATCGCAGAAGATGATTAATGAATTGAGTGCTAGAGAAATATCGAGGAGAACTGAACCTATTGCTATTGATCTGACGATGGCAAACAACAACAAAACCCTGAAAGATTTCATCGCTCCAAATGCGCAGGTCTTCACTCAAGCATTTCTCAACCTCTAGTGGAGGCTAATAATTTTGAGATAAAGCCCTCCCTCTTATCGATGGTTCAGCAGAACCAATTCGGAGGCCTACCTTCTGAAGACCCAAACATGCACCTGTCAATATTCTTGGAGTTATGTGACACGACGAAAGATGAATGGAGATTCTAGTGATGCGCTACATTTTAGATTCTTCCCATTCTCTCTTCAGGATATAGCTCGAAACTGGTTATATTCGCTACAACCAGAATCGCTAATAACTTGGGAACAACTTTCCGAGGCGTTTCTCTCGAAATACTTTCCCCCAAGCAAAATTGTTCAACTATGAAATCAGATCACTAGTTTCACTCAAAAAGAAGGGGAGTCTTTATACGAAGCTTGGGAGAGATTCAAGGAGCACTTATGCCCACACCATGGCTTGGAAAGATGGGTAATCGTTCATACCTTTTAGCATAGTCTTAACTATAATACGTGTCTTACTATAGATGCGGCCGTTGGTGGAGCGATCATCAACGAGAACGTCGATGAAGCGATGAATCTATTAGAAGACATGGCACTGAATCACAACCAATGGGCTAGAGAACGAGGTACATCACCTAGGGTTGTTGCGCCAGGTAAGTATGAATTAGATGCCTTAAGTTCTTTAGCTACCAAGGTTGATTCATTATCTCATAAATTGGATCCAATGAATGTCAATTCAGTTGATTCAAGTTCTAATCCTTCTGTGTGTGGGATTTGCGGTATTACTGGCCACAACATGCTAATGGAAGTTGGGTGCTTCCCAACTTCTAAACTTCAACAAGAATATGTTAATGCTGTAGGGAACCAAAATCCTAGACCACAGAATGATCTCTACGCAAATAAATATAACCTCGGTTAGAGAAACCATCCTAACTTCTCTTACAGGAATAATCCCAACCCTGCTCCACAATTGAACTATAGACCACCACCTGGATTTCAACCTCGACCATATGCACCACAACCTCAGAAGACCTCCCTTGAAACAATCATGGAAAATTTCATCTCCTCTCAAACTAAAACCAATGAGAGTGTAAATGATATGATGCGTCATATGCCATCTAGACTGGATTCCATAGAAGTCCACTACAAACAAGTAGATATACAATTGGCAAACCTAGCCACCAATCTAGCAAGACCCTCAGGTAGGTTACCTTCCCAACCTGAATAGAACCCACAGGAGAATTGCAGTTTAATTTGTTGGTGTTTATGCCCAGAGACCTAGTTTTGGTTTATCTTTGTATTACTTGATACTAATATTTCTTATATATCATTCTAGCATTGTCATTATTGTGTGTTGTTTACATTTGCGATTATGTAGTTGCATAGTAATGTCCCTGGAGATAGATTGGATTTGTGCTCAAACTTTTGTCCCCAGTCAATATACCTGAGTGGATATGGGACAACTTTGGTACTTGTGAGACTGGTATATGGGCTGGTTAGGCACGAGGTGCTAACACAGACATATGGGTATATCAGTGGTGGATATACTGGACCGACCCACTATGAGGCAATGACTTGGTGTCATGAGTTATCCTCACAAGTGACAGGAGATGCATTGATCCCTTGACTTGAGGTCATTGACTTTTCTATATGGTTAGGAACATGCTTTGATACAACCTAACACCTCACCATATTTGGGAGGTCATAACGGTTGTCATTGAGCATGCAACGACGCATATGGGAAGGTCAATGTACAAACAGAGGATTTGCCCCTTCCGAAGGGAAGCATGATATTCATAGGGCTCCACCTATGGTTCTATGACTGAAAGTCTATGGCCATACCTAGGTGAGAACTTGATTTAGTCATGACCATGAGATTAGGTTAAAATAAGTGGTGACACATGATGCAGGAGGACCCTCCACGACAGCTCCAGAACCAGAGAAACATGGCCATCCTGTGGACTTCCCTCCAGACAAGGTTCCACCTCTCCTAATAAGTTCAAAGAGGCCCAACGCAATCATGATAAGGCAATCTCAGTGCTCAAGTCAACCACCAAAGTGGTACACGGGTGTCATCAGTCCATTATCAGCCCACACGGAGGTAGTGCGGCCCATGTGTTTGACACCCCGGCTACCTGAAGACCCAGTCAACGATTGCTACTGCAACCAGTTGACCAACACAGCCCAAGAACAAGCTAGCATAGTGATGAATCAGCCCACCATCAGCAAATTCTGCTATTTCACCGCCCCGTGCTCCGAGATGGTTTGACGGCCCAATTGTAGCCCAGAAGGCCTAGTCGCAACCCAGAAGGCCTAGTTGCAGCCCAGAAGGACAACCCATGCGCCAGCTTCAGATTCCCTCGTTTACTTTAGTTGGTAGTAGTTAGTTAGTGCTTACATCAGCATGCTTGCATCAGCAGCATCTTGACTGCTTTTAGTTTGTTAGAGTAGGTAGTCATGTTTATGGTGATAGTCCTAAGTCATGCTTAGGGTGTGATATTCCCTAGTCATGCTTGTGGTGTGATATTCCCTCCCTTACTCTATAAAAGGGAGCTGGAGTGTAGTTTGTTCCTTAGCTCTTCTTGTGTGATACATTAGCTCATGGTGTGCTTCGAGAGTGAGGTTGGTGCCTCAACTCAATAGTTTGTGGCGATGTTAGAATGATGAGCAAGGTGTGCGATCCTTAGCTCTATCTTGATTCCTCGCCTTCCGGTGGTAATCGTCTTTCATTTCAAAGAATTAAATTGCACCGCCGGTGCGTCAAGTTTGCCTGTTGTCGATTTTTCACTATGTTGTTCTTGCTTGATTTCCTTACCCACGGGCATCCGTACACCGAAGACATGGAGGTTCCTTGGCTTTGGAGTGACCGCAGTTCATAGGTGCACGAGCTGAGTCGCCGCTAAGTCCGCTGCCCTTGTTTCCATGCTGCGCTTAAATCGCTCGCTAAGAGAGGTTTCTTCGTCGTCCATGTTGCCCCAAAACGTATTCATCGCCGTCTTCCGCATTGTTTCTCGCTGGTTTTCACGTTGCTCATTTTCTGACACGTGTTTTACTTCCCTCATATCAAGACCCTCTCACGTTTTTCGATCATCATCTCAAAAATCCCTAGAGTACGGAGCTAAGGACCAACCCACTTATAGTAGTTGCATCAAATTTGGTATCAGAGGGAGTTGCGCTTTGAATTCTTATTGTTCGCACGATCCAACTCCGTTGCATCTTCATATTTCTGCACGCTTTCAGCATTTGCATTTTGAGTCATACCTTGTTTGTGCATAGTAACTACGAGGTCACAAACCATGTCCCAGTTCCTTAATTCGCAAGAGTCTCTCCTACCCTCGGAAGGGTCTAAGGACCAGGTTGGTTCGAATGATGCCCTGTCATCGCGATTAGACAAAATGGAGGACTTTTGTCACCAACTTAGCTGACTGCTCACGCAGTCCGTGGATCAACTCACGGTTTCTCTCAAGGGCGTGAGTGATTGCCTCGAGTCTTTAGAGCATAGAACCCGAGTCACAGTTGACCCCTCCCCGCCAACTTACCAAGCTCCCACTAGGGAGCTACCCCCCTTAACCCAACCTGTTAGGCGTAGGCCCTATGAGGAAGAACCAGTTCCTGAGGATGAACCGTTTGATGATGATGATGTGTGGGCCACACAAGGCCCCCAAACCTAACCCCGTTATGGTCAAAACTGGATGGATGATGATTTTCGTCGCATCGTGCGTACCTCACTTGCTCCCTTCGACAGTAACCTTGACCCCACACAATTCCTTGATTGGGCCGCGTTGGTCGACAACTTCTTTGAGTGGTGCGCCATGCCCCAACACTTGCGCGTCAACTTTGCACGCCGCCTACTAGAGGGTCGAGCCCATCTGCATTGGGAAAATGTGGAACTGCAACTAGAGCAGCAAGCCCTCCCACCCATTACACGATGGGATGAAATGAAGTACCGCCTCCGTGAGTGGTATGTTCCTCCCTCCTATAGGCAGCACCTCTTGGACCAATACAGTAGCATACACTAGGGATCTAGTACCGTTGTTGAGTATAGGCTAGCCTTTGACACATTAGCATTTAGGTGCAACTTGCGAGAGGACCTTGAGTTTACCCTGTCTAGATTCAAGAATAGACTCCGATCGGAGATCCAAAGAGCCCTACCTGCCTATAACTCAGAGAGTTTGGACCAGACATTCCAGCGAGCTCTAAACATTGAGCAAGACTTGTGCATTGCTACTAGGCGCAGTGAGTTGGTACCTTCTAGATGACCCCTAGCTGTCGGTCCCCCACTTGCTCATTCTAGAGCCGAGTGCACAGAGCCCCGATATGCTCTAGCTGTCCGTGAGGCACGCTTGAAGTCCCATCATGCTCCCACTATTCGTGACCCCCCTAGGCGTCCCACACCCGATGCCCCTCCTCCTCACCTTTCATGGGAGGAAAAGGGCAAGGCCCTAGCCCATGGACCCACGACCCGTGTGAATTGTTTCAACTGTCTCCAACCCACCATTATTTGAAGGATTTCCCCAAGCGCCCTACCCATGTTGACAAGAGTTAGCCCCGGTTGGCTGCTATGACCCGTGAATGCACTGAGCATAACATTGAGCCTGAGTGCTATACTAGTGAGGATGAGTTAGGTTAGCTCACACTTGCGGTTGTCTAGTGCACTCTAGTGCAAACCTCTCCCTCCGAGGATTGGAGGCGTATGAGTATTTTCACGACTTACATCAAATGCAACGGGCATTCGTGTAAGATCTTTATTGATGGGGGTAGTAGCTTGAATGTGGTGTCACACACCGCAATCACCCCGGTTCAACCTTGCACTTGAACCCCACCTGAAGCTATATTCCATCGCTTGGGTCGACACATCGAGCCTACTAGTCACCCACCATTGTCAGGTTCCCATTAGTTTTGGGGACTATAAGGAGAAAGTTTGGTGTGACGTGGCAACTATGAATGTTGCCCACATGCTGTTGGGTCACCCTTGGTTATACGATCGTGATGTGGTCCACTATGGCCGGTCGAACACTTATGTCTTCAACCACAGTGACCAGAAAATCCGGCTCAACCCTGCCCAGCCCAAAGAGTTACGTGCGTCAACGTCTAAGGGCTTAATCGTGCCCCCGAAACCCATTGCAGTTGTGTCCTTGATGCACACCCCAGCGCTGATTCGTGAAGCTAGCGAGACCAAGGTGGTCTATGCCCTGATGTTGCGTGAGGCGGTGGACCCGTTGCCACATGTGGAGATGGACCCTCTAGCCGACATTGCCCCCCTCTTGTTTGAGTTTAGTGACATCTCACACGAGGATCTGCCTCATGGACTCCCTCTAGAAAGGGAGATCCAACACGCGATAGACTTGGTGCTGGGAGCCCCTCTCCCAAACTTGCCCCACCATAGACTCAACCCTATTGAACACGCCGAGTTGTAGCGTCAAGTGGATGAACTCCTCACCAAGGGGTACATCCGCGAGAGCCTTAGCCCATGCGATATCCCCGCCCTACTCACGGCCAAGAAGGATGGATCTTGGCGCATGTGCATAGATAGTTGAGCCATTAATAGAATCACCATCAAGTACCGGTTCCCCATACCTCGTCTTGACGAGATGCTCGACTTGGTTTCGGGTTCACCATGGTTTTCAAAGTTGGACCTCCAGAGTGGATATCACTAGGTTCACATCCGTGAGGGTGATGATTGGAAGACTGCGTTCAAGACCAAGGATGGTCTGTACGAGTGGTTTGTCATGCCCTTTGGCTTAATGAACGCCCCCTCCACGTTCATGAGGCTGATGAGTCAAGTCCTCAAGCCGTACGTTGGCAAATTCCTAGTCATCTACTTTGACGACATTCTGATTTTCAGCCGCACCCGAGAGTAATACTTAGAGCATCTTCGCTCTACCTTTAAGATTCTCCAAAAGGAGCGCTTCTTCCTTAACATGAAGAAGTGCACCTTCATGGCCACCCAAGTCCACTTTCTGGGGTACATAGTGTCTGACCAGGGTCTCTCTGTTAACCCCACTAAGATTGATGTCATTCGGCATTGGCCTGAGCCTCGCACTATTTCTGAGGTTCGCAGTTTCTTTGGTCTTGCTGGGTTCTATCATCAATTCATCCATGGGTTTAGCACCATCGCTACCCCATTGACCCAGCGTCTGTCGAAATGTGACTTTGAGAGGACACCGGCCACTCAGCGTGCCTTTGACGCTCTTAAGGTTGCCCTTACCACAACCCCAGTTCTTCGACTTCCAGACTTTTTGAAAGTCTTTGAAGTTGCATGTGATGCATTCGGTACTGGGATTGGAGGAACTCTGAGCCAAGAAGGCCACCCGGTTGCCTTTTTTAGTGAAAAACTGAATGCTGTTCGGCAGCGGTGCTCCACATACGACAAAGAATTCTATGCCATTGTCCAATCGTTAAGGTAGTGGAGGCACTATTTACTCCTCCGTGAGTTTGTCCTGTATAGTGATCACCAGGCCTTATCCTTCTTGAGCGCCCAAAAGAAGTTGGGTACTCGGCATGCCAAGTGGGTGGAGTACTTGCAACAGTACTCTTTTGTGATTAACCATAAGGCAGGTAAGGAGAACGTAGGAGCGAATGCCCTGAGCCGAGTAAGGACCCTTTTGTGTGTTATGCGTACCTGCGTCAATACATTCTCCTATGTTAAGGATGAGTACCCAAGCTGCCCAGATTTTGGTGCCATTTATACTCACCTGAGTGAGTCTGAAGATGTTGAGTCACCTTACCAGTTGTGTGAGGGTTACTTGTTCTTTGGGAACCGGTTGTGTACTCCCCGGTCCTCCCTTCGTGACCACCTTTTGTTAGAGTTACACGTGGGTGGTGTTTCCGGACACAATGGATGTGACAAGACATTTGAGATGGCCGAGAAATGCCTGTTTTGGCCCTCCTTGTGCAAAGACGCGGAGCGCATTGTCCGCCACTGTGGCACTTGCCAAATGGCTAAGCCTCGACTCCCAAACACTGGTCTGTATACCCCACTACCTATTTCTGAGGGTCCATGGAGGGACCTCAACATGGACTTCATCTTGGGGTTGCCCCGCACTGCATCTAGATTCGATTCCATCTATGTCGTAGTGGATCGGTTCTCCAAGATGGCTCATTTCATCCCCTATTCTAGGATAGCAGATGCTTCCCACGTAGCCCATCTCTTCGTTAGGGAGGTAGTTTGCCTCCATGGCCTCCCACTCTCTATGGTGTCTGATCGTGACACCTGCTTTGTGAGCCACTTTTGGCGATCACTGTGGGCACTATTAAGGACCACTCTTAAGTTTTCTACGGCCTATCACCCCCAAACCGACAGCCAAACTGAGGTCATTAACCGGAGTTTGAGTAACTTGCTCCGATGTCTCGTTGGTGATCATCCTAAGATTTGGGACACTGTGCTCCCTGTTGTCGAATTCGTACATAATAGTGCGGTCAATCGGTCTACCGGTCTCAGTCCCTTCCAAGTGGTCCTTGGACAGCAACCACAAAAACCTATTGACTTGCATAACCTTCCCCTAGAATCTCATCTTTCTGAGCATGCATTTTCCTTTGCCAGTCATATTGTGAGTTTACATGAGGAATTTCGGCATCAGATCTTTTTGGGCAACAGTTGGAATGCTCTAAAGGCCAACGAACACCGTAGGCCACTCCATTTTAGTGTAGGTGATCTGGCAAATCGGGTGCACTTTAAGCTACAGGCACGGTACATGGGGCCTATGCGGTACTACAGCGGATAGGCTCCAACGCCTATGTTCTCGATCTACCGAAAAGCATGGGGATCCACCCCGTCTTCAACGTAGTGGGCGTTCTTCCCTACCATGACCCGTTGGAGGAGCACCTCGCCACCGATGAGCATCCCTTTAGTGTTGGGGTATGCCCTTAAGGCTAATGTTTGAGGCCTTGGGTTGTTATCAGTATCATGTATAAACTCTATGTTTATAAAGGCAATGGTTGTTATTCAGGTTGTTACATTATCTGCTGCTATATGTATACTACTGAATAATGTCTCAATTGTGTTCAGCTTAGCTGACATGCAGAAATGTCCTTAGTCAAGATATCTTGGTGAACATGAGACAGCCTTGATATGATTGAGACTAATATGTGTTCTAATCTTATAGGATGCTTCGAGCATGGAATAAGATGTAGACTCATAGGTACATTGGATGTACTGGACAGACCCTACTTAGGATATTCAATTGCTTGTCACAATGTGAATAATCCTTATATGCAAGCAAGTGGCATATTTCCTCTGACTTGAGATCACTTGTGTTTCTAAATGATGATTGGCATTGTCTTGAGGTAGTTCAATATCATTTGAAA
The DNA here is from genome assembly GCA_027563935.2 of Costus lasius. Classification (NCBI taxonomy): domain Eukaryota; kingdom Viridiplantae; phylum Streptophyta; class Magnoliopsida; order Zingiberales; family Costaceae; genus Costus; species Costus lasius. The sequence continues at coordinate 29,223,905 of CM050454.1, forward strand.
TATAATGGTTATAGATTATCTTGGATAATGAACATGAGTCATGTTAGGGCACTAGTGATAGATATAGGATTGCCTTCTCCTTGTTTGGAGTGTGATGTTCTAAAGGGGCCCCCTGGATGAGATGGTTGAGAAAGTGTATGGCCATACCCAGATGACTATGTTCATCTGATCTAACCACTCTCATCATATTGGAATTACAGGCTTGACATGCTTGTCTAATAAGAACATCCAGTGGCAAAGGAAACACATATGTCATGTGACTTGGGTTCACACTTGTGCTATGGTTTGGGTGTAGTCTTGGAAGACTCTTTCCTTTATATCGGGAGACAGTGATGTGTTGCTAGATACCCCTCTCTGTTCGTGATAACGTAAGTTATCGTTACCGACATTTAAAGGAAACCCTTAGGGTCTCACAATTTGATGATATGGCTTACTTATGTCAGATCGTGTGGACTGAATTGTTCTGATTCAGTTTAATTGGAGTTTAAACTCTGATTGGAAGTGAGATCTGGTCTGATCATGTTTGATTGATTAGGGCTTGAGATCGGTAAGCTTCGATCGAGAGAATTGATGCTTGATCGGTGAGATCAAGAGCATCAAGAGATGTATGGTTAGATCTTGAGCCATTTGGTTCATATGAGATCTAGATCATGGCTTGGTTCGGTTTGGTCTTTAAACCAAATGCAAAAGAACCGGTTCACATAAGTGAACGCATGGTTCATTGTGAGAAAGCGTTTTGGTTAGAAACATGGGCGCATGGCTTGATGGCTTCCTATTTTTGGAAACCCATGAAGCGTTCCCACGTTGGATAATGCCTTAATGCCTCCCTCTCTCTCGCTTGAAGTTTTTTCCTCTCGTGTGTGTGTGTCTTGGACATACGAAAGAGGAAGAGAAGGAGAGAGCTTTCGGCCAGCAAGATTAACATCTCATCTCCTCCATTCGATTAGGGGATATTGGCGTTTTTCCTAGAACAAGGTTAACGCGCAAGGAGGAAGCCATCATCACCTTTGTGTGCGTCCACTTTGGAGGAAAGCCGCGTCGCCTTCTTCTTCCAAGTCGCCATCCAATCATGGCTATGGTATGATCTTTTATTTGATCTTGGCAAATTCTTAAGTTGATCATATATTCATGCCTTATGCGATCTTCATGAAACCCTAGAAAAATTTTTATATGCGCCTGCTTAGGGTTTCTCTCTTACATTTAGTTCTCCGGAGGAGAACTCTTCAAACCAGGGGGATTGATGCAGGAGGACCCTCCACGACAGCTCTAGAACCAGAGAAACATGGCCATCCTGTGGACTTTCCTCTAGACAAGGTTCCACCTCCCCTAACAAGTTCAAAGGGGCCCGATGCAATCACGATAAGGCAATCTAAGCGCTCAAGTCAACCACCAGAGCGGTACACGGGTGTCATCAGTCCATTATCAGCCCACACGGAGGTAGTGCGGCCCATGTGCTTGGCACCCTGGCCACCTGAAGACCCTGTCAACGATCGCTACCGCAACCAGTTGACCAACATGACCCAAGAACAAGCTAGCACAGTGATTAATTAGCCCACCATCAGCAAATTCTGCTGTTTCATTGCCGTGTGCTCCGAGATGGTTTGACGGCCCAGTTGTAGCCCAGAAGGCCCAGTTGTAGCCTAGAAGTCCAGCCCATGCTCCAACTTCAGATTCCCTCATTTACTTTAGTTGGTAGTAGTTAGTTAGTGCTTACATCAGCAGCATCTTGACTGCTTTTAGTTTGTTAGAGTAGGTAGTCATGTTTATGGTGTGATAGTCCTTAGTCATGCTTAGGGTGTGATATTCCCTAGTCATGCTTGTGGTGTGATGTTCTCTCCCTTACTCTATAAAAGGGAGCTGGAGTGTAGTTTGTTCCTTAGCTCTTCTTGTGTGATAGATTAGCTCACGGTGTGCTTCGAGAGTGAGGTTGGTGCCTCAACTCAAGAGTTTGTGGTGACACTAGAGTGATGAGCAAGGTGTGTGATCCTTAGCTCGGTCTTGATTCCTCCCCTTCCAGTTGTAATTGTCTTTCATTTTAAAGAAGTAAATTGCATCGCTGGTGCGTCAGGTTCTCCAGTTTTCAAATTTTCACTGTGTTGTTCTTGCTTGATTTCCTTACCCACGGGCATTTGTACGCTAGAGACATGGAGGTTCCTTGGCTTTGGTGTGACCGCAGGTTCATAGGCGCGCGAGCTGAGTCACCGCTAAGTCCGCTGCCCTTGTTGTCGTGTTGTGCTTAAATCACTCGCTAAGAGAGGTTAGTGAGTTTCATTTGTGTAGTTGGGTGCCGTTGGTTTCTTCGTCGTCTGTGTTGCCCTGAAACGTATACATCGCCATCTTCCACATTATTTCTCTCTAGTTTTCACGTTGCTCATTTTCTGACACGCATTTTACTTCCCTCGTCTCAAGACCCTCTCACATTTTCTGATCATCATCTCATAAACCCCTAGAGTACGGAGCTAAGGACCAACCCACTTATAGTAGCTGCATCAACACACTTGTCCAATCGAATATTTGTCTGGCAAAGAGATTGTAATGCATCTATACCTAGTTACGATGTTGGGGATGTCGATGTCAATATCCATTCTGATGACTTAGCAGCGATGCATTGCTAGGTGCCACTCACTGCTTATGGTGACCTTAGGTCAGCACTGCCAACGTCAGAGGAACTTACAGGGTCGCACACCTTGATACTCGAGTTCTCATATTGATCGAAAAGTGTTGAGATCGAGTTATTGGATAGCTCGGATCTATTTGGGAGATTTCATTAGTGCCAATGGGCCTGATGAGATGGAAGAGAGTTATTGGAGCCAAACTTCATTTTTGGTAGGTTGACCCGAAATTGACCATGGTTGGTCACATTTGAAATAGGGTTGCATTGGATCGGATCCAATGGCTTAATCAACTTGTGCAATAAAGTTTGGGCTAGCTCATTATCCAATGAGGCCCAATAACAAGTTGTCATGAAGTGAAAATGGGCTAAAAGGGTATAATGGGGATAAATCTCCCCCATTGGCACCTATGGGCATAATGGGGAGGTGATGCAGGAGCATTTTCACAAAATATTTGACTTAGTCAAATTTTGCATAATTATTATAAACCTTGATTGAACAGACTTAGTTAATGTTTATGTCGAAATTTTGAATGCAATTCTAGTTTTCTTAATGAGGCACTAATCTCTTGAAATTATTGATGATTACATGAGACCAAGCCAAGTGGATGCATACATCAAGTCTAGTTCAAGCTCAAGCCAAGAAAGTTTCATCTCAAGCTCAATGGGATTTCAGCCCAAATTGCAGCCCAAATCCAAAGCCTTCTCATCTCAAGACCAAAGAAATGAGCTGCTCGTTGCAGCTTAATTGAAGGAGGATTGCGCGTGAGGGAGAGCCGCCAATGGAGAAAGGAGCAGCTTGCTTTACCAAGGAAGCAAGAGCAGCATACTCAAAGAGGAAATGAACATTGGAGACTTGCCTTGAACGTTGCAGCCAACGGTCACAAGCAGCTTCCAGCACATCTCCTTCCTATAAGATGTAATCTCGTCAATGTATTTACCAGTTTTTTTAGACAAGATTTGATGAATGAGATAGTTTTCGTATCTTCCCTTATCGGATGTTCTCTCCTCCTTTTCCTCTGGCGCTTGTGTTGCCATCTTCATCTCCTCCCCTTCTCTAGGTGCTGAGCACCTCTCTTCCCTCTTCCAAATGATCACCAGTTCCCTTGCTCCCAGCCAAGTTCATATGCTCTCCCGCCGTTGCCGCAAAGCATCCTCTGTTCGCCGACGAGTCCAGCATAGGGCTCTCCATTCTCCGACCGACGGATCGTCCTCAAATTTCAACCACGCCTTCTACAGTTCTAGTCGAACCCACAACCAGAGGGATCACCCCATCCGACGTCTGGATCACCGGAATCGGAAGATTTCCGGTGACGCCTCAGCTCACGCCCTTGTTTCCGCCCTTCACCACTGATCGCCGTCGATCTCCTCCGATCAGTCACCGATCGATCCCAAACTCCGGTCACCCGTTCGCCTTGGTCAGGAGAACTTCCAGTTGTAGCAGGTCGGGAGACTTTGCCATATCCGATGATCTCCGGCTGCCCCTGTTCCGCCCGCGTGCATCCCCTGTTCTGCTGAACAAGCGCGTCTCCGCCTTCCAGGATCGTCCTCCTCCGACCAACCACCGTCCGCGCCCAAACTCCGGCCATCCCTTTGCCTTCATCATCACGACCTACAGTCGTAACAGGTTTTGCGTTTGTGCCCTCTACGACGAACGATGACCACAAACGTCAACCCTGCTCCACTCGCGATCTCCCTGTCTCCCAGTTTTCTTGTTTCAGGCTTATGTTTACTATTAATTCGAATAATCTGACTAAGCCTCTTCTTGCAGATATCTTAAGCAATCGGCGAAACGAAAACCCTGATCTTTGATGCCAATATGAAGAACTCATCTTGCTCTAATAGTTGGATGAGTTGATCGAACTGAAGCCACATTGGATCAACCTGAAAACAATAGCAACTTTTCATACCTGATGTAATTTTCCTGTAATCGTTTTATGAACTAATTTGAGTAGTGTTTTTGTTGCAGGTATTTTGAGCACTTGGTGGAGCCAAAGTCTATAACTTTGAAGCATGCATCTTGATCTGTCTCTGGGATTAGTTATCTCCATGAAAGAATGTATGGTTCATCTTAAAACGCATAGCAAACTTTCAAGTTTGATAATTTTCTTTGCTGCTTTAGTTTGCTGATCTGAATAGTCATTTTTTTTGGAGATGCCCTATTTGACTGACTGATAATGACACTACATTTTTTATACGATTGAAAAGAACAAACTTCACTCTGCTATTTGGCTTTATTAGTTTTCATTATTGATCACTAGAACCATCTCTAAGGCATAGCTACTTTTCTAATTGATCATTTTTTGCCCTGCATTTTTGGCTGCTGATTGAGTTTAGTATTTTATTTCAAAATATAAAAAAATTCTAATCATGTGTTTGCCCACCACATCAGCTTGGTATCAGAGGAAGTTGTGAGCAACTCTTGTCTGCTCACACGATCCTTGCTTTGCTCTTTGCATTTAAAAATAATAATAATAAAAAAACATTCTTAGTTTTTGCTTTCATGTTTAGTTGTTTACTGCTTTTGCATCTTAGTTAAGTTGTTTGCTCTTTATTGATTAAAAAAAAAAAATTTGCTTGCATTGGACAATTTGCCAAAGAAAACTGCATTTGAATTTTTGCAAAGTTCTAATCAATTTTGCACAACTAAGATCTCTGAGTTGATTCAAAATTCTGGATATTGTTGAATGACTTTTGAACTTGCAGCTAGTATCAATGTTTAATCTGCTTAGAACCTTTAAGTGCTGAGTTTTGGTTCTCAGATTTTATTTCCTGCATGCTAAATTCTGCACCTTGACTTCTTGGTTTAAAAAAAAAAAAAAAAAAATCTATTTTTTAGCCTGTATACTACACTTAATCCCTATCAAACTGCAACTTGGATTACCATCAGCATATTTCAGTCTAAAGCACCCATAAGGCAGCTACTTATTCATTGATTATGACTCTAAATTCTGCACTTGAATGCTGAATTTTTCCAATCTGTTTTCAGCCTGGTCTCTATGCTTAACCTGTATCAAATTGCAGTCGTCAACTGCATTATTTTCTGAACATATATATGCTGCAATTATTTTTGGATTGGCCCTGATATACGGTTCTTCTACATGCTGAGATAGTATTCCTGCACTGCACTTAAACAATAGTCATTTCTAGCATTAATTTTCTTGTTTATCATCATGCGTTATTTTACTCAACAGGAAGTTATAGCTAGAACAAAACTAATAACTGTTAGGGAACGAAAGGCTCTTACACTTAGTTTTACAACATTTAAATATAGGGTTCTTACTCATAGGCCTAGTTGTTTCACAACATACACTTTGTGCAATGGCTATAATAGTAAAACTGTTATTGATCATCAAGTCAGGTTTAATGTTATATCTCCCAAAGTCATTGAGCAATTTGGCCTCACCATACAAAAACATGATTATCCATATGTCATAACTTGGGAAGACTATACTAAAACTTTAGTTGACTTTCAATGCTTAGTTCCTATTCAATTAGGCAATATGAAAACTGAAATTTGGTGTGATGTAATGAGTTTAGAAGGATTTGACATCTTATTAGGGAATGAATTCATGCATGATTATCAAGGACATTATTTTCACAACCCTTGGAGTTATAGTTTTATTCATAAAGGGATGCCACACATAATTCACCCTTATGATGAGTTAAGGGAGCAAACTAAAAAGTTGCAACATGAGTTCAAGGAGCATATGAAAAAGTTGCAACAATCAATGGAGAAATTAAGAAAGCCCCACTTACAAGTTAAACAAGAGAGTCCTAATCCTCTAGAGTTCAACCTAACCTTAAAGTCTACTTTAGAACCTAAATCATGTCTTGATGAAACCACTAAATTTGAAGAAATAAATCATGAAGTACCATTACCTTCAATTTTAGGGCCCATACCCATAGGTTCTTTAGAAAACATGCCTCAACTTGAGTCTACCACATCTATTCCAACTAAGGAACCCATTATTAGCTCATGTGAGAATCAATTGCCCATAGAGACTCCATTAGGCATACCACAACTTAAGTTTGGAACATTTACCATTAATGACTTAGAGAGTCAAGTGGAACCCACATCCATAGGTCTTCTTGAACCACACTTTGAACCTAGGTTAGATCCTTTTGAAATTGACTTAGACCCTCATTCTAAACCATTAGGAGAAACCTTAGAATTTGAAGATCCTATGAGCATTGAGTCTTGTATCTTAAACTCTTCTACCCACACATTTAAGGCACACATAGAAACCACTCAACTTGAACATTTTGACTTTGTGATGCCTAAATCTTTAGAGCCAATTGAGTTTGTGATTGCCCCTCCCATGAACCATGACATGCAATATCTTAATTTTATGGCTATTAATTTCTCTCCAACACAACTCCCATTGAATGCATATGATTTTGTTATTCCTTCCTCTCTTCTATGCTATAAAAGAAAACATGAGCATGCTAATCTAGCTTGTCTTAATATGAATTTTCTATCACCCTGCTTATTGATTGTGAGAAGTACATTAGGGGTTAAAACAAGACAACCCACTCAATTCATGCATGATTAACTTCTCTTCCTACCTATCCTCAAAGATGAATACACTTATAAGCCACCACCTAAGCGTGATAAATTGTTTATTTCCATGCTAGTAGTTTAATTGTTGCTAGTCATTTTTAATTAACCTAAGTTTCTCCGGGAGTAGAAACATTTGAACCGGGGGTGTATGATGCAGGAGCATTTTCACAAAATATTTGACTTAGTCAAATTTTGCATAATTATTATAAACCTTGATTGAACAGACTTAGTCAATGTTTATGTCGAAATTTTGAATGCAATTCTAGTTTTCTTAATGAGGCACTAATCTCTTGAAATTATTGATGATTACATGAGACCAAGCCAAGTGGATGCATACATCAAGTCTAGTTCAAGCTCAAGCCAAGAAAGTTTCAGCTCAAGCTCAATGGGATTTCAGCCCAAATTGCAGCCCAAATCCAAAGCCTTCTCATCTCAAGACCAAAGAAATGAGCTGCTCGTTGCAGCTTAATTGAAGGAGGATTGCGCGTGAGGGAGAGCCGCCAATGGAGAAAGGAGCAGCTTGCTTTACCAAGGAAGCAAGAGCAGCATACTCAAAGAGGAAATGAACGTTGGAGACTTGCCTTGAACGTTGCAGCCAACGGTCACAAGCAGCTTCCAGCACATCTCCTTCCTATAAGATGTAATCTCGTCAATGTATTTACCAGTTTTTTTAGACAAGATTTGATGAATGAGATAGTTTTCGTATCTTCCCTTATCGGATGTTCTCTCCTCCTTTTCCTCTGGCGCTTGTGTCGCCATCTTCATCTCCTCCCCTTCTCTAGGTGCTGAGCACCTCTCTTCCCTCTTCCAAATGATCACCCATTCCCTTGCTCCCAGCCAAGTTCATACGCTCTCCCGCCGCTGCCGCAAAGCATCCTCTGTTCGCCGACGAGTCCAGCATAGGGCTCTCCATTCGCCTCGCCGCCGGTGACGATCCGACCGACGGATCGTCCTCAAATTTCAACCACGCCTTCTACAGTTCTAGTCGAACCCACAACCAGAGGGATCGCCCCATCCGACGTCTGGATCGCCGGAATCAGAAGATTTCCGGTGACGCCTCAGCTCACGCCCCTGTTTCCGCCCTTCACCACTGATCGCCGTCGATCTCCTCCGATCAGTCACCGATCGATCCCAAACTCCGGCCACCCGTTCGCCTTGGTCAGGAGAACTTCCAGTTGTAGCAGGTCGGGAGACTTTGCCGTATCCGATGATCTCCGGCTGCCCCTGTTCCGCCCGCGCGCATCCCCTGTTCTGCTGAACAAGCGCGTCTCCGCCTTCCAGGACCGTCCTCCTCCGACCAACCACCGTCCCCGCCCAAACTCCGGCCATCCCTTTGCCTTCATCATCATGACCTACAGTCGTAACAGGTTTTGCGTTTGTGCCCTCTACGACAAACGGCGACCACAAACGTCAACCCTGCTCCACTCGCGATCTCCCTGTCTCCTAGTTTTCTTGTTTCAGGCTTATGTTTACTATTAATTCGAATAATCTGACTATGCCTCTTCTTGCAGATATCTTAAGCAATCGGCGAAACGAAAACCCTGATCTTTGATGCCAATATGAAGAACTCATCTTGCTCCAATAGTTGGATGAGTTGATCGAACTGAAGCCACAATGGATCAACCTGAAAATAATAGCAACTTTTCATACCTGATGTAATTTTCCTGTAATCGTTTTATGAACTAATTTGAGTAGTGTTTTTGTTGCAGGTATTTTGAGCACTTGGTGGAGCCAAAGTCTATAACTTTGAAGCATGCATCTTGATCTGTCTCTGGGATTAGTTATCTCCATGAAAGAATGAATGGTTCATCTTAAAACGCATAGCAAACTTTCAAGTTTGATAATTTTCTTTGCTGCTTTAGTTTGCTGATTTGAATAGTCATTTTTTTGGAGATGCCCTATTTGACTGACTGATAATGACACTACATTTTTGATACGATTGAAAAGAACAAACTTCACTCTGCTATTTGGCTTTATTAGTTTTCATTATTGATCACTAGAACCATCTCTAAGGCATAGCTACTTTTCTAATTGATCATTTTTTGCCCTGCATTTTTGGCTGCTGATTGAGTTTAGTATTTTATTTCAAAATATAAAAAAATTCTAATCATGTGTTTGCCCACCACATCAGGAGGAGTTGGCGCAATTTGCTTCGTAAGGAAGCAATTAGTGCCTTGTCCTTATACCTTGGATAGTAACCTTGCTTCTATGGCAAGGATGAGGGTGCATATGGTTGAATTGACTTGAATGGAAAGAGCTAAGCGCTTATGGATGATGGGGGTGAGTTTATGGCAAAGTCTTGGAGACTTTCCTTAACTCTAACCCTAATTATCACCCCCCTTTACCCTAGCCGCCCCTCTTTTCATGTGTTGTGCCAATACCTCTTATGTTGCCGCCCCTCATGCCTCTATGTATTTATTGATATGCAAGAGGCTTATGTATGCAATCAAATTGGCGTGAGGAACATCAAGAGGGTGAGAACAAAAGGGATCTTGGTGCATCCTCTTCCATCCATAGCCGAGAGCACCTCTTCCTCCTTTCCACTTGGCACAAGGAACATTGGTGCTTGGCAGCTTATCTTCATCCTTTCTTCTCCTTGGTGCATCTTCCCTAGAAGGTGGCACAAGCATTGAAGAAAGGCACCTAAGGCTTGGATCTTCTTCCCGAGGCTAGCACCGAGCGTGGAAGAAGAGGACTTGAGGCATCCATGTGTGCGAGACTGCAAAGGGCGCACGCTTGGGCACCTCCTCGACATCAGCCTCCTCTTGCTCTAGGTACTTTCTCCTCTCATCATGTTGACCCTCTCGCAAGACGATCTTCATTGGGTTTTTGGGATTGGCCTATTTCGGGGATATGCTTCCACTGTGTATGTATTGTTTGATAGAAATTTGTAAATATCACCAGGGTTTCCCAATAGTGGTATCAGAGCGACTTGCGAGCCCTGAATAGTGTTTCTATGCTTTTCATATGCTCACATGTCATGCCATATTTTTGCATGTTGCATATATACATGGCGCATGATTTTCTAAGTAAGAAAAATTGTAGGTTTCTTGTTCCTTTCCTCCATTCTACTTCTTTTGGATTTTTTGGATTATTTTTCTGATTGATTTAAGATCATAGGCGCACGTAGTTTTGTCAAGTAGGATGGGCATTGTGTCCTTTGGACTGGTCGGGTCTCTTGATCTGACAAAATTGCCAGCCGATTTGGTCTATGAAATCATCATGAAACTTAATCTCAAACAATCAAAAGATTTGAGATAAGAAGATGAGGAAAATAAACTTGTTTTATGAGAAACTAAAAATTTCAGATTTTATATTTTTCATGAGCATATAGAATTGCATGAATAAGTACATTGTTTGTGCATGATGTTGTGATCATTAGTCAAGCCACTTAGCATGCCTCTGTTGTATTCTTGTGAGGCCTACGTGCCACGCTTCTTTTTCTTTTGTTTTGTAATTAAAGAAAGAAGATTAGGGGCACATATCACTTGATGGCATTGGCGCATGTTTCATGCTTGCGCACCTTGCATGGTGGCGCAACAAGCATCAAAGATGGGTGGCGCATGCTTGCTTGGTGGCGCAAGAGGGCATAGCCGAGCCTTAGGGCCTATGAGCTAGCTCTCTTGGCACTTGCATGGTGGCGCATCTTCCTTGGAGGAGGCCCATGGCATTGGCCGAACCCATGATGGTGCTTCTAGGGTTTCCCTAGGGGTACCTCATGGGTTTGAGAGCTAAACCATGGAAAGGAGGACCTTGGAGCCAACCTTGAAGATCAAGCTAGAGGTCGGCTAGGCTAGGTCTAGTTTTAGGGGCTTGTGTCCTAAGTCAAGAGTTGAACCCCTTTTAGCATGGGTTGGTTCAATGTCTTGAACGAGCTATGATCACATCATCCCTTTACTGCTTTTCTTATCTGCTAAAAGCATGCCTATGACGTTTTATCTTCATGTTATCACTATAGGATTGCATGTTTGAAATGTTAGACATAAGATAAAACTAAGAGGCTGAGACCTCAAAAACCCTCAATTAAAAATATCAAGTCTAGTAGCCTTCTCGCTCGTAGCCCACATCAAGCTATCGATCAGTGGTGTTGTGCACTATTTCCCATCCTTGTGGGACACACCCACTTATCTTTAGAAGGTGTTTGGTGACAATGGTTTCTCTAGTCTAGTTTTAACCTGGACGTGCCTTCGCAAAGAAACTCGTTGGCCCTAGGCATAACAGTTAGGAATGGACTTGACTTGATTTTCACATGTGCTGGGCAAATAATGGAATTCTAGAGGAATCATTTTAGAGGTTAGGGTTTCATGTTGTATCCAGCCCTCACTGGACATGAAATGCCTAGACTTTCTCAATAAGGAGAGTTGCCAAGCGGAATCGGCTGGTGAGCCTATCTTAAGAAGCATGGGTTACTTTGTACATTGTTGGTGTTTATGCCCTAGGACCTAGTTTTGGTCCATTATTGTACTACTTGATACTGATATTTATATATATATCATACTGGCATTGTCGTTATCATTATTTGTTTACATCTGCGAACATGTACTTATATGATAATGTCCCTAGAGACAGATTGGATCTGTGCTCAAATGATTGTCCCCAGTCGATGTACCTGAGTGGATATGGGATAGCTCTGGTACTTGTGAGACTGGTATATGGGCTGGTTAGGCACGAGGTGCTAACGCAGACATATAGGTATATCAATGGTGCATATACTGGACTGACCCGCTGTGAGGCAATGACTTGGTGTCACGAGTTATCCTCACAAGCAATAGGAGATGTATTGATCCCTTGACTTGAGGTCATTGGCTATTCTATATGGTTAGGGATATACTTTGATACAACCTAACACCTCGCCGTAGTTGGGAGGTAATAACGGTTGTCATTGAGCATGTCACAACCCATATGAGAAGGTCAATGGACAGACAGGATTTGCCCCTTCCTAAGGGAAGCTTGATATCCATGGAGCTCCTCTATGGTTCTATGACTGAAAGTGTATGGCCATACCCAGGTGAGACCTGATTTAGTCATAACCATGAGATTGGATGAAAACAAGTGGTGACACACTTGTCCAATCGGATATCAGTTTGGCAAAGAGACTGGAATGCATCTGTACCTAATTGCGATGATGGGGATGTCGATGTCGATATCCATTCCAATGACCTGGGTAGCAGCGATGCACTGCTAGGTGCCACTCACTGCTTGTGGTGACCTTTGGTCAGCACTGCCAGCGTCAGAGGAACCTACAGGGTCACACACCTTGATACTTGAGTTCTCGTATTGACTGGGAAGTCTTATGATCGAGTTATTGGATGACTCAAGTCTATTCTGGAGATTTCATCAGCGCCAATGGGCCTGACGAGTTGGAAGAAACTAATTGGAGCCAACTTCCAATTTTGGCAAACTGGCCGAATTAACCATGGTTAGCCTCATTTGACCTTGGGTCACATTGGATTGGATCCAATAGCTTAGTTAACATGGGTAATGATCTTTGGGCTAGGCCCATTGCTTAGTTGGGCTCACTAATAAGTTGTCATGAAGAGGAAATTTCCTAAGGGGTATAATGGGGAGAGAACCAACCCCATTGGCGCCTAAGGGGTATAATGGGGTGAAGTGGGAAAATTTGCTTCATTATGGAAGAAAATTGCGCCTAGCCCTAACCCTAATCACCCCTTGCTCTATATAAGAGGCCCTAGATGCCCCCTGTCTGGTATTCTACTCCTTGGAGGCGTGTGAATGCAGAGAGAGGCAAGAGCAAGGGCAAGAGGTGCAAGTGATTTCTTCCATCAAACCCTAGCCGCAAGCCTTGATCTTCCTTTCCTCTTGGCACAAGGAATTTGGTGCTTGGCGGCTTCCCTCTCCTTCATCCTTCTTCTATTGGCGCATATACCTTGGAGGTGGCACAAGGCTTGAAGAAGGTGAACAAAAGGCTTGGATCTTCTTCCCGAGGCTAGCACCGGGTGTGGAAGAAGAGTACTCAAGGGATCCGTGTGTGTGAGATTGCTGAGGGCGCACACTTGGGTGCCTATTACGACATCGGCATCGTCTTGCTTTGACGTATCTTCTATCTCATCGTGTTTACTCCCTCGCTTGCGATCTTCATTGGGTTTTTGGTACTAGCCTGTTTCGGGGATATTAGTTCCACTGTGCAATGTATTTGTGTAATTTCTATCTCTAAAAATTGTAATATATCCTCGGGGTTTCCCAACAGTGGTATCAGAGCTACTTGCGAGACTCGAACGATGTAATTTCATGCTTTTCCATGCTCACATGCCATATCTCAATTTTCGCAAATTACATGATCACATGGCAAACGATTTTTCTAAGTAGGAAAAATTAGGGTTTCTTGTTTCTATTATCTTTTCAATCTCTTTTGGATTTTTGGGTTATTTTTCTTGCATGATTTAAGGATCAAAGGCGTACGTGGTTTTGTCAAGTAGGACGGGCATTGTGTCTTCGGACTGGCCGGGTCTCTTGATCTGATAAAATTGCCAGCCGAAAGGATCTTTGAAATCATCATGAAAGTTTAATCGCAAATAACCAAAAGATTTGTGATAAGAAGATGAGGAAAAGAGACTGGTTTTATGAAAAAGTAAAATTTCAGATTTTATGTTTTTCATGAGCATGTAGAATTTCATGTGTAGATACCTTACTTGTGCATAATGTTGTGATCATGAGTCAAGCCCCTTTTGCATGCCTGTGATGTATCCTTGTGAGGCCTGCGTGCCGATTTTCTTTTTGCTTTTAATTAAGATGAAGATTAGGGTGGCACATATCACTTGGAGATTGGCGCATGCATGCTTGCTTGCGCACCTTGCATGGTGGTGCAAGAAGCACCCTTCATTGATGGCGCATGGTGAGTGGCGCAAGTTTGACTTGGCCGAGCCTTAGGGCTTGTATGCTATGTCTCTTGACCCTTACATGATGGCGCATCACCCTTGGACGAAGCCTATGGCATTGGCCGAACCTTGGGGTGTACCCCTAGCGTTTGAGAGCTAAACCATGAGAGAAGGACTTTGGAGCCCACCTTGAAGATAGAGCTAGAGGTCGGCTAGGCTAGGTCTGGTATTGGGGCTTGAATCCTAGGTCAAGAGTTGAACCTCCTTTTGGCATGGGTTGGTTCAATGACCTGAATAGGCTATGATCACATCATTCATTTATTGCTTTCGATATCTGCTAAAGCATGCCTATTTTATCGTTATGATATCACAATAGGATTGCATGCCTGTAATGTTAGACATAAGATAAAACTGATGAGACCTCAAAAACCCTCATAAATAAATATCAAGTCTAGTATCTTTCTAACGCGTAGCCCTCACTAAGCTATCGATCAGTGGTGTTGTGAACTATTTCCCACCCTCGTGGGACACACCCACTTATCTTTAGAAAGTGTGTGGTGGCAATGGTTTCCCAGTCTGTTTTAATCGGGCGCGCCTTCGCAAGGAAACTTGTTGGCCCTGGGCATAACAGTTAGGAATAGACTTGACTAGATTTCCACATGTGCTGGGCATACGGTAGAACTCTAGAGGCATCATTTAGAGGTTAGAGTTTCATGTTGTATCCAGTCCTCACTGGACATGAAATGCCTAGACTGTCTCAATAAGGGGAATTGCTTGGAGCAATCGGTCGGCGTGCCCACCTTAGGAAGCATGAGTTACTTTGTGCATCTCATCCACCCTCGTGAGACATGAAGCCTCATGTGGAAAAGGGATCCCATCTCACTAGGAAGTCTTAAACTTCCCGATTGACTTTGTCGGTTGTCAATTTGATTAAAATAGTGGGAGCCATAATCATTTAAAACAAGTCCAATTTAAATGATTTGAAGTAGTACTAATCTGCTGTTTCTTAACTGTTGTAGAACAATGGCAATGAATAATAGCGGTTGGTCATTGACAAGTTGGTTGGATCCAACTTGATGGATTGGTATATGAACTTGAGAATTGTGTGAAGGCACCCCTAAACCTAAGGGGGGCGAAACCCTAATAGGAGGCGCAACAAAAATTCTAGCGGAATCTAGGGTTTCTAAAAGATCGCATAGCATGTAATATATTCAACTTTCAAAGTGAAACGATTCTCACCATTGCCATCACTTAGATGATGTCTTGGAAGGAAAGGCGCAAGCGAACCTTCTCCTTAGTTTCGCACACAAGGTGATCAATGCACCTACTCCCTTGATGCTCCTTGTGCTAGCAAGGCTTCAAGGTTGTCTTGTCGAAATGGAAGGGAAAAGAGAGATCGCCTTGCTTAGTCGAATGGTCCCTCTTGTCGTCCACAATGCTCCACACGAGAATGCCTTTCGAACGAAAAACCAAAAGGGCGACAAAGGCGTGAAGAGGCAAGTGAGATGCAACGTGAGATCATGGCCACGTTTGAGGAGATGCTATCTAAAAATAGCCAAGTCCAAACGTTCATGCGACCATGTATTAACCCACTCGCAAATGCCTTATCAATTGAACCATGCGCTCAACCAATGAGCCAGTTCAAATCAATTTGGTTTAATAACCAAATAAACCAAGCAATCAGTCCAGACCATAATAAACCCTAAGGCTCTTGATCTGACCGTCGATCTCTTAATGCTTCTGATCTGACCGATCTAGCATCTATTCTCTCGATCGAAGCTTACCGATCTCAAGCCCTAATCAATCAAACATGATCAGACCAGATCTCACTCACAATCAGAGATTAAATCCCTTTATACTGAACCCGAACAATTCAGTCCATACGATATGACTTAAGTAAGCCATATCATCAAATTGTGCGACCCTGAGGGTTTCCTTTAAATGTCGGTAACGATAACTCACATTATCACGATCAGTGAGGGGTATCTAGCAACACATCACTGTCTCCCGATATAAAGGAAAGAGTCTTCCAAGACTATACCCAAATTACAGCACAAGTGTGAATCAACTCACAATGCATGCAAATTTCCTTTGCCACTGGATGTTCTTATTGGACAAGCGTGTCAAGCTTGTAGCTCCAATATGATGAGCATAATTAGATCAGATGAACACTGTCACCTGGGTATGGCCATACTCTTTTCTCAATCATCTCATCCAGGGGGCCCCTTTAGAACATCACACTCCTTAAACAAGGAGACGGCAATCCTATGTCTATCACTAGTGCCCTAACCTGATTCAAGTTCACCATCCAAGATAGTCTATAATCATTATGTTTCAAATGATATTGAACTACCCCAAAACAATGACAATCATCATTTAGAAAACACAAGTGATCTCAAGTCAGAGGAAATGTGCCACTTGTCTCATTCAAGGAATATTCACATTGTGACAAACAATTGAACATCCTAGTAGGGTCTGTCCAGTACATCCAATGTACCCATGAGTCTACATCTTATTCCATGCTCGAAGCATCCTATAAGACTAGAACACATATTAGTCTTAATCATATCAAGGCTGTCTCATGTTCACCAAGATACATCGACTAAGGACTTAACTGCATGTCAGCCCAGCTGAGCAGCATTGAGACATTATTCAGAAGAACATATATTGCAGCAGACAATGTAGCTAACTGAATAATAACCATGCCTTTATAAACATAAACGTTTATTACACGATACTGTTACAATCCCAAGGCCTCAAACATTAGGCTTAAGGGCATACCCCAACAATCTCCCACTTGCACTTAATCTAATGGTTGAGAAATCTCAAACCCATATTATTACAGTGCTTCTCATGCTTCTGCTGCGCCAGAGGCTTAGTAAGCGGGTCTGCCAGATTGTCATCTGTATGAACCTTGCAGATTTTGATCTCGCCTCGATCTATGATCTCCCTGATCAAATGAAACCGTCTCTGTATGTGCTTGGACTTCTGGTGCGACCGTGGTTCCTTTGCTTGTGCGATTGCTCCAGTGTTATCACAGAAGATAACCAAAGGATCTGCACTCGAAGGAACAACACCAAGTTCTCCCACGAACTTACGAATCCACACTGCCTCCTTGGATGCTTCCGAGGCTGCAACATACTCGGCTTCTGTTGTGGAATCAGCAACAGTTGACTGTTTGAAACTCTTCCACACCACTGCTCCTCCATTCAAGCTAAAAACATAGCCTGATTGCGATCGGAAATCATCCTGGTCAGACTGGAACGAAGCGTCAGTATATCCTTCAATACTGAGTTCTTCCTGACCACCATATATCAAGAACATATCTTTGGTCCTCCGCAGATATTTTAAGATGTTCTTGACTGCAATCCAGTGCGCCACACCTGGATTACTTTGGAAACGACTGGTCACACTTAACCCGTAAGCGACGTCAGGGCGAGTACACAACATCGCATACATAATGGAACCAATAGCCGAAGCATAAGGCGTATTGTCCATTTCATCTTTCTCAGTCTGTGTTTGTGGACACTGACTCTTCGAAAGACTCAGACCATGTCTGACTGGAAGATATCCTCGTTTAGAATTCTCTAAATGAAATCTTTCCAGGACTTTATCGATGTAAGTACTCTGGCACAGCCCGAGAAGCCTCTTAGATCTATCCCTGTAGATCTTCACACCTAATACATAGGCTGCTTCTCCTAAATCTTTCATCTGGAAACATTTCCTTAACCATGCCTTCACAGCATGCATTTCAGGAATGTCATTTCCAATGATCAAGATATCATCGACGTAGAGGACTAGGAAAGTAATCACGCTCCCACTAAACCTCTTATATACACACGGGTCATCCTCGTTCTTGATGAAACCAAATTCCGTGACTGATTCATCAAAACGAATATTCCAGCTTCTTGATGCTTGCTTAAGTCCATAAATGGACTTCTTTAACTTGCATATCTTATGACGATCTGATGGATTAGTGAAACCCTCAGGTTGTGTCATGTACACATCCTCATCCAGATTTCCATTAAGGAAAGCTGTTTTCACATCCATCTGCCAAATCTCATAATCATAATATGCAGCTATCGCGAAAAGAATCCGAATAGACTTAAACATAGCTACAGGTGAGAAAGTTTCATCATAATCTATCCCGTAGATTTGTTTGAAACCTTTCGCAACTAGCCTGCCTTTATAGGTAACCACGTTACCATCCATGTCAATCTTCTTCTTGAAGATCCATTTACAGCCTATAGGGATAACTCCCGGAGGCGGATCAACCAAATCCCAAACTTGGTTATCTGACATGGAGTCCATCTCGGCTCGCATAGCTTCAAGCCATCTAGCTGACTCCGGTCCACTGACCGCATCCGCATAAGTGAGGGGTTCATCATGATCAATGATGTAGATTCCGTCATAGCGCTCAGGCTGTCGACGAATCCTTCCCGATCTTCGCGGTTCCCGTGATATCTGAGCCTCAGGTTGTTCAATAACCTGATCTACTGGCTCAGGCTCATCCAATTTTGCTTGAGCACTTTGTCCTTCCTCTGGATTCTCATCCAGCTTTATTTCTCTCCCACTGGCCTCTTGCAGAAGAAACTCCTTCTCAAGAAATATGGCCGTCCGAGCAACAAAAACCTTGTTCTCTTTGGGATCGTAGAAATAATAACCCTTAGTTTCCTTAGGGTAACCGACAAAGATACATTTGTCAGATCTGCTCTCTAGTTTCCCAGAGGCGAGCTTTTTGACATAAGCCTCGCAGCCCCAGATCCTGATAAATGTCAAGCTCGGCTGTTTCCCATACCATAACTCATATGGAGTTTTTGAAACGGCCTTGGATGGCACTCGGTTTAGTACCTTTGCAGCTGTCTCCAGTGCAAATCCCCAAAAGGAGTATGGAAGAGTAGCCTGACTCATCATAGAACGAACCATATCGAGTAACGTTCTATTTCTCCTTTCGGACACACCATTCCATTGCGGTGTTCCTGGCGGAGTGAGCTGTGAGATAATCCCACACTCCTTCAGATAGTCAGTAAACGTATGACTCAAGTATTCACCACCTCGATCTGAGCGAAGTGCCTTGATATTTCGGCCTAGCTGATTCTGTACTTCATTCTTGAACTCTTTGAACTTGTCAAAAGATTTACTCTTATGTCTCATCAGATAGACATAGCCATACCTACTGAAATCATTAGTAAAGGTAATGAAGTACTGATAGCCACCTCTGGCATGTTTACTAAATGGCCCACACACATCACTGTGTATAAGGTCAAGTAAACCTGAAGCCCTTTGACCTTTGCGAGGAAAAGGTGACTTCGTCATTTTACCCATCAAACAAGCTGTGCATGTATCAATCTCCTTGTAGGAGAATGATCCCAGCAGTCCATGATCATGCAACCGCTTAATGCGTTTCTCGTTAATATGGCCTAAACGACTATGCCATAGCAAGGTGCTGTCATCAGCATACTTGGCTTTCTTAATATCAATATTTTGTATAGAACGCTCCATGTCCAACATGAATAATCCATTGCTAATTGAACCAGTTGCATAAACAATATTATCATAAGATAAAACACACTTTGAAATATTGCATTCAAAGGAAAATCCTTTCCTGACAAGAGCAGGAATGGAGATAATATTTTTAGTAATACTGGGAACAAAATAACAATTGTCAAGTTCCAATACAATTCCAGATGGTAAAGAAATGAAATAGTCTCCTACAGCAACAGCAGCAACCCGTGCCCCGTTTCCAACGCGTAGGTCCACCTCATGCTGTCCCACCTGTCTTCTTCTCTTGAGTTCCTGCACATTTGAACAAATGTGAACTCCACATGCAGTGTCCAACACCCATGATATAGAAGAAGAAAACATGACCTCAGTCACGAATATACCTGAGCCAGAAGCGATGCTTCCCCTCTTATCTCCTTGGAGCGCTTTACAGTCCTTTTTCCAGTGACCCAGCTGGCCACAATGGAAACACCTGTATTCCTTAGACCGCTTCACCTTCTGCTTCAGAGCCTTGCTGTAGCTCTTGACAGGGGTCTTGCCCTTCTTCCCCTTCTTCTTGTTCCTTGAAGGAACCATTAAGACAGAGGTCGAAGGCTTTCCCTTCAGAGTCTCCTCAGTAGTGAGGAGCATATTCAGCAGCTCTGCCGGAGTACAATCGATTTTATTCATATTAAAGTTAATAATGAACGCGTCGAATGAAGGCGGGAGAGACTGCAGAATAATATCCACAGCAAGCTCCTGGTTGATGGTATGCCCCAGTTTCTCTAGAGCCTCCTTGTGCCCAATCATCTTGAGCACGTGAGCTCCCACTGGGCTCCCTTCAGCCAGTTTGCTCTGAAAGAAGAGCTTCGTCAAATTATAGCGTTCAGTCCTCGCCTGTGCAGCATACAGCATCTTGAGGTTTGCTATCATGTCTATAGCAGACATATCCTCATGCTGACGCTGCAGCGGTGGCGTCATAGACGCTAACATCAGGCAAGGGACATCAATGCTATCATTGACGTGCTTTTCATAGGCTTCCCGAACCGCCCTTGCGGCGTTCGGAGCGGGCTGAGGCGGTATCGCCGTCTCGAGGACATACAGTTTCCTCTCTGCCTTAAGAACAATCTTAAGGTGTCCAAACCAGTCAGAGAAGTTCGGCCCAGCAAACTTCTCCCTTTCCAGTAGGGATCGCACATTGAAGTTCATGGTGTTCGTTGCTGCAGGTATCTACAACAATGCAAGAACAGCAAGGTCAGTATCAATGTTAAGAATCAATCAGGACTTAAGAAAGATTCTTTTTCTCACTATTTTATCTGGCTGAAAAATCCAGCAAAACAGCCCGAAAGAGTAGACACTCTTTTAGTGAGATGGGATCCGGATTTCATACTTGGTCTCCGCGTCCCGCTCAGGCGAGATAAGATGCACAGAGAGTACAAGCACTAATCTCCGGTAGGCAGTCCCCGCCGATCGCCAACCCGTGCGATTCCCCTTCATCTGGGCAATCCAGCAGACTGTGCCAACTGAGTTGGTACAACATAGTCTCTGATCCCACAGATGGCTGCCTCTATGTGCTACCATATGCGCCACATATGTAGCCTACATGGTCAAGCTGACCCGACCTACTCCCTGGACCACCATGTGCTATGCTGAGCAACGAGAAGGGATAAATCCCTACTCTGTAACACACAGGTGTAATCCCACACCGTCTGAAGATAGATGGACGTGCCCACTGAGTGGGTACAACACGGCTCCAACGATAATCAGAACAGTGAGGTTTCTCGTCAGAAGGCTTACGAGCTTGATATTTTAGCGTTGGATTTTAACGGTCTTTTATCTTCTTCACTATCATACAATTCCTATGGTGATAGCAGAAGATAAACTAATCATGCAATTCTAATATTTTAAACAATAATAAAAGAAAGCATGAATCTTATGTGGTAAAAGCCCAAAGCCTAAGTAAGACCTTAACCTAACTCAAGTCTTCACTTGCTTTTCTTCATAGGGCTTTTGCTGCTCATCTGGCCCAAACCTGGGCCCAAGCGCCATCTGCAGCTCTGGTGCGCCCACCAGGAATATGCGCCAGGTCCTAGGGTCGAACCCTAGACCTCCCACCTGGTCCAGCCACTACTGCAAGCGCCTTTGCCAAGTGTGCACTGTGCTCTTGTCTAATTAAATTACAAATTTAACTATCTAGACAAGATTGACACGCAGGTCAATTACACATTATAAATTAATTAAACTGTGATTCGCAGATCACAAAAATAAAAATTAATTTACAATTAATTCCCAGGCACGCAGGCCCCAGCACAGCACTCATTAAACACGGGCAGCCCACATAAGATTAAATAGACAAACATATGCATCAACTAACATGTGATCCTTTCAAGAAAATTAAATTTCGAAAACCCCTTGGGATCAATTTTAATTTTCCTTATTTGCCCTACTACCTTACAATGGTCCATTACTAGGGATCCACTCATCAGACCTAGTCAGATCCACTGCCCTTGCATGCACCAAGTCCTAACTGACTTGAGTCGACCAAAAGGCCAACCATGCATGCGCCAAGGGCTGAACGACCACAGTGAGGTCTGGCAAGCGGGAGTGACCCCGGGCCTAACTCATGTGCGTTCATAGGTTGTCTCAATCAGACACCGCTACACGCCTGTCTGCAGTCGACCTACAGCCACCTCTGGCTTTCGCCAAGGTGCTATCTGGTCGACCCATCTAGGCTGTCAGATGGTCTGATCAGACTAATTGGATCTAGACTAGATTGAGATTTCAACCCTAATAACCCATCTAAGGATTTAAAGTAGGCGCCTTAGATCTAAGGTGAATCGCGCATATAATACAGGTTTTGAAAAACATACATATGCGCCAAGAACAAGCGCCAACATAAAATGTAACATGAAACATTTCGCATGAAACATCTAAGATGCGCAAGTTATAGATCTAAGCATGTAATGAGTAACAAGGATCACAAAGAAAGCAAACATATTATCATGCATGAAAAACTTTGCTCTGATACCAATTGAAGGCACCCCTAAACCTAAGGGGGGCGAAACCCTAATAGGAGGCGCAACAAAAATTCTAGCGGAATCTAGGGTTTCTAAAAGATCGCATAGCATGTAATATATTCAACTTTCAAAGTGAAACGATTCTCACCATTGCCATCACTTAGATGATGTCTTGGAAGGAAAGGCGCAAGCGAACCTTCTCCTTAGTTTCGCACACAAGGTGATCAATGCACCTACTCCCTTGATGCTCCTTGTGCTAGCAAGGCTTCAAGGTTGTCTTGTCGAAATGGAAGGGAAAAGAGAGATCGCCTTGCTTAGTCGAATGGTCCCTCTTGTCGTCCACAATGCTCAACACGAAAATGCCTTTCGAACGAAAAACCAAAAGGGCGACAAAGGCGTGAAGAGGCAAGTGAGATGCAACGTGAGATCATGGCCACGTTTGAGGAGATGCTATCTAAAAATAGCCAAGTCCAAACGTTCATGCGACCATGTATTAACCCACTCGCAAATGCCTTATCAATTGAACCATGCGCTCAACCATTGAGCCAGTTCAAATCAATTTGGTTTAATAACCAAATAAACCAAGCAATCAGTCCAGACCATAATAAACCCTAAGGCTCTTGATCTGACCGTCGATCTCTTAATGCTTCTGATCTGACCGATCTAGCATCTATTCTCTCGATCGAAGCTTACCGATCTCAAGCCCTAATCAATCAAACATGATCAGACCAGATCTCACTCACAATCAGAGATTAAATCCCTTTATACTGAACCCGAACAATTCAGTCCATACGATCTGACTTAAGTAAGCCATATCATCAAATTGTGCGACCCTGAGGGTTTCCTTTAAATGTCGGTAACGATAACTCACATTATCACGATCAGTGAGGGGTATCTAGCAACACATCACTGTCTCCCGATATAAAGGAAAGAGTCTTCCAAGACTATACCCAAATTACAGCACAAGTGTGAATCAACTCACAATGCATGCAAATTTCCTTTGCCACTGGATGTTCTTATTGGACAAGCGTGTCAAGCTTGTAGCTCCAATATGATGAGCATGATTAGATCAGATGAACACTGTCACCTGGGTATGGCCATACTCTTTTCTCAATCATCTCATCCAGGGGGCCCCTTTAGAACATCACACTCCTTAAACAAGGAGACGGCAATCCTATGTCTATCACTAGTGCCCTAACCTGATTCAAGTTCACCATCCAAGATAGTCTATAATCATTATGTTTCAAATGATATTGAACTACCCCAAAACAATGACAATCATCATTTAGAAAACACAAGTGATCTCAAGTCAGAGGAAATGTGCCACTTGTCTCATTCAAGGAATATTCACATTGTGACAAACAATTGAACATCCTAGTAGGGTCTGTCCAGTACATCCAATGTACCCATGAGTCTACATCTTATTCCATGCTCGAAGCATCCTATAAGACTAGAACACATATTAGTCTTAATCATATCAAGGCTGTCTCATGTTCACCAAGATACATCGACTAAGGACTTAACTGCATGTCAGCCCAGCTGAGCAGCATTGAGACATTATTCAGAAGAACATATATTGCAGCAGACAATGTAGCTAACTGAATAATAACCATGCCTTTATAAACATAAACGTTTATTACACGATACTGTTACAATCCCAAGGCCTCAAACATTAGGCTTAAGGGCATACCCCAACATTGTGCTCAAGCTCGAGAGAAAGCTCTATGTCCTTGAGCAGCCCATTCCTAAACCACTTCCATGCTCGGCCTCAGCGGATGTGAGGGATGCTTATGATAAGCATCAGGCTGATACTTTGGAGGTTGCACAATTGATGCTAACCAACATGTCGCCCGAGCTTCAAGGGCAATATGAATTGAAGAGTGCCTCTGAGATTATTACTAATCTAAGATAGCTCTTTAATGAATTGGTTAGGCTCAATCCTCCTAGAGTTAATATTCAGTGTGTTGAGCCAAAAGGTTTGACCAAGGAACTGAAATTAAAGATGGAATGGATTAGGAACAATAAGTGCTATTCATGTGGAGGGCCACCTCACATGTTGAAGGACATAGTGCGACTTCAGAATGAGAAGAAGAGAGGCAAGGCTTCGTCTTCATACTCAGGTATTTATGTTACAGAAGTCAACCCTTCTACTTCTATGACATGGGTATTGGATACCGCATGTGGAGCTCATATTTGTACAAATATGTAGGGGCTCAAGAAAAGTAGATCGGTGCGGTCTGGAGAGATTGACCTACGAGTTGGAAACGAGACACAGGTTGCTGCTGTTGCTGTAGGAGTTGTGACTCTCTCCCTGCCTTTTGGACTTCAGTAAGAGTTAGATAATTGCTATTTTGTACCTTCGCTTAATAAGAACATTGTATCCATTCCTTGCTTGGCAAAGAAGGGATTTAAGTTTGAAATAAATAGGAACTCTTGTTCTTTTTCATTTGCAAATATGTTTTATGGGAAGGGTAGTTTATGCAGCGGTCTATATGTGTTAGACATGAATAACTCAATATGTAACATAAATAGCAAAAGGACCAAACTGAGTGGTTCAGTTTGTGCTTTCCTATGGTATTGTCGATTAGCCCATATAAACAAGAATCGCATCCAACAACTCCATGTAAATGGGTTGATAGATTCAAGTTCCTTGGAGGAGTTTGATACACGTGAGCCTTGTTTGTTAGGGAAAATGACAAAGGCATCCTTTACCAAAATTGGTGAGAGGGCAGGAGGTTTGTCGGATCTCATACATAGTGATGTATGTGGGCCATTCAATAAACAAGATAGAGGAGGGCACAACTACTTCATCACTTCTACTGATGACTTCAGTAGATACGGTTATGTCTACTTGATGAGACATAAGTCTGAATCCTTTGAGAAATTTAAGGAATTCAGACATGAAGTAGAGAACCAGCTTGGTAGATCCATTAAGGCTCTTCAATCAGATCGTGGTGGAGAGTACTAGAGTGGTGAGTTTCTTGACTATCTGAGAGAGTGTGGGATTTTATCCCAACTCACTCCTCCTGGAACACCCCAATGGAATGGTGTGTCTGAAAGGAGAAATTGAACCATGTTGGACATGGTTCGGTCTATGATGAGTCATGCAACTCTACCTCCCTCATTCTGGGGACATGCACTAGAGACAGCTTCTCTGATACTAAATAACGTTCCATCTAAGAATGTCTCCAAGATACCATATGAAGTATGGAGTGGGAGACGCCCTAATCTCACCTTTATCAGGATCTGGGGATGTGAGGCTTATGTCAAATGTCAGGATTCTAGCAAGCTAGAACCTAGATCTGATAAGTATGTGTTTGTGGGCTACCTTAAGGAAACTTAGGGTTACTACTTCTATGTTCCCACTGAGAACAATGTTTTTGTTGCACGGGGTGCTGTCTTTCTAGAGAAAGAATTTCTCATGAAAGAAGTTAGTGGGAGAAAGTTTGACTTGGACGAGGTCCAAGTGCAACCACAAGACACAAAGATGGAACCTGAGCCACCTGCACCGGTTGCTGGGCAACCTGAGGCTCAGACACAGGCCCCACGTAAGTCTGGGAGGATTCACCGTGTACCTGAGAGGTATGGGTCGTTGTTGACCCAACACGAGGGTATCTTCATCATTGAGGATGAACCCAGGACCTGTGATGAGGCGGTCAGTGGACCGGACTCCGAGAGATGGCTTGAGGCCATGCGATCCGAGATGGATTCCATGTCAACTAACCAAGTCTGGGATTTGGTTGAGCTACCTGATGGGGTGAAACCCATAGGGTGTAAATGGGTCTTCAAGAAGAAGACAGACATGGATGGGAATGTAGTTACCTATAAAGGTAGACTAGTGGCTAAGGGTTTCAAACAAATCCACGGGGTGGACTATGATGAAACCTTTTCACTAGTTGCCATGATCAAATCCATTCGGATTCTGCTTGCTATAGCTTCATATCATGACTATGAGATATGACAAATGGATGTAAAGATAGTGTTCTTTAACGGGAAGTTGATTGAGGATGTGTATATGACACAACCTGATGGCTTCATCCATCCTGCAGAAGCCAGTAAAGTCTGCAGGCTAAAGAGATCCATTTATGGATTAAAGCAAGCATCTCGAAGTTGGAATATTCGATTCGATAAAGCTGTGAGAGACTATGGCTTTATCAAAAGCGAAGATGACGCCTGTGTATATAGAAAATTCAGTGGGAACTTAGTGACTTTTATGGTCTTGTATGTCGATGACATACTGCTCATCGGGAACAACATCCCTAGTCTTCAAGCCGTGAAGACATGGTTAGGGAAGTGTTTCGAGATGAAGGACTTATGGGAGGCCGCCTATATCCTAGGCATGAGGATCTACCGTGATAGATCCAAGAGGCTCCTAGCCCTTTGTCAGAGTACCTACATTGATAAGGTCCTGGAGAGGTTCAACTTGGAGCAATCCAAGAAAGGGTACCTTCCAGTGAGACATGGCCTTACTCTCAAAAAGAACTAGTGTCCCACCACACAGGCTGAGAGGGATGACATGAGTCGAGTGCCCTATGCTTCGGCAATATGATCGATCATGTATGCAATATTGTGTACTAGGCCAGATGTGGCTTATGCTGTGAGCATAACTAGCCGATATCAATCCAATCCTAGAGTGCAGCACTGGGTGGCTGTAAAGAACATCCTTAATTATATGAGTAGAACTAAGGATCTGTTCTTGGTCTATGGGGGCTAGGAAGACCTCAGTATGCAGGGCTACACTGATGCGTCGTTCCAGTCTATCCCTGATGACTTCAGATCCCAGGCCGGCTATGTGTTCAAGATGAATGGAGGCGTTGTATGCTGGAAGAGCTTCAAGCAATCCACCATCGCTGATTCTACAACCGAGGCTGAATATGTGGCCGCTTTAGAGGCAGCCAAAGAAGCCGTTTGGATCAGGAAGTTCCTTTCAGAACTTCAGGTGGTTCCTAGTGCAATGGATCTACTGTGACAACAATGGAGTGATTGCACAAGCCAAGGAACCACGGTCTCATCAAAGATCCAAACACATACTTAGGAGATTTCACCTGATCAGAGAGATCATAGATAGAGGTGATGTCAAGATTAGCAGAGTTGACACAGAGAACAATCTGGCAGACCCATTGACCAAGGCTTTGGCGCAACAGAAGTATGATGGTCACGCTAGAGATATGGGGTTGAGGTTCATCAACCTCCAGGTCTTAGTGCAAGTGGGAGATTGTTGGTGTTTATGCCCTAGGACCAAGTTTTGGTCCATTATTGTACTACATGATACTGATATTTATATATATATATCATACTGACATTGTCGTTATCATTATTTGTTTACATCTGCGAATATGTACTTATATGGTAATGTCCCTAGAGATAGATTGGATATGTGCTCAAATGATTGTCCCCAGTCGATGTATTTGAGTGGATATGGTACAGCTCTGGTACTTGTGAGACTAGTATATGGGCTGGTTAGGCACGAGGTGCTAACGCAGACATATAGGATTATCAGTGGTGCATATACTGGACTGACCCGCTGTGAGGCAATGACTTGGTGTCACGAGTTATCCTCACAAGCAATAGGAGATGCATTGATCCCTTGACTTGAGGTCATTGGCAATTCTATATGGTTAGGGATATACTTTGATACAACTTAACACCTCGCCGTAGTTGGGAGGTAATAACGGTAGTCATTGAGCATGTCACGACCCATATGAGAATGTCAATGGACAGACAGAGGATTTGCCCCTTCCTAAGGGAAGCTTGATATCCATGGAGCTCCTCTATGGTTCTATGACTGAAAGTGTATGGCCATACCCAGGTGAGACCTGATTTAGTCATAACCATGGGATTGGATGAAAACAAGTGGTGACACACTTGTCCAATTGGATATCAGTTCGGCAAAGAGACTGGAATGCATCTGTACCTAATTGCAATGATGTGGATGTCGATGTCGATTTCCATTCCAATGACCTCGGTAGCAGCGATGCACTGCTAGGTGCCACTCACTGCTTGTGGTGACCTTTGGTCAGCTCTGCCAGCATCAGAGGAACCTATAGGGTCACACACCTTGATACTTGAGTTCTCGTATTGATCGGGAAGCCTTATCATCGAGTTATTGGATAACTCAAATCTATTCTGGAGATTTCATTAGCGCCAGTGGGCCTGATGAGTTGGAAGAAACTTATTGGAGCCAACTTCCAATTTTGGCAAACTGGCCGAATTAACCATGGTTAGCCTCATTTGACCTTGGGTCACATTGGATTGGATCTAATAGCTTGGTTAACATAGGTAATGATCTTTGGGCTAGGCCCATTGCTTAGTTGGGCTCACTAATAAGTTGTCATGAAGAGGAAATCGCCTAAGGGGTATAATGGGGAGAGAACCAATCCCATTGGCGCCTAAGGGGCATAATGGGGTGAAGTGGGCAAATTTGCTTCATTATGGAAGCAAATTGCGCCTAGCCCTAACCCTAACCGCCCCTTCCTCTATATAAGAGGCGCTAGATGCCCCCTCTTAGGTATTCTATTCCTTGGAGGCGTGAGAACACAGAGAGAGGCGAGAGCAAGGGCAAGAGGCGCAAGTGATCTCTTCCATCAAACCCTAGCCGCAAGCCTTGATCTTCCTTTCCTCTGGGCGCAAGGAATTTGGTGCTTGGCTGCTTCCCTCTCCTTCATCCTTCTTCTATTGGCGCATATACCTTGGAGGTGGCGCAAGGCTTGAAGAAGGTGAACAAAAGGCTTGGATCTTCTTCCCGAGGCTAGCACCGGACGTGGAAGAAGAGGACTCAAGGGATCCGTGTGTGTCAGACTGCAGAGGGCGCACACTTGGGCGCGTATCACGACATCGGCATCGTCTTGCTTTGAGGTATCTTCTATCTCATCGTGTCGACTCCCTCGCTTGCGATCATCACTGGGTTTTTGGGATTAGCCTGTTTCGGGGATATTAGTTCCGCTGCGCAATGTATTTGTGTAATTTCTATCTCTGAAAATTGTAAACTTTCTCCGGGGTTTCCCAACATACATCTCATCCCACCATCGTGGGACACGAAGTCTCATGTGGAATAAGGATCCCATCTTACTAGGAAATCATAGATTTTTCGATTGACTTTGTTAGTTGTCAATTCAATTAAAATAGTGGGAGCCATGGTCATTTAAAATAAGTCCAATTTAATTGACTTAAAGTGGTACTAATATGCTTTTCTTGGCTGTTGTAGATCAATGGCAATGAACAATAGCAGATGGTCACTGTGATCTATCCTAGAGAAGGACAAGTTGGTTGGATCCAAATTACTGGATTAGTATATGAACTTGAGAATTGTTCTCAAGCTCGAGAGGAAGCTTTATGTCCTTGGGCAGCCTATTCTTGAGCAACTTCCAAACTCGGCCTCAGCGGTTGAGAAGGATGCTTATGATAAGCATCAGGCTGAAACTTTGGAGGTTGCTAATTTGATGCTAACCAACATGACGTAGAATGGAAGTTTGAGAAGAGAAGAGAAGGAAGAAGAGGAGAGAAGAGGAGAGACCCTTAGCAAGCTAAGGGGGAAGAGAAGAGGCAACATACCCTAACCCTAACCTCACAAGGAGGAAGACACACCAACCAACAGGTTTTCCAAAAATTTTCTTCTTAACATATCCAAATATGAAGATTACATTAGTTTTTAAAGCCTTTTCTCCCTCAATCGTTAACTTAATCTCTCAACAGATAGAGGGTTGTCAATCCTTTGTTTCAAAATGGAAGGTGGAGATTAATTAGATCCTTCATCTTCTTTGCGTGTAGAACCTTGCCAGGCGCGCGGAGATAAATTAACACGCAAAGCTTCAGGCGTCTGACGTGTGGAGGCTGCATGCGTTGGCTGGGATTGGTGGAGGTCTTCATTGGGTTGACTAGCGAATGCTTCTTGGCTGGAATTTCAATGGTATATTCTTTAATGCTGGCTGCTTCATTTCTTGAGTGTTGACAGTCAAAATCGGTGGTTCGATATGTAATTGAGGAAGAGGTCGACTTGAAGATGTGTAATTGAGGAAGAGGTCGACTTGAAAGTCAAAATCGGTAGCTGACTTTGCAAGTGAAGAAATGGCTGCTTGTCTTGAACTCTTGAAGGCTGCTCCTTGACTAATGGCTGCTCGTTGGCAATTTCTTGAAGACTTCATATTGCATGTAGCATTGCATGGTAATGTCACAGGTTGACTGAAGTTGACTTGACTTGTCCTTTGAAGCTTGATGTTGACTGATATTGGAGTTGAGCTTTGTTGATTTGGACTTTGGACTCCTTTGAAATATTGACTTGGCTAATCTTAACAAACAAGAGAGAATTTAGAGTGCCTAAACTAGTTGCAACCTAATACATTAACTAGAAATTTAAAGTGCTTATAAAATAAATCCTAAACTAATCCTACCTGCATCAGATTTCCCCTCTTTGAAAATTTCACCTCCCGGTGAAATATATTTGAACCTACATGTCAAAATAGTCAGAACATTTTTTTTTATTTTTTTATTCTCAGCATTTTTTTTAATAGCTATCTTTCCTTTTCCAGCTTTTTTTTTATTTTTCTCAGCTTTTTTCCCTTTTTTTTCATGGCTGCCGCTTCGCGTGACCCTTCGTCTTCTTCACATGTGAAGTTGGTCGGCGGGTGCGGTGGCTTGAACGGCACGGCAGGTGGTGCTCCTCCTGGCAGGTGGACTGCGAAGTTTGATGGCGGATGGAGTTTGAGGTAGTTTGAGGTAGGTGGCTAGACTTTGATGGAGAATGATGTCGGAGATCATGAAGATTAGCAAAACAAAACATGTTGAGGCGGAACAGGGGCGTCGACAAACATTTTCGATCCCAGCGATCCCATGGTCGGATGGTAAGATCCTTTCGACCGCTGGTTTGCCGGATGAAGGAGAGGCGTGGACGGATTTTGAGGTCGATCGGTCTTCTGGATGGCGAGTTCTCAGAGCTGGACGATGATGAGCTTTAACTCATGTCGCCCGCGGGTTCTGAAAAGAACCAAGCAGTCGACGAGGCATGGGAAGGTGAGGTTGAGGCCGGTTATTAGCTTCAAGGTCGGAGAAGAAGCTTGAGGTCACTGGCGAAGGAACTGGACGTCGATGAAGGTGCCGCTAATAAGATTTGGCGCAGCTTGTTGCTCGTTCATCAGATGGTGACGAAGGTAAGAGACGGCAATGTAGTTGGTCCTTCATTGCTGAGTCGTGGGTTCTGAAAAGAACTAGGTGACCACAGTTCGGGAGATGAATCATGGCAGCGAAGGGCATGGTGATTTCCATGGTTGTGCTTGGAGGACGAGGCGCACCGAGCTTGCTTTAGGAGGCGGCATCGCTAGAGAGCATCGTCGTGGTTCCTGTGCGTGGAAATAGCAAAGTGAAGAGCTCTATAGCTTGATGTCGATGCGGGTGGGAGGCAACGTGAACTTTCCTGGCTTCCATCATCGCTGGCCGTGGGTTCTGAAATGGATCAAGTGGCCAACTCCGGCGACGATGGGAGGTGCAGTCAGGGCGGCGGTGGGTTGAGTGCTGCTGGCGAGGTGGATGGCGCGAGAGGGCGTGTAGCTTGAAGCTGATGCAGGGTGTGGAAGACGCTTGGATGGATGAGTGTGAGTCCTTCATTGCTGATTGGAGAAGATGATGCGTTAGAAAACTTCCCTTCATCGCTGACCGTGGGTTCTAAAGAGAACCAGGTGGTCAACTTCGGTGAAGAACAAGCATGGAGACAGATCGACATGGGTAGACAAGAGTTGCCCATATGTTGCTCTAATACCACTGACGTAGAACAGAAGTTTGAGAAGAGAAGAGAAGGAAGAAGAGGAGAGACCCTTAGCAAGCTAAGGGGGAAGACAAGAGGCTACATACCCTAACCCTAACCTCACAAGGAGGAAGACACACCAACCAATAGGTTTTCCAAAAATATTCTTCTTAACTTATCCAAATATGAAGATTACATTAGTTTTTAAAGCCTTTTCTCCCTCAATCGTTAACTTAATCTCTCAACAGATAGAGTGTTTTCAATCCTTTGTTTCAAAATGGAAGGTGGAGATTAATTAGACCCTTCATCTTCTTTGCGTGTAGATACTTCCCAGGCGTGTGGAGATAAATTAACACGCAAAGCTTCAGGCGTCTGACGTGTGGAGGCTGCATGCTTTGGCTGGGATTGGTGGAGGTCTTCCTTGGGTTGATTAGCGCATGCTTCTTGGCCGGAATTTCAATGGTAAATTCTTTAATGCTGGTTGCTTCATTTCTTGAGTGTTGACAGTCAAAATCGGTGGTTGGATGTGTAATTGAGGAAGAGGTCGACTTGAGGATGTGTAATTGAGGAAGAGGTTGACTTGAAAGTCAAAATCGGCAGCTGACTTTGCAAGTGAAGAAATGGCTGCTTGTCTTGAACTCTTGAAGGCTGCTCCTTGACTAATGGCTGCTCGTTGGCAATTTCTTGAAGACTTCATATTGCATGTAGCATTGCATGGTAATGTCACAGGTTGACTGAAGTTGACTTGACTTGTCCTTTGAAGCTTGATGTTGACTGATATTGGAGTTGAGCTTTGTTGATTTGGACTTTGGACTCCTTTGAAATATTGACTTGGCTAATCTTAACAAACAAGAGAGAATTTAGAGTGCCTAAACTAGTTGCAACCTAATACATTAACTAGAAATTTAAAGTGCTTATAAAATAAATCCTTAACTAATCCTAATTGCAATAAAACAAAAGGAAAATGAACACATGATTAAGTCCTAAATATGCTCCTGCATCACAACATGTCGCCTGAATTTTGAGGGCAATATGAATCTAAGAGTGCCTCTAAGATTATTTCTAATCTAAGGCAGCTCTTTGATGAATTGGTTGAGCTCAACCATCCTAAAGTAGACATTCAATGTCTTGAGCTGAAAGGCTTAACTAAGACATTGAAGATAAAGATGCAAAGAATCAAGAATAATAAGTGCTACTCATGTGGAGGACCACCTCACATGATAAAGAACATGGTGCGACTTTAGAACGAGAAGAAGAGAGGCATGGCCTCGTCTTCATGCTCAGGTATTTATGTTACCGAAGTCAACCTTTCTACTTCTATATCATGGGTATTATATACTGCATGTAGAGCTCATATTTGTACAAATATGTAGGGGCTCAAGAAAAGTAGATCGATGCGGCCTGGAGAGATTGACCTGTGGATTGGAAACGGGGCACAGGTTGCTGCTGTTGCTGTAGGAGTTTTGACTCTCTCCTTGCCTTCAGGACTTCAGTTAGAATTAGATCATTACTATTATGTACCTTCGCTTACTAAAAACATTGTATCCATTCCATGCTTAGCAAAGAAAGGATTTCAATTTGAAATAAATGAGAACTATTATTCTTTTTCATTTGCAAATATGTTTTATGGGAAGGGTACTTTAGGCAATGGTTTGTATGTCTTGGACATGGATAGCTCTATCTGTAACATAAATAATAAGAGGATCAAACTGAGTGGTTCAGTTGGTGCTTTCCTATGGCATTGTCGATTAGCCTATATAAACAAGAATTGCATTCAACAACTCCTTGCAAATGGGTTATTAGATTCAAGTTCCTTGGAGGAATTTGATACTTGTGAGCTTTGTTTATTAGGGAAGATGACAAAAGCGCCCTTCACCAAGACTGGTGAGAGGGCAGGAGGTTTATTGGATCTCATACATAGTAATGTGTGTGGGCAATTCAGTAAACAAACCAGAGGAGGGTACAACTACTTCATCACATTTACTGAGACATAAGTCTGAATCCTTTGAGAAATTTATGGAGTTCAGACATGAAGTAGAGAACCAGCTTGGTTGATCCATCAAAACTCTTCGATCAGAACATGGAGGAGAGTACCTGATTAGTGAGTTTTTAGACTATCTTATGGAGTGTAGGATCCTATCCCAACTCACTCCTCTTGGAACACCTCAGTGGAATGGTGTGTCTGAGAGGAGAAATCAAACCTTGTTGGACATGGTTCGGTCTATGATGAGTCATGCAACTCTACCTCTCTCATTCTGGGGTTTTGCACTTGAGACAGCTTCTCTTATATTGAATAACATTTCATCTAAGAGTGTCTCCAAGATATCATACGAGGTATGGAGTGGGAGCTGCCCTAACCTCTCTTTTATCAGAATTTAGAAAGAAGTCAGTGGGAGCAAGTTTAACTTAGACGAGGTCCAATTGCAACCACAAGACACAGAGATGGAACCTGAGCCACCTGCACTGGTTGCTAGGTAGCCTGAGGCTCAGACACAGGTCCCACATAGGTCTAGGAGGATTCGTCATGCACCAAGGAGGTATGGGTCGCTGCCGACCCAACACAACGAGATCTTCATCATTGCGGATGAGCCCAAGATGTATGATGAGGCGGTCACTGGACCGAACTCCGAGAGATAGCTTGTGGCCATACTATTCGAGATGGATTCCATGTCAGCTAACCAAGTAAGGGATTTGGCTGAGCCACCTGATGGGGTAAAACCCATAGGCTGTAAATGGGCCTTCAATAGGAAGACCAACATGGATGGCAACATAGTTACCTTGAAGGGTAGACTTGTGGCTAAATGATTCAATGAAACCTTTTCGCAAGTTGCCATGATCAAGTCCATTTAGATACTGCTTGCTATAGCTGCATATCATGACTATGAGATATGGTAGATGGATGTTAAGACAACGTTCCTTAATGGGAAGCTGACAGAGGATGTGTATATGACACAACCAGATGGTTTCATCCATCTTGCAGATGCCAATAAGGGGGCTAAAGAAATCCATTGATGGATTAGAGCAAACTTCTCAAAGTTGGAATCTTCGGTTTGATGAAGCTGTGAGAGATTATGGCTTTATCAAAAGTGAAGATGACGCCTGTGTGGACAGAAAATTTAGTGGGAGCTTGGTGACTTTTTTGGCCTTGTATGTCAATGTCATACTGCTCATTAGAAACGACATCCCTAGTCTTCTGTTTATGAAGACATGGTTGGGGAAGTGTTTCGAGATGAAGGACTTAGGGTAGGCCGCCTATATACTAGGCATGAGGATCTACTGGGATAGATCCAAGAGGCTCCTGGCCCTTAGTCAGAGTGCCTATATTGATAAGGTCCTGGAGAGGTTCAACTTGGAGCAATCTAAGAAGGGGCCCTTCTAGTGAGACATGTCATTACTCTCTCAAAGAGCTAGTGTCCTATCGCACAAGCTGAGAGGGATGACATGAGTTGAGTACCATATGCTTCGGCAGTAGGTTTGATCACGTATGCAATATTGTGTACCATACTAGTGTTGGGAAACCCTGGGGATATTTTACAAAATTTCAGAGATGCAAATACATTGCGCAGCGGAAGAATACCCACGAAACAGGCCAGTCCCAAAAACCCAGTGAAGATTGCATGCGAGGGAATCGACACGATGAGATAGAAAATACCTTATGAGTGATGCAAGGCTGATGTCATAGTAGGCGCCCAAGCATGCGCCCTCTGCAGTCTCACACACACGGATCACCTCGAGTCCTCTTCTTCCATGCCCGGTGCTAGCCTCGGGAAGAAGATCCAAGCCTTAGGTCACCTTCTTCTCAACTTGTGCCACCTCCAAGGTATATGCGCCAAGGTTGAAGAAGGAAGAGGGAGATACCGCCAAGCACAAGTCACACTTGCACCATCTTCAATAGAAGAAGCGCCAAGGATGAAGAAGAAGAAGTGCTTGTGGCTTGGTTGATGAAGACATGCGCCAACTCCTCTTGATCCTCTTGCTCTCGCCCCTCCTCTTGTTCTCACACCTTCAATAAGTTGTGTATCATGAGAGGGGGCGGCTAGGGCTCATTATATAGAGCAAGGGGCAGTTAGAGTAGTGGCTAGGAGAAGAAGTAGGAATAGGATTATTTTAATGATTTAATTAAGTCCTAATCCAATTAGGATTCTAATTAATCATTTAAATAATCAAGTCCTAATCCAATTATGACTCTAATTAATAATTTAAATAATCAGCCCTATTAAATAGGACTCCATACAATTATTTAAATTAATTAATTAAATAACCCACAAATAATTAATATCAAATTATATTAACCATATGTGCCATAGGTGCCAACCCTAGTCTAACTAGGGTTAACCATGTGCCTACACATCCTTCTCCTTAAGCCCATTAAGCCCAACTTTTCAATGGGCCCAGCCCAATGTCCATTATGCATATTAACCAAGCCCTTGGATCCAATCCAATTTAACCCGAGGTCAAACTGGGCTAACCATGGTTAATATGCTGTAAATGGAAGTTGGCTCCAATAAATCTCTTCCATCTCATCAGGCCCATTGGCGCTGATGGAATCTTCAAAATAGATCCGAGTTATCCAATAACTCGATCATAAGGCTTCTCGATCAATACGAGAACTCGAGTATCAAGGTGTGCGACCCTGTAGGTTCCTCTGACATTGGCAGTGCTGACATAAGGTCATCACAAGCAGTGAGTGGCACCTAGCAGTGCATCGCTGCTACCCAAGTCATCGGAATGGATATCGACATCGAGATCCCCATTATCGCAAGTAGGTACCGATGCATTATAGTCTCTTTGCCGTACTGATATCCCATTGGACAAGTGTGTCACCATTTGTTTTTCATCCAATCTCATGGCTATGACTAAATGATGTAGGGGGGGAGCGTGGGATTTATTCTACTTATTAAAACTAAAATTTTTTTTATATATATATTTTTTTTATGTTCAGAAAAATCAAAATTCAGAAAAATAACCAGAAATCCAGGGCAATAAAATAATCATTTAGAAAAAATTGCTATACCCTGTTGAAAAATCCATATGCCTAAAATTTGAATTGATTATACCAGCAAGTAGAACAACACTAGTTCTTTTGAATGACATGAAAAATAGATGATGAAGAGTTGTCAACAATTTATAATGTTTGCAACAATATAGCAAGTCAGATTATTCAATATAAAGCAGTGCAGAATCTTATCAGTCTTGACTTTTGCAATATTTCCCAAGTTGATCTGGTGATTCTTTTAGTGGAACCAAGTTATTAGATTTGTAGAGTGAAACCTGTTCTTCATGCTCGTGTCAGAGATAAGAGGTTCTATCAAGTCTAAACACGTTGAATACCTACAAGAACAAGGCTAATCAGATTAGTTTTCAGAACAATTGCAGGAGTTATTCAAATATGAAAAGTTGCTAGGTATCCTTGGTTGATCTGAAGAATCTGGATTCAGTCCCACTGGTCCATATGGTAGAACAAGATTTGGTCTTTCTATTCGTTCCAAAGTTCTGGAATTTTGTTGCGCTGATTGCTTAAGATACCTGCATAAAATACGCTAGTCAGATTAAATAAGAAGACTCTACAGGAGTTAATCAATTTACGAAAAGTTGATGTGTCTTGGAGGATGATCCAGTCGATTTGCGTTTCTCCCAACTGATCCGAATGATAGAGGAGGATCTGGTCTTGCTAATGGGTCCAATGATCAGAGCTGGGGGCTTCTCTGACCATGCCAAAAACCTGCGACAATAAGGGTATTCAGATTAATATGAAAGAGCAAAACAGAAGACAGCGGCAAGAAGCAGAGTCTGGAAACAGGCAAGGATGGTCTGCGCCATTCAATGATGCCGGAGCTAGTGATTTGTCGGAGACTCTGGTAGAGCAGGTGGTGGAGAAGGTGATGGCGGCGTCAGAGCACTGGCAGCGACGGAGAAACAGCTGTTTAGGCGGAACAGGGTAAGCTGCGAAAAGGAGGCGGCTGTTCGAACAGGACAGGGGAGGTTGGCGAGCATAGCAGGGGTGATCGCTGTTCACCGGATGGTGGAAGAAATCAAAACCTGCTTCAAGTGGAGGTTGTCATCATAGATGAGAAGACGTGGCCGGAGTTTGGGGTCGATTGGCGGCCTGTCGGAGTAGAACAACGATGAAGGGCGGAAGGCTGCGGAGGCGGAGGGTGTTCTGTTGGAACAGGGCAGTACGCGAGTGGAGCAGAGTTCGTCGCCGAAAGGCTGGTGGTGCGCGAATTCGGAACCTGCTACAACTGCAGATCCTCGAGATGGTTTCGGGGATGTGGCCGGAGTTTGGAGGCGGACGATGGCCTGTCGGAGGAGAACGACGCTGGGAAGAGGAACTAGGGCGGAAGGCTGGCAGAAATAGGGGATCTGATCTGGAGTTTGATTCCGGCAATCGGAGCGGCAGATGGGCGGATGCCGGTGGCTGAAGGTTCAACTATGGGAGACGAAGAGATGTCCAATGTTTCGTGGAGGTCTGACGGTGGGATCGCCGCCGGCGAGCTCTCGAAATGACGGAAAATCTGCAGGTTTGCTGGGTGTGCGATGTTGTCAGCGGAGCAGGAGAATTGGGGGGAAAAAGGAGAGATTAGAGAAGAAAGGAAGAGGGAGGGGCTCAGCCCTAGAAGGAGGAGAAGAGAAAACTAGGTGACAAGCACCTCGGAGAAGGAAGAAGGAGACATCCGATTCATCGGAAGAAAAAAACCATTTCCATTCATTCAAAACTCACTCTGCCGATTACAAGGTTCATACATGATTCATATGGGAACACGCTGGGAGAAACGTTGCTGCCGAATGTTGTAGTTTCCTTCTTCAGCATAGAGACGTTGAGCAGCTTGAGCTGAGCGAATATGGCTGGCAAGAGACGTTGGAATTTCCATCCTTGCAGCAATGAAGATAAGCGTTGACGTGCGTATGATGAAATCCTACTTGCTGGTTGCTGGCTGAATATTATCGCGTTGCTTGTTTCCTTATTCGGCAGCAGGAGATGTTGAGGAGCTTTGAGCGAAGATGGCAGCCAAGTGACGTTGGAGTTTCCCTTTTCTCTTGGCCGAGCGAATGTAACGTTGGAGCTTCCTTTTTTGCTCTGTTGAAGATGATGCGTTGGCTGCAAATGTTGGTTGCAAGGTGCAGCGTTGGAGATGGGCTTGAATGCCTTGGGCTCTTTTATTCTTGAAGTAGTTCCTCCTATTATTTGAGCTAGCTTTATGAGTGAAGCTTTGCTAGCTTATTTGTGAGACCTCCAAGTCTTTGGCTAGGGTATTTGTAGACTCCACTTGTACCTTCGTGGCCGGTGGTCTTTGCCCCCATCATTTCTCCCCGGGTGAAAAAAATTCTTCCCCAAAGAATTGTTCTTGTGTAGGTGGAGAAGTTCTGGAGGGGTGGGAGTCAGTTGCTCCTTAAGGGTCCGAAGCTTCCAAGTGTTGTTATCATCACAGCATCCTGTCTTGTTGGTCCTTGTCCACGGTCCTAGCTGCATATCAAGGGTACCTGCATTGGATTCCCTTTCTCGGCCATACTCATTAGTAAAGTTGTCATAGAAAATCATAGGATTTAGCAAAGAACAAGGAATGACAAAATCGATATATTCAACTTCAATAAGTGTAAAGAGCAAATCATGTTTGGGTTTATTATGTTCTTTTGATCCTAATGGTGGCTTAATAGTGTGAGTAGAAGGACCTAAAAGACAAGATTCAAGCATCATAGGGTCCTGGTAGAGATTTTCTAAGTCTAGGGGTTGACCTAAAGGTTGAGGATTAGGATCTAGGTCAAGCTCAAAAGGTTCTAACTTAGGTTCAAGACATGGTTCAAGAAGACCTATGGGTTTGGGTTCAGCTTTAGGCTCTCTAATAGTAGTGCTAAGATCAAGTTGAGAACCTATGGGTATGGGCCCTAAAATTGAAGGTAAAAGTTTTGGCCCTAAAATTGAAGGTGAAGGCATTGGTTCTACTTGATGGTTTGGCTCTTCATGTCTTGCTACTTCAATTTCAATGGTTTCATCAAGACATGGATTAATCTCTAATGTAGACTCTAAGGTTTGCTCAAGTTCTAAAGGGGTTGAACTTTCATCTTCTTTTTGCATGGATTGCTCCTTTTGTCTCTTATACTCTTCATGCATTTGTTTAATCTGCTCCCCTAACTTATCAAGACGATCATAGTCCTTTGACTCTAGGCTCTTAGGGTAGATGATATGTTCTAGACCTCTAAATATGATACTATAACACCATGGTTTTCTATAATGATAGGCTTGGAAATAATGAAGGAATTCATCACCTATTAAGATATCAAAATCATCTAGTCCTATAACATCACACCATATTTTGATTTTCATACCATCTAATTGAATAGGAACTAGACATTGGTGGTCAACTACAGTGATAAACTCATGATTGTCCCAAGTTATGTAGTTTGGGTGGTTGTGTTTCTTTAAGATGAGTCCAAATCGTTCAGCAACCCTAAGAGTTACAGCATTAAAGCTAACTTGATGATCTATAACAGTTCTAATCTTATGGCCTTCACACCAAACAAAAGTAGTGAAACTATTAGGTCTAAGGGTGAGTCTTTGATATCCATCTCTAGAAAAGATTAAGTCTCTTTGATTATACCGACGCATGATAAAACAAGAAACTTAGCAAGCAGGAAATGACTATTGTTTGAGTGCAAAAACTATAAACAAACCTAGCAATAAATCAGAATTGATTGCAGCAAGTTGATGACAACAATATGAACAAAACAAAATTCAGAAATCAAATGCAGAATTTCAGCATCAAATCAATACATCCAAGGCTGCACTTATAGGTGTTTTAAACTGAAATACGTTGATGGTTTTCCTAGCTGCAGTTTGATACAGATTATTGCAGTAAGCAGGCTAAAAATTTCAGATTCGGTAGGCTGAAAACCAGATTTAAAACTCATAAGTCAAGTGCAGAATTCAGCAAATTGAAAACTCAGTTATAGTGCTTTCAACAGTATGTAGTTTGATTAAATCATGTGCAGCAAGAGGTTGAAAACAAATCAGGAATCTCAACAATTTAATGGTCCAGATGCTGCAGAATTTATAAAACCGAGTGGAGTATCAGGAAAAGCACATGCAGAATTTGACCAACAACTAAGCAACAACATGCAAATAACCTAAAATATGCAAACTAAATAACAAGAAAATAACTAAGCATGAAAGCAAGTAATTTTTTTTTATTATTATTTTTATGCAATGAGCAAAGCAAGGATCGTGCGGACAGATAAGAGTTGCTCACAACCTCCCTCTGATACCAAACTGATGTAGGGGGGGAGCGTGGGATTTATTATACTTATTAAAACTAAAATTTTTTTTTATATATATTTTTTTTATGTTCAGAAAAATCAAAATTCAGAAAAATAACCAGAAATCCAGGGCAATAAAATAATCATTTAGAAAAAATTGCTATACCCTGTTGAAAAATCCATATGCCTAAAATTTGAATTGATTATACCAGCAAGTAGAACAACACTAGTTCTTTTGAATGACATGAAAAATAGATGATGAAGAGTTGTCAACAATTTATAATGTTTGCAACAATATAGCAAGTCAGATTATTCAATATAAAGCAGTGCAGAATCTTATCAGTCTTGACTTTTGCAATATTTCCCAAGTTGATCTGGTGATTCTTTTAGTGGAACCAAGTTATCAGATTTGTAGAGTGAAACCTGTTCTTCATGCTCGTGTCAGAGATAAGAGGTTCTATCAAGTCTAAACACGTTGAATACCTACAAGAACAAGGCTAATCAGATTAGTTTTCAGAACAATTGCAGGAGTTATTCAAATATGAAAAGTTGCTAGGTATCCTTGGTTGATATGAAGAATCTGGATTCAGTCCCACTAGTCCATATGGTAGAACAAGATTTGGTCTTTCTATTCGTTCCAAAGTTCTGGAATTTTGTTGCGCTGATTGCTTAAGATACCTGCATAAAATACGCTAATCAGATTAAATAAGAAGACTCTGCAGGAGTTAATCAATTTACGAAAAGTTGATGTGTCTTGGAGGATGATCCAGTCGATTTGCGTTTCTCCCAACTGATCCGAATGATAGAGGAGGATCTGGTCTTGCTAATGGGTCCAATGATCAGAGCTGGGGGCTTCTCTGACCATGCCAAAAACCTGCGACAATAAGGGTAATCAGATTAATATGAAAGAGCAAAACAGAAGACAGCGGCAAGAAGCAGAGTCTGGAAACAGGCAAGGATGGTCTGCGCCATTCAATGATGCCAGAGCTAGTGATTTGTCGGAGACTCTGGTAGAGCAGGTGGTGGAGAAGGTGATGGCGGCGTCAGAGCATTGGCAGCGACAGAGAAACAGCTGTTCAGGCGGAACAGGGTAAGCTGCGAAAAGGAGGCGGCTGTTCGAACAGGACAGGGGAGGTTGGCGAGCATAGCAGGGGTGATCGCTGTTCACTGGATGGTGGACGAAATCAAAACCTGCTTCAAGTGGAGGTTGTCATCATAGATGAGAAGACGTGGCCGGAGTTTGGGGTCGATTGGCGGCCTGTCGGAGTAGAACAACGATGAAGGGCGGAAGGCTGCGGAGGCGGAGGGTGTTCTGTTGGAACAGGGCAGTACGCGAGTGGAGCAGAGTTCGTCGCCGAAAGGCCGGTGGTGCGCGAATTCGGAACCTACTACAACTGCAGATCCTCGAGATGGTTTCGGAGATGTGGCCGGAGTTTGGAGGCGGACGGTGGCCTGTCGGAGGAGAACGACGCTGGGAAGCGGAACTAGGGCAGAAGGCTGGCGGAAACAGGGGATCTGATCCGGAGTTTGATTCCGGCAATCGGAGCGGCAGATGGGCGGATACCGGTGGCTGAAGGTTCAACTATGGGAGACGAAGAGATGTCCAAAGTTTCGTGGAGGTCCGACGGTGGGATCGCCGCCGGTGAGCTCTCGAAATGACGGAAAATCTGCAGGTTTGCTGGGTGTGCGATG
This sequence comes from Costus lasius, assembly GCA_027563935.2. Lineage (NCBI taxonomy): Eukaryota > Viridiplantae > Streptophyta > Magnoliopsida > Zingiberales > Costaceae > Costus > Costus lasius. The sequence goes on from CM050454.1 coordinate 29,267,091, forward strand.
TTGTCAGCGGAGCAGGAGAATTGGGGGGAAAAGGAGAGATTAGAGAAGAAAGGAAGAGGGAGGGGCTCAGCCCTAGAAGGAGGAGAAGAGAAAACTAGGTGACAAGCACCTCGGAGAAGGAAGAAGGAGACATCCGATTCATCGGAAGAAAAAAACCATTTCCATTCATTCAAAACTCACTCTGCCAATTACAAGGTTCATACATGATTCATATGGGAACACGCTGGGAGAAACGTTGCTGCCGAATGTTGTAGTTTCCTTCTTCAGCAGAGAGACGTTGAGCAGCTTGAGCTGAGCGAATATGGCTGGCAAGAGACGTTGGAATTTCCATCCTTGCAGCAATGAAGATAAGCCTTGACGTGCGTATGATGAAATCCTACTTGCTGGTTGCTGGCTGAATATTATCGTGTTGCTTGTTTCCTTATTCGGCAGCAGGAGATGTTGAGGAGCTTTGAGCGAAGATGGCAGCCAAGTGACGTTGGAGTTTCCCTTTTCTCTTGGCCGAGCGAATGTAACGTTGGAGCTTCCTTTTTTGCTCTGTTGAAGATGATGCGTTGGCTGCAAATGTTGGTTGCAAGGTGCAGCGTTGGAGATGGGCTTGAATGCCTTGGGCCTCTTTTATTCTTGAAGTAGTTCCTCCTATTATTTGAGCTAGCTTTATGAGTGAAGCTTTGCTAGCTTATTTGTGAGACCTCCAAGTCTTTGGCTAGGGTATTTGTAGACTCCACTTGTACCTTCGTGGCCGGTGGTCTTTGCCCCCATCACTAAATCAGGTCTAACCTGGGTATGGCCATACACTTTCAATCATAGATCCTTAGAGGAGCTCCATGGATATCAAGTTTCCCTTAGGAAGGGGCAAATCCTATGTCTGTCTATTGACCTTCTCATATGGGTCGTGACATGCTTAATGACAACCGTTATTACCCCCCCCCCCCCCCAACTACGGTGAGGTGTTAGGTTATATCAAAGCATGTCCCTAACCATATAGAATGACCAATGACCTCAAGTCAAGGGATCAATGCATCTCCTATCACTTGTGACACCAAGTCATTGCCTCACAGCGGGTCGGTCCAGTATATCCACCACTGATATACCTATATGTCTGTGTTAGCTCCTCGTGCCTAACCAGCCCATATGCCAGTCTCACAAGTACCAGAGTTGTCCCATATCCACTCAGGTACATCGACTGGGGACAATCATTTGAGCACAGATCCTATATGTCTCCAGGGACATTATCATATAAGTACATGTTCACAGATGTAAACAAATAATGATAAAGACAATGCCAGAATGATATATATATCAATGTTAAGTAGTACAAATAATGGACCAAAACTAGGTCCTAGGGCATATACACCAACAATCTCCCACTTGCACTAAGACCTAGAGGTTGAGGAACCTCAACCCTATATCTCTCGCGTGACCATCATGCTTCTGCTGCGCCAAAGCCTTGGTCAATGGGTCTGCCAGATTGTTCTCTGTGTTAACTCTGCTAATCTTGACATCACCTCTATCTATGATCTCTCTGATCAGGTGAAATCTCCTGAGTATGTGTTTGGATCTTTGATGAGACCGTGGTTCTTTGGCTTGTGCAATTGCTCCATTGTTATCACAGTAGATTTCAATGGGATCCACTACACTAGGAACCACCTGAAGTTCAGAAATAAACTTCCTTATCCAAACAGCTTCTTTGGCTGCCTCAGAAGTGGCCACATACTCAGCTTCGGTTCTAGAATCGGCGATGGTGGATTGCTTGAAGCTCTTCCAGCATACAGCGCCTCCATTCATTTTGAACACATAGCCGGCTTGCGATCTAAAGTCATCAGCGTCAGACTGGAATGACGCATCAGTGTAGCCCTGCATACTGAGCTCTTCTTGTCCCCCATATACCAGGAACAAATCCTTAGTTCTTCTTAGATACTTTAGGATGTTCTTTACAGCCACCCAGTGCTGCAAACCAGGATTGGATTGGTATCGGCTGGTTATGCTCATAGCATAAGCCACATCTGGTCTAGCACATAACATTGCATACATGATCGATCCTACTGTCGAAGCATAGGGCACTCGACTCATGTCATCCCTCTCAGCCTGTGTGGTGGGACACTGGCTCTTTGAGAGAGTAAGGTCATGTCTCACTAGAAGGTACCCTTTATTGGATTACTCCAAGTTGAACCTCTCCAGGACCTTATCAATGTAGGTACTCTGACTAAGGGCTAGGAGCCTCTTGGATCTATCCTGGTAGATCCTCATGCCTAGGATATAGGCAGCCTCCCCTAAGTCCTTCATCTCAAAACACTTCCCTAACCATGTCTTCACAGCTTGAAGATTAGGGATGTCGTTTCCGATGAGCAGTATGTCATCGACATACAAGACCAGAAAAGTCACCAAGCTCCCACTGAATTTTCTGTAAACACAGGCATCATCTTCGCTTTTGATAAAGCCATAATCTCTCACGGCCTCGTCAAATCGAGATGCTTGCTTTAATCCATAGATGGATCTTTTTAGCCTGCAGACCTTATTGGCCTCTGCAGGATGGATGAAGCCACCAGGTTGTGTCATATACACATCCTCAGCTAGCTTCCCATTAAGGAAAGATGTCTTTACATCCATCTACTATATCTCATAATCATGATATGCAGCTATAGCAAGTAGAATCCGAATGGATTTGAACATGGCAACTGGCGAAAAGGTTTCATCATAGTCCACCCCGTGGACTTATTTGTATCCCTTAGCTACTAGTCTACCTTTATAGGTAACTACGTTTCCATCCATATCTGTCTTCCTTTTGAAGACCCATTTACACTCTATGGGTTTTACCCCATCAGGTAGCTCAACCAAATCCCATACTTGGTTAGCTAACATGGAATCCATCTCGGATCGCATGGCATCAAGCCATCTCTCGAAGTCCGATCCACTGACCACCTCATCATAAGTCTTTGGTTCATCCTCAATGATGAATATCCCATCGTGTTGCGTCGGCAGCGACCCATACCTCTCAGGTGCACGACGAGTCCTCCCAGACCTATGTGGGGCCTGTGTCTGAGCCTCAGGTTGCCTAGCAACCGGTACAGGTGGCTTAGGTTCCATCTCTATGTCTTGTGGTTGCACTTGAACCTCATCCAAGTCAAACTTCCTCCCACTAACTTCTTTCATGAGAAATTCTTTCTCTAGAAAGATAGCACCCCGAGAAACAAAAACTTTGTTCTCGGTGGGAACATAGAAGTAGTAACCCTTAGTTTCCTTAGGGTACCCAACAAACACACACTTATCAGATCTAGGTTCTAGCCTGCTAGAATCATGACGTTTGACATAAGCCTCACATCCCCAGATCCTGATAAAGGTGAGATTAGGGCGTCTCCCACTCCATACCTCGTATGGAATCTTTGAGACACTCTTAGATGGAACGTTATTCAGTATCAGAGAAGCTGTTTCTAGTGCATGTCCCCAGAATGAGGGAGGTAGAGTTGCATGACTCATCATACATCGAACCATGTCCAACAAAGTTCAATTTCTCCTTTTAGACACACCATTCCATTGGGGTGTTCTAGGAGGAGTGAGTTGGGATAAAATCCCACACTCTCTCAGATAGTCAAGAAACTCACCAGTCAAGTACTCTCCACCACGATCTGATCGAACAGCCTTAATGGATCTACCAAGCTGGTTTACTACTTCATTCTTGAACTCCTTGAATTTCTCAAAGGATTCAGATTTATGTCTCATTAAGTAGACATAACCATACCTACTGAAATCATCAGTAAAGGTAATGAAGTAGTTGTGCCCTCCTCTGGCTTGTTTATTGAATGGCCCACACACATCACTATGTATGAGATCCAACAAACCTCCTGCCCACTCACCAATTTTGGTGAAGGGTGCCCTTGTCATTTTCCCTAGTAAACAAGGCTCACATGTATCAAATTCCTCTAAGGAACTTGAATCTAACAACCCATTTGCATGGAGTTGTTGAATGCGATTCTTGTTTATATGGGCTAATCGACAATGCCATAGGAAAGCACCAACTGAACCACTCAGTTTGTGAAAGTCACTAAAGGGGTGGGGAAACCCTAATATGCACATATATATATGTGCATATTAGGGTTTCCCCACCCCTTTAATGACTTTCAATTGGTATCAGAGCAAAAGGTTCTGGTATGTTATATGATTGCTTAATGTGTGATCCTTGTTTGCATTTGTTTAGATCTAGAGTTAACATGCGAGAATACATGCTAGTTATTAGATGTTGGCGCATGTATGATGTTTACTTGTTGCCGCATGCTAAAGATTTTTGTCAAAAACTTATCTTGCGCGCATCCACTAGATCTATAAGTGCCTGCTTTAAAAACTTAGACGGGTTATTAGGGTTGAAGTCGTCGTCCTGTCTAGACCCAACAGTCTGATCAGACTATCTGACAGCCTAGATGGGTCGACCAGATGGCACCTATGCGCAAGCATCAGGTGGCTATAGGTCGACGGCAGAAGGGCGTGTAGCGATGTCTGATTGAGACAACCAGTGAACGCTCATGATTAAGGCCCGGGGTCACACCCGCTTGCCAGAACTCATGAGGGACGTTCAGCCCTTAAGGCATGCATTGTTGACCATGAGGTCGACTCAAGTCGGTTATGACTTGGTGCATGCAAGGGCAGTGGGTCTGACTAGGTCTGATGAGTGGATCCCTATTAATGGACCGTTGTAAGGTAGTAGGGCTCATAAGGAAATAAAATTGATGCCAATGGGATTTTTGAAAATTTTATTTTCCTGTTTGGATCACATGTTGTTTGTATAACATGAATGAATGTCTATTTCATCTTATGTGGGCTGCCCAATTAATGTGTGCTGTGCTGGGGCCTGCGTGCCTGGATTAAATTGTAAATTTTATTGTGATCTGCGCATCACATTTTAATTAATTTATAAAGTGTAATTGACCTGCGTGTCAATCATGTCTAGATATATTAAAATGTAATTTAATCAGACATGAGCATTGAGCACACATGGCAGAGGCGCATGCAGCAAGTGGCTTCACCAGTGGGAGGTCTAGGGTTCGACTCTAGGACAGGCGCATTTTACCTGGTGGGCGCATCTCAGCTGCACAGGGCGCTTTGTCCCGGGTTGGGCCAGATGAAATGATAAAGACCCATGAAGAGCCCAAGTGAAGACTTAAGTTAAATTAAGATCTAACTTAGGCTTAATGGGCTTTTACCACATAAGATCATCATGCTTTCTATTTATTGTTTAAGTAAATTTAATATCTGCATGATTCATTCTTCTGCTATCACCATAGGATTTGTATGATAGTTAAGAAGATAAAAGGACCGTTAAAATCCAACGATGAATATCAAGCACGTAAGCCTTCTGACGCGAAACCTCACTGTTCTGACTATCGTTGGGGCCGTGTTGTACCCACTCAGTGGGCACGCCCATCTATCTTCAGATGGTGTGTGATTACACCTGCGTGTTACAGAGAAGGGATTTATCGCTTCTCGTTGCTCAGCATAGCACGTGGTGGTCCAGGGAGTAGGTCAGGTCAGCTTGACCATGTAGGCTACATATTGAGCATATGGTAGCCATATGGAGGCAGCCATCTGTGGGATCAGAGACTGTGTTGTACCAACTCAGTTGGCACAGTCTGCTGGATTGCCCAGATGAAGGGGAATCTCACGGGTTGGCGATTGGCAGGGATTGCCTACCTGAGATTAGTGCTTGTACTCTCTGTGCATCTTATCTCGCCTGAGCGGGACGCGGAGACCAAGTATGAAATCTGGATCCCATCTCACTAAAAGAGTTTCACTCTTTCGGACTGTTTTACTGGATTTTTCAGTCAGATAAAATAGTGAGAAAAGAATCATTCTTAAGTCCTGGATTGATTCTAACATTGATACTGACCTTGTTGTTCTTGCAATGTTGTAGATTACTGCAGCAACGAATACCACAGCGTTCAATGTGCGATCCTTACTGGAAAGGGAGAAGTTTGCTGGGCCAAACTTCTCAGACTGGTATGGACACCTTAAGATTGTTCTTAAGGCTGAGAGGAAACTGTATGTCCTTGAGACGGCAATGCCGCCTCAAGCCGCTGCGAACGCCGCAAGGGCGGTTCGGGATGCTTATGAGAAGCATGTCAATGATAGCATTGATGTCGCTTGCCTTATGCTTGCGTCTATGACGCCAGAGCTTCAGCGTCAGCATGAGGATTTATCTGCTATTGAAATTATAGCAAATCTCAAGATGCTGTATGCTGCACAGGCAAGGACTGAACGCTATAACTTGACAAAACTTTTCTTTCAGAGCAAACTGACTGAAGGGAGTCCAGTGGGAGCTCACGTACTCAAGATGATTGGGTACAAGGAGGCTCTAGAGAAACTGGGACACACCATCAATCAGGAGCTTGTTGTAGACATTATCCTGCAGTCTCTCCCGGCCTCTTTCCATCCGTTCATCATTAATTTTAATATGAACAAGATCGACTGTACCCCGACAGAGTTACTGAACATGCTCTATACTACAGAGCAGACTCTTGAAAAGGGAAAGCCTTCATCCTCTGTCTTGATGATTCCTTCCAGGAACAAGAAGAAGGGGAAGAAGGGAAAAGCCCCTGTCAAGAGCTACAACAAGGCTCTGAAACAAAAGATCAAGCGGTCGAAGGAATACATATGTTTCCATTGTGGCCAGCTGGGTCACTGGAAGAAGGACTGTAAAGCGCTCCAAGGAGACAAGAAGGGAAGCAAGCCTTTCGCTTCTAGCTCAGGTATTTTTGTGACTGAAGTCATGGTATCTTCTTCTTCTATTTCATGGGTGTTGGACACTGCATGTGGAGTTCACATTTGTTCAAATGTACAGGAACTCAAGAGAAGAAGACAGGTGGGACAGCATGAGGTGGACCTACGAGTAGGAAACGGGGCACGGGTTGCTGCTGTTGCTGTAGGACAATATAACATCGCTTTACCATCTGGTCATGTATTAGAACTGGACAATTGTTATTTTGTACCAAGCATAACTAAGAATATTATCTCTATTCCTGCTCTTGTCAGGAAAGGGTTTTCCTTTGAATGCAAAACTTCAAAGTGTTATATTTCTTTTGATAATATTGTTTATGCTACTGGGTCGATTAACAATGGGTTATTCATGTTGGACATGGAATGTTCTGTACAATAAATTGATAATAAGAAAGCCAAATATGCTGATGACAGCACCTTGCTATGGCATAGTCGTTTAGGCCATATTAACAAGAAGCGCATTAAGCGGTTGCATGACCATGGACTGCTGGGATCATTCTCCTATGAGGAGCTTGATACATGCAAAGGTTGTTTAATGGGTAAAATGACGAAGTCTCCTTTTTCTAATAAAGGTCAAAGGGCTTCGGGTTTACTTGACCTCATTCACAGTGTTGTGTGTGGGCCATTTAGTAAACATGCCAGAGGTGGCTATTTATACTTCATTACCTTTACTGATGATTTCAGTAGATATGGTTATGTCTATCTAATGAGACATAAGAGTGAATCTTTTGATAAGTTCAAATAGTTCAAAAATGAAGTACAAAATCAGCTAGGCCGAAATATCAAGGCACTTCGTTCAGATCGAGGTGGAGAATACTTGAGTCGAGAGTTTACTGACTATCTGAAGGAGTGTGGGATTATCTCACAACTGTTGGGGTATGCCCTTAAGGCTAATGTTTGAGGCCTTGGGATTCTTTCAGTATCATGTACAAACTCTTATGTTTATAAAGGCAATGGTTGTTATTCAATTTGTTACATTGTCTGCTGCAATAAGTGTACTTCTGAATAATGTCTCAATGCTGTTCAGCTAGGCTGACATGCTCTGTGTCCTTAGTCGAGATATCTTGGTGAACATGAGACAGCCTTGATATGATTGAGACTAATATGTGTTCTAATCTTATAGGATGCTTCGAGCATGGAATAAGATGAAGACTCATGGGTACATTGGATGTACTGGACAGACCCTACTAGGATATTCAATTGCTTGTCACAATGTGAATAATCCTTGTATGCATCAAGTGGCACATGTCCTCTGACTTGAGATCACTTGTGTTTCTAAATGATGATTGTCATTGTTTTGAGGTAGTTCAATATCATTTGAAACATAATGGTTATAGACTATTTTGGATAATGATCATGAGTCAGGTTAGGACACTAGTGATAGATATAGGATTGCCGTCTCCTTGATTGGAGTGTGATGTTCTAAAGGGGGCCCCCCTGAATGAGATGATTGAGAAAGTGTATGGCCATACCCAGGTGACTATGTTCATCTGATCTAATCATGCTCATCATATTGGAGCTACAGGCTTGACACGCTTGTCCAATAAGAACATCCAGTGGCAAAGGAATCTTGTATGCCTAGTGAGTTGATTCACACTTGTGCTATGGTTTGGGTGTAGTCTTGGAAGACTCTTTCTTTTATATCGGGAGACAGTGATGTGTTGCTAGATACCCCTCACTGATCGTGATAACGTAAGTTATCGTTACCGACATTTAAAGGAAACCCTCTGGGTCGCACAATTTGATGATATGGCTTACTTAAGTCAGATCGTGTGGACTGAATTGTCAGGGTTCAGTTTAAAGGGATTTAATCTCTGATTGTGAGTGAGATCTGGTCTGATCATGTTTGATTGATTAGGGCTTGAGATCGGTAAGCTTCGATCGAGAGAATTGGTGCTAGATCGGTCAGATCAGGAGCATCAAGAGATGAATGGTTAGATCTGGAACCTTAGGGTTTAATGTGATCTAGACCAAATAGCTTGGGTTAATTGGTCTTTGAATCAGACCAAAATTGAACCGGTTCACATGTGTGAACGCATGGTTCAAAGCTTGAGGCGTTTTGATCGGTTTTGAGATCATGGGCGCATGACTTCATTGCTTGCTATTTTTGGAAAGTAATAAGCGCCACTTGCATCAACGCCTCAACGCTTGATTCTATTCTCGTCACCTTCTCTTGGCTTTGACGAGAGACTTGCATTCTGGTGTAAGAGAGGTGGACGAAAAGGAGAATTCGCCCAAGCAAAGATCTCTTCATCCCTTCAAGCGATCAAGGATACCTTGGGCCCTTGCTAGCACAAGGAACGCCAAAGGAAGTAGGCGACATCTTCTTGTGTGCGTCTTCTTTGGAGGAGAGCGGCATCACTCTCTACTTCCAAGTCGCCATTCGAATCAATGGCTTTGGTATGATCTTCTTCCGATCTTTACATTGTTTAAGGTTGATCATATGAACATATATTACATGCGATCCTCATGAAACCCTTTATCCGCTGCCAAAAGAATTTACTTGCGCCACTCTAGGGTTTCGCTCCCCCTTGAAGGGGACCCTTCAATTGGTATCAGAGCAGGTTCTATGTATGTTCATTTGATTGCTTATATGTGATCCTTGTTTGCGTTTGCTAAGAGTAGATCTAATCACATGCCGAAAAACTACATACTAGTTTGAGAACTTAGATGTATGTTTAGTTATGGATGGCGCATGTTTGTTGGCGCTTCTTACATGTTGTTTTTGACAAAACAAAATATCATGTGCGCCTCACCTAGATCTAAGGCCCTGCTTTAATCACTTAGACGGGTTATTAGGGTTGATGTCACAGTCATGTCTAGATCCAATCAGTCTGATCAGACAATCTGACAGCCTAGATGGGTTGACCAGATAGCACCTGTGCGCAAGCACAAGGTGGCTATAGGTCGATTGCAGACAGGCGTGTAGCGATGTCTGGTTGAGACAACCAGTGAACGCGCATGAGTTAGGCCCGGGGTCACACCCGCTTGCCAGAACTCATGAGGTCGTTCAGCCCTTGGCGCATGCATAGTTGACCATTTGGTCGACTCAAGTCAGTTAGGACTTAGTGCATGTAAGGGCAGTGGATCTGACTAGGACTGATGAGTGGATCCCTATTAATGGACCGTTGTAAGGTAGTAGGGCATATAAGGAAAATAAACTGATGCCAATGGGTTTTCAAAATTTTATTTTCTTGATGGATCACATGTTGATTGTAAGCATATGCTTGTTTATTTATTCTTATGTGGGCTGCCCGTGTTAATGTGCGCTGTGCTGGGGCCTGCGTGCCTGGATTAAATTGTAAATTAATATTTTTGTGATCTGCGCATCACATGTTATTTACTTTATAAAGTGTAATTGACCTGCGAGTCAATCATGTCTAGATAGATTGAATTGTAAATTTAATCAGACATGAGCACTGAGCACACTTGGCAGAGGCACATGCAGCAGAGGCTTGACCAGGTGGGAGGTCTAGGGTTCGACCCTATGACAGGCGCATACCTGGTGGGCGCACTTATGCTGCAGTCGGCGCTTGGGGCCTGGTTTGGGCCAGATGAGATGCAAAAGACCCATGAAGAGCTCAAGTGAAGACTTAAGTTAAATTAAGGTCTTACTTAGGGTTAATGGGCTTTTACCACATAAGATCAGCATGCTTTCTATTTATTGTTTAAATAATTAGACTTGCATGATTTATTCATCTTCTGCTATCACCATAGGGTTTGCATGATAGTTAAGAAGATAAAAGACCGTTAAAATCCAACGCTAAAATATCAAGCTCTAAAGCCTTCTGACGCGAAACCTCACTGTTCTGACTATCGTTGGAGCCGTGTTGTACCCACTCAGTGGGCACGTCCATCTATCTTCAGACGGTGTGTGATTTCACCTGCGTGTTACAGAGAAGGGATTTATCGCTTCTCGTTGCTCAGCATAGCACGTGGTGGTCCAGGGAGTAGGTCGGGTCAGCTTGACCATGTAGGCTACATATGTGGCGCATATGGTAGCTATATGGAGGCAGCCATCTGTGGGATCAGAGACTGTGTTGTACCAACTCAGTTGGCACAGTCGGCTGGATTGCCCAGATGAAGGGGAATCGCACGGGTTGGCGATTGGCAAGGACTGCCTACCAGAAATTAGTGCTTGTACTCTCTGTGCATCTTATCTCGCCTGAGCGGGACGCGGAGACCAAGTATGAAATCTGGATCCCATCTCACTAAAAGAGTTTTACTCTTTCGGGCTATTTTGCTGGATTTTTCAGCCAGATAAAATAGTGAGAAAAGAATCATTCTTAAGTCCTGAATTGATTCTTAACATTGATACTGACCTTGCTGTTCTTGCATTGTGGTAGATTCCTGCAGCAACGAACACCATGAGCTTCAATGTGCGATCCCTACTGGAAAGGGAGAAGTTTGCTAGGCCAAACTTCTCAGACTGGTACGGACACCTTAAGATCGTTCTTAAGGCTGAGAGGAAACTGTATGTCCTCGAGACGGCTATACCGCCTCAACCCGCTCCGAACGCAGCAAGGGCGGTTCGGGATGCCTATGAAAAGCATGTCAATGATAGCATTGATGTCGCTTGCCTGATGCTAGCGTCTATGACGCCACAGCTGCAGCGTCAGCATGAGGATATGTCTGCTATAAAAATTATAGCAAACCTCAAGATGCTGTATGCTGCACAGGCGAGGACTGAGCGCTATAATTTGACCAAGCTTTTCTTTCAGAGCAAACTGGCTGAAGGGAGTCCAGTGGGAGCTCATGTGCTCAAGATGATTGGGCACAAAGAGGCTCTAGAGAAACTGGGGCATACCATCAATCAGGAGCTTGCTGTAGACATTATTCTGCAGTCCCTCCCGGCCTCTTTCGATCCGTTCATTATTAATTTTAATATGAACAAGATCGACTGTACTCCGGCAGAGTTGCTGAATATGCTCTTGACTACAGAGGAAACTCTAAAGGGCAAGCCTTCAACCTCTGTCTTGATGTTCCCTTCCAGGAACAAGAAGAAGGGGAAGAAGGGCAAAGCCCATGTCAAGAATTACAACAAGGCTCTGAAACAGAAGGTTAAGCGGAGCAAGGAATACAGATGTTTCCACTGTGGCCAGCTGGGTCACTGGAAAAAGGACTGTTAAGCGCTCCAAGGAGACAAGAAGGGAAGCATCGCTTCCGGCTCAGGTATTTTCGTGACTGAAGTCATGATATCCTCTTCTTCTATTTCATGGGTGTTGGACACTACATGTGGAGTTCACATTTGTTCAAATGTACAGGAACTCAAGAGAAGAAGACAGGTGGGACAGCATGAGGTGGACCTACGAGTTGGAAACGGGGCACGGGTTGCTGCTGTTGCTGTAGGAGAATATTACATCTCATTACCATCTGGACTTGTATTAGAACTAAACAATTGTTACTTTGTACCAAGCATTACTAAAAATATTATCTCCATTCCTGCTCTTGTCAAGAGAGGTTTTTCCTTTGAATGCAATATTTCAAAGTGTGTTCTTTCTTTAGATAATATTGTTTATGCTACTGGATCAATTAACAATGGGTTATTCATGTTGGACATGGAATGTTCTATACAAAACATTGATAATAAGAAAGCCAAGTATGCTGATGACAGCACCTTGTTATGGCATAGTCGTTTAGGCCATATTAACAAGAAACGCATTAAGCGGTTGCATGATCATGGACTGCTGGGATCATTCTCCTATGAGGAGATAGATACATGCAAAGCTTGTTTATTGGGTAAAATGACGAAGTCTCCTTTTCCTAACAAAGGTCAAAGGGCTTCAGGTTTACTTGACCTTATACACAGTGATGTGTGTGGGCCATTTAGTAAACATGCCAGAGGTGGCTATTCATACTTCATCACCTTTACTGATGATTTCAGTAGATATGGGTATGTCTATCTAATGAGACATAAAAGTGAATCTTTTGACAAGTTCAAAGAGTTCAAAAATGAAGTACAAAATCAGCTAGGCCGAAATATCAAGGCACTTCGTTCTGATCGAGGTGGTGAATACCTAAGTCGAGAATTTACTGACTATCTGAAGGAGTGTGGGATTATCTCACAGCTCACTCCGCCAGGAACACCGCAATGGAATGGTGTGTCCGAGAGGAGAAATAGAACATTACTTGATATGGTTCGTTCTATGATGAGTCAGGCTGCTCTACCTTACTCCTTTTGGGGATTTGCACTGGAAACAGCTGCAAAGGTACTAAACCGAGTGCCATCCAAGGCAGTTTCAAAGACTCCATATGAGTTATGGTATGGGAAACAGCCTAGCTTGACATTTATCAAGATCTGGGGTTGCGAGGCTTATGTCAAAAAGCTCGCCTCTAGGAAACTAGAGAGCAGATCTGAGAAATGCATCTTTGTCGGTTACCCTGAGGAAACTAAGGGTTATTATTTCTACGATCCCAAAGAGAACAAGGTATTTGTTGCTCGGACGGCTATTTTTCTTGAGAAGGAGTTTCTTCTGCAAGAGGCCAGTGGGAGAGAAATAAAGCTGGATGAATATCCAGAGGAAGAACAAAGTAGTCAAGCACAGTTGGATGAGCCTGAGCCAGTAGAACAGGTTATTGAACAACCTGAGGCTCAGATATCACGGGAACCGCGAAGATCGGGAAGGATCCGTCGACAGCCTGAGCGCTATGACGGAGTCTACATCATTGATAATGATGAACCCCTAACTTATGTGGATGCGGTCAGTGGACCGGATTCAGCTAGATGGCTTGAAGCTATGCGAGCCGAGATGGACTCCATGTCAGATAACCAAGTCTGGGATTTGGTTGATCCGCCTCAGGGAGTAATCCCTATAGGCTGTAAATGGATCTTCAAGAAGAAGATTGACATGGATGGTAACGTGGTTACCTATAAAGGCAGGCTAGTTGCGAAAGGTTTTAAACAAATCTACGGGATAGATTATGATGAAACTTTCGCTCCTGTAGCCATGTTCAAGTCTATTCGGATTATACTTGCGATAGCGGCATATTATGATTATGAGATCTGGCAAATGGATGTGAAGACCGCTTTCCTTAATGGAAAACTGGATGAGGATGTGTATATGACACAACCTGAAGGTTTCACCAATCCATCAGATCGTCATAAAGTATGCAAGTTAAAGAAGTCTATTTATGGACTTAAGCAAGCATCTAGAAGCTAGAATATACGTTTTGATGAATCAATCTGTGAGTTTGGTTTCATCAAGAACGAAGATGACCCGTGTGTATATAAGAGGTTTAGTGGGAGCGTGATTACTTTCCTAGTCCTCTACGTCGATGATATCTTAATCATTGGAAACGATATTCCTGAACTGCATGCTGTTAAAGCATGGTTAAGGAAATGTTTCCAGATGAAAGATTTAGGAGAAGCAGCCTATGTATTAGGTGTGAAGATCTACAAGGATAGATCTAAGAGGCTTCTCGGGCTGTGCCAGAGTACTTACATCGATAAGGTCCTGGAGAGATTCCATTTAGAGAATTCTAAAAGAGGATATCTTCCAGTCAGACATGGTCTGAATCTTTCAAAGAGTCAGTGTCCACAAACACAGACTGAGAAAGATGAAATGGACAATACGCCTTATGCTTCGGCTATTGGGTCCATTATGTATGCGATGTTGTGTACTCGCCCTGACGTCGCTTACGGGTTAAGCGTGACCAGTCGATTCCAAAGTAATCCAGGTCAGGCGCACTGGATTGCAGTCAAGAACATTTTAAAATATCTGCGGAGGACCAAAGATATGTTCTTGATATATGGTGGTCAGGAAGAACTCAGTATAGAAGGATATACTGACGCTTCGTTCCAATCGGACCAGGATGATTTTCGATCGCAATCAGGCTATGTTTTTAGCTTGAATGGAGGAGCAGTGGTGTGGAAAAGTTTCAAACAGTCTATTGTTGCTGATTCCACAACAGAAGCCGAGTATGTTGCAGCCTCGGAAGCATCTAAGGAGGCAGTGTGGATTCGAAAGTTCGTTCAGGAACTTGGTGTTGTTCCTTCGAGTGCTGATCCTTTGGTTATCTTCTGTGATAACACTGGAGCAATAGCACAAGCAAAGGAACCACGGTCGCACCAGAAGTCCAAGCACATACAGAGACGGTTTCATTTGATCCGGGAGATCATTGATCGAGGCGAGATCAAAGTCTGCAAGGTTCATACAGATGACAATCTGGCTAACCCGCTTACCAAGCCTCTGGCGTAGCAGAAGCATGAGAAGCACTGTAATAATATGGGTTTGAGATTTCTCAACCATTAGATTAAGTGCAAGTGGGAGATTGTTGGGGTATGCCCTTAAGGCTAATGTTTGAGGCCTTGGGATTCTTTCAGTATCATGTACAAACTCTTATGTTTATAAAGGCAATGGTTGTTATTCAGTTTGTTACATTGTCTGCTGCAATAAGTGTACTTCTGAATAATGTCTCAATGCTGTTCAGCTAGGCTGACATGCTCTATGTCCTTAGTCGAGATATCTTGGTGAACATGAGACAGCCTTGATATGATTGAGACTAATATGTGTTCTAATCTTATAGGATGCTTCGAGCATGGAATAAGATGTAGACTCATGGGTACATTGGATGTACTGGACAGACCCTACTAGGATATTCAATTGCTTGTCACAATGTGAATAATCCTTGTATGCATCAAGTGGCACATGTCCTCTGACTTGAGATCACTTGTGTTTCTAAATGATGATTGTCATTGTTTTGAGGTAGTTCAATATCATTTGAAACATAATGGTTATAGACTATCTTGGATAATGATCATGAGTCAGGTTAGGACACTAGTGATAGATATAGGATTGCCGTCTCCTTGATTGGAGTGTGATGTTCTAAAGGGGGCCCCCCCTGAATGAGATGATTGAGAAAGTGTATGGCCATACCCAGGTGACTATGTTCATCTGATCTAATCATGCTCATCATATTGGAGCTACAGGCTTGACACGCTTGTCCAATAAGAACATCCAGTGGCAAAGGAATCTTGTATGCCTAGTGAGTTGATTCACACTTGTGCTATGGTTTGGGTGTAGTCTTGGAAGACTCTTTCTTTTATATCGGGAGACAGTGATGTGTTGCTAGATACCCCTCACTGATCGTGATAACGTAAGTTATCGTTACCGACATTTAAAGGAAACCCTCAGGGTCGCACAATTTGATGATATGGCTTACTTAAGTCAGATCGTGTGGACTGAATTGTCAGGGTTCAGTTTAAAGGGATTTAATCTCTGATTGTGAGTGAGATCTGGTCTGATCATGTTTGATTGATTAGGGCTTGAGATCGGTAAGCTTCGATCGAGAGAATTGGTGCTAGATCGGTCAGATCAGGAGCATCAAGAGATGAACGATTAGATCTGGAACCTTAGGGTTTAATGTGATCTAGACCAAATAGCTTGGGTTAATTGGTCTTTGAACCAGACCAAAATTGAACCGGTTCACATGTGTGAACGCATGGTTCAAAGCTTGAGGCGTTTTGATCGGTTTTGAGATCATGGGCGCATGACTTCATTGCTTGCTATTTTTGGAAAGTAATAAGCGCCACTTGCATCAACGCCTCAACGCTTGATTCTATTCTCGTCACCTTCTCTTGGCTTTGACGAGAGACTTGCATTCTGGTGTAAGAGAGGTGGACGAAAAGGAGAATTCGCCCAAGCAAAGATCTCTTCATCCCTTCAAGCGATCAAGGATACCTTGGGCCCTTGCTAGCACAAGGAACGCCAAAGGAAGTAGGCGACATCTTCTTGTGTGCGTCTTCTTTGGAGGAGAGCGGCATCACTCTCTACTTCCAAGTCGCCATTCGAATCAATGGCTTTGGTATGATCTTCTTCCGATCTTTACATTGTTTAAGGTTGATCATATGAACATATATTACATGCGATCCTCATGAAACCCTTTATCCGCTGCCAAAAGAATTTACTTGCGCCACTCTAGGGTTTCGCTCCCACTTGAAGGGGACCCTTCAATAGCTCACTCCGCCAGGAACACCGCAATGGAATGGTGTGTCCGAGAGGAGAAATAGAACCTTACTAGATATGGTTCGTTCAATGATGACATGCCTACAGCTTTTTGGGCTGTAGCATTTACAGTTTTGATACATACAGGACTTGGGGACATTCTCAACTTCAACTTGTCCCTCAATCTCTCAGAAACAAATATGTGGGTAGCACCTGTATCTACCATTGCTTCAACATTAACATTAGCCAAAGAAACCTCAACATGCATTAAAGAAGCACAACTGGTATTAAAAGTGCCAAGGTACATTGGATTTACCGAGGCTATACCATGAGTCTTCTCTTCCTCTGGTTGTGCAAACATTGTTGTGATCCTTTGTCTGGTTGGGCAATCACGCATCAAGTGAGGTCCATTACATAGAAAGCAAGATAAGCGCCTAGGAGTCCACTCCTTCTTTGATGCAACCCTGTCAGATGTAGTAGTGGTCTTCCCTTTGTTTTTAGGTTGGAACTTGTTCACCACTTTCGGTTTACCCTTCCCCTGTGAACGGGTAACCGGCTTGTTATAAGTAGGGGCTGGCAGCTTGTTGCCTCTCAGGTCAACTAGTGCATCTGCCGCCACCATGGCATCCCTCATAGTGGTCACACCTTGCCTTCTTAGTTCCAACTGAGCCCAATTCTGAAGACCACTCATGAAATAATACATCTTGTCGTCCTCAGACATGTTAGTAACTTCAAGAAGTGCAGAAGAAAACTGTTTAACATATTCACGAACAGAACTAGTATGCTTAATCTTAGCTAACACATCTCTAGTGGCAAATGAAGTATTAGCAGGTTTAAACTGGATTCTTAACTCAGCTTTCAAATCAGCCCATAAAATAACCTCAGGATGATTACCTTCCATTCTAGGAACAATTGTAGTCCTCCACCACAATTTAGCATCATCTGTAAGATAAGCAGCACAAATCTGTATCTTCTGTTCTTCTGGCACATTAGCAGCCCTGAAGTACTGTTCAATATCAAATATGAAATTTTCCAGAGTCTTTGTCACCCGTGCACCGCCATAGGCACAAGGCTCTGGCACACGCACCCTAACAGCAGGAGGGGGTGCAGCTGGTGGGGCAAATGAAGATGAAGCTGTAGCATGCGCCAAGTTCAACTTCAAGGAGCGAATCTCTGTGGTACAAGCTTCCAAAGTGGCTGCCATGAGAGTCATCTCTCCATCTATGCGCCTCTAAAAGTCCACCACCATATCTCTGAGATTCTCCAGTCGAGCCATGATGTGTTCGCCTGCTGCGAACTCCCCATCTGGTTCAACACCAATAGCGGCCTCTAGAGCATCCACTCTCACAGTGAGATCTGCGACTGTCACCATAATGATTAGTACTCAAGATGCAAAGTAAGGAATATATGTTGTCTGTTGTCGGATCCTGAACCGCAACCTCGCCGCAACTGCTGCTCTGATACCAAATGTCACACCCTAATTTTTCGCTATGGAAAAACCCCGGGGTGATGGCACAAGTCTTCACTTGTCAGCCCAAAACTCAGCCCAACGCAGACTAGAAGGTTTCCCGACTCTCTTTGAGTATAACCCTACTACTCCAAAGCCCAATACACTAGCCCTTGTACACAATGTTACTTACACCGCGCACAGACTAATTTTACACAGAGCGCTCCCACTTACACAATTAAAAGCCCCCGCGCTACACAACTTACACAGTGTATGGACCCCGGTTACACAATCTACAATTACACAATACCCCAAGGTCTGGGTTGTGTGCCCCGTGTAGAAAACCCTATACCCCGACTTAACCCCACTCAATGTGTAGGTGGCGCAAGCACAAGGAAAAAGTCCTCTTCACAAGTAAATAGAATTTCTACTCTTACACACTTAATGCACCCTCATTGAGTAGCACCCCATTGCCCTTAAGAGTCGTCCTCTTCCCTTAGGTGTTCTTTGAAGAAACCCTAATGCTCTTAATACAAGGAGCACTCGGTTTGCTCAAGAAGACAATAAGGAAGATGGTCACTCAAAATTTCGGCATGACCTCTCCTCTTTCATGGAGTATGCGCAATACATAGAAATGTATAAACAACAATCACAATAGATACTTATGAAAACCGAAATCACCACACAACAATCTAAGAGGAAAATACCATTTTCATTAAAGGAAGATGATACACAAAACCTCTCATTTTTCACTCAACACATTTACAAACTCGGTACAAGTTTATACACAAGAGATTACCCTAAACAAGAAGTAACTCCTATGCGCAAGTCTCGGATCCTCTCTTCAAGACCTTGTTGAATGAAGCCTTCTCCTCTTCTTCACTTGGTGTCCTCTCGTCAAGATGAAGATCGCCGGTGCTGATGAAGGTCGCTGTCGGTTGTTGAGAAGAAGTCCACAAGTTGTCGCCCTTCAATGGAAGTCTCGCCCACAAGAAAACTTTCCAAGCAACAATGTAAGTGGTGGTTACAATCGCCACTTACTTTGCCTCTAGACATGCGCCCCATGTCTTGAGGTAGTTACCTATGCCGCCCATAGGTAAAAGCCCTAGGTTGAAGAAGGATGCATCCCCTTTTACTTCAAGGATGATCAGCTCCATAACCTGGTCTTCAAGTCTCTGCAGCATCCATCATGCCCTGGGTCGAATCCCAGTGCCTGCACTTTTACTCTGCATTATCCCCCAGCGCTAAGGGACCATGCCATAAGTATAGGCATCTGTTCTTTTTACATCCCAGCACAATGATGAGTCTTCAGCTCCACGCCAGTACCCCCGGGCCATACCCAAGAGTCATGGAAGCTCCAAGCTGCAACCTGAAAATATAACACATGATTAGTAGATCACCTCTCTTAGGTGACTTCCTTTAGCTTCTCCTTGTCCTTTTTCCACCACAACCTCATGGACAAGAGAGAGTATGCCCCCATCATACTCATCCCTAAACTGAAGGGATGAGATCTCTTGGCTTGTCGAATTCTTCTTGGCGTGAAGAAGCCTCACAACACGAGAGAGGAGAGGCGAGTATAGAGCAATGCTCTCGAACGTGGAGGCGTGAAAACTATTTTGGAAAGCATGACTTCCAAAAATAGTAAACCCTCAACGTTCATGCGATCATGCGATCACCCATGCGTTCACCCCAAGTGAACCGATCGCTTCTCTTCTCCCCTTGAACCATGCGCTCACATTAAGTGAACCGGTTCATTGAATTTAGTTCAAAGACCAAATTAAACCAAGCATTGTCCTAGATCATATTGAACCAAAAGGTTCAAGATCTAACCATCCATCTCTTGATGCTCTTGATCTCACCGATCTAGCATCAATTCTCTCGATCGAAGCTTACCGATCTCAAGCCCTAATCAATCAAACATGATCAGACCAGATCTCACTTACAATCAGAGTTTAAATCCCTTTAAACTGAACCAAAACAATTCAGTCCACACGATCTGACTTAAGTAAGACATATCATCAAATTGTGCGACCCTAAGGGTTTCCTTTAAATGTCGGTAACGACAACTTACGTTATCACGAACAGAGAGGGGTATCTAGCAACACATCACTGTCTCCCGATATAAAGGAAAGAGTCTTCAAAGACTACACCCAAACCATAGCATAAGTGTGAATTCAATTCACTAGGCATACTTGTTTCCTTTGCCACTGGATGTTCTTATTGGATAAGCATGTCAAGCCTGTAACTCCAATATGATGAGAGTGGTTAGATCAGATGAACATAGTCATCTGGGTATGGCCATACACTTTCTCAACCATCTCATCCAGAGGGCCCCTTTAGAACATCACACTCCAAACAAGGAGAAGGCAATCCTATATCTATCACTAGCGCCCTAACATGACTCATGCTCATTATCCAAGATAATCTATAACCATTATGTTTCAAATGATATTGAACTACCTCAAGACAATGCCAATCATCATTTAGAAACACAAGTGATCTCAAGTCAGAGGAAGTATGCCACTTGTTTGCATATAAGGATTATTCACATTGTGACAAACAATTGAATATCCTAAGTAGGGTCTGTCCAGTACATCCAATGTACCCATGAGTCTACATCTTATTCCATGCTCGAAGCATCCTATAAGATTAGAACACATATTAGTCTCAATCATATCAAGGCTGTCTCATGTTCACCAAGATATCTCGACTAAGGACAATACTGCATGTCAGCCAAGCTGAACAGCATTGAGACATTATTCAGAAGTATACATATGGCAGTAGATAATGCAACAACCTGAATAACAACCATTGCCTTTATAAACATTGAGTTTATACATGATACTGATATAATCCCAAGGCCTCAAACATTAGCCTTAAGGGCATACCCCAACAATCTCCCACTTGCACTTAATCTAATGGTTGAGAAATCTCAAACCCATATTATTACAGTGCTTCTCATGCTTCTGCTGCGCCAGAGGCTTTGTAAGCGGGTCAGCTAGATTGTCATCTGTATGAACCTTACAGATCTTGATCTCTCCTCGATCTATGATCTCCCGGATCAAATGAAACCTTCTCTGTATGTGCTTGGACTTCTGGTGCGACCGTGGTTCCTTTGCTTGTGCTATTGCTCCAGTGTTATCACAGAAGATAACCAATGGATCTGCACTCGAAGGAACAACACCAAGTTCTTGAACGAACTTACGAATCCACACTGCCTCCTTAGATGCTTCCGAGGCTGCAACATACTCGGCTTCTGTTGTGGAATCAGCAACAATTGATTGTTTGAAACTCTTCCACACCACTGCTCCTCCATTCAAGCTAAAAACATAGCCTGATTGCGATCGGAAATCATCCTAGTCAGATTGGAATGAAGCGTCAGTATATCCTTCAATACTGAGTTCTTCCTGACCTCCATATATCAAGCACATATCTTTGGTCCTCCAAAGATATTTCAAAATGTTCTTGACTGCAATCCAGTGTGCCTTCCCTGGATTACTTTGGAACCGACTGGTCACGCTTAACCCGTAAGCGACGTCTGGGCGAGTACACAACATCGCATACATAATGGACCCAATAGCCGAAGCATAAGGCGTATTGTCCATTTCATCTTTCTCAGTCTGTGTTTGTGGACACTGACTCTTTGAAAGATTCAGACCATGTCTGACTGGAAGATATCCTCTTTTAGAATTTTCTAAATGAAATCTCTCCAGGACTTTATCGATGTAAGTACTCTGGCACAGCCCGAGAAGCCTCTTAGATCTATCTCTGTAGATCTTCACACCTAATACATAGGCTGCTTCTCCTAAATCTTTCATTTGGAAACATTTTCTTAACCATGCCTTAACCGTCAGGAATATCGTTTCCAATGATCAAGATATCATCGACGTAGAGGACTAGGAAAGTAATCACGCTCCCACTAAACCTCTTATATATACACGGGTCATCTTCATTTTTGATGAAACCAAACTCACAGATTGATTCATCAAAACGAATATTCCAGCTTCTTGATGCTTGTTTAAGTCCATAAATGGACTTCTTTAATTTGCATATTTTATGACGATCTGATGGATTGGTGAAACCTTCAGGTTGTGTCATATACACATCCTCTTCTAATTTTCCATTAAGGAAAGTGGTCTTCACATCCATTTGCCAGATCTCATAATCATAATATGCTGCTATCGCGAGAATAATCCGAATAGACTTGAACATGGCTACAGGAGAGAAAGTTTTATCATAATCTATCCTGTAGATTTGTTTGAAACCTTTCGCAACTAGCCTGCCTTTATAGGTAACCACGTTACCGTCCATGTCAATCTTCTTCTTGAAGATCCATTTACAGCCTATAGGGATTACTCCCGGAGGCGGATCAACCAAATCCCAGACTTGGTTATCTGACATGGAGTCCATCTCGGCTCGCATAGCTACAAGCCATCTCGCTGATTCCGGTCCACTGACCGCATCCGCATAAGTGAGGGGTTCATCATTAATGATGTAGACTCCGTCATAGCGCTCAGGCTATCGACGGATCCTTCCCGATCTTCGCGGTTCCCGTGATATCTGAGCCTCAGGTTGTTCAATAACCTGTTCTATTGGCTCAGGCTCATCCAACTGAGTTTGACTACTTTGTCCTTCTTCTGGATTCTCATCCAGCCTTATTTCTCTCCCACTGGCCTTTTGCAGAAGAAATTCCTTCTCAAGAAAAATAGCCGTTCGAGCAACAAATACTTTGTTCTCCTTGGGATCGTAGAAATAATAACCCTTTGTTTCTTTAGGGTAACCGACAAAGATACATTTATCAGATCTGCTCTCCAGTTTCCTAGAGGCGAGCTTTTTGACATAAGCCTCGCAACCCCAGATTTTAATAAATGTCAAGCTCGGCTGTTTCCCATACCATAACTCATATGGAGTCTTTGAAACAGCCTTGGATGGCACTCAGTTTAGTACCTTTGTAGCTGTTTCCAGTGCAAATCCCCAAAAGGAGTAAGGTAGAGTAGCCTGACTCATCATTGAACGAACCATATCCAGTAAGGTTCTATTTCTCCTCTCGGACACACCATTCCATTGCGGTGTTCCTGGCGGAGTGAGTTGTGAGATAATCCCACACTCCTTCAGATAGTCAGTAAACTCTCGACTCAAGTATTCTCCACCTCGATCTGAACGAAGTGCCTTGATATTTCGGCCTAGCTGATTTTGTACTTCATTTTTGAACTCTTTGAACTTATCAAAAGATTCACTCTTATGTCTCATTAGATAGACATAACCATATCTACTGAAATCATCAGTAAAGGTAATGAAGTATAAATAGCCACCTCTGGCATGTTTACTAAATGGCCCACACACATCACTGTGAATGAGGTCAAGTAAACCTGAAGCGCTTTGACCTTTATTAGAAAAAGGAGACTTCGTCATTTTACCCATTAAACAAGCTTTGCATGTATCAAGCTCCTCATAGGAGAATGATCCCAGCAGTCCATGGTCATGCAACCGCTTAATGCGCTTCTTGTTAATATGGCCTAAACGACTATGCCATAGCAAGGTGCTGTCATCAGCATATTTGGCTTTCTTATTATCAATTTGTTGTACAGAACATTCCATGTCCAACATGAATAACCCATTGTTAATCGACCCAGTAGCATAAACAATATTATCAAAAGAAATATAACACTTTGAAGTTTTGCATTCCAAGGAAAACCCTTTCCTGACAAGAGCAGGAATAGAGATAATATTCTTAGTTATGCTTGGTACAAAATAACAATTGTCCAGTTCTAATACATGACCAGATGGTAAAGTGATGTTATATTGTCCTACAGCAACAGCAGCAACCCGTGCCCCATTTCCTACTCGTAGGTCCACCTCATGCTGTCCCACCTGTCTTCTTCTCTTGAGTTCCTGTACATTTGAACAAATGTGAACTCCACATGCAGTGTCCAACACCCATGATATAGAAGAAGAAGATACCATGACTTCAGTCATGAAAATACCTGAGCCAGAAGTGAAAGGCTTGCTTCCCTTCTTGTCTCCTTGGAGCGCTTTACAGTCCTTCTTCCAGTGACCCAGCTGGCCATAATGGAAACATCTGTATTCCTTCGACCGCTTGATCTTTTGTTTCAGAGCCTTGTTGTAGCTCTTGACAGGGGCTTTGCCCTTCTTCCCCTTCTTCTTGTTCCTAGAAGGAATCATCAAGAATGAGGATGAAGGCTTTCCCTTTTCAAGAGTCTGCTCTGTAGTATAGAGCATGTTCAGTAACTCTGCCGGGGTACAGTTGATCTTGTTCATATTAAAATTAATGATGAACGGATCGAAAGAGGCCGGGAGAGACTGCAGGATAATGTCTACAACAAGCTCCTGATTGATGGTGTGTCCCAGTTTCTCTAGAGCCTCCTTGTACCCAATCATCTTGAGTACGTGAGCTCCCACTGGACTCCCTTCAGTCAGTTTGCTCTGAAAGAAAAGTTTTGTCAAGTTATAGCGTTCAGTCCTTGCCTGTGCAGCATACAGCATCTTGAGATTTGCTATAATTTCAATAGCAGATAAATCCTCATGCTGACGCTGAAGCTCTGGCGTCATAGACGCAAGCATAAGGCAAGCGACATCAATGCTATCATTGACATGCTTCTCATAAGCATCCCGAACCGCCCTTGCGGCGTTCGCAGCGGGTTGCGGCGGCATTGCCGTCTCAAGGACATACAGTTTCCTCTCAGCCTTAAGAACAATCTTAAGGTGTCCATACCAGTCTGAGAAGTTTGGCCCAGCAAACTTCTCCCTTTCCAGTAAGGATCGCACATTGAACGCTGTGGTGTTTGTTGCTGCAGTAATCTACAACATTGCAAGAACAACAAGGTCAGTATCAATGTTAGAATCAATCCAGGACTTAAGAATGATTCTTTTCTCACTATTTTATCTGACTGAAAAATCCAGTAAAATAGTCCGAAAGAGTGAAACTCTTTTAGTGAGATGGGATCCAGATTTCATACTTGGTCTCCGCGTCCCGCTCAGGCGAGATAAGATGCACAGAGAGTACAAGCACTAATCTCTGGTAGGCAATCCCTGCCAATCGCCAACCCGTGCGATTCCCCTTCATCTGGGCAATCCAGCAGACTGTGCCAACTGAGTTGGTACAACACAGTCTCTGATCCCACAGATGGCTGCCTCCATATGGCTACCATATGCTCAATATGTAGCCTATATGGTCAAGCTGACCTGACCTACTCCCTGGACCACCACATGCTATGCTGAGCAACGAGAAGCGATAAATCCCTTCTCTGTAACACGCAGGTGTAATCACACACCGTCTGAAGATAGATGGGCGTGCCCACTGAGTGGGTACAACACGGCCCCAACGATAGTCAGAACAGTGAGGTTGCACGTCAGAAGGCTTACGTGCTTGATATTCATCGTTGGATTTTAACGGTCCTTTTATCTTCTTAACTATCATACAAATCCTATGGTGATAGCAGAAGAATGAATCATGCAGATATTAAATTTACTTAAACAGTAAATAGAAATCATGATGATCTTATGTGGTAAAAGCCCATTAAGCCTAAGTTAGACCTTAAATTAACTTAAGTCTTCACTTGGGCTCTTCATGGGTCTTTATCATTTCATCTGGCCCAACCCGGGCCAAAGCGCCCTGTGCAGCTGAGATGCGCCCACCAGGTAAAATGCGCCTGTCCTAGAGTTGAACCCTAGACCTCCCACTGGTGAAGCCACTTGCTGCATGCACCTCTACCATGTGTGCTCAATGCTCATGTCTGATTAAATTACATTTTAATCTATCTAGACATGATTGACACGCAGGTCAATTACACTTTATAAATTAATTAAAATGTGATGCGCAGATCACAATAAAATTTTCAATTTAATCCAGGCACGCAGGCCCCAGCACAGCACACATTAATTGGGCAGCCCACATAAGATGAAATAGACATTCATTCATGTTATACAAACAACATGTGATCCAAACAGGAAAATAAAATTTTTGAAAATCCCATTGGCATCAATTTTATTTCCTTATGAGCCCTACTACCTTACAACGGTCCATTAATAGGGATCCACTCATCAGACCTAGTCAGACCCACTACCCTTGCATGCACCAAGTCATAACCGACTTGAGTCGACCTCATGGTCAACAATGCATGCCTTAAGGGCTGAACGTCCCTCATGAGTTCTGGCAAGCGGGTGTGACCCCGGGCCTTAATCATGAGCGTTCACTGGTTGTCTCAATCAGACATCGCTACACGCCTTTCTGCAGTTGACCTATAGCCACCTGATGCTTGCGCATAGGTGCCATCTGGTCGACCCATCTAGGCTGTCAGATAGTCTGATCAGACTGTTGGGTATAGACAGGACGACGACTTCAACCCTAATAACCCATCTAAGTTTTTAAAGCAGGTGCTTACAGATCTAGTGGATGCGCGCAAGATAAGTTTTTGACAAAAATCTTTAGCATGCGGCAACAAGTAAACATCATACATGCGCCAACATCTAATAACTAGCATGTATTCTCGCATGTTAACTCTAGATCTAAACAAACGCAAACAAGGATCACACATTAAGCAATCATATAACATACCAGAACCTTTTGCTCTGATACCAATTGAAAGTCACTAAAGGGGTGGGGAAACCCTAATATGCACATATATATAAAATCGCAAAGCGGAATCTAGGGTTTCCTACAAGATCGATTGGTATGCAAATATATGATCAACTTAAAACTTTGTAAAGATCAACACAAGATCATACCGATGCCATTGCTTGGATGGCTACTTGGAAGCAGAGAACGATGCGGCTCTCCTCCAAAGCGTGCGCACACAAGATGAGAGAGGCTTCTCCTTGTCGTTCCTTGTGCTAGCAAGGATTTCCAAGTCTCCTGATCGAGTGAAGGGATGAGATCTCTTGGCTTGTCGAATTCTTCTTGGCGTGAAGAAGCCTCACAACACGAGAGAGGAGAGGCGAGTATAGAGAAATGCTCTCGAACGTGGAGGCATGAAAACTATTTTGGAAAGCATGACTTCCAAAAATAGTAAACCCTCAACGTTCATGCGATCATGCGATCACCCATGCGTTCACCCCAAGTGAACCGATCGCTTCTCTTCTCCCCTTGAACCATGCGCTCACATTAAGTGAACCGGTTCATTGAATTTGGTTCAAAGACCAAATTAAACCAAGCATTGTCCTAGATCATATTGAACCAAAAGGTTCAAGATCTAACCATCCATCTCTTGATGCTCTTGATCTCACCGATCTAGCATCAATTCTCTCGATCGAAGCTTACCAATCTCAAGCCCTAATCAATCAAACATGATCAGACCAGATCTCACTTACAATCAGAGTTTAAATCCCTTTAAACTGAACCAAAACAATTCAGTCCACACGATCTGACTTAAGTAAGCCATATCATCAAATTGTGCGACCCTAAGGGTTTCCTTTAAATGTCGGTAACGACAACTTACGTTATCACGAACAGAGAGGGGTATCTAGCAACACATCACTGTCTCCCGATATAAAGGAAAGAGTCTTCCAAGACTACACCCAAACCATAGCATAAGTGTGAATTCAATTCACTAGGCATACTTGTTTCCTTTGCCACTGGATGTTCTTATTGGATAAGCATGTCAAGCCTGTAACTCCAATATGATGAGAGTGGTTAGATCAGATGAACATAGTCATCTGGGTATGGCCATACACTTTCTCAACCATCTCATCCAGAGGGCCCCTTTAGAACATCACACTCCAAACAAGGAGAAGGCAATCCTATATCTATCACTAGCGCCCTAACATGACTCATGCTCATTATCCAAGATAATCTATTACCATTATGTTTCAAATGATATTGAACTACCTCAAGACAATGCCAATCATCATTTAGAAACACAAGTGATCTCAAGTCAGAGGAAGTATGCCACTTGTTTGCATATAAGGATTATTCACATTGTGACAAACAATTGAATATCCTAAGTAGGGTCTGTCCAGTACATCCAATGTACCCATGAGTCTACATCTTATTCCATGCTCGAAGCATCCTATAAGATTAGAACACATATTAGTCTCAATCATATCAAGGCTGTCTCATGTTCACCAAGATATCTCGACTAAGGACAATACTGCATGTCAGCCAAGCAGAACAGCATTGAGACATTATTCAGAAGTATACATATGGCAGCAGATAATGCAACAACCTGAATAACAACCATTGCCTTTATAAACATTGAGTTTATACATGATACTGATATAATCCCAAGGCCTCAAACATTAGCCTTAAGGGCATACCCCAACAGTTTGGTCCTTTTATTATTTATGTTACAGATAGAGTTATCCTTGTCTAACACATATAGACCATTGCACAAAGTACACTTCCCATAGAACATATTTGTAAATGAAAAAGAACAAGAGTTTTTATTTATTTCAAACTTAAATCCTTTCTTTGCCAAGCAAGGAATGGATATAATGTTCTTAGTAAGAGAATGTACATAATAGCAATTATCTAACTCTAATAGGAGTCCAGAAGGCAGGGAGAGAGAGTCAAAACTCCTACAGCAACAGCAGCAACCTGTGCCCTATTTCCAACTCGTAGGTCAATCTCTCTAGCCCGCACTATTCTACTTTTCTTGAGCCCCTGCATATTTGTACAAATATGAGCTCCACATGCGGTATCCAATACCCAGGACATAGAAGTAGAAAGGTTTACTTCTGTAACATAAATACCTGAGTATGAAGACGAGGCCTTGCCTCTCTTCTTCTCATTCTGAAGTCGCACCATGTCCTTGAACATGTGAGGTGGCCCTCCACATGAATAGCACTTATTGTTCCTAATCCATTCCATCTTTAATTTTAGATCCTTGGTTAAGCCTTTTGGCTCAACACTCTGAATTTCTACTTTAGGAGGATTGAGCCTAACCAATTCATCAAAGAGCTGCCTTAGATAAAAAATAATCTCAGAGGCACTATTAGATTCATATTGCCCTCGAAGCTCGGGCGACATGTTGGTTAGCATCAATTGTGCAACCTCCAAAGTATCAGCCAGATGCTTATCATAAGCATGCTTCTCAGCTGCTAAGGCCAAGCATGGAAGTGGCTCAGGAATAGACTGCTCAAGGACATAGAGCTTCCTTTCGAGCTTGAGCACAATTCTCAAGTTCATATACCAATCCATCAAGTTGGATCCAACCAACTTGTCCTTCTCAAGGAAAGATCGTAGTGACCAACCGTTATTGTTCGATGCCATTGTTCTACAACAGTCAAGAAACAGCAGATTAGTACTACTTCAAATCATTTAAACTGGACTTGTTTTAAATGATTATGGATCCCACTATTTTAATCGAATTGACAACCTACAAAGTCAATCGGGAAGTTTAAGACTTCCTAGTGAGATGGGATCCTTATTCCACATGAGGCTTCACGTCCCATGAGGGTGGGATGAGATGCACAAAGTAACTCATGCTTCCTAAGGTGGGCACGCCGGCCGATTGCTCCAAGCAATTCCCCTTATTGAAACAGTCTAGGCATTTCATGTTCGGCAAGGGCTGGATACAGCATGAAACCCTAACCTTTCAACGATGCCTCTAGACTTTCATCATGTGCCCAGCACATATGAACTTCTAGTCAAGTCCATTCCTAACCGTTATGCCCAAGGCCAATGAGTTTCCTTGCGAAGGCGCACCCGATTAAAATGGACTGGGGAAACCATTGCCACCATGCACTTTCTAAAGATAAGTGGGTGTGTCCCACAAGGGTGGGAAATAGTTCACAATACCACTGATCGATAGCTTAGTGAGGGCTACGCGTTAGAAGGCTACTAGACTTGATATTTATTTATGAGGGTTTTTGAGGTCTCATCAGTTTTATCTTATGTCTAACATTACAGGCATGCAATCCTATAGTGATAACATAACGATAAAACAGGCATGCTATAACAGATATGGAAAGCAGTAAATGAATGATGTGATCATAGCCTATTCAAGACATTGAACCAACCCATGCCACAAGGAGGTTCAACTCTTGACCTAGGACTCAAGCCCCAAAGACAAGACCTAACCTAGCCGACCACTAATTTGATCTTTAAGGTTGGCTCCTAGGTCCTTCTTACCATGGTTTAGCTCTCAAACCCTAGAGGTGTCCCTCATAGGTTCGGCCAATGCCATGGGTCTTTCTCCATAGATGATGCGCCACTATGCAAGGAGCCAAGATGGCTAGCTCTCGAACCCTAGGGTTTGGCCATGCCATCTTGCGCCTCTCCTCCATGCGCCATCAAGCATGCATGCGCCAGGGTTCCATGTGATTGCGCCCCTAATCTTCTTCTTCTTATTACAAAAATAAAAGAAAAGAAAAGCGGCACGCAGGCCTCACAAAGATACATCACAAGCATGCAAAGGGGCTTGACTCATGATCACAACATTATGCACAAGCAAGGTATCTACACATGCAGTTCTACATGCTCATGAAAAACATAAAATCTGAAATTTTACTTTTTCATAAAACTAGTCTCGTTTCCTCATCTTCTTTTCACAAATCTCTTGGTTATTTGCAATTAATTTTCATGATGATTTCAAAGATCCTCTCGGCTGGTAATTTTTTCAGATCAAGAGACCCGGCCAGTCCGAAGACACAATGCCCATCCTACTTGACAAAATCACGTGCGCCTTTGATCCTTAAATCATGCTAGAAAAATAATCCAAAGATCCAAAAGAAATTGAAAAGATGATAGGAATAAGAAACCCTAATTTTTCCTACTTTAGAAAAATCGTTTGCCATAAGAATATGCAATTTGCCAAAATTATAAATATGGCATGTGAGCATGGAAAAGCATGAAAATACATCGTTCGAGTCTCGCAAGTCGCTCTGATACCACTGTTGGGAAACCCCGGGGATATTTTACAAAATTTCAGAGATGCAAATACCTTATGAGCGATGCGAGGCTGATATCGTAGTAGGCGCCCAAGCGTGCGCCCTATGCAGTCTCACACACACAGATCACCTCGAGTCCTCTTCTTCCACGCCCGGTGCTAGCCTCGGGAAGAAGATCCAAGCCTTAGGTCACCTTCTTCTCCAAGGTATATGCGCCAAGGTTGAAGAAGGAAGAGGAAGATGCCGCCAAGCACAAGTCACATTTGCACCACCTTCAATAGAAGAAGCGCCAAGGATCAAGAAGAAGAAGTGCTTGCGGCTTGGTTGATGAAGACATGCGCCAACTCCTCTTGATCCTCTTGCTCTCGCCCCTCCTCTTGTTCTCACACCTTCAATAAGTTGTGTATCATGAGAGGGGGCAGCTAGGGCTCATTATATAGAGCAAGGGGCGGTTAGAGTAGTGGCTAGGAGAAGAAGTAGGAATAGGATTATTATAATGATTTAATTAAGTCCTAATCCAATTAGGACTCTAATTAATAATTTAAATAATCAGCACTATTAAATAGGACTCCATACAATTATTTAAATTAATTAATTAAATAACTCACAAATAATTAATATCAAATTATATTAACCATATGTGCCGTAGGTGCCAACCTTAGTCTAACTAGGGTTAACCATGCGCCTACACATCCTTCTCCTTAAGCCCATTAAGCCCAACTTTTCAATGGGCCCAGCCCAATGTCCATTATGCATATTAACCAAGCCCTTGGATCCAATCCAATTTAACCCGGGGTCAAACTGGGCTAACCATGGTTAATATGCCGTAAATGGAAGTTGGCTCCAATAAATCTCTTCCATCTCATCAGGCCCATTGGCGCTGATGGAATCTCCAAAATAGATCCGAGTTATCCAATAACTCGATCATAAGGCTTCTCGATCAATACGAGAACTCGAGTATCAAGGTGTGCGACCCGATAGGTTCCTCTGACATTGGCAGTGCTGACCTAAGGTCATCACAAGCAGTGAGTGGCACCTAGCAGTGCATCACTGCTACCCAAGTCATCGGAATGGATATCAACATCGAGATCCCCATTATCGCAAGTAGGTACCGATGCATTACAGTCTCTTTGCCGTACTGATATCCGATTGGACAAGTGTGTCACCACTTGTTTTTCATCCAATCTCATGGCTATGACTAAATCAGGTCTAACTTGGGTATGGCCATACACTTTCAGTCATATATCTATTGGTGTATATGCCCTAAAGACCAATGTATGGACATGGTCAGGCATTGTTTGAATGTACTTTGATAGAACTATTACTCTTTATATAGGCATGGTCATTATTATGCAGACTTCTCTACCTGCGTTGATGTATAGAGTTGCATAAATAATGTCCCAGGAGTTTGGATTGGATCCATTCTCATAAGCTATCCCCAGACAAGGCACCTTAGCAGATATGGGACAGCTTTGGTACATGTGAGACTGGTGTATGGGCTGGTTAGGTGCGGGGCACAGTAACGCAGACATACAGGTGCATTGGATGCACTAGAGTGATCCACCATAAGGATTGACTTGTCTAGTCAACAAGTCAATCTCACATGCAAGAGGTTTGCATTTATCCTTAGACTTGAGGTATTCATGTCTAGATTTGATGATGGGTATGCTTTAATACAGTCTTACGTCTCTCCATAATTGGGAGATCAAAAGGACTGTCATTGGGCATGTCATAAGTCATGTAGAGACATGGATGACCAATAGTAGGATTTGCCCCTTCCTTATTGGAAGCATGATATCCACTCGGGGCGCCCCACCTTATTGGTGCATGACAGGAAAGTGTGGCCACACTTGTTGAGTCATGACCAATGCATTGGATAATAAACTTGAGACTAATCCAATGGCAGGATATCAGCTTAGGCAGAGGGATCTATAATGCAATGGGAATCATCGTTGCTTGTTAGGAGTTGTTGCCATAATGACTTAAGTCCTATGACATGGGTAGTAGTGGTGTGTTGCTAGATACCCCTCACTACTTATGATGTTTACATCATTGCCATCGTCATATGGATCCTACGGGGTCACACGCAATAGACTCTTGACGTTGCTTTAATCAGAAGCCTTATGATCAAGTTATTGGATAACTTGGATCCATTTGGAAGATTTCATCAGCGCCAATGGGCCTGATGAGTTGGAAGAAAGTTATTGGAGCCAAACTTCATTTTTGGCAGGTTGACCCGAAATTGACCTAGATTGGTCGCATTTGGATTAGGGTTGCATTGGATTAGATCCAATGGCTTAATCAACCCATGCCATGAAGTTTGGGCTAGCTCATTATCCAATGAGGCCCAATAATTAGTTTTCATGAAGAGGAGGCTTAAAAGGGTATAATGGGGAGAAATCTCACCCCATTGGCGCCTAGGGGCATAATGGGGTGAGGGAGGCGCCTTTGCTTCATTATGGAAGTAAAGGGCGCCTAGCCCCTCTTCCTTGGATGGAATACTTGCCTCTAAGGCAAGTCTTGGGGCTGATATGGCTTGAGGACTCTTTTGGAAAGAGCTTGGGCGCATATGAGAAGTAGGAAGATGTTTATGGTAAAGTCTTGGAGACTTTCCTTAAGAACCCTACATGCGCCCAAACCCTTACCCTAGCCGAAACTCCTCATGCTTGTTGCACCTAGCCACTTCTCCTTTGATGGTAAGAATGCATTTGAGGCATGTCTTGGGCTGATATAGTGCTTGGACATTTATGGATAGGTTGAATGAGGTTTATGGTAAAGTCTTGGAGACTTTCCTTGCCTCAAGACACCTCATCCTAGCCATACACTTGGCATGATCCTATCCCTTGCCCGAACCGCCTCTAGTCCTATTTATAGGACCCATTGTCGCCCCCTCTAGAGTTTGAGAATGCTTAGTGGCGTGAACACAGATAGAGGGGCGAGAGCAAGGGCAAAGGGGGACAACATCAAGGTGGTGCAACCCTTCTTCCTACTAGTGGCCGCAAGTCTTCTCCTTCCTCTCCTTTTGGCGTGACTTGGAGAAGGACTTGGTGGCGCCACTTCCTCCTACTCTTCCTAAGGGCCGAAACTCTTCTTCTCCCTCTTCTCTTGGAGTGAAGAGGATAAGGAGTTGGCGGCATCTTCCTTGCACTTGGCGCATAAACCTTGGAGGTGGCGCAAGAATAGTGAAGGAACAATAAGGCTTGATTCTCATCCCGAGGCTAGCACCAAGCGTGGAAGGGAGCAACCATCAAGGAGTCAACGCGTGGATACTTGTAGAGGGCGAACACTTGGGTGCCTTCAACATGGCTTTGACGTCTAGACAAGCAAAAGAGGTACATCTCTAACACATCCTTGTGTCTTCTCTCTCGCATGGATCCTTGGGACCGGAATATGTTTCGGGTGTAATGATTCTTCCGCTGCGTCCTGGGACTGTAAAATTTTAAATTACACCCGGTATTCCCTAACAGTGGTATCAAAGCTGCTTGCGAGAAACACAAGGTGTACGTTTGCTTGTGTGAAAAATTTTTGAAAATTTTTCTTCTATCCATGCGCGTTTCACTTAGAAAGCGTTTTTTCATCCAATCTTCTCTTCTCAACTTTATGGCCGAAACTTGAATTTTGTTTATGCTTGATTTAAGACCAAAGGCGCACGTAGGTTTTGTCAAGTAGGACGGGCATTGTGTCTTTGGACTGGCCGGGTCTCTTGATCTGACAAAACTGCCAGCCGATAGGGTCTATGAAATCATCATGGAACTTGATCTAAATTTTGGCATAAATTTGGTTAAGAGAGCGCTTTGGATGATATTGGCGCATAAGGTGCTAAAATTTGACTTTTCCGGATTTTCAAATTTTACATGCGCCACTTGATTGGGTTGATATGGTCATAGCGAGTACCCTCCTGTGTTGTGATGTGGAAGCATGTTTCCACTTGTGATGAATGCTTGTAAAATCTCTTTCCACCTGCGTGTGGTTCTCTTCCTATCTTGTTGTAAAGAATTTTTCATCTTGTTTAGAATAGATGTAGAATTATTTGATAGGATAGGGCTTCATCCTGACAACAAGGAGCCTTCTTCAATCGGAGTCAGAAGTGGCGCCAGCTTTGGAAGCATGGTGATGGACTTGCGGCTGAAGGAAGGACAATGCTTTCGGCTTCTGGCATGGGCTGATCTGCTTTAGGGACTCGCAACCCTTGGATGCACAATAACATGTCACATGGCTCGTGACAAGTTATGTGTATGAAAAGGGCTATGACCATATCGACCAAAGTTGCATGCCTGTGATCGTTTATTATTTTGTCCATAGCATGCCTGTGATGTTTTTCCCTTGCTGCCTGAACCATAGGAAAACTGCATGCTAGAAAAGAATAAAACAAACATGCAAAAACTCTCAATACAATATCAAGTCGATAGCCTTCTAACGCATAGCCCTCATCAAACTATCGATCGGTGGTGTTGTGAACTGTTTCCCACCCTCGTGGGACACACCCACTTATCTTTAGAAGGTGTGTGGTGACAATGATTTCCCCAGTCCAGTTTTAACCTGGGCGTGCCTTCGCAAGGAAATTCGTTGACCCTGGGCATAACGGTTAGGATCATACTTGACTAGTTTTTCATATGACACTGACATGATGAATCACTAGAGGCAGCTGTTGAGAGGATAGGGTTCTATGTTGTATCCAGCCCTCGCTGGACACAGGGTGCCTAGTCTGTCTCAACTAAGAGGAATTGTGCACGGCACAATTGGCTGGCATGCCTACCTAAGGAAACATGAGACTCTCTGTGCATCTCAACTCACCCTCGTGAGTCGCGGAGACCTTATGTGAAATTAGGATCCTACTCACTTATTTCCATGATGAGTTAGAGAGTTCTCAACTTGTTTTGGAAGTAGTGGGAGTATAGCATTTAATTTAAAGTCCTTATTAAATGCTTTATCATTGTACTTATTTTACTTATTTGCTTATTGTAGATGGCATCTCCTGATCTAAGATTGAAACTTTATAAACATAAACTAGATGGGACAAACTGGACAAATTGGTTCAAGATTTTGTCCAAGATACTAGAACAAGAAAATAAGGTGCATCTTCTTGAAAGACCTCCATCCCAGCCCAGTGTGTATTTCACTAATGATTGGGAGTGGAATGTCTATCTTGAACATTATGAAGATAACGAACAGTACACTGCTCTTGTCTTAGAGTGCATGACCCCAGAGGTCAAGGTTGAATGTGATGAGATGGGGATCTATGATCTAATCATACATCTCAAAGATCTCTTCACACCATGCTCTATAGACAATGATAAGGAGAGTTCTGTTTGATCTTCAGAGTGTATGCCTGAGTCTGAGAATGACTATGGTTCTGTATCTTCGAAGCTAATACTTCGGAAGACTGGGAATGCATGGGTATTTCGAAGAAGATTAATGGCCAAGAAGAGCATGGCAAAGAAGAAGGGATGTAATCCATCCGCTTCAGGTATTGTGTTACCGAGGTCTTTTGTCTACTTCTTATTCAAGGGTACTGGGTACCGTATGTGAGGCTCACATATGTTTTACATGTGCAGGAGCTCAAAAGAAGTAGGACGAAGAGACTTGATGGGATCGACTCTCGGGTCAGGCACGAAGCATTGGATGTTGCTGTTGATATCATCTCACTGCCTTGAAGACTTTATATAGAACTTTGCTATTATGTATCAACTTATGTATTAGAACATCATTCCTTTTGGAAAGAACTTCAGTTTGAAATAATAAATAATATTTTTCTTTAATCTGAGATGTTCTATTGAAGTGATACAGTTGACAATAGTTTGTGGTTCTATATGTGACACAAGATCAGATCTAATGATTCAATAAACATCCTCTTATAGCATTGTCTCTTGAACCATAGAACAATGGTCACATCCAAAGGTCCATGGACTATTGGGATCATTGTCCTCTCAGGATTATGATACATGAGAGCCTAGTTCAAAGGAACAATGTGACAGATGCTGCCTTCACCGTAAAGGGTGGAAGGAGTAATGGCTTGTTGGATCTATTACACAGGAATGTAAGTGGACCCATGTAAACAAGCACTAAGAGGAGTTATATACTTCATTAGGTGTGGGAATGTCTTACACAACCCAAGAACTTTGGAAAAATCCAAGAAGTTCACAAATGAAGTATTGAGTCAAATTGAAGGATCTATTAAAGCACTTTGATTGGATCAAGGTGATTAGTGGAGAATTTGATGACTATCCTAAGAAGTGCGGAGTTATCTCACAGCTTACTTAGTACACCACTGTGTGGTGAATTTCAAAGAAAGATAAAGGAACACATTGGATTGTAAGTCCCCTAAAACAAGGGGGCAAAACCCTAATAGTAGGCGCATAGAAAAATTTTCGAGCGGAAGCAAGGGTTTCCAAGATCGATTTATATGTCATATGATCAACTTTCAATACCTTGCAATGTAGATAGATCTAGAAGAAAGATCATACCATTGCCATCGCTTGGATGGTGCCTTGGAAGCAAAGATCGAAAGGGGTCTTCTCCAAAGGTAGCCGCACACAAGAAGAGAGATGGCTTGCTCCTTTGAGTCCTTTGTGCTAGCAAAGTTCTTCAAAGTATCCTTGATCGTTTGAAGGGAATTGAGATGAGACTTTGCTTGTCAAAATTTCTCCAAGGCGTGAAGTCTTTTTGCCACACGAGAGAGAGGGCGACGAGAGAGAAGAACTTCGGCTTAAGGCGTTGAGGCGTTCAACAAGAAGTGGCGTTACATGCTTTCTAAAAATAGAAATACATGAAGTCATGCGCCCACTCAATGAAACCGCCAAAACGCTTACATGCTTTGAACCAAGCATTCACTCATGTGAACCGGTTCAAGCCAATTCAATCCAATTGCATTTGGTTCAAAGTCGAAACCAAATCAGCCCAAGCCATGATCTAGATCACATTGAACCAAATGGTTCAAGATCTAACCGTTCATCTCTTGATGCTCCTGATCTCACCGATCTAGCAACAATTCTCTCGATCGAAGCTTACCGATCTCAAGCCCTAATCAATCAAACATGATCAGACCAGATCTCACTTACAATCAGAGATTAAATCCCTTTAAACTGAACCAAAACAATTCAGTCCACACGATCTGACTTAAGTAAGCCATATCATCAAATTGTGCGACCCTAAGGGTTTCCTTTAAATGTCGGTAACGATAACTTACGTTATCACGATCAGTGAGGGGTATC
This sequence comes from Costus lasius, assembly GCA_027563935.2. Lineage (NCBI taxonomy): Eukaryota > Viridiplantae > Streptophyta > Magnoliopsida > Zingiberales > Costaceae > Costus > Costus lasius. Next base: position 29,305,304 of record CM050454.1, read on the forward strand.
TAGCAACACATCACTGTCTCCCGATATAAAGGAAAGAGTCTTCCAAGACTACACCCAAACTACAGCACAAGTGTGAATCCACTTCACCAGGCATACATGTTTCCTTTGCCACTTGATGTTCTTATTGGACAAGCGTGTCAAGCCTGTAACTCCAATATGATGAGAATGATTAGATCAGATGAACATAGTCATCTGGGTATGGCCATACACTTTCTCAATCATCTCATCCAGGGGGCCCCTTTAGAACATCACACTCCAAACTAGGAGACGGCAATCCTTTATCTATCACTAGTGTCCTAACCAGACTCATGATCATTATCCAAGATAGTCTATAACCATTATGTTTCAAATAATATTGAACTACCTCAAAACAATGACAATCATCATTTAGAAACACAAGTGATCTCAAGTCAGAGGACATATGCCACTTGTTGCATACAAGGATTATTCACATTGTGACAAGCAATTGAATATCCTAGTAGGGTCTGTCCAGTACATCCAATGTACCTATGAGTCTACATCTTATTCCATGCTCAAAGCATCCTATAAGATTAGAACACATATTAGTCTCAATCATACCTAGGCTGTCTCATGTTCACCAAGATATCTCGACTAAGGACAATACTGCATGTCAGCCTAGCTGAACAGCATTGAGACATTATTCAGAAGTATAAAGAGATTAAGCAAATTTTAGAAAGACTAAAAGAGCAATGTTTACAGATTAAAGAAGAAAGTTCAACCCTTTTAGAGCTTCAAGAGCAAACCTTAGAGCCTACTTTAGAGCCTAATTCATGTCTTGATGAAACCAGTGAGCTTGAAGAAGTAAGACAGGAAGAACCAATGCCTTCACCCTCAATTTTAGGGCCAACACCTTTACCTTCAATTTTAGGGCCCATACCCATAGGTTCTCAGCTTGAACCTAAGTTAGATCTAACCTCTTTAGATGAACCTAGTATGGATACACCTATTATAAGTTTAATGCATCATGGGCCTTGCTTAGAAAGCCCATCATTGAACTTGATGTTTTATGAACCATGTCTAGGTCCATCCACTCTCATACTTGAGCATAAGTTAACCAAACCTGAGTCTAAGGAATACTTAGAGCCTTTTGAACTTGACTTAGATCCTAAGCCTCAACACTTAGGAAAACCCCTAGACTTAGAAAATCTCTCTCAGGACCCTATGATGCTTGAATCTTGTCTCTTAGGTCCTTCGACTCACACCCTTAAGCCACCATTAGGATCAACAAAACATAATGAACTCAAACATGCTTTGCACTCTGCTCTTATTGAAATTGAGTATATTGATTTCATCATTCCTTGTTCTTTTCAAAGTATTGTGATTTTCTATGACAACTTTACTAATGAATATGGCCGAGAAAGGGAATTCAATGCAGGTGTCCCTAACTTACAGCTTGGACCATGGCCATGGAACAACAAGATAGGATGCTCTGATGACAACACTTTGCATATTCAGACCCATGAAGGACAATTGACTTTTGGCCCTCTAGGACTTCTACAGCATCACCGCAATAACCATTCTTCGGAGAAGAATTTTTTTTTCACCCGGGGAGAATGATGCAGACAGGAACCACAAGCCACGAAGATACAAGTGGAGCCTAAAGGTGCCATAGACAAAGACTCGTGAGGTCGCGAATAAGCAAGCAAGCTCAATCAATAAAGCTATCTCAATAATTAACCACTTCATAAGAGGCCCAAGACAAAGCCCACTTATCAGCAATAATTTGCCACAAAGAAGCCCAAGACTATTCCATTGGATCAGCCAGCAACAAAGCAAGATGCGCCAACTCCAAATCAGATTCTAGGATTTCATCAAAGCGCACATCAACACAATTCTTGATCACTGCAAAGAAGGAAGGCTCAACGTCTCTCCCTTCATCGCTGCAAATGGAAGCACAACGTCTCTTTGCTGGAGATGGAAAGAACAACGTTCACCTTGAACGTTCGGGTGCAACCTCTCTCAAAGCTTCCCCTATATCTTACACTCATGTATCCTTGTAATCGACAGATTTGTTGAATGGAAATGGTTTTGCTTCCTCAATCGGATGTCTCCGATCTTCTTCTCCTCTGAGGCGCTTGTGTCGCCTATCCTTCCCCTCACCTCCTTCTAGGGCTGAGCCCCTTCCTCCTCTCTTCCCCTCTCCTCCATTCTCTTCTTCCTCACAAGTTCAATCTTCCAGCCGCAACAGTTCCAGATTTTTGGAATTTTCCGAGTTCGCCGCTGACGATCCACCGGCCGGATCTCCACGAGACTTCGGCCACCACTCCCTCTCCCCAAGACGAAGCCACAGCCACCGGCATCCATCCATCCGACTCTCCGATCACCGGAATCGAAACTTCATTTCGATCCCCTGTTCTCGCCCTGATTCCGCCCTACTCCCGCCTTTCAGCGCCGTTCGACTCCGACCAGCCACCGTCCGCCTCCAAACTCCGGCCACCACTTCGCCATAGTCAGAGGGACCTCCCATCGTAACAGGTCCGGCGATCGTCAGCCACCGGACGAACGCCGACCAACTCTGCTCCACGCTCGTTTTCCCCTGTTTCCGCCCAGCTTCCGCCTCAGATCCGCCTTTCATCGTCGATCTCCTCCGTCCGGCCATCTTTCATCTCCAAACTCTGGCCATGTCCTCTCGTCAGCCACAGCATCCTCCAGTAGTAGCAGGTTCCGAGTTCGTGCACCACCGGTTGTCCGGCGACGAACTCTGCTCCATCGCGCGACGTCCCCTGTTTTCAGATTCCCGTGTCTAACTATTCTTCTGTTCTTCTATAAAACTAATATGTTTAACCTTCTTTGTGCAGGTATTTAAAATACTTGGACTTGCTAGAATCCCTGAACTCTGAAACGATTTGGAAGAGTATGTTACATCCCACTTGTTGTACCACATGGTTCCATGGAAGAATCACCAGGTCAACCTAGTAGACCTAACAAATTTTGAAGACTGAAACGATTTCTGTGCTATTTTGATTTGCTAATCTGATTAGGCATTTTATCGCACATGTTCTTATTGTCTGATAATTCTTCACACTCTAATTCCTATACGGTTGAAAAGAACTAGTTTTTCTCTACATCTTGGCTTAATCAGTTCAAATTTTGGATCTTTGGAACCTACATAGCTACTTTTCTTAAATGATATATTTCTATAGCACTGAATTCTGGTAAAAATACTCTTTGTTCTGGTTTGTACAACGCGTGTCTCCACCCTACATCACATGCTTTAGCAGATATTGAAAACAGTAAAAGAATGATGTGATCATAGCCAATTCAAGACATTGAACCAACCTATGCCAAAAGAAGGTTCAACTCTTGACCTAGGACTCAAGCCCCTAGAACTAGACCTAGCCCAGCCAACCTCTAGCTTGGTCTTCAAAGTTGGCTCCAAGGTCCTTCTCACCATGGTTTAGCTCTCAAACCCTAGAGGTAGTTCTAAGGAAACCCTAGAAGCACCCTCATGGGTTCGGCCAATGCCAAGGGCTTCCTCCAAGGAAGATGCGCCACCATGCAACGAGCCAAGATATCTAGCACACAAACCCAAAGGGTTCGGCCATGCCAACTTGCTCCACTTAGCATGCATGCGCCACCAAGGGAGATGCATGCGCTAATGCTCCAAGTGATATGCGCCACCCTAATCTTCCTCTTAGTTAAAACAAAAAGAAAAGCGGCACGCAAGCCTCACAAGAGTACATCACAGGCATGCAAAGGGGCTTGACTCATGACCACAACATTATGCACAACTAAGGTATTTACTCATGCAATTCTACATGCTCATGAAAAATATAAAATCTGAAATTTTACTTTTTCATAAAACATGTCTTTCTTCCACATCATCTTATCACAGATCTTTTGATCATTTGAGATTATGTTTCTTTATGATTTCATAGATCCTATCAGCTAGCAATTTTTGTCATATCAAGAGACCCGGCCAGTCCGAAGACACAATGCCCATCCTACTTGATAAAATTACGTGCACCTTTGATCTTAAATCAATCAAGAAAAATAATCTTTCAACAATCCAAAAGAAATTGAATAGAAGATAGAAAGCAAAGACCTACAATTTTTCTTACTAGAAAAATCATGTGCCACTAATATGAAATTTTTGAAAATTGAGATATGACATGTGAGCATGGAAAAGCATGAAAGTACATCATTCGAGTCTCGCAAGTCGCTCTGATACCACTGTTGGGAAACCCCAGGGATATTTTACAATTTTTCAGAGTTATATCAACACAAATACATTGCACAGCGGAATAATATCCCCGAAACAGACAAGTCCCAAAAACCTTGTGAAGATCGTCAAGGGAGGAGTCGACACGATGAGATAGAAAATACCATAGGAGCAAGACGAGGCCGATGTCGAGGTAGGCGCCCAAGCGTGTGCCCTCTGCAGTCTCACACACACGGATCCCTCGAGTCCTCTTCTTCCTCGCCCGGTGCTAGCCTCAAGAAGAAGATCCAAGCCTTGTGCCTTGCACCACCTTCAAGAGAAGTTGCGCTAAGGGAAGAGAAGGAAGAAGGGAATGCCACCAAGTCCAAAGGTTCCTTGTGCCAAGAGGGAAGGAGAACGAATGCTTGCGGCTTGATGGAAGATGAGATGCTCCAAGAGAACTCTTGCTCTCGCCCTTGTGTTTGCTCACCCCAAGATGATTGCTTCTTCCTTGCTCTCACATATCTCAGAATATATATTGAGCAAGGGGCGGCAACATAAGGCTTAAGGGGTGGGCGCAACTCATAGAGAAAGGGGCAGCTAGGGTTAGGGTTTGGGTGCAATTAGAGTTTTAGTTTAGGAAAGACTCGAAGCCTATTCCATAAACATCCCCTAATCGCCTAAGACTTACCTAGTAAGTCCATTATGCCTTAGATGCCTCAAGCCTTGCCTTAGAGGCAAGCTTTCCATCTAAGCATGAAGGGGCTAGGCGCCAAAACCTCCCATAAGAAGCAACATGCTCCAATCTCACCCCATTATGCCCTTGGCGCCAATGGGGTGGGATATTATCCCCATTATACCCTTTAAGCACAATCCTCTTATCATGTCTACTTGTTATTGGGCCTCATTGGATAATGAGCTAGCCCAAACTTCATTGCATGGGTTGATTAAGTAATTGGATCTAATCCAATGCAACCCAAAACCAAATATAACCAACCATGGTCAATTTCGGGTCAACCTGCCAAAAATGAAGTTTGGCTCCAATAACATTCTTCCATCTCATCAGGCCCATTGGTGCTGATGAAATTTCCCAAATAGATCCAAGTTATCCAATAACTCGATCATAAGGCTTCCTGATCAATACGAGAACTCGAGTATCTATGTGTGCGACCCTGTAGGTTCCTCTAACGCTGGCAGTGCTAACCAAAGGTCACCACAAGTAGTGAATGGCACCTAGCAATGCATCACTGCTACCCAAATCATTGGTATGGATATCGACATCGACATCCCCATCATCACAACTAGGTACAGATGCATTACAGTCTCTTGCCAAACTGATATCTGATTGGACAAGTGTGTCACCACTTGTTTTCATCCAATCTCATGGCTATGACTAAATCAAGTTCTCACCTGGGTATGGCCATACACTTTCAGTCATAGAACCATAGAGGAGCTCCATGGATATCAAGCTTCCCTCAGGAAGGGGCAAATCCTCTATCTGTCCATTGACCTTCTCATATGGGTTGTGACATGCTCAATGACAACCGTTATGACCTCCCAACTACGGCGAGGTGTTAGGTTGTATCAAAGCATGTCCCTAACCATATAGAATGGTCAATGACCTCAAGTCAAGGTGATGTAGGGACATCTTCAGGGAATTAATTGTGCTTGATATCATTTTGGAAACTTGTTTGCATTTCGGGATGTTAGACTTGTTTAATTTCTGCATGTTGCAAACATTATTTAAATTCTAGCATTTGATGTTATGGTGTAGTTAAGATTTAGCCTAGGGTTTATTTTGAAGTCTTTGTTTTTTTTCTTTGTAGTGAATGTAATAGTTTAGCCTAGGGTATTTACTCACCAAGGAGCAAAGGACACATCAGCCTACTCACCAGCAACCTCCTTCAACTAACAGCTACAAACCTTCACATCAGTATGTGCATGGAGTCTTCTTCACGTCAACAACAGCAAACAGCCAGCTATTAGCCAACGGATATTTTCAGCTAAAGAATGCCAAGAGTCACCAAATGTTGCTGTTGAGAGTTAGATTTGAAGCTTTGCACTTAGTCTTGAATATTTTGAATCTGAAAACCTTGTCTTTGCGTTTGTGTGAGAGTTTAGCTTGCTCCTCTTTGGGTTGAGCTTGCTCCCCTGCGGTTACCCTTCCTTCAATCATCTCCAGCGTTTCCATTGCCAATCGTCCATGTTCACCCCTCTCTAAGCACTACAGTTCCATTGTTGAGACCCAGTTTCAAACGGAAACTAATCCTTGGGCTGAAGCTGAACCATATTGAAACATCATCATCAATCCTTGAAGACGTGCTACCGAAGCTCCCGGCCTTGGAAGATTCAGAAGGGGTTCGGCCCCCTCCCCTTAGGGGGCCCTAGGTGCATTCTCTCCATTCCATTTATCAATACGGCACTTACCATTTTCTGTTTGAGCTACATACCTAAGGTGATCTAGGGCTTAGGATTTTCATCCTTCATCAGTGGTATCAAAGCATACCTTAGTTGCTCAGTTTGTACTTCTGAATGTTTTGATTTCATTTCTATTCTGGTCATGGCATTAGTGGAATTTCTGCTGAGTTTTTCTGAAAGTTTTCTGAATCTGCTGAGTTTGTTTACCGAGAAGATTTTCTACTGTCTTGTGTCCTTTGTTTCCTGAAATTTCTAAAGATTCCTGAACCTTTTCTGCTAAGAGTTCTGGAGTGTCTGTTGTCCCCGTCTCCTTGGAGTTTTCTGAGATCGTCGAGTGGTAACACCTGCACTCATTGTGTTTGTTGAAAGTCCTTGTTGTGGAATTCGAAAATTGCTATGTTTGCTTCCTAAAATTGCTGTGTTTGCTTCCTGAAATTGCTGTGTATTTTTTGATCTTTGCGTTGAAACCTGCTGTTCTCCCCCTTTGCTGATTTCTGGAAATTTTTGCCTGGGTACTGTAGCTTACCAGGCAAGCTGAACCGTGTGCTGAAACTGTTGGGGTATGCCCTTAAGGCTAATGTTTGAGGCCTTTGGGATTGTAGCAGTATCATGTAATAAACTTTTGTGTTTATAAAGGCATGGTTATTATTCAGGTTGTTACCTTGTCTGCTGTAATAAGTGTACTTCTGAATAATGTCTCAAAGCTGTTCAGCTAGGCTGACAGGCTATATGTCCTTAGTCGAGATATCTTAGTGAACATGAGACAGCCTTGATATGATTGAGACTAATATGTGTTCTAATCTTATAGGATGCTTCGAGCATGGAATAAGATGTAGACTCATGGGTACATTGGATGTACTGGACAGACCCTACTGGGATATTTCATTGCTTGTCACAATGTGAATAATCCTTGTTTGCATCAAGTGGCACATGTCCTTTGACTTGAGATCACTTGTGTTTCTAAATGATGAATGTCATTATTTTGAGGTAGTTCAATATCATTTGAAAGATAATGGTTATAGACTATCTTGGATAATGATCATGAGTCAGGTTCGGATACTAGTGATAGATAAAGGATTGCCGTCTCCTTGTGGAAGGAGTGTGGTGTTCTAAAGGGGCCCCCCTTATATGAGATGATTGAGAAAGTGTATGGCCATACCCAGATGACTATGTTCATCTGATCTAATCATGCTCATCATATTGGAGCTACAAGTTTGACACACTTGTCCAATAAGAACATCCAGTGGCAAAGGAAACATGTATGCCTTGTGAAATGATTCACACTTGTGCTGTGGTTTGGGTGTAGTCTTGGAAGACTCTTTCCTTTATATCGGGAGACAGTGATGTGTTGCTAGATACCCCTCACTGATTGTGATAACGTGAGTTATCGTTACCGACATTTAAAGGAAACCCTTAGGGTCGCACAATTTGATGATATGGCTTACTTAAGTCAGATCGTGTGGACTGAATTGTTTTAGTTCAGTTAAAAGGAGATTAGACTCTGATTGTAAGTGAGATCTGGTCTGATCATGTTTGATTGATTAGGGCTTCAGATCGGTAAGCTTCGATCGAGAGTATGGATGCTAGATCGAAGAGATCAAGAGCATCAAGAGATGAACGGATAGATCTTGAACCGTTTGGTTCATAGAGATCTAGACCATGGCTTGGGCTGGTTTAATTTGGGTTCTTGAACCGAATTGAATTGAACCTAATTGGCTTGAACCGGTTCACATGGGTGAACGTATGGTTCAAGGTTTAAAGGCATCTTGGGCGGTTTTTCTTCAAGTGGTCGCATGGCTTGATAACCTTCCATATTTGGAAGTGTAACGCCATCACTTGAATGAAAAAGAAACCTCAACGCAATTTGCCAATTACTCTCTTGTCTCCTTCATTCGACGAAGAGAGGGACTTGGACAAGGTAGCTCTCGGTCAAGCACATCTCATCATCAACACACGACAAGGAACTTTGGGGAGATCTCTTGCTAGCACAAGGAAGATCCTAAAGGGTAGCCATCTCTCATCTAGTGTGTGTTTTCTTTGGAGGAGTGCTTACTTGCCCTCTTGCTTCCAAGCCGACACCCTTTATCATGGCTATGGTAAAAGATCTCAAACTTGATCTTTGCAATACATATAAAGTTGATCATATATATGTGTTCATGCAAACGATTTTATTGAAACCCTAGAAGAGTACATTTTCCGCATGCTCTAGGGTTCGCCCCCCTCTAGAAAGGGGTTTTATCTGCCTGCGCTCCCCCTTGAAGGGGACTCTTCAGAAACCTCTGCACTAAACCTATTTATTGGAAGTCCTTGCTCATGAGACCTTTGTTCTCAACTTTCTACTGTTTTCCCTGCGAAATACCCCTCCGAACTATCCTATTGCTAGTAGCTTAATCTCTCATCCGTGTTCATGAAACTTCTGATTTTACTGTAGCCTGTTGAACATTTCGTTGAATACTGGTGTTTGTTCCTTGTTCTGGGGCCCTAACTTGATGGGGCAATCCAGACTCACGAGGCAATCTGAGTGTGGGTCTATCTCAACATTAGGTGGGCCAAACACTCTATCCTGCTATAAGCGCATCCCCATTTGATTTCCTGATTTCCTGATTTCTTGTTGGTACCCTGTTACTTACCAGTCTGCACTTCTTGATCGGCTGTTTATACATCTGGTTACATAACATAAACGTGGGTCTATGCTGCTGAACTTGGTTATTTGCTCATAGTTGATAGGGTGTTGTTGCTGAAACTGTTTCCCATTTCTAAAACCACCCCATCTCCTGTTCGCTAAAATTTCCCATGTACTGTACTGCTGAATTTTTCTGAGTTTTGCAAAACTTGGTTTCCATCTTGTTGAACTTGTTCTGCACTGAAGTTGTTTGTGAGAATACCAGAACCCCGTTGAATCTATTGCTGAACCGTACATTTGCTGCTATAGCCATGCATAATAGTGTATTTTGAAAATCTGGTATCATTTCCTCAACAAAAACTGTGCTGAACATTGATAACTTTTCCGCTGTTGAGAATCTTCTGCAGCCATTAAACTTGTGTTGCTGAACATTATTCTTGCTAGTTACCAATCCATGTTAGTTGTTACTTTTCTTGTGTTAAGATAACTTTAGACTCCTACAATTGCTATGCCTATAATTATTGCTGAAACTCAGCCTTATTAATTTGGAATTTCAGCTGAGACCTAGATCTGGTATAGGCTGCAAATTCTTTCCTTCTCAAGCTGTACTTATGCTGCAATTTTACATGCTAAGCTGAAACCTGTATTCTGAAATTACAATTGTTGTGGTATTCACGCATGTCTCTAAATTTACATCTGGTATTTACTGCACCTCCATGTTTACTAGCGTTAGTATCTTGTGCTGAATATTGCTAAGGGTTACTAGTATTTACTGCTCCTTACCATCTGAAAATCATTGCACTGGCTGAAAAACTTTTACTGAACACTTATAACTCTACTGCATCTCTATTTGCACACTCAAACCTACAATTAAGTGCACCACTCTAGTATTGATAACCTGTTTTCTCCATGCTGATAATGTTATTCCTGCACTGCTTATAACACTTCCCGCTTGTTCATTTGCTTGTTTAGACATGGTACGTCACTTTCATCAAAGGGAATTAATAGCTAAAAGAGAACTTATCATTGATAGGGGTTATAAAATAATCACTCATAGGCCCAGTTGCTTCACAACAAACACCTTGTGCAATGGATATCATAGCAGAACCGTTATTGATCATCAAGTCAAGTATAATGTTATATCCACTAGATCCATTGAAAAATTTGGCCTTACATTAGAAAAACATGTTAATCCTTACATGATAACTTGGGATGACGCTACTATATCTATAGTTGATTTTCAATGCTTAGTCCCTATCATGTTAGATAATATCAAAACTGAAATTTGGTGTGACATCATGAGCTTAGAAGGGTTTGACATTTTATTAGGAAAAGAATTTATGCATGACTTTCAAGGATATTATTTTAGCAAACCTTGGTGCTATAGCTTTATACTTAAAGGTTTGGAACACATAGTTTATCCCAAGGATGAAAACCCAACACAAGCTAAGATCTCTAACACCTTTGATAGGATGGATAAACAATTTGAAGAGGTTATACAAGTAGTTAAGAGACTTATGGAGCAGTCTTTGCAAAAGGAAGATGAGAGCTCAACCCCTTTAGAGCATGAGCCAACCTTAGAGCATACTCTAGAGCTTAACCCAGGTCTTGATGAAGCCAATGATCCTCAAGAATCTCCTATACAAGCATTAGCTCTTATTGATCAAAACCAGGAGACAGCATTGGAAACAGAAATACATTCCCCTAATTATACAAGTGAAGATGACATAGAGCCACAAGAGATAGAAGGTCACCACAAGCAAATTGAGACAATTCAAAACTTATCCTGCCCCATAAGCAAAAATTGTCAACAGGCCCCTCCAGATCCTTATAGGCTGCCATCAAACTTGGAACATAAATCTGAACCTCAACACACAATACCTTTTGTAACACCTCAGCCCATTCCCCTCACCCAAGGAGAAATTCATAAGGAAAACATACAATTCATTCTTGAGCTATCAGAACCTTTAGAGACTGAAACTAATAAGCAATAACCTAACACCTCTAAGGAATTACCCAACTACCAAGATGATTTTAAATTTGAATCTTGCTTTGATAATATCATGACCATGCACATGCTACAAATGAAATCATCTTTTGCGTTAAATGAAAAGTTGCATGGTAAGGGTTTTCATGAAGCTAATATTGATTTGATTATTTCTTGTGACCATGGCTACACATTGACACCACACCATAATGGACTTATAATTCCACCTTCTCTTGGGAGTTCTCATGACATTAGTAGTGTTTATTTTAGTATCTTGCAACATACTTCAACATTGCTAAACAAGAATCTTTACATTGATTTTATATAAACCTGGACTTATCTCATGCATGCAATGCCTATCTATCTAGCTTCACGTTTGTTTATCATGTTTTCAAATCATATATTGCTAGCACACATATGAGAACGAGTACTTTCAAATATTTGCATTTTATTTGCAGGAACGAGGATGCTACGAAAGCTAATGACAACTTGCATACATTGGGGTCGCCACCTGAACCATGATGGAGCTTCAACGTTAATTCTCTGGAGGAGAATTTTGCAACCCCCCAGAAAGATGATGTAGGGACCGGGAACAGAGACGATCTCTACACCCTTGGCTTACCACCGGAACCTCTACAAGCTTCAATTTTAATTCTCCAGAGGAGAATTCTTCACCCCCCAAAGATAGTTGATGTAGGGACATCTTCAGGGAATTAATTGTGCTTGATATCATTTAGGAAACTTGTTTGCATTTCGGGATGTTGGACTTGTTTAATTTCTGCATGTTGCAAACATTATTTAAATTCCAGCATTTGATGTTATGGTGTAGTTAGGATTTAGCCTAGGGTTTATTTTGAAGTCTTAGTTTTTTTCTTTGTTGTGAATGTAATAGTTTAGCCTAGGGTATTTGCACCTGTAATACACATGCAAGTGATGACACCGAAATTCATCGTGATTTCTATGCCATTTTATTGATATTTACGTGTCATATTCATAGACTTTGCTTGTTTTTACGCCATATTTTATCAATATCTGCGGAATCTACACTCTTTTTTATTTTTGATGATTTTTAGGTAAAAAAGCGTATTTTTCAGTCGATTTCGAGCAATCCAAGTGCATAATCGAACTCACAACATCAAAAGAAGATCACACGTCAAATTTCAGAAGATTTGGAGCTTCAGAGGAAATTACGGCACCCGCAACAAATGCTTTACGGTACCGTAATTTGGAGCTTTAATCTGGCAGAGAATCGATGAACGTTACGGCACAGCCATAAATATCTTTACGGTGTCGTAATTAATAGGTGTTTTTGGATAGAGACTTTGAGACGCTTATGGTACTACCCTAATCCTCTTTACGGCACCGTAATTCTAGTCGATTTTCCACCCGAGAGATTGTTCACATTACGGCACTACCGTAAAGAACAATACGGTACCGTAATCCCAGAAGAATTTCACATGAGAGCTCGCTATCAAGATTACGGCCCTGCCGTAAGGATCATTACGGCCGTAATTTCATCGCTGCTCGCGACTTTCCCGGTCAACTCAGAAGTCCAATTTTTACGTAGATGATTTCAAATGATCCAGGCGTTTAAAAGGGAAGCAGTAAGAAGGAGAAAGGGAGCCATCGACGAGACAAATCTAAGCACACCAAAAGGCCCAATTTTGATCCACTAGCCAGAGAGAAATCAGAGTTCACGCCGCCGCCTAGGGTTCCACCGCCGGGACCAATTCTAAGCATCTCCCGCCATGAAATTTGAGTGGAAGCTATGCATAGAGGAGAAGAAGACACCCCTGAAGTTTCAACGTGATCAGAGATCAGACGGAGGAGAAATCACCAGAAAACCGAGCGCCGCCGTTGTTCGCCCAAATTACGGCCGTAAACATCTTTACGGCCGTACCGTAATTTTTACTCCTCCTCTATTTCGATTTTCTTCATCATGAATCATTGTAATCTTCCCTCTATGATAGCTTAAACCTCTTTTGGGACATGGGGGAGTAATTCACTAGAGTTTTAATGACTAGATAACTATCTTTCTATTATTTCATCTTGTTTAATCTTAGCATGATGATTTTACTTATGTGATGTTTTGTCCTTAGACTCTCCTTAGATCTATATTACTATTTGTGTTTTAGAATTTTCACTATTGACTGAAAAGTAATTGCTTGAGAATTTGGAACCCTAGAATTGCATGATAGGAACCCCTTTTAGGTTAGTTCTTGTTTGTTTGATTCTAGTAAGCTAACTGCCATGATAATAATATAAATCTAGGATTGAGTCTAAGCTTTCAAACGTGGAGATCTTGTGCGAAAGCAAAGATCAGAACTTTAGAGAACCTTGAGTAAAATTAGTGTCGAGATTTGGATGCACGAAAGTGATCCTTGAGATTCCACTAGAGATTATCGACTTAGAACTCGGATGCACGAAAGTGATCCTTGAGTTCTCAGTTGATGATTTACTTATCATTAGCATTGGGACAACTCTTGCGTGAGAGCGAAGATTTATCCCTGCATGGTTGTCTGTGTTGGTGTATATGCCCTATGACCTAGTTTTGGTCCACTTATGTACTACTTGACTTTGATATTTATATCATTCTGGCATTGTCGTTATCTATGTTTGTTTACATCTGCGCATATGTACTGACATGATAATGTCCCTGGAGACAGATTGGATCTGTGCTCGAACTTTAGTCTCCAGTCAATGTACCTTAGTGGATATGGGACAGCTATAGTACTTGTGAGACTGGTATGTGGGCTGGTTAGGCACATGGTGCTAACGCAGACACATGGGTATATCATTGGAGGATATACTGGATAGACCCGCTGTGAGGCTATGACTTGGTGTCATGAGTTATCCTCACAAGTGACAGGAGATGCATTGATCCCTTGACTTGAGGTCATTGATCATTCTATATGGTTAGGGACTTGCTTTGATATAACCTAACACCTAACGGTAGTTGGAAGGTCATAACGGTTTTCATTGAGCATGTCACGACCCATATGAGAAGGTCAATGGACAGACAAAGGATTTGCCCCTTCCTTAGGGAAGTATGATATCCATGGAGCTCCTCTATGGTTCTATGATTGAGAGTGTATGGCCTTACCCAGGTAAGAACCTGTTTTAGTCATAGCCATGTGATTGGATGAAAACAAGTGATGACACACTTGTCCAATCGGATATCAGTTCGGCAAAGATACTGTAATGCATCTGTACCTAGTTGCGATGATGGGGATATCGATGTCGATATCCATTCCAATGACCTGGGTAGCAGCGATGCACTGCTAGGTGCCACTCATTGCTTGTGATGACCTTTGGTCAGCACTGCCAGCGTCAGAGGAACCTACAGGGTCGCACACCTTGATACTTGAGTTCTCGTATTGATCGGGAAGCCTTATGATCGAGTTATTGGATAACTCGGATCTAATTGGGAAATTTCATCAGCACTAATAGGCCTGATGAGATGGAAGAATGTTATTGGAGCCAAACTTCATTTTTGGCAGGTTGACCCGTATTTGACCATTGTTGGTCACATTTGGATTAGGGTTGCATTGGATTGGATCCAAATGCTTAATCAACCCATGTGATGAAGTTTGGGCTAGCTCATTATCAAATGAGGCCCAATAACAAGTTCTCATGAAGAGATGAGAGACTAAAAGGGTATAATGGGGAGAAACATGAACCATTAAGCGCCTAGGGGCATAATGGGGTCATGTTGGCGCCTTTGCTTCATTATGGAAGTAAAGGGCGCCTCCCCTCTCTTCCCTTGATGGTATGAATGCCTCTAAGGCATGTCTTGGGCTGATATGGTACTTGGGCAATTATGGATAGGTTGAATGGAGTTTATGGTAAAGTCTTGGAGACTTTCCTTGTCTCAAACCTCCTCATCCTAGCCCTACACTTGTCATGATCTTGGCCCTTCCCTTAACCGCCTCTTGCCCTATATATGTGACCCTCTCACCCCCTCTTATGATGATTGATCCTTGGAGGCGTGAATACAAGAAGAGGGGCGAGAGCTAGGAGCAAGAGCGCAACTTCCTCTTCCTTCTTCCATAGCCGCAAGCTTCTCCCTCCTTTCCTCTTGGCGCAAGGAGCTTTGGTGCTTGGCGGCTTGGCTTGGTTCCTTCTTCTCTTGGTGCATCCTTTCCTCTTGGTGGCGCAAGTGAAGTGGAGCATTCCCTAAGGCTTGGATCTTCTTCCCGAGGCTAGCACTGGGCGTGGAAGAAGATAACTCAAGAGATCCGTGTGTGTGAGACTGCAGAGGGCACACACTTGGGCGCCTGCATCGGCATCACTCCAAACCGCTCTTAAGGTATTTCCTAACTCATCGTGTCGACTCTCTTGCTTGCGATCTTCACTGGGTTTTTGGGACCGGCCTGTTTCGGGGACATTCTTCCGCTGTGCAATGTATGTATGTGTGTCTATGACTCTGAAAAATTGTAAAATGTCCCCGGGGTTTCCCAACAGTGGTATCAGAGGGACTTGCAAGACTCGAACGATGTTTTATGCTTTTCTTTCATGCTCACATGCCATATCTCTATTTTCGTAAATAGCATGATGCATGGCAAATGATTTTTCTAAGTAGGAAAAATTAGGGTTTCTTGTTTCTATCATCCTCTCAATCTCTTTTGGATTTTTGGACTATTTTTCTTGTTTGATTTAAAGATTAAAGGCGCACGTAACTTTGTCAAGTAGGACGGGCATTGTGTCTTCAGACTGGCCAAGTCTCTTGATCTGACAAAATTGCCAGCCGAAAGGATCTCTGAAATCATCATGAAAAATAAATCGCAATTAACCAAAAGATTTGTGAGAAGAAGATGAGAAAAAGAGACTAGTTTTAAGAAAAAGTAAAATTTCAGATTTTATGTTTTTCATGAGCATGTAGAATTGCATGAGCAAATACCTTGATTGTGCATGATGTTGTGATCATTAGTCAAGCCCCCCTTTGCATGCCTGTGATGTATCCTCGTGAGGCCTGCGTGCCGCTTTTCTTTTTGCTTTTAACTAAGAAGAAGATTAGGGTGGCGCATGTACTTGGAACTTAGCGCATGCATACCTTGGATGGTGGCACGACATGTAGGGAAACCTTGGTCACATGTGTCATTCAAAACTTGTTGTAGCGGAAATACTAGGTCATCATAGAATCGCATGGATTGAGCACATGATCAACCTTATAAAACTTGTATAGAACAAGTTAGAGTATTACCATTGCCATGATGTAAGAGGCGGCTTGGAAGATGAAAGGGGCGAGTGCCTCTTCTCCAAAGATGTCACACACAAGATGATGTCGACTTCCTTCTTTGTGTTCCTTGTGCTAGCAAAGACACCAAGGAGTCTTTAATTGTGTCTTGGAGAGGAAGATGTGCACTCTTGGCTGGTCGAAGTTCTTCCCTTGCGTGAATAATATCTACACGAGAGAGAGAGCCAAAAAGAGGAAGAAACGAGAGCTCTTCTCAAAACCGTGAGAGAGAGAGAGACCAAGAAGGAATGTTCGGTTACCACATATGGTAAGAACCAAACATGTAACTCCCTCCTTAACTCCCATTCAACCTATCGAAAATTTCCCTCTTAATTGAACCATGCGTTCACTAATGAACCGGTCCAATTTCGAATTGGTTCAAGCATCAAGTCGAACCAGCCCTGGTTATGATCTCTTTGAACCATATGGCTCAAGATCTAACCACACATCTCTTTGAACCCCTGATCTTTACGATCAAGCATCAATCCTCCCGATCGAAGCTTACCGATCATATGCCCTAATCAATTAAACATGATTAGACTAGATCTCACTTCCAATCAGAGCTTAAATTCCTCCAGTTCACACGATCTGACATAAGTAAGCTATATCATCAAATTGTGTGACCCTAAGGGTTTCCTTCAATGTCGGTAACGATAACTTACGTTATCATGATCAGAGAGGGGTATCTAGCAACACATCACTGTCTCCCGTTATGAAGGAAAGAGTCTTCCAAGACTACTCCCAAACCACAGCACAAGTGCGAATCTAATTCACTTGGTATACATGTTTCCCTTTACCACTGGATGTTCCTGTTGGACAAGCGTGTCAAGCCTGCGATTCCAACATGATGAAAATGGTTAGATCAGACGAACATAGTCGTCTGGGTATGGCCATACACATTCTCAACCATTTCATCCAGGGGGCCCTTTAGAACATCACACTCCAACTAGGAGAGGCAATCCTATATCTATCACAAGTGCCCTAACATGACTCATGCCCACTATCCAAGATAATCCTTAACCATTATCTTTCAAATGATATTGAACTACCTCAAGATAATGCCAATCATCACTTAGAAACACAAGTGATCTCAAGTCAGAGGGAATATACCACTTGCTTGCATACAAGGATTATTCACATTGTGACAAACAATTGAATATCCTAAGTAGGGTCAGTCCAGTACATCCAATGCACCTATGTGTCTAAATCTTATTCTATGCCCGAAGCATCCTATAAGTTTAGAACACATATTAGTCTCAATCATATCAAGGCTGTCTCATGTTCACCGAGATATCTCGACTAAGGACAACACTGAATGTCAGCTAAGCTGAACATCATTGAGACATTACTCAGAAGTATACATACAACAGCAGATAATGTAACAATCTGAATAACAACAATTGCCTTTATAAAAACATATATATATAGTTTATACATGATATTGAAAATAACCCAAGGCCTCAAACATTAGCCTTAAGGGCATACCCTAACAATCTCCCACTTGCACTTAAACTAATGGTTGAGAAATCTCAAACCCATATTATTACAGTGCTTCTCATGCTTCTGCTACGCCAGAGGCTTTGTAAGCGGGTCAGCTAGATTGTCATCTGTATGAATCTTGCAGATCTTGATGTCTCCTCGATCAATGATTTCACGGATCAAGTGAAACCTTCTCTGTATGTGCTTGGACTTCTGGTGTGACCGAGGTTCCTTCGCTTGTGCAATCGCTCCAGTGTTATCACAAAAGATAACCAATGGATCTGCACTTGAAGGAACAACACCAAGTTCCTGAATGAACTTACGAATCCATACTGCCTCCTTTGATGCTTCTGAGGCTGCAACATACTCGGCTTCTGTTGTGGAATCAGCAACAATTGATTGTTTGAAACTCTTCCACACCACTGCTCCTCCATTCAAGCTAAAAACATAGCCTGATTGCGATCGGAAATCGTCTTGGTCAGATTGGAACGAAGCATCAGTATATCCTTCAATACTGAGTTCTCCCTGACCTCCATAAATCAAGAACATATCTTTGGTTCTCCGAAGATATTTTAAAATGTTCTTGACTGCAATCCAGTGTGCCTTCCCTGGATTACCTTGGAACCGACTGGTTACGCTTAACCCGTAAGCGACGTCTAGTCGAGTACACAACATCGCATACATGATAGACCCAATAGCCGAAGCATAAGGCGTATTGTCCATCTCATCTTTCTCAGACTGTGTTTGAGGACACTGGCTTTTTGAAAGATTCAGACCATGTCTGACTGGAAGATATCCTCTTTTAGAATTTTCTAAATGGAATCTCCCCAGGACCTTATCGATGTAAGTACTCTGGCATAGCCCGAGAAGCCTATTAGATCTATCTCTAAAGATCTCCACACCTAGTATATAGGTCGCTTCTCCTAAATCTTTCATCTGGAAACATTTTCTTAACCATGCTTTGACTGCATGCAGTTCAGGAATATTGTTTCCAATGATTAAAATATCATCGACGTAGAGGACTAGGAAAGTAATCACGCTCCCACTAAACCTTTTATATACACACGGGTCATCTTCATTTTTGACGAAACCAAATTCAGAAACTGATTCATCAAAACGAATATTCTAGCTTCTCGATGCTTGTTTTAGTCCATAAATGGACTTCCTTAATTTGCATATTTTATGACGTTCTGATGGGTTAATGAAACCTTCAGGTTGTGTCATGTACACATCATCTTCTAATTTTCCGTTAAGGAAAGCGGTTTTCACATCCATTTGCCAGATCTCATAATCAAAATATGCTGCTATCGCGAGAATAATTCGAATGGACTTGAACATGGCTACAGGAGAGAAAGTTTCATCATAATCTATCCCGTAGATTTGTTTGAAACCTTTCGCAACTAGCCTGCCCTTATAGGTAACTACGTTACCATCCATGTCTTTCTTCTTTTTGAAGATCCACTTACAGTCTATAGGGATTACTCCCGGAGGCGGATCAACCAAATCCCAGACTTGGTTATCTGACATGGAGTCCATCTCGGCTCGCATAGCTTCAAGCCATCTTGCTGACTCCGGTCCACATACCGCATCCGCATAAGTGAGGGGTTCATCATTAATGATGTAGACTCCGTCATAGCGCTCAGGCTGACGACGAATCCTTCCCGATCTACGCGGTTCCCGTGATATCTGAGCCTCATGTTGAATATTAACCTGATCTATTGGTTCAGGGTCATCCAACTGTGCTTGACTACTTTGTCCTTCTTCTGGAACTTCATCCAGCTTTATTTCTCTCCCACTGGCCTCTTGCAGAAGAAATTCCTTCTCAAGAAAAATAGCCGTTCGAGCAACAAATACTTTATTCTCTTTGGGGTCGTAGAAATAATAACCCTTAGTTTCTTTAGGGTATCCGACAAATATACATTTATCAGATCTGCTCTCCAGTTTTCTAGAGGCGAGCTTTTTGACATAAGCCTCGCAACCCCAGATTTTGATAAATGTCAAGCTCGGCTGTTTCCCATACCATAACTCATATGGTGTCTTTGAAACAGCCTTGGATGGCACTCGGTTTAGCACCTTTGCAGCTGTTTCCAGTGCAAATCCCCAAAAGGAGTAAGGTAGAGTAGCCTGACTCATCATAGAACGAATCATATCCAATAAGGTTCGATTCCTCCTCTCGGACACACCATTCCATTGCGGTGTTCCTGGCGGAGTGAGCTGTGAGATGATCCCACACTCTTTCAGATAGTCAGTAAACTCACGACTCAAGTATTCTCCACCTCGATCTGATTGAAGTGCCTTGATATTTCGGCCTAACTGATTCTGTACTTCATTTTTGAATTCTTTGAACTTGTCAAAAGATTCACTCTTATGTCTCATTAAATAGACATAACCATATCTACTGAAATCATCAGTAAAAGTAATGAAGTATGAATACCCACCTCTGGCATGTTTACTAAATGGCCCACACACATCACTGTGAATAAGGTCAAGTAAACCTGGAGCCCTTTCACCTTTATTAGAAAAAGGAGTCTTCGTCATCTTACCCATTAACCAAGCTTTGCATGTATCAAACTCCTCATAGGAGAATGATCCCAGCAGTCCATAGTCATGCAACCGCTTAATGCGCTTCTTGTTAATATGACCTAGACGACTATGCCATAACAAGGTGCTGTTATCAGCATACTTGGCTTTCTTATTATCAATTTGTTGTACAGAACATTCCATGTCCAACATGTATAACCCATTGTTAATCGACCCAGTTGCATAAACAATATTATCATATGAAATACAGCACTGTGAAGTTTTGCATTCAAATGAAAAACCTTTCCTGACAAGAGTAGGAATAGAGATAATATTCTTTGTTATGCTTGGTACAAAATAACAATTGTCAAGTTCTAATACAAATCCAGATGGTAAAGAGATGTAATATTCTCCTACAGCAACAGCAGCAACTCGTGCCCCGTTTCCAACTCGTAGGTCCACCTCATGCTGTCCCACCTATCTTCTTCTCTTGAGTTCCTGCACATTTGAACAAATGTGAACTCCACATGCAGTGTCCAACACCCATGAAATAGAAGAAGCAACCATGACTTCAGTCACGAAAATACCTGAGCCAGAAGTGAAAGGCTTACTTCCCTTCCTCTCTCCTCGGAGCGCTCTACAGTCCTTCTTCCAGTGACCCAGCTGGCCACAATGGAAGCATATGTTGTCCTTTGACCGCTTCACCTTTTGTTTCAAAGCCTTGTTGTAGCTCTTGATAGGGGTTTTGCCCTTCTTCCCCTTCTTCTTATTCCCTAAAGGAACCATCAAGACAGAGGACGAAGGCTTTCCCTTCTCAAGAGTCTGCTCTGTAGTGCAGAGCATATTCAGTAATTCTGCCGGAGTACAGTCGATTTTGTTCATATTAAAATTAATGATGAACGCATCGAAAGAAGCTGGGAGAGACTGCAAGATGATGTCTACAACAAGTTCTTGATTGATGGTATGTCCCAGTTTCTCTAGAGCTTCTTTGTACCCAATCATCTTGAGTACATGAGCTCCCACTGGACTTCCTTCAGTCAGTTTGCTATGAAAGAAAAGTTTCGTCAAGTTATAGCGTTCTGTCCTTGCCTGTGCAGCATACAGCATTTTCAGATTTGCTATAATATCAATAGCAGACAAATCCTCATGCTGACGCTGGAGCTCGGGCGTCATTGACGCAAGCATAAGGCAAGCGACATCAGTACTATCACTGACGTGCTTCTCATAAGCATCTCGAACCGCCCTTGTGGCGTTCGCAGCGGGTTGAGCCGGCATTGCCGACTCAAGGACGTACAGCTTCCTCTCAGCTTTGAGGACAATCTTCAGCTGTCTGTACCAGTCTGAGAAGTTTGGCCCAGCAAACTTCTCCTTTTCCAATATGGATCGCAAGTTGAGCCCTGTGGTGTTCGTTGCTACAGGAATCTACAACATAGCAAGAACAACAAGGCCAATATCCACGTTAGAATCATTCCACGACTTAAGAGTGATTCTTTTCTCACTATTTTATCTGACTGAAAATCCAATAAAATAGCCCGAAAGAGTAAAACTCTTTTAGTGAGATGGGATCCAGATTTCATATTTGATCTCCGCGTCCCGCTCAGGCGAGATAAGATGCACAGAGAGTTCAAGCACTAATCACTGGTAGGCAATCCATGCCAATCGCCAACCCGTGCGATTCCCCTTCATCTAGGCAATCCAGAAGACTGTGCCAACTGAGTTGGTACAACACAGTTTCTGATTCCTCAGATGGCTTTATCAAAAGCGAAGATGACGCCTGTGTATACAGAAAATTCAGTGGGAGCTTGGTGATTTTTCTGGTCTTGTATGTTGATGACTACTGCTCATCGGAAACGACATCCCTAGTCTTCAAGTTGTGAAGACATGGTTGGGGAAGTGTTTCGAGATGAAAGACTTAGGGGAGGCCGCCTATATTCTAGGCGTATGGATCTACCGGGATAGATCCAAGAGGCTCCTGGCCCTTAGTCAGAGTACCTACATTGATAAGGTCCTGGAGAGGTTCAACTTGGAGCAATCTAAGAAAGGATACCTTCCAGTAAGACATGGCCTTACTCTCTCAAGGAGCCAGTGTCCTAAAACACAGGCTGAGAGGGATGACATGAGTCGAGTTCCTTATGCTTCGGCAGTAGGATCAATCATGTATGCAATGTCGTGTACTAGACCAGATGTGGCATATGCTGTAAGCATAACCAGCCGATACCAATCCAATCCAGGTCTGCAGCACTGGGTAGCTATAAAGAACATCCTAAAGTATCTGAGAAGAACTAAGGATTTGTTCTTGGTCTATGGGGGACAGGAAGAGCTCAGTGTGCAGGGCTACACTGATGCATCGTTCCAGTCTGACCCTGACGACTTTAGATCGCAGGCCAGCTATGTGTTCAAGATAAATGGAGGCGCTGTATGCTGGAAGAGCTTCAAGCAATCCACCATAGCTGATTCTACAACCGAGGCTGAGTATGTGGCCGCTTCTGAGGCAGCCAAGGAAGCCGTTTGGATAAGGAAGTTCTTATATGATCTTCAGGTGGTCCCTAGTGCAATGGATCCCATTGAACTCTACTGTGACAACAATGGAGCAATTGCACAAGCAAATGAACCACGGTCTCATCAAAGATCCAAACACATACTCAGAAGATTTCACCTGATCAGAGAGATCATTGACAGAGGTGATGTCAAGATTAGCAGAGTTGACACAGAGAACAATCTGGCAGACCCATTGACCAAGGCTTTGGCGCAGCAGAAGCATGATGGTCACGCTAGAGATATGGGGTTGAGATTCCTCAACTTCTAGGTCTTAGTGCAAGTGGGAGATTGTTGGTGTATATGCCCTATGACCTAGTTTTGGTCCACTTATGTACTACTTGACTTTGATATTTATATCATTTTGGCATTGTCGTTATCTATGTTTGTTTACATCTGCGCATATGTACTGACATGATAATGTCCCTGGAGACAGATTGGATCTGTGCTCGAACTTTAGTCCCCAGTCAATGTACCTTAGTGGATATGGGATAGCTATAGTACTTGTGAGACTGGTATGTGGGCTGGTTAGGCACGTCGTGCTAACGCAGACACATGGGTATATCATTGGAGGATATACTGGATAGACCCGCTGTGAGGCTATGACTTGGTGTCATGAGTTATCCTCACAAGTGATAGGAGATGCATTGATCCCTTGACTTGAGGTCATTGATCATTCTATATGGTTAGGGACTTGCTTTGATACAACCTAACACCTCGCCGTAGTTGGAAGGTCATAACGGTTGTCATTGAGCATGTCACGACCCATATGAGAAGGTCAATGGACAGACAAAGGATTTGCCCTTTCCTTAGGAAAGTATGATATCCATGGAGCTCCTCTATGGTTCTATGACTGAGAGTGTATGGCCATACCTAGGTAAGAACATGTTTTAGTCATAGCCATGTGATTGGATGAAAACAAGTTGTGACACACTTGTCCAATCGGATATCAGTTCGGCAAAGAGACTGTAATGCATCTGTACCTAGGTGCGATGATGGGGATGTCGATGTCGATATCCATTCCAATGACCTGGGAAGCAGCGATGCACTGCTAGGTGCCACTCACTGCTTGTGATGACCTTTGGTCTGCACTGCCAGCGTCAGAGGAACCTACAGGGTCGCACACCTTGTGATGGGGGCAGAGATCACAGGCCAAGAAGGTACAAATGGAGTTTACGATTGCTATAGACAAAGGCTCAGAGTCTTGCGAATAAGCTAGCAAACTCACTTATAAAGCTAGCTCAATAATTAGTAGAGGACTACTTCAACCACTCAATAAACTCAAGACATTCAAGCTCAATAAGTTGCGCGAATCAATTCCAAAACGTGACCTGCATCAACGGCAAACCAAACAAATCATGCGTCAGCCAGCTAAAGCTCTCGTGACACGCTAGCCAGTGTCAACTTTAGTCAACACTCAACGCTGCAAATATGGAAGATACAGTGAAGGAAATCTTCAACGTTTCCCCCCTTGCTACTCAAGATGGAAGCTGCAACGTTCACATCTCTCCAACGTCTCTCTGCTGCCGTGGAAGGAAATAGCAACGTCTCTCCCTGCAACATCTCTAAAGTTCTCCTATATGTATCAAAGTTTCAACCTTGTAAAGACAGAATGTTTTGAATGAATGGAAATGGTTTTTTCTTCCGATGAATCGGATGTCCCCTTTCTTCTTCCTTCTCTGAGGTGCTTGTCACCTAGTTTTCCCCTCTCCTCCTTCTAGGGCCGAGCCCTCCCTCTTCCCTTCTTCTCTACAAGCTTCTTCCTCACGAAACCAAGTCAAACAACCTCGTATTCCCAGTTTCCAGAATTTCCAGAAACTCGTCACCTCGCCGCCGACCATCCACCGGCCGGATCTCTACAAGACTTCGGCCATCATCGTCCCCACCCCTGAGCAACATTCAAGCACCGGCATCGCTCCATCCGCCTCTCCGATCACCGGAATCGAACGGCCGAATCCAAGCCCCCTGTTTCCGCCCAGCTTCCGCCTCAAATCCGCCTTTCATCGTCGATCTACTCCGTCCGGCCATCTTTCACCCCCAAAGTCCAGCCATGTCCTCTCATCTATGATAACAACCTCCACTTGTAGCAGGTTTAGATTTCGTCCACCATCCGGCGAACGGCGACCGCCCCTGCCCCTCACGCACATCCCCTGTTTCCGCCGAGCTCCCGCCCAGCACGACTCTTCCGCGCGATTCTCCTCCGATCAGCCACCATCCACCCGCTAACTCCGGCCACATCTCCGCCACCACCACGTGGATCTCCATACGTAACAGGTCCGGCGATCATGCACCACCGGACGAACGCCGACGAGTCCTCCTCCGCTCCCGCGCAACATCCCCTGTTCCAGATTTCTCCTCTGCAGCCTACTTGAGTCTCTTTTTTGCTCTCCGTATTAATCTGTCTAGCCTTCTTGACGCAGGTTTTTAATGCACTCCGACAAGCCTCCACCTCCATTCGTTGGTGCTGATAGCAAGCCCGAATCTTGTTCTACCCGATGGAGTAGTTCGATGAAACCCAGATTCATCATATCTTCCTAAGACATCTTGGAACTTTTGATATCTGATACATTCCTGCATCTGTTTTAAAACTAATCTGATTAGTGTTTTTCGTGCAGGTGCTTTAAGCAATCGGTGGAGCAAAAGTCCAGAACCTTGATGTGACTACGAAGTACACATTTTGTTCCATCATTTGGAGTAGTCCACGTGAATCCAGACTCAATAGATCAGCCAATGATACATAGCATTATTTGCTAAATAATAATTTTCTGAACTCTTGGAATTCTAGCTGCTTTCATGAATATGCTGTTTTCTGAAAATTCAAAAAAAATAAATAACTGAATTTTACATCAGTAGTTTTACTCAACGCTTCCCCCCTACATCAGTTTGGTATCAGAGCGAGGTTGTGAGCAACTCTTGTCTGCTCACACGATCCTTTGCTTGCCCATTGCATAAAAAAAAAATATACATGCTTTCTTGGTATTTATTTTGCATGTTAGTTAATTAATTTGCTGTTTATTTGCACCCAAAAAAAAATCATTCTTAGCTTTTGCTTTCATGCCTAGTTGTTCTTGCTATATTGTTTGCATATTTTAAGTTATTTGCTAGTTGAAGTTTGTTTGCAAAAAAAAAAAAAAAGTTTATGCTCTCATGTTTAAGTGTTCTTTGCTTTTGCACGTGTGTTAATTTATTTGCTAGAAAAAAAAAATCTTGCTTAAACACTAGTTGCACTCCAAACTACTCATAACACATCATGGTGCATCACTATTATCAAAGGGAAATTACAACAAAAAAAGAACTTGTATCTAAAAGGGATAACTATAAGGTTCTCACACATAGGCCTAATAGTTCTACAACTCATGTTTGGTGTAATGGTTATAAAGGTAAAACTATTATAGATCATCAAGTTAAGTTCAATGTTATATCTATTAGATCACTTGAACAATTTGGCCTCACCATAGAAAAACACAACAACCCTTACTACATAACATGGGATGATTTGACTATAACTTTAGTTGATTTTCAATGCTTAGTTCCCATTATGCTAAACAACATCAAAACTGAAATTTGGTGTGATGTGATGAGTTTAGAAGGCTTTGACATTTTATTAGGCAATGAATTTATGCATGATTTTCAAGGATATTATTTTAGTAAACCTTGCTACTATAGCTTCATACATAAAGGTTTGGAACACATCATTTACCCTAAAAGCCTAAGTGAACAGTGTAATGAGATGTTACAAGAGATAAAGAGTCGTATAGAGCAATCCTTGCAAAAAGAACAAAAGAGTCCAACCCCTTTAGAGCTTAGAGAACAAACCTCAAAGCCTACCTTAGAAACCAAAACAAGTCCAGATGAGACATATGAAACTCAAGAGGCAAACCATGAGGTAGAACCCATACCTCAACCTTCAATTTTAGGGCCCATACCCACAGGTTCTCAACTTGAGTCTAGCAATCTAGCTAAAGAACCCATAGTTGACTTGTCTGAGAGTCAAACTACCCCTGAGTTGCCCACTGTAGACTTGTCTCAACCTAAGTGTCAAATAGAGCCATTACCTTCAATTTTAGGGCCCATACCCACAGGTTCTCAACTTGACCTTAGCACTACCTCTAGCAAACCTAAAGATGACATGCCTAAAAATCCAGTTGAACCCAAACCCATAGGTCTTCTTGAACCTCACATGGAACCTAAGTTAGATCCTTTTGAGCTTGACCTGGATCCTAATCCTCAACCTTTAGGTCAACCCCTAGACTTAGAAAATCTCTTACAGGACCCTATGATCCTTGAATCTTATCTTTTAGGTCCTTCTACCCACACCCTTAAGCCACCTTTGAAACCAACAAAACATAATGAACTCAAACATGCTATGCACTCTACTCTTATTGAAATTGAGTATGTTAATTTCATCATTGCTTGTTCTTTTCAAAGTCTTGTGATTTTCTATGACAATTTTACTAATGAGTATGGCCGAGAAAGGGAATTCAATGCAGGTACCCTTGATATGCAGTTTGGACCGTGGACAAAAAGTAACAAGACAATATGCTGTGATGCTGACAACAATTTGAAGATTCAAATCCTGGAGGAACAATTAGCTCTTGCCTCTCCAAAATTTCTCCATCGCCACAAGAACAATTCTTCGGGGAAGAATTTTTTTCACCTGGGGAGAAATGATGGGGGCAGAGATCACAGGCCAAGAAGGTACAAATGGGGTTTACGATTGCCATAGACAAAGGCTCAGAGTCTTGCGAATAAGCTAGCAAACTCATTTATAAAGCTAGCTCAATAATTAGTAGAGGACTACTTCAACCACTCAATAAACTCAAGACATTCAAGCTCAATAAGTTGCGCGAATCAATTCCAAAATGTGACCTGCATCAACGGCAAACAAAACAAATCATGCGTCAGCCAGCTAAAGCTCTCGTGACATGCCAGCCAGTGTCAACTTCAGTCAACACTCAACGCTGCAAATATGGAAGCTACAGCGAAGGAAATCTTCAACGTTTCCCACCTTGCTGCTCAAGATGGAAGCTGCAACGTTCACATCTCTCCAACATCTCTCTGCTGCCGTGGAAGGAAATAGCAACGTCTCTCCCTGCAACATCTCTAAAGTTCTCCTATATGTATCAAAGTTTCAACCTTGTAAAGACAGAATGTTTTGAATGAATGGAAATGGTTTTTTCTTCCGATGAATCGGATGTCTCCTTTCTTCTTCCTTCTCTGAGGTGCTTGTCACCTAGTTTTCCCCTCTCCTCCTTCTAGGGCTGAGCCCTCCCTCTTCCCTTCTTCTCTACAAGCTTCTTCCTCACGAAACCAAGTCAAACAACCTCGTATCCCCAGTTTCCAGAATTTCCAGAAACTCGTCACCTCGCCGCCGACCATCCAACGGCCGGATCTCTACAAAACTTCGGCCATCATCGTTCCCACCCCTGAGCAACATTCAACCGCCGGCATCGCTCCATCCACCTCTCCTATCACCGGAATCGAACGGCCGAATCCAAGCCCCTGTTTCCGCCCAGCTTCCGCCTCAAATCCACCTTTCATCGTCGATCTACTCCGTCCGGCCATCTTTCACCCCCAAAGTCTAGCCACGTCCTCTCATCTATGATAACAACCTCCACTTGTAGCAGGTTTAGATTTCGTCCACCATCCTGCGAACGGCGACCGCCCCTGCCCCTGCCCCTCACGCATATCCCCTGTTTCCGTCGAGCTCCCGCCCAGCACGACTCTTCCGCGCGATTCTCCTCCAATCAGCCACCATCCACCCGCTAACTCCGGCCACATCTCCGCCACCACCACGTGGATCTCCATATGTAACAGGTCCAGCGATCATGCACCACCGGACGAACGCCGACGAGTCCTCCTCCGCTCCCGCGCAACATCCCCTGTTCCAGATTTCTCCTCTGCAGCCTACTTGAGTCTCTTGTTTGCTCTCCGTATTAATCTATCTAGCCTTCTTGACGCAGGATTTTAATGCACTCTGACAAGCCTCCACCTCCATTCTTTGGTGCTAATAGCAAGCCCGAATCTTGTTCTACCCGATGGAGTAGTTCGATGAAACCCAGATTCATCATATCTTCCTAAGACATCTTGGAACTTTTGATATCTGATACATTCCTGCATCTGTTTTAAAACTAATCTGATTAGTGTTTTTCGTGCAGGTGCTTTAAGCAATCGGTGGAGCAAAAGTCCCGAACCTTGACGTGACTACGAAGTACACATTTTGTTCCATCATTTGGAGTAGTCCACGTGAATCCAGACTCAATAGATCAGCCAATGATACATAGCATTATTTGCTAAATAATAATTTTCTGAACTCTTGGAATTCTAGCTGCTTTCATGAATATGTTGTTTTCTGAAAATTCAAAAAAAATAAATAACTGAATTTTACATCAGTAGTTTTACTCAATGCTTGCCCCCTACATCACCTTGATACTTGAGTTCTCGTATTAATCTGGAAGCCTTATGATCGAGTTATTGGATAACTCGGATCTAATTGGGAGATTTCATCAGCGCCAATAGGCCTGATGAGATGGAAGAATGTTATTGGAGCCAAACTTCATTTTTGGCAGGTTGACCCGTATTTGACCATGGTTGGTCACATTTGGATTAGGGTTGCATTGGATTGGATCCAAATGCTTAATCAACCCATGTGATGAAGTTTGGGCTAGCTCATTATCCAATGAGGCCCAATAACAAGTTCTCATGAAGAGATGAGAGGCTAAAAGGGTATAATGGGGAGAAACATGAACCATTAAGCGCCTAGGGGCATAATGGGGTCATGTTGGAGCCTTTGCTTCATTATGGAAGTAAAGGGCGCCTCCCCTCTCTTCCCTTGATGGTATGAATGCCTCTAAGGCATGTCTTGGGCTGATATGATATTTGGGCAATTATGGATAGGTTGAATGGAGTTTATGGTAAAGTCTTGGAGACTTTCCTTGTCTCAAACCTCCTCATCCTAGCCCTACACTTGTCATGATCTTGGCCCTTCCCTTAACCACCTCTTGCCCTATATATGTGACCCTCTCGCCCCCTCTTATGATGATTGATCCTTGGAGGTGTGAACACAAGAAGAGGGGCGAGAGCTAGGAGCAAGGGCGCAACTTCCTCTTCCTTCTTCCATAGCCGCAAGCTTCTCCCTCCTTTCCTCTTGGCGCAATGAGCTTTGGTGCTTGGCGGCTTGGTTTGGTTCCTTCTTCTCTTGGCGCATCCTTTCCTCTTGGTGGCGCAAGTGAAGTGGAGCATCTCCCTAAGGCTTGGATCTTCTTCCCGAGGCTAGCACTGGGCGTGGAAGAACAGAACTCAAGAGATCCGTGTGTGTGAGACTGCAGAGGGCGCACACTTGGGCGCCTGCATCGGCATCACTCCAAACCGCTCTTAAGGTATTTCCTAACTCATTGTGTCGACTCTCTTGCTTGCGATCTTCACTGGGTTTTTGGGACCGGCCTGTTTCGGGGACATTCTTCCGCTGTGCAATGTATGTATGTGTGTCTATGACTCTGAAAAATTGTAAAATGTCCCCGGGGTTTCCCAACAGTCTGCACGAAAGTGAGATAATCCTTTTATTCAAGTAAACTGCATCTTTTTTATGTTGAAATTAAACTGATGAAATCTCTATTCATGTCTAGTCATAAAAATTAAAGTGAACGAAACCCTAGTCCCAGCTTCTCTCTCTGATAATTCCGTTTTAGAGCTTTGGTCTTCGTTTGCTAGTTTACACTCTTTCGATTGCCTAGATAGTGAAAAATCAATTATTCGGTACTCAGCAGCATAGGTCCCTGTGGATTCGATACTTTCTTTATTACTTCAAGTATCCGTACACTTGCGGACACAACAGCAAGCACCTAGTTCCTCAACATCAAAGTGACAATGGCATACATTCAAGCTCAGCCATGATCAAGCTGAACCGCAAGTCAATCAGGCCCAACCTTTCAACAGCCACTCAAGACAGTCTCGGCCAAATCTGAACTACAAGCCAAATACCTACCATGAAGAACAATCAAACCAAGTACTCACCAAGGAGCAAAGGACACATCAGCCTACTCACCAGCAGCCTCCTTAAACTAACGGCTACAAACCTTCACATCAGTATGCGCATGGAGTCTTCTTCACATCAACAACAGCAAACAGCCAACCATCAGCCAATGAATATTTTCATCTAAAGAATGCCAAGAGTCACCAAATGTTGTCGTTGAGAGTTAGGTTTAAAGCTTTGCACTTGTAACACTTTTCACTTAGTCTTGAATATTTTGAATCTGAAAACCTTGTGTTTGCGTTTGTGTGAGAGTTGAGCTTGCTCCTCTTTGGGTTGAGCTTGCTCCCCTGCAGTTACCCTTCCTTCAATCATCTCCAGCATTTCCATTGTCAATCGTCCACGTTCACCCCTCTCTAAGCACTACTGTTCCATTGTCGAGCCCAGTTTCAAACGAAAACTAATCCTTGGGCAGAAGCTGAACCATATTGAAACATCATCATCAATCCTTGAAGACGTGCTGCCGAAGCTCCTGGCCTTGGAAGATTCAGAAGGGGTTCAGCCCCCTCCCCTTAGGGGGCCCTAGGTGCATTCTCTCCATTCCATTTATCAATACCACACTTACCATTTTCTGTTTGAGCTACATACCCAAGGTGATCTAGGGCATAGGATTTTCATCCTTCATCATAAGGGATCAATGCATCTCCTGTCACTTGTGAGGATAACTCATGACACCAAGTCATTGCCTCATAGTGGTTCTAACCAGTATATCCACCACTGATATACCCATATGTCTGCGTTAGCACCTTGTGCCTAACCAGCCCATATATCAGTCTCACAAGTACCAGAGCTGTCTCATATCCACTCAGGTACATTGACTGGGGATAATCATTTGAGCACAAATCCAATCTGTCCCCAGGGACATTATCATGTAAGTACATAATCGCAGATGTAGACAAACATGGATAACGACAATGCCAGAAAGATATATAAATATCAGAGTTAAGTAGTACAAAGATGAACCAAAACTAGGTCCTAGGGCATATTCACCAACAATCTCCTACTTGCACTTAGACCTAGAGGTTGAGGAATCTCAACCCCATATCTCTAGCGTGACCATCATGCTTCTGCTGCGCCAAAGCCTTGGTCAATGGGTCTGCCAGATTGTTCTCTGTGTCAACTCTGCTAATCTTGACATCACCTCTGTCAATGATCTCTCTGATCAGGTGAAATCTTCTGAGTATGTGTTTGGATCTTTGATGAGACCGTGGTTCATTTGCTTGTGCAATTGCTCCATTGTTGTCACAGTAGAGTTCAATGGGATCCATTGCACTAGGGACCACCTGAAGATCATATAAGAACTTCCTTATCCAAACGGCTTCCTTGGCTGCCTCAGAAGCGGCCACATACTCAGCCTCGGTTGTAGAATCAGCTATGGTGGATTGCTTGAAGCTCTTCCAGCATACAACACCTCCATTCATCTTGAACACATAGCCGGCCTGCGATCTGAAGTCGTCAGGGTCAGACTGGAACGACGCATCAGTGTAGCCCTGCATACTGAGATCTTCCTATCCCCCATAGACCAAGAACAGATCCTTAGTTCTTCTTAGATACTTAAGGATGTTCTTTACAGCCACCCAGTGTTGCAATCCTGGATTGGATTGGTATCGGCTGGTTATGCTCACAACATAAGCCACATCTGGTCTGGTCCACAACATTGCATACATAATCGATCCCACTGCCGAAGCATAGGGCACTCGACTCATGTCATCCCACTCAGCTTGTGTGGTGGGACACTGGCTCTTTGAGAGAGTAAGGCCATGTCTCACTGGAAGGTATCCTTTCTTGGATTGCTCCAAGTTGAACCTCTCTAGGACCTTATCAATGTAGGTACTCTGACTAAAGGCCAAGAGCCTCACCCTTGAACCGCACCCGCGACCCTACTTGATTGCGTGGGTCAACGCGTCCAGCCTCCCCATCACCCACCGTTGCTAGGTTCCGATATACTTTGGTGATTACACGGAGAGGGTGGGGTGCGACGTCACCTCCATGGATGTCACCCATGTCCTCCTCGGCCGGCCTTGGCTTTATGACCGCGACGTTGTCCACTACGGTCACTCCAATACCTACGTCTTCCAGCATGGCGGCCGTAAAATCTACTTGACCCTGCTCCGCCCAAGGAGTTGAGGGCCTCCACGTCCAAAGGCATTGTCACACCCTCACCTTCGTCCCAACCGGCACCTAAGGCAGTCGCCTTGGTCCGTCCGAGTTCCCTCGTCCACAAGGCCCATGAGACATAGGTGGTCTATGCCCTCATGGTGCGTGAAGTCCCCTGCGACCCTCCTCCTCCGCCGGCCCCTTTGCCGATGGAGGTCACTGCCCTCTTAGACGAGTTCGCTGACATCTCCCACGTCGATCTCCCTATTGGCCTTTTCCCGGACTGTGACATCCAGCATGTCATTGACCTTGTCCCCGAGGCATCCTTGCCCAACCTTCCCCACCACCGTCTCAACCCCACTGAGCACATGGAGCTCAAACGGCAGGTTGATGACCTTCTCTCCAAAGGCTTCATCCGTGAGAGCCTTAGCCCCTGCGCCGTCCCTGCCCTCCTTACGCTTAAGAAGGATGGGTCTTGGCAGATGTGTATTGATTACCGCACAATCAATCGCATCACCATCAAGTACCGTTTCCCCATCCCGCACCTCAACGATGTGCTCAACCTCATCTCCATCACGTGTTGGTTCAGCAAGCTGGACCTCCGGAGCGGCTACCACCAGGTCCACATCCGCGAGGGTGATGAGTGGAAGACGGCCTTCAAAACGAAGGACAGCCTCTACAAGTGGCTGGTGATGCCCTTCGGCCTCACCAACGCGCCGTCCACGTTCATGCGCCTCATGAGCTAGGTCCTCCTCCCCTACATGGGGAAGTTTCTAGTCGTCTACTTCGACGACATTCTCATTTATAGCCACACTCGTGCCGACCATCTCGAGGACTTATGCTTGACCTTTGATATCCTGTGCAAGGAACGTTTGTTCGTTAACGCAAAGAAGTGTTCCTTCCTCAAGTCTCAGGTCCAGTTTCTAGGCTTCATTGTGTCTGACCAGGGCCTCATGGTTGATCCTTCCAAGGTCGAGGCCATTCGTCAATGGCCAGAACCCACGTCCATCACCGAGGTCCGCAACTTTCTCGGCCTCGCAGCCTTCTATCACTGTTTCATCAAGGGGTTCAGCACCATCATGACCCCTATGATGTCCTGCACCAAACACGAGGCCTTCTCATGGACCCCCGCTGCCAGCCACTCCTTCCTCGCCCTCAAGGATCTCCTAACCACAGCCCCGGTCCTTCGCCTCCCTGACTTCTCTAATGTCTTCGAGGTAACCTGCGATGCGTCCGACACGGGTATTGGCCGTACCCTTAGCCAAGAGGGACACCCAGTCGCCTTCTTCAGCAAGAAGCTAAACGAGGTGTGCCAACGATACTCCACCTACGACAAGGAGTTTTACGCCATCGTCTAGTCCCTCCGGCAATGGCGTCACTATCTCCTACACAAGGAGTTCGTTCTCTTTAGTGACCACCAAGCCCTCTCCTTCCTTAACGCCCAGAAGAAACTCATCCCTCGCCATGCGAAGTGGGTTGAGTTTCTCCAGTAGTACACCTTCATGATTACCGATAAGGCCGGGAAGGAGAACGTGGTCGCCGACGCCCTCAGCCGTGTCTGCTCCCTTCTGTGCGTTTTGTCCACGTCTATCCCCACCTTAGCCCATATCCGTGACGAGTACGCGGACTGCCTAGACTTTGGGCCCGTGTTCTCTTGCCTCCTTACCGATGACCCTGCGGACTTACCTTACCGTCTCCATGACGGCTGTGCGTTCCCCGGTCTTCCGTCCGCAAGCACCTCTTGATTGAGCTCCATGCTGGCGGTGCCACTGGGCACCACAGGCATGACAAGACCCTTGGCTTAGCCGAAGACTGCTTCTTCTGGCCCACTCTTCGTAAGGATGTAGACAGGGTCGTCCGCCACTGTGGCACGTGCCAACTTGCCAAGCCCCGTCCTGCCAATTCGGGTTTGTATACCCCGCTGCCTGTGCCCAAGAGTCCGTGGTTGGACATTAGCATGGACTTCGTCCTTGGCCTTCCCCACACGGCCTCGCACCACAACTCCATCTTCATTGTCATGGACTGCTTCTCCAAGATGGCACACTTCGTGCCTTGCTCCAAGACGGCTGATGCGTCGCACATCGCGCGCCTCTTCGTTCAGGACATTATTCGCCTCCATGGCCTCCCTCTTTCCATTGTGTCTAATTGTGACCCACGGTTTGTCGGTCACTTCAGGAAGTCCTTGTGGGCCCTCCTTGCGACCACTCTCAAGTTCTCGTCTGTGTACCATCCACAGATGGACGATCCGACGGAAGTAGTGAACCATAGCTTGGGCAACCTCCTGCGGTGTTTAGCTGGTGACTTCCCACACCATTGGGCTGATCACCTTCCCATTGCCGAGTTATTATAACAGTGCCTTCCACCGCTCGACCGGGTTGAGTCCTTTTTAGATCGTTCTCCGGCACCAACCTAGGAAACCAATTAACATGCATAACGTCCCTCCCCCACCTTCTGTCCATGAGTCCGCTCATTCATTTGCATCGCATCTCTCGGGTTTCCATCATGAGATTCGTCACCGGATTTACTTGAGCAACACACGGTATGCCGTTGAGGCCCACACGCATCGTAGACCACATCACTTCGAGGTTGGTGAGCTCGTTATGGTGCGTCTCCACCCTGAGCGTTTGAGGTCGCGCTCCAACTGGAAATTGCATGCACACTATGACGTTCCTGAAGGTCCCTAAGGGGGGGGTGGCGAAACCCTAAATAGGCGCATATATATATATATATATATATACGTTCACAGCGGAAGCTAGGGCTTCTAGATCGATAGCATGTATGTCATATGATCAACTAAAACATGTATACATTGAAAAAGGAGTCATACCATCGCCATTGCTTTGGATGGCGCCTTAGAAGCAGAGATCGAAAGGGATCTCCTCCAAAAGATGCGCACACAAGATGTGATCGCCTACTCCTTGTTGATCTTTGTGCTAGCAAAGTTCTCCAAGAATCCTTGTCGAATGGAAGGGATGAGATGACTTGATTGCTTGGCTGAGACCTCTCCTTGTCATCAACCCTCTTCACCACACGAGAATGTCGAGAGCCAGAGGCAAGAGGCGACAATAGGGCATGAAGAGAAGCGACGTGAGGCGTGGTCACGTTTAGCAACATGCTATCTAAAATTAGCAAAGCCTTAACGTGTGATGCGTTCACTCCAAGTGAACCATCACATTTTCCTCTCCCCTTGAACCATGCGCTCACTTGATGAGCCGGTTCAATTTGGTTTGGTTCAAAGACCAATTAACCCAAGCCATTGGTCTAGATCACAATAAACCCTAAAGGTTCAAGATCTAACCGTTCATCTCTTGATGCTCCTGATCTCACTGATCTAGCATCAATTCTCTTGATCGAAGCTTACCGATCTCAAGCCCTAATCAATCAAACATGATCAGACCAGATCTCACTTACAATCAGAGTTTAAATCCCTTTAAACTGAACCCAAACAATTCAGTCCACACGATCTGACTTAAGTAAGCCATATCATCAAATTGTGCGACCCTAAGGGTTTCCTTTAAATGTCGGTAACGATAACTCACGTTATCACGATCAGTGAGGGGTATCTAGCAACACATCACTGTCTCCCGATATAAAGGAAAGAGTCTTCCAAGACTACACCCAAACCACAGCACAAGTGTGAACCCAAGTCACTTGACATATGTGTTTCCTTTGCCACTAGATGTTCTTATTGGACAAGCGTGTCAAGCCTGTAATTCCAATATGATGAGAATGATTAGATCAGATGAAACATAGTCATCTGGGTATGGCCATACACTTTATCAATCATCTCATCCAGGGGGCCCCTTTAGAACATCACACTCCAAACAAGGAGACGGCAATCCTATATCTATTACTAGTGCCCTAACATGACTCATGTTCATTATCCAAGATAGTCTATAACCATTATGTTTCAAATGATATTGAACTACCTCAAAACAATGCCAATCATCATTTAGAAACACAAGTGATCTCAAGTCAGAGGAAATATGCCACTTGTTTGCATACAAGGATTATTCACATTGTGACAAGCAATTGAATATCCTAGTAGGGTCTGTCCAGTACATCCAATGTACCCATGAGTCTACATCTTATTCCATGTTCGAAGCATCCTATAAGATTAGAACACATATTAGTCTCAATCATATCAAGGCTGTCTCATGTTCACCAAGATATCTCGACTAAGGACTTTACTGCATGTCAGCCAAGCTGAACAGCATTGAGACATTATTTAGAAGTATACATATTGCAGCAGATACTGTAACAACCTGAATAACAACCATTGCCTTTATAAACATAAAGTTTATACATGATACTGAAATAATCCCAAGGCCTCAAACATTAGCCTTAAGGGCATACCCTAACAATCTCCCACTTGCACTTAATCTAATGGTTGAGAAATCTCAAACCCATATTATTACAGTGCTTCTCATGCTTCTGCTGCGCCAGAGGCTTTGTAAGCGGGTCAGCCAGATTGTCATCTGTATGAACCTTGCAGACTTTGATCTCGCCACGATCAATGATCTCCCGGATCAAGTGAAACCTTCTCTGTATGTGCTTGGACTTCTGGTGCGACCGTGGTTCCTTTGCTTGTGCTATTGCTCCAGTGTTATCACAGAAGATAACCAAAGGATCTGCACTCGAAGGAACAACACCAAGTTCCTGAACGAACTTACGAATCCAATATGCCTCCTTGGATGCTTCCGAGGCTGCAACATACTCGGCTTCTGTTGTGGAATCAGCAACAATTGACTGTTTGAAACTTTTCCACACCACTGCTCCTCCATTCAAGCTAAAAACATAGCCTGATTGCGATCGGAAATCATCCTGGTTAGATTGGAACGAAGCGTCAATATATCCTTCAATACTGAGTTCTTCCTGACCTCCATATATCAAGAACATATCTTTGGTCCTCCGAAGATATTTCAAAATGTTCTTGACTGCAATCCAGTGTGCCTTACCTGGATTACTTTGGAATCGACTGGTCACGCTTAACCCGTAAGCGACATCTGGGCGAGTACACAACATCGCATACATAATGGACCCAATAGCCGAAGCATAAGGCGTATTGTCCATTTCATCTTTCTCAGTCTGTGTTTGTGGACACTGACTCTTTGAAAGATTCAGACCATGTCTGACTGGAAGATATCCTCTTTTAGAATTTTCTAAATGGAATCTCTCCAGGACTTTATCGATGTAAGTACTCTGGCACAGCCCGAGAAGCCTCTTAGATCTATCTCTGTAGATCTTCACACCTAATACATAGGCTGCTTCTCCTAAATCTTTCATCTGGAAACATTTTCTTAACCATGCTTTGACAGCATGCAGTTCAGGAATATCGTTTCCAATGATCAAGATATCATCGACGTAGAGGACTAGGAAAGTAATCACGCTCCCACTAAACCTCTTATATACACACGGGTCATCTTCATTCTTGATGAAACGAAACTTACAGATTGATTCATCAAAATGAATATTCCAGCTTCGCGATGCTTGTTTAAGTCCATAAATGGACTTCTTTAATTTGCATATTTTATGACGATCCGATGGATTAGTGAAACCTTCAGGTTGTGTCATATACACATCCTCTTCTAATTTTCCATTAAGGAAAGCGTTCTTCACATCCATCTGCCAGATCTCATAATCATAATATGCCGCTATCGCGAGAATAATCCGAATAGACTTGAA
Organism: Costus lasius; assembly: GCA_027563935.2. Classification (NCBI taxonomy): domain Eukaryota; kingdom Viridiplantae; phylum Streptophyta; class Magnoliopsida; order Zingiberales; family Costaceae; genus Costus; species Costus lasius. The sequence continues at coordinate 29,344,075 of CM050454.1, forward strand.
CATAGCTACAGGAGAGAAAGTTTCATCATAATCTATCCCGTAGATTTGTTTGAAACCTTTCGCAACTAGCCTGCCTTTATAGGTAACCACGTTACCATCCATGTCAATCTTCTTCTTGAAGATCCATTTACAGCATATAGGGATTACTCCTGGAGGCGGATCAACCAAATCCCAAACTTGGTTATCTGACATGGAGTCCATCTCGGCGCGCATAGCTTCAAGCCATCTCGCTGAGTCCGGTCCACTGACCGCATCTGCATAAGTGAGGGGTTCATCATTAATGATGTAGACTCCGTCATAACGCTCAGGCTGTCGACGGATCCTTCGCGATCTTCGCGGTTCCCGTGATATCTGAGCCTCAGGTTGTTCAATAACCTGATCTACTGGCTCAGGCTCATCCAATTGCGCTTGACTACTTTGTCCTTCTTCTGGATTCTCATCTAGGTTTATTTCTCTCCCACTGGCCTCTTGCAGAAGAAATTCTTTCTCAAGAAAAATAGCCGTCCGAGCAACAAATACTTTGTTCTCTTTGGGATCGTAGAAATAATAACCCTTAGTTTCATTAGGGTAACCGACAAAGATTCATTTCTCAGATCTGCTCTCTAGTTTCCCAGAGGCGAGCTTTTTGACATAAGCCTCGCAACCCCAGATCTTAATAAATGTCAAGCTCGGCTGTTTCCCATACCATAACTCATATGGAGTCTTTGAAACGGCCTTTGATGGCACTCAGTTTAGTACCTTTGCAGCTGTTTCCAGTGCAAATCCCCAAAAGGAGTAAGGTAGAGTAGCCTGACTCATCATAGAACAAACCATATCCAGTAAGGTTCTATTCCTCCTCTCGGACACACCATTCCATTGCGGTGTTCCTGGCGGAGTAAGCTGTGAGATAATCCCACACTCCTTAAGATAGTCAGTAAACTCATGACTCAAGTATTCTCCACCTCGATCTGAGCGAAGTACCTTGATATTTCGGCCTAGCTGATTTTCTACTTCATTTTTGAACTCTTTGAACTTGTCAAAAGATTCACTCTTATGTCTCATAAGATAGACATAACCATACCTACTGAAATCATCAGTAAAGGTAATGAAGTATGAATAGCCACCTCTAGCATGTTTACTAAATGGCCCACACACATCACTGTGAATGAGGTCAAGTAAACCTGAAGCCCTTTGACCTTTGTTGGAAAAAGGAGACTTCGTCATTTTACCCATTAAACAAGCTTTGCATGTATCAAGCTCCTCATAGGAGAATGATCCCAGCAGTCCATAGTCATGCAACCGCTTAATGCGCTTCTTGTTAATATGGCCTAAACGACTATGCCATAGCAAGGTGCTGTCATCAGCATACTTGGCTTTCTTAATATCAATCTGTTGTATTGAACATTCCATGTCCAACATGAATAACCCATTGTTAATTGACCCAGTAGCATAAACAATATTATCAAAGGAAATATAACACTTTGAAATCTTGCATTCAAAGGAAAACCCTTTCCTGACGAGAGCAGGAATAGAGATAATATTCTTAGTTATGCTCGGTACAAAATAACAATTGTCCAGTTCTAATACAAGACCAGATGGTAAAGAGATGTGATAAACTCCTACAGCAACAGCAGCAACCCGTGCTCCGTTTCCTACTCGTAGGTCCACCTCATGCTGTCCCACCTGTCTTCTTCTCTTGAGTTCCTGTACATTTGAACAAATGTGAACTCCACATGCAGTGTCCAACACCCATGATATAGAAGAAGAAACCATGACTTCAGTCACGAAAATACCTGAGCCAGAAGCGAAAGGCTTACTTCCCTTCTTGTCTCCTTGGAGCGCTTTACAGTCCTTTTTCCAGTGACGTAACTGGCCACAATGGAAACATCTGTATTCCTTTGACCGCTTTATCTTTTGCTTTAGAGCCTTGTTGTAGCTCTTGATGGGGGCTTTGCCCTTCTTCCCCTTCTTCTTGTTCCTAGAAGGAACCATGAGGACAGAGGATGAAGGCGTTCCCTTCTCACGAGACTGAGTCTGCTCTGTAGTCAAGAGCATGTTCAGCAACTCTGCCGGCGTACAGTCGATCTTGTTCATATTAAAATTAATAATGAATGGATCGAAAGAGGCCGGGAGAGATTGCAGGATGATATCTACAACAAGCTCCTGATTGATGGTATGTCCCAGCTTCTCTAGAGCCTCCTTGTACCCAATCATCTTGAGTACGTGAGCTCCCACTGGACTCCCTTCAGTCAGTTTGCTCTGAAAGAAAAGTTTAGTCAAATTATAGCGTTCAGTCCTCGCTTGTGCAGCATACAGCATCTTGAGGTTTGCTATAATTTCTATAGCAGATAGATCCTCATGCTGACGTTGCAGCTGTGGCGTCATAGACGCTAGCATCAAGCAAGCGACATCAATGCTATCATTGACATGCTTCTCATAAGCATCCCGAACCGCCCTTGCGGCGTTCGCAGCGGGTTGAGGCGGTATAGCCGTCTCGAGGACATACAGTTTCTTCTCAGCCTTAAGAACAATCTTAAGGTGTCCGTACCAGTCTGAGAAGTTTGGCCCAGCAAACTTCTCCCTTTCCAGTAGGGATCGCACATTGAAGGCTGTGGTGTTCGTTGCTGCAGTAATCTACAACAATGCAAGAACAGCAAGGTCAGTATCAATGTTAGAATCAATTCAGGACTTAAGAATGATTCTTTTCTCACTATTTTATGACTGAAAAATCCAGTAAAACAGTCCGAAAGAGTGAAACTCTTTTAGTGAGATGGGATCCAGATTTCATACTTGGTCTCCGCGTCCCGCTCAGGCGAGATAAGATGCACAGAGAGTACAAGCACTAATCTCTGGTAGGCAATCCCTGCAAATCGCCAACCCGTGCGATTCCCCTTCATCTGGGCAATCCAGCAGACTGTGCCAACTGAGTTGGTACAACATAGTCTCTGATCCCACAGATGGCTGCCTCCATATAGCTACTATATGCGCCACACATGTAGCCTACATGGTCAAGCTGACCCGACCTACTCCCTGGACCACCACGTGCTATGCTGAGCAACGAGAAGCGATAAATCCCTTCTCTGTAACACGCAGGTGTAATCACACACCGTCTGAAGATAGATGGGCATGCCCACTGAGTGGGTACAACACGGCCCCAACGATAGTCAGAACAGTGAGGTTTCGCGTCAGAAGGCTTACGAGCTTGATATTTAACGTTGGATTTTAACGGTCTTTTATCTTCTTAACTATCATACAAACCCTATGGTGATAGAAGAAGATTAAATCATGCAGTTCTAATTATTTAAACAATAAATGAAAGCATGATGATCTTATGTGGTAAAAGCCCATTAAGCCTAGGTAAGACCTTAATTTAAACTTAAGTCTTCACTTAGCTTTTCTTGGGTCTTTTGCATTTCTTCTGGCCCAACCCGGGCCCAAGCGCCCACTGCAGCTCAGGTGCGCCCACCAGATAAAATGCGCCTGTCCTAGAGTCGAACCCTAGACCTCCCGCTGGTGAAGCCACTTGCTGCATGCGCCTCTGCCAAGTGTGCTCTGTGCTCATGTCTGATTAAAATACAATTTAATCTATCTAGACATGAATGACACGCAGGTCAATTACACTTTATAAATTAATTAAAATGTGATGCGCAGATCACAATAAATATTAATTTACAATTTTAATCCAGGCACGCAGGCCCCAGCACAGCACACATTAAATAGGCAGCCCACATAAGATTAAATAAACAAGCAATATGGTATACATTCATCATGTGATCCAAACCAGAAAATAAAATTTTTCGAAAACCCATTGGCATCAATTTTTTTTTTATTTTCCTTATGAGCCCTACTACCTCACAACGGTCCATTAATAGGGATCCACTCATCATACCTAGTCAGATCCACTGCCCTTGCATGCACCAAGTCGTAACTGACTTGAGCTGACCTAATGGTCAACCATGCATGCGCCAAGGGCTGAACGACCCTCATGAGTTCTGGCAAGCGGGTGTGACCCCGGGCCTAACTCATGCACGTTCACTGGTTGTCTCAACCAGACATCGCTACACGCCTCCGCAGTCGACCTATAGCCACCTCGTGCTTGCGCACAGGTGCCATCTGGTCGACCCATCTAGGCTGTCAGATGGTCTGATCAGACTAATTGGATCTTAACTAGACGATGACTTCAACCCTAATAACCCGTCTAAGTTTTTCAAGTAGGCGCCTCTTAGATCTAGTGTATGCGCGCAAGAGAAGTTTTTATAAAAACAACAAGATGCGCCAAACAACATACATGCGCGAAGGAGAAATTATACATCTAAGATAAGCATGTATTTTCGCCAACCAACATGAACAATTTTCGCATATTATGTAGTTTCGCATGTAACCTTTAGATCTAAACATTTGAGCAAACAAGGATCACACAATAGCAATCATACGAACATACAAATAACTTGCTCTGATACCAATTGAAAGGTCCCTAAGGGGGGGGGTGGCGAAACCCTAAATAGGCGCATATATATATATATATATATATATATATATATATATATATATACGTTCACAGCGGAAGCTAGGGCTTCTAGATCGATAGCATGTATGTCATATGATCAACTAAAACATGTATACATTGAAAAAGGAGTCATACCATCGCCATTGCTTTGGATGGCGCCTTAGAAGCAGAGATCGAAAGGGATCTCCTCCAAAAGATGCGCACACAAGATGTGATCGCCTACTCCTTGTTGATCTTTGTGCTAGCAAAGTTCTCCAAGAATCCTTGTCGAATGGAAGGGATGAGATGACTTGATTGCTTGGCTGAGACCTCTCCTTGTCATCAACCCTCTTCACCACACGAGAATGTCGAGAGCCAGAGGCAAGAGGCGACAATAGGGCATGAAGAGAAGCGACGTGAAGCGTGGTCACGTTTAGCAACATGCTATCTAAAATTAGCAAAGCTTTAACGTGTGATGCGTTCACTCCAAGTGAACCATCACATTTTCCTCTCCCCTTGAACCATGCGCTCACTTGATGAGCCGGTTCAATTTGGTTTGGTTCAAAGACCAATTAACCCAAGCCATTGGTCTAGATCACAATAAACCCTAAAGGTTCAAGATCTAACCGTTCATCTCTTGATGCTCCTGATCTCACCGATCTAGCATCAATTCTCTTGATCGAAGCTTACCGATCTCAAGCCCTAATCAATCAAACATGATCAGACCAGATCTCACTTACAATCAGAGTTTAAATCCCTTTAAACTGAACCCAAACAATTCAGTCCACACGATCTGACTTAAGTAAGCCATATCATCAAATTGTGCGACTCTAAGGGTTTCCTTTAAATGTCGGTAACGATAACTCACGTTATCACGATCAGTGAGGGGTATCTAGCAACACATCACTGTCTCTCGATATAAAGGAAAGAGTCTTCCAAGACTACACCCAAACCACAGCACAAGTGTGAACCCAAGTCACTTGACATATGTGTTTCCTTTGCCACTGGATGTTCTTATTGGACAAGCGTGTCAAGCCTGTAATTCCAATATGATGAGAATGATTAGATCAGATGAAACATAGTCATCTGGGTATGGCCATACACTTTCTCAATCATCTCATCCAGGGGGCCCCTTTAGAACATCACACTCCAAACAAGGAGACGGCAATCCTATATCTATTACTAGTGCCCTAACATGACTCATGTTCATTATCCAAGATAGTCTATAACCATTATGTTTCAAATGATATTGAACTACCTCAAAACAATGCCAATCATCATTTAGAAACACAAGTGATCTCAAGTCAGAGGAAATATGCCACTTGTTTGCATACAAGGATTATTCACATTGTGACAAGCAATTGAATATCCTAGTAGGGTCTGTCCAGTACATCCAATGTACCCATGAGTCTACATCTTATTCCATGCTCGAAGCATCCTATAAGATTAGAACACATATTAGTCTCAATCATATCAAGGCTGTCTCATGTTCACCAAGATATCTCGACTAAGGACTTTACTGCATGTCAGCCAAGCTGAACAGCATTGAGACATTATTCAGAAGTATACATATTGCAGCAGATACTGTAACAACCTGAATAACAACCATTGCCTTTATAAACATAAAGTTTATACATGATACTGAAATAATCCCAAGGCCTCAAACATTAGCCTTAAGGGCATACCCTAACAGTTCCCTATACGGTTCTATGGCGGGTAGGTGCCAATGCCTATGTCCTCGACCTACCGGAGGACTCCCTCATCCGCCCCATCTTCAACATCGCCAATCTCCTGCCCTACCATGCGCCCCTTCACATCGGCGCCCCCTCCACTACCTTGGTGTCCCTTTGTTCTCCGGAGGAGAATTCTCCCCACCCCGGGAGAATTGACGGAGTCAAAAATGCATTTGGGGATGAGCCACCACCCCAAGAAGACACCTGGGATGACTCCCCAGGTTGGGATGAAGCTTCACTAGAGATTTTGGCTCAGGAGGAAGTCTGTCGCCCTGAACATGGCCAGGCCGTGATGGTGGACACGGCTGTGACAAGCTCGCCGACCTCCTTCACACCCGTTTCCCCAGCCGTGTCTAGCCCTGCAAGACCCAGCCAACCCCAACATGGCCAGGCCATGACCGGGAACACGGCCGTGACACGGACAAGAGAAGACGCGAGCGCCGACACGGTCCCCGACATGCCCGTGACGCCGGCCATGAAGGGTTCTGTGGAATTCGGCCCCAGCGATCACGACCGTGACAGGAAGCACGGCTAGGACATGAAGGATTCTGTGGATTTTAGGCCATCTGATCACGCCAGTGATGAGAAGCACGGCCAGGCCATGAAGGATTCTATGGATTTCGGGCCATCTGATCACGCCCGTGACGAGAACCACGGTGAAGCCGTGAAGGGTTCTGTGGATTTTGGGCCTCCTGATCATGCCCGTGATGAGAAGCACGGCCAGGCCGTGAAGGACTATACCTACTCCAGATGACCCATTCACGGCCGTGAACACAAATACGGCCAAGCCATGAACGCTGTGACAGTGAAGATGGGTCCTATTTCGCGTGACGTCCGACGTTCGCAACGATCCTCGCAGCCCCCTGATCGTTATGTGGGCATCGTGAGCCCTTCTTCGACATCGGTGGACTCCATTCAGCCAGCCCCCATGGCACCTCTTCCCCGAGGACCACCTCAAGAGTCAAAGACGGATTACTACAACAACCGAGTCCTCAATTCGGCCCAAGAAACTGCCACCAACGTCCAGAACCAGCCCACGATCAGTAAGTTCTGCTGTTTCATGGTGGCTTGTTCCGAAATGGTCTAGTGACTCGAATCCGCCACGGATAGCGGCCCAACCCGTGGGGGAGATGCACCCACACCTTCCTGCTGATTCCCACACATTCCTGCTGAGTAGTTAGTTGTTTTCAGTTTGTTAGAGGGTATCTTGGCCCTCTTTTAGGTTGTTAGGAGGGTGGTTGGCTTATCCAACTCCCTCATGTGGTTCTCATGTGACCCCTTCCCCTCTTGTTCTATAAAAGAGGGCTAGGGGGCTTATGTGTGTTTAGCTTTGATGGAGGGGCCAACCCTGCCCCAAGGAGGTCTGGAAGGGCTAGGAGGAAGCCCATCAGATATGGCTTTTCCTCCTAGGTCATCTTTCTTTCCTTATTTGCACTTTCCTTATTTGCATTGAATAAAGCTCTAGTGCATTGTGTAGTTTCCTTATTTGCTCCTAGAATAGTCTACTGGCTTTTGTGTTAATAATTGGGCAGGTTATAGCCCAGCTCAAGGGAAGCTAGGAAGCTCAAGCTAAAGCCACTCAAGTAGAGCTCCAATTATGGAAGGAGGCACTTCAACTACTTCAACTAAAGACTTCAAGTTGAAGGGGCTTACAATGAATGCAACTCCACCTTCCAAATCAACCAAGGCGCCACTCAATAGGATGATTGATTCGAATGCAAGAGATCAGCCCACAATTCAATGCGCCTAGCCATCAAGAATTAATCTAGATCCACAAATCAAGGGATCACCATTTAGATCCACAATTTGAGGAGCTATCTTTGGAAGCCTTAGCCGCCCTTGCTCTTGAAGGAATTCGAAATTCAAAGTGGGCGCCTTCTCATCCAAACAAATAAGGAAGGAGCTCAAGAAGAAATCGGCCACAAGGAGCTCCATCAAAAGAAGGATTTCGAAATTCAAATTTTCCAAGGAAATGTATTAATTGTGCATTAACTTCTTTCCCTACCTTTGTGATTGCGCCTAGGGTGAATTGTCACCCTTGCCCATGGCTTGTTGAGCCTATAAATTGTAATCCTCCCCTCTTTGTCTATTAGTTGCCTAGTGAAAAAAGAATTCTTGTGTTAGCATTGGTGTTTGTCGCCTAAAGAAGTTCTACCTCCCCTCTCCTCTAAAGGGCCGAGCCCTTTCCCTTCTCCCCCCTTTCTTCTCAAGTCTTCAACGCAACTCAACCACTTGAAGGGTCTTGCGCAACTTTGGAGGGACTCTAAGGAAGCTTCATCATCCTTTGTTCTCGGCAATCAACAAAGACCCTTAGGGGTTCTTTCACTTTCGGCTAGCAAGAGAGCAACATCAATCAAGCTTCAAATCGGCTAAGTTCCTTCCCCTCTCCCTTCCTTGATTTCTAGAACTTGATTTCTACACTAATCTGAACTTTATTTGAAGGTGGTGCAAGGACTTGGAGGACTCTTTCTCTAAGCGCAAAGCTATCTCCCTCCCTCTCCTCTCTTTAGTTAAGTGTTAAGGGAACTTGTGAGGCTTAACCTCCCCCTTAGTTTTGTCTTGTAATATGAATCCGTGGTCTGTGCGGATCTCGATTGTCTGTGTTTGCTTGTAATGATGCAATACCTTCCATCAGAGTAGGACCGTTGAAGATCGGGACGATACGATCCTTCTATGCTCAAGGGTCGCACTGTAAGTACTCCTACTAGTCATTTCATTTCATAGCTTAGAGTGTTATTTCTTATAGTAGCAAAGTAGTGTCGCTTTCTTTACTTATAAAATACAAAACATATTTTCCAACTCCGTTAGAGTAATTTCGGTTTTTATCTAAAACTACAAAAAATATTTTCTTAAAAGCGTTGTTTGAATGCATCCTTATTTGTGAGTGATCCCACCTCCATCAGTTTGGTATCAGAGCAGATTCTTAGAATAGATTTTTAGCCAAAAAACTAATTTTCAAATTCTAAGACTTTCTTGGACCTAGTTGTTTGAAAGAAGTTGATCTCATAAAAGGCTATTATCTAATATATCATTTTTAGGAGCCTTATTTTCAAAACTAAATTTCTTTCAAAACTATCTTTGACCATGACTACTAGATCGGGAGCAAATTACAATAACCACCCTGAAACTGAACCTAACAGAATTGATAGAATGTATCAGATGATGATAGAGAGGTTTGACCAAATGGAAACAAGGATGCAAAACCTTGAGACAAATAGAGGTTCTAGAACCCCTAGTCGCACCTCAAGTGGACCCATCCTAGAACCACCCACCCAAAACAATAGAGATCATCCTAGGGAGGACCAAAACCCTGAGTGGAATGAGCCACGTGCTCAAACCTACCACAGACCTAGAGAGGATGAAGTGCAACGCAACATCAAACTCTCACCACCAACCTTTAGTGGTTCCCTTGACCCTAGAGAATTCCTAGATTGGGTAGATAAACTTGAACGGTATTTTGACTGGAGCATGATGCCTAGTCAATCCAAGGTTAGGTTCACCCGATGTCTCCTAGAAGGTACTGCTAGGTTATACTGGACTAGCATAGAGAAAAACATAGAGTTGTTTAGACGCCCTCCTATTGAGAGATGGGAAGACATGCGAGACAAACTTAGGGAAAAATATGTCCCTCCCTATTTCCAACTTAAGATTATTGATGAAGCCATGAGCCTAGTCCAAGGTAGCCTAAATGTCACCGACTACACCACTAGGTTTGATGAACTCCTTTTGAGGAGTGGCATCCATGAGGAACCCCATGTCTCCCTTAGTAGGTACAAGAATGGACTTAGACCCGAGATCAAAAGAGGAATGACCTATTTCCAAATAGAGTCTAGGGAAGTCGCCTACCAAAGAGCCTTAGAGGTAGAGGAAAACATAAAGAGAGCCTTTAGGAGAGAGTTAAGTTCCCCTAGAACTTACCCTAAGGCACCCTCCTCAAGTCCCTCTAGCTCTCAACCCAAAACCCCAACACCAACACCCTCTAGACCTAGGACTTTCCAAGAACCTAGAGTCACCTGCCATGCTTGCCACCAAGTAGGACACTATATGAAAGACTGTCCCAAGAGAGTCCTGTACTTAGGTGAGGAAAAATGTGAAGAAACCTATGAGGAAAACCATGAGGAAATCCATAACCCTGACTCTGGTTGTATGGTTTGGGAAGAACTAGCTTATGATAGTGGTGAAGAACAAACCCACGACACATTAGGAGTGGTTAGGTGCACCCTAATCAAACCTACCTCAACCGAGGACTGGCGTAGGACCAGTATTTTCCACACCTACACGAAATGCAATGGTAACATGTGCAAAGTAGTGATAGATGGGGGAAGTAGTCTAAACGCAGTCTCTCACACAGCCTTAGTAAAATTCAACCTTAAGGCAGAACCGCACCCTAATCCCTATAGCATATCCTGGGTCAACCAGTCTAGTGTCCCAGTCACCCATAGGTGCTTAGTGCCCCTTCAGTTTGCCATCTACCAAGGCAAGATTTGGTGTGACGTCATAACCATGGATGTCGCCCAAGTCTTACTCGGTCGCCCGTGGTTATACGATATGGATGTTATCCACTACGGTCGGACTAACACCTATGTCTTTAGCCATGACGGGCAAAAGATCAAACTGAAGCCTTCCATGCCTAAGGAACTTAAGGCTGCCACCAACAAGGGTAGGATAGAGGAACCTAAGGAACCCAAGCCAACCATCCAACTCATAAGGTCCCATGCCTTTACCCAAGACTTCTTAGAATCCAAGCAAGTGTACTCCTTAGTCATTAAGGAAACCAACCCAGATGAGGAGTCACCCATACCCAAAGAAGTTGAGACCCTACTCTCAGGGTACTCTGAGCTCACCAGGGAAGAACTTCCCAATGGCTTACCCCCCCTTAGAGAAATCCAACATGCCATAGACCTTGTCCCGGGTTCTACTCTCCCACACTTACCCCACTATAGGATGAACCCTACTGAGCATCAAGAGCTCAAAAGACAAGTAGATGAACTGTTAGACAAGGGCTTCATTAGGGAAAGCCTTAGCCCGTGTGCAGTACCCGCCCTTCTTACCCCAAAGAAGGATGGAAGCTGGCGCATGTGTATAGACTGTAGGGCCATGAACAGAATAACCATTAAGTATAGATTTCCCATCCCAAGATTAGATGACATGCTTGACATGCTGGTAGGTTCTAAGTGGTTTAGCAAGCTAGACCTTAGAAGTGGATACCACCAAGTTAGGATCAGACTTGGGGATGAGTGGAAGACTGCCTTTAAAACTAAGGATGGTTTATATGAGTGGCTAGTCATGCCCTTTGGCCTTTCTAATGCCCCCTCAACCTTCATGAGGTTAATGAACCAAGTCTTGAAGCCTTACATAGGAAGATTCTTAGTAGTTTACTTTGATGACATCCTAATCTATAGCAAGACCCGAGAAGAACACATGGAACACCTTAGAAAAATCCTAGACTTACTTCAGGAAGAAAAGCTATACCTAAACCTGAAGAAGTGTTCTTTCCTTTCCCCTAGGGTTGTCTTTTTAGGCTTCATAGTTTCAGACCAAGGACTTCAAGCTGACCCTAGCAAAATCCAAGCCATCTTAGACTGGCCTGAACCCAAGACTTTGACTGAAATTAGGAGTTTCCATGGTCTAGCTGCCTTTTATAGGAGGTTCATTAGAAACTTTAGCACCATAGTAGCCCCTATAACCAACTGTATGAAGCAAGGTGAGTTTAGTTGGCCTAAGTCTGCTAGTAGAGCTTTTGTGGAGCTTAAGTCTAGAATGACCACTGCCCCTGTCCTAAAATTACCTGACTTCTCTAAAGTTTTCATAGTGGACTGTGATGCCTCAGGAGTAGGAATAGGAGGTACCCTTAGTCAGGAAGGTCACCCCATAGCCTACTTTAGTGAGAAGTTAAATGAGGCTAAACAAAGATATACTACCTATGATAAGGAGTTCTATGCTGTAGTACAATCCTTAAGGCACTGGAGACACTATCTGATACATAACGAATTTATTCTAAATAGTGATCACCAAGCTTTATCTTTTCTAAATGCTCAAAAGAAATTAAATGCTAGGCATGCTAAATGGGTAGAGTACCTTCAACAGTATACTTTTGTTTTGAAGCATAAATCTGGAATTGAAAATAAAGTTGCTGATGCTTTGAGTAGAGTAGTTTTACTTATGCAAACTTTATCTGTTGAAGTAGTTGGATTTGATCGCATGAAGCATGAATACCTAGAATGCCCTGATTTTTCAAGCATTTATTCTGAGCTTAGCATAGATCCTTTGAGTCATCCCCTCTATGAAGGGTCCCCTTCAAGGGGGAGCGCAAGCGGATAAAACCCCTTTCAAGAGGGGGGCCGAAAACCCTAAACAAGGGGGCGCATGCATTTTGCTAGGGTTTCAAGAATTCAATCGCTTATGTGCTCATATGATCAACTATAATATTTCATTAGATCAAGAATGTGATCATACCAATGCCATAGATCGGATGTCGGCTTGGAAGCAAAGTTCAAAGAGAACTTCTCCAAAGGAATCGCACACAAGAAGAAGAAGGCCTACACCTTGAACGTCCCTTGTGCTAGCAAGGCTCCAAAGTATCCCTTGTCGCGTGAAGGAGTTTTTGGAGATCAAGCTTGGCGAGAGCAACCTTCCTCCTCTTCTCGTCCGAATCCTCTCACCTCCAAGGATGAACGTTGAGAAGAGAGGAGTGAAGTCGAGCGTTCAAAACGCTTTGGCGTTAAGGTGAAGTCGCCTTCAATACTTTCCATAAATGGAAGAGATGAAGCTATGCGCCCATTACCGAACCAAAACGCCTAACCCCTTGAACCAAGCGTTCACCCTTGTGAACCGGTTCAAGCCACTTCAATCCATTTCAATTTGGTTCAAGAACCAAATTAAACCAGCCCAAGCCATGGTCTAGATCTCATTGAACCAATGGTTCAATATCTAACCGTTGATCTTGTGATACTCTTGATCTCACCGATCTAGCATCAATACTCTCGATCGAAGCTTACCAATCTCAAGTCCCAATCAATCAAACATGATCAGACCAGATCTCACTTACAATCAGAGCCTCTATCCCTTTAAACTGAACCCAAACAATTCAGTCCACACGATCTGACTTAAGTAAGCCATATCATCAAATTGTGCGACCCTGAGGGTTTCCTTTAAATGTCGGTAATGATAACTTTCGTTATCACGATCAGTGAGGGGTATCTAGCAACACATCACTGTCTCCCGATATAAAGGAAAGAGTCTTCCAAGACTTCACCCAAACCACAGCACAAGTGTGAATCAACTTCACTAGGCATACATGTGTCCTTTGCCACTGGATGTTCTTATTGGACAAGCGGGTCAAGCTTGTAACTCCAATACGATGAGCATGATTAGATCAGATGAACATAGTCATCTGGGTATGGCCATACACTATCTCAATCATCTCATATAGGGGGGCCCTTTAGAACATCACACTCCTTAAACAAGGAGACGGCAATTCTATGTCTATCACTAGTGCCCTAACCTGATTCAAGCTCACCATCCAAGATAGTCTATAATCATTATGTTTCAAATGATATTGAACTACCTCAAGACAATGACAATCATCATTTAGAAACACAAGTGATCTCAAGTCAGAGGACATGTGCCACTTGGTGCTTACAAGGATCATTCACATTGTGACAAGCAATTGAATATCCTAGTAGGGTCTGTCCAGTACATCCAATGTACCCATGAGTCTACATCTTATTCCATGCTCGAAGCATCCTATAAGATTAGAACACATATTAGTCTCAATCATATCAAGGCTGTCTCATGTTCACCAAGATATCTCGACTAAGGACATATGCATGTCAGCCTAGCTGAACAGCTTTGAGACATTATTCAGAAGTACACTTATTACAGCAGACAAGGAAGCAACCTGAATAATAACCATGCCTTTATAAACATAAGAGTTTATTACATGATACTTATACAATCCCAAGGCCTCAAACATTAGCCTTAAGGGCATACCCCAACACTCTATACCCTAAGGGATGAGTTTCTGTTTCTTGGGCCAAAGTTGTGCATTCCCAAGACCTCAATCCGAGACTTCCTTGTTTGGGAGATCCACGGAGGAGGGTCTGCCGGGCACCATGGCCGGGACAAGACTCAAGCCTTAGTGGAGGAACGGTTCTTCTGGCCGAACCTCTACAGGGATGTAGCTAAGGTTGTCAGACATTGTAGGACCTGTCAGACCAGGAAAACTCAGAAACATAACTATGGTCTGTACACACCCCTACCTATCCCTCAAGCACCATGGCAAGACCTTAGCATGGACTTCATCTTAGGTTTACCAAGGACTCCCTCCAGACATGACTCCATTTTTGTCGTAGTGGATAGGTTTACCAAGATGGCACACTTTATACCTTGCTACAAAACCACAGATGCATCACATGTAGCTAGGTTATTCTTTAAGGAGGTTGTTAAACATAGAGGTACCCCTCTAACTATAGTTTATGATAGGGATTCCAGGTTTGTTGGACATTTCTGGAAAACCCTGTGGGCTATGTTGGGAACCAAACTCAAATTCTCCACGGCCTATCATCCTCAGACGGATGGGCAGACCGAAGTGGTCAATCGATCACTAGGGAGCATTTTGAGGAGTTTGGTAGGAGAGCACCCAGGCACATGGGATAAGCTGTTGCCCATTGCCGAGTTCTCCTATAATAGTGTTGTCAACAAAACCACAGGATTGTCCCCTTTTCAGGCCAACTTAGGGTACCAGCCCAGAAAACCTGTTGATTTGTTTCCTTTACCTAGGCACTCTCATATTTCTATGTCTGCTAAAGATTTTGCTACTCACATGTCCCATTTACATCATGAAATTCACTGTCAAATGCTTGATGCTGTAAATTCCTATCGCAAGAGTGCTAACAAAAAACGCCCAGAAAGGAAATTCTCTGTAGGTGAACAGGTTATACTGCGGGTCAGGGAGGAGCGCATCCATGGATCTGGCCGCAAGTTGGACCCAAAAGGAATCGGGCCATTCACCATTGTAGAAAAGATCAACGACAACGCCTACATCTTGGATCTACCACCGGACTTGGGGATCCCCACCACTGTCAATGTTGAGGATCTCACGCACTATGAGGAGCCGGTGCACATCGGGGAGTTGACTGACAAGCCTGAACTGCAAAGCATACTTGAAGATCAGACCCGACTCACCCCAGACAAGGTACAAGTGTTTTACCGTGTTAAATTTACGTCGGGTGAGGAGGCTTGGCTTCCCGAAGAAGAGTTGGCACAGGCCGCTCCGGAATTACTCCAAGGGTACAAGGATAATTCTCCGGAGGAGAATTCTTCCCACCCGGGGAGAAATGATGGAGGGGCCAACCCTGCCCCAAGGAGGTCTGGAAGGGCTAGGAGGAAGCCCATCAGATATGGCTTTTCCTCCTAGGTCATCTTTCTTTCCTTATTTGCACTTTCCTTATTTGCATTGAATAAAGCTCTAGTGCATTGTGTAGTTTCCTTATTTGCTCCTAGAATAGTCTACTGGCTTTTGTGTTAATAATTGGGCAAGTTATAGCCCAGCTCAAGGGAAGCTAGGAAGCTCAAGCTAAAGCCACTCAAGTAGAGCTCCAATTATGGAAGGAGGCACTTCAACTACTTCAACTAAAGACTTCAAGTTGAAGGGGCTTACAATGAATGCAACTCCACCTTCCAAATCAACCAAGGCGCCACTCAATAGGATGATTGATTCGAATGCAAGAGATCAGCCCACAATTCAATGCGCCTAGCCATCAAGAATTAATCTAGATCCACAAATCAAGGGATCACCATTTAGATCCACAATTTGAGGAGCTATCTTTGGAAGCCTTAGCCGCCCTTGCTCTTGAAGGAATTCGAAATTCAAAGTGGGCGCCTTCTCATCCAAACAAATAAGGAAGGAGCTCAAGAAGAAATCGGCCACAAGGAGCTCCATCAAAAGAAGGATTTCGAAATTCAAATTTTCCAAGGAAATGTATTAATTGTGCATTAACTTCTTTCCCTACCTTTGTGATTGCGCCTAGGGTGAATTGTCACCCTTGCCCATGGCTTGTTGAGCCTATAAATTGTAATCCTCCCCTCTTTGTCTATTAGTTGCCTAGTGAAAAAAGAATTCTTGTGTTAGCATTGGTGTTTGTCGCCTAAAGAAGTTCTACCTCCCCTCTCCTCTAAAGGGCCGAGCCCTTTCCCTTCTCCCCCCTTTCTTCTCAAGTCTTCAACGCAACTCAACCACTTGAAGGGTCTTGCGCAACTTTGGAGGGACTCTAAGGAAGCTTCATCATCCTTTGTTCTCGGCAATCAACAAAGACCCTTAGGAGTTCTTTCACTTTCGGCTAGCAAGAGAGCAACATCAATCAAGCTTCAAATCGGCTAAGTTCCTTCCCCTCTCCCTTCCTTGATTTCTAGAACTTGATTTCTACACTAATCTGAACTTTATTTGAAGGTGGCGCAAGGACTTGGAGGACTCTTTCTCTAAGCGCAAAGCTATCTCCCTCCCTCTCCTCTCTTTAGTTAAGTGTTAAGGGAACTTGTGAGGCTTAACCTCCCCCTTAGTTTTGTCTTGTAATATGAATCCGTGGTCTGTGCGGATCTCGATTGTCTGTGTTTGCTTGTAATGATGCAATACCTTCCATCAGAGTAGGACCGTTGAAGATCGGGACGATACGATCCTTCTATGCTCAAGGGTCGCACTGTAAGTACTCCTACTAGTCATTTCATTTCATAGCTTAGAGTGTTATTTCTTATAGTAGCAAAGTAGTGTCGCTTTCTTTACTTATAAAATACAAAACATATTTTCCAACTCCGTTAGAGTAATTTCGGTTTTTATCTAAAACTACAAAAAATATTTTCTTAAAAGCGTTGTTTGAATGCATCCTTATTTGTGAGTGATCCCACCTCCATCAAGCTTTGTTGTAGTAGCTGCCTTTCCCCGCATAAAGGCCTAGGTCCAGCAAACTCCGGGGAGCTCGCCTAGAGTTCTCCCACCTCCTGTGTAACTTGTGTGTTCTTTTACTGCTTTCAATCAAAACACCCGAAGAACCCGCTGTGGGCTTCGGGTCCTCTGTAATTTCACCTCCGTGTTAGCGTCTTGGACGAGTGTTCCCTCCTTCCGTAGCATCGTAAAGGCTCCGCGCGCGCGTGCAAGCAAGGAAAATTGGTTGTGCAAGATAGGTGAGTATTTTCCGTTAGAATCGATCCATGGTTCTCGTTGCGCTGAGTCTTGCTCAAGTAAATTGCTTCGGTTTTCATCAGCCTTTCCCCAGATTCCACGGATCGCACGCTTTCTCTTTTCCTCGTCTCAAAACCCTCTCCCATTTTTAGCATTATGGTTTTCCCCTCCTTAGAGTACTGAACTAAGGACTCCCCTACCTATAGTTCCACTGCGTCATTTGCCATAAACAATTTAGAACGGAGACATACCTAAAGGGGTTTTGAAAGCTGTCCTATAGGCCGAAAGAGCTTCATCAAGCTTCAGCGCCCAACCCTTCCATGCCCCAAACACAATCTTTTCAAGAATTCTCTTTATTTCTTGATTTGAAACCTCAGCTTGTCCACTCAT
This sequence comes from Costus lasius, assembly GCA_027563935.2. Taxonomy (NCBI): domain Eukaryota; kingdom Viridiplantae; phylum Streptophyta; class Magnoliopsida; order Zingiberales; family Costaceae; genus Costus; species Costus lasius. The sequence goes on from CM050454.1 coordinate 29,361,839, forward strand.
CTGTGGGTGATATGGTGTAGCAATTTTATAGTGCACCCCATATTTCTTTAACAACGACTCGAGCTTATTTTCAATGAAATGAGAGCCCCTGTCACTAATAAGAACTCTGGGAACACCAAATCTAGGAAAAATTATCTTCTTAAACAACCTGGCTACAACATGTGAATCGTTAGTGGCTTCAGCAAATGCCTCAACCCATTTAGATACATAATCAACGCAGAGAAGGATATATTTCTTTCCACAAGAGGTCGGAAAAGGGCCCATAAAATCTATTCCCTAAACATCAAAAATTCAACTTCTAAAATCTCATGTTGAGGGAGCTCATCTTTTCTACTAATATTACAAACTCGCTAGCATTTATCACAAGATTGGATGAACTTCCTAGTATCACGAAAAATTATCGGCCAATAGAAACCTGATTGAAGAATTTTGAATGCTGTTTTTGATGCACTAGCATGCCCTCCATAAGGAGAAGAGTGATAGTGAGAAAGTACATCATGAATTTCCTTTTCGCTAGAAATACCTTCGAAACAAACTGTCTGCGTATCAGCGATATAAATATGGTTCATCCCAGAAAAAATGCTTAACATCTGACTTGAATTTCTTCTTCCCTTGAGATGTCATATCAGGAGGCATAATATTAGACATGAGAAAGTTGACGATATCCGCATACAATGGTGTCTCTTGTCTTATAATAGGAAAAAGATATTCTTCTTGAAAAGAATCGTTGATATCATAATCATCCTCCATGTCTTTTTCCTTGGTTAGTCTAGACAAATAATCTGCTACTAAAGTCTCCACCCCTTTCTTGTCTTTTATCTCAAAATCAAATTCTTGTAGGAGCAATATCCATCGAATCAATCAGGGCTTCGCATCCTTTATACTCATCATGTATTTAATTGTCGAATGATCTATAAATATAATGACCTTAGAGTTGATAATATAGGAGTGAAATTTATTCAAAGCAAAAAACAATGGCAAGAAGCTCCTTTTCAGTTGTCGAATAATTAATTTGTGCCCCATCTAAAGTCTTGTTGCCATAATAAACGGTATGAAGTTTGTTATCTTTTCACTGTCCCAACACTGCTCCCACTGCTTGGTCGCTTGCATTGCACATTAGCTCATAAGGGAGTGTCCACTCTGGAGGTTGCATGATGGGTGTAGAGACAAGAGCTTTCTTCACTTTTTCAAAAGCTTCTGTGCATTCCCTGTCAAAGTGAAAATCAACATCCTTAGCCAATACGTTTGTGAGAGGCCTAGCAATTTTAGAAAAATCTTTAATAAATCAACGATAAAACCCAGCGTGTCCCAAAAAACTTTGAATTCCCCTGATTGAGGTGGGAGGAGGTAGTTTTTTGATAACTTCAATCTTAGCTTTATCTACTTCAATGCCTCTCTATGAGATAAGGTGTCTCAGAACAATTCCTTCTTGAACCATAAAGTGGCATTTCTCCCAATTGAGAACTAAGTTCACCTCCTTGCACCTCTGCAAGACACGCGACAAATAGATAAACAATCATCGAATGAAGATCCATATACCAAAAAATTATCCATAAAAACATCTATAATATTTTCAATGAAATCAGAAAAAATGGTCATCATGCATCATTGAAAAGTGGCCGGTGCATTGCATAACCCGAAAGGCATGCGCCTATATGCGAAAGTCCCATATGGACACGTAAAAGTAGTCTTCTCTTGATCTTCAGGATGAATAGGTATCTGGAAAAATCCTGAAAAGCCATCAAGAAAACTAAAATAAGAGTTTGTGGCCAATCGTTCGAGTATTTGATCAATAAAAGGAAGAGGAAAGTGATCTTTCCGGGTGGCTTCATTTAATTTTCGGTAATCGATACACATGCACCACCCAGTTACCATTCTCATTAGAATCAATTCGTTGTTCTCGTTTTTTACTACTGTAACTCCCCCTTTCTTTGGAACCACATGAACAGGACTAACCCATTCACTATCAGAAATTGGGTAGATCACCCAGCATCCAGTAACTTAAGAACTTCCTTTTTTACTACCTCCATGACAGGATTCAGTCGACGTTGATACTCAATAGAGGGTTTGCAGTTTTCTTCAAGGTATATCCTATGTATACACAAAGAAGGGTTAATTCCACGTATATCTTCTAATGAATATCCAATTACCTTTCTATGCCGTTGAAGCTCATCAAGCAGTCTTTTCGTTTGAGATTGATCCAAAGTGGCACTCACAATCACTGGATATGTAGAATCTTCTCCTAAGAATTTGTATCTTAATTTTGGAGGCAGTGATTTGAGCTCTAATTTATTTGTCTTCAGTGGTTCAGGTTTTACCAGAATAAGTCTCTCAATTTTGGCGAAACGTGGCTCAGTCGCTAGTCTCGAATCCAACATCTCTACATAATTCTAAGCTTTCTCCCTGATATCCTCTTCATCATCTTCTTTAATCAAGCACACTTCCAGAGGATCTGTTTCCCTCTTCAGATCTTCCTCCTTTGTTTCCAGCTCTAAGGCATCAATATTAAAAACAAGATTCTGCAAACGAGGGCTTTTTAAGAGAAGAAGAAAAATCAAAATCAATGTTATTGTCACCAATATTCAGAATCAATCTCCCTCTCTTCACATCTATGACAGCGCCTGCAGTGACTAAAAATGGCCTCCCCAAAATAATTGACAATTTCATGTCTTCCTCCATTTCTAGTACCATAAAAGCTACAAGTATAAAAAATTTACCGATTTTTATAGGAACATCTTCTAAAATCCCCACAGGACGTCGAACAGATCGGTTAGCCAATTGTAGCGAGATAGTAGTTGGCTTCATGTCACCTATATCGAGTTTCTTGCAAATTGACAAGGGCATCAAACTTATGCTTGCTCCCAAGTCACACAAAGCTCCTTCAAAAGACATGTCGCTAATCTGACACGGAATTGAGAAGCTCCCTGGATCTTTCAACTTTTGAGGAATCTTGTTTTGGATTATTGCACTACATTCCTCTGTAAGCACCACAGTCTCATATTCTTCAATCTTTTGCTTGTTTGATAATATATCTTTCAAAAACTTTTCGTAAGTGGGCATCTATGATAGAGCATCTATGAAAAGAATGTTGATGTATAATTTCTTCAGTACTTCTAGGAATTTTCTAAATTGTTTATCCAATTTTGCTTTAGCCAGCCTCTGAGGAAATGGGATAGGTGGAACATATGCAGGTGGTCCCACATAAACTTCCCCCTTTTCTTTCTCTTCGGGCTTTTCTTTATCAGGCTGGGCTTCTTCAGGTTGTTTTTCAGCAACTTTGGGTGTGGCCTCCTCATCGGGCATCTGGGGCTCATCCAGCTGCTTACCACTTCTTGTGGTTATCGCACTACACTGCTCCTTAGAATTCTCCTCTGGTTGTCTTGTAGATCTGCCCATCATCACATTGAAGGTTCTTGCCTGCTGAACTATTTGTCTCTCTAACACCTTGTTGTGGGTTGTCAAAACATCCACACGAGATGTCAGAAGCTTAATAGCATCACTAATGTCCTCATTATATTTCTTTTGTTGTACAACAAATCCCTCTAGAAGGGTTTCCAAGTTAGACTTTTGGGCTGTCCAAATTGCCTGGATTGAAAACCCAGTGGTGGCTATTATTTTGCTAATTGTACTGTGGAGGAATTTGCCCTTGATTGCTCTTATAAGATAAGTTGGGGTGGTTCCTCCATCCTGGATTATAGGTTGTAAAATACGGGTCATTCACTAGTCTTTAGTTGAAATTTCCCAAGGCATTGACCTGCTCCTGACTAGAGTCGTCTTGAGATGAAGCTACGAGTTGACAATCAGATGAATTATCTCCTGAAATACCACAGACTTCACAGGAAATAGCATTAATGGTGACTGAGGGAAAAGTGAAAGAATCTAATTTCTGCGCTAAAGAATCTACCTTTTCCGCTAGAGATGTTAAGGAATCATTGCTATACTTACCAAGTCCCGTGAAAAATAGTACCTCGCTCATTGGACCGGTGGTTATGGTTCATAGCAATGTCCTCAAGCAAAGTAATTGCCTCCTCCACGCCCTTGCTCATGATAGCCCCTCCAGCAGCAGCGTCCACCATCAACTTGGTATTGTAGTCCAATCCATTATAGAAGATGTGGATTAGGACCCACTTTTCAAGTCCATGGTGTGGACACATACACTGGAGCTCCTTGAAGCGATCCCATACGTCATAAAGAGATTCTCCCTCACGTTGTTCGAAACAGGTAATCATGTTGCGCAATTGGACTGTCTTGCTAGGTGGAAAATATTTGTTCAGAAAGGCTCTTGAAAGCTCGTCCCAGGTGGTAATCGATCATGCTGGTAATGAATACAACCAAGCTCTCGCACGGTCCCTGAGAGAAAATGATGTAGGGTGGAGACACATGTAACAATTCTACTGATTAAAACTAGAAAAAAAAAATCAAAATTTAGAATGCAGCCAGGAAATAGCAAATAGATTTCAGTGCTACAAAAATATCATTTACGAGAAGTTGTCATGTCTTTCGGACTGATCCATTGTAGCTTCAGTTGGATCAACTCGTCCTTCTCGTAGAGCAAAATGAGTTCTTCCTCGTGACGCCAAAGATCAAGATTTTGGTGGCGCCGATTGCTTAAAATACCTGCGAAAACAAACATATTCAGATTAGCGAACAGGAAATTGAAGCAGGAAATTCATGGAGATCAGAAACAGGGAACGCAAGGTTTTCGTCGTTTATCGACGCTCGAACGTGGATTGCTCGTCGGAGGATTTGGAAGCAAGGAGGCGACGAGGGGGCGTCGGTATCGTTGGAACACCGACGGCTGGTGGTGGGGCGAGGCGAGGGTGGCAACGCAGGTGGAGGTGGGGACGCGCTGTTCAGCAGAATAGGGGAGATGCGCATGTGGAGCAGAGGTGGGCGCCGTTCGTCGGGTGGTGGCCATTCGCCGGACCTGCTACAACTGGAGGTTGGTATGGTTGTGGGGACGACGTGGCCGGAGTTTGAGGTCGAATGGTGGCCGGTCGGAGGAGGGCGACGAGGAAAGGCGGAGCTGGGGCAGAAGACTGACGGAAACAAGGGAAATGCCAAAGAAGAACAGGGCGCGTCGCCGGACGGCCGGTAGTGCACGGACGCCGAAACTGATACGACTGGGAGTTGATGAGGTTGTGGTGACGACGTGGCCGGAGTTTCGTGGTGGATGGTGGCCGGTCGGAGGAGAACAGTGCTGGAAGACGGCACTAGGGCGGTGTTGGGAAACCCCGGGGACATTGTACAATTTTCAGAGTCATGGACATACATTTTACACAACGGAAGAATGTCCCCGAAACAGGCCGGTCCCAAAAACCCAGTGAAGATCGCAAGCAAGGGAATCGATACGATGAGTTAGGAAATACCTTAAGAGCAATGTAGAGCGATGCCGATGCAGGCGCCCAAGTGTGCGCCCTCTGCAGTCTCACACACACGGATCTCTTGAGTTCTCTTCTTCCACGCCCGGGGCTAGCCTCGGGAAGAAGATCCAAGCCTTAGGGAGATGCTCTACTTCACTTGCGCCACCAAGAGAGATGATGCGCCAAGAGAAGAAGGAAGACTACCCAAACCGCCAAGCACTAAAGTTCCTTGCGCCAAGAGGAAAGGAGGAAAAGGCTTGCGGTTAAGGAAGAAGGAAGATGCGCCCTTGCTCCTAGCACTCGCCCTCTTCTTGTGTTCACACCTCCAAGGATTGATCACCTACAAGAGGGCTCGGCTAGGTGCTCTTTTATAGAGCAAGAGGGGATTTATAAAAAGCTAGGATTAAGACAAGTGGGCGGCTAGGATGAGAAGGTTTGAGATAAGGAAAGTCTCCAAGACATTTCCATAATTCTGATTCAACCATTCCTTTTAGAACCCATGTCTTTCTTTGTACGCCAAGGCCTTGCCTTGCGTCCCAAGCAATGCCATATTGGCATTCATACCTTAAGGGATCAAGGAGGGAGGCGCCAATTGCTTCCTTATGAAGCAAATTGCGCCACTTCTCCCCATTATGCCCATAGGCGCCTAGGGGAGAAGATTTGTCCCCATTATACCCTTTTAGCCTTTCTTCTCTTCATGACAACTTATTATTGGGCCTCATTGGATAATGAGCTAGCCCAAACTTCATTACATGGGTTGATTAAGCACTTGGATCCTATCCAATGCAACCCTAATTCAAATGTGACCAACCATGGTCAAATACGGGTCAAACTGCCAAAAATGAAGTTTGGCTCCAATAATATTCTTCCATCTCATCAGGCCCATTGGCGCTGACGAAATCTCCCAATTAGTTCCGAGTTATCCAATAACTCGATCATAAGGCTTCCCGATCAATACGAGAACTCAAGTATCAAGGTGTGCGACCCTGTAGGTTCCTCTGACGCTGGCAGTGCTGACCAAAGGTCATCACAAGCAGTGAGTGGCACCTAGCAGTGCATCGCTACTACCCAGGTCATTGGAATGGATATCGACATCGACATCCCCATCATCGCAACTAGGTACAGATGCATTACAGTCTCTTTGCCGGACTGATATCCGATTGGACAAGTGTGTCACCACTTGTTTTCATCCAATCACATGGCTATGACTAAAACAGGTTCTCACCTGGTTATGGTCATACACTCTCAGTCATAGAACCATAAAAGGAGCTCCATGGATATCATACTTCCCTAAGGAAGGGGCAAATCCTATGTCTGTCCATTGATCTTCTCATATGGGTCGTGACATGCTCAATAACAACCGTTATGACCTCCCAGCTACGGCAAGGTGTTAGGTTGTATCAAAGCAAGTCTCTAACCATGTAGAATGATCAATGACATCAAGTCAAGGGATCAATGCATCTCTTGTCACTTATGAGGATAACTCATGACACCAAGTCATAGCCTCATAGCAGGTCTATCCAGTATATCCTCCAATGATATACCCATGTGTCTGCGTTAGCACCACGTGCCTAACCAGCCCACATACCAGTCTCACAAGTACCAGAGCTGTCCCATATCCACTCAGGTACATCGACTGGGGACAATTGTTTGAGCACAGATCCAATCTGTCTCCAGGGACATTATCTTGTAAGTACACAATCGTAGGTGTAGACAAACAATGATAATGACAATGCCAGAATGATATATAAATATCAATGTCAAGTAGTACATAAGTTGACCAAAACTAGGTCCTAGGGCATATACACCAACAATCTCCCAATTGCACTAAGACCTAGAAGTTGAGGAATCTCAACCCCATATCTCTAGCGTGACCATCATGCTTCTGCTGTGCCAAAGCCTTGGTCAATGGGTCTGCCAGATTGTTCTCTGTGTCTACTCTGCTAATCTTGACATCACCTTTGTCAATGATCTCTCTGATCAGGTGAAATCTTCTGAGTATGTGTTTGGATCTTTGATGAGACCGTGGTTCCTTGGCTTGTGCAATTGCTCCATTGTTGTCACAGTAGAGTTCAATGGGATCCATTGCACTAGGCACCACTTGAAGATCACATAAGAACTTCCTTATCCAAACAGCTTCCTTGGCTGCCTCAGAAGTAGCCACATACTCAGCTTTGGTTGTAGAATCTGCTATGGTGGATTGCTTGAAGCTCTTCCAACATACAGCGCCTCCATTTATCTTGAACACATAGCCGGCCTGCGATCTAAAGTCGTTAGGGTCAGACTGGAACGATGCGTCAGTATAACCCTGCATACTGAGCTCTTCCTGTCCCCCATAGACCAAGAACAGATCCTTAGTTCTTCTCAGATACTTTAGGATGTTCTTTACAGCCACCCAGTGCTGCAGACCTGGATTGGATTGGTATCGGCTGGTTATGCTCACAGCATATGCCACATCTGGTCTAGTACACAACATTGCATACATGATCGATCCTACTGCCGAAGCATAAGGAATTCGACTCATATCATCCCTCTCAGCCTGTGTTGTAGGACACTGGCTCTTTGAGAGAGTAAGGCCATGTCTCACTCGAAGGTATCCTTTCTTGGATTGCTCCATGTAGAACCTCTCCAGTACCTTATCAATGTAAGTACTCTGACTAAGGGCTAGAAGCCTCTTGGATCTATCCCGGTAGATCCTTACGCCTAGAATATAGGCGGCCTCCCCTAAGTCTTTCATCTCGAAACATTTCCCCAACCATGTCTTCACAGCTTGAAGACTAGGGATGTCGTTTCCGATGAGCAGTATGTCATCAACATACAAGACCAGAAAAATCACCAAGCTCCCACTAAATTTTCTGTATACACAGGCGTCATCTTCGCTTTTGATAAAGCCATAATCTCTCACGGCTTCATCAAATCGAAGATTCCAACTTCGAGATGCTTGCTTCAATCCGTAAATAGACCTCTTTAGCCTACAGACCTTATTAGCCTCTGCAGGATGGATGAAGCCATCAGGTTGTGACATATACACATCCTCAGTCAGCTTCCCGTTAAGGAACGCTGTCTTCACATCCATCTGCCATATCTCATAGTCATGATATGCAGCTATAGCAAGCAGAATCCGAATGGATTTAATCATGGCAACTGGCGAGAAGGTTTCATCATAGTCCACCCCGTGGACTTGTTTAAATCCTTTAGCCACTAGTCTACCCTTATAGGTAACTATTTTGCCATCCATGTCTGTCTTCCTCTTGAAGACCCATTTACACCCTATGGGTTTTACCCCATCAGGCAGCTCAACCAAATCCCATACTTGGTTAGCCGACATGGAATCCATTTCGGATCGCATGGCGTCAAGCCATTTCTCGGAGTCCGGTCCACTGACCGCCTCATCATAGGTTCTGGGTTCATCCTCAATGATGAAGATCCCATCGTGTTGGGTCGGTAGCGACCCATACCTTTTAGGTGCACGACGAATTCTCCCAGACCTACGCGGGACCTGTGTCTGAGCCTCAGGTTGCCTAGCAACTGGTGCAGGTGACTCAGATTCCATCTCTTTGTCTTGTGCTTGCACTTGGACCTCATCCAAGTCAAACTTCCTCCCACTAACTTCTTTCATAAGAAATTCTTTCTCTAGAAAGACAGCACCCCGAGCAACAAAAACTTTATTCTCGGTTGGGACATAGAAGTAGTATCCTTTAGTTTACTTAGGATACCCCACAAACACACACTTATCAGATCTAGGTTCTAGCTTGCTAGAATCCTGATGTTTGACATAAGCCTCACATCCCCAGATCCTGATAAACGCGAGATTAGGGCGTCTCCCACTCCACATCTCGTATTGTATTTTGGAGACACTCTTAGATGGAACATTATTCAGTATCAAAGAAGCTGTTTCTAGTGCATGCCCCCAGAATGATGAAGGTAGAGTTGCATGACTCATCATGGATCGAACCATATCCAATAAGGTTCGATTTCTCCTTTCAGATACACCATTCCATTGAGGTGTTCCAGGAGGAGTGAGTTGGAATATGATCCCACACTCTCTCAGATAGTCAAAGAACTCACTGCTCAGGTATTCTCCACCTCGATCTGATCGAAGAGCTTTAATGGATCTTCCAAACTGGTTCTTTATTTCATTCTTGAACTCCTTGAATTTCTCAAAGGATTCAGATTTATGTCTCATTAAGTAGACATAGCCATACCTACTGAAGTCATCAGTGAAGGTAATGAAGTAGTTGTACCCTCCTCTGGCTTGTTTATTGAAGGGCCCACACACATCAGTATGTATGAGATCTAATAAACCTTCTGCCCTCTCACCAATCTTGGTGAAGGGCGCCTTTGTCATTTTCCCTAACAAACAAGGTTCACAAGTATCAAATTCCTCCAAGGAACTTGAATATAACAATCCATTTACATGGAGTTGTTGGATGCGATTCTTGTTTATATGGCCTAATCGACAGTGCCATAGGAAAGCACCAACTGAACCACTCAGTTTGGTCCTTTTATTGCTTATGTTACAAATAGAACTTTCCATATCCAAGATATATAGACCATTGCACAAAGTACCCTTCCCATAGAACATATTTGCAAATGAAAAAGAACAGGAGTTCTTATTTATTTCAAATTTAAATCCTTTTCTTGCTAAGCAAGGAATGGATACAATGTTCTTTGTAAGTGAAGGTACACAAAAGCAATTATCTAGTTCTAATTGAAGTCCAGAAGGCAAGGAGAGAGTCAAAATGCCTACAGCAACAGCAGCAACCTGTGCCCCGTTTCCTACGCGTAGGTCAATCTCTCCAAGCCGCACCGATCTACTTTTCTTGAGCCCCTGCATATTTGTACAAATATGAGCTCCACATGCGGTATCCAATACCCGTGACATAGAAGTAGAAAGATTGACTTTTGTAATATAGATACCTGAGCTAGAAGTTAAGGCCAAGCCTTTCTTCTCCTCATTCTGAAGCTGCTTGCAGTCCCTTCTCCAGTGACCCTGCTCGCCACAGTGAAAACACCTCTGGTCCTTTGACTTCTTCGCCTTTTTCTTCTGTGCTTTGGTAGGACCTCTGGCACTGCTCTTAGCACATGCCTTACCCTTCTTCTTTATCTTCTTGGTCGCAGGGACCAAAAGAACAGAATTGGGTTTGGTCTTACCCATCTCTCGCTCGGCTGTTTGGAGCATATTCATCAATTCCTCCCGTGTGCACTCAATCCGGTTCATGTTGAAGTTAATGATAAACGGACTAAAGCTAGGGGGCAGGGAATGTAGAATAAGATCCACAACCAGCTCGTTGTCTATGGTGTGTCTCAGTCTCCTGAGATGATCCACGTTCCCAATGAGTTTGAGAACATGGGGTCTCACTGGTGCACCCTCAGACAACTTGCACCGAAAGACTGCTTTGGCGGTGTCAAATCTCTCAGTTCTAGCCTGAGCCTCGAACATCTGTTTCAGACGAGTGATCATCTGAAAAGAGTTCTGCTCCTCATATTGCACCTGCAGTTCAGGTGCCATACTGGCTAGCATAAGACATGCAACCTCCAAAGAGTCATCCTGATGCTTTCTATAAGCATCTCTGTCTGCCGTTCGGGCATTAGGCGGAGGAGCCGTAGGAAGTGGCTGTTCAAGGACATACAGCTTCTTCTCGAGCTTGAGGACTATTCTCAAGTTCCGATGCCAGTCCATAAAGTTAGTTCCAACTAACTTATCCTTATCAAGGAGTGATCGCAGTGATAATCCGCCAGTGTTCGTAGCCATTGTTCTACAACACCCAAGAAGAACAGATTAGTACTACTTCGAATCATTTAAACTGGACTTATTTTAAATGATTATTGCTCTCACTATTTTAAATTCGAATTGACAACCCACGAAGTCAATCGGGAAGTTTAAAACTTCCTAGTGAGATGGGATCCTTATTTCACATGAGGCTTCGCATCCCACGAGGGTGGGATGAGATGCACAAAGTAACCCATGTTTCCTAAGGTGGGCCCGCCGGCCGGTTGCTCCAAGCAACTCCCCTTGTCGAGACAGTCTGGGCATTTCATGTCCAGCGAGGGCTGGATACAACATGAAACCTTTACCTCTCGACGATGCCTCTAGACTTTCACCATGTGCCCAGCACATGTGAACTTCTAGTCAAGTCGATTCCTAACCGTTATGCCCAGGGCCAACGAGTTTCCTTGCGAAGGCACGCCCAGGTTAAAACTGGACTGGGGAAACCATTGCCACCACGCACTTTCTAAAGATAAGTGGGTGTGTCCCACGAGGGTGGGAAACAATTCACAACTCCACTGATCGATAGCTTAGTGAGGGCTACGCGTTAGAAGGCTACCAGACTTGATATTTTACTTGAGGGTTTTTGTTTAAGGTCTCATCATCTCAGTTTTATCTTATGTCTATCATTACAGGCATACAATCCTATGGTGATAACATAACGGTAAAACATTTCAGGCATGCTTCTGCAGATAATAATAAAAGCAGTAAAGAATGATGTGATCATATCCTATACAAGACATTGAACCAATCCATGCCATGAAATAGGTTCAACTCTTGTCCTAGAACTCAAGCCCCATAAACTAGACCTAGCCTAGCCGACCTCTAGCTTGAACTTCAAGGTCCTTCTCTCATGGATTAGCTCTCAAACCGTAGAGGAATACTTTCAAAGTTCCCACAGGTTCGGCCAATGCCATGGTCTTGCGCCACTAAGCAGGTTTGCGCCTCTTGCATGTTGCACCACCATCCAAGGTATGCATGCGCTAAGCTCCAAGTACATGCGCCACCCTAATCTTCTTCTTAGTCAAAAGCAAAAAGAAAAGCGGCACGCAGGCCTCACGAGGATACATCGCAGGCATGCAAAGGGGGGCTTGACTAATGATCACAACATCATGCACAATCAAGGTATTTACTCATGCAATTCTACATGCTCATGAAAAACATAAAATCTGAAATTTTACTTTTTCATAAAACTAGTCTCTTTTTCTCATCTTCTTCTCACAAATCTTTTGGTTTATTGCGATTTATTTTTCATGATGATTTCAGAGATCCTTTCGGCTGGCAATTTTGTCAGATCAAGAGACTTGGCCAGTCCAAAGACACAATGCCCGTCCTACTTGACAAAATTACGTGCGCCTTTGATCTTTAAATCAAACAAGAAAAATAGTCCAAAAATTCCAAAAGAGATTGAGAGGATGATAGGAACAAGAAACCTCAATTTTTCTTACTTAGAAAAATCGTTTGCCATTCATCATGCTATTTACGAAAATAGAGATATGGCATGTGAGCATGAAAGAAAAGCATAAAACATCGTTCGAGTCTTGCAAGTCCCTATGATACCACTGTTGGGAAACCCCCGGGACATTGTACAATTTTCAGAGTCATGGACATACATTTTACACAGCGGAAGAATGTCCCTGAAACAGGCCGGTCCCAAAAACCCAGTGAAGATCGCAAGCAAGGGAGTCGATACGATGAGTTAGGAAATACCTTAAGAGCAATGTAGAGCGATGCCGATGCAGGCGCCCAAGTGTGCGCCCTCTGCAGTCTCACACACACGGATCTCTTGAGTTCTCTTCTTCCACGCTCGGTGCTAGCCTCGGGAAGAAGATCCAAGCCTTAGGGAGATGCTCTACTTCACTTGCGCCACCAAGAGAGATGATGCGCCAAGAGAAGAAGGAAGACTACCCAAACCGCCAAGCACTAAAGTTCCTTGCGCCAAGAGGAAAGGAGGAAAAGGCTTGCGGTTAAGGAAGAAGGAAGATGCGCCCTTGCTCCTAGCACTCGCCTTCTCTTGTGTTCACGCCTCCAAGGATTGATCACCTACAAGAGGGCTCGGCTAGGTGCTCTTTTATAGAGCAAGAGGCGATTTATGAAAGGCTAGGATTAAGACAAGTGGGCGGCTAGGATGAGAAGGTTTGAGATAAGGAAAGTCTCCAAGACATTTCCATAATTCTCATTCAACCATTCCTTTTAGAACCCATGTCTTTCTTTGTGCGCCAAGGCCTTGCCTTACGTCCCAAGCAATGCCATATTGGCATTCATACCTTAAGGGATCAAGGGGGGAGGCGCCAATTGCTTCCTTATGAAGCAAATTGCGCCACTTCTCCCCATTATGCCCATAGGCGCCTAGGAGAGAAGATTTGTCCCCATTATACCCTTTTAGCCTTTCTTCTCTTCATGACAACTTATTATTGGGCCTCATTGGATAATGAGCTAGCCCAAACTTCATTACATGGGTTGATTAAGCACTTGGATCCTATCCAATGCAACTATAATTCAAATGTTACCAACCATGGTCAAATACGGGTCAACCTGCCAAAAATGAAGTTTGGCTCCAATAATATTCTTCCATCTCATCAGGCCCATTGGCGCTGACGAAATCTCCCAATTAGATCCGAGTTATCCAATAACTCGATCATAAGGCTTCCCGATCAATACAAGAACTCAAGTATCAAGGTGTGCGACCCTGTAGGTTCCTCTGACGCTGGCAGTGCTGACCAAAGGTCATCACAAGTAGTGCATCGCTGCTACCCAGGTCATTGGAATGGATATCAACATCGACATCCCCATCATCGCAACTAGGTACAGATGCATTACAGTCTCTTTGCCGGACTGATATCCGATTGGACAAGTGTGTCACCACTTGTTTTCATCCAATCACATGGCTATGACTAAAACAGGTTCTCACCTGGGTATGGCCATACACTCTCAGTCATAGAACCATAAAAGGAGCTCCATGGATATCATACTTCCCTAGGGAAGGGGCAAATCCTATGTCTGTGCATTGATCTTCTCATATGGGTCGTGACATGCTCAATAACAACCGTTATGACCTCCCAGCTATGGCAAGGTGTTAGGTTGTATCAAAGCAAGTCTCTAACCATGTATAATGATCAATGACCTCAAGTCAAGGGATCAATGCATCTCCTGTCACTTATGAGGATAACTCATGACACCAAGTCATAGCCTCATAGCGGGTCTATCCAGTATATCCTCCAATGATATACCCATGTGTCCGCGTTAGCACCACGTGCCTAACCAGCCCACATACCAGTCTCACAAGTACCAGAGCTGTCCCATATCCACTCAGGTACATCGACTGGGGACAATTGTTTGAGCATAGATCCAATCTGTCTCCAGGGACATTATCATGTAAGTACACAATCGCAGGTGTAGACAAACAATGATAACGACAATGCCAGAATGATATATAAATATCAATGTCAAGTAGTACATAAGTTGACCAAAACTAGGTCCTAGGGCATATACACCAACAGGCGGAAGGCTAGCGAGAACAGGGGATTCGAACGAACATTCAATTCCGGTGATTGGACGGGAGGATTGGCAGATTCTGGCAGCTAGAGCTTCATCTTGGGGAGGAGGAGTGATGCCCGAAGTTTTGTGAGGATCAGACCGGCGGATCGTCGGCGGCGTGCTCACAATCTTTCGAAAATCTGGAAAATGGCTGAGATGAGCGGATGAATGCAGCGGAGCAGGAGAGTTAATGGAGAGGGATTAGAGGAGATGAGGGGAAAGCTAGGTGACACAAGCACCTCAGAGAAAAAAGGGAAAGAGACATCCGATTCCATTAGAAGGAAAACTATTTCTTCATTCAACAAGTCTGTATATTACAAAGTTGTGCGTGATACATATAAGCGAGAGAGACGTTTGCTATTTCCATATTGATGAGCAAGAGACGTTGAGAGGAACGTTGCAGCTTCCAAGTTTGATCAGCAAAGAGGAGATGTTGGAGATTCCTTAAGAGGTGCATGTAGACGTTGAAGGCTGAGGCTGGATTTTGGGCTGAGCGACGGTGGACTTTGTGAAGGAAGGTGCTCTTGTTGAGATGGCATGGATGTGGCTGGTGTATGCAACCCACAATTTATTGAATCCAGCAACTTCTTCACTGGGTTTGGACTTGGGCTTAGACATCTTGAGCTTGAATGTCTTGACCATTATTTGTTGAAAGTAATTCTTCTATTATTGAGCTAACTTTTGATTAAGCATGCTAGCTTATTTGTGACCTCACGAGTCTTTGTCTATGGCACCTTTAGGCTCCACTTGTATCTTCGTGGCTTGTGGTTCCTGTCCCCATCAGAAAATGAAAAAATTCTCAGTCTTATTGCGTTAGAAGAAACACCATTAACTTTAACAGTATCGCAATATTCTAAAAACACAGTGAGATGGAGATTAGGGTCTTGATTTGGGGAACCCCCAAATTGATTTTGTTGGACCATCGTCATCAGCACTGGTTTGAGCTCAAAATTGTTCGTCTCTACATTGGGTCGAACTATGCTTGAATTGAAACCCTA
This sequence comes from Costus lasius, assembly GCA_027563935.2. Lineage (NCBI taxonomy): Eukaryota > Viridiplantae > Streptophyta > Magnoliopsida > Zingiberales > Costaceae > Costus > Costus lasius. The sequence continues at coordinate 29,377,507 of CM050454.1, forward strand.
TATATTTGGTATTGCAAAATCTCTCAAAGATTGGTTGTTTGCTGCCATTACACCTTCTTCTAAGGTCTTTTGAGTTTGGAACTGTAATCTTCTTCGAAGGCGAAATGTGTGTTCGATCTCCAGGTCTTTAGGAAACAAAGTACCTGTATGTAAAACTCTAGGCATGCAATGTGTAAGTCAAAGTGGATATAAAATAACAATTAAAAGAAAAGAAAAACAAAAGCTAAAGCAAAAAAAAGAAAAAAAAATGCCTAATCTCTAAACTTATCTATTAAGTCAATATTAACCAGTCGAGGCCGTAAATGCTTCTGTGTGTATAGCACTTTGTACACAGAAAATTTCACGGATCATGATGGATTCATGGCTTCACCCGTGAAAGTTTCTGTGCATTTCACCTTTGTTCACACATCAAAATTACGGCCGATCCCAGAATTACGGCCAAGGCTGTGAAAGTTGCGATTTTCACTATTTTTGCTCCAAATTTGACGTCTAAGCTCGTGATCTCCTTGGGAATCATGTTGTGGCTTTTAAACTCGTGAAATCCATCATTTTCGTGCCTTTTTACCTGTATTTTCAATAGAACCAAGAAAAGTGAATATTCTATACCAAGTGAAGTAAAAATACAAAAATTAGCATAAAATCTTTGCAATTAAGCCTAAAATATAATATAAAATACAGATAAAAATACGGTGTAAATACAACGCATCAATGATAAATACCTTTCATCATCTGACAATGACCACCCGAGCATCTCAAAACAAGTTATCAGCTTCTTTTGACCTTTGTCCATGTCAAATTCTATAATTCAATAAAAGTTCCATTATCACCATATATGAAAAATGATATAAACATTATAATTGACTCGAATATCAACATATTATATGAAAATAGTAACATATTATATGAAAACATTAATATCTTATATGAAAACCATAATATGTTATACGAAACTATTATCGTGTTATATAAAAATAACAACATGTTATACGATAATAGTCACATGTTATATGAAAATATTAACGTGTTATACGAAAATTATAACATGCGATATCGAGCAATTTTTTCTTCGCAGCAAAGCTTTGGCAAATCCTATCACATGTGAGGTGGGTAGTGAATATTAAACCACAACCACGGTTAGGTTAAGATGTAATAGAGTACGTTAATCGGTTGAGTGTAACAGATACTTTGTAATGGGAATATCATATAATGCGGGTTAAAATCGTATAACAAATGATAATAAAAAAGTTTTGTTGAGATTCATGCTAGGCCGCGTCAAGATTCATGGGATGCGAATGCAGGCACTGTTGGTGTTTATGCCCTTGGACTTGTTATTGGTCTATCCTTTGTACTACTTAACATTGATATTTTATATCATTCTAGTATTGTCATTATTATGTTATGTTTACATCTGCAACTATGTACTTTTATGATAATGTCCTTGGAGACAGATTGTATCTGTGCTCAAACTTATGTCCCCAGTCAAGTACCTGAGTGGATAAGGGACAACTCTAGTACATGTGAGACTGGTATATTGATGACACCAAAATATATAGTAAATTTTGTATCATTTTATGTATCTTTTCATGCTAAAATTGAGGATCTTTTACTTGTTTTCATGCTAAATTCATCAAATATTGCAAAGTCTACTTCTATTTTGGTTTTTCATGATTTTCAGGTAAAAAGGCATTATTTCAAGGAGTTTTCAAGCAAAATCAAACACATAGAAGAGTTACCATCATCAAGAGGAAATCACCCAAGAAATTTCACACAAAACGGAGTAACTCAGCAAATTACGGCAGTGCCGTAACCTATTTTACGGTACCATATTTTCATACGCTACCGTAAAATCCGAGCCACTGCCGTATTTTGAGAAGTTTCCGAACAGAAGGTTTTTCGGATTTTAGGGCAGTACCGTAAACCAGATAACGGTACCGTATTTTGGAGTGCTTTAGAACAGAACTTTGCTGATTTTACGGCACCACCGTAAAGGATTACACAGGCCATATTTTCCAATCACTTCCGAACAGAAAGTTCAGCCGATTTTACGGCAGTGCCGTAAACCAGATTACGGTGCCGTATTTTCCAGACACTTCAAACCAGAGAACTCGACCGATTTTATGGCACGGTCGAGAAGCATTTTACGGGCCATAATTTTGACCCAGAACACGTAGAATGAAAATACGGCACTGCCGTAAAATATAACACGGCCGTAATTTCTAGTCAAAAACGCGAGTTTTCCGCGGCCGAATCTTGCGCGGGCCATAACTTTTGATCCAGAGCTCCAAATTTAGATCTGAAAGTTGCTGCAGACTCATCTTTAAGAGGAGAAGATATACGCACTGAAGGGGGGAATTTTTATTTAGAATCGAGGGAGAAATCGCCAGAGAGGCAGCTAAGGTTTGGCCTCACGCTGAGAGGCATGAAGACCACCTCCGGCCATGATGTTTACATTGAAGCTTCACCTAGAGGAGAAGAGGACACCACAGAAGTTTCAAATCAAAAGGAGATCGATCAGAGGAGGAATCGACAAAATTCGTGGTGACAGCATTGTTCATCGAGTTTTGTTGCAAATTAAGGTGATTACAGCACCTGTTTTGTAACTTTTCTTCTTCCCTTCTTCGATTTCTGACTTTTTGAAAACATGCTTTATTGTAATTCTTCCTCCATGCAAGCTTAATCTTATATTGGGACATGGGGCGTAATCCCTTTGATTTTTAATGATTAGATACTTTTTATTTCGTCAAGATAATTTTGCCATGATAATTTTACCTATGTGATTATTGTTCTAAGTTTCTCCTTAGTTTACTTTTTGTCATCACAAATAGAGTTCTTGCATTAAGGACCGAAAGGTGACATGCTTGAGAACTGGAACCCTAAAATTGATTAATAGGAACTCACCGTAAGAAATTAGGTTAAGTTCTTATTTCTTTATTTTAGATGACTAATTGCCTTGATGATGATTATGAACCTAGGATTAATTTAGTGTGTCAAACATGGAGATCTTGTACGAAAGTGAGGAACGAAACGTTGGAGAACCATAGGTAGAACTTGTGTTGAGTCTCGGATGCACGAAAGTGATCCTTGAGATTCCACTCGAGACAATCAACTTAGAATTCAGATGCACGAAAGTGATCTTTGAATTCTCTAATTGATGATTTACTTATCATTAGCTTGAGATAAATCTTGCGCGAAAGTGAGGATTGATCTCTGCATGATTGTCTGCACGAAAGTGAGATAATCTCTTTCTGAAGTAAATTAAGTCTTTATTGTTGGGGTATGCCCTTAAGGCTAATGTTTGAGGCCTTGGGATTCTTTCAGTATCATGTATAAACTCTTATGTTTATAAAGGTAATGGTTGTTATTCAGTTTGTTACATTGTCTGCCGCAATAAGTGTGCTTCTGAATAATGTCTCAATGCTATTCAGCTTGGCTGACATGCTGTAATGTCGTTAGTCGAGATATCTTGGTGAACATGAGACAGCCTTGATATGATTGAGACTAATATGTGTTCTAATCTTATAGGATGCTTCGAGCATGGAATAAGATGTAGACTCATGGGTACATTGGATGTACTGGACAGACCCTACTAGGATATTCAATTGCTTGTCACAATGTGAATAATCCTTGTTTGCAACAAGTGGCACATGTCCTCTGACTTGAGATCACTTGTGTTTCTAAATGATGATTGTCATTGTTTTGAGGTAGTTCAATATCATTTGAAACATAATGGTTATAGACTATCTTGGATAATGATCATGAGTCAGGTTAGGACACTAGTGATAGATATAGGATTGCCGTCTCCTTGATTAGAGTGTGATGTTCTAAAGGGGCCCCCTGAATGAGATGATTGAGAAAGTGTATGGCCATACCCAGGTGACTATGATCATCTGATCTAATCATGCTCATCATATTGGAGTTACAAGCTTGACACGCTTGTCCAATAAGAACATCCAGTGGCAAAGGAAACATGTATGCCTCGTGAAGTGGATTCACACTTGTGCTGTGGTTTGGGTGTAGTCTTGGAAGACTCTTTCCTTCATATCGGGAGACAGTGATGTGTTGCTAGATACCCCTCACTGATCGTGATAACGTAAGTTATCGTTACCGACATTTAAAGGAAACCCTTAGGGTCGCACAATTTGATGATATGGCTTACTTAAGTCAGATCGTGTGGACTGAATTGTTTTGGTTCAGTTTAAAGGAGTTTAAACTCTGATTGTAAGTGAGATCTGGTCTGATCATGTTTGATTGATTAGGGCTTGAGATCGGTAAGCTTCGATCGAGAGTATTGATGCTAGATCGGTGAGATCAAGAGCATCAAGAGATGAACGGTTAGATCTTGAACCATTTGGTTTGATTGGATCTGAGCCTATGCTGGTTTGATTTGGTTTTTGAACCAAATTCAATTGGACCGAATAAATAGAACCGGTTCACATAAGTGAACGCTTGGTTCAATTGGAGAAGGATTGTTTCGATGGTTCACTTGGGTGAACGCATGAAACATTGAGGAGTTACTAATTTTGGAAGTCGGTTTCCAAATTAGAAACGCTCCCACGTAGTAACGTTGCTCGCCCATTATTCTCCATTGATTCCTCTCGTGTAAAGTCTCTCTCGAGGCTAGGAGGAAAACATTCGGCCAGCAAGACTTCTTCTTCGACATCTCCTACACGCGATTAGGATTCTTGAAGGTCTTTGCTAGCACAAAGGACAACAAGGAGAAAGCCATCTTCACCTTGTGTGCGTCGCCTTTGGAGAAGAAGCATTTGATTCTTTCTCTTCCAAGCCGCCTCCTTACTCATGGCCATGGTAACGCATCTCTATGCTATCGTTTTAAGTTGATCATATGAATATCACATGAGATCCTTTGAAACCCTTGCTTCCGTTGCAAATGAACTATATGCGCCACCTATTAGGGTTTCGGCCCCCACTCCTTTTAGGGGACCCTTACATTTATCATAACAAGATTTGATTGACAAACCTTTTATTTATATCTAATCATTGAAATCAAGGTGGATGAAACCCTAGTCCCAATTTATCTCTCTGATTATCTTTCGTGTTCTCTCTATATCGTTCACTTGCATCATATTCAGTTTACTTAGCTAACAAGAATACGATTATTTGGTACTTAACACATAGGTCTCTGTGGTTCGATATCTTTCTTTATTACTTCGAGTATCCATGCACTTGAGGATCACAATAAGTTTTTGGCGCCATTGCCGGGGACCTTAGTTTTGTTAATATCAAAATAGTTGTTAGTATTGCTAGACTAGATTTTATTTGTTTTAGATCTAACTTTGTTTTTTGTTTTTGCAGGTTTTGGATTTTCACAGTTGTGACAGAACTGTGATTTCTGGAATTTGTGAATTGCTTGTGTTTTATATTTTCTATTTTTTTATATATTCTGAAAAAAAAAAGTTTTATTTGATTGGTATTGGATTATCTTTCTGTCCTTGATAGATTTGAAGATGTCTTTTAATTACAACTCTTGGGCAACTGAAAGGAGAGAGGAATACATGCCATACAAAGATGATTCAACATGCACTATTCAAGATAAGTTAAATCAACTTTTAGACTCTTATAAGCAACCGGCTATAACATCTTATTCTTCTATTAGATGTGATATTTGTGGATATTTTGATCATTATTCCTCTGATTGCCAATTTTTAAATCTCAATTTATCATGGAATGAATCTAATCAATTGTATTCTAGATGGGAAAACCAAACTTCTTTTTATGATAATTGCTCTAATCATGTTTCTGAACCTTATTTTGAGGACACTAAAGAATCTAGGTTAGAAACTATGCTTGAAAAATTCATGTCAAATCAAAACCAATTCATAACAAATAGAAGTAAGGAAATTGAAAATCTTAAGGGGATGATTAGTCAACTTGCTTCTCAAGTAGAATCTTTAACTGCTAATTCTAAAATTTTAGAAACCCAGAGAGCACATTAAGATTGTTTATTTGAGTTTGAAACTGAAGAACTTGATTTAGAAAATCCCCCCTCTGATTATGATTGTTTTGAGATTGAGCCTTATGTGAATATTCATGAATCTCACTCTAATTTTGATTATGGTGAAATTGATCCATCTACTAATTTATTTGTGGAAAAGGTTGAGAAAATTAAAATTAAAAAACCTTCTTTTGATGATAATCTTGATTTTCATAATAACTTATTTATGGTTAAATCTGATAAGCATGATGAAGGTTCAAAAATTATAGACATTAATGAACCCCACTATGATTTTAGTGATATTTTTTAAATTAATGATAAATCTCTTGTGGTCAACTCTGATTCTATTAATTCTTTTTCATATGATTCTGATTTTGACTCTTCTGATGATGAATTATTTGAGGGGAGGTATGAGGAAATTGATTTTGAAGAGTCTCATCTTGATTTTGTTGTTAATTTTGATATTCAAAAATTGTTTGATGATGAACATGAGGAAATTGAAAAAGATTTGAAAATTACAAACACTGATGAAGCTCACTCTGATGTTTTGCCCATATCTTTTGTTGAATCTTTTGATTAAATTGAAAAATTATGCTTTATTGAGGAATCTAATGAAAGACATAAAACTTCTTTTGATGATCCAATGCTTATATCTTTTGATCAAAGTCCTATTGCAATTGAAGACATGAATTTGAAGAAATGACTTATGATTTTGCTTACTGACAAACATAGGAAGATCATTGAAAATTTTGATTTTAATTTCTACATATTTGAGAAAGCCACGGTGATTGTGATTTACATGAAATTCTGGATTTTTGGATTAGTTGCTAAACTTTTTGGACAGCGGAAAAGGAAAAAATTACATGCTATTTACTTTGGAACTAATTCACCTGCTTCACCATGATGTTTAATTTTTGGTCAAGCTCATGACCTAAAAATTAGTGCTTCTTGGGAGGCAACCCAAGCACTCTTGTTTAGCTTTGTTTCTTTTATTTTTATTTATTTTTATAATTAATTTTTCTTCTCTTTTTGTAGGTGAAAACAAGTTTTGGCGCATAATACGGCACCACCGTAATTGGTTTTATGGTACCGTATTTTCGGTCCGTTTTTGACAGAAAGTTTTGTAAATTTTACGGCAGGGCCATAACATCTTTCACGTGCCATAATTTTGAGTGATTTCTTTCCCAAGAGTTCTTTGAATAATACAGCAGTACCGTAATGTGTAATACGGTGCCGTAATTTGAAACCTGCTTTCTGCATTCTGCTTACTTGACTAGGTGTTTTCTCGCTGCGATTTTAAGAAACTGGGATGGCAAAAATTTTAATCTTTGGCACGACATGGAAGTACTCATCTTTGTCTATCATCTGGATATTTTTTCTTAATTTTAAAGTCCATGGATCATTCTAAAACCCATAGCAACTTTTCGATTTTGATTAATTTCTGCAGCAGTTTTCTTCTGACTAATCTGATTAGCACTTTTGCTACAGGTTTTTAAGATGCTTAAATAACTTGAAACCCAGATTTTTCACTTGGAATTGGAAGTTCGTGTGTCATTCTACCTTGTGGATTAATTATTTTCATGAAAATATTTTCTGATCATTCTAGGACACATAGCAACTTTTTGAATCTGATTAACTTTTGTACAGTTTGTGCAGTTTTTAATCTGAGTAGCCTTCTTTCTGTTGATGCCCTAAATTTCTGATAGATTTTGATCCTTTAATTTTTATACGTCTGAAAAGAACAGATCTCATTCTATTACATGGTTCTGTCCATTTTCTATTTGGATAATTAAATTTTATTCTAGGGTATGGCTACTTTTCATAAAAAAAAAATTTCAAAAACTGCTTTGTTTGCTTTCTACTTGTTATTGCTTCTTTTGACTCCAGATCCTGAAATCTTCAAGAACAATTGTCTTCCACCTCTAGCCACCACTGCATCTGCCTCTGACATCACTGTTTCCAGCCGTCGACACTGGATTATACCATCTACAGACTCTTACTTCTTCTACTGCCTCTTATTCTATTGATTTTATTTAGTTATGCAGTAGAATATTTATTAGTGACTGATTTTTTATTTTTGTAGTGCTATCTCTTGCACCACCGGCCAACGATCTCACCTCCAAGACTGTATTCTCTAGCTGGCCGCTAGAGATTACTCACTCTACTGTCGGCACCATCACCATCATTACTAGCAGCTTTTCAGAGCCTTATGTATCTTCAATTGTGCAGGTAAAAATTTTGAGAAGGCACATCTTTGGACCTAGCAGCATCTGCCCCAACACTGTTTTGATCTGAGCCTTATGTACCTTAAATTTTATAGAAAATTTTCAAAAGGCACATCTTTGGACCCAGTTGCATTGGCCTGACAATGATTGAGCATGATCTATATAGTTTTGTGAGTATCACTTGCACTCTCTTATTAATGACTATTTCTTATCGTGCATCTTTGACTTTATCATATTTATACTTGATGTAGGGAGGAAGGTAGGACGCTCATGTCTGCATCAGACGGCGCATCTGACATGCCCTTTCGCACCCCCCGTACAACACTAAGGACCGGCGGAGCTCCACCGATCCCCTCAAGCTAGGCAGCTACCGCCTAACCCACAGGGTCCAGGGCACCGAATCCTGGCACAGTTATGTCCCATGCCTGGGCTGTGCAAATTTCGTCTGCAGCAGGATTCGAACCCTCGACTTGGCCATTACTAACCAAGTCCCTCTAACCATTAGAGCTGCAGCTCAAGTGGTTTGTGATCAGGTTTTGTTGATGAAGATTCGGCAATGATTCCCTTAGGATTAGCAGCTCTAAGTTCCTTAGGTGGGGAAGGAAGAAGCCTAATTCTTTTGCCATTATGCTCAAAAATATAGGTATTAGATCGACCATAGTGTATAACATTAAGGTCATACAACCAGGGTCTACCTAACAACACATGTGAAACATCCATAGCAATTACATCGCACCACACTTTGTCATGGTAGTCAGCTATGTCAAGTGGTACTAGACAGCGTTGTGAGACAGGAATACTAGTAGTGTCAACCCAAGCAATAGAGTAGGGGCAAGGGTGAGTTTCGAAAGACAGTCCAAATTGAATGACAGCAGTGTGTGAGACAACATTTAGACTACTACCACTATCTATTACAATTTTGCACGAGTGTCCATTACACTTTGTGTAAGTGTGAAAAATGCTAGTCCTCTTCCAGTCTTCCAGTGGTTTAGGTTGGACTAGGGTGCACCTAACGACTCAAATAGTTGGTCGAGATTCTTCCTCTTCAGATGAGTAAGTGTCAGGTTGGTAATTGTGTAGAGATGGATCCTCAAGTTGAGGTTCCAGGGGGTAAGCCTCTTCTACACATGGTTCAGTCAGATTGTGTATCGAGTCAGAGGGTCCTTGTTCACTAATGTGCAGAGTTCTAGGACAATCTTTAGCTACATGACCATGTTGATTGCAGCGATAGCAACTAGTTCTTCTAGGTTCAGGAAGGGCAGGGGCCTTTCCTTTGTCAGCAGTGGTAGGAGGCCGTGTGGTTGCCCTAACCGTAGGTTGAGGTGTAGCCTTTTGGGTAGGAGACGTAAAAGAAGTCCTACGGGCAGAGTCTCTTAGGTTTTGCTCAACTTCACAAGCCTTTGAAAGGCAAGGTCTATTGAGTCAATATAGTAGGACGTAAGTTCTCGGCGAATTTCTGGATGCAATCGATTTTTGAACCGAGCAAGGGTGAGCCTGGGGTCTTCCCTTAAATCACATCTGATGAGGAGCTCATCAAAGCGTGTCATGTAATCAGCTACAGTTCCAGTTCCTTGGGAGATGCTACTCACTTGTTCAAATAGACGGTTCCTATAACATGGGGGCACATATTTTTCTCTCAACCTATATTTCATTTCTTCCCATAGAGTGATAGGTGGTTGGTGAGATCGTTCAACTTGACGCTCTACATTTATCCAATGGAGCTTAGCAGGTCCTTCTAGTAGGAGTCGGGCAAACCTAACTCTTAAGTTATCAGGCATGTTGCACCACTCAAAGTAATGATCAACTGACATCTCCCAGTCGAGGTATATCTTAGGGTCAAGGTTGCCATCAAACTTACTGGGATTAACTCTAACAAGTCGGATGAACTCATCATCTTCTCGAGCCCTGTTGGGACGAGGATAGGGCCTAGGGGGTTCAGGTTCCCATTTAGGTTCTTCTGGGTAAGGCTCCGAGTATCGCTCCCTTGGAGGATTTTGTTCCCTTTGTGGGTAGAATTGTTGGTTAGGTTCTCTACGAAACGCTTCAGGGGTAGCCCTATGTCTTCTTCCTGCAGTCATCCTTAGCGGAGGCTGAGGAGGTGTCTCTAGTTGTTCAGGGACTTCTTCAGGTTGCCTGGGAGTGACATAAGGTGGCTGGAGTCTTAGATCCAATGCATCTAATTGCTCATTAAACCGATGCAATAAATGGATCAACTGATTTTGTTCAGGTAAAGGTTCATTAGGGTTAGGGGGTGAAGGTGGACCATATTGGGTTCTTGATCTAGTTGTCATGATGGGTAAGGGAAAACAATAGGTTATGCTGCAAACCAATTGGATCAGTTTGCTCTGTTACCAAACTGATGTAGCGGGTTTTTTTTTTTTTTTGAAATCCGATTCAAATCTTTGAAAGCAACAAGAAATCGACAAAGCTAAACGTTACACTAAGGGAATACACTTATTTAAAACTCACTTGGGAGGGAGAGCCACTCGCCCACTTGAACTTTGAGCAATGTCCCATTAGTTCTGCGTAAATCGGCTTCTTGTCAGCAGGAACGGGGAGAGAAGTTTGAAGAGGATCAGATGGCCGGATGCGTCATCAGAAACACAAGCGCGGTGCCAGACTTCTTCCTTGTTCGTTTGTGGGTTCTGAAGAGAACCAGGCGGACGATGAGTTTGTGTGCCGGTCGTCAGCTTGAGAGCTTGATTGAAGTAGGAATCGTAGGCGCAACAGTGGACCAACGTTGGAGGAGCAAAGACAGCATCACTTAATCACAAGAAATTTTAACTAAGATGACTACTAACTAAAACACAACTCATGTTTTCAAACTTACTTAATTGGTTGATTTCAAAAGGATCCCTATTACAAAGGAGGAGAGCTCTTTATATAGTGCTCAAGTTTACATTAGAATAATATGTTAACTCCTTGAATCTTGTGCACTTTAATGGAAAGTTAATTCGAGGCTTCTCGTATCCAATGTTGAGGGGATGGACTTGAGTTAATGCTTCTCGTATCAAGTGTTGAGGAGATAGCTTTCACGCATATCCATTGAACCTAGTCCACTTTAATCAAGGTTCATCCAAATGAGGAGATGGACTTGAGTTAATGCTTCTCGTATCAAGTGTTGGGGAGATAGCTTTGACACATATCCATTGAAACTAGTCCACTTTAATCAAGGTTCATCCGAAACTCTTCGTTTCTTTGCGTCCAAGAGATAGACTTTATTTAATGAAGCTTAGGTTCCTTGAATGTAGCTGCTTGAAGATGAAATTGAAGACTTCTTGGGCTGATTTTGGCTTTGGTCAAAAATAAAATAGAAATAGGCCCAATCAAGGCCTAATGAAGGCCCATTGGTCCTATTGAGGCCTCTTTAGTAGCTTATTTGAGCCCAATCCTTTCTGACTGAGACCAAAGATACCAACTTAATATACACCCTCTTGGTTAAAGAAGTCAAAGATGACACTGAAAAGGGGTCACCTAAGATTCCTCCTTCTGTTCAAGCTCTCCTCACTGAGTTTAAGGAGCTCACACCAGATGACCTTCCATCTAACCTTCCTCCCATGCGTGACATCCAACACGCAATTAACTTGATATCGGGATCAACCTTGCCTAATTTACCTCATTATCGAATGAACCCAACAGAGCACCAAGAGTTGAAACGCCAGGTAAATGATTTCCTTCAAAAGGGCTTCATCCAAGAGAGCTTAAGCCCTTGTGCTGTCCCTGCATTACTCACTCCAAAAAAAGATGGCACCTGGCGCATGTGTGTAGACTGTCGTGCTATTAACAAAATCACCATTAAGTACCATTTCCCAATCCTTCGTTTGGATGACATGTTAGACTTGTTGACAGGATCACTTTGGTTTTCAAAGATTGACCTTAGAAGCGGTTATCACCAAATTCGCATACGCCCTGGAGATGAATGGAAGACGGCCTTCAAAACTAATGATGGACTTTATGAATGGCTTGTCATGCCATTTGGTCTTTCGAATGCCCCTTCTACTTTCATGAGAGTCATGACTCAAGTTTTGAAACCGTACATTGGAAAGTTTTTAGTTGTTTATTTTGATGATATCTTGATCTATAGTCGAACCCAAGAAGACCACCTGAACCATTTAAGGCTGACGTTTGAACTACTGCTAAGAGAGAAACTATTTGTGAATTTGAAGAAATGTTCCTTTCTCACAGATCAAGTTGTCTTCTTAGGCTTTATTGTCTCTTCTAAAGGCTTTAAAGCTAACCCTGATAAAGTTAGAGCTATCCAAGACTGGCCTGAACCTAAGACTCTGTTCGGGGTGCGTAGTTTTCATGGACTTTCCACTTTCTATCGTAGATTTATAAGAAACTTTAGCACCATTGTTTCCCCAATCACAAACTGTATTCGTCAAGGAGAATTCATTTGGACCCCTGCAGCTAGTAAGGCTTTCCATGAGATCAAACAACGCATGATCTCTACCCCTGTTCTTAAGTTGCCTAACTTTTCCCAAGTGTTTGAAGTTGCATGCGATGCATCAGGCATTGGCATTGGCGGGACCCTTAGTCAAGGTGGCCACCCTATTGCTTTCTTTAGTGAAAAATTGAATGACGCTAAGCAACGCTATTCGACCTACGATAAAGAATTCTATGCTGTTGTACAATCCCTCCGTCATTGGAGACACTACTTACTACATACCGAATTTGTCCTTTTTAGTGATCACCAGGCCTTGTCTTACCTAAGCACAGAAAAGAAACTCAATTTCCACCATGCAAAATGGGTTGAATACCTTCAACAGTACACTTTTGTGCTCAAACATAAGGTAGGAAAAGAAAACCAAGTAGCTGATGCCTTAAGTAGAAATCCTCGTCCTAAACTCGTGAATGCTATCATTGTAATTCATAACCTCTTACACATGTTACACACGGAGATTACTACCTTTGATAGTGTTAAGAAGGATTATTTGGGATGTCCTGACTTTGCTAAGACATATGCACAGTTGGTCAATGGGCCTATTACTGGTTCCATATACTTTCTTAGGGATGGGTATCTTTTCTATGGAAATCGATTGTGTATTCCCCGCACCTCTCTTCGAGACCACTTACTTTGGGAATTACATGCTGGAGGTGGTGCTGGCCATCATGGTCGAGATCGAACCTATGCACTCGCTGAAGAACGCTTCTTTTGGTGCACGCTTAGACGAGACAGAGCTCGAATCGTGCGACATTGTGGCATTTGTCAATCTAATAAGACTCCTAGACCAAATACTGAAAAATACACACCTCTCCCTATCCCTCATAAACCATGGGAAGATATTAGCATGGATTTTATATTTGGACTTCCCCGAACTGTTGCTAGATTCGACTCCATCTTCGTAGTCGTAGATAGGTTCTCGAAGATGGCCCATTTCCTACCATGTTCCAAGACCTCTGATGCTTCTCATGTTGCGAAGCTCTTTGTTAAGGAAATTGTGCGCTTACATGGCCTCCCTAAAACCATCATTTCTGATAGGGATACTAGATTTGTCAGCTACTTTTGGAAAACCCTGTGGAAACTTCTTGGAACAAAGCTAAAATTCTCTTCTGCCTATCACCCTCAAATGGATGGACAGACGGAGGTTGTTAATAGGAGTCTGGGAAATTTACTAAGATGTTTGGTAAGTGAACATCAAAATAGCTGGGTATCTATGTTACCAATTGCTGAATTCGCTTTTAACAGTGCAATCAATCGATCAACTGGATTAAGCCCCTTTCAAGTAGTGCTAGGTTACCAACCTCGAAAGCCCCTTGACTTGACTCCCCTCACCACATCGAACCGAGTTTCTGAATCAGCCTACTCCTTTGCACAACACATTTTAGAACTACATCATGAAATTCGACAAAAGATCTTTTTGAGCAACAATGTATATCGTGCAACAGCTAACGTTCATTGTAGACCACATACATTTGATGAGGGAGATAAAGTTATGGTAAGATCTGAGAGAATGGGAGCCAAACAAAAGCTTGGAGCTAAGAGCAATGGTCTATTCATAGTCCAGCACAAGATCAGTGACAATGCTTATGTTCTTGACCTTCCTGAAGAATGGGGTATAAGCAAGACTTTCAACGTGCAAGACTTGCAGCCGTATCATGAACCCCTACAAGAAGAAGTACCACCAGCAGTTCATTTCCCAATCGAAAGTTCACAAGAAGTGGTAGCAGAAATTCTCGAAGAACAACTTGTACTATCTCCTCAGGGTACCAAAAAATGCTACTTAGTCCGATGGAAAGGCAGAAATGCACATGATGACACCTGGATACCAGAGGAAGAATTAGCAGAGACCTCTCCTGACTTGCTTCATGAGTATCAACAACATTCTCCAGAGGAGAATTTTTCTCACCCCGGGAGAGTTGATGAGGATCAAAACAGAGTCCCAAGAAGGTCTCGTCGAGCTCGAAAGCCACCCGATCGGTATCTTGGGTTTTAAGGGATTATATAAAATAATTGGGCTCAAATAAGCTACTAAAAGGCCTCAATAGGACCAATGGGCCTTCATTAGGCCTTGATTGGGCCTATTTCTATTTTATTTTTGACCAAAGTCAAAATCAGCCCAAGAAGTCTTCAATTTCATCTTCAAGCAGCTACATTCAAGGAACCTAAGCTACATTAAATAAAGTCTATCTCTTGGACACAAGAAACGAAGAGTTTTGGATGAACCTTGATTAAAGTGGACTAGGTTCAATGGATATGTGTCAAAGCTATCTCCCCAACACTTGATACTAGAAGCATTAACTCAAGTCCATCTCCTCATTTGGATGAACCTTGATTAAAGTGGACTAGGTTCAATGGATATGTGTGAAAGCTATCTCCTCAACACTTGATACGAGAAGCATTAACTCAAGTCCATCCCCTCAACACTGGATACGAGAAGCCTTGAATTAACTTTCCATTAAAGTGCACAAGATTCAAGGAGTTAACATATTATTCTAATGTAAACTTGAGCACTATATAAAGAGCTCTCCTCCTTTGTAATAGGGATCCTTTTGAAATCAACCAATTAAGTAAGTTTGAAAACATGAGTTGTGTTTTAGTTAGTAGTCATCTTAGTTAAAATTTCTTGTGATTAAGTGATGCTGTCTTTGCTCCTCCAACATTGGTCCACTGTTGCGCCTACGATTCCTGCTTCAATCAAGCTCTCAAGCTGACGACCGGCACACAAACTCATCGTCCACCTAGTTCTCTTCAGAACCCATGGACGAACAAGGAAGAAGTCTGGCACCGCCCTTGTGTTTCCGACGACGCATCCGACCATCTAATCCTCTTCAAACTTCTCTCCCTGTTCCCGCCGACAAGAAGCCGATTTACGCAGAACTAACGGGACATTGCTCAAAGTTCAAGTGGGCGAGTGGCTCTCCCTCCCAAGTGAGTTTAAATAAGTGTATTCCCTTAGTGTAACATTTAGCTTTGTCGATTTCTTGTTGCTTTCAAAGATTTGAATCGGATTTCAAAAAAAAAAAAACCCGCTACATCAATACTACTTATTGGTTTTCTCTTGAAAAATGATTTTATGGATATATGGAACTCATTGTTTTAATGATGATATTATTCAAATTTGTTGTTAAAATTGATGAAAGCATATGATCCACTTTCTACTATATGATGGCATGATTTATTGATAAAATATCTTCCTTGATGATGTGAGTATTTATACTTGTGATTAGAGAAAAACCCTATCATGTTAGATTTATTTCTTCAATGCATATCTATTTTTGAAATTTGACATTGGTTGATGCATTAAATTTTGGGTAGATGTGTTATTTGAAGAATAAGATCTAAAGGTAAAACTACTCCTTTAAATAAAATGAGCATATGAGTGTGATTTGTGAATTGATATCAATTGATCAACCTAGTAGATGTTTAGTCTATTTTGCTATTTGTTGGGAAAGAAGAATCCAATATCCACAAAAATAGTGAGAGACTCCCCTACTTGGAACTATGCAAAATTGATAGTGGTACCTAAGACATGGGTTGAAGTCTATGCATGAAAAATTATCAGAGATAAAAAGAATAAGACTCCTCTACTTGGCACTGTGTAAAATTGACAGTGGTACCGAAGACAAGGGTTGAAGTCAAAAATAAAAAGAGTGTATCTAAGTGGGTACATGTCATCTTTACAAAAACAAACAAAATACATAAAAAAAATTATGTGTGGAAAAACATCTTGGAAACCTAATTCCTGTAAACAAAAGCATGATAGATTTGAACTGAAAACTGGGTGAAATCATGAGATTGATAATTCTATTTATTATACAAGTTGCGAAGTTTTATTTGATTGAATTGTGGATCTAGAGGGTTGAATTCTAAGAATGATATGTTTGCTTGAAGTTTTATAAATCAATTGATGGAATTTTTCATTGATGATTGTATGTTAGAAATTTATTGAGCATGTAAAGGTTTATCTTTTAATCAACTTTTGATTTTTGCTTGAGGACAAGCAAAGTTTGAGCCTTATGTATTTGATGACACCAAAATATATAGTATATTTTGTATCATTTTATGTATCTTTTCATGCTAAAATTGAGGATCTTTTACTTGTTTTCATGCTAAATTCATCAAATATTGCAAAGTCTACTTCGATTGTTGTTTTTCATGATTTTCAGGTAAAAAGGCATTATTTCAAGGAGTTTTCAAGCAAAATCAAACACATAGAAGAGTTACCATCATCAAGGGGAGATCACCCAAGAAATTTCAAGCAAAACGGAGCAACTCAGCAAATTACGGCAGTGTCGTAACCTATTTTACGGTAGCGTATTTTCATACGCTACCATAAAATCTGAGCCACTGCCGTATTTTGAGGAGTTTCCGAACAGAAGGTTTTTTTGATTTTACGGCAGTACCGTAAACTAGATTATGGTACCGTATTTTGGAGCGCTTCAGAACAGAACACCACCGTAAAGGATTACAGCTGCCGTATTTTCCAGTCACTTCTGAACAGAAAGTTCAGCCGATTTTATCGTAGTGCCGTAAACCAGATTACAGTGCCGTATTTTCCATACACTTCAGACCAGAGAACTTGACCGATTTTACGGCACGGTCGAGAAGCATTTTATGGGCCATAATTTTGACCCAGAACACGCAGAATGAAAATACGGCACTGCCGTAAAATATAACACGGCCGTAATTTCCAATCAAAAACGCGAGTTTTCCGCGGCCAAATCTTGCGCGGGCCATAACTTTTGATCTAGAGCTCCAAATTTAGATCTGAAAGTTGCTGCAGACTCATCTTTAAGAGGAGAAGACACGCGCACTGAAGGGGGGAACTTTTATTCAGAATCGAGGGAGAAATGGCCAGAGAGGTGGCTAGGGTTTGGCCTTGTGCCGAGAGGCGTGAAGGCCACCTCCGGTCATGATTTTTTACACTGAAGCTTCACCTAGAGGAGAAGAGGACACCACAGAAGTTTCAGATCGAAAGGAGATCGATCGGAGGAGAAATCGACAAAATTGGTGGTGACAGCACTGTTCATCGAATTTTGCTGCAAATTACGGTGCTGTAATTTCATTACAGCACCTGTTTTGTAACTTTTCTTCTTCCCTTCTTCGATTTCTAACTTTTTGAAAATATGCTTTATTGTAATTCTTCCTCCATGCAAGCTTAATCTTATATTGGGACATGGGGCATAATCCCTTTGATTTTTAATGATTAGATACTTTTTATTTCGTCAAGATAATTTTGCCATGATAATTTTACCTATGTGATTATTGTTCTAAGTTTCTCCTTAGTTTACTTTTTGTCATCACGAATAGAGTTCTTGCATTAAGGACCGAAAGGTGACATGCTTGAGAACTGGAACCCTAAAATTGATTAATAGGAACTCACCGTAAGAAATTAGGTTAAGTTCTTATTTCTTTATTTTAGATGACTAATTGCCTTGATGATGATTATGAACCTAGGATTAATTTAGTGTGTCAAACCTGGAGATCTTGCACAAAAGTGAGGATCGGAATGTTGGAGAACCATAGGTAGAACTTGTGTTGAGTCTCGGATGCACGAAAGTGATCCTTGAGATTCCTATTGGTGTATATGCCCTGCAGACCAATGTATGGACATGGTTAGGCATTATTTGAATGTACTTTGATAGAATTATTATTCTATATAGAGGCATGGTCGTTATTATGCAGACTTCTCTACCTGCGTTGATGTATTGAGTTGCATATATAATGTCCCAGGAGTTTGGATTGGATCCAATCTCATAAGCTATCCCCAGACAAGGTACCATAGCAGATATGGGACAGCTTTGGTACATGTGAGACTGGTGTATGGGCTGGTTAGGTGCGGGGCACAGTAACGTAGACATACAGGTGCATTGGATGCACTGGAGTGATCCACCGTGAGGATTGACTTGTCTAGTCAACAAGTCAATCTCACATGCAAGAGGTTTGTATTGATCCTTAGACTTGAGGTATTCATGTCTAGATTTGATGATGGGTATGCTTTAATACAGTCTTACATCTCTCCGTAATTGGGAGACCAAAACGACTGACATTGGGCATGTCATAAGTCATGTAGAGACATGGATGATCAATAGTAGGATTTGCCCCTTCCTTATTGGAGGCATGATATCCACTCGGGGGCGCCCCATCTTATTGGTGCATGACAGGAATGTGTGGCCACACTTGTTGAGTCATGACCAATACATTGGATTGATAAACTTGAGACTAATCCAATGGCAGGATATCAGTTTAGGCAAAGGGATCTATAATGCAATGGGAATCCTCGTTAGTTGTTAGGAGTTGTTGCCATAATGACTTAAGTCCTATGACATGGGTAGTAGTGATGTGTTGCTAGATACCCCTCACTACTTATGATGTTTAGATCATTGCCATCGTCATATGGATCCTACAGGGTCACACGCAATAGACTCTTGACGTTGCTTTAATCAGAAGCCTTATGATCAAGTTATTGGATAACTTGGATCAATTTGGAAGATTTCATCAGCACCAATGGGCCTGATGAGTTGGAAGAAAGTTATTGGAGCCAAACTTCATTTTTGGCAGGTTGACCCGAAATTGACCTAGATTGGTCACATTTGGATTAGGGTTGCATTGGATTGGATCCAATGGCTTAATCAACCCATGCAATGAAGTTTGGGCTAACTCATTATCCAATGAGGCCCAATAATAAGTTGTCATGAAGAGATTAGAGGCTAAAAGGGTATAATGGGGAAGAGTTTCACCCCATTGGCGCCAAGGGCATAATGGGGTGAAGTGGGCGCATGTTGCTTCATAAGGAAGCATTAGGCGCCTCCCCCTTCATCCTTTAATGGTATCTTGCCTCTATGGCAAGTGTTGGGGCTGATATGGCTTGATGGCTCTTTTGGAAAGAGCTTGGGCGCATATGGATAGTAGGGTAAGGTTTATGGTAAGATCTTGGAGACTTACCTTACCTCCAAACCCTAATTCCCCTCAAACCCTTGCTTAGCCGAATGACTCTTGCATGTTGCGCCTAGCCCTTCTCCTTGGATGGAAAGAATGCCTCTAAGGCATGTCTTGGGCTGATATGGCTATTAGGCAAATAAGGATAGGTTGAATGAGGTTTATGGCAAAGTCTTGGAGACTTTCCTTACCACAAACCCCTCTCATCCTAGCCGCCCACTTGGCATGATCATGGCCCTCCCTAAACCGCCTCTTGGCTTATAAAAGGGACCCTAGCTGCCCCCTCTCAATGGTTCGAATGCTTGGAGACGTGAACACACATAGAGGGGCGAGAGCAAGGGCAAAGGGCGACAACATCAAGGTGGCGCAACCCTTCTTCCTACTGGTGGCCGCAAGTCTTCTCCTTCCTCTCCTCTTGGTGTGACTTGGAGAAGGACTTAGTGGCGCCACTTCCTCTTACTCTTCCTAAGGGCCGAAACTCTTCTTCTCCCTCTTCTCTTGGAGTGAAGAGGATAAGGAGTTGGCGGCATCTTCCTTGCACTTGGCGCATGATCCTTGGAGGTGGCGCAAGAGAAGTGAAGGAACCCTAAGGCTTGATTCTCTTCCCGAGGCTAGCACCAAGCGTGGAAGGGAGCAACGATCAAGGAGTCGACGCGTGGATACTTGTGGAGGGCGAACACTTGAGCGCCTTCAACATGGCTTCGGCAACTAGACAAGCAAAAGAGGTACATCTCTAACACATTCTTGTATCTTCTCTCTCGCATGGATCCTTAGGACCGGAATATGTTTCGGGTGTAATGATCCTTCCACTGCATCCTGGGACTGGAAAATTTTAAATTACACCCGGTATTCCCTAACAATTCCACTCGAGACAATCAACTTAGAATTCGGATGCACGAAAGTGATCTTTGAATTCTCTGATTGATGATTTACTTATCATTAGCTTGGGATAAATCTTGCGCGAAAGCGATGATTGGTCTCTGCATAATTGTCTGCACGAAAGTGAGATAATCTCTTTATGAAGTAAATTAAGTCTTTATCATAACAAGATTTGATTGACAAACCTTTTATTTATATCTAATCATTGAAATCAAGGTGGATGAAACCCTAGTCCCAGTTTATCTCTCTGATTATCTTTCGTGTTCTCTCTATATCGTTCACTTGCATCATATTTGGTTTACTTAGCTAGCAAGAATACGATTATTTGGTACTTAACACATAGGTCTCTGTGGTTCGATATCTTTCTTTATTACTTTGAGTATCCGTGCACTTGCGGATCACAACATATATGGGCTGGTTAGGCACGAGGTGCTAACGCATGCATATGGGTATATCAGTGGTGGATTGATGCAGGAGCATACAACAAGAAAGAAGGGGAAAATCTGGCCCCGATGGTGCCCCAAAAATTTTCCACATAATGTAGCTCGGGGTACCCAGCGAAGGAAGCCACGCCCCGTGATTCCTGTGGGCAACTACCCGATTCGAGGGCGGCTTCACATGCACAAGTCAGATTTTCCACAAAAAGTTCCTCGGGGCACCCAGTGACAAAAACCTCGCCCCGAGAGTCCTGCAAACAACTACACAAAGCTTCACATCCACAAGTTAGATTCCCTACCAAAAGTTCCTCAGGGTACCTAGTGACGAAAACCTCGCCCCAAGGGTCCTGCAGACAACTTCTTGAAGATTCGCGTACACAAGCCAGATTTTCCACAGAAAGTTCCTTGGGGTACCCAGCGATGAAAACCTCGCCCCGTGGGTCCTACGTACAACCACCCGACTCAGCGGCGGTTTCACATGCGCAAGTTAAATTTTCCACAGAATGTTCCTCGGGGTACCCAGTGACGAAAACCTCGCCCCGTGAGTTATGCGGACAACTACCCGAAGAAGTTCCCGAACTGCCCCGATGACCCTGTTTTGACGTCCACAACCCTCCGTACCACGTTGAACCCTCCATGGAGGGTCCAAAGGAGCCCAACAAGGTGGAGGTACGGCGATCTCAACGCACTTCTCGACCGCCGGACAGCTTCGTAGGAGTTATCAGCCCATTGTCGATCCACACCGAAGCCCCACCTCCCAAGGGCATGGGTGGCTGTCCACCTGAAGGCCCAACTCTTGAGGGGCCGTGCAATCATCTTAGCAATACGGCCCAAGAGCGCGCCACATCCGTCGTAACCCAGCCAACGACGTCCAAATTCTACTACTTTGTTGCAGTATGCTCCGTGTTGGAGTATGCCCTTAAGGCTAATGTTTGAGGCCTTGGGATTGTATAAGTATCATGTAATAAACTCTTATGTTTATAAAGGCATGGTTATTATTCAGGTTGTTACCTTGTCTGCAATAATAAGTGTACTACTGAATAATGTCTCAAAGCTGTTCAGCTAGGCTGACAGGCTCTATGTCCTTAGTCGAGATATCTTGGTGAACATGAGACAGCCTTGATATGATTGAGACTAATATGTGTGCTAATCTTATAGGATGCTTCGAGCATGGAATAAGATGTAGAATCATGGGTACATTGGATGTACTGGACAGACCCTTCTAGGATATTCAATTGTTTGTCACAATGTGAATAATCCTTGATAGCAGCAAGTGGCACATGTCCTTCGACTTGAGATCACTTGTGTTTCTAAATGATGATTGTCATTGTTTTGAGGTAGTTCAATATCATTTGAAACATAATGATTATAGACTATCTTGGATGATGAGCTTGAGTCAGGTTAGGACACTAGTGATAGATAAAGGATTGCCGTCTCCTTGTTCAAGGAGTGTGATGTTCTAAAGGGCCCCCCTGTATGAGATGATTGAGATAGTGTATGGCCATACCCAGATGACTATGATCATCTGATCTAATCATGCTCATCATATTGGAGTTACAGGCTTGACATGCTTGTCCAATAAGAACATCCAGTGGCAAAGGAAACATGCATGCCTCGTGAGTTTGATTCACACTTATGCTGTGGTTTGGGTGTAGTCTTGGAAGACTCTTTCCTTTATATCGGGAGACAGTGATGTGTTGCTAGATACCCCTCACTGATCGTGATAACGTAAGTTATCGTTACCGACATTTAAAGGAAACCCTCAGGGTCGCACAATTTGATGATATGGCTTACTTGAGTCAGATCGTGTGGACTGAATTGTTTCGGTTCAGTTTAAAGGAGTTTAAACTCTGATTGTAAGTGAGATCCAGTCTGATCATGTTTGATTGATTAGGGCTTGAGATCGGTAAGCTTCGATCGAGAGTATTGATGCAAGATCGGTGAGATCAAGAGCATCTTGAGATGAACGGTTAGATTGGAAACCTTAGGGTTTGGTTGATCTAGACCGATTGGCTTGGTTTGGTCTTTGAACCAAATTGGTTTGGACCAATTTGGATTGAACCGGTTCACATGGGTGAACCCATGGTTCGATCCATAAAGCGTTTTGGGCGGTTTGCTAGAAGTGAGAACGCATGGCTTAATGGATTTTCCATTTTTGGAAAGTCATTGAGCGCATGTCTCCTTGAAACGCCAAAACGGCTTGAAGGCTCATTGAACTCTTGTCTCCTTGCTCTTGCTCGACGAGACTCGAGAGAATTTGGGTGTGGACGACAAGAGAAGGACCGGCCAACCAAAGGAAGTGATCATCTCTTCTCTTTACTCGATCAAGGACAACTCTTGGAACCTTGCTAGCACAAGGAGCACCAAGGAAGTGAGCGCATCCTCATCTTGTGTGAGCATCTTGTGGAGGAGACCCCTATTCGATCTCTTCTTCCAAGCCGACCTCCAACTCAATGGCTATGGTATAGATCTAACTCATTCAAGTTGATCATATGCTCATGCTAAAATCGTTGAAAACACATGCTTCCGCTATCAAAGTTATGCGCCACCCCCTTTAGTGTTTTCGCCCCCCTCTTGAAAGGGGTTTCACATGCTTGCGCTCCCCCTTGAAGGGGACTCTACAATTGGTATCAGAGCCAAGTTGAAGCATGTTAATATGATTGCTTGATATTTCCGTGATCCATGTTTGCGCATCTTCATGTATGCTTAGATCTTGTTCACATGCGAAAATTGACATGCTATTTCTCCATGCGAAAGTAAGATGTTTACTTATCTAGGCGCATGTTGTTTGTTCATGATGTCGCATGTCTTGAGTTGGCGCTTAGTTTATGTTGTTTTATCAAACAAAACCCTAACTTGCGCGCCTATGACTAGATCTAAAGTGCCACCTACTATAAACCCTTAGATGGGTTGATGGGGCTGAAGTCACCTCTAGGTTAGATCAAACTAGTCTGATCAGACCATCTGACAGCCTAGATGGGTTGACCAGATAGCACCTGTGCGCAAGCATGAGGTGGCTATAGGTTGACTGCATCAAAGGCGTGTAGCGAGGTCTGGTTGAGACAACCAATGAACACTCTTGAGTTAGGCCCGGGGTCACACCCGCTTGCCAGAACTCTTGTTGGTTGTTCAGCCCTTAGCGCATGCATGGTTGACCATTAGGTCAACTTGGGTCAGTTAGGACTCGGTGCATGCAAGGGCACAGGATCTAACTAGATGGATGAGTGGATCCCTATCAATGTACCATTGTAAGGTTGTAGGGCACATAAGGAAGTTAAAATTGATGCCTATGGGGTTTTCAAAATTTAATTTCTTGATTGGATCACATGATGATTGAGACCATGTGCTTGTTTATTTATTCTTATGTGGGTTGCCCTATTGTGTGCTGTGCTGGGGCCTGCGTGCCTGGTTAATTATAAGTTAATATTATTGTGATCTGCGAATCACATTTTTTTTTAATCTATTGTATAATTGACCTGCGAGTCAAAGCTTGTCTAGATAGATCAAAATGTTTTTGATTAGACAAGGGCATAAAAGCACACATCCAAGAGGGGCATTCAGCTGGTGGCACACCTGAGGTGCTCTTGGCGCTAGGGCCCTGGGTTGGACCAGATGAGATGCAAAAGAGCTCAAGTGAAGACTTAAGTAAAATTAAGGTCTTACTAGGGTTCATGGGCTTTTACCACATAAGATCATGCTTTCTATTTATTGCTTATATAATTAGAATTGCATGTGTTTATCTTCTGCTATCACCATAGGACTTGTATGATAGTTAAGAAGATAAAAGACCGTTAAAATCCAACGCTAATATATCAAGCACGTAATGCCTTCTGGCGCGAAACCTCACTGTTCTGACTATCGTTGGAGCCGTGTTGAACCCACTCAGTGGGCACGTCCATCTATCTTCAGACAGTGCGGGATTACACCTGCGTGTTACAGAGTAGGGATTTATCCCTTCTCGTTGCTCAGCATAGCACGTGGTGGTCCAGGGAGTAGGTCAGGTCAGCTTGACCATGTAGACTACATATGTGGCGCATATGGTAGTGCATGGAGGCAGCCATCTGTGGGGTCAGAGACTGTGTTGTACCAACTCAGTTGGCACAGTCTGCTGGATTGCCCAGATGAAGGGGAATCGCATGGGTTGGCGATTGGCTGGGACAGCCTACTAGAAATTAATGCTTGTCATCTCTGTGCATCTTATCTCGCCTGAGCGGGACGCGGAGACCAAGTATGAAATCTGGATCCCATCTCACTAAAAGAGTGTTACTCTTTCGGACTGTTTTCTGGATTTTTCAGTCAGACAAAATAGTGAGAAAAAGAATTTTTCTTAAAGTCCTGGATTGATTCTGAACATTGATACTGACCTTGCTGTTCTTGCTTGTTGTAGATTCCTGCAGCAACGAACACCATGAGCTTCAATGTGCGATCCCTACTGGAAAGGGAGAAGTTTGCTGGGCCGAACTTCTCTGACTGGTTCGGACACCTTAAGATCGTTCTTAAGGCAGAGAGGAAACTGTATGTCCTCGAGACGGCGATACCGCCGCAGCCCGCTGCGAACGCCGCAAGGGCGGTTCGTGATGCCTATGAAAAGCACGTCAATGATAGCATTGATGTCGCTTGCCTGATGCTAGCGTCTATGACGCCACCGCTGTAGCGTCAGCATGAGGATATGTCGGCTATAGAGATTATAGCGAACCTCAAGATGCTGTATGCTGCACAGGCGAGGACAGAACGCTATAATCTGACGAAGCTCTTCTTTCAGAGCAAACTGGCTGAAGGGAGCCCAGTGGGAGCTCACGTGCTCAAGATGATTGGGCACAAGGAGGCTCTGGAGAAACTGGGGCATACCGTCAACCAGGAGCTTGCTGTAGATATTATTCTGCAGTCTCTTCCGCCTTCTTTCGATGCGTTCATCATTAACTTTAATATGAACAAAATCGATTGTACGCCGGCAGAGCTGCTGAATATGCTCTTGACTACTAAGGAATCTCTGAAGGGCAAGCCTTCAACCTCTGTCTTAATGGTTCCTTTTAGGAACAAGAAGAAGGGGAAGAAGGGCAAGGCCCCTGTCAAGAACTACAATAAGGCTCTGAAACAGAAGGTCAAGCGGTCCAAGGACAACAGGTGTTTCCACTGTGGCCAGCTGGGTCACTGGAAAAAGGACTGTAAAGCGCTCCAAGGAGATAAGAGGGGAAGCATCGCTTCTGGCTCAGGTATATACGTGACGGAAGTCATGGTTTCATCTTCTTCTATTTCATGGGTGTTGGACACTGCATGTGGAGTTCACATTTGTTCAAATGTACAGGAACTCAAGAGAAGAAGGCAGGTGGGACAGCATGAGGTAGACCTACGCGTTGGAAACGGGGCACGGGTTGCTGCTGTTGCTGTAGGAGACTATTTCATTTCTTTACCATCTGGCATTGTATTGGAATTAAACAATTGTTATTTTGTACCGAGTATCACCAAGAATATTATCTCTATTCCTGCTCTTGTCAGGAAAGGATTTGCCTTTGAATGCAATATTTCAAAGTGTGTTTTATCTGTAGATAATATTGTGTATGCAACTGGTTCAATTAACAATGGGTTATACATGTTGGACATGGAAAATTCTATACAAAACATTGATAATAAGAAAGCCAAGTATGCTGATGACAGCACCTTGCTATGGCATAGTCGTTTAGGCCATATAAACGAGAAACGCATTAAGCGGTTGCATGATCATGGACTGCTGGGATCTTTCTCCTATGAGGAGTTTGATACATGCAAAGCTTGTTTGATGGGTAAAATGACGAAGTCTCCTTTTTCTAACAAAGGTCAAAGGGCTTCAGGTTTACTTGACCTCATACACAGTGATGTGTGTGGGCCATTTAGTAAACATGCCATAGGTGGCTATCAGTACTTCATTACCTTTACTGATGATTTCAGTAGGTATGGATATGTCTATCTAATGAGACATAAAAGTGAATCTTTTGACAAGTTCAAAGAGTTCAAAAATGAAGTACAAAATCAGTTAGGCCGAAATATCAAGGCACTTCGTTCTGATCGAGGTGGAGAATACCTAAGTCGAGAATTTACTGACTATCTGAAAGAGTGTGGGATTATCTCACAGCTCACTCCGCCAGGAACACCGCAATGGAATGGTGTGTCCGAGAGGAGAAATAGAACGTTACTTGACATGGTTCGTTCTATGATGAGTCAGGCTACTCTTCCATACTCCTTTTGGGGTTTTGCACTGGAAACAGCTGCAAAGGTACTAAACCGAGTGCCATCCAAGGCAATTTCAAAGACGCCATATGAGTTATGGTATGGGAAACAGCCTACCTTGACATTTATCAGGATCTGGGGTTGCGAGGCTTATGTCAAAAAGCTCACCTCTGGGAAACTGGAGAGCAGATCTGAGAAATGCATCTTTGTCGGTTACCCTAAGGAAACTAAGGGTTATTATTTCTACGATCCCAAAGAGAACAAGGTTTTTGTTGCTCGGACGGCCATATTTCTTGAGAAGGAATTTCTTCTGCAAGAGGCCAGTGGGAGAGAAATAAAGCTGGATGAGAATCCAGAGGAAGGACAAAGTAGTCAAGTGCAGTTGGATGAGCCAGAGCCAGTGGATCAGGTTATTGAACAACCTGAGGCTCAGATAACACGGGAACCGCGAAGATCGGGTAGGATCCGTCGACAGCCTGAGCGCTATGACGGAGTCTACATCATTGATAATGATGAACCCCTCACTTATGCGGATGCGGTCAGTGGACCGGAGTCAGCTAGATGGCTTGATGCTATGCGAGCCGAGATGGACTCCATGTCAGATAACCAAGTCTGGGATTTTGTTGATCCGCCTCCGGGAGTAATCCCTATAGGCTGTAAATGGATCTTCAAGAAGAAGATTGACATGGATGGTAACGTGGTTACCTATAAAGGTAGGCTAGTTGCGAAAGGTTTCAAACAAATCTACGGGATAGATTATGATGAAACTTTCTCTCCTGTAGCCATGTTTAAGTCTATTCGGATTCTTTTCGCTATAGCTGCATATTATGATTATGAGAACTGGCAGATGGATGTGAAGACAGCTTTCCTTAATGGAAATCTGGATGAGGATGTGTATATGACACAACCTGAGGGTTTCACTAATCCAGCAGATCGTCATAAAATATGCAAGTTAAAGAAATCCATTTATGGACTTAAACAAGCATCTAGAAGCTGGAACATTCGTTTTGATGAATCAATCTCTGAGTTTGGTTTCATCAAGAACGAGGATGACCCGTGTGTATATAAGAGGTTTAGTGGGAGCGTAATTACATTCCTAATCCTCTACGTCGATGATATCTTAATCATTGGAAACGATATTCCTGAACTACATGCGGTTAAAGCATGGTTAGGAAAATGTTTCCAGATGAAAGATCTAGGAGAAGCAGCCTATGTGTTAGGTGTGAAGATCTACAGGGATAGATCTAAGAGGCTTCTCGGGCTGTGCCAAAGTACTTACATCGATAAAGTCCTGGAGAGATTCCATTTAGAGAAGTCTAAACGTGGATATCTTCCAGTCAGACATGGTCTGAATCTTTCGAAGAGTCAGTGTCCACAAACACAGACTGAGAAAGATGAAATGGACAATACGCCTTATGCTTCGGCTATTGGGTCCATTATGTATGCGATGTTATGTACTCGCCCAGACGTCGCTTACGGGTTAAGCGTGACCAGTCGATTCCAAAGTAATCCAGGACAGGCGCACTGGATTGCAGTCAAGAACATTATAAAATATCTGCGGAGGACCAAAGATATGTTCTTGATATATGGTGGTCAGGAAGAACTCAGTATAGAGGGATATACTGACGCTTCGTTCCAGTCAGACCAGGATGATTTTCGATCGCAATCAGGCTATGTCTTTAGCTTGAATGGTGGAGCAGTGGTGTGGAAGAGTTTCAAACAGTCAACTGTTGCTGATTCCACAACAGAAGCCGAGTATGTTGCAGCCTCGGAAGCATCCAAGGAGGCAGTGTGGATTCGTAAGTTCGTGAGAGAACTTGGTGTTGTTCCTTCGAGTGCAGATCCTTTGGTTATCTTCTGTGATAACACTAGAGCAATCGCACAAGCAAAGGAACCACGGTCGCACCAGAAGTCCAAGCACATACAGAGACGGTTTCACTTGATCCGGGAGATCATTGATCGAGGCGAGATCAAAATATGCAAGGTTCATACAGACGACAATCTGGCTGACCCGCTTACCAAGCCTCTGGCGCAGCAGAAGCATGAGAAGCACTGTAATAATATGGGTTTGAGGTTTCTCAACCATTAGATTAAGTGCAAGTGGGAGATTGTTGGAGTATGCCCTTAAGGCTAATGTTTGAGGCCTTGGGATTGTATAAGTATCATGTAATAAACTCTTATGTTTATAAAGGCATGGTTATTATTCAGGTTGTTACCTTGTCTGCAATAATAAGTGTACTACTGAATAATGTCTCAAAGCTGTTCAGCTAGGCTGACAGGCTCTATGTCCTTAGTCGAGATATCTTGGTGAACATGAGACAGCCTTGATATGATTGAGACTAATATGTGTGCTAATCTTATAGGATGCTTCGAGCATGGAATAAGATGTAGAATCATGGGTACATTGGATGTACTGGACAGACCCTTCTAGGATATTCAATTGTTTGTCACAATGTGAATAATCCTTGATAGCAGCAAGTGGCACATGTCCTTCGACTTGAGATCACTTGTGTTTCTAAATGATGATTGTCATTGTTTTGAGGTAGTTCAATATCATTTGAAACATAATGATTATAGACTATCTTGGATGATGAGCTTGAGTCAGGTTAGGACACTAGTGATAGATAAAGGATTGCCGTCTCCTTGTTCAAGGAGTGTGATGTTCTAAAGGGCCCCCCTGTATGAGATGATTGAGATAGTGTATGGCCATACCCAGATGACTATGATCATCTGATCTAATCATGCTCATCATATTGGAGTTACAGGCTTGACATGCTTGTCCAATAAGAACATCCAGTGGCAAAGGAAACATGCATGCCTCGTGAGTTTGATTCACACTTATGCTGTGGTTTGGGTGTAGTCTTGGAAGACTCTTTCCTTTATATCGGGAGACAGTGATGTGTTGCTAGATACCCCTCACTGATCGTGATAACGTAAGTTATCGTTACCGACATTTAAAGGAAACCCTCAGGGTCGCACAATTTGATGATATGGCTTACTTGAGTCAGATCGTGTGGACTGAATTGTTTCGGTTCAGTTTAAAGGAGTTTAAACTCTGATTGTACGTGAGATCCAGTCTGATCATGTTTGATTGATTAGGGCTTGAGATCGGTAAGCTTCGATCGAGAGTATTGATGCAAGATCGGTGAGATCAAGAGCATCTTGAGATGAACGGTTAGATTGGAAACCTTAGGGTTTGGTTGATCTAGACCGATTGGCTTGGTTTGGTCTTTGAACCAAATTGGTTTGGACCAATTTGGATTGAACCGGTTCACATGGGTGAACCCATGGTTCGATCCATAAAGCGTTTTGGGCGGTTTGCTAGAAGTGAGAACGCATGGCTTAATGGATTTTCCATTTTTGGAAAGTCATTGAGCGCATGTCTCCTTGAAACGCCAAAACGGCTTGAAGGCTCATTGAACTCTTGTCTCCTTGCTCTTGCTCGACGAGACTCGAGAGAATTTGGGTGTGGACGACAAGAGAAGGACCGGCCAACCAAAGGAAGTGATCATCTCTTCTCTTTACTCGATCAAGGACAACTCTTGGAACCTTGCTAGCACAAGGAGCACCAAGGAAGTGAGCGCATCCTCATCTTGTGTGCGCATCTTGTGGAGGAGACCCCTATTCGATCTCTTCTTCCAAGCCGACCTCCAACTCTATGGCTATGGTATAGATCTAACTCATTCAAGTTGATCATATGCTCATGCTAAAATCGTTGAAAACACATGCTTCCGCTATCAAAGTTATGCGCCACCCCCTTTAGTGTTTTCGCCCCCCTCTTGAAAGGGGTTTCACATGCTTGCGCTCCCCCTTGAAGGGGACCCTACACTCCGAACCCATCTGACCGCCCAACCGTCTCCATATGAAGACCAGAAGTACCTACGCCCCTGCAGGAGTAGATGGTAGTTGGTAGAATTATATTCTATTGTGTCTTGTGTGGTAGCTTGACCACTTTTAGGTAGTTAGTTGTTAAAGTACCTTGTCTTTTTCTACTTTGTCTTGTTCCCTCCCCTCTTGTTCTATAAAAGAGGAGGCTGGGGTGTTGTGTTCCTTAGTTCTCTTGGTGGTAGAGTACTCCTGGTGAGCTGAGAGCCTCCAGCGCTTGTAGAGGTCGAAGTCGGCGCTTCGCCTTTGAAGTTTGTAAGAGTCGTGGTCGGTGCCTCGACTCCAAAGTGTTTCCTTCCTGGTTTTCAAAGCAGTAAAGTAAATCCCACCGCTGCCGGTGGTTAATGTTCGCCTGTCTTTTCATTCCTTCGTGTTCATTTCCGTTACGATTTCTGATCTTCCATGGGTATCCGTTCGCCGGAGACATGGACGTTCCACTGTTCTTTGGTTTGTTTCAAGCTCATAGGCGTGCGAGCTGTGCCCTGCAAATCCGCTACTTCCCATTGCGACGTGCTGAGCTTAAAATCTGCTGCGTGAGAGTGTTAAATTGCTATGAGGTGAGTGAGTTACATTCTGTAGTTGCGTGCCATTGTGTTCTTTCGCATTCGCGTTGCCCTGATCGAACTCGACGCTGATTTAATCATGTTTTCTACTGCACTTCCGAAGTGATTTTCACTTCCCTCGTCTAAAGACCCTCTCCCATTTTCGCGTGCATTGTGTACACCCTTAGAGTACGGCTTTAAAGACCATCCCTCCTACAATAGCTACATCAATTTTGGTATCAAAGGACATTGCGCATTCGATTCTTATCGTTCACACGGTCCAACCATTGCATAGCATATTTCAGCACCGTTTCCGCGTTTTCAGCATCCTATACTTAGTCATTTTCGGCCTTGTTTGTGCAAGGTGACTACATGGTCACAAGTTATGTCATCCCAATTTCCAGACACCATCCCTGAAACCCAAGTGTCCGTCCAACCCTCGGAAGGGAGTATAATCCATTTAGACTCATTGGCTGCGCTTGAAGCGCGTGTAGACGCCAAGTTGGATGCGTTGTCCGCGCACTTGGGATCCCACGAAGGGAATACAAGTGTGATGTTTTAGCAAATCATGGCTGGGATCCATGTCCTCACAAGTCGCCCTGAGCCATCAGAGCATAACGCTCCAACCCGGTTAACCCACCTCCGTCTGCAAACCCAGCCCCACCGACTAGAGAGTTGCCTCCGATCACCGTGCCCCTGCGGCCGCGAGTCTTCAAGGATGAGTCCGGTCACCTGCGACCTCATGAGGTTAGGGGGACCTTGGTTATGGGGACGAACCCCTGGATGAGGACGATGTGTGGGTCGCACAAGGGCCCCAACCTAATGGTCGCTTTGGGCACACTTGGGCCGGGCAAAGGGGCCTAGCTCGACACCATGTAGAGCGTCCTCGCTTGAATGACGACTTCCACCGCTACATTCGGAATACCCCCATGCCTTTTGCAGGTGGTCTCGACCTGTCACAATTCCTTGACTGGGTCGCATCTGTCGACTCTTACTTTGACCTTAGTAACTGGCCTCCCGAATCGCGCGTGAGGTATGTGCGCACTTTACTCGAGGGCCCTACGAGTTTGCATTGGGCAAACGTGGAGCGGCAAAATGCGCAGCAAGCCCTTCCTCCCATCACCACTTGGGAAGAAATGAGGTATCGCCTCCGCGAGCGATACGTACCCCCCTCCTATAGGCAGCGACTCCTTGATCAGTATAGTAGCCTACACCAAGGGTCGGGTACCGTCGAGGAATATCGCCTCACCTTTGAAACCCTACAACTCCAGTGTAACTTACAAGAGGACCCCGAGTTAGTTTTGTCGAAGTTTAGGAATGGTCTCCGCTCGGATATTCATCGCGCCCTACCCACGTATAGCTCAGAGACATTCGACCAGACCTTCCAGTGCGCTCGCGATATCGAGCATGACCTTAGGGCTGCGAATAGGCGCAGCGAGTCCAAACCACCGAGGCGCCCTCATTTGGGCAGGCCTCCTCATGCTCACCCTCGACTCGAGTGCCACGAGTCATGTTCCGACCCACGGCCCGCGCCGGCGGCCCATCGCTCCCCTAGGCGTTCAGCCCCCCTTGCCCCACCTTCTCGCCTCACTTGGGAGGAGAAGGGGAAGGCTCCACTTATCGGCCCGCCTAGTCGAGTCAACCGTTACAACTGCCTACAGCCGGGTCATCTGTCCCGCGACTGCCCTAAAAAGTCCGCCACCACGGACAAGACCCCCACCCGTGTTGCCACTATCACCCGCGAGCCTGTGGAGCACGATGTTGAGGCCGAGTTCTACACTAGTGGTGAAGAGTCGGGTCACCCCACACTTGCGGTTGTGCGGTGTACCTTTGTCCATACCCCACCCTCCGAGGATTGGAGGCGTACGAGCATCTTCATGATTTACATCAAGTGCAATGGGCACTCATGTAAGATCGTCATCGATGGTGGTAGTAGCTTGAACGTGGTATCCCGGACCGTGATCACGCATTTTGGCCTTCCCCTTGAGCCCCACCCAAAGCCCTACTCGATCACGTGGGTTGATGCATCAAGCCTCCTGGTCACCCATCGGTGTCAAGTCCCCATAGTATTTGGAGACTATCGTGAAAAGGTGTGGTGTGACGTGGCAGCGATGGATGTCGCCCACGTCCTTTTAGGACACCCTTGGCTCTATGATAGGGATGTGATTCACTATGGCCAGTCGAACACGTATGCATTTGACCACAGACACCAAAAGATCCGTTTGATCCCAGCTCCACCGAAGGAACTGCGCGCGTCCACCTCCAAGGGTGTCGTTGTCCCTCCCCGGCTACCCCACCGGCACCCACTATTGTGTCCCTTATACGCACCTCTGCGCTTATACGCGAGGCCACAGAATCCAAGGTTGTTTATGCCTTGATGGTGCGCAAATCCCCGGAGTCCTCCCCGTCTTTAGACACTCCACCAGCCCCAGAAATTTCAGCCCTCTTGGCTGAGTTCGCAGACATTAGCCCGGAGGACTTGCCCCATGGTCTCCCTCCGGATAGGGAGATCCAGCACGCCATCGATCTTATCCCGGGAGCGCCCCTCCCAAATCTACCCCATCATCATTTGAACCCAACTGAACACGCTGAACTGCAGCATCAAGTGGATGACCTCCTCACTAAGGGGTACATCTGCGAGAGCCTAAGTCCCTGCGCTGTCCCTACATTGTACACCCAAGAAGGATGGGTCGTGGCGGATGTGCATTAACAGTCGCGCCATCAACCGGATCACCATCAAGTATAGGTTCCCTATACCTCGACTTGATGATATGCTAGATTTAGTCTCTGGGGCATCTTGGTTCTCTAAGATGGACCTTCACAGCGGATACCACCAAGTCCGCATCCGCGAAGGTGATGAGTGGAAAACCGCATTCAAGACCAAGGATGGTCTTTATGAGTGGCTTGTCATGCCATTCGGGTTATCCAATGCCCCGTCCACTTTCATGCGACTCATGAGCCAAGTTCTCAGGCCCTACATGGGCAAATTCTTGGTCGTCCACTTTGACGACATTCTGATTTTCAACCGAACCCAAGAGGACCACCTGGAGCACCTTCGCTCCACATTTGACCTTCTGCGTAAGGAGCGCCTCTTCCTTAACACGAAGAAGTGCGCCTTCATGACCACT
This sequence comes from Costus lasius, assembly GCA_027563935.2. Classification (NCBI taxonomy): domain Eukaryota; kingdom Viridiplantae; phylum Streptophyta; class Magnoliopsida; order Zingiberales; family Costaceae; genus Costus; species Costus lasius. The sequence continues at coordinate 29,412,143 of CM050454.1, forward strand.
AGCGTCCATTTCCTGGGTTACATCGTCTCTGATGAGGGTCTTTCTATTGACCCGGCCAAGGTCGAAGCCATACGGCATTGGCCCGAGCCCCGCACTGTGTCCGAGGTCCGTAGCTTTTTGGGCCTCGCAGGGTTTTATTGTTGCTTCATTTGGGGTTTCAGCACGATTGCGACCCTCAAGGATGCCATAACCTCAGCCCCCATGCTCCAACTTCCAGATTTTTTGAAAGTCTTCGAAGTTGCATGTGATGCCTCCGGCACCGGTATCAGAGGGACCCTTAGTCAAGAAGGCCACCCGATCGCCTTCTTTAGTGAGAAGCTGAACGCTGTCCGTCAGCGTTACTCCACGTACGACAAGGAATTTTATGCCATTGTCCAGTCGCTTCGCCAGTGGAGGCACTACCTCCTCCACCGCGAGTTTGTCCTCTATAGCGACCACCAGGCCTTGTCATTCCTTAGTGCCCAAAAGAAGTTGGGCGCCCGCCATGCCAAGTGGGTTGAATACTTACAGTAGTATTCCTTTGTGATCAACCACAAGGCGGGCAAAGAAAACGTTGTTGCGGATGCCTTGAGTCATGTCCAAACCCTCCTCTGTGTGATGCGGACACGCATCAACACCTTCGACCATGTTAAGGAGGAGTACACCACCTGTCCTGATTTCGGCACCTCGTATGCCGCCTTGACCACAGTTGTAATACTCTAGAACAAAAAAAAATGTCTTACATGTTTTTGACAAAAACAAGATATGAGATTGTAGCATGCAAACTTGTTGTGCTATTATTCTAATGGTACTTGTGAATTTGTGGGTCTTGAATACTAAAGGATGAAAACCTAAAGGAAATGAGTAATCTTAGGGAATAAATAAGATGAAAATGAGAAAGAAGAAAACAAGAAAATAATGGGTAAAGTTCACCTACAATTGTTGACCATGCCTATGCCACCTCATGCCATTTGATTCATCTTAAGCCTACACCTCATGCTCCTTAAGCCTACACCTCATGCTATAGGATTAACTAGAGAGAAATGTAGAAAAAAAAAGTAAAAGGTAGCTTGATTCTTCGTCCATGACCTGAAGGGAAGAATAGCTAAGGAAAGGGAAGAAGAAGAAAGGGAGAAAACTCAAGTGAAGAGTGAATTGTGGTTTCTTAGGCAAGTTCTTCTTCTTTCTTTGTATTATTTTGCCTATTGATTCCAATGGATGAGAACTTATCTTTTATTTCCTTCATGAATTCAATTTGTTTCTAATATTTACGATTTTGGTAAATTCGGCCCTTGGAAGAATGAGCTATGCTTTGTTACACAACAAGGAATCCGTATGTGCAGTAAACCTGACCTTTACCTAGCCAACTTATCATAACGTTTGATTCCCGGACCCAAATCGCGTGAAATTAGATTCTTTGTAAAGAAGACTCAAACATCTTTCATTTGAGTCAGATATTGAGTACTTTGGAACAGATTATCGAGTGTGTAACATCAGTTCAAACCGATCTAGTAAATCTATTTGTATAGTTTGGACCTTTATCTAGTGAGTGCTATATGTCCATGTTATGTGATGGTAACGATACCAAATTTTTAGTTTTATATCAAGTACACTTCATAACCTACTCCTGGAGCCTTTATTTGCATGATTTGGATACGAAATAAAATTATGCTCGAATTTACACTTAACCCTAAAAATCTGGAAATCTCATTATCCTGATTTTGACCTATTGCTATTTCATAGGTCATAACTTATTGTGTTGAGCTCCATTTTAAGTAAAACTTATTTTCTCAGAAACTAGATTCAAAATCCTTTGTTTTGACATTAATATCATCTCAAATGGTATCATATGAAGAACTTGATATCCATGGAAAACAAGCTCCAGATTTTGGATTTTGGGTTACTTAACCCTACACTATGTACCAAATGGTCTTTTATTTGCACTCTATGGATAGATATGTCTCTTCCATTTGGCTTCCATTTGGAATTGAATATATCAGCACTTGTCACTTGTATGAACTTTATGATTCACCTCTTCGAGGGCTAATACATATCAAGAAGCCCATTTCACCATGAATGAAAGTATGTTCTATTTTGTCTTGTCTCTCATGTATGAACTTTAAGGTTCACATGTTTGAGGGTTTGATACATATATCAATAAACACATTTTTGGTATGTTTCCATTTATTAATGTAGAATGCTAGTGGGAATAACATTATGAGCCCGAAAGGGAAAAGATTATGAGCCCAGAAATGGGAAGAGATTGATAGTTGTGGAACAAAGTGCTACATGGAACAAAGTGCCACATTAGCAATAATGGGGGCCACCTCTTGAATCCATGGGAGCCACCTCTTGAATCCCACTATATCTGATATGGGGAGCCATGACAGATCTAGCCGGCATATGTTTGAGTTTCACCTTGACGAGGGTGGAATATGTTTCTAGACGTGGAAGATCTATGTTATTTATGATTTCCCACTATGTTGTGTATGATATGTCTCTTTGGATTGATTTCTTCTTTATGTTCATTATGCTTACCATGTCACTATCATATCTCTATTGATGTTACCTATGGAACCATGTGAAGATCTATTCTACATAACTTGGTATGACCCATCTTATGTTTGGCATCTTCTTTACTTGCTGGGCTTTCATGCTCAACCTTTGTATTTCTAACTCTTTTTCAGGTTAACTTATGGGCTACATGTTTTGTGGAAGATAATGGATAATTGATGGGGAAAACTTTTGAGTATTTTGGAAATGCATTATGTAAAGGCTATTGTACAAAGTGTGATTTATGTACAAAGTATGTTTTATATCATAGTTTGTATATGAATGTTCAAAAGATGTTCTGGTCTTGAACGATGAACTTGAGTTTTTATGAGATGAGAAAGATTTCCTTCTATAAATGAAAGTTTGGATTATTAGTTGTTACTCCTAGGTGACTATGCTATATAAATCAAGTTTTGATATTCATGTTGAGCAGGTTTTTTTATGAGTTGATTGTGGGTACATATAGCAAAAAAAATTTTATATTATTATTATTTCATAAATCGAATTCTCATCTAGGGATATGACAACAGTCCCGGATCCTAAGTCCCCTTACCTGCTCTGTGAGAGCTACCTCTTCTTGGGGAATCGCCTATGCATTCTCCGCACATCGCTTCGAGATCATCTATTGCTCGAGCTGCACGCGGGTGGCGTTGCCGGTCACCATGGCCGTGACAAAACACTTGACATGGCTGAGGAGCGCTTTTTCTGGCCCTCCCTTCGCAAAGACATGGAACGCATTGTGCACCACTGTGCCACTTGCCAGCTAGCCAAGCCACATCCCCCAAATACTGGTCACTATACCCCGCTCCCCGTCGCTGACAGTCCTTAGCAACACCTCAGCATGGATTTCGTCCTAGGGTTGCCCTAACTACGTCCCGATTTGATTCCGTCTACATGGTCGTAGATCGGTTCTCGAAGATAGCACACTTCATACCCTGCTTGTGAACCCAGATGCGACCCACGTCGCACACCTTTTCTTTCGGGAGATTATCCGTCTCCATGGCCTCCCCCGCACCATTGTGTCCGATCGCGACACATGTTTTGTGAGCCACTTCTGGCGCTCACTTTGGGCCCTCTTAGGCACCACACTGAAATTTTTCACTGCTTACCACCCCCAAACTGATGGGCAAACTGAGGTGGTTAATCGTAGTTTGGGTAACTTGCTCCGGTGTCTTTGATAGGGAATACCGGGTGTAATTTAAAATTTTGCAGTCCCAGGACGCAGCAGAAGAATCATTACACCCGAAACATATTCCGGTCCCAAGGATCCATGCGAGAGAGAAGACACAAGGATGTGTTAGAGATGTACCTCTTTTGCTTGTCTAGACGTCGAAGCCATGTTGAAGGCGCCCAAGTGTTCGCCCTCTACAAGTATCCACGCGTCGACTCCTTGATCGTTGCTCCCTTCCACGCTTGGTGCTAGCCTCGGGATGAGAATCAAGCCTTATTGTTCCTTCACTATTCTTGCGCCACCTCCAAGGTTCATGCGCCAAGTGCAAGGAAGATGCCGCCAACTCCTTATCCTCTTTACTCCAAGAGAAGAGGGAGAAGAAGAGTTTTGGCCCTTAGGAAGAGTAGGAGGAAGTGGCGCCACCAAGTCCTTCTCCAAGTCACGCCAAAAGGAGAGGAAGGAGAAGACTTGCGGCCACTAGTAGGAAGAAGGGTTGCACCACCTTGATGTTGTCGCCCTTTGCCCTTGCTCTCGCCCCTCTATCAGTGTTCACGCCACTAAGCATTCTCAAAACTCTAGAGGGGGCGACAATGGGTCCTATAAATAGGACTAGAGGTGGTTCGGGCAAGGGCTAGGATCATGCCAAGTGTATGGCTAGGATGAGGTGTCTTGAGGCAAGGAAAGTCTCCAAGACTTTACCATAAACCTCATTCAACCTATCCATAAATGTCCAAGCACTATATCAGGCCAAGACATGCCTCAAATGCATTCTTACCATCAAAGGAGAAGTGGCTAGGCGCAACATGCATGAGGAGTTTCGGCTAGGGTAAGGGTTTGGGCGCATGTAGGGTTCATAAGGAAAGTCTCCAAGACTTTACCATAAACATCTTCCTACTTCTCATATGCGCCCAAGCTCTTTCCAAAAGAGTCCTCAAGCCATATCAGCCCCAAGACTTGCCTTAGAGGCAAGTATTCCATCCAAGGAAGAGGGGCTAGGTGCCCTTTACTTCCATAATGAAGCAAAGGCGCCTCCCTCACCCCATTATGCCCCTAGGCGCCAATGGGGTGAGATTTCTCCCCATTATACCCTTTTAAGCCAATTCCTCTTCATGACAACTAATTATTGGGCCTCATTGGATAATGAGCTAGCCCAAACTTCATGGCATGGGTTGATTAAGCCATTGGATCTAATTCAATGCAACCCTAATCCAAATGCGACCAATCTAGGTCAATTTCAGGTCAACCTGCCAAAAATGAAGTTTGGCTCCAATAACTTTCTTCCAACTCATCAGGCCCATTGGCGCTAATGAAATCTTCCAAATGGATCCAAGTTATCCAATAACTTGATCATAAGGCTTCTGATTAAAGCAACGTCAAGAGTCTATTGCGTGTGACCCCGTAGGATCCATATGACGATGGCAATGATGTAAACATCATAAGTAGTGAGGGGTATCTAGCAACACATCACTACTACCCATGTCATAGGACTTAAGTCATTATGGCAACAACTCCTAACAAGCAACGAGGATTCCCATTGCATTATAGATCCCTTTGCCTAAGTTGATATCCTGCCATTGGATTAGTCTCAAGTTTATTATCCAATGCATTAGTCATGACTCAACAAGTGTGGCCACACTTTCCTGTCATGCACCAATAAGGTGGGGCGCCCCGAGTGGATATCATGCTTCCAATAAGGAAGGGGCAAATCCTACTATTGGTCATCCATGTCTCTACATGACTTATGACATGCCCAATGACAGTCGTTTTGATCTCCCAATTACGGAGAGACGTAAGACTGTATTAAAGCATACCCATCATCAAATCTAGACATGAATACCTCAAGTCTAAGGATAAATGCAAACCTCTTGCATGTGAGATTGACTTGTTGACTAGACAAGTCAATCCTCACGGTGGATCACTCTAGTGCATCCAATGCACCTATATGTCTGCGTTACTGTGCCCCGCACCTAACCAGCCCATACACTAGTCTCACATGTACCAAAGCTGTCCCATATCTGCTAAGGTACCTTGTCTGGGGATAGCTTATGAGAATGGATCCAATCCAAACTCCTGGGACATTATTTATGCAACTCTATACATCAACGCAGGTAGAGAAGTCTGCATAATAACGACCATGCCTATATAAAGAGTAATAGTTCTATCAAAGTACATTCAAACAATGCCTGACCATGTCCATACATTGGTCTTTAGGGCATATACACCAACAATCTCCCACTTGCACTAAGACCAAGGACAACTGGTGTTTAGTCAGTTCCAATGTCTCTAGTATGACCCATTTAGCTTCCGCTGCGCCAGAGGCTAGGTCAGTGGGTTTTTCCAGATTGCTATCTGTGTTTATTTTAACAAATTTGATCATCATCCTTATCCATGATCTCTAAGATCAGATGATATGCTGCAGTACATACTTGAGCATTAAGTTCCTTCTCTTATGCTATGGTCCCAGTAAGAACTATACTGGACCATCAAGCACCATGAACTAAATCAAGTTCAAATGAATGAAGCTGCCTCCTTGGCTGCCACAAGGAGCTGCAATGTACTCAGCCTTATTTGTAGAATCTTGCCACTTTGGTTTGCATAATTCTCTTTCAGCACACAACACCATAATAAGGCAAAGCGCAAATCCTGGCTGTGTGAAAGTACCCCATAACATGGGGGGTCCCCTTCTAGGGGGAGCGCAAACCCTAATACCATGCACTTTAAAACTTTGCATGAGCGGAAGTAGGGTTAAGGATCTCATGTATGATTGAATGATCAACTTAAAACTATGATTGAATGAAAGATGCGATTCATACCAATGCCATTTGAAGATGACACCTTGGATCTAAGAGAGCAACGAAGATCTCCTCCTTAGGACGCGCACACAAGATGAGGAAGCGCTTACTATCTTGGTGCTCCTTGTGCTAGCAAGGCTCCAAGAGTGTCTTTGATCGATTGCAAAGGGAAAGGAGAGATTTCTTCTTGGCGTTTTTCTCTTGTCGCCTTGGACTTTCTCCACACGAGAATGCCACTTCCAAGCCAACCCCAAGAGGCGAGAAAGGCGTGAAGAGACCAAAGAGGAGCGACGTGAGATCATGGCAACGTTCGAGAGGTGCTATCCAAAAATAGCATGCCACATCTCTACGTGCGATCTTAGGATTCACCCCAATCGCAAATGCCACATCAGCATTGAACCATGCGCTCATTCAAGAGCTGGTTCAAAGCGATTTGGTCCACTAACCAAATAAACCAAGAAATAAGTGCAGATCAAAATAAACCCTAAGGCTCTCAATCTGACCGTCAATCTCTCAATGCTTCTGATCTGACTGATCTAGCATTCATTCTCTCGATCGAAGCTTACCGATCTCAAGCCCTAATCAATCAAACATGATCAGACCAGATCTCACTCACAATCAGAGATTTAATCCCATTAAACTGAACCCAAACAATTCAGTCCACACGATCTGACTTAAGTAAGCCATATCATCAAATTGTGCGACCCTGAGGGTTTCCTTTAAATGTCGGTAACGATAACTCACGTTATCACAACCAGTGAGGGGTATCTAGCAACACATCACTGTCTCCCGATATAAAGGAAAGAGTCTTCCAAGACTTCACCCAAAAACAGCACAAGTGTGAATCAATTCACAAAGCATACATATTTCCTTTGCCACTGGATGTTCTTATTGGACAAGCCTGTCAAGCTTGTAGCTCCAATATGATGAGCATGATTAGATCAGATGAACACTGTCACCTGGGTATGGCCATACACTCTCTCAATCATCTCATCCAGGGGGCCCCTTTAGAACATCACACTCCTTCAATAAGGAGACGGCAATCCTATGTCTATCACTAGTGCTCTAACCTGACTCAAGCTCACCATCCAAGATAGTCTATAATCATTATGTTTCAAATGATATTGAACTACCTCAAAACAATGACAATCATCATTTAGAAAACACAAGTGATCTCAAGTCAGAGGAAATGTGCCACTTGTCATATCCAAGGAATATTCACATTGTGACAAACAATTGAACATCCTCGTAGGGTCTGTCCAGTACATCCAATGTACCCATGAGTCTACATCTTATTCCATGCTCGAAGCATCCTATAAGATTAGAACACATATTAGTCTTAACCATATCAAGGCTGTCTCATGTTCACCAAGATATATCGACTAAGGACATAATAGCTTGTCAGCCCAGCTGAACAGCTTTGAGACATTATTCAGAAGAACATATATTGCAGCAGACAATGTAGCTAACTGAATAACAACCATGCCTTTATAAACTTAAGAGTTTATTACATGATACAGATACATTCCCACAGGCCTCAAACATTAGCCTTAAGGGCATACCCCAACAATCTCCCACTTGCACTTAATCTAATGGTTGAGAAATCTCAAACCCATATTATTACAGTGCTTCTCATGCTTCTGCTGCGCCAGAGGCTTGGTAAGCGGGTCTGCCAGATTGTCATCTGTATGAACCTTGCAGATTTTGATCTCGCCACGATCTATGATCTCCCTGATCAAATGAAACCGTCTCTGTATGTGCTTGGACTTCTGGTGCGACCGTGGTTCCTTTGCTTGTGCGATTGCTCCAGTGTTATCACAAAAGATAACCAAAGGATCTGCACTCGAAGGAACAACACCAAGTTCTCTCACGAACTTACGAATCCACACTGCCTCCTTGGATGCTTCCGAGGCTGCAACATACTCGGCTTCTGTTGTGGAATCAGCAACAGTTGACTGTTTGAAACTTTTCCACACCACTGCACCTCCATTCAAGCTAAAAACATAGCCTGATTGTGATCGGAAATCATCCTGGTCAGACTGGAACGAAGCGTCAGTATATCCTTCAATACTGAGTTCTTCCTGACCACCATATATCAAGAACATATCTTTGGTCCTCCGCAGATATTTTAAAATGTTCTTGACTGCAATCCAGTGCGCCATACCTGGATTACTCTGGTAACGACTGGTCACGCTTAACCCGTAAGCGACGTCTGGGCGAGTACACAACATCGCATATATAATGGATCCAATAGCCGAAGCATAAGGCGTATTGTCCATTTCATCTTTCTCAGTCTGTGTTTGTGGACACTGACTCTTCGAAAGATTCAGACCATGTCTGACTGGAAGATATCCTCGTTTAGAATTCTCTAAATGAAATCTCTCCAGGACCTTATCGATGTAAGTACTCTGGCACAGCCCGAGAAGCCTCTTAGATCTATCCCTGTAGATCTTCACACCTAACACATAGGCTGCTTCTCCTAAATCTTTCATCTGGAAACATTTCCTCAGCCATGCCTTAACAGCATGCATTTCAGGAATGTCGTTTCCAATGATCAAGATGTCATCGACGTAGAGGACTAGGAAAGTAATCACGCTCCCACTAAACCTCTTATACACACACGGGTCATCCTCGTTCTTGATGAAACCAAATTCAGTAACTGATTCATCAAAACGAATATTCCAGCTTCTCGATGCTTGTTTAAGTCCATAAATAGACTTCTTTAACTTGCATATCTTATGACGATCTGCTGGATTAGTGAAACCTTCTGGTTGTGTCATATACACATCCTCATCCAGATTTCCATTAAGGAAAGCTGTTTTCACATCCATTTGCCAAATCTCATAATCGTAATATGCAGCTATCGCGAAAAGAATCCGAATAGACTTAAACATGGCTACTGGTGAAAAAGTTTCATCATAATCTATACCATAGATTTGTTTGAAACCTTTCGCAACTAGCCTGCCTTTATAGGTAACCACGTTACCATCCATGTCAATCTTCTTCTTGAAGATCCATTTACAGCCTATAGGGATAACTCCCGGAGGCGGATCAACCAAATCCCAAACTTGGTTATCTGACATGGAGTCCATCTCGGCGCGCATAGCTTCAAGCCATCTCGCTGACTCCGGTCCACTGACCGCATCCGCATAAGTAAGGGGTTCATCATTGTCAATGATGTAGACTCCGTCATAGCGCTCAGGCTGTCGACGAATCCTTCCCGATCTTCGCGGTTCCCGTGATATCTGAGCCTCAGGTTGTTCAATAACTTGTTCTACCGGCTCAGGCTCATCCAACTGTGCTTGACTACTTTGTCCTTCGTCTGGATTCTCATCCAGCTTTATTTCTCTCCCACTGGCCTCTTGCAGAAGAAACTCCTTCTCAAGAAATATGGCCGTCCGAGCAACAAAAACCTTGTTCTCCTTGGGATCGAAGAAATAATAACCCTTAGTTTCCTTAGGGTAACCGACAAAGATACATTTGTCAGATCTGCTCTCTAGTTTCCCAGAGGCGAGCTTTTTGACATAAGCCTCGCAACCCCAGATCCTGATAAATGTCAAGCTTGGCTGTTTCCCATACCATAATTCATATGGCGTCTTTGAAACTGCCTTGGATGGCACTCGGTTTAGTACCTTTGCAGCCGTTTCCAGTGCAAAACCCCAAAAGGAGTAAGGAAGAGTAGCCTGACTCATCATAGAACGAACCATATCAAGTAACGTTCTATTTCTCCTCTCGGACACACCATTCCATTGCGGTGTTCCTGGTGGAGTGAGCTGTGAGATAATCCCACACTCCCTTAGATAGTCAGTAAATGCATGACTTAGGTATTCACCACCTCGATCAGAACGAAGTGCCTTGATATTTCGGCCTAGCTGATTTTGTACTTCATTTTTGAACTCTTTGAACTTGTCAAAAGATTCACTTTTATGTCTCATTAAATAGACATACCCATATCTACTGAAATCATCAGTAAAGGTAATGAAGTACTGATAGCCACCTCTGGCATGTTTACTAAAAGGCCCACACACATCACTGTGTATAAGGTCAAGTAAACCTGAAGCCCTTTGACCTTTGTGAGGAAAAGGTGACTTCGTCATTTTACCCATTAAACAAGCTTTGCATGTATCAATCCCCTTGTAGGAGAAAGATCCCAGCAGTCCATTATCATGCAACCGCTTAATGCGTTTCTCGTTAATATGGCCCAAACGACTATGCCATAGCAAGGTGCTGTCATCAGCAAACTTGGCTTTCTTAATATCAACATTTTGTATAGAACTTTCCATGTCCAACATGAATAACCCATTATTAATTGAACCAGTTGCATAAACAATATTATCATATGACAAAACACACTTTGAAATATTGCATTCAAAGGAAAATCCCTTCCTGACAAGAGCAGGAATGGAGATAATATTTTTAGTTATACTGGGAACAAAGTAACAACTGTTTAGTTCCAATCAAGTCCAGATGGTAAAGAAATAAAGTAGTCTCCTACAGCAACAGCAGCAACCCGTGCCCCGTTTCCAACTCGTAGGTCCACCTCATGCTGTCCCACCTGCCTTCTTCTCTTGAGTTCCTGTACATTTGAACAAATGTGAACTCCACATGCAGTGTCCAACACCCATGATATAGAAGAAGAAAACATGACCTCAGTCACGAATATACCTGAGCCAGAAGCAAAGCTTCCCCTCTTATCTCCTTGGAGCGCTTTACAGTCCTTTTTCCAGTGACCCAGCTGGCCACAGTGGAAACACCTGTATTCCTTGGACCGCTTCACCTTTTGCTTCAGAGCCTTGCTGTAGCTCTTGACAGTGGCCTTGCCCTTCTTCCCCTTCTTCTTGTTCCTGGAAGGAACCATCAAGACAGAGGTTGAAGGCTTACCCTTCAGAGTTTCCTCAGTGGTCAAGAGCATATTCAGCAGCTCTGCCGGAGTACAATCGATTTTGTTCATATTAAAATTAATAATGAACGCGTCGAATGAAGGCGGGAGAGACTGCAGAATAATATCCACAGCAAGCTCCTGGTTGATGGTATGCCCCAGTTTCTCTAGAGCCTCCTTGTGCCCAATCATCTTGAGCACGTGAGCTCCCACTGGGCTCCCTTCAGCCAGTTTGCTCTGAAAGAAGAGCTTTGTCAAATTGTAGCGCTCAGTCCTTGCCTGTGCAGCATACAGCATCTTGAGGTTTGTGATCATGTCTATAGCCGACATGTCCTCATGCTGACGCTGCAGCGGTGGCGTCATAGACGCTAGCATCAGGCAAGCGACATCAATGCTATCATTGACGTGCTTTTCATAGGCTTCCCGAACCGCCCTTGCGGCGTTCGGAGCGCGTTGCGGCGGTATCGCCGTCTCGAGGACATACAGTTTCCTCTCTGCCTTAAGAACAATCTTAAGGTGTCCAAACCAGTCAGAGAAGTTCGGCCCAGCAAACTTCTCCCTTTCCAGTAGGGATCGCACATTGAAGTTCATGGTGTTCGTTGCTGCAGGTATCTACAACAATGCAAGAACAGCAAGGTCAGTATCAATGTATAAGAATCAATCAGGACTTAAGAAAGATTCTTTTTCTCACTATTTTATCAGGCGTGAAAAATCCAGCAAAACAGCCCGAAAGAGTAGAACTCTTTTAGTGAGATGGGATCCAGATTTCATACTTGGTCTCCGCGTCCCGCTCAGGCGAGATAAGATGCACAGAGAGTACAAGCACTAGTTTCTGGTAGGCAGTCCCTGCCGATCGCCAACCCGTGCGATTCCCCTTCATCCGGGCAGTCCAGCAGACTGTGCCAACTGAGTTGGTACAACACAATCTCTGACCCCACAGATGGCTGCCTCCATGTGCTACCATATGCGCCACATATGTAGCCTACATGGTCAAGCTGACCCGACCTACTCCCTGGACCACCACGTGCTATGCTGAGCAACGAGAAGGGATAAATCCCTACTCTGTAACACGCAGGTGTAATCCCGCACCGTCTGAAGATAGATGGACGTGCCCACTGAGTGGGTACAACACGGCTCCAACGATAATCAGAACAGTGAGGTTTCGCGTCAGAAGGCTTACGAGCTTGATATTTAAGCGTTGGATTTTAACGGTCTTTTATCTTCTTGCCTATCATGCAATTCCTATGGTGATAGCAGAAGATAATTTAATCATGCAATTCTAATATTAAGCAATAAAAGAAAGCATGTATCTTATGTGGTAAAAGCCCATAGCCCTAGAAGACCTTAACCTAACTTAAGTCTTCATTTGCTCTTCATGGGTCTTTTGCTGCTCATCTGGCCCAAACCTGGGCCCAAGCGCCAATTACAGCACAGGTGCGCCCACCAGGGAAAATGCGCCTGGTCCTAGGGTCGAACCCTAGACCTCCCACCTGGTCCAGCCACTTGCTGCATGCGCCTCTGCCAAGTGTGCACTGTGCTCTTGTCTAATTAAATTACAAATTTAACTATCTAGACAAGAGTGACACGCAGGTCACTTACATTTATAAATTAAAACACAGTGATGCGCAGATCACAATAATTAATTTACAATTTTAATACAGGCACGCAGGCCCCAGCACAGCACACAATTAATATGGGCAGCCACATAAGACTAAATAGACAAACATATGCATCAATCAAGAACCACGTGATCCATAAAAATTAAAATTTTCGAAAACCCCATAGGATCAATTTTAATTTTTCCTTATTTCCCCTACAACCTTACAACGGTCCATTACTAGGGATCCACTCATCCAACCTAGTCAGATCCACTGCCCTTGCATGCACCAAGTCCTAACTGACTTGCGTCGACCATAAGGTCAACTATGCATGCGCCAGGGCTGAACAACCACACTGAGGTCTGGCAAACGGGCGTGACCCCGGGCCTAACTCAGGTGCGTTCATTAATCGTCACAATCAGACATCGCTACACACCTGTCTGCAGTCGACCTATAGCCACCATAGGCTTGCGCCAAGGTGCTATCTGATCGACCCATTCAGGTTGTCAGATGATCTGATCAGACATTCTGGATCTAACCTAGGGGGTGACTTCAACCCTAATAACCCGTCTAAGGGTTTACAGTAGGCGGCTTAGATCTAAGGTGATACGCGCAAGAGATATAAGTTTTTGATAAAAACTCTAAAGCAAGCGCCAAGGCATCATACATGCGTAACACATAAACATACATCAAAGACCTTAAGCTAGCATGTAGTTTACCGCATGTTATTAGATCTATTCATAGGATGCGCAAACATGGATCACAAAGAAGCAATCATAACAAACATACATCATAACGCAGGCTCTGATACCAAATGAAAGTACCCCATAACATGGGGGGTCCCCTTCTAGGGGGAGCGCAAACCCTAATACCATGCACTTTAAAACTTTGCATGAGCGGAAGTAGGGTTAAGGATCGCATGTATGATTGAATGATCAACTTAAAACTATGATTGAATGAAAGATGCGATTCATACCAATGCCATTTGAAGATGACACCTTGGATCTAAGAGAGCAACGAAGATCTCCTCCTTAGGACGCGCACACAAGATGAGGAAGCGCTTACTATCTTGGTGCTCCTTGTGCTAGCAAGGCTCCAAGAGTGTCTTTGATCGATTGCAAAGGGAAAGGAGAGATTTCTTCTTGGCGTTTTTCTCTTGTCGCCTTGGACTTTCTCCACACGAGAATGCCACTTCCAAGCCAACCCCAAGAGGCGAGAAAGGCGTGAAGAGACCAAAGAGGAGCGACGTGAGATCATGGCAACGTTCGAGAGGTGCTATCCAAAAATAGCATGCCACATCTCTACGTGCGATCTTAGGATTCACCCCAATCGCAAATGCCACATCAGCATTGAACCATGCGCTCATTCAAGAGCTGGTTCAAAGCGATTTGGTCCACTAACCAAATAAACCAAGAAATAAGTGCAGATCAAAATAAACCCTAAGGCTCTCAATCTGACCGTCAATCTCTCAATGCTTCTGATCTGACTGATCTAGCATTCATTCTCTCGATCGAAGCTTACCGATCTCAAGCCCTAATCAATCAAACATGATCAGACCAGATCTCACTCACAATCAGAGATTTAATCCCATTAAACTGAACCCAAACAATTCAGTCCACACGATCTGACTTAAGTAAGCCATATCATCAAATTGTGCGACCCTGAGGGTTTCCTTTAAATGTCGGTAACGATAACTCACGTTATCACAACCAGTGAGGGGTATCTAGCAACACATCACTGTCTCCCGATATAAAGGAAAGAGTCTTCCAAGACTTCACCCAAAAACAGCACAAGTGTGAATCAATTCACAAAGCATACATATTTCCTTTGCCACTGGATGTTCTTATTGGACAAGCCTGTCAAGCTTGTAGCTCCAATATGATGAGCATGATTAGATCAGATGAACACTGTCACCTGGGTATGGCCATACACTCTCTCAATCATCTCATCCAGGGGGCCCCTTTAGAACATCACACTCCTTCAATAAGGAGACGGCAATCCTATGTCTATCACTAGTGCTCTAACCTGACTCAAGCTCACCATCCAAGATAGTCTATAATCATTATGTTTCAAATGATATTGAACTACCTCAAAACAATGACAATCATCATTTAGAAAACACAAGTGATCTCAAGTCAGAGGAAATGTGCCACTTGTCATATCCAAGGAATATTCACATTGTGACAAACAATTGAACATCCTCGTAGGGTCTGTCCAGTACATCCAATGTACCCATGAGTCTACATCTTATTCCATGCTCGAAGCATCCTATAAGATTAGAACACATATTAGTCTTAACCATATCAAGGCTGTCTCATGTTCACCAAGATATATCGACTAAGGACATAATAGCTTGTCAGCCCAGCTGAACAGCTTTGAGACATTATTCAGAAGAACATATATTGCAGCAGACAATGTAGCTAACTGAATAACAACCATGCCTTTATAAACTTAAGAGTTTATTACATGATACAGATACATTCCCACAGGCCTCAAACATTAGCCTTAAGGGCATACCCCAACACTGTGATCAATAGTCACTAGACTGGAACGAAGTGTCAGTGTACCCCTGTACACAAAATTCTTTCTTGTCTATCATAGACTAGACTCCAATCCTTTATACTTCCCAAGTATATATATAAGGATTGCTTTCACA
Source organism: Costus lasius (assembly GCA_027563935.2). NCBI lineage: Eukaryota > Viridiplantae > Streptophyta > Magnoliopsida > Zingiberales > Costaceae > Costus > Costus lasius. The sequence continues at coordinate 29,427,771 of CM050454.1, forward strand.
GCTATCTAGTGTTAAACACTAAGATCTGATTGAAACTTGCTGGCTATGCTCCAAGCATTTGCCACAAATGGTCTTGAGTATATTATTCAAAACATGTTCCATCCTATACACCATGTATCAGGATTTTAGACCCATGTTATTACTCTCCAGCTGTGTCACAGGACCCAACATCTTTGAGAGAGTCAGACCATATCTTCCTGGAAGGTATCAATATTTGGAATCATCCAATATAAACCTCTCCAGAAACTCTTGGATGAACATAGATTGACTAAAGGGCAATGACTTTCCTGGATCTCTATCTATAGATTCTCATGCCTAGGATGTTGGCATCATTCCCTAGATCATTCTTCTCGAAATACATATCAAACTTTTTCTTCACCATGTGAAGAGCTGACATGTCATTCCATGTGAGGAGAATATCATCAATCATCTAGAACAAGAAATACTACTAAGGTGCTCCCACTGATCTTCTTGTAAACACAGGCTATTTCAAACATGCTTGCATAACATCATGCATATCTTTATGGCCTTGATATGAAAACCTTCTGGCTATTTCCTTATAGATATCTTTTCAGACGTCCATGCAAGAAAGGCAGTTTTCATAACAACATGCCATAATTGATCATGCAATTATAACAAGCAGATCCCTAATGGACTTAGTGTAAGATCCAAAGATCTTAAGTCTTGGTAAGCATTATTTTGATTTTGTCTAAAATTATTGACTGTGATATTTTTCTATGTATTGGTTGTTAATAGTTAATTAATTAGAGATTATTTATTTGATTATTGGCTGTTAATTTATGATAAATTATTATTGGTTGTTCATGATAAATTAATTAGGATTTATGGGTTGTAAATTGTAAGTTAATTAATTAGACCTTATTGGTTAATTAAATCCTTATTGGATGTTAATTAAATCCTTAATGGATTTCGTTAAGTGAATGGTTAGTGGATGGTTAAATTAATTGTTAATTATGAGTTTTTTTGGGTTGGCGCTAATTGGGTTTGAAATTCAAATTTATTAGTTAAATGGATTAAACCCTATTTGAATTAATTGGTTAATGGGTTAAAAAAATTAAAAACCGAATTTTTAGTGGGTATTTCGGTTAGGGAAGGAAGAATTGACGATTTTTGGCTTGAGGAAATCTTGGGGCGGCTAGGGCAAGGAAGAAGGCGATCTTGGTATTCTTGAAGAGTTCTTGGCGATTTTCTCCATCTTCTTCCCCTTGGCGAATTTCCTTGAGGTGAAACTTCCTTGGTGAGTTCTTGGAGATCCTTTGGTGGCGTCTCTCAAAGCTTTACACGATTTTTGGAAAGGTTTTTACATATTGGTGATCACGGTTAAGAGGTGAGTGGAATGTCTTGTTTGACCTATGAATTTAGTTGTGTTTGTGACATGATACATTTGAGTTCTTGGAATTTCTACCATGTTAAAACCGAATTTAGGGGATGAAAACCAAACTTGAGATGTTCTTTCATGTAAACCGAATTCTTGATAATTTTCATGATAATCCGAAATCTTGATATTATTTATGATAAATTATTCATGACAACCGAAATTTGGTATTATTTATGAAAAACCGAAATTAACATGTTTACATGAGGATTATAAAGACAATTACATGTTATAATTTTATGTTGATGTTATGGAATTTAGGTAGTTTTAAATTAGTGAATTTTGAGCATGACATTCTTGTTAACTAGAGTTTAAATTTTAAATAGATGACATGTTGTAAAACCGTGGGTTATATGTGTTGTAATGATTTTTGGATGTGTGTTAATTACAATCCATGACTGTTTATTTAGGTGTGTAGCATGTTATTTAATTTAGGTGTGTAGCCTGTTATTTAATTGTTTGAGAAATTTGGGTGATAACATAGCAAGGTTTGACTAAACTAATCAGCATGAAATCTAAGGACTACACTATATTATGTGATATTCGAATATGAAATATTATGTGTTATGTTATGTGATTTTCGAATAGTATGGGTTATGTGAATTTTGAACAATATGTGTTATGTGATGGATTATGTGAATTTTGAATATTATGTGTTATGTGTTGGTTAGGACTATGGCTAAGTGTAACCGTGTACTCATAGGATAGTCCTTATGTGATATGTTAAGGGTTTGAATTTCAGCCCTGTATTTGATATGTGAGGAGGTTGATGTTCAGCCTGCCTATTATGATTATTGTGATGGGGGTTGATGTGTTGGGGTATGCCCTTAAGGCTAATGTTTGAGGCCTGTGGGAATGTATCTGTATCATGTAATAAACTCATATGTTTATAAAGGCATGGTTGTTATTCAGTTAGCTACATTGTCTGCTGCAATATATGTTCTTCTGAATAATGTCTCAAAGCTGTTCAGCTGGGCTGACATGCTATTATGTCCTTGGTCGATGTATCTTGGTGAACATGAGACAGCCTTGATATGGTTAAGACTAATATGTGTTCTAATCTTATAGGATGCTTCGAGCATGGAATAAGATGTAGACTCATGGGTACATGGGATGTACTGGACAGACCCTACTAGGATGTTCAATTGTTTGTCACAATGTGAATATTCCTTGATTGCGACAAGTGGCACATTTCCTCTGACTTGAGATCACTTGTGTTTTCTAAATGATGATTGTCATTGTTTTGAGGTAGTTCAATATCATTTGAAACATAATGATTATAGACTATCTTGGATGGTGAGCTTGAGTCAGGTTAGGACACTAGTGATAGACATAGGATTGCCGTCTCCTTGTTTAAGGAGTGTGATGTTCTATAAGGGCCCCCCTGGATGAGATGATTGAGAGAGTGTATGGCCATACCCAGGTGACAGTGTTCATCTGATCTAATCATGCTCATCATATTGGAGTTACAAGCTTGACAGGCTTGTCCAATAAGAACATCAAGTGGCAAAGGAAGTATGCATGCCTAGTGAATTGGATTCACACTTGTGCTGTGGTTTGGGTGAAGTCTTGGAAGACTCTTTCCTTTATATCGGGAGACAGTGATGTGTTGCTAGATACCCCTCACTGATCGTGATAACGTGAGTTATCGTTACCGACATTTAAAGGAAACCCTTAGGGTCGCACAATTTGATGATATGGCTTCTTTAAGTCAGATCGTGTGGACTGAATTGTTTAGTTCAGTTTAAAGGGGTGTTAAACTCTGATTGAGAGTGAGATCTGGTCTGATCATGTTTGATTGATTAGGGCTTTAGATCGGTAAGCTTCGATCGAGAGTTATGATGCTAGATCAGTGAGATCTAGAGCATCGAGAGATCAACGGTGATCTTGAACCTTGTGGTTCAATAAGATCGACCATTGCTTGGGCCGATTTGGTCTTGAACCAAAGTCACTTGAACCGGCTCATGTTATGAGCGCTTGGTTCAAAAGGTTCGAATGGGAGAAGAGGGTTGCGGTTCACTTCATGTGAACGCATAACCGAAGTGAGTAATGGGTTACTATTTTTGGATAGCAACGCCCACGTTGATTACAACGTGTTTACTCCCTTGTCGATCATCAACTTCGGACGACATCTCCTCCCTTCTCGTGTGACAAAAGTCTTGACGAGTGTAGAGGAACTTCTTCTTCGCCAAGCCCAAGGATCTCATCTCCTCCATGCGCAAAGGACCCTTGAAGCTTTGCTAGCACAAAGACGACAAGGAGAGGCCATTCTTCATCGTGTGTGCGTCGACTAGGGAGAAGACCCCTTTCGGTTTTTGCTTCCAACACTTCATCCATAGATGGCGATGGTATGAATCTTATTGGCATTTTGCAATCAATTTTTCATAGTTGATCATATATCATGCTAATGATCCCTAAAACCCTTATTTCCGCTGCGTTGAAACACATGCGCCCATTAGGGTTTTTCGCTCCCCCTTGAAGGGGACCCCTGCAATTGGTATCAGAGCAGGCTAAATCGCATGATAATATGTTTGCTATGATTTGTGATCCTTGTATGCGCCATCTTGCTAGATCTAGAATACATGCGAACCTTTACTTGTAGTTGACGCATGTTGTAAGGTTGCGCATGATGTAAGTTTATGTGTTACGCATGTATGATGCCTTGGCACTTGTTATAGAGTTTTTATCAAAAACTTATATCTCTTGCGCGTATCACCTTAGATCTAAGCCGCCTACTGTAAACCCTTAGACGGGTTATTAGGGTTGAAGTCACCCCTAGGTTAGATCCAGAATGTCTGATCAGACTATCTGACAGCCTGAATGGGTCGACCAGTTAGCACCTCGGCGCAAGCCTATGGTGGCTATAGGTCGACTGCAGACAGGTGTGTAGCGATGTCTGATTGAGACGACTAATGAACGCACCTGAGTTAGGCCCGGGGTCACGCCCGCTTGCCAGACCTCTGTGTGGTCGTTCAGCCCTGGCGCATGCATGGTTGACCTTATGGTCAACTCAAGTCAGTTAGGACTTGGTGCATGCAAGGGTAGTGGATCTGACTAGGTTGGTTGAGTGGATCCCTAGTAATGGACCGTTGTAAGGTTGTAGGGGAAATAAGGAAAAATTAAAATTGATCCCAAGGGGTTTTCGAAAAATTTTAATTTTTATGTATGGATCACATGATTCTTGATTGATGCATATGTTTGTCTATTTAGTCTTATGTGGGCTGCCCGTTATTAATGTGTGCTGTGCTGGGGCCTGCGAGCCTGGGATTAATTGTTGTAAATTAATTTTATTTTTGTGATCTGCGAATCACAATTTTGATTAATTTATAATGTGAAAGTGACCTGCGTGTCACTCTTGTCTAGATAGTTAAATTGTAATTTAATTAGACAAGAGCACAGAGCACACTTGGTAGAAGCGCATGCAGCAGTGGCTGGACCAGGTGGGAGGTCTAGGGTTCGAACCTAGGACCAGGCGCATTTTCCCTGGTGGGCGCACCTGTGCTGCAAATGGCGCTAGGGCCCTGCTTGGGCCAGATGAGCAGCTAAAGACCCATGAAGAGCAAGTGTAGACTTAAGCTAGGTTAAGGTCTCACTAGGGCTATGGGCTTTTACCACATAAGATACATGCTTTCTTTTATTTGTTAATATTAGAATTGCATGATTAAATTATCTTCTGCTATCACCATAGGAATTGCATGATAGGCAAGAAGATAAAAGACCGTTAAAATCCAACGCTAAAAATATCAAGCTCGAATGCCTTCTGACGCGAAACCTCACTGTTCTGATTATCGTTGGAGCCGTGTTGTACCCACTCAGTGGGCACGTCCATCTATCTTCAGACGGTGCGGGATTACACCTGTGTGTTACAGAGCAGGGATTTATCCCTTCTCGTTGCTCAGCATAGCACATGGTGGTCCAGGGAGTAGGTTGGGTCAGCTTGACCGTGTAGTCTACATATGTGGCGCATATGGTAGCACATGGAGGCAGCCATCTGTGGGGTCAGAGATTGTGTTGTACCAACTCAGTTGGCACAGTCTGCTGGATTGCCCAGATGAAGGGGAATCGCACGGGTTGGCGATTGGCTGGGATAGCCTACCAGAGATTAGTGCTTGTACTCTCTGTGCATCTTATCTCGCCTGAGCGGGACGCGGAGACCAAGTATGAAATCTGGATCCCATCTCACTAAAAGAGTTCTACTCTTTCGGGCTGTTTTGCTGGATTTTTCACGCCTGATAAAATAGTGAGAAAAAGAATCTTTCTTAAGTCCTGATTGATTCTTATACATTGATACTGACCTTGCTGTTCTTGCATTGTTGTAGATACCTGCAGCAACGAACACCATGAACTTCAATGTGCGATCCCTACTGGAAAGGGAGAAGTTTGCTGGGCCAAACTTCTCTGACTGGTTTGGACACCTTAAGATTATTCTTAAGGCAGAGAGGAAACTGTATGTCCTCGAGACGGCGATACCGCCGCAGCCCGCTCCGAACGCCGCAAGGGCGGTTCGGGAAGCCTATGAAAAGCACGTCAATGATAGCATTGATGTCGCTTGCCTGATGCTAGCGTCTATGACGCCACCGCTGCAGCGTCAGCATGAGGATATGTCGGCTATAGAGATTATAGCGAACCTCAAGATGCTGTATGCTGCACAGGCGAGGACTGAACGCTATAATTTGACTAAGCTCTTCTTTCAGAGCAAACTGGCTGAGGGGAGCCCAGTAGGAGCTCACGTGCTCAAGATGATTGGGCACAAGGAGGCTCTAGAGAAACTGGGGCATACCATTAACCAGGAGCTTGCTGTAGACATTATTCTGCAGTCTCTCCCGCCTTCATTCGACGCGTTCATTATTAATTTTAATATGAACAAAATCGATTGTACGCCGGCAGAGCTGTTGAATATGCTCTTGACTACTGAGGAAACTCTGAAGGGTAAGCCTTCAACCTCTGTCTTAATGGTTCCTTCAAGGAACAAGAAGAAGGGGAAGAAGGGCAAGGCCACTGTCAAGAGCTACAGCAAGGCTCTGAAGCAAAAGGTGAAGCGGTCCAAGGAATACAGGTGTTTCCACTGTGGCCAGTTGGGTCACTGGAAAAGGGACTGTAAAGCGCTCCAAGGAGACAAGAGGGGAAGCTTTGCTTCTGGCTCAGGTATATTCGTGACTGAAGTCATGTTTTCTTCTTCTATATCATGGGTGTTGGACACTGCATGTGGAGTTCACATTTGTTCAAATGTGCAGGAACTCAAGAGAAGAAGGCAGGTGGGACAGCATGAGGTGGACCTACGCGTTGGAAACGGGGCACGGGTTGCTGCTGTTGCTGTAGGAGACTACTTCATTTCTTTACCATCTGGAATTGTATTAGAACTAAACAGTTGTTATTTTGTTCCCAGTATAACTAAAAATATTATCTCCATTCCTGCTCTTGTCAGGAAGGGATTTTCCTTTGAATGCAATATTTCAAAGTGTGTTTTGTCTTTAGATAATATTGTTTATGCAACTGGTTCAATTAACAATGGGTTATACATGTTGGACATGGAATGTTCTATACAGAACGTTGATATCAAGAAAGCCAAGTATGCTGATGACAGCACCTTGCTATGGCATAGTCGTTTAGGCCATATTAACGAGAAACGCATTAAGCGGTTGCATGATCATGGACTGCTGGGATCATTCTCCTATAAGGAGATTGATACATGCAAAGCTTGTTTGATGGGTAAAATGACGAAGTCACCTTTTCCTCACAAAGGTCAAAGGGCTTCAGGTTTACTTGACCTTATACACAGTGATGTGTGTGGGCCATTTAGTAAACATGCCAGAGGTGGCTATCAGTACTTCATTACCTTTACTGATGATTTCAGTAGATATGGGTATGTCTATTTAATGAGACATAAAAGTGAATCTTTTGACAAGTTCAAAGAGTTCAAAAATGAAGTACAAAATCAGCTAGGCCGAAATATCAAGGCACTTCGCTCAGATCGAGGTGGTGAATACCTAAGTCATGCATTTACTGACTATCTAAAAGAGTGTGGCATTATCTCACAGCTCACTCCACCAGGAACACCGCAATGGAATGGTGTGTCCGAGAGGAGAAATAGAACGCTACTTGATATGGTTCGTTCTATGATGAGTCAGGCTACTCTACCCTACTCCTTTTGGGGTTTTGCACTGGAAACAGCTGCAAAGGTACTAAACCGAGTGCCATCCAAGGCAGTTTCAAAGACGCCATATGAGTTGTGGTATGGGAAACAGCCAAGCTTGACATTTATCAGGATCTGGGGTTGCGAGGCTTATGTCAAAAAGCTCGCCTCTGGGAAACTAGAGGGCAGATCTGAGAAATGTATCTTTGTCGGTTACCCTAAGGAAACTAAGGGTTATTATTTCTTCGATCCCAAGGAGAACAAGGTTTTTGTTGCTCGGACGGCCATATTTCTTGAGAAGGAGTTTCTTCTGCAAGAGGCCACTGGGAGAGAAATAAAACTGGATGAGAATCCAGAGAAAGGACAAAGTGCTCAAGCAGAGTTGGATGAGCCTGAGCCGGTAGAACAGGTTATTGAACAACCTGAGGCTCAGATATCACGGGAACCGCGAAGATCGGGTAGGATCCGTCGACAGCCTGAGCGCTATGACGGAGTCTACATCATTGATAATGATGAACCCCTCACTTATGCGGATGCGGTCAGTGGACCGGAGTCAGCGAGATGGCTTGAAGCTATGCGCGCCGAGATGGACTCCATGTCAGATAACCAAGTCTGGGATTTGGTTGATCCGCCTCCGGGAGTAATCCCTATAGGCTGTAAATGGATCTTCAAGAAGAAGATTGACATGGATGGTAACGTGGTTACCTATAAAGGCAGGCTGGTTGCGAAAGGTTTCAAACAAATCTACGGGATAGATTATGATGAAACTTTCTCACCTGTAGCCATGTTTAAGTCTATTCGGATTCTTTTTGCGATAGCTGCATATTACGATTATGAGATCTGGCAGATGGATGTGAAAACAGCTTTCCTTAATGAAAATCTGGATGAGGATGTGTATATGACACAACCTGAAGGTTTCACTAATCCAGCAGATCGTCATAAAATATGCAAGTTAAAGAAGTCCGTTTATGGACTTAAACAAGCATCGAGAAGCTGGAATATTCGTTTTGATGAATCAGTTACTGAATTTGGTTTCATCAAGAACGAGGATGACCCGTGTGTATATAAGAGGTTTAGTGGGAGCGTGATTACTTTCCTAGTCCTCTACGTCGATGACATCTTGATCATTGGAAATGACATTCCTGAAATGCATGCTGTTAAGGCATGGCTGAGGAAATGTTTCCAGATGAAAGATTTAGGAGAAGCAGCCTATGTGTTAGGTGTGAAGATCTACAGGGATAGATCTAAGAGGCTTCTCGGGCTGTGCCAGAGTACTTACATCGATAAAGTCCTGGAAAGATTTCATTTAGAGAATTCTAAACGAGGATATCTTCCAGTCAGACATGGTCTGAGTCTTTCGAAGAGTCAGTGTCCACAAACACAGACTGAGAAAGATGAAATGGACAATACGCCTTATGCTTCGGCTATTGGATCCATTATGTATGCGATGTTGTGTACTCGCCCAGACGTCGCTTACGGGTTAAGCGTGACCAGTCGTTACCAGAGTAATCCAGGTATGGCGCACTGGATTGCAGTCAAGAACATCTTAAAATATCTGCGGAGGACCAAAGATATGTTCTTGATATATGGTGGTCAGGAAGAACTCAGTATTGAAGGATATACTGACGCTTCGTTCCAGTCTGACCAGGATGATTTCCGATCGCAATCAGGCTATGTTTTTAGCTTGAATGGTGGAGCAGTGGTGTGGAAGAGTTTCAAACAGTCAACTGTTGCTGATTCCACAACAGAAGCCGAGTATGTTGCAGCCTCGGAAGCATCCAAGGAGGCAGTGTGGATTCGTAAGTTCGTGAAAGAACTTGGTGTCGTTCCTTCGAGTGCAGATCCTTTGGTTATCTTCTGTGATAACACTGGAGCAATTGCACAAGCAAAGGAACCACGGTCGCACCAGAAGTCCAAGCACATACAGAGACGGTTTCATTTGATCAGGGAGATCATTGATCGTGGCGAGATCAAAGTATGCAAGGTTCATACAGATGACAATCTGGCAGACCCGCTTACCAAGCCTCTGGCGCAGCAGAAGCATGAAAAGCACTGTAATAATATGGGTTTGAGATTCCTCAACCATTAGATTAAGTGCAAGTGGGAGATTATTGGGGTATGCCCTTAAGGCTAATGTTTGAGGCCTGTGGGAATGTATCTGTATCATGTAATAAACTCATATGTTTATAAAGGCATGGTTGTTATTCAGTTAGCTACATTGTCTGCTGCAATATATGTTCTTCTGAATAATGTCTCAAAGCTGTTCAGCTGGGCTGACATGCTATTATGTCCTTGGTCGATGTATCTTGGTGAACATGAGACAGCCTTGATATGGTTAAGACTAATATGTGTTCTAATCTTATAGGATGCTTCGAGCATGGAATAAGATGTAGACTCATGGGTACATGGGATGTACTGGACAGACCCTACTAGGATGTTCAATTGTTTGTCACAATGTGAATATTCCTTGATTGCGACAAGTGGCACATTTCCTCTGACTTGAGATCACTTGTGTTTTCTAAATGATGATTGTCATTGTTTTGAGGTAGTTCAATATCATTTGAAACATAATGATTATAGACTATCTTGGATGGTGAGCTTGAGTCAGGTTAGGACACTAGTGATAGACATAGGATTGCCGTCTCCTTGTTTAAGGAGTGTGATGTTCTATAAGGGCCCCCCTGGATGAGATGATTGAGAGAGTGTATGGCCATACCCAGGTGACAGTGTTCATCTGATCTAATCATGCTCATCATATTGGAGTTACAAGCTTGACAGGCTTGTCCAATAAGAACATCAAGTGGCAAAGGAAGTATGCATGCCTAGTGAATTGGATTCACACTTGTGCTGTGGTTTGGGTGAAGTCTTGGAAGACTCTTTCCTTTATATCGGGAGACAGTGATGTGTTGCTAGATACCCCTCACTGATCGTGATAACGTGAGTTATCGTTACCGACATTTAAAGGAAACCCTTAGGGTCGCACAATTTGATGATATGGCTTCTTTAAGTCAGATCGTGTGGACTGAATTGTTTAGTTCAGTTTAAAGGGGTGTTAAACTCTGATTGAGAGTGAGATCTGGTCTGATCATGTTTGATTGATTAGGGCTTTAGATCGGTAAGCTTCGATCGAGAGTTATGATGCTAGATCAGTGAGATCTAGAGCATCGAGAGATCAACGGTGATCTTGAACCTTGTGGTTCAATAAGATCGACCATTGCTTGGGCCGATTTGGTCTTGAACCAAAGTCACTTGAACCGGCTCATGTTATGAGCGCTTGGTTCAAAAGGTTCGAATGGGAGAAGAGGGTTGCGGTTCACTTCATGTGAACGCATAACCGAAGTGAGTAATGGGTTACTATTTTTGGATAGCAACGCCCACGTTGATTACAACGTGTTTACTCCCTTGTCGATCATCAACTTCGGACGACATCTCCTCCCTTCTCGTGTGACAAAAGTCTTGACGAGTGTAGAGGAACTTCTTCTTCGCCAAGCCCAAGGATCTCATCTCCTCCATGCGCAAAGGACCCTTGAAGCTTTGCTAGCACAAAGACGACAAGGAGAGGCCATTCTTCATCGTGTGTGCGTCGACTAGGGAGAAGACCCCTTTCGGTTTTTGCTTCCAACACTTCATCCATAGATGGCGATGGTATGAATCTTATTGGCATTTTGCAATCGATTTTTCATAGTTGATCATATATCATGCTAATGATCCCTAAAACCCTTATTTCCGCTGCGTTGAAACACATGCGCCCATTAGGGTTTTTCGCTCCCCCTTGAAGGGGACCCCTGCATGATGTTCAGCCTGCCCGATATGATTTTTGTGATGACTATCCTAGAGTCTAGTTGACACTTAGGAGTCCACCTTTATGAAATATGATATAAGATGTGTTTGTTGTCCAGTAGGAACCTTTTGGGAGAACGGGTTTTGACGCAAAGTGCCATGTCTTGGTCGGACAGGGGCCACCTCTTGATGTCATCACTCTCTTTTTGTGATATGGGGTGTCGTAGAGCAAAGTGCCACGTCGTGAACCGGCGGGGGCCACCTCTTGAATCTACACACAAGCCATCGATGTGTTTATGGGGTGTTTTAGAGCAAAGTGCCACGTCGTGACCTGGCGGGGGCCACCTCTTGATTCTACTCACTGTCCATGTTTATGTGTTGCACGAGATTTTGCCGCTCCCAGTGCTTAGGCCAAAGCCGGGTTAGACCATATTGGTCACTACTGAATATGCTGGACAACTAGGTTAACTAAGTATTGGTGTGTTTAGTTGGTTTAGAGTATAACTCTAGAACCTGAGTTTGTTTAGAACCTGAGTTTGTTATATGTTGGTGTGTACATCTGGCTGTTTATATGACTTCTGTATTTAATCTTGTTGTATATTGACATAATGTTCTGTTAAAGATTTTTAAAATAATCTGCCTATATTTTTGAATGTATGTTATGGATGGTCGATTTAGACTATCCACTCACTGGGCTGTGTAGCTCACCCCTCACTATTTTCAGGCATAGAGCAGGGGCGCATTTCTTGAGTTAGCATTGGCGTGGACATTATGCTAGTTTGCTGTGATTATATTTAAGAACTTTTGTGCTTAAATATGAGGCCGGTTGTGGCCGAACTATATGAGTTATACGAACTATATGAATGATGTGAACTATGTGAATTTGTGTGAACCACGTGAACTATGTGAAATTTGTGTTGCCAGATTGTGGCAGTTAAATGAGTTTGATTTTTGTGTCACCGCGGGCCTCAGCCTGGTTTCGGTGTTTGGTATGAGTTTATAAAATCGACTTTGTGGCTTTGCTTTGAATTTCGAATCGAATTGTATTTATGCCATCGGATTTGATATAACTGTTGCCTTGCATATGTCTAGTGCAAGGATTGCGTGGTGGCAGGTACCCTTAGGTGATTTATGAGATTTGTGTTTTGTGGATATTTATGTATGGGTTTGTGGAAATTTTCAGATCGTGTTTTCTTGAACTCGGTTTTACCTAGCATATGAATCGATCTTATATGAAACATCCTATTTCTTTCTGATTTGTGTTGCTTGTTTGGGGTTAAGATAACGGGATGTTACAGAATGGTATCAGAGGAGTTGGCTAGCTAAAACATAGTTCTGGGGAAAACATGTTTGTGTATTGCTAGACACCAGATAGGTTTATGTTTGCTTTCCTGACTTTAGTGTGTGTGTGTAGGAATTTAAAATGGTGCGAACTAGAGGAAATGCTAGCGGCGAGGATGAGCAGCCCTCAAATTTCTCGAGCGCTATTGAGGCTCTGACAGGCATGGTACAGCAACAAGGTGCCATGATAGAGAGGCAAGCTCAGATGCTGCAGCAGCAACAGACTCAGCATCAAGAAGCACAACAACAGCTCTTGCAGCAGTTGACGCAGGAGAGACCCCAGACTACTACTCGGGTGGTGGGGGATGACTCTCAGGAGGGCGCTCACCGGCGCTATGCCTCACTTGTGAGTGAATTCCAGAAACTGGGTCCTAGTTCTTTTTATGGCGGCTCAGAATCAAGTACTGCAGAGAACTGGCAGTTGGTCTTGGAAAAGATTTTCCAGGTTATGCGTTGCTCGGATGAGGACAAGCTGTGTCTGGCCACCTATATGATGCGTGGTGACGCAGATGAGTGGTGGAAGGGCGTTGTGAGGCTAGCTGAAGGAAAACATGAAAAAGTAGATTGGCCCTACTTCTTGTCTCAATTTAACGAGAAGTACTTCCCTGATAGCTTGGTTGAGGCTCGAGAGGTGGAATTTATTCATCTGGAGCAGGGTGATATGACTGTGGCCCAGTATGAGTTACAGTTCACCAAGTTGGGAAAATATGCTCCTCACCTGATAAACACTGAAAAGAGGAGGGCTACCAAGTTTCTCAGAGGTCTCAGATGGGACATTAGGGAGCAGGTTGGTGCTCAGCACTTGGAGACGTATGTTGAGACTGTTGGGCGAGCACGCACCATTGAGAGATACATAGCTGAGAGGAGTTCTCATGTTGCCGTGACTGTGATTCCTGCGGCTGAGGCGGCGGCTCCTCAGTATGGCAGTGGCGGCAAGGGTAAGAAGTACCCTAAACATAAGGACTACAAGAAGAGCAGGTATAAGCCTTACTCTTACAAGGCACCGCAGCACTCCAGGGATGCACCGCAGCAGTTCAGGGATGCCAGGGAGGCAAAGATCAGTAACAATGAGAACTGGACTTGCAATTATTGTGGGCTCAAGGGACATCTAGTGAAAGACTGTTATAAGAGGAATGGCGTGTGCTTCAGGTGTAAGAAACCGGGGCACATGGTCAGGGACTGCAAAGAGCCTGAGATACAGCCTAGAGGCGCAGATAAGCCTACAGTCCAGACTAGAGTTTATGCTGTGGCTGAGAAGGATACACGAGCTTCCCGATCCGTTGTGGAAGGTACCTTATTTGTATTTGATCAGTTAGCTCGCATTTTATTTGATCCTGGTGCAAATTTGTCTTTTGTATCTGTTAAGTTTGCTGCATGTTTACCTGTGTTACCTAAGGTGATGAATTATGTTGTGTCTGTGAGTACTCCCTTAGGAAAGTCATTATCTACAGACACTGTGTGTGCTGATTGTGTGGTGCATGTAGAGGGTTATGAGTTTCTAGTGGATTTAATCCTCCTAGACATGCAAGACTATGATGTCATTCTAGGTATGGATTGGTTGTCCTCACATCATGCCTCTGTGGATTGCTTTGAGAAAGTAATCACTTTAAATCTGCTAGATGGGAATCGGATTTTTGTGAGAGGTCTAGTGTCGGACCAAGGACCGCATGTAATATCTTTCCTGCAGGCCAGGAAGTTACTTGCTAGTGGATGCAAGGGTTATCTTGCGCATGTTAAGGTGCAGGATGATTCTACTTCTGATTTGACTCAGATGGCGGTGGTGAAAGAGTTTCCTGATGTGTTCTCTAAGGAATTTTCAGGCTTGCCACCGATTAGAGAAGTGGAGTTTGGCATTGAGTTGGCGCCAGGTACGGCACCTATCTCCAGAGCTCCTTACCGTATGGCTACTTCAGAGTTGGCTGAGCTTAAGAAGCAACTGGAGGAATTGCTAGAGAAAGGGTACATTCGGCCTAGTGCTTCTCCCTGGGGAGCGCCAGTGCTGTTTGTAAAGAAGAAAGATGGAACCCTGAGGATGTGTATAGACTACAGGCAATTGAACCAAGTGACTATCAAGAATAAGTATCCTCTTCCTAGAATTGATGATCTATTTGATCAATTACAGGGAGCGACAGTGTTCTCTAAGATTGATCTGAGATCAGGGTATTACCAGCTTAGGGTCAAGGATGAGGATATATTTAAGACTGCTTTCAGGACCAGGTATGGGCATTTCGAATTTTTAGTTATGCCTTTTGGACTGACGAATGCACCTGCTGTCTTCATGGATTTGATGAACAGGGTATTCCATGAATTGCTTGACTCTTGTGTGGTAGTCTTTATAGACGATATTTTGGTATACTCACGGACTACTTCAGATCATGTCAGTGACTTGCGCAGAGTGCTGGAGGTTATGAGGAAGAACCGGTTATATGCCAAGGCTAGTAAGTGTGAGTTCTAGCTAGAAAAGATCAGTTTCCTTGGGCATGTGATTTCTGGTCAAGGGGTGTCTGTGGATCCAGTTAAAGTGCAAGCCATTCTTGATTGGGGAAGACCGACTAGTGCTACTGAGATCAGAAGTTTCTTGGGTTTAGCAGGTTACTACCGGAGATTTGTTGAGGGATTCTCCAAGTTGGCGGGTCCTTTAACTAAATTGACCAGAAAGGAGGCAAAGTTTATTTGGGATGATAAGTGTGAAGAGAGCTTTCAAGAGCTGAAAAGGAGGTTGACTAGTACACCGATCCTCATTATTCCTAGTGATGGGGAAAGGTTTACTGTTTATACGGATGCTTCAGGCAAAGGGTTGGGTTGTGTCTTGATGCAGAAGGGTTCTGTAGTAGCCTATGCTTCGAGACAGCTGAAGGAGTATGAATTGAACTACCCTACTCATGATTTAGAGTTGGCGGCCGTAGTCTTTGCTTTGAAGATATGGCGTCACTATTTGTTGGGTCAGGAGTTTGATCTGTTCACTGATCACCAGAGTCTCAAGTATATCTTCACTCAGAAGGAGTTGAACATGAGACAGAGAAGATGGATGGAGTTGATCAAAGACTATGACTTCTCTATTCAGTATCAGGCTGGAAAGGCCAATGTAGTGGCGGATGCACTGAGCAGACATCCAGTTACTTCAGTAGCTGCTTTACGAGTCAGTGAGTGGCAGTTGCTGCAGGAGTTTAGCGATCTCAAGATCAGTGTTTCTCCTGGAGTTCAGTCTGGATATGTGGCTTTTCTCAGAGTACAGTCTGCTTTGTTGCAAAAGATCAAAGATCAGCAGTCTGTGGATCCGAAATTAGTTCAGATCAGGGATAGTCTGGTTGATGGCGCAGTTCAGGATTTTAGCCTGTCTGATGATGGTATTCTTCGGTTTCGTGGAAGGGTATGTGTCCCTGAGGAACCGAGCTTGAGGAAAGAAATATTGGAGGACAGCCATAACTCCAAATATTCTCTACATCCTGGTGTGACTAAGATGTATCAGGACCTTAAGAAAAATTTTTGGTGGCCGGGTATGAAGAAAGAGGTAATCGATTTTGTCTCTAGGTGTTTAACTTGTCAGACTGTAAAGGCTGAACACCAGAAGCCTGGTGGTTTGTTGCAGCCCCTTCCTATTCCTGAGTGGAAGTGGGAATGCATCAGTATGGATTTTGTGTGTGGTTTGCCTAGAACCAGATTGGGTCATGATGCTATTTGGGTGATCGTTGATAGACTCACTAAATCAGCCCATTTTCTCCCGATTAAGATGACTTATTCTTTGGAGAGGCTGGCTAGATTATACATTGATGAGATAGTCAGACTGCATGGAGTGCCTGTCGATATTGTGTCTGATAGGGACTCTCGGTTTTTGTCCAGATTTTGGAAGAGTTTACAGGAGGGTTTGGGTACTAAGTTGAGTTTTAGTACAGCATACCATCCTCAGTCTGATGGTCAGACGGAGCGTACTATACAGACTCTAGAAGACTTGTTGAGAGCTTATGTGGTTGATTGGAGTTCTGAGTGGAATCGGGATCTATCTTTGATAGAGTTCACTTATAATAATAGCTTCCACTCTAGTATTCAGATGGCTCCTTATGAGGCTTTGTATGGGAGAAGGTGTAGGACTCCCTTGTGTTGGGAGGAAACTGGTGACAGAATGATTTTGAGATCTGATGCAGTACAGGAGACTACTGATAAGGTCAGAGAGATTCAGGATAAATTGAAGATTGCTCGGGACAGACAGAAGAGTTATGCTGATGACCGTCGTCGTTCCCTGGAGTTTATGGTAGGGGATCATGTTTTCTTAAAGGTGTCACCTACTAAGGGTGTTATGAGGTTTGGCAGAAAGGGCAAGCTGAGCCCTAGGTTTGTAGGCCCTTTTGACATTATTGAGAGAATTGGTCCAGTGGCTTACCGGTTAGCTTTACCTCCTGCTTTGGATCATGTGCATAATGTATTCCATGTCTCTGCTTTGAGGAAATATCATCCTGATCCATCTCATGTGTTGGAGTTGGAACCTCTTCAGATTCAGAGTGACTTGACATTTGAGGAAAGACCTCTTCGGATTGTGGATAGAAAGGATAAAGTTCTGAGGAACAAGACTATACCTTTGGTAAAGGTTATCTGGGGAAATCAGTCAGTTGAGGAGGCGACATGGGAGACTGAAGCGGATATGAGGAAGTTTTATGCTTATCTTTATGATGATATGGTTGCTGAGCTTTAGAGGACTAAAGCTTTATAAGGAGGGAGGGATGTAAGATCCAAAGATCTTAAGTCTTGGTAAGCATTATTTTGATTTTGTCTAAAATTATTGACTGTGATATTTTTCTATGTATTGGTTGTTAATAGTTAATTAATTAGAGATTATTTATTTGATTATTGGCTGTTAATTTATGATAAATTATTATTGGTTGTTCATGATAAATTAATTAGGATTTATGGGTTGTAAATTGTAAGTTAATTAATTAGACCTTATTGGTTAATTAAATCCTTATTGGATGTTAATTAAATCCTTAATGGATTTCGTTAAGTGAATGGTTAGTGGATGGTTAAATTAATTGTTAATTATGAGTTTTTTTGGGTTGGCGCTAATTGGGTTTGAAATTCAAATTTATTAGTTAAATGGATTAAACCCTATTTGAATTAATTGGTTAATGGGTTAAAAAAATTAAAAACCGAATTTTTAGTGGGTATTTCGGTTAGGGAAGGAAGAATTGACGATTTTTGGCTTGAGGAAATCTTGGGGCGGCTAGGGCAAGGAAGAAGGCGATCTTGGTATTCTTGAAGAGTTCTTGGCGATTTTCTCCATCTTCTTCCCCTTGGCGAATTTCCTTGAGGTGAAACTTCCTTGGTGAGTTCTTGGAGATCCTTTGGTGGCGTCTCTCAAAGCTTTAGACGATTTTTGGAAAGGTTTTTACATATTGGTGATCACGGTTAAGAGGTGAGTGGAATGTCTTGTTTGACCTATGAATTTAGTTGTGTTTGTGACATGATACATTTGAGTTCTTGGAATTTCTACCATGTTAAAACCGAATTTAGGGGATGAAAACCAAACTTGAGATGTGCTTTCATGTAAACCGAATTCTTGATAATTTTCATGATAATCCGAAATCTTGATATTATTTATGATAAATTATTCATGACAACCGAAATTTGGTATTATTTATGAAAAACCGAAATTAACATGTTTACATGAGGATTATAAAGACAATTACATGTTATAATTTTATGTTGATGTTATGGAATTTAGGTAGTTTTAAATTAGTGAATTTTGAGCATGACATTCTTGTTAACTAGAGTTTAAATTTTAAATAGATGACATGTTGTAAAACCGTGGGTTATATGTGTTGTAATGATTTTTGGATGTGTGTTAATTACAATCCATGACTGTTTATTTAGGTGTGTAGCATGTTATTTAATTTAGGTGTGTAGCCTGTTATTTAATTGTTTGAGAAATTTGGGTGATAACATAGCAAGGTTTGACTAAACTAATCAGCATGAAATCTAAGGACTACACTATATTATGTGATATTCGAATATGAAATATTATGTGTTATGTTATGTGATTTTCGAATAGTATGGGTTATGTGAATTTTGAACAATATGTGTTATGTGATGGATTATGTGAATTTTGAATATTATGTGTTATGTGTTGGTTAGGACTATGGCTAAGTGTAACCGTGTACTCATAGGATAGTCCTTATGTGATATGTTAAGGGTTTGAATTTCAGCCCTGTATTTGATATGTGAGGAGGTTGATGTTCAGCCTGCCTATTATGATTATTGTGATGGGGGATGATGTTCAGCCTGCCCGATATGATTTTTGTGATGACTATCCTAGAGTCTAGTTGACACTTAGGAGTCCACCTTTATGAAATATGATATAAGATGTGTTTGTTGTCCAGTAGGAACCTTTTGGGAGAACGGGTTTTGACGCAAAGTGCCATGTCTTGGTCGGACAGGGGCCACCTCTTGATGTCATCACTCTCTTTTTGTAATATGGGGTGTCGTAGAGCAAAGTGCCACGTCGTGAACCGGCGGGGGCCACCTCTTGAATCTACACACAAGCCATCGATGTGTTTATGGGGTGTTTTAGAGCAAAGTGCCACGTCGTGACCTGGCGGGGGCCACCTCTTGATTCTACTCACTGTCCATATTTATGTGTTGCACGAGATTTTGCCGCTCCCAGTGCTTAGGCCAAAGCCGGGTTAGACCATATTGGTCACTACTGAATATGCTGGACAACTAGGTTAACTAAGTATTGGTGTGTTTAGTTGGTTTAGAGTATAACTATAGAACCTGAGTTTGTTATATGTTGGTGTGTACATCTGGCTGTTTATATGACTTCTGTATTTAATCTTGTTGTATATTGACATAATGTTCTGTTAAAGATTTTTAAAATAATCTGCCTATATTTTTGAATGTATGTTATGGATGGTCGATTTAGACTATCCACTCACTGGGCTGTGTAGCTCACCCCTCACTATTTTCAGGCATAGAGCAGGGGCGCATTTCTTGAGTTAGCATTGGCGTGGACATTATGCTAGTTTGCTGTGATTATATTTAAGAACTTTTGTGCTTAAATATGAGGCCGGTTGTGGCCGAACTATATGAGTTATACGAACTATATGAATGATGTGAACTATGTGAATTTGTGTGAACCACGTGAACTATGTGAAATTTGTGTTGCCAGATTGTGGCAGTTAAATGAGTTTGATTTTTGTGTCACCGCGGGCCTCAGCCTGGTTTCGGTGTTTGGTATGAGTTTATAAAATCGACTTTGTGGCTTTGCTTTGAATTTCGAATCGAATTGTATTTATGCCATCGGATTTGATATAACTGTTGCCTTGCATATGTCTAGTGCAAGGATTGCGTGGTGGCAGGTACCCTTAGGTGATTTATGAGATTTGTGTTTTGTGGATATTTATGTATGGGTTTGTGGAAATTTTCAGATCGTGTTTTCTTGAACTCGGTTTTACCTAGCATATGAATCGATCTTATATGAAACATCCTATTTCTTTCCTGATTTGTGTTGCTTGTTTGGGGTTAAGATAACGGGATGTTACACTTAGAGCTCAGCTATTGGTGAATAATTTCATCATTATCCACCCAGTGGATTTGCCTGAAATTATTGTTCACTAGCTTGCCTTTTAAAGTAACAATGTTACCTTCCATGTCTATCTTCCTAGAAGATTTATTTATAGCCTGTGGGAATTACCCCTTTGGCAGCTTATCCAAGTCCCAGACTTGATTAGCAGACATGGAGTCCATTATGGTTCTCATGGCCCTTAGCCATTTCTTGGAATCTGGTCCACCGACCACTTCCATTTCCTTATAAGTCTTATGTTCATCCATGATAAAACTCGTTATGCCCAGCATATCGAATCGATCCAGACTTATGTTGTTCCTGTGTTACTTGAACCTTAGGTTGACTTTCAACCTGTATGTGAGATTTTGCTCTCCATCTGCGTCTAATTATATCGTGGTTGATTCTGGACCTTGTCCAAATCAAATCTACTCCCACTAGCTTCTTTCAAAAGAAATACTTTCTCAAGAGAGACAGTAGTTTGAGCAACAAATAGTTTGTTCTCTTTGGGATAGAATTGGCACTCTACAGTGCACCACAAACACATATATTTTGAGATCACTACATATTACATTCCCAATTCTATTGAAGAAATGGGATATTTGCAGTTCGCAACTCAAAAACTAACTTAGACATTTTCTTATGGAGTGGCAGTACATCTGTTTGCATAGCATCATAGTAGTATATTTGCATGACTATTCAAAGATGGAACCACATCCAATGTGTTCCTTTATCTTTCTTTGAAATTCACCACACAGTGGTGTGCTAAGTAAGCTGTGAGATAACTCCACACTTCTTAGGATAGTCATCAAATTCTCCACTAATCACCTTGATCCAATCAAAGTGCTTTAATAGATCCTTCAATTTGACTCAATACTTCATTTGTGAACTTCTTGGATTTTTCCAAAGTTCTTGGGTTGTGTAAGACATACCCACACCTAATGAAGTATATAACTCCTCTTAGTGCTTGTTTACATGGGTCCACTTACATTGCTGTGTAATAGATCCAACAAGCCATTACTCCTTCCACCCTTTACAGTGAAGGCAGCATCTATCACATTGTTCCTTTGAACTAGGCTCACATGTATCATAATCCTGAGAGGACAATGATCCCAATAGTCCATGGACCTTTGGATGTGACCATTGTTCTATGGTTCAAGAGACAATGCTATAAGAGGATGTTTATTGAATCATTAGATCTGATCTTGTGTCACATATAGAACCACAAACTATTGTCAACTGTATCACTTCAATAGAACATCTCAGATTAAAGAAAAATATTATTTATTATTTCAAACTGAAGTTCTTTCCAAAAGGAATGATGTTCTAATACATAAGCTGATACATAATAGCAAAGTTCTATATAAAGTCTTCAAGGCAGTGAGATGATATCAACAGCAGCATCCAATGCTCCATGCCTGACCTGAGAGTCGATCCCATCAAGCCTCTTCGTCCTACTTCTTTTGAGCTCCTGCACATGTAAAACATATGTGAGCCTCACATATGGTACCCAGTAGCCATGAATAAGAAGTAGACAAAAGACCTCGGTAACACAATACCTGAAGCGGATGGATTACATCCCTTCTTCTTTGCCATGCTCTTCTTGGCCATTAATCCTCTTCGAAATACCCATGCATTCCCAGTCTTCCGAAGTATTAGCTTCGAAGATACAGAACCATGGTCATTCTCAGATTCAGGCATACACTCTGAAGATCCAACAGAACTCTCCTGATCATTGTCTATAGAGCATGGTGTGAAGAGACCTTTGAGATGTATGATTAGATCATAGATCCCCATCTCATCACATTCAACCTTGACCTCTAGGGTCATGCACTCTAAGACAAGAGCAGTGTACTGTTCGTTATCTTCACAA
The DNA here is from genome assembly GCA_027563935.2 of Costus lasius. Taxonomy (NCBI): domain Eukaryota; kingdom Viridiplantae; phylum Streptophyta; class Magnoliopsida; order Zingiberales; family Costaceae; genus Costus; species Costus lasius. The sequence continues at coordinate 29,449,843 of CM050454.1, forward strand.
TGTTCAAGATAGACATTCAACTCCCAATCATTAGTGAAATACACACTGGGCTGGGATGGAGGTCTTTCAAGAAGATGCACCTTATTTTCTTGTTCTAGTATCTTGGACAAAATCTTGAACCAATTTGTCCAGTTTGTCCCATCCAGTTTATGTTTATAAAGTTTCAATCTTAGATCAGGAGATGTCATCTACAATAAGCAAATAAGTAAAATAAGTACAATGATAAAGCATTTAACAAGGACTTTAAATTAAATGCTATGCTTCCACTACTTCCAAAACAAGTTGAGAACTCTCTAACTCAACATGGAAATAAGTGAGTAGGATCCTAATTTCACGTAAGGTCTCCGCGACTCACGAGGGTGAGTTGAGATGCACAGAGAGTCTCATGTTTCCTTAGGTAGGCATGCCAGCCAATTGTGCCATGCACAATTCCTCTTAGTTGAGACAGACTAGGCGCCCTGTGTCCAGCGAGGGCTGGATACAACACAGAAACCCTATCCTCTCAACAGCTGCCTCTAGTGATTCATCATGTCAGTGTCATATGAAAAACTAGTCAAGTCTGATCCTAACCGTTATGCCCAGGGTCAACGAATTTCCTTGCGAAGGCACGCCCAGGTTAAAACTGGACTGGGGAAATCATTGTCACCACACACCTTCTAAAGATAAGTGGGTGTGTCCCACGAGGGTGGGAAACAGTTCACAACACCACCGATCGATAGTTTGATGAGGGCTACGCGTTAGAAGGCTATCGACTTGATATTGTATTGAGAGTTTTTGCATGTTTGTTTTATTCTTTTCTAGCATGCAGTTTTCCTATGGTTCAGGCAGTAAGGGAAAAACATCACAGGCATGCTATGGACAAAATAATAAACCATCACAGGCATGCTACTTTGGTCGATATGGTCATAGCCCTTTTCATACACATAACTTGTCACGAGCCATGTGACATGTTATCGTGCATCCAAGGGTTGCGAGTCCCTAAAGTAGATCAGCCCATGCCAGAAGCCGAAAGCATGTGTCCTTCCTTCAGCCACAAGTCCATCACCATGCTTCCAAAGCTGGCGCCACTTCTGACTCCGATTGAAGAAGGCTCCTTGTTGTCAGGATGAAGCCCTATCCTATCAAATAATTCTACATCTATTCTAAACAAGATGAAAAATTATTTACAACAAGATAGGAAGAGAACCACACGCAGGTGGAAAGAGATTTTACAAGCATTCATCACAAGTGGAAACATGCTTCCACATCACAACACAGGAGGGCACTCGCTATGACCATATCAACCCAATCAAGTGGGGCATGTAAAATTTGAAAATCCGGAAAAGTCAAATTTTAGCACCTTATGCGCCATTATCATCCAAAGCACTCTCTTAACCAAATTTATGCCAAAATTTAGATCAAGTTCCATGATGATTTCATAGACCCTATTGGCTGGCAGTTTTGTCAGATCAAGAGACCCGGCCAGTCCGAAGACACAATGCCCGTCCTACTTGACAAAACCTACGTGCGCCTTTGGTCTTAAATCAAGCATAAACAAAATTCAAGTTTCGGCCATAAAGTTGAGAAGAGAAGATTGGATGAAAAACGTTTTCTAAGTGAAATGCGCATGGATAGAAGAAAAATTTTCAAAAATTTTTCACATAAGCAAACTGTTGGGGTATGCCCTTAAGGCTAATGTTTGAGGCCTTAGGTTATTATCAGTATCATGTATAAACTATGTTTTATAAAGGCAATTGTTGTTATTCAGGTTGTTACATTATCTGCTGCTGTTATGTATACTTCTGAATAATGTCTCAATGCTGTTCAGCTTGGCTGACATGCAGTATTGTCCTTAGTCGAGATATCTTGGTGAACATGAGACAGCCTTGATATGATTGAGACTAATATGTGTTCTGATCTTATAGGATGCTTCGAGCATGGAATAAGATTTAGACACATAGGTGCATTGGATGTACTGGACTGACCCTACTTAGGATGTTCAATTGTTTGTCACAATGTGAATAATCCTTGTATGCAAGCAAATGGCATATTTCCTCTGACTTGAGATCACTTCTGTTTCTAAATGATGATTGGCATTATCTTTAGGTAGTTCAATATCATTTGAAAAATTAATGGTTAAGGATTATCTTGGATAATGGGCATGAGTCATGTTAGGGCACTAGTGATAGATAAAGGATTGCCACTCCTTGTTGGAGTGTGATGTTCTATAGGGGCCCCCTGGATGAGATGGTTGAGAAAGTGTATGGCCATACCCAGATGACTATGTTCATCTGATCTAACCATTCTCATCATGTTGGAGTTACACGCTTGACACGCTTGTCCAACGAGAACATTCAGTAGCAAAGGAAACATGTATGCCAAGTGAATTGGATTCACACTTGTGCTGTGGTTTGGGTGTAGTCTTGGAAGACTCTTTCCTTCATATCGGGAGACAGTGATGTGTTGCTAGATACCCCTCTCTGATCGTGATAATGTAAGTTATCGTTACCGACGTTGAAGGAAACCCTTAGGGTCGCACAATTTGATGATATGGCTTACTTATATCAGATCGTGTGGATTGAATTGTTTTAGTCCAATTTAAAGGAATTTAAACTCTGATTTGAAGTGAGATCTGGTCTGATCATGTTTGATTGATTAGGGCTTGAGATCAGTAAGCTTCGATCGGGAGAATTGATGCTTGATCGATGAGATCAAGAAGATCAAGAGATGTGTGGTTAGATCTTGAGCCATTTGGTTCAAAGAGATCTAAACCGTGGCTGGTTCGATTTGGTCTTTGAACCAAATAGAATTGAACTGGTTCACTTAGTGAACGCTTGGTTCAAAGGAGAAGGAAGTTTCGATGGTTCACTTTGATTGAATGCATGAGTATTAAGCACTTACTATATTTGGAAGTCGGTTTTCCATTTTGGAAAATGCCTCCATGATTGTAACGTGGCTCGCCCCCTCTTCTCCTCCCGTTCCTCTCGTGTGGTAGTGAGTCTTCACGCCAAGGAAGAGAGTTCGAACAGCCGAGAGAGAAAAACATCTCCTTGTACACGATCAAGTTTTCCTTGGATCTTTGCTAGCACAAAGAGCACAAGGGAGTAAGCCTTCAACATCTTGTGTGTGACCTCTTTGGAGAAGAGCCGATCGCCCTTTCTTCTTCCAAGTCATCACTCGAGCAATGGCCATGGTAATGCTTCAATCATCCTCTTATGGTTGGTTATACTTACAAGCCATGCGATCTTCATGAAACCTAGTTTTTCCGCCTATGCAAAAATTTAGAAGCGCATCTGACTTTGGTTTCGACCCTGCACAAACGTACACCTTGTGTTTCTCGCAAGTAGCTCTGATACCACTATTAGGGAATACCGGGTGTAATTTAAAATTTTGCAGTCCCAGGACGCAGCGGAAGAATCATTACACCCGAAACATATTCCGGTCCCAAGGATCCATGCAAGAGAGAAGACACAAGGATGTGTTAGAGATGTACCTCTTTTGCTTGTCTAGACGTCGAAGCCATGTTGAAGGCGCCCAAGTGTTCGCCCTCTACAAGTATCCACGCGTCGACTCCTTGATCGTTGCTCCCTTCCACGCTTGGTGCTAGCCTCGGGATGAGAATCAAGCCTTATTGTTCCTTCACTATTCTTGCGCCACCTCCAAGGTTCATGCGCCAAGTGCAAGGAAGATGCCGCCAACTCCTTATCCTCTTTACTCCAAGAGAAGAGGGAGAAGAAGAGTTTCGGCCCTTAGGAAGAGTAGGAGGAAGTGGCGCCACCAAGTCCTTCTCCAAGTCACGCCAAAAGGAGAGGAAGGAGAAGACTTGCGGCCACTAGTAGGAAGAAGGGTTGCACCACCTTGATGTTGTCGCCCTTTGCCCTTGCTCTCGCCCCTCTATCTGTGTTCACGCCACTAAGCATTCTCAAAACTCTAGAGGGGGCGACAATGGGTCCTATAAATAGGACTAGAGGCGGTTCGGGCAATGGCTAGGATCATGCCAAGTGTATGGCTAGGATGAGGTGTCTTGAGGCAAGGAAAGTCTCCAAGACTTTACCATAAACCTCATTCAACCTATTCATAAATGTCCAAGCACTATATCAGCCCAGGACATGCCTCAAATGCATTCTTACCATCTAAGGAGAAGTGGCTAGGTGCAACATGCATGAGGAGTTTCGGCTAGGGTAAGGGTTTGGGCGCATGTTGGGTTCATAAGGAAAGTCTCCAAGACTTTACCATAAACATCTTCCTACTTCTCATATGCGCCCAAGCTCTTTCCAAAAGAGTCCTCAAGCCATATCAGCCCCAAGACTTGCCTAAGAGGCAAGTATTCCATCCAAGGAAGAGGGGCTAGGCGCCCTTTACTTCCATAATGAAGCAAAGGCGCCTCCCTCACCCCATTATGCCCCTAGGCGCCAATGGGATGAGATTTCTCCCCATTATACCCTTTTAAGCCAATTCCTCTTCATGACAACTAATTATTGGGCCTCATTGGATAATGAGCAAGCCCAAACTTCATGGCATGGGTTGATTAAGCCATTGGATCTAATCCAATGCAACCCTAATCTAAATGCGACCAATCTAGGTCAATTTCGGGTCAACCTGCCAAAAATTAAGTTTGGCTCCAATAACTTTCTTCCAACTCATCAGGCCCATTGGCGCTGATGAAATCTTCCAAATGGATCCAAGTTATCCAATAACTTGATCATAAGGCTTCTGATTAAAGCAACGTCAAGAGTCTATTGCGTGTGACCCCGTAGGATCCATATGACGATGGCAATGATGTAAACATCATAAGTAGTGAGGGGTATCTAGCAACACATCACTACTACCCATGTCATAGGACTTAAGTCATTATGGCAACAAATCCTAACAAGCAACGAGGATTCCCATTGCATTATAGATCCCTTTGCCTAAGCTGATAACCTGCCATTGGATTAGTCTCAAGTTTATTATCCAATGCATTGGTCATGACTCAACAAGTGTGGCCACACTTTCCTATCATGCACCAATAAGGTAGGGCGCCCCGAGTGGATATCATGCTTCCAATAAGGAAGGGGCAAATCCTACTATTGGTCATCCATGTCTCTACATGACTTATGACATGCCCAATGACAGTCGTTTTGATCTCCCAATTACGGAGAGACGTAAGACTGTATTAAAGCATACCCATCATCAAATCTAGACATGAATACCTTGTTGGGGTATGCCCTTAAGGCTAATGTTTGAGGCCTTGGGAATGTATCAGTATCATGTAATAAACTTTTATGTTTATAAAGGCATGGTTGTTATTCAGTTTGTTACATTGTCTGCTACAATAATTGTACTTCTGAATAATGTCTCAAAGCTGTTCAGCTGGGCTGACATGCTATAAAGTCCTTAGTCGAGATATCTTGGTGAACATGAGACAGCCTTGATATGATTGAGACTAATATGTGTTCTAATCTTATAGGATGCTTCGAGCATGGAATAAGATGTAGACTCATGGGTACATTGGATGTACTGGACAGACCCTAGTAGGATATTCAATTGCTTGTCACAATGTGAATAATCCTTGATTGCGACAAGTGGCACATTTCCTCTGACTTGAGATCACTTGTGTTTTCTAAATGATGATTGTCATTGTTTTGAGGTAGTTCAATATCATTTGAAACATAATGATTATAGACTATCTTGGATGGTGAGCTTGAGTCAGGTTAGGGCACTAGTGATAGACAAAGGATTGCCGTCTCCTTAATTGGAGTGTGATGTTCTAAAGGGGCCCCCTGGATGAGATGATTGAGAATAGTGTATGGCCATACCCAGGTGACTATGTTCATCTGATCTAATCATGCTCATCATATTGGAGTTACAAGCTTGACACGCTTGTCCAATAAGAACATCCAGTGGTAAAGGAAACATGCATGCCTTGTGAGTTGGATTCACACTTGTGCTGTGGTTTGGGTGTAGTCTTGGAAGACTCTTTTCTTTATATCGGGAGACAGTGATGTGTTGCTAGATACCCCTCACTGATCGTGATAACGTGAGTTATCGTTACCGACATTTAAAGGAAACCCTCAGGGTCGCACAATTTGATGATATGGCTTACTTAAGTCAGATCGTGTGGACTGAATTGTTCAGGTTCAGTTTAAAGGGATTTAATCTCTGATTGTAAGTGAGATCTGGTCTGATCATGTTTGATTGATTAGGGCTTGAGATCGGTAAGCTTTGATCGAGAGAATGGATGCTAGATCAGTGAGATCAGCAGCATCAAGAGATCGACGGTCAGATCAAGAGCCTTAGGGTTTATTGTGGTCTGGACTGATTGCTTGGTTTATTTGGTTATTAAACCAAACCAAATTGAACCAGCTCATTGAGTGAGCGTGTGGTTCAAATTGAGAGGAGTTTGCGATAGGGGTAAACCCATGATCGCATGTGAGTAAGTGGCTTTCTATTTTTAGAAAGCATGATCACATACGTGACCACTACTCACGTTCACGCCTAAGGCGCTCTACTCTCTCGCTTCTCCTCCTCTCTCGTCGCCAATTTGAGTATTCGACTTGCACTCTCGTGTGGAGAAGTGTAGACGAAAAAGAGGAAGTGTTCGGCCAAGCAAGGTGATCTTTCCCTTCCATTCGACAACGACTTCTTGGAACCTTGCTAGCACAAGGAGCACCAAAGAAGAGTAGGCGACACCAATTGTGTGCGTCACCTTTGGAGAAGGAGCACTTGCGCCTTTCCTTCCAAGACACCATCTAAGCGATGGCAATGGTAAGAATCCCTTTCTAATGAAAGTTGAACATGTTACATGCTATGCGATCTTGTTAGAAATCCTAGATTCCGCTAGAGGTTTTTGTTGTGCCTCCTATAGGGTTTCGCCCCCCCTTGTTCTAGGGGACTTTCAATTGGTATCAGAGGCAGTTATTGCATGCTAATATGTTTGCTTTCTATGTGATCCTATGCAATGATCTAAATGTTACATGCGCTAGTTGAGATAGGCGAATTTTACATGCTTGTTAGAGATGTTTTTATTTCTCCTAGGCGCATGTTTTCTTGTTGGCGCATATGTATGTTTTCTCAAAACTTCTTATACTTGCGCGACTCATTATAGATCTAAGGCCCTGCATTAAACCCTTAGACGGGTTATTAGGGTTGAAGTCATCCCCTAGGTTAGATCCAGACAGTCTGATCAGACCATCTGACAGCCTTGATGGGTTGACCAGATAGCACCTGTGCCATAGCACCTGGTGGCTATAGGTCGACTGCAGACAGGCGTGTAGCGATGTCTGATTGAGACGACTAGCGAACACACATGAGTTAGGCCCGGGGTCACACCCGCTTGCCAGAGCTCATGAGGGTTGTTCGGCCCTGGCGCATGCATGGTTGACCTTTTGGTCGACTCAAGTCAGTTAGGACTTGGTGCATGCAAGGGCAGTGGATCTGACTAGGTTGGATGAGTGGATCCCTAGTAATGGACCGTTGTAAGGTTGTAGGACAAATAAGGAAATTAAAATTGATGCCTATGGGGTTTTCGAAATTTAATTTTCATGATTGGATCACATGTTGCTTGATGCCTATGTTTGTTTATTTAATTCTTATGTGGGCTGCCCATGTTAAATGTGTGCTGTGCTGGGGCCTGCGTGCCTGGAATTTAAAGTTGTAAATTAATTATTGTGATCTGCGTATCACATTGTATTTAATTTATAAAGTGTAATTGACCTGCGTGTCAATCTTGTCTAGATAGATTAATTTGTAAATTAGTCAGACAAGAGCACAGAGCACACTTGGCAGAGGCGCTTGCAGCAGCGGCTTGACCAGGTGGGAGGTCCAGGGTTCGACTCTGGGACTATGCGCATTTTCCCTGGTAGGCGCACCTGAGCTGCAGATGGCGCTTGGGCCCTGGGTTGGGCCAGATGAGCAGCAAAAGACCCATGAAGAAAAGCAAGTGAAGACTTAAGTTAATTAAGGTCTTACTTAGGCTATGGGCTTTTACCACATAAGATCCATGCTTTCTTTTATTGTTTAAATAAGTAGAACAGCATGATTTATTTATCTTCTGCTATCACCATAGGAATTGCATGATAGTGAAGAAGATAAAAGACCGTTAAAATCCAACGCTTAAATATCAAGCTCGTAAGCCTTCTGACGCGAAACCTCACTGTTCTGATTATCGTTGCAGCCGTGTTGTACCCACTCAGTGGGCACGTCCATCTATCTTCAGACGGTGCGGGATTACACCTATGTGTTACAGAGAAGGGATTTATCGCTTCTCGTTGCTCAGCATAGCACGTGGTGGTCCAGGGAGTAGGTCGGGTCAGCTTGACCATGTAGGCTACATATGTGGCGCATATGGTAGCGCATGGAGGCAGCCATCTGTGGGGTCAGAGATTGTGTTGTACCAACTCAGTTGGCACAGTCTGCTGGATTGCCCAGATGAAGGGGAATCGCACGGGTTGGCGATTGGCTGGGACAGCCTACCAGAAATTAGTGCTTGTACTCTCTGTGCATCTTATCTCGCCTGAGCGGGACGCGGAGACCAAGTATGAAATCTGGATCCCATCTCACTAAAAGAGTTCTACTCTTTCGGGCTGTTTTGCTGGATTTTTCAGCCAGATAAAATAGTGAGAAAAAGAATCATTCTTAAGTCCTGAATTGATTCTTTACATTGATACTGACCTTGCTGTTCTTGCATTGTTGTAGATACCTGCAGCAACGAACACCATGAGCTTCAATGTGCGATCCCTACTGGAAAGGGAGAAGTTTGCTGGGCCAAACTTCTCAGACTGGTTCGGACACCTTAAGATTGTTCTTAAGGCAGAGAGGAAACTGTATGTCCTCGAGACGGCGATACCGCCTCAGCCCGCTCCGAACGCCGCAAGGGCGGTTCGGGAAGCTTATGAAAAGCACGTCAATGATAGCATTGATGTCGCTTGCCTGATGCTAGCGTCTATGACGCCACCGCTGCAGCGTCAGCATGAGGATATGTCTGCTATAGACATGATAGCAAACCTCAAGATGCTGTATGCTGCACAGGCGAGGACAGAACGCTATAATCTGACAAAGCTGTTCTTTCAGAGCAAACTGGCTGAAGGGAGCCCAGTGGGAGCTCACGTGCTCAAGATGATTGGGCACAAGGAGGCTCTAGAGAAACTGGGGCATACCATCAACCAGGAGCTTGCTGTAGACATTATTCTGCAGTCTCTCCCGCCCTCTTTCGATGCGTTCATCATTAACTTTAATATGAACAAAATCGATTGTACTCTGGCAGAGCTGCTGAACATGCTCTTGACTACTGAGGAAACTCTGAAGGGAAAGCCTTCAACCTCTGTCTTAATGGTTCCTTCAAGGAACAACAAGAAGAAGGGGAAGAAGGGCAAGACCCCTGTCAAGAGTTACAGCAAGGCTCTGAAGCAAAAAGTCAAGCGGTCAAAGGAATACAGATGTTTCCACTGTGGCCAGCTGGGTCACTAGAAAAAGGACTGTAAAGCGCTCCAAGGAGATAAGAGGGGAAGCATCGCTTCTGGCTCAGGTATATACGTGACGGAAGTCATAGTTTCATCTTCTTCTATATCATGGGTGTTGGACACTGCATGTGGAGTTCACACTTGTTCAAATGTACAGGAACTCAAGAGAAGAAGACAGGTGGGACAGCATGAGGTGGACCTACGAGTTGGAAACGGGGCACGGGTTGCTGCTGTTGCTGTAGGAGACTATTTTATCTCTTTGCCATCTGGGTTTGTATTAGAACTAAACAGTTGTTATTTTGTTCCCAGCATTACTAAGAATATTATCTCCATTCCTGCTCTTGTCAGGAAGGGATTTTCCTTTGAATGCAATATTTCAAAGTGTGTTTTAACTTTTGATAATATTGTTTATGCTACTGGTTCAATTAACAATGGGTTATTCATGTTGGACATGGAATGTTCTATACAAAATATTGATATTAAGAAAGCCAAGTATGCTGATGACAGCACCTTGCTATGGCATAGTCGTTTAGGCCACATTAACAAGAAACGCATTAAGCGGTTGCATGATCATGGACTGCTGGGATCATTCTCCTGTAAGGAGATTGATACATGCAAGGCTTGTTTAATGGGTAAAATGACGAAGTCACCTTTTCCTAACAAAGGTCAAAGGGCTTCAGGTTTACTTGACCTTATACACAGTGATGTGTGTGGGCCATTTAGTAAACATACCAGAGGTGGCTATCAGTACTTCATTACCTTTACTGATGATTTCAGTAGATATGGGTATGTCTATTTAATGAGACATAAAAGTGAATCTTTTGACAAGTTCAAAGAGTTCAAGAATGAAGTACAGAATCAGCTAGGCCGAAGTATCAAGGCACTTCGTTCTGATCGAGGTGGAGAATACCTAAGTCATGCGTTTACTGACTATCTGAAGGAGTGTGGGATTATCTCACAGCTCACTCCGCCAGGAACACCGCAATGGAATGGTGTGTCCGAGAGGAGAAATAGAATGTTACTTGATATGGTTCGTTCTATGATGAGTCAGGCTACTCTTCCATATTCCTTTTGGGGATTTGCACTGGAAACAGCTGCAAAGGTACTAAACCGAGTGCCATCCAAGGCAGTTTCTAAGACGCCATATGAGTTATGGTATGGGAAACAGCCGAGCTTGACATTTATCAGGATCTGGGGCTGCGAGGCTTATGTCAAAAAGCTCGCCTCTGGGAAACTAGAGAGCAGATCTGACAAATGTATCTTTGTCTGTTACCCTAAGGAAACTAAGGGTTATTATTTCTACGATCCCAAAGAGAACAAGGTATTTGTTGCTCGGACGGCCATATTTCTTGAGAAGGAGTTTCTTCTGCAAGAGGCCAGTGGGAGAGAAATAAAGATGGATGAGAATCCAGAGGAAGAACAAAGTAGCCAAGCACAGTTGGATGAGCCTGAGCCGGTGGATCAGGTTACTGAACAACCTGAGGCTCAGATATCACGGGAACCACGAAGATCGAGAAGGATCCATCGACAGCCTGAGCGCTATGACGGAGTCTACATCATTGATAATGATGAACCCCTCACTTATGCGGATGCGGTCAGTGGACCGGAGTCAGCGAGATGGCTTGAAGCTATGCGCGCCGAGATGGACTCCATGTCAGATAACCAAGTCTGGGATTTGGTTGATCCGCCTCCGGGAGTTATCCCTATAGGCTGTAAATGGATCTTCAAGAAGAAGATTGACATAGATGGTAACGTGGTTACCTATAAAGGCAGGCTAGTTGCGAAAGGTTTCAAACAAATCTACGGGATAGATTATGATGAAACTTTCTCACCTGTAGCTATGTTTAAGTCTATTCGGATTCTTTTCGCGATAGCTGCATATTATGATTATGAGATCTGGCAAATGGATGTGAAGACAGCTTTCCTGAATGGAAATCTGGATGAGGATGTGTATATGACACAACCAGAAGGTTTCACTAATCCATCAGATCGTCATAAAATATGCCAGTTAAAGAAGTCTATTTATGGACTTAAACAAGCATCGAGAAGCTGGAATATTCGTTTTGATGAATCAATCTCTGAGTTTGGTTTCATCAAGAACGAGGATGACCCGTGTGTATATAAGAGGTTTAGTGGGAGCGTGATTACTTTTCTAATCCTCTACGTCGATGATATCTTGATCATTGGAAACGATATTCCTGAAATGCATGCGGTTAAGGCATGGTTAAGGAAGTGTTTCCAGATGAAAGATCTAGGAGAAGCAGTCTATGTATTAGGTGTGAAGATCTACAGGGATAGATCTAAGAGGCTTCTCGGGCTGTGCCAGAGTACTTACATCGATAAAGTCCTGGAGAGATTTCATTTAGAGAATTCTAAAAGAGGATATCTTCCAGTCAGACATGGTCTGAATCTTTCGAAGAGTCAGTGTCCACAAACACAGACTGAGAAAGATGAAATGGACAATACGCCTTATGCTTCGGCTATTGGGTCCATTATGTATGCGATGTTGTGTACTCGCCCAGACGTCGCTTACGGGTTAAGCGTGACCAGTCGGTTCCAAAGTAATCCAGGTCAGGCGCACTGGATTGCAGTCAAGAACATTTTAAAATATCTGCGGAGGACCAAAGATATGTTCTTGATATATGTTGGTCAGGAAGAACTCAGTATTGAAGGATATACTGACGCTTCGTTCCAGTCTGACTAGGATGATTTCCGATCGCAATCAGGCTATGTTTTTAGCTTGAATGGAGGAGCAGTGGTGTGGAAGAGTTTCAAACAGTCAACTGTTGCTGATTCCACAACAGAAGCCGAGTATGTTGCAGCCTCGGAAGCATCCAAGGAGGCAGTGTGGATTCGTAAGTTCGTGAGAGAACTTAGTGTTGTTCCTTCGAGTGCAGATCCTTTGGTTATCTTCTGTGATAACACTGGAGCAATCGCACAAGCAAAGGAACCACGGTCGCACCAGAAGTCCAAGCACATACAGAGACGGTTTCATTTGATCAGGGAGATCATAGATCGTGGCGAGATCAAAGTCTGCAAGGTTCATACAGATGACAATCTGGCAGACCCGCTTACTAAGCCTCTGGCGCAGCAGAAGCATGAGAAGCACTGTAATAATATGGGTTTGAGATTTCTCAACCATTAGATTAAGTGCAAGTGGGAGATTGTTGGGGTATGCCCTTAAGGCTAATGTTTGAGGCCTTGGGAATGTATCAGTATCATGTAATAAACTTTTATGTTTATAAAGGCATGGTTGTTATTCAGTTTGTTACATTGTCTGCTGCAATAATTGTACTTCTGAATAATGTCTCAAAGCTGTTCAGCTGGGCTGACATGCTATAAAGTCCTTAGTCGAGATATCTTGGTGAACATGAGACAGCCTTGATATGATTGAGACTAATATGTGTTCTAATCTTATAGGATGCTTCGAGCATGGAATAAGATGTAGACTCATGGGTACATTGGATGTACTGGACAGACCCTACTAGGATATTCAATTGCTTGTCACAATGTGAATAATCCTTGATTGCGACAAGTGGCACATTTCCTCTGACTTGAGATCACTTGTGTTTTCTAAATGATGATTGTCATTGTTTTGAGGTAGTTCAATATCATTTGAAACATAATGATTATAGACTATCTTGGATGGTGAGCTTGAGTCAGGTTAGGGCACTAGTGATAGACAAAGGATTGCCGTCTCCTTAATTGGAGTGTGATGTTCTAAAGGGGCCCCCTGGATGAGATGATTGAGAATAGTGTATGGCCATACCCAGGTGACTATGTTCATCTGATCTAATCATGCTCATCATATTGGAGTTACAAGCTTGACACGCTTGTCCAATAAGAACATCCAGTGGTAAAGGAAACATGCATGCCTTGTGAGTTGGATTCACACTTGTGCTGTGGTTTGGGTGTAGTCTTGGAAGACTCTTTTCTTTATATCGGGAGACAGTGATGTGTTGCTAGATACCCCTCACTGATCGTGATAACGTGAGTTATCGTTACCGACATTTAAAGGAAACCCTCAGGGTCGCACAATTTGATGATATGGCTTACTTAAGTCAGATCGTGTGGACTGAATTGTTCAGGTTCAGTTTAAAGGGATTTAATCTCTGATTGTAAGTGAGATCTGGTCTGATCATGTTTGATTGATTAGGGCTTGAGATCGGTAAGCTTTGATCGAGAGAATGGATGCTAGATCAGTGAGATCAGCAGCATCAAGAGATCGACGGTCAGATCAAGAGCCTTAGGGTTTATTGTGGTCTGGACTGATTGCTTGGTTTATTTGGTTATTAAACCAAACCAAATTGAACCAGCTCATTGAGTGAGCGTGTGGTTCAAATTGAGAGGAGTTTGCGATAGGGGTAAACCCATGATCGCATGTGAGTAAGTGGCTTTCTATTTTTAGAAAGCATGATCACATACGTGACCACTACTCACGTTCATGCCTAAGGCGCTCTACTCTCTCGCTTCTCCTCCTCTCTCGTCGCCAATTTGAGTATTCGACTTGCACTCTCGTGTGGAGAAGTGTAGACGAAAAAGAGGAAGTGTTCGGCCAAGCAAGGTGATCTTTCCCTTCCATTCGACAACGACTTCTTGGAACCTTGCTAGCACAAGGAGCACCAAAGAAGAGTAGGCGACACCAATTGTGTGCGTCACCTTTGGAGAAGGAGCACTTGCGCCTTTCCTTCCAAGACACCATCTAAGCGATGGCAATGGTAAGAATCCCTTTCTAATGAAAGTTGAACATGTTACATGCTATGCGATCTTGTTAGAAATCCTAGATTCCGCTAGAGGTTTTTGTTGTGCCTCCTATAGGGTTTCGCCCCCCCTTGTTCTAGGGGACTTTCATACCTCAAGTCTAAGGATAAATGCAAACCTCTTGCATGTGAGATTGACTTGTTGACTAGACAAGTCAATCCTCACGGTGGATCACTCCAGTGCATCCAATGAACCTGTATGTCTGCGTTACTGTGCCCCGCACCTAACCAGCCCAAACACCAGTCTCACATGTACCAAAGCTGTCCCATATCTGCTAAGGTACCTTGTCTGGGGATAGCTTATGAGAATGGATCCAATCCAAACTCCTGGGACATTATTTATGCAACTCTATACATCAACGCAGGTAGAGAAGTCTGCATAATAACGACCATGCCTATATAAAGAGTAATAGTTCTATCAAAGTACATTCAAACAATGCCTGACCATGTCCATACATTGGTCTTTAGGGCATATACACCAACAGTCTTATCGGTGATCACCCGAGGTCTTGGGACATCACTCTCCCCATGGCAGAATTCGCATATAACAGCGTGGCTAATAGGTCTACGGGTCTTAGTCCCTTCCAGATCATTATGGGCCATCAACCCCGAAAACCTATTGACCTACATGACCTACCCATGGAATCCCCTTTATCTGAGCATGCATTCTCCTTTGCCCAGCATGTAGCTAGCTTGCATGATGAAGTTCGGCATCATATATTTTTGGGCAACACTCATAATGCGATGAAGGCCAACGAGCACTGTAGGCCACATCATTTTTCTGTGGGTGAGTTGGTGAGGGTGCGTATCCACCCCGAGCAAGTGTCAAATAGGGCTCATTTTAAGCTCCGGCCACATTACATGGGGCCATATGTGGTGGTGCGGCGGATCGGCTCCAACACCTATGTACTGGACCTACGTGAGGACATGGGCATCCACACCGAAGCCACACCTCTCAAGGGCATGGGCGGCTGTCCACCTGAAGGCCCAACTCTTGAGGGGCCGCACAATCATCTTAGCAAAACGGCCCAAGAGTGTGCCACATCCGTCGTAACCCAACCAACGACGTCCAAATTCTGCTGCTTCATCATGGTATGCTCCGAACACGTCTGACCACCCAACCGTCTCTGTACGAAGACCAGAAGGACCTACGCCCCTGCAGGAGTAGATGGTAGTTGATAGGATTATATTCTATTTTGTCTTGTGTGGCAGCTTGACCACTTTTACGTAGTTAGTTGTTAAAGTACCTTGTCTTTTTCTACTTTGTCTTGTTCCCTCCCCTCTTGTTCTATAAAAGAGGAGGCTAGGGTGTTGTGTTCCTTAGTTCTCTTGGTGGTAGAGTACTCCTGGTGAGTTGAGAGCCTCCAGCGCTTGTAGAGGTCGAAGTCGGCGCTTCGCCTTCGAAGTTTGTAAGAGTCGTGGTCGGTGCCTCGACTCCTAAGTGTTTCCTTCCTAGTTTTCAAAGCAGTAAAGTAAATCCCACCGCCGCTGCCAGAGACGTGGACGCTCCGCTTTTCTTTGGTTTATTTCAGGCGTGTGAGCTGTGCCCTGCGAATCCGCTACTTCCCATTGCGACGTGCTGAGCTTAAAATCTGCTGCGTGAGAGTGTTAAAATGCTACGAGGTTAGTACGTTACATTCTGTAGTTGTGTGCCGTTGTGTTCTTTCGCATTCATGTTGCCCCGATCGAACTCGACGCTGATTTAATCGTGCTTTCTACTGCACTTCCGAAGCGATTTTCACTTCCCTCGTCTAAAGACCCTCTCCCGTTTTCGCATGCATTGTGTAAACCCTTAGAGTACGGCTTTAAGGACCATCCCTCCTATAGTAGCTACATCATGGATATAGTAGACAATCCACTATGAGACTCTAACTTGGTGTTATGAGTTAACCTCACAAGTGACAGGAGATGCATTGATCCCTTGACTTGAGGTCATTGACTCTTCTATATGGTTAGGGACATACTTTTATACAACCAAGCACCTCACCGTAGTTGGGAGGTTATAACGGTTGTCATTGGGTATGTCACGACTCATAGGATTTGCCCCTTCCTAAGGGAAGCTTGATATCTACGGGGCCCCCCTATAGATGCATGACTAAAAGTGTATGACCATACCCTGGTGAAAGCTTGATTTAGTCATGACTATGAGATTAGATGAAAACAAAGTGGTAACAAACTTTATCCAATCGAATATCAGTTTAGCAAAGAGATTGTAATGCATCAGGTTCTTGTTTGCGATGATAGAGATGTCGATGTTGATATCCATTCCGAAGACTTGGGGAGCGAAACCCTAATCAGGTGGCGCATAAAACTTTCATAGCGGAATCTAGGGTTTCAAATGATCTTTCGCAAGAACTGTTGGAGTATGCCCTTAAGGCTAATGTTTGAGGCCTTGGGATTGTAACAGTATCATGTATAAACACTTTTGTTTATAAAGGCAATGGTTGTTATTCAGTTTTGTTACCTTGTCTGCTGTAATAAGTGTACTTTTGAATAATGTCTCAAAGCTGTTCAGCTAGGCTGACATGCTATATATCCTTAGTCGAGATATCTTGGTGAACATGAGACAGCCTTGATATGATTGAGACTAATATGTGTTCTAATCTTATAGGATGCTCCGAGCATGGAATAAGATGTAGACTCATGGGTACATTGGATGTACTGGACAGACCCTACTAGGATATTCAATTGCTTGTCACAATGTGAATAATCCTTGTTTGCACTAAGTGGCACATGTCCTCTGACTTGAGATCACTTGTGTTTTTAAATGATGATTGTCATTGTTTTGAGGTAGTTCAATATCATTTGAAAGATAATGGTTATAGACTATCTTGGATAATGATCATGAGTCAGGTTGGGACACTAGTGATAGATATAGGATTGCCGTCTCCTTGTTCAAGGAGTGTGATGTTCTATAGGGGCCCCCTAGATGAGATGATTGAGAAAGTGTATGGCCATACCCAGGTGACTATATTCATCTGATCTAATCATGCTCATCATATTGGAGTTACAAGCTTGACCCGCTTGTCCAATAAGAACATCCAGTGGCAAAGGATACATGCATGCCTTGTGAAGTTGATTCACACTTGTGCTTGAAGAGTCCCCTTCAAGGGGGAGCGCAGGCAGATAAAACCCCTTTCTAGAGGGGGGCGAACCCTAGAGCATGCGGAAAATGTACTCTTCTAGGGTTTCAATAAAATCGTTTGCATGAACACATATATATGATCAACTTTATATGTATTGCAAAGATCAAGTTTGAGATCTTTTACCATAGCCATGATAAAGGGTGTCGGCTTGGAAGCAAGAGGGCAAGTAAGCACTCCTCCAAAGAAAACACACACTAGATGAGAGATGGCTACCCTTTAGGATCTTCCTTGTGCTAGCAAGAGATCTCCCCAAAGTTCCTTGTCGTGTGTTGATGATGAGATGTGCTTGGCCGAGAGCTACCTTGTCCAAGTCCCTCTCTTCGTCGAATGAAGGAGACAAGAGAGTAATTGGCAAATTGCGTTGAGGTTTTTCTCATTCAAGTGATGGCGTTACACTTCCAAAAATGGAAGGTTATCAAGCCATGCGACCACTTGAAGAAAAACCGCCCAAGATGCCTTTAAACCTTGAACCATACGTTCACCCATGTGAACCGGTTCAAGCCAATTAGGTTCAACTCAATTCGGTTCAAAAACCCAAATTAAACCAGCCCAAGCCATGGTCTAGATCTCTATGAACCAAACGGTTCAAGATCTAACCGTTCATCTCTTGATGCTCTTGATCTCTTCGATCTAGCATCCATACTCTCGATCGAAGCTTACCGATCTGAAGCCCTAATCAATCAAACATGATTAGACCAGATCTCACTTACAATCAGAGTCTAATCTCCTTTTAACTGAACTAAAACAATTCAGTCCACACGATCTGACTTAAGTAAGCCATATCATCAAATTGTGTGACCCTAAGGGTTTCCTTTAAATGTCGGTAACGATAACTCACGTTATCACAATCAGTGAGGGGTATCTAGCAACACATCACTGTCTCCCGATATAAAGGAAAGAGTCTTCCAAGACTACACCCAAACCACAGCACAAGTGTGAATCATTTCACAAGGCATACATGTTTCCTTTGCCACTGGATGTTCTTATTGGACAAGTGTGTCAAACTTGTAGCTCCAATATGATGAGCATGATTAGATCAGATGAACATAGTCATCTGGGTATGGCCATACACTTTCTCAATCATCTCATATAAGGGGGGCCCCTTTAGAACACCACACTCCTTCCACAAGGAGACGGCAATCCTTTATCTATCACTAGTATCCGAACCTGACTCATGATCATTATCCAAGATAGTCTATAACCATTATCTTTCAAATGATATTGAACTACCTCAAAATAATGACATTCATCATTTAGAAACACAAGTGATCTCAAGTCAAAGGACATGTGCCACTTGATGCAAACAAGGATTATTCACATTGTGACAAGCAATGGAATATCCCAGTAGGGTCTGTCCAGTACATCCAATGTACCCATGAGTCTACATCTTATTCCATGCTCGAAGCATCCTATAAGATTAGAACACATATTAGTCTCAATCATATCAAGGCTGTCTCATGTTCACCAAGATATCTCGACTAAGGACATTATAGCATGTCAGCCTAGCTGAACAGCTTTGAGACATTATTCAGTAGTACACTTATTACTGCAGACAAGGTAACAACCTGAATAATAACCATGCCTTTATAAACACAAAAGTTTATAACATGATACTGCTACAATCCCAAAGGCCTCAAACATTAGCCTTAAGGGCGTACCCCAACAATCTCCCACTTGCACTTAATCTAATGGTTGAGAAATCTCAAACCCATATTATTACAGTGCTTCTCATGCTTCTGCTGCGCCAGAGGCTTGGTAAGCGGGTCTGCCAGATTGTCATCTGTATGAACCTTGCATATTTTGATCTCGCCTCGATCAATGATCTCCCGGATCAAGTGAAACCGTCTCTGTATGTGCTTGGACTTCTGGTGCGACCGTGGTTCCTTTGCTTGTGCGATTGCTCCAGTGTTATCACAGAAGATAACCAAAGGATCTGCACTCGAAGGAACGACACCAAGTTCTCTCACGAACTTACGAATCCACACTGCCTCCTTGGATGCTTCCGAGGCTGCAACATACTCGGCTTCTGTTGTGGAATCAGCAACAGTTGACTGTTTGAAACTTTTCCACACCACTGCTCCACCATTCAAGCTAAAAACATAGCCTGATTGCGATCGGAAATCATCCTGGTCCGACTGGAACGAAGCGTCAGTATATCCTTCAATACTGAGTTCTTCCTGACCACCATATATCAAGAACATATCTTTGGTCCTCCGCAGATATTTTAAAATGTTCTTGACCGCAATCCAGTGCGCCACACCTGGATTACTTTGGAATCGACTGGTCACGCTTAACCCGTAAGCGACGTCAGGGCGAGTACACAACATCGCATACATAATGGACCCAATAGCCGAAGCATAAGGCGTATTGTCCATTTCATCTTTCTCAGTCTGTGTTTGTGGACACTGACTCTTCGAAAGATTCAGACCATGTCTGACTGGAAGATATCCACGTTTAGAATTCTCTAAATGGAATCTTTCCTGGACTTTATCGATGTAAGTACTCTGGCACAGCCCGAGAAGCCTCTTAGATCTATCTCTGTAGATCTTCACACCTAGTACATAGGCTGCTTCTCCTAGATCTTTCATCTGGAAACATTTTCCTAACCATGCTTTAACAGCATGCAGTTCAGGAATATCATTTCCAATGATCAAGATATCATCGACGTAGAGGACTAGGAAAGTAATCACGCTCCCACTAAACCTCTTATATACACACGGGTCATCTTCGTTCTTGATGAAACCAAACTCAGAGATTGATTCATCAAAACGAATATTCCAGCTTCTAGATGCTTGTTTCAGTCCATAAATGGACTTCTTTAACTTGCATATTTTATGACGATCTGATGGATTAGTGAAACCTTCAGGTTGTGTCATGTACACATCCTCGTCCAGATTTCCATTAAGGAAAGCTGTTTTCACATCCATCTGCCAGATCACATAATCGTAATATGCAGCTATCGCGAAAAGAATCCGAATAGACTTAAACATGGCTACAGGTGAGAAAGTTTCATCATAATCTATCCCGTAGATTTGTTTGAAACCTTTCGCAACTAGCCTGCCTTTATAGGTAACCACGTTACCATCCATGTCAATCTTCTTCTTGAAGATCCATTTATAGCCTATAGGGATTACTCCCAGAGGCGGATCAACCAAATCCCAGACTTGGTTATCTGACATGGAGTCCATCTCGGCTCGCATAGCTTCAAGCCATCTTGCTGACTCCGGTCCACTGACCGCATCCGCATAAGTGAGGGGTTCATCATTATCAATGATGTAGACTCCGTCATAGCGCTCAGGCTGTCGACGGATCCTTCCCGATCTTCGCGGTTCCCGTGATATCTGAGCCTCAGGTTGTTCATTAACCTGATTTACCGGCTCAGGCTCATCCAACTGTGCTTGACTACTTTGTCCTTCCTCTGGATTCTCATCCAGCCTTATTTCTCTCCCACTGGCCTCTTGCAGAAGAAACTCCTTCTCAAGAAATATGGCCGTCCGAGCAACAAATACTTTGTTCTCTTTGGGATCGTAGAAATAATAACCCTTAGTTTCCTTAGGGTAACCGACAAATATACATTTCTCAGATCTGCTCTCCAGTTTCCCAGAGGCGAGCTTTTTGACATAAGCCTCGCAACCCCAGATCCTGATAAATGTCAAGCTTGGCTGTTTCCCATACCATAACTCATATGGCGTCTTAGAAACTGCCTTGGATGGCACTCGGTTTAGTACCTTTGCAGCTGTTTCCAGTGCAAAACCCCAAAAGGAGTATGGAAGAGTGGCCTGACTCATCATAGAACGAACCATATCAAGTAACGTTCTATTTCTCCTCTCGGACACACCATTCCATTGCGGTGTTCCTGGCGGAGTGAGCTGTGAGATAATCCCACACTCCTTTAGATAGTCAGTAAACGCATGACTTAGGTATTCTCCACCTCGATCAGAACGAAGTGCCTTGATATTTCGGCCTAACTGATTTTGTACTTCATTTTTGAACTCTTTGAACTTGTCAAAAGATTCACTTTTATGTCTCATCAGATAGACATACCCATACCTACTGAAATCATCAGTAAAGGTAATGAAGTACTGATAGCCACCTCTGGCATGTTTACTAAATGGCCCACACACATCACTGTGTATGAGGTCAAGTAAACCTGAAGCCCTTTGACCTTTATTTTGAAAAGGTGACTTCGTCATTTTACCCATCAAACAAGCTTTGCATGTATCAATCTCCTCATAGGAGAATGATCCCAGCAGTCCATGATCATGCAACCGCTTAATGCGTTTCTCGTTTATATGGCCTAAACGACTATGCCATAGCAAGGTGCTGTCATCAGCATTCTTGGCTTTCTTATTATCAATGTTATGTATAGAACTTTCCATGTCCAACATGTATAACCCATTGTTAATTGAACCAGTAGCATAAACAATATTACCATAAGATAAAACACACTTTAAAATATTGCATTCAAAGGCAAATCCTTTCCTGACAAGAGCAGAAATGGAGATAATATTTTTAGTTATACTGGGAACAAAATAACAACTGTTTAGTTCCAATACAAGTCCAGATGGTAAAGAAATGAAATAGTCTCCTACAGCAACAGCAGCAACCCGTGCCCCGTTTCCAACGCGTAGGTCTACCTCATGCTGTCCCACCTGTCTTCTTCTCTTGAGTTCCTGTACATTTGAACAAATGTGAACTCCACATGCAGTGTCCAACACCCATGAAATAGAAGAAGATGAAACCATGACTTCCGTCACGTATATACCTGAGCCAGTAGCGATGCTTCCCCTCTTATCTCCTTGGAGCGCTTTACAGTCCTTTTTCCAGTGACCCAGCTGGCCACAGTGGAAACACCTGTTGTCCTTCGACCGCTTCACCTTCTGTTTCAGAGCCTTACTGTAGTTCTTGACAGGGGCCTTGCCCTTCTTCCCCTTCTTCTTGTTCCTAGAAGGAACCAGTAAGACAGAGGTTGAAGGCTTTCCCTTCAGAGTTTCCTCAGTAGTCAAGAGCATATTCAGCAGCTCTGCCGGAGTACAATCGATTTTGTTCATATTAAAGTTAATAATGAACGCATCGAAAGAGGGCGGGAGAGACTGCAGAATTATGTCTACAGCAAGCTCCTGGTTAATGGTATGCCCCAGTTTCTCTAGAGCCTCCTTGTGCCCAATCATCTTGAGCACGTGAGCTCCAACTGGGCTCCCTTCAGCCAGTTTGCTCTGAAAGAAGAGCTTCGTCAGATTATAGCGTTCTGTCCTCGCCTGTGCAGCATACAGCATCTTGAGGTTCGCTATAATCTCTATAGCCGACATATCCTCATGCTGACGCTGCAGCGGTGGCGTCATAGACGCTAGCATCAGGCAAGCGACATCAATGCTATCATTGACATGCTTTTCATAGGCTTCACGAACCGCCCTTGCGGCGTTCGCAGCGGGTTGAGGCGGCACTGCCGTCTCGAGGACATACTGTTTCCTCTCTGCCTTAAGAACGATCTTAAGGTGTCCGAACCAGTCAGAGAAGTTCGGCCCAGCAAACTTCTCCCTTTCCAGTAGGGATCGCACATTGAAGCTCATGGTGTTCGTTGCTGCAGGAATCTACAACAATGCAAGAACAGCAAGGTCAGTATCAATGTTCAGAATCAATCCAGGACTTAAGAAAGATTCTTTTTCTCACTATTTTGTCTGACTGAAAAATCCAGTAAACAGTCCGAAAGAGTAACACTCTTTTAGTGAGATGGGATCCAGATTTCATACTTGGTCTCCGCGTCCCGCTCAGGCGAGATAAGATGCACAGAGATGACAAGCATTAATTTCTAGTAGGCTGTCCCAGCCAATCGCCAACCCGTGCGATTCCCCTTCATCTGGGCAATCCAGCAGACTGTGCCAACTGAGTTGGTACAACACAGTCTCTGATCCCACAGATGGCTGCCTCCATGCGCTACCATATGCGCCACATATGTAGCCTACATGGTCAAGCTGACCCGACCTACTCCCTGGACCACCATGTGCTATGCTGAGCAACGAGAAGCGATAAATCCCTTCTCTGTAACACGCAGGTGAAATCCCGCACCGTCTGAAGATAGATGGATGTGCCCACTGAGTGGGTACAACACGGCTCCAACGATAATCAGAACAGTGAGGTTTCGCGTCAGAAGGCTTACGAGCTTGATATGTTAGCGTTGGATTTTAACGGTCTTTTATCTTCTTGACTATCATGCAAGTCCTATGGTGATAGCAGAAGATAAACTCATGCATTTCTAATTATAAAAGCAATAAATAGAAAGCATGGATCTTATGTGGTAAAAGCCCAAAGCCTAAGTAAGACCTTAAGATACTTAAGTCTTCACTTGCTCTTCTTGGGACTTTTGCATCTCATCTGGTCCAACCCAGGGCCCTAGCGCCAAGAGCACCTCAGGTGCGCCACCAGCTGAATGCCCCTCTAGGATGTGTGCCTTTGTGCTCTTGTCTAATCAAATACAATTTGATCTATCTAGACAAGTTTAACTCACAGGTCAATTATACAATCAATGAATTAAAAAGTGATTCGCAGATCACAAAATAATAATTTACCAGGCTCGCAGGCCCCAGCACAGCACACAATAAAAGGGCAACCCACATAAGATGAAATAAACAAGCATCATGGCATCATTCAATCAACATGTGATCCATTACAAAGAAAATAAAATTTTTGAAAACCCCATTGGCATCAATTTTAATTTTCTTATAAGCCCTACAACCTTACAATGGTCCATTGATAGGGATCCACTCATCCAACTAGTCAGATCCTCTGCCCTTGCATGCACCAAGTCCTAACTGACTCGAGTTGACCTAATGGTCAACCATGCATGCGCCAAGGGCTGAACAACCCTCATGAGTTCTGGCAAGCGGGTGTGACCCCGGGCCTAACTCGTGTGTTCACTGAGTTGTCTCAACCAGACCTCGCTACACGCCTAAGATGCAATCGACCTATGGCCACCTCGTGCTTGCGCACAGGTGCCATCTGGTCGATCCATCTAGGCTGTCAGATGGTCTGATCAGACTAGTGGATCTAACTTAGAGGTGACTTCAACCCCATCAACCCATCTAAGGGTTTATAGTAGGCGCCACTTAGATCTAGTGAGGCGCGCAAGATGTAATGAATTTTACAAAGACATTCAACAAGCGCCATCAAGAAACATGCGCCAAGAATCATACAAGTAATAACATGTAGTTTCGCATGTTGACATTAGATCTATCCATTAGCGCAAACATGTGATATCAATCATGCGCCAACATCTAATGACTAGCATGTATTCATGGTGATGATAGATCTACAACAATGGCGCAAACATGGATCACTAAAGCAATCATAAGATTCATGCATAACCCGCTCTGATACCAATTGAAGAGTCCCCTTCAAGGGGGAGCGCAGGCAGATAAAACCCCTTTCTAGAGGGGGGCGAACCCTAGAGCATGCGGAAAATGTACTCTTCTAGGGTTTCAATAAAATCGTTTGCATGAACACATATATATGATCAACTTTATATGTATTGCAAAGATCAAGTTTGAGATCTTTTACCATAGCCATGATAAAGGGTGTCGGCTTGGAAGCAAGAGCGCAAGTAAGCACTCCTCCAAAGAAAACACACACTAGATGAGAGATGGCTACCCTTTAGGATCTTCCTTGTGCTAGCAAGAGATCTCCCCAAAGTTCCTTGTCGTGTGTTGATGATGAGATGTGCTTGGCCGAGAGCTACCTTGTCCAAGTCCCTCTCTTCGTCGAATGAAGGAGACAAGAGAGTAATTGGCAAATTGCGTTGAGGTTTTTCTCATTCAAGTGATGGCGTTACACTTCCAAAAATGGAAGGTTATCAAGCCATGCGACCACTTGAAGAAAAACCGCCCAAGATGCCTTTAAACCTTGAACCATATGTTCACCCATGTGAACCAGTTCAAGCCAATTAGGTTCAACTCAATTCGGTTCAAAAACCCAAATTAAACCAGCCCAAGCCATGGTCTAGATCTCTATGAACCAAACGGTTCAAGATCTAACCGTTCATCTCTTGATGCTCTTGATCTCTTCGATCTAGCATCCATACTCTCGATCGAAGCTTACCGATCTGAAGCCCTAATCAATCAAACATGATCAGACCAGATCTCACTTACAATCAGAGTCTAATCTCCTTTTAACTGAACTAAAACAATTCAGTCCACACGATCTGACTTAAGTAAGCCATATCATCAAATTGTGCGACCCTAAGGGTTTCCTTTAAATGTCGGTAACGATAACTCACGTTATCACAATCAGTGAGGGGTATCTAGCAACACATCACTGTCTCCCGATATAAAGGAAAGAGTCTTCCAAGACTACACCCAAACCACAGCACAAGTGTGAATCATTTCACAAGGCATACATGTTTCCTTTGCCACTGGATGTTCTTATTGGACAAGTGTGTCAAACTTGTAGCTCCAATATGATGAGCATGATTAGATCAGATGAACATAGTCATCTGGGTATGGCCATACACTTTCTCAATCATCTCATATAAGGGGGGCCCCTTTAGAACACCACACTCCTTCCACAAGGAGACGGCAATCCTTTATCTATCACTAGTATCCGAACCTGACTCATGATCATTATCCAAGATAGTCTATAACCATTATCTTTCAAATGATATTGAACTACCTCAAAATAATGACATTCATCATTTAGAAACACAAGTGATCTCAAGTCAAAGGACATGTGCCACTTGATGCAAACAAGGATTATTCACATTGTGACAAGCAATGGAATATCCCAGTAGGGTCTGTCCAGTACATCCAATGTACCCATGAGTCTACATCTTATTCCATGCTCGAAGCATCCTATAAGATTAGAACACATATTAGTCTCAATCATATCAAGGCTGTCTCATGTTCACCAAGATATCTCGACTAAGGACATTATAGCATGTCAGCCTAGCTGAACAGCTTTGAGACATTATTCAGTAGTACACTTATTACTGCAGACAAGGTAACAACCTGAATAATAACCATGCCTTTATAAACACAAAAGTTTATTACATGATACTGCTACAATCCCAAAGGCCTCAAACATTAGCCTTAAGGGCATACCCCAACAGTGCTGTGGTTTGGGTGTAGTCTTGGAAGACTCTTTCCTTTATATCGGGAGACAGTGATGTGTTGCTAGATACCTCTCACTGATCGTGATAACGTAAGTTATCGTTACCGACATTTAAAGGAAACCCTCAGGGTCGCACAATTTGATGAAATGGCTTACTTAAGTCAGATCGTGTGGACTGAATTGTTTTGGTTCAGTTGAAAGGGATTTAACCTCTGATTGTAAGTGAGATCTGGTCTGATCATGTTTGATTGATTAGGGCTTGAGATCGGTAAGCTTCGATCGAGAGTGTGGATGCTAGATCGGTGAGATCAAGAGCATCAAGAGATGATCGGTTAGATCTTGAACCATTTGGTTCAAGGGAGATCTAGACCATGGCTTGGCTTGGTTCGATTTGGTCTTTGGACCAATTGAAATTGGACCAACTTCAATTGAACCGGTTCACATATGTGAACGCATGGTTCAATTAAGTTTGCGTTTTAGATTAGTTCAAAGCCATGAACGCATGGCTTCATGACCTTCCTTTTATGGAAGTCTTGTAACGCCAAAACGCATATGCTTGCCTCAACGGCTCTAATCTTTGGAGCTCTCTCGTATGTGGCTTAGAGCTTAGACGAAGAGGAAGAAGAGAGCTTTCGGCCAAGGGAGATATCATCTCATCTTTCTTTTCCAACGATCGAGGACCCTTTGAAGAGCTTTGCTAGCACAAAGGATTCAAAGGAGCAAGCCATCTTCATTGTTGTGTGCGTCACCTTTGGAGAAGAAGCATTCGACTCTTTGCTTCCAAGGCTCCATCCACCCATGGCTATGGTGAGATCTTCTCATGATCTTTCAATTAAAACAAAGTTGATTATATAGAACATGCGATCCTATAGAAACCCTAATTCCGCCCATGCAAGTACTTTGATTTGCGCATGCTTAGGGTTTCGCTCCCCCTTGAAGGGGACCCAACAAGAACATATGATCAACTTAAATAATGTTTGGATTCATACCATAGCCATTTGCGTTGGATGGCGATTTGGAAGAAGAGAGAGCAACGTTGATCTCCTCCAAAGAGTTCACACACAAGATGAAGATCGCCTACTCCCTTGGCGTTCCTTGTGCTAGCAAGTCTCCAAGGTTTTTCTTGTCGAATGGAAGGGAATGATGGATGAAGACTCTCTTGGCCGAACTCTCTCCTATGTTAACCACCTTTTGCAAGAGTGTCTCATCAAGAGGAAGAGGCAAGAGGAAGTCACGAAATCGAAGTGGAGACATTTTCCTCAAACGTGGAGACGTTTTTCTATAATGGGAAAAACCGACTTCCAAACATGGAAAGCCCTTAACTCCATGCGTTCATGCGATCCATGTGTTCACTCCAAGTGAACCGATCGCTCCTCTTTGAACCAAGCCATGGTTCAATTGCATTTGGTTTAAAAACCAAATCAAAATCAACCCAAGCCATTAGTCCAGATCAAATTAAACCCTAAGGTTCTAGATCTGACCGTTCATCACTTGATGCACTTGATCTCACCAATCTAGCATCAACACTCTCGATCAAAGCTTACCGATCTCAAGCCCTAATCAATCAAACATGATCAGACCAGATCTCACTTACAATCAGAGTTTAAATCCCTTTAAACTGAACCAAAATAATTCAGTCCACACGATCTAACATGAGTGAGCCATATCATCAAATTGTGCGACCCTGAGGGTTTCCTTTAAATGTCGGTAATGATAACTTACGTTATCACGATCAGTGAGGGGTATCTAGCAACACATCACTGTCTCCCGATATAAAGGAAAGAGTCTTCCAAGACTACACCCAAACCACAGCACAAGTGTGAATCCATTTCACAAGGCATACATGTTTCCTTTGCCACTGGATGTTCTTATTGGACAAGCGTGTCAAGCCTGTAGCTCCAATATGATGAGCATGATTAGATCAGATGAACATAGTCACCTGGGTATGGCCATACACTTTCTCAATCATCTCATCCAGGGGGGGCCCCTTTAGAACATCACACTCCAATTAAGGAGACGGCAATCCTATATCTATCACTAGTGTCCTAACCTGACTCATGATCATTATCCAAGATAGTCTATAACCATTATGTTTCAAATGATATTGAACTACCTCAAAATAATGACAATCATCATTTAGAAACACAAGTGATCTCAAGTCAGAGGACATGTGCCACTTGTAGCAAACAAGGATTATTCACATTGTGACAAGCAACTGAATATCCCAATAGGGTCTGTCCAGTACATCCAATGTACCCATGAGTCTACATCTCATTCCATGCTCGAAGCATCCTATAAGATTAGAACACATATTAGTCTCAATCATATCAAGGCTGTCTCATGTTCACCAAGATATCTCGACTAAGGACATGTAGCATGTCAGCCTAGCTGAACAGCTTTGAGACATTATTCAGAAGAACACTTATTGCAGCAGACAATGTAACAAACTGAATAACAACCATTGCCTTTATAAACTTAGAGTTTATACATGATACTGTAAGAATCCCAAGGCCTCAAACATTAGCCTTAAGGGCATACCCCAACAATCTCCCACTTGCACTTAATCTAATGGTTGAGAAATCTCAAACCCATATTATTATAGTGCTTCTCATGCTTCTGCTGCGCCAGAGGCTTGGTAAGCGGGTCAGCCAGATTGTCATCTGTATGAACCTTGCAGATTTTGATCTCACCACGATCAATGATCTCCCGGATCAAATGAAACCTTCTCTGTATGTGCTTGGACTTCTGGTGCGACCGTGGTTCCTTTGCCTGTGCGATTGCTCCAGTGTTATCACAGAAGATAACCAAAGGATCTGCACTCGAAGGAACAACACCAAGTTCCTGAACGAACTTGCGAATCCACACTGCCTCCTTGGATGCTTCCGAGGCTGCAACATACTCGGCTTCTGTTGTGGAATCAGCAACGATAGACTGTTTGAAACTTTTCCACACCACTGCTCCACCATTCAAGCTAAAAACATAACCTGATTGCGATCGGAAATCATCCTGGTCAGATTGGAACGAAGCGTCAGTATATCCTTCAATACTGAGTTCTTCCTGACCTCCATATATCAAGAACAAATCTTTGGTCCTCCGCAGATATTTTAAAATGTTCTTGACTGCAATCCAGTGTGCCTGACCTGGATTACTTTGGAATCGACTGGTCACGCTTAACCCGTAAGCGACGTCTGGGCGAGTACACAACATCGCATACATAATGGATCCAATAGCCGAAGCATAAGGCCTATTGTCCATATCATCTTTCTCAGTCTGTGTTTGTGGACACTGACTCTTTGAAAGATTCAGACCATGTCTGACTGGAAGATATCCTCTTTTAGAATTCTCTAAATGGAATCTCTCCAGGATCTTATCGATGTAAGTACTCTGGCATAGCCCGAGAAGCCTCTTAGATCTATCCCTGTAGATCTTCACACCTAATACATAGGCTGCTTCTCCTAGATCTTTCATCTGGAAACATTTTCTTAACCATGCTTTAACAGCATGCAGTTCAGGAATATCGTTTCCAATGATTAAGATATCATCGACGTAGAGGACTAGGAATGTAATCACGCTCCCACTAAACCTCTTATATACACACGGGTCATCTTCATTCTTGATGAAACCAAATTCAGAGATTGATTCATCAAAACGAATATTCCAGCTTCTAGATGCTTGCTTTAGTCCATAAATGGACTTCTTTAACTTGCATATTTTATGACGATCTGATGGATTAGTGAAACCTTCAGGTTGTGTCATATACACATCCTCATCCAATTTTCCATTAAGGAAAGCTGTCTTCACATCCATCTGCCAGATCTCATAATCGTAATATGCTGCTATCGCGAAAAGAATCCGAATAGACTTGAACATGGCTACAGGAGAGAAAGTTTCATCATAATCTATCCCGTAGATTTGTTTGAAACCTTTTGCAACTAGCCTGCCTTTATAGGTAATCACGTTACCATCCATGTCAATCTTCTTCTTGAAGATCCATTTACAGCCAATGGGGATTACTCCCGGAGGCGGATCAACCAAATCCCAGACTTGATTATCTGACAAGGAGTCCATCTCGGCTCGCATAGCTTCAAGCCATCTAGCTGAATCCGGTCCACTGACCGCATCCGCATAAGTAAGGGGTTCATCATTATCAATGATGTAGACTCCGTCATAGCCCTCAAGCTGTCGACGGATCCTTCCCGATCTACGCGGTTCCCATGATATCTGAGCCTCAGGTTGTCTAGTAACCTGTTCAACCGGCTCAAGCTCATCCAACTGTGCTTGACTACTTTGTCCTTCTTCTGGATTCTCATCCAGCTTTATTTCTCTCCCACTGGCCTCTTGCAGAAGGAACTCCTTCTCAAGAAAAATGGCCGTCCGAGCAACAAATACCTTGTTCTCTTTGGGATCGTAGAAATAATAACCCTTAGTTTCCTTAGGGTAACCGACAAAGATGCATTTCTCAGATCTGTTCTCTAGTTTCCCAGAGGCGAGCTTTTTGACATAAGCCTCGCAACCCTAGATCTTGATAAATGTCAAGCTCGGCTGTTTCCCATACCATAGTTCATATGGAGTCTTTGAAACTGCCTTGGATGGCACTCGGTTTAGTACCTTTGCAGCTGTTTCCAGTGCAAATCCCCAAAAGGAGTAAGGTAGAGTAGCCTGACTCATCATAGAACGAACCATATCGAGTAAGGTTCTGTTCCTCCTCTCGGATACACCATTCCATTGCGGTGTTCCTGGCGGAGTGAGCTGTGAGATAATCCCACACTCCTTCAGATAGTCAGTAAACACTCGACTTAGGTATTCTCCACCTCGATCAGAACGAAGTGCCTTGATATTTCAGCCTAGCTGATTCTGTACTTCATTTTTGAACTCTTTGAACTTGTCAAAAGATTCACTCTTATGTCTCATCAGATAGACACACCCATATCTACTGAAATCATCAGTAAAGGTAATGAAGTATGAATAGCCACCTCTGGCATGTTTACTAAATGGCCCACACACATCACTGTGTATAAGGTCAAGTAAACCTGAAGCTCTTTGACCTTTGTTAGGAAAAGGAGACTTCGTCATTTTACCCAATAAACAAGCTTTGCATGTATCAATCTCCTCATAGGAGAATGATCCCAGCAGTCCATGATCATGCAACCGCTTAATGCGTTTCTTGTTAATGTGGCCTAAACGACTATGCCATAGCAAGGTGCTGTCATCAGAATACTTGGCTTTCTTATTATCAATGTTTTGTATAGAACATTCCATGTCCAACATGAATAACCCGTTGTTAATTGATCCAGTAGCATAAACAATATTATCAAGAGATAAAATACACTTTGAAATATTGCATTCAAAGGAAAATCCTTTCCTGACAAGAGCAGGAATAGAGATAATATTCTTGGTAATGCTAGGTACAAAGTAACAATTGTTTAGTTCCAATACAAGTCCAGATGATAATGAGATGTAATATTCTCCTACAGCAACAGCAGCAACCCGTGCCCCGTTTCCAACTCGTAGGTCCACCTCATGCTGTCCCACCTGTCTTCTTCTCTTGAGTTCCTGTACATTTGAACAAATGTGAACTCCACATGCAGTGTCCAACACCCATGATATGGAAGAAGAAGATATCATGACTTCAGTCACAAAAATACCTGAGCCAGAAGCGATGCTTCCCTTCTTGTCTCCTTGGAGCGCTTTACAGTCCTTTTTCCAGTGACCCAGCTGGCCACAATGGAAACACCTGTATTCCTTCGACCGCTTGACCTTCTGTTTCAGAGCCTTATTGTAGTTCTTGACAGGGGCTTTGCCCTTCTTCCCCTTCTTTTTGTTCCTGGAAGGGAACATCAACACAGAGGTTGAAGGCTTTCCCTTCAGAGTCTCCTCCGTAGTCAAGAGCATATTCAGCAACTCTGCCGGAGTACAGTCAATCTTGTTCATATTAAAGTTAATAATGAACGGATCAAAAGAGGCCGGGAGAGACTGCAGAATAATGTCTACAGCAAGCTCCTGATTGATGGTATGCCCCAGTTTCTCTAGAGCCTCTTTGTGCCCAATCATCTTGAGCACATGAGCTCCCACTGGACTCCCTTCAGCCAGTTTGCTCTGAAAGAAAAGCTTGGTCAAATTATAGCGTTCAGTCCTCGCCTGTGCAGCATATAGCATCTTGAGGTTTGCTATGATTTCCATAGCAGACATATCCTCATGCTGACGCTGCAACGGTGGCGTCATAGACGCTAGCATCAGGCAAGCGACATCAATGCTATCATTGACATGCTTTTCATAGGCATCGCGAACCGCCCTTGCGGCGTTCGTGTTGGGGTATGCCCTTAAGGCTAATGTTTGAGGCCTTGGGATTGTATAAGTATCATGTAATAAACTCTTATGTTTATAAAGGCATGGTTATTATTCAGATTGCTACCTTGTCTGCTGTAATAAGTGTACTTCTGATTAATGTCTCAAAGCTGTTCAGCTAGGCTGACATGCTGTTATGTCCTTAGTCGAGATATCTTGGTGAACTTGAGACAGCCCTGATATGATTGAGACTAATATGAGTTCTAATTTTATAGGATGCTTCGAGCATGGAATAAGATGTAGACTCATGGGTACATTGGATGTACTGGACAGACCCTACTAGGATATTCAATTGCTTGTCACAATATGAATGATCCTTGTTTGCACTAAGTGGCACATGTCCTTTGACTTGAGATCACTTGTGTTTCTAAATGATGATTGTCATTGTTTTGAGGTAGTTCAATATCATTTGAAACATAATGATTATAAACTATCTTGGATAATGATCATGAGTCAGGTTAGAACACTAGTGATAGATAAAGGATTGCCGTCTCCTTGTTCAAGGAGTGTGATGTTCTAAAGGGCCCCCCTGTATGAGATGGTTGAGATAGTGTATGGCCATACCCAGATGACTATGTTCATCTGATCTGATCATGCTCATCATATTGGAGCTACAAGCTTGACATGCTTGTCCAATAAGAACATCCAGTGGCAAAGGAATCATGTAAGCCTTGTGAAATGGATTCACACTTGTGCTGTGTTTTGGGTGTAGTCTTGGAAGACTCTTTCCTCTATATCGGGAGACAGTGATGTGTTGCTAGATACCCCTCACTGGTCGTGATAACGTAAGTTGTCGTTACCGACATTTAAAGGAAACCCTTAGGGTCACACAAGTTGATGATATGGCTTACTTAAGTCAGATCGTGTGGACTGAATTGTTTGGGTTCAGTTTAAACGGATATAATCTCTGATTGTAAGTGAGATCTGGTCTGATCATGTTTGATTGATTAGGGCTTGAGATCGGTAAGCTTCGATCGAGAGAAGTGATGCTAGATCGGTGAGATCAGAAGCATCAGGAGATCAACGGTTAGATCTTGAACCATTTGGTTCAGAGAGATCTAGACCATGGCTTGGGCTGGTTTCATGTGGTCTTTGGACCAGATTGATTGAACCAAAGTGAACCAAATTCGAACCGGTTCACTTATGTGAACGCTTGGTTCGAATGGTGTTAGCGTTTTGGTTGTTGATGAGCGCATACTTCCAATTAAGGAAAGTGATCAAAGCCTCTCTTCATAACGCCTAAACGCCAAGCCGTTGAATGTGTGACTTCACTTCGCTTGGCTTTGATCATATCGAAACGGTGTGAAAAAGAAAAAGACAGGTGGAGCTCTCGGCAAGAGATTGATCTCTCATCATCCTCACGCGACAAGCACCTTTGAAGCTCTTTGCTAGCACAAGGATCTCAAAGAGTAGTCCTTGATCATCTTGTGTGTGACGACAAGGAGGAGGCCTCTTTTGTTCTCTTGATTCCAAGGCACCATCCAATCCGATGGCTATGGTATGAACTCCCTCTTGTTCCATTCAATCGCTTGAAGTTGATCATGAAAACATATTACATGCGATTTGTGAAACCCTAGCATCTTCATGCAAGAATGAATTATGCGCCACCCTTACATAGGGTTTTCGGCCCCCCCTCTTGAAAGGGGTTTTATCCGCTTGCGCTCCCCCTAGAAGGGGACCCAACAATTGGTATCAGAGCTAGGTCTAATATGTTCTTATGATTGCTTTGTGTGATCCATGTATGTTTGATGCTTAGATCTATGTTTTCTCTTCATGCGATTGTACTAGTGGATAGTATGTTCATGTTGCGCATGTATGAGAGTTATCTTGGCGCTTGCTTAAGTTTCCATTTGTTGCGCATATGTTGGCGCTTGTGTTGTTTTTCTTACAAAACAAATGAACTTGTGCGCCTATCTAGATCTAAGTCCCTACTCTAAACCCTTAGATGGGTTGATGGGGTTGAAGTCACCTCTAGATTAGATCCAACCGTCTGATCAGACCATCTGACAGCCTAGATGGATCGACCAGATGGCACCTATGCGCAAGCATGAGGTGGCCATAGGTCGATTGCATCTTAGGCGTGTAGCGAGGTCTGGTTGAGACAACCAGTGAACACACATGAGCTAGGCCCGGGGTCACACCCGCTTGCCAGAACTCATGAGGGTTGTTCACCCCTTGGCGCATGCATGGTTGACCGTTAGGTCAATACGGGTCAGTTAGGACTCGGTGCATGCAAGGGCAGAGGATCTGATCGGATGGATGAGTGGATCCCTATCAATGGACCATTGTAAGGTTGTAGGGGCACATAAGGAAATTAAAATTGATGCCATGGGGTTTTTCAAAAATTTAATTTCATGATTGGATCACATGTTGATTGATGCCATGATGCTTGTCTATTTATTCTTATGTGGGCTGCCCATGTTAAATGTGTGCTGTGCTGGGGCCTGCGTGCCTGGAATTAAACTTGTAAATTAATTTGTGATCTGCGAATCACATTTGTACTTAATTTATAATGTATAATTGACCTGCGAGTCAAACTTGTCTAGATAGATCAAATTGTATTTGATTAGACAAGAGCACAAAGGCACACATCCAAGAGGGGCATTCAGCTGGTGGCGCACCTAAGGTGCTCTTGGCGCTAGGGCCCTGGGTTGGACCAGATGAGATGCAAAAGTCCTAAGAAGAGCAAGTGAAGACTTAAGTTTCTTAAGGTCTTACTTAGGCTTTGGGCTTTTACCACATAAGATCCATGCTTTCTATTTATTGCTTTTATAATTAGAAATGCATGAGTTTATCTTCTGCTATCACCATAGGACTTGCATGATAGTCAAGAAGATAAAAGACCGGTAAAATCCAACGATAAAATATCAAGCTCGTAAGCCTTCTGACGCGAAACCTCACTGTTCTGATTATCGTTGGAGCCGTGTTGTACCCACTCAGTGGGCACGTCCATCTATCTTCAGACGGTGCAGGATTACACCTGCGTGTTACAGAGAAGGGATTTATCGCTTCTCGTTGCTCAGCATAGCACGTGGTGGTCCAGGGAGTAGGTCGGGTCAGCTTGACTATGTAGGCTACATATGTGGCGCATATGGTAGCACATGGAGGCAGCCATCTGTGGGATCAGAGACTGTGTTGTACCAACTCAGTTGGCACAGTCTGCTGGATTGCCCAGATGAAGGGGAATCGCACGAGTTGGCGATTGGCTGGGACAGCCTACCAGAAATTAGTGCTTGTCATCTCTGTGCATCTTATCTCGCCTGAGCGGGACGCGGAGACCAAGTATGAAATCTGGATCCCATCTCACTAAAAGAGTATTACTCTTTCGGACTGTTTTATGGATTTTACAGTCAGCTAGAATAGTGAGAAAAAGGAATCATTCTTAAGTCCTGATTGATTCTTAACATTGATACTGACCTTGCTGTTCTTGCATTGTTGTAGATCCCTGCTGCAACGAACACCATGAGCTTCAATGTGCGATCCCTACTGGAAAGGGAGAAGTTTGCTGGGCCGAACTTCTCTAACTGGTTCGGACACCTTAAGATCGTTCTTAAGGCAGAGAGGAAACTGTATGTCCTCGAGACGGCAATACCGCCGCAGCCCGCTGCGAACGCCGCAAGGGCGGTTCGTGAAACCTATGAAAAGCACGTCAATGATAGCATTGATGTCGCTTGCCTGATGCTAGCATCTATGACGCCACCGCTGCAGCGTCAGCATGAGGATATGTCGGCTATAGAAATTATAGCGAACCTCAAGATGCTGTATGCTGCACAGGCGAGGACAGAACGCTATAATCTGACGAAGCTCTTCTTTCAGAGCAAACTGGCTGAAGGGAGCCCAGTGGGAGCTCACGTGCTCAAGATGATTGGGCACAAGGAGGCTCTGGAGAAACTGGGGCATACCATCAACCAGGAGCTTGCTGTAGATATTATTCTGCAGTCTCTCCCGCCTTCTTTCGATGCGTTCATTATTAACTTTAATATGAACAAAATCGATTGTACTCCGGCAGAGCTGCTGAATATGCTCTTGACTACTGAGGAAACTCTGAAGGGAAAGCCTTCAACCTCTGTCTTGATGGTTCCTTCAAGGAACAAGAAGAAGGGGAAGAAGGGCAAGGCCCCTGTCAAGAACTACAGTAAGGCTCTGAAACAAAAGGTGAAGCGGGCGAAGGACAACAGGTGTTTCCACTGTGGCCAGCTGGGTCACTGGAAAAAGGACTGTAAAGCGCTCCAAGGAGATAAGAGGGGAAGCATCGCTTCTGGCTTAGGTATATTTGTGACTGAGGTCATGTTATCTTCTTCTTCTATTTCATGGGTGTTGGACACTGCATGTGGAGTTCACATTTGTTCAAATGTACAGGAACTCAAGAGAAGAAGGCAGGTGGGACAGCATGAGGTAGACCTACGCGTTGGAAACGGGGCACGGGTTGCTGCTGTTGCTGTAGGAGACTATTTCATTTCTTTACCATCTGGCATTGTACTGGAATTAAACAATTGTTATTTTGTACCGAGTATCACCAAAAATATTATCTCTATTCCTGCTCTTGTCAGGAAAGGATTTGCCTTTGAATGCAACATTTCAAAGTGTGTTTTATCTTATGATAATATTGTTTATGGAACTGGTTCAATTAACAATGGGTTATTCATGTTGGACATGGAATATTCTGTACAAAACATTGATAATAAGAAAGCCAAGTATGCTGATGACAGCACCTTGTTATGGCATAGTCGTTTAGGCCATATTAACAAGAAGCGCATTAAGCGGTTGCATGATCATGGACTGCTGGGATCTTTCTCCTATGAGGAGATTGATACATGCAAAGCTTGTTTGATGGGTAAAATGACGAAGTCACCTTTTCCTAACAAAGGTCAAAGGGCTTCAGGTTTACTTGACCTTATACACAGTGATGTGTGTGGGCCATTTAGTAAACATGCCAGAGGTGGCTATCAGTACTTCATTACCTTTACTGATAATTTCAGTAGGTATGGTTATGTCTATCTTATGAGACATAAGAGTGAATCTTTTGACAAGTTCAAAGAGTTCAAAAATGAAGTACGAATTCAGCTAGGCCGAAATATCAAGGCACTTCGTTCTGATCGAGGTGGAGAATACTTGAGTCATGCGTTTACTAACTATCTGAAGGAGTGTGGGATTATCTCACAGCTCACTCCGCCAGGAACACCGCAATGGAATGGTGTGTCCGAGAGGAGAAATAGAACGTTACTTGATATGGTTCGTTCTATGATGAGTCAGGCTACACTACCTTACTCCTTTTGGGGTTTTGCACTGGAAACAGCTGCAAAGGTACTAAACCGAGTGCCATCCAAGGCAGTTTCTAAAACTCCATACGAGTTATGGTATGGGAAACAGCCAAGCTTGACATTTATCAGGATCTGGGGTTGCGAGGCTTATGTCAAAAAGCTCGCCTCTGGGAAACTGGAGAGCAGATCTGAGAAATGTGTCTTTGTCGGTTACCCTAAGGAAACTAAGGGTTATTATTTCTACGATCCCAAAGAGAACAAGGTATTTGTTGCTCGAACGGCCATATTTCTTGAGAAGGAGTTTCTTCTGCATGAGGCCAGTGGGAGAGAAATAAAACTGGATGAGAATCCAGAGGAAGGACAAAGTAGTCAAGCACAGTTGGATGAGCCTGAGCCGGAAGATCAGGTTACTGAACAACCTGAGGCTCAGATATCACGGGAACCGCGAAGATCGGGAAGGATCCGTCGACAGCCTGAGCGCTATGACGGAGTCTACATCATTGATAATGATGAACCCCTCACTTATGCGGATGCGGTCAGTGGACCGGAGTCAGCTAGATGGCTTGATGCTATGCGAGCCGAGATGGACTCCATGTCAGATAACCAAGTCTGGGATTTGGTTGATCCGCCTCTGGGAGTAATCCCTATAGGCTGTAAATGGATCTTCAAGAAGAAGATTGACATGGATGGTAACGTGGTTACCTATAAAGGCAGGATAGTTGCGAAAGGATTCAAACAAATCTACGGGATAGATTATGATGAAACTTTCTCTCCTGTAGCCATGTTCAAGTCTATTCGGATTCTTTTCACAATAGCTGCATATTATGATTATGAGATCTGGCAGATGGATGTGAAGACAGCTTTCCTTAATGGAAATCTGGACGAGGATGTGTATATGACACAACCTGAAGGTTTCACTAATCCATCAGATCGTCATAAAATATGCAAGTTAAAGAAGTCCATTTATGGACTTAAACAAGCATCTAGAAGCTGGAATATTCGTTTTGATGAATCAATCTCTGAGTTTGGTTTCATCAAGAACGAGGATGACCCGTGTGTATATAAGAGGTTTAGTGGGAGCGTGATTACATTCCTAGTCCTCTACGTCGATGACATCTTAATCATTGGAAATGATATTCCTGAACTGCATGCTGTTAAAGCATGGTTAGGAAAATGTTTCCAGATGAAAGATCTAGGAGAAGCAGCCTATGTATTAGGTGTGAAGATCTACCGGGATAGATCTAAGAGGCTTCTCGGGCTGTGCCAGAGTACTTACATCGATAAGGTCCTGGAAAGATTTCATTTAGAGAATTCTAAACGAGGATATCTTCCAGTCAGACATGGTCTGAATCTTTCGAGGAGTCAGTGTCCACAAACACAGACTGAGAAAGATGAAATGGACAATACGCCTTATGCTTCGGCTATTGGATCCATTATGTATGCGATGTTGTGTACTCGCCTAGACGTCGCTTACGGGTTAAGCGTGACCAGTCGGTTCCAAAGTAATCCAGGTGTGGCACACTGGATTGCAGTCAAGAACATCTTGAAATATCTGCGGAGGACCAAAGATATGTTCTTGGTATATGGTGGTCAGGAAGAACTCAGTATTGAAGGATATACTGACGCTTCGTTCCAGTCTGACCAGGATGATTTCTGATCGCAATCAGGCTATGTTTTTAGCTTGAATGGTGGAGCAGTGGTGTGGAAAAGTTTCAAACAGTCAACTGTTGCTGATTCCACAACAGAAGCCGAGTATGTTGCAGCCTCGGAAGCATCCAAGGAGGCAGTGTGGATTCGTAAGTTCGTGAGAGAACTTGGTGTTGTTCCTTCGAGTGCAGATCCTTTGGTTATCTTCTATGATAACACTGGAGCCATCGCACAAGCAAAGGAACCACGGTTGCACCAGAAGTCCAAGCACATACAGAGACGGTTTCACTTGATCCGGGAGATCATTGATCGTGGCGAGATCAAAATTTGCAAGGTTCATACAGATGACAATCTGGCTGACCCGCTTACCAAGCCTCTGGCGTAGCAGAAGCATGAGAAGCACTGTAATAACATGGGTTTGAGATTTCTCAACCATTAGATTAAGTGCAAGTGGGAGATTGTTGGGGTATGCCCTTAAGGCTAATGTTTGAGGCCTTGGGATTGTAATAGTATCATTGTATAAACTCTTAAGTTTATAAAGGCAATGGTTGTTATTCAGGTTGTTACCTTGTCTGCTGTAATAAGTGTACTACTGAATAATGTCTCAAAGCTGTTCAGCTAGGCTGACATGTACTGATGTCCTTAGTCGATATATCTTGGTGAACATGAGACAGCCTTGATATGGTTAAGACTAATATGTGTTCTAATCTTATAGGATGCTTCGAGCATGGAATAAGATGTAGACTCATGGGTACATTGGATGTACTGGACAAGACCCTACTAGGATATTCAATTGCTTGTCACAATGTGAATAATCCTTGTTTGCTGCAAGTGGCACATGTCCTTTGACTTGAGATTACTTGTGTTTCTAAATGATGATTGTCATTGTTTTGAGGTAGTTCAATATCATTTGAAAGATAATGATTATAGACTATCTTGGATAGTGAGCTTGAGTCAGGTTAGGGCACTAGTGATAGATAAAGGATTGCCGTCTCCTTGTTTAAGGAGTGTGATGTTCTAAAGGGGCCCCTTGGATGAGATGATTGAGAAAGTGTATGGCCATACCCAGGTGACTGTGTTCATCTGATCTAATTATGCTCATCATATTGGAGTTACAAGCTTGACATGCTTGTCCAATAAGAACATCCAGTGGCAAAGGAAACATGTATGCCTTGTGAAGTGGATTGACACTTGTGCTATGGTTTGGGTGGAGTCT
This sequence comes from Costus lasius, assembly GCA_027563935.2. Lineage (NCBI taxonomy): Eukaryota > Viridiplantae > Streptophyta > Magnoliopsida > Zingiberales > Costaceae > Costus > Costus lasius. Next base: position 29,490,736 of record CM050454.1, read on the forward strand.
TGGAAGACTCTTTCCTTTATATCGGGAGACAGTGATGTGTTGCTAGATACCCCTCACTGATCGTGATAAACGTAAGTTATCGTTACCGACATTTAAAGGAAACCCTTAGGGTCGCACAATTTGATGATATGGCTTACTTAAGTCAGATCGTGTGGACTGAATTGTTTTGGTTCAGTTTAAAGGGATTTAAACTCTGATTATAAGTGAGATCTGGTCTGATCATGTTTGATTGATTAGGGCTTGAGATCGGTAAGCTTCGATCGAGAGTGTTGATGTTAGATCGGAAAGATCAGGAGCATCAAGAGGTGAATGGTCAGATCTAGAACCTTAGGGTTTATTTTGATCTGGACTAAAAGCTTGGGCTGATTTCGGTTTGGTCATTGAACCATACACTTGTGAACCGGCTCATGGTTGAGCGCTTGGTTCAATTAGAGTGAGATAAGCGTTTGGTTCACTTCATGTGAACGCTCAAACGCTTGAACGCTTAAATGCATAAACGTTTGCGCATGCTAATTTTTGAAAGTCCAAAAGAGTAACGCATGTTCGGTTGGCTAAGCGTTGGATTCACTCTTTTGCTCCTCTCTCTCTCGCTTGACGACATCTTGGTGTGGACGAGAAGAAGTCTTGGAGAGAAGTTCGGCAAGTCTAGAGATCAGCTCTCCTTCCCTTTCCATACGAAAAGGCCCTTGAAGAACCTTGCTAGCACAAGGATCTCCAAGGAGTAAGCACATCACCTTGTGTGCGTCGACTAGGGAGAAGATCCCTTTCGGTCTTTGCTTCCAAGATACCATCCATATGATGGCAATGGTATGAATCTTGTCTCATGATTTCAATCTTTTGAGTTGATCATATATATCATGCAACCGATTCTTGATGCCCTAATTTCCGCCCATGCAAAAGTGTTCTACATGCATGTCTTAGGGTTTTGCGCCCCCCTCTTGAAAGGGGTTTTATCCGCTTGCGCTCCCCCTTGAAGGGGACTCTACACACCTTAAGCAATCATATGAATCAAACGATAACCATGCTCTGATACCAATTGAAGAGTCCCCTTCAAGGGGGAGCGAAACCCTAATCAGGTGGCGCATAAAACTTTCATAGCGGAATCTAGGGTTTCAAATGATCTTTCGCAAGAACATATGATCAACTTAAATAATGTTTGGATTCATACCATAGCCATTTGCGTTGGATGGCGATTTGGAAGAAGAGAGAGCAACGTTGATCTCCTCCAAAGAGTTCACACACAAGATGAAGATCGCCTACTCCCTTGGCGTTCCTTGTGCTAGCAAGTGTAAGATCCAAGGATCTTAAGTCCTGGTAAGCATTATTTTTGATTTAAATAAAATTATTGACTGTGGTATTTTTATATGTATTGGTTGTTAAATTATAGTTAATTAACTAGAGATTTTGGTTGTTAACTTATAGTTAATTAAATTAGAGATTTTTGGATGTTAATGTTAATTAATTAACTAACTTATTGGATGTTAATTTCAGTTAATTAATTAGAGTTTATTGGTTAATTAATTAGACCTTATTGGTTAATTAACTAGCTTATTGGATATTAATTAAATCCTTATTGGATTTGCGTTTAAGTGAATTCATTAAATGGATGTTAATTTAAATTCTTATTGGATTTTCACTTAAACCATGGGTTATTGGGTTTGCACTAATTGGGTTTTAAAATTCGAATTTATTAGTTAAATGGGTTAAACCCTATTTGAATTAGTTGGTTAGCGGGTTAAAGAATTAAAAACCGAAAATTCAAATTAGTAATTCGGTTAGGGAAGGGAAATTGGCGATTTTGGCTTGAGGAAATCTTGGGGCGGCTAGGGCAAAGAAGTGGGCGATTTTTGAAGAACTTGGCGATTTCTTGAGGAGCTTGGACGATTCTTGAAGGCTTGGAGGAATTTTCCTTTCTTCCTCTTCCTTCTTCCTTTGGCCGGCATTCCTTGGTGTTTGGTGGCGTCTTTCAAAGCTTTAGACGAATTTTTGGAAAGGTTTTTCATATTGGTGATCACGGTTAAGAGGTGAGTGGAGTGTCTATTCGATTCTATCTATTGTTTGTGTTAGATGAGGTGTTAAATGATACCTTTGCTTGTTGGAATTTTTACTATGCTAAAACCGATACCTTCACCATGTTAAAACCGAATTTAGGACATGAAAACCGAAATTAATATGTTCTTCATGAAAATCAAGTCTAAGGTATTTTTCCATGAAATCGAATAGATATTCTTGTTCTTCATGAAAACCGAATTTAGGGTATTTTCCATGAAAACCTAAAAACCGAAATCTTGATGATCTTGATAATTGTTTATGAAAACCGAATTTGGATGTTGTAGTTAACATGTTACATGTGGTAATTTGTAAAGTAGTTTATATGAATACTTGTTTTAAATTTTAAGTTGATTTTATGGATGCTTGATATGAATGTTTCTTGGTGTGTGTAACATGTTAAATATTTATGATTCTATATTTATGGCTATGTATTTGTATTTGAGAAACTTGGGTGATAACATAGCAAGGTTTGACTGAACTAATCAGCATGAAATCTAAGGACTACACTATTAGGTGATTATGTGATTTTTGATTATTATGTGGTTATGTGATCCTTGATTATTATGTGGTTATGTGATTTTTTTTTAAAAATTATGTGGTTATGTGATTTTCGGTTATTATGTGTTATGAGATGGGTAGGACTAAGGCTAAGTGTAACTGTGTACTCAATGGGATAGTATGTGTAATATGTTAAGGGTTTGAGATTTCAGCCCTGTATTGTGATATGTGAGGGGGTTGATGTTCAGCCTACCTGTTATGATTATTGTGATGGGGGTTGATGTTCAGCCTGCCCGATATGATTATTGTGATGACTATCCTAGAGTCTAGTTGACACTTAGAAGTCCACCGTTGTGAAATAAGATATAAGATGTGTCTGTTGTCCAGTAGGAACCTTTTGGGAGAATGGGTTTTGACGCAAAGTGCCATGTCTTGGTCGGACAGGGGCCACCTCTTGATGTCATCACTCTTTTTGTGATATGGGGTGTCGTAGAGCAAAGTGCCACGTCGTGACCCGGCGGGGGCCACCTCTTGAATCTACACACTATCCATCGATGTGTTATGGGGTGTTTTAGAGCAAAGTGCCACGTCGTGACCTGGCGGGGGCCACCTCTTGATTCTACTCACTGTCCATGTTTATATGTTGCATGAAATTTTGCACTCTCCCAGTGCTTAGGCCAAAGCCGGGTTAGACCATAATGGTCACTACTGAATATGCTGGACAACTAGGTTAATTAAGTGTTGGTGTGTACATCTGAGTTGGTTTAGAGTATAACTCTAGAACCTGAGTTTGTTATATGTTGGTGTGTACATCTGACTGTTTATATGACTTCTGTTTTCTTTATGTTGTTATATGTTGACATAATGTTCCTGTTAAAGATTTTTAAAATAATCTGTCTATATTTTTGAGTGTATGTTATGGATGGTCGATTTAGACTATCCACTCACTGGGCTGTGTAGCTCACCCCTCACTATTTTCAGGCATAGAGCAGGGGCGCAATTCTTGAGTTAGCATTGGCGTGGATACTATGCTAGTTTGCTGTTTAAGAATTTTGTGCTTAATTATCTGGGGCCGGTTGTGGCCGAACTATATGAATGATATGAGCTATGTGAACCATGTGAATTATGAGAATTTGTGTTGCCAGTGTGGCTAAACTATGTGATATTATGTTGCCGGTTGTGGCAGTTTTATGAGTTTGATCTTTGTGTCACCGCGGGCTTTGGCCTGGTTTCGGTGTTTGGTATGAGTTTATAAAAATCGATTTTTGTGGCTTTGCTTTGAATTTCGAATCGAATTGTATTTATGCCAACGGTTTTGATATACCTGTAACTTGCATATGTCTAGTGCAAGTATTGCCTGGTGGCAGGTACCTTTATGGATTTTATGGATTTTATGGATTTGATACGGATTTGATATAACTGTTGCCTTGCATATGTCTAGTGCAAGGAATGCGTGGTGGCAGGTACCTTTATGAAATTGTGTTTTTGTGTAGATTTATATGTATGGATTTTCGAAATTTTCAGATCGGGTTTCCTGAACGGGGTTTTACCTAGCATATGTATCGATCTTGTATGATAACATCCTGTTTCTTTCATGAATTGTGTTGCTTGTTTGGGGTTAAGATAACGGGATGTTACAGCAAGTCTCCAAGGTTTTTCTTGTCGAATGGAAGGGAATGATGGATGAAGACTCTCTTGGCCGAACTCTCTCCTACGTTAACCACCTTTTGCAAGAGTGTCTCGTCGAGAGGAAGAGGCAAGAGGAAGTCACGAAACCGAAGTGGAGACGTTTTCCTCAAACGTGGAGACGTTTTTCTATAATGGGAAAAACCGACTTCCAAACATGGAAAGCCCTTAACTCCATGCGTTCATGCGATCCATGTGTTCACTCCAAGTGAACCGATCGCTCCTCTTTGAACCAAGCCATGGTTCAATTGCATTTGGTTTAAAAACCAAATCAAAATCAACCCAAGCCATTAGTCCAGATCAAATTAAACCCTAAGGTTCTAGATCTGACCGTTCATCACTTGATGCACTTGATCTCACCAATCTAGCATCAACACTCTCGATCAAAGCTTACCGATCTCAAGCCCTAATCAATCAAACATGATCAGACCAGATCTCACTTACAATCAGAGTTTAAATCCCTTTAAACTGAACCAAAACAATTCAGTCCACACGATCTAACATGAGTGAGCCATATCATCAAATTGTGCGACCCTGAGGGTTTCCTTTAAATGTCGGTAACGATAACTTACGTTATCACGATCAGTGAGGGGTATCTAGCAACACATCACTGTCTCCCGATATAAAGGAAAGAGTCTTCCAAGACTACACCCAAACCACAGCACAAGTGTGAATCCATTTCACAAGGCATACATGTTTCCTTTGCCACTGGATGTTCTTATTGTTGGGGTATGCCCTTAAGGCTAATGTTTGAGGCCTTGGGATTGTAAAAGTATAATGTAATAAACTCTTGTGTTTATAAAGGCATGGTTATTATTCAGTTTGTTACCTTGTCTGCAGTAATAAGTGTACTTCTGAATAATGTCTCAATGCTGTTCAGCTAGGCTGACATGCAGTAAAGTCCTTAGTCGATATATCTTGGTGAACATGAGACAGCCTTGATATGGTTAAGACTAATATGTGTTCTAATCTTATAGGATGCTTCGAGCATGGAATAAGATGTAGACTCATGGGTGCATTGGATGTACTGGACAGACCCTACTAGGATATTCAAACATTAGCCTTAAGGGCATACCCCAACAATCTCCCACTTGCACTTAATCTAATGGTTGAGAAATCTCAAACCCATATTATTACAGTGCTTCTCATGCTTCTGCTGCGCCAGAGGCTTGGTAAGCGGGTCTGCCAGATTGTCATCTGTATGAACCTTGCATATTTTGATCTCGCCTCGATCAATGATCTCCCGGATCAAGTGAAACCGTCTCTGTATGTGCTTGGACTTCTGGTGCGACCGTGGTTCCTTTGCTTGTGCGATTGCTCCAGTGTTATCACAGAAGATAACCAAAGGATCTGCACTCGAAGGAACAACACCAAGTTCTCTCACGAACTTACGAATCCACACTGCCTCCTTGGATGCTTCCGAGGCTGCAACATACTCGGCTTCTGTTGTGGAATCAGCAACAGCTGACTGTTTGAAACTCTTCCACACCACTGCTCCACCATTCAAGCTAAAGACATAGCCTGATTGCGATCGGAAATCATCCTGGTCTGACTGGAACGAAGCGTCAGTATATCCCTCTATACTGAGTTCTTCCTGACCACCATATATCAAGAACATATCTTTGGTCCTCCGCAGATATTTTATAATGTTCTTGACCGCAATCCAGTGTGCCAAACCTGGATTACTCTGCAATCGACTGGTCACGCTTAACCCGTAAGCGACGTCTGGGCGAGTACACAACATCGCATACATAATGGACCCAATAGCCGAAGCATAAGGCGTATTGTCCATTTCATCTTTCTCAGTCTGTGTTTGTGGACACTGACTCTTCGAAAGATTCAGACCATGTCTGACTGGAAGATATCCACGTTTAGACTTCTCTAAATGGAATCTCTCCAGGACTTTATCGATGTAAGTACCTTGGCACAGCCCGAGAAGCCTCTTAGATCTATCCCGGTAGATCTTCACACCTAACACATAGGCTGCTTCTCCTAGATCTTTCATCTGGAAACATTTTCCTAACCATGCTTTAACCGCATGCAGTTCAGGAATATCGTTTCCAATGATTAAGATATCATCGACGTAGAGGATTAGGAATGTAATTACGCTCCCACTAAACCTCTTATATACACACGGGTCATCTTCGTTCTTGATGAAACCAAACTCAGAGATTGATTCATCGAAACGAATATTCCAGCTTCTAGATGCTTGTTTCAATCCATAAATGGATTTCTTTAACTTGCATATTTTATGACGATCTGCTGGATTAGTGAAACCCTCAGGTTGTGTCATATACACATCCTCATCCAGATTTCCATTAAGGAAAGCTGTTTTCACATCCATCTGCCAGATCTCATAATCGTAATACGTAGCTATCGCGAAAAGAATCCGAATAGACTTAAACATGGCTACAGGTGAGAAAGTTTCATCATAATCTATCCCGTAGATTTGTTTGAAACCTTTCGCAACTAGCCTGCCTTTATAGGTAACCACGTTACCATCCATGTCAATCTTCTTCTTGAAGATCCATTTACAGCCTATAGGGATTACTCCCGGAGGCGGATCAACCAAATCCCAGACTTGGTTATCTGACATGGAGTCCATCTCGGCTCGCATAGCATCAAGCCATCTAGGTGACTCCGGTCCACTGACCGCATCCGCATAAGTGAGGGGTTCATCATTATCAATGATGTAGACTCCGTCATAGCGATCAGGCTGTCGACGGATCCTTCCCGATCTTCACGGTTCCCGTGTTATCTGAGCCTCAGGTTGTTCAATAACCTGATCCACTGGCTCTGGCTCATCCAACTGCACTTGACTACTTTGTCCTTCCTCTGGATTCTCATCCAGCTTTATTTCTCTCCCACTGGCCTCTTGCAGAAGAAATTCCTTCTCAAGAAATATGGCCGTCCGAGCAACAAAAACCTTGTTCTCTTTGGGATCGTAGAAATAATAACCCTTAGTTTCCTTAGGGTAACCGACAAAGATGCATTTCTCAGATCTGCTCTCCAGTTTCCCAGAGATGAGCTTTTTGACATAAGCCTCGCAACCCCAGATCCTGATAAATGTCAAGCTAGGCTGTTTCCCATACCATAACTCATATGGCGTCTTTGAAACTGCCTTGGATGGCACTCGGTTTAGTACCTTTGCAGCTGTTTCCAGTGCAAAACCCCAAAAGGAGTATGGAAGAGTAGCCTGACTCATCATAGAACGAACCATGTCAAGTAACGTTCTATTTCTCCTCTCGGACACACCATTCCATTGCGGTGTTCCTGGCGGAGTGAGCTGTGAGATAATCCCACACTCTTTCAGATAGTCAGTAAATTCTCGACTTAGGTATTCTCCACCTCGATCAGAACGAAGTGTCTTGATATTTCGGCCTAACTGATTTTGTACTTCATTTTTGAACTCTTTGAACTTGTCAAAAGATTCACTTTTATGTCTCATTAGATAGACATACCCATACCTACTGAAATCATCAGTAAAGGTAATGAAGTACTGATAGCCACCTCTGGCATGTTTACTAAATGGCCCACACACATCACTGTGTATGAGGTCAAGTAAACCTGAAGCCCTTTGACCTTTGTTAGAAAAAGGAGACTTCATCATTTTACCCATCAAACAAGCTTTGCATGTATCAAACTCCTCATAGGAGAAAGATCCCAGCAGTCCATGATCATGCAACCGCTTAATGCGTTTCTCGTTTATATGGCCTAAACGACTATGCCATAGCAAGGTGCTGTCATCAGCATACTTGGCTTTCTTATTATCAATGTTTTGTATAGAATTTTCCATGTCCAACATGTATAACCCATTGTTAATTGAACCAGTTGCATACACAATATTATCTACAGATAAAACACACTTTGAAATATTGCATTCAAAGGCAAATCCTTTCCTGACAAGAGCAGGAATAGAGATAATATTCTTGGTGATACTCGGTACAAAATAACAATTGTTTAATTCCAATACAATGCCAGATGGTAAAGAAATGAAATAGTCTCCTACAGCAACAGCAGCAACCCGTGCCCCGTTTCCAACGCGTAGGTCTACCTCATGCTGTCCCACCTACCTTCTTCTCTTGAGTTCCTGTACATTTGAACAAATGTGAACTCCACATGCAGTGTCCAACACCCATGAAATAGAAGAAGATGAAACCATGACTTCCGTCACGTATATACCTGAGCCAGAAGCGATGCTTCCCCTCTTATCTCCTTGGAGCGCTTTACAGTCCTTTTTCCAGTGACCCAGCTGGCCACAGTGGAAACACCTGTTGTCCTTGGACCGCTTGACCTTCTGTTTCAGAGCCTTACTGTAGTTCTTGACAGGGGCCTTGCCCTTCTTCCCCTTCTTCTTGTTCCTAAAAGGAACCATTAAGACAGAGGTTGAAGGCTTGCCCTTCAGAGTTTCCTCAGTAGTCAAGAGCATATTCAGCAGCTCTGCCGGCGTACAATCGATTTTGTTCATATTAAAGTTAATGATGAACGCATCGAAAGAAGGCGGAAGAGACTGCAGAATAATATCTACAGCAAGCTCCTGGTTGACGGTATGCCCCAGTTTCTCCAGAGCCTCCTTGTGCCCAATCATCTTGAGCACGTGAGCTCCCACTGGGCTCCCCTCAGCCAGTTTGCTCTGAAAGAAGAGCTTCGTCAGATTATAGCGTTCTGTCCTCGCCTGTGCAGCATACAGCATCTTGAGGTTCGCTATAATCTCTATAGCCGACATATCCTCATGCTGACGCTGCAGCGGTGGCGTCATAGACGCTAGCATCAGGCAAGCGACATCAATGCTATCATTGACGTGCTTTTCATAGGCCTCACGAACCGCCCTTGCGGCGTTCGCAGCGGGCTGCGGCGGTATCGCCATCTCGAGGACATACAGTTTCCTCTCTGCCTTAAGAACGATCTTAAGGTGTCCGAACCAGTCAGAGAAGTTCGGCCCAGCAAACTTCTCCCTTTCCAGTAGGGATCGCACATTGAAGCTCATGGTGTTCGTTGCTGCAGGAATCTACAACAATGCAAGAACAGCAAGGTCAGTATCAATGTTCAGAATCAATCTAGGACTTTAAGAAAGATTCTTTTTTCTCACTATTTTGTCTGACTGAAAAATCCAGAAAACAATCCGAAAGAGTAACACTCTTTTAGTGAGATGGGATCCAGATTTCATACTTGGTCTCCGCGTCCCGCTCAGGCGAGATAAGATGCACAGAGATGACAAGCATTAATTTCTGGTAGGCTGTCCCAGCCAATCGCCAACCCGTGCGATTCCCCTTCATCTGGGCAATCCAGCAGACTGTGCCAACTGAGTTGGTACAACACAGTCTCTGACCCCACAGATGGCTGCCTCCATGCACTACCATATGCGCCACATATGTAGTCTACATGGTCAAGCTGACCTGACCTACTCCCTGGACCACCACGTGCTATGCTGAGCAACGAGAAGGGATAAATCCCTACTCTGTAACACGCAGGTGTAATCCCGCACGGTCTGAAGATAGATGGACGTGCCCACTGAGTGGGTTCAACACGGCTCCAACGATAGTCAGAACAGTGAGGTTTCGCGCCAGAAGGCATTACGTGCTTGATATATTAGCGTTGGATTTTAACGGTCTTTTATCTTCTTAACTATCATACAAGGCCTATGGTGATAGCAGAAGATAAACACATGCAATTCTAATTATTTAAGCAATAAATAGAAAGCATGATCTTATGTGGTAAAGGCCCATGAACCCTAGTAAGACCTTAATTTTACTTAAGTCTTCACTTGAGCTCATTTGCATCTCATCTGGTCCAACCCAGGGCCCTAGCGCCAAGAGCACCTCAGGTGCGCCACCAGGTGAATGCTCCTCTGATGTGTGCCTTTGTGCTCTTGTCTAATCAAATACAATTTGATCTATCTAGACAAGTTTGACTCGCAGGTCAATTATACATTATAAATTAAGTACAAATGTGATTCGTGTTGGGGTATGCCCTTAAGGCTAATGTTTGAGGCCTGTGGGAATGTATCTGTATCATGTAATAAACTGTTATGTTTATAAAGGCATGGTTATTATTCAGTTGTTTACATTGTCTGCTGCAATATATGTTCTTCTGAATAATGTCTCAAAGCTGTTCAGCTGGGCTGACATGCTGTTATGTCCTTAGTCGATATATCTTGGTGAACATGAGACAGCCTTGATATGGTTAAGACTAATATGTGTTCTAATCTTATAGGATGCTTCGAGCATGGAATAAGATGTAGACTCATGGGTACATTGGATGTGCTGGACAGACCCTACTAGGTTATTCAATTGTTTGTCACAATGTGAATAATCCTTGAATATGACAAGTGGCACATTTCCTCTGACTTGAGATCACTTGTGTTTTCTAAATGATGATTGTCATTGTTTTGAGATAGTTCAATATCATTTGAAACATAATGATTATAGACTATCTTGGATGGTGAGCTTGAATCAGGTTAGGGCACTAGTGATAGACATAGGATTGCCGTCTCCTTGTTCAAGGAGTGTGATGTTCTAAAGGGGCCCCCTGGATGAGATGATTGAGAAAAGAGTATGGCCATACCCAGGTGACAGTGTTCATCTGATCTAATCATGCTCATCATATTGGAGCTACAAGCTTGACACGCTTGTCCAATAAGAACATCCAGTGGCAAAGGAAATATGCATGCCTTGTGAATTGATTCACACTTGTGCTATGGTTTGGGTGTAGTCTTGGAAGACTCTTTCCTTTATATCGGGAGACAGTGATGTGTTGCTAGATACCCCTCACTGATCGTGATAATGTGAATTATCGTTACCGACATTTAAAGGAAACCCTCAGGGTCGCACAATTTGATGATATGGCTTACTTCAGTCAGATCGTGTGGACTGAATTGTTTGGGTTCAGTTTAAAGGGATTTAATCTCTGATTGTAAGTGAGATCTAGTCTGATCATGTTTGATTGATTAGGGCTTGAGATCGGTAAGCTTCGATCGAGAGAATGATTGCTAGATCGGGCAGATTAGAAGCATCAAGAGATTAACGGTCAGATCTGGAGCCTTAGGGTTTATTTGAGATCTAGACTAGATCATTGGCTTGATTGGTTCTTAAACCGAACCAATGTGAACCGGCTCATGAAATGAGCGCATGGTTCAAGGCTTGGCGATTTGTTCACTTGGCGTGAACATTGGAGCGAGTGGTGTGGCTATTTTTAGTAACCACGATCTCCACTTGGAGATAACGCTCACGTTCGAATAGCTCTTGCTATTCTCGCCTCTCAAGCGACCTCTCTCTCGACACTCGTTGTGTGTGGCGACGCTTGGAAGATAGAGGAGGTTTTTGGCCAAAAGAGATCAACACATCTCCATCCCTTTTCACTCGATCAAGGACTCCAAGGAACCTTGCTAGCACAAGGAGCACCAAGGGTAGGCGCATTGATCATCTTGTGTGTGAAACTTAGGAGAAGGCTCGCTTGCGTCTTTCCTTCCAAAGCTTCATCAAACCGATGGCAATGGTATGAGTTTATCTTCATCTATTCAAATATTCGAAAGCTAGTTATATGACATATATAGATCCTTTGAAATCCTAATATCCCATGCAAAATTTTGTTGCGCCACCATTAGGGTTTCTACCCCTTAGTTAGGGGTTCCCTTCAATTCGCAGATCACAAAATAATTTACAAGTTTGATTCCAGGCACGCAGGCCCCAGCACAGCACACATTTAACATGGGCAGTCCACATAAGAATAAATAGACAAGCATCATGGCATCAATCATCATGTGATCCAATCAAGAAATTAAATTTTTGAAAACCCCATAGGCATCAATATTAATTTCCTTATGTGCCCTACAACCTTACAATGGTCCATTGATAGGGATCCACTCATCCATCTAGTTAGATCCTGTGCCCTTGCATGCACCGAGTCCTAACTGACCCGAGTTGACCTAATGGTCAACCATGCATGCGCCAAGGGCTGAACCACCTTCAAGAGTTTTGGCAAGCGGGTGTGACCCCGGGCCTAACTCAAGAGTGTTCATTGGTTGTCTCAACCAGACCTCGCTACACACCTTTGATGCAGTCAACCTATAGCCACCTCATGCTTGCGCACAGGTGCTATCTGGTCAACCCATCTAGGCTGTCAGATGGTCTGATCAGACTAGTTTGATCCATTCTAGATGAAGCTTTCAACCCTATCAACCCATCTAAGGGTTTATTATAGGTGCATCTTAGATCTAGTTGGGCGCGCATGTCATTTAGGGTTTTGTGAAAAACAACAACAACATGCTATAACCGCAACCTACATACATGCGCAAATAGAAACATACTATCATCTAGTATACACGCATGAAGAGTTAACATATGTCAAACAAGATCAACATACATGTAGATGCGCAACCAAGGATCACAAAAAATTATCTCACGCAATCATATTACCAAGCTTCAACATCGCTCTGATACCAATTGAAGGGTCCCCTTCAAGGGGGAGCGCATGCATATGAAACCCCTTTCAAGAAGGGGGGGCGAAAAACCCTTTAGGGTGGCGCATCAAAACTTTCAAGCGGAAGCTAGGGTTTTCATGGATCTTAGCAAGATAATATGATCAACAAGATGGAGTTTAGATCTTTACCAAAGCCATGAAGAAGATGGCGACTTGGAAGAGAAAAATCGAAAGGGATCTTCTCCCTAGTTGACGCACACAAGATGATGTGCTTGCTCCTTGGAGATCCTTGTGCTAGCAAGGTCCTTCAAGGGTTGTCGTATGCAAGGGATGAGATGATCCTTTGGCCGAGAGCTCCTTGTCCAAAACCACCTTCTCGTCGATCACCCTCAAGCGAAAGATGCAAGGCGTTGAGACCAGCCTTCCACGTTACCACATGGAAGCGTTTTTTCTTTCATTATCGAAAACCGCCTTCCAAAATAGGTAAGTCTCAATGGCTTAAGCGTTCACTCCAAGTGAACGTTCGAAACTTCCTTGCATTGAACCTCTCATTGAACCAAGCGATCACATAGTGAACCGGTTCAATTAGAGTTGGTTCAAAACGCAAATTGAGCCAAGCCACTTGGTCTAGACCATATCAAACCCTAAGGTTCCAGATCCAACCGTCCATCTCCTGATGCTCTTGATCTCACCGATCTAGCATCAACTCTCTCGATCGAAGCTTACCGATCTCAAGCCCTAATCAATCAAACATGATCAGACCAGATCTCACTTACAATCAGAGTTTATTTCCCTTTAAACTGAACCCAAAGAATTCAGTCCACACGATCTGACTTAAGTAAGCCATATCATCACATTGTGCGACCCTAAGGGTTTCCTTTAAATGTCGGTAACGATAACTTACGTTATCACGATCAGTGAGGGGTATCTAGCAACACATCACTGTCTCCCGATATAAAGGAAAGAGTCTTCCAAGACTACACCCAAAACACAGCTCAAGTGTGAATCAAACTCACGAGGCATGCATGTTTCCTTTGCCACTGGATGTTCTTATTGGACAAGCATGTCAAGCCTGTAACTCCAATACGATGAGCATGATTAGATCAGATGATCATAGTCATCTGGGTATGGCCATACACTATCTCAATCATCTCATATAGGGGGGCCCTTTAGAACATCACACTCCTTGAACAAGGAGACGGCAATCCTATATCTATCACTAGTGTCCTAACCTGACTCATGATCATTATCCAAGATAGTCTATAATCATTATCTTTCAAATGATATTGAACTACCTCAAAATAATGACATTCATCATTTAGAAACACAAGTGATCTCAAGTCAAAGGACATGTGCCACTTGATGCATACAAGGAATATTCACATTGTGACAACCAACTGAATATCCTAGTAGGGTCTGTCCAGTACATCCAATGTACCCATGAGTCTACATCTTATTCCATGCTCGAAGCATCCTATAAGATTAGAACACATATTAGTCTTAACCATATCAAGGCTGTCTCATGTTCACCAAGATATCTCGACTAAGGACTTATAGCCTGTCAGCCTAGCTGAACAGCTTTGAGACATTATTCAGAAGTACTCTCATTACAGCAGACAAGATAACAACCTGAATAATAACCATGCCTTTTATAAACACAAGAGTTTATTACATGATACTTATACAATCCCAAGGCCTCAAACATTAGCCTTAAGGGCATACCCCAACATGTCATTGTTTTGAGGTAGTTCAATATCATTTGAAACACAATGGTTATAGACTATCTTGGATAATGAGCTTGAGTCAGGTTAGGGCACTAGTGATAGACATAGGATTGCCGTCTCCTTGTTTAAGGAGTGTGATGTTCTAAAGGGGCCCCCTGGATGAGATGATTGAGAAAGTGTATGGCCATACCCAGATGACTATGTTCATCTGATCTAATCATGCTCATCATATTGGAGCTACAAGCTTGACACGCTTGTCCAATAAGAACATCCAGTGGCAAAGGAAGTATGCATGCCTAGTGAAGTTGATTCACACTTGTGCTGTTTTTGGGTGTAGTCTTGGAAGACTCTTTCTTTTATATCGGGAGACAGTGATGTGTTGCTAGATACCCCTCACTGATCGTGATAACGTGAGTTATCGTTACCGACATTTAAAGGAAACCCTCAGGGTCGCACAATTTGATGATATGGCTTACTTAAGTCAGATCGTGTGGACTGAATTGTTTGGGTTCAGTTTAAAGGGATTTAATCTCTGATTGTGAGTGAGATCTGGTCTGATCATGTTTGATTGATTAGGGCTTGAGATCGGTAAGCTTCGATCGAGAGAATAGATGCTAGATCGGTGAGATCAAGAGCATCAAGAGATCAACGGTCAGATCAGGAGCCTTAGGGTTTATTTGAGATCTAGACTTGATTACCTGGCTTGATTGGTTTTAAACCAAACCAAATTGAACCGGCTCATGAAATGAGCGCATGGTTCAAGGCATGGCGACATGTTCACTTGGCGTGAACGTTGGAGCGGTGAGTGGTTGCTATTTTTAGTAACCATGATCTCCAATTGGAGTCACTCACGTTCGAATAGAGTGCTCTCTATTCTCGCCTCTCGCTCTCAATATTCCTCTCGACTTCCGTGTGTGTGGCGACGCCTTGAAGGTTGAGGAGGATTCGGCCAAGAGAACGACATCTCATCTTTCCCTTCCATTCGGCAAGACAACCTTGGAACCTTGCTAGCACAAGGAGCACCAAGGAAGAAGCACATTGTTCATCTTGTGTGCGAGACTTTGGAGAAGAGGCGTTTGCAACTTTCTCTTCCAAGGCGCCATCTTGAAATGGCTATGGTATGAATCCGTTTCTTCTATTTGCATTCGGGTTATAATGGTTGATCATATCTCATGAAACCGATCTTAAGAAACCCTCTTCCGCTGCTTAAAAGTTTTAATATGCGCCTTACTTAGGGTTTCGCCCCCTTTAGGGGTCTTTCAATTGGTATCAGAGCCAATGTTTCATGCGTGTGTTATGATTGCCATGTTATGTTTTATGATCCATGTTTGCGCAAGATAACAGATCTATAGGTCACATGCGAATGCTTATGCTGTAGTTGTAAGTTGGCGAAAATACATGTTTCTTATAGATGTTATTTTCTCCCTGGTGCATGTTGTTGGCGCATGTTTTATTGTGTTTTCAAAACAAATAACTTGCGCGATTCATCTTAGATCTAAAGCACCTACTTTAAACCCTTAGATGGGTTATTAGGGTTGAAGTCACCCCCTAGGTTAGATCCAAAAGTCTGATCAGACTATCTGACAGCCTTGATGGGTTGACCAGGTAGCACCTGTGCGCAAGCACGTGGTGGCTACAGGTCGGCTGCAGACAGGCGTGTAGCGATGTCTGATTGAGACAACTGATGAACGCACATGAGTTAGGCCCGGGGTCACACCCGCTTGCCAGACCTCATTGTGGTTGTTCAGCCCTGGCGCATGCATGGTTGACCTTATGGTCGACTCAAGTCAGTTAGGACTTGGTGCATGCAAGGGCAGTGGATCCGACTAGGTTGGATGAGTGGATCCCTAGTAATGGACCATTGTAAGGCAGTAGGGCAAATAAGGAAAATTAAAATTCATCCCAAGGGGTTTTCGAAATTTAATTTTCATGAATGGATCACATGTTGATTGTTGCATATGTATGTTTATTTAATCTTATGTGGGCTGCCCGTCTTTAATGAGTGCTGTGCTGGGGCCTGCGTGCCTGGTTAATTTTGTAAATTAATTTTATATTGTGATCTGCGCATCACATTGCTTTAATTTATAAAATGTAATTGACCTGCGAGTCAATCTTGTCTAGATAGTTAAATTTGTAATTTAATTAGACAAGAGCACAGAGCACTCTTGGCAGAGGCGCATGCAGCAAGTGGCTTGACCAGGTGGGAGGTCTAGGGTTCGACCCTAGGACCTGGCGCATATTCCTGGTGGGCGCACCAGACCTGCAGATGGCGCTTGGGCCCTGGTTTGGGCCAGATGAGCAGCAAAAGCCCCGTGAAGAAAAGCAAGTGAAGACTTAAGTTAATTAAGGTCTTACTAGGGCTATGGGCTTTTACCACATAAGATTCATGCTTTCTTTTATTTATTGTTTAAATATTAGAATTGCATGATTAGCTTATCTTCTGCTATCACCATAGGAATTGCATGATAGTGAAGAAGATAAAAGACCGTTAAAATCCAACGCTAAAATATCAAGCTCGTAAGCCTTCTGACGCGAAACCTCACTGTTCTGATTATCGTTGGAGCCGTGTTGTACCCACTCAGTGGGCACGTCCATCTATCTTCAGACGGTGTGGGATTACACCTGTGTGTTACAGAGTAGGGATTTATCCCTTCTCGTTGCTCAGCATAGCACATGGTGGTCCAGGGAGTAGGTCGGGTCAGCTTGACCATGTAGGCTACATATGTGGCGCATATGGTAGCACATGGAGGCAGCCATCTGTGGGATCAGAGACTGTGTTGTACCAACTCAGTTGGCACAGTCTGCTGGATTGCCCAGATGAAGGGGAATCGCACGGGTTGGCGATCGGCAGGGACTGCCTACTGGAGATTAGTGCTTGTACTCTCTGTGCATCTTATCTCGCCTGAGCGGGACGCGGAGACCAAGTATGAAATCCGGATCCTATCTCACTAAAAGAGTGTCTACTCTTTCGGACTGTTTAATGGATTTTTCAGTCAGATAAAATAGTGAGAAAAAGAATCTTTCTTAAGTCCTGATTGATTCTTAACATTGATACTGACCTTGCTGTTCTTGCATTGTTGTAGATACCTGCAGCAACGAACACCATGAACTTCAATGTGCGATCCCTACTGGAAAGGGAGAAGTTTGCTGGGCCGAACTTCTCTGACTGGTTTGGACACCTTAAGATTGTTCTTAAGGCAGAGAGGAAACTGTATGTCCTCGAGACGGCGATACCGCCTCAGCCCGCTCCGAACGCCGCAAGGGCGGTTCGGGAAGCCTATGAAAAGCACGTCAATGATAGCATTGATGTCGCTTGCCTGATGCTAGCGTCTATGACGCCACCGCTGCAGCGTCAGCATGAGGATATGTCTGCTATAGACATGATAGCGAACCTCAAGATGCTGTATGCTGCACAGGCAAGGACTGAGCGCTACAATTTGACAAAGCTTTTCTTTCAGAGCAAACTGGCTGAAGGGAGCCCAGTGGGAGCTCACGTGCTCAAGATGATTGGGCACAAGGAGGCTCTAGAGAAACTGGGGCATACCATCAACCAGGAGCTTGCTGTGGATATTATTTTGCAGTCTCTCCCGCCTTCATTCGACGCGTTCATTATTAACTTTAATATGAAGAAAATCAATTGTACTCCCGCAGAGCTACTGAATATGCTCTTGACTACTGAGGAGACTCTGAAGGGAAAGCCTTCGACCTCTGTCTTAATGGTTCCTTCGAGGAACAAGAAGAAGGGGAAGAAGGGCAAGACCCCTGTCAAGAGCTACAGCAAGGCTCTGAAGCAGAAGGTGAAGCGGTCCAAGGAATACAGGTGTTTCCACTGTGGCCAGCTCGGTCACTGGAAAAAGGACTGTAAAGCGCTCCAAGGAGATAAGAGGGGAAGCATCGCTTCTGGCTCAGGTATATTCGTGACTGAGGTCATGTTTTCTTCTTCTATATCATGGGTGTTGGACACTGCATGTGGAGTTCACATTTGTTCAAATGTACAGGAACTCAAGAGAAGAAGGCAGGTGGGACAGCATGAGGTGGACCTACGAGTTGGAAACGGGGCACGGGTTGCTGCTGTTGCTGTAGGAGACTATTTCATTTCTTTACCATCTGGACTTGTATTGGAACTAAACAGTTGTTATTTTGTTCCCAGTATTACTAAAAATATTATCTCCATTCCTGCTCTTGTCAGGAAGGGTTTTTCCTTTGAATGCAATATTTCAAAGTGTCTTTTATCTTATGATAATATTGTTTATGCAACTGGTTCAATTAGCAATGGATTATTCATGTTGGACATGGAGCGTTCTATACAAAATGTTGATATTAAGAAAGCCAAGTATGCTGATGACAGCACCTTGCTATGGCATAGTCGTTTAGGCCATATTAACGAGAAACGCATTAAGCGGTTGCATGATCATGGACTGCTGGGATCATTCTCTTACAAGGAGATTGATACATGCAAAGCTTGTTTGATGGATAAAATGACGAAGTCACCTTTTCCTCACAAAGGTCAAAGGGCTTCAGGTTTACTTGACCTTATACACAGTGATGTGTGTGGGCCATTTAGTAAACATGCCAGAGGTGGCTATCAGTACTTCATTACCTTTACTGATGATTTCAGTAGATATGGGTATGTCTATTTAATGAGACATAAAAGTGAATCTTTTGACAAGTTCAAAGAGTTCAAGAATGAAGTACAAAATCAGCTAGGCCGAAATATCAAGGCACTTCGCTCAGATCGAGGTGGAGAATACTTGAGTCATACGTTTACTGACTATCTGAAGGAGTGTGGGATTATCTCACAGCTCACTCCGCCAGGAACACCGCAATGGAATGGTGTGTCCGAGAGGAGAAACAGAACGTTACTTGATATGGTTCGTTCTATGATGAGTCAGGCTACTCTTCCTTACTCCTTTTGGGGTTTTGCACTGGAAACAGCTGCAAAGGTACTAAACCGAGTGCCATCCAAGGCCGTTTCAAAAACTCCATATGAGTTATGGTATGGGAAACAGCCGAGCTTGACATTTATCAGGATCTGGGGCTGCGAGGCTTATGTCAAAAAGCTTGCCTCTGGGAAACTAGAGAGCAGATCTGACAAATGTATCTTTGTCGGTTACCCTAAGGAGACTAAGGGTTATTATTTCTACGATCCCAAAGAGAACAAGGTATTTGTTGCTCGGACGGCCATATTTCTTGAGAAGGAGTTTCTTCTGCAAGAGGCCAGTGGGAGAGAAATAATGCTGGATGAGAATCCAGAGGAAGGACAAAGTAGTCAAGCACAGTTGGATGAGCCTGAGCTAGTAGATCAGGTTATTGAACAACCTGAGGCTCAGATATCACGGGAACCGCGAAGATCGGGAAGGATTCGTCGACAACCTGAGCGTTATGACGGAGTCTACATCATTGATAATGATGAACCCCTCACTTATGCGGATGCGGTCAGTGGACCGGAGTCAGCGAGATGGCTTGAAGCTATGCGCGCCGAGATGGACTCCATGTCAGATAACCAAGTTTGGGATTTGGTTGATCCGCCTCCGGGAGTTATCCCTATAGGCTGTAAGTGGATCTTCAAGAAGAAGATTGACATGGATGGTAACGTGGTTACCTATAAAGGCAGGCTAGTTGCGAAAGGTTTCAAACAAATCTACGGGATAGATTATGATGAAACTTTCTCACCTGTAGCTATGTTCAAGTCTATTCGGATTCTTTTCGCGATAGCTGCATATTACGATTATGAGATTTGGCAGATGGATGTGAAAACAGCTTTCCTTAATGGAAATCTGGATGAGGATGTGTATATGACACAACCTGAGGGTTTCACTAATCCATCAGATCGTCATAAAATATGCAAGTTAAAGAAGTCCATTTATGGACTTAAGCAAGCATCAAGAAGCTGGAATATTCATTTTGATGAATCAGTCACTGAATTTGGTTTCATCAAGAACGAGGATGACCCGTGTGTGTATAAGAGGTTTAGTGGGAGCGTAATTACTTTCCTAGTCCTCTACGTCGATGACATCTTGATCATTGGAAATGACATTCCTGAAATGCATGCTGTTAAAGCATGGTTAAAGAAATGTTTCCAGATGAAAGATCTAGGAGAAGCAGCCTATGTATTAGGTGTGAAGATCTACAGGGATAGATCTAAGAGGCTTCTCGGGCTGTGCCAGAGTACTTACATCGATAAAGTCCTGGAGAGATTTCATTTAGAGAATTCTAAACGAGGATATCTTCCAGTCAGACATGGTCTGAGTCTTTCGAAGAGTCAGTGTCCACAAACACAGACTGAGAAAGATGAAATGGACAATACGCCTTATGCTTCGGCTATTGGATCCATTATGTATGCGATGTTGTGTACTCGCCCAGACGTCGCTTACGGGTTAAGCGTGACCAGTCGTTTCCAAAGTAATCCAGGCTTGGCGCACTGGATTGCAGTCAAGAACATCTTAAAATATCTGCGGAGGACCAAAGATATGTTCTTGATATATGGTGGTCAGGAAGAACTCAGTATTGAAGGATATACTGACGCTTCGTTCCAGTCTGACCAGGATGATTTCCAATCGCAATCAGGCTATGTTTTTAGCTTGAATGGAGGAGCAGTGGTGTGGAAGAGTTTCAAACAGTCAACTGTTGCTGATTCCACAACAGAAGCCGAGTATGTTGCAGCCTCGGAAGCATCCAAGGAGGCAGTGTGGATTCGTAAGTTCGTGAGAGAACTTGGTGTTGTTCCTTCGAGTGCAGATCCTTTGGTTATCTTCTGTGATAACACTGGAGCAATCGCACAAGCAAAGGAACCACGGTCGCACCAGAAGTCCAAGCACATACAGAGACGGTTTCATTTGATCAGGGAGATCATAGATCATGACGAGATCAAAATATGCAAGGTTCATACAGATGACAATCTGGCAGACCCGCTTACCAAGCCTCTCGCGCAGCAGAAGCATGAGAAGCACTGTAATAATATGGGTTTGAGATTTCTCAACCATTAGATTAAGTGCAAGTGGGAGATTGTTGGGGTATGCCCTTAAGCCTAATGTTTGAGGCCTTGGGATTGTAACAGTATCATTTGTAATAAACGTTTATGTTTATAAAGGCATGGTTATTATTCAGTTAGCTACATTGTCTGCTGCAATATATGTTCTTTTGAATAATGTCTCAAAGCTGTTCAGCTGGGCTGACATGCAGTTAAGTCCTTAGTCGATGTATCTTGGTGAACATGAGACAGCCTTGATATGGTTAAGACTAATATGTGTTCTAGTCTTATAGGATGCTTTGAGCATGGAATAAGATGTAGACTCATGGGTACATTGGATGTACTGGACAGACCCTACTAGGATATTCAATTGTTTGTCGCAATGTGAATAATCCTTGAATATGACAAGTGGCACATTTCCTCTGACTTGAGATCACTTGTGTTTTCTAAATGATGATTGTCATTGTTTTGAGGTAGTTCAATATCATTTGAAATACAATGGTTATAGACTATCTTGGATAATGAGCTTGAGTCAGGTTAGGGCACTAGTGATAGACATAGGATTGCCGTCTCCTTGTTTAAGGAGTGTGATGTTCTAAAGGGGCCCCCTGGATGAGATGATTGAGAAAGTGTATGGCCATACCTAGATGACTATGTTCATCTGATCTAATCATGCTCATCATATTGGAGCTACAAGCTTGACACGCTTGTCCAATAAGAACATCCAGTGGCAAAGGAAGTATGCATGCCTAGTGAAGTTGATTCACACTTGTGCTGTTTTTGGGTGTAGTCTTGGAAGACTCTTTCTTTTATATCGGGAGACAGTGATGTGTTGCTAGATACCCCTCACTGATCGTGATAACATGAGTTATCGTTACCGACATTTAAAGGAAACCCTCAGGGTCGCACAATTTGATGATATGGCTTACTTAAGTCAGATCGTGTGGACTGAATTGTTTGGGTTCAGTTTAAAGGGATTTAATCTCTGATTGTGAGTGAGATCTGGTCTGATCATGTTTGATTGATTAGGGCTTGAGATCGGTAAGCTTCGATCGAGAGAATAGATGCTAGATCGGTGAGATCAAGAGCATCAAGAGATCAACGGTCAGATCAGGAGCCTTAGGGTTTATTTGAGATCTAGACTTGATTACTTGGCTTGATTGGTTTTAAACCAAACCAAATTGAACCGGCTCATGAAATGAGCGCATGGTTCAAGGCATGGCGACATGTTCACTTGGCGTGAACGTTGGAGCGGTGAGTGGTTGCTATTTTTAGTAACCATGATCTCCAATTGGAGTCACTCACGTTCGAATAGAGTGCTCTCTATTCTCGCCTCTCGCTCTCAATATTCCTCTCGACTTCCGTGTGTGTGGCGACGCCTTGAAGGTTGAGGAGGATTCGGCCAAGAGAACGACATCTCATCTTTCCCTTCCATTCGGCAAGACAACCTTGGAACCTTGCTAGCACAAGGAGCACCAAGGAAGAAGCACATTGTTCATCTTGTGTGCGAGACTTTGGAGAAGAGGCGTTTGCAACTTTCTCTTCCAAGGCGCCATCTTGAAATGGCTATGGTATGAATCCGTTTCTTCTATTTGCATTCGGGTTATAATGGTTGATCATATCTCATGAAACCGATCTTAAGAAACCCTCTTCCGCTGCTTAAAAGTTTTAATATGCGCCTTACTTAGGGTTTCGCCCCCTTTATGGGGTTCCTACAGACTATCTTGGATAATGAGCTTGAGTCAGGTTAGGGCACTAGTGATAGATAAAGGATTGCCGTCTCCTTGTTTAAGGAGTGTGATGATCTAAAGGGGCCCCCTGGATGAGATGATTGAGAAAGTGTATGGCCATACCCAGGTGACTATGTTCATCTGATCTAATCATGCTCATCATATTGGAGTTACAAGCTTGACACGCTTGTCCAATAAGAACATCCAGTGGCAAAAGAAATATGCATGCCTTGTGAGTTGATTCACACTTGTGCTGTGGTTTGGGTGTAGTCTTGGAAGACTCCTTTCTTTCTATCGGGAGACAGTGATGTGTTGCTAGATACCTCTCACTGATCGTGATGACGTAAGTTATCGTTACCGACATTGAAGGAAACCCTCAGGGTCGCACAATTTGATGATATGGCTTACTTAAGTCAGATCGTGTGGACTGAATTGTTTGGGTTCAGTTTAAAGGGATTTAATCTCTGATTGTAAGTGAGATCTAGTCTGATCATGTTTGATTGATTAGGGCTTCAGATCGGTAAGCTTCGATTGAGAGAATAGATGCTAGATCGGTGAGATCAGAAGCGTCAAGAGATCAACGGTCAGATCAAGAACCTTAGGGTTCAATTGTGATCTAGGCTAAGTCGCTTGGTTTATTTGGTCATTGAGCCAAATGAAATTGAACCGGCTCATGGGTTGAGCGCATGGTTCAAAGAGAAGAGGTAAATGCGGTTTGTTCATGATCGCATGAACGCATGAACTTATGGTTTTGCTATTTTTGGAAGATGCGTTTCCAAGATAGAAAAACGCCTCCACGTTCATGAGTTGCGTTACACTCTTGCTCGCATCTCGCTCTCTCGTCGCCTCAAGCATTCATCTTGCGTAGTGAAGGTGGACGAAAGTAGGAGCAAGAAATCGCCAAGCAAAGAGGATCTCCTTCCCTTCCATTCGACAAGCACTTCTTGGAGCCTTGCTAGCACAAGGAGCACCAAGGAAAAGTAGGCGACATCAATTGTGTGCGTCACCTTTGGAGGAGATCTCTCTTGCTCTCTCCTTCCAAGACACCATCCAAGAGATGGCGATGGTATGGATCCTTCTCTTGTTATTTCTAATGTGTGAAAGTTGATCATATGCGATATTAAGATCTCTTGAAACCCTAGCTTCCATGCGAAATTTATAGATGCGCCACCAATAGGGTTTCGCCCCCCTCTTGAAAGGGGTCCTTCACTTATTGGACAAGCGTGTCAAGCCTGTAGCTCCAATATGATGAGCATGATTAGATCAGATGAACATAGTCACCTGGGTATGGCCATACACTTTCTCAATCATCTCATCCAGGGGGGCCCCTTTAGAACATCACACTCCAATTAAGGAGACGGCAATCCTATATCTATCACTAGTGTCCTAACCTGACTCATGATCATTATCCAAGATAGTCTATAACCATTATGTTTCAAATGATATTGAACTACCTCAAAATAATGACAATCATCATTTAGAAACACAAGTGATCTCAAGTCAGAGGACATGTGCCACTTGTAGCAAACAAGGATTATTCACATTGTGACAAGCAACTGAATATCCCAATAGGGTCTGTCCAGTACATCCAATGTACCCATGAGTCTACATCTCATTCCATGCTCGAAGCATCCTATAAGATTAGAACACATATTAGTCTCAATCATATCAAGGCTGTCTCATGTTCACCAAGATATCTCGACTAAGGACATGTAGCATGTCAGCCTAGCTGAACAGCTTTGAGACATTATTCAGAAGAACACTTATTGCAGCAGACAATGTAACAAACTGAATAACAACCATTGCCTTTATAAACTTAGAGTTTATACATGATACTGTAAGAATCCCAATGCCTCAAACATTAGCCTTAAGGGCATACCCCAACACTACCAACATCAGATGAACCTACAATGTCACACACCTTGATACTCGAGTTCTCGTATTGATTGAGTAGCCATATGATCGAGTTACTCCATATGATCAAGTTATTGGATAACTCAGATCGATTTGGAAGATTTCATCAATGCCAATGTGTCTGATGAGATGGAAGAGACTTATTAGAGCTAAACTTCATTTTTGGCAGGTTGACCCTGAGTTAACCACGGTTAGCCGTATTTAACTAGGGTTGCATTGGATTGAGTCTGATGGCTTAATTAGCTTGCTTAATGAAGCATAGCGTTGCCCAATGGGGCATGAGGATAAGTTGCATGGGCCTAAGAGTTATAATGGGAATATAATTCAGAATTTAATTCTACATTTAACGCTATTAAGAGCCATAATGAGAATTTAATTCTACATTTAATTCTAAGTTTAATTCTACATTTAATTTAGAATTTAATTGCAAGGGTAGGCGACAAGTATGCTTGGAGCATGCATGTGCCACATGTAGACTCCTGAGAGAGACAAAAAAATCCTAGCTTTGTGAAGAGACGTTGAGATTGAAAGACATGTTTTAATGAAAACTAAAATTCAGTTTTATGTTTTTCATGAGAATATAGAAAAGCATGATAGATATCTTGCTTATCATCGTGTTGTGGTCATAGTCAAGCCCAGTGGTATGCCTGTGATGTATTGTGTGTGAGGCCTGCGTGTTGCTTTTTCCTTTTGTTTTGCAAGCCCAGTGGTCATAGTCATAGAGCTTGCATCTTGGCGCATCAACCATGATATCACATCTTGCTTGGTGGAGCAAGTAAGGGCTTGGCCGAACCCTAGGGTTTGTGAGCTATCCCTCTTGGCACATGTATCATGGCGCATCATGCATGCAGGAGCCACCGAGGTCTTGGCCAAACCTTCTAAGGGTGTATCTTGCATGTGCTTCTAGGGTTTGAGTGCTATGCCTTGGTGTGAAGGACCTTGGAGCCACACTTGAAGATAAAGCTGTTGGGGTATGCCCTTAAGGCTAATGTTTGAGGCCTATGGGAATGTATTTGTATCATGTAATAAACTTTTATGTTTATAAAGGCATGGTTGTTATTCAGTTAGCTACATTGTCTGCTGCAATATATGTTCTTCTGAATAATGTCTCAAAGCTGTTCAGCTGGGCTGACATGCTGTTATGTCCTTAGTCGATATATCTTGGTGAACATGAGACAGCCTTGATATGGTTAAGACTAATATGTGTTCTAATCTTATAGGATGCTTCGAGCATGGAATAAGATGTAGACTCATGGGTACATTGGATGTACTGGACAGACCCTACTAGGATGTTCAATTGTTTGTCACAATGTGAATGTTCCTTGATTAAGACAAGTGGCACATTTCCTCTGACTTGAGATCACTTGTGTTTTCTAAATGATGATTGTCATTGTTTTGAGATGGTTCAATATCATTTGAAACATAATGATTATAGACTATCTTGGATGGTGAGCTTGAGTCAGGTTAGAGCACTAGTGATAGACATAGGATTGCCGTCTCCTTGTTGAAGGAGTGTGATGTTCTAAAGGGGCCCCCTGGATGAGATGATTGAGAAAGTGTATGGCCATACCCAGGTGACAGTGTTCATCTGTTCTAATCATGCTCATCATATTGGAGTTACGAGCTTGACAGGCTTGTCCAATAAGAACATCCAGTGGTAAAGGAAATATGCATGCCTTGTGAATTGATTCACACTTGTGCTGTTTTTGGGTGTAGTCTTGGAAGACTCTTTCCTTGATATCGGGAGACAGTGATGTGTTGCTAGATACCCCTCACTGATCGTGATAATGTGAATTATCGTTACCGACGTTTTAAGGAAACCCTCAGGGTCGCACAATTGATGATATGGCTTACTTAAGTCAGATCGTGTGGACTGAATTGTTCAGGTTCAGTTTAAAGGGATTTAATCTCTGATTGTAAGTGAGATCTAGTCTGATCATGTTTGATTGATTAGGGCTTGAGATCGGTAAGCTTCGATCGAGAGAATGGATGCTAGATCGGTCAGATCAGGAGCATCAAAGAGATCAACGGTTAGATCTGGAACCTTAGGGTTTTAATGTGATCTAGGCCATGTCGATTGGTTTATTTGGTTATTGAACCAAAATTAAATTGAATCAAAATGGTTCAAGACTAGGCGACAAGTTCACTTAGCGTGAACATGTTGGGCGGTGAGTGGTGCTATTTTTAGCAACCATGACTCTCACGTTCGAATAGAGAGGGTTCTCTATTCTCGCCTCTTGAACGCATATTCCTCTCGTTCCTTTTGGACGACGGCGCCTTGGAGCTTGAGGAGAATTCGGCAAAGAGAAAAGATCTCCTTCCCTTTCCATTTCGATCAAAGACTTCTTTGGATCTTGCTAGCACAAGAATCGCAAAGAGGAGTAGGCGACATCAACTGTGTGCGTCACCTCTGGAGAAGATTTGCTTTGATCTTTGCTTCCTAGACGCCATCTTGAAATGGCTATGGTATGAGTTTTATCTCTTCTATGCAATCGAATTTTTATGGTTGATCATATCACATGAAGCCGATCCATGAAACCCTAATCCGCTGCCTAAATGTTTATAATGCGCCATGCTGGGTTTCGCCCCCCTCTAGAAAGGGGTTCTTTCAATTGGTATCAGAGCGTTGTTTCATGCTTGTTTATGATTGCCATGATATGTCATATGATCCATGTATGCGCAAGTTGATAGATCTATAGGTTACATGCGATGTCTTATGCTGATAGTTGTAAGATGGCGAAAGTTATTTTCTCTTTTGCGCATGTTGTTGTTTGCGCATGTTCTTGTAAGTTTTCTTAAAACCTTGATCACATGCGCGATTCACCTAGATCTAATGCGCCTACATTAAACCCTTAGATGGGTTATTAGGGTTGAAGTCATCCCCTAGGTCGGATCCAAACAGTCTGATCAGACCATCTGACAGCCTAGATGGGTTGACTAGATAGCACCTTGGCGCATGCTAAAGGTGGCTATAGGTCGACTGCATCAAAGGCGTGTAGCGATGTCTGATTGAGACAACTTGTGAACACACCTGAGTTAGGCCCGGGGTCACGCCCGTTTGCCAGACCTCAGTGTGGTTGTTCAGCCTTGGCGCATGCATGGTTGACCTTATGGTCGACTCAAGTCAGTTAGGACTTGGTGCATGCAAGGGCAGTGGATCTGACTAGGTTGGATGAGTGGATCCCTAGTAATGGACCATTGTAAGGTTGTAGAGCAAATAAGGAAAAATTAAAATTGATCCCAAGGGGTTTTCGAAAATTTTAATTTTTATGGATCACATGGTTCTTGATTGATGCATATGTTTGTTTATTTAGTCTTATGTGGGCTGCCCGTTATTAATGTGTGCTGTGCTGGGGCCTGCGTGCCTGTATTAAAAATTGTAAATTAATTATTGTGATCTGCGTATCACTGTGTTTTAATTTATAAATGTAAGTGACCTGCGTGTCACTCTTGTCTAGATAGTTAAATTTGTAATTTAATTAGACAAGAGCACAGAGCACACTTGGCAAAGGCGCTTGCAGCAGAGGCTTGACCAGGTGGGAGGTCCAGGGTTCGACTCTGGGACCAGGCGCATATTCCCTGGTAGGCGCACCAGAGCTGCAGATGGCGCTTAGGCCCTGGTTTGGGCCAGATGGGCAGCTAAAGACCCATGAAGAGCAAATGAAGACTTAAGTTAGGTTAAGGTCTTCTAGGGCTATGGGCTTTTACCACATAAGATTCATGCTTTCTTTTATTGCTTAATATTAGAATTGCATGATTAAATTATCTTCTGCTATCACCATAGGAATTGCATGATAGGCAAGAAGATAATAGACCGTTAAAATCCAACGCTGAAATATCAAGCTCGTAAGCCTTCTGACGCGAAACCTCACTGTTCTGATTCTCGTTGGAGCCGTGTTGTACCCACTCAGTGGGCACGTCCATCTATCTTCAGACGGTGCGGGATTACACCTGCGTGTTACAGAGTAGGGATTTATCCCTTCTCGTTGCTCAGCATAGCACGTGGTGGTCCAGGGAGTAGGTCGGGTAAGCTTGACCGTGTAGGCTACATATGTGGCGCATATGGTAGCACATGGAGGCAGCCATCTGTGGGGTCAGAGATTGTGTTGTACCAACTCAGTTGGCACAGTCTGCTGGACTGCCCAGATGAAGGGGAATCGCACGGGTTGGCGATCGGCAGGGACTGCCTACCAGAAACTAGTGCTTGTACTCTCTGTGTATCTTATCTCGCCTGAGCGGGACGCGGAGACCAAGTATGAAATCTGGATCCCATCTCACTAAAAGAGTTCTACTCTTTCGGGCTGTTTTGCTGGATTTTTCACGCCTGATAAAATAGTGAGAAAAAGAATCTTTCTTAAGTCCTGATCGATTCTTATACATTGATACTGACCTTGCTGTTCTTGCATTGTTGTAGATACCTGCAGCAACGAACACCATGAACTTCAATGTGCGATCCCTACTGGAAAGGGAGAAGTTTGCTGGGCCGAACTTCTCTGACTGGTTTGGACACCTTAAGATCGTTCTTAAGGCAGAGAGGAAACTGTATGTCCTCGAGACGGCGATACCGCCGCAGCCCGCTCCGAACGCCACAAGGGCGGTTCGGGAAGCCTATGAAAAGCACGTCAATGATAGCATTGATGTCGCTTGCCTGATGCTAGCGTCTATGACGCCACCGCTGCAGCGTCAGCATGAGGATATGTCAGCTATACAGATTATAGCAAACCTCAAGATGCTGTATGCTGCACAGGCGAGGACTGAACGCTATAATTTGACTAAGCTCTTCTTTCAGAGCAAACTGGCTGAAGGGAGCCCAGTGGGAGCTCACGTGCTCAAGATGATTGGGCACAAGGAGGCTCTAGAGAAACTGGGGCATACCATTAACCAGGAGCTTGCTGTAGACATTATTCTGCAGTCTCTCCCGCCTTCATTCGACGCGTTCATTATTAATTTTAATATGAACAAAATCGATTGTACTCCGGCAGAGCTGCTGAATATGCTCTTGACCACTGAGGAGACTCTGAAGGGTAAGCCTTCGACCTCTGTCTTGATGGTTCCTTCTAGGAACAAGAAGAAGGGGAAGAAGGGCAAGGCCCCGGTCAAGGATTACAGCAAGGCTCTGAAGCAGAAGGTGAAGCGGTCCAAGGAATACAGGTGTTTCCACTGTGGCCAGCTGGGTCACTGGAAAAAGGACTGTAAAGCGCTCCAAGGAGATAAGAGGGGAAGCTTTGCTTCTGGCTCAGGTATATTCGTGACTGAGGTCATGTTTTCTTCTTCTATATCATGGGTGTTGGACACTGCATGTGGAGTTCACATTTGTTCAAATGTACAGGAACTCAAGAGAAGAAGGCAGGTGGGACAGCATGAGGTGGACCTACGAGTTGGAAACGGGGCACGGGTTGCTGCTGTTGCTGTAGGAGACTATTTCATTTCTTTACCATCTGGACTTGTATTGGAACTAGACAATTGTTACTTTGTTCCCAGTATAACTAAAAATATTATCTCCATTCCTGCTCTTGTCAGGAAGGGATTTTCCTTTGAATGCAATATTTCAAAGTGTATTTTGTCTTTTGATAATATTGTTTATGCAACTGGTTCAATTAACAATGGGTTATACATGTTGGACATGGAATGTTCGATACAGCAAATTGATATTAAGAAAGCCAAGTATGCTGATGACAGCACCTTGCTATGGCATAGTCGTTTAGGCCATATTAACGAGAAACGCATTAAGCGGTTGCATGATCATGGACTGCTGGGATCATTCTCCTATAAGGAGATTGATACATGCAAAGCTTGTTTGATGGGTAAAATGACGAAGTCACCTTTTCCTCACAAAGGTCAAAGGGCTTCAGGTTTACTTGACCTTATACACAGTGATGTGTGTGGGCCATTTGGTAAACATGCCAGAGGTGGCTATCAGTACTTCATTACCTTTACTGATGATTTCAGTAGATACGGGTATGTCTATCTGATGAGACATAAGAGTGAATCTTTTGACAAGTTCAAAGAGTTCAAGAATGAAGTACAGAATCAGCTAGGCCGAAATATCAAGGCACTTCGCTCAGATCGAGGTGGTGAATACCTAAGTCATACGTTTACTGACTATCTGAAGGAGTGTGGGATCATCTCACAGCTCACTCCGCCAGGAACACCGCAATGGAATGGTGTGTCCGAGAGGAGAAATAGAACGCTACTTGATATGGTTCGTTCTATGATGAGTCAGGCTACTCTTCCATACTCCTTTTGGGGTTTTGCGCTGGAAACAGCTGCAAAGGTACTAAACCGAGTGCCATCCAAGGCAGTTTCAAAGACGCCATATGAGTTATGGTATGGGAAACAGCCGAGCTTGACATTTATCAGGATCTGGGGCTGCGAGGCTTATGTCAAAAAGCTCGCCTCTGGGAAACTAGAGAGCAGATCTGACAAATGTATCTTTGTCGGTTACCCTAAGGAAACTAAGGGTTATTATTTCTACGATCCCAAGGAGAACAAGGTTTTTGTTGCTCGGACGGCCATATTTCTTGAGAAGGAGTTTCTTCTGCAAGAGGCCAGTGGGAGAGAAATAAAGCTGGATGAGAATCCAGAAGAAGGACAAAGTGACCAAGCACAGTTGGATGAGCCTGAGCCGGTAGAACAGGTTATTGAACAACCTGAGGCTCAGATATCACGGGAACCGCGAAGATCGGGTAGGATCCGTCGACAGCCTGAGCGCTATGACGGAGTCTACATCATTGATAATGATGAACCCCTCACTTATGCGGATGCGGTCAGTGGACCGGAGTCAGCAAGATGGCTTGAGGCTATGCGCGCCGAGATGGACTCCATGTCAGATAACCAAGTCTGGGATTTGGTTGATCCGCCTTCGGGAGTTATCCCTATAGGCTGTAAATGGATCTTCAAGAAGAAGATTGACATGGATGGTAACGTGGTTACCTATAAAGGCAGGCTAGTTGCGAAAGGTTTCAAACAAATCTACGGGATAGATTATGATGAAACTTTCTCACCTGTAGCCATGTTTAAGTCTATTCGGATTCTTTTCGCGATAGCTGCATATTATGATTATGAGATATTGGCTGAGGAAATCTGGATGAGGATGTGTACATGACACAACCAGAGGGTTTCACTAATCCATCAGATCGTCATAAGATATGCAAGTTAAAGAAGTCCATTTATGGACTTAAACAAGCATCGAGAAGCTGGAATATTCGTTTTGATGAATCAGTCACTGAATTTGGTTTCATCAAGAACGAGGATGACCCGTGTGTATATAAGAGGTTTAGTGGGAGCGTGATTACTTTCCTAGTCCTCTACGTCGATGACATCTTGCTCATTGGAAATGACATTCCTGAAATGCATGCTGTTAAAGCATGGCTGAGGAAGTGTTTCCAGATGAAAGATTTAGGAGAAGCAGCCTATGTGTTAGGTGTGAAGATCTACAGGGATAGATCTAAGAGGCTTCTCGGGCTGTGCCAGAGTACTTACATCGATAAGGTCCTGGAGAGATTTCATTTAGAGAATTCTAAACGTGGATATCTTCCAGTCAGACATGGTCTGAATCTTTCGAAGAGTCAGTGTCCACAAACACAGACTGAGAAAGATGAAATGGACAATACGCCTTATGCTTCGGCTATTGGTTCCATTATGTATGCGATGTTGTGTACTCGCCCAGACGTCGCTTACGGGTTAAGCGTAACCAGTCGTTACCAGAGTAATCCAGGTATGGCGCACTGGATTGCAGTCAAGAACATCTTAAAATATCTGCGGAGGACCAAAGATATGTTCTTGATATATGGTGGTCAGGAAGAACTCAGTATTGATGGATATACTGACGCTTCGTTCCAGTCTGACCAGGATGATTTCCGATCGCAATCAGGCTATGTTTTTAGCTTGAATGGAGGAGCAGTGGTGTGGAAAAGTTTCAAACAGTCAACTGTTGCTGATTCCACAACAGAAGCCGAGTATGTTGCAGCCTCGGAAGCATCCAAGGAGGCAGTGTGGATTCGTAAGTTCGTGAGAGAACTTGGTGTTGTTCCTTCGAGTGCAGATCCTTTGGTTATCTTTTGTGATAACACTGGAGCAATCGCACAAGCAAAGGAACCACGGTCGCACCAGAAGTCCAAGCACATACAGAGACGGTTTCATTTGATCAGGGAGATCATAGATCGTGGCGAGATCAAAGTATGCAAGGTTCATACAGATGACAATCTGGCAGACCCGCTTACCAAGCCTCTGGCGCAGCAGAAGCATGAGAAGCACTGTAATAATATGGGTTTGAGATTTCTCAACCATTAGATTAAGTGCAAGTGGGAGATTGTTGGGGTATGCCCTTAAGGCTAATGTTTGAGGCCTATGGGAATGTATTTGTATCATGTAATAAACTTTTATGTTTATAAAGGCATGGTTGTTATTCAGTTAGCTACATTGTCTGCTGCAATATATGTTCTTCTGAATAATGTCTCAAAGCTGTTCAGCTGGGCTGACATGCTGTTATGTCCTTAGTCGATATATCTTGGTGAACATGAGACAGCCTTGATATGGTTAAGACTAATATGTGTTCTAATCTTATAGGATGCTTCGAGCATGGAATAAGATGTAGACTCATGGGTACATTGGATGTACTGGACAGACCCTACTAGGATGTTCAATTGTTTGTCACAATGTGAATGTTCCTTGATTAAGACAAGTGGCACATTTCCTCTGACTTGAGATCACTTGTGTTTTCTAAATGATGATTGTCATTGTTTTGAGATGGTTCAATATCATTTGAAACATAATGATTATAGACTATCTTGGATGGTGAGCTTGAGTCAGGTTAGAGCACTAGTGATAGACATAGGATTGCCGTCTCCTTGTTGAAGGAGTGTGATGTTCTAAAGGGGCCCCCTGGATGAGATGATTGAGAAAGTGTATGGCCATACCCAGGTGACAGTGTTCATCTGTTCTAATCATGCTCATCATATTGGAGTTACGAGCTTGACAGGCTTGTCCAATAAGAACATCCAGTGGTAAAGGAAATATGCATGCCTTGTGAATTGATTCACACTTGTGCTGTTTTTGGGTGTA
This sequence comes from Costus lasius, assembly GCA_027563935.2. NCBI lineage: Eukaryota > Viridiplantae > Streptophyta > Magnoliopsida > Zingiberales > Costaceae > Costus > Costus lasius. Next base: position 29,524,791 of record CM050454.1, read on the forward strand.
GTCTTGGAAGACTCTTTCCTTGATATCGGGAGACAGTGATGTGTTGCTAGATACCCCTCACTGATCGTGATAATGTGAATTATCGTTACCGACGTTTTAAGGAAACCCTCAGGGTCGCACAATTGATGATATGGCTTACTTAAGTCAGATCGTGTGGACTGAATTGTTCAGGTTCAGTTTAAAGGGATTTAATCTCTGATTGTAAGTGAGATCTAGTCTGATCATGTTTGATTGATTAGGGCTTGAGATCGGTAAGCTTCGATCGAGAGAATGGATGCTAGATCGGTCAGATCAGGAGCATCAAAGAGATCAACGGTTAGATCTGGAACCTTAGGGTTTTAATGTGATCTAGGCCATGTCGATTGGTTTATTTGGTTATTGAACCAAAATTAAATTGAACCAAAATGGTTCAAGACTAGGCGACAAGTTCACTTAGCGTGAACATGTTGGGCGGTGAGTGGTGCTATTTTTAGCAACCATGACTCTCACGTTCGAATAGAGAGGGTTCTCTATTCTCGCCTCTTGAACGCATATTCCTCTCGTTCCTTTTGGACGACGGCGCCTTGGAGCTTGAGGAGAATTCGGCAAAGAGAAAAGATCTCCTTCCCTTTCCATTTCGATCAAAGACTTCTTTGGATCTTGCTAGCACAAGAATCGCAAAGAGGAGTAGGCGACATCAACTGTGTGCGTCACCTCTGGAGAAGATCTGCTTTGATCTTTGCTTCCTAGACGCCATCTTGAAATGGCTATGGTATGAGTTTTATCTCTTCTATGCAATCGAATTTTTATGGTTGATCATATCACATGAAGCCGATCCATGAAACCCTAATCCGCTGCCTAAATGTTTATAATGCGCCATGCTGGGTTTCGCCCCCCTCTAGAAAGGGGTTCTTTCAAAAGCTTAGTGGCGGCTAGGTTAGGTCTTGTTAGGGCTTGTCACCTAGATTAAGCATTGAACATCCTTTGGCATGTGATGGTTCAATGTATTGATTAAGCTATGACCACATCGCTTGTTTACTACTTTCCATATCTGCTAAAGCATGCCTGGATGAGTTTTATTATTTTGTTATCACTATAGAATTGCATGCCTATAATGTTAGACAAAAGATAAAACTTAGAGGATGAGACCTCAAAAACCCTCAAAACAATATTAAGTCTAAAATAGTCTTCTAACGCATAGCCCTTGTCAAGCTATCGATCAATGGTGCTGTGCACTGTTTTCCACCCTCATGGGACACACCCACTTATCTTTAGAAGGCGTCTGTTGGCAATGGTTTCCCCAATCCAATTTTAACCTAGACATGCCTTCGTAAGGAAATTCGTTGGCCCTAGGCATAACAGTCAGGATAGATTTGACTAGTTTTTCATATGTGGTGGCCACATGATGGAATCTAGAGGCAGCATTGAGATGTTAAGGTTTTGTGCTATATCCAGCCCTCACTGGACACGAAATACCTAGACTTTCTCAATAAGGAGAATTGCCAAGTGCAATCGGCCAGCTTGCCCACCTTAAAAAGCATGAGTCACTTTGTGCATCTCATCCCACCCTCATGGGATGCGAAGCCTCATGTGAAGTAAGGATTCCATCTCACTAGGAAATCTCAGATTTTTCGATTGACTTTGTGGGTTATCAATTCGATTAAAATAGTGGGAGCCATGATCATTTAATGCAAGTCCAGATTAAATGATTCAAAGTAGTATTAATCTGTTTTATTGGTTATTGTAGATTAATGGCTACGAACAATAACAGATGGTCACTGCAATCTATCCTGGAAAAGGATAAGTTGGTTGGAACCAATTTACTAGATTGGTATATGAACTTGAGGATTATTCTCAAGCTCGAGAGGAAGCTGTATGTCCTTTAGCAGCCTATTCCTGAACCCCTTTCACACTTAGCCTTAGCAGCTGAAAGGGATGCTTTTCATAAGCATCGAAAGGATGCATCAAAGGTAACTTGTCTGATGCTAACCAGCTTGTCGCCTCAGTTGCAAAGGCAACATGAAGAGCAAAATGCTTACGAGATAATTGATAATCTAAAGAAGCTCTTCGTGGGGCTGGCTAGAACAAAAAGTTGTGACACCTCTAAAGCAGTCCTTCAATACAAAAGTAAGCCTAAGTGCTTGACCAAAGCATTGAAAAGAAAGGTGAGAAGGGAAAGGAAAGATAGGATCTTACATTGTGGCAAGTATGGTCACTTGAAAAAGGACTGCATACAACTTCAGGACGAGAAGGAGAGAGGCAAGGCTTCATCTTCTAGCTCAAGTATTTATATTACCAAAGTCAACCTTTATACTTCTATGGATGGGTATTAGATACTGTATGCAGAGCTCACATTTGTATAAATATGCAAAGGCTCAAGAGAAGTAGATGAAAGTGGGGCGAAACCCTAATAAGCGCAGATTAAAATTTTTGCATAGTGGAAGCTAGGGTTTCTAAGGATCGCATGTGGCATGAACATATGATTAACCTTATGTTTGTAAAGATCAAGTTGTGATCTTACCAAAGCCATTGTTTGGATGGCGGCTTGGAAGCAAGAGGGCGATGTGGCTCTCCTCCAAAGTGGACGCACACAAGGTGGCGATGGCTTCCTCCCTTGGTGTGAGCCTTGTGCTAGCAAAGCCCTCCAAAGAGTCCTAGATGCGTGAAGGAGATTGAGATGATTTCCTTGGCTAACCGAATCTCCTTCTTGGCGTTAAGATCACCCAAGACGAGAGCAAGAAGATGCAAGTCGGCGAGAGAGAGAGGAGACTTCTCACGTTCGAAAACGTTGGGAGATTCCAACAAGGAAAAACGTCTTTCTAAAAATAGAAAGCACTAACTCCACATTCAATTCCCACGTTACCATCGAACTTCATCTCTCAATCGAACCATACGTTCACATAAGTGAACCGGTTCAATTGCATTTGGTTCAAAGACCAAATCAAACCAGCATTGGTTCAGATCTTGACAAACCAAATGGCTCAAGATCTAACCATTCATCTCTTGATGCTCCTGATCTTATCGATCAAGCATCAATTCTCTCGATCGAAGCTTACCGATCTCAAGCCCTAATCAATCAAACATGATCAGACCAGATCTCACTTACAATCAGAGTTTAAACTCCTTTAAACTGAACCAAAACAATTCAGTCCACACGATCTGACATAAGTAAGCCATATCAACAAATTGTGCGACCCTAAGGGTTTCCTTTAAATGTCGGTAACGATAACTTACGTTATCACGAACAGAGAGGGGTATCTAGCAACACATCACTGTCTTCCGATATAAAGGAAAGAGTCTTCCAAGACTACACCCAAACACAGCACAAGTGTGAATTCAATTCACTAGGCATACATGTTTCCTTTGCCACTGGATGTTCTCGTTGGACAAGCATGTCAAGCCTGTAATTCCAATATGATGAGAGTGGTTAGATCAGATGAACATAGTCATCTGGGTATGGCCATACACTTTCTCAACCATCTCATCCAGGGGGGCCCTTTAGAACATCACACTCCAAACAAGGAGAAGGCAATCCTATATCTATCACTAGTGCCCAAACATGACTCATGTTCATTATCCAAGATAATCTATAACCATTATATTTCAAATGATATTGAACTACCTCAAGACAATGCCAATCATCATTTAGAAACACAAGTGATCTCAAGTCAGAGGAAATATGCCACTTGTTTGCACATAAGGATTATTCATATTGTGACAAGCAATTGAATATCCTAAGTAGGGTCAGTCCAGTACATCCAATGTACCTATGAGTCTACATCCTATTCCATGCTCGAAGCATCCTATAAGATTAGAACACATATTAGTCTCAATCATATCAAGGCTGTCTCATGTTCGCCAAGATATCTCGACTAAGGACAATACTGCATGTCAGCCAAGCTGAACACCATTGAGACATTATTCAGAAGTATACATATAGCAGCAGATAATGCAACAACCTGAATAACAACCATTGCCTTTATAAACATAGAGTTTATACATGATACTTGTTGGGGTATGCCCTTAAGGCTAATGTTTGAGGCCTTGGGTTGTTATCAGTATCATGTATAAACTCTATGTTTATAAAGGCAATGGTTGTTATTCAGGTTGTTACATTATCTGCTGCAATATGTATACTTCTGAATAATGTCTCAATGCTGTTCAGCTTGGCTGACATGCAGTTTTGTCCTTAGTCGAGATATCATGGTGAACATGAGACAGCCTTGATATGATTGAGACTAATATGTGTTCTAATCTTATAGGATGCTTCGAGCATGGAATAAGATGTAGACTCATGGGTACATTGGATGTACTGGACAGACCCTACTTAGGATATTTGATTGCTTGTCACAATGTGAATAATCCTTGTATGCAAACAAGTGGCATATTTCCTCTGACTTGAGATCACTTGTGTTTCTAAATGATGATTGGCATTGTTTTGAGGTAGTTCAATATCATTTGAAACATAATGATTATAGACTATCTTGGATAATGAGCATGAGTCATGTTAGGGCACTAGTGATAGATATAGGATTGCCGTCTCCTTGTTTGGAGTGTGATGTTCTGAAGGGGCCCCCTGGATGAGATGATTGAGAAAGTGTATGGCCATACCCAGATGACTATGTTCATCTGATCTAATCATTCTCATCATATTGGAATTACAGGCTTGACACGCTTGCCCAATAAGAACGTCCAGTGGCAAAGGAAACACATATGTCAAGTGACTTTGGTTCACACTTGTGCTGTGGTTTGGGTGTAGTCTTGGAAGACTCTTTCCTTTATATCGGGAGATAGTGATGTGTTGCTAGATACCCCTCACTGATCGTGGTAACGTAAGTTATCGTTACCGACATTTAAAGGAAACCCTTAGGGTCGCACAATTTGATGATATGGCTTACTTAAGTCAGATCATGTGGACTGAATTGTTTTGGTTCAGTTTAAAGGAGTTTAAACTCTAATTGTAAGTGAGATCTGGTCTGATCATGTTTGATTGATTAGGGCTTGAGATCGGTAAGCTTCGATCGAGAGAATTGATGCTAGATCGGTGAGATCAAGAGCATCGAGAGATGAATGGTTAGATCTTGAACCTTATGGTTTAATATGATCTAGACCAATGCTTGGTTTGATTTGGTCTTTGAACCAAATCCAATTGAACCGGTTCATCATATGAACGCATGGTTCAATGGGAGAGAAAAAGTTTGTGATCGGTTCACTTGGAGTGAACGCATGATCGCATATATTGAAGCACTTGCTATTTTTGGAAATCGGTTTTTCCAAAATGTGGAACGCCTCCACGTTCGAAGAGCAACGCTTCTCTCGTCGCCATCTTCTCCTCTCTCGACCTCTCTCGGGTGGTGAGACTTCACGCAAAGGAGAAGAGAACAAAACCAAGAGACATCTCTCATCTCCTTCACGAAGGGAAACCTTGAAGCTTTGCTAGCACAAAGATACCAAGGGAGTAGTCATCTTCACCTTGTGTGCGTCACCTTTGGAGGAGAGCCGCTCGCCCTCTTCTTCCAAGTCGCCATCCAAGAAATGGCATTGGTATGATCCCCTTCTCGATCTATACATGTTATTAAAGTTGATCATATATTCATCCATGCGATCTTAGAAACCCTAATTTCCTCTTGTTGCAAGTTCTGATATGCGCCTATTAGGGTTTCACCCCCCCCCCCCCTTAAGAAACTTTCAATTGGTATCAGAGCAGAGTTCATGTATGAATCATATGATTGCTTGTTGTGATCCTTGTTTGCGCTTATGAAAAGATCTAAGGATATCATCATGCGAAACTACATGCTAGTTTGCGAATATAGATGTATGTTTTACATTTAGCGCATGTATGATGTTTATTGTTGGCGCTTGATGAATGTTATTTTTTATCAAAAACTTATAACAACTTGCGCGCATCCATTTAGATCTAAGCGCCTACTTGAAAACTTAGACGGGTTATTAGGGTTGAAGTCATCGTCCTGTCAAGACCCAACAGTCTGATCAGACCATCTGACAGCCTAGATGGGTCGACCAGATGGCACCTATGCGCAAGCATGAGGTGGCTATAGGTCGACTGCAGAAAGGTGTGTAGCGATGTCTGATTGAGACAACCAGTGAACGCTCATGATTAAGGCCCGGGGTCACACCCGCTTGCCAGAACTCATGAGGGACGTTTAGCCCTTAACGCATGCATTGTTGACCATGAGGTCGACTCAAGTCGGTTATGACTTGGTGCATGCAAGGGCAGGGGGTCTGACTAGGTTTGATGAGTGGATCCCTATTAATGGACCGTTGTAAGGTAGTAGGGCACATAAGGAAATAAAATTGATGCCAATGGGATTTTCGAAAATTTTATTTTCTTGATTGGATCACATGAAGTTTGTATAACATGAATGATTGTCTATTTAATCTTATGTGGGCTGCCCAAATTTAATGTGTGCTGTGCTGGGGCCTGCGTGCCTGGATTGATATTGTAAATTATTTATTGTGATCTGCGCATCACATTTTAATTAATTTATAAAGTGTAATTGACCTGCGAGTCAATCATGTCTAAATAGATTAAATTGTAATTTAATCAGACATGAGCTCAGAGCACACATGGCAGAGGCGCATGCAGCAAGTGGCTTCACCAGTGGGAGGTCTAGGGTTCGACTCTAGGACAGGCGCATTTTACCTGGTGGGCGCATCTCAGCTGCACAGAGCGCTTGGGCCTGGGTTGGGCCAGATGAAATGCTAAAGACCCATGAAGAGCTCAAGTGAAGACTTAAGTTAATTAAGGTCTTACTTAGGCTTAATGGGCTTTTACCACATAAGATAATCATGCTTTCAATTTACTGTTTAAGTAATTTTGTAACTGCATGATTTATTCTTCTGCTATCATCATAGGATTTGCATGATAGTAAGAAGATAAAAGGACCGTTAAAATCCAACGTTAAATATCAAGCACGATAGCCTTCTGACGCGAAACCTCACTGTTCTGACTATCGTTGGGGCCATGTTGTACCCACTCAGTGGGCACGCCCATCTATCTTTAGACGGTGTGTGATTACACCTGCGTGTTACAAAGAAGGGATTTATCGCTTTTCATTGCTCAGCATAGCACGTGGTGGTCCAGGGAGTAGGTCGGGTCAGCTTGACCATGTAGGCTACATATTGATCATATGGTAGCTATATGGAGGCAGCCATCTGTGGGATCAGAGACTATGTTGTACCAACTCAGTTGGCACAGTCTACTGGATTGCCCAGATGAAGGGGAATCGCACGGGTTGGCGATTGGCAGGGATTGCCTACCAGAGATTAGTGCTTGTACTCTCTGTGCATCTTATCTCGCCTGAGCGGGACGCGGAGACCAAGTATGAAATCAGGATCCCATCTCACTAAAAGAGTTTTACTCTTTCGGGCTGTTTTGCTGGATTTTTCAGCCAGATAAAATAGTGAGAAAAGAATCATTCTTAAGTCCTGAATTGATTCTAACATTGATACTGACCTTGCTGTTCTTGCATTGTTGTAGATTCCTGCAGCAACGAACACCACAAATTTCAATGTGCGATCCCTACTGGAAAGGGAGAAGTTTGCTGGGCCAAACTTCTCAGACTGGTACGGACACCTTAAGATTGTTCTTAAGGCTGAGAGGAAGCTGTATGTCCTCGAGACGGCTATACCGCCTCAACCCGCTGCGAACGCCGCAAGGGCGGTTCGGGAAGCTTATGAGAAGCATGTCAATGATAGCATTGATGTCGCTTGCCTTATGCTAGCGTCTATGATGCCACAGCTGCAGCGTCAGCATGAGGATTTATCTGCTATAGAAATTATAGCAAACCTCAAGATGCTGTATGCTGCACAGGCAAGGACTGAACGCTATAACTTGACGAAACTTTTCTTTCAGAGCAAACTGACTGAAGGGAGTCCAGTGGGAGCTCACGTGCTCAAGATGATTGGGTACAAAGAAGCTCTAGAGAAACTGGGACACACCATCAATCAGGAGCTTGTTGTAGACATCATCCTGCAGTCTCTCCCGGCCTCTTTCGATCCATTCATCATTAATTTTAATATGAACAAGATCGACTGTACGCCGGCGGAGTTACTGAACATGCTCCTTACTACAGAGCAGACTCTTGAGAAGGGAAAGCCTTCATCCTCTGTCCTAATGGTTCCTTCTAGGAACAAGAAGAAGGGGAAGAAGGGCAAAGCCCCTATCAAGAGCTACAACAAGGCTCTAAAGCAAAAGATTAAGCGGTCAAAGGAATACAGATGTTTCCATTGTGGCCAGCTGGGTCACTGGCAAAAGGACTGTAAAGTGCTCCAAGGAGATAAGAAGGGAAGCAAGCCTTTCGCTTCTGGCTCAGGTATTTACGTGACTGAAGTCATGGTATCTTCTTCTTCTATTTCATGGGTGTTGGACACTGCATGTGGAGTTCACATTTGTTCAAATGTACAGGAACTCAAGAGAAGAAGACAGGTGGGACAGCATGAGGTGGACCTACGAGTTGGAAACGGGGCACGGGTTGCTGCTGTTGCTGTAGGAGTTTATCACATCTCTTTACCATCTGGTCTTGTATTAGAACTGGACAATTGTTATTTTGTACCGAGCATAACTAAGAATATTATCTCTATTCCTGCTCTTGTCAGGAAAGGGTTTTCCTTTGAATGCAAGATTTCAAAGTGTTATATTTCTTTTGATAATATTGTTTATGCTACTGAGTCAATTAACAATTGGTTATTCATGTTGGACATGGAATGTTCAATACAACAGATTGATATTAAGAAAGCCAAGTATGCTGATGACAGCACCTTGTTATGGCATAGTCGTTTAGGCCATATTAACAAGAAGCGCATTAAGCGGTTGCATGATCATGGACTGCTGGGATCATTCTCCTATGAGGAGCTTGATACATGCAAAGCTTGTTTAATGGGTAAAATGACGAAGTCTCCTTTTTCTAATAAAGGTCAAAGGGTTTCAGGTTTACTTGACCTCATTCATAGTGATGTGTGTGGGCCATTTAGTAAACATGCTAGAGGTGGCTATTCATACTTCATTACCTTTACTGATGATTTCAGTAGATATGGCTATGTCTATCTAATGAGACATAAGAGTGAATCTTTTGACAAGTTCAAAGAGTTCAAGAATGAAGTACAAAATCAGCTAGGCCGAAATATCAAAGCACTTCGTTCAGATCGAGGTGGAGAATACTTGAGTCATGAGTTTACTGACTATCTGGAAGGAGTGTGGGATTATCTCACAGCTCACTCCTCCAGGAACACCGCAATGGAATGGTGTGTCCGAGAGGAGAAATAGAACCTTACTGGATATGGTTCGTTCTATGATGAGTCAGGCTACTCTACCTTACTCCTTTTGGGGATTTGCACTGGAAACAGCTGCAAAGGTACTAAACCGAGTGCCATCCAAGGCCGTTTCAAAGACTCTGTATGAGTTATGGTATGGGAAACAGCCGAGCTTGACATTTATTAAGATCTGGGGTTGCGAGGCTTATGTCAGAAAGCTCGCCTCTAGGAAACTAGAGAGCAGATCTGAGAAATGTATCTTTGTCGGTTACCCTAAAGAAACTAAGGGTTATTATTTCTACGATCCCAAAGAGAACAAAGTATTTGTTGCTCGGACGGCTATTTTTCTTGAGAAGGAATTTCTTCTGCAAGAGGCCAGTGGGAGAGAAATAAAGCTGGATGAGAATCCAGAAGAAGGACAAAGTAGTCAAGCACAGTTGGATGAGCCTGAGCCAGTAGATCAGGTTACTGAACAACCTGAGGCTCAGATATCACGGGAACCGCAAAGATCGGGAAGGATCCGTCGACAGCCTGAACGCTATGACGGAGTCTACATCATTGATGATGAACCCCTCACTTATGCGGATGCGGTCAGTGGACCAGAATCAGCGAGATGGCTTGAAGCTATGCGAGCCGAGATGGACTCCATGTCAGATAACCAAGTCTGGGATTTGGTTGATTCGCCTCCGGGAGTAATCCCTATAGGCTGTAAGTGGATCTTCAAGAAGAAGATAGACATGGATGGTAACGTGGTTACCTATAAAGGCAGGCTAGTTGCGAAAGGTTTCAAATAAATCTACGGGATAGATTATGATGAAACTTTCTCTCCTGTAACCATGTTCAAGTCTATTCGGATTATTCTTGCGATAGCAGCATATTATGATTATGAGATCTGGCAAATGGATGTGAAGACCGCTTTCCTTAATGGAAAACTAGAAGAGGATGTGTATATGACACAACCTGAAGGTTTCACTAATCCATCAGATCGTCATAAAATATGCAAATTAAAGAAGTCCATTTATGGACTTAAACAAGCATCAAGAAGCTGGAATATTCGTTTTGATGAATCAATCTGTGAATTTGGTTTCATCAAGAATGAAGATGACCCGTGTGTATATAAGAGGTTTAGTGGGAGCGTGATTACTTTCCTAGTCCTCTACGTCGATGATATCTTAATCATTGGAAACGATATTCCTGAACTACATGCAGTCAAGGCATGGTTAAGAACATGTTTCCAGATGAAAGATTTAGGAGAAGCAGCCTATGTATTAGGTGTGAAGATCTACAGAGATAGATCTAAGAGGCTTCTCGGGCTGTGCCAGAGTACTTACATCGATAAAGTCCTGGAGAGATTCCATTTAGAAAATTCTAAAAGAGGATATCTTCCAGTCAGACATGGTCTGAATCTTTCAAAGAGTCAGTGTCCATAAACACAGACTGAGAAAGATGAAATGGACAATACGCCTTATGCTTCGGCTATTGTTACGACCCACTTAGTAAGCAAACTATTTATTAACTTGGTGAGCCGATTTGCAACGTGGCCCAATTTATTAAAATGCTTAAGCCCAAGTTAACAATAGCAAGCACACTAAGCCTTATAAACCACATAATAATTTCTCCCACTTGCAATGTAGTAAGCAAACTATTTATTAACTTGGTGAGCCGATTTGCAACGTGGCCCAATTTATTAAAATGCTTAAGCCCAAGTTAACAATAGCAAGCACACTAAGCCTTATAAACCACATAATAATTTCTCCCACTTGCAATGTGGGACTATACTCGGGGTATTACAGCTATTGGGTCCATTATGTATGCGATGTTGTGTACTCGCCCAGACGTCGCTTACGGGTTAAGCATGACCAGTCGATTCCAAAGTAATCTAGGAAAGGCACACTGGATTGCGGTCAAGAATATTTTGAAATATCTTCAGAGGACCAAAGATATGTTCTTGATATATGGAGGTCAGGAAGAACTCAGTATTGAAGGATATACTGACGCTTCGTTCCAATCTGACCAGGATGATTTTCGATCGCAATCAGGCTATGTTTTTAGCTTGAATGGAGGAGCAGTGGTGTGGAAAAGTTTCAAATAGTCAATTGTTGCTGATTCCACAACAGAAGCCGAGTATGTTGCAGCCTCAGAAGCATCTAAGGAGGCAGTGTGGATTCGTAAGTTCGTTCAAGAACTTGGTGTTGTTCCTTCGAGTGCAGATCCTTTGGTTATCTTCTGTGATAACACTTGAGCAATAGCACAGGCAAAGGAACCACGGTCGCACCAGAAGTCCAAGCACATACAGAGAAGGTTTCACTTGATCCGGGAGATCATTGATCGTGGCGAGATCAAAATCTGCAAGGTTCATACAGATGACAATCTAGCTGACCCGCTTACAAAGCCTCTAGCGCAGCAGAAGCATGAGAAGCACTGTAATAATATGGGTTTAAGATTTCTCAACCATTAGATTAAGTGCAAGTGGGAGATTGTTGGGGTATGCCCTTAAGGCTAATGTTTGAGGCCTTGGGTTGTTATCAGTATCATGTATAAACTCTATGTTTATAAAGGCAATGGTTGTTATTCAGGTTGTTACATTATCTGCTGCAATATGTATACTTCTGAATAATGTCTCAATGCTGTTCAGCTTGGCTGACATGCAGTTTTGTCCTTAGTCGAGATATCTTGGTGAACATGAGACAGCCTTGATATGATTGAGACTAATATGTGTTCTAATCTTATAGGATGCTTCGAGCATGGAATAAGATGTAGACTCATGGGTACATTGGATGTACTGGACAGACCCTACTTAGGATATTCGATTGCTTGTCACAATGTGAATAATCCTTGTATGCAAACAAGTGGCATATTTCCTCTGACTTGAGATCACTTGTGTTTCTAAATGATGATTGGCATTGTTTTGAGGTAGTTCAATATCATTTGAAACATAATGATTATAAACTATCTTAGATAATGAGCATGAGTCATGTTAGGGCACTAGTGATAGATATAGGATTGCCGTCTCCTTATTTGGAGTGTGATGTTCTGAAGGGGCCTCCTGGATGAGATGATTGAGAAAGTGTATGGCCATACCCAGATGACTATGTTCATCTGATCTAATCATTCTCATCATATTGGAATTACAGGCTTGACACGCTTGTCCAATAAGAACGTCCAGTGGCAAAGGAAACACATATGTCAAGTGACTTGGGTTCACACTTGTGCTGTGGTTTGGGTGTAGTCTTGGAAGACTCTTTCCTTTATATCGGGAGACAGTGATGTGTTGCTAGATACCCCTCACTGATCGTGATAACGTAAGTTATCGTTACAGACTTTTAAAGGAAACCCTTAGGGTCGCACAATTTGATGATATGGCTTACTTAAGTCAGATCGTGTGGACTGAATTGTTTTGGTTCAGTTTAAAGGAGTTTAAACTCTGATTGTAAGTGAGATCTGGTCTGATCATGTTTGATTGATTAGGGCTTGAGATCGGTAAGCTTCGATCGAGAGAATTGATGCTAGATCGGTGAGATCAAGAGCATCGAGAGATGAATGGTTAGATCTTGAACCTTATGGTTTAATATGATCTAGACCAATGCTTGGTTTGATTTGGTCTTTGAACCAAATCCAATTGAACCGGTTCATCATATGAACGCATGGTTCAATGGGAGAGAAAAAGTTTGTGATCGGTTCACTTGGAGTGAACGCATGATCGCATACATTGAAGCACTTGCTATTTTTGGAAATCGGTTTTTCCAAAATGTGGAATGCCTCCACGTTCGAAGAGCAACGCTTCTCTCGTCGCCATCTTCTCCTCTCTCGACCTCTCTCGGGTGGTGAGACTTCACGCAAAGGAGAAGAGAACAAAACCAAGAGACATCTCTCATCTCCTTCACGAAGGGAAACCTTGAAGCTTTGCTAGCACAAAGACGCCAAGGGAGTAGTCATCTTCACCTTGTGTGCGTCACCTTTGGAGGAGAGCCGCTCGCCCTCTTCTTCCAAGTCGCCATCCAAGAAATGGCATTGGTATGATCCCCTTCTCGATCTATACATGTTATTAAAGTTGATCATATATTCATCCATGCGATCTTAGAAACCCTAATTTCCTCTTGTTGCAAGTTCTGATATGCGCCTATTAGGGTTTCGCCCCCCCCCCCCCCCCCCCCCTTAAGAAACTTTCAATACTGATAACAACCCAAGACCTCAAACATTAGCCTTAAGGGCATACCCCAACAATCTCCCACTTGCACTTAATCTAATGGTTGAGAAATCTCAAACCCATATTATTACAGTGCTTCTCATGCTTCTGCTGCGCCAGAGGCTTTGTAAGCGGGTCAGCTAGATTGTCATCTGTATGAACCTTGCAGATCTTGATCTCTCCTCGATCTATGATCTCCCGGATCAAGTGAAACCTTCTCTGTATGTGCTTGGACTTCTGGTGCGACCGTGGTTCCTTTGCTTGTGCTATTGCTCCAGTGTTATCACAGAAGATAACCAATGGATCTGCACTCGAAGGAACAACACCAAGTTCTTGAACGAACTTACGAATCCACACTGCCTCCTTGGATGCTTCTGAGGCTGCAACATACTCGGCTTCTATTGTGGAATCAGCAACAATAGATTGTTTGAAACTTTTCCACACCACTGCTCCTCCATTCAAGCTAAAAACATAGCCTGATTGCGATCGGAAATCATCCTGGTCAGATTGGAACGAAGCGTCAGTATATCCTTCAATACTGAGTTCTTCCTGACCTCCATATATCAAGAACATATCTTTCGTTCTCCGAAGATATTTCAAAATGTTCTTTACCGCAATCCAGTGTGCCTTACCTGGATTACTTTGGAATCGACTGGTCACGCTTAACCCGTAAGCGACGTCTGGGCGAGTACACAACATCGCATACATAATGGACCCTATAGCCGAAGTATAAGGCGTATTGTCCATTTCATCTTTCTCAGACTGTGTTTGAGGACACTGGCTCTTTGAAAGATTCAGACCATGTCTGACTGGAAGATATCCTCTTTTAGAATTTTCTAAATGGAATCTCTCCAGGACTTTATCAATGTAAGTACTCTGGCACAGCCCGAGAAGCCTCTTAGATCTATCTCTATAGATCTTCACACCTAATACATAGGCAGCTTCTCCTAAATCTTTCATCTGGAAACATTTTCTTAACCATGCTTTGACGGCATGAAGTTCAGGAATATCGTTTCCAATGATCAAGATATCATCGACGTAGAGGACTAGGAAAGTAATCACGCTCCCACTAAACCTCTTATATACACACGGGTCATCTTCATTTTTGATGAAACCAAATTCACAGATTGATTCATCAAAATGAATATTCCAGCTTCTCGATGCTTGCTTAAGTCCATAAATGGACTTCTTTAATTTGCATATTTTATGACGATCTGATGGATTGATGAAACCTTCAGGTTGTGTCATATACACATCCTCTTCTAGTTTTCCATTAAGGAAAGCGATTTTCACATCCATTTGCCAGATCTCATAATCATAATATGCAGCTATCGCGAGAATAATCCGAATAGACTTGAACATGGCTACAGAAGAGAAAGTTTCATCATAATCTATCCCGTAGATTTGTTTGAAACCTTTCGCAACTAGCCTGCCTTTATAGGTAACCACGTTACCATCCATGTCAATCTTCTTTTTGAAGATCCACTTACAGCCTATAGGGATTACTCCCAGAGGCGGATCAACCAAATCCCAGACTTGGTTATCTGACATGGAGTCCATCTCGGCTCGCATAGCTTCAAGCCATCTTGCTGATTCCGGTCCACTGACCGCATCCGCATAAGTAAGGGGTTCATCATCAATGATGTAGACTCCGTCATAGCGCTCAGACTGTCGACGGATCCTTCCCGATCTTCGTGGTTCCCGTGATATCTGAGCCTCAGGTTGCTCAGTAACCTGTTCTTTTGGCTCAGGCTCATCCAACTGAGTTTGACTTCTTTGTCCTTCTTCTGGATTCTCATCCAGCTTTATTTCTCTCCCACTGGCCTCTTGCAGAAGAAATTCCTTCTCAAGAAAAATAGCCGTACGAGCAACAAATACTTTGTTCTCTTTGGGATCGTAGAAATAATAACCCTTAGTTTCTTTAGGGTAATCGACAAAGATACATTTATCAGATCTGCTCTCCAGTTTCCCAGAGGCGAGCTTTTTGACATAAGCCTCGCAACCCCAGATTTTGATAAATGTCAAGCTCGGCTGTTTCCCATACCATAACTCATATGGCGTCTTTGAAACGGCCTTGGATGGCACTCGGTTTAGTACCTTTGCCGCTGTTTCCAGTGCAAATCCCCAAAAGGAGTAAGGTAGAGTAGTCTGACTCATCATTGAACGAACCATATCCAGTAAGGTTCTATTTCTCCTCTCGGACACACCATTCCATTGTGGTGTTCCTGGCGGAGTGAGCTGTGAGATAATCCCACACTCCTTCAGATAGTCAGTAAACTCATGACTCAAGTATTCTCCACCTCGATCTGAGCGAAGTGCCTTGATATTTCGGCCTAGCTGATTTTGTACTTCATTTTTGAACTCTTTGAACTTGTCAAAAGATTCACTCTTATGTCTCATAAGATAGACATAACCGTATCTATTGAAATCATCAGTAAAAGTAATGAAGTATAAATAGCCACCTCTGGCATGTTTACTAAATGGCCCACACACATCACTGTGAATGAGGTCAAGTAAACCTGAAGCCCTTTGACCTTTATTAGAAAAAGGAGACTTCGTCATTTTACCCATTAAACAAGCTTTGCATGTATCAAGCTCCTCATAGGAGAATGATCCCAGCAGTCCATGGTCATGCAACCACTTAATGCGCTTCTTGTTAATATGGCCTAAACGACTATGCCATAGCAAGGTGCTGTCATCAGCATACTTGGCTTTCTTATTATCAATTTGTTGTACAGAACATTCCATGTCCAACATGAATAACCCATTGTTAATTGACCCAGTAGCATAAACAATATTATCTAATGAAATACAACACTTTAAAGTTTTGCATTCAAAGGAAAACCCTTTCCTGACAAGAGCAGGAATAGAGATAATATTCTTAGTTATGCTCGGCACAAAATAACAATTGTCAAGTTCTAATACAAGACCAGATGGTAAAGAGATGTTATATTGTCCTACAGCAACAGCAGCAACCCGTGCCCCGTTTCCAACTCGTAGGTCCACCTCATGCTGTCCCACCTATCTTCTTCTCTTGAGTTCCTGTACATTTGAACAAATGTGAACTCCACATGCAGTGTCCAACACCCATGAAATAGAAGAAGATACCATGACTTCAGTCACAAAAATACCTGAGCCAGAAGCGAAAGGCTTGCTTCCCTTCTTATCTCCTTGGAGCGCTTTATAGTCCTTCTTCCAGTGACCCAGCTGGCCACAATGGAAGCATCTGTTGTCCTTCGACCGCTTCATCTTTTGTTTCAGAGCTTTGTTATAGCTCTTGATAGGGGCTTTGCCCTTCTTCCCCTTCTTCTTGTTCCTTGAAGGAACCATCAAGACAGAAGATGAAGGCTTTCCCTTCTCAAGAGTCTGCTCTGTAGTAAGGAGCATGTTCAATAACTCCGCCGGTGTACAGTCGATCTTGTTCATATTAAAATTAATGATGAACGGATCGAAAGAGACCGGGAGAGACTGCAAGATAATGTCTACAACAAGTTCCTGATTGATGGTGTGTCTCAGTTTCTCTAGAGCCTCTTTGTACCCAATCATCTTGAGTACGTGAGCTCCCACTGGACTCCCTTCAGTCAGTTTGCTCTGAAAGAAAAGTTTTGTCAAGTTATAGCGTTCTGTCCTTGCCTGTGCAGCATACAGCATTTTGAGATTTGCTATAATTTCAATAGCAGATAAATCCTCATGCTGACGCTGTAGCTCTGGCGTCATAGACGCAAGCATAAGGCAAGCGACATCAATGCTATCATTGACATGCTTCTCATAAGCATCCCGAACCGCCCTTGCGGCGTTCGCAGCGGGTTGAGGCGGTATTGCCGTCTCAAGGACATACAGCTTCCTCTCAGCCTTAAGAACAATCTTAAGGTGTCCGTACCAGTCTGAGAAGTTTGGCCCAGCAAACTTCTCCCTTTCCAGTAAGGATCGCACATTGAACGCTGTGGTGTTCGTTGCTGTAGTAATCTACAACATTGCAAGAACAACAAGGTCAGTATCAATGTTAGAATCAATCCAGGACTTAAGAATGATTCTT
Source organism: Costus lasius (assembly GCA_027563935.2). Taxonomy (NCBI): domain Eukaryota; kingdom Viridiplantae; phylum Streptophyta; class Magnoliopsida; order Zingiberales; family Costaceae; genus Costus; species Costus lasius. Next base: position 29,542,265 of record CM050454.1, read on the forward strand.
TTCTCACTATTTTATCTGACTGAAAAATCCATTAAAACAGTCCGAAAGAGTAACACTCTTTTAGTGAGATGGGATCCAGATTTCATACTTGGTCTCCGCGTCCCGCTCAGGCGAGATAAGATGCACAGAGAGTACAAGCACTAATCACCGGTAGGCTATCCATGCCAATCGCCAACCCGTGCGATTCCCCTTCATCTAGGCAATCCAGAAGACTGTGCCAACTGAGTTGTTACAACACAGTCTCTGATTCCACAGATGGCTGCCTCCATATAGCTAACATATGCTCAATATGTAGCCCACATGGTCAAGCTGACCTGACCTACTCCCTGGACCACCACATGCTATGCTGAGCAACGAGAAGCGATAAATCCCTTCTCTGTAACACGCAGGTGTAATCACACACCGTCTGAAGATAGATGGGCGTGCCCACTGAGTGGGTACAACACGGCCCCAACGATAGTCAGAACAGTGAGGTTTCGCGTCAGAAGGCTTACGTGCTTGATATTTAACGTTGGATTTTAACGGTCCTTTTATCTTCTTACTATCATGCATATCCTATGGTGATAGCAGAAGATTAACTCATGCAAGTGCTAATATTACTTAAACAGTAAATAGAAAGCACGATGATCTTATGTGGTAAACGCCCATTAAGCCTAAGTAAGACCTTAGTTTAATATAAGTCTTCACTTGAGCTCTTCATGGGTCTCTTGCATCTCATCTGGCCCAGTCCGGGCCCAAGCGCCCTCTGCAGCTCAGATACGCCCACCAGACTGGTTGCGCCTGTGCTAGAGTCGAACTCTAGAGCTCCCACCTGGTCAAGTCACTTGCTGCAAGCGCCTCTGCCATGTGTGCTCTGTGCTCATGTCTGATTAAATTACATTTTAATCTATCTAGACATGATTTGACTCGCAGGTCAATTACACATTAACATAAATTAAAATGTGATTCGCAGATCACAAAAATAATTTACAATTAATTAATCCAGGCACGCAGGCCCCAGCACAGCACACAAAAATTGGGCAACCCACATAAGATGAAATAAACACCCAACATGGTTAGACAAGCAACATGTGATCCAAACAAGAAAATAAAATTTTTGAAAATCCCATTGGCAACAATTTTATTTCCTTATGTGCCCTACTACCTTACAATGGTCCATTAATAGGGATCCACTCATCAGACCTAGTCAGACCCACTTGCCCTTGCATGCACCAAGTCATAACCGACTTGAGTCGACCTCATGGCCAACAATGCATGTCTTAAGGGCTGAACGTCCCACATGATTTCGGGCAAGCGGGTGTGACCCCGGGCCTTAATCATGAGCGTTCATTGGTTGCCTCAACCAAACATCGCTACACGCCTTTCTGCAGTCGACCTATAGCCACCTCATGCTTGCACATAGGTGCTATCTGGTCGACCCATCTAGGCTGTCAGATGGTCTGATCAGGCTGTTGGGTCTAGACTGGACGACGACTTCAACCCTAATAACCCGTCTAAGTTTTTCAAGTAGGCGCTTATAGATCTAAGTGGATGGCGCGCAAGATGTTAAGGTTGTGGTAAAAACAACATTCAACATGCGCCAACATACATCATGCGCAACTATAAGTAATAACCCAAAATACATCTAAAGTCTAACATGTATTTTCGCATGATGATTTGGTTTAGATCTACTAATCGCAAACATGGATCACACCAAGCAATCATATGAATCATATCAAAACCACCCTCTGATACCAATTGAAAGTGGGGCGAAACCCTAATAAGCGCAGATTAAAATTTTTGCATAGCGGAAGCTAGGGTTTCTAAGGATCGCATGTGGCATGAACATATGATTAACCTTATGTTTGTAAAGATCAAGTTGTGATCTTACCAAAGCCATTGTTTGGATGGCAGCTTGGAAGCAAGAGGGCGATGTGGCTCTCCTCCAAAGTGGACGCACACAAGGTGGCGATGGCTTCCTCCCTTGGTGTGAGCCTTGTGCTAGCAAAGCCCTCCAAAGAGTCCTTGATGCATGAAGGAGATTGAGATGATTTCCTTGGCTAACCGAATCTCCTTCTTGACGTTAAGATCACCCAAGACGAGAGCAAGAAGATGCAAGTCGGCGAGAGAGAGAGGAGACTTCTCACGTTCGAAAACGTTGGGAGATTCCAACAAGGAAAAACGTCTTTCTAAAAATAGAAAGCACTAACTCCACATTCAATTCCCACGTTACCATCGAACTTCATCTCTCAATCGAACCATACGTTCACATAAGTGAACCGGTTCAATTGCATTTGGTTCAAAGACCAAATCAAACCAGCATTGGTTCAGATCTTGACAAACCAAATGGCTCAAGATCTAACCATTCATCTCTTGATGCTCCTGATCTTATCGATCAAGCATCAATTCTCTCGATCGAAGCTTATCGATCTCAAGCCCTAATCAATCAAACATGATCAGACCAGATCTCACTTACAATCAGAGTTTAAACTCCTTTAAACTGAACCAAAACAATTCAGTCCACACGATTTGACATAAGTAAGCCATATCAACAAATTGTGCGACCCTAAGGGTTTCCTTTAAATGTCGGTAATGATAACTTACGTTATCACGAACAGAGAGGGGTATCTAGCAACACATCACTATCTCCCGATATAAAGGAAAGAGTCTTCCAAGACTACACCCAAACATAGCACAAGTGTGAATTCAATTCACTAGGCATACATGTTTCCTTTGCCACTGGATGTTCTCGTTGGACAAGCATGTCAAGCCTGTAATTCCAATATGATGAGAGTGGTTAGATCAGATGAACATAGTCATCTGGGTATGGCCATACACTTTCTCAACCATCTCATCCAGGGGGCCCCTTTAGAACATCACACTCCAAACAAGGAGAAGGCAATCCTATATCTATCACTAGTGCCCTAACATGACTCATGTTCATTATCCAAGATAATCTATAACCATTATATTTCAAATGATATTGAACTACCTCAAGACAATGCCAATCATCATTTAGAAACACAAGTGATCTCAAGTCAGAGGAAATATGCCACTTGTTTGCACATAAGGATTATTCATATTGTGACAAGCAATTGAATATCCTAAGTATGGTCAGTCCAGTACATCCAATGTACCTATGAGTCTACATCTTATTCCATGCTCGAAGCATCCTATAAGATTAGAACACATATTAGTCTCAATCATATCAAGGCTGTCTCATGTTCACCAAGATATCTCGACTAAGGACAATACTGCATGTCAGCCAAGCTGAACACCATTGAGACATTATTCAGAAGTATACATATAGCAGCAGATAATGCAACAACCTGAATAACAACCATTGCCTTTATAAACATAGAGTTTATACATGATACTGATAACAACCCAAGGCCTCAAACATTAGCCTTAAGGGCATACCCCAACAGTAGATCGGTGTGGCCTGGAGAGATTGACCTACACGTTGGCAACAGGGCACGGGTTGCTGCTGTTGATATAGGACTTTTGATGCTCTCCTTGCCTTCTGGACTTCGGTTGGAGTTAGATCATTGTTATTATGTACATTTTCTAAGCAAAAACATTGTATCCATTCCTTGTTTAGAAAAGAAGGGATTTAAGTTTGAAATAAAAGAGAACTCTTGTTCTTTTTCATTTACAAATGTGTTTTATGGGAAGGGTACTTTATGCAATAGATTATATATCTTGGACATAGATAACTCTATATGTAACATAAATCATAAAAGGATCAAACTAAGTGGTTCAGTTGGTGCATACATTTGGCATTGTCGATTAGCCCATATAAACAAGAATCGTATTCAACAACTCCATGCAAATGAATAGTTAGATTCAATTTCCTTGGAGGAGTTTGATACTTGTGAGCATTGTTTATTAGGAAAGATGACAAAAGCATCATTCACCAAGATTGGTGAGAGGGCAAGAGGTTTATTGGATCTCATACATATCGATATGTGTGGGTCATTCAGTAAACAAGCCAGAGAAGGGTACAAATGTGTGTTTATGTCAAATATCAGGATTCTAGCAAGCTAGAACCCAGATTTGACAAATGTGTGTTTATGGGGTATCCTAAGGAAACTAAATGATACTACTTCTATGTTCCCACCGAGAATAAAGTTTTTGTTGCTCGAGGTGTTGTCTTTCTACAGAAGGACTTTTTCATGAAAGAAGTCAATGGGAGGAAGTTTGACTTGGACGAGGTCCAAGTGCAACCAGAAGACACTAAGATAGAACTTGAGCCACCTACATCAGTTGCTGGGCAACTGGAGGTTCAAACTCAGGTCCCACATAGGTCTGGGAGGATTCGTCATGCACCTGAGAGGTATGGGTCACTACCAACCCAACACAATGTGATCTTCATCATTGAGGATGAACCCAGGACCTATGATGAGTCAGTCGCTGGACCGGACTCCGAGAGATGGCTTGAGGCCATGAGATCCAAGATGGATTCCATGCCAGCTAACCAAGTCTGGGATTTAGTTGAGCTACCTGATAGGGTAAAACCCATAGAGTGTAAATGAGTCTTCAAGAGGAAAATTCATTGATGCCTTGCATTTTAGTAGCAATTTTCGTTATTAGTCCATGATGAATCTAGGCCTATTTTAATATTTTTATACTCTTTTAAGACTTATTTACTTAAAAGTTTAGGAATCTTCACTTTTTCTCATTCTTGTGAAATTTCAGGTAAAATCACCCAATTTTGAAGTCTTTTGAAGATTCTAAGGCCATGGGGTGATTCCTTACGAGAAGACGAAACTGCCCGTCAAATTTGGGCTCAATCGGAGTTAGTTTGAGAAATACGGCCTGGTGACAGGTTCACCGGTGCTTTTGCTAATGAATGAAACTCACAGTGCGCTTCACAGGTTGGTGAACCCGACAGGGTTCACCCATGATTCTTTATGAAAAAATCTGCACAGAAATCCACAGTATTCTTCACTAGCAGGTGAACCCGGCGGGGTTCATCGGTGCTTCTTTCTCGACTGAAACTGCACAGTAAGCTTCACCACCTGGTGAACTCGACAGGGTTCACCCGTGATTCTTACCGAGCAGCCCGACATCCATTCGGAATTTTAGCGATTTTGAGCCCAATTGATGTCCAAATTTGGCAAGAGATGACTTTTTGGAAAGCTAATTTGAAGGAAAACACAAGGAATATAAAAGCCCCAATTTTTATAGCCGAATCATCTAGAAATCGGTGGACGAGCGACTAGGGTGGACGAAAGATGGCGACAAGGCGTTTCTTAGGCGATTTTGCAAGATTCAATCATCGGAGCATCACGATTCTTGGAGATTGGCTTCGGTTTAGCATCTCCTCCCTCTCAGAAATGTTTTCTTGTAGTTTTCCTATCTTTATAGAGAGATTTTTTAGTGATTCCATGAATATTGTAGCGTAAAACTCTTTTCAGAGCTCGGTCGAAGCCCGCTAACGATTGTTAATTGCAAATCCATATTCCAAACTGTTATTTGGATTTTTGTGTTGGCATATTTTACTTTGTTATGCATGTTTTGTGATTTTACATTGGTCACACATTGTCATGTTTTAGCCGTTACGATTCATACCGAGAGGAGGATCGTGACGATGGATCCTCTTAGTAAAACTTATGAATCCATGACACGAGAGTGCTTGGTATTCACTCAAAGATTTCATAACCTTCCACAAAACGCATAGGGTTTGTTTAGAACGATCCACCGCGAGAGTAGGAGACCATTCTAGACAAACACCGAGGCATACCACCGAGAGGGGGCACCTTGTACCTTAGGGATAGGTTCCTTATGCAAAAACCTTGAATCCATGTAATTGATCTTTTTAATCGCAATTAAGATTGTCAGTGCGGTGGATGCCAAAGCCCTGATCTCTCTCATATATATATTCTCTTCCATCGTTGCTTTGATTTCTCATTTACAATTAAATTCTTCAAAAACCTATTTCGATTTTCTTAGCTATTGAGACTTAGATCTTCTGGTACTAAACCTTGTTCCCTGTGGGATTCGATAATCTTTTATATTACTTTGACAATTACCGTGCACTTGTGGGACCTATCAAGTTTTTGGCGCCGTTGCCGGGGAACAACGGTTAATATTAGTACATTTCTGAGGATTGGTAAACTAAGCTTTAGATAGTTTTTCTTATTTACTGCTGTTTTCGCTACTTACGACTTGTCCCCTGGCTTACGACTTTATAATTATTATTGATACCTTTTATGCAAAGAAGTTCCAGGGCAGGTGAATTCTTTGATATCGATTTAGAAATAGAGCGAACATTCAGAAGAAGGAGAAAGCTTAATCAATTTCGGCAGAAGGAAGACAAAGATCAGATGGAGCATATTCAATTAGACATGAATAATGATCAAGTGCCCTAACCTGTGGAGAACAACAACAATAATAGGACGCTAAGAGATTATGCTGCTCCCTACGCTCATGGGTTACAATCAGGAATCGCAAGGCCTACTGTAGAGGCTACTAATTTTAAGATTAAACCTGCTTTACTTTCTATGGTTCAGCAAAATCAATTTGGTGGTTCTCCTCTTGAGGACCCCAACATGCATCTTTCTATATTTTTAGAATATTGTGATGTGCTAAAAATTAACAGTGTTTCAACTGATGCTATCATGTTGAGATTCTTTCCCTTCTCTTTAAGGAACAGAGCGAGAGCATGGCTTCACATGCTACCTTCGGCTTCAATAAGGATATGGGCGGAATTGTCACAAGCCTTTCTCTCCAAATATTTCCCTCCGTCCAAGACTATTTAACTGAGAAATCAAATGACTAGTTTTATGCAGAAGGATGGGGAGTCTTTATATGAGGCTTGGGAACGTTTTAAAGAGCTACAAAGAATGTGTCCGCATCACGGGATTGAGATCTGGGTCCTAGTCCACACATTCTATAATGGGTTGGACTACAACACTAGACTCATGTTCGATGCAGCTGCTGGAGGTGCTTTAATGAATAGAGTTGTGGATGATGCTATGAACCTCCTCGAAGACATGGTGATGAATCATCATCAATGGACTTTTGAGCGAGGTACACCTTCCAGGAAGACAGGTAAATTCGAACTTGATACCTTGACTGCTCTTACTTCGAAGGTAGATTCTTTGACTAAAAAAATTGATTCTTGATCTGTGAACTCTTTGGATGCTAATTCTGTATCTTGTGAGGTGTGTGGAGTTGCATGCCATTTAGGTGTTGAATGCCAATTGATAGATGGGCAATGGGCCCCTAGCCATCCTGAACATGTTAATGCAGTTGGAAATCAGAATCAAGTGAACAACCCATACTCCAACACTTATAATCCAGGGTGGCGCAATCACCTGAACTTCTCCTACAGGACTACATAACCGATTCAACCAGGGCAAGCACCACCACAAGCTCAACCCCCTCAAGGAACTTTAGACAACCTCTCCAAGGAAATTACAGACAGCTACAGCCACCAGAGTTCCAAGCGAGAAATTACAATCTCCCATCAAAGCAAAACCCAGATTCTCAACTGAGTAAACAAATTGAAGGGTTGACTGATATGATGAAGTTAATGATGACAAGAATGGATTCCTTGGAGACACATAATAAGATGTTGGAGAATCAGCTGGCCCAATAAGCTAGCTCATCCTCCAGAGCACCAAGTAGACTCCCATTGATGCAGGAGCATTTTTAGGGACTTAGTCTTGTGTTTACTTTCTCCTTATTTTGTTGTAATTAGCTTAGGTTTTATTTTTTAAGCACTTTAAATTCCTAGTTAATGTGTTAGGTTGCAATTAGCTTAGGTTTTATTCCCCTTGTTTTGTTAGGATTAGTCAAGTCAAGGTCAACATTCAAACGAGGATCAGCACAGCAAAAGTCAAACTTTAGTCAACATCCAACGTTACATGCAACATCAAGCTTATTTAACTTCAAGCCGCCGATTTTCACCAATCCCAGCCAACACATGCAGCCTCCACACATCAGTCACTTCTTAGTTTGCAAAACTTCAAGCCGCTGATTTTGACTTTCAAGTTGGCCACTTCCTCAATTACTAATCTAGCCACTGATTTTGGAATTTAATCTCCAGTCAAACTCAGCAGTCTCGGCCAGCAATTGACAAAGGATCAACCAAGCAACAGCCACGCCACTCTTCACAAATCTCAGCATGCGCCTGCAATTACAGCTAATTCCAGCTAAGACCGCATGCAAAATCCTACAATTGCCTCGAAGCCATCCACCAAATCTTGCATGGTCTTTCATCACGCAATATCTCCAGCAAATCCTGCCATTTAATTTTCTCTTATGTTCTCAATGTGAAATCTTCCTTAACAGCCGTTGGTGGCTTGCCTATATTATGTAAACACTCCAAGTTGAATACAAGTAAGAAAAGTTATTTTTGGAACCTTCGTGGTGTGTCTTCCTCCTTGTGAGGTTATGGTTAGGGTGAGCCTTTGGCCCCTTTCTTGTTACCTTGAGGGTGAGCCTTTGGCCTCTCGTTCTTACTTGTTCAAGGGTGAGCCACTGGCCCCTTGTCTTGCGTTGTTGAGGGTGAGCCGATGGCCCCTCTTTATCTTCTCTTCTCCAGCCTCTGTCCTGCGTCAGTGGTATCAGAGCAAAATCGTGAGAAACTCATCTTCTCACACGATCCACCATTGCCCACCGATCATCAGTGCTATGTTTGCACCGCCATGCACCGGAGCTGGTTGTCTGGTTCTTTTCAGAACCCACGACTAGCGATGAAGGGAAGCTAGCTGCGTCATCTTCTCCATCAGCCACTTCTTAGTTTGCAAAACTTCAAGCCGCCGATTTTGACTTTCAAGTTGGCCACTTCCTCAATTACTCATCTAGCCACCGATTTTGGAATTTAATCTCCAGTCAAACTCAGCAGTCTCGGCCAGCAATTGACAAGGGATCAACCAAGCAATAGCCGCCACTCTTCACAAATCTCAGCATGCGCCTGCAATTACAGCTAATTCTAGCTACGACCACATGCAAAATCCTGTAATTGCCTCGAAGCCATCCACTAAATCGTGCACGGTCTCTCATCACGCAATATCTCCAGCAAATCCTGCCATTTAATTTTCTCTTATGTTCTTAATGTGAAATCTTCCTTAACGGCCGTTGCTGGATAGCCTATATTATGTAAACGCTCTAAGTTGAATACAAGTAAGAAAAGTTATTTTTGGAACCTTCATGGTGTGTCTTCCTCCTTGTGAGGTTATGGTTAGGGTGAGCCTTTGGCCCCTTTCTTGTTACCTTGAGGGTGAGCCTTTGGCCCCTCGTTCTTGCTTGTTCAAGGGTGAGCCGCTGGCCCCTTGTCTTGTGTTGTTGGGGGTGAGCCGATGGCCCCTCTTTATCTTCTCTTCTTCTATGAACTTCCATGGATTTAGAAGCTTCTCTTCTCTTCTTCCTCATATCTTCTCTTCTCCAACTTCTGTCCTGCATCACCCGTCTCAGCCAGAAGTTAACCCAAGGGGGTATTGAAATGCAATCTCCACTCGGAGTAGCAAACAACTTGAAGATCCAAAGATGCCAACTGATGATAGAAGAGATGATGTGACGCCGGATTCTGATAAACAACACACAGACGTGACACCGGTGGCATTAGAACCAACCGAAGAAAAGCAGCCCTATGTGGGACCGCCTGCATATAAGCCACCAATCCCTTTCCCATAGAGGCTTGTCAAAGCAAAATTAGACAAGCAATTTGGTATGTTTTTAGAAGTTTTGAAAAAATTGTATATTAACATTCCTTTTGTTGATGCCCTCTCACAGATATCAACCTATGCCAAATTTCTGAAGGGCATCCTGTCTAATAAAAGGAAGCTGGAAGATCACAGAACCGTTGCACTTACTGAGGAGTGCAGCGCAATCTTACAGAACAAGCTTCCTCAGAAACTTAAGGACCTAGGCAATTTTTCCATACCCTGCCAGATTAGGAAGATGACCTTTCAGAGAGCTTTATGCGATCTAGGAGCAAGTGTCAGCCATATGCCATTGTCACTGTGTAAAAAGTTGGATTTGGGTGATTTGAAAACTACTAACATCTCTTTACAACATGCAGACATATCAGTTCATCATCCCGTTGGTATTTTAGAGGATATCCCTATTAAAGTTGGAAATTATTTTGTCCCTGCTGATTTTGTTGTGTTAGAAATTGATGAGGATGACAAACCCCCAATCCTTCTAGGGAGACCTTTTCTTGCTACTGCCGGTACTGTCATTGATGTCAAGAATGGGAAACTGTCCTTGAACATCGGTGACAATGTTATACAATTTGAATTATCTGACTCTCTTGAAAAACCTTCTCCTACAGGTACATGTTGTAGTGTGGACATTATTGAAAAGGCTATACAGCAAGTTGAGCGCTGATAGGTTTCCGCAAGTGCACGGAATTATCGAAGTAATAAAAATATCGATCCACAGAGACCTTATTGTTAATTACCAAATAATTATTTTCTCGCTAGCTAAGTAAACCGAATATGATGAAAGTAAGCAGTATAGCTAACACGAAGGATAATCAGAGAGATAAACATGGGACTAGGGTTTCATCCACCTTGATTTCAATGATAAGATATAAATAAAAGGTTCGTCAATCAAATCTTGCTATGATAAAGACCTAATTTACTTCATAAAAGGATTATCTCACTTTCGTGCAGACAATCACGCAGGGACCAATGCTCGCTTTCGCGCAAGATCTATCCCAACGCTGCAGATAAGTAAACCATCAACAAAGAACTCAAGGATCACTTTCGTGCATCCGAATTCAAGTTGATCAACACAAGTGGAGCCTCAAGGATCACTTTCGTGCATCCGAGTCTCAACACAGGTTCTACCTAGGGTTCTCCAATGTTCTGATCCTCACTTTCGTGCAAGATCTCTACGTTTGACACAATAACTCAATCCTAGATTAATATTATTAAACATGGCAATTAATCTACTAGAACAGATTAAGTTGGATCTAACCTAAGGAAGGGATTCTAACATGCAATTCTAGGGTTCCAAGTTCTCAAGCAAATCACCTTTCAGTCTCATTGTGAAAACTCTAAAACATGGATAATAACATAGATTTATGGAAAGTTAAAGACAATTTATCACAAAAGTAGAATTATCACAACGAAGATTATCATGACGAAAAAAAGAAGAATTATCTAATCATTAGAAATCAAAGGGATTAAACCCTATGTCCCAAAATATGTCTAAGCTTGCATGGAGGAAAAAATACAATGAATCATAGTCTCAGAGTGATTTGAAAATGAAAAGAAAGGAGAAACAACTTTACACCACGGCTGTAAAAGAGTTTACAGCCGTAATTTGCTTCGATGAACAGCGTTGTCACCGCTATTTTGTTGATTTCTCTTTCGATCGGACTCCAAATGCTCTGAAACTTCTATGGTGTCTTCCTCCCCTCCAGGCAAAGCTTCTGCGTGAAAATCAAGGCCTGAGGTGCCCTCTATGCCTCTCGGTGCAAGGCCAAATCCTAGCCACCTCTCTGGTGATTGCTCTCTGGATACGTGATAAAAGTCTCTCTTTTTGGTGTGTGTGTCTGCTCCTCTTAAAGATGAAGCGGCAGTAACTTTCGGATTCCAATTTGGAGCTCTAGATCAAAAGTTATGGCCCGAACAAGTTTCAGCTGCGGAAAACTCGCGATTTTGATTGGAAATTACGGCCGTGTAATAATTTACGGCAGTGTCGTATTTTCATTCTATGCACCGAAAGTCAAAATTACAGCCCGTAAAATATTTCTCAATGGTGCCGTAAAATCGGACGAGTTCTCTGGTCTGGATCACCTGGGAAATACGGTACCGTAGAATCGTTTACGGCCGTGCAGTAAAATCAACAAAGGTTTCTGTTCTGAAAGTGCTGAAAAATACGGCAATGTAATGCTTTACGGCGGTGCCGTAAAATCATAAAAACTTTCTGTTCAGAAAATCCTCAAAATTACGGCAATGTTCTGATTTTACAGTACTGTCTGAAATTACGGTACCGTAAAATGGATTACGACATTGCCGTATTTTGCTGAGTTGCTCCGTTTTGCGTGAAATTTCTTGGGTGAACTCCTCTTGATGATGGTAACTCTTTTATGTGTTTTATTTTGCTTGAAAACGCCTTGAAATAATGTCTTTTTACTTGAAAACCATGAAAAACCAAAATAGAAGTAGACTTTGCAATATTTGATGAATTCAGCATAAAAATAAGCAAAAAGATCCTCAATTTAGTATGAAAAGATACATAAAATGATACAATATATACTATATATTTTGGTGTCATCAAAATACATAAGGCTCAAACTTTGCTTATCCTCAAGCAAAAATCAAAACTTGATTAAAAGAATAACCTTTTCATGCTCAATAAATTTCTAAAATATAACCTATCAATGAAAAATTCCACCAATTGATTTACAAAACTTCAAATAAACATATCATCCTTAGAACTCAACCCTCTAGATCCACAATTCAAATAAATAGAATTTTCAATCTCATGATTTCACCCAGTTTCAGTTCAAATCTATCATGCTTTTGTTTACAGGAATTAGGTTTCCAAGATCTTTTTCCGCACATGATTTTTTTTTATGTATTTTGTTTGTTTTTATGAAGATGGCATGTACCCACTTTTTATTTTTGACTTCAACTCTTTCTTTGGTATCACTGTCAATTTTACATAGTGCCAAGTAGAGGAGTCTTATTATTTTTCACACTCATTATTTTTTATAGACTTCAACCCATGTCTTAGGTACCACTATCAATTTTACATAGTGTCAAGTAGGAGAGTCTCTCACTATTTTTGTGAATCTTGGATTCATCCTTCCCAACAAATAGCAAAATAGACTAAACATCTACTAGGTTGATCAATTGATATCAATTCACAAATCATACTTATATGCTCATTTTATTCAAAGGAGTAGTTTCACCTTTAGATCTTATTCCTTAAATAACACATCTACCCAAAATTTCATGCATCAACCAATGTCAAATTTCAAAAATAGATATGCATTGAAGAAATAAATCTAACATGATAGGGTTTTTCTAATCTTATGCATGAACACAATCATCATCATAGAAAAATCTATAGACTTCTCATCACATGGATAAAAAATTTAATCATCAAAATATGTCAGAATCAGTGCAAAAGGTGTGAAATATCAAACTCAACAAGTCAAAAGATGTAAAGTAGTAGATCTGTATAATCACATAAGGCTCGAACAATACAAAGGGTGTAAAGTGATATAATCATATCAAATCAAATAATCACTAGAAAGTGCAAACAATACTCACAAAATCTTATAGTAAGCTCTGACCGAAAATACATGAGGCTCAAACCAAAGATAGTGTCGGGGCGGATGCTGCTAGGTCCAAAGATGAGCCTTTTGAAAAATTTTACCTGCACAATTTAAGACACATAAGGCTCGGTCTAAAAATAGTCTCTAAAAAAAACTAATAATGATATAAATAATTTTCTCAAAGAGGAATAAGAGATATCATGGATGATCCAGAAAGATGCTAGTGCAGGCGGGCAGAGGTGGAACAGATGCTAGCTGAAAAGCTGCTAGCAATGATGGTGGTGGTGCCGTAAATAATGCTGCATAGATAAAAAAAATCAGTCACTAATGAAGAGTCTGCTACATAAATAAATCAAATCAATGGAATAAGAGGCAGTAGAAGAAATAAGAATCTGCAGATGGTATTATCCAGTGTCGACGGCTGGAAACAGTGATGTTAGAGGCAGATGCAGTGGTGGCTAGAAGTAGAAGACAGTTGCTCTTGAAGATTTCTGAATATGGATGCAAAATAAGCAATAACTAGTAGAAAGCAAACTGTGCAGTTTTTGAATTTTTTATGAAAAGTAGCCCTACCCTAGAATAAAATTTAATGATCCAAATAGAAAATGGACAGAACCAAGTTGTAGAATAAGATATGTTCTTTTCACACATATGAAAATTAAAGGATCAAAATCTGTCAGGAATTTAGGGTATCGACATAAAGAAGGCCACTCAGATTACAAAACTACAAAAACTACACAAAAATTAATCAAATTCGAAAAGTTACCATATGTCCTAGAATGATCAGAAAATATTTTTCATGAAAATAACTATTCCATAAGATAGAACAACACATGTTCTTTCAATTCTAAGTGAAAAATCTGGGTTTCAAGTCACCGAAACATCTTAAAAAGTGGCAGCAAAAGTGCTAGTCAGAATAGTCAGAAAAAAAACTGCTGCAGGAATTAATCATAATCAAAAAGTTGCTATGTGTTTTAGAATGATCCATGAACTTTAAAATTCAGAAAAAAATTATTCAGATGATAGACAAAGATGACTACTTCGATGTTGTGCCAAAGATCAAAAATTTTTGTAACCCAGTTTCTTAAAATCACAGCGAGAAAACACCTACTTAATAAGCAGAAAATAGCTTTAAAATACGGTACCGTGAAAGGCCTTATGGTACTGCCGTATTTTTCAAAGACCTCTCAGGAAAAAAATTCACTCAAAATTACGGCACGTGAACGAAGTTACGGCCCTGCTATAAAATTTATAAAATTTTCTGTCAAAAATGGACTGAAATTATGGTACCGTAAAATGGATTACGGCAGTGCCGTATTTTGCGCCAAACTTGTTTTCACCTACAAAAAGAGAAGAAAAATTAGTTCTAAAAATAAACTAAAATAAAAGAAACTAAGCTAAACAAGAGTGCTTGGGTTGCCTCCCAAGAAGCGCTAATTTTTAGGTCCATAGCTTGACCAAAAATCAAAAATCATGGTGAAGCAAGTGAACCAGTTCCAAAGTAAAGAGCAAATAATTTTCTGCATTTCCTTTGTCCTAAAAGTTTAACCACTAATCCAAAAATCTAGAAATTCATATAAATCACAATCAAAGTGGCTTTCTTAAATATGCAGAAATTAAAATCATACTTCTCAAATCCACTCAAAGAAATCTTTATGATCTTCCTATGTTTATCAAAAAGCAAAATCATGAGTCCTTTCTTCAGATTAATATTTTCAATAGCAATAGAAGTAGGACTTTGATCAAAATAATCAAGCATTGGATCATCATAATAATGTTTATGTCTTTCATTAGATTCCTCAATAAAGCATAATTTTTCAAATTCATCAAAATATTCAACAAAAGATATGGGCAAAACATCAGAGTGAGATTCATCAGTATTTGTAATTTTTAAATCATCTTCAGGTTCCTCATGCTCACAATCAAATAGTTTATCAATATCAAAATCATTATCAAAATCAAGATGAGACTCTTCAAAATCAATTTCCTCATGCTTCCCCACAAATAATTCATCATCAGAAGAGTCAAAATCAGAATCATATGAAAAAGAATTAATAGAATCAGGGTTGACCACAAGAGATTTATCATTAATTTCAAAAATATCACCAAAATCATAGTGGGGTTCATTAATGTCTATAATTTTTGAACCTTCATCATGCTCATCAGATTTAACCATATATAAATTTACACCAAAATCGGAATTATCATCAAAAGAAGGTTTTTCAATTTCAATTTTCTCAACCTTTCCTCAAATAAATTATCAAAGGAATCAATTTTACAATCATCAAAATCAGAGTGAGATTCATGAATATTCACATAAGGCTCAATCTCAAAACAATCATAATTAGTGGGGGAATTTTCTAAATCAAGTTTTTCAGTATCAAACTCAAATAACCAATCTTGTTGCGCAATTTGGTTTTCTAGCAATTCAGTATTAGCAGTCAAAGATTCTTCTTGAAAAGAATTTTGATTAACTAAACTCTTAAGATCATCAATGTGCTTACTTTGATTTGCCATAATTTTTTCACACATGATTTCTAAGCTAGATTTTTCAGTATCCTCATAGTATGGCACAGAAACATGATCATGGCAATCATCATAAAAAGAATTTTGATTTTCCCAACTAGAATAATAATGATCATTTTGATAACATGGTAAATTGGGATTTGCATGATTTCTAAATTGACATTCATAAGTAAAATGATCAGAAGACTTACAAATATTACATGTAACAAGATAAGAGTGGAATTTCGCTATTTCTGCAATAGACATCCCAGAATAATTTTTATGCTTAGCTTTTTGCATGTATACCTTACCTCTTTCAGAAGCCCAAGAATTATGATAAAAAGACTTTTTTTTCTATCAAGAACAGAAAGATAATACAATACCAATCAATCAAATTTTTTTTTCAGAATATATAAAAAAATAGAAAAAGATAAAACACAAGCAAATTCACAAATTTCAGAAATCACAGTTCTGTCACAACTTGTGAAAATCCAAAACCTGCAAAAAGAAAAAAAACAAAGTTAAATCTAAAACAAATAAAACTTAGTCTAGCAATACTAACAACTATTTTGATATTAACAAAACTAATGTCCCCGGCAACGACGCCAAAAACTTGATAGGTTTCCGCAAGTGCACGGAATTATCGAAGTAATAAAAATATCGATCCACAGAGACCTTATTGTTAATTACCAAATAATTATTTTCTCGCTAGCTAAGTAAACCGAATATGATGAAAGTAAGCAGTATAGCTAACACGAAGGATAATCAGAGAGATAAACATGGGACTAGGGTCTCATCCACCTTGATTTCAATGATAAGATATAAATAAAAGGTTTGTCAATCAAATCTTGCTATGATAAAGACCTAATTTACTTCATAAAAGGATTATCTCACTTTCGTGCAGACAATCACGCAGGGACCAATCCTCGCTTTCGTGCAAGATCTATCCCAATGTTGTAGATAAGTAAACCATCAACAAAGAACTCAAGGATCACTTTCGTGCATCCAAATTCTAAGTTGATCATCACAAGTGGAGCCTCAAGGATCACTTTCGTGCATCCGAGTATCAACACAGGTTCTACCTAGGGTTCTCCAACGTTCCGATCCTCACTTTCGTGCAAGATCTCTACGTTTGACATAATAACTCAATCCTAGATTAATATTATTAAACATGGCAATTAATCTACTAGAACATATCAAGTTGGATCTAACCTAAGGAAGGGATCCTAACATGCAATTCTAGGGTTCCAAGTTTTCAAGCAAATCACCTTTCCGTCTCATTGCGAAAACTCTAAAACATGGATAATAACATAGATTTATGGAAAGTTAAAGACAATTCATCACAAAAGTAGAATTATCACAACGAAGATTTGAAGGTTCCCCTAAGGGGGCGAAACCCTAATATGCGCATGTAGAATATTTTGCATAGCGGAAGCTAGGGTTTCTTAAGGAATCGCATGCATGAATATATGATCAACTTCATGAACTTATATAGATCAAACGAAATACATACCAATGCCATTTCTTGGATGGCGACTTGGAAGCAAGAGGGCGATGTGGCTCTCCTCCAAAGCGTGCGCACACAAGATGTATGATCGCCTACTCCTTGTCGATCTTTGTGCTAGCAAAGTTCTCCAAGTCTCCTAACCGTGTGAAGGAGATGAGATGCTTTTCTTGGCTTTCGAACTCCCTCTCTTTGCGTGAAGAAGATCACCGAAAGAGGAGCGTCGTCAAGAGGAAGAGGCGAGTGAGCAAAGAGTAATGCCCTCGAACGTGAGGCGTTATGCCCAAACGTGGAAGCGTTACTCTATTTTGGAAAACCAACTTCCAAAAATAGCAAACCCCTTAACGCTCATGCGTTTACACAATTAAACCGATCGCCACGTTATCTCCCATTGAACCATGCGCTCACATGATGAGCCGGTTCAATTAGATTTGGTTCAAAGACCAAATTAAGCCAAGCATTGGTCTAGATCAAATTAAACCATAAGGTTCAAGATCTAACCATTCATCTCTTGATGCTCTTGATCTCACCGATCTAGCATCAATTCTCTCGATCGAAGCTTACCGATCTCAAGCCCTAATCAATCAAACATGATCAGACCAGATCTCACTTACAATCAGAGTTTAAACTCCTTTAAACTGAACCAGAACAATTCAGTCCACACGATCTGACTTAAGTAAGCCATATCATCAAATTGTGCGACCCTAAGGGTTTCCTTTAAATGTCGGTAACGATAACTCACGTTATCACGATCAGTGAGGGGTATCTAGCAACACATCACTGTCTCCCGATATAAAGGAAAGAGTCTTCCAAGACTATGTTGGTGTATATGCCCTAGGACCTAGTTTTGGTCCATCTTTGTACTACTTAACTCTGATATTAATATATATCTTTCTGGCATTGTCGTTATCATTGTTTGTCTACACCTGCGATTGTGTACTTACATGATAATGTCCCTGGAGACAGATTGGATCTGTGCTCGAACTATAGTCCCCAGTCGATGTACCTGAGTGGATATGGGACAACTCTGGTACTTGAGAGACTGGTATGTGGGCTGGTTAGGCACGTGGTGCTAACGCAGACACATGGGTATATCATTGGAGGATATACTGGATAGACCCGCTGTGAGGCTATGACTTGGTGTCATAAGTTATCCTCACAAGTGACAGGAGATGCATTGATCCCTTGACTTGAGGTCATTGACCATTCTATATGGTTAGGGACTTGCTTTGATACAACCTAACACCTTGCCATAGTTGGGAGGTCATAACGGTTGTCATTGAGCATGTCACGACCCATATGAGAAGGTCAATGGACAGACATAGGATTTGCCCCTTCCTTTGGGAAGTATGATATCCATGGAGCTCCCTTATGGTTCTATGACTGAGAGTGTATGGCCATACCCAGGTAAGAACCTGTTCTAGTCATAGCCATGTGATTGGATGAAAACAAGTGGTGACACACTTGTCCAATCGGATATCAGTTCGGCAAAGAGACTGTAATGCATCTGTACCTAGTTGCGATGATGGGGATGTTGATGTCGATATCCATTCAAATAACCTGGGTAGCAGCGATGCACTGCTAGGTGCCACTCACTGCTTGTGATGACCTTTGGTCAGCACTGCCAGCGTTAGAGGAACCTACAGGGTCGCACACCTTGATACTCGAGTTTTCATATTGATCGGGTAGCCTTTAGATCGAGTTATTGGATAACTCTGATCTATTTGGGAGATTTCATCAGCGCCAATGGGCTTGATGAGATGGAAGAAACTTATTGGGGCCAACTTCCGTTTTTGGCATATCGATCAAATTAACCATGGTTAGCCTCATTTAACCATGGGTTAAATTGGATTGGATCCAATAGCTTGGTTAACATGCATAATGGACTTTGGGCTTGGCCCGTTGCTTAGTTGGGCTTGCTAATAAGTTGTATTGAAGGGCTATGAGGCTTGAAGGGTATAATGGGGATGAATTAATGGGATAGGCGCATATGGGATTCTAGTTGGACTAGAATTGGCGAGTATGCCTTGTTTGGTATCTCCTAGGTGATTAAATCAAATTGGATTTGATTAAATCACACAAGATAATTGATTGGATTGTGTTTGACAATTGTGGGCTGATTATTAACATAATTAGAGTCCTAATTGGATTAGGACTTGCGCCCAAGCCACATTAGGTAATCCATCATATTGCCTTGACTAGGTCTAGGCGCATGGATGGGATTAATGCCTCATATGGCATGATATGGGCGCATATGGCTGATGCTTGCTTTGGCAAGTCTTAGGCGCATATGGGAGTGGAGATTTAATCAATATACTTGATTGGATAATCTCCTAGAATCATGCCCTAATTGTCAACACTTGCCATTCTCCCCTAACCGCCTCTTGCTCCTATAAATAAGCCCTTACCGCCCCCTCTCTTCATGATGCTAATTCCTTGGAGGCGTGAAGCATTAGAGGGCGACGACTTGGAGAGCTTAGAGCTCTTCTTCTTCCATCAAGGGCGCAAGCATGCTTCTTCTCTTCCTTTCCTTGGCGCAAAGGAACAAGAAGGCTTGCGGCGTTGTCTTCTCCTTCCATCTCCTTGGCGCATCACATCTTGGTGGTGGCGCAAGTTGCTTGGAGGATTCTCCTAAGGCATGGATCTTCTTCCCGAGGCTAGCACCGGGCGAGGAAGAAGAAAACTTGAGGAATCCGTGTGTGCGAGACTGCAGAGGGCGAACACTTGGGCGCCTTCATCGACATCGGCTTCCAATTGCTTAAAGGTACTTACTATCACATCGTGTCGACCCCCTCGCAAGAGATCTTCACTGGGTTTTTGGGACTAGCCTGTTTTGGGGACATTCTTCCGCTGCGTAAAATGTATCCATGGCTCTGAAAATTGTAAAATGTCCCCGGGGTTTCCCAACAGTGGTATCAGAGGTACTTGCGAGCCTCGAACGATGTTCTTTCATGCTTTTCATGCTCACATGCCATATCTACATTTTCGCATATTGCATAGATGTTGGCGCATGATTTTTCTTTAAGTAGAAAAATTGTAGGTCGCTTGTTTCTTACTTCTAATTAACTTCTTGTGGTTCTTTGCTCTCTTCATGTGATGGGATAGACCCATATGTGGAAGAGAAAATTTCTCCTCTCATAATAGGATAGACCTATCTTGAGAGACTTGTTGGAATAGGGCATGGACTGGGTGATTGCCCTTATCCTAGCAAGTTAGGGATTGCAAGGAGGGCAACCGGTATGCCTCTTGTAGACTCCTGAGAGAAACTTAGAATCAAAGATTTGTGATATGAAGGGAAGGAAGAGAGACATGTTTTATGAAAAAGTAAAATTTCAGATTTTATGTTTTTCATTGAGCATGTAGAATTGCATGAGTAAGTACTTGATTGTGCATGATGTTGTGGTCATATGTCAAGCCCCTTAGCATGCCTGTGATGTATCCTTGTGAGGCCTGCGTGCCGCTTTTCTTTTTGCTTTTAACTAAGAAGAAGATTAGGGTGGCGCATCTACTTGGAGAAAGGTGCATGCTTGCTTGGTTGCGCATCCTTGCATGATGGCGCAACAAGCTTCAAAGGTGGCACATCCTTGCATGGGGGCGTAAGTTAGGGTTTGGCCGAGCCTTGTGCTTGTGTGCTATCCCTCTTGTGGCTTGCTAGATGGCGCACCTTCCTTGGAGGAAGACCATGGCATTGGCCGAACCTTGTGGGTGTACCCCTAGGGTTTGAGAGCTAAACCATGGGAGAATGACCTTGGAGCCAACCTTGAAGATGGAGCTAGAGGTCGGCTAGGCTAGGTCTAATCTTGGGGCTTGAATCCTAGGTCAAGAGTTGAACCCCTTTTTGGCATGGATTGGTTCAATGTCTTGAATGGGCTATGATCACATCATCCTTTTATTGCTTTCTTTACAAAAGCTAAAGCATGCCTGTGATGTTTTATCGTTATGTTATCACCATAGGATTGCATGCCTGTAATGATAGACATAAGATAAAACTGAGATGATGGGACCTTAAACAAAAACCCTCAATTAAAATATCAAGTCTAGTAGCCTTCTAACGCGTAGCCCTCACTAAGCTATCGATCAGTGGAGTTGTGAACTATTTCCCACCCTCGTGGGACACACCCACTTATCTTTAGAAAGTGCGTGGTGGCAATGGTTTCCCCAGTCCAGTTTTAACCTGGGCGTGCCTTCGCAAGGAAACTCGTTGGCCCTGGGCATAACGGTTAGGGATGGACTTGACTAGAAGTTCACATGTGCTGGGCACATGGTGAAAGTCTAGTGGCATCGTTGAGAGGTAAGGGTTTCATGTTGTATCCAGCCCTCGCTGGACATGAAATGCCTGGACTGTCTCAATAAGGGGAATTGCTTGGAGCAATCGGCCGGCGCGCCCACCTTAGGAAACATGGGTCACTTTGTGCATCTCACCCTCGTGGGACGCGAAGCCCTGTGTGAAATGAGGATCTCATCTCACTAGGAAATCTTAGATTTCTCGATTGACTTTGTGGGTTGTCAATTCGATTAAAAATAGTGGGAGCCATGGTCATTTAAAAGGCAAGTCCAGTTTAAATGACTCGAAGTAGTACTAATCTGCTGTTTCTTGGTTGTTGTAGAACAATGGCTATGAACAATAGCAGTTGGTCACTGCGATCTACCCTGGATAAGTTGGTTGGATCCAACTTACTGGATTGGTATATGAACTTGAGAATCGTGCTCAAGCTCGAGAGGAAGCTTTATGTTCTTGAGCATCTTATTCCTGAGCCACTTCCATGCTCGGCCTCAGCGGCTGAGAGGGATGCTTATGATAAGCATCAGGTTGATACTTTGGAGGTTGCTAGCCAACATGTCACTTGAAGGGTGATATGAATCGAAGAGTGCCTCTGAAATTATCTAAGGCAGCTCTTTGATGAATTGGTTGAGCTCAATCCTGCTAAAGTTGATATTCAGTGTGTTGAGCCGAAAGGCTTGACCAAGGAACTGAAATTAAAGATGGATATGATCAGGAATAATAGGTGCTATTCATGTGGAGGGCCACCTCACATGTTGAAGGACATGTTGCAACTTCAGAATGAGGAGAAGAAAGGCAAGGCCTTGTCTTCATGCTCAGGTATTTATGTTACCGAAGTCAACCTTTCTACTCCTATGACATGGGTATTGGATACCGCATGTGGAGTACAAATATGCAAAGGCACAGAAAGGATAGATCGGTAAGGCCTAGAGAGATTGACCTACGGATAGGTAACAGGGCACAAGTTGCTGCTGTTGCTGTAGGAGTTTTTCTCCCTGCCTTCTGGACTTCAGTTAAAGCTAGACAATTGCTATTATGTACCTTTCCTTACCAAAACATTGTATCCACTCCTTGCTTGGCAAAGAAAGGATTTAGGTTTGAAATAAAAAAGAACTTGTGTTCTTTTTCTTTTTGCAAACATGTTTTATGGGAAGGGTACTTTGTGCAATGGTCCGCATGTCTTGGACATGGTTAGCTCTATTTGTAACATAAATATTAAAAGGACCAAACTGAGTGGTTCAATTGGTGCTTTCCTACGGCATTGTCGATTAGCCCATATAAACAAGAATCGCATTCAACAACTCCATGAAAATGGGTTGCTAGATTCGAGTTCCTTGGAGGAACTTGATACATATGAGACTTGTTTATTAGGGAAAATGACAAAGACGCCCTTCACCAAGACTGGTGAGAGGGCAGGAGGTTTGTTGGATCTCATACATAGTGATGTGTGTGGGCTATTCAATAAACAAGCCAAAGGAGGGTATAACTACTTCATCACATTTACTGATGACTTCAGTAGATATGGTTATGTCTACATGATGAGACATGAGTCTGAATCCTTTGAGAAATTTAAGGAGTTCAGACATGAAGTAGAGAACCAGCTTGGTAAATCCTTTAAGAATCTTCGATCAGATCGTGATGGAGAGCACCTGAGCAGTGTATTCTTTGACTATCTGAGTAAGTGTGGGATCCTATCCCAACTCACTCCTCCTAGAGCACCTCGGTAGAATGGTGTATCTGAAAGGAGAAATCGAACCTTGTTGGACATAGTTCGGTCTATGATGAGTCATGCAACTCTACCTCCCTCATTCTGGGGACATGCACTTAAAAAGGCTTCTCTAATACTGAATGATGTTCCATCTAAGAGTGTCTCAAAGATTCCATACGAGGTATGGAATGGGAGACGCCCTAATCTCACTTTTATCAAGATCTAGGGATGTGAGGCTTATGTCAAACGTCAGGATTCTAGCAAGCTAGAACCTAGATCTGATAAGTGTATGTTTGTGGGGTACCCTAAGGAGACTAAGGGTTACTACTTCTATATTCCCACCGAGAACAAAGTTTTTTGTTGCTCGGGGTACGGTCTTTCTAGAGAAAGAATTTCTCATGAAAGAAGTTAGTGGGAGGAAGTTTGACTTGGACGAGGTCCAAGTGCAACCACAAGACATAGAGATGGGAACCTGAGCCACCTGCACCGGTTGCTAGGCAGCCTGAGGCTCAGACACAGGCCCCATGTAGGTCTGGGAGGTTTCGTCGTGCACCTGAGAGGTATGGGTCACTGCCGACCCAACACGACAGGATCTTCATCATGGAGGATGAACCCAGGACTTATGATGAGGCGGTCAGTGGACCGGACTCCGAGAGATGGCTTGAGGCCATGCGATCCGAGATGGATTCCATGTCGGCTAACCAAGTCTGGGATTTGGTTGAGCTGCCTGATGGGGTAAAACCCATAGGGTGTAAATGGGTCTTCAAGAGGAAGATAGACATGGATGGCAAAATTGTTACCTATAAGGGTAGACTAGTGGCTAAAGGATTTAAACAAGTCCACGGGGTGGACTATGATGAAACCTTCTCGCCAGTTGCCATAATCAAATCCATTCGGATTTTGCTTGCTATAGCTGCATATCATGACTATGAGATATGGCAGATGGATGTGAAGACAGCGTTCCTTAACGGGAAGCTAACTAAGGATGTGTATATGACACAACCTAATGACTTCATCCATCCTGCAGATACTAGTAAAGTCTGCAGGCTAAAGAAATCCATTTACGGATTAAAGCAAGCATCTCGAAGTTAGAATCTTCAGTTTGATGAAGCTGTGAGAGATTATAGCTTTATCAAAAGTGAAGATGACGCCTGTGTATACAGAAAATTCAGTGGGAGCTTGGTGACTTTTCTGGTCATGTATGTCGATGACATACTGCTCATCGGAAACGACATCCCTAGTCTTCAAGCTGTGAAGACATGGTTAGGAGAGTGTTTCGAGATGAAGGACTTAGGGGAGGCCGCCTATATTCTAGGCGTGAGGATCTACCGGGATAGATCCAAGAGGCTCTTGGCCCTTAGTCAGAGTACCCACATTGATAAGGTCCTGGAGAGGTTCAACTTGGAGCAATCCAAGAAGGGATACCTTCCAGTGAGACATGGCCTTACTCTCTCAAAGAACCAGTGTACCAACACAGAGCCTGAGAGAGATGACATGAGTCGAGTGCCCTATGCTTTGGTGGTGGGATCGATCATGTATGCAATGTTGTAGACCAATTGTGGCTTATGCTGTGAGCATAACCAGCCGGTACCAATCCAATCCTAGTTTACAGCACTGGGTGGCTGTAAAGAATATCCTTGAGTATCCTGAAAGGGACTAAGGATTTATTCTATAAAGTCTACGGAGGACAGGAAGAACTCAGTGTTCAGGGCTTCACTGATGAGTCGTTCCAGTCTGATCCTGACGACTTCAGATCGCAGACCAGCTATTAGTTTAAGATGGTTGGAGGTGCTGTATGCTGGAAGAGCTTCAAGCAATCCACCATAGCTAATTCTACAACCGAAGCTGAGTATGTGGTTGCTTCTGAGGCAGCCAATGAAGCCGTTTGGATCAGGAAGTTCTTTTCTGAACTTCAGGTGGTTCCAAGTGCAATGGATCCCATTGAGCTCTACTATGACAACAATGGGAACTGCACATAATAAGGAACCACAGTCTTATCAAAGGTCCAAACACATACTAAAGAGATTTCGCCTGATCAAAGAGATCATTGATCAAGGTGATGTCAAGATTAGCAGAGTTGACACAGAGAGCAATCTAGCAGACCCACTGACCAAGGCTTTGGTGCAGCAGAAGCATGATGGTCGTACTAGGGATATGGGGTTGAGGTTACTCAACCTCTAGGTCTTAGTGCAAGTGGGAGATTGTTGGTGTATATGCCCTAGGACCTAGTTTTGGTCCATCTTTGTACTACTTGACTCTGATATTAATATATATCTTTCTGGCATTGTCGTTATCATTGTTTGTCTACACCTGCGATTGTGTACTTACATGATAATGTCCCTGGAGACAGATTGGATCTGTGCTCGAACTATAGTCCCCAGTCGATGTACCTGAGTGGATATGGGACAACTCTGGTACTTGAGAGACTGGTATGTGGGCTGGTTAGGCACGTGGTGCTAACGCAGACACATGGGTATATCATTGGAGGATATACTGGATAGACCCGCTGTGAGGCTATGACTTGGTGTCATAAGTTATCCTCACAAGTGACAGGAGATGCATTGATCCCTTGACTTGAGGTCATTGACCATTCTATATGGTTAGGGACTTGCTTTGATACAACCTAACACCTTGCCATAGTTGGGAGGTCATAACGGTTGTCATTGAGCATGTCACGACCCATATGAGAAGGTCAATGGACAGACATAGGATTTGCCCCTTCCTTTGGGAAGTATGATATCCATGGAGCTCCCTTATGGTTCTATGACTGAGAGTGTATGGCCATACCCAGGTAAGAACCTGTTCTAGTCATAGCCATGTGATTGGATGAAAACAAGTGGTGACACACTTGTCCAATCGGATATCAGTTCGGCAAAGAGACTGTAATGCATCTATACCTAGTTGCGATGATGGGGATGTCGATGTCGATATCCATTCCAATAACCTGGGTAGCAGCGATGCACTGCTAGGTGCCACTCACTGCTTGTGATGACCTTTGGTCAGCACTGCCAGCGTTAGAGGAACCTACAGGGTCGCACACCTTGATACTCGAGTTTTCATATTGATCGGGTAGCCTTTAGATCGAGTTATTGGATAACTCTGATCTATTTGGGAGATTTCATCAGCGCCAATGGGCCTGATGAGATGGAAGAAACTTATTGGGGCCAACTTCCGTTTTTGGCATATCGATCAAATTAACCATGGTTAGCCTCATTTAACCATGGGTTAAATTGGATTGGATCCAATAGCTTGGTTAACATGCATAATGGACTTTGGGCTTGGCCCTTTGCTTAGTTGGGCTTGCTAATAAGTTGTATTGAAGGGCTATGAGGCTTGAAGGGTATAATGGGGATGAATTAATGGGATAGGCGCATATGGGATTCTAGTTGGACTAGAATTGGCGCCTATGCCTTGTTTGGTATCTCCTAGGTGATTAAATCAAATTGGATTTGATTAAATCACACAAGATAATTGATTGGATTGTGTTTAACAATTGTGGGCTGATTATTAACATAATTAGAGTCCTAATTGGATTCGGACTTGCGCCCAAGCCACATTAGGTAATCCATCATATTGCCTTGACTAGGTCTAGGCGCATGGATGGGATTAATGCCTCATATGGCATGATATGGGCGCATATGGCTGATGCTTGCTTTGGCAAGTCTTAGGCGCATATGGGAGTGGAGATTTAATCAATATACTTGATTGGATATTTGTTGGGAAACCCCGGGGACATTTTACAATTTTTCAGAGACACATACATACATTGCACAGCGGAAGAATGTCCCCGAAACTGGTCCGTCCCAAAAACCCAGTGAAGATCGCATGCAAGGGGGTCGACATGATGAGTTAGAAAATACCTCAGAGAAAGATGAGGTCGATGTCGTGATAGGCGCCCAACTGTGCGCCCTCTACAGTCTCACACACATGGATGCCTCGAGTCCTCTTCTTCCACGCCCGGTGCTAGCCTCGGGAAGAAGATCCAAGCCTTAGGGAGATGCTCCAACCACCTTGCGCCACCAAGAGAGAAAGATGCGCCAAGTGGTAAGGAAGGAGAAGCTTGCGGCCACTTGATGGAAGAGGAAGAGATTGCGCCAATGCTCCTTGCTCTCGCTCCCTTCTTATGTTCACGCCTCCAAGGATGAATCATAATAAGAGAGGGCGGCTAGGGTCACATATATAGGGCAAGAGGCGATTAGGGCAAGGGCTAGGATCATGACAAGTGTAGGGCTAGGATGAGGAGGTTTGATGCAAGGAAAGTCTCCAAGACTTTACCATAAACTTCATTCAACCTTTCCATAATTGCCCAAGTACCATATCAGCCCAAGACATGCCTTAAAGGCATTCATACCATCAAGGGAGAAGGGCTAGGCGCAAATTGCTTCCTTAATGAAGCAATTTTGCCACCCTAACCCCATTATGCCCCTTAGGCGCCAATGGGGTTGGGTTTCTCCCCATTATACCCTTTTATCCTCTCTTCTCTTCATGAGAACTTGTTATTGGGCTTCATTGGATAATGACCTAGCCCAAACTTCATCCTATGGGTTGATTAAGCATTTGGATCCAATCCAATGCAACCCTAATCCAAGTGTGACCAACCATGGTCAAATACGGGTCAACCTGCCAAAAATGAAGTTTGGCTCCAATAACATTCTTCCATCTCATCAGGCCCATTGGTGCTGATGAAATCTCCCAATTAGATTCGAGTTATCCAATAACTTGATCATAAGGCTTCTCGATCAATACGAGAACTCAAGTATCAAGGTGTGCGACCCTGTAGGTTCTTCTGACGCTGGCAGTGCTGACCAAAGGTCACCACAAGCAGTGAGTGGCACCTAGCAGTGCATCGCTGCTACCCAGGTCATTGGAATGGATATCGACATCGACATCCCCATCATCGCAACTAGGTACAGATGCATTACAGTCTCTTTGCCGGACTGATATCCGATTGGACAAGTGTGTCACCACTTGTTTTCACCCAATCACATGGCTATGACTAAAACAGGTTCTTACCTGGGTATGGCCATACACTCTCAGTCATAGAACCATAGAGGAGCTCCATGGATATCATACTTCCCTAAGGAAGGGGCAAATCCTATGTCTGTCCATTGACCTTCTCATATGGGTCGTGACATGCTCAATGACAACCGTTATGACCTCCCAACTACGGCGAGGTGTTAGGTTGTATCAAAGCAAGTCCCTAACCATATAGAATGATCAATGACCTCAAGTCAAGGGATCAATGCATCTCCTGTCACTTATGAGGATAACTTATGACACCAAGTCATAGCCTCACAGCGGGTCTTTCCAGTATATCCTCCAATGATATACCCATGTGTCTGCGTTAGCACCACGTACCTAACCAGCTCACATACCAGTCTCACAAGTACCATAGCTGTCCCATATCCACTAAGGTACATCGACTGGGGACAATAGTTTGAGCACAGATCCAATCTATCTCCAGGGACATTATCATGTCAGTACATGTGCGCAGATGTAAACAAACATTGATAATGACAATGCTGTTGGGGTATGCCCTTAAGGCTAATGTTTGAGGCCTGTGGGAATGTATCTGTATCATGTAATAAACTGTTATGTTTATAAAGGCATGGTTGTTATTCAGTTAGCTACATTGTCTGCTGCAATATATGTTCTTCTGAATAATGTCTCAAAGCTGTTCAGCTGGGCTGACAAGCTATTATGTCCTTAGTCGATATATCTTGGTGAACATGAGACAGCCTTGATATGGTTAAGACTAATATGTGTTCTAATCTTATAGGATGCTTCGAGCATGGAATAAGATGTAGACTCATGGGTACATGGGATGTACTGGACAGACCCTACTAGGATGTTCAATTGTTTGTCACAATGTGAATATTCCTTGGATATGACAAGTGGCACATTTCCTCTGACTTGAGATCACTTGTGTTTTCTAAATGATGATTGTCATTGTTTTGAGGTAGTTCAATATCATTTGAAACATAATGATTATAGACTATCTTGGATGGTGAGCTTGAGTCAGGTTAGAGCACTAGTGATAGACATAGGATTGCCGTCTCCTTGTTTAAGGAGTGTGATGTTCTAAAGGGGCCCCCTGGATGAGATGATTGAGAAAGTGTATGGCCATACCCAGGTGACTGTGTTCATCTGTTCTAATCATGCTCATCATATTGGAATTACGAGCTTGACAGGCTTGTCCAATAAGAACATCCAGTGGCAAAGGAAATATGCATGCCTAGTGATTTGAGTCACACTTGTGCTATGGTTTGGGTGTAGTCTTGGAAGACTCTTTCCTTTCTATCGGGAGACAGTGATGTGTTGCTAGATACCCCTCACTGATCGTGATAACGTGAGTTATCGTTACCGACATTTAAAGGAAACCCTTAGGGTCGCACAATTTGATGATATGGCTTACTTAAGTCAGATCGTGTGGACTGAATTGTTTGGGTTCAGTTTAAAGGGATTTAATCTCTGATTGTGAGTGAGATCTGGTCTGATCATGTTTGATTGATTAGGGCTTGAGATCGGTAAGCTTCGATCGAGAGAATGTATGCCAGATCGGTCAGATCAGGGGCATCGTTGAGATCGACGGTTAGATCGTGAACCTTAGGGTTTATTTAAGATCTAGACTAGATCATTGGCTTGATTGGTTCTTAAACCGAACCAAAGTGAACCGGCTCACTAAATGAGCGCTTGGTTCATAGGGAGAGGAGTAGGCGACAAGTTCACTTGGCGTGAACGTTGTGGTGAGGAGTGGTTACTATTTTTAGTAACCATGATCTCCATTTGGAGAGTGCGCTCATCAAAATAGAATATACTCTATTTTCGCTCGGAGATATTCCTCTCGCCCATATTCCTCTCGTCTCTCTCGTGAGTGTGGCGACGCTTTGAAGGTTGAGGAGGATTCGGCCAAGAAGAAAGAGATCTCATTTTCCCTTCACTCGACAAGGACCTCTTGGAACCTTGCTAGCACAAGGGGCACCAAGAGAGATAGCGACATCATCTTGTGTGTGACGACAAGGAGAAGATCTACTTTGATCTTTGCTTCCAAGGAAACATCTTCCCCATGGCGATGGTATGATTGTTTTCTTATTATCAAGTTGATCTTTTAGCATGCATATCGATCCTATAACCCTAGTTCCGCAAGAAGAAAATTTTATGCGCCATATGCTTTAGGGTTATGCTCCCCCTAGAAGGGGACCCCCCTTATCTTAAGGGGTACTTACAATTGGTATCAGAGCCTTGGTTGAATGCATGTTCATTATGATTGCTTTGGCCTTGTGATTCCATATGCTTAGATCTATATAACATGCGAAAGTTGCATGATAGGTTTTATCATCTTGCGAAACTTCATGTATGAAATATGTTTCCATCTATTGGCGCATGTATGTTGTAAGTTGGCGCATCTTGTTTTTGTTTTACAAAACTTGAATACTTGCGCGACTCATTATAGATCTAAGGCTTTACTATAAACCCTTAGACGGGTTATTAGGGTTGAAGTCAACCCCTAGGTTAGATCCAGAATGTCTGATCAGATCATCTGACAGCCTGAATGGGTCGATCAAATAGCACCTTGGCGCAAGCCTATGGTGGCTATAGGTCGACTGCAGACAGGTGTGTAGCGATGTCTGCTTGAGACGACTTATGAACGCACCTGAGTTAGGCCCAGGGTCACGCCCGTTTGCCAGAACTCTGTGTGGTCGTTTAGCCCTTGCGCATGCATGGTTGACCCTAT
Organism: Costus lasius; assembly: GCA_027563935.2. Taxonomy (NCBI): domain Eukaryota; kingdom Viridiplantae; phylum Streptophyta; class Magnoliopsida; order Zingiberales; family Costaceae; genus Costus; species Costus lasius. Next base: position 29,573,227 of record CM050454.1, read on the forward strand.
GGTCGACTCAAGTCAGTTAGGACTTGGTGCATGCAAGGGCAGTGGATCTGACTAGGTTGGATGAGTGGATCCCTAGTGATGGACCGTTGTAAGGTTGTAGGGCAAATAAGGAAAAATTAAAATTGATCCCATGGGGTTTTCAAAAATTTTAATTTTTATGATTGGATCACATGGTTATTGATTGATGCATATGCTTGGTTATTTAGTCTTATGTGGGCTGCCCATATTAATTGTGTGCTGTGCTGGGGCCTGCGAGCCTGTATTAAACAATTGTAAATTAATTATTGTGATCTGCGCATCACTGTGTTTTAATTTATAAATGTAAGTGACCTGCGTGTCACTCTTGTCTAGATAGTTAAATTTGTAATTTAATTAGACAAGAGCACAGAGCACACTTGGCAGAGGCGCTTGCAGCAGTGGCTGGACCAGGTGGGAGGTCTAGGGTTCGACCCTAGGACCTGGCGCAATTTCCTGGTGGGCGCATCAGAGCTGCTGATGGCGCTTGGGCCCAGGTTTGGGCCAGATGAGCAGCTAAAGACCCATGAAGAGCAAGTGAAGACTTAAGTTAGGTTAAGGTCTCACTAGGGCTATGGGCTTTTACCACATAAGATTCATGCTTTCTTTTATTGCTTAATATTAGAATTGCATGATTAAATTATCTTCTGCTATCACCATAGGAATTGCATGATAGGCAAGAAGATAAAAGACCGTTAAAATCCAACGCTTAAATATCAAGCTCGTAAGCCTTCTGACGCGAAACCTCACTGTTCTGATTATCGTTGGAGCCGTGTTGTACCCACTCAGTGGGCACGTCCATCTATCTTCAGACGGTGCGGGATTACACCTGCGTGTTACAGAGTAGGGATTTATCCCTTCTCGTTGCTCAGCATAGCACGTGGTGGTCCAGGGAGTAGGTCGGGTCAGCTTGACCATGTAGGCTACATATGTGGCGCATATGGTAGCACATGGAGGCAGCCATCTGTGGGGTCAGAGATTGTGTTGTACCAACTCAGTTGGCACAGTCTGCTGGACTGCCCGGATGAAGGGGAATCGCACGGGTTGGCGATCGGCAGGGACTGCCTACCAGAAACTAGTGCTTGTACTCTCTGTGCATCTTATCTCGCCTGAGCGGGACGCGGAGACCAAGTATGAAATCTGGATCCCATCTCACTAAAAGAGTTCTACTCTTTCGGGCTGTTTTGCTGGATTTTTCACGCCTGATAAAATAGTGAGAAAAAGAATCTTTCTTAAGTCCTGATTGATTCTTATACATTGATACTGACCTTGCTGTTCTTGCATTGTTGTAGATACCTGCAGCAACGAACACCATGAACTTCAATGTGCGATCCCTACTGGAAAGGGAGAAGTTTGCTGGGCCGAACTTCTCTGACTGGTTTGGACACCTTAAGATCGTTCTTAAGGCAGAGAGGAAACTGTATGTCCTCGAGACGGCGATACCGCCGCAGCCCGCTCCGAACGCCGCAAGGGCGGTTCGGGAAGCCTATGAAAAGCACGTCAATGATAGCATTGATGTCGCTTGCCTGATGCTAGCGTCTATGACGCCACCGCTGCAGCGTCAGCATGAGGATATGTCGGCTATACAGATTATAGCAAACCTCAAGATGCTGTATGCTGCACAGGCGAGGACTGAACGCTACAATTTGACGAAGCTCTTCTTTCAGAGCAAACTGGCTGAAGGGAGCCCAGTGGGAGCTCACGTGCTCAAGATGATTGGGCACAAGGAGGCTCTAGAGAAACTGGGGCATACCATCAACCAGGAGCTTGCTGTGGATATTATTCTGCAGTCTCTCCCGCCGTCATTCGACGCGTTCATTATTAATTTTAATATGAACAAAATCGATTGTACTCCGGCAGAGCTGCTGAATATGCTCTTGACCACTGAGGAGACTCTGAAGGGTAAGCCTTCGACCTCTGTCTTAATGGTTCCTTCCAGGAACAAAAAGAAGGGGAAGAAGGGCAAGGCCCCGGTCAAGAATTACAGCAAGGCTCTGAAGCAAAAGGTGAAGCGGTCTAAGGAATACAGGTGTTTCCACTGTGGCCAGCTGGGTCACTGGAAAAAGGACTGTAAAGCGCTCCAAGGAGATAAGAGGGGAAGCTTTGCTTCTGGCTCAGGTATATTCGTGACTGAGGTCATGTTTTCTTCTTCTGTATCATGGGTGTTGGACACTGCATGTGGAGTTCACATTTGTTCAAATGTACAGGAACTCAAGAGAAGAAGGCAGGTGGGACAGCATGAGGTGGACCTACGAGTTGGAAACGGGGCACGGGTTGCTGCTGTTGCTGTAGGAGACTACTTTATTTCTTTACCATCTGGACTTGTATTGGAACTAAACAGTTGTTACTTTGTTCCCAGTATAACTAAAAATATTATCTCCATTCCTGCTCTTGTCAGGAAGGGGTTTTCCTTTGAATGCAATATTTCAAAGTGTATTTTGTCTTATGATAATATTGTTTATGCAACTGGTTCAATTAACAATGGGTTATTCATGTTGGACATGGAATGTTCAATACAGCAAATTGATATTAAGAAAGCCAAGTATGCTGATGACAGCACCTTGCTATGGCATAGTCGTTTAGGCCATATTAACGAGAAACGCATTAAGCGGTTGCATGAAAATGGACTGCTGGGATCATTCTCCTATAAGGAGATTGATACATGCAAAGCTTGTTTGATGGGTAAAATGACGAAGTCACCTTTTCCTCACAAAGGTCAAAGGGCTTCAGGTTTACTTGACCTTATACACAGTGATGTGTGTGGGCCATTTAGTAAACATGCCAGAGGTGGCTATCAGTACTTCATTACCTTTACTGATGATTTCAGTAGATATGGTTATGTCTATCTGATGAGACATAAAAGTGAATCTTTTGACAAGTTCAAAGAGTTCAAAAATGAAGTACAGAATCAGCTAGGCCGTAATATCAAGGCACTTCGCTCAGATCGAGGTGGTGAATACCTAAGTCATGCATTTACTGACTATCTAAAGGAGTGTGGGATTATCTCACAGCTCACTCCACCAGGAACACCGCAATGGAATGGTGTGTCCGAGAGGAGAAATAGAACGCTACTTGATATGGTTCGTTCTATGATGAGTCAGGCTACTCTACCCTACTCCTTTTGGGGTTTTGCGCTGGAAACAGCTGCAAAGGTACTAAACCGAGTGCCATCCAAGGCAGTTTCAAAGACGCCATATGAATTATGGTATGGGAAACAGCCAAGCTTGACATTTATCAGGATCTGGGGTTGCGAGGCTTATGTCAAAAAGCTCGCCTCTGGGAAACTAGAGAGTAGATCTGACAAATGTATCTTTGTCGGTTACCCTAAGGAAACTAAGGGTTATTATTTCTTCGATCCCAAGGAGAACAAGGTTTTTGTTGCTCGGACGGCCATATTTCTTGAGAAGGAGTTTCTTCTGCAAGAGGCCAGTGGGAGAGAAATAAAACTGGATGAGAATCCAGAGGAAGGACAAAGTGCTCAAGCAGAGTTGGATGAGCCTGAGCTGGTAGAACAGGTTATTGAACAACCTGAGGCTCAGATATCACGGGAACCGCGAAGATCGGGTAGGATCCGTCGACAGCCTGAGCGCTATGACGGAGTCTACATCATTAACAATGATGAACCCCTCACTTATGCGGATGCGGTCAGTGGACCGGAGTCAGCGAGATGGCTTGAAGCTATGCGCGCCGAGATGGACTCCATGTCAGATAACCAAGTCTGGGATTTGGTTGATCCGCCTCCGGGAGTTATCCCTATAGGCTGTAAGTGGATCTTCAAGAAGAAGATTGACATGGATGGTAACGTGGTTACCTATAAAGGCAGGCTAGTTGCGAAAGGTTTCAAACAAATCTACGGGATAGATTATGATGAAACTTTCTCACCTGTAGCCATGTTTAAGTCTATTCGGATTCTTTTCGCGATAGCTGCATATTATGATTATGAGATTTGGCAGATGGATGTGAAAACAGCTTTCCTTAATGGAAATCTGGATGAGGATGTGTATATGACACAACCAGAAGGTTTCACTAATCCAGCAGATCGTCATAAGATATGCAAGTTAAAGAAGTCTATTTATGGACTTAAACAAGCATCAAGAAGCTGGAATATTCGTTTTGATGAATCAGTCACTGAATTTGGTTTCATCAAGAACGAAGATGACCCGTGTGTATATAAGAGGTTTAGTGGGAGCGTGATTACTTTCCTAGTCCTCTACGTCGATGACATCTTGATCATTGGAAACGATATTCCTGAAATGCATGCTGTAAAAGCATGGCTGAGGAAATGTTTCCAGATGAAAGATCTAGGAGAAGCAGCCTATGTGTTAGGTGTGAAGATCTACAGGGATAGATCTAAGAGGCTTCTCGGGCTGTGCCAGAGTACTTACATCGATAAGGTCCTGGAGAGATTTCATTTAGAGAATTCTAAACGAGGATATCTTCCAGTCAGACATGGTCTGAATCTTTCGAAGAGTCAGTGTCCACAAACACAGACTGAGAAAGATGAAATGGACAATACGCCTTATGCTTCGGCTATTGGATCCATTATGTATGCGATGTTGTGTACTCGCCCAGACGTCGCTTACGGGTTAAGCGTGACCAGTCGTTACCAGAGTAATCCAGGTATGGCGCACTGGATTGCAGTCAAGAACATTTTAAAATATCTGCGGAGGACCAAAGATATGTTCTTGATATATGGTGGTCAGGAAGAACTCAGTATTGAAGGATATACTGACGCTTCGTTCCAGTCTGACCAGGATGATTTCCGATCGCAATCAGGCTATGTTTTTAGCTTGAATGGAGGTGCAGTGGTGTGGAAAAGTTTCAAACAGTCAACTGTTGCTGATTCCACAACAGAAGCCGAGTATGTTGCAGCCTCGGAAGCATCCAAGGAGGCAGTGTGGATTCGTAAGTTCGTGAGAGAACTTGGTGTTGTTCCTTCGAGTGCAGATCCTTTGGTTATCTTTTGTGATAACACTGGAGCAATCGCACAAGCAAAGGAACCACGGTCGCACCAGAAGTCCAAGCACATACAGAGACAGTTTCATTTGATCAGGGAGATCATAGATCGTGGCGAGATCAAAATCTGCAAGGTTCATACAGATGACAATCTGGCAGACCCGCTTACCAAGCCTCTGGCGCAGCAGAAGCATGAGAAGCACTGTAATAATATGGGTTTGAGATTTCTCAACCATTAGATTAAGTGCAAGTGGGAGATTGTTGGGGTATGCCCTTAAGGCTAATGTTTGAGGCCTGTGGGAATGTATCTGTATCATGTAATAAACTGTTATGTTTATAAAGGCATGGTTGTTATTCAGTTAGCTACATTGTCTGCTGCAATATATGTTCTTCTGAATAATGTCTCAAAGCTGTTCAGCTGGGCTGACAAGCTATTATGTCCTTAGTCGATATATCTTGGTGAACATGAGACAGCCTTGATATGGTTAAGACTAATATGTGTTCTAATCTTATAGGATGCTTCGAGCATGGAATAAGATGTAGACTCATGGGTACATGGGATGTACTGGACAGACCCTACTAGGATGTTCAATTGTTTGTCACAATGTGAATATTCCTTGGATATGACAAGTGGCACATTTCCTCTGACTTGAGATCACTTGTGTTTTCTAAATGATGATTGTCATTGTTTTGAGGTAGTTCAATATCATTTGAAACATAATGATTATAGACTATCTTGGATGGTGAGCTTGAGTCAGGTTAGAGCACTAGTGATAGACATAGGATTGCCGTCTCCTTGTTTAAGGAGTGTGATGTTCTAAAGGGGCCCCCTGGATGAGATGATTGAGAAAGTGTATGGCCATACCCAGGTGACTGTGTTCATCTGTTCTAATCATGCTCATCATATTGGAATTACGAGCTTGACAGGCTTGTCCAATAAGAACATCCAGTGGCAAAGGAAATATGCATGCCTAGTGATTTGAGTCACACTTGTGCTATGGTTTGGGTGTAGTCTTGGAAGACTCTTTCCTTTCTATCGGGAGACAGTGATGTGTTGCTAGATACCCCTCACTGATCGTGATAACGTGAGTTATCGTTACCGACATTTAAAGGAAACCCTTAGGGTCGCACAATTTGATGATATGGCTTACTTAAGTCAGATCGTGTGGACTGAATTGTTTGGGTTCAGTTTAAAGGGATTTAATCTCTGATTGTGAGTGAGATCTGGTCTGATCATGTTTGATTGATTAGGGCTTGAGATCGGTAAGCTTCGATCGAGAGAATGTATGCCAGATCGGTCAGATCAGGGGCATCGTTGAGATCGACGGTTAGATCGTGAACCTTAGGGTTTATTTAAGATCTAGACTAGATCATTGGCTTGATTGGTTCTTAAACCGAACCAAAGTGAACCGGCTCACTAAATGAGCGCTTGGTTCATAGGGAGAGGAGTAGGCGACAAGTTCACTTGGCGTGAACGTTGTGGTGAGGAGTGGTTACTATTTTTAGTAACCATGATCTCCATTTGGAGAGTGCGCTCATCAAAATAGAATATACTCTATTTTCGCTCGGAGATATTCCTCTCGCCCATATTCCTCTCGTCTCTCTCGTGAGTGTGGCGACGCTTTGAAGGTTGAGGAGGATTCGGCCAAGAAGAAAGAGATCTCATTTTCCCTTCACTCGACAAGGACCTCTTGGAACCTTGCTAGCACAAGGGGCACCAAGAGAGATAGCGACATCATCTTGTGTGTGACGACAAGGAGAAGATCTACTTTGATCTTTGCTTCCAAGGAAACATCTTCCCCATGGCGATGGTATGATTGTTTTCTTATTATCAAGTTGATCTTTTAGCATGCATATCGATCCTATAACCCTAGTTCCGCAAGAAGAAAATTTTATGCGCCATATGCTTTAGGGTTATGCTCCCCCTAGAAGGGGACCCCCCTTATCTTAAGGGGTACTTACAAATGCCATAATGATATATATAAATATCAAAGTCAAGTAGTACATAAGTGGACCAAAACTAGGTCCTAGGGCATATACACCAACAATCTCCCACTTGCACTAAGACCTAGAGGTTGAGAAATCTTAACCCCATATCTCTAGCGTGACCATCATGCTTCTGCTGCGCCAAAGCCTTGGTCAATGGGTCTGCCAGATTGTTTTCTGTGTCAACTCTGCTAATCTTGACATCACCTCTTTCAATGATCTCTCTGATCAGGTGAAATCTTCTGAGTATGTGTTTGGATCTTTGATGAGACCGTGGTTCCTTGGCTTGTGCAATTGCTCCATTGTTGTCACAATAGAGTTCAATGGGATCCACTGCACTAGGAACCACCTGAAGATCAGATATGAACTTCCTTATCCAAACGGCTTCCTTGGCTGCCTCAGAAGCGGCCACATACTCTGCCTCGGTTGTAGAATCTGCTATGGTGGATTGCTTGAAGCTCTTCCAGCATACAGCGCCTCCATTTATCTTGAACACATAGCCGGCCTGCGATCTAAAGTCGTCAGGGTCAGACTGGAATGATGCATCAGTATAGCCCTGCATACTGAGCTCTTCCTGTCCCCCATAGACCAAGAACAAATCCTTAGTTCTCCTCAGATACTTTAGGATGTTCTTTACAATCACCCAGTGCTGCAGACCTGAATTGGATTGGTATCGGCTGGTTATGCTTACAGCATATGCCACGTCTGGTCTAGTACACAACATTGCATACATGATCGATCCTACTGCCGAAGCATAAGGAATTCGACTCATGTTATCCCTCTCAGCCTGTGTTGTAGGACACTGGCTCTTTGAGAGAGAAAGGCCATGTCTTACTGGAAGGTATCCTTTCTTGGATTGCTCCAAGTTAAACCTCTCAAGGACCTTATCAATGTAGGTACTCTGACTAAGGGCCAGGAGCCTCTTGGATCTTTCTCGGTAGATCCTCACGCCTAGAATATAGGCGGCCTCCCCTAAGTCTTTCATCTCAAAACACTTCCCCAACCATGTCTTCACAGCTTGAAGACTAGGGATGTCGTTTCCGATGAGCAGTATGTCATCGACATACAAGACCAGAAAAATCACCAAGCTCCCACTGAATTTTCTATATACACAGGCGTCATCTTCGCTTTTGATAAAGCCATAATCTCTCACAGCTTCATCAAATCGAAGATTCCAACTTCGAGATGCTTGCTTTAATCCATAAATGGATCTCTTTAGCCTGTAGACCTTATTAGCCTCTGCAGGATGGATGAAACCATCAGGTTGTGTCATGTACTGTAAGATCCAAGGATCTTAAGTTCTGGTAAGCATTATTTTGATTTAAATAAAATTATTGACTATGATAATTTTATGTATTGGTTGTCAAATTATAGTTAATTAACTAGAAATTTTGGTTGTTAATTTATTGTAAATAAATTAGAGATTATTTATTTGATTGTTGGCTGATTTATGATAAATAATTATTGGTCGTTCATGATAAATTAATTAGGATTTATGGTTGTAAATTGTAAGTTAATTAATTAGAACTTATTGGTTAATTAATTAGACCTTATTGGTTAATTAATTAAATTCTTATTGGATATTAATTAAATCCTTATTGGATTTGTGTTTAAGTGAAATAATTAATTGGATATTAGATTTAAAATTCAAATTATTAGTTAAATGAATTAAGTCCTAATCGGATTAACTAATTGGATTTTAAAATTCGAATTTAGTTAGTTAAATGGGTTAAACCTATTTGAATTAATGGGTTAATGGGTTTAAAATTTTAAAATCCAAAGTTTAAGTGGGATTTGCGCTTAGGGTAAGAGTTTTTGGCGATTTTGGCTTGAGGAAAATTGTGGGCGACGGCTTGAGAAGAAGTGGCGATTCTTGAAGAGTTTTGAGGTGATTTTCTTCATCTTCTTCCCTTGGTGATTTTTCCTTGAAGAGAAGAAATTCCTTTGGCGAGTTCTTGAAGATTTTTGGGCGACTTAAAAGCTTTAGACGATTTCTTTTGTGGAGAATTTTCGGTTTAAGAGGTGAGTGGTGTGTCTTTTCGATTCCTAGCAATTTGGTTGTATTAATTAATGAGTTAGATTGATTGGAAAGTTTTATCATGCTAAAAACCGAATTTGAGCCATTCATTTATGAAAACCGAAATTTGATATTAATCTTGATATTGTGGTTAACATGTTTACATGTGAATTGAATCTTGATATTTCTCCATGAAAAGTTAGTTTAGGGTATTTTCCATGAAAACCGAATTTAAGGCATATCTCCATGAAAACCGAATTTAGGGTAATTATTGTGTGGAGTTTAGGAAGCATTAAATCATTGATCTTGAGTATGAAATTCTTGTTAACTAAGGTGTTAATTAAGGTGTATTTTTAAATTGATATTAGGTTTGAAACAGTGGGTTACATGTGTGATTTGTAAAGCAATTATGCTTTAATTTTATGTTGATTTTTGGGGCGCATGATAAATGTTATATGTCGAATTTTATGGATGCTTGATAAATTGCCAATAATGTTATGTTGTAAAACTCATGTTTATTTAATTAAGATCATGTAATCATGTTTGAGAACATTGGGTGATAATTTAGCAAAATTTCACTGAACTGACCAGCCTGAAATTTAAGGACTACACAATATTCGGTGATATTCGAATATAAAACATTATGTGTTATGTCATGTGAATTCTGAACAATATGTGTGATCATGTGAATTCTGAACAATATGTGTGATCATGTTAATTCTGAACAATATGTGTGATCATGTGAATTCTGAACAATATGTGTGATCATGTGAATTCTGAACAATATGTGTGATCTTGTGAATTTTGAAAAATTATGGGTTATGTGAAATTGGAAAATTATGTGATTATGTGATGGTTAGGACTAAGGCTAGGTGTAACTATGAACTCAAGGGGATAGTCCTTATGTGTTATGTTAAGGGTTTGAATTTCAGCCCTGTATTGTGATATGTGAGGAGGTTGATGTTCAGCCTGCCTATTATGATTATTGTGATGGGGGTTGATGTTCAGCCTGCCCGATATGATTTTTGTGATGACTATCCTAGAGTCTAGTTGACACTTAGGAGTCCACCTTTGTGAAATATGTTCACCTATGTGAAATATGAAATAAGATGTGTCTGTTGTCCAGTAGGAACCTTTTGGGAGAACGGGTTTTGACGCAAAGTGCCATGTCTTGGTCAGACAGGGGCCACCTCTTGATGTCACTACTCTTTTATGTGATGGGGTAATATAAGACGCAAAGTGCCATGTCTTGATCAGACAGGGGCCACCTCTTGATGTCATTACTCTTTATGTGACGGGGTGATATAAGACGCAAAGTGCCATGTCTTGATCAGACAGGGGCCACCTCTTGATGTCATCACTCTGATGTGTTATGGGGTGAGGGAGCAAAGTGCCACGTCGTGACCTGACGGGGGCCACCTCTTGATTCTACTCACTATCCATGTTTATGTGTTGCACGAGATTTTGCAGCTCCCAGTGCTTTGGCCAAGCCGGGTTAGACCATATTGGTCACTACTGAATATGCTGGACAACTAGGTTAATTAAGTATGGTGTGTTTAGTTGGTTTAAAATATATGTGTTTAATTGGGTTAGAGTAAAACTCTAGAACCTGAGTTTGTGAACATGAGTTTGTTATATGCTAGTGTGTACATCTGACTGTTTATATGATTTCTGTTTCTTTATTTTGTTATATGTTGACATAATATTCTTGTTAAAGATTTTTAAAAATAATCTGTCTATATTTTTGAGTGTATGTTATGGATGGTCGATTTAGACTATCCACTCACTGGGCTGTGTAGCTCACCCCTCATTATTTTCAGGCATAGAGCAGGGGCGCATTTCATGAGTAATATTGGCGTGGATATTATGTTTGCTGCTTAAGAACTTTTATGCTAAAATTTTCTGGGGCCGGTTGTGGCTAAACCATATGATTTATATGAACTATGTGAACCATGTGATGTGAACCATGTGAACTATGTGAATTTGTGTTGCCAGATTGTGGCAGTTAACTGAGTTTGATTTTGTGTCACCGCGGGCTTCAGCCTGGTTTCGGTGTTTGGTGTCAGTTTATAAAAATCGATTTTTGTGGATTTGTTTTGAAATTGAAGTTGATGTGTATTTTTGCAATCGGTTTTGATACAACTGTAACTTGCATATGTCTAGTGCAAGTATTGCCTGGTGGCAGGTACCTTTATGGATTTTATGAATTTTAATCGGTTTTGATATAACTGTTGCCTTGCATATGTCTAGTGCAAGGATTGCGTGGTGGCAGGTACCCTTACGAGATTTATGAGATTTGAGTTTTGTGAATTTGTGTGTATGGATTTATGGAAATTTTTCAGATCGTGTTTTCTTGAACTCGGTTTTACCTAGCATATGATCGATCTTATATGAAACATCCTGTATCATTTGTGAATTGTGCCATTTGTTTGGGGTTAAGAATGTGGGATGTTACAGAATGGTATCAGAGCAGTTGGCTAGCTAAAACTTAGTTTGGGGGAAAACATGTTTGTGTATTGCTAGACACCTAATAGGTTTATGATTGTTTTCCTGACTATGATATGTGTGTGACTATGATATGCGTGTGTAGGCATTTAAGATGGTGCGAACCAGAGGAAATGCTAGTGATGAGGGCGAGCAGACCCCGAACCTCACGAGAACTATTGAGGCTCTGACTGGCATGGTTCAGCAACAAGGTGCTATGATAGAGAGGCAAGCTCAGATGCTGCAGCAGCAGCAGACTCAGAACCAAGAAGCACAACAGCAGCTTTTGCAGCAGCTGTCTCGAGAGAGACCCCAGACTACTACTCGAGCGGTGGGGGATGACTCTCAGGAGGGCGCTCACAGGCGCTATGCTTCACTTGTGAGTGAATTCCAGAAACTGGGTCCCAGCTCTTTTTATGGGGGCTCAGAATCCAGTAATGCCGAAAATTGGCAGCTGTGCTTGGAAAAGATTTTCCAAGTTATGCGTTGCTCGGACGAAGACAAGTTATGTCTGACCACCTACATGATGCGTGCTGACGCAGATGAGTGGTGGAAAGGCGTGGTGAGACTTGCCGAAGAAAGACATGAGACTGTAGACTGGCCTTACTTCTTGTCTCGATTTAACGAGAAGTATTTCCCAGATAGCTTGGTTGAGGACCGAGAGGTGGAGTTTATTCACCTGGAGCAGGGTGATATGACAGTGGACCAGTATGAATTACAGTTCACGAAATTGGGAAAGTATGCTCCTCACCTGATAGATACGGAAAAGAGGAGAGCTACCAAGTTTCTCAGAGGTCTCAGATGGGACATTAGAGAGCAGGTTGGTGCTCAACACTTGGAGACCTATGTTGAAACTATTGGGCGAGCGCGCACCATTGAGAGGTATATATCTGAGAGGAGTTCTCATGTTGCCGTGACAGTAGTTCCTGCAGCTGAGGCGGCGGTTCCTCAGCATGGCAGTGGCGGCAAGGGTAAGAAGTACCCTAGGCATAAAGATTATAAGAAGAGCAGGTATAAGCCTTACTCCTACAAGGCACCGCAGCAGTCCAGGGATGCACCGCAGCAGTTCAGGGATGCCAGGGATGCAAGAAACAGTATCACTTGTAGTCATTGTGGGCTCAAGGGACATCTAGTGAAAGACTGTCATAGGAAGAATGGTATATGCTTCAGGTGTAAGAAACCAGGGCACATGGCTAAGGACTGCAAACAACCTGAGATGCAACGTAGAGGCGCAGATGAGCCTACAGTCCAGACTAGAGTGTATGCTGTGGCTGAGAAGGATACACGAGCTTCCCGATCCGTCGTGGAAGGTACTTTATTCGTATTTGATCAGTTAGCCCGCATATTATTTGACCCTGGTGCAAATTTATCTTTTGTATCTGTTAAGTTTGCTGCATGTTTACCTGTGTTACCTAAGGTAATGAATTATGCTGTGTCTGTGAGTACTCCCTTAGGAAAATCGTTATCTACAGATACTATGTGTGCTGACTGTGTAGTACATGTAGAGGGTTATGAGTTTCTGGTAGATCTAATCCTCTTAGACATGCAAGATTATGATATCATCTTAGGAATGGATTGGTTGTCTTCCCATCATGCCTCTGTGGATTGCTTTGAGAAAGTAATCACTTTGAATTTGTTAGATGGGAATCGGCTTTTTGTGAGAGGTCTAGTGTCAGACCAAGGACCGCATGTGATATTTTTCCTGCAGGCCAGGAAATTACTTGCTAATGGGTGCAAGGGTTATCTTGCGCATGTTAAGGTGCAGGATGAGTCTACTTCTGATTTGACTCAGATGGCGGTGGTGAAAGAATTTCCTGATGTGTTCTCTGAAGAATTTTCAGGCTTGCCACCAATTACAGAAGTGGAGTTTGGCATTGAGTTGGCGCCAGGTACGGCACCTATCTCCAGAGCTCCTTATCGTATGGCTACTTCAGAGTTGGCCGAGCTTAAGAAACAACTGGAGGAATTGTTAGAGAAAGGATATATTCGGCCTAGTGCTTCTCCCTGGGGAGCGCCAGTGTTATTTGTGAAGAAAAAAGATGGAACCCTGAGGATGTGTATAGACTACAGGCAGCTTAACCAAGTGACTATCAAGAATAAGTATCCTCTTCCCAGAATTGATGATCTGTTTGATCAATTACAGGGAGCTACAGTGTTCTCTAAGATTGATCTGAGATCAGGGTATTATCAGCTTAGAGTCAAGGATGAGGATATATTTAAGACTGCTTTCAGGACCAGGTATGGGCATTTCGAATTTTTAGTTATGCCTTTTGGACTGACAAATGCACCTGCTGTCTTCATGGATTTGATGAACAGGGTATTCCATGAGTTGCTTGACTCTTGTGTGGTGGTCTTTATAGACGATATTTTGGTATACTCACGGACTACTTCAGATCATGTCAGTGACTTGCGCAGAGTGCTGGAGATCTTGAGGAAGAACCGGTTATATGCCAAGGCTAGCAAGTGTGAGTTCTGGCTAGAGAAGATCAGTTTTCTGGGTCATGTGATTTCTGGTCAGGGGGTGTCTGTGGATCCAGTTAAAGTGCAAGCCATCCTCAATTGGGGAAGACCGACTAGTGCTACTGAGATCAGGAGTTTTCTGGGTTTAGCAGGTTACTACCGGCGATTTGTTGAGGGATTCTCCAAGCTGGCGGGTCCTTTAACTAAGTTGACCAGAAAGGAAGCTAAGTTTATTTGGGATGACAAGTGTGAAGAGAGCTTCCAAGAGCTGAAAAGGAGGTTGACTAGTACACCGATCCTCATTATTCCTAGTGATGGGGAAAGGTTTACTGTTTATACGGATGCTTCTGGCAAAGGGTTGGGTTGTGTCTTAATGCAGAAGGGTTCTGTAGTAGCCTATGCTTCGAGACAACTGAAGGAGTATGAATTGAACTACCCTACTCATGATTTAGAGTTGGCGGCCGTAGTCTTTGCTTTGAAGATATGGCGTCACTATTTGTTGGGTCAGGAGTTTGATCTGTTCACTGATCACCAGAGTCTCAAGTATATCTTCACTCAGAAGGAGTTGAACATGAGACAGAGAAGATGGATGGAGTTGATCAAAGACTATGACTTCTCTATTCAGTATCAGGCTGGAAAGGCCAATGTAGTGGCGGATGCTCTGAGCAGACATCCAGTTACTTCAGTAGCTGCTTTACGAGTCAGTGAGTGGCGGTTACTGCAGGAGTTCAGCGATCTCAGGATTAGTGTTTCTCCTAGAGTTCAGTCGGGTTATGTGGCTTTTCTCAGAGTACAGTCTGCTTTGTTGCAGAAGATCAGAGATCAGCAGTCTGTGGATCCGAGATTAGTTCAGATCAGGGATAGTCTGGTTGATGGCGCAGTTCAGGATTTTAGCCTGTCTGATGATGGTATTCTTCTGTTTCGTGGAAGGGTATGTGTCCCTGAGGAACCGAGCTTGAGGAAAGAAATATTGGAGGACAGCCATAACTCCAAATATTCTCTACATCCTGGCGTGACTAAGATGTATCAGGACCTCAAGAAGAGTTTTTGGTGGCCGGGCATGAAGAAAGAGGTATATGATTTTGTCTCTAGGTGTTTAACCTGTCAGACTGTGAAGGCTGAACACCAGAAGCCTGGTGGTTTGTTACAGCCCCTTCCTATTCCTGAGTGGAAGTGGGAATGCATCAGTATGGATTTTGTGTGTGGTTTGCCCAGAACCAGATTGGGTCATGATGCTATTTGGGTGATTGTTGATAGACTCACTAAGTCAGCCCATTTTCTTCCGATTAAGATGACTTATTCTCTAGAGAGACTGGCTAGATTATATATTGATGAGATAGTCAGACTGCATGGAGTTCCTGTTGATATTGTGTCTGATAGGGACTCTCGATTTTTGTCCAGATTTTGGAAGAGTTTACATGAGGGTTTGGGTACTAAGTTGAGTTTTAGTACAGCATACCATCCTCAGTCTGATGGCCAGACGGAGCGTACTATACAGACTCTAGAAGATTTGTTGAGAGCCTATGTGGTTGATTGGAGTTCTGAGTGGAACCGGGATCTATCTTTGATAGAGTTTACTTATAATAATAGCTTCCACTCTAGTATTCAGATGGCTCCTTATGAGGCT
This sequence comes from Costus lasius, assembly GCA_027563935.2. NCBI lineage: Eukaryota > Viridiplantae > Streptophyta > Magnoliopsida > Zingiberales > Costaceae > Costus > Costus lasius. Next base: position 29,588,772 of record CM050454.1, read on the forward strand.
TTGTATGGGAGAAGGTGTAGGACTCCCTTGTGTTGGGAGGAAACTGGTGACAGAATGATTTTGAGATCTGATGCAGTACAGGAGACTACTGATAAGGTCAGAGAGATCCAGGATAAACTGAAAATTGCTCGGGACAGACAGAAGAGTTATGCTGACGACCGTCGTCGTTCCTTGGAGTTTATGGTAGGGGATCATGTGTTCTTGAAGGTGTCACCTACTAAGGGTGTTATGAGGTTTGGCAAAAAGGGCAAGTTGAGCCTTAGGTTTGTAGGCCCTTTTGATATTATTGAGAGAATTGGTCCAGTGGCTTACCGATTAGCTTTACCTCCTGCTATGGATCATGTGCATAATGTATTCCATGTCTCTGCATTGAGGAAATATCATCCTGATCCATCTCATGTATTGGAATTGGAACCTCTTCAGATTCAGAGTGATTTGACTTTCGAGGAAAGACCTCTCCGGGTTGTGGATAGAAAAGATAAAGTCCTGAGGAACAAGACTATACCTTTGGTAAAGGTTATCTGGGGAAATCGGTCAGTGGAGGAGGCGACATGGGAGACTGAAGCTGATATGAGGAAATTTTATGCTTACCTCTTTGATGATATGGATGCTGAGCTTTAGAGGACTAAAGCTTTATAAGGAGGGAGGAATGTAAGATCCAAGGATCTTAAGTTCTGGTAAGCATTATTTTGATTTAAATAAAATTATTGACTATGATAATTTTATGTATTGGTTGTCAAATTATAGTTAATTAACTAGAAATTTTGGTTGTTAATTTATTGTAAATAAATTAGAGATTATTTATTTGATTGTTGGCTGATTTATGATAAATAATTATTGGTCGTTCATGATAAATTAATTAGGATTTATGGTTGTAAATTGTAAGTTAATTAATTAGAACTTATTGGTTAATTAATTAGACCTTATTGGTTAATTAATTAAATTCTTATTGGATATTAATTAAATCCTTATTGGATTTGTGTTTAAGTGAAATAATTAATTGGATATTAGATTTAAAATTCAAATTATTAGTTAAATGAATTAAGTCCTAATCGGATTAACTAATTGGATTTTAAAATTCGAATTTAGTTAGTTAAATGGGTTAAACCTATTTGAATTAATGGGTTAATGGGTTTAAAATTTTAAAATCCAAAGTTTAAGTGGGATTTGCGCTTAGGGTAAGAGTTTTTGGCGATTTTGGCTTGAGGAAAATTGTGGGCGACGGCTTGAGAAGAAGTGGCGATTCTTGAAGAGTTTTGAGGTGATTTTCTTCATCTTCTTCCCTTGGTGATTTTTCCTTGAAGAGAAGAAATTCCTTTGGCGAGTTCTTGAAGATTTTTGGGCGACTTAAAAGCTTTAGACGATTTCTTTTGTGGAGAATTTTCGGTTTAAGAGGTGAGTGGTGTGTCTTTTCGATTCCTAGCAATTTGGTTGTATTAATTAATGAGTTAGATTGATTGGAAAGTTTTATCATGCTAAAAACCGAATTTGAGCCATTCATTTATGAAAACCGAAATTTGATATTAATCTTGATATTGTGGTTAACATGTTTACATGTGAATTGAATCTTGATATTTCTCCATGAAAAGTTAGTTTAGGGTATTTTCCATGAAAACCGAATTTAAGGCATATCTCCATGAAAACCGAATTTAGGGTAATTATTGTGTGGAGTTTAGGAAGCATTAAATCATTGATCTTGAGTATGAAATTCTTGTTAACTAAGGTGTTAATTAAGGTGTATTTTTAAATTGATATTAGGTTTGAAACAGTGGGTTACATGTGTGATTTGTAAAGCAATTATGCTTTAATTTTATGTTGATTTTTGGGGCGCATGATAAATGTTATATGTCGAATTTTATGGATGCTTGATAAATTGCCAATAATGTTATGTTGTAAAACTCATGTTTATTTAATTAAGATCATGTAATCATGTTTGAGAACATTGGGTGATAATTTAGCAAAATTTCACTGAACTGACCAGCCTGAAATTTAAGGACTACACAATATTCGGTGATATTCGAATATAAAACATTATGTGTTATGTCATGTGAATTCTGAACAATATGTGTGATCATGTGAATTCTGAACAATATGTGTGATCATGTTAATTCTGAACAATATGTGTGATCATGTGAATTCTGAACAATATGTGTGATCATGTGAATTCTGAACAATATGTGTGATCTTGTGAATTTTGAAAAATTATGGGTTATGTGAAATTGGAAAATTATGTGATTATGTGATGGTTAGGACTAAGGCTAGGTGTAACTATGAACTCAAGGGGATAGTCCTTATGTGTTATGTTAAGGGTTTGAATTTCAGCCCTGTATTGTGATATGTGAGGAGGTTGATGTTCAGCCTGCCTATTATGATTATTGTGATGGGGGTTGATGTTCAGCCTGCCCGATATGATTTTTGTGATGACTATCCTAGAGTCTAGTTGACACTTAGGAGTCCACCTTTGTGAAATATGTTCACCTATGTGAAATATGAAATAAGATGTGTCTGTTGTCCAGTAGGAACCTTTTGGGAGAACGGGTTTTGACGCAAAGTGCCATGTCTTGGTCAGACAGGGGCCACCTCTTGATGTCACTACTCTTTTATGTGATGGGGTAATATAAGACGCAAAGTGCCATGTCTTGATCAGACAGGGGCCACCTCTTGATGTCATTACTCTTTATGTGACGGGGTGATATAAGACGCAAAGTGCCATGTCTTGATCAGACAGGGGCCACCTCTTGATGTCATCACTCTGATGTGTTATGGGGTGAGGGAGCAAAGTGCCACGTCGTGACCTGACGGGGGCCACCTCTTGATTCTACTCACTATCCATGTTTATGTGTTGCACGAGATTTTGCAGCTCCCAGTGCTTTGGCCAAGCCGGGTTAGACCATATTGGTCACTACTGAATATGCTGGACAACTAGGTTAATTAAGTATGGTGTGTTTAGTTGGTTTAAAATATATGTGTTTAATTGGGTTAGAGTAAAACTCTAGAACCTGAGTTTGTGAACATGAGTTTGTTATATGCTAGTGTGTACATCTGACTGTTTATATGATTTCTGTTTCTTTATTTTGTTATATGTTGACATAATATTCTTGTTAAAGATTTTTAAAAATAATCTGTCTATATTTTTGAGTGTATGTTATGGATGGTCGATTTAGACTATCCACTCACTGGGCTGTGTAGCTCACCCCTCATTATTTTCAGGCATAGAGCAGGGGCGCATTTCATGAGTAATATTGGCGTGGATATTATGTTTGCTGCTTAAGAACTTTTATGCTAAAATTTTCTGGGGCCGGTTGTGGCTAAACCATATGATTTATATGAACTATGTGAACCATGTGATGTGAACCATGTGAACTATGTGAATTTGTGTTGCCAGATTGTGGCAGTTAACTGAGTTTGATTTTGTGTCACCGCGGGCTTCAGCCTGGTTTCGGTGTTTGGTGTCAGTTTATAAAAATCGATTTTTGTGGATTTGTTTTGAAATTGAAGTTGATGTGTATTTTTGCAATCGGTTTTGATACAACTGTAACTTGCATATGTCTAGTGCAAGTATTGCCTGGTGGCAGGTACCTTTATGGATTTTATGAATTTTAATCGGTTTTGATATAACTGTTGCCTTGCATATGTCTAGTGCAAGGATTGCGTGGTGGCAGGTACCCTTACGAGATTTATGAGATTTGAGTTTTGTGAATTTGTGTGTATGGATTTATGGAAATTTTTCAGATCGTGTTTTCTTGAACTCGGTTTTACCTAGCATATGATCGATCTTATATGAAACATCCTGTATCATTTGTGAATTGTGCCATTTGTTTGGGGTTAAGAATGTGGGATGTTACATGTACACATCCTCAGTCAGCTTCCCGTTAAGGAACGCTGTCTTCACGTCCATCTGCCATATCTCATAGTCATGATATGCAGCTATAGCAAGCAGAATCCGAATGGACTTGATCATGGCAACTGGCGAGAAGGTTTCATCATAGTCCACCCCGTGGACTTGTTTAAAACCTTTAGCCACTAGTCTACCCTTATAGGTAACTATATTGCCATCCATGTCTGTCTTCTTCTTGAAGACCCATTTACACCCTATGGGTTTTACCCCATCAGGCAACTCAACCAAATCCCAGACTTGGTTAGCCGACATGGAATCCATCTCGGATCGCATGGCGTCAAGCCATCTCTCGGAGTCCGGTCCACTGACCGCCTCATCATAGGTTCTGGGTTCATCCTCAATGATGAAAATTCCATCGTGTTGAGTCGGCAGCGACCCGTACCTCTCAGGTGCACGACGAATCCTCCCAGACCTACGTGGGACCTGTGTCTGAGCCTCAGGTTGTATAACAACCGGTGCAGATGGCTCAGATTCCATCTCTTTGTCTTGTGGTTGCACTTGGACCTCATCCAAGTCAAACTCCCTCCCACTTACTTCTTTCATAAGAAATTCTTTCTCTAGAAAGACAGCACCCCGAGCAACAAAAACTTTGTTCTCGGTTGGGACATAGAAGTAGTATCCTTTAGTTTCCTTAGGATACCCCACAAATACACACTTATCAGATCTAGGTTCTAGCTTGCTAGAATCCTGACGTTTGACATAAGCCTCACATCCCCAGATCCTGATAAACGTGAGATTAGGGCGTCTCCCACTCCATACCTCATATGGTATTTTGGAGACACTCTTAGATGGAACATTATTCAGTATCAGAGAAGCTGTCTCAAGTGCATGCCCCCAGAATGAGGGAGGTAGAGTTGCATGACTCATCATAGATCGAACCATATCCAATAAAGTTCGATTTCTCCTTTCAGACACACCATTCCATTGAGGTGTTCCAGGAGGAGTGAGTTGGGATATGATCCCAGACTCTCTCAGATAGTCAAAGAACTCTCCACTCAGGTATTCTCCACCTCGATCAGATCGAAGAGCTTTAATGGATCTTCCAAGCTGGTTCTCTACTTCATTCTTGAACTCTTTGAATTTCTCAAAGGACTCAGATTTATGTCTCATTAGGTAGACATATCCATACCTACTGAAGTCATCAGTGAAGGTAATGAAGTAGTTGTACCCTCCTCTGGCTTGTTTATTGAAAGGCCCACACACATCAGTATGTATGAGATCCAATAAACCTCCTGCCCTCTCACCAATCTTGGTGAAGGGTGCCTTTGTCATTTTCCCTAATAAACAAGGTTCACAGGTATCAAATTCCTCCAAGGAACTTGAATCTAACAATCCATTTGCATGGAGTTGTTGGATGCGATTTTTGTTTATATGGGCTAATCGACAGTGCCATAGGAAAGCACCAACTGAACCACTCAGTTTGGTCCTTTTATTACTTATGTTACAGATAGAACTTTCCATATCCTAGATATACAGACCATTGCACAAAGTACCCTTCCCATAGAACATATTTGCAAATGAAAAAGAACATGAGTTCTTATTTATTTCAAACTTAAATCCCTTCTTTGCTAAGCAAGGAATGGATACAATGTTCTTAGTAAGTGAAGGTACACAAAAGCAATTATCTAGTTCTAATAGAAGTCCAGACGGTAAGGAGAGAGTCAAGACGCCTACAGCAACGGCAGCAACCTGTGCCCCATTTCCAACGCGTAGGCCAATCTCTCCAGGTCGCACCGATCTACTTTTCTTGAGCCCCTGCATATTTGTACAAATATGAGCTCCACATGCGGTATCCAATACCCATGACATAGAAGTAGAAAGATTGACTTCTGTAACATAAATACCTGAGCTAGAAGTTAAGGCCAAGCCCTTCTTCTCCTCATTCTGAAGCTGCTTGCAGTCCCTTCTCCAGTGACCCTGCTCGCCACAGTGAAAACACCTCTGGTCCTTTGACTTCTTTGCCTTTTTCTTCAGTGCCTTGGTAGGACCTTTGGCACTGCCCTTAGCACGTGTCTTACCCTTCTTCTTTATCTTCTTGGTCGCTGGGACCAAAAGAACAGAATTTGGTTTGGTCTTACCCATTTCACGCTCGGCTGTTTGGAGCATATTCATCAATTCCTCCCGTGTGCACTCAATCCGGTTCATGTTGAAGTTAATAATAAACGGACTGAAGCTAGGGGGCAGGGAATGCAGAATAAGATCCACAACCAGCTCGTTGTCTATGGCATGACCCAGTCTCCTGAGATGATCCACATTCCCAATGAGTTTGAGAACATGGGGTCTCACTGGTGCACCCTCAGACAACTTACACCGAAAGACTGCTTTGGCGGTGTCAAATCTTTCAGTTCTAGCCTGAGCCTCGAACATCTGTTTTAGATGAGTGATCATCTGAAAAGCGTTCTGCTCCTCATATTGCACCTGCAGTTCAGGTGCCATGCTGGCTAGCATAAGACATGCAACCTCCAAAGAGTCATCCTGATGCTTTCTATAAGCATCTCTATCTGCCGTTCGGGCATTAGGCGCAGGAGCCGCAAGAAGAGCCGGTTCAAGGACATACAGCTTCTTCTCGAGCTTGAGGACTATCCTCAAGTTCCGATGCCAGTCCATAAAGTTAGTTCCAACTAACTTATCCTTATCAAGGAGTGATCGCAGTGATAATCCGCCAGTGTTCGTAGCCATTGTTCTACAACACCCAAGAAAAACAGATTAGTACTACTTCGAATCATTTAAACTGGACTTGTTTTAAATGATTACTGCTCCCACTATTTTAAATTCGAATTGACAACCCACAAAGTCAATCGGAAAGTTTAAGACTTCCTAGTGAGATGGGATCCTTATTTCACATGAGGCTTTGCGTCCCATGAGGGTGGGATGAGATGCACAAAGTAACCCATGTTTCCTAAGGTGGGCGCGCCGGCCGGTTGCTCCAAGCAACTCCCCTTGTTGAGACAGTCTTGGGCATTTCATGTCCAGCAAGGGCTGAATCATGAAACCCTAACCTCTCAACGATGCCTCTAGACTTTCATCATGTGCCCAGTACATGTGAATTTCTAGTCAAGTCCATTCCTAACCGTTTATGCCCAGGGCCAATGAGTTTCCTTGCGAAGGCACGCCCAGGTTGAAACTGGACTGGGGAAACCATTGTCACCACACACTTTCTAAAGATAAGTGGGTGTGTCCCACGAGGGTGGGAACCAGTTCACAACTCCACTGATCGATAGCTTAGTGAGGGCTACGCGTTAGAAGGCTTCTAGACTTGATATTTTATGAGGGTTTTTAAGGTCTCATCAGTTTTATCTTATGTCTAACAATACAGGCATGCAATCCTATAGTGATAACATAATGATAAAACATCACAGGCATGCTTTTAGCAGATAAGGAAAGCAGTAAAAGATGATGTGATCAAAGCCCTTTCAAGACATTGAACCAACCCATGCCAAAAGGAGGTTCAACTCTTGACATAGGACTCAAGCCCCTAAGATAGACCTATCCTAGTCGCCCTCTATCTTGGTCTTCAAGGTGGGCTCCAAGGTCCTTTCTTCATGGCTTAGCTCTCAAACCTTAAGGGTAGACCTCAAAGGTTCGGCCAATGCCATGGTCTTCCTCCAAGGAGAATGCGCCACAATGAAAGATGCCAAGTTAGCTAGCTCTCAAACCCAAGGGTTCGGCCATGCCTAACTTGTGTCATCAAGCAAGGTTGCGCCTTTTCCTTGATGCTTGTTGCGCCACCATCCAAGGTGCGCCAACTCCATGCATGCGCCAAGCTCCAAGTACATGCGCTACCCTAGTCTTCTTAAAAGCAAAAAGAAAAGCGGCACGCAGGCCTCACGAGGAAACATCACAGGCATGCAAAGGGGGGCTTGACTAATGATCACAACATTATGCACAATCAAGGTATTTACTCATGCAATTCTACATGCTCATGAAAAACATAAAATCTGAAATTTTACTTTTTCATTAAAACTAGTCTCTTTTTCTCCTCTTCTTCTCACAAATCTTTTGGTTAATTGTGATTTATTTTTCAAGGTGATTTCAGAGATCCTTTCGGCTGGCAATTTTGTCAGATCAAGAGACTTGGCCAGTCCGAAGACACAATGCCCATCCTACTTGACAAAACTACGTGCGCCTTTGATCTTTAAATCAGACAAGAAAAATAGTCCAAAAATCCAAAAGAGATTGAGAGGATGATAGAAACAAGAAACCCTAATTTTTTCCTACTTAGAAAAAATCGTTTGCCATGCATCATGCTATTTTCGAAAATAGAGATATGGCATGTGAGCATGAAAGAAAAGCATAAAACATCATTCGAGTCTTGCAAGTCGCTCTGATACCACTGTTGGGAATGAAGAGTCCCCTTCAAGGGGGAGCGCAAGGGGGTGAAACCCTATGGATGGCGCATCATTGATTTTTAAGCGGAAGCAAGAGTTTCAAAGGATCGGCTACATGATATATGATCAACTAACATAAAGCTTGATAAAATCAACAAAGGATCATACCAATGCCATAGTTTTGATGGCGCCTTGGAAGCAAAGGCGCAAGTGCTCCTTCTCCAAAGAGGACGCACACAAGAGGATGAAGATGGCTACTTCTTGGTGTTCTTTGTGCTAGCAAAGACCTCCAAGGTGTGCTTGTCGCATGAAGGTGATGAAAAAAAACTTGGCCGAGCCTCCCTCCTCTTCCTTGGCATCAACACTCTCCCATACCAAAGTGGAGATGCGATTAGAGCAAGAGGAGAAGCGTTAGGCGTTTCGCTTAGGAGATGGCGTTACATGACTTCCAATTATGGAAAGTCATGAAGCCATGCGCTCCCACTCCAAGCAAACCGCCCAAAACGCCTTATGGATCGAACCATGCGTTCACCCATGTGAACCGGTTCAATCCAAATTGGTCCAAACCAATTTGGTTCAAAGACCACATGAAACCAGCCCAAGCCATGGTCTAGATCTCTCTAAACCAAAATGGTTCAAGATCTAACCGTTGATCTCTTGACGCTTCTGATCTCACCGATCTAGCATCACTACTCTCGATCGAAGCTTACCGATCTCAAGTCCTAATCAATCACACATGATCAGACCAGATCTCACTTACAATCAGAGTTTAAATCCCTTTAAACTGAACCGAAACAATTCAGTCCACACGATCAGACTTAAGTAAGCCATATCATCAAATTGTGCGACCCTAAGGGTTTCCTTTAGATGTCGGTAACGATAACTAACGTTATCACGATCAGTGAGGGGTATCTAGCAACACATCACTGTCTCCCGATATAAAGGAAAGAGTCTTCCAAGACTACACCCAAACCACAGCACAAGTGTGAATCCACTTCACTAGGCATACATGTTTCCTTTGCCACTGGATGTTCTTATTGGACAAGCGTGTCAAGCCTGTAGCTCCAATATGATGAGCATGATTAGATCTGATGAACATAGTCACCAGGGTATGGCCATACACTTTCTCAATCATCTCATAAGGGGGGGCCCTTTAGAACATCACACTCCTTCAACAAGGAGACGGCAATCCTATATCTATCACTAGTGCCCTAACCTGACTCATGATCATTATCCAAGACGGTCTATAATCATTATCTTTCAAATGATATTAAACTACCTCAAAACAATGACATTCATCATTTAGAAACACAAGTGATCTCAAGTCAGAGGACATGTGCCACTTGATGCAATCAAGGATTATTCACATTGTGACAAGCAATTGAATATCCTACTAGGGTCTGTCCAGTACATCCAATGTACCCATGAGTCTACATCTTATTCCATGCTCGAAGCATCCTATAAGATTAGAATACATATTAGTCTCAATCATATCAAGGCTGTCTCATGTTCACCAAGATATCTCGACTAAGGACTTTATAGCATGTCAGCCCAACTGAACAGCTTTGAGACATTATTCAGAAGTACACTAATTGCAGCAGAGAAGGTAACAACCTGAATAATAACCATGCCTTTATAAACACAAGAGTTTATTACATGATACTGATACAATCCCAAGGCCTCAAACATTAGCCTTAAGGGCATACCCCAACAATCTCCCACTTGCACTTAATCTAATGGTTGAGAAATCTCAAACCCATATTATTACAGTGCTTCTCATGCTTCTGCTGCGCCAGAGGCTTGGTAAGCGGGTCAGCTAGATTGTCATCTATATGAACCTTGCATATTTTGATCTCGCCACGATCAATGATCTCCCGGATCAAGTGAAACCGTCTCTGTATGTGCTTGGACTTCTGGTGCGACCGTGGTTCCTTTGCTTGTGCGATTGCTCCAGTGTTATCACAGAAGATAACCAAAGGATCTGCACTTGAAGGAACAACACCAAGTTCTCTCACGAACTTACGAATCCACACTGCCTCCTTGGATGCTTCCGAGGCTGCAACATACTCGGCTTCTGTTGTGGAATCAGCAACAGTTGACTGTTTGAAACTCTTCCACACCACTGCTCCACCATTCAAGCTAAAAACATAGCCTGATTGCGATCGGAAATCATCCTGGTCCGACTGGAACGAAGCGTCAGTATATCCTTCTATACTGAGTTCTTCCTGACCACCATATATCAAGAACATATCTTTGGTCCTCCGAAGATATTTTAAGATGTTCTTGACTGCAATCCAGTGTGCCTGTCCTGGATTACTTTGGAAACGACTGGTTACGCTTAACCCGTAAGCGACGTCTGGGCGAGTACACAACATCGCATACATAATGGACCCAATAGCCGAAGCATAAGGCGTATTGTCCATTTCATCTTTCTCAGTCTGTGTTTGTGGACACTGACTCTTCGAAAGATTCAGACCATGTCTGACTGGAAGATATCCTCTTTTAGAATTCTCTAAATGGAATCTCTCCAGGACTTTATCGATGTAAGTACTCTGGCACAGCCCGAGAAGCCTCTTAGATCTATCCCTGTAGATCTTCACACCTAATACATAGGCTGCTTCTCCTAGATCTTTCATCTGGAAACATTTCCTTAGCCATGCCTTAACCGCATGCATTTCAGGAATATCATTTCCAATGATCAAGATGTCATCGACGTAGAGGACTAGGAATGTAATCATGCTCCCACTAAACCTCTTATATACACATGGGTCATCCTCGTTCTTGATGAAACCAAACTCAGAGATTGATTCATCAAAACGAATATTCCAGCTTCTAGATGCTTGTTTAAGTCCATATATGGACTTCTTTAACTTGCATATTTTATGACGATCTGATGGATTAGTGAAACCTTCAGGTTGTGTCATATACACATCCTCATCCAGATTTCCATTAAGGAAAGCTGTCTTCACATCCATCTGCCAGATCTCATAATCGTAATATGCAGCTATCGCGAAAAGAATCCGAATAGACTTAAACATGGCTACAGGTGAGAAAGTTTCATCATAATCTATCCCGTAGATTTGTTTGAAACCTTTCGCAACTAGCCTGCCTTTATAGGTAACTATGTTACCATCCATGTCAATCTTCTTCTTGAAGATCCATTTACAGCCTATAGGGATTACTCCCGGAGGCGGATCAACCAAATCCCAGACTTGGTTATCTGACATGGAGTCCATCTCGGCTCGCATAGCTTCAAGCCATCTAGCTGACTCCGGTCCACTGACCGCATCCGCATAAGTGAGGGGTTCATCATTATCAATGATGTAGACTCCGTCATAGCGCTCAGGCTGTCGACGGATCCTTCCCGATCTACGCGGTTCCCGTGATATTTGAGCCTCAGGTTGTTCAATAACCTGTTCTACCGGCTCAGGCACATCCAACTGTGCTTGACTACTTTGTCCATCCTCTGGATTCTCATCCAGCTTTATTTCTCTCCCACTGGCTTCTTGCAGAAGAAACTCCTTCTCAAGAAATATTGCCGTCCGAGCAACAAATACTTTGTTCTCTTTGGGATCGTAGAAATAATAACCCTTAGTTTCCTTAGGGTAACCGACAAAGATGCATTTCTCAGATCTGCTCTCCAGTTTCCCAGAGGCGAGCTTTTTGACATAAGCCTCGCAACCCCAGATCCTGATAAATGTCAAGCTCGGCTGTTTCCCATACCATAACTCGTATGGAGTCTTAGAAACTGCCTTGGATGGCACTTGGTTTAGTACCTTTGCAGCTGTTTCTAGTGCAAATCCCCAAAAGGAGTATGGAAGAGTAGCCTGACTCATCATAGAACGAACCATATCAAGTAACGTTCTATTTCTCCTCTCGGACACACCATTCCATTGCGGTGTTCCTGGCGGAGTGAGCTGTGAGATAATCCCACACTCCTTCAGATAGTCAGTAAACGTATGACTCAAGTATTCTCCACCTCGATCAGAATGAAGTACCTTGATATTTCGGCCTAGCTGATTTTGTACTTCATTTTTGAACTCTTTGAACTTGTCAAAAGATTCACTTTTATGTCTCATTAAATAGACATACCCATACCTACTGAAATCATCAGTAAAGGTAATGAAGTACTGATAGCCACCTCTGGCATGTTTACTAAACGGCCCACACACATCACTGTGTATAAGGTCAAGTAAACCTGAAGCCCTTTGACCTTTGTTAGGAAAAGGTGACTTCGTCATTTTACCCATTAAACAAGCTTTGCATGTATCAATCTCCTCATAGGAGAATGATCCCAACAGTCCATGATCATGCAACCGCTTAATGCGCTTCTTGTTAATATGGCCTAAACGACTATGCCATAACAAGGTGCTGTCATCAGCATACTTGGCTTTCTTATTATCAATGTTTTGTATAGAATATTCCATGTCCAACATGAATAACCCATTGTTGATTGAACCAGTTGCATAAACAATATTATCATAAGATAAAACACACTTTGAAATATTGCATTCAAAGGAAAATCCCTTCCTGACAAGAGCAGGAATGGAGATAATATTTTTAGTGATACTGGGAACAAAGTAACAATTGTTTAATTCCAATACAATGCCAGATGGTAAAGAAATGAAATAGTCTCCTACAGCAACAGCAGCAACCCGTGCCCCGTTTCCAACGCGTAGGTCTACCTCATGCTGTCCCACCTGCCTTCTTCTCTTGAGTTCCTGTACATTTGAACAAATGTGAACTCCACATGCAGTGTCCAACACCCATGAAACAGAAGAAGATGATATCATGACCTCAGTCACAAATATACCTGAGCCAGAAGCAATGCTTCCCCTCTTGTCTCCTTGGAGCGCTTTACAGTCCTTTTTCCAGTGACCCAGCTGGCCACAGTGGAAACACCTGTTGTCCTTCGACCGCTTCACCTTTTGTTTCAGCGCCTTACTGTAGTTCTTGACAGGGGCTTTTCCCTTCTTCCCCTTCTTCTTGTTCCTGGAAGGAACCATTAAGACAGAGGTTGAAGGCTTTCCCTTCAGAGTTTCCTCAGTAGTCAAGAGCATATTCAGCAGCTCTGCCGGAGTACAATCGATTTTGTTCATATTAAAATTAATAATGAACGCATCGAAAGAAGGTGGGAGAGACTGCAGAATAATATCTACAGCAAGCTCCTGGTTGATGGTATGCCCCAGTTTCTCCAGAGCCTCCTTATGCCCAATCATCTTGAGCACGTGAGCTCCCACTGGGCTCCCTTCAGCCAGTTTGCTCTGAAAGAAAAGCTTTGTCAGATTATAGCGTTCTGTCCTCGCCTGTGCAGCATACAGCATCTTGAGGTTCGCTATAATCTCTATATCCGACATATCCTCATGCTGACGCTGCAGCGGTGGCGTCATAGACGCTAGCATCAGGCAAGCGACATCAATGCTATCATTGACGTGCTTTTCATAGGCATCACGAACCGCCCTTACGGCGTTCGCAGCGGGTTGAGGCGGCACAGCCGTCTCGAGGACATACAGTTTCCTCTCTGCCTTAAGAACGATCTTAAGGTGTCCGAACCAGTCTGAGAAGTTTGGCCCAGCAAACTTCTCCCTTTCCAGTAGGGATCGCACATTGAAGCTCATGGTGTTCGTTGCTGCAGGAATCTACAACAATGCAAGAACAGCAAGGTTAGTATCAATGTATAGAATCAATCCAGGACTTAAGAAAGATTCTTTTTCTCACTATTTTATCTGGCTGAAAAATCCAGCAAAACAGCCCGAAAGAGTAGAACTCTTTTAGTGAGATGGGATCCAGATTTCATACTTGGTCTCCGCGTCCCGCTCAGGCGAGATAAGATGCACAGAGAGTACAAGCACTAATTTCTGGTAGGCTGTCCCAGCCAATCGCCAACCCGTGCGATTCCCCTTCATCTGGGCAATCCAGCAGACTGTGCCAACTGAGTTGGTACAACACAATCTCTGACCCCACAGATGGCTACCTCCATGTGCTACCATATGCGCCACATATGTAGCCTACATGGTCAAGCTGACCCGACCTACTCCCTGGACCACCACGTGCTATGCTGAGCAACGAGAAGCGATAAATCCCTTCTCTGTAACACGCAGGTGTAATCCAGCACCGTCTGAAGATAGATGGACGTGCCCACTGAGTGGGTACAACACGGCTCCAACGATAGTAAGAACAGTGAGGTTTCGCGTCAGAAGGCATTACGTGCTTGATATTTTAGCGTTTGGATTTTAACGGTCTTTTATCTTCTTACTATCAGGCAAATCCTATGGCTATAGCAGAAGATAAATAAATCATGCTGTTCTACTTATATAAACAATAACAGAAAGCATGGATCTTATGTGGTAAAAGCCCATAGCCTAAGTAAGACCTTAAGATACTTAAGTCTTCACTTGCTCTTTTTGGGTCTTTAGCATCTCATCTGGTCCAACCCAGGGCCCTTGCGCCAAGAGCACCTCAGGTGTGCCACCAGCTGAATGCCCCTTGGGATGTGTGCCTTTGTGCTCTTGTCTAATCAAAATACATTTTGATCTATCTAGACAAGTTTGACTCGCAGGTCAATTATACAATAAATTAATTAAAAAGTGATTCGCAGATCACAATAATATTAATTTACAGGTTTAATTCCAGGCACGCAGGCCCCAGCACAGCACACATTAATTTGGGCACCCACATAAGAATAAATAAACAAGCATAGGCATCAATCAACATGTGATCCAATTAAAAGAAAATAAAATTTTGAAAACCCCATTGGCATCAATTTTAATTTTCTTATGTGCCCTACAACCTTACAACGGTCCATTGATAGGGATCCACTCATCCATCTAGTTAGATCCATGCCCTTGCATGCACCAAGTCCTAACTGACTTGAGTTGACCTAATGGTCAACCATGCATGCGCCAAGGGCTGAACAACCTTCAAGAGTTCTGGCAAGCGGGTGTGACCCCGGGCCTAACTCAAGAGTGTTCACTGGTTGTCTCAACCAGACCTCGCTACACGCCTGTGATGCAGTCGACCTATAGCCACCTCGTGCTTGCGCACAGGTGCCATCTGGTCGACCCATCTAGGCTGTCAGATGGTCTGATCAGACTAGTTTGATCTAATCTAGGGGATGACTTCAACCCCATCAACCCGTCTAAGGGTTTACAGTAGGCGCAACTTAGATCTAATCATAGGCGCGCAAGAGAAGGTTTGATAAAACAATAACATAAACCTAGAGCCACCATCAAGTCATGCCGCAAGCATGAACAAACAACATGCGCCAACATAAGTGTATTATATCCTATTTTTCGCATGATGAAACAATTAGATCTAATCACTTGCGCAAGCATGGATCACAAGAGCAAACATAGCAATCATATTAGCATGCATAATTCCAGCTCTGATACCAGATTGAAGAGTCCCCTTCAAGGGGGAGCGCAAGGGGGTGAAACCCTATGGATGGCGCATCATTGATTTTTAAGCGGAAGCAAGGGTTTCAAGGGATCGGCTGCATGATATATGATCAACTAACATAAAGCTTGATAAAATCAACAAAGGATCATACCAATGCCATAGTTTTGATGGCGCCTTGGAAGCAAAGGCGCAAGTGCTCCTTCTCCAAAGAGGACGCACACAAGAGGATGAAGATGGCTACTTCTTGGTGTTCTTTGTGCTAGCAAAGACCTCCAAGGTGTGCTTGTCGCATGAAGGTGATGAGAAAAAACTTGGCCGAGCCTCCCTCCTCTTCCTTGGCGTCAACACTCTCCCATACCAAAGTGGAGATGCGATTAGAGCAAGAGGAGAAGCGTTAGGCGTTTCGCTTAGGAGATGGCGTTACATGACTTCCAATTATGGAAAGTCATGAAGCCATGCGCTCCCACTCCAAGCAAACCGCCCAAAACGCCTTATGGATCGAACCATGCGTTCACCCATGTGAACCGGTTCAATCCAAATTGGTCCAAACCAATTTGGTTCAAAGACCACATGAAACCAGCCCAAGCCATGGTCTAGATCTCTCTGAACCAAAATGGTTCAAGATCTAACCGTTGATCTCTTGACGCTTCTGATCTCACCGATCTAGCATCACTACTCTCGATCGAAGCTTACCGATCTCAAGTCCTAATCAATCACACATGATCAGACCAGATCTCACTTACAATCAGAGTTTAAATCCCTTTAAACTGAACCGAAACAATTCAGTCCACACGATCAGACTTAAGTAAGCCATATCATCAAATTGTGCGACCCTAAGGGTTTCCTTTAGATGTCGGTAACGATAACTAACGTTATCACGATCAGTGAGGGGTATCTAGCAACACATCACTGTCTCCCGATATAAAGGAAAGAGTCTTCCAAGACTACACCCAAACCACAGCACAAGTGTGAATCCACTTCACTAGGCATACATGTTTCCTTTGCCACTGGATGTTCTTATTGGACAAGCGTGTCAAGCCTGTAGCTCCAATATGATGAGCATGATTAGATCTGATGAACATAGTCACCAGGGTATGGCCATACACTTTCTCAATCATCTCATAAGGGGGGGCCCTTTAGAACATCACACTCCTTCAACAAGGAGACGGCAATCCTATATCTATCACTAGTGCCCTAACCTGACTCATGATCATTATCCAAGACAGTCTATAATCATTATCTTTCAAATGATATTAAACTACCTCAAAACAATGACATTCATCATTTAGAAACACAAGTGATCTCAAGTCAGAGGACATGTGCCACTTGATGCAATCAAGGATTATTCACATTGTGACAAGCAATTGAATATCCTACTAGGGTCTGTCCAGTACATCCAATGTACCCATGAGTCTACATCATATTCCATGCTCGAAGCATCCTATAAGATTAGAATACATATTAGTCTCAATCATATCAAGGCTGTCTCATGTTCACCAAGATATCTCGACTAAGGACTTTATAGCATGTCAGCCCAGCTGAACAGCTTTGAGACATTATTCAGAAGTACACTAATTGCAGCAGAGAAGGTAACAACCTGAATAATAACCATGCCTTTATAAACACAAGAGTTTATTACATGATACTGATACAATCCCAAGGCCTCAAACATTAGCCTTAAGGGCATACCCCAACAGGGAAACCCCGTGGACATTTTACAATTTTTCAGAGACACATACATACATTGCACAGCGGAAGAATGTCCCCGAAACAGGTCCGTCCCAAAAACCCAGTGAAGATCGCATGCAAGGGGGTCGACACGATGAGTTAGAAAATACCTCAGAGCAAGATGAGGTCGATGTCGTGATAGGCGCCCAACTGTGCGCCCTCTGCAGTCTCACACACACGGATGCCTCGAGTCCTCTTCTTCCACGCCCGGTGCTAGCCTCGGGAAGAAGATCCAAGCCTTAGGGAGATGCTCCAACCACCTTGCGCCACCAAGAGAGAAAGATGCGCCAAGTGGTAAGGAAGGAGAAGGTTGCGGCCACTTGATGGAAGAGGAAGAGATTGCGCCAATGCTCCTTGCTCTCGCTCCCTTCTTATGTTCACGCCTCCAAGGAGGAATCATAATAAGAGAGGGCGGCTAGGGTCACATATATAGGGCAAGAGGCGATTAGGGCAAGGGCTAGGATCATGACAAGTGTAGGGCTAGGATGAGGAGGTTTGATGCAAGGAAAGTCTCCAAGACTTTACCATAAACTTCATTCAACCTTTCCATAATTGCCCAAGTACCATATCAGCCCAAGACATGCCTTAAAGGCATTCATACCATCAAGGGAGAAGGGCTAGGCGCAAATTGCTTCCTTAATGAAGCAATTTTGCCACCCTAACCCCATTATGCCCCTTAGGCGCCAATGGGGTTGGGTTTCTCCCCATTATACCCTTTTATCCTCTCTTCTCTTCCTGAGAACTTGTTATTGGGCTTCATTGGATAATGACCTAGCCCAAACTTCATCCTATGGGTTGATTAAGCATTTGGATCCAATCCAATGCAACCCTAATCCAAGTGTGACCAACCATGGTCAAATACGGGTCAACCTGCCAAAAATGAAGTTTGGCTCCAATAACATTCTTCCATCTCATCAGGCCCATTGGTGCTGATGAAATCTCCCAATTAGATTCGAGTTATCCAATAACTTGATCATAAGGCTTCTCGATCAATATGAGAACTCAAGTATCAAGGTGTGGACCCTGTAGGTTCTTCTGACGCTGGCAGTGCTGACCAAAGGTCACCACAAGCAGTGAGTGGCACCTAGCAGTGAATCGCTGCTACCCAGGTCATTGGAATGGATATCGACATCGACATTCCCATCATCGCAACTAGGTACAGATGCATTACAGTCTCTTTGCCGGACTGATATCCGATTGGACAAGTGTGTCACCACTTGTTTTCACCCAATCACATGGCTATGACTAAAACAGGTTCTTACCTGGGTATGGCCATACACTCTCAGTCATAGAACCATAGAGGAGCTCCATGGATATCATACTTCCCTAAGGAAGGGGCAAATCCTATGTCTGTCCATTGACCTTCTCATATGGGTCGTGACATGCTCAATGACAACCGTTATGACCTCCCAACTACGGCGAGGTGTTAGGTTGTATCAAAGCAAGTCCCTAACCATATAGAATGATCAATGACCTCAAGTCAAGGGATCAATTCATCTCCTGTCACTTGTGAGGATAACTTATGACACCAAGTCATAGCCTCACAGCGGGTCTTTCCAGTATATCCTCCAATGATATACCCATGTGTCTGCGTTAGCACCACGTACCTAACCAGCTCACATACCAGTCTCACAAGTACCATAACTGTCCCATATCCACTAAGGTACATCGACTGGGGACAATAGTTTGAGCACAGATCCAATCTGTCTCCAGGGACATTATCATGTCAGTACATGTGCGCAGATGTAAACAAACATTGATAATGACAATGCCAGAATGATATATATAAATATCAAAGTCAAGTAGTACATAAGTGGACCAAAACTAGGTCCTAGGGCATATACACCAACAATAATCTCCTAGAATCATGCCCTAATTGTCAACACTTGCCATTCTCCCCTAACCGCCTCTTGCTCCTATAAATAAGCCCTTACCGCCCCCTCTCTTCATGATGCTAATTCCTTGGAGGCGTGAAGCATTAGAGGGCGACGACTTGGAGAGCTTAGAGCTCTTCTTCTTCCATCAAGGGCGCAAGCATGCTTCTTCTCTTCCTTTCCTTGGCGCAAAGGAACAAGAAGGCTTGCGGCGTTGTCTTCTCCTTCCATCTCCTTGGCGCATCACATCTTGGTGGTGGCGCAAGTTGCTTGGAGGATTCTCCTAAGGCATGGATCTTCTTCCCGAGGCTAGCACCGGGCGAGAAAGAAGAAAACTTGAGGAATCCGTGTGTGCGAGACTGCAGAGGGCGAACACTTGGGCGCCTTCATCGACATCGGCTTCCAATTACTTAAAGGTACTTACTATCACATCGTGTCGACCCCCTCGCAAGAGATCTTCACTGGGTTTTTGGGACTAGCCTGTTTCGGGGACATTCTTTCGCTGCGTAAAATGTATCCATGGCTCTGAAAATTATAAAATGTCCCCGGGGTTTCCCAACAGACTACACCCAAACCATAGCACAAGTGTGAACCCAACTCACTAGGCATATGTGTTTCCTTTGCCACTGGACGTTCTTAGTGGACAAGCGTGTCAAGCCTGTAATTCAAATATGATGAGAATGATTAGATCAGATGAACATAGTCATCTGGGTATGGCCATACACTTTCTCAATCATCTCATCCAGGGGGCCCCTATAGAACATCACACTCCAAACAAGGAGACGACAATCCTATATCTATCACTAGTGCCCTAACATGACTCATGCTCATTATCCAAGATAATCTATAACCATTATGTTTCAAATGATATCGAACTACCTCAAAACAATGCCAATCATCATTTAGAAACACAAGTGATCTCAAGTCAGAGGAAATATGCCACTTGTTTGCTTATAAGGATTATTCACATTGTGACAAGCAATTGAATATCCCAAGTAGGGTCTGTCCAGTACATCCAATGTACCCATGAGTCTACATCTTATTCCATGCTTGAAGCATCCTATAAGATTAGAACACATATTAGTCTTAATCATATCAAGGCTGTCTCATGTTCACCAAGATATCTCGACTAAGGACAAAACTGCATGTCAGCCAAGCTGAACAGCATTGAGACATTATTCAGAAGTATACATATTGCAGCAGATGATGTAACAACCTGAATAACAACCATTGCCTTTATAAACATAGAGTTTATATACATGATACTGATATAATCCCAAGGCTTCAAACATTAGCCTTAAGGGCATACCCCAACAATCTCCCACTTGCACTTAATCTAATGGTTGAGAAATCTCAAACCCATATTATTACAGTGCTTCTCATGCTTCTACTGCGCCAGAGGCTTAGTAAGCGGGTCAGCTAGATTGTCATCTGTATGAACCTTGCAGATTTTGATCTCGCCACGATCAATGATCTCCCGGATCAAGTGAAACCTTCTCTGTATGTGCTTGGACTTCTGGTGTGACCGTGGTTCCTTTGCTTGAGCTATAGCTCCAGTGTTATCACAGAAGATAACCAATGGATCTGTACTCGAAGGAACAACACCAAGTTCCTGAACGAACTTACGAATCCAGACTGCCTCCTTGGATGCTTCCGGGGCTGCAACATACTCGGCTTCTGTTGTGGAATCAGCAACAATTGACTGTTTGAAACTTTTCCACACCACTGCTCCTCCATTCAAGCTAAAAACATAGCCTGATTGCGATCGGAAATCATCCTGGTCAGATTGGAACGAAGCGTCAGTATATCCTTCAATACTGAGTTCTTCCTGACCTCCATATATCAAGAACATATCTTTGGTCCTCCGAAGATATTTCAAAATGTTCTTGACTGCAATCCAGTGTGCCTTACCTGGATTACTTTGTAATCGACTGGTCACGCTTAACCCGTAAGCAACGTCTGGGCGAGTACACAACATCGCATACATAATGGACCCAATAGCCGAAGCATAAGGCGTATTGTCCATTTCATCTTTCTCAGTCTGTGTTTGTGGACACTGACTCTTTGAAAGATTCAGACCATGTCTGACTGGAAGATATCCTCTTTTAGAATTTTCTAAATGGAATCTCTCCAGGACTTTATCGATGTAAGTACTCTGGCACAGCCCGAGAAGCCTCTTAGATCTATCTCTGTAGATCTTCACACCTAATACATAGGCTGCTTCTCCTAAATCTTTCATCTGGAAACATTTTCTTAACCATGCTTTGACAGCATGCAGTTCAGGAATATCGTTTCCAATGATCAAGATATCATCGACGTAGAGGACTAGGAAAGTAATCACGCTCCCACTAAACCTCTTATATACACACGGGTCATCTTCATTCTTGATGAAACCAAACTTACAGATTGATTCATCAAAATGAATATTCCAGCTTCGCGATGCTTGTTTAAGTCCATAAATGGACTTCTTTAATTTGCATATTTTATGACGATCTGATGGATTAGTGAAACCTTCAGGTTGTGTCATATACACATCCTCTTCTAATTTTCCATTAAGGAAAGCGGTCTTCACATCCATCTGCCAGATCTCATAATCATAATATGCCGCTATCGCAAGAATAATCCGAATAGACTTGAACATGGCTACAGGAGAGAAAGTTTCATCATAATCTATCCCGTAGATTTGTTTGAAAACTTTCGCAACTAGCCTGCCTTTATAGGTAACCACGTTACCATCCATGTCTATCTTCTTCTTGAAGATCCATTTACAGCCTATAGGGATTACTCCCGGAGGCGGATCAACCAAATCCCAAACTTGGTTATCTGACATGGAGTCCATCTCGGCTCCCATAGCTTCAAGCCATCTCGCTGATTCCGGTCCACTGACCGCATCCGCATAAGTGAGGGGTTCATCATCAATGATGTAGACTCCGTCATAGCGCTCAGGCTGTCGACGGATCCTTCCCGATCTTCGCGGTTCCCGTGATATCTGAGCCTCAGGTTGTTCAGTAACCTGATCTACTGGCTCAGGCTCATCCAACTGTGCTTGACTACTTTGTCCTACTTCTGGATTCTCATCCAGCTTTATTTCTCTCCCACTGGCCTCTTGCAGAAGAAATTCCTTCTCAAGAAAAATAGCCGTCCGAGCAACAAATACTTTGTTCTCTTTGGGATCGTAGAAATAATAACCCTTAGTTTCTTTAGGGTAACCGACAAAGATACATTTATCAGATCTACTCTCCAGTTTCCCAGAGGCGAGCTTTTTGACATAAGCCTCGCAACCCCAGATCTTAATAAATGTCAAGCTCGGCTGTTTCCCATACCATAACTCATATGGAGTCTTTCAAACGGCCTTGGATGGCACTCGGTTTAGTACCTTTGCAGCTGTTTCCAGTGCAAATCCCCAAAAGGAGTAAGGTAGAGTAGCCTGACTCATCATTGAACGAACCATATCAAGTAAGGTTCTATTTCTCCTCTCGGACACACCATTCCATTGCGGTGTTCCTGGCGGAGTGAGCTATGAGATAATCCCACATTCCTTCAGATAGTCAGTAAACTCATGACTCAAGTATTCACCACCTCGATCTGAACGAAGTGCCTTGATAGTTCGGCCTAACTGATTCTGTACTTCATTTTTGAACTCTTTGAACTTGTCAAAAGATTCACTCTTATGTCTCATAAGATAGACATAACCATACCTACTGAAATCATCAGTAAAGGTAATGAAGTATGAATAGCCACCTCTGGCATGTTTACTAAATGGCCCACACACATCGCTGTGAATGAGATCTAGTAAACCTGAAGCCCTTTGACCTTTATTAGAAAAAGGAGACTTCGTCATTTTACCCAATAAACAAGCTTTGCATGTATCAAGCTCCTCATAGGAGAATGATCCCAGCAGTCCATGATCATGCAACCGCTTAATGCGCTTCTTGTTAATATGGCCTAAACGACTATGCCATAGCAAGGTGCTGTCATCAGCATACTTGGCTTTCTTAATATCAATCTATTGTATTGAACATTCCATGTCCAACATGAATAACCCATTGTTAATTGACCCAGTAGCATAAACAATATTATCAAAAGAAATGTAACACTTTGAAATCTTGCATTCAAAGGAAAACCCTTTCCTGACAAGAGCAGGAATAGAGATAATATTCTTAGTTATGCTCGGTACAAAATAACAATTGTCCAGTTCTAATACAAGACCAGATGGTAAAGAGATGTGATATTCTCCTACAGCAACAGCAGCAACTCGTGCCCCGTTTCCAACTCGTAGGTCCACCTCATGCTGTCCCACCTGTCTTCTTCTCTTGAGTTCCTGTACATTTGAACAAATGTGAACTCCACATGCAGTGTCCAACACCCATGAAATAGAAGAAGAAGATACCATGACTTCAGTCACGTAAATACCTGAGCTAGAAGCGAAAGGCTTACTTCCCTTCTTATCTCCTTGGAGCGCTTTACAGTCCTTTTTCCAGTGACCCAGCTGGCCACAATGGAAACATCTGTATTCCTTCGACCGCTTTACTTTTTGCTTCAGAGCCTTGTTGTAGCTCTTGACAGGGGCTTTGCCCTTCTTCCCCTTCTTCTTGTTCCTAGAAGGAACGATTAGGACAGAGGATGAAAGCGTTCCCTTCTCACGAGACTGAGTCTGCTCTGTAGTCAAGAGCATGTTCAGCAACTCTGCCGGCGTACAGTCGATCTTGTTCATATTAAAATTAATAATGAATGGATCGAAAGAGGCTGGGAGAGACTGCAGAATGATGTCTACAACAAGCTCCTGATTGATGGTGTGTCCCAGTTTCTCTAGAGCCTCCTTGTACCCAATCATCTTGAGTACGTGAGCTCCCACTGGACTCCCTTCAGCCAGTTTGCTCTGAAAGAAAAGTTTAGTCAAATTGTAGCGTTCAGTCCTTTCTTGTGCAGCATACAACAACTTGAGATTTGCTATTATTTCAATAGCAGATAAATCTTCATGTTGACGCTGCAGCTGTGGCGTCATAGACGCTAGCATCAGGCAAGCGACATCAATGCTATCATTGACGTGCTTTTCATAAGCTTCCCTAACTGCCCTTGCGGCGTTCGCAGCGGGTTGAGGCGGTATAGCCGTCTCGAGGACATACAGTTTCCTCTCAGCCTTAAGAATAATCTTAAGGTGTCCGTACCAGTCTGAGAAGTTTGGCCCAGCAAACTTCTCCCTTTCCAGTAGGGATCGCACATTGAAGGCTGTGGTGTTCGTTGCTGCAGTAATCTACAACAATGCAAGAACAGCAAGGTCAGTATCAATGTTAGAATCAATTCAGGACTTAAGAATGATTCTTTTCTCACTATTTTATCTGACTGAAAAATCCAATAAAACAGTCCGAAAGAGTAAAACTCTTTTAGTGAGATGGGATCCAGATTTCAAACTTGGTCTCCGCGTCCCGCTCAGGCGAGATAAGATGCAAAGAGAGTACAAGCACTAATCTCTGGTAGGCAATCCCTGCCAATCGCCAACCCGTGCGATTCCCCTTCATCTGGGCAATCTAGCAGACTGTGCCAACTGAGTTGGTACAACACAGTCTCTGATCCCACAGATGGCTGTTGGTGTATATGCCCTTGGACCTAGTTTTGGTCCACTTATGTACTACTTGACTTTGATATTTATATATATATCATTCTGGCATTGTCATTGTCAATGTTTGTTTACATCTGCGCACATGTACTAACATGATAATGTCCCTGGAGACAGATTGGATCTGTGCTCAAACTATTGTCCCCAGTCGATGTACCTTAGTGGATATGGGACAGCTATGGTACTTGAGAGACTGGTATGTGAGCTGGTTAGGTACGTGATGCTAACGCAGACACATGGGTATATCATTGCAGGATATACTGGAAAGACCCGCTGTGAGGCTATGACTTGGTGTCATAAGTTATCCTCACAAGTGACAGGAGATGCATTGATCCCTTGACTTGAGGTCATTGATCGTTCTATATGGTTAGCGACTTGCTTTGATACAACCTAACACCTTGCCGTAGTTGGGAGGTCATAACGGTTGTCATTGAGCATATCACGACCCATATGAGAAGGTCAATGGACAGACATAGGATTTGCCCCTTCCTTAGGGAAGTATGATATCCATGGAGCTCCTCTATGGTTCTATGACTGAGAGTGTATGGCCATACCCAGGTAAGAACCTGTTTTAGTCATAGCCATGTGATTGGGTGAAAACAAGTGGTGACACACTTGTCCAATCGGATATCAGTCCGGCAAAGAGACTGTAATGCATCTGTACCTAGTTGCGATGATGGGGATGTCGATGTCGATATCCATTCCAATGACCTGGGTAGCAGCGATGCACTGCTAGGTGCCACTCACTGCTTGTGGTGACCTTTGGTCAGCACTGCCAGCGTCAGAAGAACCTACAGGGTCGCACACCTTGATACTTGAGTTCTCGTATTGATCGAGAAGCCTTATGATCAAGTTATTGGATAACTCGGATCTAATTGGGAGATTTCATCAGCACCAATGGGCCTGATGAGATGGAAGAATCTTATTGGAGCCAAACTTCATTTTTGGCAGGTTGACCCGTATTTGACCATGGTTGGTCACACTTGGATTAGGGTTGCATTGGATTGGATCCAAATGCTTAAATCAACCCATAGGATGAAGTTTGGGCTAGCTCATTATCCAAGGAAGCCCAATAACAAGTTCTCATGAAGAAAAGAGAGGCTAAAAGGGTATAATGGGGAGAAACCCAACCCCATTGGCGCCTAAGGGGCATATGTGGGAACCCCTTTCATGAGGGGGGCGAAATAAACCCTATTATGCGCATCAAGATTTTTTGGCATAGCGCAAACTAGGGTTTCAACAATCGCATGTATGATATATGATCAACTTAACTATCTTGTATGGATCAAATGAAAACATACCATAGCCATTGATTCGAATGGCGTCTTGGAAGAAGATGGCGAAAGGGCTCTCCTCCAAAGGTGACGCACACAAGAGGATGATGACTACTCCTTGTGTTCCTTGTGCTAGCAAGGTTCTCCAAGGGTGCTTGTCGAATGGAAGGGATGAGATGACTTGGTTGCTTAGCCGAGACCTCCTTGTCGTCAACACCTTCAACCCACGAGAGTGTGAGCGTCCAAAGGAAGAAGCGAACGCTTTTTCATTTTTGGCGTTGAGGCGTTGAGGGAAGTGGCCATCATGACTTTCCAAAAATAGAAGTCATGCACCCATGATCTCATAACCGACCAAAGAAAACGCCTTCATGCATTGAACCATGCGTTCACTCATGTGAACCGGTTCAAGCAAATTGAATGCATTTCAATTTGGTTCAAAGATCAATCAACCCAAGCATTTGGTCTAGATCACTATTAAACCCTAAGGCTCCGGATCTAACCGTTCATCTCCTGATGCTCCTGATCTCACCGATCTAGCATCAACTCTCTCGATTGAAGCTTACCGATCTCAAGCCCTAATCAATCAAACATGATCAGACCAGATCTCACTTACATTCAGAGTTTAAATCCCTTTAAACTGAACCAAAACAATTCAGTCCACACGATGTGACTTAAGTAAGCCATATCATCAAATTGTGCGACCCTAAGGGTTTCCTTCAAATGTCGGTAACGATAACTCACGTTATCACGATCAGTGAGGGGTATCTAGCAACACATCACTGTCTCCCGATATAAAGGAAAGAGTCTTCCAAGACTACACCCAAACCATAGCACAAGTGTGAATCCACTTCACTAGGCATATATGTTTCCTTTGCCACTGGATGTTCTTATTGGACAAGCGTGTCAAGCCTGTAGCTCCAATATGATGAGCATGATTAGATCAGATGAACATAGTCACCTGGGTATGGCCATACACTTTCTCAATCACCTCATCCAGGGGGGCCCCTTTAGAACATCACACTCCAAACAAGGAGACGGCAATCCTATATCTATCACTAGTGTCCTAACCTGACTCATGATCATTATCCAAGATAGTCTATAACCATTATGTTTCAAATGATATCGAACTACCTCAAAACAATGACAATCATCATTTAGAAACACAAGTGATCTCAAGTCAGAGGACATATGCCACTTGTTGCATACAAGGATTATTCACATTGTGACAAGCAATTGAATATCCTAGTAGGGTCTGTCCAGTACATCCAATGTACCCATGAGTCTACATCTTATTCCATGCTCGAAGCATCCTATAAGATTAGAACACATATTAGTCTCAATCATATCAAGGCTGTCTCAAGTTCACCAAGATATCTCGACTAAGGGCATGACAGCATGTCAGCCAAGCTGAACAGCATTGAGACATTATTCAGAAGCACACTTATTGCAGCAGACAATGTAACAAACCGAATAACAACCATTGCCTTTATAAACATAAGAGTTTATACATGATACTGAAAGAATCCCAAGGCCTCAAACATTAGCCTTAAGGGCATATCCCAACAATCTCCCACTTGCACTTAATCTAATGGTTGAGAAATCTCAAACCCATGTTATTACAGTGCTTCTCATGCTTCTGCTGCGCCAGAGGCATGGTAAGCGGGTCAGCCAGATTGTCATCTGTATGAACCTTGCAGATTTTGATCTCACCACGATCAATGATCTCCCGGATCAAGTGAAACCTTCTCTGTATGTGCTTGGACTTCTGGTGCGACCGTGGTTCCTTTGCTTGTGCGATTGCTCCAGTGTTATCGCAGAAGATAACCAAAGGATCTGCACTCGAAGGAACAACACCAAGTTCTTGAACGAACTTACGAATCCAGACTGCCTCCTTGGATGCTTCCGAGGCTGCAACATACTCGGCTTCTGTTGTGGAATCAGCAACGATAGATTGTTTGAAACTTTTCCATACCACTGCTCCACCATTCAAGCTAAAAACATAGCCTAATTGCGATCGGAAATCATCCTGGTCAGATTGGAACGAAGCGTCAGTATATCCTTCAATACTGAGTTCTTCCTGAGCTCCATATATCAAGAACATATCTTTGGTCCTCCGCAGATATTTCAAAATGTTCTTGACTGCAATCCAGTGCGCCTGACCTGGATTACCTTGGAATCGACTGGTCATGCTTAACCCGTAAGCGACGTCTGGGCGAGTACATAACATCGCATACATAATGGACCCAATAGCCGAAGCATAAGGCGTATTGTCCATTTCATCTTTCTCAGTCTGTGTTTGTGGACACTGACTCTTTGAAAGATTCAGACCATGTCTGACTGGAAGATATCCTCTTTTAGAATTTTCTAAATGGAATCTCTCCAGGACTTTATCGATGTAAGTACTCTGGCACAGCCCGAGAAGCCTCTTAGATCTATCTCTGTAGATCTTCACACCTAATACATAGGCTGCTTCTCTTAAATCTTTCATCTGGAAACATTTTCTTAACCATGCTTTAACAGCATGCAGTTCAGGAATATCGTTTCCAATGATTAAGATATCATCGACGTAGAGGACTAGGAAGGTAATCACGCTCCCACTAAACCTCTTATATACGCACGGGTCATCTTCATTCTTGATGAAACCAAATTCACATATTGATTCATCAAAACGAATATTCCAGCTTCTAGATGCTTGCTTAAGTCCATAAATGGACTTCTTTAACTTACATATTTTATGACGATCTGATGGATTAGTGAAGCCTTCAGGTTGTGTCATATACACATCCTCATCCAGTTTTCCATTAAGGAAAGCGGTCTTCACATCCATTTGCCAGATCTCATAATCGTAATATGCTGCTATCGCAAGAATAATCCGAATTGACTTGAACATGGCTACAGGAGAGAAAGTTTCATCATAATCTATCCCGTAGATTTGTTTGAAACCTTTCGCAACTAGCCTGCCTTTATAGGTAACCACGTTACCATCCATGTCAATCTTCTTCTTGAAGATCCATTTACAGCCTATAGGGATTACTCCCGGAGGCGGATCAACCAAATCCCAGACTTGGTTATCTGACATGGAGTCCATCTCGGCGCGCATAGCTTCAAGCCATCTCGCTGATTCCGGTCCACTGACCGCATCCGCATAAGTTAGGTGTTCATCATGATCAATGATGTAGACTCCGTCATAGCGCTCAGGCTGTCGACGGATCCTTCCCGATCTTCGCGGTTCCCGTGATATCTGAGCCTCAGGTTGCTCAATAACCTGATCTACTAGCTCAGGCTCATCCAACGGTGCTTGACTACTTTGTCCATCCTCTGGATTCTCATCCAGTTTTATTTCTCTCCCACTGGCTTCTTGCAGAAGAAACTCCTTCTCAAGAAAAATAGCCATCCAAGCAACAAATACTTTGTTCTCTTTGGGATCGTAGAAATAATAACCCTTAGTTTCCTTAGGGTAACCGACAAAGATGCATTTCTCAGATCTGCTCTCTAGTTTCCCAGAGGCGAGCTTTTTGACATAAGCCTCGCAACCCCAGATCTTAATAAATGTCAAGCTCGGCTATTTCCCATACCATAACTCATATGGAGTCTTTGAAACTGCCTTGGATGGCACTCGATTTAGTATCTTTGCAGCTGTTTCCAGTGCAAATCCCCAAAAGGAGTAAGGTAGAGTAGCCTGACTCATCATAGAACGAACCATATCCAGTAAGGTTCTGTTCCTCCTCTCGGACACACCATTCCATTGCGGTGTTCCTGGTGGAGTGAGTTGTGAGATAATCCCACACTCCTTCAGATAGTCAGTAAACTCTCGACTTAGGTATTCTCCACCTCGATCTGAACGAAGTGCCTTGATATTCCGGCCTAGCTGATTTTGTACTTCATTTTTGAACTCTTTGAACTTGTCAAAAGATTCACTTTTATGTCTCATTAGATAGACATAACCATACCTACTGAAATCATCAGTAAAGGTAATGAAGTATGAATAGCCACCTCTTGCATGTTTACTAAATGGCCCACACATATCACTGTGTATAAGGTCAAGTAAACCTGAAGCCCTTTGACCTTTATGAGGAAAAGGAGACTTCGTCATTTTGCCCAATAAACAAGCTTTGCATGTATCAATCTCCTCATAGGAGAATGATCCCAGCAGTCCATGATCATGCAACCGCTTAATGCGTTTCTTGTTAATATGGCCTAAACGACTATGCCATAGCAAGGTGCTGTCATCAGCATACTTGGCTTTCTTATTATCAATGTTTTGTATAGAACATTCCATGTCCAACATGAATAACCCATTGTTAATTGATCCAGTAGCATAAACAATATTATCATAAGAAATAACACACTTTGAAATATTGCATTCAAAGGAAAATCCTTTCCTGACAAGAGCAGGAATAGAGATAATATTTTTCGTAATGCTTGGTACAAAGTAACAATTGTCTAGTTCCAATACAAGTCCAGATGGTAATGAGATGTAATAAACTCCTACAGCAACAGCAGCAACCCGTGCCCCGTTTCCAACTCGTAGGTCCACCTCATGCTATCCCACCTGTCTTCTTCTCTTGAGTTCCTGTACATTTGAACAAATGTGAACTCCACATGCAGTGTCCAACACCCATGAAATAGAAGAAGAAGATATCATGACTTCAGTCACAAAAATACCTGAGCCAGAAGCGATGCTTCCCTTCTTGTCTCCTTGGAGCGCTTTACAGTCCTTTTTCCAGTGACCCAGCTGGCCACAATGGAAACATCTGTATTCCTTCGACCGCTTAACCTTTTGTTTCAGAGCCTTGTTGTAGTTCTTGACAGGGGCTTTGCCCTTCTTCCCCTTCTTCTTGTTCCTGGAAGGGAACATCAAGACAGAGGTTGAAGGCTTTCCCTTTAGAGTCTCCTCTGTAGTCAAGAGCATATTCAGCAACTCTGCCAGAGTACAGTCGATCTTGTTCATATTAAAATTAATAATGAACGGATCGAAGGAGGCCGGGAGAGACTGCAGAATAATGTCTACAGCAAGCTCCTGATTGATGGTATGCTCCAGTTTCTCTAGAGCCTCCTTGTGCCCAATCATCTTGAGCACATGAGCTCCCACTGGACTCCCTTCAGCTAGTTTGCTCTGAAAGAAAAGCTTGGTCAAATTATAGCGCTCAGTCCTCGCCTGTGCAGCATATAGCATCTTGAGGTTTGCTATAATTTCTATAGCAGACATATCCTCATGCTGACACTGCAGCTGTGGCGTCATAGACGCTAGCATCAGGCAAGCGACATCAATGCTATCATTGACATGCTTTTCATAGGCATCGCGAACCGCCCTTGCGGCGTTCGCAGCGGGTTGAGGCGGTATAGCCGTCTTGAGGACATACAGTTTCCTCTTAGCCTTAAGAACAATCTTAAGGTGTCCGTACCAGTCTGAGAAGTTTGGCCCAGCAAACTTCTCCCTTTCCAGTAGGGATCGCACATTGAAGCTCATGGTGTTCGTTGTTGCAGGAATCTACAACAATGCAAGAACAGCAAGGTCAGTATCAATGTTTAGAATCAATCCAGGACTTAAGAAAGATTCTTTTCTCACTATTTTATCTGGCTGAAAAATCCAGCAAAACAGCCCGAAAGAGTAAACTCTTTTAGTGAGATGGGACCCAGATTTCATACTTGGTCTCCGCGTCCCGCTCAGGCGAGATAAGATGCACAGAGAGTGCAAGCACTAGTTTCTGGTAGGCAATGCCTGCCAATCGCCAACCCGTGCGATTCCCCTTCATCTGGGCAATCCAGCAGACTGTGCCAACTGAGTTGGTACAATACAGTCTCTGATCCCACAGATGGATGCCTCCATATAGCTAACATATGCCCCATATGTAGCCTACATGGTCAAGCTGACCTGACCTACTCCCTGGACCACCACGTGCTATGCTGAGCAACGAGAAGCGATAAATCCCTTCTCTGTAACACGCAGGTGAAATCACACACCGTCTGAAGATAGATGGGCGTGCCCACTGAGTGGGTACAACACGGCCCCAACGATAGTCAGAACAGTGAGGTTTCGTGTCAGAAGGCTTACGAGCTTGATATTTTAGCGTTGGATTTTAACGGTCCTTTTATCTTCTTAACTATCATGCAAACCCTATGGTGATAGCAG
This sequence comes from Costus lasius, assembly GCA_027563935.2. Lineage (NCBI taxonomy): Eukaryota > Viridiplantae > Streptophyta > Magnoliopsida > Zingiberales > Costaceae > Costus > Costus lasius. Next base: position 29,621,022 of record CM050454.1, read on the forward strand.
AAGATAAATAAATCATGCAATTCTAATTATTTAAACAATAAAAGAAAGCATGATGATCTTATGTGGTAAACGCCCATCAACCTTAACTAAGACCTTAGTTTAACTTAAGTCTTCACTTGAGCTCTCCATGGGTCTTTTGCATCTCAGCTGGCCCAACCCAGGGCCCAAGCGCCCTCGGCAGCTCAGGTGCGCCCACCAGGTAAATTTGCCTGTCCCAGAGTCGAACCCTGGACCTCCCACCTGGTCAAGCCACTGCTGCATGCGCCTGTGCCATGTGTGCTCCGTGCTCTTGTCTGATTAAATTACAATTTAATCTATCTAGACAAGATTGACTCGCAGGTCAATTACACATTATAAATTAAATAACATGTGATGCGCAGATCACAATAAAATTAATTTACAATTGAATTCCAGGCACGCAGGCCCCAGCACAGCACACATTAAAAGGGCAACCCACATAAGATTAAATAAACAAGCATCATGGCATCCAATCAACATGTGATCCAGATAAGAAAATAAAAATTTTTGAAAACCCATTGGCATCAATTTTAATTTTCCTATGTGCCTTACTACCTTACAACGGTCCATTACTAGGGATCCACTCATCAGACCTAGTCTTATCCACTGCCCTTGCATGCACCAAGTCCTAACTGACTTGAGTCGACCCAACGGTCAACCATGCATGCGTTAAGGGCTGAACGATTCTCATGAGTTCAGGCAAGCGGGTGTGACCCCGGGCCCAACTCATGCGCGTTCACTGGTTGTCTCAACCAGACCTCGCTACACGCTCTTGATGCAGTCGACCTATAGCCACCTCATGCTTGCGCATAGGTGCCATCTGGTCGACCCATCTAGGCTGTCAGATGGTCTGATCAGACTATTTGGATCTTAACTAGGTGATGACTTCAACCCTACTAACCCGTCTAAGGGTTTATAGCAAGCGCTTAGATCTAAGTAGGAGGCGCGCAAGATAAGTTTTTGCAAACATCTAACATGCGCCAACGAAATACATGCGCCAACATAAGTATAATACATTCATCTAGTATTTTCGCATGATTTGAAAACTATCATGAACTTTCGCATGTAATACTTTAGATCTATGCATCAGCGTAAAAATGGATCACAAAGCAATCATATAAATCATACATGAACCAATGCTCTGATACCAGTTGTGGGAACCCCTTTCATGAGGGGGGCGAAATAAACCCTATTATGCACATCAAGATTTTTTGGCATAGCGGAAACTAGGGTTTCAACAATCGCATGTATGATATATGATCAACTTAACTATCTTGTATGGATCAAATGAAAACATACCATAGCCATTGATTCGAATGGCGTCTTGGAAGAAGATGGCGAAAGGGCTCTCCTCCAAAGGTGACGCACATAAGAGGATGATGACTACTCCTTGTGTTCCTTGTGCTAGCAAGGTTCTCCAAGGGTGCTTGTCGAATGGAAGGGATGAGATGACTTGGTTGCTTAGCCGAGACCTCCTTGTCGTCAACACCTTCAACCCACGAGAGTGTGAGCATCCAAAGGAAGAAGCGAACGCTTTTTCGTTTTTGGCGTTGAGGCGTTGAGGGAAGTGGCCATCATGACTTTCCAAAAATAGAAGTCATGCACCCATGATCTCATAACCAACCAAAGAAAATGCCTTCATGCATTGAACCATGCGTTCACTCATGTGAACCGGTTCAAGCAAATTGAATGCATTTCAATTTGGTTCAAAGATCAATCAACCCAAGCATTTGGTCTAGATCACTATTAAACCCTAAGGCTCCAGATCTAACCGTTCATCTCCTGATGCTCCTGATCTCACCGATCTAGCATCAACTCTCTCGATCGAAGCTTATCGATCTCAAGCCCTAATCAATCAAACATGATCAGACCAGATCTCACTTACAATCAGAGTTTAAATCCCTTTAAACTGAACCAAAACAATTCAGTCCACACGATGTGACTTAAGTAAGCCATATCATCAAATTGTGCGACCCTAAGGGTTTCCTTCAAATGTCGGTAACGATAACTCACGTTATCACGATCAGTGAGGGGTATCTAGCAACACATCACTGTCTCCCGATATAAAGGAAAGAGTCTTCCAAGACTACACCCAAACCATAGCACAAGTGTGAATCCACTTCACTAGGCATATATGTTTCCTTTGCCACTGGATGTTCTTATTGGACAAGCGTGTCAAGCCTGTAGCTCCAATATGATGAGCATGATTAGATCAGATGAACATAGTCACCTGGGTATGGCCATACACTTTCTCAATCACCTCATCCAGGGGGGCCCCTTTAGAACATCACACTCCAAACAAGGAGACGGCAATCCTATATCTATCACTAGTGTCCTAACCTGACTCATGATCATTATCCAAGATAGTCTATAACCATTATGTTTCAAATGATATCGAACTACCTCAAAACAATGACAATCATCATTTAGAAACACAAGTGATCTCAAGTTAGAGGACATATGCCACTTGTTGCATACAAGGATTATTCACATTGTGACAAGCAATTGAATATCCTAGTAGGGTCTGTCCAGTACATCCAATGTACCCATGAGTCTACATCTTATTCCATGCTCGAAGCATCCTATAAGATTAGAACACATATTAGTCTCAATCATATCAAGGCTGTCTCAAGTTCACCAAGATATCTCGACTAAGGACATGACAGCATGTCAGCCAAGCTGAACAGCATTGAGACATTATTCAGAAGCACACTTATTGCAGCAGACAATGTAACAAACCGAATAACAACCATTGCCTTTATAAACATAAGAGTTTATACATGATACTGAAAGAATCCCAAGGCCTCAAACATTAGCCTTAAGGGCATACCCCAACAGCATAATGGGGTTAGGGTGGCAAAATTGCTTCATTAAGGAAGCAATTTGCGCCTAGCCCTTCTCCCTTGATGGTATGAATGCCTTTAAGGCATGTCTTGGGCTGATATGGTACTTGGGCAATTATGGAAAGGTTGAATGAAGTTTATGGTAAAGTCTTGGAGACTTTCCTTGCATCAAACCTCCTCATCCTAGCCCTACACTTGTCATGATCCTAGCCCTTGCCCTAATCGCCTCTTGCCCTATATATGTGACCCTAGCCGCCCCCTCTTAGATGATTCATCCTTGGAGGCGTGAACATAAGAAGGGAGCGAGAGCAAGGAGCAAGGGCGCAATCTCTTCCTCTTCCATCAAGTGGCCGCAAGCTTCTCCTTCCTTACCACTTGGCGCATCTTTCTCTCTTGATGGCGCAAGGTGGTTGGAGCATCTCCCTAAGGCTTGGATCTTCTTCCCGAGGCTAGCACCGGGCGTGGAAGAAGAGGACTCGAGTCATCCGTGTGTGAGAGACTACAGAGGGCGCACACTTGGGCGCCTATCACGACATCGACCTCATCTTGCTCTGAGGTATTTTCTAACTCATCGTGTCGACCCCCTTGCATGCGATCTTCACTGGGTTTTTGGGACCGACCTGTTTCGGGGACATTCTTCCGCTGTGCAATGTATGTATGTATGTGTCTCTGAAAAATTGTAAAATGGCCCCGGGGTTTCCCAACAGTGGTATCAGAGGGACTTGCAAGACTCGAACGAAGTTTTATGCTTTTCTTTCATGCTCACATGCCATATCTCTATTTTTGAAAATAGCATAATGCATGGCAAACGATTTTTTCTAAGTAGGAAAAATTAGGGTTTCTTATTTCTATCATCCTCTCAATCTCTTTTGGATTTTTGGACTATTTTTCTTGTCTGATTTAAAGATCAAAGGCGCACGTAGTTTTGTCAAGTAGGACGGGCATTGTGTCTTCGGACTGGCCAAGTCTCTTGATCTGACAAAATTGCCAGCCGAAAGGATCTCTGAAATCACCTTGAAAAATAAATCGTAATTAACCAAAAGATTTGAGAAGAAGATGAGAAAAAGAGACTAGTTTTAATGAAAAAGTAAAATTTCAGATTTTATGTTTTTCATGAGCATGTAGAATTGCATGAGTAAATACCTTGATTGTGCATAATGTTGTGATCATTAGTCAAGCCCCCCCTTTGCATGCCTGTGATGTATCCTCGTGAGGCCTGCGTGCCGCTTTTCCTTTTGCTTTTAAGAAGACTAGGGAAGCGCATGTACTTGGAGCTTGGCGCATGCATGAAGTTGGCGCACCTTGCATGGTGGCGCAACAAGCATCAAGGAAAAGGCGCAAGCTTGCTTGATGGCACAAGTTAGGCATAGCCGAACCCTTTGGTTTGAGAGCTAGCTAACTTGGCATCTTTCATTGTGGCGCATTCTCCTTGGAGGAAGTGTTGGGGTATGCCCTTAAGCCTAATGTTTGAGGCCTTGGGAATGTATCAGTATCATGTAATAAACTCTTATGTTTATAAAGGCATGGTTGTTATTCAGGTTGTTACCTTGTCTGCTGTAATAAGTGTACTTCTGAATAATGTCTCAAAGCTGTTCAGCTAGGCTGACATGCAGTAAAGTCCTTAGTCGAGATATCTTGGTGAACATGAGACAGCCTTGATATGATTGAGACTAATATGTGTTCTAATCTTATAGGATGCTTCGAGCATGGAATAAGATGTAGACTCATGGGTACATTGGATGTACTGGACAGACCCTACTAGGATATTCAATTGTTTGTCACAATGTGAATATTCCTTGATTGCGACAAGTGGCACATTTCCTCTGACTTGAGATCACTTGTGTTTCTAAATGATGATTGTCATTGTTTTGAGGTAGTTCAATATCATTTGAAACATAATGATTATAGACTATCTTGGATAATGAACTTGAGTCAGGTTAGGGCACTAGTGATAGACAAAGGATTGCCGTCTCCTTGTTTAAGGAGTGTGATGTTCTTAAGGGGCCCCCTGGATGAGATGATTGAGAAAGTGTATGGCCATACCCAGGTGACAGTGATCATCTGATCTAATCATGCTCATCATATTGGAGTTACAAGCTTGACACGCTTGTCCAATAAGAACATCCAGTGGCAAAGGACATATGTATGCCTAGTGAAGTTGATTCACACTTGTGCTGGGTGTAGTCTTGGAAGACTCTTTCCTTTATATCGGGAGACAGTGATGTGTTGCTAGATACCCCTCACTGATCGTGATAACGTGAGTTATCGTTACCGACATTTAAAGGAAACCCTTAGGGTCGCACAATTTGATGATATGGCTTACTTAAGTCAGATCGTGTGGACTGAATTGTTTGAGTTCAGTTTAAAGGGATTTAATCTCTGATTGTAAGTGAGATCTGGTCTGATCATGTTTGATTGATTGGGGCTTGAGATCGGTAAGCTTCGATTGAGAGATTGGATGCTAGATCGATGAGATCAAGAGCATCAAGAGATCAACGGTTAGATCTGGAGCCTTAGGGTTTAATTTAGATCTAGACTGGATTGCTTGGCTTGGTTCTTAAACCGAACCAAAATTGAACCGGCTCATTAAAGAGCGCTTGGTTCAAATAGAGAACAATTTGCGATTGGGAAAGGTTCATGGTCGCATGAAGAAGTGGCTTACTATTTTTAGAAGCCATGTTCACACGTCTCATGTCGCCACTTGCGCTCTCCTATTCTTGCTCTCGCCCCTTCCTCTCGTCACAAGTATTCTCGTGTGGTGAAGGCGGACGAGGAATAGAAGAAGTTTTTCGCCAAGCAGGTCATCTCATCTCCCTTCACGGATTGGGACTCTTGGAGAGCTTTGCTAGCACAAAGATCGACAAGGAGAAAGTCTTTCTCATCTTGTGTGCGTCATCTCTGGAGGAAAGCCATTTCGCTTTCTGCTTCCAAGACGCCATCTAGAAATGGCATCGGTATGATTTCTTTCTTGCATACAAAAGATTTAATGTTGATTATATAAGATGCATTCGATCCCTAGAAACCCCTTTCGCTGAATTCCATATGCGCCTATTAGGGTTTCACCGCCCCTCTTGGGGACTTACAATTGGTATCAGAGCCTAGGTTCTATGCATCTTTTTATGATTGCTTAACCTTTTGTGATCCTTGTATGCGATTATATGCTTAGATCTAACCTACATGCGAAAGTTACATGTTAAGTTTGCATATTCGAATCTTGATGAATGTTTTCTTGGCGCATGTTGTTGGCGCATGCTTTATGTTTTCTTCAAAACTACTTGACATGCGCGACACACTCTAGATCTAAGGCCTTGCAGTAAACCCTTAGACGGGTTATTAGGGTTGAAGTCACCCCCTAGGTTGGATCCAAAAGTCTGATCAGACCATCTGACAGCCTTGATGGGTTGACCAGGTAGCACCTGTGCGCAAGCACGTGGTGGCTACAGGTCGACTGCAGACAGGCGTGTAGCGATGTCTGATTGAGACAACCGATGAACGCACATGAGTTAGGCCCGGGGTCACACCCGCTTGCCAGACCTCATTGTGGTCGTTCAGCCCTGGCGCATGCATAGTTGACCCTATGGTCGACTCAAGTCAGTTAGGACTTGGTGCATGTAAGGGCAGTGGATCTGACTAGGTTGGATGAGTGGATCCCTAGTAATGGACCGTTGTAAGGTTGTAGGGCACATAAGCAAAATAAAATTGAAGCCCATGGGGTTTTTCGAAAATTTTATTTTAATGATTGGATCACATGTTAATCGATGCCATGTGTATGTTTATTTAATCTTATGTGGGCTGCCCAAGTTTAATGTGTGCTGTGCTGGGGCCTGCGTGCCTGGTTAATTTTGTAAATTAATTTTATATTGTGATCTGCGCATCACATTGGTTTAATTTATAAAATATAATTGACCTGCATGTCAATCTTGTCTAGATAGTTAAATTTGTAATTTAATTAGACAAGAGCACAGAGCACACTTGGCAGAGGCGCATGCAGCAAGTGGCTTGACCAGGTGGGAGGTCTAGGGTTCGACCCTAGGACCTGGCGCATATTCCTGGTGGGCGCACCAGACCTGCAGATGGCGCTTGGGCCCTGGTTTGGGCCAGATGAGCAGCAAAAGCCCCATGAAGAAAAGCAAGTGAAGACTTAAGTTAATTAAGGTCTTACTAGGGCTATGGGCTTTTACCACATAAGATTCATGCTTTCTTTTATTTATTGTTTAAATATTAGAATTGCATGATTAGTTTATCTTCTGCTATCACCATAGGAATTGCATGATAGTGAAGAAGATAAAAGACCGTTAAAATCCAACGCTAAAATATCAAGCTCGTAAGCCTTCTGACGCGAAACCTCACTGTTCTGATTATCGTTGGAGCCGTGTTGTACCCACTCAGTGGGCACGTCCATCTATCTTCAGACGGTGTGGGATTACACCTGTGTGTTACAGAGTAGGGATTTATCCCTTCTCGTTGCTCAGCATAGCACATGGTGGTCCAGGGAGTAGGTCGGGTCAGCTTGACCATGTAGGCTACATATGTGGCGCATATGGTAGCACATGGAGGCAGCCATCTGTGGGATCAGAGACTGTGTTGTACCAACTCAGTTGGCACAGTCTGCTGGATTGCCCAGATGAAGGGGAATTGCACGGGTTGGCGATCGGCAGGGACTGCCTACCGGAGATTAGTGCTTGTACTCTCTGTGCATCTTATCTCGCCTGAGCGGGACGCGGAGACCAAGTATGAAATCCGGATCCTATCTCACTAAAAGAGTGTCTACTCTTTCGGACTGTTTAATGGATTTTTCAGTCAGATAAAATAGTGAGAAAAAGAATCTTTCTTAAGTCCTGATTGATTCTTAACATTGATACTGACCTTGCTGTTCTTGCATTGTTGTAGATACCTGCAGCAACGAACACCATGAACTTCAATGTGCGATCCCTACTGGAAAGGGAGAAGTTTGCTGGGCCGAACTTCTCTGACTGGTTTGGACACCTTAAGATTATTCTTAAGGCAGAGAGGAAACTGTATGTCCTCGAGACGGCAATACCGCCTCAGCCCGCTCCGAACGCCGCAAGGGCGGTTCGGGAAGCCTATGAAAAGCACGTCAATGATAGCATTGATGTCGCTTGCCTGATGTTAGCGTCTATGACGCCACCGCTGCAGCGTCAGCATGAGGATATGTCTGCTATAGACATGATAGCAAACCTCAAGATGCTGTATGCTGCACAGGCGAGGACTGAACGCTATAATTTGACGAAGCTCTTCTTTCAGAGCAAACTGGCTGAAGGGAGCCCAGTAGGAGCTCACGTGCTCAAGATGATTGGGCACAAGGAAGCTCTAGAGAAACTGGGGCATACCATCAACCAGGAGCTTGCTGTGGATATTATTCTGCAGTCTCTCCCGCCTTCATTCGACGCGTTCATTATTAATTTTAATATGAACAAAATCGATTGTACTCCGGCAGAGCTGCTGAATATGCTCCTCACTACTGAGGAGACTCTGAAGGGAAAGCCTTCGACCTCTGTCTTAATGGTTCCTTCCAGGAACAAGAAGAAGGGGAAGAAGGGCAAAGCCCCTGTCAAGAGCTACAGCAAGGCTCTGAAGCAGAAGGTGAAGCGGTCCAAGGAATACAGGTGTTTCCATTGTGGCCAGCTAGGTCACTGGAAAAAGGACTGTAAAGCGCTCCAAGGAGATAAGAGGGGAAGCTTCGCTTCTGGCTCAGGTATTTATGTGACTGAGGTCATGTTTTCTTCTTCTATATCATGGGTGTTGGACACTGCATGTGGAGTTCACATTTGTTCAAATGTGCAGGAACTCAAGAGAAGAAGACAGGTGGGACAGCATGAGGTGGACCTACGAGTTGGAAACGGGGCACGGGTTGCTGCTGTTGCTGTAGGAGACTATTTCATTTCTTTACCATCTGGAATTGTATTGGAACTAGACAATTGTTACTTTGTTCCCAGCATTACTAAGAATATTATCTCCATTCCTGCTCTTGTCAGGAAAGGATTTTCCTTTGAATGCAATATTTCAAAGTGTGTTTTATCTTATGATAATATTGTTTATGCAACTGGTTCAATTAACAATGGGTTATACATGTTGGACATGGAATGTTCTATACAGAAAATTGATATTAAGAAAGCCAAGAATGCTGATGACAGCACCTTGCTATGGCATAGTCGTTTAGGCCATATTAACGAGAAACGCATTAAGCGGTTGCATGATCATGGACTGCTGGGATCATTCTCCTATGAGGAGATTGATACATGCAAGGCTTGTTTAATGGGTAAAATGACGAAGTCACCTTTTTCTCACAAAGGTCAAAGGGCTTCAGGTTTACTTGACCTTATACACAGTGATGTGTGTGGGCCATTTAGTAAACATGCCAGAGGTGGCTATCAGTACTTCATTACCTTTACTGATGATTTCAGTAGATATGGGTATGTCTATTTAATGAGACATAAAAGTGAATCTTTTGACAAGTTCAAAGAGTTCAAGAATGAAGTACAAAATCAGCTAGGCCGAAATATCAAGGCACTTCGCTCAGATCGAGGTGGAGAATACCTAAGTCATGCGTTTACTGACTATTTAAAGGAGTGTGGGATTATCTCACAGCTCACTCCGCCAGGAACACCGCAATGGAATGGTGTGTCCGAGAGGAGAAATAGAACGTTACTTGATATGGTCCGTTCTATGATGAGTCAGGCTACTCTTCCATATTCCTTTTGGGGTTTTGCACTGGAAACAGCTGCAAAAGTACTAAACCGAGTGCCATCCAAGGCCGTTTCTAAGACCCCATATGAATTATGGTATGGGAAACAGCCGAGCTTGACATTTATCAGGATCTGGGGCTGCGAGGCTTATGTCAAAAAGCTCGCCTCTGGGAAACTAGAGAGCAGATCTGACAAATGTATCTTTGTCGGTTACCCTAAGGAAACTAAGGGTTATTATTTCTTCGATCCCAAAGAGAACAAGGTATTTGTTGCTCGGACGGCCATATTTCTTGAGAAGGAGTTTCTTCTGCAAGAGGCCAGTGGGAGAGAAATAAAGCTGGATGAGAATCCAGAGGAAGGACAAAGTGATCAAGCACAGTTGGATGAGCCTGAGCCGGTAGATCAGGATATTGAACAACCTGAGGCTCAAATATCACGGGAACCGCGAAGATCGGGAAGGTTCGTCGACAGCCTGAGCGCTATGACGGAGTCTACATCATTGATAATGATGAACCCCTCACTTATGCGGATGCGGTCAGTGGACCGGAGTCAGCGAGATGGCTTGAAGCTATGCGCGCCGAGATGGACTCCATGTCAGATAACCAAGTCTGGGATTTGGTTGATCCGCCTCCGGGAGTAATCCCTATAGGCTGTAAATGGATCTTCAAGAAGAAGATTGACATGGATGGTAACGTAGTTACCTATAAAGGCAGGCTAGTTGCGAAAGGTTTCAAACAAATCTACGGGATAGATTATGATGAAACTTTCTCACCTGTAGCTATGTTTAAGTCTATTCGGATTCTTTTCGCGATAGCTGCATATTATGATTATGAGATTTGGCAAATGGATGTGAAAACAGCTTTCCTGAATGGAAATCTAGATGAGGATGTGTACATGACACAACCAGAAGGTTTCACTGATCCATCAGATCGTCATAAGATATGCAAGTTAAAGAAGTCTATTTATGGACTTAAGCAGGCATCAAGAAGCTGGAACATTCGTTTTGATGAATCAGTCACTGAATTTGGTTTCATCAAGAACGAGGATGACCCGTGTGTATATAAGAGGTTTAGTGGGAGCGTAATTACTTTCCTAGTCCTCTACGTCGATGACATCTTGATCATTGGAAATGACATTCCTGAAATGCATGCTGTTAAAGCATGGTTAAAGAAATGTTTCCAGATGAAAGATCTAGGAGAAGCAGCCTATGTGTTAGGTGTGAAGATCTACAGGGATAGATCTAAGAGGCTTCTCGGGTTGTGCCAGAGTACTTACATCGATAAAGTCCTGGAGAGATTTCATTTAGAGAATTCTAAACGAGGATATCTTCCAGTCAGACATGGTCTGAATCTTTCGAAGAGTCAGTGTCCACAAACACAGACTGAGAAAGATGAAATGGACAATACGCCTTATGCTTCGGCTATTGGATCCATTATGTATGCGATGTTGTGTACTCGCCCAGACGTTGCTTACGGGTTAAGCGTGACCAGTCGGTTCCAAAGTAATCCAGGTCAGGCACACTGGATTGCAGTCAAGAACATCTTAAAATATCTGCGGAGGACCAAAGATATGTTCTTGATATATGGTGGTCAGGAAGAACTCAGTATTGAAGGATATACTGACGCTTCGTTCCAGTCTGACCAGGATGATTTCCGATCGCAATCAGGCTATGTTTTTAGCTTGAATGGAGGAGCAGTGGTGTGGAAGAGTTTCAAACAGTCAACTGTTGCTGATTCCACAACAGAAGCCGAGTATGTTGCAGCCTCGGAAGCATCCAAGGAGGCAGTGTGGATTCGTAAGTTCGTGAGAGAACTTGGTGTTGTTCCTTCGAGTGCAGATCCTTTGGTTATCTTCTGTGATAACACTGGAGCAATCGCACAAGCAAAGGAACCACGGTCGCACCAGAAGTCCAAGCACATACAGAGACGGTTTCATTTGATCAGGGAGATCATAGATCATGGCGAGATCAAAATATGCAAGGTTCATACAGATGACAATCTGGCAGACCCGCTTACCAAGCCTCTGGCGCAGCAGAAGCATGAGAAGCACTGTAATAACATGGGTTTGAGATTTCTCAACCATTAGATTAAGTGCAAGTGGGAGATTGTTGGGGTATGCCCTTAAGCCTAATGTTTGAGGCCTTGGGAATGTATCAGTATCATGTAATAAACTCTTATGTTTATAAAGGCATGGTTGTTATTCAGGTTGTTACCTTGTCTGCTGTAATAAGTGTACTTCTGAATAATGTCTCAAAGCTGTTCAGCTAGGCTGACATGCAGTAAAGTCCTTAGTCGAGATATCTTGGTGAACATGAGACAGCCTTGATATGATTGAGACTAATATGTGTTCTAATCTTATAGGATGCTTCGAGCATGGAATAAGATGTAGACTCATGGGTACATTGGATGTACTGGACAGACCCTACTAGGATATTCAATTGGTTGTCACAATATGAATAATCCTTGAATGTAACAAGTGGCACATTTCCTCTGACTTGAGATCACTTGTGTTTTCTAAATGATGATTGTCATTGTTTTGAGGTAGTTCAATATCATTTGAAACATAATGATTATAGACTATCTTGGATAATGAACTTGAGTCAGGTTAGGGCACTAGTGATAGACAAAGGATTGCCGTCTCCTTGTTTAAGGAGTGTGATGTTCTTAAGGGGCCCCCTGGATGAGATGATTGAGAAAGTGTATGGCCATACCCAGGTGACAGTGATCATCTGATCTAATCATGCTCATCATATTGGAGTTACAAGCTTGACACGCTTGTCCAATAAGAACATCCAGTGGCAAAGGACATATGTATGCCTAGTGAAGTTGATTCACACTTGTGCTATTTTTGGGTGTAGTCTTGGAAGACTCTTTCTTTTATATCGGGAGACAGTGATGTGTTGCTAGATACCCCTCACTGATCGTGATAACGTGAGTTATCGTTACCGACATTTAAAGGAAACCCTTAGGGTCGCACAATTTGATGATATGGCTTACTTAAGTCAGATCGTGTGGACTGAATTGTTTGAGTTCAGTTTAAAGGGATTTAATCTCTGATTGTAAGTGAGATCTGGTCTGATCATGTTTGATTGATTGGGGCTTGAGATCGGTAAGCTTCGATTGAGAGATTGGATGCTAGATCGATGAGATCAAGAGCATCAAGAGATCAACGGTTAGATCTGGAGCCTTAGGGTTTAATTTAGATCTAGACTGGATTGCTTGGCTTGGTTCTTAAACCAAACCAAAATTGAACCGGCTCATTAAAGAGCGCTTGGTTCAAATAGAGAACAATTTGCGATTGGGAAAGGTTCATGGTCGCATGAAGAAGTGGCTTACTATTTTTAGAAGCCATGTTCACACGTCTCATGTCGCCACTTGCGCTCTCCTATTCTTGCTCTCGCCCCTTCCTCTCGTCACAAGTATTCTCGTGTGGTGAAGGCGGACGAGGAATAGAAGAAGTTTTTCGCCAAGCAGGTCATCTCATCTCCCTTCACGGATTGGGACTCTTGGAGAGCTTTGCTAGCACAAAGATCGACAAGGAGAAAGTCTTTCTCATCTTGTGTGCGTCATCTCTGGAGGAAAGCCATTTCGCTTTCTGCTTCCAAGACGCCATCTAGAAATGGCATCGGTATGATTTCTTTCTTGCATACAAAAGATTTAATGTTGATTATATAAGATGCATTCGATCCCTAGAAACCCCTTCCGCTGAATTCCATATGCGCCTATTAGGGTTTCACCGCCCCTCTTGGGGACTTACAGGAAGATCATGGCATTGGCCGAACCTTTGAGGTCTACCCTTAAGGTTTGAGAGCTAAGCCATGAAGGAAGGACCTTGGAGCCAACCATGAAGACCAAGGTAGAGGGCGGCTAGGATAGGTCTATCTTAGGGGCTTGAGTCCTATGTCAAGAGTTGAACCTCCTTTTGGCATGGTTTGGTTCAATGTCTTGAAAGGGCTTTGATCACAACATCTTTTACTGCTTTCCTTATCTGCTAAAAGCATGCCTGTGATGTTTTATCATTATGTTATCACTATAGGATTGCATGCCTGTATTGTTAGACATAAGATAAAACTGATGAGACCTTAAAAAAACCCTCATAAAATATCAAGTCTAGAAGCCTTCTAACGCGTAGCCCTCACTAAGCTATCGATCAGTGGAGTTGTGAACTGGTTCCCACCCTCGTGGGACACACCCACTTATCTTTATAAAGTGTGTGGTGACAATGGTTTCCCCAGTCCAGTTTTAACCTGGGTGTGCCTTCGCAAGGAAACTCATTGGCCCTGGGCATAAACGGTTAGGAATGGACTTGACTTGAAATTCACATGTACTGGGCACATAATGAAAGTCTAGAGGCATCGTTGAGAGGTTAGGGTTTCATGTTATATCCAGCCCTCGCTGGACATGAAATGCCCAAGACTGTCTCAACAAGGGGAGTTGCTTGGAGCAACCGGCCAGCGCGCCCACCTTAGGAAACATGGGTTACTTTGTGCATCTCATCCCACCCTCGTGGGACGCAAAGCCTCATGTGAAATAAGGATCCCATCTCACTAGGAAGTCTTAAACTTCCCGATTGACTTTGTGGGTTGTCAATTCGAATTAAAATAGTGGGAGCAGTAATCATTTAAAACAAGTCCAGTTTAAATGATTCGAAGTAGTACTAATCTGCTGTTTCTTGGTTGTTGTAGAACAATGAACAATGGCAGATGGTCACTGCGATCTACCCTGGAAAGGGATAAGTTGGTTGGATCCAACTTAAAGGATTGGTATATGAACTTGAGAATTGTGCTCAAGCTCGAGAGGAAGCTATATGTCCTTGAGAAGCCAATTCCTGAGCCACTTCCATGCTTGGCCTCAGCAGCTGAGAAGGATGCTTATGATAAGCATCAAGCTGATACTTTGGAGATTGCACAATTGATGCTAACCAACATGTCGCCCGAGCTAAGAGGGCAATATGAATCTAAGAGTGCCTCTGAAATTATTTCTAGTCTAAGGCAGCTCTTTGATGCATTGGTTGAGCTCAACCCTCCTAAAGTAGACATTCAATGTGTTAAGCCCAAAGGCTTAACTAAAACATTGAAAATAAAGATGGAAAGAGTCAGGAATAATAAGTGCTACTCATGTGGAGGACCACCTCACATGATAAAGGACATAGTACGACTTCAGAATGAGAAGAAGAGAGGCAAGGCTTCGTCTTCATGCTCAGGTATCTATGTTACAGAAGTCAATCTTTCTACTTCTATGTCATGGGTATTGGATACCGCATGTGGAGCTCATATTTGTACAAATATGCAGGGGCTCAAGAAAAGTAGATCGGTGCGACCTGGAGAGATTGACCTACGCGTTGGAAATGGGGCACAGGTTGCTGCTGTTGCTGTAGGCGTCTTGACTCTCTCCTTGCCTTCTGGACTTCTATTAGAACTAGATAATTGCTTTTGTGTACCTTCACTTACTAAGAACATTGTATCCATTCCTTGCTTAGCAAAGAAGAGATTTAAGTTTGAAATAAATAAGAACTCTTGTTCTTTTTCATTTGCAAATATGTTCTATGGGAAGGGTACTTTGTGCAATGGTCTGTATATCTTGGATATGGAAAGTTCTATCTGTAACATAAGTAATAAAAGGACCAAACTGAGTGGTTCAGTTGGTGCTTTCCTATGGCACTGTCGATTAGCCCATATAAACAAAAATCGCATCCAACAACTCCATGCAAATGGATTGTTAGATTCAAGTTCCTTGGAGGAATTTGATACCTGTGAACCTTGTTTATTAGGGAAAATGACAAAGGCACCCTTCACCAAGATTGGTGAGAGGGCAGGAGGTTTATTGGATCTCATACATACTGATGTGTGTGGGCCTTTCAATAAACAAGCCAGAGGAGGGTACAACTACTTCATTACCTTCACTGATGACTTCAGTAGGTATGGATATATCTACCTAATGAGACATAAATCTAAGTCCTTTGAGAAATTCAAAGAGTTCAAGAATGAAGTAGAGAACCAGCTTGGAAGATCCATTAAAGCTCTTCGATCAGATCGAGGTGGAGAATACCTGAGTGGAGAGTTCTTTGACTATCTGAGAGAGTCTGGGAACATATCCCAACTCACTCCTCCTGGAACACCTCAATGGAATGGTGTGTCTGAAAGGAGAAATCGAACTTTATTGGATATGGTTCGATCTATGATGAGTCATGCAACTCTACCTCCCTCATTCTGGGGGCATGCACTTGAGACAGCTTCTCTGATACTGAATAATGTTCCATCTAAGAGTGTCTCCAAAATACTATACGAGGTATGGAGTGGGAGACGCCCTAATCTCACGTTTATCAGGATCTGGGGATGTGAGGCTTATGTCAAACGTCAGGATTCTAGCAAGCTAGAACCTAGATCTGATAAGTGTGTATTTGTGGGGTATCCAAAGGAAACTAAAGGATACTACTTCTATGTCCCAACCGAGAACAAAGTTTTTGTTGCTTGGGGTGCTATCTTTCTAGAGAAAGAATTTCTTATGAAAGAAGTTAGTGGGAGGGAGTTTGACTTGGATGAGGTCCAAGTGCAACCACAAGACAAAGAGATGGAATCTGAGCCATCTGCACCGGTTGTTATACAACCTGAGGCTCAGACACAGGTCCCACGTAGGTCTGGGAGGATTCGTCGTGCACCTGATAGGTACGGGTCGCTGCCGACTCAACACGATGGAATTTTCATCATTGAGGATGAACCCAGAACCTATGATGAGGCGGTCAGTGGACCGGACTCCGAGAGATGGCTTGACGCCATGCGATCCGAGATGGATTCCATGTCGGCTAACCAAGTCTGGGATTTGGTTGAGCTGCCTGATGGGGTAAAACCCATAGGGTGTAAATGGGTCTTCAAGAAGAAGACAGACATGGATGGCAATATAGTTACCTATAAGGGTAGACTAGTGGCTAAATGTTTTAAACAAGTCCACGGGGTGGACTATGATGAAACCTTCTCGCCAGTTGCCATGATCAAGTCCATTCGGATTCTGCTTGCTATAGCTGCATATCATGACTATGAGATATGGCAGATGGATGTGAAGACAGCGTTCCTTAACGGGAAGCTGACTGAGGATGTGTACATGACACAACCTGATGGCTTCATCCATCCTGCAGAGGCTAGTAAGGTCTGCAGGCTAAAGAGATCCATTTATGGATTAAAGCAAGCATCTCGAAGTTGGAATCTTCGATTTGATGAAGCTGTGAGAGATTATGGCTTTATCAAAAGCGAAGATGACGCCTGTGTATATAGAAAATTCAGTGGGAGCTTGGTGATTTTCTGGTCTTGTATGTCGATGACATACTGCTCATCGGAAACGACATCCCTAGTCTTCAAGCTGTGAAGACATGGTTGGGGAAGTGTTTTGAGATGAAAGACTTAGGGGAGGCCGCCTATATTCTAGGCGTGAGGATCTACCGAGAAAGATCCAAGAGGCTCCTGGCCCATAGTCAGAGTACCTACATTGATAAGGTCCTGGAGAGGTTTAACTTGGAGCAATCCAAGAAAGGATACCTTCCAGTAAGACATGGCCTTACTCTCTCAAAGAGCCAGTGTCCTACAACACAGGCTGAGAGGGATAACATGAGTCAAATTCCTTATGCTTCGGTAGTAGGATCGATCATGTATGCAATGTTGTGTACTAGACCAGACATGGCATATGCTGTAAGCATAACCAGCCGATACCAATCCAATCCAGGTCTGCAGCACTGGGTGGCTGTAAAGAACATCCTAAAGTATCTGAGGAGAACTAAGGATTTGTTCTTGGTCTATGGGGGACAGGAAGAGCTCAGTGTCCAGGGCTATACTTATGCATCATTCCAGTCAGACCCTGACGACTTTAGATCGCAGGCCGGCTATGTGTTCAAGATAAATGGAGGCGCTGTATGCTGGAAGAGCTTCAAGCAATCCACCATAGCAGATTCTACAACCGAGGCAGAGTATGTGGCCGCTTCTGAGGCAGCCAAGGAAGCCGTTTGGATGAGGAAGTTCATATCTGATCTTCAGGTGGTCCCTAGTGCAATGGATCCCATTGAACTCTACTGTGACAACAATGGAGCAATTGCACAAGCCAAGGAACCACGGTCTCATCAAAGATCCAAACACATACTCAGAAGATTTCACCTGATCAGAGAGATCATTGAAAGAGGTGATGTCAAGATTAGCAGAGTTGACACAGAGAACAATCTGGCAGACCCATTGACCAAGGCTTTGGCGCAGCAGAAGCATGATGGTCACGCTAGAGATATGGGGTTAAGATTCCTCAACCTCTAGGTCTTAGTGCAAGTGGGAGATTGTTGGTGTATATGCCCTTGGACCTAGTTTTGGTCCACTTATGTACTACTTGACTTTGATATTTATATATATATCATTCTGGCATTGTCATTGTCAATGTTTGTTTACATCTGCGCACATGTACTAACATGATAATGTCCCTGGAGACAGATTGGATCTGTGCTCAAACTATTGTCCCCAGTCGATGTACCTTAGTGGATATGGGACAGCTATGGTACTTGAGAGACTGGTATGTGAGCTGGTTAGGTACGTGGTGCTAACGCAGACACATGGGTATATCATTGGAGGATATACTGGAAAGACCCGCTGTGAGGCTATGACTTGGTGTCATAAGTTATCCTCACAAGTGACAGGAGATGCATTGATCCCTTGACTTGAGGTCATTGATCGTTCTATATGGTTAGCGACTTGCTTTGATACAACCTAACACCTTGCCGTAGTTGGGAGGTCATAACGGTTGTCATTGAGCATATCACGACCCATATGAGAAGGTCAATGGACAGACATAGGATTTGCCCCTTCCTTAGGGAAGTATGATATCCATGGAGCTCCTCTATGGTTCTATGACTGAGAGTGTATGGCCATACCCAGGTAAGAACCTGTTTTAGTCATAGCCATGTGATTGGGTGAAAACAAGTGGTGACACACTTGTCCAATCGGATATCAGTCCGGCAAAGAGACTGTAATGCATCTGTACCTAGTTGCGATGATGGGGATGTCGATGTCGATATCCATTCCAATGACCTGGGTAGCAGCGATGCACTGCTAGGTGCCACTCACTGCTTGTGGTGACCTTTGGTCAGCACTGCCAGCGTCAGAAGAACCTACAGGGTCGCACACCTTGATACTTGAGTTCTCGTATTGATCGAGAAGCCTTATGATCAAGTTATTGGATAACTCGGATCTAATTGGGAGATTTCATCAGCACCAATGGGCCTGATGAGATGGAAGAATGTTATTGGAGCCAAACTTCATTTTTGGCAGGTTGACCCGTATTTGACCATGGTTGGTCACACTTGGATTAGGGTTGCATTGGATTGGATCCAAATGCTTAAATCAACCCATAGGATGAAGTTTGGGCTAGCTCATTATCCAAGGAAGCCCAATAACAAGTTCTCATGAAGAGAAGAGAGGCTAAAAGGGTATAATGGGGAGAAACCCAACCCCATTGGCGCTTAAGGGGCATAATGGGGTTAGGGTGGCAAAATTGCTTCATTAAGGAAGCAATTTGCGCCTAGCCCTTCTCCCTTGATGGTATGAATGCCTTTAAGGCATGTCTTGGGCTGATATGGTACTTGGGCAATTATGGAAAGGTTGAATGAAGTTTATGGTAAAGTCTTGGAGACTTTCCTTGCATCAAACCTCCTCATCCTAGCCCTACACTTGTCATGATCCAAGCCCTTGCCCTAATCGCCTCTTGCCCTATATATGTGACCCTAGCCGCCCCCTCTTAGATGATTCATCCTTGGAGGCGTGAACATAAGAAGGGAGCGAGAGCAAGGAGCAAGGGCGCAATCTCTTCCTCTTCCATCAAGTGGCCGCAAGCTTCTCCTTCCTTACCACTTGGCGCATCTTTCTCTCTTGATGGCGCAAGGTGGTTGGAGCATCTCCCTAAGGCTTGGATCTTCTTCCCGAGGCTAGCACCAGGCGTGGAAGAAGAGGACTCGAGGCATCCGTGTGTGTGAGACTGCAGAGGGTGCACACTTGGGCGCCTATCACGACATCGACCTCATCTTGCTCTGAGGTATTTTCTAACTCATCGTGTCGACCCCCTTGCATGCGATCTTCACTGGGTTTTTGGGACCGACCTGTTTCGGGGACATTCTTCCGCTGTGCAATGTATGTATGTATGTGTCTCTGAAAAATTGTAAAATGGCCCCGGGGTTTCCCAACAATGGCTGCCTCCATATGGCTACCATATGCTCAATATGTAGCCTACATGGTCAAGCTGACCCGACCTATTCCCTGGACCACCACGTGCTATGCTGAGCAACGAGAAGCGATAAATCCCTTCTCTGTAACACGCAGGTGTAATCTCACACCGTCTGAAGATAGATGGGCGTGCCCACTGAGTGGGTACAACACGGCCCCAACGATAGTCAGAACAGTGAGGTTTCGCGTCAGAAGGCTATCGTGCTTGATATTTAACGTTGGATTTTAACGGTCCTTTTATCTTCTTACTATCATTCAAATCCTATGGTGATAGCAGAAGAATAAATCATGCAGTTACTACATTACTGAAACAGTAAATTAAAAGCATGATGATCTTATGTGGTAAAAGCCCATTAAGCCTAAGTAAGACCTTAATTAACTTAAGTCTTCACTTGAGCTCTTCTTGGGTCTTTTGCATTTCCTCTGGCCCAACCCGGGCCCAAGCGCCCACTGCAGCTCAGGTGCGCCCACCAGGTAAAATGCGCCTGTCTTAGAGTCGAACCCTAGACCTCCCACTGGTGAAGCCACTTGCTGCATGCGCCTCTGCCATGTGTGCTCTGTGCTCATGTCTGATTAAAATACAATTTAATCTATCTAGACATGATTGACACGCAGGTCAATTACACTTTATAAATTAATTGAAATGTGATGCGCAGATCACAATAATAATTTACAATAATACATCCAGGCACGCAGGCCCCAGCACAGCACACATTAATTGGGCAGCCCACATAAGATGAAATAAACATTCATTCATGTGATACAAACAACATGTGATCCATATAAGAAAATAAAATTTTTGAAAATCCCCATGGCCTCAATTTTATTTCCTTAGGTGCCCTACTACCTTACAACGGTCCATTAATAGGGATCCACTCATCAGACCAAGTCAGACCCACTGCCCTAGCATGCACCAAGTCATAACCGACTTGAGTCGACCCAGTGGCCAAACATGCATGCGTTAAGGGCTGAACGACACTCATGAGTTCTGGCAAGCGGGCGTGACCCCGAGCCTAACTCATGTGCATTCACTGGTTGTCTCAATCAGACATCGCTACATGCCCAGTATGCAGTCGACCTATAGCCACCTCATGCTTGCGCGTAGGTGCCATCTGGTCGACCCATCTAGGCTGTCAGATGGTCTGATCAGACTGTTGGGTCTATACTGGACGATGACTTCAACCCTAATAACCCGTCTAAGTCTTTCAAGTAGGCGCTTAGATCTAAATGGAGTCGCACAAGATAAGTTGTTTTGACAAAAACATCATGTAATATGCGCCAACACTCATCATGCGCAAACATAAGATAAAGCTACAAACATGTAGGTTTCGGCATGATCATAGATCTACTCATAAACACAAGCATGGATCACAAAAAGCAATCATATAATTCATAGCAACATGGCTCTGATACCAATTGAAGGTTCCCCTAAGGGGGCGAAACCCTAATATGCGCATGTAGAATATTTTGCATAGCGGAAGCTAGGGTTTCTTAAGGAATCGCATGCATGAATATATGATCAACTTCATGAACTTGTATAGATCAAACGAAATACATACCAATGCCATTTCTTGGATGGCGACTTGGAAGCAAGAGGGCAATGTGGCTCTCCTCCAAAGCGTGCGCACACAAGATGTATGATCGCCTACTCCTTGTTGATCTTTGTGCTAGCAAAGTTCTCCAAGTCTCCTAACCGTGTGAAGGAGATGAGATGCTTTTCTTGGCTTTCGAACTCCCTCTCTTTGCGTGAAGAAGATCACCGAAAGAGGAGCGTCGTCAAGAGGAAGAGGTGAGTGAGCAAAGAGTAATGCCCTCTAACGTGAGGCGTTATGCCCAAACGTGGAAGCGTTACTCTATTTTGGAAAACCAACTTCCAAAAATAGCAAACCCCTTAACGCTCATGCGTTTACACAATTAAACCGATCGCCACGTTATCTCCCATTGAACCATGCGCTCACATGATGAGCCGGTTCAATTAGATTTGGTTCAAAGACCAAATTAAGCCAAGCATTGGTCTAGATCAAATTAAACCATAAGGTTCAAGATCTAACCATTCATCTCTTGATGCTCTTGATCTCACCGATCTAGCATCAATTCTCTCGATCGAAGCTTACCGATCTCAAGCCCTAATCAATCAAACATGATCAGACCAGATCTCACTTACAATCAGAGTTTAAACTCCTTTAAACTAAACCAGAACAATTCAGTCCACACGATCTGACTTAAGTAAGCCATATCATCAAATTGTGCGACCCTAAGGGTTTCCTTTAAATGTCGGTAACGATAACTCACGTTATCACGATCAGTGAGGGGTATCTAGCAACACATCACTGTCTCCCGATATAAAGGAAAGAGTCTTCCAAGACTACACCCAAACCATAGCACAAGTGTGAACCCAACTCACTAGGCATATGTGTTTCCTTTGCCACTGGACGTTCTTATTGGACAAGCGTGTCAAGCCTGTAATTCCAATATGATGAGAATGATTAGATCAGATGAACATAGTCATCTGGGTATAGCCATACACTTTCTCAATCATCTCATCCAGGGGGCCCCTATAGAACATCACACTCCAAACAAGGAGACGGCAATCCTATATCTATCACTAGTGCCCTAACATGACTCATGCTCATTATCCAAGATAATCTATAACCATTATGTTTCAAATGATATCGAACTACCTCAAAACAATGCCAATCATCATTTAGAAACACAAGTGATCTCAAGTCAGAGGAAATATGCCACTTGTTTGCTTATAAGGATTATTCACATTGTGACAAGCAATTGAATATCCCAAGTAGGGTCTGTCCAGTACATCCAATTGTTGGGGTATGCCCTTAAGGCTAATGTTTGAGGCCTTGGGATTGTAACAGTATCATGTATAAACTCTTATGTTTATAAAGGCAATGGTTGTTATTCAGTTTGTTATATTATCTGCTGCAATACATATACTTCTGAATAATGTCTCAATGCTGTTCAGCTGGGCTGACATGCAGTAAAGTCCTTAGTTGATATATCTTGGTGAACATGAGACAGCCTTGATATGATTGAGACTAATATGTGTTCTAATCTTATAGGATGCTTCGAGCATGGAATAAGATGTAGACTCATGGGTACATTGGATGTACTGGACAGACCCTACTAGGATATTCAATTGCTTGTCACAATGTGAATAATCCTTGATTGCAACAAGTGGCACATTTCCTCTGACTTGAGATCACTTGTGTTTCTAAATGATGATTGTCATTGTTTTGAGGTAGTTCAATATCATTTGAAACATAATGGTTATAGACTATCTTGGATGGTGAGCTTGAGTCAGGTTAGGGCACTAGTGATAGAAAAAGGATTGCCGTCTCCTTAATTGGAGTGTGATGTTCAAAAGGGGCCCCCCTGGATGAGATGATTGAGAAAGTGTATGGCCATACCCAGGTGACTATGTTCATCTGATTTAATCATGCTCATCATATTGGAGCTACAGGCTTGACACGCTTGTCCAATAAGAACATCCAGTGGCAAAGGAATCATGTATGCCTAGTGAGTTGATTCACACTTGTGCTGTTGTTTGGGTGTAGTCTTGGAAGACTCTTTCCTTTATATCGGGAGACAGTGATGTGTTGCTAGATACCCCTCACTGATCGTGATGACGTAAGTTATCGTTACCGACGTTTAAAGGAAACCCTTAGGGTCGCACAATTTGATGATATGGCTTACTTAAGTCAGATCGTGTGGACTGAATTATTTGGGTTCAGTTTAAAGGGATTGTTATCTCTGATTATAAGTGAGATCTGGTCTGATCATGTTTGATTGATTAGGGCTTGAGATCGGTAAGCTTTGATCGAGAGAGTTGATGCTAGATCGGTGAGATCAGGAGCATCAAGAGATGAACGGTTAGATCTGAAACCTTAGGGTTTACAATGGTCTAGATCAAATCGCTTGGCTTGATTGGTCTTTGAACCAAACCGACATTGAACCAACTCATTGAATGAGCGCATGGTTCAAAGGGGGTGAGAGAAATGCGTTGGGGTAAACCCATGAACGCATAAGCGTTGGGCGGTTACTATTTTTGGTTTTCCAAAATTAGAGTAACGCACTACACGTTGGAGTGTAACGCTCTCTCTCATTTGGATCACCTCACGTCGCCTCTTCTCTTGGGAAAAAGAACTCTTGACGAAAGAGGGAGGTCTCGGCAAGCAAGCAAGAAACTCTCTTCTCATCCTCTTCACACGACAAGAACTCCTTAGAACCTTGCTAGCACAAGGAGCACTAAGTGAGTAGGCGACATCTTTTGTGTGCGCACCATTTGGAGGAGAAGCGCTTGAGTCTCTTCTTCCTAGACGCCATCCAAGCAATGGCTTTGGTAAGAATTAATTCCTTGATTCTTGTTTACAATCGTTTATAGTTGATCATATAACTGCAAAGATCCTAGAAACCCCCTTTCCGCTGCATGAAAAACTTCATATGCGCCTATCTAGGGTTGCGCTCCCCCTTGAAGGGGACCTAACACCAATGTACCCATGAGTCTACATCTTATTCCATGCTCGAAGCATCCTATAAGATTAGAACACATATTAGTCTTAATCATATCAAGGCTGTCTCATGTTCACCAAGATATCTCTACTAAGGACAAAACTGCATGTCAGCCAAGCTGAACAGCATTGAGACATTATTCAGAAGTATACATATTGCAGCAGATGATGTAACAACCTGAATAACAACCATTGCCTTTATAAACATAGAGTTTATATACATGATACTGATATAATCCCAAGGCTTCAAACATTAGCCTTAAGGGCATACCCCAACAAGATTATCATGACGAAAAAAAGAAGAATTATCTAATCATTAGAAATCAAAGGGATTAAACCCTATGTCCCAAAATATGTCTAAGCTTGCATGGAGGAAAAAATACAATGAATCATAGTCTCAGAGTGATTTGAAAATGAAAATAAAGGAGAAACAACTTTACACCACGGCTGTAAAAGAGTTTATAGCCGTAATTTGCTTTGATGAACAACACTATCACCGCTGTTTTGTTGATTTCTCTTCTGATCGGACTCCAAATGCTCTGAAACTTCTGTGGTGTCTTCCTCCCCTTCAAGCAAAGCTTCTGCATGAAAATCAAGGCCTGAGGTGCCCTCTACGCCTCTCGGTGTGAGGCCAAACCCTAGCCACCTCTCTGGTGATTGCTCTCTAGATACGTGATAAAAGTCTCTCTTTTTGGTGCGTGTGTCTTCTCCTCTTAAAGACGAAGCGGCAGCAACTTTCAGATTCTAATTTGGAGCTCTGGATCAAAATTTATGACCCGGACAAGTTTCAGCCGCGGAAAACTCGCGATTTTGACTGGAAATTACGGCCGTGTAATAATTTACGGTAGTGCCGTATTTTCATTCTGTGCACCGAAAGTCAAAATTATGGCCCGTAAAATATTTCTCGATGGTGCCATAAAATCAGACGAGTTCTCTGGTCTGAATCGCCTGGGAAATACGGTACCGTAGAATCGTTTACGGCCGTGCCGTAAAATCAGCAAAGGCTTCTGTTCTGAAAGCGCTGAAAAATATGGCAGTGTAATGCTTTACAGCGGTGCCGTAAAATCACAAAAACTTTATGTTCGGAAAATCCTCCAAATTACGGCAGTGTTCTAATTTTACAGTACTGTCTAAAATTACGGTACCGTAAAATGGATTACGGCACTGCCGTATTTTGCGGAGTTGCTCCGTTTTGCATGAAATTTCTTGGGTGACCTCCTCTTGATGATGATAACTCTTTTATGTGTTTGATTTTGCTTGAAAATGCCTTGAAATAATGCCTTTTTACCTGAAAACCATGAAAAACCAAAATAGAAGTAGACTTTGCAATATTTGATGAATTCAGCATAAAAATAAGCAAAAAGATCCTCAATTTAGCATGAAAAGATACATAAAATGATACAAAATATACTATATATTTTGATGTCATCAAGCGCTTTAGGAAGGAAGTAGATCCATTGGAACTTGCCTTGACGAACACTATTGATAGAGACATTGAAGGAGAAGTTGTAAGGTATGTTGCACTATTGGAAACTAACTCAAGCATGGATGACGAGAAAGAACAAAATCAGAAGAACCAAGGGCAAAAGAAGATTAAATTCAAAAGCTTACCTAGCACTTTGAGATACGAATTTTTAGGAGATAATTCTACATACCTTGTGATAGTCAATACAGAATTGAACAAAGAGCAAACCGAACTACTCCTATAAGAACTCCGTCTTCACAGGAAGGTAATAGGCTATTCACTTGATGATATTAAAGGGATTAACCCCTCTATTTGTATGCACAGGATCCTATTGGAAGAAAATAGCAAACCTTCTGTGGAATTTCAACGCCATCTCAATCCACATTTGAAAGATGTTGTGAAGAAGGAAGTGCTTAAATTATTGGATGCTGGAGTAATATATCC
Organism: Costus lasius; assembly: GCA_027563935.2. Taxonomy (NCBI): domain Eukaryota; kingdom Viridiplantae; phylum Streptophyta; class Magnoliopsida; order Zingiberales; family Costaceae; genus Costus; species Costus lasius. The sequence goes on from CM050454.1 coordinate 29,647,265, forward strand.
AATATTAGATAGTTCTTGGGTGAGTCCAATACACATTGTACCCAAAAAGGGGGGCGTCACGGTAATTAAGACTGATGTAGATGAGTTGATACCGACGCGCACAGTTACAGAATATAGGATGTGCATTGATTATCGGAAGTTAAACTCTACTACGAGAAAAGATCATTTTCCTCTTCCCTTTATCAATCAGATGTTAGACAGATTAGCTCATAATTCTTATTTTTGTTTCTTGGATGGATTTTCAGGTTTCTTCCAGATCCCCATCCATCCGGATGACCAGGAGAGAACAACCTTCACTTGTCCCTATGACACCTATGCATACAGGAGGATGTCGTTTGGTCTCTGTAATGCCCCTGCAACATTTCAACGAACAATGATGGCCATATTCTCTAACTTTAATGAAGATTTTATGGATATATTTATGGATGATTTTTCTATGTATGGTTCCTCTTTTCATTATTATTTGTCTAATTTATCCAAGGTTTTGCAGAGATGTGAAGAGGTGAACCTGGTTTTGAACTAGGAGAAGTGCCACTTCATGGTCAAGGAAGGCATAGTGCTTGGGCATCTAGTTTCCGAGCAAGGGATGGAGGTGTACAGAGCTAAAATTGAAGTTATTGAGAATCTTAAGCCGCCTACAACAGTAAAGGGGATCAGGAGTTTTCTTGGACGTGCTGGCTTCTATAGACGATTTATTAAAGACTTCTCTAAGATAACTCGCCCCTTAACTAATCTACTTGCTAAAGATTATATTTTTTGTTTTGACAGGGATTGTGAGGACGCTTTCAGAAAACTCAAGGAGGCATTGATTATGGCCCCAATAATTCAACCTCCAGATTGGTCCCTACCATTTGAGCTCATGTGCGATGCCAGTGACCAAGCTGTTGGGGTGGTCTTGGGACAGAGGAAGGACAAAAAGCTTCATGCTATCTACTATGCCAGTCGAACACTCGACGATGCCCAGATGAATTATGCAACCACGGAAAAAGAGCTGCTCGCCATAGTTTTTGCTTTCGATAAGTTTTGCTCCTATTTAGTTAACTCGAAAGTAATTGTTTTTATTGATCATGCAGCTATAAAATATCTGGTTAACAAGAAGGATGCAAAGCCAAGACTGATTCGATGGATTCTCCTCTTACAAGAGTTCAATGTTGAGATTAGAGACAAGAAAGGGAGTGAAAACTTGGTGGCTGACCATCTTTCTAGACTTGAACGAAATGCTGAAAAGAAAACTGATGATGAGCTGGAGATCAATGATGCATTCCCTAAAGAACATCTATATGCCTTGCTGGAACACCAGGTCCCATGGCATGCAGACTATGTGAATTACATTGTGTCTAACATTCTTCCTCCTGATCTTACTTTTCAGAAGAAGAAAAAGTTCTTGCATGATGTGAAGTATTATTACTGGGACGGGCCTTACTTGTATCAGCGATGTGCTGATGGACTGTATAGACACTGCATACCCGAATTGAAGATACAAGATGTGCTGACTCATTGCCATTCCTCACCATATGGAGGGCACGCCGGGGCAGCCAAAACGGCTTTTAAAGTCTTGCAATCAAGTTTATATTGGCCTTCCATATTTCATGATGCTAGACACTTTGCTTTAACTTGTGACAGCTGCCAACGGACCGGAAATCTCTCGAAAAGGAACGAAGTACCTTTGAATAATATATTGGAAGTAGAAATTTTTAATGTATGGGGGATTGATTTCATGGGACCCTTCCCTTCCTCATGTGGCAAGTGGTATATCCTTGTTGCCATTGACTACGTATCGAAGTGGGTAGAGGCATCCGCATAAGCTACCAATGACTCTAGGGTCGTTATGAAATCCATAAAATGGATAATCTTCCCTCGATTTGGAGTCCCATACATACTTGATAAGTGATGGAGGATCCCACTTCATTGAGCAGAAGTTTGGAGCACTTTTGAAAAAGTATGGTGTAAAGCACAAAATTACCACGCCCTATCATCCTCAGACTAGTGGTCAAGCGGAGGTCTCTAACAAAGAAATCAAGCAAATATTAGAAAAAACTGTATCGCGATCACGGAAGGATTGGGCATTAAAATTATCTGATGCTTTATGGGCCTATAGGACCACATTCAAGACACCCCTCGGTATGTCTCCTTTCCAACTTATCTATGGAAAATCATGCCACTTACCTGTTGAACTTGAGCACAGGGCGTATTGGGCCGTCAAGCAAATCAATTACGACTTCAAAAGCGCCGGTGAGAGGAGAAAGTTGCAACTTGACAAGTTGGAAGAGATGCATCTTTTTGCCTACGAGAATACCAAAATCTATAAAGCACGCACTAAGTATTGGCATGACAAGCGCATAGTGAAGAAGGAATTTCGTGAAGGGGACAAAGTGCTTCTCTTTAATTCGAGACTTCGGCTATTTCATGGGAAGCTCCGCACGAGGTGGTCTGGGCCTTTTATAGTTCAGCACGTTCAACCATACGACGCAATCACAATTTGGACTGAACGCACAGGGAGTTTTATAGGCATGCAATCCTATAGTGATAACATAACGATAAAACATCACAGGCATGCTTTAGTAGATACTGAAAACATTAAAGGAATGATGTGATCATAGCCTATTCAAGACATTGAACCAACCCATGCCAAAAGGAGGTTCAACTCTTGACTTAGGACTCAAGCCCCCTAAAACTAGACCTAGCCTAGCCGACCTCTAGCTTGGTCTTCAAGGTCCTTCTCATCATGGTTTAGCTCACAAACCCTAGAGGTAGTTCTAGGGAAACCCTAGAAGCACCCCCATAGGTTCGGCCAATGCCATAGGCTTCCTTCAAGAGTGATGTGCCACCATGTATGTGTTGGGGTATGCCCTTAAGGCTAATGTTTGAGGCCTTGGGATTGTAATAGTATCATTGTATAAACTCTTAAGTTTATAAAGGCAATGGTTGTTATTCAGGTTGTTACCTTGTCTACTGTAATAAGTGTACTACTGAATAATGTCTCAAAGCTGTCCAGCTAGGCTGACATGCACTGATGTCCTTAGTCGATATATCTTGGTGAACATGAGACAGCCTTGATATGGTTAAGACTAATATGTGTTCTAAATCTTATAGGATGCTTCGAGCATGGAATAAGATGTAGACTCATGGGTACATTGGATGTACTGGACAGACCCTACTAGGATATTCAATTGCTTGTCACAATGTGAATAATCCTTATATGCTACAAGTGGCACATGTCCTTTGACTTGAGATCACTTGTGTTTCTAAATGATGAATGTCATTGTTTTGAGGTAGTTCAATATCATTTGAAATATAATGGTTCTAGACTATCTTGGATAATGATCATGAGTCAGGTTAGGACACTAGTGATAGACATAGGATTGCCGTCTCCTTGTTTAAGGAGTGTGATGTTCTAAAGGGGCCCCCTGAATGAGATGATTGAGAATAGTGTATGGCCATACCCAGGTGACTATGCTCATCTGATCTAATCATGCTCATCATATTGGAACTACAAGCTTGACAGGCTTGTCCAATCAGAACATCCAGTGGCAAAGGAAACATGTATGCCTAGTGAGTTGATTCACACTTGTGCTGTGATTTGGGTGAAGTCTTGGAAGACTCTTTCCTTTATATCGGGAGACAGTGATGTGTTGCTAGATACCCCTCACTGATCGTGATAACGTAAGTTATCGTTACCGACATTTAAAGGAAACCCTCAGGGTCGCACAATTTGGTGATATGGCTTACTTGAGTCAGATCGTGTGGACTGAATTGTTGAGGTTCAGTTTAAAGGAGTTTAAACTCTGATTGTAAGTGAGATCTGGTCTGATCATGTTTGATTGATTAGGACTTGAGATCGGTAAGCTTCGATCGAGAGAGATGATTCTAGATCGGTGAGATCAGGAACATCATGAGATGAACGGTTAGATCTTGAGCCATTTGGTTCAGAGAGATCTAGACCATGGGCTGGTTTGGTTTTTTGGACCAAATTGAATTGAATTGGGTTAGCTTGAACCGGTTCACAAGAATGAATGCATGGTTCAAGGCTTAATTGTATTTGGGCGGTTTTCTTATGGGTGAGCGCATGGCTTCATGACTTTCCATAGTTGGAAGTCATGAAACACCATCTATTGGAAAACGCCTAAAATGATAATGCCAATTCAATTGTCGTCTTTGCGCTTGGAGAGGTTTTCTTCCTAGACGACGAGGAGGTAGTTTGGCCAAGCATCTCTTGACTTCAACACACGCAAGGAAAAACTTGGCGTTTTTGCTAGCACAAGAATTGCGCAAGGAGGAAGCCTTCATCATCCTTTGTGTGCGTCTTCTTTGGAGGAGAGCTCATTTGCCCTCTTGCTTCCAAGCCGACTCCTTCTTCATGGCTATGGTAAAAGATCTTAACTTGATCTTTGAATTGAAAGAAGTTGATTATATAGACATACTACATGCGATCCTATGCAAACCCTATTTCCGCCCATGCAAAATCTTATGTTGCGCATGTTTAGGGTTTCACCCCCTTACTCTAGGGACCTTTCAGTATGGGCCAAGACACCTAGCACACAAGCCCTAAGGCTTGGCCAAGTCATCTTGCACCACTACACCATGCGCCATCAAGGAAGAGTGCTTCTTGCGCCACCAAGCAAGGTGCGCAAGCATGCAAACATGCGTCAATCTCCAAGTACATGCGCCACCCTAATCTTCTTCTTAGTTAAAAGTAAAGAAAAGCGGCACGCAGGCCTCACAAGGATACATCACAGGCATGCAAAGGGGCTTGACTCATGACCACAACATTATGCATAACCAAGGTATTTACTCATGCAATTCTACATGCTCATGAAAAACATAAAATCTGAAATTTTACTTTTTCATAAAACAAGTCTCTTTTCCTCATCTTCTTATCACAAATATTTTGGTTATTCGCGATTAATTTTTCATAATGATTTCATAGATCCTTTCGGTTGGCAATTTGTCAGATCAAGAGACCCGGCCAGTCCGAAGACACAATGTCCGTCCTACTTGACAAAACTACGTGCGTCTTTGATCTTTAAATCAAGCAATAAAAATAACCCAAAAATCCAAAAGAGATTGACAAGATGATAGGAACAAGAAACCCTAATTTTTCCTACTTAGAAAAAATCATGCGCCATGTGATCATGCAATTTGCAAAAATTGAGATATGTCATGTGAGCGTGAAAAGCATGAAATTACATCGTTCGAGTCTTGCAAGTCACTCTGATACCACTGTTGGGAAGCCCTGGGGATATTTTATAATTTTTCAAAGTCATTACAACACATACACATTACACAGCGGAAGAATATCCCTGAAACAGGTCAGTCCCAAAAACCCAGTGAAGATCGTCAAGCGAGGGAGTTGACACGATGAGATAGAAAATACCTTAAAGCAAGACGAGGCCGATGTTGAGGTAGGTGCCTAAGCGTGCGCCCTCTGCAGTCTCACACACACGGATGCCTCGAGCTCTCTTCTTCCTTGCCCGGTGCTAGCCTCGGGAAGAAGATCCAAGCCTTGTGCTCCTTCTTCTATGCTTGCGCCACCTTCAAAGGAAGATGCGCCAAGAAGGAAGAGGGAAGAAGACAAGCCACCAAGCACCAATGCTCCTTACGCCAAGAGGAAAGGAGGAAGAAGGCTTGCGACTATGAAGATGGAAGAAGCTTGCGCCAAGCTTTGAAGTCCTCCTTGCTCTCGCCCTTTCAATGTTCTCACGCCTCTTGAATATTGCATGAGGTAGCTCACACATCCTTCCAATATATAGAAGCAAGGGGCAGCCAAGAGAAAGAGGTGGAGGCGCAAACAATTAAGAGGGGGCGGCTAGGGTTTAGGGTTTGGTTGCAATTAGGGTTTGAGTTTAGGAAAGACTCCAAGCCTATTCCATAAACATCCCCTAATCACCTAAGACTTACCTAGTAAGTCCATCATGCCTTAGATGCCTCAAGCCTTGCCTTAGAGACAAGCTTTCCATCCAAGCATTAAGGGTAAGGCGCCAATTCCTTCCAAAGGAAGCAAATTGCGCCAAGCTCACCCCATTATGCCCTTGGCGCCAATGGGGTTGGCTTTTCTCCCCATTATACCCTTTTAGCCTTTTGCCTCTTCATGACCACTTGTTATTGGGCCTCATTGGATAATGAGCTAGCCCAAACTTCATTACAAGGGTTGATTAAGCAATTGGATCCAATCCAATGCAACCCTAATCCAAATGTGACCAACCATGGTCAAATACCTGTCAACCTACCAAAAATGAAGTTTGGCTCTAATAACTATCTTCCATCTCATTAGGCCCTTTGGCGCTGATGAAATCTCCCAAATCGATCCAAGCTATCCAATAACTCGATCATAAGGCTTCCTGATCAATACAAGAACTTGAGTATCTTGGTGTGCGACCCTGTAGGTTCCTCTGACGCTAGCAGTGCTGACCAAAGGTCACCACAAGTAGTGAGTGGCACCTAGCAGTGCATCGCTGCTACCCAGGTCATTGGAATGGATATCGACATCGACATCCCCATCATCATGACTAGGTACAGATGCATTACAGTCTCTTTGCCGAACTGATATCCGATTGGACAAGTGTGTCACCACTTGTTTTCACCCAATCACATGGCTATGACTAAATCAGGTTCTCACCTGGGTATGGCCAAACACTTTCAGTCATAGAACCATAGAGGAGCTCCATGGATATCAAGCTTCCCTCAGGAAGGGGCAAATCCTTTGTCTGTCCATTTACCTTCTCATATGGGTCGTGACATGCTCAATGACAACCATTATTACCTCCCAACTATGGCGAGGTGTTAGGTTGTATCAAAGCATATCCCTTTCTGACACCAAGTCAAGGGATCAATGCATCTCCTATCACTTGTGTGGATAACTCATGACACCAAGTCATTTCCTCACAGCGGGTCGGTCCAATATATCCATCACTGATATACCCATATGTCTGTGTTAGCACCTCGTGCCTAACCAGCCTATATACCAGTCTCACAAGTACTAGAGCTGTCTCATATCCACTCAGGTACATTGACTGGGGACAATCATTTGAGCACAAATCCAATCTGTCTCCAGGGACATTATCATGTAAGTACATAATCGCATATGTAAACAAACATAGATAATGACAATGCCAGAAAGATATATAAATATCCGAGTTAAGTAGTACAAAGATGGACCAAAACTAGGTCCTAGGGCATATACACCAACAATTCCTTCTCCTCTCCCTTCACTGTAAGATCCAAGGATCTTAAGTCCTGGTAAGTACTATTTTTGATTTAAATAAAATCATTGGCTGTGATATTTTATTCTGATTTAAATAAAATTATTGGTTGTTAATTTTAAGTTAATTAATTAGAGCTTATTGGTTGTTAATTTTAAGTTAATTAATTAGAGCTTATTGGTTAATTAATTAGACCTTATTGGATATTAATTAAATCCTTATTGGATTTTCGTTTAAGTGAATGGTTAATTGTTAGTTAATGGTTAAATTAATTAGTTAACTATGGGTTTTGGGTTTAAAATTCGAATTAATTAGTTAGTGGGTTAAACCCTATTTGGATTAATTGGTTAGCGGGTTTAAAAGTTAAAAATCGAAAATCTAAGAGGTGGACGGCTAGGGCAAAGAAGTTGGCGATTTTCTTGAAGGCTTGGGTGAAATTTCCTTTCTTTCTTCTCCCTTGGCCGGCGTTCTTGGGTGATTGGTGGCGTTTCTTCTTCCATTGGTGGCGTCTTTCAAGGCCTTAGACGAGTTTGTAAGAGAGATTTTTCATCTTGGTGTTCACGGTTGAGGTGAGTGGGGTGTCTTATTCGAATTCTATCAATGTGGTTGTGCTAAGTAATAAATTTGATTGCTTGAAAAATTACCATGTTTAAAACCGAAATTTTGCAAGGTGTACTTATCATGAAAACCGAATTTAAGATGTTTATAACCGAATTTAAGATGTTTATTCATGGAAACCGAAATTAAGATAATTCTTCATGAAAACCGAATTTAAGATATTTTTATAGGGAATTTAGGAAGCTTTAAATCAGTGATTTTGAGCATGACATTCTTGTTAAATAGGGTTTTAAATTTTAAGTAGACAATATGCTAGATACCGTGGGCTACATGTGATGTTTTGTGAAGTAGATTGTAAGAATATGAATTTTGATTTTTATGTCGATTTTATGGATGCTTGATAAATGCTAATAATGTTATAGAATCCATGATTGTTTCTCTATGTTGGTAGCATGTTCTATAATTATGGCTATGTATCTTTGGTTGAGAAACTTGGGTGATAACTTAGCATGATTATACTGAACTGATCAGCATGAAACCTAAGGACTCTATAAAATATTATGTGGTTATATGTGTTTCGAATGTTATGTGTTATGGGATGGATAGGACTAAGGCTAAGTGTAACCGTGTACTCAAGGGGATAGTCTATATGTGATATGTTAAGGGTTTGAGATTTCAGCCCTGTATATTGTGATATGTGAGGGGGTTGATGTTCAGCCTGCCTGATGTGATTCTTGTGATGAAAATGACTATCCTAGAGTCTGGTCTACGCTTAGGAGTTCACTTTTGTGAAATAAGATATAAGATGTGTCTAGTGGTTGTCCAGTTAAGGAACCCTTTGGGAGAACGAGTGTGATGCAAAGTGCCATGTCTTGGTCGGACAGGGGCCACCTCTTGATATCATCACTCTTAGACGCTTAGATTTTTGTGTTATGGGGTGGTGTAGATCAAGGTATCACATCTTGACCGGGTGGGGATTACCTCTTGAGTCTACACACTGTCCATGTTTATGTTGCATGTGATTTGCAGGCTTCTCCCAGTGCTTAGGCCAAAGCCGGGTTGGACCATAATGGTCACTATTGATTATGCTGGACAACTAGGTCAATTAAGTGGTTGGTGTGTTTAGTTGGTTTAGAGTATGACTCTAGAACCTTGGTTACTCTGTGGTGACAAGTGTGTGATGTCTGTACATCTAATTATTTTTTTGAGTTCTGTTCTTTGTTTTTGTTATATGTTAACATGATGTTCTGCTAAATGTTTTTAAAATAATCTGCATGTATCTTTGATTGTATGCTATGGATGGTCGATTGAGACTATCCACTCACTGGGCTGTGTAGCTCACCCCTCAATATTTTCAGGTGTAGAGCAGTGTTGGGTCCCCTTCTAGGGGGAGCGCAAGCGGATAAAACCCCTTTCAAGAGGGGGGCCGAAAACCCTATGTAAGGGTGGCGCATTATTCATTCTTGCATGAAGATGCTAGGGTTTCACAAATCGCATGTAATATGTTTTTATGATCAACTTCAAGCGATTGAATGGAACAAGAGGGAGTTCATACCATAGCCATCGGATTGGATGGTGCCTTGGAATCAAGAGAACAAAAGAGGCCTCCTCCTTGTCGTCACACACAAGATGATCAAGGACTACTCTTTGAGATCCTTGTGCTAGCAAAGAGCTTCAAAGGTGCTTGTCGCGTGAGGATGATGAGAGATCAATCTCTTGCCGAGAGCTCCACACGTCTTTTCCTTTTTCACACCGTTTCGATATGATCAAAGCCAAGCGAAGTGAAGTCACACATTCAACGGCTTGGCGTTTAGGCGTTATGAAGAGAGGCTTTGATCACTTTCCTTAATTGGAAGTATGCGCTCATCAACAACCAAAACGCTAACACCATTCGAACCAAGCATTCACATAAGTGAACCGGTTCGAATTTGGTTCACTTTGGTTCAATCAATCTGGTCCAAAGACCACATGAAACCAGCCCAAGCCATGGTCTAGATCTCTCTGAACCAAATGGTTCAAGATCTAACCGTTGATCTCCTGATGCTTCTGATCTCACCGATCTAGCATCACTTCTCTCGATCGAAGCTTACCAATCTCAAGCCCTAATCAATCAAACATGATCAGACCAGATCTCACTTACAATCAGAGATTATATCCCTTTAAACTGAACCCAAACAATTCAGTCCACACGATCTGACTTAAGTAAGCCATATCATCAACTTGTGTGACCCTAAGGGTTTCCTTTAAATGTCGGTAACGACAACTTACGTTATCACGACCAGTGAGGGGTATCTAGCAACACATCACTGTCTCCCGATATAGAGGAAAGAGTCTTCCAAGACTACACCCAAAACACAGCACAAGTGTGAATCCATTTCACAAGGCTTACATGATTCCTTTGCCACTGGATGTTCTTATTGGACAAGCATGTCAAGCTTGTAGCTCCAATATGATGAGCATGATCAGATCAGATGAACATAGTCATCTGGGTATGGCCATACACTATCTCAACCATCTCATACAGGGGGGCCCTTTAGAACATCACACTCCTTGAACAAGGAGACGGCAATCCTTTATCTATCACTAGTGTTCTAACCTGACTCATGATCATTATCCAAGATAGTTTATAATCATTATGTTTCAAATGATATTGAACTACCTCAAAACAATGACAATCATCATTTAGAAACACAAGTGATCTCAAGTCAAAGGACATGTGCCACTTAGTGCAAACAAGGATCATTCATATTGTGACAAGCAATTGAATATCCTAGTAGGGTCTGTCCAGTACATCCAATGTACCCATGAGTCTACATCTTATTCCATGCTCGAAGCATCCTATAAAATTAGAACTCATATTAGTCTCAATCATATCAGGGCTGTCTCAAGTTCACCAAGATATCTCGACTAAGGACATAACAGCATGTCAGTCTAGCTGAACAGCTTTGAGACATTAATCAGAAGTACACTTATTACAGCAGACAAGGTAGCAATCTGAATAATAACCATGCCTTTATAAACATAAGAGTTTATTACATGATACTTATACAATCCCAAGGCCTCAAACATTAGCCTTAAGGGCATACCCCAACAATCTCCCACTTGCACTTAATCTAATGGTTGAGAAACCTCAAACCCATATTATTACAGTGCTTCTCATGCTTCTGCTGCGCCAGAGGCTTGGTAAGCGGGTCTGCCAGATTGTCATCTGTATGAACCTTGCAGATTTTGATCTCGCCTCGATCAATGATCTCCCGGATCAAGTGAAACCGTCTCTGTATGTGCTTGGACTTCTGGTGCGACCGTGGTTCCTTTGCTTGTGCGATGGCTCCAGTGTTATCACAGAAGATAACCAAAGGATCTGCACTCGAAGGAACAACACCAAGTTCTCTCACGAACTTACGAATCCACACTGCCTCCTTGGATGCTTCCGAGGCCGCAACATACTCGGCTTCTGTTGTGGAATCAGCAACAGTTGACTGTTTGAAACTTTTCCACACCACTGCTCCTCCATTCAAGCTAAAAACATAGCCTGATTGCGATCGGAAATCATCCTGGTCCGACTGGAACGAAGCGTCAGTATATCCTTCTATACTGAGTTCTTCCTGACCACCATATATCAAGAACATATCTTTGGTCCTCCGCAGATATTTTAAAATGTTCTTGACCGCAATCCAGTGCGCCATACCAGGATTACTTTGGAACCGACTGGTCACGCTTAACCCGTAAGCGACGTCTGGGCGAGTACACAACATCGCATACATAATGGACCCAATAGCCGAAGCATAAGGCGTATTGTCCATTTCATCTTTCTCAGTCTGTGTTTGTGGACACTGACTCTTCGAAAGATTCAGACCATGTCTGACTGGAAGATATCCTCTTTTAGAATTCTCTAAATGGAATCTCTCCAGGACTTTATCGATGTAAGTACTCTGGCACAGCCCGAGAAGCCTCTTAGATCTATCCCTGTAGATCTTCACACCTAACACATAGGCTGCTTCTCCTAAATCTTTCATCTGGAAACATTTTCCTAACCATGCTTTAACAGCATGCAGTTCAGGAATATCATTTCCAATGATTAAGATATCATCGACGTAGAGGATTAGGAATGTAATTACGCTCCCACTAAACCTCTTATACACACACGGGTCATCCTCGTTCTTGATGAAACCAAACTCAGAGATTGATTCATCAAAACGAATATTCCAGCTTCTAGATGCTTGTTTAAGTCTATAAATGGACTTCTTTAACTTGCATATTTTATGACGATCTGATGGATTAGTGAAACCCTCAGGTTGTGTCATATACACATCCTCGTCCAGATTTCCAATAAGGAAAGCTGTCTTCACATCCATCTGCCAGATCTCATAATCGTAATATGCAGCTATCGCGAAAAGAATCCGAATAGACTTAAACATGGCTACAGGTGAGAAAGTTTCATCATAATCTATCCCGTAGATTTGTTTGAAACCTTTCGCAACTAGCCTGCCTTTATAGGTAACCACGTTACCATCCATGTCTATCTTCTTCTTGAAGATCCATTTACAGCCTATAGGGATTACTCCCGGAGGCGGATCAACCAAATCCCAGACTTGGTTATCTGACATGGAGTCCATTTCGGCTCGCATAGCATCAAGCCATCTAGCTGACTCCGGTCTACTGACCGCATCCGCATAAGTAAGGGGTTCATCATTATCAATGATGTAGACTCCGTCATAGCGCTCAGGCTGACGACGGATCCTTCCCGATCTTCGCGGTTCCTGTGATATTTGAGCCTCAGGTTGCTGAGTAACCTGATCTTCCGGCTCAGGCACATCCAACTGTGCTTGACTACTTTGTCCCTCTTCTGGAATCTCATCCAGCTTTATTTCTCTCCCACTGGCCTCTTGCAGAAGAAACTCCTTCTCAAGAAATATGGCCGTCCGAGCAACAAATACTTTGTTCTCTTTGGGATCGTAGAAATAATAACCCTTAGTTTCCTTAGGGTAACCGACAAATATACATTTCTCAGATCTGCTCTCCAGTTTCCCAGAGGCGAGCTTTTTGACATAAGCCTCGCAACCCCAGATCCTGATAAATGTCAAGCTCGGCTGTTTCCCACACCATAACTCATATGGCGTCTTAGAAACTGCCTTGGATGGCACTCGGTTTAGTACATTTGCAGCTGTTTCCAGTGCAAAACCCCAAAAGGAGTAAGGTAGAGTAGCCTGACTCATCATAGAACGAACCATATCAAGTAACGTTCTATTTCTCCTCTCGGACACACCATTCCATTGCGGTGTTCCTGGCGGAGTGAGCTGTGAGATAATCCCACACTCCTTTAGATAGTCAGTAAACGCATGACTTAGGTATTCACCACCTCGATCAGAACGAAGTGCCTTGATATTTCGGCCTAACTGATTTTGTACTTCATTTTTGAACTCTTTGAACTTGTCAAAAGATTCACTTTTATGTCTCATTAAATATACATACCCATACCTACTGAAATCATCAGTAAAGGTAATGAAGTACTGATAGCCACCTCTGGCATGTTTACTAAATGGCCCACACACATCACTGTGTATAAGGTCAAGTAAACCTGAAGCCCTTTGACCTTTGTTAGGAAAAGGAGACTTCGTCATTTTGCCCATTAAACAAGCTTTGCATGTATCAATCTCCTCATAGGAGAATGATCCCAGCAGTCCATGATCATGCAACCGCTTAATGCGCTTCTTGTTAATATGGCCTAAACGACTATGCCATAGCAAGGTGCTGTCATCAGCATACTTGGCTTTCTTATTATCAATGTTTTGTATAGAATATTCCATGTCCAACATGAATAACCCATTGTTAATGGAACCAGTAGCATACACAATATTATCTAGAGAAAGTATACACTTTGAAATCTTGCATTCAAAGGAAAAACCCTTCCTGACAAGAGCAGGAATGGAGATAATATTCTTGGTAATACTCGGTACAAAATAACAACTGTTTAATTCTAATACAATGCCAGATGGTAAAGAAATGAAATAGTCTCCTACAGCAACAGCAGCAACCCGTGCCCCGTTTCCAACGCGTAGGTCTACCTCATGCTGTCCCACCTGCCTTCTTCTCTTGAGTTCCTGTACATTTGAACAAATGTGAACTCCACATGCAGTGTCCAACACCCATGATATAGAAGAAGATGAAACCATGACTTCCGTCACGTAAATACCTGAGCCAGAAGCGATGCTTCCCCTCTTATCTCCTTGGAGCGCTTTACAGTCCTTTTTCCAGTGACCCAGCTGGCCACAGTGGAAACACCTGTTGTCCTTGGACCGCTTCACCTTCTGTTTCAGAGCCTTACTGTAGTTCTTGACAGGGGCCTTGCCCTTCTTCCCCTTCTTCTTGTTCCTTGAAGGAAACATCAAGACAGAGGTTGAAGGCTTTCCCTTCAGAGTTTCCTCAGTAGTCAAGAGCATATTCAACAGCTCTGCCGGTGTACAATCGATTTTGTTCATATTAAAGTTAATGATGAACGCATCGAAAGAAGGCGGAAGAGACTGCAGAATGATGTCTACAGCAAGCTCCTGGTTAATGGTATGCCCCAGTTTCTCCAGAGCCTCCTTGTGCCCAATCATCTTGAGCACGTGAGCTCCCACTGGGCTCCCTTCAGCCAGTTTGCTCTGAAAGAAGAGCTTCGTCAGATTATAGCGTTCTGTCCTCGCCTGTGCAGCATACAGCATCTTGAGGTTCGCTATGATCTCTATAGCCGACATATCCTCATGCTGACGCTGCAGCGGTGGCGTCATAGACGCTAGCATCAGGCAAGCGACATCAATGCTATCATTGACGTGCTTTTCATAGGTTTCACGAACCGCCCTTGCGGCGTTCGCAGCGGGCTGCGGCGGTATTGCCGTCTCGAGGACATACAGTTTCCTCTCTGCCTTAAGAACGATCTTAAGGTGTCCGAACCAGTCAGAGAAGTTCAGCCCAGCAAACTTCTCCCTTTCCAGTAGGGATCGCACATTGAAGCTCATGGTGTTCGTTGCTGCAGGAATCTACAACAATGCAAGAACAGCAAGGTCAGTATCAATGTTAAGAATCAATTAGGACTTAAGAATGATTCCTTTTTCTCACTATTCTAGCTGACTGTAAAATCCATAAAACAGTCCGAAAGAGTAATACTCTTTTAGTGAGATGGGATCCAGATTTCATACTTGGTCTCCGCGTCCCGCTCAGGCGAGATAAGATGCACAGAGATGACAAGCACTAATTTCTGGTAGGCTGTCCCAGCCAATCGCCAACCCGTGCGATTCCCCTTCATCTGGGCAATCCAGCAGACTGTGCCAACTGAGTTGGTACAACACAGTCTCTGATCCCACAGATGGCTGCCTCCATGTGCTACCAT
The DNA here is from genome assembly GCA_027563935.2 of Costus lasius. NCBI lineage: Eukaryota > Viridiplantae > Streptophyta > Magnoliopsida > Zingiberales > Costaceae > Costus > Costus lasius. The sequence continues at coordinate 29,662,391 of CM050454.1, forward strand.
ATGCGCCACATATGTAGCCTACATAGTCAAGCTGACCCGACCTACTCCCTGGACCACCACGTGCTATGCTGAGCAACGAGAAGCGATAAATCCCTTCTCTGTAACACGCAGGTGTAATCCAGCACCGTCTAAAGATAGATGGACGTGCCCACTGAGTGGGTACAACACGGCTCCAACGATAATCAGAACAGTGAGGTTTCGCGTCAGAAGGCTTACGAGCTTGATATTTTATCGTTGGATTTTACCGGTCTTTTATCTTCTTGACTATCATGCAAGTCCTATGGTGATAGCAGAAGATAAACTCATGCATTTCTAATTATAAAAGCAATAAATAGAAAGCATGGATCTTATGTGGTAAAAGCCCAAAGCCTAAGTAAGACCTTAAGAAACTTAAGTCTTCACTTGCTCTTCTTAGGACTTTTGCATCTCATCTGGTCCAACCCAGGGCCCTAGCGCCAAGAGCACCTTAGGTGCGCCACCAGCTGAATGCCCCTCTTGGATGTGTGCCTTTGTGCTCTTGTCTAATCAAATACAATTTGATCTATCTAGACAAGTTTGACTCGCAGGTCAATTATACATTATAAATTAAGTACAAATGTGATTCGCAGATCACAAATTAATTTACAAGTTTAATTCCAGGCACGCAGGCCCCAGCACAGCACACATTTAACATGGGCAGCCCACATAAGAATAAATAGACAAGCATCATGGCATCAATCAACATGTGATCCAATCATGAAATTAAATTTTTGAAAAACCCCATGGCATCAATTTTAATTTCCTTATGTGCCCCTACAACCTTACAATGGTCCATTGATAGGGATCCACTCATCCATCCGATCAGATCCTCTGCCCTTGCATGCACCGAGTCCTAACTGACCCGTATTGACCTAACGGTCAACCATGCATGCGCCAAGGGCTGAACAACCCTCATGAGTTCTGGCAAGCGGGTGTGACCCCGGGCCTAGCTCATGTGTGTTCACTGGTTGTCTCAACCAGACCTCGCTACACGCCTAAGATGCAATCGACCTATGGCCACCTCATGCTTGCGCACAGGTGCCATCTGGTCGATCCATCTAGGCTGTCAGATGGTCTGATCAGACGGTTGGATCTAATCTAGAGGTGACTTCAACCCCATCAACCCATCTAAGGGTTTAGAGTAGGGACTTAGATCTAGATAGGCGCGCAAGTTCATTTGTTTTGTAAGAAAAACAACACAAGCGCCAACATATGCGCAACAAATGGAAACTTAAGCAAGCGCCAAGATAACTCTCATACATGCGCAACATGAACATACTATCCACTAGTACAATCGCATGAAGAGAAAACATAGATCTAAGCATCAAACATACATGGATCACACAAAGCAATCATAAGAACATATTAGACCTAGCTCTGATACCAATTGTTGGGTCCCCTTCTAGGGGGAGCGCAAGCGGATAAAACCCCTTTCAAGAGGGGGGCCGAAAACCCTATGTAAGGGTGGCGCATTATTCATTCTTGCATGAAGATGCTAGGGTTTCACAAATCGCATGTAATATGTTTTTATGATCAACTTCAAGCGATTGAATGGAACAAGAGGGAGTTCATACCATAGCCATCGGATTGGATGGTGCCTTGGAATCAAGAGAACAAAAGAGGCCTCCTCCTTGTCGTCACACACAAGATGATCAAGGACTACTCTTTGAGATCCTTGTGCTAGCAAAGAGCTTCAAAGGTGCTTGTCGCGTGAGGATGATGAGAGATCAATCTCTTGCCGAGAGCTCCACACGTCTTTTCCTTTTTCACACCGTTTCGATATGATCAAAGCCAAGCGAAGTGAAGTCACACATTCAACGGCTTGGCGTTTAGGCGTTATGAAGAGAGGCTTTGATCACTTTCCTTAATTGGAAGTATGCGCTCATCAACAACCAAAACGCTAACACCATTCGAACCAAGCGTTCACATAAGTGAACCGGTTCGAATTTGGTTCACTTTGGTTCAATCAATCTGGTCCAAAGACCACATGAAACCAGCCCAAGCCATGGTCTAGATCTCTCTGAACCAAATGGTTCAAGATCTAACCGTTGATCTCCTGATGCTTCTGATCTCACCGATCTAGCATCACTTCTCTCGATCGAAGCTTACCGATCTCAAGCCCTAATCAATCAAACATGATCAGACCAGATCTCACTTACAATCAGAGATTATATCCCTTTAAACTGAACCCAAACAATTCAGTCCACACGATCTGACTTAAGTAAGCCATATCATCAACTTGTGTGACCCTAAGGGTTTCCTTTAAATGTCGGTAACGACAACTTACGTTATCACGACCAGTGAGGGGTATCTAGCAACACATCACTGTCTCCCGATATAGAGGAAAGAGTCTTCCAAGACTACACCCAAAACACAGCACAAGTGTGAATCCATTTCACAAGGCTTACATGATTCCTTTGCCACTGGATGTTCTTATTGGACAAGCATGTCAAGCTTGTAGCTCCAATATGATGAGCATGATCAGATCAGATGAACATAGTCATCTGGGTATGGCCATACACTATCTCAACCATCTCATACAGGGGGGCCCTTTAGAACATCACACTCCTTGAACAAGGAGACGGCAATCCTTTATCTATCACTAGTGTTCTAACCTGACTCATGATCATTATCCAAGATAGTTTATAATCATTATGTTTCAAATGATATTGAACTACCTCAAAACAATGACAATCATCATTTAGAAACACAAGTGATCTCAAGTCAAAGGACATGTGCCACTTAGTGCAAACAAGGATCATTCATATTGTGACAAGCAATTGAATATCCTAGTAGGGTCTGTCCAGTACATCCAATGTACCCATGAGTCTACATCTTATTCCATGCTCGAAGCATCCTATAAAATTAGAACTCATATTAGTCTCAATCATATCAGGGCTGTCTCAAGTTCACCAAGATATCTCGACTAAGGACATAACAGCATGTCAGCCTAGCTGAACAGCTTTGAGACATTAATCAGAAGTACACTTATTACAGCAGACAAGGTAGCAATCTGAATAATAACCATGCCTTTATAAACATAAGAGTTTATTACATGATACTTATACAATCCCAAGGCCTCAAACATTAGCCTTAAGGGCATACCCCAATAAGCAGGGGCGCAGTACCAGTTAGCATTTTATATGGATGTTGTGATAAGACTTTTGTGCTTAATTATCTGGGGCCGGTTGTGGCCGAACTATGTGAACTTGTGTTGCCGGTTGTGGCAGTTTTAAGATTTTGATTTTTGTGTCACCGCGGGCTTGGGCCTGGTTTCGGTGTTTGGTATCATTGATGTTAGTTATGAACTTATAAACTCGATATTGTGACTTTGGTTCTCAATTTGAGTCGATTGGTATTTTTGCAATCGGATTTGATATAAATGTGAACTTGCATATGTCTAGTGCAAGTATTGCCTGGTGACAGGTACCTTTATGTGATTTATGGATTTTACGGATTTTATGTGGCTTTGATATAACTGTTGCCTTGCATATGTCTAGTGCAAGGATTGCGTGGTGGCAGTACATTTATGAAATTGTGTTTTGTGGAGATTCTATGCATGTATTCTCGAAAATTTTCAGATCGTGTTTTCTTGAACTTGGTTTTACCTAGCATGTGAATCGATCTTGTATGATAACATCCTATTTCTCTATGACTTGTGTTGCTTGTTTGGGGTTAAGATAACGGGATGTGACATTCACCAAAGATCTATTCACCCCACAGGCTCGGTCTACTGCAAGGTTTGCGCTGCTCTAATTTGTTCTACGAAGGAATTTTCTTGGGTTTCTCTTGCTCGCCAATTCTTCCACCTCCAGCTTTTCGATCGGACTTGTTTCTTCTGCATTTTATCCTTCTCTCTGGAAGTTCTCTAATGGCGCCTAAGAGAAAGGGGGTCGTTTCTCACCGTCGCGAACCAAGACCGACCTCTGAGTCTTCGACGGAGGATGAAGAGTATGCTCCGTCTCCAGACTCATCACCGCCTCTGCCAGCACCCTCTGCACCTCAAGCTGCACCATCCACTTCCTCTAGGCAGCCGTGCCCATCCGCTCAACGACCTCAGCGGTTTATCTCCTCGCCGAACGAGTTCAGCATTATCTTCAGGAACGCCGAGCACGAGCAAAATTACCTCCTCCTTCTTCAATGCCGGGTGCTCAACACCCGTTATCTCAATAGAGGAATGCTTACCATGCTGGGACTCCTTGAAGACGTTGAACTTATGTACTCGAATATCGGCTAGGATCAGTTTATGCAGCTTGCCTGTCCTACCTACGTTGGCTTGACTTTGGAATTCTTGAGCTCTCTAGATGTGAAGGCGGACATCACTCTCGACCAGGACCCCGGGCGTATATCGTTCCACCTCAGGAACCTTGAGCACTCCCTTACCCTCTCCCAGCTCCGCGGCATTTACGGTTTTCCAGAACCGTGCATGCGCAAGATACCAGCGGAGTATAGTGAGCAGGCCTTCTGGGGTGCCATAACCAACGAGCATATCTATCCGGCCCGCGTCACCCAGGCATCCAGCATCTGCAATCCGGTGATTCGCTACCGTTCACCGTGTCCTGGCCCATACCATTTTTGGCCGCAGGGAGAGCGACAGTATGGTTCGCCAGTTTGAGCTCTTTTATTTATGGTGTATGCTTCACAGTTTTAGGATCGATTCGGGACTCCACCTCGCTAAGCAATTCAGTCGTGTTGCGCACTCTCGCAAAAGCGCGATCGTTATTGGTGGACTTATTACACCTCTGGCTGTCTCCCTCAGCATCATCCCTTATGGCTCGGCGGAGGCAAGTGGAAACAACTGGCTCGAGATCGAGTCGTGTGTCTCCATGAAGCTCATCGTCTGCCGAGGCGACTCCTATTGCCTCACCTTCAAAGGGAGCCAGTTCTGCCTTCTGCTACCGAACCCTGAGCGCACCACTGTGCGAGTGTGAGAGAACTGATGTATTCAACCCGTTGTTGACCCTTAGCCTGATCCGGTGGACACGGCACCAACAGCCCCCGACACCTTCTCCTTTGGCTGCCCTTCCTCCTCCATATCCATGATGTCTATATTGCAGGTAGGGAGGAGCAGCTTCATCAGTGGGAGATCATGGATCAGATGGACTCCACCATCTCCTATTTGCGCTAGGAGCAAACATCTCGTTGGGAATCTAATGAAGCTAGTATGCAGAGACATCATCAGATGTTGAGCTACGTATGGGGGAATCTCTCTACCATGGACGAGAGGTTGGCCTTCCTCAATGAAGAGAATATGGAGCGCATTACAATCTCTTCAGAAGAGGAGGATCAGCCGGATTACACTTCACAAGGTAAAGGCAAGAGCTTTCAGACTTCTAACTCTAAATCGCGCAAGAGATGATAGCTTACCCAGAGCCATGCATCGCCACCTGCTCCTCTCACATCCACGACACCGCATAGAGGACTATGCAATATTCAGAGTGGGTGAGCTGTCTCTATTCTAGTTTCCTATCTTTGTCCCCATGTGGCTGTTTGACTTTGATCGTTTGACTTGCTATGGTTGCGGTTTGCTATACCTTTTTTTTGTGATGGGTGGTATTTGGCATTGTACTTATATGCCACACTATTCGTGGTCCTGGTCCACATCGTCAGGCCCCACCCCTAGGAGGATCAGTCGTGTAAAACATATTGGGATTTGCTTTTTCATCTATTTTGGTATTCCGCTATGATCATCCTACATGCTGTGTGAATTTTCTATGAGTTTGCATGTGGTCATTTTAAGGTGTATGTCACAATTTTGTGATGAGAATTCATTCATGAGTTCATTCATTAATTTATCATGTTAAGAGTATGGTAGTCTTGTTCTCATCATAGCTCTGCAAAATTTTTAAAGTTGAATACATGTTTGGTTAGGAATAATCAAAACTTGTTGAATATACCACCTTGTTAGAAATACTTTATGATCATATCCATATGTTATATGATTTTGAAATCTTCTAATTTGGATTGATTTTAGGTCATTCATTAGTGGGTCAAACATTTCTATGATTGTTTAATCATCTTAAGCTTGCAATTCACATGTGATTCATTTTTAAGATGCACATCCACTTATTCATTCCTTGAATTCCTTTCTATTGTTAGGGAAACACTAAATTTATCAAGAAAAGAAAGGATATGTTATCATCTGAAACAATTGCACAAAAAAAACTCATCATTAGATTCCTCTACTTGGCACTGCGAAAAATTGGCAATGGTACCGAAGAACATGAATTGAAATCTAAGGGATGTGAGTTGAAATCTATAAAGAGACTCCTCTACTTGGCATTGCGAAAAATTGGCAATGGTACCTAAGGATATGAGTTGAAGTCTAATGCAATGATTAGTGTATCGTATCCTACATAATACATTTGAGTTAACCCCAACAACCTGATGTGGATGGATTGTACTTGTATGAGTATTGTGTATGCTTCATTGAATTCTATGTTGGTTAACATCTATAAATCGTGGGATCAAATTGCTGAATGCTTGAAATAACCATTTACTTGATTTCTTCTGATTAGATCTTGGATTGCTAATAAATGTTTTTTCTAACTTGGATGCATGCTTCAACACGAATGATTACTCTTGTACCCATCATGTATTTTGTCTTATTCTATTGCTTGAGGACAAGAAAATATTTTAGTCTGGGAGTGTTTGATGCCTTGCATTTTAGTAGCGATTTTTGTTATTATTCCATGATGAATCTAGGCCTATTTTGATATTTTTATACTCTTTTAAGACTTATTTACTTAAAGCTTTGAAATCTTCACTTTTTCTTATTCTTGTAAAATTTCAGGTAAAATCGCCCAATTTTGAAGTCTTTTGAAGATTCTAAGGCCATGGAGTGATTCCTTATGAGAAGACGAAGCTGCCCGTCAAATTTGGGCTCAATCAGAGTTAGTTTGAGAACCTGGCGGGTTCACCGGTGCTTTTGCTGATGAACAAACCTCACAGTGTGCTTCACTGGTTGGTGAACCCGATGGGGTTCACTCATGATTCTTTTTAAGGAAATCTGCACAGAAATCCACAGTGTTCTTCACTGGCAGGTAAACCCGGCGGGATTCACCGGTGATTCTTTCTCGATTGGAACTGCACAGTAAGGTTCACCACCTGGTGAACCCAACGGGGTTCACCCGTGATTCTTACTGGGCAGCCCGACATCCATTTGGAATTTTGGTGATTTTGAGCCCGATTGATGTCCAAATTTGGCAAGAGATGACTTTTTGGAAAGCTAATTTGAAGGAGAACACAAGGAATATAAAAGCCCCAATTTTTATGGCTGAATCATCAAAAAAAGGTAGACGAGCGGCTAGGGCGGGAAAGATAGTGACGAGGCATTTCTTAGGCGATTTTGCAAGATTCAATCATCGGAGCATCACGATTCTTGGAGATTGGCTTTGGTTTAGCATCTCCTCCCTCTCAGAAACGTTTTCTTGTAGTTTTCCTATCTTTATAGAGAGATTTTTGAGTGATTCCATGAATATTGTAGCGTAAAACTCTTTTCAGGGCTCGGTTGAAGCCCGCTGACGATTGTTAATTGCAAATCCATATTCCAAACTGTTATTTGGATTTTTTTTGTTGGCATATTTTACTTTGCTATACATGTTTCATGATTTTACATTGGCCACGTATTGTCATGTTTTAGTCATTACGATTCATACGAAGAGGAGGATCGTGACGGTGGATCCTCTTAGTAAAACTTGTGAATCCATGACACGATAGTGCTTGGTATTCACTCAAGGATTTCATAACCTTCCACAAAATGCATAGGGTTTGTTTAGAACGATCCACCGCGAGAGTAGGAGACCGTTCTAGACAAACACCAAGGTGTACCACCGAGAGGGGGCACCTTGTACCTTAGGGATAGGTTCCTTATGCAAAAACCTTGAATCCATGTAATTGATCCTTTTAATCCCAATTAAGATCGTCAGCGTGGTGGATGCCAAAGCCCTGATCTCTCTCATATATATATTATCTTCCGTCGTTGCTTTGATTTCTTGTTTATAATTAAATTCTTCAAAAACCCATTTTCGATTCGCTTAGCTATTGAGACTTAGATCTTCTGGTCCTTAACCTTATTCCCTATGGGATTCAACAATCTTTTATATTACTTCGACAATTACCGTGCACTTGCGGGATCTGTCACTAACATGGATGGCAATATAGTTACCTAAGGGTAGACTTGTGGCTAAAGAATTCAGATAGGTCCATGGGGTGGACTATGATAAAACCTTCTCGCTAGTTGCCATGATTAAATCCATTCGAATCTTGCTTGCTACTGCTGCATATCACGATTATGAGATATGATAGATGGATATAAAGACAGCGTTCCTTAACGAGAAGCTGACAGAGGATATGTATATGACACAGCCTGATGGCTTCATCCATCCTATAGAAGCCAATAAGGTCTGTAGGCTAAAAAGATCCATTTATGGATTAAAGTAAGAATCTCGAAGTTGGAATCTTTAGTTTGATGAGGTAGTATGAGATTATGTCTTTATCAAAAGCGAAGATGACGCATGTGAGTACAGAAAATTTAATGGGAGCTTGGTGACTTTTCTAGTCTCATATGTCGATGACATACTACTCATCGAAAATGACATCCCCAGTCTTCTTGCTGTGAAGACATGGTTGGGAAGTATTTCGAGATGAAGGACTTAGGGGAGGCCACCTATATCTTAGGCATGAGGATCTACTGGATAGATCCAATAAGCTCTTAGCCCTTAGTAGGAGTACCTACATTGATAAGGTCTTGGAGAGGTTCAACTTGGAGTAATCCAAGAAGGGATACCTTCTAGTGAGACATAGTCTTATTCTCTCAAAGAGCTAGTGTCCCACCACACAGGCTGAGAGGGAAGACATGAGTCGAGCACCCTATGCTTCGGCAGTAGGTTCGATCATGTATGCAATGTTGTGTACTAGACCAGATGTGGCTTATAACTAGCCAATACTAATTCAATCTAGGTCTACAACACTGGGTGGCTGTAAATAACATTCTGAAGTATCTGAGAAGAACTAAGGATTTGTTCTTAGTCTATGGGGGACAGGAAGAGCTCAGCGTTCAGGGCTACACTAACGCATCGTTCTAGTCTAACCCTGATAACTTCAGATCGTAGGCAGGCTATGTGTTCAAGATGAATGGAGGCATTGTAAGCTGGAAAAGCTTCAAGCAGTCCACCATGGTTGATTCTACGATTGAGGCTGAGTATGTTGCTGCTTCTGAGGCAGCTAAAGAAAGCTATTTGGATAAGGAAGTTCATTTCTGAACTTAAGGTGGTTCCAACTGCTGTGAATCCAATTGAGCTCTATTGTGACAAAAATAGAGCGATTGCACAGATAAAGGAACCACAGTCTCATCAAAAATTTAAACACATACTCATGAGATTTCACCTGATTAGAGAGATTATTGATAGAGGTGATGCCAAAATAAGCAGAGTTGACACAGACAACAATCTGGCAGACCCACTAACTAAGACTTTGGCACAGTAAAAGCATGATGGTCATACGAGGGACATGGGATTGAGTTTTCTCAACAAATAGGTCTAAGTGCAAGTGGGAGATTGTTGTGTTTATGCCCTTAGACCCATTGTTGGTCTATCTTTTGTACTACTTGACATTGATATTTTATATCATTCTAGCATTGTCGTTATTATGCTATATTTACATCTGCGACTATGTACTTGCATGATAATGTCCCTAGATACAGATTGTATCTGTGCTCAAACTTATGTCCCCAGTCAAGTACCTGAGTAGATAAGGGATAGCTCTGGTACATGTGAGCCTGGTATATGGGCTGGTTAGGCACGAGGTGCTAACGCATGCATATGGATATATCAGTGGTGGATATACTGAACCGACCCACTGTGAGGCTCTAACTTAGTGTCATGAGTTAACCTCACAAGTGACAGGAGATGCATTGATCCCTTGACTTGAGGTCATTGACTCTTCTATATGGTTAGGGACATACTTTGATGCAACCTAGCACCTCACCATAGTTGGGAGGTTATAACGGTTGTCATTGGGTGTGTTACGACCCATATGAGAAGATCAATGGACAGACATAGGATTTGCCTCTTCTTAAGGGAAGCTTGATATCCACGGAGCCCCCCTATGGATGCATGACTGAAAGTGTATGACCATACCTAGGTGAAAGCTTGATTTAGTCATGACCATGAGATTGGGTAAAAACAAAGTGGTGATACACTTTGTCCAATCGGATATCAGTTTGACAAAGAGACTGTAATGCATCGATATCTTGTTGCGATGATGGAGATGTCAATATCGATATCCATTCTAAAGACTTGGGTAGCAGTGATGCACTACTAGGTGTCACTCACTTCTTGTGATGACCTGAGTTCATCATTGCCAACATCAGAGGAACCTACAGGGTCGCACACCTTGATACTCAAATTCTCATATTGATCAAGTAGCTTTATGATCGAGTTATTGGATAACTCAGATCGATTTGGAAGATTTCATCAACGCCAATGTGTTTGATGAGATGAAAGAGACTTATTGGAGTTAAACTTCATTTTTGGCAAGTTGACCCCGAGTTAACCACGGTTAGCCGTATTTAACTAGGATTGCATCGGATTGAGTTCGATGGCTTAATTAGCTTGCTTAATGAAGTCTAGCATAGCCCAATGGCCATGAGGATAAATTGCATGGGCCTAGAGTTATAATGGGAATATAATTTAGAATTTAATTATGTATTTAATGTTATTAAGAGCCATAATGAAAATTTAATTCAACATTTAATTCTGAATTTAATTCTGCATTTAATGTTATTAAGAGCCATAATAGGAATTTAATTTAGGATTTAATTCTACATTTAATTTAGAATTTAATTCTGAATTTAGCTCAGAATTTGAAGAGGCACCATGTTTTCTATAAAAGGAAGAAGAGAGGAGGATATTAGAAGTGGTTGAGAGAGATCACACATCTTCTCCTCTTGGTGATTCACAAGCTTGGAGCTTGGCAACATCTTCCTGCTTCCTCTCCTCTTGGCGTCTGCAAGATTAGACCTTAGCAGCATCTTCCTCCTTCTCTATCCTCTTGGTGCATCCTTCTTGTGGGCAGTGCAAGTACTTGAGGAGAACTCCCAAAGCATGGATCTTATTCCCAAGGCTAGCACCGGGTATGGAAGAAGAGAACTCGAGCATCGACTGTGCGCGAGACTACAGAGGGCGCACACTTGGGCGCCTACATCGCATCTATTTGCTTCGCTTCAAGGTATCATCTCTTACTCACCATGTCGATTCCCTCACATGACATGATCTTCTGGGTTTTTGGGACCGACCTGTTTCGGAGATTGCTTCCGTTGTGTATATATGTAAAATTTTAAAATCCCTGGGGTTTCCCAACAAGCACCTTGCTAGAAAATTTGCGATAAGGTACCCTGCCGCAAAAACATGATCACTCTTTTTGGTGTTTTTCCCATATAAGAGGTACATCTTAATCTTGGGCTACAAACTTTGGTTCTCCTTCTCTTTAGCTATCCCAAAAGGCCTTTTCTTTCTTGAACTTGAGTTGAATTTCAGCGACTTGACCTGATCCTTATTGAATTTGAGCTTAATTTTCTTTGAACTCCTAGAAGAGCTTGTTAATGTAAATGCAAATGTGTGCAGAGTCCTACAATGAATGCATGAATAAGATATTGGGTGGTTAGTGATGACACAAAAATTCATAGTATATTTTGTGTCATTTGATTGGTCTTTTTGTGTCATATTTATGTTATTTTGTTTGTTTTTAAGCCTTATTTATCAAATATTGTGGAGTTATACCTTTTCTCATTTTTTATCATTTTCAGGTAAAAAGTGCCTAATTTTGATGGATTTTGAAAGATCTGAGCACACAAATGGATTCCAGACGTCAAGACGAAGCTGCCCGTCAATTTTCATGCAAATCGGAGATAGTCAGAAAATTACACCCCTGCCGTAATTATTTTTACGGGTGTAATTTTCTGCCAGATTACACCACTGCCATAATGATTTTTACAGGCCGTAATTTCTGCCCAGAAATCCACAGAAGAAATTACGGCACTACCGTAGTTATTTTTACAGACCATAATTTCTGCCAAGGCATGCACAAAAGCAAATTATGGCACTGTCGTAATATTTTTCACGGGTTGTAATTTCATGGAAATTTTCTACAGAACAAATTATGGTAGTGCCGTAATACAAATTACGGGCCGTAATTATAAATTTGAACGAGTCTTCTACCGCTTCCTATTTCCAAAATTTTTGAAGCCAAATTAGAAAGATTCAGGGCATGATTTCAAAATTCATAAAAAGGAGATCGTTCTATAAATCGAGGAGGAGATTTGAGGACAAGAATCATCCAATTTCATCACCAATCGAGGGAGAAATCGTAAAGGGCGTCCCTAGGGCTCGGCCTCTCGCCGAGAGGCGTAGAGGCCACCTCAGGCCGCGAAATTTACAGGAGAGCTTCGCCCAAGGGAGGAGAGGATACACCAAAAATTTCAGATCGAAAGGAGTTCGATCGAGGGAGAAATCAAAGAAGGAAGTTTCAAGCAGAATAGTGTTTGTGATTTTACTGTAGCAGTATACTATTCATGGTACTGTAACAGTACTGTAGCAGCCGAAATTTTTCAAAATTACGATGGTGTAAAATCAGTAACTTCTATTCTTCCTCTTTCAAATTCTAATTTTTATCATGAATTTTTATTGTATTTTTAACTCCATGGTAGTGTAACTTTCTTTTGGGATATGGGAGGTGTAATCCCCTTAATTTCATAATGACTAGATGATTTTTATTTCGTTAGGGAACTCTTATTATGGTAATTCTGCTTAAGAGATGATTGCCTTTAATTCTTTTTAGTTTCATATTATCAGCATGTTTTAGGGTTTTTGTGATATGGACCGAAAGGTGACTTGCGAGAACTTGGAACCCTAGAATCGTGATTTAGGAACTCATCGTAAGATATTAGATTTATTCTTGTTTCTAGATTTTAAAAGTTTATTGACTTGTTGATAATTTGACCTAGGAGACATTAATGAGTTAAACATGAAGATATTGTAAGAAATTAAGTATCAGATCGTTGGAGAACCTTAATTAGAACCTGCAAATCTAAAGTATGAAAGTATTTAGTTTTCACTTGAGATGATTGACAGAGAGATTGGATGCATGAAAGTGATCTTAAATCTCCTTGTCCATAAATTACTTATCTTTAGCATTGAATTAATCTTGTGTGAAAGTGAGGATTGATTCTTTGTAAATTGTCTGCGTGAAAGCGAGATGATTTCTTTATAAAGTAAATTATATCTTTATCATAATAAGAGTGGACTGACGATGCGCTTATTTCCTTCTAGTCATAGAAATTAAGGTGGATGAAACCCTAGTCCCAACCTTTTTCTCTGGTATTTCATGTGATTTCCGTTTGCTGTTTACATCGTATTTGATTTGCTTAGCTAGTGAGAAAATAACTATTCGGTACTTAACACGTAGGTCTCTGTGGTTCGATATCTTTTTATTACTTCGAACTATCCTTGCACTTGCGGACACACTAAGTTTTTGGCGTCGTTGCCGGGGAACTTAGTTTTGTTAATATCAAAATAGTTGTTAGTATTGCTAGACTAAGTTTTACTTGTTTTAGATTTAAATTTGTTTTCTGTTTTTGAAGGTTTTGGATTTTCACAAGTTGTGACAGAACTATGATTTCTGAAATTTTTGAATTTGCTTGTGTTTTATATTTTCTTTTATATATATATATATATTGAGAAAAAAATTTTATAAAAAAAATTGATTGATTGGTGTTGGATAATCTTTCTGTTTCTATTTTGAAAATTCTGAGTTTACTCGATTCTTCTACTTGTTTATACACAGGACTCTTAGATCTTGATAGATTTTATTTCCCGTGAACTCTAAGATCACAATTTTTTTAGTTGTGTAGAAAGCTTTGATTTGAGGATATGTCTTTTAATCATAACTCATGGGCAACTAAAAGAGGTGAGGTATACATGCCACAAGGTAAGTATGAAAATGATTCATGGTGCACTCTTGAAGATAAGTTAGATTATTTGGCTTATAATTTAGACTATAATATGCACTCTGTTATGAGATCTTATTCCTCAATTAGTTGCGATATTTGTGGATGTTTTGATCATTATGCTTCTGATTGCCAATTTTTAATTCCTCCAAATCCCAATTCACCATGGTATCAAGATGATCAATATTATTCTAGATGGGAAAATCATCAAACTTCTTTTTATGAGGATTGCTCAAACAATATTTCAGAACCATACTTTGAGGATACTGAAGAATCTAGGCTAGAGTCCACGCTTGAAAAATTCATGACAAATCAAAGCCAAATCATGACAAATCGAAGTAAGGAAATTGGGGATCTTAAGGGAATAGTTAGTAAACTTACTTCTCAAGTAGGATCTCTAACAACTCATAATAAAATTTTAGAAACCCAGATAGTATAACAAGATTGTTTATTTGAGTTTGATTTGGAAACTAAGGAAATTGATTTAGAAAAGTCCCCCTCTGATTTTGGTAATTTTGAAATTGATTCTTTTGTAAATATTAATGAATCTCACTCTGATTTTGATAATTTTGAATTTTATTCATTTGCTAATTTATTTGTGGAATGGTTTGAGGAAATTGATTTTGAAAAATCCCCTATTGATTCTAGTAATAGCTATGAAATTGATTCTTTTGATGATGAATTATTTGATGAAAAACTTGAGGGAACTGATTTAGAAAAATCTCACTCTAATTTTGTTGATAATTTTGAAATTGTTAAATTATTTGAGGAAGTGCATGAGGAATTTGAAAAGGATTTGAATATTACAAACATTGATGAATCTCACTATGATGTTTTGCCCATATCTACTGTTCAACCTTCTGATTTATTTAAAAAATTATGTTTTATTGAGGAATCTAATGTGAGACAGAAAGATTATTTTGATGATCCAATACTTGAATCTTTTGATCAAAGTCCTATTACAATTGAAGATATTAAATTTGAAGAAAGGACTAATGATTTTGCTTTCTAACAAATATAGGAAGATCATTGAATACCCTTGGAGTGGAATTAAAAATTTTGATTTTGATTTTTGCATCTTTGAGAAAGCCACATCGATCGTGATTTATATGAAATTTTGGATGTTTGGATTAGTAGCTAAACTTTTAGGACAACGAAAATGCAGAAAATTGTATGCTATTTACTATGGTAATGATCTACCTGCTTCACCATAATATTTGGGTTTTGATCAAGCTGTAGACCTAAAAATTAGCGCTTCTTAGGAAGCAACCCAAGCACTCTTACTTAGCTTAGTTTCTTTTATTTTAGTTTATTTTTAGAGTTAATTTTGCTTCTCTTTTTGTAGGGAAAATTGAAGTTTTACGCAAAATACAGCAGTGCCGTAATATATATTACGAGCCGTAATTTAGGCTATTTTTCGACCAGAATCTTTTGAGAGTTTTACGGTAGTACCGTAAGAGATTTTATGTGTCGTAATTTGTGCATCCCTTCCATAGCTGACTCAGTCTTCACCTCTGCCGCTAGCACTCTGATTTCATCCAGCTAGCACTCTCTACATTACCAGTTGTCTGCAGCTTCTTCTCCAGATTCACAGTGCCTCAGATTACCAGTCGTCGCTTCTTCAGCACTCGTCATCTTCAGATCTCCTAGCCGGCAATCTACTACATCGCCAACCACCAAAAAAATTTGCCGAGCACCACTAGCAGCCTCTTACTTCTTCTGTTGCCTCTTTTTCCATTGATTTTATTTTTGCTGCAGAATCTTCATTAGTGACTCTGATTTTTTTTATCTATGCAGCATCATCTCTCGCCGCTCACTAGCTAACGACTTCGCCTTCAGGACTGTAGTCTCCAGTAGGCCACTGGAGACTCCTCATCATCACTCTACTGTCGGCACCATCATCTTCATTAGCAGTTCTTCAGCTAGCATCTGTTCCACCTTTGCTTCTCGTCTGCATCAGCTCTTTCCACTGGCACCCTCTTCGGACCTCCAGCAATATCTCTGATTATCCTTTGAGAAAAATATTATTTTTTGCTTAGGTAAGATACTATTTTTGATTTGAGCCTTATGTATCTAAAATTGCGCAAGTAAAATTTTCATAAGGCGCATCTTTGAGGATGGTTCAGTCGCATCTGGCCTGACGCTACACCCCGGACGAGGATTGAGTTTGCTAAAGTATTGTTTGCACTTTCTAGTGATCTTATTCGATATGATTGTATGATATTGCTACTTGATTTGTTTTGCTATTTGCTATGATCACTTATTGAGATTTCTATTCAATGTGGTTGCTCGAATCTATCATTTTACACTTTTAACTGTGATTGTATAAATTTGATACTTCACACCTTTTGCATTGATATTGACATTTTTTATGTTTAAAATTTTTTATAACTTGAATCCATGTGATGAGAAGTGTGTGGATTTAATATTGATGATGAATGTTTATGCATATCAATGCTTGTAAATGGAGATATACCTATTATGCTGAATTTATTTCTTCAATATATATCTACTTGTTGAAATCCTTCATTGATTGATGCATAAGGTTTTGGGTAGATGTATTGTTTGATGAATGTAATCTGAGAGTGAAACTTCTTTCTTGAATAAAATGAGTATATGAGTTTAATTTTTGAATAGATGTCAATTGATTAACCTAGTTGATATTTAGTTTATTTTACTATTTATTGGGAAGAAAGAATCCAAGATCCAAAAAGAGAGAGACTCCCCTACTTGGCATTGCATAAAATTGGCAGTGGTACCGAAGATATGGGTTGAAATCTGTAAAAAAAAAAAGAGAGAGAGAGAGAAAGAAAATGACTCCTCTACTTGGCACTGCATAAAATTGGCAATGGTACCGAAGATAAAAGTTGAAGTCCTAATAAAAAGTATGTGGGTACATTCCATCAAAAAAATAATAAATAATAAAAAAAGAATTTGAGTGGAAAAAGATTTTGGAAATCCTATTCCTGTAAACAAAGGTATGATAGATTTAAACTGAAACTTGGGTGAAGTCATGAGATTGAGATTCCATTTATTATGCGAGTTACGAAATTTTATTTAATCAAAATTGTGAATCTTAAAGATTAAATTCGGAGGATAGTGTATTTATCTAAAATTTTGTGTAACAGTTGGTGGAATATTTCATGAGTGATTATATTTTAGAAATTTATTTTTCATAAAAGAGCATATTTTCCATACTTAGCATTGTTCTTTATTCTATTCATTTGCTTAAGGACAAGCAAAGTTTGAGCCTTATGTATTTGATGACATAAAAATTCATAGTATATTTTGTGTCATTTGATTGGTCTTTAATGTCATATTTATGTTCGTTTGCTTGTTTTGAAGCCTTTTTTATCAAATATTGTGGAATCTACACCTTTTCTCATTTTTAATCATTTTCAGGTAAAAAGTGCCTAATTTTGATGGATTTTGAAAGATCTGAGCACACGAATGGATTCTAGACGTCGAGACGAAGCTGCCCGTCAATTTTCATGCAAATCGGAGATAGTCAGAAAATTACACCCCTACTGTAATTATTTTTACAGGTGTAATTTTCTGCCAGATTACACCACTGCTACCGTAATTATTTTTATAGGCCGTAATTTCTACCCAGGCATGCACAAAAGCAAATTATGGCACTACCATAATATTTTTCATGGGTTGTAATTTCATGAAAATTTTCCACAGAGCAAATTACGGTAGTGCTGTAATACAAATTACGGGTCGTAATTATAAATTTGAACGAGTCTTCCGCTACTTCCTATTTCTGAAATTTTTGAAGCCAAATTAGAAAGATCCAGGCACGATTTCAAAATCCGTAAAAAGGGAATCGTTCTATAAATCAAGGAGGAGATTTGAGGACAAGAATCATCCAATTTCATCACCAATCAAGGGAGAAATCGTAAAGGGCAGCCCTAGGGCTCGGCCTCTCGCCGAGAGGCGTAGAGGCCACCTCAGGCAGCGAAATTTACAGGAGAGCTTCGCCCAAGGGAGGAGAGGATACACCAAAAATTTTAAATCGAAAGGAGTTCGATCGAGGGAGAAATCAAAGAAGGAAGTTTTAGGTGGAATAGTTTTTTACGATTTTACTGTAGCAATGTACTGTAGCAGCTGAAATTTTTCAAAATTACGGTGGTGTAAAATCAATAACTTCTATTCTTCCTCTTTCGAATTCTAATTTTTATCATGAATTTTTATTGTATTTTTAACTCCATGGTAGCGTAATCCCCTTAATTTCATAATGACTAGATGATTTTTATTTCGTTAGGGAACTCTTGTTATGATAATTCTGCTTAAGAGATGATTGCCTTTAATTCTTTTTAGTTTCATATTATTAACATGTTTTAGTGTTTTTGCGATATGGACCGAAAGGTGACTTGCGAGAATTTGGAACCCTATAATCGTGATTTAGGAACTCATCGTAAGAAATTAGGTTTGTTCTTATTTCTAGATTTTAGAAGTTTATTGACTTGTTGATAATTTGACTTAGGAGACATTAATGAGTTAAACATGAAGATATTGTAAGAAATTAAGTATCGGATCGTTAGAAAACCTTAAGTAGAACCTGTGAATCTAAAGTACGAAAGTATTTAGTTTTCACTTAAGATGATTGACATAGAGATTGGATGCATGAAAGTGATCTTAAATCTCTTTATCAATAATTTACTTATCTTTAGCATTGAATTAATCTTGTGCGAAAGTGAGGATTGATTCTTTGTAAATTGTCTGCGTGAAAATGAGAAGATTTATTTATAAAGTAAATTATATCTTTATCATAATAAGAGTAGATTGACGATGCGCTTATTTCCTTTAAGTCATAGAAATTAAGGTGGATGAAACCCTAGTCCCAACCTTTTTCTCTGGTATTTCATGTGATTTCCGTTTGCTGCTTACATCGTATTCGATTTGCTTAGCTGGTGAGAAAACAACTATTCGATACTTAACATGTAGGTCTCTGTGGTTCGATATCTTTTTATTACTTCGAAGTATCCATGCACTTGCGGACACAACAATTAGATATATGTTTGCTTATAATATATAAATAACTTACCAATTTTTGTAATCACATGAATGCATACTATTTTCTTTTTTTAAAAAAAAGCTAATCTAAACTATGCATATAATGAAATGAGTTATGGAAACTTGGGTGCCCTTGGCTAAGGTAATTTCAAGCTCCATTTATCTCCTTAGATTGTGTCTCGTGCCTACATCAAATAGTTTATTTTTTAAAAAAAAATTTATAAAATTAAAAATTAAATTGAGAGATTTAAGTGCATAGTGCATAATGCATATAATAGAACCCTTCCTCAATTTGCTCTTAGCAAAAATGGTTTCTCTGTATTATTGGTGAGCTACTTTGTTACTTTCTATTTATTATTGGTTTACAATAGTAATTTTATAAAAATGAATATATTTAATATATATATATATATATATATAATTACATAGTATTAATATAATTAATATAAAATAATAAAATATTAGTGATCTCATTATAATTTATTATTTTAACTATTAAAAATTAATCTTGTATTATAATTTTACTTACTCTATATTATAATATATAAAATTATTATGCATCACCTATTGAAGTCTCATAAGCTACTATTATTATCACCATCATTATTATTATCCTTTTAATTATAAAAATATTTTATTATTTTAATTTATAAAAAATATTATATGTGATGTGTTCTAAACAAATATGCGTTTATCAAACTCTTATATGCTATTATTTCTATCATAATTATGTAAACTTCTATTAATAAGTATTATATAGTACTTTTTTTATAGGTCAATATAATATTTAAATAGATTCTTTCTAAAAAAATATAGAACTAGTCTTTTATAAATAATATGATAACGATAATGGAATTGAGGCAAACTGCTTTCGAAGGGCCTGTTTGGCAGGGCTTTACGCCCTGCTTCTCTCCCTAGAGAAGCTTCCAAATCCCATTTTTTTTCCAGCTGTCCAGACAGCTTCTACTTCCTGAGACATCCATTCACGCGTCTATAGTTAAATTTTGGAAAGCTGGAAAAACCCAGCTGTCCGCTCAACGCAGCCGCTGTCCGCCTTTTCTCCTTCCTGGCCTTTACTCTTCTTCGACAACACTTGTCTCTCCAAGCTCATCACTACCATTTGCTCGCGGACGTTAGCCATCCATTCACCGAAGTCCACTCACACCATTTTGCCGCCGACAGCTCCTCTCATTGTCTTCTCACCTCATTGTCCGCCTTCCTCACTCCAGTGACCTCGCCTGTGCCTTACTTTCCTCAGTCGTCCATTTGCCACCATCCGCTTACAGCATTTTGCTACCGCCTACGCCTTACTAAAAATATTTCAATTTCTTGCTTGATAGTAATATTATTTAATTCTTTATATTTGTATAGGATTGTATTGGAGCTCTTGATGGCACTCACGTGGATGTTGTTGTACCTGCTGATACACAAATTCCTTTTATTGGACGAAAAGGTCGGCCAACACAAAATATATTGGCAATATATAGTTTTGATATGAAATTCATATATGTGTTAATTGGTTTTGAGGGTATAGCTCATGATAATCGGGTTTTAACAACAGCGATTAATACACCAAGATATAAGTTTCCAAAACCACCACCAGGTATGTGAGCATTTTTTATATAAATAACATTAAATCTAGTCTTTCTATTTTTAACAATTTTTATGTGTTTATCATAGGAAAATATTATTTGGTTGATGTTGGATATACTCATATAAGAGGATATCTTGGACCATATCGAGGAGTGAGGTATCATCTTCTAGAATTTCAGCATGGTCATCCACCAGAAGGCTATAAAGAAATATTCAATAAAGCTCACTTATCTCTTAGAAGTTGCATTGAAAGAACATTTGGAGTATGGAAGAAAAGAAGAGGTATATTACGTGATATGTCATCCTATCAATATCCAACACAAGTGAAAATTGTAGTTGCTACAAGGACATTACATAACTACATTAAAGGAGCTACATGTAATGATGCAATTGAAAGTTCCATTAAAGGGGGCGAAACCCTAATAGGCGCATATCAGAGGTTTTGCATTGAGCGGAAGCTAGGGTTTCTAAAGGATCAATAGCATGTCAAATGATCAACTTGTAAATACTTGTATAGATCGAAAAGATTCATACCATTGCCCTTGCCTGGATGGCGACTTGGAAGCAGAGAGAACGAAATGGTTCTCCTCCAAAACGTGCGCACACAAGATGAGAGTTGACTACTCCTTGTCGTTCCTTGTGCTAGCAAGGATCTCCAAGTTTCCTGATCGCGTCAAGGGGATTGAGATGACGTCTTTGCTTGGCCAAACTCTCTCCAAGGCATGAAGACTCTCTACCCGAGAGAGGAGAGGTGACAAGAGGTGAAGAGGCGAGAATAGGGCGTGACCACTTCGAACGTGAGGCGTCCACGCTATTTTGGAAAACATAACTTCCAAAAATAGCAAGCCACTACTTCAACGCAAGATGCGTTTACCCCAATCACAACTTTCTCCCTTGACTTGAACCATGCGCTCACACTAAGTGAACCGGTTCAATTTCATTTAGTTCAAAGACCAAATTAAACCAAGCATTGGTCTAGATCAAATTAAACCATAAGGCTCAAGATCTAACCATTCATCTCTTGATGCTCTTGATCTCACCGATCTAGCATCAATTCTCTCGATCGAAGCTTACCAATCTCAAGCTCTAATCAATCAAACATGATCAGACCAGATCTCACTTACAATCAGAGTTTAAATCCCTTTAAACTGAACCAAAACAATTCAGTCCACACGATCTGACTTAAGTAAGCCATATCATCAAATTGTGCGACCCTAAGGGTTTCCTTTAAATGTCGGTAACGATAACTTACGTTATCACGAACAGAGAGGGGTATCTAGCAACACATCACTATCTCCCGATATAAAGGAAAGAGTCTTCCAAGACTACACCCAAACCACAGCACAAGTGTGAACCCAAGTCACTTGACATATGTGTTTCCTTTGCCACTGGATGTTCTTATTGGACAAGCGTGTCAAGCCTGTAATTCCAATATGATGAGAGTGGTTAGATCAGATGAACATAGTCATCTGGGTATGGCCATACACTTTCTCAACCATTTCATCCAGGGGGCCCCAACAGAACATCACACTCCAACAAGGAGACGGCAATCCTATATCTATCACTAGTGCCCTAACATGACTCATGCTCATTATCCAAGATAGTCTATAACCATTATGTTTCAAATGATATTGAACTACCTCAAAACAATGCCAATCATCATTTAGAAACACAAGTGATCTCAAGTCAGAGGAAATATGCCACTTGTTTGCATACAAGGATTATTCACATTGTGACAAGCAATCGAATATCCTAAGTAGGGTCTGTCCAGTACATCCAATGTACCCATGAGTCTACATCTTATTCCATGCTCGAAGCATCCTATAAGATTAGAACACATATTAGTCTCAATCATATCAAGGCTGTCTCATGTTCACCAAGATATCTCGACTAAGGACAAAACTGCATGTCAGCCAAGCTGAACAGCATTGAGACATTATTCAGAAGTATACATATTGCAGCAGATAATGTAACAACCTGAATAACAACCATCATTGCCTTTATAAACATAGAGCTTATACATGATACTGATAACAACCCAAGGCCTCAAACATTAGCCTTAAGGGCATACCCCAATAATCTCCCACTTGCACTTAATCTAATGGTTGAGAAATCTCAAACCCATATTATTACAGTGCTTCTCATGCTTCTGCTGTGCCAGAGGCTTTGTAAGCGGGTCAGCTAGATTGTCATCTGTATGAACCTTGCAGATTTTGATCTCGCCACGATCAATGATCTCCCGGATCAAGTGAAACCTTCTCTGTATGTGCTTGGACTTCTGGTGCGACCGTGGTTCCTTTGCTTGTGCTATTGCTCCAGTGTTATCACAGAAGATAACCAAAGGATCTGCACTCGAAGGAACAACACCAAGTTCTTGAACGAACTTACGAATCTACACTGCCTCCTTGGATGCTTCCGAGGCTGCTACATACTCGGCTTCTGTTGTGGAATCAGCAACAATTGATTGTTTGAAACTTTTCCACACCACTACTCCTCCATTCAAGCTAAAAACATAGCCTGATTGCGATCGAAAATCATCCTGGTCAGACTGGAATGAAGCGTCAGTATATCCTTCAATACTGAGTTCTTCCTGACCTCCATATATCAAGAACATATCTTTGGTCCTCCGAAGATATTTCAAAATGTTCTTGACCGCAATCCAGTGTGCCTTTCCTGGATTACTTTGGAATCGACTGGTCATGCTTAACCCGTAAGCGACGTCTGGGCGAGTACACAACATCGCATACATAATGGACCCAATAGCCGAAGCATAAGGCGTATTGTCCATTTCATCTTTCTCAGTCTGTGTTTGTGGACACTGACTCTTTGAAAGATTCAGACCATGTCTGACTGGAAGATATCCTCTTTTAGAATTTTCTAAATGGAATCTCTCCAGGACTTTATCGATGTAAGTACTCTGGCACAGCCCGAGAAGCCTCTTAGATCTATCTCTGTAGATCTTCACACCTAATACATAGGCTGCTTCTCCTAAATCTTTCATCTGGAAACATGTTCTTAACCATGCCTTGACCGCATGTAGTTCAGGAATATCGTTTCCAATGATTAAGATATCATCGACGTAGAGGACTAGGAAAGTAATCACGCTCCCACTAAACCTCTTATATACACACGGGTCATCTTCATTTTTGATGAAACCAAATTCACAGATTGATTCATCAAAACGAATATTCCAGCTTCTTGATGCTTGTTTAAGTCCATAAATGGACTTCTTTAATTTGCATATTTTATGACGATCTGATGGATTGGTGAAACCTTCAGGTTGTGTCATATACACATCCTCTTCTAGTTTTCCATTAAGGAAAGCGGTCTTCACATCCATTTGCCAGATCTCATAATCATAATATGCTGCTATCGCAAGAATAATCCGAATAGACTTGAACATGGCTACAGGAGAGAAAGTTTCATCATAATCTATCTCGTAGATTTCTTTGAAACCTTTCGCAACTAGCCTGCCTTTATAGGTAACCACGTTACCATCCATGTCAACCTTCTTTTTGAAGATCCACTTACAGCCTATAGGGATTACTCCCGGAGGCGGATCAACCAAATCCCAGACTTGGTTATCTGACATGGAATCCATCTCGGCTCGCATAGCTTCAAGCCATCTCGCTGATTCCGGTCCACTGACCGCATCCGCATAAGTGAGGGGTTCATCATCAATGATGTAGACTCCGTCATAGCGCTCAGGCTGTCGACGGATCCATCCCGATCTTCGCGGTTCCCGTGATATCTGAGCCTCAGGTTGAACATCAACCTGTTCTATTGGCTCAGGCTCATCCAACTGAGTTTGACTACTTTGTCCTTCTTCTGGATTCTCATCCAGCTTTATTTCTCTCCCTCTGGCCTCTTGCAGAAGAAATTCCTTCTTAAGAAAAATAGCCGTCCGAGCAACAAATACTTTGTTCTCTTTGGGATCGTAGAAATAATAACCCTTAGTTTCTTTAGGGTAACCGACAAAGATACATTTCTCATATCTGCTCTCTAGTTTCCGAGAGGCGAGCTTTTTGACATAAGCCTCGCAACCCCAGATCTTAATAAATGTCAAGCTCGGCTGTTTCCCATACCATAACTCATATGGAGTCTTTGAAACGGCCTTGGATGGCACTCGGTTTAGTACCTTTGCAGCTGTTTCCAGTGCAAATCCCCAAAAGGAGTAAGGTAGAGTAGCCTGACTCATCATAGAACGAACCATATCCAGTAAGGTTCTATTTCTCCTCTCGGACACACCATTCCATTGCGGTGTTCCTGGCGGAGTGAGCTGTGAGATAATCCCACACTCCTTCAGATAGTCAATAAACTCATGACTCAAGTATTCTCCACCTCGATCCGAACGAAGTGCCTTGATATTTCAGCCTAGCTGATTTTGTACTTCATTCTTGAACTCTTTGAACTTGTCAAAAGATTCACTCTTATGTCTCATTAGATAGACATAACCATACCTACTGAAATCATCAGTAAAGGTAATGAAGTATGAATAGCCACCTCTGGCATGTTTACTAAATGGCCCACACACATCACTGTGAATGAGATCAAGTAAACCTGAAACCCTTTGACCTTTATTAGAAAAAGGAGACTTCGTCATTTTACCCATTAAACAAGCTTTGCATGTATCCAGCTCCTCATAGGAGAATGATCCCAGCAGTCCATGGTCATGCAACCGCTTAATGTGCTTCTTGTTAATATGGCCTAAACGACTATGCCATAACAAGGTGCTGTCATCAGCATACTTGGCTTTCTTAATATCAATCTGCTGTATAGAACATTCCATGTCCAACATGAATAACCCATTGTTAATTGACCCGGTAGCATAAACAATATTATCAAAAGAAATATAACACTTTGAAATTTTGCATTCAAAGGAAAACCCTTTCCTGACAAGAGCAGGAATAGAGATAATATTCTTAGTTATGCTCGGTACAAAATAACAATTGTCAAGTTCTAATACAAGACCAGATGGTAAAGAGATGTGATATTCTCCTACAGCAACAGCAGCAACCCGTGCCCCGTTTCCTACTCGTAGGTCCACCTCATGCTGTCCCACCTGTCTTCTTCTCTTGAGTTCCTGTACATTTGAACAAATGTGAACTCCACATGCAGTGTCCAACACCCATGATATAGAAGAAGAAACTATGACCTCAGTCACGAAAATACCTGAGCCAGAAGCGAAAGGCTTGCTTCCCTTCTTGTCTCCTTGGAGCGCTTTACAGTCCTTTTTCCAATGACCCAACTGGCCACAATGGAATCATCTGTATTCCTTTGACTGCTTTATCTTTTGCTTTAGAGCCTTGTTGTAGCTCTTGATAGGGGCTTTGCCCTTCTTCCCCTTCTTCTTGTTCCTAGAAGGAACCATTAGGACAGAGGATGAAGGCTTTCCCTTCTCAAGAGTCTGCTCTGTAGTAAGGAGCATGTTCAGTAACTCCGCCGGCGTACAGTCGATCTTGTTCATATTAAAATTAATGATGAATGGATCGAAAGAGGCCGGGAGAGACTGCAGGATGATGTCTACAACAAGCTCCTGTTGATGGTGTGTCCCAGTTTCTCTAGAGCTTCTTTGTACCCCAATCATCTTGAGCACGTGAGCCCCCACTGGACTCCCTTCAGTCAGTTTGCTCTGAAAGAAAAGTTTCGTCAAGTTATAGCTTCAGTCCTTGCCTGTGCAGCATGCAGCATCTTGAGGTTTGCTATAATTTCTATAGCAGATAAATCCTTATGCTGACGCTGCAGCTGTGGCGTCATAGACGCTAGCATAAGGCAAGCGACATCAATGCTATCATTGACATGCTTCTCATAAGCTTCCCGAACCGCCCTTGCGGCGTTCGCAGCGGGTTGAGGCGGTATAGCCGTCTTGAGGACATACAGCTTCCTCTCAGCCTTAAGAACAATCTTAAGGTGTCCGTACCAGTCTGAGAAGTTTGGCCCAGCAAACTTCTCCCTTTCCAGTAGGGATCGCACATTGAAATTTGTGGTGTTCGTTGCTGCAGGAATCTACAACAATGCAAGAACAGCAAGGTCAGTATCAATGTTAGAATCAATTCAGGACTTAAGAATGATTCTTTTCTCACTATTTTATCTGGCTGAAAAATCCAGCAAAACAGCCCGAAAGAGTAAAACTCTTTTAGTGAGATGGGATCCAGATTTCATACTTGGTCTCCGCGTCCCGCTCAGGCGAGATAAGATGCACAGAGAGTACAAGCACTAATCTCTGGTAGGCAATCCCTGCCAATCGCCAACCCGTGCGATTCCCCTTCATCTGGGCAATCCAGCAGACTGTGCCAACTGAGTTGGTACAACACAGTCTCTGATCCCACAGATGGCTGCCTCCATATAGCTACCATATGCTCAATATGTAGCCTACATGGTCAAGCTGACCCGACCTACTCCCTGGACCACCACGTGCTATGCTGAGCAACGAGAAGCGATAAATCCCTTCTCTGCAACACGCAGGTGTAATCACACACCGTCTGAAGATAGATGGGCGTGCCCACTGAGTGGGTACAACACGGCCCCAACGATAGTCAGAACAGTGAGGTTTTGCGTCAAAAGGCTATCGTGCTTGATATTTAACGTTGGATTTTAACGGTCCTTTTATCTTCTTACTATCATGCAAATCCTATGGTGATAGCAGAAGAATAAATCATGCAGTTACTAAATTACTTAAACAGTAAATTGAAAGCATGATTATCTTATGTGGTAAAAGCCCATTAAGCCTAAGTAAGACCCTAATTTAACTTAAGTCTTCACTTAAGCTCTTCATGGGTCTTTTGCACTTCATCTGGCCCAGCCCGGGCCCAAGCGCCCTGTGCAGCTGAGATGCGCTCACCAGGTAAAATGCACCTGTCCTAGAGTCGAACCCTAGACCTCCCACTGGTGAAGCCACTTGCTGCATGCGCCTCTGCCATGTGTGCTCTGTGCTCATGTCTGATTAAATTACAATTTAATCTATCTAGACATGATTGACACGCAGGTCAATTATACTTTATAAATTAATTAAAAATGTGATGCGCAGATCACAATAAATAATTTACAATATCAATCCAGGCACGCAGGCCCCAGCACAGCACACATTAAATTTGGGCAGCCCACATAAGATGAAATAAACACTCATCATGTTATACAAACATCAAGTGATCCAATCAAGAAAATAAAATTTTCGAAAATCCCATTGGCTTCATTTTATTTCCTTATGTGCCCTACTACCTTACAACGGTCCATTAATAGGGATCCACTCATCAGACCTAGTCAGACCCCCCTGCCCTTGCATGCACCAAGTCATAACCGACTTGAGTCGACCTCATGGTCAACAATGCATGCGTTAAGGGCCGAACGTCCCTCATGAGTTCTGGCAAGCGGGTGTGACCCCGGGCCTTAATCATGAGCGTTCACTGGTTGTCTCAATCAGACATCGCTACATGCCTTTCTGCAGTCGACCAATAGCCACCACATGCTTGCGCATAGGTGCCATCTGGTCGACCCATCTAGGCTGTCAGATGGTCTGATCAGACTGTTGGGTCTAGACTGGACGATGACTTCAACCCTAATAACCCGTCAAAGATTTTAAAGCAGGCGCTTAGATCTAATGAGGGGCGCGCAAGTAATTACGTTTTGAGAAAAAACTACAACAAGCGCCAACATAGATACATGCGCCAACATACATCTATTTTCGAAAATAAGCATGTAGTTTCGCATGAAGATAACCATTAGATCTATTCATACAAACATGAATCACACATGTCAAGCAATCATATGAACATACCAGAACCTATAGCTCTGATACCAATTGAAAGTTCCATTAAAGGGGGCGAAACCCTAATAGGCGCATATCAGAGGTTTTGCATTGAGCGGAAGCTAGGGTTTCTAAAGGATCAATAGCATGTCAAATGATCAACTTGTAAATACTTGTATAGATCGAAAAGATTCATACCATTGCCCTTGCCTGGATGGCGACTTGGAAGCAGAGAGAACGAAATGGTTCTCCTCCAAAACGTGCGCACACAAGATGAGAGTTGACTACTCCTTGTCGTTCCTTGTGCTAGCAAGGATCTCCAAGTTTCCTGATCGCGTCAAGGGGATTGAGATGACGTCTTTGCTTGGCCAAACTCTCTCCAAGGCGTGAAGACTCTCTACCCGAGAGAGGAGAGGCGACAAGAGGTGAAGAGGCGAGAATAGGGCGTGACCACTTCGAACGTGAGGCGTCCACGCTATTTTGGAAAACATAACTTCCAAAAATAGCAAGCCACTACTTCAACGCAAGATGCGTTTACCCCAATCGCAACTTTCTCCCTTGACTTGAACCATGCGCTCACACTAAGTGAACCGGTTCAATTTCATTTAGTTCAAAGACCAAATTAAACCAAGCATTGGTCTAGATCAAATTAAACCATAAGGCTCAAGATCTAACCATTCATCTCTTGATGCTCTTGATCTCACCGATCTAGCATCAATTCTCTCGATCGAAGCTTACCAATCTCAAGCTCTAATCAATCAAACATGATCAGACCAGATCTCACTTACAATCAGAGTTTAAATCCCTTTAAACTGAACCAAAACAATTCAGTCCACATGATCTGACTTAAGTAAGCCATATCATCAAATTGTGCGACCCTAAGGGTTTCCTTTAAATGTCGGTAACGATAACTTACGTTATCACGAACAGAGAGGGGTATCTAGCAACACATCACTGTCTCCCGATATAAAGGAAAGAGTCTTCCAAGACTACACCCAAACCACAGCACAAGTGTGAACCCAAGTCACTTGACATATGTGTTTCCTTTGCCACTGGATGTTCTTATTGGACAAGCGTGTCAAGCCTGTAATTCCAATATGATGAGAGTGCTTAGATCAGATGAACATAGTCATCTGGGTATGGCCATACACTTTCTCAACCATCTCATTGTAGGAACCCCTTTCATGAGGGGGGGGGGGCGAAATAAACCCTATTATGCGCATCAAGATTTTTGGCATAGCGGAAACTAGGGTTTCAACAATCGCATGTATGATATATGATCAACTTAACTATCTTGTATGGATCAAATGAAAACATACCATAGCCATTGATTCGAATGGCGTCTTGGAAGAAGATGGCGAAAGGGCTCTCCTCCAAAAGTGACGCACACAAGAGGATGATGACTACTCCTTGTGTTCCTTGTGCTAGCAAGGTTCTCCAAGGGTGCTTGTCGAATGGAAGGGATGAGATGACTTGGTTGCTTAGCCGAGACCTCCTTGTCGTCAACACCTTCAACCCACGAGAGTGTGAGCGTCCAAAGGAAGAAGCGAACGCTTTTTCGTTTTTGGCGTTTAGGCGTTGAGGGAAGTGGCCTTCATGACTTTCCAAAAATAGAAGTCATGCACCCATGATCTCATAACCGACCAAAGAAAACGCCTTCATGCATTGAACCATGCGTTCACTCATGTGAACCGGTTCAAGCAAATTGAATGCATTTCAATTTGGTTCAAAGATCAATCAACCCAAGCATTTGGTCTAGATCACTATTAAACCCTAAGGCTCCAGATCTAACCGTTCATCTCCTGATGCTCCTGATCTCACCGATCTAGCATCAACTCTCTCGATCGAAGCTTACCGATCTCAAGCCCTAATCAATCAAACATGATCAGACCAGATCTCACTAACAATCAGAGTTTAAATCCCTTTAAACTCAACCAAAACAATTCAGTCCACACGATGTGACTTAAGTAAGCCATATCATCAAATTGTGCGACCCTAAGGGTTTCCTTCAAATGTCGGTAACGATAACTCACGTTATCACGATTAGTGAGGGGTATCTAGCAACACATCACTGTCTCCCG
The DNA here is from genome assembly GCA_027563935.2 of Costus lasius. NCBI lineage: Eukaryota > Viridiplantae > Streptophyta > Magnoliopsida > Zingiberales > Costaceae > Costus > Costus lasius. The sequence continues at coordinate 29,692,851 of CM050454.1, forward strand.
ATATAAAGGAAAGAGTCTTCCAAGACTACACCCAAACCACAGCACAAGTGTGAATCCACTTCACTAGGCATACATGTTTCCTTTGCCACTGAATGTTCTTATTGGACAAGCGTGTCAAGCCTGTAGCTCCAATATGATGAGCATGATTAGATCAGATGAACATAGTCACCTGGGTATGGCCATACACTTTCTCAATCACCTCATCTAGGGGGGCCCCTTTAGAACATCACACTCCAAACAAGGAGACGGCAATCCTATATCTATCACTAGTGTCCTAACCTGACTCATGATCATTATCCAAGATAGTCTATAACCATTATGTTTCAAATGATATCGAACTACCTCAAAACAATGACAATCATCATTTAGAAACACAAGTGATCTCAAGTCAGAGGACATATGCCACTTGTTGCATACAAGGATTATTCACATTGTGATAAGCAATTGAATATCCTAGTAGGGTCTGTCCAGTACATCCAATGTACCCATGAGTCTACATCTTATTCCATGCTCGAATCATCCTATAAGATTAGAACACATATTAGTCTCAATCATATCAAGGCTGTCTCAAGTTCACCAAGATATCTCAACTAAGGACATGACAGCATGTCAGCCAAGCTGAACAGCATTGAGACATTATTCAGAAGCACACTTATTGCAGCAGACAATGTAACAAACTGAATAACAACCATTGCCTTTATAAACATAAGAGTTTATACATGATACTGAAAGAATCCCAAGGCCTCAAACATTAGCCTTAAGGGCATACCCCAACAATCTCCCACTTGCACTTAATCTAATGGTTGAGAAATCTCAAACCCATGTTATTACAGTGCTTCTCATGCTTCTGCTGCGCCAGAGGCTTGGTAAGCGGGTCAGCCAGATTGTCATCTGTATGAACCTTGCAGATTTTGATCTCACCACGATCAATGATCTCCCGGATCAAGTGAAACCGTCTCTGTATGTGCTTGGACTTCTGGTGCGACCGTGGTTCCTTTGCTTGTGCGATTGCTCCAGTGTTATCGCAGAAGATAACCAAAGGATCTGCACTCGAAGGAACAACACCAAGTTCTTGAACGAACTTACGAATCCACACTGCCTCCTTGGATGCTTCCGAGGCTGCAACATACTCGGCTTCTGTTGTGGAATCAGCAACAATAGATTGTTTGAAACTTTTCCATACCACTGCTCCACCATTCAAGCTAAAAACATAGCCTGATTGCGATCGGAAATCATCCTGGTCAGATTGGAATGAAGCGTCAGTATATCCTTCAATACTGAGTTCTTCCTGACCACCATACACCAAGAACATATCTTTGGTCCTCCGCAGATATTTCAAAATGTTCTTTGACTGCAATCCAGTGCGCCTGACCTGGATTACTTTGGAATCGACAGGTCATGCTTAACCCGTAAGCGACGTCTGGGCGAGTACACAACATCGCATACATAATGGACCCAATAGCCAAAGCATAAGGCGTATTGTCCATTTCATCTTTCTCAGTCTGTGTTTGTGGACAATGACTCTTTGAAAGATTCAGACCATGTCTGACTGGAAGATATCCTCTTTTAGAATTTTCTAAATGGAATCTCTCCAGGACTTTATCGATGTAAGTACTCTGGCACAGCCCGAGAAGCCTCTTAGATCTATCTCTGTAGATCTTCACATCTAATACATAGGCTGCTTCTCCTAAATCTTTCATCTGGAAACATTTTCTTAACCATGCTTTAACAGCATGCAGTTCAGGAATATCGTTTCCAATGATTAAGATATCATCGACGTAGAGGACTAGGAAAGTAATCACGCTCCCACTAAACCTCTTATATACGCACAGGTCATCTTCATTCTTGATGAAACCAAATTCACATATTGATTCATCAAAACGAATATTCCAGCTTCTAGATGCTTGCTTAAGTCCATAAATGGACTTCTTTAACTTGTATATTTTATGACGATCTGATGGATTAGTGAAACCTTCAGGTTGTGTCATATACACATCCTCATCTAGTTTTCCATTAAGGAAAGCGGTCTTCACATCCATCTGCCATATCTCATAATCGTAATATGCTGCTATCGCAAGAATAATCTGAATTGACTTGAACATGGCTACAGGAGAGAAAGTTTCATCATAATCTATCTCGTAGATTTGTTTGAAACCTTTCGCAACTAGCCTGCCTTTATAGGTAACCACGTTACCATCCATGTCAATCTTCTTCTTGAAGATCCATTTACAGCCTATAGGGATTACTCCCGGAGGCGGATCAACCAAATCCCAGACTTGGTTATCTGACATGGAGTCCATCTCGGCGCGCATAGCTTCAAGCCATCTCGCTGATTCCGGTCCACTGACTGCATCCGCATAAGTTAGGGGTTCATCATGATCAATGATGTAGACTCCGTCATAGCGCTCAGGCTGTCGACGGATCCTTCCTGATCTTCGCGGTTCCCGTGATATCTGAGCCTCAGGTTGCTCAATAACCTAATCTACTGGCTCAGGCTCATCCAACGGTGCTTGACTACTTTGTCCTTCCTCTGGATTCTCCTCCAGTTTTATTTCTCTCCCACTGGCTTCTTGCAGAAGAAACTCCTTCTCAAGAAAAATAGCCATCCGAGCAACAAATACTTTGTTCTCTTTGGGATCGTAGAAATAATAACCCTTAGTTTCCTTAGGGTAACCGACAAAGATGCATTTCTCAGATCTGCTCTCTAGTTTCCCAGAGGCAAGCTTTTTGACATAAGCCTCGCAACCCCAGATCTTAATAAATGTCAAGCTCGGCTGTTTCCCATACCATAACTCATATGGAGTCTTTGAAACTGCCTTGGATGGCACTCGGTTTAGTATCTTTGCAGCTGTTTCCAGTGCAAATCCCCAAAAGGAGTAAGGTAGAGTAGCCTGACTCATCATAGAACGAACCATATCCAGTAAGGTTCTGTTCCTCCTCTCGGACACACCATTCCATTGCGGTGTTCCTGGTGGAGTGAGCTGTGAGATAATCCCACACTCCTTCAGATAGTCAGTAAACTCTCGACTTAGGTATTCTCCACCTCGATCTGAACGAAGTGCCTTGATATTCCGGCCTAGCTGATTTTGTACTTCATTTTTGAACTCTTTGAACTTGTCAAAAGATTCACTTTTATGTCTCATTAGATAGACATAACCATACCTACTGAAATCATCAGTAAAGGTAATGAAGTATGAATAGCCACCTCTGGCATGTTTACTAAACGGCCCACACACATCACTGTGTATAAGGTCAAGTAAACCTGAAGCCCTTTGACCTTTATGAGGAAAAGGAGACTTCGTCATTTTGCCCAATAAACAAGCTTTGCATGTATCAATCTCATCATAGGAGAATGATCCCAGCAGTCCATGATCATGCAACCGCTTAATGCGTTTCTTGTTAATATGGCCTAAACGACTATGCCATAGCAAGGTGCTGTCATCAGCATACTTGGCTTTCTTATTATCAATGTTTTGTATAGAACATTCCATGTCCAACATGAATAACCCATTGTTAATTGATCCAGTAGCATAAACAATATTATCATAAGAAATAACACACTTTGAAATATTGCATTCAAAGGAAAATCCTTTCCTGACAAGAGCAGGAATAGAGATAATATTTTTCATAATGCTTGGTACAAAGTAACAATTGTCTAGTTCCAATACAAGTCCAGATGGTAATGAGATGTAATAAACTCCTACAGCAACAGCAGCAACCCGTGCCCCGTTTCCAACTCGTAGGTCCACCTCATGCTGTCCCACCTGTCTTCTTCTCTTGAGTTCCTGTACATTTGAACAAATGTGAACTCCACATGCAGTGTCCAACACCCATGAAATAGAAGAAGAAGATATCATGACTTCAGTCACAAAAATACCTGAGCTAGAAGCGATGCTTCCCTTCTTGTCTCCTTGGAGCGCTTTACAGTCCTTTTTCCAGTGACCCAGCTGGCCACAATGGAAACATCTGTATTCCTTCGACCGCTTAACCTTTTGTTTCAGAGCCTTGTTGTAGTTCTTGACAGGGGCTTTGCCCTTCTTCCCCTTCTTCTTGTTCCTGGAAGGGAACATCAAGACAGAGGTTGAAGGCTTTCCCTTTAGAGTCTCCTCTGTAGTCAAGAGCATATTCAGCAACTCTGCCGGAGTACAGTCGATCTTGTTCATATTAAAATTAATAATAAACGGATCGAAGGAGGCCGGGAGAGACTGCAGAATAATGTCTACAGCAAGCTCCTGATTGATGGTATGCCCCAGTTTCTCTAGAGCCTCCTTGTGCCCAATCATCTTGAGCACATGAGCTCCCACTGGACTCCCTTCAGCCAGTTTGCTCTGAAAGAAAAGCTTGGTCAAATTATAGCGCTCAGTCCTCGCCTGTGCAGCATATAGCATCTTGAGGTTTGCTATAATTTCTATAGCAGACATATCCTCATGCTGACGCTGCAGCTGTGGCGTCATAGACGCTAGCATCAGGCAAGCGACATCAATGCTATCATTGACATGCTTTTCATAGGCATCGCGAACCGCCCTTGCGGCGTTCGCAGCGGGTTGAGGCGGTATAGCCGTCTCGAGGACATACAGTTTCCTCTCAGCCTTAAGAACAATCTTAAGGTGTCCGTACCAGTCTGAGAAGTTTGGCCCAGCAAACTTCTCTCTTTCCAGTAGGGATCGCACATTGAAGCTCATGGTGTTCGTTGCTGCAGGAATCTACAACAATGCAAGAACAGCAAGGTCAGTATCAATGTTTAGAATCAATCCAGGACTTAAGAAAGATTCTTTTCTCACTATTTTATCTGGCTGAAAAATCCAGCAAAACAGCCCGAAAGAGTAAACTCTTTTAGTGAGATGGGACCCAGATTTCATACTTGGTCTCCGCGTCCCGCTCAGGCGAGATAAGATGCACAGAGAGTGCAAGCACTAGTTTCTGGTAGGCAATGCCTGCCAATCGCCAACCTGTGCGATTCCCCTTCATCTGGGCAATCCAGCAGACTGTGCCAACTGAGTTGGTACAACACAGTCTCTGATCCCACAGATGGCTGCCTCCATATAGCTAACATATGCCCCATATGTAGCCTACATGGTCAAGCTGACCTGACCTACTCCCTGGACCACCACGTGCTATGCTGAGCAACGAGAAGCGATAAATCCCTTCTCTGTAACACGCAGGTGAAATCACACACCGTCTGAAGATAGATGGGCGTGCCCACTGAGTGGGTATAAACACGGCCCCAACGATAGTCAAAACAGTGAGGTTTCGCGTCAGAAGGCTTACGAGCTTGATATTTTAGCGTTGGATTTTAACGGTCCTTTTATCTTCTTAACTATCATGCAAACCCTATGGTGATAGCAGAAGATAAATAAATCATGCAATTCTAATTATTTAAACAATAAAAGAAAGCATGATGATCTTATGTGGTAAACGCCCATCAACCCTAAGTAAGACCTTAGTTTAACTTAAGTCTTCACTTGAGCTCTCCATGGGTCTTTTGCATCTCAACTGGCCCAACCCAGGGCCCAAGCGCCCTCGGCAGCTCAGGTGCGCCCACCAGGTAAATGTGCCTATCCCAGAGTCGAACCCTGGACCTCCCACCTGGTCAAGCCACTGCTGCATGCGCCTGTGCCATGTGTGCTCCGTGCTCTTGTCTGATTAAATTACAATTTAATCTATCTAGACAAGATTGACTCGCAGGTCAATTACACATTATAAATTAAATAACATGTGATGCGCAGATCACAATAAAATTAATTTACAATTGAATTCCAAGCACGCAGGCCCCAGCACAGCACACATTAAAAGGGCAACCCACATAAGATTAAATAAACAAGCATCATGGCATCCAATCAACATGTGATCCAGATAAGAAAATAAAAATTTTCGAAAACCCATTGGCATCAATTTTAATTTTCTTATGTGCCTTACTACCTTACAACGGTCCATTACTAGGGATCCACTCATCAGACCTAGTCTTATCCACTGCCCTTGCATGCACCAAGTCCTAACTGACTTGAGTCGACCCAACGGTCAACCATGCATGCGTTAAGGGCTGAACGACTCTCATGAGTTCAGGCAAGCGGGTGTGACCCCGGGCCCAACTCATGCGCGTTCACTGGTTGTCTCAACCAGACCTCGCTACACGCTCTTGATGCAGTCGACCTATAGCCACCTCATGCTTGCGCATAGGTGCCATCTGGTCGACCCATCTAGGCTGTCAGATGGTCTGATCAGACTATTTGGATCTTAACTAGGTGATGACTTCAACCCTACTAACCCGTCTAAGGGTTTATAGCAAGCGCTTAGATCTAAGTAGGAGGCGCGCAAGATAAGTTTTTGCAAACATCTAACATGCGCCAACGAAATACATGCGCCAACATAAGTATAATACATTCATCTAGTATTTTCGCATGATTTGAAAACTATCATGAACTTTCGCATGTAATACTTTAGATCTATGCATCAGCGTAAAAATGGATCACAAAGCAATCATATAAATCATACATGAACCAACGCTCTGATACCAGTTGTAGGAACCCCTTTCATGAGGGGGGGGGGGGCGAAATAAACCCTATTATGCGCATCAAGATTTTTGGCATAGCGGAAACTAGGGTTTCAACAATCGCATGTATGATATATGATCAACTTAACTATCTTGTATGGATCAAATGAAAACATACCATAGCCATTGATTCGAATGGCGTCTTGGAAGAAGATGGCGAAAGGGCTCTCCTCCAAAAGTGACGCACACAAGAGGATGATGACTACTCCTTGTGTTCCTTGTGCTAGCAAGGTTCTCCAAGGGTGCTTGTCGAATGGAAGGGATGAGATGACTTGGTTGCTTAGCCGAGACCTCCTTGTCGTCAACACCTTCAACCCACGAGAGTGTGAGCGTCCAAAGGAAGAAGCGAACGCTTTTTCATTTTTGGCGTTTAGGCGTTGAGGGAAGTGGCCTTCATGACTTTCCAAAAATAGAAGTCATGCACCCATGATCTCATAACCGACCAAAGAAAACGCCTTCATGCATTGAACCATGCGTTCACTCATGTGAACCGGTTCAAGCAAATTGAATGCATTTCAATTTGGTTCAAAGATCAATCAACCCAAGCATTTGGTCTAGATCACTATTAAACCCTAAGGCTCCAGATCTAACCGTTCATCTCCTGATGCTCCTGATCTCACCGATCTAGCATCAACTCTCTCGATCGAAGCTTACCGATCTCAAGCCCTAATCAATCAAACATGATCAGACCAGATCTCACTAACAATCAGAGTTTAAATCCCTTTAAACTCAACCAAAACAATTCAGTCCACACGATGTGACTTAAGTAAGCCATATCATCAAATTGTGCGACCCTAAGGGTTTCCTTCAAATGTCGGTAACGATAACTCACGTTATCACGATCAGTGAGGGGTATCTAGCAACACATCACTGTCTCCCGATATAAAGGAAAGAGTCTTCCAAGACTACACCCAAACCACAGCACAAGTGTGAATCCACTTCACTAGGCATACATGTTTCCTTTGCCACTGAATGTTCTTATTGGACAAGCGTGTCAAGCCTGTAGCTCCAATATGATGAGCATGATTAGATCAGATGAACATAGTCACCTGGGTATGGCCATACACTTTCTCAATCACCTCATCCAGGGGGGCCCCTTTAGAACATCACACTCCAAACAAGGAGACGGCAATCCTATATCTATCACTAGTGTCCTAACCTGACTCATGATCATTATCCAAGATAGTCTATAACCATTATGTTTCAAATGATATCGAACTACCTCAAAACAATGACAATCATCATTTAGAAACACAAGTGATCTCAAGTCAGAGGACATATGCCACTTGTTGCATACAAGGATTATTCACATTGTGACAAGCAATTGAATATCCTAAGTAGGGTCTGTTCAGTACATCCAATGTACCCATGAGTCTACATCTTATTCCATGCTCGAATCATCCTATAAGATTAGAACACATATTAGTCTCAATCATATCAAGGCTGTCTCAAGTTCACCAAGATATCTCGACTAAGGACATGACAGCATGTCAGTCAAGCTGAACAGCATTGAGACATTATTCAGAAGCACACTTATTGCAGCAGACAATGTAACAAACTGAATAACAACCATTGCCTTTATAAACATAAGAGTTTATACATGATACTGAAAGAATCCCAAGGCCTCAAACATTAGCCTTAAGGGCATACCCCAACACTCATCCAGGGGGCCCCAACAGAACATCACACTCCAACAAGGAGACGGCAATCCTATATCTATCACTAGTGCCCTAACATGACTCATGCTCATTATCCAAGATAGTCTATAACCATTATGTTTCAAATGATATTGAACTACCTCAAAACAATGCCAATCATCATTTAGAAACACAAGTGATCTCAAGTCAGAGGAAATATGCCACTTGTTTGCATACAAGGATTATTCACATTGTGACAAGCAATCGAATATCCTAAGTAGGGTCTGTCCAGTACATCCAATGTACCCATGAGTCTACATCTTATTCCATGCTCGAAGCATCCTATAAGATTAGAACACATATTAGTCTCAATCATATCAAGGCTGTCTCATGTTCACCAAGATATCTCGACTAAGGACAAAACTGCATGTCAGCCAAGCTGAACAGCATTGAGACATTATTCAGAAGTATACATATTGCAGCAGATAATGTAACAACCTGAATAACAACCATCATTGCCTTTATAAACATAGAGCTTATACATGATACTGATAACAACCCAAGGCCTCAAACATTAGCCTTAAGGACATACCCCAACAGCAATCTTTCAAGAGGCTGAAGCTAATCCTAATATGGTGTTTGAAGAGAATTGGTCAGATGATGAAGGAGATCAATCAAGTCAAGCTAATTATAATGAGATTAATAATGTTCGTAATCAAATTACAATTAGTTTGATGGAATTTAGGAGATAGACACTGTATTTTTATATATTTGTGTAATATATATTTAACTATTTGTTGTGTTGTATATTTGTGTAAATGAGGTCTTTGTTATATTAAAATTTATGTATAATTAAATTTTATGTAATTTAATATATAGTTTTGTATCCCTAAAATTTTTATGTAATATAATATATTATTTTATATTATTATAATTTTTGTGTAATATAGCTATCTGCAATAGCTATCTACAGTATATAGACAACTTCATCTGAAATCACTATTTTAAACAGTACTTTTTATTCAAGCTGAACTAGACAACATTTTCCATTTTAGCTTCACCAAACGGAGCCGAAGTCAGGCACAAGGACCACAGGCTGATCCTGAACTTTGTACCCATCGAACGATTCAAATAATTCTATAAGAAATGAACGGTCCCGATGGATCGACCACGTCATTGTTGATCTGAACGTAGCTAGCCACCGCCGCAACTGGTGATCGACCCAGATCACAACGCTTTGCCGTTCGCGTATCTATAAATCGAAATAAATCTCGTTCCCCTTGCCGACTGCTCAAAGGTTCTTGTAGCGCACGCAACCCTGTTCTTCCTTGCTCCCTTTTCTCCTCAGGTATTCACCCCTCTTGATTTCGACATTCGATAGTGAGCAGCGGACAGCAGCTCCGATCTGCCGAACATGCCGACTGGTAAGAACAATTGCCTTAATCTCATTTACTTCCAATTTGTCTTGGACGTAGTCACGTGATGAGATCTCCAGCATAGCCCATCGTTATCTTCAATCGAAAGCACAAAATTGAGAAATTTTAGCTAGTGTTTCGCTTCGGAGCTTGTCTTTGCTTTTTTTCCCTTCTCGAAGAATGCATTGCGAGAATTAGGGTTCTTTGAGCCAGTTGTTTATTGAAACCCCTTTCTGTATCTAGCCTTGACTTCATTTACTACACTCTACTCTGATGTTTGTATATCCAGTCACCTTGACGGGAAGCTTGGGACTTCTTCCTCATGCCTGGTTTATGTTCAGGGTCATATGTCTACTCTTTCACCTCAAAATGCATACTAATCTTATCATTCTTGTGACACCAAATTTGTCAATTTTGACCTGTGCAACTAATTAAGATCTGCTGTATTGATTCTTTTTTATGATGTACTGCGGTCTACGGAAAGAGGCAACCTTTGAATTCAAGCATTATTTAAGTTAACTTACCCTTTCCCCTCCAAACTGTATACTACCAGATTGTCCATTTAATTTCCCATTAATTTTGTAGTAGATCCGATCCCAAACTTGTCCATTCCTTTTCCCTCTTTTCTGTCGCAAAAATCTATTACTATATCTTAAATTGCAGCATATATCGCTAGAAATAAAACCCCTGTGATTTTTGTAAGATTTGAAAAAGAAATGCTTGTTTGAGTACATACAAGAGAAATATTAAATCAACTCTTTCACAAGTGGTGTATGAGGAAGTTCTATGCATTAATTATAAATACTGTATCATAGAGTCATCTTCTTCATTCTGGATTACTAGTAGACTACTTTTTCCTTCTTCTCTTTGTCCATATCAATTGGTCGTTAACTTGTACATCTGAGTGAGCTCTTACGCCGATAAATTTGGTTCAGCACAGTGAGTATACGTTTAAACCATCACTTGGAACATTATATTTGTATTACTCTGAATGTTTAAAGTTATTCGTATCTTGGTTAAAGAAGAAAATCCATATAACTCTGTTATCAAGGAACTACTTGCAGATATTTCCTCCTTTCATAAGGAAAAATAAATATTGGTTGCTTTGTACCATCTATTTGGCCATTAACCACAAAATGTTATCTTACCGGACTTGGAGATTTTTCTTTTATTGTTTAGTTCCTTTTTCTTTGCGACTTTAGCTTACATGCCACTATATTGAACTATTTTCCGGCCTTTTCTGCTACCTAATGAGATAGTCTTGTTAATTTTGTGGCAACATAAAATATTAATGTTCTTTCTTCATGTAGTGAGTGTCAAGTGGCGAAAAGAAGTTTTTCCAGCTGTGGAAATTGACACTAGTCAGCCTCCTCTTGTATTTAAATCTCAGCTGTTTGCTTTAACTGGGGTGCCCCCAGAGAGACAAAAAATTATGGTTAAGGGGGGTCTTCTGAAGGTTTATGAGCATCCTCACTCTGAATATTCTTTACCTTTTTTCTTGTTTTAGATATTTTAGGACTTGGTTTGGACTTTGGAGCATATAGTAAGTTCTCTTCTTTCTGTAGGACGATGCAGATTGGGCTACTTTGGGGGTTAAAGAGGTCGTGTGCTTCACACTTCTAATTATTCTTTGATGTTTTCATGTTCACAGCATATGAAGTTTCAAAAATATTTAACAGGGGCAAAAATTGATGATGATGGGCACAGCAGATGAAATAGTGAAAGCTCCAGAGAAAGGTCCTGCCTTTATGGAAGATTTGCCAGAGGAAGAACAAGTAGTAGCTGTGGTTAGTCTTACTCTTGTAATTTATCATTTTATCAATCATTTAGTTCTTATGATATGTCTTTAAAAGTTGCGGGCCTTTTGAAGTTCCAAAAATTGACCATGAACTTTCATGGTAAACCAATGGCTAGTTTCTTATACATTGATAATTCTGAACATGAACTACATAATTAATCTTCATGGGACTCAATTTGGTCCCTATACTATTAAAAAATGCTGGTAGGTCCACATGCTATCCATGATATGACAAGGAAGTACTGCAGCCTATGGGGATGCTTATTTTATCGAGGCATTATAACTTTCTTTTCCAAATTTTCTTTCTCATGACTTCTAATTGCAATTTTTGTTGGGTTGGGCAAGTAATACATTTGTTATTGTTAAATCATAAAAACATAGGCTAGACTATTTTTTAACAGTTAACACTTCTGGAATAAGTAGTTATTCACTCAATGTTAACATTGTATGAGAGTTGGATGTTAAGAGTTTGAACTTTGGCTTGTCCCCTTAAGTCTGGCTGATCATATTGTTCATGTTTAGAATCCAAAGTGGGTGACTTCATTGTTCAAGGGAGTCTTGAAGTCAAAATTTTTTAAATTTTTTCTTTCTTGACGACTTGAGTTCTTAAGATGGGTGGTTACCCAATCAATCTTACCACTATATTGGATTTCTACCAATATTATTGCAGCTTTTACTAACTAATTGTCTTTCTATCAACAGGGACACAGCGCAGGTCTTTTCAATTTGGGAAACACTTGTTACATGAACTCTACATTGCAATGTCTACATTCTGTTCCGGAGTTGAAGTCAGCACTATCAAGGTAAATTTGATGTAACATTCACTTTGTATAAAAAGGATAAGGGCTCCCAATCTTTCTTAGAAGAACTTCTGGTGTATAACATATTCTTCAATCTGTTGTTGTCAAGCAGTTATACTAACTCAGGTAGAAATAATGAACTAGATCAGCAATCGCACTTATTGACAGTGGCAACTCGAGATCTTTTCAATGAACTTGATCTGAATGTCAGACCTGTTGCACCATTGCAGTTCTTATCAGTCAGTTCTCTCAATCTCTACTAAGTGCTTGAGGGTTATTATTTCTTTGTAATTACTGCTTTCTTTTACATTATGTTAACATATGGAATCTTGGCAACAAACTGTACGTTTGAAAAATATGAAATAGTGATTTGCTCGATCTGTTAGCTAACTCTATTAGCAATATATTATCCGTAATTGCCATGCGCTGTCATATATTTATCTTTTCTTCTGAGTCTAATTGCCTTTCTTACAGAAGCACATCTACTTCTTCTTTATGGATATCAATATCACTAATATGTGAGTCAAAGTATGTTAAATGTAAATTTCCAATTGTCTTACATAAATTTGACAAGATTTGTTAACTAGCTAATAGAAGGACAAAAATTGAAAGCTTATTTCTCCTGACATTATTCTGTTATTGTACATAGCTATCTAGATTACCACTACACATCTATTGTGTGTTCTTAGATGCATTACCATCAAGGTAGTCAAATAAGTGCTCGCAATGTCGCAATGAAGCTGATTAAGTGCTCGCAATGTTGCTATCTGCTACTTTTGATTTTGTTTTTTTTTAAAATATAATCTTCACTAGAAGGATAATATATCTAGAAAATTTTCCTCATTTATTCCACTTGGGCTGCTTAATGAAGATATTATTAACAATTGCTCAACTTCTTTTTTATGACAGATTTTGCGGAAAAAATATCCCCAGTTTGCTCAGCAGCATAATGGGGGTTACATGCAACAGGTTTTTTTTTCCAATTAGTTAACCATGTGTTGAATATATTTATCTCGGTTCTATTGTATGCTTCCTTTATTTATTTTAAAAATTTAAGAAGCTATTTCATGAAAATAAATGAAATCAGGTAAAGGGAGAGGAGTTAAACATGCCTGACAAAAATAGATAGTATGAAAAAAAAAGGAGTAGTTCTTTATAGAAGTCAAAATAAAACCGTGAACTGATGAGAATCTCAATAAAAAGAAGAACAAATCCAAAAGAGTGGAGAGAGGAGAGAGGAGAGAGGAGAGAACTGGACCGAAAGATAGACAAAAAAGATCATAAAGAGAAGAATGCAAGAGAAATGAGAGAGAAAATAGAAGAACAAAGAGAAAGAGGATATAGTAGAAAAACGGAATACATGTAAGAGACATAAATTCCTTAATTTCTGTGATTTGAAATTAGAATAATATTTCATTATGTACCCAAGAAATATTTTGATGGAGTAAGCTTTGAAATAAATCAAAATTTAAGTCTGAAAATTTATTCTAGTATTGGAGAGAACCTTCTAAAAACACCCCTTTCTATCACTTTGTTTTGGGGACACTTATCACCAGAATTTTCAAGATTAACTCGGGAGACGAGGGAATGTGAGATTATACAAGATATGAACTTATAGTAAAAAGAAACAAACACGATTGGAGATGTGAAGGGAGGATGCATATCTCCCTGGTTCCAATGATAATTAAGCTACCAGTGTGGTTCCTCACCTTACATTTTGCTGTAAGCGACCTTAAAAAAAAATTGTAAGCAATACTTAAACGTCACAAAGACGTATTGATGAAAAGCCTGTTAAGTGTTAACATTAAACACCTGAATAGGGTTCTCGTGATTGCTGTAAAACATATAGGAGGTTTTTTTTTCAAACCTGTAGCTTTAACTTATAGACGAAGTTGCATTATGTAAAGTGAGTGTTCTGGGTTAATATTAAAAAAGAGAGACAACAGTATTCTGAAGTAATATTTGTTTATCAAGGGATGGGGTGCTTCATGATTTCTATTTGTTTCAATGTGTTGTAATGGAGTGTTACCAAACCAAAAATTGGGTAGACAAATATTTTTTGATCAATAAATCAACTAGATTAAGAAGCACAATTTTGAGGACAAATCCATTGAGGTTCAAAATTAAGAAGCATAAAGCCAAGCGTAAATCTATTTGGGTTCAAATTAAGAAGGGCAAATTTATTTTGGTTTGGAATTTAAGAAGCACAGATTCGAATGTAAATCCACTTGAATTCGGGCTTAAGAATTGCAGATTTGTTTGCAAATCTAATTGGGTTTTGATCTATGCTCAAATCCACTTGAATTTGGGCCAGGAAGTGCAGATTTGGGCAAAAATTCATTCGGGTTCGTGATTAAGAAGTGCAGGTTTGAGCACAAATTTATTTAGTTTTGGGATTAAGAAACCAGATCCAAGCATAAATCTATTGATTTTGGTCTAAAAGCATAACACCAAGTGCAAATTCACTCAGAGTTATTTGAACTTGGGGAAGAAAGGGTTAAGTGTTGAAAAGTTCTCAGGAAATATAAAAAGAAGTTGAGTGCAAAGAACCACCTTATCTCAGGACAAATTAAAAAAATAGAACGAAGTGTCGGGCAACGCATAGGCTCTTAGTCTTGGTGGAACAAAAGTGATGAGTGGTTTTTGTGCTCTCAGTCTTAGGAACACAAATAACCAAACAATTATCAAAAAATGAGTAAGATTTAAGAAACACCAAAGAGGACATCATGCTAGTTGAGCTTGAGAAAAACGACAAAAAAGAGATGCTAAATGGTAACCTCTTGAACTTAGCAATAAAATAAAGCAAAACAAAAGAAAACCAAAACATATCGTCTAAATTGAGCTCCTATCGAACTCGAAAAAAAGGATATATGAGCTATTGGGCTTGAGAATAGAAACAAAACAACCAAACAATAGTCAAACCTCAACAAATATGAAAAAGAACTCTTGGACTGGGGAAAAATGAAAATCTTTTGAAAATAAAACCGAGCAGCTGAGCAACCAAAAATGGAAGCAAGTAAACTCACTAAAGATCATTAATGTTATTGCTTTAGGGCATGAATAATAGATTAAATTGATATGTTTATATTTTAAGATTTAAAATATTAATTCTTATCCACTATTAGACAAATACGTATCTTACATACCATATAGGATCAGTTGGTAGTGTATATATATACACATGTATTCATATATATTGTAAGCAAGGTTCAAAAGCCTGGAATGGGTAGTATATACTAGTCTAACTACAACTAATTAGTACCATCGGTACCATGTATTAGTACCAACTAGTACTTAAAACCTTGATTGTTGGTATATATTTGGTATCGATTCTGTATTGGTACAATATTGGACTAGTACATGCAACCCTTATTAGGTGGTATGGTCCTTTTTTGATACCATGTTCAAAGTTATCCATCACAGCTAAGGCAAAAAGAGTTAAAAAGAAGAGTACTTTGACTTACAAAGAAATCCATGATATTAAAGGCACATTTATGAATTTTTTAAAACCATAAATGTACCGAGTAAATCAATAGGATGATATAATTATCCATCATATTAAAGGCTCATTATCCAATACATTGGCTGCATAATTATCCTTGACATCCCAAATCAAATTAAATAAATATTCATAAGTCATTTCAAGTGAGTTTTTATAAATTCATTGGATAACTAGAATGAATTTATTTTTTTAGGCTAATAATTATTCTTAAGTCCTAAATTAAATTACATAAATATTCATAAGCCATTTTTAGGCTTAATATTTATAAATACTTTAAATAATTATTATTAAGTTATTTTAAGCCAAAATTTTTTTTCAAGTTTGAAATTGAACTATAAATATTCATAGAATAATTATTTATAAATTTATAGAATAACTATTATTAAGACATTTCAGGCTAATAACTATTCTTAAGTCTTAAATCAAATTACGTATTTTTTATAAGCCATCTTCAAGTTAAATATTTTTTAAATTTATAGAACAATTATTCTTTAGCCATTTTTAGGTAGTAGATATTCCTAAATCCTAAATCAAATTACATGAATATTCAGACGCCTCTTTTGTCTAAATATTTACAAATTCATCAAATAATTATATTAGGCCAATTTACGATCAATAATTCTCACTAAGTTCAAAATCAAATTAATAAATATTCACATGACATTTTCTGGTCAAATATTTGTAAATTTATGAAACAATAATTATTAAGCTATTCTCATTCCAATAATTACTTCTTATCCTAATCAATTAAATAGGTATTCACCTGTTATTTTCAAGTCAAGTATTTATAAATTCATATGTAACAATTATTAAGTCTTTTTTAGGCTAATAGTAATTACGAAGTTTAAATTAAGTGAATAAAGATTCATAAAAAATATTCATATTGAGTATTTATGAATTTGTAATTATTATTAAGCCACACTTAGGCCAATAATTATGCCTAAGCCTTAAATTAATTAAATGAATATTCAAAAGTTATTTTAGGCTGAATATTTATAAACTCATAGAATAATTTTTATTAAGCTATTCTAGACTAATAAATATTCTTAAGTCAATATAAATTCATAGGATAATTATTATTAAGACATTTTCTAGCTGATAATCACTAAGTTGTAATTCAATTATATAAATATTCAAAAGCAATATTTTTGTCAAATATTTATAAATTAACTATTTTTTACTAATAATTATTTCTAAGTCTATTAAATAAATATTTGTAAGCTATTTTCAGTTGAATATTTATAAATGCATTAGATAATTGTTATTAAGACATTTTTGGGCCAATAATTAATCCCAAGTCATGGATTGATAGATATATTATTCCTTATAGATCTCTTTATCAAAGTTATATGATGAAGTGCTTGCACTTATAAGAAGTCAAAACATATAATAATAACCCTTATATTGTTTGGGTGGGATTTGACAAGGTCATACCACATCTGCTTTTTGACCAACACTATATTGTCTTATTTCATTTGGTTTATCTTGCAATGAATGCTGCAGAAAATATTCAACATTATTTCCCCTTTTTTCAGGATGCAGAAGAATGCTGGTCCCAGCTTATGTATACACTCTCGCAAACTCTTAGAACAACAGATTCAAGGTGCTTTTAATTAATTGATTATTGTTGATTGCGTGAGTTCTTCAATATGTTTTTCATTCTTCTTACTGCATATATTGTAATATTCTTCCTTTCTATCTTGCATACAATATTCTCGTAAAATTCTTCTATTTAGTGCTAATCCTATACCCCTTATTCACTAATGGAATTGACTTGCTTTTAGAAGATATTACATATGACTATTTTTTTTAGCTTAGGTACTTCCACTTAGTTGAATTATGTGCTGTTGTGGCAATGCCCATATATAAATTCTTTAATAATTAGGAACGTGCTCCGCTTTTAGACTTCTTACAACGATGCTTGATATGTAAATATGAAATTTTGAAGACTAACCTGTCTATTGGAGCCACCAGTCTACAATGTTATGGAACTTGAATGCATTACTTGTTTAGTGTCATTTTGAAGTTATCTTGAATGAGTTCATCTCGTTCCATCTTGAAAAAGGGATTTTTGGAGGCTATTTGATCTATCAACGGCACTACATATCACTACTTATTTGCTGAATTATACTGCAAAAAAAAAACTCTACTTGATTGCCATTATTAAACTGTCAATTTTAATTTTATATTGGCGAAGTTTTTACCAATCATTTTCTGCCAAGCAACATGTTTTGCTGTTCCCATTATACTACTTCATCTGATGGCCATGCAGTGAGGCATCTGGAATAGTGAAGACACTATTTGGTATTGGATTTGTCAACAGGTACAAATTTACCATCTTTTGCATCATCTTATATGATAATTTGAGATTGGAGCAATAATTTTGGCATAGTTACCTGCTATTTATCTTTAACCAATTCCAATCAGGTAGCAGTGTTTGCCCATTAGCTAAGCAGACCCTGTGCACTGCCTGCCCGCCTGAGCTCATCCGTAGATATGATCTATCTCAGCTGAGATGGGTTTGCATTTGATCAAATTATAGCCCATATGAAGTGATATGAGGCTCATCATACAGGGAAAAGATAATAATAACTTAACCCTATTGAAAAACTCTTTAATTTTGTGTTGAGGATCCATGAAAGTTTGTTTTACGTAGCTGCAAAAATAAATTAGGCCCTGTAGCTTCATGAAACCTTTTCTTCTAGTATCTTGTTTGCTTTCACAAGTGCCAATTAACTAAAGTGAAATTAAGTACTTTTTTGAGTTACCGGGAGTACATGAGGATGTACAACACTATTGTTACGCCCTAAAAATGGCCCAAAATTTTTTTTTTCAAAAAGGGGCTTAAGCACAACAATGGGGTCACACACAAGTCCCACACAGGAGACAAATAGGAATACCATAAAGTGCATTAAAGGGTTCCAGCTAAGACAGGGCGAGACCGGCAAGGACTCATCTCACCTCAGCCAACAACACACCAAGAAGAGGTGCGATTGCGAGGGACAAGAGGAGGATGCGTACCATGAGCCAATGACTGCGCAAACTTGCATGAGGCAAGAGATCAACCATGCACCAAGGCCACGCGTACATAGGGAAACATTACGATAACACAAGAGAGCAACCTACTTGCCCACAGGGCTTAGGGGACGACAAAACAACGAACCTGCGGGTGACTGAAAACAATGAGCGGGAACAAGCCCTGGAAGTTGAGGGGCAAAGGAAAACTAGGGTAGATCTGGACTCAACAAAACACATACTTGACCTGACAAAGCTGAAGGACAAAAAAAAACCACCAAGCTTGGATGCGATGTGAGGAAGGTGAGAGAATGAGGTAAAGCAAGACTAACGAGAACTCAATTGAAACCACAAATGAGGATCGAAGAAACTAAGCTAGTGAACAAGGATTTATCTCAGTGGGACTCGAACCCACCACTCCACTATAACCAACTGAAGAAAGGGGAAGGAGCTCCACGATGGCTGAACCATCTACCTCATATCACCAATGGTAGGAAAGGAGCTTGACGCTGGTGATTCACCAGAATACCTTGCAGGAAGTTCGAGAGCACAAGTGAGTCGAGGGAGGCCAGAAGTGTTGAAGGCGAGTGAGCTGAGTGAATTAGGTGTTAACGTTGTTGCCAACTTGAGATTGGAGTGGTATATGGTGACCCCTCGCACTTTCCCTTTCTAGCTCACTTGATACTTGGATGAATCTACATTTGCCAGTTAGACTCCTCATCAATAGTAGGGCCACATCAACATCAATGTGGGAAATTACGCTTGATGCTTGCTTGTAGTAAATTGGTGGGAAATTATGCTTGATCTCGTTGTACCATGTGGCATGTGCCTATCTGTTGGTCAGGTTTGCCCACTCATGCCTAGAATTGCATTCGCCCATGCCAAATCTCGTGTGTGCACTTGCGCCCAACGGCATCCCCCGGAAGTCATGCCTACCAATCGGCACCCGCACCCCATCCAATGGATTCTGTCCGGTCTTGCCTTTGCTCATGCGCGTATGCGATCTTCTCCTTTCGTTGCTGCCACCAAGAGGAAAGTTGCCGATCTTCTTCCGCTTGTTCGCATCGTCGGGCCTATCTTCTTCGTGCGAGCCTCAAGTATGATCTGTAACCCCCCGCGGTGGCGTTGGCTTCCGATCTCCGCCGCTGCCCTCACGATTTGCACCCCCCCTCCCAACCCAAAAACCAGTAATGCATTTTTTATTGCCTGCTGTAGACAGCAACCATGTTTTTCCCTAACCTGCTCTCGTACTGTACTAATGTATTTTTTATCGCCTTAAGCACGTTCTTTACTGTTCGGGGAAACCTGCTTTCATTTTTTTTATTCTCTGCATTAATTCTTGCGTTCATAAGTCATTACTAACCTGTATGCCTGGCCTCCAGTTATGCATTTTTTATTGCCTACTGTATAACAGCAACCACGTTTTTCCCTAATCTGCTCTTGTACTGTACTAATGTATTTTTTATCGCCTCAAGCACGTTCTTTACTGTACGGGGAAACCTGCTTTCATTTGTTTTTCTCTGCATTAATTCTTACATTCATAAGTCATTACTGTACCGCACTCTAATTATTTTTCATGAGATCAAGATTCATTAAAAAGAAACATAGTTAGCTTTAATCTCTATTACAATATCTATATGTGTTTTCACAGCATAGTTTTATTTTTTTTTTCTTAGCAAGCAGCATGTTATTATATATAGATTCATTAGATTCATCATAGTCTACTTTAGTCTTTCACAACATACTATTAGTCTATTAATTTATGTTATTTTATTTTCATGATAGATTGATAGAAACATCAAATATGTCTAGCAGCAACAACAAATTAAAAAGAAAGAATGCTGCTGGGAATCGATCTGATATTGGTTGGGAACATGGTATTGAAGTTGAAAATAATTCAAGAAAAATTAAGTGTAAATTTTGTGAGAAAATCATTACCGGAGGAATATATCGTTTTAAACATCATTTGGCTTGCACTAGAAAGGATGTTGAGGCATGTAGAAGTGTTCCAGATGAGGTGAAAAAACAAATGATGAATGTGGTTGGAAAACTTGCACTTGATGCAATTAATAAACATAGTAGTATTCATGACATTGGAGAAGATATAGGAGAAGAAAGCCAAGAAACTAATGCAAACAAAAAAGGAAAAAATATCTTAGAATCTTTTGTGAAAACAAGTGCAGCTCAACATATTACAATAAACAACATGTTCAAGAGAGATTTAAGAGATGAAGCCTGTCAACAAATTGCAAGATTTTTTTACACAAGTGTCATTCCTTTCAATTGTGTTAAAAACCCAGAGTCTGTTAAGATGTTTGAACTAGTTGGTAAATATGGTTGTTTTAAACCACCATCTTATCATGAGATTAGAGAGACACTTTTGAAAAAAGAGGTGAAGAAGACAACAGACATGCTTGAAGAGTATAAACTTGAATGGCAAAAAAATGGTTGTTCAATTATGTCAGATGGATGGACAGATAAAAAAAGAAGATCAATTTGCAACTTTTTGGTAAATAGTTCTAAAGGAACTATTTTTTTATCTTCAATTGATATATCTGACATTTCTAAAATTGCTGAAAATTTTTTTGAAATGCTAGATAAGGTTGTTGAGAACGTTGGAGAAGATAATGTTGTGCAAATCATCACTGATAATGCGGCAAATTATAAGGCTGCTGGAGAGATGTTGATGCAAAAGAGAAAAAGATTATTTTGGACACCATGTGCTGCACATTGTATAGATTTAATTTTTGAAGATTTGGAAAAGAAAATTAGTACTCACCGATTGACCATTTGTAAAGGAAGAAAGATTACTTCATTTATTTATTCAAAAACCTTGCTGATTTCAATGTTAAGACATTTTACAAAAGGGAGAGATCTAATTAGGCCAGCAAGAACTCGATTTGCCACATCATACTTAACTTTGGGATGCCTTAGTGACTTAAAAGGTTCTTTGATAAATATGTTCACTTCTACTCAATGGAAGGCATGCAAAGTTTGCAACACTTGATGAAGGAAAAAAAATTCAGCAAATTGTTTTGGATAGTAAATTTTGGAGGGACATTTTGACATGCCTTAAAGCAGCATTTCCATTTATTAAAGTGCTTCGATTAGTTGATTCAGATGAGAAACCAGCCATGGGCTTTAGTTATGAGGAGATGGATCAAGCAAAAGAAAAGATTCAATTAAATTTTAACAATATCAAGAAGAGGTAACCTTAAATTCTAGTTATCTAAGTTTTAGTATTTATGCCTTCAACTTTTTTCAATTGTCTTTTTAACAAATATGAGCCTATTTGGGAAATTATTGATAATAGATGGGATGTATAATTGCATAGGCCCTTGCATGCAGCTGCCTACTATTTAAACCCTCAATTTCATTATAGTTCAAACTTCAAATCAGATGTTGAAGTAAAAAGAGGACTGTATAATTGTCTAGCAAGAATGATCCCTTCTCTTGATGAAAGAAGGAAGATTGATTTGCAGCTTGAAGATTTTAAAGAAGTAAAAGGATTATTTGGTATTGAAGCTGCAATTTTGGCTAGAGAGACTAAACTTCCTGCAAAATGGTGGGATTCATATGGTGATGATTGTATAGAGCTACAAAGATTTGCAATTCGAATCTTAAGTTTAACATGCAGCTCTTCTGGATATGAGCGAAATTGGAGCATATTTGAAATGGTTAGTAAATTAAATTTATTTATTTAGCAATATATTAATTAGTTTTTTTATGCATAACTAATGTATAATACATTTTATAAGTTCATACGAAGAAAAGAAATCGATTGCATCAAAGTAAGATGAATGACTTGGTTTTTGTGATGCATAACTTGAAACTGAAAAATCAAAATAAGAAAAGGACATTTAGAGAAGCTACTTTTGATGAGCTCCCTTCTGATGATGAATGGATAATAGAGACGGAAGATGGACAACCAAGTTCAACAATAAATAATTGGCTTAATATTCTCACATCTGAAGATAATGAGTTGAGACTTGGAGATCAAGAGGTGCAATTTAGTGATCAAGATATGGAAGGAAATACTATTGTTGAAGAAAATGAGTAAGTCAATCATTCAAAAGACTTAGAGTTGAATTTGGATGAAGGCCATGACCATGAGGATGAGATAAATGAGAAGGATGAAGAGAGTGATGAAGATTTTGATGTTCAAGCTACAGAAAATTTATTTTAGTTTTTGTGTGATCAATAATGTTATTTACTTTATTTTATATTTTATAATTTTAATGTCATTTTGGCTTCGATTTCACTCTTTAGTCTTTATTGTTTACTATTTTATTTTTAAAAACATACACTGAGTCTGTGACACATTTCTTTTATAATCACTTGTTGATGTTATGGTTGTATTTTAGAATTGGTATTTAGTACATCTTTATATTGTATACTTTAATATATGCACATAATTTATAAAATATTATTATTATATTATAATTGTAGGATCTTACGATCCTACGATCTGATATTACGATCCGATCCTATGGAGCCTCTACCGTTCCTAGGTAGGATTGCGATCCTGATAACCTTGGTATGCGCTAACACCATTGGGGTTTACCCGCTTCCTCTCTTGCCATGTGTCCGCGTGTTGTTTGGTGATAGAGCTGCATTTGCCCCATGTTCGCTGATGAGAGGCGCTCTCGAGCCATGGAACATTAGCTTGATTGCATTGTGCCCTCGTCAGCTTTGCGTCTGGGCACTTGGGTTCAGTGGAAATGGATGGGTTTGGGTTGTTTTGAGTTTGGGTGACTTAGGTCAATTTTGACCAGTCAACCTTGGGTCAATTAGTTAGATCGAATCTAAATTACCCTAGTAGGCTAATCTAAACAAGGCTTAGAACCTATTAAAGTTAGATCCTATTACCCAATTCTATATAGACTAATGGTCCATCTAATCCACTCAATTTGTGATGGACTTCGGCTTAAGCTGCATTAGACAATACTTACTAGGGTAGTGTCGTGTAACATGAGTCCAATCAGTGCAATTCCGTGATGTAGGGGTGGTGGATCGGGATCACCATCCTCGAGTCGAACATCCTCCCTGCCTCGGTCCTTGGCGACCCGAGGTTAGGGGTGTCCAAAAAATGGTTCAACCCGATGAGCCGAACCGAATCGAACCAAAATCTTTGGTTTGGTTCGGTTTCGAGCTAAATTCGATTCAGTTTGAGATGGTTAAAAAAATTTCAGTTCAGTTTTCGGTTTGGTGCAATTCGGTTTGGTTCGATTTGGATTGAACCGAACAAACTAAAATTTTAATATAATATTAATATTTTTATGCTAAATATATTATATTATTATTTTATTAAAAATTAATAATATAATAGTACAAACAAGCTATATATATATATATATATATATATATATATATATATATATATATATATATATATATAAAGGAAGTTCGGTTTAACCCAAACTGAACCGAAATTTCGAGTTCGGTTTCGGTTTCGGTTTTGATTTTTTTTAGTTTTACGGTTCGGTTTGAAATCGGTTCGGTTTGGTTCGGGTTAAACCGTTTGGACACCCCTACTCGAGGTAGCTCTTAAGCTCATCCTCGAACTGCCATAACTCAGTAGCCTTATAGTTATCCCAGGAGGTTTCTTCCTCTGGAGATCCTTTTCAACGAATGAGAAACTCTGTCTATTCTTCTTACTCTGTCCCAATATTCAATGATATAAGATCTCTCCTATTGTGGAGTGGAACCCCCTCCTAACTGTGGGAGGGGCTCGGTAAGATTGTGACTGAGAAGGATTATCTAGATCCTAGTGAAACTTTCTCAAGAAGCACACATGAAATATAGTGTATTTGCATTCTCAGGAAGTTTTAGACGATACGCCACTGGGCTCACTTATCTCAGCACCTCAAAGGGGTTGTCGTTTCTCAAGATAAGACCACAGTGAGTTGCTCTCGTCAATATCTTGTTCTAGATTGGGGGGGTGAGTTTGTGAAGAACTTTTTCGCCCACTGCGAATTCTTCATCGCAATAACGACGATTGGCAAATTGTTGCATTTGTTGAATAGCCAACACCAAGCTATCTCTCAGTCTCTTAGAGTAACTCGCTTCGTTCTCGAGCTACCTGTTGAGCCGCAGGCCACTTCTCCCTGAGATCCCTATGCACCACGTCAACGGGGTTGGGGGCTGCCTCCCAATACTTGTTCGAATGGGTTGCAACTTGTGGATAATGACTTTTACAAGTTATTAACATATTGTGCCACATCAATCTACTTCACCCTGTCCTTTAAACTAGTGGTCACAAAGTGACGGAGGTAATCTTCGACAATTACATTCACTCGTTTGTATGCCCTTTGAGGATGATTAGTAGTGGACAAATTTAATTTAGACCCAAGCTTATTGAACGTGGTCTAAAAGCGTTTAGTGAAGTGGGCATCCTTATCGCGCATGATGTCTACTGGGATGTTGAAATATTTTACCATATTTTGGAAAGAAGAGTTCAACGACAATCTTAGCTGAACATAGCTCAGCTGCTATGATAAGGAGACTATATTTGAAGAATCTGTCAACCATCATAAATACTAAGCTCTTCTTATCTACCTTTGAAAACCCTTGAATGAAATCCATGGACACATTTGTTTATAGTGCCTCAAGAATAGGTAGAGTTATAATAACCCTATCTCTACCCTTCTATCGACCTTGTCCTTGTTGTCAGATCAGGCAAGTGCAGACAGTTTCCCCATCGTCTCTTGGCAAACGCTTACCTATAGCAAATCGGTATGGCTGTCCAGTATACAGGTCAAACCGACAACCCGAACCGACCCCGACCGGTTTTGTCAGTTCGGTTCGGTTTGACACAGCTCAGGTCGGTTTCGATTCGGGTTATAAAATTTTTGTTTTACCTCGGGTCGGTTTCGGTTTTGGGAAAGAAATTTAATACTAACCCGAACCGACCCGAGGAATTCCGAATAATAGTGAAAGAGATTTAATTATAGCCGCCGGTCAATTTGCACAACATTAATTGTATTGATTTTACATGTAGGGGCCACTCATTAATGTTTTATTAATGATCTGCAACATTAATTGCACTGTTTTAAGCTGTACGTAAACGCCTCATTTCTTGAAATTTACCCTATCCGCTGAACCGATTCCTTTGCCCTAATTTTTATTCTCAAATCCAGAACTTGCCGCTTCGAGCATTTGAGCTCCCTCTCCGTCTCCGACTTGCCGCCACAAGCCTCAACCAGCTCCAGCCTCCCCTCCGATGGCCGACCTCTGCTTGGCCTGCTCTCCGCTTGGCCTCCTCTCCACTTGCTCTTTTGCGAGCTTGTTTCAGTCTCCACTCTCCAGTCTCCACTCCGGTCTCGACCTGCTTTGGCCTCCTCTTCGATGGCCGACCTTCACTCCCCCTGCTCTCACTCTCACTCTCTAGTTCCCACTTCGGCCTCCAAATTCGGGATGCTCTAGAGGACGTGAAGCCATCAAGAAGGGAAGAGAAGCACACGTTATAGAGGTCTTCCACTTCCACCCACCTGTTCGGCTTCGGCGCCGAGGTGAGACATCAATTGATTGCCCTACTCTACATCCTTCTCGGTATGTTAAAAAATCGGGTTTGATCGGTTTGAACCGAACCAAACCCGAACTTTTCGGTTCGGTTTGGTTTGGTTCGGTTTTCCAAAAATTCGGGTCGGTTTCGGGTTAAAAAATTTGAAAAAAAAAAATTCGGTTCGAGTCCAATTGGTTCGGTTCGGCTCAGTTCGAACCGATTGGACAGCCCTATAAATCGGTGGAATATTACATCCGATCTCATTGTAGGATCCTTGTGCCACGTGGCTTGTACCTATCTATGGGTTAAGTTTGCCAAAGTCAATGCCGTTAACTACAACTTGTCATGCTTGGACTCATTGTTGCCCATGCTAGATCTCACGTGTGCACCCGCGCTCGACAGCATCCCTCAAAAGCCTCACTAGTTAATAGGTGCTCCATGCAATATATCCCATTAGATCCTACCTCTACTCGTGTTCGTCTACGCGGCGAGGCAATCCAACTGCCTATTGACTCGATTCTTGCATGCCCGCTCCACTTGCATCATGCATTAACGCACACTTGCATGCGTGCCTACGTTCTTCAGTCCCCAAGTGTGTGTGCCGATGCCACTTGGGTTTACCCACTTCCTTAGGTATGTAGCTCCCTCAATGAAGATTAAACAAGCACAAATACAGGTTACTAAATGGCTGTAAATTTCTAGCATGCAGTTCTCAAGTAAATATTCGGTTTGGGTAGAAAACACCTGAGGCCCCCTTGTGGGAAGGGGGCCGGGTTCCCTTCTTGACCCTTGTGACAAAGGCCCAGTTTGGGAGTATAGTGTAGGTCTCGCAGTGTAGGTTGTAGAAGTACTGTAATATAAAATTAAAAGCACTAGGTTGTAAAAGCGTTGCTGAAGAAAAAATAATATAAAATATAATAAATTTGATTGGGGAAATCCCCGAAGAGCTCGGGAATCTAACAAATTTGATTGGCAACGATCTGTTGGAC
The DNA here is from genome assembly GCA_027563935.2 of Costus lasius. Lineage (NCBI taxonomy): Eukaryota > Viridiplantae > Streptophyta > Magnoliopsida > Zingiberales > Costaceae > Costus > Costus lasius. The sequence continues at coordinate 29,720,061 of CM050454.1, forward strand.
AACCATTTCCGCCAACGAGATCCCTGGAGTTCTCGGGAACTCGACGGCGCTAACATCGAGCAAGAACATCATTGGCCACGGCGGCTCAGGCAGCCGAAGGCATCGCGTCGGCGATGGAAGAGAGCATTGGCCACGGCGGCTCGGGCAGGCCGAAGGCATCGTGTCGGCCACGGCGGCTCGGGCAGGTCAAAGGCATCGCGTCGGTGGCTCGGGCAGGCCGAAGGCATCTTGTAGTAGTCCCCGCCAGAGAAGGAGCTCTCGCCGAAGCTACTGCCGTTGGACTGGTGCTGGAACTCGACGGCGCTAACATCAAACAAGAACATCATCGGCCACGGCGGCTCGGGCAGGCCGAAGGCATCGTGTCGGTGACGGAAGAGAGCGTCGGCCACAGGTCGAAGGCATCGCGTCGGCGGCTTTGGCGGGCCGAAGGCATCGCGTAGTAATCCCTGTCAAAGAGGGAGCTCTCGCCGAAGCTGCTGCCGCTGGATTGGTGCTGGAGAGGTCACTCAAAGAGGGAATTGGAGGCACGGAGCTAGGCGGCGGGTCGTCAAAGGTCTGGCGAGGAGGGAGTAGGTGGATCGCTAGCGAGAAGGGAGTAGGTGGATCGCTGGCGAGGAGGGAGTAGGTGGATCGCTAGCGAGAAGGGAGTAGGTGGATCGCTGGCGAGGAGGGAGGTCTGGCGAGGAGTGGGAAGACAAGCTCACCTCCGCGGGAGTCGATGGAGAGACCAAGCAAAGAGGAGGAGATAAGCGAGCTTTGGGCGGCGGCGATGGAGGAGGTGTACGGATGCGGAGAAGGCGTTCGCTCGATAGCGGAGGATCGCGTGACGATTCCCAAACCTCTCTCTCATGCAAAGTGAAGCCACCCACGCCACCTACAGGGGGAGCCTTGTAGGCTGAACCGGCTGAAAAATGCCCGGTCAGCATCGGTCAACCCTGTCAAGCGATAGAAAAATGCGTTTGTTAACGCGTGCTGACTACTTTGCAGGCCTACGGCCCACGCGACCTACAGGCGCGCCTACAATGCCAAACGTGCCCAAAGGCCTTTGATTTGGGTCTTGAGCAAGTCTTGGTTTTTTTTTCAGTCGATTGCTTCAAAGTCCCTCCAAGCTACAAAGCTCCAAAGATCCTCCAGCCGGCCTTCAACCAAGAACACTCAAAGGGAACTTGTTTGAGGATGGAAGGTGACGAAGATTTAGCGAGTAATGAAGAAACAAGGGCAAGAAACTCTCGGACACACAAGTAGCACACTAACACAATTTCAGTTTTTTGTTCAAAGATAATCGACTAAGTGCAAGTGACAAATTACACGGGCTTTAAACCCTAACACCCTCAACGTTAACATTTTTAGAAACAACATTTGGAATTCTTTCTTAGCTGGAAATTGTAGAGCTTGCGTTGATTGCTTGCGGTAGAGATAGTAGGCTGAGAAGATTTCCTTGCGCATGCTGGTAAGATTGCAGTGGTATTTGATTGGTGGCTGCATGCGCATGCATATTGCTGATGTATGGATTTGACCCAGCAGAATTGGAATGGTTGAACTTGAATTTGATCTTGCTGATGTTGAACTTGAGTTGGACCTTGCCGATGTTGAACTTGATACTGATTGTGCTGACTTTTGTAGCTTGATGTTAACTGAGATTGAATGTGAACTTGAATTCCATGAGGTGTTGACTTGTAGTTGAGGGGCCTGGGTGCCTTGTAAGTGCATTACAGGCGCATAAATCCTAGGCTAAGAACATCCTATTACATCGACTACAAAATAAAAAAATAAATTCTAGGCTAGTCCTAACTACAACAAAATAGCATCCAATACAGAAATGTAAATGTTTGCAAAATAAACTCAATGCTGAAAGTAAACAAGTCCAAATGCCCACAATGTAAACAAGTTTCTCAAGGTGTAAACCCTCATGTTGTCATTCCATATCTAGCTGGAGGTTTCCTGTTCTTCTTCTTCTTGGATCTTCTTGGTTGTGTCCCTGTATCAAGAGGCGTGCCCGAGTCAAGGAACAATAGCTCGATTGCACTTTGCCCTGTCAGATTCTCCTCTGGGCGAGGTTGTGCCCGCATGTGAGAGTCACATTTGATCCAAGCTGGGTTTGGTGGAAATGGGTGGGTTTTGACTGATTTGAGCCTGGGTTGACTCGTGTCAATTTTGACTAGTCAAACTTAGGCTAATTAGCTTCCATTAGGGTCAATTAGTTAGATCGAACATAAATTACCCCACTAGATCTAAACAAGGTTTAGATCCTCTTACCCAAGTTTATGTAGAAAGGGCATGCCCATCCGATCCACTTGATCTGTGATGCACTTCAGCTTAACCGCATTGGACAATACTTACTATCAGGGTAGTGTCGTGTGACACTGAGTCCAATCAGTGTAATTCCTTGATGTAGGGGTGGTTGATTGGGACCACTATTTGTGGAGTCCAACAATGCAACCATGTAGGCCACGTGCTCCATGCCACCCGAAACATGCACATGGATGTAGGTTTGTCTGCCCATAGTAGTATAACATATGGATTGTGCTTGCTTGTATCTCCACGTGCAAGGATGATGATTGATCACTTAGTAGAAACTTTTCAAATTCTGCAAAATTGACTTCCATTTTCTATTAAAAATTGGTTTCCTGCTTTTTAAACTTTATATAGAGAAATGACCAAATAGGTACGACATACATAGCGTATCTTATGCAAATAACATACATAATGAATGGAATTGGATGCTTTGATAGTTTGTGCAATTATGAGTCAAGACTATTAGAAGAGAGAAAGGAGAGAGGAGGGATAGACAGCAAACCCTAAGGGCTACATTATGAAAGATTAACCTAACATACCTCTCTCTCTCTATATATATAGAGGTCTTGGTAATAAAGTAATAATATTTCTAATGCTCCCCCTCAACCTAAGCTAGACATTCCAGTTTGGAATAAAGACAAAATATAAAACAAAGGGAAAAATGCTTTTGAGACTAGTTTGGTCTGGCTTTGAGAGGCTACAAAACTTGGTAGGCTGAAATAGATTTTTGCTAGCCTAGGCTGGGAATTGTTGATAAAGAACTAGGCAGAAAGTGGGCTTGGTTGACTGAGCTTTGACAAAAACTTGGGCCAGGCTAGAGGAGGATATTGAGTGTACCAGCCTAGCAATGCTTGAACCAAATTAGACTGGTCGGGATCGTGAGGCTTGGTGGTTTGCCACTGAAATGATGTCGAACCTAGGCGTGTTCTTGCTTATGTTGTCGGCTACATAGGGCTTCCCAGTGTAGCCAATGGCCTTCTCCTCTAGTACCTCCAAAGCGGAATCACAAGCAAGAGAAGGAAATGCAATGATAGTTTCCTTTGCTTTAGCATCATGGAATGCGAGGACAAGGTGGATGAGTCTGTGTTCGTGTGATGGCGGTGTTGTTGTCGACGAAGCATGATGTCAAACAAAATGAGCGGCCCTTAGAGAGCTGATGTGTACTCGACACGAGGAGACACGAATTAGTGGGGAAGTTGAATGTGCTCTCAAGCATCATGAGAGGAGAATATGACATCACACCAGAAAGGAGAAGGCAGCTTATCGACTAGAACTTACTTTACATAGACTACGTGTTGCTTAGAGTGTACATTTGATGAGAAGAGGCCCGCTGGTGAGGGAAGTGCGGGGCGAAGATATATTGTCCCATAAGGCAAGACTTACATAAAGCTTGAGACAAATCGAGGTAGGCAGGTAGGCGAAGGCAGCATGAGGCTGAATAATTTTTTGTGCTTTGATACTGTTTTAGAAGAAAGGAGCAGAGAGGTGGGATGAGGCAGCAAACCCTAAGGGCTACGTTCTGAAAGATTAACCTAACTTACATACTATTGATACCTCTCCATATATAGAGAGGTCTTGATAATAAAGTAATAATATTTCTAACAAAGACAATTAACTTCAACTAGTAAAGACTTCAGTTGTTAATAAGGTGGGTCAAATCCTACCTTCACTAATGATTATCACTTTCCTGTTTCCAAAGAAAAGATAATTAACTTCAACAATTTTTACTTAAAGTATGAGTTAGCTGTTCTTTTTCTTAAAGTGCTTTCCTTTGTCTTCTTGTGATATTTAAACTAAAGCTGATCTTTTTTATGCTTTTTTTGCTTACTAAAATGATTTCTGATTAATTGTCTGATATTTTACTCTTTCTCTAGAGTTTATTGTGCAGAAAGTAGTGAAGAAAGCTTTGAAAATGAATCTGTATATGCACTAAAATGCCATATCTCACAGGAGATCAATCACTTGCATGAGGGGCTTAGACGTGTAAGTAATATGGATTACAAGCTTTCTTAGTATTGTATAGCAAATCCTGTATGTATATGCCAAACAAACTTTTGTTTTCTGCTTCTTGTAAAATTTAGAATATGCTTTTTGTTAGATATTTTCTTTTCTTATTCGATGTGACAATTTTACAGGGTTTAAAATCAGAATTCGAGAAGACTTCTTCTTCTTTGGGACGTACTGCAGTTTTTACAAAAGAGTCACACATTAGTGAATTGCCTAGGTGAGGATAGTTTATAGTTAAAATGATATGAAAATCTTTTTATTCTGAAGGCAGTTCTACTTTTCAGGTATTTGACTGTTCAATTTGTCCGATTCTTTTGGAAAAGGGAGACAAATCAGAAGGCAAAGATACTCCGGGTAAAGCTAGTTTTGTTTTACAAATTAATGGATCTTGTGATTTTTTATGTGATTCTATCATTCATTCCTTTCACGATGTTAAGTGAGTCAAATATGGCCGTTCACCGTTGTCATTGTGACTTGTTAAAAGTGAATTACCTAACTGCTACTAAATTTTACATTATTTTTCAAGGTGCACAATTAAGTTAATTTTAACAGAATTCTAGCGTGGTTGACTGAAGCTGTGTAGTGTCATGCAAGCAAATAGAATAAAGTTATATGCGTGTGTATGCGTCTTTCATGCTGTACGTTGTAGCAAAGAGATGCTGGCAATGTAATTGTGGCCAACGAAAGTGAGGGGGAAAAGAGGGTTTGCGTTGGGAAGAAAGAGAAGGGGGGGGGGGGGTGTGGTGGGGGGTTATGTATGATTGCGGATTCTGTCAGCCATAAGTGCTAAAAAGTTTAATAAATGAACTTTAGATCAGTTAAAAGAATCGTGCATCACTGCATCCATTTAAAACCTGATTGAGTTTATGTACCGACAAGTAATTGATGCAATTTTAAAGAATATTTCCATTCTGACGCACTGTTTTGACCTTCTCTCCAGAAAGTGGATTTTCCATTGGAACTTGATGTTTATGAGATTTGCTCAAATGAGCTTCGTCAAAAGCTTCAAGCTCCTCGTCAGGTAGCTCACATCATCTTCACTTTTGCAATTCCTTACCCTTCAATTGTCTGGAGGGGGGAGTTTTGTACTTAACAAATTATATTATGTTCCTGATTCACTGCCTTCATCCAAATGTAAGACTCTACGAGAACTTGAAAATGCCAAGTTTGGGCTAAAAGTAGAAGACAAGAACAAGGATAATCAAGTGAACCTTCCTAAATCGGAGGTATGAAGATAGAGAGAAATCTCTTATACTCTACATTATCAAGTTGGACTAGAGGTTATCTTTTGTTACTGTTCTAATAAAAATATAAGTTGAATCTGTCACTTAGTATCTAGCCTGCTGAGATTTGGACTCAAAAAACCCTACAAAGGTAGAAGTCAAGCTAAGCAGTAATTTGCCTAAATTGAGAATTGATATATGATAAGATGATTTCCTTCTTTGTTATACTTCCTAAAACTTCAATTTCTCCCTTCTAAAAAAATGATATGATAACTACAGATTGAATCACATAAACTAGGGGTGTTCTTTTTTCCAATTCAATATGAAAACCAGAATGAATTTTTTTTTTACAAATATTGCATGATTTTGCAAAAAAAAAAAAGAATTTGGGTTCAAGTTAATTCGTTTAGGTTTGTGTAGATTGAATCGCATAGCCTCTACAACTATCATATCAGCATTATGTAATTCAAAAACCCTAGAATTCCTTTGTTAAGAGCCTGTACACCTGTTTAATAACTGTGGCTTTACATTTCAAAGCAAGTTTATTTCATGAATGCATTACCAGTGGCTATGCTGAAGTATTCATTGAAAGGACGCCAGTATAAAAGAATTTATAATAGATTCTCAAATATTTTTAGAAGGCTGTTTTAGCATAAATATGTGCTAAATAACTTGTAACTTCTGCTCAACTATTGTTTTCCCCTTGATTTTTCCACAGGGAGCATCCAATAACAGTGGAGAACCATCTGATGAAAATGGTAAGGCTCACTCCTTTCTGCAATATTAAGGACCACATAATGAGCAGACAGTTTCTGAATAATTGTCTATTCTGGGATCAATGCATCCAATTGTTTTCTTGCCAGTAGTTGTTATGACCATTTCATCAATTTTCTATTTTATTAAAGGAATGGCTTTTATTCTCCATGTCTCTTAGTTTTCTTGATTGTGCCATCTTAATTACTTTTTTAACATATGAAATCCATGCATATCCTCTTTCTTATTGGGATCTGAACTCTGCATTGTTAAAAAGCTCTATGTTTGTCTCGCGTCCTTTCATTCTATCCTGCTCTTTGCAGCCACTTTACTGACTAGAAATTCTAAATGTTAATAAATATGCGCGCGGCTATTTATCATACATATCGCTCAGTGCAGCAGGCATATGCCATTTCATGGCAAAAGATGTAGTTATTTTATTTAAGATATCTTCTCTACTTTTGCTGTCAACAATTATATGGTAAAATTTATTATTATGTATTTTCTTCTCTTCTTCGCTGTCAACAGCTGCATCTTCTGGAGAGAGAGGTCAGTTAACTGGAATCTATGACTTGGTTGCTGTGCTTACTCACAAGGGAAGGAGTGCCGACTCTGGGCACTATGTTTCTTGGGTAAAACAAGAAAATGGTGAGTTTTGGAAACTTTTGTTCTTGATTAGTTATTTGTCGTTCATTTGAAACTCATTAATACAGGAAAATGGATCCTATATGACGATGACAATCCAACTCCACAAAGAGAAGAAGACATCACAAAGTTATCTGGCGGCGGTAAGTATATGAAGAGAAAAATGAAAGCCTTTTTTTTGTTACCTCACCCTTAATCAACATGTTTTGTGGCAGGTGATTGGCACATGGCGTACATCTGTATGTATAAAGCCAGAGTGGTTTGACATGAGGGACAAAAAATATATATAAAAAATACTTCTCATAAATTTCGAAATACAAGTCTTTTATTTCTTGTATGACCCCGCGAATGTTTTAGCCATTGATTTAATATAGCCTCATTGAAAACCAGCTTTATCTCTTTTATTAGATGATTATGTGCTAACATTGGTGGTTTTGTAAATACTAGCTCCATTTAATCTGGCCTTGTTATTTAGGTAATTTTCTTTAACCATGGGCGATATTAATGTAGGGTTCTCCCTTTAAAAAATCTTCTCAGATATAATGTATATGCAACTGTCCTTTAGAATTAGTGATAAGAGTAGTTTATTTAAAATTCTCTAATTTTAAATTATTTTCTTTATTGAAATATATTGGATTGAGTTTTCTTTACACAAAGGACGTTAGAAATAAACTTCACATGGGAAATATCATGAGAAACATGATATCTATCATGTTAATTTCTCAAGAGAATGACATGAATGTATACATGAACCACAAGATTGAAATAATAGATTTGTTATTTATTTTATTTTTTTAATTTACGTTAAATTCTTTTTTAAGATAATACAAATTCTCTTATGATGAGAGAACTTTTGACTCTACCATCTTAAGGTTGGGCTAGTTAAAAATAGGCATGCCCTAAGTTAATATGAAATCATTAATATATTTAGTTATAATAAATGTAACACATCCCTTTAATCCTATATGGATATGATTGACGGACAAGATTGTCTTAAGATGCTTTTATGGCAAAACAAAAAATTAAGTGCACATAAGTTTATTTAATAAGGTGTTATATATGGCCTAAATGTAATTTATTAGAAAGCTAATTTAACTCAGACATGACATTATTTATGCATATTAACAAATAAAAACATAGATCTTAGTGATTTCCAAGATTACAAAATTCTATGATTTAACCAAAATTCTAAAATGAGCTTTCAAAATTTCATACTTCTGCACACGATACGTAGCCAAGTTAATCTGCAATAAGGGTTAGTGTAAGCAAGGATGAGCATAAATTGTCTAGTATGTAAACCCAAAGGCTAAGGGAAACGAACTAAAGAGGATAAACATATCAATGAAATAGTCGACACAATAAAACAATAATGAAGAATAACATAATTCCCTTGAGCACATAATTTGGGTAAGGAAAATAAGATAGTAACACATCCCCCATGGATAAGACATTTGAGTCACAAGTAGTCATTGGTCATTATTGAGCATTCATATCACGAGTAATTATTGATCATAGATGTGCATTCATATCATGAATAGTCATGTATCATAGATGTGGGGGAGACAATCATAATTTATAATTCCTTCCACGTCTGGAAGTTGAACCCATCCTCGTCAGGAGAGAGTAAACAAAAGCTAGCTAGAGCATCTTAGGGCTCTTTATGTGAATAGATAGTGGGATTCAAGTGGTGGCTCCCATGAATTCAAGAGGTGGCTCCCACCTTTTTAGGGGTGTGACACTTTGCTCCATGTAGTACTTTGCTCCACAACTATCATAATGTAGTGAGATTCAAGCGGTGGCTCCCATGAATTCAAGAGGTGGCCCCCACCTTTTTAGGGGTGTGACACTTTGCTCCATGTAGCACTTTGCTCTCAATTACTATATGAGAAGTGAGGCTCAAGGGGTGGCCCCCACCTTTTTAGGGGTGTGACACTTTGCTCCCAACAACTCCTTTGAATGGAGGGATTCAAGAGGTGGCCCCCACCTTTTTAGGGGTGTGGCACTTTGCTCCACATCCATCAACAAATCTCTCATTTGGGTTTACACAAATTCTCCCCACAATATAGCTTTCATAAGAAGAGCACAAAGACAATGAGCTTGAGTATAACATTGATAAGATATAACCTAAGTCATTGGACATACCATTTGGCATTGGACATAAGCATAACATTGATAATGAGATTTTTAGGGCTAGGTCATAAGCTCCATATAATGTGTTAGAGTTCATACCATGAGTTCAAAGTCATGAGTTAAGGCATAAGAAATAGATTTCATAATGATCTTGTTGCTTCAAGAATAATTTTAAGCTCTAAAACATAATACCAAGTTTAGTGTTAAGTATTTAACCAAAACATAGCAGATTCATATTGTCATATTGCAACATATATTTTAGGTCCAATTTCTAACCAAAACTAGTCAATATTGTATTCAAAATAAATCTCTCTGAATCTAATTTCCAATAAAACTGGTTTCACAAGATTTTGAAATGTAGGCAGGGAGATATAAGGGTTCAAACATAGGAGGGTCAGAATTTCAGATTTCTAGAAAACAGATTCGTATATCAGAATTGCGACTTATGTTTCATATAGAAAACCTAACCGAAACTAGACAATATGGTATCCAAAATGAAGCTCTCTGAGTCTACTTTCGAATAAAACTAAATTCGTAAGATTTGGAGTTATAATCAGGGAGATATGGGGGTTCGAACATAAAAAGGTGAGGATTTCAGATTTTCAGAAAATAGATTCATAAATCAGAATTTCGACATATATTTCAAATCCCATAACTAACCGAAAATAGACGATATGGTATCCAAAATGAATCTCTTCATGTCTATGTTCCAATAAAACTAGTTTCACAAGATTTCGAGTTATACTGCGCAAGATATGAGGGTTCGAATACAGATAGGTCAGGATTCCAGATTTCCAGAAAACTGATTTCGTGAGTCAGATAACAATACCGATTGCAACACGAATATAGCTCAGATATTGACGAAATCATATTCAAATGAAAGCTTAGTGAATCTAGTTTCAAATAAAATTTGTTTCGTGTGATTTGGATCTGTAGGTCAGGAGATATTTGGATTAAAGCACAGCAAGGTCAGATTGGTGACTACAATTTTTCAGCAGGACAAAATTTCAGAATCATCATGCATATTCAGATCCGACCCATATAATAGAAAAACACAAGATCTAAATTCCAAATCGAAATCATAAGACACAAGGGATCAAAGTTATCTAAAGCATGAAGGGAAGAACCAGATTTACCAAAATAAAGAACAAGATTTACTTGCCTAGAAATGTTGAAAACCCTTCTCCAAATCTCTTTTCTCTAGTTTGCAGCTCCTCTAGGGTTCCACCCCAAGCAAGATGCGACTAGCCTCCCTCCCCCTTCACGATTTTTCCTTTCCATAATACTAACCTTCAAGGCTTATGTGGCAAGATTTTTCCAAAACGCCCTTTCAGACTCCAACAAGGACATTTAAGCCCATAGTACCAAGATACCATCATCATCACCATAGAAAATTTTAAAACTTCAAGCATGCTTAATTGACCAAGGGATGTGATATACCAAATTCATTATTTGCATTCCATCATAAGGGGTTCATAATTTTTTTAGGGTATTACATCCCTCCCTCCTTAAAAGAATTTTAGTCCTCTAAAGTTGCATTACCTTGATTATCAAAAAGATGTGGATGGATTCTTTTCATGTCTGCCTCTAATTCCCAAGTTGGCTCTTCAATTAAGGGATGCTGCCAAATAACCTTCACAAGTGGTATAACCCGGTTTCTCAAGAGCTTTTCCTTCATATCCACAATTCTTATGGGTCTTTCAACATACGATAGGTCTTCTTTAATCTGAATAGGCTCATGCTCAATGACATGCGACGGATCATGATGATACTTCTTTAACATAGAAACATGGAATACATTATGAATATGAACCAAAGATGGTGGTAAAGCAACTCTATAAGCAACTGAGCCGACCCTTTCAAGAATTTCAAAAGGTCCAATAAATCTTGGGCTTAGCTTCCCTTTATTCCCAAATCTCATAACACCTTTAGAAGGAGAAATCTTTACAAAAACATGATCACCAACTTGAAACTCAAGTTTCCTTCTTCTATTGTCTGCATAACTCTTTTGGTGGCTTTGAGCTACTTTTAGTATCCTTTATCACATGTATTTTCTCAGTGGTCTCTTGCACTGCATCTGAGCTTAAGAGTCTTCTATCATCAACCTCTTCCTAACAAATAGGAGTCCTACACTTCCTCCCATACAAAGCTTCATAAGGAGCCATTTGAATACTTGAATGAAAGCTGTTATTGTAGGTGAATTCAATAAGAGCAAGATCCTTATCCCACTCTCCCTTCCAATCCATGATGTAAGCCCTTAGCAAATCTTCAAGAGTCTGAATGGTTCTTTCTGATTGTCCGTCTGTTTGAGTATGATAAGCTGTGCTAAATTTGAGTTTGGTTCCCAAAGCTTCTTGCAGTCTATTCCAAAATCTAGAAAGGAATCTTGAATCTCTATTAGATACAATTTCAGCTGGAACACTATGCAATCTCACTATTTCATTTATATACATACTAGAGAGTTTATCAAGTCAGTAAGTCATTATGATGGGCAAGAAATGTGCAGATTTTGTCAACCTATCAATGATAACCCAAATAGCATCATGATTTCTAGAAGTCCTAGGCAATCCTGAAACAAAATCCATTCCAATGCTTTCCCATTTCCATTCAGGAACCTTCAAAGGTTGAAGTAAGCCACTCGGTCTTTGATGTTCAGCTTTAACTAATTGACATATTAAACATTTGGAAACATACTGTGCAATATCATTTTTCATACCACTCCACCAAAAGGTATTCTTTAAGTCTTGATACATTTTAGTGCTACCTAGGTGAATAGATGATGACACCAAAATTTATAGTATATTTTGTGTCATTTCATTGCTCTTTTTGTGTCATATTTATACTACTTTGCTTATTTTCATGCCTTTTTTATCAAATATTGTAGAATCTACTTCTTTTCTGGTTTTTCATGATTTTTAGATAAAAAGTGTCATATTTTGATGGATTTTAGAAGATCTGAGCACATCAATGAATTCCAGACGTCGAGACGAAGCTGTCCGTCAATTTTCATGCAAATCAGAGCACGTTTAAAAAATACACCCCTGCCGTAATAGAAATTACGGGGTAATTTTCTGCCCAGAAATACACCACTACTGTAATGGTTTTTATGGGCCGTAATTTTATTCCAAAAATCCACAGAAAAAAATATGGCACTACCGTAATTATTTTTACGGGCCGTAATTTCACCCAGAAACATACAGAAGAAAAATACAGCAGTGCCCTGATCAAAATTACGGCCGTAATTTTAATTTTGAATGAGTCTTCCATTGCCTCCAAAAGCCCAATTTTTGCAATGCAATATCTGGAGATCCAGGGCACCAATTGAAAAACTGTAAAAGGGGATTGTTTTATAAATCGAGGAGAAGATTTGAGGACAAGAATCATCCAATTTCATGAAGAATCGAGGGAGAAATCAGAAAGGGCATCCTAGGGCACGGCCTCTCGCCGAGAGGCGTAGAGGCTATCTTAGGCCGTGATTTTTACAAGAAAGCTTCACTTGGAGGAAGAGAGGATACACCAAAAATTTCAGATCGAAAGGAGTTCGATCGAGGGAGAAATCGAAGAAACAAGATTCGGGCGTGAATAGTGATTCGCGATTTTACTGTAGCAGTACTGTTCATCCCGAGATAAAAATTATGGGGTTGTGTAATTTTTTACACCCCCGTAAGATCACTAACTTTTTTATTTTCCCTCTGTCGAATTTTGATTTTCTAATGAATTTTTTATTGTATTTTTAACTCCATGGTAGTGTAACTTTCCTTGGGACATAAGAGTGTAATCCCCTTGATTTCTTATGAATAGATAACCTTTATTTCGTCAGTATAATTTTGTTATGATAATTTTTGCCTATAATGCTCCATAGTTTTCTTATTATCACGCATGTTTTAGAGTTTTCGCAATATGGACTGAAAGTGATTTGCTTGAGAACTTGGAACCCTAAAATTGAATTTAGGAACTCACCATAAGAAATTAGGTTAGTCTTTATTTCTTGATTTTAGAATAATAATTGCCATGTTTGATAATTTGAATCTAGGATTGTTTTATTTTGTTAAACGTGAAGATCTTGTGCGAAAGTGAGGATCGGAACATTGGAGAACCTTAAGTAGAACCTGTGTTGAGACTCGGATGCATGAAGGTGATCATTGAGATTTCACTTGTGATAATCAACTTAGGATTCAGATGCACAAAAGTGATCCTTGAGTTCTTTGATTGATGATTTACTTCTTTTCAGCTTGGGTAGATCTTGCGCGAAAGCGAGGATCGATCCCTGTATGATTGTCTGCACGAAAGTGAGATAATCATTTTATGAAGTAAATTATATCTTTATCATGATAAATTTAGACTAACGACCTTTTATTCATATCTAGACATTGAAATTAAGGTGGATGAAACATTAGTCCCAGTTTATCTCTCTGATTTCGTGTTCTTTTTATCATTTACTTACACTATAATCGATTGCTTAGCTAGTAAGAATACAACTATTTGGTACTTAACAATAAGGTCTATGTGGTTCGATATCTTTCTTTATTACTTCGAGTATCCGTGCACTTGTGGACTACAACAAATTTTTGGCACCGTTGCCAGGGACCTTAGTTTTGTTAATATCAAAATAGTTGTTAGTATTGCTAGACTAAGTTTTATTTGTTTTAGATTTAACTTTGTTTTTTATTTTTGCAGATTTTGGATTTTCACAGTTGTGTTAGAACTGTGATATTTGAAAATTTTAAATTTGCTTGTGTTTTATATTTTCTATTTTTTTATATATTCTAAAAAAAATTTGATTGATTGGTGTTGGATAATATTTCTGTTCTTAATAGATTTGAAGATATGTCTTTTAATCACTACAAGTGGGCAACAAAAATAGGTGAGGTATACACGCCACAAGGTAAGTATAGAGATGATTCATTGTGCACTCTTGCAGATAAATTGAAATTACACTCCTATATGCACCCTGTTAGGACATCTTATTCTCCTATTAGATGTGATATTTCTGGATGTTTTGATCATTATACTTCTGATTGCCAATTTTTAACTCCTCCAAATCATGTTTTTGAACCATACTTTGAGGATACAAAAAAATCTAGGTTAAAATCCATGCTTGAAAAATTCATGAAAAATCAAAATCAATTCATGCAAAATCAAGACAAAGAAATTGAGGATCTTAAAGGGATAATTAGTCAACTTGCTTCTCAAGTAGAATCTTTAACAGCTCATAAGAAAATTTTGGAAACCCAAATAGCACAATAAGCTTGTTCATTTGAGTTTGATTTGGAAACTGAAGAAATTGATTTAGAAAATTCCCCCTCTAATTATGATTGTTTTGAAATTGAGCCTTATGTGAACATTAATGAATTTCACTCTGATTTTGATAATTGTAAAATTGATTCATCTGATAATTTATTTGTGGAAAAGTTTGAGGAAACTGATTTTGTTAAATTTTCTTTCGATTTTTGTGATAATTATGAAATTGATTCTTTTGATAATATATTATTTGTGGTTAAATCTGATGAAGGATATGAGGGGACTGATTTAGAAAAATCTTACTCTGATTTTGTTAGTAATTTTGAAATTGATGAAGTGCATGAAGAACTTGAAAAGGATTTGAATATTACAAAAATTGATGAATCTCACTCTGAAGCTTTACCCATGTCTACTAATTTATTTGAAAAATTATGCTTTGTTGAAGAATCTAATGTGAGACATAAAGATTATTTTGATGATCTAATGCTTGAATCTTTTAATCAAAGTCCTATTGCAATTGAAGATATAAATTTGAAGAAAGGACTAATGATTTTGCTTACTGATAAATATAGGAAGATCATTGAATATCCTTTGAGTGGAATTGAAATTTTGATTTTGATTTCTGCATATTTAAGAAAGTCACGTCGATTGTATTTTATATGAAATTTTGGATGTTTGGATTAGTGGCTAAACTTCTAGGACAAAGGAAATGCAGAAAATTGTATGCTATTTACTATGGTACTGATCCTCTTGCTTCACCATGATGTTTGAATTTTGGTCAAGCTATGAACCTAAAAATTAGAGCTTCTTGGGAGGCAACCCAAACACTCTTACTTAGCTTAGTTTCTTTTATTTTAGTTTATTTTTAGAATTAATTTTTTTTCTCTTTTTGTAGGGAAAATCAAATTTTGGGCAAAATACGGCATTGCTGTAATCTTTTTCACGGGCCGTAATTTGGGTTGATTTCTTTCCCGAGAGTTAACTGATTTTTACAGCACTACCGTAAGAAATTTTACAGTACTGTAATTTCTGACCGTTTTTGACTTCACGTGCCGTAATTTTGAGTGTTTTCTTATCCGAAAGTTTTATGGCTTTTACGGTGGTACCATAATCATTTTCACGGTACCGTATTTTTGTTTCGTTTTTGACCAGAAGGTTTGGTGACTTTTACGGCAGTGCCGTAACCATTTTTACGGTGCCGTAATTCCATCATATTTCTGACCCGAGAATTTTGTGTATATTACAGTACTGCGGTAAAGATTTTTACGCCCGTAATTTTAAAATTGCATTCTGCTTATCTGATTAGGTGTTTTCTCGCAATGATTTTAAGAAACTGGGGTAGTAAAATTTTTGATCTATGGCACGAACATGAAGTACTCATCTTTTTCTATTATTTGGATATTTTTATTCAGTTTTAAAGTCCATGGATCATCCTATAACACATAACATCTTTTGGTACTTGAGTAATTTCTGCAGCAGTTTTTCTTGACTAATCTGATTAGCTCTTTTGCTGGAAATTTTTAAGATGCTTTAATGAGTTGAAACCTTGATCTTTCACTTGAAATTGGAAGTACATGTTTCATTCTATCTCTTGGATTTGTTGTTTTCATAAAAATACTTTCTTACAATTCTAGGAAGCATGACAACTTTTCGAATCTGATTAACTTTTGTGTATTTTTGATTATAGTAATCTGATTAGCCTTCTTTCTGCTGATACCATAAATTCCTGACATATTTTGATCTTTTAATTTTCATACGCCCAGAAAGAACAAGTTTTATTCTACCTTTTGGCTTTGTCTAATTTCTTTTTGGATCATTAAATCTTATTCTTGGGTATAGCTACTTTTTATAACTGAATCAGTAGGCTGCTCTCCTATCCTTGGACACCAACAGCTTCTTCTCCAAATTTGCAGCACCTCTAGCCAGCCCAACCACCACCACTCCAGCTGCCTCTAACACCACTGTTTCCAGCCATCTGAAGAAACCCCTTTCGAGAGGGGGGCGAAAACCCTAAGCATGGCGCAAATAAAATTTTGCAAGCGGAAGCAAGGGTTTGATGATCTATTGCATGCCATATGATCAACTATCATAGATTGAATAGATCAAGAGTAGATCATACCAATGCCATCGGTTTGGTTGGTGCCTTGGAAGCAAAGACGCAAGTGCTCCTTCTCCAAAGGTGACGCACACAACAAGTGAAGATGGCTTGCTCCTTTGAATCCTTTGTGCTAGCAAAGTGCTTCAATGGGACCTTGTCGCGTGAAGGAGAGGATAGAGATGGCTTGTCTCGGCCGAATGCCTCCTCTTGTCGTCAACACACTCTCCTCTTCACGAGATTGCAAGCGGTCATCATCCAAGAGAAGCGTTGAGGCATTTTTACAAAGTCGCCTTGATGACTTTCCAAAAATGGAATGACATGAAGTAATGCTTTGAAAACCGACCAAAACGCTTAAGCATTGAACCAAGCGTTCACACACATGTGAACCGGTTCATGCTCAATCAATCCAATTGACTTTGGTCCAAAAAACCAAATCAAATCAGCCCAAGCCATGGTCTAGACCTCATTGAACCAATAGGTTCCAGATCTAACCGTTCATCTCCTGATGCTTCTGATCTTACCGATCTAGCATCATCTCTCTCGATCGAAGCTTATCGATCTCAAGCCCTAATCAATCAAACATGATCAGACCAGATCTCACTTACAATCAGAGATTAAATCCCTTTAAACTGAACCCAAACAATTCAGTCCACACGATCTGACTCAAGTAAGCCATATCATCAAATTGTGCGACCCTGAGGGTTTCCTTTAAATGTCGGTAACGATAACTTACGTTATCACAATCAGTGAGGGGTATCTAGCAACACATCACTGTCTCCCGATATAAAGGAAAGAGTCTTCCAAGACTACACCCAAACCACAGCACAAGTGTGAATCCACTTCACAAGGCATGCATGTTTCCTTTGCCACTGGATGTTCTTATTGGACATGCGTGTCAAGCCTGTAGCTCCAATATGATGAGCATGATTAGATCAGATGCACATAGTCACCTGGGTATGGCCATACACTTTCTCAATCATCTCATCTAGGGGGCCCCTATAGAACACCACACTCCTTCAACAAGGAGACGGCAATCCTCTATCTATCACTAGTGCCCTAACCTGACTCATGATCATTATCCAAGATAGTCTATAACCATTATGTTTCAAATGATATTGAACTACCTCAAAACAATGAAAATCATCATTTAGAAACACAAGTGATCTCAAGTCAGAGGACATGTGCCACTTGTTGCAATCAAGGATCATTCACATTGTGACAAGCAATTGAATGTCCTAGTAGGGTCTGTCCAGTACATCCAATGTACCCATGAGTCTACATCTTATTCCATGCTCGAAGCATCCTATAAGATTAGAACACATATTAGTCTCAATCATATCAAGGCTGTCTCATGTTCACCAAGATATATCGACTAAGGACATTTAGCATGTCAGCCTAGCTGAACAGCATTGAGACATTATTCAGAAGAACACACATTGCAGCAGATGATGTAACAACCTGAATAATAACCATTGCCTTTATAAACACAAGAATGTATTACATGATACTTATACAATCCCAAGGCCTCAAACATTAGCCTTAAGGGCATACCCCAACAATCTCCCACTTGCACTTAATCTAATGGTTGAGAAATCTCAAACCCATGTTATTACAGTGCTTCTCATGCTTCTGCTGCGCCAGAGGCTTGGTAAGCGGGTCAGCCAGATTGTCGTCTGTATGAACCTTGCAGACTTTGATCTCGCCACGATCAATGATCTCCCGGATCAAGTGAAACCGTCTCTGTATGTGCTTGGACTTCTGGTGCGACCGTGGTTCCTTTGCTTGTGCGATTGCTCCAGTGTTATCACAAAAGATAACCAAAGGATCTGCACTTGAAGGAACAACACCAAGTTCTCTCACGAACTTACGAATCCACACTGCCTCCTTGGATGCTTCCGAGGCTGCAACATACTCGGCTTCTGTTGTGGAATCAGCAACAGTTGACTGTTTGAAACTTTTCCACACCACCGCTCCACCATTCAAGCTAAAAACATAGCCTGATTGCGATCGGAAATCATCCTGGTCCGACTGGAACGAAGCGTCAGTATATCCTTCTATACTGAGTTCTTCCTGACCACCATATATCAAGAACATATCTTTGGTCCTCCGCAGATATTTTAAAATGTTCTTGACTGCAATCCAGTGCGCCATACCTGGATTACTTTGGAACCGACTGGTCACGCTTAACCCGTAAGCGACGTCTGGGCGAGTACACAACATCGCATACATTATGGACCCAATAGCCGAAGCATAAGGCGTATTGTCCATTTCATCTTTCTCAGTCTGTGTTTGTGGACACTGACTCTTCGAAAGATTCAGACCATGTCTGACTGGAAGATATCCTCTTTTAGAATTCTCTAAATGGAATCTCTCCAGGACTTTCTCGATGTAAGTACTCTGGCACAGCCCGAGAAGCCTCTTAGATCTATCCCTGTAGATCTTCACACCTAAAACATAGGCTGCTTCTCCTAGATCTTTCATCTGAAAACATTTTCCTAACCATGCTTTAACAGCATGCAGTTCAGGAATATCGTTTCCAATGATTAAGATATCATCGACGTAGAGGACTAGAAAAGTAATCACGCTCCCACTAAACCTCTTATATACACACGGGTCATCTTCGTTCTTGATGAAACCAAACTCAGAGATTGATTCATCAAAACGAATATTCCAGCTTCTAGATGCTTGTTTAAGTCCATAAATGGACCTTTTTAACTTGCATATTTTATGACGATCTGCTGGATTAGTGAAACCTTCAGGTTGTGTCATATACACATCCTCATCCAGTTTTCCATTAAGGAAAGCCGTCTTCACATCCATCTGCCAGATCTCATAATCGTAATATGCTGCTATCGCGAAAAGAATCCGAATAGACTTGAACATGGCTACAGGAGAGAAAGTTTCATCATAATCTATCCCGTAGATTTGTTTGAAACCTTTCGCAACTAGCCTGCCTTTATAGGTAACCACGTTACCATCCATGTCAATCTTCTTCTTGAAGATCCATTTACAACCTATAGGGATTACTCCCGGAGGCGGATCAACCAAATCCCAGACTCGGTTATCTGACATGGAGTCCATCTCGGCGCGCATAGCTTCAAGCCATCTCGCTGACTCCGGTCCACTGACCGCATCCGCATAAGTGAGGGGTTCATCATGATCAATGATGTAGACTCCGTCATAGCGCTCAGGCTGTCGACGGATCCTTCCCGATCTTCGCGGTTCCCGTGATATCTGAGCCTCAGGTTGTTCAGTAACCTGTTCTACCGGCTCAGGCTCATCCAACTGTGCTTGACTACTTTGTCCTTCCTCTGGATTCTCATCCAGTTTTATTTCTCTCCCACTGGCTTCTTGCAGAAGAAACTCCTTCTCAAGAAATATGGCCGTCCGAGCAACAAATACTTTGTTCTCTTTGGGATCGAAGAAATAATAACCCTTAGTTTCCTTAGGGTAACCGACAAAGATGCATTTCTCAGATCTGTTCTCTAGTTTCCCAGAGGCGAGCTTTTTGACATAAGCCTCGCAACCCCAGATCTTGATAAATGTCAAGCTCGGCTGTTTCCCATACCATAATTCATATGGCGTCTTTGAAACGGCCTTGGATGGCACTCGGTTTAGTACCTTTGCAGCTGTTTCCAGTGCAAAACCCCAAAAGGAATATGGAAGAGTAGCCTGACTCATCATAGAACGAACCATATCAAGTAACGTTCTATTTCTCCTCTCGGACACACCATTCCATTGTGGGGTTCCTGGCGGAGTGAGCTGTGAGATAATCCCACACTCTTTTAGATAGTCAGTAAACGCATGACTCAAGTATTCTCCACCTCGATCAGAACGAAGTGCCTTGATATTTCGCCCTAGCTGATTCTGTACTTCATTTTTGAACTCTTTGAACTTGTCAAAAGATTCACTCTTATGTCTCATTAGATAGACATACCCATACCTACTGAAATCATCAGTAAAGGTAATGAAGTACGAATAGCCACCTCTGGCATGTTTACTAAATGGCCCACACACATCACTGTGTATAAGGTCAAGTAAACCTGAAGCCCTTTGACCTTTGTGAGGAAAAGGTGACTTCGTCATTTTACCCATCAAACAAGCTTTGCATGTATCAATCTCCTCATAGGAGAAAGATCCCAGCAGTCCATGATCATGCAACCGCTTAATGCGTTTCTTGTTAATATGGCCTAAACGACTATGCCATAACAAGGTGCTGTCTTCAGCATACTTGGCTTTCTTAATATCAACACTTTGTATAGAACTTTCCATGTCCAACATGTATAACCCATTGTTAATTGAACCAGTTGCATAAACAATATTATCTAAAGACAAAACACACTTTGAAATATTGCATTCAAAGGCAAATCCTTTCCTGACAAGAGCAGGAATGGAGATAATATTTTTAGTAATGCTGGGAACAAAATAACAACTGTTTAGTTCTAATACAATGCCAGATGGTAATGAGATGAAATAGTCTCCTACAGCAACAGCAGCAACCCGTGCCCCGTTTCCAACGCGTAGGTCCACCTCATGCAGTCCCACCTGTC
Source organism: Costus lasius (assembly GCA_027563935.2). Lineage (NCBI taxonomy): Eukaryota > Viridiplantae > Streptophyta > Magnoliopsida > Zingiberales > Costaceae > Costus > Costus lasius. The sequence continues at coordinate 29,741,003 of CM050454.1, forward strand.
TTCTTCTCTTGAGTCCCTGTACATTTGAACAAATGTGAACTCCACATGCAGTGTCCAACACCCATGAAATAGAAGAAGATGAAACCATGACTTCCGTCACGTATATACCTGAGCCAGAAGCGATGCTTCCCCTCTTATCTCCTTGGAGCGCTTTACAGTCCTTTTTCCAGTGACCCAGCTGGCCACAGTGGAAACACCTATTGTCCTTTGACCGCTTAACCTTCTGTTTCAGAGCCTTGCTGTAACTCTTGACAGGGGCCTTGCCCTTCTTCCCCTTCTTCTTGTTCCTGGAAGGAACCATTAAGACAGAGGTTGAAGGCTTTCCCTTCAGAGTCTCCTCAGTTGTCAAGAGCATATTCAGCAGCTCTGCCGGAGTACAATCGATTTTGTTCTTATTAAAGTTAATAATGAACGCATCGAAAAAGGGCGGGAGAGACTGCAGAATAATGTCTACAGCAAGCTCCTGGTTGATGGTATGCCCCAGTTTCTCCAGAGCCTCCTTGTGCCCAATCATCTTGAGCACGTGAGCTCCCACTAGGCTCCCTTCAGCCAGTTTGCTCTAAAAGAAAAGCTTTGTCAGATTATAGCGTTCTGTCCTCGCCTGTGCAGCATACAGCATCTTGAGGTTCGCTATAATTTCTATAGCCGACATATCCTCATGCTGACGCTGCAGCGGTGGCGTCATAGACGCTAGCATCAGGCAAGCGACATCAATGCTATCATTGACATGCTTTTCATAGGCATCACGAACCGCCCTTGCGGCGTTCGCAGCGGGTTGAGGCGGCACAGCCGTCTCGAGGACATACAGTTTCCTCTCTGCCTTAAGAACAATCTTAAGGTGTCCGAACCAGTCTGAGAAGTTTGGCCCAGCAAACTTCTCCCTTTCCAGTAGGGATCGCACATTAAAGCTCATGGTGTTCGTTGCTGCAGGAATCTACAACAATGCAAGAACAGCAAGGTCAGTATCAATGTTTAGAATCAATCCAGGACTTAAGAAAGATTCTTTTCTCACTATTTTATCTGACTGAAAAATCCATTAAAACAGTCCGAAAGAGTAACACTCTTTTAGTGAGATGGGATCCAGATTTCATACTTGGTCTCCGCGTCCCGCTCAGGCGAGATAAGATGCACAGAGAGTACAAGCACTAATCTCTGGTAGGCAGTCCCTGCCAATCGCCAACCCGTGCGATTCCCCTTCATCTGGGCAATCCAGCAGACTGTGCCAACTGAGTTGGTACAACACAGTCTCTGATCCCACAGATGGCTGCCTCCATGTGCTACCATATGCTCCACACATGTAGCCTACATGGTCAAGCTGACCCGACCTACTCCCTGGACCACCACGTGCTATGCTGAGCAACGAGAAGCGATAAATCCCTTCTCTGTAACACGCAGGTGAAATCACACACCGTCTGAAGATAGATGGACGTGCCCACTGAGTGGGTTCAACACGGCTCCAACGATAGTCAGAACAGTGAGGTTTCGCGTCAGAAGGCATTACGTGCTTGATATTTTAGCGTTGGATTTTAACGGTCTTTTATCTTCTTACTATCAGGCAAATCCTATGGCTATAGCAGAAGATAAATAACTCATGCAATTCTATTATTAAACAATAAAAAGAAAGCATGGATCTTATGTGGTAAAAGCCCATAGAGCCTAAGTAAGACCTTAAATCAACTTAAGTCTTCACTTGCTCTTCTTGGGTCTTTTGCATCTCATCTGGTCCAACCCAGGGCCCTAGCGCTCAATGCAGCTCAGGTGCACCCACCAGCTGAATGCGCCTCTGCGATGTGTGCTTTTGTGCTCTTGTCTAATTAAAATACATTTTAATCTATCTAGACAAGCTTGAGTCGCAGGTCAATTATACAATAAATTCATTAAAATGTGATTCGCAGATCACAAAAATAATAATTTACCAGGCTCGCAGGCCCCAGCACAGCACACATTAAAAGGGCAACCCACATAAGATTAAATAAACAAACATCATGACATCATTCAATCAACATGTGATCCATTACAAGAAAATAAAATTTTGAAAACCCATTGGCATCAATTTTAATTTTCTTATGTGCCTTACAACCTTACAATGGTCCATTGATAGGGATCCACTCATCAATCTAGTTAGATCCATGCCCTTACATGCACCAAGTCCTAACTGACTCGAGTTGACCTAATGGTCAACCATGCATGCGCCAAGGGCTGAACAGCCAACATGAGTTCTGGCAAGCGGGTGTGACCCCGGGCCTAACTTATGTGTGTTCACTGGTTGTCTCAGCCAGACCTCGCTACACGCCTTTGATGCAGTTAACCTATAGCCACCTCGTGCTTGCGCACAGGTGCTATCTGGTCAACCCATCTAGGCTGTCAGATGGTCTGATCAGACTTAGTTGATCTATACTAGATGATGCTTTCAACCCCATCAACCCATCTAAGGGTTTAAAGTAGGGCCTTAGATCTAGATGAGGCGCGCAAGATCTTTTGTTTTGTCAAAAACAACATGTAAGAAGCGCCAACAAACATGCGCCATCCATAACAATTGTAGAGTCCCCTTCAAGGGGGAGCGCAACTTTGACAAAAACAACAACAAGCACCAATACATGCGGCTAAGAGCAATAAACATCATGCATGTTGTTTTCGCATCATAACTTTTTCATGAGCTTGCGCATGTAACCAACCATAGATCTAAGCATAAGTGTAAACATGGATCACACGAGCAAACATAATAGCATGCATAAAGCCGAGCTTTGATACCAATTGAAGAAACCCCTTTCGAGAGGGGGGCGAAAACCCTAAGCATGGCGCAAATAAAATTTTGCAAGCGGAAGCAAGGGTTTGATGATCTATTGCATGCCATATGATCAACTATCATAGATTGAATAGATCAAGAGTAGATCATACCAATGCCATCGGTTTGGTTGGTGCCTTGGAAGCAAAGACGCAAGTGCTCCTTCTCCAAAGGTGACGCACACAACAAGTGAAGATGGCTTGCTCCTTTGAATCCTTTGTGCTAGCAAAGTGCTTCAATGAGACCTTGTCGCGTGAAGGAGAGGATAGAGATGGCTTGTCTCGGCCGAATGCCTCCTCTTGTCGTCAACACACTCTCCTCTTCACGAGATTGCAAGCGGTCATCATCCAAGAGAAGCGTTGAGGCGTTTTTACAAAGTCGCCTTGATGACTTTCCAAAAATGGAATGACATGAAGTAATGCTTTGAAAACCGACCAAAACGCTTAAGCATTGAACCAAGCGTTCACACACATGTGAACCGGTTCATGCTCAATCGATCCAATTGACTTTGGTCCAAAAAACCAAATCAAATCAGCCCAAGCCATGGTCTAGACCTCATTGAACCAATAGGTTCCAGATCTAACCGTTCATCTCCTGATGCTTCTGATCTTACCGATCTAGCATCATCTCTCTCGATCGAAGCTTACCGATCTCAAGCCCTAATCAATCAAACATGATCAGACCAGATCTCACTTACAATCAGAGATTAAATCCCTTTAAACTGAACCCAAACAATTCAATCCACACGATCTGACTCAAGTAAGCCATATCATCAAATTGTGCGACCCTAAGGGTTTCCTTTAAATGTCGGTAACGATAACTTACGTTATCACGATCAGTGAGGGGTATCTAGCAACACATCACTGTCTCCCGATATAAAGGAAAGAGTCTTCCAAGACTACACCCAAACCACAGCACAAGTGTGAATCCACTTCACAAGGCATGCATGTTTCCTTTGCCACTGGATGTTCTTATTGGACAAGCGTGTCAAGCCTGTAGCTCCAATATGATGAGCATGATTAGATCAGATGCACATAGTCACCTGGGTATGGCCATACACTTTCTCAATCATCTCATCTAGGGGGCCCCTATAGAACACCACACTCCTTCAACAAGGAGACGGCAATCCTCTATCTATCACTAGTGCCCTAACCTGACTCATGATCATTATCCAAGATAGTCTATAACCATTATGTTTCAAATGATATTGAACTACCTCAAAACAATGACAATCATCATTTAGAAACACAAGTGATCTCAAGTCAGAGGACATGTGCCACTTGTTGCAATCAAGGATCATTCACATTGTGACAAGCAATTGAATGTCCTAGTAGGGTCTGTCCAGTACATCCAATGTACCCATGAGTCTACATCTTATTCCATGCTCGAAGCATCCTATAAGATTAGAACACATATTAGTCTCAATCATATCAAGGCTGTCTCATGTTCACCAAGATATATCGACTAAGGACATTTAGCATGTCAGCCTAGCTGAACAGCATTGAGACATTATTCAGAAGAACACACATTGCAGCAGATGATGTAACAACCTGAATAATAACCATTGCCTTTATAAACACAAGAATGTATTACATGATACTTATACAATCCCAAGGCCTCAAACATTAGCCTTAAGGGCATACCCCAACACCATCGACATTGGATTCTACCACCAGCAGCTTCTTACTTCTTATACTGCCTCTATTTCCATTAATTTTATTTATTTTTGTAGCAGAATCTTCATTAGTGACTCTGATTTTTTTATGCAGCATTATCTTTGGCAGCCCACTAGTCGATGACTTTGCTTCTAGGACTGTAGTCTCTAGCAGGCCACTGGAGACTACTCATCATCACTCTACTGTCGGCACCATCATTTATTCCACATCAGCTCTTTCCACCGGCACCTTCCTTGGACCACTGATGACATCTCTGATTTTCCTTTGAGAAAAATATTTTCTATCATTTCTTTTTAAAGAAAGAGACTATTTTTGGTCTGAGCCTTATGTACCTTAAATTGTGTAGGTAAAATTTTCAAAAGACACATTTTTGGATCTAGTAGCACTTGCCCCAATGCTACACCTCTGACAATGATCGAGCTTGTTATATAGTTTTGTGAGTATTGTTTGCACTTTCTAGTGATCTTGTTCGGTATTGCTACCTGATTTCTTTTGCTATTTGCTACGATTGTATCACTTACTGAGATTTCTATTCAATGTGGTTTCTTGAATCTATCATTTTACACTTTTGATCATGATTGTATGTTGATGCTTCACACCTTTTACATTGATATTTTTGATGTTTAAAAATTTTTATGACTTGAATCCATGTGATGAGAGGTATGTAGATTTTTCTATGATGAATGTTCATGCATATGCCTGTGAATGGAGATATTCCTATTATGTTGAATTTATTTCTTCAATATATATCTACTTGTTGAAATCTTTCATTGATTGATGCATAAGGTTTTTGGGTAGGTATGTTGTTTGATGAATGCAATCTAAGAGTGAAACATCTTTCTTAAATAAAATGAGCATATGAGTGTAATTTTTGAATTGATGTCAATTTATTAACCTAGTTAATGTTTAGTCTATTTTATTAGTTGTTGGGAAGAAAGAGTCCAAGATCCAAAAAGAGAGAGACTCCCCTACTTAGCATTGCGTAAAATTGGCAGTGGTACCAAAGATATGAGTTGAAGTCTATAAAAAAAAAAGAGAGAGAAAAAGAAAATGACTCCTCTACTTGGCACTGTGTAAAATTGACAGTGGTACCGAAGATAAGAGTTGAAGTCCAAATAAAAAATGTGTATCTATGTGGGTACATGCCATCCAAAAAGAATAAAAAAAAGAGAGATTTTGAGTGGAAAAAGATTTTGGATATCCTATGCCTGTAAACAAAGGTAATATAGATTTAAACTGAAACTTAGGTGAATTCATGAGACTGAGATTCTGTTTATTATGCGAGTTGCGAAATTTTATTTGATCAAAGTTATGAATCTTAAAGATAAATTTCAAAGGACGATGTATTTATCTAAAATTTTATGCAAAAAGTTGGTGGAATATTTCATGAGTGATTATATTTTAAAAATTTATTTTTCATAAAAGAACATATTTTTCATACTTAGCATTGTTCTTTATTTTATTTGCTTGAGGACAAGTAAAGTTTGAGCCTTATGTGTTTGATGATACCAAAATTTATAATATATTTTGTGTCATTTCATTGCTCTTTTTGTGTCAAATTTATACTACTTTGCTTATTTTAATGCCCTTTTTATCAAATATTGTGGAATATACTTCTTTTCTGGTTTTTCATGATTTTCAGGTAGAAAGTGTCATATTTTGATGGATTTTGGAAGATCTGAGCACACCAATGAATTCCAGACGTCGAGACGAAGCCGCCCGTCAATTTTCATGCAAATCAGAGCACGTTTGAAAAATACACCCCTGCTGTAATAGAAATTACGGGTGTAATTTTCTGCCCGGAAATACACCACTGTTGTAATGGTTTTTACGGCTAGTAGTTTTGGTCCAGAAATCCACAAAAGAAATTACGGCACTGCCGTAATTATTTTTACGGGTCGTAATTTCAGCCCAGAAATATACAGAAGCAAAATACGGCAGTGCCCTGATCGAAATTACGGCCGTAATTTTAATTTTGAATGAGTCTTCCACCACCTCCAAAAGCCTGATTTTTGTGATGTAATATCTGGAGATCTAGGGCACCTATTGAAAAACCATAAAAGGGGGTTATTTTATAAATCGAGGAGAAGATTTGAGGATAAGAATCATCCAATTTCGTGAAGAATCGAGGGAGAAATTAGAAAGGGCGTCCCTAGGGCACGGCCTCTCGCCGAGAGGCGTAGAGGCCATCTCAGGCCGTGATTTTCACAAGGAAGCTTCGCCTAGAGGAGGAGAGGATACACCGAAAATTTTAGATCGAAAAGAGTTCGATCGAGGGAGAAATCGAAGAAAGAAGATTCGAGTTTGAATAGTGATTCTCGATGTTACTGTAGCAGTACTGTTCATGCGAGATAAAAATTACAGGGTTTTGTAATTTTTTACATCCCCGTAAAATCAGTAACTTTTCTATTTTTCCTCTATCGAATTCTGATTTTCTAAAGAATTTTTATTGTAGTTTTAACTCCATGATAGTGTAACTTTCCTTGGGACATAAAGGTGTAATCCCCTTGATTTCTTACGAATATATAACCTTTATTTCGTCAGTATAATTTTGTTATGATAATTCTAGTTATGTGATGATTGCCTATAATTCTCCATAGTTTTCTTATTATCACGCATGTTTTAGAGTTTTCACAATATGGATTGAAAGGTGATTTGCTTGAGAACTTGGAACCCTAAAATTAAATTTAGGAACTCACCGTAAGAAATTAGGTTAGTTCTTATTTCTTGATTGTAGAATAATAATTGCCATGTTTGATAATTTGAATCTAGGATTGAGTTATTTTGTTAAACGTAAAGATCTTGTGCGAAAGTGAGGATCGAAACGTTGGAGAACCTTAAATAGAACCTGTGTTGAGACTCGGATGCACGAAAGTGATCCTTGAGATTCCACTTGTGATAATCAACTTAGGATTCAGATGCACAAAAGTGATCCTTGAGTTCTTTGATTGATGATTTACTTATTTTTAGCTTGGGATATATCTTGCGCGAAAGCGAGGATCGGTCCCTGTATGATTGTCTGCACGAAAGTGAGACAATCTTTTTATGAAGTAAATTATATCTTTATCTTGATAAAATTAGATTGACCACCTTATATTCATATCTAGTCATTGAAATTAAGGTGGATGAAACCCTAGTCCTAGTTTATCTCTCTGATTTTGTGTTCTTTCTATTATTTACTTGCATTATAATCGATTGCTTAGCTAGTAAAAATATAACTATTTGGTACTTAACAATAAGGTCTCTGTGGTTCGATATCTTTTTTTATTACTTCGAGTATCCGTGCACTTGCTGTTGTATTCCGCAAGTGCACGGATACTGAAGTAATAAAAAGATATCGAACCACAGAGACCTTATTGTTAAGTACCAAATTGTTGTATTCTTACTAGCTAAGCAATCGATTATAATGCAAGTAAATAATAGAAAGAACACAAAATCAGAGAGATAAACTAGGACTAGGGTTTCATCTACCTTAATTTCAATGACTAGATATGAATAAAAGGTGGTCAGTCTAATTTTATCAAGATAAAGATATAATTTACTTCATAAAAAGATTATCTCACTTTCGTGCAGACAATCATACAGGGACCGATCCTCGCTTTCGCGCAAGATATATCCCAAGCTAAAAATAAGTAAATCATCAATCAAAGAACTCAAGGATCACTTTTGTGCATCTGAATCCTAAGTTGATTATCACAAGTGGAATCTCAAGGATCACTTTCGTGCATCCGAGTCTCAACACAGGTTCTATTTAAGGTTCTCCAACGTTTCGATCCTCACTTTTGCACAAGATCTTTACGTTTAACAAAATAACTCAATCCTAGATTCAAATTATCAAACATGGCAATTATTATTCTACAATCAAGAAATAAGAACTAACCTAATTTCTTACGGTGAGTTCCTAAATTTAATTTTAGGGTTCCAAGTTCTCAAGCAAATCACCTTTCAGTCCATATTGTGAAAACTCTAAAACATGCGTGATAATAAGAAAACTATGGAGAATCATAGAGCAGTCTATCACATAAGTAGAATCATCATAATAAAACTATTCTGACGAAAATAAAAGTTATCTAGTCATAAGAAATTAAAGTGAATTACTCTCCCATGTCCCAAAATATGACTAAGCTAGCATAGAAGAGAAAATACAATCAACCATAGTATCAAAGTGTCAGAAATCAAAGAAGAAGGAGAAATAACGTTACAACATGGTTGTAATGAAAATTACAGCCGTAATTTTGGTTGAAAACTCGCTGTGAACAGTGCCCACGACCCTTTTTTCATTGATTTCTCCTCCAATCGAGATCCTTTCGCTCTGAAACTTTTGTGATGTCCTCCCCTCCTCTAGGCGAAGCTTCAGTGTAAAATTCATGGCCTGAGGTGACCTCCACGTCTCTCGGCGCGCGGCCAAACCTTAGAGACGCCTATGTTGATTGCTCTCAGAATAGTCCATACAAATTGGGGCTTTCAGTGCCTTTATCTTCTCCTCATTGAGACGAGTCCACCGCATCTTTCGGATCTCAATTTGGATGTCTAGATCTCATGATATGGTCCGCGCAAGAATCGGGCCTAAAAAACTCGCATTCCAGGTTAAAATTATGGCCGTAATTTGCATTACGGTAGTGCCGTAATTTGGTTCTGTGAATCCTGGGTCAAAATTATGACTCGTGGAAAATATTATAGTAGTGCCGTAATTTCTTCTGTGGATTTCTGGCCAAAATACGGCCCGTAAAAATCATCATGGCAGTGCCGTAAAATCTTTTATATGAAAATCACCCAAAATACGGCAATGCTCCGAAATTACGGTAGCATTGTGAAAGTACGGTACTGTAATCATGATTACGGCACTATCGTAATTTGGGTTATGGCTTCAATTTACGTGAAATTCGTCATGTATTCTCTTATTGATGATGAGAATTCTTTTATGTATTTGATTTTGCTTGAAAATGCCTTCAAATTATGCATTTTTACCTGAAAATCATGAAAAACCAAAATAGAAGTAGATTTTGCAATATTTGATAAAAAAATGCATAAAAATAAACAAAGTAGTAATAATATGACACAAAAAGATATACAAAATGATATGAAATTTACTATAAATTTCGATGTCATCACTTGCGGACTACAACAATAGAATACTTCGAGTTGTGAGATTCTTGCAATATGCTGGCCTTAATTTCAGAATCCATAGGAACGCATATTCTATCCTGGAACCTCAATATGTCATCCCCTCTCAAGCAAAAGTCTTTTCTCAATCCATTTACACTATCTTCTCTAAGTTGCATTAGACTCAGATCCTGAAGTTGTCCATCCTTAATTTGTTGAAAAAAGCTAGGTTCAATCCTAAAAGAAGCAAGTAATACCTTTGGCTCATGTTTGATCACTTTAAGACTCAAGGCACTGAATTCTTCAAGTAATAGCCATTGTTTCACCATTAATGATGCTATTATGGTTGAAGACCTCCTAATAAGTGCATCTACTACCACATTAACTTTACTTGACTGATAATGAATGGTGCAATCATAGTCTTTCAATAGCTCTATCCATCTCCTCTGCCTCATGTTCAATTCCTTTTGAGTGAAGATATACTTTAAGCTCTTGTGATTAGTGTAGATCTCAAATGTTTGCCCATACAAATAGTGTCTCCAAATTTTCAACGCAAAGATGATAGCAACTAACTCTAAATCATGCGTTGGGTAATTCTGCTCATAATCCTTCAAATGCCTTGAAGCATAAGCAACCACTTTACCTGCTTGCATTAACACACACCCAGGGCCCTTGCCTGAAGCATCAGTGTAAACCATAAATTTATCATCTGCATTAGGAATGGTAAGGATTGAAGCACTTGTCAATCTTCTCTTTAGCTCTTGAAAACTTTGCTCACATGCTTCATTCCAATCATACTTCACACTCTTCCTAAAAGTCCCCAAGCAAGGGCGAAACCCTATGCATGCAGATATAAATCTATGCAAGGCGGAATCTAGGGTTTCCTAGGATCGCTAATATGACATATGATCAACTTGTATAGAATGCAAAAATTCTTACCAATGCCATTTCTTGGATGGCGACTTGGAAGCAGAGAGTGATGCCGCTCTCCTCCAAAGTAGACGCACACAAATGAGATCGCTTCCTCCTTGGCGTTCCTTGTGCTAGCAAAGATCTCCAAGAGTCCTGATCGAATGGAAGGGGATGAGATCAATTCCTGCTTGGCGTATCACTTTTCTCCTCCTTGGCGTGAGCCTTCTTCACCACACGAGAGAGCAAGTGGCGACGAGAGAAGAGGAGAGGCGAGAATAGAGGCAAAATCCCTCAAACGTGAGGCGTGGTCTCAACTTGAGATCATGGCTTCTAAAAATAGCAAGCCACCTCTTCATGCGACCATGGGTTTACCCCAATCGCATTTTCCTCTTCCCTTTGAACCATGCACTCACATAATGAGCCGGTTCATTTTGGTTTGGTTCAAAGACCAAATAAACCCAAGCATCTGGTCCAGATCACAATAAACCCTAAAGGTTCAAGATCCAACCGTTCATCTCTTGATGCTCCTGATCTCAGCGATCTAGCATCAATTCTCTCGATCGAAGCTTACCGATCTCAAGCCCTAATCAATCAAACATGATCAGACCAGATCTCACTTACAATCAGAGATTAAATCCCTTTAAACTGAACCAAAACAATTCAGTCCACACGATCTGACTTAAGTAAGCCATATCATCAAATTGTGCGACCCTAAGGGTTTCCTTTAAATGTCGGTAACGATAACTTACGTTATCACGATCAGTGAGGGGTATCTAGCAACACATCACTATCTCCCGATATAAAGGAAAGAGTCTTCCAAGACTACACCCAAACCACAGCACAAGTGTGAATCCATTTCACTAGGCATACAAGTTTCCTTTGCCACTGGATGTTCTTATTGGACAAGCGTGTCAAGCCTGTAGCTCCAATATGATGAGCATGATTAGATCAGATGAACATAGTCATCTGGGTATGGCCATACACTTTCTCAATCATCTCATCCAGGGGGCCCCTTTAGAACATCACACTCCAAACTAGGAGATGGCAATCCTATGTCTATCACCAGCGCCCTAACATGACTCATGCTCACCATCCAAGATAGTCTATAACCATTATGTTTCAAATGATATCGAACTACCTCAAAACAATGCCAATCATCATTTAGAAACACAAGTGATCTCAAGTCAGAGGAAGTATGCCACTTGTTCGCATACAAGGATTATTCACATTGTGACAAGCAATTGAACATCCTAGTAGGGTCTGTCCAGTACATCCAATGTACCCATGAGTCTACATCTTATTCCATGCTCGAAGCATCCTATAAGATTAGAACACATATTAGTCTCAATCATATCAAGGTTGTCTCATGTTCACCAAGATATCTCGACTAAGGACTATACTGCATGTCAGCCTAGCTGAACATCATTGAGACATTATTCAGAAGTATACATATTGCAGCAGATAATGTAACAACCTGAATAACAACCATTGCCTTTATAAACATGAAGTTTATACATGATACTGATATAATCCCAAGGCCTCAAACATTAGCCTAGTGAGAGGGCTTGCAATCTTGGAGAATCCTTCAACAAACCTTCTATAGTAACCGGCCATGCCCAAGAAATTTCTAATCTCTGCCACATTGCTTGACCTCTCCCAATTCACAATAGCTTCCACTTTCTTTGGATCAACATATATACTTTCACTTGAAATGACATGCCCTAGGAAGCCAATTTCCCTTAACCAAAATTCACTCTTACTTAACTTTGCATAAAGCTTCTTCTCTCTTAGAATAGACAATACAATTCTTAAATCCCTTTGATGATCTCGGTCATCCTTGGAGTAAATCAAAATATCATCAATAAATACAATCACACATTTGTCTAACAAGGAGTGAAATACTCAGTTCATTAGATCCATGAAAACTGTAGGAGCATTTGTTAGTCCAAAAGGTATGACTAAGAATTCATAGTGTCCATACCGAGTTCTAAAAGCTGTCTTTGGAATGTCTTCAATCTTGATCTTTAATTGATAGTAGCTAGATCTTAAGTCAATCTTTGAAAGCACTTGTGCTCCTTTTAGTTGATCAAATAAATAATCAATTCTAGGTAAAGGATATTTATTCTTTATGGTTATCTGACTCAGCTGTCTGTAATCTATGCAAAGCCTCAGTGTACCATCTTTCTTCTTGACAAATAGCACGGGAGCACCCCATGGTGAGACACTAGGCCAAATAAACTCTTTGTCCAAAAGTTCTTGTAATTGCTTTTTCAACTTAGCTAGCTCTGTCGCTACCATTTTGTAAGGAGCTTTAGATATTGGTGTAGTGTTTGGAACAAGATCAATACCAAAACCAACTTCTCTATCTGGGGGCAAGCCAGGCAGGTCATCTGAAAACACATCTAGAAAATCTCTAGCCACAGGTATTTCATCCAAGCTAGGTTCAAGTTCCTGACATTCCTTGATATAAGCTAAGTAGCATTCACAACCATTTTGAAGGAGCTTAGAAGCATGCATAAATGATATAAGGTTTGGATATTGATCATGAGAAAGACCCTTGATTTGCAATTGGATTTCATTCGAAAAATTTAAGGTAACTAGCTTTTGATAACAATCAACAGTAGCATGATAAGATGAAAGCCAATCCATACCAAGTATGATATCATAGTCTTGGAGATCTAGAAGAATTAAATCAGCTAAAAGTTCATATTCTCGCACCATGAATAAGCAAGAAGGATAGACAAGATTAGCAGTTAGAGAGTCACCAATAGCTGTAGAGACTAATATCATGAGATCGAGTTGTTTGGGTTCCTTTTCCAAATGAAGTGCAAAGTGATGTGCAACAAAAGATAAATTAGAGCCAGGATCAAACAAAACTCTTGCAACTTTATTGGAAATACAATGATTATCTTCCACTACCGACTTTGAAGCTTTGGAATTATGTTCGGCAATGGCATAGACTTTAGCATGGGCTATGAGCTTTGTGGGCATTGATTCCTTTGCCTTGTTGAATTTACAATCCTTTACCCAATGGCCAAACTTTCCACAAGCAAAACAAGCTCCAGTAACTCTATAGCAAGCCTTTGATTCATGATTTCCACCACAATTAGCACAAGATTGAACATTCTTGGTCATTCTTGACTCATCATTGAATCGTTTAAACTTTTTAAAGGACCCTTCATTTTTGTTTGTTCTTTTATCCTTGTAGCCAATTGTCCTTTCCTTTCCTCTTTTGTTTCTCACCTCAAGCATCTCGTCCACATCCCTCTCAACAATAGTTGCCCGATTAACTAAGTCACCATAGCACCTCAATTTTAAGGCTGAAAGTCATGTCCTTATGTTGTGTCTTAAACCACTCATACAAACATCAATCTAGGGATCACCAATCATAATTATCATCATAATCAAATCAAGACTAATTCCCCAGTAAATCCTCTGATACCACTACTGTCACACCCTTAGATAATAACAATCCAATATAGAAAAATCATACACATAATTTTTGCAAGGATCGACAATCAAAATCAAGATCTAATGCCTTGAACAACAAAACATATGTTAAAATATCATCATCGAAGTTGCAACAGAACAATATCCATTCTTTCAAAATCTTTTACCCAAAAGCAAAGTAAAGTCATACAATCCAAAATCTGAGTGCTAAACATACTATCAACATAGACCATTGTAATCAAATTTCAAAACTAGAAACATTCTCATCACAACAAGTCACAATACCACTCCTTAATACAAGTCTCTGTTGGGAAACCCCGGGGACATTTTACATTTTCAGAGCCATAGACATACATATTATGCAGCGGAAGAATGTCCCCAAAACAGGCCTGTCCCAAAAACCCAGTGAAGATCGCAAGCAAGGGAATCGACACGATGAGTTAGTAAGTACCTTAGGAGCAATATGGAGCGATGCCGATGTAGGCGTCCAAGTGTGCGCCCTCTGTAGTCTCGCACACACGGATCTCTTGAGTTCTCTTCTTCCACGCCCGGTGCTAGCCTCGGGAAGAAGATCCAAGCCTTAGGAAGATGTTTTACTTCTCTTGCGCCACCTAGAGAAAAGATGCGCCAAGTGAAGAGGGAAAACTACCCAAGCCGCCAAGCCTTAGATCTCTTTGCGCTAAGAGGAAAGGAGGAAGAGGCTTGCGGTTATGAAAGATGCGCCCTTGCTCCAAACACTCGCCCCTCTCCTTGTGTTCACGCCTTCAAGGATTGATTACCCACAAGAGGGGGCGACTAGGGTCACATTTATAGGGCAAGAGGCGGTTAGGGTAATGGCTAGGATCATGACAAGTGTAGGGCTAGGATGAGGAGGTTTGAGACAAGGAAAGTCTCCAAGACATTTTTATAATTCTCATTCAACCTTTCCTTTTGTTCCCACGCCTTTCCTTGTGCGCCAAGGCCTTGCCTTGCACCTCAAGCAATGCCATAGAGGCATTCATTCCATCCTAGCAAGAGAGGGGGGGCGCCATTTACTTCCATAATGGAGCAAAGGCGCCAACATGACCCCATTATGCCCCTAGGCGCCTAATGGTTCATGTTTCTCCCCATTATACCCTTTTAGCCTCTCATCTCTTCATGAGAACTTGTCATTGGGCCTCATTGGATAATGAGCTAGCCCAAACTTCATTACATGGGTTGATTAAGCACTTGGATCCAATCCAATGCAACCCTAATCCAAATGTGACCAACCATGGTCAAATACGGGTCAACCTGCCAAAAATGAAGTTTGGCTCCAATAACATTCTTCCATCTCATCAGGCCCATTGGCGCTGATGAAATCTCCCAATTAGATCCGAGTTATCCAATAACTCGATCATAAGGCTTCCCGATCAATACGAGAACTCAAGTATCAAGGTGTGCGACCCTGTAGGTTCCTCTGACGCTGGCAGTGCTGACCAGAGGTCATCACAAGCAGTGAGTGGCACCTAGCAGTGCATCGCTGCTACCCAGGTCGTTGGAATGGATATCGACATCGACATCCCCATCATCGCAACTAGGTACAGATGCATTACAGTCTCTTTGCCGTACTGATATCCGATTGGACAAGTGTGTCACCACTTGTTTTCATCCAATCACATGGCTATGACTAAAACAGGTTCTCACCTGGGTATGGCCATACACTCTCAGTCATAGAACCATATAGGAGCTCCATGGATATCATACTTCCTTAGGGAAGGGGCAAATCCTATGTCTGTCCATTGATCTTCTCATATGGGTCGTGACATGCTCAATAACAACCGTTATGACCTCCCAGCTACGGCAAGGTGTTAGGTTGTATCAAAGCAAGTCCATAACCATATAGAATGATCAATGACCTCAAGTCAAGGGATCAATGCATCTCCTGTCACTTATGAGGATAACTCATGACACCAAGACATACCCTCATAGCGGGTCTATCCAGTATATCCTTTAATGATATACCCATGTGTCTGCATTAGCTCCACGTGCCTAACCAGCCCACATACCAGTCTCTCAAGTACCAGAGCTGTCCCATATCCACTCAGGTACATCGACTGGGGACAATTATTTGAGCACAGATCCAATCTGTCTCCAGGGACATTATCATGTAAGTACACAATCGCAGGTGTAGTCAAACAATGATAACGACAATGCCAGAATGATATATAAATATCAATGTCAACTAGTACATAAGTTGACCAAAACTAGGTCCTAGGGCATATACACTAACAGTCTCTTATGGAACACACAATGTTTCCAAGATTACAAAATTCTATGATTTAGCCAAAATTCCAAAATGAGCTTCCAAAATTTCATACTTCTGCCCATAATGCGTAGCCAAGCTAATCTGCAATAAAGGTTAGTGTAAGCAAGAATGAGCATAAATTGTCCAGCAAGTAAACCCAAAGGCTAAGGGAAACAAACTAAAGAGGATAAACATATCAATGAAATAGTCAACACAATAAAACAATAATGAAGAATAACATAATTCCCTTGAGCACATAATTTGTGTAAGGAAATAAGATAGTAACACATCCCCCATGGATAAGACATTTGAGTCACAAGTAGTCATTGGTCATTATTGAGCATTCATATCACGAGTAATTATTGATCATAGATGTGCATTCATATCATGAATAGTCATGTATCATAGATGTGAGGGAGACAATCATAATTCATAATTCGTTCCACGTCTGGAAGTTGAACCCATCCTCGTCAGGAGAGAGCAAACAAAAGCTAGCTAGAGCATCTTAGGGCTCTTCATGCGAATAGATAGTGGGATTCAAGCGGTGGCTCCCATGAATTCAAGAGGTGGCCCCCACCTTTTTAGGGGTGTGGCACTTTGGTCCATATAGCACTTTGCTCCACAACTATCATAATGTAGTGAGATTCAAGCGGTGGCTTCCATGAATTCAAGAGGTGCCCCCCACCTTTTTAGGGGTGTGAAACTTTGTTCCATGTAGCACTTTGCTCCACCACTATTATAATGTAGTGAGATTCAAGCGGTGGCTCCCATGAATTCAAGAGGTGGCCCTCACCTTTTTAGGGGTGTGACACTTTGCTCCATGTAGTACTTTGCTCCACAACTATCATAATGTAGTGAGATTCAAGCGGTGGTTCCCATGAATTCAAGAGGTGGCTCCCACCTTTTTAGGGGTATGGCACTTTGCTCCCAACTACTATATGAGAAGTGGGACTCAAGAGGTTGCCCCCACCTTTTTAGGGGTGTGGCACTTTGCTCCCAACAACTCCTTTGAATGGAGGGATTCAAGAGGTGGCTCCCATGAATTCAAGAGGTGGCCCCCACCTTTTTAGGGGTGTGGCACTTTGCTCCATGTAGCACTTTGCTCCCAACTACTATATGAGAAGTGGGACTCAAGAGGTGGCCCCCCACCTTTTTAGGGGTGTAGCACTTTGCTCCATGTAGCATTTTCCATAAACCCATTCCAAGTAACCATATGCGCCCAAGACCTTCCTAAGAAGTCCTCTAACCATATCAGCCCCAAGACTTGCCAAAGAGGCAAGCATACCATCAAAGGATCAAGGGGGAGGCGCATAAAGCTTCCTAATGAAGCAAATTGCGCTACCCACACCCCATTATGCCCTTAGGCGCCAATGGGGTTGGGTTTCTCCCCATTATACCCTTTTAGCCCATTAACTCTTCATTACAACTTATTAGTGGGCCTCATTGGGTAATGAGCAAGCCCAAAACTTCATTATGCATATTAACAAACTCATTGGATCCAATCCAATGTAACCCATGGTCAAATGAGGCTAACCATGGTTAATATTGGTCAATATGCCAAAAATAAAGTTTTGCTCCAATAAGTATCTTTGATCTCATCATGCCCATTGGCACTGAAGAAATCTCCCAAATAGATCCGTGCTATCCAATAACTCGAACATAAGGCTTCCTGATCAATATGAGAACTCGAGTATCAAGGTGTGCAACCCTGTAGGTTCCTCTGACGTTGGCAGTGATGACCTAAGGTCATCACAAGCAGTGAGTGGCACCTAGCAGTGCATCGCTGCTACCCAAGTCATCGGAATGGATCTCGACATTGACATCCCCTGTTGGGAAACCCCGGGGATATTTTACAATTTTTCAGAGTTATAAGCATACATACATACATTGCACAGCGGAAGAATGTCCCCGAAACAGGCCGGTCCCAAAAACCCAGTGAAGATCACAAGCAAGAGAGTCAACACGATGAGTTAGGAAATACCTTAAGAGCGGTTTGGAGTGATGCCGATGCAGGCGCCCAAGTGTGCGCCCTCTGCAGTCTCACACACACGGATCTCTTGAGTCCTCTTCTTCCACACGCGGTGCTAGTCCTCTTCTTCCCCTTCTTCTTGTTCCTAGAAGGAACCATTAAGACAGAGGTCGAAGGCTTTCCCTTCAGAGTCTCCTCAGTAGTCAAGAGCATATTCAGCAGCTCTGCTGGAGTACAGTCGATTTTGTTCATATTAAAGTTAATGATGAACGCATCGAAAGAGGGCGGGAGAGACTGCAGAATAATGTCTACAGCAAGCTCCTGATTGATGGTATGCCCCAGTTTCTCTAGAGCCTCCTTGTGCCCAATCATCTTGAGCACGTGAGCTCCCACTGGGCTCCCTTCAGCAAGTTTGCTCTGAAAGAACAGCTTTGTCAGATTATAGCGCTCAGTCCTCGCCTGCGCAGCATACAGCATCTTGAGGTTTGCTATCATTTCTATAGCAGACATATCCTCATGCTGACGCTGCAGCGGTGGCGTCATAGACGCTAGCATCAGGCAAGCGACATCAATGCTATCATTGACATGCTTTTCATAGGCATCCCGAACCGCCCTTGCGGCTTTCGGAGCGGGCTGAGGCGGTATAGCCGTCTCGAGGACATACAGTTTCCTCTATGCCTTAAGAACAATCTTAAGGTGTCCGAACCAGTCTGAGAAGTTTGGCCCAGCAAACTTCTCTCTTTCCAGTAGGGATCGCACATTGAAGCTCATGGTGTTCGTTGCTGCAGGTATCTACAACAATGCAAGAACAGCAAGGTCAGTATCAATGTTAAGAATCAATCAGGACTTAAGAATGATTCTTTTTCTCACTATTTTATCTGGCTGAAAAATCCAGCAAAACAGCCCGAAAGAGTAGAACTCTTTTAGTGAGATGGGATCCAGATTTCATACTTGGTCTCCGCGTCCTGCTCAGGCGAGATAAGATGCACAGAGAGTACAAGCACTAATTTCTGGTAGGCAGTCCCTGCCAATCGCCAACCCGTGCGATTCCCCTTCATCTGGGCAATCCAGCAGACTGTGCCAACTGAGTTGGTACAACACAGTCTCTGACCCCACAGATGGCTGCCTCCATGTGCTACCATATGCGCCACATATGTAGCCTACACGGTCAAGCTAACCCGACCTACTCCCTGGACCACCACGTGCTATGCTGAGCAACGAGAAGCGATAAATCCCTTCTCTGTAACACGCAGGTGTAATCCCGCACCGTCTGAAGATAGATGGACGTGCCCATTGAGTGGGTACAACACGGCTCCAACGATAGTCAGAACAGTGAGGTTTCGCGTCAGAAGGCTTACGAGCTTGATATTTTAGCGTTGGATTTTAACGGTCTTTTATCTTCTTGACTATCATGCAATTCCTATGGTGATAGCAGAAGATAAACTCATGCAATTCTAATTATAAAAGCAATAAATAGAAAGCATGCTGATCTTATGTGGTAAAAGCCCATTAAGCCTAAGTTAGACCTTAAATTAAATTTAAGTCTTCACTTGCTTTTCTTCATGGGTCTTTTGCTTCTTATCTGGCCCAACCCAGGGCCCAAGCGCCATCTGCAGCTCAGGTGCGCCTACCAGGGAAAATGCGCCTGGTCCCAGAGTCGAACCCTGGACCTCCCACCTGGTCAAGCCTCTGCTGCAAGCGCCTCTGCCAAGTGTGCTCTGTGCTCTTGTCTGATTAATTTACAAATTAATCTATCTAGACAAGATTGACTCGCAGGTCAATTACATTTTATAAATTAAATGCAATGTGATGCGCAGATCATAATAAAAATTAATTTACAAATTTTAACCAGGCACGCAGGCCCCAGCACAGCACACATTAATTAGGCGTCCCACATAAGATTAAATAAACAAGCATATGCTTACAATCAACATGTGATCCATTCATGAAAATAAAATTTTTCAAAAACCCATTGGCATCAATTTTATTTTCCTTATGTGCCCTACTACCTTAAAACGGTCCATTAATAGGGATCCACTCATCAGACCTAGTCAGATCCACTGCCCTTGCATGCACCAAGTCCTAACTGACTTGAGTCGACCCAGTGGTCAACTATGCATGCGCTAGGGCTGAACAACCTACATGAGTTTTGGCAAGCGGGTGTGACCCCGGGCCTAACTCATGCGTGTTCACTAGTTGTCTCAACCAGACCTCGCTACACGCCTTTGATGCAGTCGACCTATAGCCACCTTATGCTTGCGCATAGGTGCCATCTGGTCGACCCATCTAGGCTGTCAGATGGTCTGATCAGACTAGTTGGATCTTAACTAGAGATGACTTCAACCCTACTAACCCGTCTAAAGGTTTAATGTAGGTGCGGCTTAGATCTAATGATAGTCGCACATGTCATTAGGGTTTTTAGAAAAACAACTACAACAACATGATAGATGCGCTATCAACACACATGCGCCAAGGAAACATACAAGTTTCGGCATGAATGAACAATGTACATGTAAGTCTCGCATGTAAGAAAGATCTAAGCATACAAGGATCACAGCAGGATAGCAATCATATAAATCATGCATATAACCGCTCTGATACCAATTGTAGGTCCCCAGAAGGGGGCGAAACCCTAAAGCATGGCGCGTATAAAATTTTAAACAGCGGAAGAGGGTTTCTAGGGGATCGGATTCATGCATAACATATGATCAACTTGTTAAACCCGATTGCAAACATAGAAGATGTCATACCGATGCCATTTCTAGATGGCGTCTTGGAAGCAGAGAGCGATAGGGATCTCCTCCAAAGGATGCGCACACAAGATGAAGAAGTCGCCTACTCTGATGGTGCTCCTTGTGCTAGCAAGGTTTCAAGAGGTCCTTGTCGTATGGAAGGGAAGAGAATCCTTTGCTTGGCGATTTCTTCCTTCTCCTTTTTCGTCAACCTCTTCACCACACGAGAGAGAGCTTGTTGGCGACGAGAGAGGAGGAGAAGCGAGAGAGTAGAGCGCCTTAGGCGTGAACGTGAGTGATGGTCACGTATGTGATCATGCTTTCTAAAAATAGAAAGCCACTTACTCACATGCGATCATGGGTTTACCCCAATCGCAAACTCCTCTCCATTTGAACCACACGCTCACTCAATGAGCTGGTTCAATTTGGTTTGGTCCAAAGACCAATTAACCCAAGCGATATGGTCTAGATCACAATTAAACCCTAAGGTTCCAGATCTAACCGTTGATCTCTTGATGCTGCTGATCTCACTGATCTAGCATCCATTCTCTCGATCGAAGCTTACCGATCTCAAGCCCTAATCAATCAAACATGATCAGACCAGATCTCACTTACAATCAGAGACTAAATCCCTTTAAACTGAACCCAAACAATTCAGTCCACACGATCTGACTTAAGTAAGCCATATCATCAATTTGTGCGACCCTGAGGGTTTCCTTTAAATGTCGGTAACGATAACTCACGTTATCACGATCAGTGAGGGGTATCTAGCAACACATCACTGTCTCCCGATATAAAGGAAAGAGTCTTCCAAGACTACACCCAAACCACAGCACAAGTGTGAATCCAATTCACAAGGCATGCAAATTTCCTTTGCCACTGGATGTTCTTATTGGACAAGCGTGTCAAGCTTGTAGCTCCAATATGATGAGCATGATTAGATCAGATGATCATAGTCATCTGGGTATGGCCATACACTTTCTCAATCATCTCATACAGAGGGGGGGCCCCTTTAGAACATCACACTCCAATTAAGGAGACGGCAATCCTTTATCTATCACTAGTGCCCTAACCTGATTCAAGCTCACCATCCAAGATAGTCTATAATCATTATGTTTCAAATGATATTGAACTACCTCAAAACAATGACAATAATCATTTAGAAACACAAGTGATCTCAAGTCAGAGGAAATGTGCCACTTGTTACAATCAAGGATTATTCACATTGTGACAAGCAATTGAATATCCTAGTAGGGTCTGTCCAGTACATCCAATGTACCCATGGGTCTACATCTTATTCCATGCTCGAAGCATCCTATAAGATTAGAACACATATTAGTCTCAATCATATCAAGGTTGTCTCATGTTCACCAAGATATCTCGACTAAGGACATTACAGCATGTCAGCCTAGCTGAACAGCTTTGAGACATTATTCAGAAGTACACCTATTGCAGCAGACAATGTAACAAACTGAATAACAACCATGCCTTTATAAACATAAGAGTTTATACATGATACTGTTACAATCCCAAGGCCTCAAACATTAGCCTTAAGGGCATACCCCAACAATCTCCCACTTGCACTTAATCTAATGGTTGAGAAATCTCAAACCCATATTATTACAGTGCTTCTCATGCTTCTGCTGCGCCAGAGGCTTAGTAAGCGGGTCTGCCAGATTGTCATCTGTATGAACCTTGCAGACTTTGATCTCGCCACGATCTATGATCTCCCTGATCAAATGAAATCGTCTCTGTATGTGCTTGGACTTCTGGTGCGACCGTGGTTCCTTTGCTTGTGCGATTGCTCCAGTGTTATCACAAAAGATAACCAAAGGATCTGCACTCGAAGGAACAACACCAAGTTCTCTCACGAACTTACGAATCCACACTGCCTCCTTGGATGCTTCCTAGGCTGCAACATACCCGGCTTCTGTTGTGGAATCAACAACGATTGACTGTTTGAAACTCTTCCACACCACCGCTCCTCCATTCAAGCTAAAAACATAGCCTGATTGCGATCGGAAATCATCCTGGTCCGACTAGAACGAAGCGTCAGTATATCCTTCAATACTGAGTTCTTCCTGACCACCATATATCAAGAACATATCTTTGGTCCTCCGCAGATATTTTAAAATGTTCTTGACTGCAATCCAGTGCGCCATACCTGGATTACCTTGGAACCGACTGGTCACGCTTAACCCGTAAGCGACGTCTGGGCGAGTACACAACATCGCATACATTATGGATCCAATAGCCGAAGCATAAGGCGTATTGTCCATTTCATCTTTCTCAGTCTGTGTTTATGGACACTGACTCTTCGAAAGATTCAGACCATGTCTGACTGGAAGATATCCTCTTTTAGAATTCTCTAAATGAAATCTCTCTAGGACTTTATCGATGTAAGTACTCTGGCACAGCCCGAGAAGCCTCTTAGATCTATCCCTGTAGATCTTCACACCTAATACATAGGCTGCTTCTCCAAGATCTTTCATCTGGAAACATTTCCTTAGCCATGCCTTTACGGCATGCATTTCAGGAATGTCGTTTCCAATGATCAAGATATCATCGACGTACAGGACTAGGAAAGTAATCACGCTCCCACTAAACCTCTTATATACACACGGGTCATCTTCGTTCTTGATGAAACCAAATTCAGTGACTGATTCATCAAAACGAATATTCCAGCTTCTTGATGCTTGTTTGAGTCCATAAATAGACTTCTTTAACTTGCATATTTTATGACGATCTGATGGATTAGTGAAACCTTCTAGTTGTGTCATATACACATCCTCATCCAGATTTCCATTAAGGAAAGCAGTCTTCACATCCATCTGCCAGATCTCATAATCGTAATATGCTGCTATCGCGAAAAGAATCCGAATAGACTTAAACATGGCTACAGGTGAGAAAGTTTCATCATAATCTATCCCGTAGATTTGTTTGAAACCTTTCGCAACTAGCCTGCCTTTATAGGTAACCACGTTACCATCCATGTCAATCTTCTTCTTGAAGATCCATTTACAACCTATAGGGATTACTCCCGGAGGCGGATCAACCAAATCCCAGACTCGGTTATCTGACATGGAGTCCATCTCGGCGCGCATAGCTTCAAGCCATCTCGCTGACTCCGGTCCACTGACCGCATCCGCATAAGTGAAGGGTTCATCATGATCAATGATGTAGACTCCGTCATAGCGCTCAGGCTGTCGACGGATCCTTCCCGATCTTCGCGGTTCCCGTGATATCTGAGCCTCAGGTTGTTCAGTAACCTGTTCTACCGGCTCAGGCTCATCCAACTGTGCTTGACCACTTTGTCCTTCTTCTGGATTCTCATCCAGCTTTATTTCTCTCCCACTGGCCTCAGATATCACGGGAACCGCGTAGATCGGGAAGGATTCATCGACAGCCTGAGCGCTATGACGGAGTCTACATCATTAATGATGAACCCCTCACCTATGCGGATGCGGTCAGTGGACCGGAATCAGCAAGATGGCTTGAAGCTATGCGAGCCGAGATGGACTCCATGTCAGATACCCAAGTCTGGGATTTGGTTGATCCGCCTCCGGGAGTAATCCCTATAGGCTGTAAATGGATCTTCAAGAAGAAGATTGATATGGATGGTAACGTAGTTACCTATAAGGGCAGGCTAGTTGCGAAAGGTTTCAAACAAATCTATGGGATAGATTATGATGAAATATTCTCTCCTGTAGCCATGTTTAAGTCCATTCGGATTATTCTCGCGATAGCTGCATATTATGATTATGAGATCTGGCAAATGGATGTGAAGACCGCTTTCCTTAATGGAAAACTGGAAGAGGATGTGTATATGGCACAACCTGAAGGTTTCATCAATCCATCAGATCGTCTTAAAATATGCAAGTTAAAGAAGTCCATTTATGGACTAAAACAAGCATCGAGAAGCTGGAATATTCGTTTTGATGAATCAGTTTGTGAATTTGGTTTCATCAAAAATGAAGATGACCCGTGTGTATATAAGAGGTTTAGTGGGAGCGTGATTACTTTCCTAGTCCTCTACGTCGATGATATCTTGATCATTGGAAACGATATTCCTGAACTGCATGCGGTCAAAGCATGGTTAAGAAAATGTTTCCAGATGAAAGATTTAGGAGAAGCAGCCTATGTATTAGGTGTGCAGATCTATAGAGATAGATCTAATAGGCTTCTCGGGCTGTGCTAGAGTACTTACATCGATAAAGTCCTGGAGAGATTCCATTTAGAAAATTTTAAAAGAGGATATCTTCCAGTCAGACATGGTCTGAATCTTTCTAAGAGCCAGTGTCCTCAAACACAATCTGAGAAAGATGAAATGGACAATACGCCTTATGCTTCGGCTATTGGATCCATTATGTATGCGATGTTGTGTACTCGCCCAGACGTCGCTTACGGGTTAAGCGTGACCAGTCGATTCCAAAGTAATCCAGGTAAGGCACACTGGATTGTGGTCAAGAACATTTTGAAATATCTTCGGAGGACCAAAGATATGTTCTTGATTTATGGAGGTCAGGAAGAACTCAGTATTGAAGGATATACTGACGCTTCGTTCCAATCTGACCAGGATGATTTCCGATCGCAATCAGGCTATGTTTTTAGCTTGAATGGAGGAGTAGTGGTGTGGAAAAGTTTCAAACAGTCTATCGTTGCTGATTCCACAACAGAAGCCGAGTATGTTGCAGCCTCGGAAGCATCCAAGGAGGCAGTGTGGATTCGTAAGTTCGTTCAAGAACTTGGTGTTGTTCCTTCAAGTGCAGATCCATTGGTTATCTTCTGTGATAACACTGGAGCAATCGCACAAGCAAAGGAACCACGGTCGCACCAGAAGTCCAAGCACATATAGAGACGGTTTCACTTGATCCGGGAGATCATAGATCGTGGTGAGATCAAAATCTGCAAGGTTCATACAGATGACAATCTGGCTGACCCGCTTACCAAGCCTCTGGCGCAGCAGAAGCATGAGAAGCACTGTAATAATATGGGTTTGAGATTTCTCAACCATTAGATTAAGTGCAAGTGGGAGATTGTTGGGGTATGCCCTTAAGGCTAATGTTTGAGGCCTTTGGGATGATTTCAGTATCATGTATAAACTATGTATAAGTTTATAAAGGCAATGGTTGTTATTCAGGTTGTTACATTATCTGCTGCTGTTATGTATACTTCTGAATAATGTCTCAATGGTGTTCAGCTTGGCTGACATTAGCATTGTCCTTAGTCGAGATATCTTGGTGAACATGAGACAGCCTTGATATGATTGAGACTAATATGTGTTCTAATCTTATAGGGTGCTTCGAGCATGGAATAAGATGTAGACACATAGGTGCATTGGATGTACTGGATAGACTCTACTTAGGATATTCAATTGTTTGTCACAATGTGAATAATCCTTATATGCAAGCAAGTGGCATATTTCCTCTGACTTGAGATCGCTTGTGTTTCTAAATGATGATTGGCATTGTCTTGAGGTAATTCAATATCATTTGAAATATAATGGTTATAGATTATCTTGGATAATGAGCATGAGTCATGTTAGGACACTAGTGATAGATATAGGATTGCCTCTCCTTGTTGGAGTGTGATGTTCTAAAGGGGCCCCTTGGATGAGATGATTGAGAAAGTGTATGGCCATACCCAGATGACTATGTTCATCTGATCTAATCATTTTCATCATATTGGAATTACAGGCGTGACACGCTTGTCCAATGAGAACGTCCAGTGGCAAAGGAAACATGTATGTCAAGTGAATTGGATTCACACTTGTGCTATGGTTTGGGTGTAGTCTTGGAAGACTCTTTCCTTCATATCGGGAGACAGTGATGTGTTGCTAGATACCCCTCTCTGATCGTGATAACGTAATTTATCGTTACCGACATTGAAGGAAACCCTTAGGGTTGCACAATTTGATGATATGGCTTACTTATGTCAGATCGTGTGGACTGAATGGTTTTGGTTCAGTTTAAAGGAGTTTAAACTCTGATTGGAAGTGAGATCTGGTCTGATCATGTTTGATTGATTAGGGCTTGAGATCGGTAAGCTTCGATCGGGAGAATTGATGCTTGATCGATGAGATCAAGAGCATCAAGAGATGTGTGGTTAGATCTTGAGCCATCTGGTTCATATGAGATCTAGACCATGGCTTGGTTTGATTTGGTCTTTGAACCAAATGCAATAGAACCGGTTCACATAAGTGAACGCATGGTTCAAAGTGAGAAGAAGTTTTGGTTGGTTCGAAAACATGGGCGCATGGCTTGATGACTTTCTATTTTTGGAAGCCATAAGCGTTCCCACGTTGGATAACGCCTCAACGCCTCCCTCTCTCTCGAATGAATGCTTCTCCTCTCATGTGTGTGTCGAGGCTCCACGAAAGAGAAGAGGTAGAGAGTTTTCGCTTAGCCAAGAAGACATCTCATCTCCTTCACGTGAAAGGGATACCTTGGAGATCTTTGCTAGCACAAAGAACACAAGGGAGGAAGCCATCGCCATCTTGTGTGTGACTACTTTGGAGGAGAGCCGCTCGCTCTCTTACATCTTCCAAGTCGCCATCCAAATAATGGCCATGGTAACATCCTATCTTCTCATTGCAAGAACTAATAGTTGATCATATGTTCATGCCATGCGATCTTCATGAAACCCTTGTTTTCGCCCATGAAAAATTTTATATGCGCCTGAATTAGGATTTCCCCCCCCCCTTTCAATTATACCCTTTTAGCCTATTTCCTCTTCATGACAACTTGTTATTGGGCCTCATTGGATAATGAGCTAGCCCAAACTTTATCACATGGGTTGATTAAGCATTTGGATCCAATCCAATGCAACCCTAATCCAAATGTGACCAACCATGGTCAAATACGGGTCAACCTACCAAAAATGAAGTTTGGCTCCAATAACATTCTTCCATCTCATCAGGCCCATTGGCGGTGATGAAATCTCCCAATTAGATCCGAGTTATCCAATAACTCGATCATAAGGCTTCTCGATCAATACAAGAACTCAAGTATCAAGGTGTGCGACCCTGTAGGTTCCTCTGACGCCGGCAGTGCTGACCAAAGGTCACCACAAGCAGTGAGTGGCACCTAGCAGTGCATCGCTAATACCTAGGTCATTGGAATGGATATCGACATCGACATCCCCATCATCGTAACTAGGTACAGATGCATTACAGTCTCTTTGCCGAACTGATATCCGATTGGACAAGTGTGTCACCACTTGTTTTCATCCAATCACATGGCTATGACTAAATTAGGTTTTTCACCTGGGTATGGCCATACACTTTCAGTCATAGAACCATAGAGGAGCTCCATGGATATCATGCTTCCCTAAGGAAGGGGCAAATCCTTTGTCTGTCCATTGACCTTCTCATATGGGTCGTGACATGCTCAATGACAATCGTTATGACCTCCCAACTACGGCGAGGTGTTAGGTTGTATCAAAGCAAGTCCCTAACTATATAGAATGGTCAATGACCTCAAGTCAAGGGATCAATGCATCTCCTGTCACTTGTGAGGATAACTCATGACACCAAGTCGTAGCCTCACAACGGGTCTATCCTGTATATCCTCCAATGATATACCCATGTATCTGCGTTAGCACCACATGCCTAACCAGCCCACATACCAGTCTCACAAGTACCATAGCTGTCCCATATCCACTAAGGTACATCGACTGGGGACTATAGTTCGAGCACAGATCCAATCTGTCTCTAGGGACATTATCATGTTAGTACATATGTGCAGATGTAAACAAACATAGATAACGACAATGCCAGAATGATATAAATATCAAAGTCAAGTAGTGCATAAGTGGACCAAAACTTGGTCCTAGGGCATATACACCAACAATCTCCCACTTGCACTAAGACCTAGAGTGTTGGGGTATGCCCTTAAGGCTAATGTTTGAGGCCTATGGGAATGTATTTGTATCATGTAATAAACTGTTATGTTTATAAAGGCATGGTTGTTATTCAGTTAGCTACATTGTCTGCTGCAATATATGTTCTTCTGAATAATGTCTCAAAGCTGTTCAGCTCGGCTGACATGCTATTATGTCCTTAGTCGATATATCTTGGTGAACATGAGACAGCCTTGATATGATTAAGACTAATATGTGTTCTAATCTTATAGGATGCTTCGAGCATGGAATAAGATGTAGACTCATGGGTACATTGGATGTACTGGACAGACCCTACTAGGATGTTCAATTGTTTGTCACAATGTGAATATTCCTTGATTAAGACAAGTGGCACATTTCCTCTGACTTGAGATCACTTGTGTTTTCTGAATGATGATTGTCATTGTTTTGAGATGGTTCAATATCATTTGAAAGATAATGATTATAGACTATCTTGGATGGTGAGCTTGAGTCAGGTTAGAGCACTAGTGATAGACATAGGATTGCCGTCTCCTTGTTTAAGGAGTGTGATGTTCTAAAGGGGCCCCCTGGATGAGATGATTGAGAAAGTGTATGGCCATACCCAGGTGACAGTGTTCATCTGTTCTAATCATGCTCATCATATTGGAGTTACGAGCTTGACAGGCTTGTCCAATAAGAACATCCAGTGGCAAAGGAAATATGCATGCCATGTGAAATGATTCACACTTGTGCTGTGGTTTGGGTGTAGTCTTGGAAGACTCTTTCCTTTCTATCGGGAGACAGTGATGTGTTGCTAGATACCCCTCACTGATCGTGATAATGAGAATTATCGTTACCGACATTTAAAGGAAACCCTCAGGGTCGCACAATTTGATGATATGGCTTACTTAAGTCAGATCGTGTGGACTGAATTGTTTCGGTTCAGTTTAAAGGGATTTAATCTCTGATTGTGAGTGAGATCTGGTCTGATCATGTTTGATTGATTAGGGCTTAAGATCGGTAAGCTTCGATCGAGAGAATAGATGCCAGATCGGTCAGATTAGGGGCATCGAGGAGATCGACGGTTAGATCGGGAACCTTAGGGTTTATTTAAGATCTAGACTAGATCATTGGCTTGATTGGTTCTTAAACCGAACCAAAGTGAACCGGCTCACTTGATGAGCACATGGTTCAAGGGGAGAGGAGTTGGCGACAAGTTCACTTGGCGTGAACGTTGGGGTGAGGAGTGGTTACTATTTTTAGTAACCATGATCTCCACTTGGAGAGAGCGCTCATCCAAAATAGGATATACCCTATTTTCGCCAACACAATTATTCCTCTCGCCCATATTCCTCTCGACTCTCGTGAGTGTGGCGACGCTTGAAGATTTGAGGAGGATTCGGCCAAGAGAAAAGATCTCCATCCCTTTCTCATTCGATCAAGGATTCTTTGAAGCCTTGCTAGCACAAGGAGCGACAAAGAGTTTGCCATCATCCTCTTGTGTGCGGGACTTTGGAGAAGTGGCACTTGCGACTTTAGCTTCCAAGGCAACACCTACTCCATGGCGATGGTATGATCGTTTTGCATCATCTTTGATAATCTTATATCGAGTTGATCTTTTAACATGCAAGTCGATTCTATAACCCTAGTTTCCGCAAGTCAAAATTTTATGCGCCATCACTTTAGGGTTTTTGCTCCCCCTAGAAGGGGACCCCCCTTAGGCTAAAGGGGTAACTTCAATTGGTATCAGAGGTTACTGTATGTTATCTTGATTGCTTGATGCTTTACGTGATCCATGATTGTGCTAGTTCATTTGATCTAATGTTTATTCATGACATGCGTAACTACATGCTAGAACATTTGTTGCAAGTTGACGCATGTATAAATAGTATGCGCTTCTAGTAGTTTTGTTTTCTTTAAAACTTAACACTTGCGCGTATATCATTAGATCAAGGCCTTGCATTAAACCCTTAGACGGGTTATTAGGGTTGAAGTCACCCCTAGTTTAGATCCAACAGTCTGATCAGACTATCTGACAGCCTGAATGGGTCGACCAGATAGCACCTTGGCGCAAGCCTATGGTGGCTATAGGTCGACTGCAGACAGGTGTGTAGCGATGTCTGACTGAGACGATTAATGAACGCACCTGAGTTAGGCCCGGGGTCACGCCCGCTTGCCAGACCTCAGTGTGGTCGTTCAGCCCTAACGCATGCATGGTTGACCTTATGGTCGACTCAAGTCAGTTAGGACTTGGTGCATGTAAGGGCAGTGGATCTGACTAGGTTGGATGAGTGGATCCCTAGTAATGGACCGTTGTAAGGTTGTAGGGCAAATAAGGAAAATTAAAATTGATCCCATGGGGTTTTCGAAAATTTTAATTTTTATGATGGATCACATGGTTGTTGATTGATGCATATGTTTGTCTATTTAGTCTTATGTGGGCTGCCCATATTAATTGTGTGCTGTGCTGGGGCCTGCGTGCCTGGATTTTAAAAATTGTAAATTAATTATTGTGATCTGCGTATCACATTGCTTTAATTTATAAAATGTAATTGACCTGCGTGTCAATCTTGTCTAGATAGTTAAATTTGTAATTTAATTAGACAAGAGCACAGTGCACACTTGGCAGAGGCGCATGCAGCAAGTGGCTGGACCAGGTGGGAGGTCTAGGGTTCGACCCTAGGACCAGGCGCATTTTCCCTGGTGGGCGCACCTGTGCTGCAGATGGCGCTTGGGCCCAGGTTTGGGCCAGATGAGCAGCAAAAGACCCATGAAGAGCAAATGAAGACTTAAGTTAGGTTAAGGTCTTCTAGGGCTATGGGCTTTTACCACATAAGATACATGCTTTCTTTTATTGTATAATATTAGAATTGCATGTTTAAGTTTATCTTCTGCTATCACCATAGGAATTGCATGATAGTGAAGAAGATAAAAGACCGTTAAAATCCAACGCTAAAATATCAAGCTCGTAAGCCTTCTGACGCGAAACCTCACTGTTCTGATTATCGTTGGAGCCGTGTTGTACCCACTCAGTGGGCACGTCCATCTATCTTCAGACGGTGCGGGATTACACCTGCGTGTTACAGAGTAGGGATTTATCCCTTCTCGTTGCTCAGCATAGCACGTGGTGGTCCAGGGAGTAGGTCGGGTCAGCTTGACCGTGTAGGCTACACATATGGTAGCACATGGA
The DNA here is from genome assembly GCA_027563935.2 of Costus lasius. NCBI lineage: Eukaryota > Viridiplantae > Streptophyta > Magnoliopsida > Zingiberales > Costaceae > Costus > Costus lasius. The sequence continues at coordinate 29,772,946 of CM050454.1, forward strand.
GGCAGCCATCTGTGGGATCAGAGACTGTGTTGTACCAACTCAGTTGGCACAGTCTGCTGGATTGCCCAGATGAAGGGGAATCGCACGGGTTGGCGATTGGCTGGGATGCCTACCAGAAACTAGTGCTTGTACTCTCTGTGCATCTTATCTCGCCTGAGCGGGACGCGGAGACCAAGTATGAAATCTGGATCCCATCTCACTAAAAGAGTTCTACTCTTTCGGGCTGTTTTGCTGGATTTTTCACGCCTGATAAAATAGTGAGAAAAAGAATCTTTCTTAAGTCCTGATCGATTCTTATACATTGATACTGACCTTGCTGTTCTTGCATTGTTGTAGATACCTGCAGCAACGAACACCATGAACTTCAATGTGCGATCCCTACTGGAAAGGGAGAAGTTTGCTGGGCCGAACTTCTCTGACTGGTTTGGACACCTTAAGATCGTTCTTAAGGCAGAGAGGAAACTGTATGTCCTCGAGACGGCGATACCGCCGCAGCCCGCTCCGAACGCCGCAAGGGCGGTTCGGGAAGCCTATGAAAAGCACGTCAATGATAGCATTGATGTCGCTTGCCTGATGCTAGCGTCTATGACGCCACCGCTGCAGCGTCAGCATGAGGATATGTCAGCTATACAGATTATAGCAAACCTCAAGATGCTGTATGCTGCACAGGCGAGGACTGAACGCTATAATTTGACTAAGCTCTTCTTTCAGAGCAAACTGGCTGAAGGGAGCCCAGTGGGAGCTCACGTGCTCAAGATGATTGGGCACAAGGAGGCTCTGGAGAAACTGGGGCACACCATCAACCAGGAGCTTGCTGTGGACATTATTCTGCAGTCTCTCCCGCCATCATTCGACGCGTTCATTATTAATTTTAATATGAACAAAATCGATTGTACTCCGGCAGAGCTGCTGAATATGCTCTTGACCACTGAGGAGACTCTGAAGGGTAAGCCTTCGACCTCTGTCTTGATGGTTCCTTCAAGGAACAAGAAGAAGGGGAAGAAGGGCAAGGCCCCGGTCAAGAATTACAGCAAGGCTCTGAAGCAGAAGGTGAAGCGGTCCAAGGAATACAGGTGTTTCCACTGTGGCCAGCTGGGTCACTGGAAAAAGGACTGTAAAGCGCTCCAAGGAGATAAGAGGGGAAGCTTCGCTTCTGGCTCAGGTATATTCGTGACTGAGGTCATGTTCTCTTCTTCTATATCATGGGTGTTGGACACTGCATGTGGAGTTCACATTTGTTCAAATGTACAGGAACTCAAGAGAAGAAGACAGGTGGGACAGCATGAGGTGGACCTACGAGTTGGAAACGGGGCACGGGTTGCTGCTGTTGCTGTAGGAGACTATTTCATTTCTTTACCATCTGGACTTGTATTGGAACTAGACAATTGTTATTTTGTTCCCAGTATAACTAAAAATATTATCTCCATTCCTGCTCTTGTCAGGAAGGGATTTTCCTTTGAATGCAATATTTCAAAGTGTATTTTGTCTTTTGATAATATTGTTTATGCAACTGGTTCAATTAACAATGGGTTATACATGTTGGACATGGAATGCTCGATACAGCAAATTGATATTAAGAAAGCCAAGTATGCTGATGACAGCACCTTGCTATGGCATAGTCGTTTAGGCCATATTAACGAGAAACGCATTAAGCGGTTGCATGATCATGGACTGCTGGGATCATTCTCCTATAAGGAGATTGATACATGCAAAGCTTGTTTGATGGGTAAAATGACGAAGTCACCTTTTCCTCACAAAGGTCAAAGGGCTTCAGGTTTACTTGACCTTATACACAGTGATGTGTGTGGGCCATTTGGTAAACATGCCAGAGGTGGCTATCAGTACTTCATTACCTTTACTGATGATTTCAGTAGGTATGGGTATGTCTATCTGATGAGACATAAGAGTGAATCTTTTGACAAGTTCAAAGAGTTCAAGAATGAAGTACAAAATCAGCTAGGCCGAAATATCAAGGCACTTCGCTCAGATCGAGGTGGTGAATACCTAAGTCATACGTTTACTGACTATCTAAAGGAGTGTGGGATTATCTCACAGCTCACTCCGCCAGGAACACCGCAATGGAATGGTGTGTCCGAGAGGAGAAATAGAACGTTACTTGATATGGTTCGTTCTATGATGAGTCAGGCTACTCTTCCATACTCCTTTTGGGGTTTTGCGCTGGAAACAGCTGCAAAGGTACTAAACCGAGTGCCATCCAAGGCAGTTTCAAAGACGCCATATGAGTTATGGTATGGGAAACAGCCGAGCTTGACATTTATCAGGATCTGGGGCTGCGAGGCTTATGTCAAAAAGCTCGCCTCTGGGAAACTAGAGAGCAGATCTGACAAATGTATCTTTGTCGGTTACCCTAAGGAAACTAAGGGTTATTATTTCTACGATCCCAAAGAGAACAAGGTTTTTGTTGCTCGGACGGCCATATTTCTTGAGAAGGAGTTTCTTCTGCAAGAGGCCAGTGGGAGAGAAATAAAACTGGATGAGAATCCAGAGGAAGGACAAAGTGATCAAGCACAGTTGGATGAGCCTGAGCCGGTAGAACAGGTTATTGAACAACCTGAGGCTCAGATATCACGGGAACCGCGAAGATCGGGAAGGATCCGTCGACAGCCTGAGCGCTATGACGGAGTCTACATCATTGACAATGATGAACCCCTCACTTATGCGGATGCGGTCAGTGGACCGGAGTCAGCGAGATGGCTTGAAGCTATGCGCGCCGAGATGGACTCCATGTCAGATAACCAAGTTTGGGATTTGGTTGATCCGCCTTCGGGAGTTATCCCTATAGGCTGTAAATGGATCTTCAAGAAGAAGATTGACATGGATGGTAACGTAGTTACCTATAAAGGCAGGCTAGTTGCGAAAGGTTTCAAACAAATCTACGGGATAGATTATGATGAAACTTTCTCACCTGTAGCCATGTTTAAGTCTATTCGGATTCTTTTCGCGATAGCTGCATATTATGATTATGAGATTTGGCAGATGGATGTGAAAACAGCTTTCCTTAATGGAAATCTGGATGAGGATGTGTATATGACACAACCTGAGGGTTTCACTAATCCAGCAGATCGTCATAAGATATGCAAGTTAAAGAAGTCCATTTATGGACTTAAGCAAGCATCTAGAAGCTGGAATATTCGTTTTGATGAATCAGTTACTGAATTTGGTTTCATCAAGAACGAGGATGACCCGTGTGTATATAAGAGGTTTAGTGGGAGCGTGATTACTTTCCTAGTCCTCTACGTCGATGACATCTTGATCATTGGAAATGACATTCCTGAAATGCATGCTGTTAAAGCATGGCTGAGGAAGTGTTTCCAGATGAAAGATCTAGGAGAAGCAGCCTATGTGTTAGGTGTGAAGATCTACAGGGATAGATCTAAGAGGCTTCTCGGGCTGTGCCAGAGTACTTACATCGATAAGGTCCTGGAGAGATTTCATTTAGAGAATTCTAAACGTGGATATCTTCCAGTCAGACATGGTCTGAGTCTTTCGAAGAGTCAGTGTCCACAAACACAGACTGAGAAAGATGAAATGGACAATACGCCTTATGCTTCGGCTATTGGTTCCATTATGTATGCGATGTTGTGTACTCGCCCAGACGTCGCTTACGGGTTAAGCGTAACCAGTCGTTTCCAAAGTAATCCAGGTATGGCGCACTGGATTGCAGTCAAGAACATTTTAAAATATCTGCGGAGGACCAAAGATATGTTCTTGATATATGGTGGTCAGGAAGAACTCAGTATTGAAGGATATACTGACGCTTCGTTCCAGTCGGACCAGGATGATTTCCGATCGCAATCAGGCTATGTTTTTAGCTTGAATGGAGGTGCAGTGGTGTGGAAGAGTTTCAAACAGTCAACTGTTGCTGATTCCACAACAGAAGCCGAGTATGTTGCAGCCTCGGAAGCATCCAAGGAGGCAGTCTGGATTCGTAAGTTCGTGAGAGAACTTGGTGTTCTTCCTTCGAGTGTCGATCCTTTGGTTATCTTCTGTGATAACACTGGAGCAATCGCACAAGCAAAGGAACCACGGTCGCACCAGAAGTCCAAGCACATACTGAGACGGTTTCACTTGATCAGGGAGATCATAGATTGTGGCGAGATCAAAATCTGCAAGGTTCATACAGATGACAATCTGGCAGACCCGCTTACCAAGCCTCTGGCGCAGCAGAAGCATGAGAAGCACTGTAATAATATGGGTTTGAGATTTCTCAACCATTAGATTAAGTGCAAGTGGGAGATTGTTGGGGTATGCCCTTAAGGCTAATGTTTGAGGCCTATGGGAATGTATTTGTATCATGTAATAAACTGTTATGTTTATAAAGGCATGGTTGTTATTCAGTTAGCTACATTGTCTGCTGCAATATATGTTCTTCTGAATAATGTCTCAAAGCTGTTCAGCTCGGCTGACATGCTATTATGTCCTTAGTCGATATATCTTGGTGAACATGAGACAGCCTTGATATGATTAAGACTAATATGTGTTCTAATCTTATAGGATGCTTCGAGCATGGAATAAGATGTAGACTCATGGGTACATTGGATGTACTGGACAGACCCTACTAGGATGTTCAATTGTTTGTCACAATGTGAATATTCCTTGATTAAGACAAGTGGCACATTTCCTCTGACTTGAGATCACTTGTGTTTTCTGAATGATGATTGTCATTGTTTTGAGATGGTTCAATATCATTTGAAAGATAATGATTATAGACTATCTTGGATGGTGAGCTTGAGTCAGGTTAGAGCACTAGTGATAGACATAGGATTGCCGTCTCCTTGTTTAAGGAGTGTGATGTTCTAAAGGGGCCCCCTGGATGAGATGATTGAGAAAGTGTATGGCCATACCCAGGTGACAGTGTTCATCTGTTCTAATCATGCTCATCATATTGGAGTTACGAGCTTGACAGGCTTGTCCAATAAGAACATCCAGTGGCAAAGGAAATATGCATGCCTTGTGAAATGATTCACACTTGTGCTGTGGTTTGGGTGTAGTCTTGGAAGACTCTTTCCTTTCTATCGGGAGACAGTGATGTGTTGCTAGATACCCCTCACTGATCGTGATAATGAGAATTATCGTTACCGACATTTAAAGGAAACCCTCAGGGTCGCACAATTTGATGATATGGCTTACTTAAGTCAGATCGTGTGGACTGAATTGTTTCGGTTCAGTTTAAAGGGATTTAATCTCTGATTGTGAGTGAGATCTGGTCTGATCATGTTTGATTGATTAGGGCTTAAGATCGGTAAGCTTCGATCGAGAGAATAGATGCCAGATCGGTCAGATCAGGGGCATCGAGGAGATCGATGGTTAGATCGGGAACCTTAGGGTTTATTTAAGATCTAGACTAGATCATTGGCTTGATTGGTTCTTAAACCGAACCAAAGTGAACCGGCTCACTTGATGAGCACATGGTTCAAGGGGAGAGGAGTTGGCGACAAGTTCACTTGGCGTGAACGTTGGGGTGAGGAGTGGTTACTATTTTTAGTAACCATGATCTCCACTTGGAGAGAGCGCTCATCCAAAATAGGATATACCCTATTTTCGCCAACACAATTATTCCTCTCGCCCATATTCCTCTCGACTCTCGTGAGTGTGGCGACGCTTGAAGATTTGAGGAGGATTCGGCCAAGAGAAAAGATCTCCATCCCTTTCTCATTCGATCAAGGATTCTTTGAAGCCTTGCTAGCACAAGGAGCGACAAAGAGTTTGCCATCATCCTCTTGTGTGCGGGACTTTGGAGAAGTGGCACTTGCGACTTTAGCTTCCAAGGCAACACCTACTCCATGGCGATGGTATGATCGTTTTGCATCATCTTTGATAATCTTATATCGAGTTGATCTTTTAACATGCAAGTCGATTCTATAACCCTAGTTTCCGCAAGTCAAAATTTTATGCGCCATCACTTTAGGGTTTTTGCTCCCCCTAGAAGGGGACCCCCCTTAGGCTAAAGGGGTAACTTCATAGAGGTGGAGGAATCTCAACCCCATATCTCTAGCGTGACCATCATGCTTCTGCTGTGCCAAAGCTTTGGTCAGTGGATCTACTAGATTGTTCTCAGTATCAACTCTGCTAATCTTGACATCACCTCTGTTTATGATCTCTCTAATTAGGTGAAATCTCCTGAGTATGTGTTTGGATCTTTGATGAGACCGTGGTTCCTTAGCTTGTGCAATTGCTCCATTGTTGTCACAGTAGAGCTCAATGGGATCCACTGCACTAGGGACCACCTGAAGATCACATAAGAACTTTCTTATCCAAACGGCTTCTTTGGCTGCCTCAGAAGCGGCCACATACTCAGCCTCGGTTTTTGAATCTGCTATGGTGGATTGCTTGAAGCTCTTCCAGCATACAGCACCTCCATTCATCTTGAACACATAGCCGGCTTGCGATCTAAAGTCGTCAGGGTCAGATTGGAATGATGCATCAGTGTAGCCCTGCATACTAAGCTCTTCCTGTCCCCCATAGACCAAGAACAGATCCTTAGTTCTTCTCAGATACTTTACGATGTTCTTTACAGCCACCCAGTGCTGCAGACCTGGATTGGATTGGTATCGGCTGGTTATGCTTACAGCATATGCCACATCTGGTCTAGTACACAACATTGCATACATGATCGATCCTACTGTCGAAGCATAAGGAATTCGACTCATGTCATCCCTCTCAGCCTGTGTTGCAGGGCACTGGCTCTTCGAGAGAGTAAGGCCATGTCTCACTGGAAGGTATCCTTTCTTAGATTGCTCCAAGTTGAACCTCTCCAGGACCTTATCAATGTAGGTACTCTGACTAAGGGCCAGGATCCTCTTGGATCTATCCCGGTAGATCCTTACGCCTAGAATATAGGCGGCCTCCCCTAAGTCTTTCATCTCGAAACACTTCGCTAACCATGTCTTCACAGCTTGAAGACTAGGGATGTCATTTCCGATGAGTAGTATGTCATCGACATATAAGACCAGAAAAGTCACCAAGCCACTAGTCTACCCTTATAGGTAACTATGTTGCCATCCATGTCTGTCTTCCTCTTGAAGAACCATTTACATCCTATGGGTTTTACCCCATCAGGCAGCTCAACCAAATCTCAGACTTGGTTAGCCGACATGGAATCCATCTTGGATCGCATGGCCTCAAGCCATTTCTCGGAGTCCGGTCCACTGACCGCCTCATCATAGGTTCTGGGTTCATCCTCAATGATGAAGATCCCATCGTGTTGGGTCGGCAGCGATCCGTACCTCTCAGGTGCATGACAAATCCTCCCGGACCTACGCGGGACCTGTGTCTGAGCCTCAGGTTGGCTAGCAACCGGTGCAGCTGGCTCAGATTCCATCTCTTTGTCTTGTGCTTGCACTTGGACTTCATCCAAGTCAAACTTCCTCCCACTAACTTCTTTCATGAGAAATTATTTCTCTAGAAAGACAGCTCCCCGAGCAACAAAAACTTTGTTCTCGGTTGGGATATACAAGTAGTATCCTTTAGTTTCCTTAGGATACCCCACAAACACGCATTTATCAGATCTAGGTTTTAGCTTGATATAAGCCTCACATCCCCAGATCTTGATAAAATTGAGATTAGGGCATCTCCCACTCCACATCTCGTATGGTATTTTGGAGACACTCTTAGATGGAACGCTATTCAGTATTAGAGAAGCTGTCTCTAGTGCATGCCCCCAGAATGAGGGAGGTAGAGTTGCATGACTCATCATAGATCGAACCATGTCCAACAAAGTTCGATTTCTCCTTTCAGACACACCATTCCATTGAGGTGTTCCAGGAGGAGTGAGTTGGGATATGATCCCATACTCTCTCAGATAGTCAAAGAACTCACCGCTCAGGTACTCTCCACCTCGATCTGATCGAAGAGCTTTAATGGATCTTCCAAGCTAGTTCTCTACTTCATTCTTGAACTCCTTGAATTTCTCAAAGGACTCGGATTTATGTCTCATTAAGTAGACATAACTATACATACTGAAGTCATCAGTAAAGGTAATGAAGTAGTTGTACCCTCCTCTGCTTGTTTATTGAAAGGCCCACACACATCATGTTGGGGTATGCCCTTAAGGCTAATGTTTGAGGCCTTGTGATTATATCAGTATCATGTATAAACTCTTTGTTTATAAAGGCAATGGTTATTATTCAGGTTGTTACTGAAAGTCCCCTTCAAGGGGGAGCGCAAAGGGGATGAAACCCTAACGAAGGGGGCGCATGAGATTTTATAGGGTTTCATGTAGATCGTTTGCATGAATACGTATATGATCAACTTTTAAGGATGAGAAGTATTTCATACCGAAGCCATGTGTTGGATGGCGTCTTGGAAGAGAGAGAGCAAAAGAGATCTCCTCCAAAGAAGACACACACCAAATGATGAAGGCTTCCTTCTTGCACACCTCTTGTGCTAGCAAAAGTGCCAAGATGTTCTTGTTCGAATGGTAGGGATGATGAGATGATGCTTGGCCGAGAGTTCTCCCCTTGTCGTCAACACCTTCACCACACGAAATCGCAAGCCACGTCAAAGACAAGAGAGCAAAAACATTTAGGCGATATCAAGAGTGGTGTTACATGACTTCCCAAAATGGAAAGTCATGAAGCCATTCGCCAAAACGCTTTCCTTCATGAACCATGCGTTCACATAGTGAACCGGTTCATTCTTTGGTTCAATTCGATTTGGTTCAAAGACCAAAATCAAACCAAGCCAAGCCAAGACATGGTCTAGACCTTCTATGAACCAAATGGCTCATGATCTAACCGTTCATCTCCTGATGCTCTTGATCTCACCGATCTAGCATCCATTCTCTCGATCAAAGCTTACCGATCTCAAGCCCTAATCAATCAAACATGATCAGACCAGATCTCACTTATAATCAGAGATTAAATCCCTTCAAACTGAATCCAAACAATTCAGTCCACACGATCTGACTTAAAGAAGCCATATCATCAAATTGTGCGACCCTAAGGGTTTCCTTTAAATGTCGGTAATGATAACTTGCGTTATCACGATCAGTGAGGGGTATCTAGCAACACATCACTGTCTCCCGATATAAAGGAAAGAGTCTTCCAAGACTACTCCCAAACCATAGCACAAGGGTGAATGCACTTCACTAGGCATACATATATCCTTTGCCACTGGATGTTCTTATTGGACAAGCGTGTCAAGCCTGTGACTCCAATATGATGAGCATGATTAGATCAGATGAACATAGTCATCTGGGTATGGCCATACACTTTCTCAATCATCTCATATAGGGGGGGCCCCTTTTAGAACATCACACTCCTTAAACAAGGAGACGGCAATCCTTTATCTATCACTAGTGCCCTAACCTGACTCATGATCATTATCCAAGATAGTCTATGATCATTATGTTTCAAATGATATTGAACTACCTCAAAACAATGACAATCATCATTTAGAAACACAAGTGATCTCAAGTCAGAGGACATGTGCCACTTGTAGCATACAAGGAATATTCACATCGTGACAAGCAATTGAATATCCTAATAGGGTCTGTCCAGTACATCTAATGTACCCATGAGTCTACATCTTATTCCATGCTCGAAGCATCCTATAAGATCAGAACACATATTAGTCTCAATCATATCAAGGCTGTCTCATGTTCACCAAGATATCTCGACTAAGGACTTTATAGCATGTCAGCCTAGCTGAACAGCTTTGAGACATTATTCAGTAGTACACTTATTACAGCAGACAAGGTAACAACCTGAATAATAACCATGCCTTTATAAACAGAAGAGTTTACTACATGATACTGATACAATCCCAAAGGCCTCAAACATTAGCCTTAAGGGCATACCCCAACAGTTACATCATCTGCTGCAATATGTATACTTCTGAATAATGTCTCAATGCTGTTCAGCTTGGCTGACATGCAGTATTGTCCTTAGTCGAGATATCTTGGTGAACATGAGACAGCCTAGATATGATTGAGACTAATATGTGTTCTAATCTTATAGGATGCTTCGAGCATGGAATAAGATGTAGACTCATAGGTACATTGGATGTACTGGACAGACCCTACTAGGATATTCAATTGCTTGTCACAATGTGAATAATCCTTGTATGCGAACAAGTGGCATATGTCCTCTGACTTGAGATCACTTGTGTTTCTAAATGATGATTGTCATTGTTTTGAGGTAGTTCGATATCATTTGAAACATAATGGTTATAGACTATCTTGGATAATGATCATGAGTCAGGTTAGGACACTAGTGATAGATAAAGGATTGCCGTCTCCTAGTTTGGAGTGTGATGTTCTAAAGGGGCCCCCTGGATGAGATGATTGAGAAAGTGTATGGCCATACCCAGATGACTATGTTCATCTGATCTAATCATTCTCATCATATTGGAATTACAGGCTTGACACGCTTGTCCAATAAGAACATCCAGTGGCAAAGGAAACATGTATGCCTAGTGAAGTGGATTCACACTTGTGCTGTGGTTTGGGTGTAGTCTTGGAAGACTCTTTCCTTTATATTGGGAGACAGTGATGTGTTGCTAGATACCCCTTGCTGATCGTGATAACGTAAGTTATCGTTACCGACATTTAAAGGAAACCCTTAGGGTCACACAATTTGATGATATGGCTTACTTAAGTCAGATCGTGTGGACTGAATTGTTTTGGTTCAGTTTAAAGGAGTTTAAACTCTGATTGTAAGTGAGATCTGGTCTGATCATGTTTGATTGATTAGGGCTTGAGATCGGTAAACTTCGATCGAGAGAATTGATGCTAGATCTGTGAGATCAAGAGCATCAAGAGATGAACGGTTAGATCTGGAGCCTTAGGGTTTAATTATGATCTAGACCAAAGGCTTGGCTTAATTGGTCTTTGAACCAAACCAAAAGGAACCCGTTCACATGAGTGAACGCATGGTTCAAAGTGAGGATGCGTTTTGGTTGGTTCGTGAACGCATGAGTGGATGCGTTAAGCGTTTGCTATTTTTGGAAGTTCCAAAAATGAATGCACGCCTCCACGTTCCAAAACGCTCGCCCCTCTTTTGGTCTTGCACTTGTGTGGCTCGTCTACGCGAGGTGTAGAGAAGCATTCGGCCAAAGGAGAGAACTACTCTCGCATCTCATCTTCCTTCACACGACAAGGATACTTGGAGCCTTGCTAGCACAAGAAGCAACAAGGAGTAGGCGATCACATCTTGTGTGCGGTGCCTTTGGAGAAGAAGCGTTTGCATCTTTCTCTTCCAAATCGCCATCCAAGCAAAATGGCTATAGTATGAATCCAAACTATATGAAGTTGATCATATATTCTTACAAAAGATGTTTAGAAACCCTTGCTTCCGCTATGAAAGTTTTATATGCGCCTCCTACTAGGGTTTCGCCCCCTTTATCTAGGGACTTTCAATTGGTATCAGAGCCGGTTGTTGTATGTTAATATGATTGCTTCATGTTAATGTGTGATCCTTGTTTGCGTAGATCTAATTTTTATCACATGCGAAACTACATGCTAGGTTTTAGATGTAGGCACATGTGTGATATTCATGTTTATGCATGATTATGTTGGTGCTTGTTAAAGCTTTTGTTTTGTCAAAACTTGTATCTTGCGCGCCCCACATTAGAACTAAGCAGCGCCTACTATAAACCCTTAGACGGGTTGATAGGGTTGAAGTCATCATCTAGTTTAGATCCAAACAGTCTGATCAGACCATCTGACAGCCTAGATGGGTCGACCAGATGGCACCTGTGCGCAAGCACGAGGTGGCTATAGGTCGACTGCATACAGGCGTTTAGCGATGTCTGGTTGAGACAACCAGTGAACGCGCATGAGTTGGGCCCGGGGTCACACCCGCTTGCCTGAACTCATGAGGGTCGTTCAGCCCATCTGCATGCATTGTTGGCCACTGGGTCAACTCAAGTCAGTTAGGACTTTTGGTGCATGCAAGGGCAGTGGATCTGACTAGACATGATGAGTGGATCCCTATTAATGGACCGTTGTAAGGTAGTAGGGCAAATAAGAAAAATAAAATTGATTCCAATGGGATTTCGAAAAATTTTATTTTCTTGTAATGGATCACATGTTGATTGCATACCATGATGAGTGTCTATTTCATCTTATGTGGGTTGCCCTTTTAATGTGTGCTTTGCTGGGGCCTGTGAGCCTGGATTAAATTGTAAATTATTATAATTGTGATCTGCGCATCACATTTTAATTAATTTATTGTGTAATTGACCTGCGTGTCAATCTTGTCTAGATAGATTAAATTGTATTTTAATCAGACAAGAGCACAGAGCACACTTGGCAGAGGCGCATGCAGCAGTGGCTTGACCAGGTGGGAGGTCCAGGGTTCGACTCTGGGACAGGAGCATTTACCTGGTGGGCGCACCTGAGCTGCAATGGGCGCTTGGGCCCTGGGTTGGGCCAGATGAGATGCAAAAGACCCAAGAAGAGCTCAAGTGAAGACTTAAGTTAATTAAGGTCTTACCTAGGCTTATTGGGTGTTTACCACATAAGATCAGCATGCTTTCTACTTATTGTTTATATAATTAGAACTGCATGATTTTTCTTCTGCTATCACCATAGGATTTGAATGATAGTAAGAAGATAAAAGACCGTTAAAATCCAACGTTAAAATATCAAGCACATAAGCCTTCTGGCGCGAAACCTCACTGTTCTGACTATCGTTGGGGCCGTGTTGTACCCACTCAGTGGGCACGCCCATCTATCTTCAGACGGTGTGTGATTACACCTGCGTGTTACAGAGAAGGGATTTATCGCTTCTCGTTGCTCAGCATAGCACGTGGTGGTCCAGGGAGTAGGTCAGGTCAGCTTGACCATGTAGGCTATGCAGGAATCCCCTTCAAGGGGGAGCGAGAAAACCCTAAGGTAAGAACCCCTTTCGAGAGGGGGGCGCATTCAAAACTTTGATAGCGGAAGCATAGACTTTTAGGGTTTCATAAGATCGCAAATGGTATAGCTATATGATCAACTTAATTGAACTTTAGATCAAGTTATGATCTTACCAATGCCATGGATGGATGGCGGCTTGGAAGAAGAAAGATCGAAAGGGATCTTCTCCTTAGAAGACACACACTAAGTGATGAAGGCTTCCAACTTGCGCAACTTTTGTGCTAGCAAAATGCCAAGTTGTCCTTCTCGAGTGGTAGGATGATAAGATGATGCTAGGGCCGAGAGTTCTTGTTTTCGTCCTCCCCTTCTCCTCGTCGTGAGTGCAAGCCAAAAACTCTCACTCTCGAATCCAAACCGAAAGGGAGAGAGAGCTCATCAAATGAAAGAAACGGTTACCATTTAATGTGTAACCCCCTTCATTAAAGCCCCCTTAATTCCTTGCGTTCACCCTAAGTGAACCAACCGAAAACATCTCTTAAATTGAACCATGCGTTCACCCTAGTGAACCGGTTCAATTAGGTTTGGTTCAAAGACCAATTAACCCAAGCCACTTGGTCTAAATCATATTAACCCCTAAGGTTTCAGATCTAACCGTTCATCTCTCGATGCTCCTGATCTCACCGATCTAGCATCTGCTCTCTCGATCGAAGCTTACCGATCTCAAGCCCTAATCAATCAAACATGATCAGGCTAGATCTCACTTACAATCAGAGTTTAAATCCCTTTAAACTGAACCCAAATAATTCAGTCCACACGATCTGACTTAAAGAAAGCCATATCACCAAATTGTGTGACCCTGAGGGTTTCCTTTAAATGTCGGTAACGATAACTTACGTTATCACGATCAGTGAGGGGTATCTAGCAACACATCACTGTCTCCCGATATAAAGGAAAGAGTCTTCCAAGACTACACCCAACCCATAGCACAAGTGTGATTCAGTTTCACTAGGCATACAAGTGTCCTTTGCCACTGGATGTTCTTATTGGACAAGCGGGTCAAGCTTGTAACTCCAATACGATGAGCATGACTAGATCAGATGAACATAGTCATCTGGGTATGGCCATACACTATCTCAATCATCTCATATAGGGGGGCCCTTTAGAACATCACACTCCTTGAACAAGGAGACGGCAATCCTATATCTATCACTAGTGTCCTAACCTGACTCATGATCATTATCCAAGATAGTCTATAATCATTATCTTTCAAATGATATTGAACTACCTCAAAATAATGACATTCATCATTTAGAAACACAAGTGATCTCAAGTCAAAGGACATGTGCCACTTGTTGCTTACAAGGATCATTCACATTGTGACAAGCAATTGAATATCCTAGTAGGGTCTGTCCAGTACATCCAATGCACCCATGAGTCTTCATCTTATTCCATGCTCGAAGCATCCTATAAGATTAGCACACATATTAGTCTCAATCATATCAAGGCTGTCTCATGTTCACCAAGATATCTCGACTAAGGACTTATAGCCTGTCAGCCTAGCTGAACAGCTTTGAGACATTATTTAGAAGTACTCTCATTACAGCAGACAAGGTAACAAACTGAATAATAACCATGCCTTTATAAACTTAAGAGTTTATTACATGACACTTATACAATCCCAAGGCCTCAAACATTAGCCTTAAGGGCATACTCCAACAGGCTACATACTGAGCATATGTGAGCTATATGGAGGCAGCCATCTGTGGGATCAGAGACTGTGTTGTACCAACTCAGTTGGCACAGTCTGCTGGATTGCCCAGATGAAGGGGAATCGCACGGGTTGGCGATTGGCAGGCATTGCCTACCAGAAATTAGTGCTTGTACTCTCTGTGCATCTTATCTTGCCTGAGCGGGACGTGGAGACCAAGTATGAAATCTGGATCCCATCTCACTAAAAGAGCGTTACTCTTTCGGACTGTTTAATGGATTTTTTAGTCAGATAAAATAGTGAGAAAAGAAACTTTCTTAAGTTCTGGATTGATTCTAAACATTGATACTGACCTTGCTGTTCTTGCATTGTTGTAGATTACTGCAGCAACGAACACCACGAATTTCAATGTGCGATCCCTACTGGAAAGGGAGAAGTTTGCTGGGCCAAACTTCTCAGACTGGTACGGACACCTTAAGATTGTTCTTAAGGCAGAGAGGAAACTGTATGTCCTCGAGACGGCTATACCGCCTCAACCCGCTGCGAACGCCGCAAGGGCGGTTCGGGAAGCCTATGAAAAGCATGTCAATGATAGCATTGATGTCGCTTGCCTGATGCTGTATGCTGCACAGGCTAGGACTGAACGCTACAATTTGACTAAGCTTTTCTTTCAGAGCAAACTGGCTGAAGGGAGTCCAGTGGGAGCTCACGTACTCAAGATGATTGGGTACAAGGAGGCTCTAGAGAAACTGGGACATACCATCAATCAGGAGCTTGCTGTAGACATCATTCTTCAGTCTCTCCCAGCCTCTTTCGATCAGTTCATTATTAATTTCAATATGAACAAGATCGACTGTACCCCGGCAGAGTTACTGAACATGCTCTTGACTACAGAGTTGACTCTAAAGGGAAAGCCTTCAACCTCTGTCTTGATGTTTCCTTCCAGGAACAAGAAGAAGGGGAAGAAGGGCAAAGCCCCTGTCAAGAGCTACAACAAGGCTCTGAAACAAAAGGTTAAGCGGTCGAAGGAATACAGATGTATCCATTGTGGCCAGCTGGGTCACTGGAAAAAGGACTGTAAAGCGCTCCAAGGAGACAAGAAGGGAAGCATCGCTTCTGGCTCAGGTATTTTTGTGACTGAGGTCATGATATCTTCTTCTTCTATTTCATGGGTGTTGGACACTGCATGTGGAGTTCACATTTGTTCAAATGTGCAGGAACTCAAGAGAAGAAGACAGGTGGGACAGCATGAGGTGGACCTACGAGTTGGAAACGGGGCACGGGTTGCTGTTGTTGCTGTAGGAGAATATCACATCTCATTACCATCTGGACTTGTATTAGAATTGAACAATTGTTATTTTGTACCTAGCATAACGAAAAATATTATCTCTATTCCTGCTCTTGTCAGGAAAGGGTTTTCCTTTGAATGCAATATTTCAAAGTGTGTTATTTCTTTAGATAATATTGTTTATGCTACTGGATCAATTAACAATGGATTATTCATGTTGGACATGGAATGTTCTATACAAAATATTGATAATAAGAAAGCCAAGTATGCTGATGACAGCACCTTGCTATGGCATAGTCGTTTAGGCCATATTAACGAGAAACGCATTAAGCGGTTGCATGATCATTGACTGCTGGGATCATTCTCCTATGAGGAGATTGATACATGCAAAGCTTGTTTAATGGGTAAAATGACGAAGGCTCCTTTTCCTAACAAAGGTCAAGGGGCTTCAGGTTTACTTGACCTTATACACAGTGATGTGTGTGGGCCATTTAGTAAACATGCCAGAGGTGGCTATTCATACTTCATTACCTTTACTGATGATTTCAGTAGATATGGATATGTCTATCTAATGAGACATAAAAGTGAATCTTTTGACAAGTTCAAAGAGTTCAAAAATGAAGTACAGAATCAGCTAGGCCGAAATATCAAGGCACTTCGCTCAGATCGAGGTGGAGAATACCTAAGTCGAGAGTTTACTGACTATCTGAAGGAGTGTGGGATAATCTCACAGCGCACTCCGCCAGGAACACCGCAATGGAATGGTGTGTCCGAGAGGAGAAACAGAACC
Source organism: Costus lasius (assembly GCA_027563935.2). Taxonomy (NCBI): domain Eukaryota; kingdom Viridiplantae; phylum Streptophyta; class Magnoliopsida; order Zingiberales; family Costaceae; genus Costus; species Costus lasius. Next base: position 29,789,555 of record CM050454.1, read on the forward strand.
TTACTGGATATGGTTCGTTCTATGATGAGTCAGGTTACTCTACCTTACTCCTTTTGGGGATTTGCACTGGAAACAGCTGCAAAGGTACTAAACCGAGTGCCATCCAAGGCAGTTTCAAAGACTCCATATGAGTTATGGTATGGGAAACAGCCGAGCTTGACATTTATTAAGATCTGGGGTTGCGAGGCTTATGTCAAAAAGCTCGCCTCTGGGAAACTAGAGAGCAGATCTGAGAAATGTATCTTTGTCGGTTACCCTAAGGAAACTAAGGGTTATTATTTCTACGATCCCAAAGAGAACAAGGTATTTGTTGCTCGGACGGCTATTTTTCTTGAGAAGGAATTTCTTCTGCAAGAGGCTAGTGGGAGAGAAATAAAGCTGGATGAGAATCTAGAGGAAGGACAAAGTAGTCAAGCACAGTTGGATGAGCCTGAGCCAGTAGAACAGGTTATTGAGAAACCTGAGGCTCAGATATCACGGGAACCACGAAGATCGGGAAGGATCCGTCGACAGCCTGAGCGCTATGACGGAGTCGACATCATTGATCATGATGAACCCCTCACTTATGCGGATGCGGTCAGTGGACCGGATTCAGCAAGATGGCTTGAAGCTATGCGAGCCGAGATGGACTCCATGTCAGATAACCGAGTCTGGGATTTGGTTGATCCGCCTTCGGGAGTAATCCCTATAGGCTGTAAATGGATCTTCAAGAAGAAGATTGACATGGATGGTAACGTGGTTACCTATAAAGGCAGGCTAGTTGCGAAAGGTTTGAAACAAATCTACGAGATAGATTATGATGAAACTTTCTCTCCTGTAGCCATGTTTAAGTCTATTCGGATTATTCTTGCGATAGCAGCATATTATGATTATGAGATCTGGCAAATGGATGTTAAGACTGCTTTCCTTAATGGAAATCTGCATCAGGATGTGTATATGACACAACCTGAAGGTTTCACAAATCCATCAGATCGTCATAAAATATGCAAGTTAAAGAAGTCCATTTATGGACTTAAGCAAGCATCTAGAAGCTGGAATATTCGTTTTGATGAATCAATCTGTGAATTTGGTTTCATCAAGAATGAAGATGACCCGTGTGTATATAAGAGGTTTAGTGGGAGCGTGATTACATTCCTAGTCCTCTACGTCGATGATATCTTAATCATTGGAAATGATATTCCTGAACTACATGCGGTTAAGGCATGGTTAAGAAAATGTTTCCAGATGAAAGATCTAGGAGAAGCAGCCTATGTATTAGGTGTGAAGATCTACAGAGATAGATCTAAGAGGCTTCTCGGGCTGTGCCAGAGTACTTACATCGATAAAGTCCTGGAGAGATTCCATTTAGAGAATTCTAAAAGAGGATATCTTCCAGTCAGACATGGTCTGAATCTTTCAAAGAGTCAGTGTCCACAAACACAGACTGAGAAAGATGAAATGGACAATACGCCTTATGCTTTGGCTATTGGGTCCATTATGTATGCGATGTTGTGTACTCGCCCAGACGTCGCTTACGGGTTAAGCGTGACCAGTCGATTCCAAAGTAATCCAGGTAAGGCACACTGGATTGTGGTCAAGAACATTTTGAAATATCTTCGGAGGACCAAAGATATGTTCTTGATTTATGGAGGTCAGGAAGAACTCAGTATTGAAGGATATACTGACGCTTCGTTCCAATCTGACCAGGATGATTTCCGATCGCAATCAGGCTATGTTTTTAGCTTGAATGGAGGAGTAGTGGTGTGGAAAAGTTTCAAACAGTCTATCGTTGCTGATTCCACAACAGAAGCCGAGTATGTTGCAGCCTCGGAAGCATCCAAGGAGGCAGTGTGGATTCGTAAGTTCGTTCAAGAACTTGGTGTTGTTCCTTCAAGTGCAGATCCATTGGTTATCTTCTGTGATAACACTGGAGCAATAGCACAGGCAAAGGAACCACGGTCGCACCAGAAGTGCAAGCACATACAGAGATGGTTTCACTTGATCCGGGAGATCATTGATCGAGGCGAGATCAAAGTCTGCAAGGTTCATACAGATGACAATCTGGCAGACCCGCTTACAAAGCCTCTGGCGCAGCAGAAGCATGAAAAGCACTGTAATAATATGGGTTTGAGATTTCTCAACCATTAGATTAAGTGCAAGTGGGAGATTGTTGGGGTATGCCCTTAAGGCTAATGTTTGAGGCCTTGGGATTATATCAGTATCATGTATAAACTCTTTGTTTATAAAGGCAATGGTTATTATTCAGGTTGTTACATCATCTGCTGCAATATGTATACTTCTGAATAATGTCTCAATGCTGTTCAGCTTGGCTGACATGCAGTATTGTCCTTAGTCGAGATATCTTGGTGAACATGAGACAGCCTAGATATGATTGAGACTAATATGTGTTCTAATCTTATAGGATGCTTCGAGCATGGAATAAGATGTAGACTCATAGGTACATTGGATGTACTGGACAGACCCTACTAGGATATTCAATTGCTTGTCACAATGTGAATAATCCTTGTATGCGAACAAGTGGCATATGTCCTCTGACTTGAGATCACTTGTGTTTCTAAATGATGATTGTCATTGTTTTGAGGTAGTTCGATATCATTTGAAACATAATGGTTATAGACTATCTTGGATAATGATCATGAGTCAGGTTAGGACACTAGTGATAGATAAAGGATTGCCGTCTCCTAGTTTGGAGTGTGATGTTCTAAAGGGGCCCCCTGGATGAGATGATTGAGAAAGTGTATGGCCATACCCAGATGACTATGTTCATCTGATCTAATCATTCTCATCATATTGGAATTACAGGCTTGACACGCTTGTCCAATAAGAACATCCAGTGGCAAAGGAAACATGTATGCCTAGTGAAGTGGATTCACACTTGTGCTGTGGTTTGGGTGTAGTCTTGGAAGACTCTTTCCTTTATATTGGGAGACAGTGATGTGTTGCTAGATACCCCTTGCTGATCGTGATAACGTAAGTTATCGTTACCGACATTTAAAGGAAACCCTTAGGGTCGCACAATTTGATGATATGGCTTACTTAAGTCAGATCGTGTGGACTGAATTGTTTTGGTTCAGTTTAAAGGAGTTTAAACTCTAATTGTAAGTGAGATCTGGTCTGATCATGTTTGATTGATTAGGGCTTGAGATCGGTAAACTTCGATCGAGAGAATTGATGCTAGATCTGTGAGATCAAGAGCATCAAGAGATGAACGGTTAGATCTGGAGCCTTAGGGTTTAATTATGATCTAGACCAAAGGCTTGGCTTAATTGGTCTTTGAACCAAACCAAAAGGAACCCGTTCACATGAGTGAACGCATGGTTCAAAGTGAGGATGCGTTTTGGTTGGTTCGTGAACGCATGAGTGGATGCGTTAAGCGTTTGCTATTTTTGGAAGTTCCAAAAATGAATGCACGCCTCCACATTCCAAAACGCTCGCCCCTCTTTTGGTCTTGCACTTGTGTGGCTCGTCTACGCGAGGTGTAGAGAAGCATTCGGCCAAAGGAGAGAACTACTCTCGCATCTCATCTTCCTTCACACGACAAGGATACTTGGAGCCTTGCTAGCACAAGAAGCAACAAGGAGTAGGCGATCACATCTTGTGTGCGGTGCCTTTGGAGAAGAAGCGTTTGCATCTTTCTCTTCCAAATCGCCATCCAAGCGAAATGGCTATGGTATGAATCCAAACTATATGAAGTTGATCATATATTCTTACAAAAGATGTTTAGAAACCCTTGCTTCCGCTATGAAAGTTTTATATGCGCCTCCTACTAGGGTTTCGCCCCCTTTATCTGGGGACTTTCACATCAGTATGTATGAGATCCAATAAACCTCTTGCCCTCTCACCAATTTTAGTGAAGGGCGCTTTTGTCATTTTTCCTAATAAGCAAGGCTCACAAGTATCAAATTCCTCCAAGGAACTTGAATCTAACAACCTATTCGCATAGAGTTGTTGGATTCGATTCTTGTTTATATGGGCTAATCGACAATGCCATAGGAAAGCACCAACTGGACCACTCAGTTTGGTCCTTTTATTACTTATGTTACAAATAGAACTTTCCATATCCAAGATATATAGACCATTGCACAAAGTACCCTTCCCAAAGAACATATTTGCAAATGAAAGAGAACAAGAGTTCTTATTTATTTCAAACTTAAATCCCTTCTTTGCTAAGCAAGGAATGGATACAATGTTCTTAGTAAGTGAAGGTACACAAAAGCAATTATCTAGTTCTAATTAAGTCCAGAAGGCAAGGAGAGAGTCAAAACGCCTACAGCAACAGCAACAACCTGTGCCCCGTTTCCAACCCGTATGCCAATCTCTCCAGGCCGCACCGATCTACTTTTCTTGAGCCCCTGCATATTTGTACAAATATGAGCTCCACATGCGGTATCCAATACCCATGACATAGAAGTAGAAAGATTGACTTCTGTAACATAAATACCTGAGTTAGAAGTTAAGGCCAAGCCTTTCTTCTCCTGATTCTGAAGCTGCTTGCAGTCCCTTCTCCAGTGACCCTGCTTGCCACAGTGAAAACACCTCTGGTCCTTTGACTTCTTCGCCTTTTTCTTCAGTGCCTTTGTAGGACCTCTGGCAGTGCCCTTAGCACGTGCCTTACCCTTCTTCTTTATCTTCTTGGTCGCAGGGACCAAAAGAACAGAATTGGGTTTGGTCTTTACCATCTCACGCTCGGCTGTTTGGAGCATATTCATCAATTCCTCCCGTGTGCACTCAATCCGGTTCATGTTGAAATTAATAATAAACGGACTGAAGCTAGGGGGCAGGGAATGCAGAATAAGATCCACAACCAGCTCGTTGTCTATGGCATGTCCCAGTCTCCTGAGATGATCCACATTCCCAATGAGTTTGAGAACATGGGGTCTCACTGGTGCACCTTCAGACAACTTACACTGAAAGACTGCTTTGGCGGTGTCAAATCTCTCAGTTCTAGCCTGAGCCTCGAACATCTGTTTCAGATGAGTGATCATCTGAAAAGCGTTCTGCTCCTCATATTGCACCTGCAGTTCAGGTGCCATGCTGGCTAGTATAAGACACGCAACTTCCAAAGAGTCATCCTGATGCTTTCTATAAGCATCTCTGTCTGCCGCTTGGGCATTAGGCGGAGGGGCCGCAGGAAGAGTCTGTTCAAGGACATACAACTTCTTCTCGAGCTTGAGGACTATCCTCAAGTTCCGATGCCAGTCCATAAAGTTGGTTCCAACCAACTTATCCTTATCAAGGAGTGATCGCAGTGATAATCCGCCAGTGTTTGTAGCCATTGTTTCTACAACACCCAAGAAAAAGTAGATTAGTACTACTTCGAATCATTTAAACTGGACTTGTTTTTAAATGATTATGGCTCCCACTATTTAAATTCGAATTGACAACCCACAAAGTCAATCGGGAAGTTTAAGACTTCCTAGTGAGATTTTGATCCTTATTCCACATGAGGCTTCACGTCCCACAAGGGTGGGATGAGATGCACAAAGTAACCCATGTTTCCTAAGGTGGGCGCGCCAGCCGGTTGACTCCCCTTGTTGAGACAGTCTGGGCATTTCATGTCCAGCGAGGGCTGGATACAACATGAAACCCTAACCTCTCAACGATGCCTCTAGACTTTCACCATGTGCCCAGCACATGTGAACTTCTAGTCAAGTCCATTCCTAACCGTTATGCCCAGGGCCAACGAGTTTCCTTGTGAAGGCATGCCCAGGTTAAAACTGGACTGGGGAAACCATTGTCACCACACACTTTCTAAAGATAAGTGGGTGTGTCCCACGAGGGTGGGAACCAGTTCACAACTCCACTGATCGATAGCTTAGTGAGGGCTACACGTTAGAAGGCTACTAGACTTGATATTTTATTATGAGGGTTTTTAAGGTCTCATCAGTTTTATCTTATGTCTAACAATACAGGCATGCAATCCTATAGTGATAACATAACGATAAAACATCACAGGTTGCTTTTAGCAGATAAGGAAAGCAGTAAAAGATAATGTGATCAAAGCCCTTTCAAGACATTGAACCAACCCATGCCAAAAGGAGATTCAACTCTTGACATAGGACTCAAGCCCCTAAAATAGACCTAGCCTAGCCGCCCTCTATCTTGGTCTTCAAGGATGGCTCCAAGGTCCTTCTCACATGGTTTAGCTCTCAAACCTTAAGGGTAGACCCCAAAGGTTCGGCCAATGCCATGGTCTTCCTCCAAGGAAGATGCGCCACCATGCAAGAAGCCAAGTTAGCTAGCTCTCAAACCCAAGGGTTCGGCCATGCCTAACTTGCACCACTAAGCAAGCTTGCGCCTCTTCCTTTGATGCTTGTTGCACCCCCATCCAAGGTGCGCAAGCTTCATGCATGCGCCAAGCTCCAAGTACATGCGCCACCCTAATCTTCTTCTTAGTTAAAAGCAAAAAGAAAAGCGGCACGCAGGCCTCACAAGGATACATCACATGCATGCAAAGGGGACTTGACTAATGATCACAACATCATGCACAATCAAGGTATTTACTCAAGCAATTCTACATGCTCATGAAGAACATAAAATCTGAAATTTTACTTTTTCATAAAACTAGTCTCTTTTCCTCATCTTCTTCTCACAAATTTTTTGGTTAATTGCGATTTATTTTTCATGATGATTTCAGAGATCCTTTCAGCTGGCAATTTTGTCAGATCAAGAGACTTGGCCAGTCCGAAGACACAATGCCCGTCCTACATGACAAAATTACGTGTGCCTTTGATCTTTAAATCAAACAAGAAAAATAGTCCAAAAATCCAAAAGAGATTGAGAGGATGATAGAAACAAGAAACCCTAATTTTTTCCTGCTTAGAAAAAATCGTTTGCCATGCATCATGCTATTGACAAAAATAGAGATATGGCATGTGAGCATGAAAGAAAAGCGTAAAACATTGTTCGAGTCTTGCAAGTCGCTCTGATACCACTATTGGGAAACCCCGAGGATATTTTACAATTTTTCAGAGTTACAAGCATACATATATACATTGCATAGCGGAAGAATGTCCCCGAAACAGGCCGGTCCCAAAAACCCAGTGAAGATCGCAAGCAAGAGAGTCGACATGATGAGTTAGGAAATACCTTAAGAGCGGTTTGGAGTGATGCCGATGCAGGCGCCCAAGTGTGCGCCCTCTGCAGTCTCACACACACGGATCTCTTGAGTCCTCTTCTTTCACACCCAGTGCTAGCCTCGGGAAGAAGATCCAAGCCTTAGGGAGATGCTCCAATCACCTTGCGCCACCACCAAGGAGGGATGCGCCAAAGAGGATGAAGAGGAGAGGAAACCGTCAAGAGCTTTCTTCACTTGTGCCAAGAAGAAGAAAGGAAGAAGACTTGCGGCCACTTGATGGAAGAGGAAGAGGTTGCGCCACCTTTGTTCCTTGATCTCGCCCCTCTTGATGTGTTCATGCCTCCAAGGATGAATACTTGCAAGATCAAAATCTGCAAGGTTCATACAGATGACAATCTGGCAGACCCGCTTACCAAGCCTCTGGCGCAGCAGAAGCATGAGAAGCACTGTAATAATATGGGTTTGAGATTTCTCAACCATTAGATTAAGTGCAAGTGGGAGATTGTTGGGGTATGCCCTTAAGGCTAATGTTTGAGGCCTGTGGGAATGTATCTGTATCATGTAATAAACTCTTAAGTTTATAAAGGCATGGTTGTTATTCAGTTAGCTACATTGTCTGCTGCAATATATGTTCTTCTGAATAATGTCTCAAAGCTGTTCAGCTGGGCTGACAAGCTATTATGTCCTTAGTCGATATATCTTGGTGAACATGAGACAGCCTTGATATGGTTAAGACTAATATGTGTTCTAATCTTATAGGATGCTTCGAGCATGGAATAAGATGTAGACTCATGGGTACATTGGATGTACTGGACAGACCCTACGAGGATGTTCAATTGTTTGTCACAATGTGAATATTCCTTGGATATGACAAGTGGCACATTTCCTCTGACTTGAGATCACTTGTGTTTTCTAAATGATGATTGTCATTGTTTTGAGGTAGTTCAATATCATTTGAAACATAATGATTATAGACTATCTTGGATGGTGAGCTTGAGTCAGGTTAGAGCACTAGTGATAGACATAGGATTGCCGTCTCCTTATTGAAGGAGTGTGATGTTCTAAAGGGGCCCCCTGGATGAGATGATTGAGAGAGTGTATGGCCATACCCAGGTGACAGTGTTCATCTGATCTAATCATGCTCATCATATTGGAGCTACAAGCTTGACAGGCTTGTCCAATAAGAACATCCAGTGGCAAAGGAAATATGTATGCTTTGTGAATTGATTCACACTTGTGCTGTTTTTGGGTGAAGTCTTGGAAGACTCTTTCCTTTATATCGGGAGACAGTGATGTGTTGCTAGATACCCCTCACTGGTCGTGATAACGTGAGTTATCGTTACCGACATTTAAAGGAAACCCTCAGGGTCGCACAATTTGATGATATGGCTTACTTAAGTCAGATCGTGTGGACTGAATTGTTTGGGTTCAGTTTAATGGGATTAAATCTCTGATTGTGAGTGAGATCTGGTCTGATCATGTTTGATTGATTAGGGCTTGAGATCGGTAAGCTTCGATCGAGAGAATGAATGCTAGATCAGTCAGATCAGAAGCATTGAGAGATTGACGGTCAGATTGAGAGCCTTAGGGTTTATTTTGATCTGCACTTATTTCTTGGTTTATTTGGTTAGCGGACCAAATCGCTTTGAACCAGCTCTTGAATGAGCGCATGGTTCAATGCTGATGTGGCATTTGCGATTGGGGTGAATCCTAAGATCGCACGTAGAGATGTGGCATGCTATTTTTGGATAGCACCTCTCGAACGTTGCCATGATCTCACGTCGCTCCTCTTTGGTCTCTTCACGCCTTTCTCGCCTCTTGGGGTTGGCTGGGAAGTGGCATTCTCGTGTGGAGAAAGTCCAAGGCGACAAGAGAAAAACGCCAAGAAGAAATCTCTCCTTTCCCTTTGCAATCGATCAAAGACACTCTTGGAGCCTTGCTAGCACAAGGAGCACCAAGATAGTAAGCGCTTCCTCATCTTGTGTGCGCGTCCTAAGGAGGAGATCTTCGTTGCTCTCTTAGATCCAAGGCGTCATCTTCAAATGGCATTGGTATGAATCGCATCTTTCATTCAATCATAGTTTTAAGTTGATCATTCAATCATACATGCGATCCTTAACCCTACTTCCGCTCATGCAAAGTTTTAAAGTGCATGGTATTAGGGTTTGCGCTCCCCCTAGAAGGGGACCCCCCATGTTATGGGGTACTTTCACCAACTATGGCAAGGTGTTAGATTGTATCAAAGCAAGTCCCTAACCATATAGAATGGTCAATGACCTCAAGTCAAGGGATCAATGCATCTCCTGTCACTTGTGAGGATAACTCATGACACCAAGTCATTGTTGGGAAACCCCGGGGACATTTTATAATTTTCAGAGATAGAGATTCATACAAACATACATTGCACAGCGGAAGAATGTCCCCGAAACAGGCCGGTCCCAAAAACCCAGTGAAGATCGCAAGCAAGAGAGTCGACACGATGAGTTAGGAAATACCTTAGAGCAAGATGAGGTCGATGTTGTGATAGGCGCCCAAGCGTGCGCCCTCTGCAGTTTCACACACACGGATGCCTCGAGTCCTCTTCTTCCACGCCCGGTGCTAGCCTCGGGAAGAAGATCCAAGCCTTAGTTCTCTTCTTGAATACTTGCGCCACCTCCAAGGTAGAAGCGCCAATTGATGAAGAAGAGAGGAGAAGGGAGAATGCCGCCAAGCCTTTACTTCTCTTGCGCCAAAGGAGGAAGAAAGGAAGACGCTTGCGGCTAGGGTTTGATGGAAGAAGATGGTTGCGCCAATGCCCCTTACTCTCGCCCTCTTGATGTGTTCACGCCTCCAAGGAAGAACACTTGTAAGAGGGGGCGGCTAGGGTCACATATATAGGGCAAGAGGCGGTTAGGGTAAGGGCTAGGATCATGACAAGTGTAGGGCTAGGATGAGAAGGTTTGAGACAAGGAAAGTCTCCAAGACTTTACCATAAACTCCATTCAACCTATCCATAATTGCCCAAGTACCATATCAGCCCAAGACATGCCATAGAGGCATGCATTCCATCCAAGGAAGAGAGGGGAGGCGCCCTTTACTTCCATAATGAAGCAAAGGCGCCAACATGACCCCATTATGCCCCTAGGCGCTTAATGGTTCATGTTTCTCCCAATTATACACTTTTAGCCTCATATCTCTTCATGAGAACTTGTTATTGGGCCTCATTGGATAATGAGCTAGCCCAAACTTCATCACATGGGTTGATTAAGCATTTGGATCCAATCCAATGCAACCCTAATCCAAATGTGGCCAACCATGGTCAAATACGGGTCAACCTGCCAAAAATGAAGTTTGGCTCCAATAACATTCTTCCATCTCATCAGGCCCATTGATGCTGATGAAATCTCCTAATTAGATCTGAGTTATCCAATAACTCGATCATAAGGCTTCCTGATCAATACGAGAACTCGACTATCAAGGTGTGCGACCCTGTAGGTCCCTCTGACGTTGGCAGTGCTGACCAAATGTCACCACAAGCAGTGAGTGGCACCTAGCAGTGCATCGCTGCTACCCAAGTCATCGGAATGGATATCGACATCAACATCCCCATCATTGCAATAAGGTACAGATGCATTACAGTCTCTTTGCCGAACTGATATCCGATTGGACAAGTGTGTCACCACTTGTTTTCACCCAATCACATGGTTATGACTAAATCAGGTTCTCACCTGGGTATGGCCATACACTTTCAGTCATAGAACCATAGAGGAGCTCCATGGATATCATACTTCCCTTAGGAAGGGGCAAATCCTTTGTTTGTCTATTGACCTTCTCATATGGGTCGTGACATGCTCAATGACAACCGTTATGACCTCCCAACTACGGCGAGGTGTTAGGTTGTATCAAAGCAAGTCCCTAACCATATAGAATGATCAATGACCTCAAGTCAAGGGATCAATGCATCTCCTGTCACTTGTGAGGATAACTCATGACACCAAGTCATAGCCTCACAGCGGGTCGGTCCAGTATATCCTCCAATGATATACCCATGTGTCTGCGTTAGCACCACGTGCCTAACCAGCCCACATACCAGTCTCACAAGTACCAGAGCTGTCCCATATCCACTCAGGTACATCGACTGGGGACAATCATTTGAGCATAGATCCAATCTGTCTCCAGGGACATTATCATGTAAGTACACAATCGCAGGTGTAGACAAACAATGATAACGACAATGCCAGAAAGATATATGAATATCAGAGTCAAGTAGTACAAAGATGGACCAAAACTAGGTCCTAGGGCATATACACCAACAATCTCCCACTTGCACTAAGACCTAGAGGTTGAGCAACCTCAACCCCATATCTCTAGTACGACCATCATGCTTCTGCTGCGCTAAAGCCTTGGTCAGTGGGTCTGCTAGATTGCTCTCTGTGTCAATTCTGCTAATCTTGACATCACCTCTGTCAATGATCTCTCGGATCAGGTGAAATCTCCTGAGCATGTGTTTGGACCTTTGATGAGACCGTAGTTCCTTAGTATGTGTAGTTCCCATTGTTGTCATAGTAGAGCTCAATGGGATCCATTGCACTTGGAACCACCTGAAGTTCAGAAAAGAACTTCCTAATCCAAACGGCTTCATTGGCTGCCTCAGAAGCAACCACATACTCAGCTTCAGTTGTAGAATTAGCTATGGTGGATTGCTTGAAGCTCTTCCAGCATACAACACCTCCAACCATCTTAAACAAATAGCTGGTCTGCGATCTGAAGTTGTCAGGATCAGACTAGAATGACTCATCAGTGAAGCCCTGCACACTGAGCTCTTCCAGTCCCCGTAGACCATATAGAATAAATCCTTATTCCTTTTCAGGATACTCAAGGATATTCTTTATAGCCACCCAGTGCTGCAGACCTGGATTGGATTGGTATCATTTGGTTATGCTTACAACATAAGCCACATCTGGTCTAGTACACAGCTTTGCATACATGATTGATCCCACTGCCGAAGCATAGGGAATTCGACTCATGTTATCCCTCTCAGCCTGTGTTGTAGGACACAGGCTCTTTGAGAGAGTAAGGCCATCTCTCACTGGAAGGTATCCTTTCTTGGATTGCTCCAAGTTGAACCTCTCCAGGACCTTATCAATGTGGGTACTCTGACTAAGGGCCAAGAGCCTCTTGGATCTATCCCAGTAGATCCTCACGCACAGAATGTAGGCGGCCTCCCCTAAGTCCTTCATCTCGAAACACTTCCCTAACCATGTCTTCATAGCTTGAAGACTAGGGATGTCGTTTCCGATGAGCAGTATGTCATCGACATACATGACCAGAAAAGTCACCAAGCTCCCACTGAATTTTCTGTATACACAGGCGTCATCTTCACTTTTGATAAAGCCATAATCTCTCACAACTTCATCAAACTGAAGATTCCAACTTCGAGATGCTTGCTTTAATCCATAAATGGATTTCTTTAGCCTGCAGACCTTACTAGCATCTGCAGGATGGATGAAGCCATCAGGTTGTGTCATATACACATCCTTAGTCAGCTTCCCATTAAGGAACGCTGTTTCCATGTCCATCTGCCATATCTCATAGTCATGATATGCAGCTATAGCATGCAGAATCCGAATGGATTTGATCATGGCAACTGGCGAGAAGGTTTCATCATAGTCCACCCCGTAGACTTGTTTAAATCCTTTAGCCACTAGTCTACCCTTATAGGTAACTATATTGCCATCCATGTCTGTCTTCCTTTTGAAGACCCATCTACACCCTATGGGTTTTACCCCATCAGGCAGCTCAACCAAATCCCAGATTTGGTTAACCGACATGGAATCCATCTCGGATCGCATGGCGTCAAGCCATCTCTCGGAGTCCAGTCTACTGACCACCTCATCATAGGTTCTGGGTTCATCCTTAATGATGAAGATCTCGTCGTGTTGGGTCGGCAGCGACCCATACGTCTCAGGTGCACGACGAATCCTCCCAAACCTACGTGGGACCTGTGTCTGAGCCTCAGGTTGTACAGCAACCGGTGCAGGTGGCTCAGATTCCATCTCTTTGTCTTGTGGTTGCACTTGGTCCTCATCCAAGTCAAACTTCCTCCCACTAACTTCTTTCATGAGAAATTCTTTCTCTAGAAAGACAGCACCCCGAGCAACAAAAACTTTGTTCTTGGTGGGAACATAGAAATAGTAACCCTTAGTCTCCTTAGGGTACCCCACAAACATACACTTATCAGATCTAGGTTCTAGCTTGCTAGAATCCTGACGTTTGACATAAGCCTTACATCCCCAGATCCTGATAAAAGTGAGATTAGGGCGTCTCCCACTCCATACCTCGTATGGAATCTTTGAGACACTCTTAGATGGAATATTATTCAGTATTAGAGAAGCTGTCTTAAGTGCATGTCCCTAGAATGAGGGAGGTAGAGTTTGCATGACTCATCATAGATCGAACTATGTCCAACAAGGTTCGATTTCTCCTTTCAGACACACCATTCCATTGAGGTGTTTCAGGAGGAGCGAGTTGGGATTGTTGGGGTATGCCCTTAAGGCTAATGTTTGAGGCCTTGGGATTGTATAAGTATCATGTAATAAACTCTTGTGTTTATAAAGGCATGGTTATTATTCAGGTTGTTACCTTGTCTGCTGTAATAAGTGTACTTCTGAATAATGTCTCAAAGCTGTTCAGCTAGGCTGACATGCATATGTCCTTAGTCGAGATATCTTGGTGAACATGAGACAGCCTTGATATGATTGAGACTAATATGTGTGCTAATCTTATAGGATGCTTCGAGCATGGAATAAGATGTAGACTCATGGGTACATTGGATGTACTGGATAGACCCTACTAGGATATTCAATTGCTTGTCACAATGTGAATAATCCTTGTAAGCACCAAGTGGCACATGTCCTTTGACTTGAGATCACTTGTGTTTCTAAATGATGAATGTCATTATTTTGAGGTAGTTCAATATCATTTGAAACATAGTGATTATAGACTATCTTGGATAATGAGCATGAGTCAGGTTAGGACACTAGTGATAGATAAAGGATTGCCGTCTCCTTGTTCAAGGAGTGTGATGTTCTAAAGGGCTCCCCTGTATGAGATGATTGAGATAGTGTATGGCCATACCCAGATGACTATGTTCATCTGATCTAATCATGCTCATCGTATTGGAGTTACAGGCTTGACATGCTTGTCCAATAAGAACATCCAGTGGCAAAGGAAACATGTATGCCTTGTGAAGTGGATTCACACTTGTGCTGTGGTTTGGGTGTAGTCTTGGAAGACTCTTTCCTTTATATCGGGAGACAGTGATGTGTTGCTAGATACCCCTCACTGATCGTGATAACGTGAGTTGTCGTTACCGACATTTAAAGGAAACCCTTAGGGTCGCACAATTTGGTGATATGACTTACTTGAGTCAGATCGGGTGGACTGGATTGTTTTGATTCAGTTTAAAGGAGATTAAACTCTGATTGTAAGTGAGATCCAGTCTGATCATGTTTGATTGATTAGGGCTTGAGATCGGTAAGCTTCGATCGGGAGTGTGGATGCTGGATCGAAGAGATCAAGAGCATCAAAAGATGAACGGTCAGATTTTGAACCTTAGGGTTTAATTTGGTCTGAACCGATTCTTGGGCTGATTTGGTTTGGTCATTGGACCAATTAAATTGAACCGGCTCATATGTGAGCGCTTGGTTCATTTGAGAGGAGAGCTAAGCGTTTGGTTCACTTCATGTGAACGCATAACGCATGCTTTGAAGACTTGCCAATTTTGGCATGTCGGTTTGGCAAATGTGATGAATGTTGACACATTTCGATCACAAGGTTTTGCTAACGCTCATCTCCCTCTTTGCTCTTGACGAGACACACATCCTTGGGTGGTGTAGGTTGACGAGGAGAAGCATCGGCCAAGAGAGACTTCATCATCTCCTTCCATTCGACAAGGAAGCTTGGGTGCCTTGCTAGCACAAGTGACGCCAAGCAAGTAAGAGATCTTCACCTTGTGTGTGAACTTTTGGAGGAGACCAAAGTTGCTCTCTTCTTCCAAGCCGACATCCAACTTCATGGCATTGGTATGATCCCTTTAAAGATCCTTTCGCTTATACATAAGTTAACCATATGATCTACATGCGGTCTTAAGGGTGACACCCCTTAAACTAGCACATGCGCCGCCCCCTTTAGGGTTTCACCCTTTGCGCCTCCCTCTTGAAAGGGGTTTTATCCGCTTGCGCTCCCCCTTGAAGGGGACCTAACAATTGGTATCAGAGCATAGGGTTCTTGTAGATTCATATGATTGCTTCATGTTGCTTGTTTGTGATCCTAATATGCCAACGCATGTGATAGATCTATCTTGAAGTTTCATCATGTTTGCGCTTGTTGCCATGTATCTAGTTGCGCATGTTAATGTAGATGAAAGCTTCTTACATTGTTGTTGCGCATGTTGTAGTTGTTTTTACCTAAAACTTGTTACATCTTGCGCGCTCCATTTAGATCTAATGGCGCCTACTATAAACCCTTAGATGGGTTGATGGGGTTGAAGTCACCTCTTGGTTAGATCCAACAGTCTGATCAGACCATCTGACAGCCTAGATGGATCGACCAGATGGCACCTGTGCGCAAGCATGAGGTGGCCATAGGTCGATTGCATCTTAGGCGTGTAGCGAGGTCTGGTTGAGACAACTAGCGAACACACATGAGTTAGGCCCGGGGTCACACCCGCTTGCTAGAACTCATGAGGGTTGTTCAGCCCTTGGCGCATGCATGGTTGACCATTAGGTCAACTCGGGTCAGTTAGGACTCGGTGCATGCAAGGGCAGAGGATCTGACCAGATGGATGAGTGGATCCCTATCAATGGACCATTGTAAGGTTGTAGGGCTCATAAGAAAATTAAAATTGATGCCAATGGGGTTTTCAAAATTTTATTTTCTTGTAAAAGGATCACATGTTGATTGATGCCATGATGCTTGTCTATTTATTCTTATGTGGGCTGCCCATGTTAAATGTGTGCTGTGCTGGGGCCTGCGAGCCTGGAATTAAACTTGTAAATTAATTTGTGATCTGCGAATCACATTTTTAATTAATTTATTGTATAATTGACCTGCGAGTCAAACTTGTCTAGATAGATCAAATTGTATTTGATTAGACAAGAGCACAAAGGCACACATCCCAGAGGGGCATTCACCTAGTGGCGCACCTGAGGTGCTCTTGGCGCTAGGGCCCTGGGTTGGACCAGATGAGATGCAAAAGTCCCAAGAAGAGCAAGTGAAGACTTAAGTATCTTAAGGTCTTACTTAGGCTTTGGGCTTTTACCACATAAGATCCATGCTTTCTTTTTATTGGTTATAATTAGAACTGCATGAGTTTATCTTCTGCTATCACCATAGGAATTGCATGATAGTGAAGAAGATAAAAGACCGTTAAAATCCAACGCTAAAATATCAAGCTCGTAAGCCTTCTGACGCGAAACCTCACTGTTCTGATTATCGTTGGAGCCGTGTTGTACCCACTCAGTGGGCACGTCCATCTATCTTCAGACGGTGCTGGATTACACCTGCGTGTTACAGAGAAGGGATTTATCGCTTCTCGTTGCTCAGCATAGCACGTGGTGGTCCAGGGAGTAGGTCGGGTCAGCTTGACCATGTAAGCTACATATGTGGCGCATATGGTAGCACATGGAGGCAGCCATCTGCGGGGTCAGAGATTGTGTTGTACCAACTCAGTTGGCACAGTCTGCTGGATTGCCCAGATGAAGGGGAATCGCACGGGTTAGCGATTGGCTAGGACAGCCTACCAGAAATTAGTGCTTGTCATCTCTGTGTATCTTATCTCGCCTGAGCGGGACGCGGAGACCAAGTATGAAATCTGGATCCCATCTCACTAAAAGAGTGTTACTCTTTCGGACTGTTTACTGGATTTTTCAGTCAGATAAAATAGTGAGAAAAAGAATCTTTCTTAAGTCCTGGATTGATTCTTAACATTGATACTGACCTTGCTGTTCTTGCTTGTTGTAGATTCCTGCAGCAACGAACACCATGAGCTTCAATGTGCGATCCCTACTGGAAAGGGAGAAGTTTGCTGGGCCGAACTTCTCTGACTGGTTCGGACACCTTAAGATCGTTCTTAAGGCAGAGAGGAAACTGTATGTCCTCGAGACGGCCGTGCCGCCTCAGCCCGCTGCGAACGCCGCAAGGGCGGTTCGCGATGCCTATGAAAAGCACGTCAATGATAGCATTGATGTCGCTTGCCTGATGCTAGCGTCTATGACGCCACCGCTGCAGCGTCAGCATGAGGATATGTCGGCTATAGAGATTATAGCGAACCTCAAGATGCTGTATGCTGCACAGGCGAGGACAGAACGCTATAATCTGACGAAGCTCTTCTTTCAGAGCAAACTGGCTGAAGGGAGCCCAGTGGGAGCTCACGTGCTCAAGATGATTGGGCACAAGGAGGCTCTGGAGAAACTGGGGCATACCATCAACCAGGAGCTTGCTGTGGATATTATTCTGTAGTCTCTCCCGCCCTCTTTCGATGCGTTCATTATTAACTTTAATATGAACAAAATCGATTGTACGCCGGCAGAGCTGCTGAATATGCTCTTGACAACTGAGGAGACTCTGAAGGGAAAGCCTTCAACCTCTGTCTTAATGGTTCCTTCTAGGAACAAGAAGAAGGGGAAGAAGGGCAAGGCCCCTGTCAAGAACTACAGTAAGGCTCTGAAACAGAAGGTGAAGCGGTCCAAGGACAACAGGTGTTTCCACTGTGGCCAGCTGGGTCACTGGAAAAAGGACTGTAAAGCGCTCCAAGGAGATAAGAGGGGAAGCATCGCTTCTGGCTCAGGTATATATGTGACTGAGGTCATGTTATCTTCTTCTACCATTTCATGGGTGTTGGACACTGCATGTGGAGTTCACATTTGTTCAAATGTACAGGAACTCAAGAGAAGAAGGCAGGTGGGACAGCATGAGGTAGACCTACGCGTTGGAAACGGGGCACGGGTTGCTGCTGTTGCTGTAGGAGACTATTTCATTTCTTTACCATCTGGCATTGTATTGGAATTAAACAATTGTTATTTTGTACCCAGTATTACTAAGAATATTATCTCTATTCCTGCTCTTGTCAGGAAAGGATTTGCCTTTGAATGCAATATTTCAAAGTGTGTTTTATCTTGTGATAATATTGTGTATGCAACTGGTTCAATTAACAATGGGTTGTTCATGTTGGACATGGAAAATTCTATACAAAACATTGATAATAAGAAAGCCAAGTATGCTGATGACAGCACCTTGCTATGGCATAGTCGTTTAGGCCATATTAACGAGAAGCGCATTAAGCGGTTGCATGATCATGGACTGCTGGGATCATTCTCCTATGAGGAGATTGATACATGCAAAGCTTGTTTGATGGGTAAAATGACGAAGTCACCTTTTTCTAATAAAGGTCAAAGGGCTTCAGGTTTACTTAACCTTATACACAGTGATGTGTGTGGGCCATTTAGTAAACATGCCAGAGGTGGCTATCAGTACTTCATTACCTTTACTGATGATTTCAGTAGGTATGGTTATGTCTATCTTATGAGACATAAGAGTGAATCTTTTGACAAGTTCAAAGAGTTCAAAAATGAAGTACAGAATCAGCTAGGCCGAAATATCAAGGCACTTCATTCTGATCGAGGTGGTGAATACCAAAGTCATGCGTTTACTGACTATCTAAAAGAGTGTGGGATTATCTCACAGCTCACTCCGCCAGGAACACCGCAATGGAATGGTGTGTCCGAGAGGAGAAATAGAACGTTGCTTGATATGGTTCGTTCTATGATGAGTCAGGCTACTCTTCCATACTCCTTTTGGGGTTTTGCACTGGAAACAGCTGCAAATGTACTAAACCGAGTGCCATCCAAGGCAGTTTCAAAGACGCCATATGAGTTATGGTATGGGAAACAGCCGAGCTTGACATTTATCAGGATCTGGGGTTGCGAGGCTTATGTCAAAAAGCTCGCCTCTGGGAAACTGGAGAGCAGATCTGAGAAATGTATCTTTGTCGGATACCCTAAGGAAACTAAGGGTTATTATTTCTACGATCCCAAAGAGAACAAGGTATTTGTTGCTCGGATGGCAATATTTCTTGAGAAGGAGTTTCTTCTGCAAGAAGCCAGTGGGAGAGAAATAAAGCTGGATGAAAATCCAGAGGAATGACAAAGTAGTCAAGCACAGTTGGATGACCCTGAGCCAGTGGATCAGGTTATTGAACAACCTGAGGCTCAGATATCACGGGAACCGCGTAGATCGGGAAGGATCCGTCGACAGCCTGAGCGCTATGACGGAGTCTACATCATTGATAATGATGAACCCCTTACTTATGCGGATGCGGTCAGTGGACCGGAGTCAGCTAGATGGCTTGAAGCTATGCGAGCCGAGATGGACTCCATGTCAGATAACCAAGTCTGGGATTTGGTTGATCCGCCTCCGGGAGTAATCCCTATAGGCTGTAAATGGATCTTCAAGAAGAAGATTGACATGGATGGTAACGTAGTTACCTATAAAGGCAGGCTAGTTGCGAAAGGTTTCAAACAAATCTACGGGATAGATTATGATGAAACTTTCTCACCTGTAGCCATGTTTAAGTCTATTCGGATTCTTTTCGCGATAGCTGCATATTACGATTATGAGATCTGGCAGATGGATGTGAAGACAGCTTTCCTTAATGGAAATCTGGATGAGGATGTGTATATGACACAACCGGAAGGTTTCACGAATCCATCAGATCGTCATAAAATATGCAAGTTAAAGAAGTCCATTTATGGACTTAAACAAGCATCTAGAAGCTGGAACATTCGTTTTGATGAATCAATCTCTGAGTTTGGTTTCATCAAGAACGAGGATGACCCGTGTGTATATAAGAGGTTTAGTGGGAGCGTGATTACTTTCCTAGTCCTCTACGTCGATGATATCTTGATCATTGGAAATGATATTCCTGAACTGCATGCTGTTAAAGCATGGTTAGGAAAATGTTTCCAGATGAAAGATCTAGGAGAAGCAGCCTATGTGTTAGGTGTGAAGATCTACCGGGATAGATCTAAGAGGCTTCTCGGGCTGTGCCAGAGTACTTACATCGATAAAGTCCTGGAGAGATTCCATTTAGAGAATTCTAAACGTGGATATCTTCCAGTCAGACATGGTCTGAATCTTTCGAAGAGTCAGTGTCCACAAACACAGACTGAGAAAGATGAAATGGACAATACGCCTTATGCTTCGGCTATTGGGTCCATTATGTATGCGATGTTGTGTACTCGCCCAGACGTCGCTTACGGGTTAAGCGTGACCAGTCGATTCCAAAGTAATCCAGGTGTGGCGCACTGGATTGCAGTCAAGAACATTTTAAAATATCTGCGGAGGACCAAAGATATGTTCTTGATATATGGTGGTCAGGAAGAAATCAGTATAGAGGGATATACTGACGCTTCGTTCCAGTCGGACCAGGATGATTTCCGATCGCAATCAGGCTATGTTTTTAGCTTGAATGGAGGTGCTGTGGTGTGGAAGAGTTTCAAACAGTCTACTGTTGCTGATTCCACAACAGAAGCCGAGTATGTTGCAGCCTCGGAAGCATCCAAGGAGGCAGTGTGGATTCGTAAGTTCGTGAGAGAACTTGGTGTCGTTCCTTCGAGTGCAGATCCTTTGGTTATCTTCTGTGATAACACTGGAGCAATCGCACAAGCAAAGGAACCACGGTCGCACCAGAAGTCCAAGCACATACAGAGACGGTTTCACTTGATCCGGGAGATCATTGATCGAGGCGAGATCAAAATTTGCAAGGTACATACAGATGACAATCTGGCAGACCCGCTTACCAAGCCTCTGGCGCAGCAGAAGCATGAGAAGCACTGTAACAATATGGGTTTGAGATTTCTCAACCATTAGATTAAGTGCAAGTGGGAGATTGTTGGGGTATGCCCTTAAGGCTAATGTTTGAGGCCTTGGGATTGTATAAGTATCATGTAATAAACTCTTGTGTTTATAAAGGCATGGTTATTATTCAGGTTGTTACCTTGTCTGCTGTAATAAGTGTACTTCTGAATAATGTCTCAAAGCTGTTCAGCTAGGCTGACATGCATATGTCCTTAGTCGAGATATCTTGGTGAACATGAGACAGCCTTGATATGATTGAGACTAATATGTGTGCTAATCTTATAGGATGCTTCGAGCATGGAATAAGATGTAGACTCATGGGTACATTGGATGTACTGGACAGACCCTACTAGGATATTCAATTGCTTGTCACAATGTGAATAATCCTTGTAAGCACCAAGTGGCACATGTCCTTTGACTTGAGATCACTTGTGTTTCTAAATGATGAATGTCATTATTTTGAGGTAGTTCAATATCATTTGAAACATAGTGATTATAGACTATCTTGGATAATGAGCATGAGTCAGGTTAGGACACTAGTGATAGATAAAGGATTGCCGTCTCCTTGTTCAAGGAGTGTGATGTTCTAAAGGGCCCCCCTGTATGAGATGATTGAGATAGTGTATGGCCATACCCAGATGACTATGTTCATCTGATCTAATCATGCTCATCGTATTGGAGTTACATGCTTGACATGCTTGTCCAATAAGAACATCCAGTGGCAAAGGAAACATGTATGCCTTGTGAAGTGGATTCACACTTGTGCTGTGGTTTGGGTGTAGTCTTGGAAGACTCTTTCCTTTATATCGGGAGACAGTGATGTGTTGCTAGATACCCCTCACTGATCGTGATAACGTGAGTTGTCGTTACCGACATTTAAAGGAAACCCTTAGGGTCGCACAATTTGGTGATATGACTTACTTGAGTCAGATCGGGTGGACTGGATTGTTTTGATTCAGTTTAAAGGAGATTAAACTCTGATTGTAAGTGAGATCCAGTCTGATCATGTTTGATTGATTAGGGCTTGAGATCGGTAAGCTTCGATCGGGAGTGTGGATGCTGGATCGAAGAGATCAAGAGCATCAAAAGATGAACGGTCAGATTTTGAACCTTAGGGTTTAATTTGGTCTGAACCGATTCTTGGGCTGATTTGGTTTGGTCATTGGACCAATTAAATTGAACCGGCTCATATGTGAGCGCTTGGTTCATTTGAGAGGAGAGCTAAGCGTTTGGTTCACTTCATGTGAACGCATAACGCATGCTTTGAAGACTTGCCAATTTTGGCATGTCGGTTTGGCAAATGTGATGAATGTTGACACATTTCGATCACAAGGTTTTGCTAATGCTCATCTCCCTCTTTGCTCTTGACGAGACACACATCCTTGGGTGGTGTAGGTTGACGAGGAGAAGCATCGGCCAAGAGAGACTTCATCATCTCCTTCCATTCGACAAGGAAGCTTGGGTGCCTTGCTAGCACAAGTGACGCCAAGCAAGTAAGAGATCTTCACCTTGTGTGTGAACTTTTGGAGGAGACCAAAGTTGCTCTCTTCTTCCAAGCCGACATCCAACTTCATGGCATTGGTATGATCCCTTTAAAGATCCTTTCGCTTATACATAAGTTAACCATATGATCTACATGCGGTCTTAAGGGTGACACCCCTTAAACT
Source organism: Costus lasius (assembly GCA_027563935.2). Lineage (NCBI taxonomy): Eukaryota > Viridiplantae > Streptophyta > Magnoliopsida > Zingiberales > Costaceae > Costus > Costus lasius. The sequence goes on from CM050454.1 coordinate 29,812,196, forward strand.
AGCACATGCGCCGCCCCCTTTAGGGTTTCACCCTTTGCGCCTCCCTCTTGAAAGGGGTTTTATCCGCTTGCGCTCCCCCTTGAAGGGGACCCAACAGGGATATGATCCCACACTCTCTCAAATAGTCAAAGAACTCACCGCTCAGGTACTCTCCACCACGATCTGATCGAAGAGCCTTAATGGATCTACCAAGCTGGTTCTCTACTTCATGTCTAAACTCCTTAAATTTCTCAAAGGATTCAGACTTATGTCTCATCAGATAGACATAACCATATCTACTGAAGTCATCAGTAAACGCGATGAAGTAGTTGTACCCTCCTTTGGCTTGTTTTATTGAAAGGCCCACACACATTAGTATGTATGAGATCTAATAAACCTCCTGCCCTCTCACCAGTCTTGGTGAAGGTTGCCTTTGTCATTTTCCCTAATAAACAAGTCTCACATGTATCAAGTTCCTCCAAGGAACTCGAATCTAACAACCCATTTGCATGGAGTTGTCGAATGCGATTCTTGTTTATATGGGCTAATCGACAATGCCATAGGAAAGCACCAACTGAACCACTCAGTTTGGTCCTTTTATTATTTATGTTACAAATAGAGCTATCCATGTCCAAGACATGCGGACCATTGCATAAAGTACCCTTCCTCTAAAACATGTTTGCAAAAGAAAAAGAACATAAGTTCTCTTTTATTTCAAACTTAAATCCTTTCTTTGCCAAGCAAGGAGTGGATACAATGTTTTGGTAAGGGAAGGTACATAATAACAATTGTATAGCTTTAACTGAAGTCCTAAAGGCAGGGAGAGAAACTACTATAGCAACAGCAGCAACTTGTGCCCTGTTACCTATCCATAGGTCAATCTCTCTAGGCCTTACCGATCTACCCTTTCTGAGCCTTTGCATATTTGTACAAATATGAGCTCCACATGCGGTATCCAATACCCATGTCATAGGAGTAGAAAGGTTGACTTCGGTAACATAAATACCTAAGCATGAAGACAAGGCCTTGCCTTTCTTCTCCTCATCTTGAAGTTGCAAGATGTCCTTCAACATGTGAGGTGGCCCTCCACATGAATAGCACCTATTATTCCTGATCATATCCATCTTTAATTCCAGTTCCTTGGTCAAGCCTTTCGGCTCAACACACTGAATATCAACTTTAGGAGGATTGAGATCAACCAATTCATCAAAGAGTTGCCTTAGATTAAAAAGTAATCTCAGAGGCACTCTTCGATTCATATCACCCTCTTAATTCAGGTGACATGTTGGTTAGCAACCTCCAAAGTTTCAACCTGATGCTTATGATAAGCATCCCTCTCAGCCGCTGAGGCCGAGCATGGAAGTGGCTCAGGAAAAGGATGCTCAAGGACATAAAGCTTCCTTTCGAGCTTGAGCATGATTCTCAAGTTCATATACCAATCCAATAAGTTGGATCCAACCAACTTGACCCTTTCCAGGGTAGATCGCAGTGACCAACTGCTATTGTTCATAGCCATTGTTCTACAACAACCAAGAAACAGCAGATTAGTACTACTTTGAGTCATTTAAACTGGACTTGTTTTAAATGACCATGGCTCCCACTATTTTTAATCGAATTGACAACCCACAAAGTCAATCGAGAAATCCAAGATTTCCTAGTGAGATGAGATCCTCATTCCACACAGGGCTTCGCATCCCACGAGGGTGGGATGAGATGCACAAAGTGACCCATGTTTCCTAAGGTGGGCGCGCCGGCCGATTGCTCCAAGCAACTCCCCTTGTTGAGACAGTCTGGGCATTTCATGTCCAGCGAGGGCTGGATACAACATGAAACCCTTACCTCTCAACGATGCCTCTAGACTTTTACCATGTGCCCAGCACATGTGAACTTCTAGTCAAGTCCATTCCTAACCGTTATGCCCAGGGCCAACGAGTTTCCTTGCGAAGGCACGCCCAGGTTAAAACTGGACTGGGGAAACCATTGCCACCACGCACTTTCTAAAGATAAGTGGGTGTGTCCCACGAGGGTGGAAAACAATTCACAACTCCACTGATCGATAGCTTAGTGAGGGCTACGCGTTAGAAGGCTACTAGACTTGATATTTTAATTGAGGGTTTTGTATAAGGTCTCATCATCTCAGTTTTATCTTATGTCTATCATTATAGGCATGCAATCCTATGGTGATAACATAATGATAAAACATCACAGGCATGCTTCTGCAGATAATAATAAAAGCAGTAAAGAATGATGTGATCATATCCTATTCAAGACATTGAACCAACCCATGCCATGAAAGAGGTTCAACTCTTGTCCTAGAACTCAAGCCCCAAAAACTAGACCTAGCCTATCCGACCTCTAGCTTGAACTTCAAGGTTGGCTCCAAGGTCCTTCTCTCATGGTTTAGCTCTCAAACCCTAGAGGTACACTTTAAAAGTTCCCCATAGGTTCGGCCAATGCCATGGTCTTCCTCCAAGGAAGGTGCACCACTATGCAAGGGGCCAAGATGGCTAGCTCTTAAACCAAAAGAGGTTTGGCCAAGCTTTCTTGCGCCACTAAGCAATCAAGCACCAACTTGCATGCGCCACCTTGCATGCTTGCGCCATTAAGCAAGATGCGAGCATCAAGGTCCAAGAAGGATGTGCCTAGCCCTTAATCTTCATGTTAATTTTTTTTACAAAAATAATGAAAAAGATGGCACGCAGGCTGCACAAGGATACATCACAGGTATGCAAAAGGGGCTTGACTCATGATCACAACATTATGCACAATCAAGGTATTTACTCATGCAATTCTACATGCTCATGAAAAACATAAAATCTGAAATTTTACTTTTTCATAAAACTATACTCTTTTTCTCATCTTCTTCTCACAAATATTTTGGTTAATTGTGATTTATTTTTCATGATGATTTCAGAGATCCTTTCGGCTGTCAATTTTGTCAGATCAAGAGACTTGGCCAGTCCGAAGACACAATGCCCGTCCTACTTGACAAAATTACGTGCGCCTTTGATCTTTAAATCAGACAAGAAAAATAGTCCAAAAATCCAAAAGAGATTGAGAGGATGATAGAAACAAGAAACCCTAATTTTTCTACTTTTAGAAAAATCGTTTGCCATGCATCATGCTATTTACGAAAAGAGAGATATGGCATGTGAGCATGAAAGAAAAGCATAAAACATCATTCGAGTCTTGCAAGTCGCTCTGATACCACTGTTGGGAAACCCCGGGGACATTTTACAATTTTCAGAGATAGAGATTCATACAAACATACATTGCACAGCGGAAGAATGTCCCCGAAACAGGCTGGTCCAAAAAACCCAGTGAAGATCGCAAGCAAGAGAGTCGACACGATGAGTTAGGAAATACCTTAGAGCAAGATGAGGTTGATGTCGTGATAGGCGCCCAAGCATGTGCCCTCTGCAGTTTCACACACACGGATGCCTCGAGTCCTCTTCTTCCACGCCCGGTGCTAGCCTCGGGAAGAAGATCCTGTTGGGGTATGCCCTTAAGGCTAATGTTTGAGGCCTTGGGATTTTTTTCAGTATCATGTATAAACTTTATGTTTATAAAGGCAATGGTTGTTATTCAGGTTGTTACAGTATCTACTGCAATATGTATACTTCTGAATAATGTCTCAATGCTCTTCAGCTTGGCTGACATGCAGTTTTGTCCTTAGTCGAGATATCTTGGTGAACATGAGACAGCCTTGATATGATTGAGACTAATATGTGTTCTAATCTTATAGGATGCTTCGAGCATGGAATAAGATGTAGACTCATGGGTACATTGGATGTACTGGACAGACCCTACTTAGGATATTCAATTGCTTGTCACAATGTGAATAATCCTTATATGCAAACAAGTGGCATATTTCCTCTGACTTGAGATCACTTCTGTTTCTAAATGATGATTGGCATTGTTTTGAGGTAGTTCAATATCATTTGAAACATAATGGTTATAGACTATCTTGGATAATGAACATGAGTCATGTTAGGGCACTAGTGATAGATATAAGATTGCCGTCTCCTTGATTGGAGTGTGATGTTCTATAGGGGCCCCCTGGATGAGATGATTGAGAAAGTGTATGGCCATACCCAGATGACTATGTTTCATCTGATCTAATCATTCTCATCATATTGGAATTACAGGCTTGACACGCTTGTCCAATAAGAACATCCAGTGGCAAAGGAAACACATATGTCAAGTGACTTGGGTTCACACTTGTGCTGTGGTTTGGGTTTAGTCTTGGAAGACTCTTTCCTTTATATCGGGAGACAGTGATGTGTTGCTAGATACCCCTCACTGATCGTGATAACGTGAGTTATCGTTACCGACATTTAAAGGAAACCCTTAGGGTCGCACAATTTGATGATATGGCTTACTTATGTCAGATCGTGTGGACTGAATTGTTTTAGTTCAGTTTAATGGGATTTAAACTCTGATTGTAAGTGAGATCTGGTCTGATCATGTTTGATTGATTAGGGCTTGAGATCGGTAAGCTTCGATCGAGAGATTGGATGCTAGATCGGTGAGATCAAGAGCATCAAGAGATGAATGGTCAGATCTTAAGCCTTTTGGTTTAATGTGATCTAGATCAAGGCTTGGCTTAATTTGGTCCTTGAACCAAATGAAATGAACCGGCTCATCAAGTGAGCGCATGGTTCAAGGGTAGAGGAAATTGCGATCGTTCACTTGGTGTGAACACATGATCGCATGTGGTGGCTTGCTATTTTTAGAAGCCATGATCTCAAAATGAGACCACGCCTCACGTTCGAAGAGCTCTCCCTATTCTCGCCTCTCGCCCCCTTTTGCTCACGGCAACTCACTCTCTCGTGTGTGAAGGTTGACAACAAGAGGAGGACTCGACCAAGCAAAAGAGATCATCTCTTCTCCCTTCACGTGATCAGGAGACCTTGGAGCCTTGCTAGCACAAGGATCGACAAGGAGTAGGCGATCACCCATCTTGTGTGCGCACGCTTTGGAGGAGAGCCGCATCGTTCTCTGCTTCCAAGTCGCCATCCAAGAAATGGCAATGGTATGATCCTTGTGACAAATCTTTAAGTTAATCTATGTTCATACATGCGATCCTAGAAATCCTATGATTCCGCCCATGCAAGTTTTATTATATACGCATGTTTAGGGTTTCGCCCCCTTAGGGGAACCTTCAGATCCAAGCCTTAGTTCTCTTCTTGAATGCTTGCGCCTCCTCCAAGGTAGAAGCGCCAATTGATGAAGAAGAGAGGAGAAGGGAGAATGCCGCCAAGCCTTTACTTCTCTTGCGCCAAAGGAGGAAGAAAGGAAGACGCTTGCGGCTAGGGTTTGATGGAAGAAGATGGTTGCGCCAATGCCCCTTACTCTCGCCCTCTTGATGTGTTCATGCCTCCAAGGAAGAACACTTGTAAGAGGGGGCGGCTAGGGTCACATATATAGGGCAAGAGGCGGTTAGGGTAAGGGCTAGGATCATGACAAGTGTAGGGCTAGGATGAGAAGGTTTGACACAAGGAAAGTCTCCAAGACTTTACCATAAACTCCATTCAACCTATCCATAATTGCCCAAGTACCATATCAGCCCAAGACATGCCATAGAGGCATGCATTCCATCCAAGGAAGAGAGGGGAGGCGCCCTTTACTTCCATAATGAAGCAAAGGCGCCAACATGACCCCATTATGCCCCTAGGCGCTTAATGGTTCATGTTTCTCCCAATTATACACTTTTAGCCTCATATCTCTTCATGAGAACTTGTTATTGGGCCTCATTGGATAATGAGCTAGCCCAAACTTCATCACATGGGTTGATTAAGCATTTGGATCCAATCCAATGCAACCCTAATCCAAATGTGACCAACCATGGTCAAATACGGGTCAACCTGCCAAAAATGAAGTTTGGCTCCAATAACATTCTTCCATCTCATCAGGCCCATTGGCGCTGATGAAATCTCCTTATTAGATCCGAGTTATCCAATAACTCGATCATAAGGCTTCCCGATCAATACGAGAACTCGAGTATCAAGGTGTGCGACCCTGTAGGTCCCTCTGACGTTGGCAGTGCTGACCAAATGTCACCACAAGCAGTGAGTGGCACCTAGCAGTGCATCGCTGCTACCCAAGTCATCGGAATGGATATCGACATCGACATCTCCATCATTGCAACAAGGTACAGATGCATTACAGTCTCTTTGCCGAACTGATATCCGATTGGACAAGTGTGTCACCACTTGTTTTCACCCAATCACATGGTTATGACTAAATCAGGTTCTCACCTGGGTATGGCCATACACTTTCAGTCATAGAACCATAGAGGAGCTCTATGGATATCATACTTCCCTTAGGAAGGGGCAAATCCTTTGTCTATCCATTGACCTTCTCATATGGGTCGTGACATGCTCAATGACAACCGTTATGACCTGCCAACTACGACGAGGTCTTAGGTTGTATCAAAGCAAGTCCCTAACCATATAGAATGATCAATGACCTCAAGTCAATGGATCAATGCATCTCCTGTCACTTGTGAGGATAACTCATGACACCAAGTCATAGCCTCACAGCGGGTCGGTCCAGTATATCCTCCAATGATATACCCATGTGTCTGTGTTAGCACCACGTGCCTAACCAGCCCACATACCAGTCTCACAAGTACCAGAGCTGTCCCATATCCACTCAGGTACATCGACTGGGGACAATCATTTGAGCACAGATCCAATCTGTCTCCAGGGACATTATCATGTAAGTACACAATCGCAGGTGTAGACAAACAATGATAACGACAATGCCAGAAAGATATATGAATATCAGAGTCAAGTAGTATAAAGATGGACCAAAACGAGGTCCTAGGGCATATACACCAACAGTCATAGCCTCACAGCGGGTCTATCCAGTATATCCTCCAATGATACACCCATGTGTCTGCGTTAGCACCACGTGCCTAACCAGCCCACATACCAGTCTCACAAGTACCATAGCTATCCCATATCCACTAAGGTACATCGACTGGGGACTATAGTTCGAGCACAGATCCAATCTGTCTCTAGGGACATTATCATGTTAGTACATATGCGCAGATGTAAACAAACATAGATAACGACAATGCCAGAATGATATAAATATCAAAGTCAAGTAGTACATAAGTGGACCAAAACTAGGTCCTAGGGCATATACACCAACATCCCCATCATCGTAACTAAGTACAAATGCATTACAGTCTCTTTGCTGAAATGATATCTGATTGGACAAGTGTGTCATCACTTGTTTTCACCCAATCTCAAGTTCATGACAAAATGAGGTCTTCACTTAGGTATGGCCATACACTTTCTGATGGAGGGGCCAACCCTGCTCCTAGAAGGTCTGGTAGGACTAGGAGGAAGCCCACCAAATATGGCTTCCCCTCCTAGGTCACCCCCTTCTTTCTTTCCTTATTTGTGCTTTCCATATTTGCAACTTGTAAGAATAAGTTCTAGTGAACCTTGTAGTACTAGGTTATGCATTACATTCTGGGATGGTCTACTTGTTTTTGCAAATAAATTGGCTGGCTAAAACCAGCTCAAGTGGACACTAAAGAGGCTCAAGCCAAGCTACTCAAGTGGAGCTCCAATTATGGAAAGAGGCACTTCAACTACTTCAACTAAAGACCTCAACTTGAAGATGCTTACAATGAATGCAACTCAATCATTCCAAATCAAGCATTGGCGCCGCCACCCATGAGAAGATGGAATCGAATTCAATAGGCACCAGCCCACATCTTGCCATTTGAGGAGAGTCATCAAGGCGCCATCAATCTAGATCCACAAATCATGGGATCCCCATCTAGATCCCCAATTTGAGGAATCATCTTTGGAAGTTTTCCTAGCCGCACAAGCACTTGAAGGAAAGTTCTTAAATTCAAAAATTCATGGTATGAAGTCACATTGTCGTCCAAGCAAACAAGGAAGGAGTCCAAGAAGAATTCGGCCACATCAAAGAGCAAACCGAATGGATGGAATTCAAAATTCAAACTCAATCACCAAGATGGAAGGACTTTGTTGGAGCATTAATTTTCTTCCTTATCCTTGTATTTGCGCCAAGGGTAAAATGTCACCCTTGCCCATAACTTAATCCACCTATGAGTTGTAATCCTTCTTGCTTATTGTCGATTATTTGCCTAGATGAAAAAATTGTGTTAGCATTGGTGCTTGTGTCGCCTAAGACTTTCTACCTCCCTCTCTTCTAAAAGGGCCGAGGCCTTTTCCCTTCATCTCTTCCCCTCTTCTAGCCGAGACCCTCTCCTTCTCATCCTCAAGGTTTTCTCCAACACAAGCAAACTTCTTCCATCATTGGCGTGGATGCACACTTGAAGCCGAGATCTAAAGGAAGACATCATGTTGAACAAGCTAAGTCCTCTTACTCCTAGTGATGTTTCTTTCTTTCCTCTTCGAGAGCATCTTCCTACACTGAATTAAATTGTTTGTTGTAGGTTGGCGCAAGGTGTGGAGATCTCTCTTGGCGCAAGACTTCTCTTCCACCCCCCCTTTCAATTTTAGATAGTCTCATAACCATGTTAGCAAGAGAACTTAGGAGCCTAACTCCCCTCTTGATTTGATTTTCTTGTAAGACACTTATTTTCTTAACACTCACCCACGCCTGTGTGAGCTTTGGATGATTGCATGTGAGTAAGCTCATAGGGCCCTACTTCGTTGCCATCAACCATTGAACCGGTGAAGAACGGGAAGGTGACCCATTCTATTCTCAAGGGGTCCAAGGTGAACTTTTACTTTCAAGTCATTTCTTTTCTTGCAAGTAGTTTTAAAGTAATTGTAGTTTTCAGTTTTCTCTATTATAAAATACCAAAATACTTTCCAACCTCGTTAGAGTAATTCTCAGTTTTATTATAAAAATACAAAAAAACTATTTTGCAAAAGCGTTGTTTGCATGCACCTTTGTCTTGTGTTTGCCCCCTCCATCAGTTTTGGTATCAAAGGACCCTTCTTAGAATAGATTTTTAGCCTAAAAACTAATTTTCAACTTCTAAGACTTTCTTGGACCTAGGTGTTTTAAAGAAATGGTTTTGTCATAATCAGCTACTCTACTTATCATACTACTTTTAGGAGCCTTATTTTTAAAACTACTATCTTTCAAAGCTACTACCATAATGACTACTAGATCTGGTGTAGACTACAATAATCACCCTGAATCTATACCTAATGAGACTGCCAGAATGCTTCAAGTGATATTGACTAGACTAGACCAGATGGAGACTAGAATTCAAGCCCAAGAAAACCGTGGAGATGATAGACCCCCTAGCCGACCCTCAAGTGAGCCTATCCTTGGTCAACACACTCAAAACAATAGGACTTTTCCTAGGGGAAACCAAGAACCTGAATGGGAAGAGCCACCTGCTCAAACCTACCAAAGACCTAGGGAGGATGATGTGCTCCGCAACATCAAACTTACACCCCCAACCTTTAGTGGTTCCCTTGAACCTAGAGAGTTCTTAGATTGGGTTGACAAGCTTGAACGATACTTCGACTGGAGTATGATGCCTAATCATTCTAAGGTTAGGTTAACCCGTTGTCTCTTAGAAGGCACAACTAGGTTATACTGGACTAGTGTAGAGAGAAACTTAGAGATGTTTGGACACCCCCCTATTGATAGATGGGATGTGATGCGAGAAAGGCTTAAGGAAAAGTATGTCCCACTTTTCTTCCAAAACAAGACAGTTGATCAAACTATAGCTCTAGTTCAAGGAAGCCTAACCGTCATAGACTACACAACTAGGTTTGATGAGCTCCTACTTAGGAGTGGCATGCATGAACGACCCCATGTCACCCTTAGCCAGTATAAGAATGGGCTTAGACCTGAAATTAAAAGAGGGATGACCTACTTCCAAATAGACTCTGTAGAAGCTGCCTACCAAAGAGACTTAGAGGTAGAAGGGAACTTAAGGAATGCCTTTAGGAGAGAAGCTAGCTATTCTAGAACTTATCCTAAGCCAACCACACCTACATCCAATCCCTCTAGGCCTTACCCCAAGGCATCTACCCCCACATCCTCTAAGCCTAAGGCTACCCTAGAATCCAGTAGGGTCACCTGCCATGTCTATCACCAACCTAGACATTACATGAAAGACTATCCTAAAAGAGTCATATACTTAGGTGAAGAAAAACATGAGGAAACCTATGAGGAAAACCATGAAGAAACCCATAACCCTGATTTTGGATGTGTGATATGTGAAGAATTAATCTATGATAATGGTGAAGAGTAAACCCAAGATACCTTAGGAGTGGTTAGGTGGACCCTAATCAAACCTATCCCAACTGAGGACTGGCGTAGGACTAGTATTTTCCACACCTACACGAAATGCAATGGTAACATGTGCAAAGTAGTGATAGATGAGGGAAGTAGTCTGAACGTAGTCTCTCACACAGCCTTAGTGAAGTTCAACCTTAAGGCAGAGCCATACCCTAACCCCTATAGCATATCCTAGGTAAACCAGTCTAGTGTCCCAGTTACCCATAGGTGTCTTGTGCCTCTTCAGTTTGCCATCTACCAAGGCAAGATTTAGTGTGATGTCATAACCATGGATGTCGCCCAAGTCTTACTCGGTCGCCCTTGGTTATTTGACATGGATGTTATCCACTACGGTCGGACCAATACCTATGTCTTTAGCCATGATGGGCAAAAGATCAAACTGAAGCCTTCCATGCCTAAGGAACTTAAGGCTTCCACCAACAAGGGTAGGATAGAAGAACCTAAGGAACCTAAGCCTACCATTCAACTCATTAGGTCCCATGCCTTCACCCAAGAATGTCTAGAGTCCAAACAAGTGTACTCCCTAGTCATTAAGGAAACCAATCCGGATGAGGAGTCACCCATACCCCTAGAAGTTGAGACCCACACTCTAGGTACTCCGAGCTCAATAGAGATGAACTTCCCAATGGCCTACCTCCCCTTAGAGAAATCCAACATGCCATAGACCTTGTCCCGGGTTCCACTCTACCCCACTTGCCCCATTATAGGATGAACCCCACTGAGCATCAAGAGCTCAAGAGACAAGTAGATGAACTTTTTGATAAGGGTTTCATTAGGGAGAGTCTTAGTCCATGTGCAGTACCCACCCTTCTTACCCCAAAGAAGGATGGAAGCTGGCGCATGTATAGACTGTAGGGCAATGAACAAGATAACCATCAAATATAGATTTTCCATCCCAAGGTTAGATGATATGCTTGACATGTTGGTAGGTTCTAAGTGGTTTAGCAAGCTAGACCTTAGAAGTGGATACCATCAAGTTAGGATAAGACTTGGGGATGAGTGGAAGATAGCCTTTAAGACTAAGGATGGTTTATATGAGTGGCTAGTCATGCCCTTTGGTCTCTCTAATGCCCCCTCTACCTTTATGAGATTGACGAACCTGAAAGGGGGTGAAACCCTAAGGCATGCGCATATAAACATTTGCATGGGCGGAATCTAGGGTTTCCTAGGATCGCATGCATGAATATATGATCAACTTGAAGATTGTATAGATCAAAACAAAATCATACCATAGCCATGAGTGGATGGCGATTTGGAAGCAGAGAACCAAGTGGCTCTCCTCCAAAGCGTGCGCACACAAGATGATTGATCGCCTACTCCTTGTCGATCCTTGTGCTAGCAAAGCTCTCCAAGTGTGCTAATCGCGTGAAGGAGATTGAGAGATGTCTTGGTGCTCGTCGAACTCCCTCTCGTTTGCGTGAAAAATCACCACACCGAAAGAGGAGCGTCAAGAGGAGAAGATGGGCGAGAGTGAGGCGTTATTCTCGAACGTGGAGGCGTTACTCTCAAATTGGAAAACCAATTTCCAAATATAGTAAGCCCTCATACGTTCATGCGTTCACCCCAATATGAACGATCGCAACTCATTCTCCCTTTGAACCATGCGCTCACTCTAAGTGAACCAGTTCAATTGAATTTAGTACAAAGACCAAATCAAACCAAGACTTGATCTAGATCATATAAAACCAAAAAAGGCTCAAGATCTAACCATTCATCTTTTGATGCTCTTGATCTCATCGATCTAGCATCAGTTCTCTCGATCGAAGCTTACTGATCTCAAGCCCTAATCAATCAAACATGATCAGACCAGATCTCACTTACAATCAGAGTTTAAATCCCTTTAAACTGAACCAAAACAATTCAGTCCACACGATCTGACATAAGTAAGCCATATCATCAAATTGTGCGACCCTAAGGGTTTCCTTTAAATGTCGGTAACGATAACTTACGTTATCACGAACAGAGAGGGGTATCTAGCAACACATCACTGTCTCCCGATATAAAGGAAAGAGTCTTCCAAGACTACACCCAAACCATAGCACAAGTGTGAATTCAATTCACTAGGCATACTTGTTTCCTTTGCCACTGGATGTTCTTATTGGATAAGCATGTCAAGCCTGTAACTCCAATATGATGAGAGTGGTTAGATCAGATGAACATAGTCATCTGGGTATGGCCATACACTTTCTCAACCATCTCATCTAGGGGGCCCCTATATAACATCACACTCCAAACTAGGAGAAGGCAATCCTATATCTATCACTAGCGCCCTAACATGACTCATGCTCATTATCCAAGATAATCTATAACCATTATGTTTCAAATAATATTGAACTACCTCAAAACAATGCCAATCATCATTTAGAAACACAAGTGATCTCATGTCAGAGGAAATATGCCACTTGCTTGCATATAAGGATTATTCACATTGTGACAAGCAATTGAACATCCTAAGTAGGGTCTGTCCAGTACATCCAATGTACCCATGAGTCTACATCTTATTCCATGCTCGAAGCATCCTATAAGATTAGAACACATATTAGTCTCAATCATATCAAGGCTGTCTCATGTTCACCAAGATATCTCGACTAAGGACAATACTGCATGTCAGCCAAGCTGAGCAGCATTGAGACATTTTTCAGAAGTATACATATGGCAGCAGATAATGCAACAACCTAAATAACAACCATTGCCTTTATAAACATTGAGTTTATACATGATACTGATATAATCCCAAGGCCTCAAACATTAGCCTTAAAGGCATACCCCAACAATCTCCCACTTGCACTTAATCTAATGGTTGAGAAATCTCAAACCCATATTATTACAGTGCTTCTCATGCTTCTGCTGCGCCAGAGGCTTTGTAAGCGGGTCAGCTAGATTGTCATCTGTATGAACCTTGCAGATCTTGATCTCTCCTCGATCAATGATCTCCCGGATCAAGTGAAACCTTCTCTGTATGTGCTTGGACTTCTGGTGCGACCGTGGTTCCTTTGCTTGTGCTATGGCTCCAGTGTTATCACAGAAGATAACCAATGGATCTGCACTCGAAGGAACAACACCAAGTTCCTGAACGAACTTACGAATCCACACTGCCTCCTTGGATGCTTCTGAGGCTGCAACATACTCGGCTTCTGTTGTGGAATCAGCAACAATTGATTGTTTGAAACTTTTCCACACCACTGCTCCTCCATTCAAGCTAAAAACATAGCCTGATTGCGATCGGAAATCATCCTGGTCAGATTGGAATGAAGCGTCAGTATATCCTTCAATACTGAGTTCTTCCTGACCTCCATAAATCAAGAACATATCTTTGGTCCTCCGAAGATATTTCAAAATGTTCTTGACTGCAATCCAGTGTGCCTTTCCTGGATTACTTTGGAATCGACTGGTCACGCTTAACCCGTAAGCGACGTCTGGGCGAGTACACAACATCGCATACATAATGGACCCAATAGCCGAAGCATAAGGCGTATTGTCCATTTCATCTTTCTCAGTCTGTGTTTGTGGACACTGACTCTTTGAAAGATTCAGACCATGTCTGACTGGAAGATATCCTCTTTTAGAATTTTCTAAATGGAATCTCTCCAGGACTTTATCGATGTAAGTACTCTGGCACAACCCGAGAAGCCTCTTAGATCTATCTCTATAGATCTTCACACCTAATACATAGGCTGCTTCTCCTAAATCTTTCATCTGGAAACATTTTCTCAACCATGCTTTGACGGCATGCAGTTCAGGAATATCGTTTCCAATGATTAAGATATCATCGACGTAGAGGACTAGGAAAGTAATCACGCTCCCACTAAACCTCTTATATACACACGGGTCATCTTCATTCTTGATGAAACCAAACTTACAGATTGATTCATCAAAACGAATATTCCAGCTTCTCGATGCTTGTTTAAGTCCATAAATGGACTTCTTTAATTTGCATATTTTATGACGATCTGATGGATTGATGAAACCTTCAGGTTGTGTCATATACACATCCACTTCTAATTTTCCATTAAGGAAAGCGGTCTTCACATCCATTTGCCAGATCTCATAATCATAATATGCCGCTATCGCGAGAATAATCAGAATAGACTTGAACATGGCTACAGGAGAGAAAGTTTCATCATAATCTATCCCGTAGATTTGTTTGAAACCTTTCACAACTAGCCTGCCTTTATAGGTAACCACGTTACCATCCATGTCAATATTCTTCTTGAAGATCCACTTACAGCCTATAGGGATTACTCCCGGAGGCGGATCAACCAAATCCCAGACTTGGTTATCTGACATGGAGTCCATCTTGGCTCGCATAGCTTCAAGCCATCTCGCTGATTCCGGTCCACTGACGGCATCCGCATAAGTGAGGGGTTCATCATCAATGATGTAGACTCCGTCATAGCGCTCAGGCTGTCGACGGATCCTTCCCGATCTTCACGGTTCCCATGATATCTGAGCCTCAGGTTGTTCAGTAACCTGTTCTATTGGCTCAGGCTCATCTAACTGAGTTTGACTACTTTGTCCTTCTTCTGGATTCTCATCCAGCCTTATTTCTCTCCCACTGGCCTCTTGCAGAAGAAATTCCTTCTCAAGAAAAATAGCCGTTCGAGCAACAAATACTTTGTTCTCTTTGGGATCGTAGAAATAATAACCCTTAGTTTCTTTAGGGTAACCGACAAAGATACATTTATCAGATCTGCTCTCCAGTTTCCTAGAGGCGAGCTTTTTGACATAAGCCTCGCAACCCCAGATTTTGATAAATGTCAAGCTCGGCTGTTTCCCATACCATAACTCATATGGAGTCTTTGAAACGGTCTTGGATGGCACTCGGTTTAGTACCTTTGCAGCTGTTTCCAGTGCAAATCCCCAAAAGGAGTAAGGTAGAGTAGCCTGACTCATCATTGAACGAACCATATCCAGTAAGGTTTTATTTCTCCTCTCGGACACACCATTCCATTGCGGTGTTCCTGGCGGAGTGAGCTGTGAGATAATCCCACACTCCTTCAGATAGTCAGTAAACTCTCGACTCAAGTATTCTCCACCTCGATCTGAACGAAGTGCCTTGATATTTCGGCCTAGCTGATTTTGTACTTCATTTTTGAACTCTTTGAACTTGTCAAAAGATTCACTCTTATGTCTCATTAGATAGACATAACCATACCTACTGAAATCATGAGTAAAGGTAATGAAGTATGAATAGCCACCTCTGGCATGTTTACTAAATGGCCCACACACATCACTGTGAATGAGGTCAAGTAAACCTGAAGCCCTTTGACCTTTATTAGAAAAAGGAGACTTTGTCATTTTACCCATTAAACGAGCTTTGCATGTATCAAGCTCCTCATAGGAGAATGATCCCAGCAGTCCATGTTTATGCAACCGCTTAATGCGCTTCTTGTTAATGTGGCCTAAACGACTATGCCATAGCAAGGTGCTGTCATCAGCATACTTGGCTTTCTTATTATCAATTTGTTGTACAGAACATTCCATGTCCAACATGAATAACCCATTGTTAATCGACCCAGTAGCATAAACAATATTATCAAAAGAAATATAACACTTTGAAGTTTTGCATTCAAAGGAAAACCCTTTCCTGACAAGAGCAGGAATAGAGATAATATTCTTAGTTATGCTTGGTACAAAATAACAATTGTCCAATTCTAATACAAGACCAGATGGTAAAGAGATGTGATATTCTCCTACAGCAACAACAGCAACCCGTGCCCCATTTCCTACTCGTAGGTCCACCTCATGCTGTCCCACCTGTCTTCTTCTCTTGAGTTCCTGTACATTTGAACAAATGTGAACTCCACATGCAGTGTCCAACACCCATGAAATAGAAGAAGAAGATACCATGACTTCAGTCACGAAAATACCTGAGCCAGAAGCGAAAGGCTTGCTTCCCTTCTTGTCTCCTTGGAGCGCTTTACAGTCCTTCTTCCAGTGACCCAGCTGGCCACAATGGAAACATCTGTATTCCTTCGACCGCTTGATCTTTTGTTTCAGAGCCTTGTTGTAGCTCTTGACAGGGGCTTTGCCCTTCTTCCCCTTCTTCTTGTTCCTGGAAGGAATCATCAAGACAGAGGATGAAGGCTTTCCCTTTTCAAGAGTCTGCTCTGTAGTATAGAGCATGTTCAGTAACTCTGCCGGGGTACAATCGATCTTGTTCATATTAAAATTAATAATGAACGGATCGAAAGAGGCCGGGAGAGACTGCAGGATAATGTCTACAACAAGCTCCTGATTGATGGTGTGTCCCAGTTTCTCTAGAGCCTCCTTGTACCCAATCATCTTGAGTACGTGAGCTCCCACTGGACTCCCTTCAGTCAGTTTGCTCTGAAAGAAAAGTTTTGTCAAGTTATAGCGTTCAGTCCTTGCCTGTGCAGCATACAGCATCTTGAGATTTGCTATAATTTCAATAGCAGATAAATCCTCATGCTGACGCTGAAGCTCTGGCGTCATAGACGCAAGCATAAGGCAAGCGACATCAATGCTATCATTGACATGCTTCTCATAAGCATCCCGAACCGCCCTTGCGGCGTTCGCAGCGGATTGAGGCGGTATTGCCGTCTCAAGGACATACAGTTTCCTCTCAGCCTTAAGAACAATCTTAAGGTGTCCATACCAGTCTGAGAAGTTTGGCCCAGCAAACTTCTCCCTTTCCAGTAAGGATCGCACATTGAACGCTGTGGTGTTCGTTGCTGCAGTAATCTACAACATTGCAAGAACAACAAGGTCAGTATCAATGTTAGAATCAATCCAGGACTTAAGAATGATTCTTTTCTCACTATTTTATCTGACTGAAAAATCCAGTAAAACAGTCCAAAAGAGTAAAACTCTTTTAGTGAGATGGGATCCAGATTTCATACTTGGTCTCCGTGTCCCGCTCAGGCGAGATAAGATGCACAGAGAGTACAAGCACTAATCTCTGGTAGGCAATCCCTGCCAATCGCCAACCCGTGCGATTCCCCTTCATCTGGGCAATCCAGCAGACTGTGCCAACTGAGTTGGTACAACACAGTCTCTGATCCCACAGATGGCTGCCTCCATATGGCTACCATATGCCCAATATGTAGCATACATGGTCAAGCTGACCTGACCTACTCCCTGGACCACCACGTGCTATGCTGAGCAACGAGAAGCGATAAATCCCTTCTCTGTAACACGCAGATGTAATCACACACCGTCTGAAGATAGATGGGCGTGCCCACTGAGTGGGTACAACACGGCCCCAACGATAGTCAGAACAGTGAGGTTTCGCGTCAGAAGGCTTACGTGCTTGATATTCATCGTTGGATTTTAACGGTCCTTTTATCTTTTTAACTATCATGCAAATCCTATGGTGATAGCAGAAGAATAAATCATGCAGATATTAAATTTACTTAAACAGTAAATAGAAAGCATGATGATCTTATGTGGTAAAAGCCCATTAAGCCTATGTTAGACCTTAAATTAACTTAAGTCTTCACTTGAGCTCTTCATGGGTCTTTAGCATTTCATGCTGGCCCAACCCGGGCCCAAGCGCCTGTCCTAGAGTCGAACCCTAGACCTCCCACTGGTGAAGCCACTTGCTGCATGCGCCTCTGCCATGTGTGCTCTGAGCTCATGTCTGATTAAATTACATTTTAATCTATCTAGACATGATTTGACTCGCAGGTTAATTACACATTATCAATTAATTAAAATGTGATGTGCAGATCACAATAAATAATTTACAATATTGATTCAGGCACGCAGGCCCCAGCACAGCACACATTAAAATTGGGCAGCCCACATAAGATGAAAAAGACATTCAATCATGTTATACAAACATCATGTGATCCAATCAAGAAAATAAAATTTTCGAAAATCCCATTGGCATCAATTTTATTTCCTTATGTGCCCTACGACCTTACAACGGTCCATTAATAGGGATCCACTCATCAGACCTAGTCAGACCCACTGCCCTTGCATGCACCAAGTCATAACCGACTTGAGTCGACCTAGTGGTCAACTATGCATGCCTTAAGGGCTGAACGTCCCTCATGATTTCTGGCAAGCGGGTGTGACCCCGGGCCTTAATCATGATCGTTCATTGGTCACCTCGATCAGACATCGCTACACGCCTTTCTGCAGTCGACCTATAGCCACCTCATGCTTGCGCATAGGTGCTATCTGGTCAACCCATCTAGGCTGTCAGATGGTCTGATCAGACTGTTGGGTCTAGACTAGACTGATGACTTCAACCCTAATAACCCGTCTAAGTTTTTCAAGTAGGTGCTTATAGATCTAAGTAGATGCGCGCAATATGTTAAGTTTTGGTAAAAACAACTTCAACAAGCGCCAACATGAATCATGCGCCACCAAAAGTAAAAGCATACAAGCATGTAGTTTTCGGCATGATCATTATTTTAGATCTACTTATCGCAAACATGGATCACACAAAGCAATCATATGATTCATATAGAAACCTCGCTCTGATACCAATTGAAAGGGGGTGAAACCCTAAGGCATGCGCATATAAACATTTGCATGGGCGGAATCTAGGGTTTCCTAGGATCGCATACATGAATATATGATCAACTTGAAGATTGTATAGATCAAAACAAAATCATACCATAGCCATGAGTGGATGGCGATTTGGAAGCAGAGAACCAAGTGGCTCTCCTCCAAAGCGTGCGCACACAAGATGATTGATCGCCTACTCCTTGTCGATCCTTGTGCTAGCAAAGCTCTCCAAGTGTGCTAATCGCGTGAAGGAGATTGAGAGATGTCTTGGTGCTCGTCGAACTCCCTCTCGTTTGCGTGAAAAATCACCACACCGAAAGAGGAGCGTCAAGAGGAGAAGATGGGCGAGAGTGAGGCGTTATTCTCGAACGTGGAGGCGTTACTCTCAAATTGGAAAACCAATTTCCAAATATAGTAAGCCCTCATACGTTCATGCGTTCACCCCAATATGAATGATCGCAACTCATTCTCCCTTTGAACCATGCGCTCACTCTAAGTGAACCGGTTCAATTGAATTTAGTACAAAGACCAAATCAAACCAAGACTTGATCTAGATCATATAAAACCAAAAAAGGCTCAAGATCTAACCATTCATCTCTTGATGCTCTTGATCTCATCGATCTAGCATCAGTTCTCTCGATCGAAGCTTACTGATCTCAAGCCCTAATCAATCAAACATGATCAGACCAGATCTCACTTACAATCAGAGTTTAAATCCCTTTAAACTGAACCAAAACAATTCAGTCCACACGATCTGACATAAGTAAGCCATATCATCAAATTGTGCGACCCTAAGGGTTTCCTTTAAATGTCGGTAATGATAACTTACGTTATCATGAACAGAGAGGGGTATCTAGCAACACATCACTGTCTCCCGATATAAAGGAAAGAGTCTTCCAAGACTACACCCAAACCATAGCACAAGTGTGAATTCAATTCACTAGGCATACTTGTTTCCTTTGCCACTGGATGTTCTTATTGGATAAGCATGTCAAGCCTGTAACTCCAATATGATGAGAGTGGTTAGATCAGATGAACATAGTCATCTGGGTGTGGCCATACACTTTCTCAACCATCTCATCCAGGGGGCCCCGATATAACATCACACTCCAAACTAGGAGAAGGCAATCCTATATCTATCACTAGCACCCTAACATGACTCATGCTCATTATCCAAGATAATCTATAACCATTATGTTTCAAATGATATTGAACTACGTCAAAACAATGCCAATCATCATTTAGAAACACAAGTGATCTCAAGTCAGAGGAAATATGCCACTTGCTTGCATATAAGGATTATTCACATTATGACAAGCAATTGAACATCCTAAGTAGGGTCTGTCCAGTACATCCAATGTACCCATGAGTCTACATCTTATTCCATGCTCGAAGCATCCTATAAGATTAGAACACATATTAGTCTCAATCATATCAAGGCTGTCTCATGTTCACCAAGATATCTCGACTAAGGACAATACTGCATGTCAGCCAAGCTGAACAGCATTGAGACATTATTCAGAAGTATACATATGGCAGCAGATAATGCAACAACCTGAATAACAACCATTGCCTTTATAAACATTGAGTTTATACATGATACTGATATAATCCCAAGGCCTCAAACATTAGCCTTAAGGGCATACCCCAACACTAACACCTTGCCGTAGCTGGGAGGTCATAACGGTTGTTATTGAGCATGTCATGACCCATATGAGAAGATCAATGGACAGACATAGGATTTGCCCCTTCCCTAAGGAAGTATGATATCCATGGAGCTCCTTTATGGTTCTATGACTGAGAGTGTATGGCCATACCCAGGTGAGAACCTGTTTTAGTCATAGCCATGTGATTGGATGAAAACAAGTGGTGACACACTTGTCCAATCGGATATTAGTACGGCAAAGAGACTGTAATGCATCTGTACCTAGTTGCGATGATGGGGATGTCGATGTCGATATCCATTCCAACGACCTGGGTAGCAGCGATGCACTACTAGGTGCCACTCACTGCTTGTGATGACCTTTGGTCAGCACTGCCAGCGTCAGAGGAACATACAGGGTCGCACACCTTGATACTTGAGTTCTCGTATTGATCGGGAAGCCTTATGATCGAGTTATTGGATAACTCGGATCTAATTGGGAGATTTCATCAGCGCCAATGGGCCTGATGAGATGGAAGAATGTTATTGGAGCCAAACTTCATTTTTGGCAGGTTGACCCGTATTTGACCATGGTTGGTCACATTTGGATTAGGGTTGCATTGGATTGGATCCAAGTGCTTAAACAACCTATGCAATGATGTTTGGGCTAGCTCATTATCCAATGAGGCCCAATAACAAGTTCTCATGAAGAGATGAGAGGCTAAAAGGGTATAATGGGGAGAAACATGAACCATTAGGCGCCTAGGGGCATAATGGGGTCATGTTGGCGCCTTTGCTTCATTATGGAAGTAAAGGGTGCCTCCCCCTCTCTTCCTAGGATGGAATGCATGCCTCTATGGCATTGCTTGAGGTGCAAGGCAAGGCCTTGGCGCACAAGGAAAGGCGTGGGAACAAAAGGTAAGGTTGAATGAGAATTATGGAAATGTCTTAGAGACTTTCCTTATCTCAAACCTCCTCATCCTAGCCCTACACTTGTCATGATCCTAGCCATTACCCTAACTGCCTCTTGCCCTATAAATATGACCCTAGTCGCCCCCTCTTGTGTGTAATTTAATCCTTGAAGGCGTGAACACAAGGAGAGGGGCGAGTGCTTGGAGCAAGGGCGCATCTTCGTTCTTCCATAACCGCAAGCCACTTCTTCCTTTCCTCTTGGTGCAAGGAACATTAGTGCTTGGCGTTTTTGGATAGTCTTCCTTCTTCTCTTGGCGCATCATCTCTCTTGGTGGCGCAAGTGAAGTAGAGTATCTCCCTATGGCTTGGATTTTCTTCCCGAGGCTAGCACCGGGCGTGGAAGAAGAGAACTCAAGAGATCCGTGTGTGCGAGACTACAGAGGACGAACACTTGGGCGCCTTCATTGACATCGCTCTACATTGCTCTTAAGGTATTTCCTAACTCATCGTGTCGACTCCCTTGCATGCGATCTTCACTGGGTTTTTGGGACTGGCCTGTTTCGGGGACATTCTTCCGCTGCGAAAAATGTATGTCCATAACTCTGAAAATTGTAAAATGTCCCCGGGGTTTCCCAACAGTGGTATCAGAGCGACTTGTAAGACTCAAACGATGTTTTATGCTTTTCTTCCATGCTCACATGCCATATCTCTATTTTCGTAAATAGCATGATGCATGGCAATCGATTTTTCTAAAAGTAGAAAAATTAGGGTTTCTTGTTTCTATCATCCTCTCAATCTCTTTTGGATATTTGGACTATTTTTCTTGTTTGATTTAAAGATCAAAGGCGCACATAATTTTGTCAAGTAGGACGGGCATTGTGTCTTCGGACTGGCCAAGTCTCTTGATCTGACAAAATTGCCAGCCGAAAGGATCTCTGAAATCATCATGAAAAATAAATCGCAATAAACCAAAAGACTTGTGAGAAGAAGATGAGAAAAAGAAACTGGTTTTGTGAAAAAGTAAAATTTCAGATTTTATGTTTTTCATGAGCATGTAGAATTGCATGAGTAAATACCTTGATTGTGCATGGTGTTGTGATCATTAGTCAAGCCCCCCTCTTGCATGCCTGCGATGTATCCTTGTGCGGCCTGCGTGCCATCTTTTTCATTATTTTTGTAAAAATTAAGAGGAAGATCAAGGGCTAGGCGCATCCTTCTTGGACCTTGATGCTCGCATCTTGCTTGATGGCGCAAGCATGCAAGGTGGCGCATGCAAGCAGGTGCTTGGTTGCTTGGTGGCGAAAAAGGTCTTGTCCCCTTGCATGGTGGCGCACCTTCCTTGGAGGAAGACCATGGCATTGGCCGAACCTATGGGGAACTTCGAAAGTATTCCTCTACGGTTTGAGAGCTAAACCATGAGAGAAGGACCTTGGAGCCAACCTTGAAGTTCAAGCTAGAGGTCGGCTAGGTTAGGTCTAGTTTTTGGGGCTAGAGTTCTAGGACAAGAGTTGAACCTATTTCATGGCATGGATTGGTTCAATGTCTTGTATAGGATATGATCACATCATCCTTTACTGCTTTTATTATCTGCAGAAGCATGCCTGAAATGTTTTACCGTTATGTTATCACTATAGGATTGCATGCCTGTAATGATAGACATAAGATAAAACTGAGATGATGAGACCTTAAACAAAAACCCTCAATTAAAATATCAAGTCTGGTAGCCTTCTAACGCGTAGCCCTCACTAAGCTATCGATCAGTGGAGTTGTGAATTATTTCCCACCCTCGTGGGACACACCCACTTATCTTTAGAAAGTGCGTGGTGGCAATGGTTTCCCCAGTCCAGTTTTAACCTGGGCGTGCCTTCGCAAGGAAACTCGTTGGCCCTGGGCATAACGGTTAGGAATGGACTTGACTAGAAGTTCACATGTGCTGGGCACATGGTGAAAGTCTAGAGGCATCGTTGAGAGGTAAATGTTTCATGTTGAATCCAGCCCTCACTGGACATGAAATGCCCAGACTATCTCAACAAGGGGAGTTGCTTGGAGCAACCGGCCAGCGCGCCCACCTTAGGAAGCATGGGTTTCTTTGTGCATCTCATCCCACCCTCGTGGGACGCAAAGCCTCATGTGAAATAAGGATCCCATCTCACTAGGAAGTCTTAAACTTCCCGATTGACTTTGTGGGTTGTCAATTCGAATTTAAAATAGTGGGAGCCATGGTCATTTAAAACAAGTCCAGTTTAAATGATTCGAAGTAGTACTAATCTGTTCTTCTTGGGTGTTGTAGAACAATGGCTACGAACACTGGCGGATTATCACTGCGATCACTCCTTGATAAGGATAAGTTAGTTGGAACTAACTTTATGGACTGGCATCGGAATTTGAGGATAGTCCTCAAGCTCGAGAAGAAGCTGTATGTCCTTGAACAGCCTCTTCCTGCGGCTCCTCCGCCTAATGCCCGAACGGCAGACAGAGATGCTTATAGAAAGCATCAGGATGACTCTTTGGAGGTTGCATGTCTTATGCTAGCCAGTATGGCACCTGAACTGCAGGTGCAATATGAGGAGCAGAACGTTTTTCAGATGATTACTCGTCTGAAACAGATGTTCGAGGCTCAGGCTAGAACTGAGAGATTTGACACCGCCAAAGCAGTCTTTCGGTGCAAGTTGTCTGAAGGTGCACCAGTGAGACCCCATGTTCTCAAACTCATTGGGAATGTGGATCATCTCAGGAGACTGGGACACACCATAGACAACGAGCTGGTTGTGGATCTTATTCTTCATTCCCTGCCCCCTAGCTTCAGTCCGTTTATCATTAACTTCAACATGAACCAGATTGAGTGCACACGGGAGGAATTGATGAATATGCTCCAAACAGCCGAGCGAGAGATGGGTAAGACCAAACCCAATTCTGTTCTTTTGGTCCCTGCGACCAAGAAGATAATGAAGAAGGGTAAGGGACGTGCTAAGAGTAGTGCCAGAGGTCCTACCAAAGCACTAAAGAAAAGGGCGAAGAAGTCAAAGGAACAAAGGTGTTTCCACTGTGGCGAGCAGGGGCACTGGAGAAGGGACTGCAGGCAGCTTCAGAATGAGGAGAAGAAAGGCTTGGCCTTAACTTCTAGCTCAGGTATTTATGTTACAGAAGTCAACATTTCTACTTCTATGTCATGGGTATTGGATACCGCATGTGGAGCTCATATTTGTACAAATATGCAGGGGCTCAAGAAAAGTAGATCGGTGATGTAGGAGAGAGCCATGTCTGTAGGGTCCCCTTCAAGGGGGAGCGCAAGCATGTGAAACCCCTTTCAAGAGGGGGGCGAAAACACTAAAGGGGGTGGCGCATAACTTTGATAGCGGAAGCATGTGTTTTCAACGATTTTAGCATGAGCATATGATCAACTTGAATGAGTTAGATCTATACCATAGCCATAGAGTTGGAGGTCGGCTTGGAAGAAGAGATCGAATAGGGGTCTCCTCCACAAGATGCGCACACAGGATGAGGATGCGCTCACTTCCTTGGTGCTCCTTGTGCTAGCAAGGTTCCAAGAGTTGTCCTTGATCGAGTAAAGAGAAGAGATGATCACTTCCTTTGGTTGGCCGGTCCTTCTCTTGTCGTCCACACCCAAATTCTCTCAAGTCTCGTCGAGCAAGAGCAAGGAGACAAGAGTTCAATGAGCCTTCAAGCCGTTTTGGCGTTTCAAGGAGACATGCGCTCAATGACTTTCCAAAAATGGAAAATCCATTAAGCCATGCGTTCTCACTTCTAGCAAACCGCCCAAAACGCTTTATGGATCGAACCATGGGTTCACCCATGTGAACCGGTTCAATCCAAATTGGTCCAAACCAATTTGGTTCAAAGACCAAACCAAGCCAATCGGTCTAGATCAACCAAACCCTAAGGTTTCCAATCTAACCGTTCATCTCAAGATGCTCTTGATCTCACCGATCTTGCATCAATACTCTCGATCGAAGCTTACCGATCTCAAGCCCTAATCAATCAAACATGATCAGACTGGATCTCACTTACAATCAGAGTTTAAACTCCTTTAAACTGAACCGAAACAATTCAGTCCACACGATCTGACTCAAGTAAGCCATATCATCAAATTGTGCGACCCTGAGGGTTTCCTTTAAATGTCGGTAACGATAACTTACGTTATCACGATCAGTGAGGGGTATCTAGCAACACATCACTGTCTCCCGATATAAAGGAAAGAGTCTTCCAAGACTACACCCAAACCACAGCATAAGTGTGAATCAAACTCACGAGGCATGCATGTTTCCTTTGCCACTGGATGTTCTTATTGGACAAGCATGTCAAGCCTATAACTACAATATGATGAGCATGATTAGATCAGATGATCATAGTCATCTGGGTATGGCCATACACTATCTCAATCATCTCATACAGGGGGGCCCTTTAGAACATCACACTCCTTGAACAAGGAGACGGCAATCCTTTATCTATCACTAGTGTCCTAACCTGACTCAAGCTCATCATCCAAGATAGTCTATAATCATTATGTTTCAAATGATATTGAACTACCTCAAAACAATGACAATCATCATTTAGAAACACAAGTGATCTCAAGTCGAAGGACATGTGCCACTTGCTGCTATCAAGGATTATTCACATTGTGACAAACAATTGAATATCCTAGAAGGGTCTGTCCAGTACATCCAATGTACCCATGATTCTACATCTTATTCCATGCTCGAAGCATCCTATAAGATTAGCACACATATTAGTCTCAATCATATCAAGGCTGTCTCATGTTCACCAAGATATCTCGACTAAGGACATAGAGCCTGTCAGCCTAGCTGAACAGCTTTGAGACATTATTCAGTAGTACACTTATTATTGCAGACAAGGTAACAACCTGAATAATAACCATGCCTTTATAAACATAAGAGTTTATTACATGATACTTATACAATCCCAAGGCCTCAAACATTAGCCTTAAGGGCATACTCCAACAATGTCTGCCACACAAGGGCCGTCCGAACATGTATGTCTGCTTCACAAGGACCGTCTAGACATAAGCGACCCATGCCTGCCTCATTCGGCGCGTCTGACATGTTCGCCCCCCTCCCCTACAACACTAAGGACCGGCGGAGCTCCACTGATCCCCTCGAGGTTAGGCATCCCAGAGACCTAACCCGCAAGGTCTAGGGTGTCGAATCCTGGCACAGTTATACCCCATGCCTGGGCTGTGCAAATTTTGTCTGCAGCAGGATTCGAACCCTCGACTTGGCCTTCACAAACCAAGTCCCTCTAACCATTGAGCTGCAACTGATGTAGGGGGGAAGCGTGTGACAACAAACTACTAAATTAAAATTCAGTTATTTATTTTTTGAATTTTCAGAAAACAGCATATTCATGAAAGCAGCTAGAATTCCAGGAGTTCAGAAAATTATTATTTAGCAAATGTGGCAATGTCATAGAGGGGGTTCCAATCATTCAATATTCAAACTAAATAAACTGCATTGTAGAACTAAATTAGTTCTTGACATGCGTATCAAAATGGAGAGTAGACTTCTACTCGAGCATATAGATTTAGTGCAACCAATATAGCTAGTCAGATCGGTAAGTTAAAACTGAACAGAAATGTTTCAGATTGCAAATTTTGCAATGCTTGTTAGATTGACCCGTTGAACCCGGGTTCGCATCAACTAACCCAAATGAAAGTTCAAGATGTGTGCTTCATTATCTGACCAAAGTCCAAGATCTTTGTTGCAAAGATTGCTCAAAGTACCTGCACAAAACATACTAATCAGATTAGTTGAGAAAATAAATGCAGGATTTGATCATTTATCAAAAGTTGCGGTGTCATGTAGGCTGATATGCTCAATTTGAATCTTCCCCAACTGGTCCAAATGATAGAACAACATTTGCACTTCATATCCGTGCCAAATGTCAAGATTGTTGTTGCGCCAAATTCTTAAAATCCCTGCAAGAAATAGCGTAATCAGATTAGCAATGTAGGAAAACTGAAATAAGAGACAAATAGATTTGGAACAGGGGAAATGGCGCGTCTGGAGCAGGGTTGGTTGGCGGTCGTCCGGTGGTGCACGTTCGCCGGACCTGCTACGACGGGGAGTCACTGTGATGATGGCGAAGAGGTGGCCAGAGTTTGGTGACGGGCGGTGGCTGGTCGGAGGAACACGATGCGGAAGGGCGGAGCTAGGTCGTGGGCAGGGCAGAAACAGGGGATCTCGCGCTGGAGAAGGATTTGTTGCCGGCCGGCCAGTGGTTGACCAAATCAAAAACTGCTACTACTGGAAGTTGGTATGGTTGTGGTGACGACGTGGCCGGAGTTTCGAGGCGGACAGTGGCCGGTCGGAGGAGGACGACGGTGAAAGGCGGGAGTCGAGCAGAAACTGGGCGGAAACAGGGGAACACGTCTGTGTTTCGATTCTGGTGATCGGCGTGGCAGATGGGCGGATGCTGGGGGTTGAAGGTTCGACTATGGGAGGCGAAGTGACATCCGAAGTTTCGTGAAGATCCGACGGTGGGATTGCCGGCGGCGAGCTCTCGAAATGACGGAAAATCTGCAGGTTTGCTGGGTGTGCGATGTTGGCAGCGGAGTAGGAGAATTGGGGGGAAAAGGAGAGATTGGAGAAGAAAGGAAGAGGGAGGGGCTCAGCCCTAGAAGGAGGAGAAGAGGAGACTAGGTGACAAGCACCTCAGAGAAGGAAGAAGGAGACATCCGATTCATCGAAAGAAAAACCATTTCCATTCATTCAAAAACATTCTGTCTTTACAAGGTTGAAGCTTTGATACATATAGGAGAAGGAGCGATGTTGCTGAGATGTTGTAGGCGACAGAGACGTTGAAGTTTCCATCTTCAGCAGGAAAGAGATGTTGGAGAAGTTTCCATTGTTGGCTGTGAGTGAGCATCGCAAGGTTCCAGCGTTGAAGAAGATGAGTGTTGTGCAAAGAGATTGGTATTTCCTTTGTTGGCTGCAAGCGTGGCACGGTTCCTACGTGAGATTGGCATTGAAGTTTTTCCTTCCGTCGATTGCTTGAGAGACGTTATTACACCTTCCTTTGTGAGGTGCCAAGGGAAGACATTGGAGAGATGTGAACATTGCAGCTTCCATCTTGAGCAGCAAGGGGGGGGGGGAAACGTTGAAGATTTCCTTCGCTGCAGCTTCCATATTTGCAGCGTTGAGTGTTGACTGAAGATGACACTGGCTGGCGTGTCACGAGAGCTTTAGCTGGCTGATGCATGATTTGTTTGGTTTGCCATTGATGCAGGTCACGTTTTGGAATTGATTCGCGCAACTTATTGAGCTTGAATGTCTTGAGTTTATTGAGTGGTTGAAGTAGTCCTCTACTAATTATTGAGCTAGCTTTATAAGTGAGTTTGCTAGCTTATTCGCAAGACTCTGAGCCTTTGTCTATGGCAATCGTAAACTCCATTTGTACCTTCTTGGCCTGTGATCTCTGCCCCCATCAATCGGTGCGGCTTGGAGAGATTGACCTATGCGTTGGAAACGGGGCACAGGTTGCTGCTGTTGCTGTAGGCGTTTTGACTCTCTCCTTGCCTTCTGGACTTCAATTAGAGCTAGAAAATTACTTTTGTGTACCTTCGCTAACAAAGAACATTGTATCCATTCCTTGCTTGGCGAGGAAAGGATTTAAATTTGAAATAAATAAGAACTCCTGTTCTTTTTCATTTGCAAATATGTTCTATGGGAAGGGTACTTTGTGCAATGGTCTATATATCTTGGATATGGAAAGTTCTATTTGTAACATAAGCAATAAGAGGACCAAACTGAGTGGTTCAGTTGGTGCTTTCCTATGGCACTGTTGATTAGCCCATATAAACAAGAATCGCATCCAACAACTCCATGCAAATGGATTGTTAGATTCAAGTTCCTTGGAGGAATTTGATACTTGTGAACCTTGTTTATTAGGGAAAATGACAAAGGCGCCCTTCACCAAGATTGGTGAGAGAGCAGAAGGTTTATTGGATCTCATACATACTGATGTGTGCGGGCCCTTCAATAAACAAGCCAGAGGAGGGTACAGCTACTTCATTACCTTTACTGATGACTTCAGTAGGTATGGTTATGTCTACTTAATGAGACATAAATCTGAATCCTTTGAGAAATTCAAGGAGTTCAAGAATGAAGTAGAGAACCAGCTTGGAAGATTCATTAAAGCTCTTCGATCAGATCGAGGTGGAGAATACCTGAGTGGTGAGTTCTTTGACTATCTGAGAGAGTGTGGGATCATATCCCAACTCACTCCTCCTGGAACACCTCAATGGAATGGTGTGTCTGAAAGGAGAAATCGAACTTTATTGGATTTGGTTCGATCCATGATGAGTCATGCAACTCTACCTTCATCATTCTGGGGGCATGCACTAGAAACAGCTTCTCTAATACTGAATAATGTTCCATCTAAGAGTGTCTCCAAAATACCATACGAGGTATGGAGTGGGAGACGCCCTAATCTCACGTTTATCAGGATATGGCGATGTGAGGCTTATGTCAAACGTCAGGATTCTAGCAAGCTAGAACCTAGATCTGATAAGTGTGTGTTTGTGGGGTATCCTAAGGAAACTAAAGGATACTACTTCTATGTCCCAACCGAGAACAAAGTTTTTGTTGCTCGGGGTGCTGTCTTTCTAGAGAAAGAATTTCTTATGAAAGAAGTTAGTGGGAGGAAGTTTGACTTGGATGAGGTCCAAGTGCAAGCACAAGAAAAAGAGATGGAATCTGAGCCACCTGCACCGGCTGCTAGGCAACCTGAGGCTCAGACACAGGTCCCGTGTAGGTCTGGGAGAATTCGTCGTGCACCTGAAAGGTATGGGTCGCTACCGACCCAACACGATGGGATCTTCATCATTGAGGATGAACCTAGAACCTATGATGAGGCGGTCAGTGGACCGGACTCCGAGAAATGGCTTGACGCCATGAGATCTGAGATGGATTCCATGTCGGCTAACCAAGTCTAGGATTTGGTTGAGCTGCCTGATGGGGTAAAACCCATAGGGTGTAAATGGGTCTTCAAGAAGAAGACAGACATGGATGGCAAAATAGTTACCTATAAGGGTAGACTAGTGGCTAAAGGATTTAAACAAGTCCACGGGATGGACTATGATGAAACCTTCTCGCCAGTTGCCATGATTAAATCAATTCGGATTCTGCTTGCTATAGCTGCATATCATGACTATGAGATATGGCAGATGGATGTGAAAACAACGTTCCTTAACGGGAAGCTGACTGAGGATGTGTACGTGACACAACCTGATGGCTTCATCCATCCTGCAGAGGCTAATAAGTTCTGCAGGCTAAAGAGGTCCATCAATGGATTAAAGCAAGCATCTCGAAGTTGGAATCTTCGATTTGATGAGGCCGTGAGAGATTATGGCTTTATCAAAAGCGAAGATGACGCCTGTGTATACAGAAAATTCAGTGGGAGCTTTGTAATTTTTCTGGTCTTGTATGTTGATGACATACTGCTCATCGGAAACGACATCCCTAGTCTTCAAGCTGTGAAGACATGGTTGGGGAGGTGTTTCGAGATGAAAGACTTAGGGGAGGCTGCCTATATTCTAGGCGTGAGGATCTACCGGGATAGATCCAAGAGGCTCTTGGCCCTTAGTCAAAGTACTTACATTGATATGGTACTGGAGAGGTTCTACATGGAGTAATCCAAGAAAGGATACCTTCCAGTGAGACATGGCCTTACTCTCTCAAAGAGCCAGTGTCCTACAACACAGGCTGAGAGGGATGACATGAGTCGAATTCCTTATGCTTCGGCAGTAGGATCGATCATGTATGCAATGTTATGTACTAGACCAGATGTGGCATATGCTGTGATCATTACCAGCCGATACCAATCCAATCCAGGTCTACAGCACTGGGTGGCTGTAAAGAACATCCTAAAGTATCTGAGAAGAACTAAGGATTTGTTCTTGGTCTTGAAGGGTCCCTAATATAAGGGGGTGAAACCCTAATCATGCGCATCTAGCAAGCATGGCGGAAAGAGGGTTTCTAGAAGATCGCATATGATAACCATATGATCAACTTAAGGCTATGAGAAATCATACCAAAGCCATGAAGAGGATGGCGACTTGGAAGCGAGAGATCAAGATAGGTCTCCTCCAAAGTGTCGCACACAAAATGAGTGATGACTTGCTCCTTGGATGCTCCTTGTGCTAGCAAGGATCTCCAAGATGTCCTTGATCGAAATGGAAAGGAAGGGAACTTCTAGGTTGTGCTTGGCGAGACTTCCTCTCGTAGCTTTCGTCAAGTCCTCTCCACCGAAAATTGGAGAAACCTTCACACGAGAGAATTCGGCAAGAGAGTAACCTCCCACACTAATGTGGAGGCGTTACACCATTTCCACTTCGAAACCGATTCCAAAAATGGAAAGGTGTTAAAAGCTCATGCGTTCACTCTTGAGTGAACCAAACGCTTAACTCATCTCCCATGAACCATGCGCTCAATCATGAGCCGGTTCTATTCGGTTTGGTCCAAGACCAATTAACCCAAGCCATATGGTCTAGATTAAACCCTAAAGGTTCAAAATCTAACCGTTCAATTCTTGATGCTCCTGATCTCACCGATCTAGCATCATCTCTCTCGATCGAAGCTTACCGATCTCAAGCCCTAATCAATCAAACATGATCAAACCAGATCTCACTTACAATCAGAGATAAAATCCCTTTAAACTGAACCCAAACGATTCAGTCCACACGATCTGACTCAAGTAAGCCATATCATCAAATTGTGCGACCCTGAGGGTTTCCTTTAAATGTCGGTAACGACAACTCACGTTATCACGATCAGTGAGGGGTATCTAGCAACACATCACTGTCTCCCGATATAAAGGAAAGAGTCTTCCAAGACTACACCCAAAACACAGCACAAGTGTGAATGCAACTTCACAAGGCATGCATGTGTCCTTTGCCACTGGATGTTCTCATTGGACAAGCGTGTCAAGCTTGTAACTCCAATATGATGAGCATGATTAGATCAGATGAACATAGTCACCTGGGTATGGCCATACACTATCTCAACCATCTCATACAGGGGGGCCCTTTAGAACATCACACTCCTTGAACAAGGAGACGGCAATCCTTTATCTATCACTAGTGTTCTAACCTGACTCATGATCATTATCCAAGATAGTTTATAATCATTATGTTTCAAATGATATTGAACTACCTCAAAACAATGACAATCATCATTTAGCAACACAAGTGATCTCAAGTCAAAGGACATGTGCCACTTAGTGCAAACAAGGATCATTCATATTGTGACAAGCAATTTGAATATCCTAGTAGGGTCTGTCCAGTACATCCAATGTACCCATGAGTCTACATCTTATTCCATGCTCGAAGCATCCTATAAGATTAGCACACATATTAGTCTCAATCATATCAAGGCTGTCTCATGTTCACCAAGATATATCGACTAAGGACATATGCATGTCAGCCTAGCTGAACAGCTTTGAGACATTATTCAGAAGTACACTTATTACAGCAGACAAGGTAACAACCTGAACAATAACCATGCCTTTATAAACACAAGAGTTTATTACATGATACTATTACAATCCCAAAGGCCTCAAACATTAGCCTTAAGGGCATACCCCAACAATCTCCCACTTGCACTTAATCTAATGGTTGAGAAACCTCAAACCCATATTATTATAGTGCTTCTCATGCTTCTGCTGCGCCAGAGGCTTGGTAAGCGGGTCAGCCAGATTGTCGTCTGTATGAACCTTGCAAATTTTGATCTCGCCACGATCAATGATCTCCCGGATCAAGTGAAACCGTCTCTGTATGTGCTTGGACTTCTGGTGTGACCGTGGTTCCTTTGCTTGTGCGATTGCTCCAGTGTTATCACAGAAGATAACCAAAGGATCTGCACTCGAAGGAACAACACCAAGTTCTCTCACGAACTTACGAATCCACACTGCCTCCTTGGATGCTTCCGAGGCTGCAACATACTCAGCTTCTGTTGTGGAATCAGCAACAGTTGACTGTTTGAAACTCTTCCACACCACTGCTCCACCATTCAAGCTAAAAACATAGCCTGATTGCGATCGGAAATCATCCTGGTCCGACTGGAACGAAACGTCAGTATATCCTTCTATACTGAGTTCTTCCTGACCACCATATATCAAGAACATATCTTTGGTCCTCCGCAGATATTTTAAAATATTCTTGACTGCAATCCAGTGCGCCATACCTGGATTACTTTGGAACCGACTGGTCATGCTTAGCCCGTAAGCAACGTCTGGGCGAGTACACAACATCGCATACATTATGGATCCAATAGCCGAAGCATAAGGCGTATTGTCCATTTCATCTTTCTCAGTCTGTGTTCGTGGACACTGACTCTTCGAAAGATTCAGACCATGTCTGACTGGAAGATGTCCCCTTTTAGAATTCTCTAAATGGAATCTTTCCAGGACCTTATCGATGTAAGTACTCTGGCACAGCCCGAGAAGCCTCTTAGATCTATCCCTGTAGATCTTCACACCTAACACATAGGCTGCTTCTCCTAAATCTTTCATCTGGAAACATTTCCTTAACCATGCCTTCACAGCATGCATTTCAGGAATGTCATTTCCAATGATCAAGATATCATCGACGTAGAGGATTAGGAATGTAATCACGCTCCCACTAAACCTCTTATATACACACGGGTCATCTTCGTTCTTGATGAAACCAAACTCAGAGATTGATTCATCAAAACGAATATTCCAGCTTCTAGATGCTTGTTTCAGTCCATAAATAGACTTCTTTAACTTGCATATTTTATGACGATCTGCTGGATTAGTGAAACCTTCAGGTTGTGTCATATACACATCCTCATCCAGATTTCCATTAAGGAAAGCTGTTTTCACATCCATCTGCCAGATCTCATAATCGTAATATGCAGCTATCGCGAAAAGAATCCGAATAGACTTAAACATGGCTACAGGTGAGAAAGTTTCATCATAATCTATCCCGTAGATTTGTTTGAAACCTTTCGCAACTAGCCTGCCTTTATAGGTAACCACGTTACCATCCATGTCAATCTTCTTCTTGAAGATCCATTTACAGCCTATAGGGATTACTCCCGGAGGCGGATCAACCAAATCCTAGACTTGGTTATCTGACATGGAGTCCATTTCGGCTCGCATAGCTTCAAGCTATCTAGCTGACTCCGGTCCACTAACCGCATCCGCATAAGTGAGGGGTTCATCATTTTCAATGATGTAGACTCCGTCATAGCGCTCTGGCTGTCGACGGATCCTTCCCGATCTTCGCGGTTCCCGTGATGTTTGAGCCTCAGGTTGTTCAATAACCTGATCTACCGGCTCAGGCTCATCCAACTGCGCTTGACTACTTTGCCTTCCTCTGGATTCTCATCCAGCTTTATTTCTCTCCCACTGGCTTCTTGCAGAAGAAACTCCTTCTCAAGAAATATTGCCGTCCGAGCAACAAATACCTTGTTCTCCTTGGGATCGTAGAAATAATAACCCTTAGTTTCCTTAGGGTAACCGACAAATATGCATTTCTCAGATCTGCTCTCCAGTTTCCCAGAGGCGAGCTTTTTGACATAAGCCTCGCAACCCCAGATCCTGATAAATGTCAAGCTAGGCTGTTTCCCATACCATAACTCATATGGCGTCTTTGAAACTGCCTTGGATGGCACTCGGTTTAGTACCTTTGCAGCTGTCTCCAGTGCAAAACCCCAAAAGGAGTATGGAAGAGTAGCCTGACTCATCATAGAACGAACCATGTCAAGTAACGTTCTATTTCTCCTCTCGGACACACCATTCCATTGCGGTGTTCCTGGCGGAGTGAGCTGTGAGATAATCCCACACTCCTTCAGATAGTCAGTAAATGCATGACTTAGGTATTCTCCACCTCGATCAGAACGAAGTGCCTTGATATTTCGGCCTAACTGATTTTGTACTTCCTTTTTGAACTCTTTGAACTTGTCAAAAGATTCACTTTTATGTCTCATTAAATAGACATACCCATACCTACTGAAATCATCAGTAAAGGTAATGAAGTACTGATAGCCACCTCTGGCATGTTTACTAAAAGGCCCACACACATCACTGTGTATAAGGTCAAGTAAACCTGAAGCCCTTTGACCTTTGTTAGGAAAAGGAGACTTCGTCATTTTACCCATCAAACAAGCTTTGCATGTATCAATCTCCTCATAGGAGAAAGATCCCAGCAGTCCATGATCATGCAACCGCTTAATGCGTTTCTCGTTTATATGGCCTAAACGACTATGCCATAGCAAGGTGCTGTCATCAGCATACTTGGCTTTCTTATTATCAATGTTTTGTATAGAATTTTCCATGTCCAACATGTATAACCCATTGTTAATTGAACCAGTTCCATAAACAATATTATCATACGATAAAACACACTTTGAAATATTGCATTCAAAGGCAAAACCTTTCCTGACAAGAGCAGGAATAGAGATAATATTTTTGGTGATACTCGGTACAAAATAACAATTGTTTAATTCCAATACAATGCCAGATGGTAAAGAAATGAAATAGTCTCCTACAGCAACAGCAGCAACCCGTGCCCCGTTTCCAACGCGTAGGTCTACCTCATGCTGTCCCACCTGCCTTCTTCTCTTGAGTTCCTGTACATTTGAACAAATGTGAACTCCACATGCAGTGTCCAACACCCATGAAATAGAAGAAGAAGATAACATGACCTCAGTCACATATATACCTGAGCCAGAAGCGATGCTTCCCCTCTTATCTCCTTGGAGCGCTTTACAGTCCTTTTTCCAGTGACCCAGCTGGCCACAGTGGAAACACCTGTTGTCCTTTGACCGCTTCACCTTCTGTTTCAGAGCCTTGCTGTAATTCTTGACAGGGGCTTTGCCCTTCTTCCCCTTCTTCTTGTTCCTGGAAGGAACCATTAAGACAGAGGTTGAAGGCTTTCCCTTCAGAGTTTCCTCAGTTGTCAAGAGCATATTCAACAGCTCTGCCGGTGTACAATCGATTTTGTTCATATTAAAGTTAATGATGAACGCATCGAAAGAGGGCGGGAGAGACTGCAGAATAATATCCACAGCAAGCTCCTGGTTGATGGTATGCCCCAGTTTCTCCAGAGCCTCCTTGTGCCCAATCATCTTGAGCACGTGAGCTCCCACTGGGCTCCCTTCAGCCAGTTTGCTCTGAAAGAAGAGCTTTGTCAGATTATAGCGTTCTGTCCTCGCCTGTGCAGCATACAGCATCTTGAGGTTCGCTATAATTTCTATAGCCGACATATCCTCATGCTGACGCTGCAGCGGTGGCGTCATAGACGCTAGCATCAGGCAAGCGACATCAATGCTATCATTGACGTGCTTTTCATAGGCATCGCGAACCGCCCTTGCGGCGTTCGCAGCGGGTTGAGGCGGCACTGCCATCTCGAGGACATACAGTTTCCTCTCTGCCTTAAGAACGATCTTAAGGTGTCCGAACCAGTCAGAGAAGTTCGGCCCAGCAAACTTCTCCCTTTCCAGTAGGGATCGCACATTGAAGCTCATGGTGTTCGTTGCTGCAGGTATCTACAACAATGCAAGAACAGCAAGGTCAGTATCAATGTTCAGAATCAATCCAGGACTTAAGAAAGATTCTTTTCTCACTATTTTGTCTGACTGAA
Source organism: Costus lasius (assembly GCA_027563935.2). NCBI lineage: Eukaryota > Viridiplantae > Streptophyta > Magnoliopsida > Zingiberales > Costaceae > Costus > Costus lasius. The sequence continues at coordinate 29,849,134 of CM050454.1, forward strand.
AAATCCAGTAAACAGTCCGAAAGAGTAACACTCTTTTAGTGAGATGGGATCCAGATTTCATACTTGGTCTCCGCGTCCCGCTCAGGCGAGATAAGATGCACAGAGAGTACAAGCACTAATCTCTGGTAGGCAGTCCCTGCCAATCACCAACCCGTGTGATTCCCCTTCATCTGGGCAATCCAGCAGACTATGCCAACTGAGTTGGTACAACACAATCTCTGACCCCACAGATGGCTGCCTCCATGTGCTACCATATGCGCCACATATGTAGCCTACATGGTCAAGCTGACCTGACCTACTCCCTGGACCACCACGTGCTATGCTGAGCAACGAGAAGCGATAAATCCCTTCTCTGTAACACGCAGGTGAAATCACACACCCTCTGAAGATAGATGGACGTGCCCACTGAGTGGGTACAACACGGCTCCAACGATAGTCAGAACAGTGAGGTTTCGCGTCAGAAGGCATTACGCGCTTGATATTTTAGCGTTGGATTTTAACGGTCTTTTATCTTCTTACTATCAGGCAAATCCTATGGCTATAGCAGAAGATAAACACATGCAATTCTAATTATATCAACAATAAATAGAAAGCATGATCTTATGTGGTAAAAGCCCAAAGCCTAAGTAAGACCTTAAGATACTTAAGTCTTCACTTGTTCTTCTTGGGACTTTTGCATCTCATCTGGTCCAACCCAGGGCCCTAGCGCCAAGAGCACCTCAGGTGCGCCACCAGCTGAATGCCCCTCTTGGATGTGTGCCTTTGTGCTTTTGTCTAATCAAAATACATTTTGATCTATCTAGACAAGTTTGACTCGCAGGTCAAATATACAATAAATTAATTACAAATGTGACTCGCAGATCACAAAATAATATTAACTTATAATTAACCAGGCACGCAGGCCCCAGCACAGCACTCATTAGGGCAACCCACATAAGATTAAATAAACAAGCATATGGTATCAAATCAACATGTGATCCATCCATGAAATTAAATTTTGAAAAACCCCATGGTATCAATTTTAATTTCCTTATGTGCCCTACAACCTTACAATGGTCCATTGATAGGGATCCACTCATCCATCTAGTCAGATCCTCTGCCCTTGCATGCACCAAGTCCTAACTGACTTGAGTTAACCTAATGGTCAACCATGCATGTAGAAAGGGCTGAACCACCCTCATGAGTTTCGGCAAGCGGGTGTGACCCCGGGCCTAACTCATGTGTGTTCAGTAGTTGTCTCAACCAGACCTCGCTACACGCCCTGGATGCAGTCGACCTATAGCCACCTTGTGCTTGCGCACAGGTGCTATCTGGTCAACCCATCTAGGCTGTCAGATGGTCTGATCAGACTCTCTGGATCGGACCTAGAAGATGCTTTCAAACCCATCAACCCATCTAAGGATTTATAGTAGGGGCACCTTAGATCTAATCAGGCGCGCAAGATGTAAGTTTTATAAAACATCTAGAACATGCGCAAACAAACAACATGCTTCACTTGAGAATGCAAGATACACCCAATATCTAGCATGTTGATAACCCTTAGATCTAGGGGGTCCCCTTCAAGGGGGAGCGCAAATAGGGGGTCCCCTTCAAGGGGGAGCGCAAACTTCTTGTAACAATGATACAAGCGCAAACTAGACAATGTAAACCTTGCATCATGTAAACGCATGTAAACAAAGTATCAAGTAAGCGCAACAAAGCATCATGTATGGATCACAAACACTTCAAAGCAATCATATAGATCATATCGAAAGCCTAGCTCTGATACCAATTGAAGGGTCCCTAATATAAGGGGGTGAAACCCTAATCATGCGCATCTAGCAAGCATGGCGGAAAGAGGGTTTCTAGAAGATCGCATATGATAACCATATGATCAACTTAAGGCTATGAGAAATCATACCAAAGCCATGAAGAGGATGGCGACTTGGAAGCGAGAGATCAAGATAGGTCTCCTCCAAAGTGTCGCACACAAAATGAGTGATGACTTGCTCCTTGGATGCTCCTTGTGCTAGCAAGGATCTCCAAGATGTCCTTGATCGAAATGGAAAGGAAGGGAACTTCTAGGTTGTGCTTGGCGAGACTTCCTCTCGTAGCTTTCGTCAAGTCCTCTCCACCGAAAATTGGAGAAACCTTCACACGAGAGAATTCGGCAAGAGAGTAACCTCCCACACTAATGTGGAGGCGTTACACCATTTCCACTTCGAAACCGATTCCAAAAATGGAAAGGTGTTAAAGCTCATGCGTTCACTCTTGAGTGAACCAAACGCTTAACTCATCTCCCATGAACCATGCGCTCAATCATGAGCCGGTTCTATTCGGTTTGGTCCAAGACCAATTAACCCAAGCCATATGGTCTAGATTAAACCCTAAAGGTTCAAAATCTAACCGTTCAATTCTTGATGCTCCTGATCTCACCGATCTAGCATCATCTCTCTCGATCGAAGCTTACCGATCTCAAGCCCTAATCAATCAAACATGATCAGACCAGATCTCACTTACAATCAGAGATAAAATCCCTTTAAACTGAACCCAAACGATTCAGTCCACACGATCTGACTCAAGTAAGCCATATCATCAAATTGTGCGACCCTGAGGGTTTCCTTTAAATGTCGGTAACGATAACTCACATTATCACGATCAGTGAGGGGTATCTAGCAACACATCACTGTCTCCCTATATAAAGGAAAGAGTCTTCCAAGACTACACCCAAAACACAGCACAAGTGTGAATGCAACTTCACAAGGCATGCATGTGTCCTTTGCCACTGGATGTTCTCATTGGACAAGCGTGTCAAGCTTGTAACTCCAATATGATGAGCATGATTAGATCAGATGAACATAGTCACCTGGGTATGGCCATACACTATCTCAACCATCTCATACAGGGGGGCCCTTTAGAACATCACACTCCTTGAACAAGGAGACGGCAATCCTTTATCTATCACTAGTGTTCTAACCTGACTCATGATCATTATCCAAGATAGTTTATAATCATTATGTTTCAAATGATATTGAACTACCTCAAAACAATGACAATCATCATTTAGCAACACAAGTGATCTCAAGTCAAAGGACATGTGCCACTTAGTGCAAACAAGGATCATTCATATTGTGACAAGCAATTTGAATATCCTAGTAGGGTATGTCCAGTACATCCAATGTACCCATGAGTCTACATCTTATTCCATGCTCGAAGCATCCTATAAGATTAGCACACATATTAGTTTCAATCATATCAAGGCTGTCTCATGTTCACCAAGATATATCGACTAAGGACATATGCATGTCAGCCTAGCTGAACAGCTTTGAGACATTATTCAGAAGTACACTTATTACAGCAGACAAGGTAACAACCTGAACAATAACCATGCCTTTATAAACACAAGAGTTTATTACATGATACTATTACAATCCCAAAGGCCTCAAACATTAGCCTTAAGGGCATACCCCAACAGGTCTATGGGGGACAGGAAGAGCTCAGTATGCAGGGCTATACTGACGCATCGTTCCAGTCTGACCCTGACGACTTTAGATCATAGGCCGGCTATGTGTTCAAGATAAATGGAGGCGCTGTATGTTGGAAGAGCTTCAAGCAATCCACCATAGCAGATTCTACAACCGAAGCTGAGTATGTGGCTGCTTCTGAGGCCGCCAAGGAAGCTGTTTGGATAAGGAAGTTCTTATGTGATCTTCAAGTGGTACCTAGTGCAATGGATCGCATTGAACTCTACTGTGACAACAATGGAGCAATTGCACAAGCCAAGGAACCACGGTCTCATCAAAGATCCAAACACATACTCAGAAGATTTCACCTGATCAGAGAGATCATTGACAGAGGTGATGTCAAGATTAGCAGAGTAGACACAGAGAACAATCTGGCAGACCCATTGACCAAGGCTTTGGTGCAGCAGAAGCATGATGGTCACGCTAGAGATATGGGGTTGAGATTCCTCAACTTCTAGGTCTTAGTGCAAGTGGGAGATTGTTGGTGTATATGCCCTAGGACCTAGTTTTGGTCAACTTATGTACTACTTGACACTGATATTTATATATCATTCTGGCATTGTTGTTATCATTGTTTGACTACACCTGCGATTGTGTACTTACATGATAATGTCCCTGGAGACAGATTGGATCTGTGCTCGAATTATAATCCCCAGTCGATGTACCTTAGTGGATATGGGACAGCTATGGTACTTGTGAGACTGGTATGTGGGCTGGATAGGCACGTGGTGCTAACGCAGACACATGGGTATATCATTGGGGATATACTAGATAGACCCGCTATGAGGCTATGACTTGGTGTCATGAGTTATCCTCATAAGTGACAGGAGATGCATTGATCCCTTGACTTGAGGTCATTAATCATTCTATATGGTTAGGGACTTGCTTTGATACAACCTAACACCTTGCCGTAGCTAGGAGGTCATAACGGTTGTTATTGAGCATGTCACGACCCATATGAGAAGATCAATGGACAGACATAGGATTTGCCCCTTCCCTAAGGAAGTATGATATCCATGGAGCTCCTTTATGGTTCTATGACTGAGAGTGTATGGCCATACCCAGGTGAGAACCTGTTTAAGTCATAGCCATGTGATTGGATGAAAACAAGTGGTGACACACTTGTCCAATCGGATATCAGTACGGAAAAGAGACTGTAATGCATCTGTACGTAGTTGCGATGATGGGGATGTCGATGTCGATATCCATTCCAACGACCTGGGTAGCAGCGATGCACTGCTAGGTGCCACTCACTGCTTGTGATGACCTTTGGTCAGCACTGCCAGCGTCAGAGGAACCTACAGGGTCGCACACCTTGATACTTGAGTTCTCGTATTGATCGGGAAGCCTTATGATCGAGTTATTGGATAACTCGGATCTAATTGGGAGATTTCATCAGTGCCAATGGGCCTGATGAGATGGAAGAATGTTATTGGAGCCAAACTTCATTTTTGGCAGGTTGACTCGTATTTGACCATGGTTGGTCACATTTGGATTAGGGTTGCATTGGATTGGATCCAAGTGCTTAAACAACCTATGCAATGATGTTTGGGCTAGCTCATTATCCAATGAGGCCCAATAACAAGTTCTCATGAAGAGATGAGAGGCTAAAAGGGTATAATGGGGAGAAACATGAACCATTAGGCGCCTAGGGGCATAATGGGGTCATGTTGGCGCCTTTGCTGATGGAACCCTTTCAGGAGGGGAGCGCAAAACCTATTGTGAGAAGAACCCCTTTCATGAGGGGGGCGCAAGTCATATGTTTCTTTCTCATAGCAGCGGAATTAGGGTTTCCACATAAGATCGCATTCTATACTTTCATATAATCAACTTGAATAACAAGTGAGAGATTCATTACCATGGCCATGGGAAGGTGCGGCTTGGAAGAAGAAAGATCGAAGGGATCTTCTCCAAAGAAATCACACACAAGGGATGAAAGCTTCCTCCTTGCGCAACTCTTGTGCTAGCAAGATTGCCAAGCTTTTCCAACCGTGTGTTGGAGATTAGATGAAAAGGGCTTCCTTCTTTTCGAGAGCTCTTCTTCCTTGGCGCAAGAACGATGCCTTCCACACGAGCAAGCCGTTCCAAAACCACGTCCAAGAAACAAAACCGAAAAGCATTAGAGAGACATCAAGCCATGAACGCATATGCGTTATGCTTTTGGAACTTTCCAAAATTGGCAACGATTAAGAGTTGGCGTTCACGTTTCCATGAACCAAACGCAACCTCTTCTCCCTCTTGAACCAAGCGCTCAACCCATGAGCCGGTTCAATATCCTTGGTTCAATAGCGAAACCAAATCAGCCCATAAATTAAGTCTAGATCAAATTAGACCCCAAGGTCCTAGATCTGACCATTCATCATCTGACGCTTCTGATCGCATCGATCTAGCATCATCTCTCTCGATCAAAGCTTACCGATCTAAAGCTCTAATCAATCAAACATGATCAGACCAGATCTCACTTACAATCAGAGATTAAATCTCTTTAAACTGAACCAAAACAATTCAGTCCACACGATCTGACTTAAGGAAGCCATATCACCAAATTGTGCGACCCTGAGGGTTTCCTTTAAATGTCGGTAACGATAACTTACGTTATCACGATCAGTGAGGGGTATCTAGCAACACATCACTGTCTCCCGATATAAAGGAAAGAGTCTTCCAAGACTACTCCCAAACCATAGCACAAGTGTGACTCAATTCACAAGGCATACATGTGTCCTTTGCCACTGGATGTTCTTATTGGACAAGCGGGTCAAGCTTGTAACTCCAATACGATGAGCATGATTAGATCAGATGCACATAGTCATCTGGGTATGGCCATACACTATCTCAATCATCTCATATAGGGGGGCCCTTAGAACACTACACTCCTTAAACAAGGAGACGGCAATCCTATGTCTATCACTAGTGCCCTAACCTGATTCAAGCTCACCATCCAAGATAGTCTATAATCATTATGTTTCAAATGATATTGAACTACCTCAAGACAATGACAATCATCATTCAGAAACACAAGTGATCTCAAGTCAGAGGACATGTGCCACTTGCTGCTTACAAGGATCATTCACATTGTGACAAGCAATGGAATATCCCAGTAGGGTCTGTCCAGTACATCCAATGTACCCATGAGTCTACGTCTTATTCCATGCTCGAAGCATCCTATAAGATTAGCACTCATATTAGTCTCAATCATATCAAGGCTGTCTCATGTTCACCAAGATATCTCGACTAAGGACATATAGCCTGTCAGCCTAGCTGAACAGCTTTGAGACAGTATTCAGAAGTACACTTATTACAGCAGACAAGGTAACAACCTGAATAATAACCATGCCTTTATAAACTTAAGAGTTTATTACATGATACTAATACAATCCCAAGGCCTCAAACATTAGCCTTAAGGGCATACCCCAACAATCTCCCACTTGCACTTAATCTAATGGTTGAGAAATCTCAAACCCATATTATTACAGTGCTTCACATGCTTCTGCTGCGCCAGAGGCTTGGTAAGTGGGTCTGCCAGATTGTCATCTGTATGAACCTTGCATATTTTGATCTCGCCTCGATCAATGATCTCCCGGATCAAGTGAAACCGTCTCTGTATGTGCTTGGACTTCTGGTGCGACCGCGGTTCCTTTGCTTGTGCGATGGCTCCAGTGTTATCACAGAAGATAACCAAAGGATCTGCACTCGAAGGAACGACACCAAGTTCTCTCACGAACTTACGAATCCACACTGCCTCCTTAGATGCTTCCGAGGCTGCAACATACTCGGCTTCTGTTGTGGAATCAGCAACAGTTGACTGTTTGAAACTCTTCCACACCACTGCTCCACCATTCAAGCTAAAAACATAGCCTGATTGCGATCGGAAATCATCCTGGTCCGACTGGAACGAAGCGTCAGTATATCCCTCTATACTGAGTTCTTCCTGACCACCATATATCAAGAACATATCTTTGGTCCTCCGCAGATATTTTAAAATGTTCTTGACCGCAATCCAGTGCGCCAAACCTGGATTACTTTGGAATCGACTGGTCACGCTTAACCCGTAAGCGACGTCTGGGCGAGTACACAACATCGCATACATAATGGACCCAATAGCCGAAGCATAAGGCGTATTGTCCATTTCATCTTTCTCAGTCTGTGTTTGTGGACACTGACTCTTCGAAAGATTCAGACCATGTCTGACTGGAAGATATCCACGTTTAGAATTCTCTAAATGGAATCTCTCCAGGACCTTATCGATGTAAGTACTCTGGCACAGCCCGAGAAGCCTTTTAGATCTATCCCTGTAGATCTTCACACCTAGTACATAGGCTGCTTCTCCTAAATCTTTCATCTGGAAACATTTTCCTAACCATGCCTTAACAGCATGCAATTCAGGAATATCATTTCCAATGATTAAGATATCATCGACGTAGAGGATTAGGAATGTAATTACGCTCCCACTAAACCTCTTATATACACACGGGTCATCTTCGTTCTTGATGAAACCAAACTCAGAGATTGATTCATCAAAACGAATATTCCAGCTTCTTGATGCTTGTTTAAGTCCATATATGGACTTCTTTAACTTGCATATTTTATGACGATCTGCTGGATTGTTGAAACCTTCCGGTTGTGTCATATACACATCCTCATCCAGATTTCCATTAAGGAAAGCTGTTTTCACATCCATCTGCCAGATCTCATAATCGTAATATGCAGCTATCGCGAAAAGAATCCGAATAGACTTAAACATGGCTACAGGAGAGAAAGTTTCATCATAATCTATCCCGTAGATTTGTTTGAAACCTTTCGCAACTAGCCTGCCTTTATAGGTAACCACGTTACCATCCATGTCAATCTTCTTCTTGAAGATCCATTTACAGCCTATAGGGATTACTCCCGGAGGCGGATCAACCAAATCCCAGACTTGGTTATCTGACATGGAGTCCATCTCGGCTCGCATAGCATCAAGCCATCTAGCTGACTCCGGTCCACTGACCGCATCCGCATAAGTTAGGGGTTCATCATTATCAATGATGTAGACTCCGTCATAGCGCTCAGGCTGTCGACGGATCCTACCCGATCTTCGCGGTTCCCGTGATATCTGAGCCTCAGGTTGTTCAGTAACCTGATCTACTGGCTCAGGCACATCCAACTCTGCCTGACTACTTTGTCCTTCCTCTGGAATCTCATCCAGCTTTATTTCTCTCCCACTGGCCTCTTGCAGAAGAAACTCCTTCTCAAGAAATATGGCCGTCCGAGCAACAAATATCTTGTTCTCTTTGGGATCGTAGAAATAATGACCCTTAGTTTCCTTAGGGTAACCGACAAAGATACATTTATCAGATCTGCTCTCTAGTTTCCCAGAGGCGAGCTTTTTGACATAAGCCTCGCAACCCCAGATCCTGATAAACGTCAAGCTAGGCTGTTTCCCGTACCATAACTCATATGGCGTCTTTGAAACTGCCTTGGATGGCACTCGGTTTAGTACCTTTGCAGCTGTTTCCAGTGCAAAACCCCAAAAGGAGTATGGAAGAGTAGCCTGACTCATCATAGAACGAACCATATCAAGTAACGTTCTATTTCTCCTCTCGGACACACCATTCCATTGCGGTGTTCCTGGCGGAGTGAGCTGTGAGATAATCCCACACTCTTTCAGATAGTCAGTAAATGCATGACTTAGGTATTCACCACCTCGATCAGAACGAAGTGCCTTGATATTTCTGCCTAACTGATTTTGTACTTCATTTTTGAACTCTTTGAACTTGTCAAAAGATTCACTTTTATGTCTCATCAAATAGACATACCCATACCTACTGAAATCATCAGTAAAGGTAATGAAGTACTGATAGCCACCTCTGGCATGTTTACTAAATGGCCCACACACATCACTGTGTATAAGGTCAAGTAAACCTGAAGTCCTCTGACCTTTGTGAGGAAAAGGAGACTTCGTCATTTTACCCATCAAACAAGCTTTGCATGTATCAATCTCCTCATAGGAGAATGATCCCAGCAGTCCATGTTCATGCAACCGCTTAATGCGCTTCTCGTTTATATGGCCTAAACGACTATGCCATAGCAAGGTGCTGTCATCAGCATACTTGGCTTTCTTATTATCAATGTTTTGTATAGAATATTCCATGTCCAACATGAATAACCCATTGTTAATTGAACCAGTGGCATACACAATATTATCATAAGTCAAAATACACTTTGAAATCTTGCATTCAAAGGCAAATCCTTTCCTGACAAGAGCAGGAATAGAGATAATATTCTTGGTAATACTGGGTACAAAATAACAATTGTTTAATTCTAATACAATGCCAGATGGTAAAGTAATGAAATAGTCTCCTACAGCAACCGCAGCAACCCGTGCCCCGTTTCCAACGCGTAGGTCTACCTCATGCTGTCCCACCTGCCTTCTTCTCTTGAGTTCCTGCACATTTGAACAAATGTGAACTCCACATGCAGTGTCCAACACCCATGATATAGAAGAAGATGAAACCATGACTTCCGTCACGTATATACCTGAGCCAGAAGCGATGCTTCCCCTCTTATCTCCTTGGAGCGCTTTACAGTCCTTTTTCCAGTGACCCAGCTGGCCACAGTGGAAACACCTGTTGTCCTTCGACCGCTTCACCTTCTGTTTCAGGGCCTTGCTGTAATTCTTGACAGGGGCCTTGCCCTTCTTCCCCTTCTTCTTGTTCCTAAAAGGAACCATTAAGACAGAGGTTGAAGGCTTGCCCTTCAGAGTTTCCTCAGTAGTCAAGAGCATATTCAGCAGCTCTGCCGGCGTACAATCGATTTTGTTCATATTAAAGTTAATGATGAACGCATCGAAAGAAGGCGGAAGAGACTGCAGAATAATATCTACAGCAAGCTCCTGGTTGACGGTATGCCCCAGTTTCTCCAGAGCCTCCTTGTGCCCAATCATCTTGAGCACGTGAGCTCCCACTGGGCTCCCCTCAGCCAGTTTGCTCTGAAAGAAGAGCTTTGTCAGATTATAGCGTTCTGTCCTCGCCTGTGCAGCATACAGCATCTTGAGGTTCGCTATAATTTCTATAGCCGACATATCCTCATGCTGACGCTGCAGCGGTGGCGTCATAGACGCTAGCATCAGGCAAGCGACATCAATGCTATCATTGACGTGCTTTTCATAGGCATCCCGAACCGCCCTTGCGGCGTTCGGAGCGGGCTGCGGCGGTATCGCCGTCTCGAGGACATACAGTTTCCTCTCTGCCTTAAGAACGATCTTAAGGTGTCCGAACCAGTCAGAGAAGTTCGGCCCAGCAAACTTCTCCCTTTCCAGTAGGGATCGCACATTGAAGCTCATGGTGTTCGTTGCTGCAGGAATCTACAACAAGCAAGAACAGCAAGGTTAGTATCAATGTTTCAGAATCAATCCAGGACTTAAGAAAGATTCTTTTCTCACTATTTTGTCTGACTGAAAAATCCAGTAAACAGTCCGAAAGAGTAACACTCTTTTAGTGAGATGGGATCCAGATTTCATACTTGGTCTCCGCGTCCCGCTCAGGCGAGATAAGATGCACAGAGATGACAAGCACTAGTTTCTGGTAGGCTCTCCCAGCCAATCGCCAACCCGTGCGATTCCCCTTCATCTTGGCAATCCAGCAGACTGTGCCAACTGAGTTGGTACAACACAGTCTCTGATCCCAGAGATGGCTGCCTCCATGTGCTACCATATGCGCCACATATGTAGTCTACATGGTCAAGCTGACCTGACCTACTCCCTGGACCACCACGTGCTATGCTGAGCAACGAGAGGGGATAAATCCCAACTCTGTAACACGCAGGTGAAATCCAGCACCGTCTGAAGATAGATGGACGTGCCCACTGAGTGGGTTCAACACGGCTCCAACGATAGTCAGAAAGGTGAGGTTTCGCGTCAGAAGGCTTACGAGCTTGATATGTTAGCGTTGGATTTTAACGGTCTTTTATCTTCTTACTATCAGGCATGTCCTATGGCTATAGCAGAAGATAAACATAAATATGCAATTCTAATTATTAGCAATAAGTAGAAAGCATGATCTTATGTGGTAAAAGCCCATGAACCCTAGTAAGACCTTAATATTACTTAAGTCTTCACTTGAGCTTCATTGCATCTCATCTGGTCCAACCCAGTGCCCTAGCGCCAAGAGCACCACAGGTGCACCACCAGGTGAATGCCCCTCTTGGATGTGTGCCTTTGTTCTTGTCTAATCAAAGTACATTTGATCTATCTAGACAAGATTGACTCGCAGGTCAACAACATATTATAAATTAAGTACAATGTGATTCGCAGATCACAAATTAATTTACAATTTTTTTTAAGTCCAGGCACGCAAGCCCCAGCACAGCACACAATTGGGCAACCCACATAAGACTAAATAGACAAGCATATGGTTCAATCAACATGTGATCCAATCATCTTGAAATTAAAAGTTTTGAAAACCCCATGGCATCAATTTTAATTTCCTTATGAGCCCTACAACCTTACAATGGTGCATTGATGGGGATCCACTCATCCATCTAGTTAGATCCTTTGCCCTTGCATGCACCGAGTCCTAACTGACCCGAGTTGACCTAATGGTCAACCATGCATGCGCCAAGGGCTGAACTACCCCCATGAGTTTTGGCAAGCGGGTGTGACCCCGGGCCTAACTCAAGTGTGTTCAGTAGTGTCTCAACCAGACCTCGCTACACGCCCTAGATGCAGTCAACCTATAGCCACCTTGTGCTTGCGCATAGGTGCTATCAGGTTAACCCATCTGAGCTGTCAGATGGTCTGATCAGACTAATGGATCTAACCTAGAGGTGACTTCAGCCCCATCAACCCATCTAAGGGTTTATAGTAGATGCATATAGATCTAAATGTTTGCGCGCAAGTAGGTATAAGATTTGATGAAATATCATTCAACATACTTATCATGCGCCAACACAACAACATGCGCAACTCATGAAGAAACATACATCTTGCGCAACTCATGAAGAAACATACATCTAAGTTCTAAACTAGCATGTAGGTTTCGGCATGTGAGCAATCACCTTTAGATTTATTCACCAACATATTCATGGATCAAACATGATGATCTACTCATTAGAACCGCAAGCAATCATATGAAAAAGTATAGATTGGCTCTGATACCAATTGATGGAACCCTTTCAGGAGGGGAGCGCAAAACCTATTGTGAGAAGAACCCCTTTCATGAGGGGGGCGCAAGTCATATGTTTCTTTCTCATAGCAGCGGAATTAGGGTTTCCACATAAGATCGCATTCTATACTTTCATATAATCAACTTGAATAACAAGTGAGAGATTCATTACCATGGCCATGGGAAGGTGCGGCTTGGAAGAAGAAAGATCGAAGGGATCTTCTCCAAAGAAATCACACACAAGGGATGAAAGCTTCCTCCTTGCGCAACTCTTGTGCTAGCAAGATTGCCAAGCTTTTCCAACCGTGTGTTGGAGATTAGATGAAAAGGGCTTCCTTCTTTTCGAGAGCTCTTCTTCCTTGGCGCAAGAACGATGCCTTCCACACGAGCAAGCCGTTCCAAAACCACGTCCAAGAAACAAAACCGAAAAGCATTAGAGAGACATCAAGCCATGAACGCATATGCGTTATGCTTTTGGAACTTTCCAAAATTGGCAACGATTAAGAGTTGGCGTTCACGTTTCCATGAACCAAACGCAACCTCTTCTCCCTCTTGAACCAAGCGCTCAACCCATGAGCCGGTTCAATATCCTTGGTTCAATAGCGAAACCAAATCAGCCCATAAATTAAGTCTAGATCAAATTAGACCCCAAGGTCCTAGATCTGACCATTCATCATCTGACGCTTCTGATCGCATCGATCTAGCATCATCTCTCTCGATCGAAGCTTACCGATCTAAAGCTCTAATCAATCAAACATGATCAGACCAGATCTCACTTACAATCAGAGATTAAATCTCTTTAAACTGAACCAAAACAATTCAGTCCACACGATCTGACTTAAGGAAGCCATATCACCAAATTGTGCGACCCTGAGGGTTTCCTTTAAATGTCGGTAACGATAACTTACGTTATCACGATCAGTGAGGGGTATCTAGCAACACATCACTGTCTCCCGATATAAAGGAAAGAGTCTTCCAAGACTACTCCCAAACCATAGCACAAGTGTGACTCAATTCACAAGGCATACATGTGTCCTTTGCCACTGGATGTTCTTATTGGACAAGCGGGTCAAGCTTGTAACTCCAATACGATGAGCATGATTAGATCAGATGCACATAGTCATCTGGGTATGGCCATACACTATCTCAATCATCTCATATAGGGGGGCCCTTAGAACACTACACTCCTTAAACAAGGAGACGGCAATCCTATGTCTATCACTAGTGCCCTAACCTGATTCAAGCTCACCATCCAAGATAGTCTATAATCATTATGTTTCAAATGATATTGAACTACCTCAAGACAATGACAATCATCATTCAGAAACACAAGTGATCTCAAGTCAGAGGACATGTGCCACTTGCTGCTTACAAGGATCATTCACATTGTGACAAGCAATGGAATATCCCAGTAGGGTCTGTCCAGTACATCCAATGTACCCATGAGTCTACGTCTTATTCCATGCTCGAAGCATCCTATAAGATTAGCACTCATATTAGTCTCAATCATATCAAGGCTGTCTCATGTTCACCAAGATATCTCGACTAAGGACATATAGCCTGTCAGCCTAGCTGAACAGCTTTGAGACAGTATTCAGAAGTACACTTATTACAGCAGACAAGGTAACAACCTGAATAATAACCATGCCTTTATAAACTTAAGAGTTTATTACATGATACTAATACAATCCCAAGGCCTCAAACATTAGCCTTAAGGGCATACCCCAACATTTGCTTCATTATGGAAGTAAAGGGCGCCTCCCCCTCTCTTCCTAGGATGGAATGCATGCCTCTATGGCATTGCTTGAGGCGCAAGGCAAGGCCTTGGCGCACAAGGAAAGGCGTGGGAACAAAAGGTAAGGTTGAATGAGAATTATGGAAATGTCTTGGAGACTTTCCTTATCTCAAACCTCCTCATCCTAGCCCTACACTTGTCATGATCCTAGCCATTACCCTAACTGCCTCTTGCCCTATAAATATGACCCTAGTCGCCCCCTCTTGTGTGTAATTTAATCCTTGAAGGCGTGAACACAAGGAGAGGGGCGAGTGCTTGGAGCAAGGGCGCATCTTCGTTCTTCCATAACCGCAAGCCACTTCTTCCTTTCCTCTTGGCGCAAGGAACATTAGTGCTTGGCGTTTTTGGATAGTCTTCCTTCTTCTCTTGGCGCATCATCTCTCTTGGTGGAGCAAGTGAAGTAGAGTATCTCCCTAAGGCTTGGATCTTCTTCCCGAGGCTAGCACCGGGCGTGGAAGAAGAGAACTCAAGAGATCCGTGTGTGCGAGACTACAGAGGGCGAACACTTGGGCGCCTTCATTGACATCGCTCTACATTGCTCTTAAGGTATTTCCTAACTCATCGTGTCGACTCCCTTGCATGCGATCTTCACTGGGTTTTTGGGACTGGCCTGTTTCGGGGACATTCTTCCGCTGCGAAAAATGTATGTCCATAACTCTGAAAATTGTAAAATGTCCCCGGGGTTTCCCAACAGACTCCTTGATCGTTGCTCCCTTCCACGCTTGGTGCTAGCCTCGGGAAGAGAATCGAGCCTTAGGGTTCCTTCACTCTTCTTGCGCCACCTCCAAGGTTCATGCGTCAAGTGCAAGGAAGATGCTGCCAACTCCTTATCCTCTTCACTCCAAGAGAAGAGGGAGAAGAAGAGCTTTGGCCTTGAGGAAGATTGAGAGAAAGTCACGCCACCAAGTCCTTCTCCAAGTCACGCCAAGAGGAGAGGAAGGAGAAGACTTTTGGCCACTAGTAGGAAGAAGGGTTGCACCACTTTGATGTTGTCGCCCTTTGCCTTGCTCTCGCCCCTCTATGTGTGCTCACGTCTCCAAGAGTTCATCAACTAGAGAGGGCGACAATGGGTCCTATAAATAGGACTAGAGGCGGTTTGGGCAAGGGCTATGATCATGCCAAGTGTATGGCTAGGATGAAGTGTCTTGAGGTAAGGAAAGTCTCCAAGACTTTACCATAAACCTCATTCAACCTATCCATAAATGTCCAAGCAATATATCAGCCCAAGACATACCTCAATTGCATTCTTACCATCAAAGGATAAGTGGCTAGGCACAACATGCATGAGGAGTTCGGCTAGGGTGGTGTCTTGGGAGAAACTAGGGTTTGAGGTAAGGTAAGTCTCCAAGACATTACCATATACTTCTTCCCTATATCCATATGCGCCTAGGAACTTCCCATAAAAGTTCTCAAGCCATATCAGCCCCAAGACTTGCCTTAGAGGCAAGTATTCCATCCAAGGAAGAAGGGCTAGGCGTTCTTTACTTCCATAATGAAGCAAAGGCGCCTCCCTCACCCCATTATGCCCCTAGGCGCCAATGGGGTGAGATTTCTCCCCATTATACCCTTTTAAGCCAATTCCTCTTCATGACAACTAATTATTGGACCTCATTGGATAATGAGCTAGCCCAAACTTCATGGCATGGGTTGATTAAGCTATTGGATCTAATCCAATGCAACCCTAATCCAAATGTGACCAATCTAGGTCAATTTCGGGTCAACCTACCAAAAATGAAGTTTGGCTCCAATAACTTTCTTCCAACTCATCAGGCCCATTGGCACTGATGAAATCTTCCAAATTGATCCAAGTTATCCAATAACTTGATCATAAGGCTTCTGATTAAAGCAACGTCAAGAGTCTATTGCGTGTGACCCCGTAGGATCCATATGACGATGGCAATGATGTAAATATCATAAGTAGTGAGGGGTATCTAGCAACACATCACTACTACCCATGTCATAGGACTTAAGTCATTATGGCAACAACTCCTAACAAGCAACGAGGATTCCCATTGCATTATAGATCCCTTTGCCTAAACTAATATCCTGCCATTGGATTAGTCTCAAGTTTATTATCCAATGCATTGGTCATGACTCAACAAGTGTGGCCACACTTTCCTGTCATGCACCAATAAGGTGGGGCGCCCCGAGTGGATATCATGCTTCCAATAAGGAAGGGGCAAATCCTACTATTGGTCATCCATGTCTCTACATGACTTATGACATGCCCAATGACAGTCATTTTGATCTCCCAGTTACGGAGAGACGTAAGACTGTATTAAAGAATACCCATCATCAAATCTAGACATGAATACCTCAAGTTTAAGGATCAATGCAAACCTCTTGCATGTGAGATTGACTTGTTGACTAGACAAGTCAATCCTAACGGTGGATCACTCCAGTGCATCCAATGCACCTGTATCTCTGCGTTACTGTGCCCCACACCTAACCAGCCCATACACCAGTCTCACATGTACCAAAGCTGTCCCATATCTGCTAAGATACCTTGTCTGGGGATAGCTTATGAGAATGGATCCAATCCAAACTCCTGGGACATTATTTATGCAACTCAATACATCAACGCAGGTAGAGAAGTCTTCATAATAATGACCATGCCTATATAAAGAGTAATAGTTCTATCAAAGTACATTCAATAGGCACTAGCCCACATCTTGCCATTTGAGGAGAGTCATCAAGGCGCCATCAATCTAGATCCACAAATCATGGGATCCCCAAGACTGAAAATGTATGGTCATCCCCAGGTGAGAACCTGATTTAGTCATAGTCATGTGATTGGGTGAAAATAAGTGGTGACACACTTATCCAATCGGATATCAGTTTGGCAAAGAGACTATAATGCATCTGTACCTAGTTGCGATGATGGGGATGTCGATATTGATATCCATTCTGATGAATTGGGTAGCAGCGATGCACTGCTAGGTGCCACTCATTGCTTATGGTGACCTTAGGTCAGCACTGCCAACGTAAGAGGAACCTACAGGGTCGCACACCAAGATACTCGAGTTTTCATATTGATCGGGTAGTCTTTAGATCGAGTTATTGGATAACTCGGATCTATTTGGGAGATTTCGTCAGCGCCAATGGGCCTGATGAGATGGAAGAAACTTATTGGAGCCAACTTCCATTTTTGGCATATTGACCAAATTAACCATGAATAGCCTCATTTGACCTTGGGTTAACTTGGATTGGATCCAATAGCTTGGTTAACATGCATAATGGACTTTGGGCTAGACCTATTGCTTAGTTGGGCTTGCTAATAAGTTGTAATGAAGAGCTAAGAGGCTTAAAGGGTATAATGGGGAGAACATTATCAAATTGGCGCATGAAGACTCCTAATTGGAGTAGGAGTGGCGCATGCCTCTTAATTAGGTATCTTCTTGTGATTGATTTGATTTAGAATCTGATCTAATCACATAAGATATTAATTGAGATATAATTTAAGCAAGTGGAGCTGATTATTTGCTTAATTAGAATCCTAATTCAAGTATGATTTTCGCCCAAGCCAATTTAGGCAAGGTTCATGATGGCTTGACCTTGTCATTGCGCATGCATGAATCTATTGCCTCATATGGGCTGATGTAGGCGCATATGGAATGAGCTTGCTTAGGCAAGGCTTATGCGAATATGGTACTAGGGATTTGATCAAATAATTTGATTGGATAATCTCCCTAAATTAAGCCCTAATCGCCCACACTTGCCTTCTCCTCTAACCACCTCTTAATGCTATAAAAGAAGCACCTTCCCGCCCCCCTCTTAGTGCTGATTCTCTTGGAGACGTGGTGATCTTGAGGGGCGACGGCTTGGAGTCTTGGAGCTTCTCATCTTCCATCAAAGGGCGCAAGCAAGCTTCTTCTTCCTCTTCCTTCCTTTCCTTGGTGCAAAGGAACAAGAAGGGTTGCGGTTTCCTCTCCTCTTCATTCACTTTGGCGCATCCCTCCTTGGTGGTGGTGTAAGGAGATTGAAGGACTCTCCTAAGGCGTGGATCTTCTTCCCGAGGCTAGCACTGGGCATGGAAGAAGAGAGCTCGAGGCATCCATGTGTGTGAGACTACAGAGGGCGCACATTTGGGCGCCTACCTCGACATCGGCCTCATCTTGCTTTAAGGTATTTTTTACCTCATCGTGTCGACTCCCTCGCTTGACGATCCTCACTGAGTTTTTGGTACTGGCCTGTTTCGGTGATATTCTTCTGCTGTGCAATGTATTTGTGTTGATATGACTCTAAAAAATTGTAAAGTATCCTCGGGGTTTCCCAACAAATTTTTCCTCTCATGGTGGGATAGAGCCATCATGAGAGACTTGTTGATATTTTGTGGGGCATGGACTGGGTGATTGCTCTAATCTCAGCGAGTTAGGGATTGCAAGGAGGGCAATGGGGTATGCCTCTTGTAGACTCCTAAGAGAAACCTAGAACCAAAGATTTGTGATAAGAGGTGAAGGAAGAGAGACATGTTTTAATGAAAAAGTAAAATTTCAGAAATTATGTTTTTCATGAGCATATAGAATTGCATGAATAAGTACCTTGTTTGTGCATGATGTTGTTGTCATTTGTCAAGCCCCTTAACATGCTTGTGTTGTATTCTTGTGCATCCTGCGTGCCACCCTTTTTCCTTTGTTTTGTAATGGTTCAAATTAAGAAGATTAGGGGTGCATCTTGCTGGAAGCTTTGGCGCATGCATGTTGGTTGCGCACTTTGCCTGGTAGTGCATCTTCCTTCCTCTTTGGGTGGTGCATCCTTGCATAGGGGCGCAAGATGCATTGGCCGAGCCTTAGGGATTGAGAGCTATAAATCTTGTTGCTTGCAAGGTAGTGCACTTGGCTAGGAAGAAGGCCCATCGCATTGGCCGAACCTATGAGGGTGCTTCTAGGGTTTCCCTAGGGGTACCTCTACGATTTGAGAGATGAACCATGGCGTGGTGGACCTTGGAGCCAACCTTGAAGATCAAGATAGAGGTCAGCTAGGTTAGGTCTTGGGGCTTGTTTCCTAGGTCAAACATTGAACCCACCTTTTGCATGTGTTGGTTCAATGTGTTGATTAGGCTATGACCACATCATCCTTTTACTATTTTCCTTATCTGCTAAAGCATGCATGTGTTGTTTTATCTTTATGTTATCACTATAGGATTGCATGCCTGTAATGTTAGACATAAGATAAAACTAAGAGGATGAGACCTCAAAAACCCTCAATCAAAAATATCAAGTCTAGTAGCCTTCGATCAGTGGTGTTGTGCACTGTTTCTCACCCTCATAGGACACACCCATTTATCTTTAGAAGGTGTGTGGTGACAATGGTTTCCCCGGTCCAGTTTTAACCTGGACGTGCCTTCACAAGGAAACTCGTTGGCCCTGGGCATAACGGTTAGGAACGGACTTGGCTAGATTTCTGTTGGGAAACCCGGGGAATATTTACAAATTTTTAACAATCAATACATACACACAGTGGAAGCATATCCCCGAAATAGGCCAGCCCCAAAAATCCAATGAAGATCATCTTGTGAGGGGGTTGATACGATGAGATAAGAAAGTACCTAGAGCAAGAGGAGGCCAATGTCGAGGTAGGCGCCCAAGCATGCGCCCTTTGTAGTCTCACACACACGGATTCCTCAAGTCCTCTTCTTCCACGCCTGGTGCTAGCCTCGGGAAGAAGATCCAAGCCTTTAGGAAGTCCTCTACTTTACTTGCGCCACCTCCAAGAGAAGTTGCGCCAAGTTGAAAGGTGAAGGATGAATGTCGCCAAGCCTTAGCCCCTCTTGTGCCAAGAGGGGATGAAGATGAAAGCTTGTGGCTCAAGGTGGAAGAGGTTGCACCAATTGAATCCTTGCTCTGACCCCTCAAGTTGCTCACGCCAATTGCATTATTATTATTTTTAACTCTTGCATAGCAATAGATATATAGAGCAAAGAGGGGGCAGCAACACAAGAGGTGGAAGCACAACTATCATGAGGAAATCGGCTAGGGTTAGGGTATGGGAGCAATTAGGGTTTTAGGTAAGGAAAGTCTCCAAGACTTTACCATAAACCTCTACCCCTCTACCATATGCGCCAAGCACTTGCCTTACAAGTTACTTCAGCCATATGTGCCCCAAGCATTACCATAGAGGCATGCTTTCCATCCAAGGATGAAGGGGGAGGCGCCATATCTTACCTAATGGAGCAACATGCGCCTACCTCACCCCATTATGCCCTTGGCGCCAATGGGGTAGGATTTCATCCCCATTATACCCTTTTAGCCCATTATCTATTCATGACAACTTGTTATTGGGCCTCATTAGGTAATGAGCTAGCCCAAACTTCATTGCATAAGTTGATTAAGCCATTGGATCCAATCCAATATAACCCAAAGTCAAATGTGACCAAACATGGTGAATTTCGAGTCAACCTGCCAAAAATGAAGTTTGGCTCCAATAACTCTCTTCCATCTCATCAGGCCCATTAGCGCTGTTGAAATCTCCCAAATAGATCCGAGTTATCCAATAACTCGATCATAAGGCTTCCCGATCAATACGAGAACTCAAGTATCAAGGTGTGCGACCCTGTAGGTTCCTCTGATGTTGGCAGTGCTGACCTAAGGTGACCATAAGCAGTGAGTGACACCTAGCAGAGCATCGATGCTACCCAAGTCATCAAAATGGATATCGACATTGTTGGAAAACCCCGGGGATATTTTAGAAAATTTTTGGCATTACAGATTACAAAACGCAACGGAATAATATCCCCAAAATAGGCCAGTCCCAAAAACCCAACGAAGATCATCATGCGAGGGAGTCGACACGATGAGTTGAGAAAGTACCTTATAGCGATTTGGAGTGATGCCGATGTAGGTGCCCAAGTGTGCACCCTCTGTAATCCCACACACACGGATGCTTCGAGCCTTCTTCTTCCACGCCCGGTGCTAGCCTCGGGAAGAAGATTCACTCCAAGGAAGTGCCTCTTGATTGCTTGCGCCAACCACCAAGGAGAAGTGGCACCAAGGGAAGAAGAGGAGGAAGATGCTTAAAGTCTCCTTTGTCCTATGCCCCAAGGAAGGAGAGGGAGGAAGATGACTTTGGCCTTGATGGAAGATGAACAAGAGACCACCTAAGTTGCACCCCTCCTTATTCTCCACGCCTCTAAGAGAGTTTGTACATCAAGAGGGGTGGGCTATGGTCTCTTTTATAGGGATCATGGGCGGCTTGAGTAGAGGAGAAGAATTAGGAGATTAGAGCATGATTTTAGGAATTTAATTATTCAAGTCCTAATCCAATTAGGACTCTAATTAAATTAAATAATCAGCCCCTATTTTATCTCCACAAAAATAGGACTCTAATTAAATCAAATAATTAGCCCCCATTTTATCTCAAATGATTAATTCAAAATTGATTTTAATTAATCACATGAAATTCATTAATTAAAGCATAGGTGTCAATCCTAGTCTAACTAGGATTCAATATGCGCCTACCTTTTCTTCTCGTTAAGCCCATTTAACTTATCAGTAAGCCCAACTATATAATGGGCCTAGCCCAAGGTCCATTATGCATGTTAATCAACCCATTGGATCTAATCCATTTTAACCCAAGGTCAAACGAGGTTAACCATGGTTAATTTAGTGAATATGCCAAAAATGGAAGTTGGCCCTAATAAGTTTCTTCCATCTCATCAAGCCCATTGGCGCTGATGAAATCTCCTAAATAGACCCGAATTATCCAATAACTTGATCTAAAGGCTATCTGATCAATACGAAAACTCGAGCATCAAGGTGTGTGACCTTGTAGGTTCCTTTGACGTTGGTAGTGCTAATCTAATGTCACCACAAGTAGTGAGTGGCACTTAGCAGTGCATCGCTGCTACCCAAGTCATCGGAATGGATATCGACATTGACATCCCCATCTTCGCAACTAGGCACTAATGCATTATAGTCTCTTTGCCAAACTGATATCCGATTGGACAAGTGTGTCACCACTTGTTTTAACCCGATCACATGATCATGACTAAATCAGGTTCTCATCTGGGTATGACCATACACTTTCTGTTGGGGTATGCCCTTAAGGCTAATGTTTGAGGCCTTGGGAATGTATCAGTATCATGTAATAAACTTTTACGTTTATAAAGGCATGGTTGTTATTCAGTTTGTTACATTGTCTGCTGCAATAATTGTACTTCTGAATAATGTCTCAAAGCTGTTCAGCTGGGCTGACATGCTATAAAGTCCTTAGTCGAGATATCTTGGTGAACATGAGACAGCCTTGATATGATTGAGACTAATATGTGTTCTAATCTTATAGGATGCTTCGAGCATGGAATAAGATGTAGACTCATGGGTACATTGGATGTACTGGACAGACCCTACTAGGATATTCAATTGCTTGTCACAATGTGAATAATCCTTGATTGCGACAAGTGGCACATTTCCTCTGACTTGAGATCACTTGTGTTTTCTAAATGATAATTGTCATTGTTTTGAGGTAGTTCAATATCATTTGAAACATAATGATTATAGACAATCTTGGATGGTGAGCTTGAGTCAGGTTAGGGCACTAGTGATAGACATAGGATTGCCGTCTCCTTAATTGGAGTGTGATGTTCTAAAGGGGCCCCCTGGATGAGATGATTGAGAATAGTGTATGGCCATACCCAGGTGACTATGTTCATCTGATCTAATCATGCTCATCATATTGGAGTTACAAGCTTGACACGCTTGTCCAATAAGAACATCCAGTGGCAAAGGAAACATGCATGCCTTGTGAGTTGGATTCACACTTGTGCTGTGGTTTGGGTGTAGTCTTGGAAGACTCTTTTCTTTATATCGGGAGACAGTGATGTGTTGCTAGATACCCCTCACTGATCGTGATAACGTGAGTTATCGTTACCGACATTTAAAGGAAACCCTCAGGGTCGCACAATTTGATGATATGGCTTACTTAAGTCAGATCGTGTGAACTGAATTGTTCAGGTTCAGTTTAAAGGGATTTAATCTCTGATTGTAAGTGAGATCTGGTCTGATCATGTTTGATTGATTAGGGCTTGAGATCGGTAAGCTTCGATCGAGAGAATGGATGCTAGATCAGTGAGATCAGCAGCATCAAGAGATCGACGGTCAGATCAAGAGTCTTAGGGTTTATTGTGGTCTGGACTGATTGCTTGGTTTATTTGGTTATTAAACCAAACCAAATTGAACCAGCTCATTGAGCGAGCGTGTGGTTCAAATTGAGAGGAGTTTGCGATAGGGGTAAACCCATGATCGCATGTGAGTAAGTGGCTTTCTATTTTTAGAATGCATGATCACATACGTGACCACTACTCACGTTCACGCCTAAGGCGCTCTACTCTCTCGCTTCTCCTCCTCTCTCGTCGCCAACTTGCGTATTCGGCACTTGCACTCTCGTGTGGAGAAGTGTAGACGGAAAAAGAGAGGAAGTGTTCGGCCAAGCAAGGTGATCTTTCCCTTCCATTCGACAACGACTTCTTGGAACCTTGCTAGCACAAGGAGCACCAAAGAAGAGTAGGCGACACCAATTGTGTGCGTCACCTTTGGAGAAGGAGCACTTGCGCCTTTCCTTCCAAGACACCATCTAAGCGATGGCAATGGTAAGAATCCCTTTCTAATGAAAGTTGAACAAGTTACATGCTATGCGATCTTGTTAGAAATCCTAGATTCTGCTAGAGGTTCTTGTTGTGCCTCCTATAGGGTTTCGCCCCCCTTTGTTCTAGGGGACTTTCAATGGGTATCAGAGCAGGTTATTGCATGCTAATATGTTTGCTTTCTATGTGATCCTATGCAATGATCTATATGTTACATGCGCTAGTTGAGATAGGCGAATTTTACATGCTTGTTAGAGATGTTTTTATTTCTCCTAGGCGCATGTTTTCTTGTTGGCGCATATGTATGTTTTCTCAAAACTTCTTATACTTGCGCGACTCATTATAGATCTAAGGCCCTGCATTAAACCCTTAGACGGGTTATTAGGGTTGAAGTCATCCCCTAGGTTAGATCCAGACAGTCTGATCAGACCATCTGACAGCCTTGATGGGTTGACCAGATAGCACCTGTGCGATAGCACCTGGTGGCTATAGGTCGACTGCAGACAGGCGTGTAGTGATGTCTGATTGAGACGACTAGTGAACACACATGAGTTAGGCCCGGGGTCACACCCGCTTGCCAGATCTCATGAGGGTTGTTCGGCCCTGGCGCATGCATGGTTGACCTTTTGGTCGACTCAAGTCAGTTAGGACTTGGTGCATGCAAGGGCAGTGGATCTGACTAGGTTGGATGAGTGGATCCCTAGTAATGGACCATTGTAAGGTTGTAGGGCAAATAAGGAAATTAAAATTGATGCCTATGGGGTTTTCGAAATTTAATTTTCATGATTGGATCACATGTTGCTTGATGCCTATGTTTGTTTATTTAATTCTTATGTAGGCTGCCCATGTTAAATGTGTGCTGTGCTGGGGCCTGCGTGCCTGGAATTTAAAGTTGTAAATTAATTATTGTGATCTGCGTATCACATTGTATTTAATTTATAAAGTGTAATTGACCTGCGTGTCAATCTTGTCTAGATAGATTAATTTGTAAATTAATCAGACAAGAGCACAGAGCACACTTGGCAGAGGCGCATGCAGCAAGTGGCTTCACCAGTGGGAGGTCTAGGGTTCGACTCTAGGATAGGCGCATTTTACCTGGTGGGCGCACCTGAGCTGCAGTGGGCGCTTGGACCCTGGGTTGGGCCAGATGAGCAGCAAAAGACTCATGAAGAAAAGCAAGTGAAGACTTAAGTTAATTAAGGTCTTACTTAGGCTATGGGCTTTTACCACATAAGATCCATGCTTTCTTTTATTGTTTAAATAAGTAGAACAGCATGATTTATTTATCTTCTGCTATCACCATAGGAATTGCATGATAGTGAAGAAGATAAAAGACCGTTAAAATCCAACGCTAAAATATCAAGCTCGTATGCCTTCTGACGCGAAACCTCACTGTTCTGATTATCGTTGGAGCCGTGTTGTACCCACTCAGTGGGCACGTCCATCTATCTTCAGACGGTGCGGGATTACACCTGTGTGTTACAGAGAAGGGATTTATCGCTTCTCGTTGCTCAGCATAGCACGTGGTGGTCCAGGGAGTAGGTCGGGTCAGCTTGACCATGTAGGCTACATATGTGGCGCATATGGTAGCGCATGGAGGCAGCCATCTGTGGGGTCAGAGATTGTGTTGTACCAACTCAGTTGGCACAGTCTGCTGGATTGCCCAGATGAAGGGGAATCGCACGGGTTGGCGATTGGCTGGGACAGCCTACCAGAAATTAGTGCTTGTACTCTCTGTGCATCTTATCTCGCCTGAGCGGGACGCGGAGACCAAGTATGAAATCTGGATCCCATCTCACTAAAAGAGTTCTACTCTTTCGGGCTATTTTGCTGGATTTTTCAGCCAGATAAAATAGTGAGAAAAAGAATCATTCTTAAGTCCTGAATTGATTCTTTACATTGATACTGACCTTGCTGTTCTTGCATTGTTGTAGATATCTGCAGCAACGAACACCATGAGCTTCAATGTGCGATCCCTACTGGAAAGGGAGAAGTTTGCTGGGCCAAACTTCTCAGACTGGTTCGGACACCTTAAGATTGTTCTTAAGGCAGAGAGGAAACTGTATGTCCTCGAGACGGCGATATCGCCTCAGCCCGCTCCGAACGCCGCAAGGGCGGTTCGGGAAGCTTATGAAAAGCACGTCAATGATAGCATTGATGTCGCTTGCCTGATGCTAGCGTCTATGACGCCACCGCTGCAGCGTCAGCATGAGGATATGTCTGCTATAGACATGATAGCAAACCTGAAGATGCTGTATGCTGCACAGGCGAGGACAGAACGCTATAATCTGACAAAGCTGTTCTTTCAGAGCAAACTGGCTGAAGGGAGCCCAGTGGGAGCTCACGTGCTCAAGATGATTGGGCACAAGGAGGCTCTAGAGAAACTGAGGCATACCATCAACCAGGAGCTTGCTGTAGACATTATTCTGCAGTCTCTCCCGCCCTCTTTCGATGCGTTCATCATTAACTTTAATATGAACAAAATCGATTGTACTCCGGCAGAGCTGCTGAATATGCTCTTGACTACTGAGGAAACTCTGAAGGGAAAGCCTTCAACCTCTATCTTAATGGTTCCTTCAAGGAACAACAAGAAGAAGGGGAAGAAGGGCAAGACCCCTGTCAAGAGTTACAGCAAGGCTCTGAAGCAAAAAGTCAAGCGGTCAAAGGAATACAGATGTTTCCACTGTGGCCAGCTGGGTCACTGGAAAAAGGACTGTAAAGCGCTCCAAGGAGATAAGAGGGGAAGCTTCGCTTCTGGCTCAGGTATATACGTGACGGAAGTCATGGTTTCATCTTCTTCTATATCATGGGTGTTGGACACTGCATGTGGAGTTCACATTTGTTCAAATGTATAGGAACTCAAGAGAAGAAGACAGGTGGGACAGCATGAGGTGGACCTACGAGTTGGAAACGGGGCACGGGTTGCTGCTGTTGCTGTAGGAGACTATTTCATCTCTTTGCCATCTGGGCTTGTATTAGAACTAAACAGTTGTTATTTTGTTCCTAGCATTACTAAGAATATTATCTCCATTCCTGCTCTTGTCAGGAAGGGATTTTCCTTTGAATGCAATATTTCAAAGTGTGTTTTAACTTTTGATAATATTGTTTATGCTACTGGTTCAATTAACAATGGGTTATTCATGTTGGACATGGAATGTTCTATACAAAATATTGATATTAAGAAAGCCAAGTATGCTGATGACAGCACCTTGCTATGGCATAGTCGTTTAGGCCATATTAACAAGAAACGCATTAAGCGGTTGCATGATCATGGACTGCTGGGATCATTCTCCTGTGAGGAGATTGATACATGCAAGGCTTGTTTAATGGGTAAAATGACGAAGTCACCTTTTCCTAACAAAGGTCAAAGGGCTTCAGGTTTACTTGACCTTATACACAGTGATGTGTGTGGGCCATTTAGTAAACATGCCAGAGGTGGCTATCAGTACTTCATTACCTTTACTGATGATTTCAGTAGATACGGGTATGTCTATTTAATGAGACATAAAAGTGAATCTTTTGACAAGTTCAAAGAGTTCAAGAATGAAGTACAGAATCAGCTAGGCCGAAGTATCAAGGCACTTCGTTCTGATCGAGGTGGAGAATACCTAAGTCATGCGTTTACTGACTATCTGAAGGAGTGTGGGATTATCTCACAGCTCACTCCGCCAGGAACACCGCAATGGAATGGTGTGTCCGAGAGGAGAAATAGAACGTTACTTGATATGGTTCGTTCTATGATGAGTCAGGCTACTCTTCCATATTCCTTTTGGGGATTTGCACTGGAGACAGCTGCAAAGGTACTAAACCGAGTGCCATCCAAGGCAGTTTCTAAGACGCCATATGAGTTATGGTATGGGAAACAGCCGAGCTTGACATTTATCAGGATCTGAGGCTGCGAGGCTTATGTCAAAAAGCTCGCCTCTGGGAAACTAGAGAGCAGATCTGACAAATGTATCTTTGTCAGTTACCCTAAGGAAACTAAGGGTTATTATTTCTACGATCCCAAAGAGAACAAGGTATTTGTTGCTCGGACGGCCATATTTCTTGAGAAGGAGTTTCTTCTGCAAGAGGCCAGTGGGAGAGAAATAAAGCTGGATGAGAATCCAGAGGAAGAACAAAGTAGCCAAGCACAGTTGGATGAGCCTGAGCCGGTGGATCAGGTTACTGAACAACCTGAGGCTCAGATATCACGGGAACCGCGAAGATCGGGAAGGATCCGTCGACAGCCTGAGCGCTATGACGGAGTCTACATCATTGATAATGATGAACCCCTCACTTATGCGGATGCGGTCAGTGGACCGGAGTCAGCGAGATGGCTTGAAGCTATGCTCGCCGAGATGGACTCCATGTCAGATAACCAAGTCTGGGATTTGGTTGATCCGCTTCCGGGAGTTATCCCTATAGGCTGTAAATGGATCTTCAAGAAGAAGATTGACATGGATGGTAACGTGGTTACCTATAAAGGCAGGCTAGTTGCGAAAGGTTTCAAACAAATCTACGGGATAGATTATGATGAAACTTTCTCACCTGTAGCTATGTTTAAGTCTATTCGGATTCTTTTCGCGATAGCTGCATATTATGATTATGAGATCTGGCAAATGGATGTGAAGACAGCTTTCCTGAATGGAAATCTGGATGAGGATGTGTATATGACACAACCAGAAGGTTTCACTAATCCATCAGATCGTCATAAGATATGCAAGTTAAAGAAGTCTATTTATGGACTTAAACAAGCATCGAGAAGCTGGAATATTCGTTTTGATGAATCAATCTCTGAGTTTGGTTTCATCAAGAACGAGGATGACCAGTGTGTATATAAGAGGTTTAGTGGGAGCGTGATTACTTTTCTAGTCCTCTACGTCGATGATATCTTGATCATTGGAAACGATATTCCTGAAATGCATGCGGTTAAGGCATGGTTAAGGAAGTGTTTCCAGATGAAAGATCTAGGAGAAGCAGCCTATGTATTAGGTGTGAAGATCTACAGGGATAGATCTAAGAGGCTTCTCGGGCTGTGCCAGAGTACTTACATCGATAAAGTCCTGGAGAGATTTCATTTAGAGAATTCTAAAAGAGGATATCTTCCAGTCAGACATGGTCTGAATCTTTCGAAGAGTCAGTGTCCACAAACACAGACTAAGAAAGATGAAATGGACAATACGCCTTATGCTTCGGCTATTGGGTCCATTATGTATGCGATGTTGTGTACTCGCCCAGACGTCGCTTACAGGTTAAGCGTGACCAGTCGGTTCCAAAGTAATCCAGGTCAGGCACACTGGATTGCAGTCAAGAACATTTTAAAATATCTGCGGAGGACCAAAGATATGTTCTTGATATATGGTGGTCAGGAAGAACTCAGTATTGAAGGATATACTGACGCTTCGTTCCAGTCTGACCAGGATGATTTCCGATCACAATCAGGCTATGTTTTTAGCTTGAATGGAGGAGCAGTGGTGTGGAAGAGTTTCAAACAGTCAACTGTTGCTGATTCCACAACAGAAGCCGAGTATGTTGCAGCCTCGGAAGCATCCAATGAGGCAGTGTGGATTCGTAAGTTCGTGAGAGAACTTGGTGTTGTTCCTTCGAGTGCAGATCCTTTGGTTATCTTCTGTGATAACACTGGAGCAATCGCACAAGCAAAGGAACCACGGTCGCACCAGAAGTCCAAGCACATACAGAGACGGTTTCATTTGATCAGGGAGATCATAGATCGTGGCGAGATCAAAGTCTGCAAGGTTCATACAGATGACAATCTGGCAAACCCGCTTACTAAGCCTCTGGCGCAGCAGAAGCATGAGAAGCACTGTAATAATATGGGTTTGAGATTTCTCAACCATTAGATTAAGTGCAAGTGGGAGATTGTTGGGGTATGCCCTTAAGGCTAATGTTTGAGGCCTTGGGAATGTATCAGTATCATGTAATAAACTTTTATGTTTATAAAGGCATGGTTGTTATTCAGTTTGTTACATTGTCTGCTGCAATAATTGTACTTCTGAATAATGTCTCAAAGCTGTTCAGCTGGGCTGACATGCTATAAAGTCCTTAGTCGAGATATCTTGGTGAACATGAGACAACCTTGATATGATTGAGACTAATATGTGTTCTAATCTTATAGGATGCTTCGAGCATGGAATAAGATGTAGACTCATGGGTACATTGGATGTACTGGACAGACCCTACTAGGATATTCAATTGCTTGTCACAATGTGAATAATCCTTGATTGCGACAAGTGGCACATTTCCTCTGACTTGAGATCACTTGTGTTTTCTAAATGATGATTGTCATTGTTTTGAGGTAGTTCAATATCATTTGAAACATAATGATTATAGACAATCTTGGATGGTGAGCTTGAGTCAGGTTAGGGCACTAGTGATAGACATAGGATTGCCGTCTCCTTAATTGGAGTGTGATGTTCTAAAGGGGCCCCCTGGATGAGATGATTGAGAATAGTGTATGGCCATACCCAGGTGACTATGTTCATCTGATCTAATCATGCTCATCATATTGGAGTTACAAGCTTGACACGCTTGTCCAATAAGAACATCCAGTGGCAAAGGAAACATGCATGCCTTGTGAGTTGGATTCACACTTGTGCTGTGGTTTGGGTGTAGTCTTGGAAGACTCTTTTCTTTATATCGGGAGACAGTGATGTGTTGCTAGATACCCCTCACTGATCGTGATAACGTGAGTTATCGTTACCGACATTTAAAGGAAACCCTCAGGGTCGCACAATTTGATGATATGGCTTACTTAAGTCAGATCGTGTGGACTGAATTGTTCAGGTTCAGTTTAAAGGGATTTAATCTCTGATTGTAAGTGAGATCTGGTCTGATCATGTTTGATTGATTAGGGCTTGAGATCTGTAAGCTTCGATCGAGAGAATGGATGCTAGATCAGTGAGATCAGCAGCATCAAGAGATCGACGGTCAGATCAAGAGCCTTAGGGTTTATTGTGGTCTGGACTGATTGCTTGGTTTATTTGGTTATTAAACCAAACCAAATTGAACCAGCTCATTGAGTGAGCGTGTGGTTCAAATTGAGAGGAGTTTGCGATAGGGGTAAACCCATGATCGCATGTGAGTAAGTGGCTTTCTATTTTTAGAATGCATGATCACATACGTGACCACTACTCACGTTCACGCCTAAGGCGCTCTACTCTCTCGCTTCTCCTCCTCTCTCGTCACCAACTTGAGTATTCGGCACTTGCACTCTCGTGTGGAGAAGTGTAGACGGAAAAAGAGAGGAAGTGTTCGGCCAAGCAAGGTGATCTTTCCCTTCCATTCGACAACGACTTCTTGGAACCTTGCTAGCACAAGGAGCACCAAAGAAGAGTAGGCGACACCAATTGTGTGCGTCACCTTTGGAGAAGGAGCACTTGCGCCTTTCCTTCCAAGACACCATCTAAGCGATGGCAATGGTAAGAATCCCTTTCTAATGAAAGTTGAACATGTTACATGCTATGCGATCTTGTTAGAAATCCTAGATTCCGCTAGAGGTTCTTGTTGTGCCTCCTATAGGGTTTCGCTCCCCTTTGTTCTAGGGGACTTTCACTTTCAGTCATAGAACCATAAGGGGCCCTGTGGATATCAAGCTTCCCTCAGTAAGGGGCAAATCCTATGTCTGTCTATTGATTTTCTCATATGGGTCGTGACATACCCAATGACAACCGTTATGACCTCCCAACTATGGCGAGGTATTAGGTTGTATCAAAGTATGTCGTTAACCACATAGAAGAGTCAATGACTTTAAGTCTAGGGATCAATACATCTCCTGTCACTTGTGAGGATAACTCATGACACCAAGTCATAGCCTCACAGCGGGTCGATCCAGTATATCTACCACTGATATAGCCATATGTCTGCATTAGCATCTTGTGCCCAACCAGCCCATATACCAGTCTCTCATGTACCATAGCTGTCCCATATCTACTGAGGTACTTGACTGGGGATAATAGTTTGAGCATAGATCCAATCTGTCTCCAGGGACATTATCATGTAAGTACATAATCACAGATGTAAACAAACAATGATAACGACAATGTTAGAATGATATATATATATATAAAAGAAATATCAATGTTAACTAGTACAAAGAAGGACCACAACTAGGTCTCAGGGCATATACACCAACAGACATCGACATCCCCATCATCGCAACAAGGTACAGATGCATTACAGTCTCTTTGCCAAACTGATATCCGATTAGACAAGTGTGTCACCACTTGTTTCACCCAGTCACATGGTCATGACTAAATCAGGTTCTCACCTAGGTATGACCATACACTTTCAATCATAGAACCATGAGAGGGCCCTATGGATATCATGCTTCCCTTAGGAAGGGGCAAATCCTCTGTCTGTATATTGACCTTCTCATATGGGTTGTTGCATGCTCAATGACAATCGTTATGACCTCCCAACTACGGTGAGGTGTTAGGTTGTATCAAAGCATGTTCCTAACCATATAAAAAAGTCAATGACCTCAAGTCAAGGGATCAATGCATCTCCTGTCACTTGTGAGGATAACTCATGACACCAAGTCAATGCATCTCCTGTCTGCGTTAGCACCTCGTGCCAAACCAGCTCATATACCAGTCTCACATGTACTAGAGCTATCCCATATCCACTCAGGTACATTGACTGGGGATAAGGTTTTGAGCACAGATCCAATCTGTCTCTACGGACATTACTGTGCAAGTGCATAATCACAGATGTAAACAATGCATAATAATGACAATGCCTGAATGATATATATATATATATATATATATAAAAGAAATATTAGTATCAAATAGTACAAAGATAGACCAAAACTAGGGCTCAGGGCATAAATACCAACAATTTCCACATGTGCTAGGCATATGATGGAACTCTAGAGGCATCGTTGCGAGGTTAGGGTTTCATGTCGTATCCAGCCCTCGCTGGACATGAAATGCCTAGACTAACTCAATAAGGGGAGTTGCCAAGTGCAACCGGCCGGCGTGCCTACCTCAAGAAGCATGGGTTACTTTGTGCATCTCATCCCACCCTCGTGGGATGCAAAGCCTCATGTGGAATAAGGATCCCATCTCACTAGGGAATCTCGGATTTTCCAATTGACCTTGTGGGTTGTCAATTCGATTAAAATAGTGGGAGCATAGTCATTTAAAACAAGTCCAGTTTAAATGACTTGAAGTAATACTAAAATGCTCTTCTTGGTTGTTGTAGATCAATGGCTACGAATAATAGCAGATTGTCGCTATGATCCCTTCTTGAGAAGGACAAGTTGGTTGGATCCAACTTCATGGACTGGCATCGGAACTTGAGGTTAGCCCTCAAGCTCGAGAAGAAGTTGTATGTCCTTGAGCAGTCTCTTCCCGCGGCTCCTATTCCTAATGCCCGAAGGGCAGACAGGGATGCTTTTAGAAAGCATCACGATGAGTCTTTGGAAGTGGAATGTCTCATGCTAGCCAGTTGGTGCCTGAGCTTCAGGTGCAATATGAGGAGCATAATACTTTTTAGATGATCACTCAATTGAAACAGATGTTCAAGGCTCTGGCTAGAACTGAGAGATATGACACTGCCAAAGCATTCTTTCGGTGCAAGTTATCTGAGGGTGCACCAGTGGGACCCCATGTGCTCAAGATGATTGGGCATGTGGATCATCTCAGGAGACTAGGACACACTATATATAACGAGCTGGTTGTGGATCTTATTCTACAGTCCCTGCCCCCTAGCTTCAGCCCGTTTATTTTAAATTTTAACATGAACTAGATTGAGTGCACTAGGGAGGAACTGTTGAATATGCTCCAATCGACCGAGCAAGTGATGGGTAAGACCATGCCCAATTCTATTCTTTTGGTCCTTGCGACCAAGAAGATGAAGAAGAAGGGTAAGGCATGTGCTAAGGGCAGTGCCAAAGGTCCTATTGATGTGGGGTGGAGACACATGTTGTGCAAACCAGAAAATGATATAAAGCAATATTCATAACAGCCAAAAAAATCCAGGCAAGAAAGATTAATCAATTACGAAGGTTTGTGGGCAACTCTTGTCTGCCCATACGATCCTTGCTTTGCTTTTTGCATTAAAAAAAAAAGAAAAAAAATGTTAGTTTTCATGTTTGTTGCTTTCATTCCTTTTGCATGTTAGTTAAGTTATTTGCTCTTTATTGATTAAAAAATTTTTTTTTTTGCAACAAAAATTCTACTGCCTGCTTCAAGAACTTTGTTCCTGTTGCTTATCTTCTATTTGCTCCAAATTGTATCTGAACTTCTGATTTTGCTGCGCCAACATAATCTGGATATTTCAGCTTGCTTGCTACACTTAATCTCTGTCAAAATGCAGCTTGGATAACACCAGCATATTTCGGTTTACAACACCCATAAGTGCAGCTATTGATGCATAGATTATAACTATAAATTCTGCACTTGAATGCTGAATTTTTCCAATCTATTTTTAGCCTGGTTTCTGTGCTTAACCTCTATCAAATTGCAGTCTTCAACTGGCATTATTTTCTGCACATATATATGCTGCAATTGTTTTGAATTAGCCTTGATCTACTGCTTCCTACATTCTCAAAAATTATTTATGCGCTGAACTTCAACAATAGTCATTTTTCCAGGAGATCAAGTTTCTTTTATCATCATGCGCTATTTTAACGCAAGTGAATTAATTTTTGATTGGAAAGCTTACAAAAGAATCACCCTTAGACCTGAAAGTTTTACTACCTTTGTTTGGTGTAATAAACATAAGGGTAGAACAGTGTTAGACCATATAGTTAGTTTTAATGCTATATCTGCTAGGGCTGTTGATAATTTTGGTCTCATCTTAGAAAAACACAGAAACCCATATACCATATTCTGGGAAGAATATAGAGTTGCCATGTTAGTTAACTTTCAATGTCTCATCCCTATTCAACTGGATGGTATGAAATTCAACATTTGGTGTGATGTTATCAGCTTAGAAGGTTTTGATATCTTGCTAGGTAATGAATTCCTTCGTAGTGTTCAAGCCTATCATCATAGAGAACCTTTGTCCTATAGTGTCAACTTTAGAGGGTTAAAACTCATCATCTATCCTAGAAGTCTAGAGTCAACACAAGCTAGCACTAATGCCATTCGTTATGAGATGAATAAACAATTTGATAATATGAAAAAAGAAATTGATAAACAATGTAATAATATGATACAACTCTTAGAAAAGCTTCGTGACCAGTGCCTACAACAAGCGTCCAATCAAACCATAGAAGTCACCCAACCACAAACCGAGACTAAAATTCAGCTAAATCCTTTAGGTGACTTGAACCTAGAAGACACTAATAAACAAGATGACACCTCAAACTATGAACACATAGGGACAACCCAATTCGAGCCTAAGTTAGAACTTGAACCTAAAGACAATAGGCTAGACTTAAACATAGAGGATACAAAAGAACAACCTGAACCCTTAGAACAAATGTCCCTAGGAGCTCAACCCTTAAATCCCTATGAAAGAAGTTATCCTCAACCTATAGAACCAGAACTCCTTGAGCAACTTGAGCCTACTCAAACCATAGACAATGAAAACTTAGGCCTAAACCAACTTGATCTTAGTGCGTCCAAGGAAGTTCACCCACTTACCCAATCCAAAAACATAGGAAATGTGTCTCTAGATAGCTATGAACCTAATCCTATAGACTTCATTGGGTTTGACCAATACTTAGGGGATAAAATACCTGAAGCTATAGACAACCCTAAACCTCAACTCTTAGGTCAACCTCAACCTATTGACATAGTAGAATTGCACCAAGACTGATGTAGGGGGGATAAACACAAGACAAAGTACATGCAAACAACGCTTTTGCAAAATAGTTTTTTTGTATTTTATAATAAAAGTCAAAATTACTTCTAACGGAGTTGGAAAATATTTTTGGTATTTTTATAAGTAGAGAAATCAAAAAAACTAAGTTACTTTAAACTAGGAATTTGAAAAAAACACTTAATCTATGAAATGAAATTGCTAGCAGGATTACTCACAGTGCGACCCTTGAGAATAGAAGGATCGTGACATCCCGGTCTTCAACGGTCCTACTCTGATGGAAGGAGTTGCATCATTACAAGCAAACTTAGACAAACGAGTTCCGTACATACCACGGATTCATATTACAAGCCAAGAACTAAGGGGGAGGTTAAGCCTCACAAATTCCCTTAACACTTTAACTAAAGAGAGTGGGGGGGGGGGGAGAAGAGGGGAAAGTGATTGCGCCAAGGAGATCTTCCAAGCCTTGTGTTCCCCTACAACAAGAACTTTGATTAGTGTAGAAACAAGCTCTAGAAATCAAAGAGAGGAGAGGTGAAAGAACTTAGCCGATTAGGAGTCTTGTTGATGTTGCTCTTCATGCTAGCCGAAAGTGAAGGATCCTTTGGAGATCTTTGTTGTTTGCCGAGATCAAAGGATGAGGGAACTTCCTTAGAGTCTCGCCAAGGTGTGCAAATCCTTCAAGGTGAATGCGTTGAGGGCTTGAGAAGAAGGGGGAGAAGAGAAAGGGCTCGGCCCTTTAGAGGAGAGGGGGAGATAGAACAACTTAGGCGACACAAGCACCAATGCTAACACAAGGATTTTTTCATCTAGGCAACTACTCGACAATGAAGAGATGGTTACAATTTATAGGCTCAACAAGCCATGGGCAAGGGTGACAATTCACCCTAGGCGCAATCACAAGTTGATGGAAGAAATTAATGCTCAATTAAAACATTTCCTTTGTCAATTTTGAATTTCGAATTCTTTCTTTGATGGAGCTTCCTTGTGACCGAATTCTCTCAAGCTCCTTCCTTGTTTGCTTGGATGAAAGGGCGCCCATTTTGAATTTTGAAAAGCCTTCCTTCAAGAGCTTGGGCGGCTAGAGTTTTCCAAAGTTGGTTCCACAAATTGGGGATCTAGATGGTGATCCCTTGAATTGTGGATCTTGATTGATCCTTGATGGCTAGGCGCATTGAAGGCTCCTCCTTTGGTAAGTTGTGGGCTGGTTCTTCAATTTCGAATTCTCCTTCTTATTAGGTGGCGCCTTGGGTTGATTTGGAAGGTGAGGTTGCATTCAATTCGAGCTCCTTCAACTTGAAGTCTCTAGTCAAGTGTTGAAGTGCTTCTTTCCATAATTGGAGCTTCACTTGAGTGGCTTAGCTTGAGCTTCCTAGCTTCCCTTGAGCTGGGCTTTAACCTGCCCAATTATTGACACAAAAACCAGTAGACTATTCTAGGAGATAATGCATGACCTAATAAGGAAACTATAGGGTGCCCTAGGGCTTATTCAAAGCAAATTGGAAAGTGCAAATAAGGAAAGAGGGTGGCCTAGGAGGGAAGGCCATATCTGATGGGCTTCCTCCTAACCCTTCCTGACCTCCTAGGGCCAGGGTTGGTCTCTCCATCATTTCTCCCCGGGTGGGAAGAATTCTCCTCTGGAGAATTATCCTTGTACCCTTGGAGTAACTCCGGAGCGGCCTGTGCCAATTCACTTTCGGGAAGCCAAGCCTCCTCACCCGATGTAAACTTAACACGATAAAATACTTGTACCTCGTCCGGGGTGAGTCGGGTCTGATCCTCAAGTATGCTCTGTGGCTCGAGCCTGTCAGTCAACTCCTTGATGTGTACCGGCTCCTCATATCGTGTGAGATCCTCCACGTTGACAGTGGTGGGGATCCCCAAGTCCGGTGGTAGATCCAAGACGTAGGCGTTATCGTTGATCCTTTCCACAATGGTAAAGGGCCCGAGTCCCTTTGCGTCCAACTTGCGGCCAGATCCATGGATGCGCTCCTCCCTGACCCGCTGTATGACCTGTTCACCTACAGAAAATTTCCTTTCTCGACGTTTCTTGTTAGCACCCTTGCGATAGGAATTAACAGCATCAAGCATTTGGCAATGTATTTCGTGATGCAAATGGGACATGTGAGTGGCAAAATCTTTAGCAGACATGGAAATATGAGAGTGCCTTGGTAAAGGAAATAAATCAACAGGTTTTCTAGGCTGGTACCCTAAGTTGGCTTGAAAAGGGGACAATCCCGTGGTTCTGTTGACAACACTATTGTAGGAGAACTCGGCAATGGGTAATAGCTTGTCCCATGTGCCTGGGTGCTCTCCTACCAAACTCCTCAAAATGCTCCCAAGTGATCGATTGACCACTTCGGTCTGCCCATCCGTCTGAGGATGATAGGCCGTGGAGAATTTGAGTTTGGTTCCCAACATAGCCCACAGGGTTTTCCAGAAATGTCCCACAAACCTGGAATCCCTATCAGAAACTATAGTCAGAGGGGTACCTCTATGTTTAACAACCTCTTTAAAGAATAATCTAGCTACATGTGATGCATCCGTAGTTTTGTAGCAAGGTATAAAGTGTGCCATCTTGGTAAACCTATCCACTACAACAAGGATAGAATCATGTTTGGAGGGAGTCCTTGGTAAACCTAAGATGAAATCCATGCTATGGTCCTGCCAGGGTGCTTGAGGAATAGGTAGGGGTGTGTACAGACCAAAGTTATGTTTCTGGGTTTTTCTTGTCTGACAGGTCTTACAATGTTTGACAACCTTAGCTACATCCCTATAGAGGTTCGGCCAGAAGAACCCTTCCTCCACTAAGGCTTGCGTTTTGTCCCGACCATGGTGCCCGGCAGACCCTCCTCCGTTGATCACCCAAACAAGGAAGTCTCGGATTGAGGTCTTGGGAACACATAGCTTTGGCCCAAGAAACAAAAACTCATCCCTTAGGGTATAGAGGGGATGACTCAAAGGGTCTATGCTAAGCTTAGAATATATGCTAGAAAAATCAGGACATTCTAAATATTCATGCTTCATGCGATCAAATCCAACTACTTCAACAGATAATTTTTGCACAAGTAAAGTTACTCTACTTAAAGCATCAGCAACTTTATTTTCAATCCCAGACTTATGCTTCAAAACAAAGGTGTACTGTTGAAGGTATTCTACCCATTTAGCATGTCTAGCATTTAATTTCTTTTGAGCACTTAAAAAAGATAAAGCCTGGTGGTCACTATTCAAAATAAAATCATTGTGTATTAGATAGTGTCTCCAGTGCCTTAAAGATTGAACTACAGCATAGAATTCCTTATCATAGGTGGTATATCTTTGTTTAGCCTCATTTAATTTCTCACTAAAGTAGGCTATGGGATGACCTTCCTGACTAAGGGTACCTCCTATTCCTACTCCTGAGGCATCACAGTCCACTATGAAAACCTTGGAGAAGTCAGGTAATCTTAGGACTGGGGCAGTGGCCATTCTAGCTTTAAGTTCCTCAAAAGCTCTACTAGCAGACTTAGGCCAACTGAACTCACCTAGTTTCATATAATTGGTTATAGGGGCTACTATGGTGCTAAAGTTTCTAATGAATCTTCTATAGAAGGCAGCTAGACCATGGAAGCTCCTAATCTCAGTCAAAGTTTTGGGTTCAGGCCAGTCTAAGATGGCTTGGATCTTGCTAGGATCAGCTTGAAGTCCTTGGTCAGACACTATGAATCCTAGGAAGACAACCCTAGGGGAGAGGAAAGAACACTTCTTCAAGTTAAGATATAACTTTTCTTCCTTAAGTAAATCTAGGGTTTTCCTAAGGTGTTCCATGTGTTCTTCTTGGGTCTTGCTATAGATTAGGATGTCATCAAAGTAAACTACTAAGAATCTTCCTATATAAGGCTTCAAGACTTGGTTCATTAATCTCATAAAAGTTGAGGGGGCATTAGAGAGACCAAAGGGCATTACTAGCCATTCATATAAACCATCCTTAGTCTTAAAAGCTGTCTTCCACTCATCCCCAAGTCTTATCCTAACTTGGTGGTATCCACTTCTAAGGTCTAGCTTGCTAAACCACTTAGAACCTACCAGCATGTCAAGCATGTCATCTAATCTTGGGATGGGAAATCTATATTTGATGGTTATCCTGTTCATTGCCCTACAGTCTATACACATGCGCCAGCTTCCATCCTTCTTTGGGGTAAGAAGGGCGGGGACTGCACACGGGCTTAGGCTTTCCCTAATGAAACCCTTGTCTAAAAGTTCATCTACTTGCCTCTTGAGCTCTTGATGCTCAGTGGGGTTCATCCTATAGTGGGGTAAGTGTGGGAGAGTAGAACCCGGGACAAGGTCTATGGCATGTTGGATTTCTCTAAGGGGAGGTAATCCATTGGGAAGTTCATCTCTAGTGAGCTCAGAGTACCCTGAGAGTAGGGTCTCAACTTCTAGGGGTATGGGTGACTCCTCATCTAAGTTGGTTTCCTTAATGACTAGGGAGTACACTTGCTTGGACTCTAAGCAGTCTTGGGTAAAGGCATGGGGCCTTATGAGTTGGATGGTAGGTTTGGGTTCCTTAGGTTCTTCTATCCTACCCTTATTGGTGGAAGCCTTAAGTTCCTTAGGCATGGACGGCTTCAGTTTGATCTTTTGCCCATCATGGCTAAAGACATAAGTGTTAGTCCGACCGTAGTGGATAACATCCATGTCAAATAACCACGGGCGACCAAGTAAGACTTGGGCGACATCCATGGTTATGACGTCACACCAAATCTTGCCTTGGTAGACGGCAAACTGAAGGGGTACTAAGCACCTATGGGTGACTGGGACACTAGACTGATTGACCCAGGATATACTATAGGGATTAGGGTGTGGTTCTGCCTTAAGGTTGAATTTCACTAAGGCTGTGTGAGAGACCGCGTTTAGACTACTTCCCCCATCTATCACTACTTTGCACATGTTGCCATTGCATTTCGTGTAGGTGTGGAAAATACTGGTCCTACTCCAGTCCTCAGTTGGGGTAGGTTTGATCAGGGTGCACCTAACCACTCCTAAGGTGTCTTGGGTTTGCTCTTCCCCACTATCATAGATTAACTCTTCACAAATCATACATCCAGAGTCAAGGTTATGGGTCTCTTCATGATTCTCCTCATAAGTCTCCTCGTGTTTTTCTTCACCTAAGTATAGGACTCTCTTTGGGCAGTCTTTCATATAGTGTCCTACTTGGTGGCAAGCATGGCAAGTGACTCTAGGTTCTTGGACAGTCCTAGGTTTAGAGGGTGTTGATGTGGTGGCTTTGGGTTGGGAGCTTGAGGGATTAGATGTAGGTGTCTTAGGATAAGTTTTAGGGGAACTAAACTCTCTCCTAAAAGCTCTTTTTAGGTTTTCCTCTACTTCTAAGGCTCTTTGGTAGGCAGTTTCTATAGAGTCTATGTGGTAGTAGGTCATCCCCTTTTTGATCTCAGACCTGAGCCCATTCTTATATCTGCTAAGGGTGACATGGGGCAGTTCATGCATACCACTCCTAAGAAGGAGCTCATCAAACTTGGTTGTGTAGTCAGTAACGGTGAGGTTTCCTTGTACTAGACCTATGGTTTGATCAACTAGCTTGGTCTGATAATAGGGTGGGACATATTTTTCCTTTAGCTTTTGGTACATCTCATCCCATCTTTCAATAGGTGGACGACCAAAAATCTCAAGGCTCCTTTCCACATTTGTCTAGTACAATCTAGCAGTACCCTCTAAAAGACAACGGGTGAACCTAACTTTGGAGTGCTCAGGCATTAGGCTCCAGTCAAAATATTGCTCAAGTTTGACAGCCCAATCTAGGAATTCTCTAGGATCAAGGGAACCACTAAAGGTTGGAGGTGTGAGTTTGATGTTGCGGTGCACATCATCCTCCCTAGGTCTTTGATAGGGTCGAGCATGTGGCTCTTCCCATTCAGGTTCTTGGACTCTACTATTATGGTTCCTATTGTTTTGGGGATGTTCACCTAGGATGGGTTCACTTGAGGGCCGACTAGGGGGTCTATCATCCCTAAGATTTTCAGGATTTGGGAGTCTAGCTCTAATATCCCTAAGTTCCTCTTGGAAGGACGCCATCATGTTAAAGAGTCTAGCCATGTCATTAGGTTCAGTTTGTCTAGTAATATCATTGGATTCAGGGTGATTATTATAATTTGCTCCCGATCTAGTAGTCATGGTCAAAGATAGTTTTGAAAGAAATTAGTTTTGAAAATAAGGCTCCTAAAAGTGATATATTATATGATAGCCTTTTATGAGATTAACTTCTTTCAAACACCTAGGTCCAAGAAAGTCTTAGAATTTGAAAATTAGTTTTTAGGCTAAAAATCTATT
This sequence comes from Costus lasius, assembly GCA_027563935.2. Taxonomy (NCBI): domain Eukaryota; kingdom Viridiplantae; phylum Streptophyta; class Magnoliopsida; order Zingiberales; family Costaceae; genus Costus; species Costus lasius. The sequence continues at coordinate 29,891,254 of CM050454.1, forward strand.
CTAAGAGTGGGCTCTGATACCAACTGATGTAGGGGGGATAAACACAAGACAAAGTACATGCAAACAACGCTTTTGCAAAATAGTTTTTTTGTATTTTATAATAAAAGTCGAAATTACTTCTAACGGAGTTGGAAAATATTTTTGGTATTTTTATAAGTAGAGAAATCGAAAAAACTAAGTTACTTTAAACTAGGAATTTGAAAAAAACACTTAATCTATGAAATGAAATTGCTAAACAAGATGACACCTCAAACTATGAACACATAGGGACAACCCAATTCGAGCCTAAGTTAGAACTTGAACCTAAAGACAATAGGCTAGACTTAAACATAGAGGATACAAAAGAACAACCTGAACCCTTAGAACAAATGTCCCTAGGAGCTCAACCCTTAAATCCCTATGAAAGAAGTTATCCTCAACCTATAGAACCAGAACTCCTTGAGCAACTTGAGCCTACTCAAACCATAGACAATGAAAACTTAGGCCTAAACCAACTTGATCTTAGTGCGTCCAAGGAAGTTCACCCACTTACCCAATCCAAAAACATAGGAAATGTGTCTCTAGATAGCTATGAACCTAATCCTATAGACTTCATTGGGTTTGACCAATACTTAGGGGATAAAATACCTGAAGCTATAGACAACCCTAAACCTCAACTCTTAGGTCAACCTCAACCTATTGACACAGTAGAATTGCACCAAGACTGATGTAGGGGGGATAAACACAAGACAAAGTACATGCAAACAACGCTTTTGCAAAATAGTTTTTTTGTATTTTATAATAAAAGTCAAAATTACTTCTAACGGAGTTGGAAAATATTTTTGGTATTTTTATAAGTAGAGAAATCGAAAAAACTAAGTTACTTTAAACTAGGAATTTGAAAAAAACACTTAATCTATGAAATGAAATTGCTAGCAGGATTACTCACAGTGCGACCCTTGAGAATAGAAGGATCGTGACGTCCCGGTCTTCAACGGTCCTACTCTGATGGAAGGAGTTGCATCATTACAAGCAAACTCAGACAAACGAGATCTGTACATACCACGGATTCATATTACAAGCCAAGAACTAAGGGGGAGGTTAAGCCTCATAAATTCCCTTAACACTTTAACTAAAGAGAGTGGGGGGGGGGGGAGAAGAGGGGAAAGTGATTGCGCCAAGGAGATCTTCCAAGCCTTGCGTTTCCCTACAACAAGAACTTTGATTAGTGTAGAAACAAGCTCTAGAAATCAAAGAGAGGAGAGGTGAAAGAACTTAGCCGATTAGGAGTCTTGTTGATGTTGCTCTTCATGCTAGCCGAAAGTGAAGGATCCTTTGGAGATCTTTGTTGTTTGCCGAGATCAAAGGATGAGGGAACTTCCTTAGAGTCTCGCCAAGGTGTGCAAATCCTTCAAGGTGAATGCGTTGAGGGCTTGAGAAGAAGGGGGAGAAGAGAAAGGGCTCGGCCCTTTAGAGGAGAGGGGGGAGATAGAACAACTTAGGCGACACAAGCACCAATGCTAACACAAGGATTTTTTCATCTAGGCAACTACTCGACAATGAAGAGATGGTTACAATTTATAGGCTCAACAAGCCATGGGCAAGGGTGACAATTCACCCTAGGCACAATCACAAGTTGATGGAAGAAATTAATGCTCAATTAAAACATTTCCTTTGTCAATTTTGAATTTCAAATTCTTTCTTTGATAGAGCTTCCTTGTGACCGAATTCTCTCAAGCTCCTTCCTTGTTTGCTTGGATGAAAGGGCGCCCATTTTGAATTTTGAAAAGCCTTCCTTCAAGAGCTTGGGCGGCTAGAGTTTTCCAAAGTTGGTTCCACAAATTGGGGATCTAGATGGTGATCCCTTGATTTGTGGATCTTGATTGATCCTTGATGGCTAGGCGCATTGAAGGCTCCTCCTTTGGTAAGTTGTGGGCTGGTTCTTCAATTTCGAATTCTCCTTCTTATTAGGTGGTGCCTTGGGTTGATTTGGAAGGTGAGGTTGCATTCAATTCGAGCTCCTTCAACTTGAAGTCTCTAGTCAAGTGTTGAAGTGCTTCTTTCCATAATTGGAGCTTCACTTGAGTGGCTTAGCTTGAGCTTCCTAGCTTCCCTTGAGCTGGGCTTTAACCTGCCCAATTATTGACACAAAAACTAGTAGACTATTCTAGGAGATAATGCATGACCTAATAAGGAAACTATAGGGTGTCCTAGGGCTTATTCAAAGCAAATTGGAAAGTGCAAATAAGGAAAGAGGGTGGCCTAGGAGGGAAGGCCATATCTGATGGGCTTCCTCCTAACCCTTCCCGACCTCCTAGGGCCAGGGTTGGTCTCTCCATCAAAGACCCATTGAACTCTAAGTCTTGCCTCTTAGGTCCTTCTACCCATACCCTTAAACCACCTTTAGAGTCAACACAACCTAAAATAATTGAAAATAATTCTGCTATGACTACTTTTCAAATTGAGCATATTGATTTCATTATTCCAAGCAACTTAGATGCTAGAATTCCTTATAGCAAGTTTACTAATGAATATGGTCGAGAAAGGGAATTCAATGCAGGTATCCCTAACTTCCAGCTTGGATTATGGAGATTGACTCTTGCCCCTCCAGAACTTCTACACCACCACAATAACAATTCTTCGGGGAAGAATTTTTTTCACCCGGAGAGAATTGATGTGGGCAAAGACCACGAGCCACGAAGGTACACATGGAGCATACGACTACCCTAGATGAAGGCTCGGAAGTTCGTGAATAAGCTTGCAAGCTCAATCCTAAAAGCTAGCTCAATAATTGGAAGAGCATTACTTCAACCAATCAATAAACTAAAGACACACAAGCTCGAGAAGTTGCCTGCATCCACGCCAACCTATGAAGCTGCATATTGGGCCCAAATAAGAAACTCTTCAAGACCAAATCAAGTCCATATTCCAAGCCCAACCTCAACGCTGCCAACCCACATTTGCAGCCAACGCTCGTCTTCAGCGATGCAAAAAATGGAAGTTCTCCAACGTCTCCTTGCTGCCAACGTTCATCTTCAACCAAAATGGAAGCTTCAACGTCTACACCAACTCCTCACGTGAAAGCCTCAACAAAAATGGAAATCGCAACGTTCCCTTGCAGCAACGTCTCTCCCAATCTTCTTCTATATGTATCACGATGATCATTGTAATCGATAGCAGATTTGAATCAAATGAAGTAGTTTTTTTGTGTCTTCCAATGGAATCGAATGTTTCCTATCCCTTTCCCCTCTGAGGTGCTTGTGTCACCTAGCTTTCCCCTCTTCTCCTCTTCCCCTCTTCTCCTTCTAACTTTCCTACTCCGCTCCAATCTCGCGCAAGCTTCAGCCAACTTCTAAATTTTTGAAACTTTGTGAGCACGCCGCCGACGATCCACTAGTCTGATCCTCACGAGTTTTTGATCATCACTCATCCTCTCCAAGACGAAGCCACAGCTGCCGGCATCTGTCCATCCGTCACCCCGATCGTCGGAATTGAAATAGCCGACCACATCCCCTATTTCAGCCCTTCTTACGCCCTAGTTCCGCCCTTCGACGTCATCTGTCTCCGACAGTCAACCACTCGACCTCAAACTCCGGCCACGCCTTCTCCTACATCACAAGAATCCCTAGTTGTAGCAGGTTTGGATTTGGTCCATCATCGGACGTCCGGCGACCCCCCCTGTTCTGCCCGCGCGCTTCCCCTGTTCTGCCGAACAGCGCGTCTCTGTCTTTCGACGCCATTCTCCTTCGACCAGCCACCGTCCGTCTCAAAAGTCTGGCCACCCCTCCACCTGTTGGTGTATATGCCCTAGGACCTAGTTTTGGTCAACTTATGTACTACTTGACATTGATATCTATATATATCATTCTGGCATTGTCGTTATCATTGTTTGTCTACACCTACGATTGTGTACTTACATGATAATGTCCCTGGAGACAGATTGGATCTGTGCTCAAATAATTGTCCCCAGTTGATGTACCTGAGTGGATATGAGACAGCTCTGGTACTTGAGAGACTGGTATGTGGGCTGGTTAGGCACGTGGTGCTAACGCAGACACATGGGTATATCATTGGAGGATATATTGGATAGACCCGCTATGAGGCTAGGACTTGGTGTCATGAGTTATCCTCATAAGTGACAGGAGATGCATTGATCCCTTGACTTGAGGTCATTGATCATTCTATATGGTTAGGGACTTGCTTTGATACAACGTAACACCTTGCCGTAGTTGGGAGGTCATAACGGTTGTTATTGAGCATGTCACAACCCATATGAGAAGATCAATGGACAGACATGGGATTTGCCCCTTCCCTAGGGAAGTATGCTATCCATGGAGCTCCTTTATGGTTCTATGACTGAGAGTGTATGGGCATACCCAGGTGAGAACCTGTTTTAGTCATAGCCATTTGATTGGATGAAAACAAGTGGTGACACACTTGTCCAATCGGATATCGGTTCGGCAAAGAGACTGTAATGCATCTGTACCTAGTTGCGATGATGGGGATGTTGATGTCGATATCCATTCCAATGACCTGGGTAGCAGCGATGCACTGCTAGGTGCCACTCACTGCTTGTGATGACCTCTGGTCAGCACTGCCAGCGTCAGAGGAACCTACAGGGTCGCACACCTTGATACTTGAGTTCTCGTATTGATCGGGAAGCCTTATGATCGAGTTATTGGATAACTCGGATCTAATTGGGAGATTTCATCAGCGCCAATGGGCCTGATGAGATGGAAGAATATTATTGGAGCCAAACTTCATTTTTGGTAGGTTGACCCGTATTTGACCATGGTTGGTCACATTTGGATTAGGGTAGCATTGGATTTGATCCAAGTGCTTAATCAACCCATGTAATGAAGTTTGGGCTAGCTCATTATCCAATGAGGCCCAATAACAAGTTCTCATGGAGAGATGAGAGGCTAAAAGGGTATAATGGGGAGAAACATGAACCATTAAGCGCCTAGGGGCATAATGGGGTCATGTTGGCGCCTTTGCTTCATTATGGAAGTAAAGGGCGCCTCCCCTCTCTTCCTTGGATGGAATGCATGCCTCTATGGCATTGCTTGGGGCGCAAGGCAAGGCCTTGGCGCACAAGGAAAGGCGTGGGGCACAAAAGGAATGGTTGAATGAGAATTATTGAAATGTCTTGGAGACTTTCTTTGTCTCAAACCTCCTCATCCTAGCCCTACACTTGTCATGATCCTAGCCCTTACCCTAACCGCCTCTTGCCCTATAAATGTGACCCTAGTCGCCCCCTCTTGAGCATGATCAATCCTTGAAGGCGTGAACACATCAAGAGGGCGAGAATAAGGGGCATTGGCGCAACCATCTGAAGGGACCCCTAGACAAGGGGGTCGAAACCCTAATAGGTGGCGCAACAATGTCTCTAGCGGAATCTAGGGCTTCTAATAGATCTTTATATGTCATATAATCAACTTTAGTATGATTGAATAGAAGAAACGAATTCATACCATAGCCATTTCAAGATGGCGCCTTGGAAGCAAAAGTTGCAAGCGCCTCTTCTCCAAAGTCTCGCACACAAGATGAACAATGTGCTTCTTCCTTGGTGCTCCTTGTGCTAGCAAGGTTCCAAGGTTGTCTTGCCGAATGGAAAGGAAAGGAGATGATGATTTCTTCTCTTGGCCGAATCCTCCTCAACGTCAAAGCGTCGCCACACACGAAAAACGTTAAGAGGAATAATCCCGAGTGGCGAGAATAGAGAGCACTCTATTCGGTCGTGAACCATCTCCAAGTGGAGATCATGGTTACTAAAAATAGCAACCACGCATCGCCCCAACGTTCACGCCAAGTGAACATGTCGCCACACCTTGAACCATGCGCTCATTTCATGAGCCGGTTCAATTTTGGTTCGGTTTAAGAACCAATCAAGCCAAGCAATCAAGTCTAGATCTCAAATAAACCCTAAGGCTCCAGATCTAACCGTTCATCTCTTGATGCTTTTGATCTGACTAATCTAGCATCCATTCTCTCGATCGAAGCTTACCGATCTCAAGCCCTAATCAATCAAATATGATCAGACTAGATCTCACTTACAATCAGAGATAAAAACCTTTTAAACTGAACCTAACCAATTCAGTCCACTCGATCTGACTTAAGTAAGCCATATCATCAAATTGTGCGACCCTGAGGGTTTCCTTTAAATGTCGGTAACAATAACTCACGTTATCACGATCAGTGAGGGGTATCTAGCAACACATCACCGTCTCCCGATATAAAAGAAATAAGTCTTCCAAGACTACACCCAAAAACAACACAAGTGTGAATCAACTCACAAGGCATGCATACTTCCTTTGCCACTGGATTGTTCTTATTGGACAAGCGTGTCAAGCTTGTAATTCCAATATGATGAGCATGATTAGATCAGATGAACACTGTCATCTGGGTATGGCCATACACTTTCTCAATCATCTCATCCAGGGGGCCCCTTTAGAACATCACACTCCTTAAACAAGGAGACGGCAATCCTATGTCTATCACTAGTGCCCTAACCTGACTCAAGCTCATTATCCAAGATAGTCTATAATCATTATGTTTCAAATGACATTGAACTACCTCAAAACAATGACAATCATCATTTAGAAAACACAAGTGATCTCAAGTCAGAGGAAATGTGCCACTTGTCATATACAAGGAATATTCACATTGTGACAAGCAATTGAATATCCTAGTAGGGTCTGTCCAGCACATCCAATGTACCCATGAGTCTACATCTTATTCCATGCTCGAAGCATCCTATAAGATTAGAACACATATTAGTCTTAACCATATCAAGGCTGTCTCATGTTCACCAAGATACATCGACTAAGGACTTAACTGCATGTCAGCCCAGCTGAACAGCTTTGAGACATTATTCAGAAGAACATATATTGCAGCAGACAATGTAGCTAACTGAATAATAACCATGCCTTTATAAACATAAACGTTTATTACACGATACTGTTACAATCCCAAGGCCTCAAACATTAGGCTTAAGGGCATACCCCAACACCATCTTCTTCCATCAAATCCTAGCCGCAAGCTTCTTCCCTTCTTCCTCCTTTGGCGTAAGAGAAGTAAAGGCTTGGCGGCATTCTTCCTTCTCCTCTCTTCTTCATCAATTGGCGCGTCTACCTTGGAGGTGGCGCAAGCATTCAAGAAGAGAACTAAGGCTTGGATCTTCTTCCCGAGGTTAGCACCGGGCGTGGAAGAAGAGAACTCAAGAGATCCGTGTGTGTGAGACTGCAGAGGGCGTACACTTGGGCGCCTGCATCGGCATCGCTCTACATTGCTCTTAAGGTATTTCCTAACTCATCGTGTCGACTCCCTTGCTTGCGATCTTCACTGGGTTTTTGGGACCGGCCTGTTTCGGGGACATTCTTCCGCTGCGAAAAATGTATGTCTATAACTCTGAAAATTGTAAAATGTCCCCGGGGTTTCCCAACAGTGGTATCAGAGCGACTTGCAAGACTCGAACGATGTTTTATGCTTTTCTTTCATGCTCACATGCCATATCTCTATTTTCGTAAATAGCATGATGCATGGCAAATAATTTTTCTAAGTAGGAAAAATTGAGGTTTCTTTTTTCTATCATCCTCTCAATCTCTTTTGGAATTTTTGGACTATTTTTCTTGTTTGATTTAAAGATCAAAGGCGCACGTAATTTTGTTAAGTAGGACGGGCATTGTCTCTTCGGACTGGCCAAGTCTCTTGATCTGACAAAATTGCCAGCCGAAATGATCTCTGAAATCATCATGAAAAATAAATCGCAATAAACCAAAAGATTTGTGAGAAGAAGATGAGAAAAAGAGACTAGTTTTATGAAAAAGTAAAATTTCAGATTTTATGTTTTTCATGAGCATGTAGAATTGCATGAGTAAATACCTTGATTGTGCATGATGTTGTGATCATTAGTCAAGCCCCCCTTTGCATGCCTGCGATGTATCCTCGTGAGGCCTGCGTGCCGCTTTTCTTTTTGCTTTTGACTAAGAAGAGGATTAGGGTGGCGCATGTACTTGGAGCTTGGCGCATGCATACCTTGGATGGTGGTGCAACAAGCAAGAGGCGCAAGCCTGCTTAGTGGCGCAAGACCATGGCATTGGCCGAACCTATGGGAACTTTGAAAGTATTCCTCTACGATTTGAGAGCTAAGCCATGAGAGAAGGACCTTGGAGCCAACCTTGAAGTTCAAGCTAGAGGTCGGCTAGGCTAGGTCTAGTTTTTGGGGCTTGAGTTCTAGGACAAGAGTTGAACCTATTTCATGGCATGGATTGGTTCAATGTCTTGTATAGGATATGATCACATCATTCTTTACTACTTTTATTATTATCTGCAGAAGCATGCCTGAAATGTTTTACCGTTATGTTATCACCATAGGATTGTATGCCTGTAATGATAGACATAAGATAAAACTGAGATGATGAGACCTTAAACAAAAACCCTCAATTAAAATATCAAGTCTGGTGGCCTTCTAACGCGTAGCCCTCATTAAGCTATCGATCAGTGGAGTTGTGAATTGTTTCCCACCCTCGTGGGACACACCCACTTATCTTTAGAAAGTGCGTGGTGGCAATGGTTTCCCCAGTCCAGTTTTAACCTGGGTGTGCCTTCGCAAGGAAACTCGTTGGCCCTGAGCATAACGGTTAGGAATGGACTTGACTAGAAGTTCACATGTGCTGGGCACATGGTGAAAGTCTAGAGGCATCGTTGAGAGGTAAAGGTTTCATGTTGTATCCAGCCCTCGCTGGACATGAAATGCCCAGACTATCTCGACAAGGGGAGTTGCTTGGAGCAACCGGCCGGCGCGCCCACCTTAGGAAGCATGGGTTACTTTGTGCATCTCATCCCACCCTCGTGGGACGCGAAGCCTCATGTGAAATAAGGATCCCATCTCACTAGGAAGTTTTAAACTTCCCGATTGACTTTGTGGGTTGTCAATTCGAATTTAAAATAGTGAGAGCAGAAATCATTTAAAACAAGTCCAGTTTAAATGATTCGAAGTAGTACTAATCTGTTCTTCTTGGGTGTTGTAGAACAATGGCTACGAACACTGGCGGATTATCACTACGATCACTCCTTGATAAGGATAAGTTAGTTGGAACTAACTTTATGGACTGGCATCGGAACTTGAGGATAGTCCTCAAGCTCGAGAAGAAGCTGTATGTCCTTGAACAGCCTCTTCCTGTGGCTCCTTATTACAACCCACTTAGTAAGCAAACTATTTATTAACTTGGTGAACCGATTTACCACGTGGCCCAATCTATTAAAATGCTTAAGCCCAAGTTAACAATAGCAAGCACACTAAGCCTTATAAACCACATAATAGTTTCTCCCACTTGCAATGTGGGACTATACTCGGGGTATTACAATCTCCCCCACTTAAGACTTGACGTCCTCGTTAAGCCCAAACCTTAACACATGCCCAAGAATCATCCCTTAGTCGGCAGCATGTGAGGTCAGCCCAAAGGTGGCTCCACCATCCTCGGTAGCCCTTTCCTATTGGCCTCTCACCATCCAAGGATCTTAAGTCTTGGTAAGTATTATTTTTTTTGATTTAAGTAAAATCATTGGCAGTTATATATTATTCTTGATTTAAATAAAACCATTGACTATGAATATTACGTTAAGCAGTGTTAATTAACTGGCTTATTGATTGTTAATTTATAATGTTAATTGATTGTTAATTTATAATTTATTGGTTGTTAATTTGTAATTAATTAATTAGAATTCATTGGTTGTTAATTTGTAATTAATTAAATAGACCTTATTGGATTTTCGTTAAGTGGATGGTTAATTATTAGTTAATGGTTAAATTAATTAGTTATTGGGTTTACACTAATTGGGTTTAAAATTCGAATTTATTAGTTAAATGGGTTAAACCCTTTTGAATTAATTGGTTAGCGGGTTAAACACTAAAAACCAAAATTTTAGATGGGTAATCTCGGTTAGGGTAGGGAATTGGTGTTTTTGGATTGGGAGAAAACTTTGGGTGACGGCTTGAGAAGAAGTGGCGATTCTTGAAGAGTTCTTGGGCGATTTTCTTCTTCCTCTTTCCCTTGGCCGGCGTTCTTGAGTGGGTGGTGGCGTTTCTTCCTTCCATTGGTGGCGACGTTGGTGGAGCTTCAAAGGCTTTAGATGAATTTTTGTAGAGGAATTTCACCTTAGTGTTCACGGTTTAAGAGGTGAGTGGGGTGTCTTATTCGAAATTTACATCAATATGATTATGGTTGTGCTACATGATAAATTTGGTTGCTTGAAATCTTTCCATGTTTAAAACCGAAATAATCTTGATAATCGTTATGAAAACCGAATTCTTGATAATAATTATGAGAATCGAAATCTTGATAATTATTTATGAAAACTGAAATTTTGATATTAATTATGAAACCGAAATCTTGATGATTGTTTTATGAAAACCGAAAGTTTGTAATATGAAATTTAAGGTATTAATTTATGGAATTTAGGAAGTTTTAAACCAATGATTTTGAGCATGATATTCATGTTAACTAAGGTTTAAAATTTAGTAGATAATATGTTATGTTAACCGTGGGTTACATGTAGTGATTTGTAAAGCAATTGTATGAATACATGTTTTAATTTTATGTTGATTTTATGTATGCTTGATAAATGCTATATGTCGATTTTTATGAATGCTTGATAAATGCTAATAATGTTATAAAACTCATGTTTATTTATCTAAGACCATGTATTCATGTTTGAGAACATTGGGTGTTAATTTAGCAAGGTTAGACTGAATTAATCAGCATGAAACCTAAGGACTACACTACTTTGTGATGTTTGAATATTATGTGAAATTTTTATATTATGTGTTATGATTAGTCATGGAATGGATAGGACTAAGGCTAGGTGTTACCTTAAACTCAAGAGGATAGTCCATGTGTAATATGTTAAGGGTTTGAGATTTCAGCCCTGTATTGTGATATGTGAGGGGGTTGATGCTCAGCCTGCCTGTTATGATTATTGTGATGGGGGTTGATGTTCAGCCTGCCCGGTATGATTATTGTGATGACTATCCTAGAGTCCAGTTGACACTTAGGAGTCCTCTATGATGTGAAATAAGATATAAGATGTGTCTGTGTTGTTCAGCTAAGGAACCCTTTGGGAGAACGAGTGATATAAGACGCAAAGTGCCATGTCTTGGTCAGACAGGGGCCACCTCTTGATGTCGTCACTCTTAGAACGCTTAGATTTTTGTGATTATGGGGTGATCGTAGAGCAAAGTGCCACGTCGTGACCTGGCGGGGGCCACCTCTTGAATCTACACACCGTCCATCTATATGTTGCATGTGATTTGCAGGCTTCTCCCAGTGCTTAGGCCAAAGCCGGGTTAGACCATAATGGTCACTACTGAATATATGCTGAACAACTAGGTTAATTAAGTGGTTGGTGTGTTTAGTTGGTTTAAAGTATAACTTTAGAACCTTGGTTACTCTGTAGTGATGATTATGTGATGTCTTAGCAGTGTACATCTGACTGTTTTATATGAATTCTGTTCTTTAAGTTTGTTATATGTTGACATGATATTCTGTTAAATGTTTTTAAAATAATCTGCATGTATTTTTGAGTGTATGTTATGGATGGTCGTTTGAGACTATCCACTCACTGGGCTGTGTAGCTCACCCCTCACTATTTTCAGGCATAGAGCAGGGGCGCAATTCTTGAGTTAGCATTGGCGTGGATACTATGCTAGTTTGCTGTTTAAGAATTTTTGTGCTTAATTATCTGGGGCCGATTGTGGCCGAACCATATGAATTATATGAACTATATGAACTATGTGAACTATGTGAATTATGAGAATTTGTGTTGCCAGTGTGGCTAAACTATGTGATATTATGTTGCCGATTGTGGCAGTTTTAAGAGTTTGATTTTTGTGTCACCGCGGGCTTTGGCCTGGTTTCGGTGTTTGGTATGAGTTTATAAAAATCAATTTTTGTGGCTTTGCTTTGAATTTCGAATCGAATTGTATTTATGCCATCGGATTTGATATAACTGTTGCCTTGCATATGTCTAGTGCAAGGATTGCGTGGTGGCAGGTACATTTATGAAATTTGTGTTTCTTGGAGATTGTATGTATGAATTTTGAAAATTTTCAGATTGTGTTTCTTGAACTCGGTTTTACCTAGCATGTGAATCGATCTTGTATGACACATCCTATTTCTTTTGTGACTTGTATTGCTTGTTTGGGGTTAAGATAACGGGATGTGACAGAATGGTATCAGAGGAGTTGGCTAGCTAAAACATAGTTCTGGGGAAAACATGTTTGTGTATTGCTAGACACCAGATAGGTTTATGTTTGCTTTCCTGACTTTAGTGTGTGTGTGTAGGAATTTAAAATGGTGCGAACTAGAGGAAATGCTAGCGGCGAGGATGAGCAGCCCTCGAATTTCTTGAGCGCTATTGAGGCTCTGACAGGCATGGTACAGCAACAAGGTCCCATGATAGAGAGGCAAGCTCAGATGCTGCAGCAGCAACAGACTCAGCATCAAGAAGCGCAACAGCAGCTCTTGCAGCAATTGACTCAGGAGAGATCCCAGACTACTACTCGAGGAGTGGGGACTGACTCTCAGGAGGACACTCACAGGCGCTATGCCTCACTTGTGAGTGAATTCCAGAAACTGGGTCCTAGTTCTTTTTATGGGGGCTCAGAATCAAGTACTGCAGAGAACTGGCAGTTGGTCTTGGAAAAGATTTTCCAAGTCATGCGTTGCTCGGATGAGGACAAGCTGTGTCTGACCACCTATATGATGCGTGGTGACGCAGATGAGTGGTGGAAGGGCGTAGTGAGGCTTGCTGAAGAAAAACATGAAAAAGTAGATTGGCCCTACTTCTTGTCTCAATTTAACGAGAAGTACTTCCCTGATAGCTTGGTTGAGGCTCGAGAGGTGGAATTTATTCATCTGGAGCAGGGTGATATGACTGTGGACCAGTATGAGTTACAGTTCACCAAGTTGGGAAAATATGCTCCTCACCTGATAAACACTGAAAAGAGGAGGGTTACCAAGTTTCTCAGAGGTCTCAGATGGGACATTAGGGACAGGTTGGTGCTCAGCACTTGGAGACGTATGTTGAGACTGTTGGGCGAGCACGCACTATTGAGAGGTATATATCAGAGAGGAGTTCTAATGTGGCCGTGACGGTGGTTCCTGCAGCTGAGGCGGCGGCTCCTCAGTATGGTAATGGCGGCAAGGGTAAGAAGTACCCTAGGCATAAGGACTACAAGAAGAGCAGGTATAAGCCTTACTCTTACAAGGCACCGCAGCAGTCCAGGGATGCACCGCAGCAGTTCAGGGATGCCAGGGATGTAAAGAACAGCAACACTGAGAACTGGACTTGTCATTATTGTGGGCTCAAGGGACATCTGATGAAGAATTGTCATAAGAAGAATGGTGTATGCTTCAGGTGTAAGAAACCAGGGCACATGGTTAAGGACTGCAAAGAACCAGAAATGCAGCAGAGAGGCGCAGATAAGCCTACAGTCCAGACTAGAGTTTATGCTGTGGCTGAGAAGGATACACGAGCTTCCCGGTCCGTCGTGGAAGGTACCTTATTTGTATTCGATCAGATAGCTCGCATTTTATTTGACCCTGGTGCAAATTTATCTTTTGTATCTGTTAGATTTGCCGCATGTATACCTGTGATATCTAAGGTGCTAGATTATGTTGTGTCTGTAAGTACGCCCTTAGGAAAATCATTATCTACAGACACTGTTTGTACTGATTGTGTAGTGCATGTAGAGGGTTATGAGTTTCTTGTAGATCTAATCCTCTTAGACATGCAAGACTATGATGTCATCTTAGGTATGGATTGGTTATCCTCACATCATGCCACTGTGGATTGCTTTGAGAAAGTAATCACTTTGAATCTGCTAGATGGGAATCGGCTTTTTGTGAGAGGTCTAGTGTCAGACCAAGGACCGCATGTGATATCTTTCCTACAAGCCAGAAAGTTACTTGCTAGTGGGTGTAAGGGTTATCTTGCGCATGTTAAGGTGCAGGATGATTCTACTTCTGATTTGACTCAGATGGCGGTGGTGAAAGAGTTTCCTGATGTGTTCTCTGAGGAATTTTCAGGCTTGCCACCGATACGAGAGGTGGAGTTTGGCATTGAGTTGGCGCCAGGTACGGCACCTATCTCCAGAGCTCCGTACCGCATGGCTACTTCAGAGTTGGCCGAGCTTAAGAAACAACTGGAGGAATTGCTGGAGAAAGGTTACATTCGGCCTAGTGCTTCTCCCTGGGGAGCGCCAGTGCTGTTTGTAAAGAAGAAAGATGGAACCCTGAGGATGTGTATAGACTACAGGCAGCTTAACCAAGTGACTATCAAGAATAAGTATCCTCTCCCCAGAATTGATGATCTATTTGATCAATTACAGGGAGCGACAGTGTTCTCTAAGATTGACCTAAGATCCGGGTATTACCAGCTTAGGGTCAAGGATGAGGATATATTTAAGACTGCTTTCAGGACCAGGTATGGGCATTTCGAATTTCTAGTTATGCCTTTTGGACTGACGAATGCACCTGCTGTCTTCATGGATTTGATGAACAGGGTATTTCATGAACTGCTCGATTCTTGTGTGGTAGTTTTCATAGATGATATCTTGGTGTACTCTCGGACTACTTCGGATCATGTCAGTGACTTGCGCAGTGTGCTGGAGATTCTGAGGAAAAACCGATTATATGCCAAGGCTAGTAAGTGTGATTTCTGGTCAGGGGGTGTCTGTGGATCCAGTTAAAGTGCAAGCCATCTTTAATTGGGGAAGACCGACTAGTGCTACTGAGATCAGAAGTTTCCTAGGATTAGCAGGTTACTACCGGAGATTTGTTGAGGGATTCTCCAAGCTGGCGGGTCCTTTAACTAAATTGACCAGAAAGGAGGCCAAGTTTATTTGGGATGACAAGTGTGAAGAGAGCTTTCAAGAGCTGAAGAGGAGGTTGACTAGTACACCGATTCTCATTATTCCTAGTGATGGGGAAAGGTTTACTGTTTATATTGATGCCTCAGGCAAAGGATTGGGTTGTGTCTTGATGCAGAAGGGTTCTGTGGTAGCCTATGCTTCGAGACAACTGAAGGAGTATGAGTTGAACTACCCTACTCATGACTTAGAGTTGGCGGCCGTAGTCTTTGCTCTGAAGATATGGCGTCACTATTTGTTGGGTCAAGAGTTTGATCTGTTCACTGACCACCAGAGTCTCAAGTACATCTTCACTCAGAAGGAGTTGAACATGAGACAGAGAAGATTGATGGAGTTGATCAAAGACTATGACTTCTCTATTCAGTATCAGGCTGGAAAGGCCAATGTAGTGGCTGATGCACTGAGCAGACATCCGGTTACTTCAGTAGCTGCTTTACGGGTCAGTGAGTGGCAGTTACTGCAGGAGTTCAGAGATCTCAGGATCAGTGTTTCTCCTAGAGTTCAGTCTGGATATGTGGCTTTCCTCAGAGTACAGTCTGCTTTGTTGCAGAAGATCAGAGATCAGCAATCTATGGATCCGAAATTAGTTCAGATCAGGGATAGTTTGGTTGCGGGTACAGTTCAGGATTTTAGCTTGTCTGATGATGGTGTTCTTCGGTTTCGTGGAAGGGTGTGTGTCCCTGAGGAACCGAGCTTGAGGAAAGAAATATTGGAGGACAGCCATAATTCCAAATATTCTCTACATCCTGGTGTAACTAAGATGTATCAGGACCTCAAGAAAAGTTTTTGGTGGCTGGGTATGAAGAAAGAAGTATTTGATTTTGTTTCTAGGTGTTTAACCTGTCAGACGGTAAAGGCTGAACACCAGAAGCCTGGTGGTTTGTTGCAGCCCCTTCCTATTCCTGAGTAGAAGTGGGAATGCATTAGTATGGACTTTGTATGTGGTTTGCCCAGAACCAGATTGGGTCATGATGCTATTTGGGTGATTGTTGATAGACTCACTAAATCAGCCCATTTTCTTCCGATCAAGATGACTTATCCTTTAGAGAGGCTGGCTAGATTGTATATTGATGAGGTAGTCAGACTGCATGGAGTGCCTGTTGATATTGTGTCTGATAGGGACTCTCGGTTTTTGTCCAGATTTTGGAAAAGCTTACAGGAGGGTTTGGGTACTAAGTTGAGTTTTAGTACAGCATACCATCCTCAGTCTGATGGCCAGACGGAGCGTACTATACAGACTCTAGAAGACCTATTGAGAGCTTATGTGGTTGATTGGAGTTCTGAGTGGAACCGGGATCTATCTTTGATAGAGTTCACTTATAATAATAGCTTCCACTCCAGTATTCAGATGGCTCCTTATGAGGCTTTGTATGGAAGAAGGTGTAGGACTCCCTTGTGTTGGGAGGAGACTGGTGACAGGATGATTTTGAGATCTGATGCAGTTCAGGAGACTACTGATAAGGTCAGAGAGATACAGAATAAACTGAAGGTTTCTCGGGACAGACAGAAGAGTTATGCTGATGACCGTCGTCGTCCCTTGGAGTTTATGGTAGGGGATCATGTTTTCTTAAAGGTGTCACCTACTAAGGGTGTTATGAGGTTTGGCAAAAAGGGCAAGTTGAGCCCTAGGTTTGTAGGCCCTTTTGACATTATTGAGAGAGTTGGTCCAGTGGCTTACAGGTTAGCTTTACCTCCTGCTATGGATCATGTGCATAATGTGTTCCATGTTTCTGCTTTGAGGAAATATCATCCTGATCCATCTCATGTATTGGAATTGGAACCTCTTCAGATTCAGAGTGATTTGACCTTTGAGGAAAGACCTCTCCGGATTGTGGATAGAAAGGATAAAGTTCTGAGGAACAAGACTATACCTTTGGTAAAGGTAATCTGGGGAAATCAGTCGGTTGAAGAAGCGACATGGGAGACTGAAGCTGATATGAGGAAGTTTTATGCTTATCTTTTTGATGATATGGATGTTGAGCTTTAGAGGACTAAAGCTTTATAAGGAGGGAGGGATGTAAGATCCAAGGATCTTAAGTCTTGGTAAATATTATTTTTTTTGATTTAAGTAAAATCATTGGCAGTTATATATTATTCTTGATTTAAATAAAACCATTGACTATGAATATTACGTTAAGCAGTGTTAATTAACTGGCTTATTGATTGTTAATTTATAATGTTAATTGATTGTTAATTTATAATTTATTGGTTGTTAATTTGTAATTAATTAATTAGAATTCATTGGTTGTTAATTTGTAATTAATTAAATAGACCTTATTGGATTTTCGTTAAGTGGATGGTTAATTATTAGTTAATGGTTAAATTAATTAGTTATTGGGTTTACACTAATTGGGTTTAAAATTCGAATTTATTAGTTAAATGGGTTAAACCCTTTTGAATTAATTGGTTAGCGGGTTAAACATTAAAAACCGAAATTTTAGATGGGTAATCTCGGTTAGGGTAGGGAATTGGTGTTTTTGGATTGGGAGAAAACTTTGGGCGACGGCTTTAGAAGAAGTGGCGATTCTTGAAGAGTTCTTGGGCGATTTTCTTCTTCCTCTTTCCCTTGGCCGGCGTTCTTGAGTGGGTGGTGGCGTTTCTTCCTTCCATTGGTGGCGACGTTGGTGGAGCTTCAAAGGCTTTAGACGAATTTTTGTAGAGGAATTTCACCTTAGTGTTCACGGTTTAAGAGGTGAGTGGGGTGTCTTATTCGAAATTTACATCAATATGATTATGGTTGTGCTACATGATAAATTTGGTTGCTTGAAATCTTTCCATGTTTAAAACCGAAATAATCTTGATAATCATTATGAAAACCGAATTCTTGATAATAATTATGAGAATCGAAATCTTGATAATTATTTATGAAAACTAAAATTTTGATATTAATTATGAAACCGAAATCTTGATGATTGTTTTATGAAAACCGAAAGTTTGTAATATGAAATTTAAGGTATTAATTTATGGAATTTAGGAAGTTTTAAACCAATGATTTTGAGCATGATATTCATGTTAACTAAGGTTTAAAATTTAGTAGATAATATGTTATGTTAACCGTGGGTTACATGTAGTGATTTGTAAAGCAATTGTATGAATACATGTTTTAATTTTATGTTTAATTTTATGTTGATTTTATGTATGC
Source organism: Costus lasius (assembly GCA_027563935.2). NCBI lineage: Eukaryota > Viridiplantae > Streptophyta > Magnoliopsida > Zingiberales > Costaceae > Costus > Costus lasius. The sequence goes on from CM050454.1 coordinate 29,909,307, forward strand.
TTGATAAATGCTATATGTCGATTTTTATGAATGCTTGATAAATGCTAATAATGTTATAAAACTCATGTTTATTTATCTAAGACCATGTATTCATGTTTGAGAACATTGGGTGTTAATTTAGCAAGGTTAGACTGAATTAATCAGCATGAAACCTAAGGACTACACTACTTTGTGATGTTTGAATATTATGTGAAATTTTTATATTATGTGTTATGATTAGTCATGGAATGGATAGGACTAAGGCTAGGTGTTACCTTAAACTCAAGAGGATAGTCCATGTGTAATATGTTAAGGGTTTGAGATTTCAGCCCTGTATTGTGATATGTGAGGGGGTTGATGCTCAGCCTGCCTGTTATGATTATTGTGATGGGGGTTGATGTTCAGCCTGCCCGGTATGATTATTGTGATGACTATCCTAGAGTCCAGTTGACACTTAGGAGTCCTCTATGATGTGAAATAAGATATAAGATGTGTCTGTGTTGTTCAGCTAAGGAACCCTTTGGGAGAACGAGTGATATAAGACGCAAAGTGCCATGTCTTGGTCAGACAGGGGCCACCTCTTGATGTCGTCACTCTTAGAACGCTTAGATTTTTGTGATTATGGGGTGATCGTAGAGCAAAGTGCCACGTCGTGACCTGGCGGGGGCCACCTCTTGAATCTACACACCGTCCATCTATATGTTGCATGTGATTTGCAGGCTTCTCCCAGTGCTTAGGCCAAAGCCGGGTTAGACCATAATGGTCACTACTGAATATATGCTGAACAACTAGGTTAATTAAGTGGTTGGTGTGTTTAGTTGGTTTAGAGTATAACTCTAGAACCTTGGTTACTCTGTAGTGATGATTATGTGATGTCTTAGCAGTGTACATTTGAATGTTTTATATGAATTCTGTTCTTTAAGTTTGTTATATGTTGACATGATATTCTGTTAAATGTTTTTAAAATAATCTGCATGTATTTTTGAGTGTATGTTATGGATGGTCGTTTGAGACTATCCACTCACTGGGCTGTGTAGCTCACCCCTCACTATTTTCAGGCATAGAGCAGGGGCGCAATTCTTGAGTTAGCATTGGCGTGGATACTATGCTAGTTTGCTGTTTAAGAATTTTTGTGCTTAATTATCTGGGGCCGATTGTGGCCGAACCATATGAATTATATGAACTATATGAACTATGTGAACTATGTGAATTATGAGAATTTGTGTTGCCAGTGTGGCTAAACTATGTGATATTATGTTGCCGGTTGTGGCAGTTTTAAGAGTTTGATTTTTGTGTCACCGCGGGCTTTGGCCTGGTTTCGGTGTTTGGTATGAGTTTATAAAAATCGATTTTTGTGGCTTTGCTTTGAATTTCGAATCGAATTGTATTTATGCCATCGGATTTGATATAACTGTTGCCTTGCATATGTCTAGTGCAAGGATTGCGTGGTGGCAGGTACATTTATGAAATTTGTGTTTCTTGGAGATTGTATGTATGAATTTTGAAAATTTTCAGATTGTGTTTCTTGAACTCGGTTTTACCTAGCATGTGAATCGATCTTGTATGACACATCCTGTTTCTTTTGTGACTTGTATTGCTTGTTTGGGGTTAAGATAACGGGATGTGACACTCCTCCGCCTAATGCCCGAACGGCAGACAGAGATGCTTATAGAAAGCATCAGGATGACTCTTTGGAGGTTGCATGTCTTATGCTAGCCAGTATAGCACCTGAACTGCAGGTGCAATATGAGGAGCAGAATGCTTTTCAGATGATTACTCGACTGAAACAGATGTTCGAGGGTCAGGCTAGAACTGAGAGATTTGACACCGCCAAAGTAGTCTTTCGGTGCAAGTTGTCTGAAGGTGCACCAGTGAGACCGCATGTTCTCAAACTCATTGGGAACGTGGATCATCTCAGGAGACTGGGACACACCATAGACAACGAGCTGGTTATGGATCTTATTTTGCATTCCTTGCCCCCTAGCTTCAGTCCGTTTATCATTAACTTCAACATGAACCGGATTGAGTGCACACGGGAGGAATTGATGAATATGCTCCAAACAGCCGAGCGAGAGATGGGTAAGACCAAACCCAATTCTGTTCTTTTGGTCCCTACGACCAAGAAGATAAAGAAGAAGGGTAAGGCACGTGCTAAGAGCAGTGCCAGAGGTCCTACCAAAGCACTGAAGAAAAAGGCAAAGAAGTCAAAGGACCAGAGGTGTTTTCACTGTGGCGAGCAGGGTCACTAGAGAAGGGACTGCAAGCAGCTTCAGAATGAGGAGAAGAAAGGCTTGGCCTTAACTTCTAGCTCAGGTATCTATGTTACAGAAGTCAATCTTTCTACTTCTATGTCATGGGTATTGGATACCGCATGTGGAGCTCATATTTGTACAAATATGCAGGGGCTCAAGAAAAGTAGATCGGTGCAGCTTGGAGAGATTGACCTACGCGTCGGAAACGGGGCACAGGTTGCTACTGTTGTTGTAGGCGTTTTGACTCTCTCCTTGCCTTCTAGACTTCAATTAGAACTAGATAATTGCTTTTGTGTACCTTCACTTACAAAGAACATTGTATCAATTCCTTGCTTAGCAAGGAAAGGATTTAAATTTGAAATAAATAAGAACTCCTGTTCTTTTTCATTTGCAAATATGTTCTACGGGAAGTGTACTTTGTGCAATGGTCTATATATCTTGGATATGGAAAGTTCTATTTGTAACATAAGCAATAAAAGGACCAAACTGAGTGGTTCAGTTGGTGCTTTCCTATGGCACTGTCGATTAGCCCATATAAACAAGAATCGCATCCAACAACTCCATGCAAATGGATTGTTAGATTCAAGTTCCTTGGAGGAATTTGATACTTGTGAACCTTGTTTATTAGGGAAAATGACAAAGGCGCCCTTCACCAAGATTGGTGAGAGGGCAGAAGGTTTATTAAATCTCATACATACTGATGTGTGTGGGCCCTTCAATAAACAAGCCAGAGGAGGGTACAACTACTTCATTACCTTCACTGATGACTTCAGTAGGTATGGCTATGTCTACTTAATGAGACATAAATCTGAATCCTTTGAGAAATTCAAGGAGTTCAAGAATGAAGTAGAGAACCAGCTTGGAAGATCCATTAAAGCTCTTCGATCAGATCGAGGTGGAGAATACCTGAGCAGTGAATTCTTCGACTATCTGAGAGAGTGTGGGATCATATCCCAACTCACTCCTCCTAGAACACCTCAATGGAATGGTGTGTCTGAAAGGAGAAATCGAACTCTATTGGATATGGTTCGATCTATGATGAGTCATGCAACTCTACCTTCATCATTCCGGGGGCATGCATTAGAAACAGCTTCTCTGATACTGAATAATGTTCCATCTAAGAGTGTCTCCAAAATACCATACGAGATGTGGAGTGGGAGACGCCCTAATCTCGCATTTATCAGGATCTGGGAATGTGAGGCTTATGTCAAACGTCAGGATTCTAGCAAGCTAGAACCTAGATCTGATAAGTGTGTGTTTGTGGGGTATCCTAAGGAAACTAAAGGATACTACTTCTATATCCCAACCGAGAGCAAAGTTTTTGTTGCTCGGGGTGTTGTCTTTCTAGAGAAAGAATTTCTTATGAAAGAAGTTAGTGGGAGGAAGTTTGACTTGGATGAGATCCAAGTGCAAGCACAAGACAAAGAGATGGAATCTGAGCCACCTGCACCGGTTGCTAGGCAACCTGAGGCTCAGACATAGGTCCCGCGTAGGTCTGGGAGAATTCGTCGTGCACCTGAAAGGTATGGGTCGCTACCGATCCAACACGATGGGATCTTCATCATTGAGGATGAACCCAGAACCTATGATGAGGCGGTCAGTGGACCGGACTCCGAGAAATGGCTTGACGCCATGCGATCTGAGATGGATTCCATGTCGGCTAACCAAGTCTGGGATTTGGTTGAGCTGCCTGATGGGGTAAAACCCATAGGGTGTAAATGGGTCTTCAAGAGGAAGACAGACATGGATGGCAAAATAGTTACCTATAAGGGTAGACTAGTAGCTAAAGGATTTAAACAAGTCCACGGGGTGGACTATGATGAAACCTTCTCGCCGGTTGCCATGATTAAATCCATTCGGATTCTGCTTGCTATAGCTGCATATCATGACTACGAGATATGGCAGATGGATGTGAAGACAGCGTTCCTTAAGGGGAAGCTAACTGAGGATGTGTATATGACACAACCTGATGGCTTCATCCATCCTGCAGAGGCTAATAAGGTCTGCAGGCTGAAGAGATCCATTTATGGATTAAAACAAGCATCTCGAAGTTGGAATCTTCGATTTGATGAGGCCGTGAGAGATTATGGCTTTATCAAAAGCGAAGATGACGCCTGTGTATACAGAAAATTCAGTGGGAGCTTGGTGATTTTTCTGGTCTTGTATGTTGATGACATACTGCTCATCGGAAGCAACATCCCTAGTCTTCAAGCTGTGAAGACATGGTTGGGGAAGTGTTTCGAGATGAAAGATTTAGGGGAGGCCGCCTATATTCAAGGCGTGAGGATCTACCGGGATAGATCCACGAGGCTTCTGGCCCTTAGTCAAAGTACTTACATTGATAAGGTACTGGAGAGGTTCTACATTGAGCAATCCAAGAAAGGATACCTTCCAGTAAGACATGGGCTTACTCTCTCGAAGAGCCAGTGTCCTAATACACAGGCTGAGAGGGATGACATGAGTCGAATTCCTTATGCTTCGGCAGTAGGATCGATCATGTATGCAATGTTGTGTACTAGACCAGATGTGGCATATGCTGTGAGCATAACCAGCCGATACCAATCCAATCCAGGTCTGCAGCACTGGGTGGCTGTGAAGAACATCCTAAAGTATCTGAGAAGAACTAAGGATCTGTTCTTGGTCTATGGGGGACAGGAAGAGCTCAGTATGCAGGGCTATACTGACGCATCGTTCCAATCTGACCTTGACGACTTTAGATCGCAGGACGACTATGTGTTCAAGATAAATGGAGGCGCTGTATGTTGGAAGAGCTTCAAGCAATCCACCATAGCAGATTCTACAACCGAAGTTGAGTATGTGGCTGCTTCTGAGGCAGCCAAGGAAGCTGTTTGGATAAGGAAGTTCTTATGTGATCTTCAAGTGGTACCTAGTGCAATGGATCCCATTGAACTCTACTGTGACAACAATGGAGCAATTACACAAGCCAAGGAACCACGGTCTCATCAAAGATCCAAACACATACTCAGAAGATTTCACCTGATCAGAGAGATCATTGATAGAGGTGATGTCAAGATTAGCAGAATAGACACAGAGAACAATCTGGCAGACCCATTGACCAAGGCTTTGGCGCAGCAGAAGCATGATGGTCATGCTAGAGATATGGGGTTGAGATTTCTCAACTTCTAGGTCTTAATGCAAGTGGGAGATTGTTGGTGTATATGCCCTAGGACCTAGTTTTGGTCAACTTATGTACTACTTGACATTGATATCTATATATATCATTCTGGCATTGTCGTTATCATTGTTTGTCTACACCTGCGATTGTGTACTTACATGATAATGTCCCTGGAGACAGATTGGATCTGTGCTCAAATAATTGTCCCCAGTCGATGTACCTGAGTGGATATGGGACAGCTCTGGTACTTGAGAGACTGGTATGTGGGCTGGTTAGGCACGTGGTGCTAACGCAGACACATGGGTATATCATTGGAGGATATACTGGATAGACCCGCTATGAAGCTATGACTTGGTGTCATGAGTTATCCTCATAAGTGACAGGAGATGCATTGATCCCTTGACTTGAGGTCATTGATCATTCTATATGGTTAGGGACTTGCTTTGATACAACCTAACACCTTGCCGTAGCTGGGAGGTCATAACGGTTGTTATTGAGCATGTCACGACCCATATGAGAAGATCAATGGACAGACATAGGATTTGCCCCTTCCCTAGGGAAGTATGATATCCATGGAGCTCCTTTATGGTTCTATGACTGAGATTGTATGGCCATACCCAGGTCACCACAAGTAGTGAGTGGCACTTAGCAGTGCATCGCTGCTACCCAAGTCATCGGAATGGATATTGACATTGACATCCCCATCTTCGCAACTAGGCACTAATGCATTATAGTCTCTTTGCCAAACTGATATCCGATTGGACAAGTGTGTCACCACTTGTTTTAACCCCGATCACATGATCATGACTAAATCAGGTTCTCATCTGGGTATGACCATACACTTTCAGTCATAGAACCATAAGGGGCCCTGTGGATATCAAGCTTCCCTCAGTAAGGGGCAAATCCTATGTCTGTCTATTGATTTTCTCATATGGGTCGTGACATACCCAATGACAACCGTTATGACCTCCCAACTATGGCGAGGTATTAGGTTGTATCAAAGTATGTCGTTAACCACATAGAAGAGTCAATGACTTTAAGTCTAGGGATCAATACATCTCCTGTCACTTGTGAGGATAACTCATGACACCAAGTCATAGCCTCACAGCGGGTCGATCCAGTATATCTACCACTGATATAGCCATATGTCTGCATTAGCATCTTGTGCCCAACCAGCCCATATACCAGTCTCTCATGTACCATAGCTGTCCCATATCTAGTGAGGTACTTGACTGGGGATAATAGTTTGAGCATAGATCCAATCTGTCTCCAGGGACATTATCATGTAAGTACATAATCACAGATGTAAACAAACAATGATAACGACAATGCTAGAATGATATATATATATATAAAAGAAATATCAATGTTAACTAGTACAAAGAAGGACCACAACTAGGTCTTAGGGCATATACACCAACAGACATCGACATCCCCATCATCGCAACAAGGTACAGATGCATTACAGTCTCTTTGCCAAACTGATATCCGATTAGACAAGTGTGTCACCACTTGTTTCACCCAGTCACATGGTCATGACTAAATCAGGTTCTCACCTAGGTATGACCATACACTTTCAATCATAGAACCATGAGAGGGCCCTATGGATATCATGCTTCCCTTAGGAAGGGGCAAATCCTCTGTCTGTATATTGACCTTCTCATATGGGTTGTTGCATGCTCAATGACAATCGTTATGACCTCCCAACTACGGTGAGGTGTTAGGTTGTATCAAAGCATGTTCCTAACCATATAAAAGAGTCAATGACCTCAAGTCAAGGGATCAATGCATCTCCTGTCACTTGTGAGGATAACTAATGACACCAAGTCAATGCATCTCCTGTCTGCGTTAGCACCTCGTGCCAAACCAGCTCATATACCAGTCTCACATGTACTAGAGCTATCCCATATCCACTTAGGTACATTGACTGGGGACAAGGTTTTGAGCACAGATCCAATCTGTCTCTACGGACATTACTGTGCAAGTGCATAATCACAGATGTAAACAATGCATAATAATGACAATGCCTGAATGATATATATATATATATATATATATATAAAAGAAATATTAGTATCAAATAGTACAAAGATAGACCAAAACTAGGGCTCAGGGCATAAATACCAACAATTTCCACCTGTGCTAGGCATATGATGGAACTCTAGAGGCATCGTTGCGAGGTTAGGGTTTCATGTCGTATCCAGCCCTCACTGGACATGAAATGCCTAGACTAACTCAATAAGGGGAGTTGCCAAGTGCAACCGGCCGGCGTGCCTACCTCAAGAAGCATGGGTTACTTTGTGCATCTCATCCCACCCTCGTGGGATGCAAAGCCTCATGTGGAATAAGGATCCCATCTCACTAGGGAATCTCGGATTTTCCAATTGACCTTGTGGGTTGTCAATTCGATTAAAATAGTGGGAGCATTGTCATTTAAAACAAGTCCAGTTTAAATGACTTGAAGTAATACTAAAATGCTCTTCTTGGTTGTTGTAGATCAATGGCTACGAATAATAGCAGATTGTCGCTATGATCCCTTCTTGAGAAGGACAAGTTGGTTGGATCCAACTTCATGGACTGGCATCGGAACTTGAGGTTAGCCCTCAAGCTCGAGAAGAAATTGTATGTCCTTGAGCAGTCTCTTCCCGTGGCTCCTATTCCTAATGCCCGAAGGGCAGACAGGGATGCTTTTAGAAAGCATCACGATGAGTCTTTGGAAGTGGAATGTCTCATGCTAGCCAGATGGTGCCTGAGCTTCAGGTGCAATATGAGGAGCATAATACTTTTTAGATGATCACTCAATTGAAACAGATGTTCAAGGCTCTGGCTAGAACTGAGAGATATGACACTGCCAAAGCATTCTTTCGGTGCAAGTTATCTGAGGGTGCACCAGTGGGACCCCATGTGCTCAAGATGATTGGGCATGTGGATCATCTCAGGAGACTAGGACACACTATATATAACGAGCTGGTTGTGGATCTTATTCTACAGTCCCTGCCCCCTAGCTTCAGTCCGTTTATTTTAAATTTTAACATGAACTAGATTGAGTGCACTAGGGAGGAACTGTTGAATATGCTCCAATCGACCGAGCAAGTGATGGGTAAGACCATGCCCAATTCTATTCTTTTGGTCCTTGCGACCAAGAAGATGAAGAAGAAGGGTAAGGCATGTGCTAAGGGCAGTGCCAAAGGTCCTATTGATGTGGGGTGGAGACACATGTTGTGCAAACCAGAAAATGATATAAAGCAATGTTCATAACAGCCAAAAAAATCCAGGCAAGAAAGATTAATCAATTACGAAGGTTTGTGGGCAACTCTTGTCTGCCCATACGATCCTTGCTTTGCTTTTTGCATTAAAAAAAAAAGAAAAAAAATGTTAGTTTTCATGTTTGTTGCTTTCATTCCTTTTGCATGTTAGTTAAGTTATTTGCTCTTTATTGATTAAAATTTTTTTTTTTTTGCAACAAAAATTCTACTGCCTGCTTCAAGAACTTTGTTCCTGTTGCTTATCTTCTATTTGCTCCAAATTGTATCTGAACTTCTGATTTTGCAGCGCCAACATAATCTGGATATTTCAGCTTGCTTGCTACACTTAATCTCTGTCAAAATGCAGCTTGGATAACACCAGCATATTTCGGTTTACAACACCCATAAGTGCAGCTATTGATGCATAGATTATAACTATAAATTCTGCACTTGAATGCTGAATTTTTCCAATCTATTTTCAGCCTGGTTTCTGTGCTTAACCTCTATAAAATTGCAGTCTTCAACTGGCATTATTTTCTGCACATATATATGCTGCAATTGTTTTGAATTAGCCTTGATCTACTGCTTCCTACATTCTCAAAAATTATTTATGCGCTGAACTTCAACAATAGTCATTTTTCCAGGAGATCAAGTTTCTTTTATCATCATGCGCTATTTTAACGCAAGTGAATTAATTTTTGATTGGAAAGCTTACAAAAGAATCACCCTTAGACCTGAAAGTTTTACTACCTTTGTTTGGTGTAATAAACATAAGGGTAGAACAGTGTTAGACCATATAGTTAGTTTTAATGCTATATCTGCTAGGGCTGTTGATAATTTTGGTCTCATCTTAGAAAAACACAGAAACCCATATACCATATTCTGGGAAGAATATAGAGTTACCATGTTAGTTAACTTTCAATGTCTCATCCCTATTCAACTGGATGGTATGAAATTCAACATTTGGTGTGATGTTATCAGCTTAGAAGGTTTTGATATCTTGCTAGGTAATGAATTCCTTCGTAGTGTTCAAGCCTATCATCATAGAGAACCTTTGTCCTATAGTGTCAACTTTAGAGGGTTAAAACTCATCATCTATCCTAGAAGTCTAGAGTCAACACAAGCTAGCACTAATGCCATTCGTTATGAGATGAATAAACAATTTGATAATATGAAAAAAGAAATTGATAAACAATGTAATAATATGATACAACTCTTAGAAAAGCTTCGTGACCAGTGCCTACAACAAGTGTCCAATCAAACCATAGAAGTCACCCAACCACAAACCGAGACTAAAATTCAGCTAAATCCTTTAGGTGACTTGAACCTAGAAGACACTAATAAACAAGATGACACCTCAAACTATGAACACATAGGGACAACCCAATTCGAGCCTAAGTTAGAACTTGAACCTAAAGACAATAGGCTAGACTTAAACATAGAGGATACAAAAGAACAACCTGAACCCTTAGAACAAATGTCCCTAGGAGCTCAACCCTTAAATCCCTATGAAAGAAGTTATCCTCAACCTATAGAACTAGAACTCCTTGAGCAACTTGAGCCTACTCAAACCATAGACAATGAAAACTTAGGCCTAAACAAACTTGATCTTAGTGCGTCCAAGGAAGTTCACCCACTTACCCAATCCAAAAACATAGGAAATGTGTCTCTAGATAGCTATGAACCTAATCCTGTAGACTTCATTGGGTTTGACCAATACTTAGGGGATAAAATACCTGAAGCTATAGACAACCCTAAACCTCAACTCTTAGGTCAACCTCAACCTATTGACACAGTAGAATTGCACCAAGACTGATGTAGGGGGGATAAACACAAGACAAAGTACATGCAAACAACGCTTTTGCAAAATAGTTTTTTTGTATTTTATAATAAAAGTCAAAATTACTTCTAACGGAGTTGGAAAATATTTTTGGTATTTTTATAAGTAGAGAAATCAAAAAAACTAAGTTACTTTAAACTAGGAATTTGAAAAAAACACTTAATCTATGAAATGAAATTGCTAGCAGGATTACTCACAGTGCGACCCTTGAGAATAGAAGGATCGTGACATCCCGGTCTTCAACGGTCCTACTCTGATGGAAGGAGTTGCATCATTACAAGCAAACTCAGACAAACGAGTTCCGTACATACCACGGATTCATATTACAAGCCAAGAACTAAGGGGGAGGTTAAGCCTCACAAATTTCCTTAACACTTTAACTAAAGAGAGTGGGGGGGGGGGGGGAGAAGAGGGGAAAGTGATTGCGCCAAGGAGATCTTCCAAGCCTTGTGTTCCCCTACAACAAGAACTTTGATTAGTGTAGAAACAAGCTCTAGAAATCAAAGAGAGGAGAGGTGAAAGAACTTAGCCGATTAGGAGTCTTGTTGGTGTTGCTCTTCATGCTAGCCGAAAGTGAAGGATCCTTTGGAGATCTTTGTTGTTTGCCGAGATCAAAGGATGAGGGAACTTCCTTAGAGTCTCGCCAAGGTGTGCAAATCCTTCAAGGTGAATGCGTTGAGGGCTTGAGAAGAAGGGGGAGAAGAGAAAGGGCTCGGCCCTTTAGAGGAGAGGGGGAGATAGAACAACTTAGGCGACACAAGCACCAATGCTAACACAAGGATTTTTTCATCTAGGCAACTACTCGACAATGAAGAGATGGTTACAATTTATAGGCTCAACAAGCCATGGGCAAGGGTGACAATTCACCCTAGGCGCAATCACAAGTTGATGGAAGAAATTAATGCTCAATTAAAACATTTCCTTTTTCAATTTTGAATTTCGAATTCTTTCTTTGATGGAGCTTCCTTGTGACCGAATTCTCTCAAGCTCCTTCCTTGTTTGCTTGGATGAAAGGGCGCCCATTTTGAATTTTGAAAAGCCTTCCTTCAAGAGCTTGGGCGGCTAGAGTTTTCCAAAGTTGGTTCCACAAATTGGGGATCTAGATGGTGATCCCTTGAATTGTGGATCTTGATTGATCCTTGATGGCTAGGCGCATTGAAGGCTCCTCCTTTGGTAAGTTGTGGGCTGGTTCTTCAATTTCGAATTCTCCTTCTTATTAGGTGGCGCCTTGGGTTGATTTGGAAGGTGAGGTTGCATTCAATTCGAGCTCCTTCAACTTGAAGTCTCTAGTCAAGTGTTGAAGTGCTTCTTTCCATAATTGGAGCTTCACTTGAGTGGCTTAGCTTGAGCTTCCTAGCTTCCCTTGAGCTGGGCTTTAACCTGCCCAATTATTGACACAAAAACCAGTAGACTATTCTAGGAGATAATGCATGACCTAATAAGGAAACTATAGGGTGCCCTAGGGCTTATTCAAAGCAAATTGGAAAGTGCAAATAAGGAAAGAGGGTGGCCTAGGAGGGAAGGCCATATCTGATGGGCTTCCTCCTAACCCTTCCCGACCTCCTAGGGCCAGGGTTGGTCTCTCCATCATTTCTCCCCGGGTGGGAAGAATTCTCCTCTGGAGAATTATCCTTGTACCCTTGGAGTAACTCCGGAGCGGCCTGTGCCAATTCACTTTCGGGAAGCCAAGCCTCCTCACCCGATGTAAACTTAACACGATAAAATACTTGTACCTCGTCTGGGGTGAGTCGGGTCTGATCCTCAAGTATGCTCTGTGGCTCGAGCCTGTCAGTCAACTCCTTGATGTGTACCGGCTCCTCATATCGTGTGAGATCCTCCACGTTGACAGTGGTGGGGATCCCCAAGTCCGGTGGTAGATCCAAGACGTAGGCATTATCGTTGATCGTTTCCACAATGGTAAAGGGCCCGAGTCCCTTTGCGTCCAACTTGCGGCCAGATCCATGGATGCGCTCCTCCCTGACCCGCAGTATGACCTGTTCACCTACAGAAAATTTCCTTTCTCGGCGTTTCTTGTTAGCACCCTTGTGATAGGAATTAACAGCATCAAGCATTTGGCAATGTATTTCGTGATGCAAATGGGACATGTGAGTGGCAAAATCTTTAGCAGACATAGAAATATGAGAGTGCCTAGGTAAAGGAAATAAATCAATAGGTTTTCTAGGCTGGTACCCTAAGTTGGCTTGAAAAGGGGACAATGCCGTGGTTCTGTTGACAACACTATTGTAGGAGAACTCGGCAATGGGTAATAGCTTGTCCCATGTGCCTGGGTGCTCTCCTACCAAACTCCTCAAAATGCTCCCAAGTGATCGATTGACCACTTCGGTCTGCCCATCCGTCTGAGGATGATAGGCCGTGGAGAATTTGAGTTTGGTTCCCAACATAGCCCACAGGGTTTTCCAGAAATGTCCCACAAACCTGGAATCCCTATCAGAAACTATAGTCAGAGGGGTACCTCTATGTTTAACAACCTCTTTAAAGAATAATCTAGCTACATGTGATGCATCCGTAGTTTTGTAGCAAGGTATAAAGTGTGCCATCTTGGTAAACCTATCCACTACAACAAGGATAGAATCATGTTTGGAGGGAGTCCTTGGTAAACCTAAGATGAAATCCATGCTAAGGTCCTGCCAGGGTGCTTGAGGAATGGGTAGGGGTGTGTACAGACCAAAGTTATGTTTCTGGGTTTTTCTTGTCTGACAGGTCTTACAATGTTTGACAACCTTAGCTACATCCCTATAGAGGTTCGGCCAGAAGAACCCTTCCTCCACTAAGGCTTGAGTTTTGTCCCGACCATGGTGCCTGGCAGACCCTCCTCCGTGGATCTCCCCAACAAGGAAGTCTCGGATTGAGGTCTTGGGAACACACAGCTTTGGCCCAAGAAACAAAAACTCATCCCTTAGGGTATAGAGGGGATGACTCAAAGGGTCTATGCTAAGCTCAGAATATATGCTAGAAAAATCAGGACATTCTAAATATTCATGCTTCATGCGATCAAATCCAACTACTTCAACAGATAATTTTTGCACAAGTAAAGTTACTCTACTTAAAGCATCAGCAACTTTATTTTCAATCCCAGACTTATGCTTCAAAACAAAGGTGTACTGTTGAAGGTATTCTACCCATTTAGCATGTCTAGCATTTAATTTCTTTTGAGCACTTAAAAAAGATAAAGCCTGGTGGTCACTATTCAAAATAAATTCATTGTGTATTAGATAGTGTCTCCAGTGCCTTAAAGATTGAACTACAGCATAGAATTCCTTATCATAGTTGGTATATCTTTGTTTAGCCTCATTTAATTTCTCACTAAAGTAGGCTATGGGATGACCTTCCTGACTAAGGGTACCTCCTATTCCTACTCCTGAGGCATCACAGTCCACTATGAAAACCTTGGAGAAGTCAGTAATCTTAGGATTGGGGCAGTGGTCATTCTAGCTTTAAGTTCCTCAAAAGCTCTACTAGTAGACTTTGGCCAACTGAACTCACCTAGTTTCATACAATTGGTTATAGGGGCTACTATGGTGCTAAAGTTTCTAATGAATCTTCTATAGAAGGCAGCTAGACCATGGAAGCTCCTAATCTCAGTCAAAGTTTTGGGTTCAGGGCAGTCTAAGATGGCTTGGATCTTGCTAGGATCAGCTTGAAGTCCTTGGTCAGACACTATGAATCCTAGGAAGACAACCCTAGGGGAGAGGAAAGAACACTTCTTCAAGTTAAGATATAACTTTTCTTCCTTAAGTAAATCTAGGGTTTTCCTAAGGTGTTCCATGTGTTCTTCTTGGGTCTTGCTATAGATTAGGATGTCATCAAAGTAAACTACTAAGAATCTTCCTATATAAGGCTTCAAGACTTGGTTCATTAATCTCATAAAAGTTGAGGGGGCATTAGAGAGACCAAAGGGCATGACTAGCCATTCATACAAACCATCCTTAGTCTTAAAAGCTGTCTTCCACTCATCCCCAAGTCTTATCCTAACTTGGTGGTATCCACTTCTAAGGTCTAGCATGCTAAGCCACTTAGAAACTACCAGCATGTCAAGCAGGTCATCTAATCTTGGGATGGGAAATCTATATTTGATGGTTATCCTGTTCATTGCCCTACAGTCTATACACATGCGCCAGCTTCCATCCTTCTTTGGGGTAAGAAGGGCGGGGACTGCACACGGGCTTAGGCTTTCCCTAATGAAACCCTTGTCTAAAAGTTCATCTACTTGCCTCTTGAGCTCTTGATGCTCAGTGGGGTTCATCCTATAGTGGGGTAAGTGTGGGAGAGTAGAACCCGGGACAAGGTCTATGGCATGTTGGATTTCTCTAAGGGGAGGTAATCCATTGGGAAGTTCATCTCTAGTGAGCTCAGAGTACCCTGAGAGTAGGGTCTCAACTTCTAGGGGTATGGGTGACTCCTCATCTAAGTTGGTTTCCTTAATGACTAGGGAGTACACTTGCTTGGACTCTAAGCAGTCTTGGGTAAAGGCATGGGGCCTTATGAGTTGGATGGTAGGTTTGGGTTCCTTAGGTTCTTCTATCCTACCCTTATTGGTGGAAGCCTTAAGTTCCTTAGGCATGGACGGCTTCAGTTTGATCTTTTGCCCATCATGGCTAAAGACATAAGTGTTAGTCCGACCGTAGTGGATAACATCCATGTCAAATAACCACGGGCGACCGAGTAAGACTTGGGCGACATCCATGGTTATGACGTCACATCAAATCTTGCCTTGGTAGACGGCAAACTGAAGGGGTACTAAGCACCTATGGGTGACTGGGACACTAGACTGATTGACCCAGGATATACTATAGGGATTAGGGTGTGGTTCTGCCTTAAGGTTGAATTTCACTAAGGCTGTGTGAGAGACCGTGTTTAGACTACTTCCCCCATCTATCACTACTTTGCACTTGTTGCCATTGCATTTCGTGTAGGTGTGGAAAATACTGGTCCTACGCCAGTCCTCAGTTGGGGTAGGTTTGATCAGGGTGCACCTAACCACTCCTAAGGTGTCTTGGGTTTGCTCTTCCCCACTATCATAGATCAACTCTTCACAAATCATACATCCAGAGTCAGGGTTATGGGTCTCTTCATGATTCTCCTCATAAGTCTCCTCGTGTTTTTCTTCACCTAAGTATAGGACTCTCTTCGGGCAGTCTTTCATATAGTGTCCTACTTGGTGGCAAGCATGGCAAGTGACTCTAGGTTCTTGGACAGTCCTAGGTTTAGAGGGTGTTGATGTGGTGGCTTTGGGTTGGGAGCTTGA
The DNA here is from genome assembly GCA_027563935.2 of Costus lasius. Lineage (NCBI taxonomy): Eukaryota > Viridiplantae > Streptophyta > Magnoliopsida > Zingiberales > Costaceae > Costus > Costus lasius. The sequence continues at coordinate 29,925,025 of CM050454.1, forward strand.
GGGATTAGATGTAGGTGTCTTAGGATAAGTTTTAGGGGAACTAAACTCTCTCCTAAAAGCTCTTTTTAGGTTTTCCTCTACTTCTAAGGCTCTTTGGTAGGCAGTTTCTATAGAGTCTATGTGGTAGTAGGTCATCCCCTTTTTGATCTCAGACCTAAGCCCATTCTTATATCTGCTAAGGGTGACATGGGGCAGTTCATGCATACCACTCCTAAGAAGGAGCTCATCAAACTTGGTTGTGTAGTCAGTAACGGTGAGGTTTCCTTGTACTAGACCTATGGTTTGATCAACTAGCTTGGTCTGATAATAGGGTGGGACATATTTTTCCTTTAGCTTTTGGTACATCTCATCCCATCTTTCAATAGGTGGACGACCAAAATTCTCAAGGCTCCTTTCCACATTTGTCCAGTACAATCTAGCAGTACCCTCTAAAAGACAACGGGTGAACCTAACTTTGGAGTGCTCAGGCATTAGGCTCCAGTCAAAATATTGCTCAAGTTTGACAGCCCAATCTAGGAATTCTCTAGGATCAAGGGAACCACTAAAGGTTGGAGGTGTGAGTTTGATGTTGCGGTGCACATCATCCTCCCTAGGTCTTTGATAGGGTCGAGCATGTGGCTCTTCCCATTCAGGTTCTTGGACTCTCCTATTATGGTTCCTATTGTTTTGGGGATGTTCACCTAGGATGGGTTCACTTGAGGGCCGACTAGGGGGTCTATCATCCCTAAGATTTTCAGGATTTGGGAGTCTAGCTCTAATATCCCTAAGTTCCTCTTGGAAGGACGCCATCATGTTAAAGAGTCTAGCCATGTCATTAGGTTCAGTTTGTCTAGTAATATCATTGGATTCAGGGTGATTATTATAATTTGCTCCCGATCTAGTAGTCATGGTCAAAGATAGTTTTGAAAGAAATTAGTTTTGAAAATAAGGCTCCTAAAAGTGATATATTATATGATAGCCTTTTATGAGATTAACTTCTTTCAAACACCTAGGTCCAAGAAAGTCTTAGAATTTGAAAATTAGTTTTTAGGCTAAAAATCTATTCTAAGAGTGGGCTCTGATACCAACTGATGTAGGGGGGATAAACACAAGACAAAGTACATGCAAACAACGCTTTTGCAAAATAGTTTTTTTGTATTTTATAATAAAAGTCAAAATTACTTCTAACGGAGTTGGAAAATATTTTTGGTATTTTTATAAGTAGAGAAATCGAAAAAACTAAGTGTTGGGGTATGCCCTTAAGGCTAATGTTTGAGGCCTTGGGATTATATCAGTATCATGTATAAACTCAATGTTTATAAAGGCAATGGTTGTTATTCAGGTTGTTGCATTATCTGCTGCCATATGTATACTTCTGAATAATGTCTCAATGCTGTTCAGCTTGGCTGACATGCAGTATTGTCCTTAGTCGAGATATCTTGGTGAACATGAGACAGTCTTGATATGATTGAGACTAATATGTGTTCTAATCTTATAGGATGCTTCGAGCATGGAATAAGATGTAGACTCATGGGTACATTGGATGTACTGGACAGACCCTACTTAGGATGTTCAATTGCTTGTCACAATGTGAATAATCCTTATATGCAAGCAAGTGGCATATTTCCTCTGACTTGAGATCACTTGTGTTTCTAAATGATGATTGGCATTGTTTTGAGGTAGTTCAATATCATTTGAAACATAATGGTTATAGATTATCTTGGATAATGAGCATAAGTCATGTTAGGGCGCTAGTGATAGATATAGGATTGCCTTCTCCTAGTTTGGAGTGTGATGTTATATAGGGGCCCCCTGGATGAGATGGTTGAGAAAGTGTATGGCCATACCCAGATGACTATGTTCATCTGATCTAACCACTCTCATCATATTGGAGTTACAGGCTTGACATGCTTATCCAATAAGAACATCCAGTGGCAAAGGAAACAAGTATGCCTAGTGAATTGAATTCACACTTGTGCTATGGTTTGGGTGTAGTCTTGGAAGACTCTTTCCTTTATATCGGGAGACAGTGATGTGTTGCTAGATACCCCTCTCTGTTCGTGATAACGTAAGTTATCGTTACCGACATTTAAAGGAAACCCTTAGGGTCGCACAATTTGATGATATGGCTTACTTATGTCAGATCGTGTGGACTGAATTGTTTTGGTTCAGTTTAAAGGGATTTAAACTCTGATTGTAAGTGAGATCTGGTCTGATCATGTTTGATTGATTAGGGCTTGAGATCAGTAAGCTTCGATCGAGAGAACTGATGCTAGATCGATGAGATCAAGAGCATCAAGAGATGAATGGTTAGATCTTGAGCCTTTTTGGTTTTATATGATCTAGATCAAGTCTTGGTTTGATTTGGTCTTTGTACTAAATTCAATTGAACCGGTTCACTTAGAGTGAGCGCATGGTTCAAAGGGAGAATGAGTTGCGATCGTTCATATTGGGGTGAACGCATGAACGTATGAGGGCTTACTATATTTGGAAATTGGTTTTCCAATTCGAGAGTAACGCCTCCACGTTCGAGAATAACGCCTCACTCTCGCTCATCTTCTCCTCTTGACGCTCCTCCTTCGGTGTGGTGATTTTTCACGCAAACGAGAGGGAGTTCGACGAGCACCAAGACATCTCTCAATCTCCTTCACGCGATTAGCACACTTGGAGAGCTTTGCTAGCACAAGGATCGACAAGGAGTAGGCGATCAATCATCTTGTGTGCGCACGCTTTGGAGGAGAGCCACTTGGTTCTCTGCTTCCAAATCGCCATCCACTCATGGCTATGGTATGATTTTGTTTTGATCTATACAATCTTCAAGTTGATCATATATTCATGCATGCGATCCTAGGAAACCCTAGATTCCGCCCATGCAAATGTTTATATGCGCATGCCTTAGGGTTTCACCCCCTTTCAATTGGTATCAGAGCGAGGTTTCTGTATGAATCATATGATTGCTTTGTGTGATCCATGTTTGCGATAAGTAGATCTAAAATAATGATCATGCCGAAAACTACATGCTTGTATGCTTTTACTTTTGGTGGCGCATGATTCATGTTGGCGCTTGTTGAAGTTGTTTTTACCAAAACTTAACATATTGCGCGCATCCACTTAGATCTATAAGCACCTACTTGAAAAACTTAGATGGGTTATTAGGGTTGAAGTCATCAGTCTAGTCTAGACCCAACAGTCTGATCAGACCATTTGACAGCCTAGATGGGTTGACCAGATAGCACCTATGCGCAAGCATGAGGTGGCTATAGGTCGACTGCAGAAAGGCGTGTAGCGATGTCTGATCGAGGCGACCAATGAACGATCATGATTAAGGCCCGGGGTCACACCCGCTTGCCAGAAATCATGAGGGACGTTCAGCCCTTAAGGCATGCATAGTTGACCACTAGGTCGACTCAAGTCGGTTATGACTTGGTGCATGCAAGGGCAGTGGGTCTGACTAGGTCTGATGAGTGGATCCCTTTTAATGGACCGTTGTAAGGTAGTAGGGCACATAAGGAAATAAAATTGATGCCAATGGGATTTTCGAAAATTTTATTTTCTTGATTGGATCACATGATGTTTGTATAACATGATTGAATGTCTATTTCATCTTATGTGGGCTGCCCAATTTTAATGTGTGCTGTGCTGGGGCCTGCGTGCCTGAATCAATATTGTAAATTCTTTATTGTGATCTGCGCATCACATTTTAATTAATTGATAATGTGTAATTGACCTGCGAGTCAAATCATGTCTAGATAGATTAAAATGTAATTTAATCAGACATGAGCTCAGAGCACACATGGCAGAGGCGCATGCAGCAAGTGGCTTCACCAGTGGGAGGTCTAGGGTTCGACTCTAGGACAGGTGCATTTTACCTAGTGGGCGCATCTCAGCTGCACAGGGCGCTTGGGCCCGGGTTGGGCCAGATGAAATGCTAAAGACCCATGAAGAGCTCAAGTGAAGACTTAAGTTAATTTAAGGTCTAACTTAGGCTTAATGGGCTTTTACCACATAAGATCATCATGCTTTCTATTTACTGTTTAAGTAAATTTAATATCTGCAAGATTTATTCTTCTGCTATCACCATTGGATTTGCATGATAGTTAAGAAGATAAAAGGACCGTTAAAATCCAACGATGAATATCAAGCACATAAGCCTTCTGACGCGAAACCTCACTGTTCTGACTATCGTTGGGGCCGTGTTGTACCCACTCAGTGGGCACGCCCATCTATCTTCAGACGGTGTGTGATTACACCTGCGTGTTACAGAGAAGGGATTTATCGCTTCTCATTGCTCAGCATAGCACGTGGTGGTCCAGGGAGTAGGTCAGGTCAGCTTGACCACGTATGCTACATATTGAGCATATGGTAGCCATATGGAGGCAGCCATCTGTGGGAGGTCTAGGGTTCGACTCTAGGACAGGTGCATTTTACCTAGTGGGCGCATCTCAGCTGCACAGGGCGCTTGGGCCCGGGTTGGGCCAGATGAAATGCTAAAGACCCATGAAGAGCTCAAGTGAAGACTTAAGTTAATTTAAGGTCTAACTTAGGCTTAATGGGCTTTTACCACATAAGATCATCATGCTTTCTATTTACTGTTTAAGTAAATTTAATATCTGCAAGATTTATTCTTCTGCTATCACCATAGGATTTGCATGATAGTTAAGAAGATAAAAGGACCGTTAAAATCCAACGATGAATATCAAGCACATAAGCCTTCTGACGCGAAACCTCACTGTTCTGACTATCGTTGGGGCCGTGTTGTACCCACTCAGTGGGCACGCCCATCTATCTTCAGACGGTGTGTGATTACACCTGCGTGTTACAGAGAAGGGATTTATCGCTTCTCATTGCTCAGCATAGCACGTGGTGGTCCAGGGAGTAGGTCAGGTCAGCTTGACCACGTATGCTACATATTGAGCATATGGTAGCCATATGGAGGCAGCCATCTGTGGGATCAGAGACTGTGTTGTACCAACTCAGTTGGCACAGTCTGCTGGATTGCCCAGATGAAGGGGAATCGCACGGGTTGGCGATTGGCAGGGATTGCCTACCAGAGATTAGTGCTTGTACTCTCTGTGCATCTTATCTCGCCTGAGCGGGACGCGGAGACCAAGTATGAAATCTGGATCCCATCTCACTAAAAGAGTTTTACTCTTTCGGACTGTTTTACTGGAATTTTCAGTCAGATAAAATAGTGAGAAAAGAATCATTCTTATGTCCTGGATTGATTCTAACATTGATACTGACCTTGTTGTTCTTGCAATGTTGTAGATTACTGCAGCAACGAACACCACAGCGTTCAATGTGCGATCCTTACTGGAAAGGGAGAAGTTTGCTGGGCCAAACTTCTCAAACTGGTATGGACACCTGAAGATTGTTCTTAAGGCTGAGAGGAAACTGTATGTCCTTGAGACGGCAATACCGCCTCAACCCGCTGCGAACGCCGCAAGGGCGGTTCGGGATGCTTATGAGAAGCATGTCAATGATAGCATTGATGTCGCTTGCCTTATGCTTGCATCTATGACGCCAGAGCTTCAGCGTCAGCATGAGGATTTATCTGCTATTGAAATTATAGCAAATCTCAAGATGCTGTATGCTGCACAGGCAAGGACTGAACGCTATAACTTGACAAAACTTTTCTTTCAGAGCAAACTGACTGAAGGGAGTCCAGTGGGAGCTCACGTACTCAAGATGATTGGGTACAAGGAGGCTCTAGAGAAACTGGGACACACCATCAATCAGGAGCTTGTTGTAGACATTATCCTGCAGTCTCTCCCGGCCTCTTTCGATCCGTTCATCATTAATTTTAATATGAACAAGATCGACTGTACCCCGGCAGAGTTACTGAACATGCTCTATACTACAGAGCAGACTCTTGAAAAGGGAAAGCCTTCATCCTCTGTCTTGATGATTCCTTCCAGGAACAAGAAGAAGGGGAAGAAGGGCAAAGCCCCTGTCAAGAGCTACAACAAGGCTCTGAAACAAAAGATCAAGCGGTCGAAGGAATACAGATGTTTCCATTGTGGCCAGCTGGGTCACTGGAAGAAGGACTGTAAAGCGCTCCAAGGAGACAAGAAGGGAAGCAAGCCTTTCGCTTCTGGCTCAGGTATTTTCGTGACTGAAGTCATGGTATCTTCTTCTTCTATTTCATGGGTGTTGGACACTGCATGTGGAGTTCACATTTGTTCAAATGTACAGGAACTCAAGAGAAGAAGACAGGTGGGACAGCATGAGGTGGACCTACGAGTAGGAAACGGGGCACGGGTTGCTGCTGTTGCTGTAGGAGAATATCACATCTCTTTACCATCTGGTCTTGTATTAGAACTGGACAATTGTTATTTTGTACCAAGCAAAACTAAGAATATTATCTCTATTCTTGCTCTTGTCAAAAAGGGTTTTCCTTTGAATGCAAAACTTCAAAGTGTTATATTTCTTTTGATAATATTGTTTATGCTACTGGGTCGATTAACAATGGGTTATTCATGTTGGACATGGAATGTTCTGTACAACAAATTGATAATAAGAAAGCCAAGTATGCGGATGACAGCACCTTGCTATGGCATAGTCGTTTAGGCCACATTAACAAGAAGCGCATTAAGCAGTTGCATAAACATGGACTGCTGGGATCATTCTCCTATGAGGAGCTTGATACATGCAAAGCTTGTTTAATGGGTAAAATGACGAAGTCTCCTTTTTCTAATAAAGGTCAAAGGGCTTCAGGTTTACTTGACCTCATTCACAGTGATGTGTGTGGGCCATTTATAAACATGGACTGCTGGGATCATTCTCCTATGAGGAGCTTGATACATGCAAAGCTTGTTTAATGGGTAAAATGACGAAGTCTCCTTTTTCTAATAAAGGTCAAAGGGCTTCAGGTTTACTTGACCTCATTCACAGTGATGTGTGTGGGCCATTTAGTAAACATGCCAGAGGTGGCTATTCATACTTCATTACCTTTATTGATGATTTCAGTAGGTATGGTTATGTCTATCTAATGAGACATAAGAGTGAATCTTTTGACAAGTTCAAAGAGTTCAAAAATGAAGTACAAAATCAGCTAGGCCGAAATATCAAGGCACTTCGTTCAGATCGAGGTGGAGAATACTTGAGTCGAGAGTTTACTGACTATCTGAAGGAGTGTGGGATTATCTCACAGCTCACTCCGCCAGGAACACCGCAATGGAATGGTGTGTCCGAGAGGAGAAATAGAACCTTACTGGATATGGTTCGTTCAATGATGAGTCAGGCTACTCTACCTTACTCCTTTTGGGGATTTGCACTGGAAACAGCTGCAAAGGTACTAAACCGAGTGCCATCCAAGGCTGTTTCAAAGACTCCATATGAGTTATGGTATGGGAAACAGCCGAGCTTGACATTTATTAAAATCTGGGGTTGCGAGGCTTATGTCAAAAAGTTCGCCTCTGGGAAACTGGAGAGCAGATCTGATAAATGTATCTTTGTCGGTTACCCTAAAGAAACTAAGGGTTATTATTTCTACGATCCCAAAGAGAACAAAGTATTTGTTGCTCGAACGGCTATTTTTCTTGAGAAGGAATTTCTTCTGCAAGAGGCCAGTGGGAGAGAAATAAGGCTGGATGAGAATCCAGAAGAAGGACAAAGTAGTCAAACTCAGTTGGATGAGCCTGAGCCAATAGAATAGGTTACTGAACAACCTAAGGCTCAGATATCACGGGAACCACGAAGATCGGGAAGGATCCGTCGACAGCCTGAGCGCTATGACGGAGTCTACATCATTGATGATGAACCCCTCACTTATGCGGATGCGGTCAGTGGACCGGAATCAGCGAGATGGCTTGAAGCTATGCGAGCCGAGATGGACTCCATGTTAGATAACCAAGTCTGGGATTTGGTTGATCCGCCTCCGGGAGTAATCCCTATAGGCTGTAAGTGGATCTTCAAGAAGAAGATTGACATGGATGGTAACGTGGTTACCTATAAAGGCAGGCTAGTTGCGAAAGGTTTCAAACAAATCTACGGGATAGATTATGATGAAACTTTCTCTCCTGTAGCCATGTTCAAGTCTATTCGGATTATTCTCGCGATAGCGGCATATTATGATTATGAGATCTGGCAAATGGATGTGAAGACCGCTTTCCTTAATGGAAAATTAGAAGAGGATGTGTATATGACACAACCTGAAGGTTTCATCAATCCATCAGATCGTCATAAAATATGCAAATTAAAGAAGTCCATTTATGGACTTAAACAAGCATCGAGAAGCTGGAATATTCGTTTTGATGAATCAATCTGTAAGTTTGGTTTCATCAAGAATGAAGATGACCCGTGTGTATATAAGAGGTTTAGTGGGAGCGTGATTACTTTCCTAGTCCTCTACGTCGATGATATCTTAATCATTGGAAATGATATTCCTGAACTGCATGCCGTCAAGGCATGGTTAAGAAAATGTTTCCAGATGAAAGATTTAGGAGAAGCAGCCTATGTATTAGGTGTGAAGATCTACAGAGATAGATCTAAGAGGCTTCTCGGGCTGTGCCAGAGTACTTACATCGATAAAGTCCTGGAGAGATTCCATTTAGAAAATTCTAAAAGAGGATATCTTCCAGTCAGACATGGTCTGAATCTTTCAAAGAGTCAGTGTCCACAAACACAGACTGAGAAAGATGAAATGGACAATACGCCTTATGCTTCGGCTATTGGGTCCATTATCTATGCGATGTTGTGTACTCGCCCAGACGTCGCTTACGGGTTAAGCGTGACCAGTCGATTCCAAAGTAATCCAGGAAAGGCACACTGGATTGCAGTCAAGAACATTTTGAAATATCTTCGGAGGACCAAAGATATGTTCTTGATTTATGGAGGTCAGGAAGAACTCAGTATTGAAGGATATACTGACGCTTCGTTCCAATCTGACCAGGATGATTTCCGATCGCAATCAGGCTATGTTTTTAGCTTGAATGGAGGAGCAGTGGTGTGGAAAAGTTTCAAACAATCAATTGTTGCTGATTCCACAACAGAAGCCGAGTATGTTGCAGCCTCAGAAGCATCTAAGGAGGCAGTGTGGATTCGTAAGTTTGTTCAGGAACTTGGTGTTGTTCCTTCGAGTGCAGATCCATTGGTTATCTTCTGTGATAACACTGGAGCAATAGCACAAGCAAAGGAACCACGGTCGCACCAGAAGTCCAAGCACATACAGAGAAGGTTTCACTTGATCCGGGAGATCATTGATCGAGGAGAGATCAAGATCTGCAAGGTTCATACAGATGACAATCTAGCTGACCCGCTTACAAAGCCTCTGGCGCAGTAGAAGCATGAGAAGCACTGTAATAATATGGGTTTGAGATTTCTCAACCATTAGATTAAGTGCAAGTGGGAGATTGTTGGGGTATGCCCTTAAGGCTAATGTTTGAGGCCTTGGGATTATATCAGTATCATGTATAAACTCAATGTTTATAAAGGCAATGGTTGTTATTCAGGTTGTTGCATTATCTGCTGCCATATGTATACTTCTGAATAATGTCTCAATGCTGTTCAGCTTGGCTGACATGCAGTATTGTCCTTAGTCGAGATATCTTGGTGAACATGAGACAGCCTTGATATGATTGAGACTAATATGTGTTCTAATCTTATAGGATGCTTCGAGCATGGAATAAGATGTAGACTCATGGGTACATTGGATGTACTGGACAGACCCTACTTAGGATGTTCAATTGCTTGTCACAATGTGAATAATCCTTATATGCAAGCAAGTGGCATATTTCCTCTGACTTGAGATCACTTGTGTTTCTAAATGATGATTGGCATTGTTTTGAGGTAGTTCAATATCATTTGAAACATAATGGTTATAGATTATCTTGGATAATAAGCATAAGTCATGTTAGGGCGCTAGTGATAGATATAGGATTGCCTTCTCCTAGTTTGGAGTGTGATGTTATATAGGGGCCCCCTGGATGAGATGGTTGAGAAAGTGTATGGCCATACCCAGATGACTATGTTCATCTGATCTAACCACTCTCATCATATTGGAGTTACAGGCTTGACATGCTTATCCAATAAGAACATCCAGTGGCAAAGGAAACAAGTATGCCTAGTGAATTGAATTCACACTTGTGCTATGGTTTGGGTGTAGTCTTGGAAGACTCTTTCCTTTATATCGGGAGACAGTGATGTGTTGCTAGATACCCCTCTCTGTTCGTGATAACGTAAGTTATCGTTACCGACATTTAAAGGAAACCCTTAGGGTCGCACAATTTGATGATATGGCTTACTTATGTCAGATCGTGTGGACTGAATTGTTTTGGTTCAGTTTAATGGGATTTAAACTCTGATTGTAAGTGAGATCTGGTCTGATCATGTTTGATTGATTAGGGCTTGAGATCAGTAAGCTTCGATCGAGAGAACTGATGCTAGATCGATGAGATCAAGAGCATCAAGAGATGAATGGTTAGATCTTGAGCCTTTTTGGTTTTATATGATCTAGATCAAGTCTTGGTTTGATTTGGTCTTTGTACTAAATTCAATTGAACCGGTTCACTTAGAGTGAGCGCATGGTTCAAAGGGAGAATGAGTTGCGATCGTTCATATTGGGGTGAACGCATGAACGTATGAGGGCTTACTATATTTGGAAATTGGTTTTCCAATTCGAGAGTAACGCCTCCACGTTCGAGAATAATGCCTCACTCTCGCTCATCTTCTCCTCTTGACGCTCCTCCTTCGGTGTGGTGATTTTTCACGCAAACGAGAGGGAGTTCGACGAGCACCAAGACATCTCTCAATCTCCTTCACGCGATTAGCACACTTGGAGAGCTTTGCTAGCACAAGGATCGACAAGGAGTAGGCGATCAATCATCTTGTGTGCGCACGCTTTGGAGGAGAGCCACTTGGTTCTCTGCTTCCAAATCGCCATCCACTCATGGCTATGGTATGATTTTGTTTTGATCTATACAATCTTCAAGTTGATCATATATTCATGCATGCGATCCTAGGAAACCCTAGATTCCGCCCATGCAAATGTTTATATGCGCATGCCTTAGGGTTTCACCCCCTTTCAATTGGTATCAGAGCGAGGTTTCTGTATGAATCATATGATTGCTTTGTGTGATCCATGTTTGCGATAAGTAGATCTAAAATAATGATCATGCCGAAAACTACATGCTTGTATGCTTTTACTTTTGGTGGCGCATGATTCATGTTGGCGCTTGTTGAAGTTGTTTTTACCAAAACTTAACATATTGCGCGCATCCACTTAGATCTATAAGCACCTACTTGAAAAACTTAGATGGGTTATTAGGGTTGAAGTCATCAGTCTAGTCTAGACCCAACAGTCTGATCAGACCATCTGACAGCCTAGATGGGTTGACCAGATAGCACCTATGCGCAAGCATGAGGTGGCTATAGGTCGACTGCAGAAAGGCGTGTAGCGATGTCTGATCGAGGCGACCAATGAACGATCATGATTAAGGCCCGGGGTCACACCCGCTTGCCAGAAATCATGAGGGACGTTCAGCCCTTAAGGCATGCATAGTTGACCACTAGGTCGACTCAAGTCGGTTATGACTTGGTGCATGCAAGGGCAGTGGGTCTGACTAGGTCTGATGAGTGGATCCCTTTTAATGGACCGTTGTAAGGTAGTAGGGCACATAAGGAAATAAAATTGATGCCAATGGGATTTTCAAAAATTTAACTAAAGAGAGTGGGGGGGGGGGGGAGAAGAGGAACTTTGATTAGTGTAGAAACAAGCTCTAGAAATCAAAGAGAGGAGAGGTGAAAGAACTTAGCCGGTTAGGAGTCTTGTTGATGTTGCTCTTCATGCTAGCCGAAAGTGAAGGATCCTTTGGAGATCTTTGTTGTTTGCTGAGATCAAAGGATGAGGGAACTTCCTTAGAGTCTCGCCAAGGTGTGCAAATCCTTCAAGGTGAATGCGTTGAGGGCTTGAGAAGAAGGGGGAGAAGAGAAAGGGCTCGGCCCTTTAGAGGAGAGGGGGAGATAGAACAACTTAGGCGACACAAGCACCAATGCTAACACAAGGATTTTTTCATCTAGGCAACTACTCGACAATGAAGAGATGGTTACAATTTATAGGCTCAACAAGCCATGGGCAAGGGTGACAATTCACCCTAGGCGCAATCACAAGTTGATGGAAGAAATTAATGCTCAATTAAAACATTTCCTTTGTCAATTTTGAATTTCAAATTCTTTCTTTGATAGAGCTTCCTTGTGACCGAATTCTCTCAAGCTCCTTCCTTGTTTGCTTGGATGAAAGGGCGCCCATTTTGAATTTTGAAAAGCCTTCCTTCAAGAGCTTGGGCGGCTAGAGTTTTCCAAAGTTGGTTCCACAAATTGGGGATCTAGATGGTGATCCCTTGATTTGTGGATCTTGATTGATCCTTGATGGCTAGGCGCATTGAAGGCTCCTCCTTTGGTAAGTTGTGGGCTGGTTCTTCAATTTCGAATTCTCCTTCTTATTAGGTGGCGCCTTGGGTTGATTTGGAAGGTGAGGTTGCATTCAATTCGAGCTCCTTCAACTTGAAGTCTCTAGTCAAGTGTTGAAGTGCTTCTTTCCATAATTGGAGCTTCACTTGAGTGGCTTAGCTTGAGCTTCCTAGCTTCCCTTGAGCTGGGCTTTAACCTGCCCAATTATTGACACAAAAACCAGTAGACTATTCTAGGAGATAATGCATGACCTAATAAGGAAACTATAGGGTGTCCTAGGGCTTATTCAAAGCAAATTGGAAAGTGCAAATAAGGAAAGAGGGTGGCCTAGGAGGGAAGGCCATATCTGATGGGCTTCCTCCTAACCCTTCCCGACCTCCTAGGGCCAGGGTTGGTCTCTCCATCAAAGACCCATTGAACTCTAAGTCTTGCCTCTTAGGTCCTTCTACCCATACCCTTAAACCACCTAAGAGTCAACACAACCTAAAATAATTGAAAATAATTCTGCTATGACTACTTTTCAAATTGAGCATATTGATTTCATTATTCCAAGCAACTTAGATGCTAGAATTCCTTATAGCAAGTTTACTAATGAATATGGTCGAGAAAGGGAATTCAATGCAGGTATCCCTAACTTCCAGCTTGGATTATGGAGATTGACTCTTGCCCCTCCAGAACTTCTACACCACCACAATAACAATTCTTCGGGGAAGAATTTTTTTCACGCGGAGAGAATTGATGTGGGCAAAGACCACGAGCCACGAAGGTACATATGGAGCATACGACTACCCTAGATGAAGGCTCGGAAGTTCGTGAATAAGCTTGCAAGCTCAATCCTAAAAGCTAGCTCAATAATTGGAAGAGCATTACTTCAACCAATCAATAAACTAAAGACACACAAGCTCGAGAAGTTGCCTGCATCCACGCCAACCTATGAAGCTACATATTGGGCCCAAATAAGAAACTCTTCAAGACCAAATCAAGTCCATATTCCAAGCCCAACCTCAACGCTGCCAACCCACATTTGCAGCCAACGCTCGTCTTCAGCGATGCAAAAAATGGAAGTTCTCCAACGTCTCCTTGCTGCCAACGTTCATCTTCAACCAAAATGGAAGCTTCAACGTCTACACCAACTCCTCACGTGAAAGCCTCAACAAAAATGGAAATCGCAACGTTCCCTTGCAGCAACGTCTCTCTCAATCTTCTTCTATATGTATCACGATGATCATTATAATCGATAGCAGATTTGAATCAAATGAAGTAGTTTTTTTGTGTCTTCCAATGGAATCGAATGTTTCCTATCCCTTTCCCCTCTGAGGTGCTTGTGTCACCTAGCTTTCCCCTCTTCTCCTCTTCCCCTCTTCTCCTTCTAACTTTCCTGCTCCGCTCCAATCTCGCGCAAGCGTCAGCCAACTTCTAAATTTTTGAAACTTTGTGAGAACGCCGCCGACGATCCACCGGTCTGATCCTCATGAGTTTTTGATCATCACTCATCCTCTCCAAGACGAAGCCACAGCCGCCGGCATCTGTCCATCCGCCACCCCGATCGCCAGAATTGAAACAGCCGACCACATCCCCTATTTCAGCCCTTCTTACGCCCCTAGTTCCGCCCTTCGACGTCATCTGTCTCCGACAGTCAACCACTCGACCTCAAACTCCGGCCACGCCTTCTCCTACATCACAAGAATCCCTAGTTGTAGCAGGTTTGGATTTGGTCCATCACCGGACGTCCGGCGACGCCCCCTGTTCTGCCCGCGCGCTTCCCCTGTTCTGCCGAACAGCGCGTCTCTGTCTTTCGACGCCATTCTCCTTCGACTAGCCACCGTCCGTCTCAAAACTCTGGCCACCCCTCCACCTGTTGGTGTATATGCCCTAGGACCTAGTTTTGGTCAACTTATGTACTACTTGACATTGATATCTATATATATCATTCTGGCATTGTCGTTATCATTGTTTGTCTACACCTACGATTGTGTACTTACATGATAATGTCCCTGGAGACAGATTGGATCTGTGCTCAAATAATTGTCCCCAGTTGATGTACCTGAGTGGATATGAGACAGCTCTGGTACTTGAGAGACTGGTATGTGGGCTGGTTAGGCACGTGGTGCTAACGCAGACACATGGGTATATCATTGGAGGATATATTGGATAGACCCGCTATGAGGCTAGGACTTGGTGTCATGAGTTATCCTCATAAGTGACAGGAGATGCATTGATCCCTTGACTTGAGGTCATTGATCATTCTATATGGTTAGGGACTTGCTTTGATACAACGTAACACCTTGCCGTAGTTAGTGTTGGGGTATGCCCTTAAGGCTAATGTTTGAGGCCTTGGGATTCTTTCAGTATCATGTATAAACTCTTATGTTTATAAAGGCAATGGTTCTTATTCAGTTTGTTACATTGTCTGCTGCAATAAGTGTGCTTCTGAATAATGTCTCAATGCTGTTCAGCTTGGCTGACATGCTGTAATGTCCTTAGTCGAGATATCTTGGTGAACATGAGACAGCCTTGATATGATTGAGACTAATATGTGTTCTAATCTTATAGGATGCTTCGAGCATGGAATAAGATGTAGACTCATGGGTACATTGGATGTACTGGACAGACCCTACTAGGATATTCAATTGCTTGTCACAATGTGAATAATCCTTGTTTGCAACAAGTGGCACATGTCCTCTGACTTGAGATCACTTGTGTTTCTAAATGATGATTGTCATTGTTTTGAGGTAGTTTAATATCATTTGAAACATAATGGTTATACACTATCTTGGATAATGATCATGAGTCAGGTTAGGACACTAGTGATAGATATAGGATTGCCGTCTCCTTGATTGGAGTGTGATGTTCTAAAGGGGCCCCCTTGAATGAGATGATTGAGAAAGTGTATGGCCATACCCAGATGACTATGTTCATCTGATCTAATCATTCTCATCATATTGCAGTTACAGGCTTGACACGCTTGTCCAATAAGAACATCCAGTGGCAAAGGAAACATGTATGCCTTGTGAAGTGGATTCACACTTGTGCTGTGGTTTGGGTGTAGTCTTGGAAGACTCTTTCCTTTATATCGGGAGACAGTGATGTGTTGCTAGATACCCCTCACTGATCGTGATAACGTGAGTTGTCGTTACCGACATTTAAAGGAAACCCTTAGGGTCGCACAATTTGATGATATGGCTTACTTAAGTCAGATCGTGTGGACTGAATTGTTTTGGTTCAGTTTAAAGGGATTTAATCTCTGATTGTAAGTGAGATCTGGTCTGATCATGTTTGATTGATTAGGGCTTAAGATTGGTAAGATTTGATTGAGAGAATGGATGCTAGATCGGTGAGATCAAGAGCATCAAGAGATGAACGGTTAGATCTTGAACCTTTAGGGTTTATTGTGATCTAGACTAAATGGCTTGGGTTAATTGGTCTTTGAACCAAACCAAATTGAACCAGCTCATCAAGTGAGCGCATGGTTCATGGTAGAAGAGATTTGCGATTTGTTCATGAGCGCATTTCATGATGAGAAGTGGTTTTGCTATTTTTAGATAGCATGTCACTTACGTGACTACATCTCACGTCGCCTCTCTTCACGCCTCCCTCTCGCCCTCTTGTCGCCTGTTGGTTTTTGGTTCTTGACACATTCGTGTGGTAGAGTTTCTTGACGACAAGGGAGAGGTCTCGCCAAGCAAGAAAAATCTTCTCTTCCCTTTCATACGACAAAGACCTTTGAAGAACCTTGCTAGCACAAGGATCAACAAAGAGTAGGCGGCATCACCTTGTGTGCGTCACTTTTGGAGAAGATCCCTTTCGATCTTTGCTTCCAAGGCACCATCCAAAGGATGGCGATGGTATGATCCTTCTTATGTTTGCAATCGGGGTTTTTGTAGTTGATCATATCTCATGCAATCGATCCCTAGAAATCCATTCCGCTGCTTTAAAACCTCCATATGCGCCAGTAGGGTTTCGCCCCCCCTTGTTGTGGGGACTTTCACTGTCAACTGGTATCAGAGCCAGGTTCTTATGCATGTTAATATGATTGCTATGTTTGATTTGTGATCCATGTTTGCGCCATATTGCTAGATCTATAGGTTACATGCGAAAACTTACATGTTGTATATTAATCTTGGCGCATGTATGAAGGTAGCGCTTCTTTCATATTGTTGTTGATGTTTTTCACAAAACTTAATGACTTGCGCGCTTACCATTAGATCTAAGTGGCGCCTACTTTAAACCCTTAGACAGGTTATTAGGGTTGAAGTCACAGTCTAGTCAAGATCCAACCAGTCTGATCAGACTATCTGACAGCCTAGATGGGTCGACCAGATGGCACCTGTGCGCAAGCACGAGGTGGCTATAGGTCGACTGCGGACAGCCGTGTAGCGATGTCTGGTTGAGACAACCTGTGAACGCACATGGTTTAGGCCCGGGGTCACACCCGCTTGCCAGAACTCATGAGGTCGTTCAGCCCTTGGCGCATGCATGATTGACCATTTGGTCGACTCAAGTCAGTTAGGACTTGGTGCATGCAAGGGCAGTGGATCTGACTAGGTCTGATGAGTGGATCCCTAATAATGGACCGTTGTAAGGTAGTAGGGCACATAAGGAAAAATAAAATGAAGCCAATGCGGTTTTTCAAAATTTTATTTTCTTATTGGATCACATGTTGATTGTAAGCATATGCTTGTTTATTTAATCTTATGTGGGCTGCCCATGTTAATGTGTGCTGTGCTGGGGCCTGCGAGCCTGGATTAATTATAAATTATTATTTTTGTGATCTGCGCATCACATTTTAATTAATTTATTGTGTAATTGACCTGCGTGTCAATCTTGTCTAGATAGATTAAATTATAATTTTAATCAGACAAGAGCACATAGTGAAGGTCCCCTAAGTAAGGGGAGCGAAACCCTAGATAGGCGCATATGGAGGTTTTTCATGCAGCGGAAGGGGGTTTCTAGGATCTTTGCATATTATATGATCAACTTTATATGCGATTGCAAACAAGAATCAAGAAATCGATTCTTACCAAAGCCATTGCTTGGATGGCGTCTAGGAAGAAGAGATCGATAAGGTTCTCCTCCAAAGTGTGCGCACACAAGATGAGACTTAGCCTACTCCTTGTCGCTCCTTGTGCTAGCAAGGCTCCAAGAATCCTGATCGCTTGAGGCAGAAGAGATGATGTCTCTAGTTTTGGCTCGAGTCCTTTCTTGTTGTCCACGCTCTTTTCACACGAGAAGACCTCGAGAGGAAGAAGCAAAAGAGCAAGAGTCGAATTGAGTGCATCCGAACGTGAGGCGTCTTAACTATTTCGGAAACGTTTCTTCCAAAAATAGTAAAACTTCACTTCATGCGTTCATGGACCATGCGCTTACTCAAAGTAAACCGCCCAAAATGGCATCAAGCCTTTGAACCATTCGTTCAACCATGTGAACCGGTTCAAGCCATTCGGTTCAACTCAATTTGGTCCAAAGACCAAATCACTTAAGCCACTTGGTCTAGATCATATTAAACCCTAAGGTTCCAGATCTAACCGTTCATCTCTTGATGCTCTTGATCTCACCGATCTAGCATCAACTCTCTCGATCGAAGCTTACCGATCTCAAGCCCTAATCAATCAAACATGATCAGACCAGATCTCACTCACAATCAGAGATTAAATCCCTTTAAACTGAACCCTGACAATTCAGTCCACACGATCTGACTTAAGTAAGCCATATCATCAAATTGTGCGACCCTGAGGGTTTCCTTTAAATGTCGGTAACGATAACTTACGTTATCACGATCAGTGAGGGGTATCTAGCAACACATCACTGTCTCCCGATATAAAGGAAAGAGTCTTCCAAGACTACACCCAAACCACAGCACAAGTGTGAATCCACTTCACCAGGCATACATGTTTCCTTTGCCACTGGATGTTCTTATTGGACAAGCGTGTCAAGCCTGTAGCTCCAATATGATGAGCATGATTAGATCAGATGAACATAGTCACCTAGGTATGGCCATACACTTTCTCAATCATCTCATTTAGGGGGGCCCCTTCAGAACATCACACTCCTTAAACAAGGAGACGGCAATCCTATATCTATCACTAGTGCCCTAACATGACTCATGATCATTATCCAAGATAGTCTATAACCATTATGTTTCAAATGATATTGAACTACCTCAAAACAATGACAATCATCATTTAGAAACACAAGTGATCTCAAGTTAGAGGACATGTGCCACTTGTTGCAATCAAGGATTATTCACATTGTGACAAGCAATTGAATATCCTAGTAGGGTCTGTCCAGTACATCCAATGTACCCATGAGTCTACATCTTATTCCATGCTCGAAGCAAGGCTCCAAGATTAGAACACATATTAGTCTCAATCATATCAAGGCTGTCTCATGTTCACCAAGATATCTCGACTAAGGACATAGAGCATGTCAGCCTAGCTGAACAGCATTGAGACATTATTCAGAAGTACACTTATTGCAGCAGACAATGTAACAAACTGAATAAGAACCATTGCCTTTATAAACATAAGAGTTTGTACATGATACTGAAAGAATCCCAAGGCCTCAAACATTAGCCTTAAGGGCATACCCCAACAATCTCCCACTTGCACTTAATCTAATGGTTGAGAAATCTCAAACCCATATTATTACAGTGCTTCTCATGCTTCTGCTGCGCCAGAGGCTTGGTAAGCGGGTCAGCCAGATTGTCATCTGTATGAACCTTGCAGATTTTGATCTCACCTCGATCAATGATCTCCCGGATCAAATGAAACCGTCTCTGTATGTGCTTGGACTTCTGGTGCGACCGTGGTTCCTTTGCTTGTGCGATTGCTCCAGTGTTATCACAGAAGATAACCAAAGGATCTGCACTCGAAGGAACAACGCCAAGTTCCTGAACGAACTTACGAATCCACACTGCCTCCTTAGATGCTTCTGAGGCTGCAACATACTCGGCTTCTGTTGTGGAATCAGCAACGATAGACTGTTTGAAACTTTTCCATACCACTGCTCCACCATTCAAGCTAAAAACATAGCCTGATTGCGATCGGAAATCATCCTGGTCCGATTGGAACGAAGCGTCAGTATATCCTTCTATACTGAGTTCTTCCTGACCACCATATATCAAGAACATATCTTTGGTCCTCCGCAGATATTTCAAAATATTCTTGACTGCAATCCAGTGCGCCTGACCTGGATTACTTTGGAATCGACTAGTCACGCATAACCCGTAAGCGATGTCTGGGCGAGTACACAACATCGCATACATAATGGACCCAATAGCCGAAGCATAAGGCGTATTGTCCATTTCATCATTCTCAGTCTGTGTTTGTGGACACTGACTCTTTGAAAGATTCAGAGCATGTCTAACTGGAAGATATCCTCTTTTAGAATTCTCTAAATGGAATCTCTCCAGGACTTTATCGATGTAAGTACTCTGGCACAGCCCGAGAAGCCTCTTAGATCTATCCCTGTAGATCTTCACACCTAATACATAGGCTGCTTCTCCTAGATCTTTCATCTGGAAACATTTTCTTAACCATGCTTTAACAGCATGCAGTTCAGGAATATCGTTTCCAATGATTAAGATATCATCGACGTAGAGGACTAGGAAAGTAATCACGCTCCCACTAAACCTCTTATATACACACGGGTCATCTTCATTCTTGATGAAGCCAAACTCACAGATTGATTCATCAAAACGAATATTCCAGCTTCTAGATGCTTGCTTAAGTCCATAAATAGACTTCTTTAACTTGCATATTTTATGACGATCTGATGGATTGGTGAAACCTTCAGGTTGTGTCATATACACATCCTCATCCAATTTTCCATTAAGGAAAGCTGTCTTCACATCCATTTGCCAGATCTCATAATCATAATATGCCGCTATCGCAAGTATAATCCGAATAGACTTGAACATGGCTACAGGAGAGAAAGTTTCATCATAATCTATCCCGTAGATTTGTTTGAAACCTTTCGCAACTAGCCTGCCTTTATAGGTAACCACGTTACCATCCATGTCAATCTTCTTCTTGAAGATCCATTTACAGCCTATAGGGATTACTCCCGGAGGCGGATCAACCAAATCCCAGACTTGGTTATCTGACATGGAGTCCATCTCGGCTCGCATAGCTTCAAGCCATCTCGCTGAATCCGGTCCACTGACCGCATCCGCATAAGTTAGGGGTTCATCATTATCAATGATGTAGACTCCGTCATAGCGCTCAGGCTGTCGACGGATCCTTCCCGATCTTCGCGGTTCCCGTGATATCTGAGCCTCAGGTTGTTCACTAACCTGTTCTACCGGCTCAGGCTCATCCAACTGTGCTTGACTACTTTGTCCTTCTTCTGGATTCACATCCAGCTTTATTTCTCTCCCACTGGCCTCTTGTAGAAGAAACTCCTTCTCAAGAAAAATAGCCGTCCGAGCAACAAATACCTTGTTCTCTTTGGGATCGTAGAAATAATAACCCTTAGTTTCCTTAGGGTAACCAACAAAGATGCACTTATCAGATCTGCTCTCTAGTTTCCCAGAGGCGAGCTTTTTAACATAAGCCTCGCAACCCCAGATCTTGATAAATGTCAAGCTAGGCTGTTTCCCATACAATAACTCATATGGAGTCTTTGAAACTGCCTTGGATGGCACTCGGTTTAGTACCTTTGCAGCTGTTTCCAGTGCAAATCCCCAAAAGGAGTAAGGTAGAGCAGCCTGACTCATCATAGAACGAACCATATCAAGTAATGTTCTATTTCTCCTCTCGGACACACCATTCCATTGCGGTGTTCCTGGCGGAGTGAGCTGTGAGATAATCCCACACTCCTTTAGATAGTCAGTAAACTCTCGACTTAGGTATTCACCACCTCGATCAGAATGAAGTGCCTTGATATTTCGGCCTAGCTGATTTTGTACTTCATTCTTGAACTCTTTGAACTTGTCAAAAGATTCACTCTTATGTCTTATTAAATAGACATACCCATATCTACTGAAATTATCAGTAAAGGTAATGAAGTATGAATAGCCACCCCTGGCATGTTTACTAAATGGCCCACACACATCACTGTGTATAAGGTCAAGTAAACCTGAAGCCCTTTGACCTTTGTTAGGAAAAGGAGACTTCGTCATTTTACTCAATAAACAAGCTTTGCATGTATCAATCTCCTTATAGGAGAATGATCCCAGCAGTCCATGGTCATGCAACCGCTTAATGCGTTTCTTATTAATATGGCCTAAACGACTATGCCATAGCAAGGTGCTGTCATCAGCATACTTGGCTTTCTTATTATCAATATTTTGTATAGAACATTCCATGTCCAACATGAATAATCCATTGTTAATTGATCCAGAAGCATAAACAATATTATCATAAGAAAGAACACACTTTGAAATATTGCATTCAAAGGAAAATCCTTTCCTGACAAGAGCAGGAATGGAGATAATATTCTTGGTAATGCTAGGTACAAAATAACAATTATTAAGTTCTAATACAAGTCCAGATGGTAATGAGATGTGATATTCTCCTACAGCAACAGCAGCAACCCGTGCCCCGTTTCCAACTCGTAGGTCCACCTCATGCTGTCCCACCTGTCTTCTTCTCTTGAGTTCCTGTACATTTGAACAAATGTGAACTCCACATGCAGTGTAACATCCCGTTATCTTAACCCCAAACAAGCAACACAATTCATGAAAGAAACAGGATGTTATCATACAAGATCGATACATATGCTAGGTAAAACCCCGTTCAGGAAAACCGATCTGAAAATTTTGAAAATCCATACATATAAATCTCCACAAAAACACAATTTCATAAAGGTACCTGCCACCACGCATTCCTTGCACTAGACATATGCAAGGCAACAGGTATATCAAAACCGATTACAAAGAATACACCACAAACCGAATTTCAAAACAAAATCACAAAATCGATTTTTATAAACTCATACCAAACACCGAAACCAGGCTGAAGCCCGCGGTGACACAAAAATCAAACTCATTTAACAGTCATAATCTGACATCACAAGTTCACATAGTTCGCATGGTTCACATAGCTCATATCATTCATATAGTTCGGCCACAACCGGCCCCAAATAATTAAGCACAAAAGTTCTTAAACAGCAAACTAGCGATATCCATGCCAATGCTAACTCAAGAAATGCGCCCCTGCTCTATGCCTGAAAATAGTGAGGGGTGAGCTACACAGCCCAGTGAGTGGATAGTCTAAATCGACCATCCAAACATACACTCAAAATATAGACAGATTATTTTAAAAATCTTTAACAGAAACATTATGTCAACATATAACAACATAAAGAAAACAGAAGTCATATAAACAGTCAGATGTACACACCAACATATAACAAACTCAGGTTCTAGTGTTATACTCTAAACCAACTAAACATACCAACCACTTAATTAACCTAGTTGTCCAGCATATTCAGTAGTGACTATTATGGTCTAACCCGGCTTTGGCCTAAGCACTGGGAGACTGCAAAATTTCATGCAACATATAAACATGGACAGTGAGTAGAATCAAGAGGTGGCCCCCGCCAGGTCACGACGTGGCACTTTGCTCTAAAACACCCCATAACACATCGATGGATAGTGTGTAGATTCAAGAGGTGGCCCCCGCCGGGTCACGACGTGGCACTTTGCTCTACGACACCCCATATCACAAAAAGAGTGATGACATCAAGAGGTGGCCCCTGTCCGACCAAGACATGGCACTTTGCGTCAAAACCCGTTCTCCCAAAAGGTTCCTACTGGACAACAGACACATCTTATATCTTATTTCACAACGGTGGACTTCTAAGTGTCAACTAGACTCTAGGATAGTCATCACAATAATCATATCGGGCAGGCTGAACATCAACCCCCATCACAATAATCATAACAGGTAGGCTGAACATCAACCCCTTCACATATCACAATACAGGGCTGAAATCTCAAACCCTTAACATATTACACATACTATCCCCTTGAGTACACAGTCACACTTAGCCTTAGTCCTACCCATCACATAACACATAATATTCTAAATTCCCATAACCACATAATATTCCAAAAATCACAAATCACATAATATTCAAAAACCACATAAACTTCATACAAATCACATTGTAGTGTAGTCCTTAGGTTTCATGCTGATTAATTCAGTCTAACCTTGCTAAATTATCACCCAATGTTCTCAAACATGAATACATGGTCTTAGATAAATAAACATGAATTTTATAACATTATTAGCATTTATCAAGCATCCATAAAATCGACATATAGCATTTATCAAGCATACATAAAAATCAACATAAAATTTAAACATAAAATTAAAACATGTATTCATACAATTGCTTTACAAATCACTACATGTAACCCACGGTTAACTTAACATATTATCTACTAAATTTTAAACCTTAGTTAACATGAATATCATGCTCAAAATCATTGGTTTAAAACTTCCTAAATTCCATAAATTAATACCTTAAATTTCATATTACAAACTTTCGGTTTCATAAAACAATCATCAAGATTTCGGTTGAAAGTTTTCATAAAACAATCATCAAGATTTCGGTTTCATAATTAACATCAAAATTTCAGTGTTCATAAATAATTATCAAGATTTCGAGTCTCATAATTATTATCAAGAATTCGGTTTTCATGGAGAAATACCCTAAATTCAGTTTTCATGAAGATAAGAAATATCTTACATTCGGTTTTCATGGAGAAATACCCTAAATTCAGTTTTCATGAAGAAGCATCTTAAATTCGGTTTTCATGGTAGATACACTTTGCAAAATTTCGATTTTAACATGGTAAATTTCTCAAGAAATCAAATATATCATTTAACACAAACACAACCAAATTGATAGATCTAATAAGACACTCCACTCACCTCAACCGAGAATACCAAGATGAAGATCCTCCACAAAATTCGTCTAAGGGCTTTGAATTGATCCTAGGAAGACGCCAACAATGGACAATAAACGCCTCCAAACCCCAAAGACGCCGGCCAAAGGAAGAAGGAAGAGGAAGAGAAAATCACCCAAGAACTCTTCAAGAATCGCCAACTTCTTCAAGCCGTCGCCCAATGTTTTTCTCCAAGCCAAAAAAAATGCCTATTCTCTACCCTAGCCGAAATCACTAACTTAAAGTTTAAATTTCGGTTTTTTAATGTTTAACCCGCTAACCAATTAATTCAAAAGGGTTTAACCCATTTAACTAATAAATTTGAATTTTAAACCCAATTAGCGCAAACCCAATAACTCATAATTTAAGTGAAAATCCAATAAGGGTTAAACTAACATCCAATAAGCTAGTTAACTAATTAAATTTAACATCCATTAAGCTAATTAACGTCCAACAAAATTAACAACCAATAATCTCTAATTTAATTAACTATAAATTAACAACCAAAAATCTCTAGTTAATTAACTATTAATTAACAACCAATACATAGAAAAATATCACAGTCAGTAATTTTATTTAAATCATGAACACAATATCACAGCCAACGAGTTTATTTAAATCAAAAATAATGCTTACCAGGACTTAAGATCCTTGGATCTTACATGCAGTGTCCAACACCCATGAAATAGAAAAAGAGGATATCATGACTTCAGTCACGAAAATACCTGAGCCGGAAGCGATGCTTCCCTTCTTGTCTCCTTGGAGCGCTTTACAGTCCTTTTTCCAGTGACCCAGCTGGCCACAGTGGAAACATCTGTATTCCTTGCTCCGCTTAACCTTCTGTTTCAGAGCCTTGTTGTAATTCTTGACAGGGGCTTTGCCCTTCTTCCCCTTCTTCTTGTTCCTGGAAGGAAACATCAAGACAGAGGTTGAAGGCTTTCCCTTTAGAGTTTCCTCTGTAGTCAAGAGCATATTCAGCAACTCTGCCGGAGTACAGTCGATCTTGTTCATATTAAAATTAATAATGAACGGATCGAAAGAGGCCGGGAGGGACTGCAGAATAATGTCTACAGCAAGCTCCTGATTGATGGTATGCCCCAGTTTCTCTAGAGCCTCTTTGTGCCCAATCATCTTGAGCACATGAGCTCCCACTGGACTCCCTTCAGCCAGTTTGCTCTGAAAGAAAAGCTTGGTCAAATTATAGCGCTCAGTCCTCGCCTGTGCAGCATACAACATCTTGAGGTTTGCTATCATTTCTATAGCAGACATATCCTCATGCTGACGCTGCAGCTGTGGCGTCATAGACGCTAGCATCAGGCAAGCGACATCAATGCTATCATTGACATGCTTTTCATAGGCTTCCCGAACCGCCCTTGCGGCGTTCGGAGCGGGTTGAGGCGGTACAGCCGTCTCGAGGACATACAGTTTCCTCTCAGCCTTAAGAACAATCTTAAGGTGTCCATACCAGTCTGAGAAGTTTGGACCAGCAAACTTCTCCCTTTCTAGTAGGGATCGCACATTGAAGCTCATGGTGTTCGTTGCTGCAGGAATCTACAACAATGCAAGAACAACAAGGTCAGTATCAATGTTAGAATCAATCCAGGACTTAAGAATGATTCTTTTCTCACTATTTTATCTGACTGAAAAATCCATAAAACAGTCTGAAAGAGTAACACTCTTTTAGTGAGATGGGATCTAGATTTCATACTTGGTCTCCGCGTCCCGCTCAGGCGAGATAAGATGCACAGAGAGTACAAGCACTAATTTCTGGTAGGCAGTCCTTGCCAATCGCCAACCCGTGCGATTCCCCTTCATCTGGGCAATCCAGCTGACTGTGCCAACTGAGTTGGTACAACACAGTCTCTGATCCCACAGATGGCTGCCTCCATATAGCTACCATATGCGCCACATATGTAGCCTACATGGTCAAGCTGACCTGGCCTACTCCCTGGACCACCACGTGCTATGCTGAGCAACGAGAAGCAATAAATCCCTTCCCTGTAACACGCAGGTGTAATCACACACCGTCTGAAGATAGATGGACGTGCCCACTGAGTGGGTACAACACGGCTCCAACGATAGTCAGAACAGTGAGGTTTCGCGTCAGAAGGCTATCGAGCTTGATATTTTAGCGTTGGATTTTAACGGTCTTTTATCTTCTTAACTATCATGCAAACCCTATGGTGATAGCAGAAGATAAATAAATCATGCAAGTCTAATTATTTAAACAATAAAAGAAAGCATGATGATCTTATGTGGTAAAAGCCCATTAACCCTAAGTAAGACCTTAAATTAACTTATCTTCACTTGAGCTTTCCATGGGTCTTTTGCATCTCATCTGGCCCAACCCAGGGCCCTAGCGCCCAATGCAGCTCAGGTGCGCCCACCAGGTAAATGCGCCTGTCATAGGGTCGAACCCTAGACCTCCCACCTGGTCAAGCCTCTACTGCATGCGCTAATGCCATGTGTGCTCTGTGCTCTTGTCTGATTAAAATTACAATTTAATCTATCTAGACAAGATTGACTCGCAGGTCAATTACACTTTATAAATTAAATAACATGTGATGCGCAGATCACAAAAAATTAATTTACAATTTTAATCCAGGCTCGCAGGCCCCAGCACAGCACACATTAAAAGGGCAACCCACATAAGATGAAATAGACACTCATCATGATATGCAATCATTATGTGATCCAATAATAAGAAAATAAAAATTTTCGAAAACCCATTGTGATCAATTTTAATTTTCTTATGGGCCCTACAACCTTACAACGGTCCATTGATAGGTATCCACTCATCATGTCTAGTCAGATCCACTGCCCTTGCATGCACCAAGTCCTAACTGACTTGAGTTGACCTAATGGTCAACCATGCATGCGCCAAGGGTTGAACAACCACCATGAGTTCTGGCAAGCGGGTGTGACCCCGGGCCTAACTCAAGAGTGTTCACTGGTTGTCTCAACCAGACCTCGCTACACGCCCTTGATGCAGTCGACCTATAGCCACCTAATGCTTGCGCATAGGTGCCATCTGGTCGACCCATCTAGGCTGTCAGATGGTCTGATCAGACTATATGGATCTTACCTAGAGGATGATATCAACCCTACCAACCCGTCTAAGGGTTTATGGTAGGCACACCTTAGATCTAATGAGGATGCGCGCAAGATATAACAAGTTTTTGATAAAAACAACATCCAAGCGCCACCATGCAACATACATGCGCAAATATAAACATACTAGCATGTAGTTTTGTTTTCGGCATGTGATTAGAGCTACTCTTAGCAAGCGCAAACAAGGATCACATATAAGCAATCAAATGAACATACATAAAACCGCATGCTCTGATACCAATTGAAGGTCCCCTAAGTAAGGGGAGCGAAACCCTAGATAGGCGCATATGGAGGTTTTTCATGCAGCGGAAGGGGGTTTCTAGGATCTTTTCATATTATATGATCAACTTTATATGCGATTGCAAACAAGAATCAAGAAATTGATTCTTACCAAAGCAATTGCTTGGATGGCGTCTAGGAAGAAGAGATCGATAAGGTTCTCCTCCAAAGTGTGCGCACACAAGATGAGACTTAGCCTACTCCTTGTCGCTCCTTGTGCTAGCAAGGCTCCAAGAATCCTGATCGCTTGAGGGAGAAGAGATGATGTCTCTAGTTTTGGCTCGAGTCCTTTCTTGTTGTCCACGCTCTTTTCACACGAGAAGACCTCGAGAGGAAGAAGCAAAAGAGCAAGAGTCGAATTGAGTGCAACCGAACGTGAGGCGTCTTAACTATTTCGGAAACGTTTCTTCCAAAAATAGTAAAACTTCACTTCATGCGTTCATGGACCATGCGCTTACTCAAAGTAAACCGCCCAAAATGGCATCAAGCCTTTGAACCATTCGTTCAACCATGTGAACCGGTTCAAGCCATTCGGTTCAACTCAATTTGGTCCAAAGACCAAATCACTTAAGCCACTTGGTCTAGATCATATTAAACCCTAAGGTTCCAGATCTAACCGTTCATCTCTTGATGCTCTTGATCTCACCGATCTAGCATCAACTCTCTCGATCGAAGCTTACCGATCTCAAGCCCTAATCAATCAAACATGATCAGACCAGATCTCACTCACAATCAGAGATTAAATCCCTTTAAACTGAACCCTGACAATTCAGTCCACACGATCTGACTTAAGTAAGCCATATCATCAAATTATGCGACCCTGAGGGTTTCCTTTAAATGTCGGTAACGATAACTTACGTTATCACGATCAGTGAGGGGTATCTAGCAACACATCACTGTCTCCCGATATAAAGGAAAGAGTCTTCCAAGACTACACCCAAACCACAGCACCAGTGTGAATCCACTTCACCAGGCATACATGTTTCCTTTGCCACTGGATGTTCTTATTGGACAAGCGTGTCAAGCCTGTAGCTCCAATATGATGAGCATGATTAGATCAGATGAACATAGTCACCTGGGTATGGCCATACACTTTCTCAATCATCTCATTTAGGGGGGCCCCTTCAGAACATCACACTCCTTAAACAAGGAGACGGCAATCCTATATCTATCACTAGTGCCCTAACATGACTCATGATCATTATCCAAGATAGTCTATAACCATTATGTTTCAAATGATATTGAACTACCTCAAAAAAATGACAATCATCATTTAGAAACACAAGTGATCTCAAGTCAGAGGACATGTGCCACTTGTTGCAATCAAGGATTATTCACATTGTGACAAGCAATTGAATATCCTAGTAGGGTCTGTCCAGTACATCCAATGTACCCATGAGTCTACATCTTATTCCATGCTCGAAGCATCCTATAAGATTAGAACACATATTAGTCTCAATCATATCAAGGCTGTCTCATGTTCACCAAGATATCTCGACTAAGGACATAGAGCATGTCAGCCTAGCTGAACAGCATTGAGACATTATTCAGAAGTACACTTATTGCAGCAGACAATGTAACAAACTGAATAACAACCATTGCCTTTATAAACATAAGAGTTTGTACATGATACTGAAAGAATCCCAAGGCCTCAAACATTAGCCTTAAGGGCATACCCCAACACATAGCACACATGGCATTGGCGCATGCAGCAGTGGCTTGACCAGGTGGGAGGTCTAGGGTTTGACCCTAGGACAGGCGCATTTACCTGGTGGGCGCACCTGAGCTGCAAAGGGCGCTAGGGCCTTGGGTTGGGCCAGATGAGATGCAAAAGACCCATGAAGAGCTCAAGTGAAGACTTAAGTTAAAATTAAGGTCTTACTTAGGGTTAATGGGCTTTTACCACATAAGATCAGCATGCTTTCTACTTATCGTTTTTATAATTAGAATTGCATGATTTAATCTTCTGCTATCGCCATAGGGTTTGCATGATAGTTAAGAAGATAAAAGACCGTTAAAATCCAACGCTATAATATCAAGCACGTAAGCCTTCTGACGCGAAACCTCACTGTTCTGACTATCGTTGGGGCCGTGTTCTACCCACTCAGTGGGCACGCCCATCTATCTTCAGACGGTGTGTGATTACACCTGCGTGTTACAGGGAAGGGATTTATCGCTTCTCGTTGCTCAGCATAGCACGTGGTGGTCCAGGGAGTAGGTCAGGTCAGCTTGACCATGTAGGCTACATATGGGGCATATGTTAGCTATATGGAGGCAGCCATCTGTGGGATCAGAGACTGTGTTGTACCAACTCAGTTGGCACAGTCTGCTGGATTGCCCAGATGAAGGGGAATCGCACGGGTTGGTGATTGGCAGGGACTGCCTACTAGAAATTAGTGCTTGTACTCTCTGTGCATCTTATCTTGCCTGAGCGGGACGCGGAGACCAAGTATGAAATCTGGATCCCATCTCACTAAAAGAGTCTTACTCTTTCGGACTGTTTTAATGGATTTTTCAGTCAGATAAAATAGTGAGAAAAGAATCTTTCTTAAAGTCCTGGATTGATTCTAAACATTGATACTGACCTTGCTGTTCTTGCATTGTTGTAGATTCCTGCAGCAACGAACACCATGAGCTTCAATGTGCGATCCCTACTGGAAAGGGAGAAGTTTGCTGGGCCAAACTTCTCAGACTGGTACGGACACCTTAAGATTGTTCTTAAGGCTGAGAGGAAATTGTATGTCCTCGAGATGGCTATACCGCCTCAACCCGCTCCGAACGCCGCAAGGGCGGTTCGGGATGCCTATGAAAAGCATGTCAATGATAGCATTGATGTTGCTTGCCTGATGCTAGCGTCTATGACGCCACAGCTGCAGCGTCAGCATGAGGATATGTCTGCTATAGAAATTATAGCAAACCTCAAGATGCTATATGCTGCACAGGCGAGGACTGAACGCTATAATTTGACCAAGCTTTTCTTTCAGAGCAAACTGGCTGAAGGGAGTCCAGTGGGAGCTCACGTGCTCAAGATGATTGGGCACAAAGAGGCTCTAGAGAAACTAGGGCATACCATCAATCAGGAGCTTGCTGTAGACATTATTCTGCAGTCTCTCCCGGCCTCTTTCGATCAGTTCATTATTAATTTTAATATGAACAAGATCGACTGTACTCCGGCAGAGTTGCTGAATATGCTCTTGACTACGGAGGAGACTCTAAAGGGAAAGCCTTCAACCTCTGTCTTGATGTTCCCCTCCAGGAACAAGAAGAAGGGGAAGAAGGGCAAAGCCCCAGTCAAGAACTACAACAAGGCTCTGAAACAAAAGGTCAAGCGGTCGAAGGAATACAGATGTTTCCATTGTGGCCAGCTGGGTCACTGGAAAAAGGACTGTAAAGCGCTCCAAGGAGACAAGAAGGGAAGCATCGCTTCTGCTCAGGTATTTTTGTGACTGAAGTCATGATATCTTCTTCTTCTATTTCATGGGTGTTGGACACTGCATGTGGAGTTCACATTTGTTCAAATGTACAGGAACTCAAGAGAAGAAGACAGGTGGGACAGCATGAGGTGGACCTACGAGTTGGAAACGGGGCACGGGTTGCTGCTGTTGCTGTAGGAGTTTATTACATCTCATTACCATCTGGACTTGTATTGGAACTAGACAATTGTTACTTTGTACCAAGCATTACGAAAAATATTATCTCTATTCCTGCTCTTGTCAGGAAAGGGTTTTCCTTTGAATGCAAGACTTCAGAGTGTTATCTTTCTCTTGATAATATTGTTTATGCTACTGGGTCAATTAACAATGGGTTATTCATGTTGGACATGGAATGTTCTATACAAAACATTGATAATAAGAAAGCCAAGTATGCTGATGACAGCACCTTGCTATGGCATAGTCGTTTAGGCCATATTAACAAGAAACGCATTAAGCGGTTGCATGATCATGGACTGCTGGGATCATTTTCCTATGAGGAGATTGATACATGCAAAGCTTGTTTATTGGGCAAAATGACGAAGTCTCCTTTTCCTCATAAAGGTCAAAGGGCTTCAGGTTTACTTGACCTTATACACAGTGATGTGTGTGGGCCATTTAGTAAACATGCCAGAGGTGGCTATTCATACTTCATTACCTTTACTGATGATTTCAGTAGATATGGTTATGTCTATCTGATGAGACATAAGAGTGAATCTTTTGACAAGTTCAAAGAGTTCAAAAATGAAGTACAGAATCAGCTAGGCCGAAATATCAAGGCACTTCGCTCAGATCGAGGTGGTGAATACCTAAGTCGAGAGTTTACTGACTATCTGAAGGAGTGTGGGATTATCTCACAGCTCACTCCACTAGGAACACCGCAATGGAATGGTGTGTCCGAGAGGAGGAACAGAACCTTACTGGATATGGTTCGTTCTATGATGAGTCAGGTTACTCTACCTTACTCCTTTTGGAGATTTGCACTGGAAACAGCTGCAAAGGTACTAAACCGAGTGCCATCCAAGGCAGTTTCAAAGACTCCATATGAGTTATGGTATGGGAAACAGCCGAGCTTGACATTTATTAAGATCTGGGGTTGCGAGGCTTATGTCAAAAAGCTCACCTCTGGGAAACTGGAGAGCAGATCTGACAAATGCATCTTTATCGGTTACCCTAAGGAAACTAAGGGTTATTATTTCTACGATCCCAAAGAGAACAAAGTATTTGTTGCTCGGACGGCTATTTTTCTTGAGAAGGAGTTTCTTCTGCAAGAAGCCAGTGGGAGAGAAATAAAGTTGGATAAGAATCCAGAGGAAGGACAAAGTAGTCAAGCACAGTTGGATGAGCCTGAGCCAGTAGAACAGGTTATTGAACAACCTGAGGCTCAGATATCACGGGAACCGCGTAGATCGGGAAGGATCCGTCGACAGCCTGAGCGCTATGACGGAGTCTACATCATTGATAATGATGAACCCCTTACTTATGCGGATGCGGTCAGTGGACCGGAGTCAGCTAGGTGGCTTGAAGCTATGTGAGCCGAGATGGACTCCATGTCAGATAACCAAGTTTGGGATTTGGTTGATCCGCCTCCGGGAGTAATCCCTATAGGCTGTAAATGGATCTTCAAGAAGAAGATTGACATGGATGGTAACGTGGTTACCTATAAAGGCAGGCTAGTTGCAAAAGGTTTCAAACAAATCTACGGGATAGATTATGATGAAACTTTCTCTCCTGTAGCCATCTTCAAGTCAATTCGGATTATTCTTGCGATAGCAGCATATTACCTATAAAGACCGCTTTCCTTAATGGAAAACTGGATGAGGATGTGTATATGACACAACCTGAAGGTTTCACTAATCCATCAGATCGCCATAAAATATGCAAGTTAAAGAAGTCCATTTATGGACTTAAGCAAGCATCTAGAAGCTGGAATATTCGTTTTGATGAATCAATATGTGAATTTGGTTTCATCAAGAATGAAGATGACCCGTGTGTATATAAGAGGTTTAGTGGGAGCGTGATTACTTTCCTAGTCCTCTACGTCGATGATATCTTAATCATTGGAAACGATATTCCTGAACTGCATGCTGTTAAAGCATGGTTAAGAAAATGTTTCCAGATGAAAGATCTAGGAGAAGTAGCCTATGTGTTAGGTGTGAAGATCTACAAGGATAGATCTAAGAGGCTTCTCGGGCTGTGCCAAAGTACTTACATCGATAAAGTCCTGGAGAGATTTCATTTAGAGAATTCTAAAAGAGGATATCTTCCAGTCAGACATGGTCTGAATCTTTCAAAGAGTCAGTATCCACAAACACAGACTGAGAAAGATGAAATGGACAATACGCCCAGACGTCACTTACGGGTTGTGTACTCGCCCAGACGTCGCTTACGGGTTAAGCGTGACCAGTCGATTCCAAAGTAATCCAGGTCAGGCGCACTGGATTGCGGTCAAGAACATTTTGAAATATCTTCGGAGGACCCAAGATATGTTCTTGATATATGGAGGTCAGGAAGAACTCAGTATTGAAGGATATACTAACGCTTCGTTCCAATCTGACCAGGATGATTTCCGATCGGAATAAGGCTATGTTTTTAGCTTGAATGGAGGAGCAGTGGTGTGGAAAAGTTTCAAACAGTCTATCGTTGCTGATTCCACAACAGAAGCCGAGTATGTTGCAGCCTCAGAAGCATCCAAGGAGGCAGTGTGGATTCGTAAGTTCGTTCAAGAACTTGGTGTTGTTCCTTCGAGTGCAGATCCATTGGTTATCTTCTGTGATAACACTGGAGCAATCGTACAAGCAAAGGAACCATGGTCGCACCAGAAGTCCAAGCACATACAGAGACGGTTTCACTTAATCCGGGAGATCATAGATCGTGGTGAGATCAAAATCTGCATGGTTCATACAGATGACAATCTGGCTGACCTGCTTACCAAGCCTCTGGCGCAGCAGAAGCATGAGAAGCACTGTAATAATATGGGTTTGAGATTTCTCAACCATTAGATTAAGTGCAAGTGGGAGATTGTTGGGGTATGCCCTTAAGGCTAATGTTTGAGGCCTTGGGATTCTTTCAGTATCATGTATAAACTCTTATGTTTATAAAGGCAATGGTTGTTATTCAGTTTGTTACATTGTCTGCTGCAATAAGTGTGCTTCTGAATAATGTCTCAATGCTGTTCAGCTTGGCTGACATGCTGTAATGTCCTTAGTCGAGATATCTTGGTGAACATGAGACAGCCTTGATATGATTGAGACTAATATGTGTTCTAATCTTATAGGATGCTTCGAGCATGGAATAAGATGTAGACTCATGGGTACATTGGATGTACTGGACAGACCCTACTAGGATATTCAATTGCTTGTCACAATGTGAATAATCCTTGTTTGCAACAAGTGGCACATGTCCTCTGACTTGAGATCACTTGTGTTTCTAAATGATGATTGTCATTGTTTTGAGGTAGTTCAATATCATTTGAAACATAATGGTTATAGACTATCTTGGATAATGATCATGAGTCAGGTTAGGACACTAGTGATAGATATAGGATTGCCGTCTCCTTGATTGGAGTGTGATGTTCTAAAGGGGCCCCCTTGAATGAGATGATTGAGAAAGTGTATGGCCATACCCAGATGACTATGTTCATCTGATCTAATCATTCTCATCATATTGGAGTTACAGGCTTGACACGCTTGTCCAATAAGAACATCCAGTGGCAAAGGAAACATGTATGCCTTGTGAAGTGGATTCACACTTGTGCTGTGGTTTGGGTGTAGTCTTGGAAGACTCTTTCCTTTATATCGGGAGACAGTGATGTGTTGCTAGATACCCCTCACTGATCGTGATAACGTGAGTTGTCGTTACCGACATTTAAAGGAAACCCTTAGGGTCGCACAATTTGATGATATGGCTTACTTAAGTCAGATCGTGTGGACTGAATTGTTTTGGTTCAGTTTAAAGGGATTTAATCTCTAATTGTAAGTGAGATCTGGTCTGATCATGTTTGATTGATTAGGGCTTAAGATCGGTAAGCTTTGATTGAGAGAATGGATGCTAGATCGGTGAGATCAAGAGCATCAAGAGATGAACGATTAGATCTTGAACCTTTAGGGTTTATTGTGATCTAGACCAAATGGCTTGGGTTAATTGGTCTTTGAACCAACCAAATTGAACCAGCTCATCAAGTGAGCGCATGGTTCATGGGAGAAGAGATTTGCGATTTGTTCATGAGCGCATTTCATGATGAGAAGTGGTTTTGCTATTTTTAGATAGCATGTCACTTACGTGACCACATCTCACATCGCCTCTCTTCACGCCTCCCTCTCGCCCTCTTGTCGCCTGTTGGTTTTTGGTTCTTGACACATTCGTGTGGTAGAGTTTCTTGACGACAAGGGAGAGGTCTCGCCAAGTAAGAAAAATCTTCTCTTCCCTTTCATACGACAAAGACCTTTGAAGAACCTTCCTAGCACAAGGATCAACAAAGAGTAGGCGGCATCACCTTGTGTGCGTCACTTTTGGAGAAGATCCCTTTCGATCTTTGCTTCCAAGGCACCATCCAAAGGATGGCGATGGTATGATCCTTCTTATGTTTGCAATCGGGGTTTTTGTAGTTGATCATATCTCATGCAATCGATCCCTAGAAATCCATTCCGCTGCTTTAAAACCTCCATATGCGCCAGTAGGGTTTCGCCCCCCCCCCCTTGTTGTGGGGACTTTCACTGTCAGTTGGGAGGTCATAACAGTTGTTATTGAGCATGTCACAACCCATATGAGAAGATCAATGGACAGACATAGGATTTGCCCCTTCCCTAGGGAAGTATGCTATCCATGGAGCTCCTTTATGGTTCTATGACTGAGAGTGTATGGGCATACCCAGGTGAGAACCTGTTTTAGTCATAGCCATGTGATTGGATGAAAACAAGTGGTGACACACTTGTCCAATCGGATATCAATTCGGCAAAGAGAGTGTAATGCATCTGTACCTAGTTGCGATGATGGGGATGTCGATGTCGATATCCATTCCAATGACCTGGGTAGCAGCGATGCACTGCTAGGTGCCACTCACTGCTTGTGATGACCTCTGGTCAGCACTGCCAGCGTCAGAGGAACCTACAGGGTCGCACACCTTGATACTTGAGTTCTCGTATTGATCGGGAAGCCTTATGATCGAGTTATTGGATAACTCGGATCTAATTGGGAGATTTCATCAGCGCCAATGGGCCTGATGAGATGGAAGAATATTATTGGAGCCAAACTTCATTTTTGGTAGGTTGACCCGTATTTGACCATGGTTGGTCACATTTGGATTAGGGTAGCATTGGATTGGATCCAAGTGCTTAATCAACCCATGTAATGAAGTTTGGGATACCTCATTATCCAATGAGGCCCAATAACAAGTTCTCATGGAGAGATGAGAGGCTAAAAGGGTATAATGGGGAGAAACATGAACCATTAAGCGCCTAGGGGCATAATGGGGTCATGTTGGCGCCTTTGCTTCATTATGGAAGTAAAGGGCGCCTCCCCTCTCTTGGATGGAATGCATGCCTCTATGGCATTGCTTGGGGCGCAAGGCAAGGCCTTGGCGCACAAGGAAAGGCGTGGGGCACAAAAGGAATGGTTGAATGAGAATTATGGAAATGTCTTGGAGACTTTCCTTGTCTCAAACCTCCTCATCCTAGCCCTACACTTGTCATGATCCTAGCCCTTACCCTAACCGCCTCTTGCCCTATAAATGTGACCCTAGTCACCCCCTCTTGAGCATGATCAATCCTTGAAGGCGTGAACACATCAAGAGGGCGAGAATAAGGGGCATTGGCGCAACCATCTTCTTCCATCAAATCCTAGCCGCAAGCTTCTTCCCTTCTTCCTCCTTTGGCGCAAGAGAAGTAAAGGCTTGGCGGCATTCTTCCTTCTCTCTTCTTCATCAATTGGAGCGTCTACCTTGGAGGTGGCGCAAGCATTCAAGAAGAAAACTAAGGCTTGGATCTTCTTCCCGAGGCTAGCATCGGGCGTGGAAGAAGAGAACTCAAGAGATCCGTGTGTGTTAGACTGCAGAGGGCGCACACTTGGGCGCCTGCATCGGCATCGCTCTACATTGCTCTTAAGGTATTTCCTAACTCATCGTGTCGACTCCCTTGCTTGCGATCTTCACTGGGTTTTTGGGACCGGCCTGTTTCGGGGACATTCTTCCGTTGCGATAAATGTATGTCTATAACTCTGAAAATTATAAAATGTCCCCGGGGTTTCCCAACAGTGGTATCAGAGCGACTTGCAAGACTCGAACGATGTTTTATGCTTTTCTTTCATGCTCACATGCCATATCTCTATTTTCGTAAATAGCATGATGCATGGCAAACAATTTTTTTAAGTAGGAAAAATTGAGGTTTCTTGTTTCTATCATCCTCTCAATCTCTTTTGGAATTTTTGGACTATTTTTCTTGTTTGATTTAAAGATCAAAGGCGCACGTAATTTTGTCAAGTAGGACGGGCATTGTGTCTTCGGACTGGCCAAGTCTCTTGATCTGACAAAATTGCCAGCCGAAAGGATCTCTGAAATCATCATGAAAAATAAATCGCAATAAACCAAAAGATTTGTGAGAAGAAGATGAGAAAAAGAGACTAGTTTTATGAAAAAGTAAAATTTCAGATTTTATGTTTTTCATGAGCTTGTAGAATTGCATGAGTAAATACCTTGATTGTGCATGATGTTGTGATCATTAGTCAAGCCCCCCTTTGCATGCCTGCGATGTATCCTCGTGAGGCCTGCGTGCCGCTTTTCTTTTTGCTTTTGACTAAGAAGAAGATTAGGGTGGCGCATGTACTTGGAGCTTGGCGCATGCATACCTTGGATGGTGGTGCAACAAGCAAGAGGCGCAAGCCTGCTTAGTGGTGCAAGACCATGGCATTGGCCGAACCTATGGGAACTTTGAAAGTATTCCTCTACGATTTGAGAGCTAAGCCATGAGAGAAGGACCTTGGAGCCAACCTTGAAGTTCAAGCTAGAGGTCGGCTAGGCTAGGTCTAGTTTTTGGGGCTTGAGTTCTAGGACAAGAGTTGAACCTATTTCATGGCATGGATTGGTTCAATGTCTTGTATAGGATATGATCACATCATTCTTTACTGCTTTTATTATTATCTGCAGAAGCATGCCTGAAATGTTTTACCGTTATGTTATCACCATAGGATTGTATGCCTGTAATGATAGACATAAGATAAAACTGAGATGATGAGACCTTAAACATGTTGGGTGTTATGTTATCACCAAGTGCGTGGTGGCAATGGTTTCCCCAGTCCAGTTTTAACCTGGGCGTGCCTTCGCAAGGAAACTCGTTGGCCCTGAGCATAACGGTTAGGAATTGACTTGACTAGAAGTTCACATGTGCTGGGCACATGGTGAAAGTCTAGAGGCATCGTTGAGAGGTAAAGGTTTCATGTTGTATCCAGCCCTCGCTGGACATGAAATGCCCAGACTGTCTCGACAAGGGGAGTTGCTTGGAGCAACCGGCCGGTGCGCCCACCTTAGGAAGCATGGGTTACTTTGTGCATCTCATCCCACCCTCGTGGGATGCGAAGCCTCATGTGAAATAAGGATCCCATCTCACTAGGAAGTTTTAAACTTCCCGATTGACTTTGTGGGTTGTCAATTCGAATTTAAAATAGTGAGAGTAGAAATCATTTAAAACAAGTCCAGTTTAAATGATTCGAAGTAGTACTAATCTGTTCTTCTTGGGTGTTGTAGAACAATGGCTACGAACACTGGCGGATTATCACTACGATCACTCCTTGATAAGGATAAGTTAGTTGGAACTAACTTTATGGACTGGCATCGGAACTTGAGGATAGTCCTCAAGCTCGAGAAGAAGCTGTATGTCCTTGAACAGCCTCTTCCTGTGGCTCCTCCGCCTAATGCCCGAACGGCAGACAGAGATGCTTATAGAAAGCATCAGGATGACTCTTTGGAGGTTGCATGTCTTATGCTAGCCAGTATGGCACCTGAACTGCAGGTGCAATATGAGGAGCAGAATGCTTTTCAGATGATTACTCGACTGAAACAGATGTTCGAGGCTCAGGCTAGAACTGAGAGATTTGACACTGCCAAAGTAGTCTTTCGGTGCAAGTTGTCTGAAGGTGTAAGATCCAAGGATCTTAAGTCCTGGTAAGCATTATTTTTGAATTAAATAAAATTATTTGGAATTAAATAAATCATTAGCTGTGATATTTTATTATGATTTAAATAAAATTATTGGATGCTAATTAACTGGCTTATTGATTGTTAATTTGTAATTATTTGATTTGTGATTTATATTGGTTGTTAACTTATGGTAAATTAATTAGAGATTAATGGTTGATTATTGGTTATTAATTTAGGATAAATTAATTTAAATCCTTATTGGATATTAATTAAATCCTTATTGGATTTCGGTTAAGTGATTGGTTATTTGTAAGTTAATTAAATTAATTAGTTAACTAGCTTATTGGATGTTAGATTAACTCTTATTGGACTTTCACTTAAACTATGGGATTATTGGTTTTTTTAAAATTTGAATTAATGGGTTAATGGGTTAAACCCTTTTTGAATTAATTGGTTAGAGGGTTAAAACCTTAAAAACCGAAATTTAAGTAGGTAATTTCGGTTAGGGTAGAGAGTTGGCGACTTTTGGGCTTGAAGAAAAACTTGGGCGATGGCTAGGAAGGAGGGGGCGATTTCTTTGAAGGCTTGGACGATTTTCCTCTTCCTCTTCCTTTTCCTTGGCCGGCATCTTTGATTTGGGTGGCGTTCTTTTCCCTTGGTGGTGGCAAGACTCTAGACGAATTTTTGGAAGGGTTTTCTTATTAGTATTCACGGTTCAAGGTGAGTGGAATGTCTTGTTTGACCTATGAACTTAGTTGTGTTAATTGATATATTGAATGGATTGGAAATTTTGGAAATTTTACCATGTTAAAACCGTAATTAAGAAGTGTATGTAAGGTATGAAAACCGAATTTAGGGCATTGTTATTCATGAGAACCGAATTGTATTTCTCCATGAAAACCTAATTTTCCATGTAAACCGAATTGATCTTGATGATTGGTATGAAAACCGAATTTAGATATTAATTATGAAAACCGAATTGATCTTGATAATTGGTATGAAAACCGAATTTTGATGTTAATTATGAAAACCGAAATAATCTTGATAATTGTTATGAAAACTGAAATTTGATTTAATTATGAAAACCGAAATCTTGATGATTATTTAACCGAAAATTTGTATGAAATTTAAGGTGTTTTTATAGGGAATTTTGGTAGCATTAAATCATTGAATTTTGAGTATGAAATCCTTGTTATCTAGATATATTTTTTTAGTATGAATTTTGAGTATTAAATCAGTGATTTTATCCCGTTAGTAAGAATACATGTTTTACATTTTATGTTGATTTTATGGATACTTGTTAACTGCATTATTGAGAAATTGTTTGAGAAATTTGGATGATAACCTAGTAAGGTTTGACTGAACTAATCAGCATGAAACCTAAGGACCACACTACATTATATGATTGTTAATATTATGTAATTATGTGATTTTTGAATATTAGGTGTTTATGTGATTTTTGGAATATTATGTTGTTATGTAAATTGTGAACATTATGTGGTTATGAGATTTTTGAAAATTATGTGATTATGAGAATTTTGAATATTATGTGTTATGTGTTGGTTAGGACTAAGGCTAGGTGTAACTATGAGCTCAAGGGGATAGTCCTTATGTGTTATGTTAAGGGTTTGAATTTCAGCCCTGTATTGTGATATGTGAGGAGGTTGATGTTCAGCCTGCCTATTATGATTATTGTGATGGGGGTTGATGTTCAGCCTGCCCGATATGATTTTTGTGATGACTATCCTAGAGTCTAGTTGACACTTAGGAGTCCACCTTTGTGAAATATGTTCACCTATGTGAAATATGAAATAAGATATGTCTGTTGTCCAGTAGGAACCTTTTGGGAGAACGGGTTTTTGACGCAAAGTGCCATGTCTTGGTCGGACAGGGGCCACCTCTTGATGTCATAACTCTTTTATGTGATGGGGTAATATAAGACGCAAAGTGCCATGTCTTGATCAGACAGGGGCCACCTCTTGATGTCATAACTCTTTTATGTGATGGGGTAATATAAGACGCAAAGTGCCATGTCTTGATCAGACAGGGGCCACCTCTTGATGTCATTACTCTTTATGTGACAGGGTGATATAAGACGCAAAGTGCCATGTCTTGATCAGACAGGGGCCACCTCTTAATGTCATCACTCTGATGTGTTATGGGGTGAGGGAGCAAAGTGCCACGTCGTGACCTGGCGGGGGCCACCTCTTGATTCTACTCACTATCCATGTTTATGTGTTGCATGCGGCTCCCAGTGCTTTGGCCAAGCCGGGTTAGACCATATTGGTCACTACTGAATATGCTGGACAACTAGGTTGCTTATGTGTTGGTGTGTTTAGTGGTTTAGAGTATAACTCTAGAACCTGAGTTTGTGAACCTAAGTTGTTATGTGTTTAGTTGGTTTAAAATATATGTGTTTAATTGGGTTAGAGTAAAACTCTAGAACCTGAGTTTGTGAACATGAGTTTGTTATATGCTAGTGTGTACATCTGACTGTCTATATGATTTCTGTTTCTTTATTTTGTTATATGTTGACATAATGTTCTTGTTAAAGATTTTTAAAATAATCTGCCTATATTTTTGAGTGTATGTTATGGATGGTCGATTTAGACTATCCACTCACTGGGCGGTGTAGCTCACCCCTCACTATTTTCAGGCATAGAGCAGGGGCGCATTTCATGAGTAACATTGGCGTGGATATTATGTTTGCTGCTTAAGAACTTTTATGCTAAAATTTTCTGGAGCCGGTTGTGGCTAAACCATATGATTTATATGAACTATGTGAACTATGTGATGTGAACCATGTGAACTATGTGAATTTGTGTTGCCAGATTGTGGCAGTTAACTGAGTTTGATTTTTGTGTCACCGCGGGCTTCAGCCTGGTTTCGGTGTTTGGTATGGGTTTATAAAACCGATTTTGTGATTTTGTTTTGAATTTCGGCTTGTTGTATATTCCGTGCAATCGGTTTTGATATACCCTGTAACTTGCATATGTCTAGTGCAAGGATTGCGTGGTGGCAGGTACCTTTATGGATTTTATGAATTTTGAATCGGTTTTGATATAACTGTTGCCTTGCATATGTCTAGTGCAAGGATTGCGTGGTGGCAGGTACCCTTATGAGATTTGAGTTTTGTGAATTTGTGTGTATGGATTTATGAAATTTTTCAGATCGTGTTTTCTTGAACTCGGTTTTACCTAGCATATGATCGATCTTATATGAAACATCCTGTATCATTTGTGAATTGTGCCATTTGTTTGGGGTTAAGAATGTGGGATGTTACAGAATGGTATCAGAGCAGTTGGCTAGCTAAAACTTAGTTTGGGGGGAAAACATGTTTGTGTATTGCTAGACACCTAATAGGTTTATGATTGTTTTCTTGACTATGATATGTGTGTGACTATGATGTGTGCGTGTAGGAATTTGAATTTAAGATGGTGCGAACCAGAGGAAATGCTAGTGATGAGGGCGAGCAGACCCCGAACCTCACGAGAACTATTGAGGCTCTGACTGGCATGGTTCAGCGACAAGGTGCTATGATAGAGAGGCAAGCTCAGATGCTGCAGCAGCAGCAGACTCAGCACCAAGAAGCACAACAGCAGCTTTTGCAGCAGCTGACTCGAGAGAGAGCCCCGACTACTACTCGAGCGGTGGGGGATGACTCTCAGGAGGGCGCTCACAGGCGCTATGCTTCACTTGTGAGTGAATTCCAGAAACTGGGTCCCAGCTCTTTTTATGGGGGCTCAGAATCCAGTAATGCCGAAAATTGGCAGCTGTGCTTGGAAAAGATTTTCCAAGTTATGCGTTGCTCGGACGAAGACAAGTTATGTCTGACCACCTACATGATGCGTGCTGACGCAGATGAGTGGTGGAAAGGCGTGGTGAGACTTGCAGAAGAAAGACATGAGACTGTAGACTGGCCTTACTTCTTGTCTCGATTTAACGAGAAGTATTTCCCAGATAGCTTGGTTGAGGACCGAGAGGTGGAGTTTATTCACCTGGAGCAGGGTGATATGACAGTGGACCAGTATGAATTACAGTTCACGAAATTGGGAAAGTATGCTCCTCACCTGATAAATACGGAAAAGAGGAGAGCTACCAAGTTTCTCAGAGGTCTCAGATGGGACATTAGAGAGCAGGTTGGTGCTCAACACTTGGAGACCTATGTTGAAACTGTTGGGCGAGCGCGCACTATTGAGAGGTATATATCTGAGAGGAGTTCTCATGTTGCCGTGACAGTAGTTCCTGCAGCTGAGGCGGTGGTTCCTCAGCATCGCAGTGGCGGCAAGGGTAAGAAGTACCCTAGGCATAAAGATTATAAGAAGAGCAGGTATAAGCCTTACTCCTACAAGGCACCGCAGCAGTCCAGGGATGCACCGCAGCAGTTCAGGGAT
This sequence comes from Costus lasius, assembly GCA_027563935.2. Taxonomy (NCBI): domain Eukaryota; kingdom Viridiplantae; phylum Streptophyta; class Magnoliopsida; order Zingiberales; family Costaceae; genus Costus; species Costus lasius. Next base: position 29,968,690 of record CM050454.1, read on the forward strand.
GCCAGGGATGCAAGAAACAGTATCACTTGTAGTCATTGTGGGCTCAAGGGACATCTAGTGAAAGACTGTCATAGGAAGAATGGTATATGCTTCAGGTGTAAGAAACCAGGGCACATGGCTAAGGATTGCAAAGAACCTGAGATGCAACCTAGAGGCGCAGATAAGCCTACAGTCCAGACTAGAGTATATGCTGTGGCTGAGAAGGATACACGAGCTTCCCGATCCGTCGTGGAAGGTACTTTATTCGTATTTGATCAGTTAGCCCGCATATTATTTGACCCTGGTGCAAATTTATCTTTTGTATCTATTAAGTTTGCTGCATGTTTACCTGTGTTACCTAAGGTAATGAATTATGCTGTGTCTGTGAGTACTCCCTTAGGAAAATCGTTATCTACAGATACTGTTTGTGCTGACTGTGTAGTACATGTAGAGGGTTATGAGTTTCTGGTAGATCTAATCCTCTTAGACATGCAAGACTATGATATCATCTTAGGAATGGATTGGTTGTCTTCGCATCATGCCTCTGTGGATTGCTTTGAGAAAGTAATCACTTTGAATTTGTTAGATGGGAATCGACTTTTTGTGAGAGGTCTAGTGTCAGACCAAGGACCGCATGTGATATCTTTCCTACAGGCCAGGAAATTACTTGCTAATGGGTGCAAGGGTTATCTTGCGCATGTTAAGGTGCAGGATGAGTCTACTTCTGATTTGACTCAGATGGCGGTGGTGAAAGAATTTCCTGATGTGTTCTCTGAAGAATTTTCAGGCTTGCCACCAATTAGAGAAGTGGAGTTTGGCATTGGGTTGGCGCCAGGTACGGCACCTATCTCCAGAGCTCCTTATCGTATGGCTACTTCAGAGTTGGCCGAGCTTAAGAAACAACTGGAGGAATTGTTAGAGAAAGGATATATTCGGCCTAGTGCTTCTCCCTGGGGAGCGCCAGTGTTATTTGTGAAGAAAAAAGATGGAACCCTGAGGATGTGTATAGACTACAGGCAGCTTAACCAAGTGACTATCAAGAATAAGTATCCTCTTCCCAGAATTGATGATCTGTTTGATCAATTACAGGGAGCTACAGTGTTCTCTAAGATTGATCTGAGATCAGGGTATTATCAGCTTAGAGTCAAGGATGAGGATATATTTAAGACTGCTTTCAGGACCAGGTATGGGCATTTCGAATTTTTAGTTATGCCTTTTGGACTGACAAATGCACCTGCTGTCTTCATGGATTTGATGAACAGGGTATTCCATGAGTTGCTTGACTCTTGTGTGGTGGTCTTTATAGACGATATTTTGGTATACTCACGGACTACTTCAGATCATGTCAGTGACTTGCGCAGAGTGCTGGAGATCTTGAGGAAGAACCGGTTATATGCCAAGGCTAGCAAGTGTGAGTTCTGGCTAGAGAAGATCAGTTTTCTGGGTCATGTGATTTCTGGTCAGGGGGTGTCTGTGGATCCAGTTAAAGTGCAAGCCATCCTCAATTGGGGAAGACCGACTAGTGCTACTGAGATCAGGAGTTTTCTGGGTTTAGCAGGTTACTACCGGCGATTTGTTGAGGGATTCTCCAAGCTGGCGGGTCCTTTAACTAAGTTGACCAGAAAGGAAGCTAAGTTTATTTGGGATGACAAGTGTGAAGAGAGCTTCCAAGAACTGAAAAGGAGGTTGACTAGTACACCGATCCTCATTATTCCTAGTGATGGGGAAAGGTTTACTGTTTATACGGATGCTTCTGGCAAAGGGTTGGGTTGTGTCTTGATGCAGAAGGGTTCTGTAGTAGCCTATGCTTCGAGACAACTGAAGGAGTATGAATTGAACTACCCTACTCATGATTTAGAGTTGGCGGCCGTAGTCTTTGCTTTGAAGATATGGCGTCACTATTTGTTGGGTCAGGAGTTTGATCTGTTCACTGATCACCAGAGTCTCAAGTATATCTTCACTCAGAAGGACTTGATCATGAGACAGAGAAGATGGATGGAGTTGATCAAAGACTATGACTTCTCCATTCAGTATCAGGCTGGAAAGGCCAATGTGGTGGCGGATGCTCTGAGCAGACATCCAGTTACTTCAGTAGCTGCTTTACGAGTCAGTGAGTGGCGGTTACTGCAGGAGTTCAGCGATCTCAGGATCAGTGTTACTCCTAGAGTTCAGTCGGGTTATGTGGCTTTTCTCAGAGTACAGTCTGCTTTGTTGCAGAAGATCAGAGATCAGCAGTCTGTGGATCCGAGATTAGTTCAGATCAGGGATAGTCTGGTTGATGGCGCAGTTCAGGATTTTAGCCTGTCTGATGATGGTATTCTTCGGTTTCGTGGAAGGGTATGTATCCCTGAGGAACCAAGCTTGAGGAAAGAAATATTGGAGGACAGCCATAACTCCAAATATTCTCTACATCCTGGTGTGACTAAGATGTATCAGGACCTCAAGAAAAGTTTTTGGTGGCCGGGTATGAAGAAAGAGGTATATGATTTTGTCTCTAGGTGTTTAACCTGTCAGACTGTGAAGGCTGAACACCAGAAGCCTGGTGGTTTGTTGCAGTCCCTTCCTATTCCTGAGTGGAAGTGGGAATGCATCAGTATGGATTTTGTATGTGGTTTGCCCAGAACCAGATTGGGTCATGATGCTATTTGGGTGATTGTTGATAGACTCACTAAATCAGCCCATTTTCTCCCGATTAAGATGACTTATTCTTTAGAGAGGCTGGTCAGATTGTACATTGATGAGATCGTCAGACTGCATGGAGTGCCTGTCGATATTGTGTCTGATAGGGACTCTCGATTTTTGTCCAGATTTTGGAAGAGTTTACAGGAGGGTTTGGGTACTAAGTTGAGTTTTAGTACAGCATATCATCCTCAGTCTGATGGTCAGACGGAGCGTACTATACAGACTCTAGAAGATTTGTTGAGAGCCTATGTGGTTGATTGGAGTTCTGAGTGGAACCGGGATCTATCTTTGATAGAGTTTACTTATAATAATAGCTTCCACTCCAGTATTCAGATGGCTCCTTATGAGGCTTTGTATGGGAGAAGGTGTAGGACTCCCTTGTGTTGGGAGGAGACTGGTGACAGAATGATTTTGAGATCTGATGCAGTACAGGAGACTACTGATAAGGTCAGAGAGATCCAGGATAAACTGAAAATTGCTCGGGACAGACAGAAGAGTTATGCTGACGACCGTCGTCGTTCCTTGGAGTTTATGGTAGGGGATCATGTGTTCTTGAAGGTGTCACCTACTAAGGGTGTTATGAGGTTTGGCAAAAAGGGCAAGTTGAGCCCTAGGTTTGTAGGCCCTTTTGATATTATTGAGAGAGTTGGTCCAGTGGCTTACCGATTGGCTTTACCTCCTGCTATGGATCATGTGCATAATGTATTCCATGTCTCTGCTTTGAGGAAATATCATCCCGATCCATCTCATGTGTTGGAGTTGGAACCTCTTCAGATTCAGAGTGATTTGACTTTCGAGGAAAGACCTCTCCGGATTGTTGATAGAAAGGATAAAGTTCTGAGGAACAAGACTATACCTTTGGTAAAGGTTATCTGGGGAAATCAGGCTATTGAGGAGGCGACTTGGGAGACTGAAGCTGATATGAGGAAATTTTATGCTTACCTCTTTGATGATATGGATGCTGAGCTTTAGAGGACTAAAGCTTTATAAGGAGGGAGGGATGTAAGATCCAAGGATCTTAAGTCCTGGTAAGCATTATTTTTGAATTAAATAAAATTATTTGGAATTAAATAAATCATTAGCTGTGATATTTTATTATGATTTAAATAAAATTATTGGATGCTAATTAACTGGCTTATTGATTGTTAATTTGTAATTATTTGATTTGTGATTTATATTGGTTGTTAACTTATGGTAAATTAATTAGAGATTAATGGTTGATTATTGGTTATTAATTTAGGATAAATTAATTTAAATCCTTATTGGATATTAATTAAATCCTTATTGGATTTCGGTTAAGTGATTGGTTATTTGTAAGTTAATTAAATTAATTAGTTAACTAGCTTATTGGATGTTAGATTAACTCTTATTGGACTTTCACTTAAACTATGGGATTATTGGTTTTTTTAAAATTTGAATTAATGGGTTAATGGGTTAAACCCTTTTTGAATTAATTGGTTAGAGGGTTAAAACCTTAAAAACCGAAATTTAAGTAGGTAATTTCGGTTAGGGTAGAGAGTTGGCGACTTTTGGGCTTGAAGAAAAACTTGGGCGACGGCTAGGAAGGAGGGGGCGATTTCTTTGAAGGCTTGGACGATTTTCCTCTTCCTCTTCCTTTTCCTTGGCCGGCATCTTTGATTTGGGTGGCGTTCTTTTCCCTTGGTGGTGGCAAGACTCTAGACGAATTTTTGGAAGGGTTTTCTTATTAGTATTCACGGTTCAAGGTGAGTGGAATGTCTTGTTTGACCTATGAACTTAGTTGTGTTAATTGATATATTGAATGGATTGGAAATTTTGGAAATTTTACCATGTTAAAACCGTAATTAAGAAGTGTATGTAAGGTATGAAAACCGAATTTAGGGCATTGTTATTCATGAGAACCGAATTGTATTTCTCCATGAAAACCTAATTTTCCATGTAAACCGAATTGATCTTGATGATTGGTATGAAAACCGAATTTAGATATTAATTATGAAAACCGAATTGATCTTGATAATTGGTATGAAAACCGAATTTTGATGTTAATTATGAAAACCGAAATAATCTTGATAATTGTTATGAAAACTGAAATTTGATTTAATTATGAAAACCGAAATCTTGATGATTATTTAACCGAAAATTTGTATGAAATTTAAGGTGTTTTTATAGGGAATTTTGGTAGCATTAAATCATTGAATTTTGAGTATGAAATCCTTGTTATCTAGATATATTTTTTTAGTATGAATTTTGAGTATTAAATCAGTGATTTTATCCCGTTAGTAAGAATACATGTTTTACATTTTATGTTGATTTTATGGATACTTGTTAACTGCATTATTGAGAAATTGTTTGAGAAATTTGGATGATAACCTAGTAAGGTTTGACTGAACTAATCAGCATGAAACCTAAGGACCACACTACATTATATGATTGTTAATATTATGTAATTATGTGATTTTTGAATATTAGGTGTTTATGTGATTTTTGGAATATTATGTTGTTATGTAAATTGTGAACATTATGTGGTTATGAGATTTTTGAAAATTATGTGATTATGAGAATTTTGAATATTATGTGTTATGTGTTGGTTAGGACTAAGGCTAGGTATAACTATGAGCTCAAGGGGATAGTCCTTATGTGTTATGTTAAGGGTTTGAATTTCAGCCCTGTATTGTGATATGTGAGGAGGTTGATGTTCAGCCTGCCTATTATGATTATTGTGATGGGGGTTGATGTTCAGCCTGCCCGATATGATTTTTGTGATGACTATCCTAGAGTCTAGTTGACACTTAGGAGTCCACCTTTGTGAAATATGTTCACCTATGTGAAATATGAAATAAGATATGTCTGTTGTCCAGTAGGAACCTTTTGGGAGAACGGGTTTTTGACGCAAAGTGCCATGTCTTGGTCGGACAGGGGCCACCTCTTGATGTCATAACTCTTTTATGTGATGGGGTAATATAAGACGCAAAGTGCCATGTCTTGATCAGACAGGGGCCACCTCTTGATGTCATAACTCTTTTATGTGATGGGGTAATATAAGACGCAAAGTGCCATGTCTTGATCAGACAGGGGCCACCTCTTGATGTCATTACTCTTTATGTGACAGGGTGATATAAGACGCAAAGTGCCATGTCTTGATCAGACAGGGGCCACCTCTTGATGTCATCACTCTGATGTGTTATGGGGTGAGGGAGCAAAGTGCCACGTCGTGACCTGGCGGGGGCCACCTCTTGATTCTACTCACTATCCATGTTTATGTGTTGCATGCGGCTCCCAGTGCTTTGGCCAAGCCGGGTTAGACCATATTGGTCACTACTGAATATGCTGGACAACTAGGTTGCTTATGTGTTGGTGTGTTTAGTGGTTTAGAGTATAACTCTAGAACCTGAGTTTGTGAACCTAAGTTGTTATGTGTTTAGTTGGTTTAAAATATATGTGTTTAATTGGGTTAGAGTAAAACTCTAGAACCTGAGTTTGTGAACATGAGTTTGTTATATGCTAGTGTGTACATCTGACTGTCTATATGATTTCTGTTTCTTTATTTTGTTATATGTTGACATAATGTTCTTGTTAAAGATTTTTAAAATAATCTGCCTATATTTTTGAGTGTATGTTATGGATGGTCGATTTAGACTATCCACTCACTGGGCGGTGTAGCTCACCCCTCACTATTTTCAGGCATAGAGCAGGGGCGCATTTCATGAGTAACATTGGCGTGGATATTATGTTTGCTGCTTAAGAACTTTTATGCTAAAATTTTCTGGAGCCGGTTGTGGCTAAACCATATGATTTATATGAACTATGTGAACTATGTGATGTGAACCATGTGAACTATGTGAATTTGTGTTGCCAGATTGTGGCAGTTAACTGAGTTTGATTTTTGTGTCACCGCGGGCTTCAGCCTGGTTTCGGTGTTTGGTATGGGTTTATAAAACCGATTTTGTGATTTTGTTTTGAATTTCGGCTTGTTGTATATTCCGTGCAATCGGTTTTGATATACCCTGTAACTTGCATATGTCTAGTGCAAGGATTGCGTGGTGGCAGGCACCTTTATGGATTTTATGAATTTTGAATCGGTTTTGATATAACTGTTGCCTTGCATATGTCTAGTGCAAGGATTGCGTGGTGGCAGGTACCCTTATGAGATTTGAGTTTTGTGAATTTGTGTGTATGGATTTATGAAATTTTTCAGATCGTGTTTTCTTGAACTCGGTTTTACCTAGCATATGATCGATCTTATATGAAACATCCTGTATCATTTGTGAATTGTGCCATTTGTTTGGGGTTAAGAATGTGGGATGTTACAGAAGGTGCACCAGTGAGACCGCATGTTCTCAAACTCATTGGGAACGTGGATCATCTCAGGAGACTGGGACACACCATAGACAACGAGCTGGTTATGGATCTTATTCTGCATTCCTTGCCCCCTAGCTTCAGTCCGTTTATCATTAACTTCAACATGAACCGGATTGAGTGCACACGGGAGGAATTGATGAATATGCTCCAAACAGCTGAGCGAGAGATGGGTAAGACCAAACCCAATTCTGTTCTTTTGGTCCCTACGACCAAGAAGATAAAGAAGAAGGGTAAGGCACGTGCTAAGAGCAGTGCTAGAGGTCCTACCAAAGCACTGAAGAAAAAGGCGAAGAAGTCAAAGGACCAGAGGTGTTTTCACTGTGGCGAGCAGGGTCATTGGAGAAGGGACTGCAAGCAGCTTCAGAATGAGGAGAAGAAAGGCTTGGCCTTAACTTCTAGCTCAGGTATCTATGTTACAGAAGTCAATCTTTCTACTTCTATGTCATGGGTATTGGATACCGCATGTGGAGCTCATATTTGTACAAATATGCAGGGGCTCAAGAAAAGTAGATCGGTGCAGCTTGAAGAGATTGACCTACGCGTCGGAAACGGGGCACAGGTTGCTGCTGTTGCTGTAGGCGTTTTGACTCTCTCCTTGCCTTCTGGACTTCAATTAGAACTAGATAATTGCTTTTGTGTACCTTCACTTACAAAGAACATTGTATCAATTCCTTGCTTAGCAAGGAAAGGATTTAAATTTGAAATAAATAAGAACTCCTGTTCTTTTTCATTTGTAAATATGTTCTATGGGAATGATACTTTGTGCAATGGTCTATATATCTTGGATATGGAAAGTTCTATTTGTAACATAAGCAATAAAAGGACCAAACTGAGTGGTTCAGTTGGTGCTTTCCTATGGCACTGTCGATTAGCCCATATAAACAAGAATCGCATCCAACAACTCCATGCAAATGGATTGTTAGATTTAAGTTCCTTGGAGGAATTTGATACTTGTGAACCTTGTTTATTAGGAAAAATGACAAAGGCACCCTTCACCAAGATTGGTGAGAGGGCAGAAGGTTTATTAAATCTCATACATACTGATGTGTGTGGGCCCTTCAATAAACAAGCCAGAGGAGGGTACAACTACTTCATTACCTTCACTGATGACTTCAGTAGGTATGGCTATGTCTACTTAATGAGACATAAATCTGAATCCTTTGAGAAATTCAAGGAGTTCAAGAATGAAGTAGAGAACCAGCTTGGAAGATCCATTAAAGCTCTTCGATCAGATCGAGGTGGAGAATACCTGAGCGGTGAATTCTTTGACTATCTGAGAGAGTGTGGGATCATATCCCAACTCACTCCTCCTGGAACACCTCAATGAATGGTGTGTCTGAAAGGAGAAATCGAACTCTATTGGATATGGTTCGATCTATGATGAGTCATGCAACTCTACCTTCATCATTCTGGGGGCATGCATTAGAAACAGCTTCTCTGATACTGAATAATGTTCCATCTAAGAGTGTCTCCAAAATACCATATGAGATGTGGAGTGGGAGACGCCCTAATCTCGCATTTATCAGGATCTGGGAATGTGAGGCTTATGTCAAACGTCAGGATTCTAGCAAGCTAGAACCTAGATCTGATAAGTGTGTGTTTGTGGGGTATCCTAAGGAAACTAAAGGATACTACTTCTATATCCCAACCGAGAACAAAGTTTTTGTTGCTCGGGGTGCTGTCTTTCTAGAGAAAGAATTTCTTATGAAAGAAGTTAGTGGGAGGAAGTTTGACTTGGATGAGATCCAAGTGCAAGCACAAGACAAAGAGATGGAATCTGAGCCACCTGCACCGGTTGCTAGGCAACCTGAGGCTCAGACACAGGTCCCGCGTAGGTCTAGGAGAATTCGTCGTGCACCTGAAAGGTATGGGTCGCTACCGACCCAACATGATGGGATCTTCATCATTGAGGATGAACCCAGAACCTATGATGAGGCGGTCAGTGGACCGGACTCCGAGAAATGGCTTGACGCTATGCGATCCGAGATGGATTCCATGTCGGCTAACCAAGTCTGGGATTTGGTTGAGCTGCCTGATGGGGTAAAACCCATAGGGTGTAAATGGGTCTTCAAGAGGAAGACAGACATGGATGGCAAAATAGTTACCTATAAGGGTAGACTAGTGGCTAAAGGATTTAAACAAGTCCACGGGGTGGACTATGATGAAACCTTCTCGCCGGTTGCCATGATTAAATCCATTCGGATTCTGCTTGCTATAGCTGCATATCATGACTACGAGATATGACAGATGGATGTGAAGACAGCGTTCCTTAAGGGGAGGCCGCCTATATTCAAGCTGTGAAGACATGGTTGGGGAAGTGTTTCGAGATGAAAGATTTAGGGGAGGCCGCCTATATTCTAGGCATGAGGATCTACCGGGATAGATCCACGAGGCTTCTGGCCCTTAGTCAAAGTACTTACATTGATAAGGTACTGGAGAGGTTCTACATTGAGCAATCCAAGAAAGGATACCTTCCAGTAAGACATGGGCTTACTCTCTCAAAGAGCCAGTGTCCTACAACATAGGCTGAGAGGGATGACATGAGTCGAATTCCTTATGCTTCGGCAGTAGGATCGATCATGTATGCAATGTTGTGTACTAGACCAGATGTGGCATATGCTGTGAGCATAACCAGCCGATACCAATCCAATCCAGGTCTGCAGCACTGGGTGGCTGTGAAGAACATCCTAAAGTATCTGAGAAGAACTAAGGATATGTTCTTGGTCTATGGGGGACAGGAAGAGCTCAGTATGCAGGGCTATACTGATGCATCATTCCAATCTGACCTTGACGACTTTAGATCGCAGGACGACTATGTGTTCAAGATAAATGGAGGCGCTGTATGTTGGAAGAGCTTCAAGCAATCCACCATAGCAGATTCTACAACCGAAGTTGAGTATGTGGCTGCTTCTGAGGCAGCCAAGGAAGCTGTTTGGATAAGGAAGTTATTATGTGATCTTCAAGTGGTACCTAGTGCAATGGATCCTATTGAACTCTACTATGACAACAATGGAGCAATTGCACAAGCCAAGGAACCACGGTCTCATCAAAGATCTAAACACATACTCAGAAGATTTCACCTAATTAGAGAGATCATTGACAGAGGTGATGTCAAGATTAGCAGAATAGACACAGAGAACAATCTGGCAGACCCATTGACCAAGGCTTTGGCGCAGCAGAAGCATGATGGTCACGCTAGAGATATGGGGTTGAGATTTCTCAACTTCTAGGTCTTAGTGCAAGTGGGAGATTGTTGGTGTATATGCCCTAGGACCTAGTTTTGGTCAACTTATGTACTACTTGACATTGATATCTATATATATCATTCTGGCATTGTCGTTATCATTGTTTGTCTACACCTGCGATTGTGTACTTACATGATAATGTCCCTGGAGATAGATTGGATCTGTGCTCAAATAATTGTCCCCAGTCGATGTACCTGAGTGGATATGGGACAGCTCTGGTACTTGAGAGACTGGTATGTGGGCTGGTTAGGCACGTGGTGCTAACGCAGACACATGGGTATATCATTGGAGGATATACTGGATAGACCCGCTATGAAGCTATAACTTGGTGTCATGAGTTATCCTCATAAGTGACAGGAGATGCATTGATCCCTTGACTTGAGGTCATTGATCATTCTATATGGTTAGGGACTTGCTTTGATACAACCTAACACCTTGCCGTAGCTGGGAGGTCATAACGGTTGTTATTGAGCATGTCACGACCCATATGAGAAGATCAATGGACAGACATAGGATTTGTCCCTTCCCTAGGGAAGTATGATATCCATGGAGCTCCTTTATGGTTCTATGACTGAGAGTGTATGGCCATACCCAGGTGAGAACCGGTTTTAGTCATAGCCATGTGATTGGATGAAAACAAGTGGTGACACACTTGTCCAATCGGATATCAGTTCGGCAAAGAGACTGTAATGCATCTGTACCTAGTTGCGATGATGGGGATGTCGATGTCGATATCCATTCCAATGACCTGGGTAGCAGCGATGCACTGCTAGGTGCCACTCACTGCTTGTGATGACCTCTGGTCAGCACTGCCAGCGTCAGAGGAACCTACAGGGTCGCACACCTTGATACTTGAGTTCCCGTATTGATCGGGAAGCCTTATGATCGAGTTATTGGATAACTCGGATCTAATTGGGAGATTTCATCAGCGCCAATGGGCCTGATGAGATGGAAGAATATTATTGGAGCCAAACTTCATTTTTGGTAGGTTGACCCGTATTTGACCATGGTTGGTCACATTTGGATTAGGGTAGCATTGGATTGGATCCAAGTGCTTAATCAACCCATGTAATGAAGTTTGGGATACCTCATTATCCAATGAGGCCCAATAACAAGTTCTCATGGAGAGATGAGAGGCTAAAAGGGTATAATGGGGAGAAACATGAACCATTAAGCGCCTAGGGGCATAATGGGGTCATGTTGGCGCCTTTGCTTCATTATGGAAGTAAAGGGCGCCTCCCCTCTCTTCCTTGGATGGAATGCATGCCTCTATGGCATTGCTTGGGGCGCAAGGCAAGGCCTTGGCGCACAAGGAAAGGCGTGGGGCACAAAAGGAATGGTTGAATGAGAATTATGGAAATGTCTTGGAGACTTTCCTTGTCTCAAACCTCCTCATCCTAGCCCTACACTTGTCATGATCCTAGCCCTTACCCTAACCGCCTCTTGCCCTATAAATGTGACCCTAGTCGCCCCCTCTTGAGGATGATCAATCCTTGAAGGCGTGAACACATCAAGAGGGCGATAATAAGGGGCATTGGCGCAACCATCTTCTTCCATCAAATCCTAGCCGCAAGCATCTTCCCTTCTTCCTCCTTTGGCGCAAGAGAAGTAAAGGCTTGGCGGCATTCTTCCTTCTCCTCTCTTCTTCATCAATTGGCGCGTCTACCTTGGAGGTGACGCAAGCATTCAAGAAGAGAACTAAGGCTTGGATCTTCTTCACGAGGCTAGCACCGGGAGTGGAAGAAGAGAACTCAAGAGTGTAAGATCCAAGGATCTTAAGTCCTGGTAAGCATTATTTTGATTTAGTCTAAAATTATTGACTGTGATATTTTTATGTATTGGTTGTTAATAGTTATTTAATTAGAGATTATTTGTTTGATTATTGGCTGTTAATTTATGATAAATTATTATTAGTTGTTCATGATAAATTAATTAGGATTTATGGGTTGTAAGTTGTTAGTTAATTAATTAGACCTTATTGGATATTAATTAAATCCTTATTGGATTTGCGCTTAAGTGAATTAATTAATTGGATGTTAATTTAAATTCATATTGGATTTTCACTTAAACCATGGGTTATTGGGTTATTGGATATTAGATTTAAAATTCGAAATTATTAGTCAAATGGGTTAAACCCTTTTGGAATTAATTGGTTAATGGGTTTAAAATTTAAAAACCCAAAGTTTAAGTAGTAATTTCGGCTAGGGTAGAGGTTTTGGCGATTTTTGGCTTGAAGAAAAACCTTGGGCGACGGCTAGGAGGAAGAAGGCAATTTTGGTGTTATTGAAGAGTTCTTGAAGCGATTTTGGCGATTTCTCCATCTCTTCCCCTTTGGCGAATTTTCCTTGGTGTTTGGTGGCGATTCTTGGTAGAACTTCAAGCCTTAGACGAATTGTTTTTGGAGAGTTTTCACCTTGGTATTCACGGTTAAGAGGTGAGTGGGGTGTTTAATCGATTTCTATCTATTTGTTTGTGTTAATTGATGTGTTAGATGATATATTTGCTTGTTGGAAATCTTACCATGCTAAAACCGAAATTCAAGACTTTACCATGATGAAAACCGAATTTTGTAAAGTTGATTATATCATGAAAACCGAATTTTTCAAAGGTGATTATATGATGATTATTTAACCGAAAATTTGTATGAAATTTAAGGTATTTTTGTAGGAATTTTGGTAGCATTAAATCATTGAATTTTGAGTATGAAATTATTGTTAATTATAGTTAAACCGAAATCAATTTTGGTAACATTAAATCAATGATTTTTGTAGCATGTATGAAAACCGAAACCTTGTTAATTGTAGTTAAACCGAAATCTTGATAATATGTATGGAAGCCGAATTTGATGTTTTTAGTTAACATATATGTGGTAATTGTTTGAGAAATTGTTTGAAAATTTTAAGTTGATTTTATAGTATATGGTTATATACTTAGGACTATGTTGAGAAATTGTTTGAGAAATTTGAGTGATAACATAGCAAGTTTTGACTGAACTAATTAGCATGAAATCTAAGGACTACACTATTTGAATATGAAATATTATGTGATATGTTATGAGATTTTTGGAATAATATGTGTTATGTGATAGGTGATGTGAATTTGGAATAATATGTGTTATGTAACGGGTTATGTGAATTTGGAATATTATGTGGTTATGTGACTTATGAAAATTATGTGGTTATGTGAATTCGGATATTATGTGCTATGTGATGGTTAGGACTAAGGCTAAGTGTAACTGTGTACTCAAAGGGGATAGTCCGTATGTAATATGTTAAGGGTTTGAATTTTAGCCCTGTATTTGATATGTGAGGGGGTTGATGTTCAGCCTGCCTATTATGATTATTGTGATGGGGGTTGATGTTCAGCCTGCCCGATATGATTTTTTTTGTGATGACTATCCTAGAGTCTAGTTGACACTTAGGAGTCCACCTTTGTGAAATATGAAACAAGATATGTCTGTTGTCCAGTAGGAACCTTTTGGGAGAACGGGTTTTGACGCAAAGTGCCATGTCTTGGTCGGACAGGGGCCACCTCTTGATGTCATTACTCTTTTATGTTATTGGGGTGATATAAGACGCAAAGTGCCATGTCTTGATCAGACAGGGGCCACCTCTTGATGTCATCACTCTCATTTTGTGATATGGGGTGTCGTAGAGCAAAGTGCCACGTCATGACCTGGCGGGGGCCACCTCTTGAATCTACACACAATCCATCGATGTGTTATGGGGTGATAGAGCAAAGTGCCACGTCGTGACCTGGCGGGGGCCACCTCTTGATTCTACTCACTATCCATGTTTATGTGTTGCACGAGATTTTGCAGCTCCCAGTGCTTTGGCCAAGCCGGGTTAGACCATATTGGTCACTACTGATTATGCTGGACAACTAGGTTAATTAAGTATGGTGTGGTTAATTGGTTTAGAATATATGTGTTTAATTGGTTTAGAGTAAAACTCTAGAACCCAAGTTTGTTATATGCTAGTGTGTACATCTGACTGTCTATATGACTTCTGTTTCTTTATTTTGTTATATGTTGACATAATGTTCCTGTTAAAGATTTTTAAAATAATCTGCCTATATTTTTGAATGTATGTTCTGGATGGTCGGTTTAGACTATCCACTCACTGGGCTGTGTAGCTCACCCCTCATTAATTTCAGGCATAGAGCAGGGGCGCATTTCTTGAGTGCATTGGCGTGGATAATTATGCTATTTGCTGTTTTAAGAACTTTTGTGCTTAATTCTTGGGGGCCGGTTGTGGCCTTAACATGAATTATATGAACTATGTGAACCATGTGAATTATGTGAATTGTGTTGCCGGCTATGGCAGTCTTATGAGTTTGATTTTTGTGTCACCGCGGGCTTCAGCCTGGTTTCGGTGTATGGTATGAGTTTATAAAATCGACTTTGTGGCTTTGTTTTGAATTTCGAATCGAATTGTATTTATGCCATCGGATTTGATATAACTGTTGCCTTGCATATGTCTAGTGCAAGGATTGCGTGGTGGCAGGTACCCTTATGTGATTTATGAGATTTGTGTTTTGTGAATTTGTATGTATGGATTTATGGAAATTTTCAGATCGTGTTTTTCTTGAACTCGGTTTTACCTAGCATATGAATCGATCTTATATGAAACATCCTGTATCATTTGTGAATTGTGCCATTTGTTTGGGGTTAAGATAACGGGATGTTACAGAATGGTATCAGAGGAGTTGGCTAGCTAAAACTTAGTTTGGGGGAAAACATGTTTGTGTATTGCTAGACACCTGATAGGTTTATGTTTGATTTCCTTACTGTGGTTGTGAGTGAATTCCAGAAACTGGGTCCTAGTTCTTTTTATGGGGGCTCAGAATCCAGTACTGCCGAGAACTGGCAGTTGTGCTTGGAAAAGATTTTCCAAGTTATGCGTTGCTCGGACGAAGACAAGTTATGTCTGACCACCTATATGATGCGTGCTGACGCAGATGAGTGGTGGAAGGGCGTGGTGAGACTTGCCGAAGAAAGACATGAGACTGTAGATTGGCCTTACTTCTTGTCTCGATTTAACGAGAAGTACTTCCCAGATAGTTTGGTGGAGGACCGAGAAGTGGCGTTTATTCACCTGGAGTAGGGTGATATGACTGTGGACCAGTATGAATTACAGTTCACTAAGTTGGGAAAGTATGCCCCTCACCTGATAAACACTGAAAAGAGGAGAGCTACTAAGTTTCTCAGAGGTCTCAGATGGGACATTAGAGAGCAGGTTGGTGCTCAGCACTTGGAGACCTATGTTGAGACTGTTGGGCGAGAACGCACCATTGAGAGATACATAGCTGAGAGGAGTTCTCATGTTGCCGTGACAGTGGTTCCTGCAGCTGAGGCGGCGGCTCCTCAGTATGGCAGTGGCGGCAAGGGTAAGAAGTACCCTAAACATAAGGACTACAAGAAGAGCAGGTATAAGCCTTACTCCTACAAGGCACCGCAGCAGTCCGGGGATGCACCGCAGCAGTTCAGGGATGCCAGGGATGTAAGAAATGGTATCACTTGTAGTTATTGTGGGCTCAAGGGACACCTAGTGAAAGACTGTCATAAGAAGAATGGCATGTGCTTCAGGTGTAAGAAACCAGGGCACATGGTCAGAGACTGCAAAGAGCCTGAGATACAGCCTAGAGGCGCAGATAAGCCTACAGTCCAGACTAGAGTTTATGCTGTGGCTGAGAAGGATACACGAGCTTCCCGATCCGTTGTGGAAGGTACCTTATTTGTATTTGATCAGTTAGCTCGTATCTTATTTGATCCTGGTGCAAATCTGTCTTTTGTATCTGTTAGATTTGCTGCATGTTTACCTGTGTTACCTAAGGTGATGAATTATGTTGTGTCTGTGAGTACTCCCTTAGGAAAGTCATTATCTACAGACACTGTGTGTGCTGATTGTGTGGTGTATGTAGAGGGTTATGAGTTTCTAGTGGATTTAATCCTCCTAGACATGCAAGACTATGATGTCATCCTAGGTATGGATTGGTTATCCTCGCATCATGCTACTGTGGATTGCTTTGAGAAAGTAATCACTTTAAATCTGCTAGATGGGAGTAGGATTTTTGTGAGAGGTCTAGTGTCAAACCAAGGACCGCATGTGATATCTTTCCTGCAGGCCAGGAAGTTACTTGCTAGTGGATGTAAGGGTTACCTTGCACATGTTAAGGTGCAGGATGATTCTACTTCTGATTTGACTCAGATGGCGGTGGTGAAAGAATTTCCTGATGTGTTCTCTGAAGAATTTTCAGGCTTGCCACCAATTAGAGAAGTGGAGTTTGGCATTGAGTTGGCGCCAGGAACGGCACCTATCTCCAGAGCTCCTTACCGTATGGCTACTTCAGAGTTGGCCGAGCTTAAGAAACAACTGGAGGAATTGCTAGAGAAAGGGTATATTCGGCCTAGTGCTTCTCCCTGGGGAGCGCCAGTGCTATTTGTGAAGAAGAAAGATGGAACCCTGAGGATGTGTATAGACTACAGGCAATTGAACCAAGTGACTATCAAGAATAAGTATCCTCTTCCCAGAATTGATGATCTATTTGATCAATTACAGGGAGCGACAGTGTTCTCTAAGATTGATCTGAGATCAGGGTATTACCAGCTGAGGGTCAAGGATGAGGATATATTTAAGACTGCTTTCAGGACCAGGTATGGGCATTTCGAATTCTTAGTTATGCCTTTTGGACTGACGAATGCACCTGCTGTTTTCATGGATTTGATGAACAGGGTATTCCATGAATTGCTTGACTCTTGTGTGTTAGTCTTTATAGACGATATTTTGGTATACTCACGGACTACTTCAGATCATGTCAGTGACTTGCGCAGAGTGCTGGAGGTTCTGAGGAAGAACCGATTATATGCCAAGGCTAGTAAGTGTGAGTTCTGGCTAGAGAAGATCAGTTTCCTTGGGCATGTGATTTCTGGTCAAGGGGTGTCTGTGGATCCAGTTAAAGTGCAAGCCATCCTTAATTGGGGAAGACCGACTAGTGCTACTGAGATCAGGAGTTTTCTGGGTTTGGCAGGTTACTACCGGCGATTTGTTGAGGGATTCTCCAAGCTGGCGGGTCCTTTAACTAAATTGACTAGAAAGGAGGCTAAGTTTATTTGGGATGACAAGTGTGAAGAGAGCTTCCAAGAGCTGAAGAGAAGGTTGACTAGTACACCGATCCTCATTATTCCTAGTGGTGGGGAAAGGTTTACTGTCTATACAGATGCTTCAGGCAAAGGGTTGGGTTGTGTCTTGATGAAGAAGGGTTCTGTAGTAGCCTATGCTTCGAGACAACTGAAGGAGTATGAATTGAACTACCCTACTCATGACTTAGAGTTGGCGGCCGTAGTCTTTGCTTTGAAGATATGGCGTCACTATTTGCTGGGTCAGGAGTTTGATCTATTCACTGATCACCAGAGTCTCAAGTATATCTTCACTCAGAAGGAGTTGAACATGAGACAGAGAAGATGGATGGAGTTGATCAAAGATTATGACTTCTCTATTCAGTATCAGGCTGGAAAGGCCAATGTAGTGGCGGATGCGCTGAGCAGACATCCAGTTACTTCAGTAGCTGCTTTATGAGTCAGTGAGTGGCGGTTACTGCAGGAGTTCAGCGATCTCAGGATCAGTGTTTCTCCTAGAGTTCAGTCGGGTTATGTGGCTTTTCTCAGAGTACAGTCTGCTTTGTTGCAGAAGATCAGAGATCAGCAGTCTGTGGATCCGAAATTAGTTCAGATCAGGGATAGTCTGGTTGATGGAGCAGTTCAGGATTTTAGCCTGTCTGATGATGGTATTCTTCGGTTTCGTGGAAGGGTATGTGTCCCTGAGGAACCGAGCTTGAGGAAAGAAATATTGGAGGACAGCCATAACTCCAAATATTCTCTACATCCTGGCGTGACTAAGATGTATCAAGACCTCAAGAAAAGTTTTTGGTGGCTGGGTATGAAGAAAGAAGTATCTGATTTTGTCTCTAGGTGTTTAACCTGTCAGACTGTAAAGGCTGAACACCAAAAGCCTGGTGGTTTGTTGCAGCCCCTTCCTATTCCTGAGTGGAAGTGGGAATGCATCAGTATGGATTTTGTATGTGGTTTGCCCAGAACCAGATTGGGTCATGATGCTATTTGGGTGATTGTTGATAGACTCACTAAATCAGCCCATTTTCTCCCGATTAAGATGACTTATTCGTTAGAGAGGCTGGCTAGATTGTACATTGATGAGATAGTCAGACTGCATGGAGTTCCTGTTGATATTGTGTCTGATAGGGACTCTCGGTTTTTGTCCAGATTTTGGAAGAGTTTACAGGAGGGTTTGGGTACTAAGTTGAGTTTTAGTACAGCATACCATCCTCAGTCTGATGGCCAGACGGAGCGTACTATACAGACTCTAGAAGATTTGTTGAGAGCCTATGTGGTCGATTGGAGTTCTGAGTGGAACCGGGATCTATCTTTGATAGAGTTTACTTATAATAATAGCTTCCACTCCAGTATTCAGATGGCTCCTTATGAGGCTTTGTATGGGAGAAGGTGTAGGACTCCCTTGTGTTGGGAGGAAACTGGTGACAGAATGATTTTGAGATCTGATGCAGTACAGGAGATTACTGATAAGGTCAGAGAGATCCGGGATAAACTGAAAATTGCTCGGGACAGACAGAAGAGTTATGCTGACGACCGTCGTCGTTCCTTGGAGTTTATGGTAGGGGATCATGTGTTCTTGAAGGTGTCACCTACTAAGGGTGTAATGAGGTTTGGCAAAAAGGGCAAGTTGAGCCCTAGGTTTGTAGGCCCTTTTGACATTATTGAGAGAATTGGTCCAGTGGCTTACCGGTTAGCTTTACCTCCTGCTATGGATCATGTGCATAATGTATTCCATGTCTCTGCATTGAGGAAATATCATCCTGATCCATATCATGTGTTGGAGTTAGAACCTCTTCAGATTCAGAGTGACTTGACATTTGAGGAAAGACCTCTTCGGATTGTGGATAGAAAGGATAAAGTTTTGAGGAACAAGACTATACCTTTGGTAAAGGTTATCTGGGGAAATCAGTAAGTTGAGGAGGCGACATGGGAGACTGAAGCTGATATGAGGAAATTTTATGCTTACCTCTTTGATGATATGGATGCTGAGCTTTAGAGGACTAAAGCTTTATAAGGAGGGAGGGATGTAAGATCCAAGGATCTTAAGTCCTGGTAAGCATTATTTTGATTTAGTCTAAAATTATTGACTGTGATATTTTTATGTATTGGTTGTTAATAGTTATTTAATTAGAGATTATTTGTTTGATTATTGGCTGTTAATTTATGATAAATTATTATTAGTTGTTCATGATAAATTAATTAGGATTTATGGGTTGTAAGTTGTTAGTTAATTAATTAGACCTTATTGGATATTAATTAAATCCTTATTGGATTTGCGCTTAAGTGAATTAATTAATTGGATGTTAATTTAAATTCATATTGGATTTTCACTTAAACCATGGGTTATTGGGTTATTGGATATTAGATTTAAAATTCGAAATTATTAGTTAAATGGGTTAAACCCTTTTGGAATTAATTGGTTAATGGGTTTAAAATTTAAAAACCCAAAGTTTAAGTAGTAATTTCGGCTAGGGTAGAGGTTTTGGCGATTTTTGGCTTGAAGAAAAACCTTGGGCGACGGCTAGGAGGAAGAAGGCGATTTTGGTGTTATTGAAGAGTTCTTGAAGCGATTTTGGCGATTTCTCCATCTCTTCCCCTTTGGCGAATTTTCCTTGGTGTTTGGTGGCGATTCTTGGTAGAACTTCAAGCCTTAGACGAATTGTTTTTGGAGAGTTTTCACCTTGGTATTCACGGTTAAGAGGTGAGTGGGGTGTTTAATCGATTTCTATCTATTTGTTTGTGTTAATTGATGTGTTAGATGATATATTTGCTTGTTGGAAATCTTACCATGCTAAAACCGAAATTCAAGACTTTACCATGATGAAAACCGAATTTTGTAAAGTTGATTATATCATGAAAACCGAATTTTGTAAAGTTGATTATATCATGAAAACCGAATTTTTCAAAGGTGATTATATGATGATTATTTAACCGAAAATTTGTATGAAATTTAAGGTATTTTTGTAGGAATTTTGGTAGCATTAAATCATTGAATTTTGAGTATGAAATTCTTGTTAATTATAGTTAAACCGAAATCAATTTTGGTAACATTAAATCAATGATTTTTGTAGCATGTATGAAAACCGAAACCTTGTTAATTGTAGTTAAACCGAAATCTTGATAATATGTATGGAAGCCGAATTTGATGTTTTTAGTTAACATATATGTGGTAATTGTTTGAGAAATTGTTTGAAAATTTTAAGTTGATTTTATAGTATATGGTTATATACTTAGGACTATGTTGAGAAATTGTTTGAGAAATTTGAGTGATAACATAGCAAGTTTTGACTGAACTAATTAGCATGAAATCTAAGGACTACACTATTTGAATATGAAATATTATGTGATATGTTATGAGATTTTTGGAATAATATGTGTTATGTGATAGGTGATGTGAATTTGGAATAATATGTGTTATGTAACGGGTTATGTGAATTTGGAATATTATGTGGTTATGTGACTTATGAAAATTATGTGGTTATGTGAATTCGGATATTATGTGCTATGTGATGGTTAGGACTAAGGCTAAGTGTAACTGTGTACTCAAAGGGGATAGTCCGTATGTAATATGTTAAGGGTTTGAATTTCAGCCCTGTATTTGATATGTGAGGGGGTTGATGTTCAGCCTGCCTATTATGATTATTGTGATGGGGGTTGATGTTCAGCCTGCCCGATATGATTTTTTTTGTGATGACTATCCTAGAGTCTAGTTGACACTTAGGAGTCCACCTTTGTGAAATATGAAACAAGATATGTCTGTTGTCCAGTAGGAACCTTTTGGGAGAACGGGTTTTGACGCAAAGTGCCATGTCTTGGTCGGACAGGGGCCACCTCTTGATGTCATTACTCTTTTATGTTATTGGGGTGATATAAGACGCAAAGTGCCATGTCTTGATCAGACAGGGGCCACCTCTTGATGTCATCACTCTCATTTTGTGATATGGGGTGTCGTAGAGCAAAGTGCCACGTCATGACCTGGCGGGGGCCACCTCTTGAATCTACACACAATCCATCGATGTGTTATAGGGTGATAGAGCAAAGTGCCACGTCGTGACCTGGCGGGGGCCACCTCTTGATTCTACTCACTATCCATGTTTATGTGTTGCACGAGATTTTGCAGCTCCCAGTGCTTTGGCCAAGCCGGGTTAGACCATATTGGTCACTACTGATTATGCTGGACAACTAGGTTAATTAAGTATGGTGTGGTTAATTGGTTTAGAATATATGTGTTTAATTGGTTTAGAGTAAAACTCTAGAACCCGAGTTTGTTATATGCTAGTGTGTACATCTGACTGTCTATATGACTTCTGTTTCTTTATTTTGTTATATGTTGACATAATGTTCCTGTTAAAGATTTTTAAAATAATCTGCCTATATTTTTGAATGTATGTTCTGGATGGTCGGTTTAGACTATCCACTCACTGGGCTGTGTAGCTAACCCCTCATTAATTTCAGGCATAGAGCAGGGGCGCATTTCTTGAGTGCATTGGCGTGGATAATTATGCTATTTGCTGTTTTAAGAACTTTTGTGCTTAATTCTTGGGGGCCGGTTGTGGCCTTAACATGAATTATATGAACTATGTGAACCATGTGAATTATGTGAATTGTGTTGCCGGCTATGGCAGTCTTATGAGTTTGATTTTTGTGTCACCGCGGGCTTCAGCCTGGTTTCGGTGTATGGTATGAGTTTATAAAATCGACTTTGTGGCTTTGTTTTGAATTTCGAATCGAATTGTATTTATGCCATCGGATTTGATATAACTGTTGCCTTGCATATGTCTAGTGCAAGGATTGCGTGGTGGCAGGTACCCTTATGTGATTTATGAGATTTGTGTTTTGTGAATTTGTATGTATGGATTTATGGAAATTTTCAGATCGTGTTTTTCTTGAACTCGGTTTTACCTAGCATATGAATCGATCTTATATGAAACATCCTGTATCATTTGTGAATTGTGCCATTTGTTTGGGGTTAAGATAACGGGATGTTACAAAGAGATCTGTGTGTGAGACTGCAGAGGGCGCACACTTGGGCGCCTGCATCGGCATCGCTCTACATTGCTCTTAAGGTATTTCCTAACTCATCGTGTTGACTCCCTTGCTTGCAATCTTCACTGGGTTTTTGGGACCGGCCTGTTTCGGGGACATTCTTCCGCTGCGAAAAATGTATGTCTATAACTCTGAAAATTGTAAAATGTCCCCGGCGTTTCCCAACACCACCACCTTCACAAGGACTTCCAGTTGTAGCAGGTCTGGCGATCGTGCACCACTGGATGAGCGTCGAAGATCCAATCCTTCTTGCGCAACTTCCCCTGTTTCTGAATCCATCTGCGTGTTGCATTTTGTTTTGGTCAAAATAATAATCTGACTAAGCCTTTTCTTGCAGATATCTTAAGCAATCGTCACAACAAAAGTCTTCATCTTTGGCACGACCAGAAAGAACTAGTTTAGTTCTTCCTCTCAGAATAGTCGGTTCCATTGAAGGCTTGGCAGATCAACTTGGGAAGTATAGCAAAATGTCATGACTGATAAGATTCTGCACTGCTCTTTATTTGGATAATCTGACTAGCCATATTATTGCAAACATTATAAATTGTTGACCACTCTTCCCCATCTATTGTTTATAAGAACGTGTGCTGTTCTACATTGTGGTTTAATCAGTTTAAAATTTTGATAATTGGATCCTTCTGCAATGCATAGCTATATTTCGTAACTGATTAATCTTTCTTGCCTGGATTTTTTTGGCTGTTATGAACATTGCTTTATATCATTTTCTGGTTTGCACAACACGTGTCTCCACCCCACATCACCTACCAAAGCACTGAAGAAAAGGGCCAGGAAATCAAAGGAACATATGTGCTTCCATTGTGGCAAGCAGGGTCATTGGAGGAGGGACTGCAAGCAACTTCAGAACGAGGAGAGGAAAGACAAGGCCCTGTCTTCTAGCTCAGGTATTTATGTTACGGAAGTCAACCTTTCTACTTCTATACATGGGTATTGGATACTGCATGCGGAGCTCATATTTATACAAATATGCAGGGCTCAAGAAAAGTAGATCGGTGCGGCCTGGAGAGATTGACCTACGAGTTGGAAACGCGGCACAGGTTGCTGCTATTGCTGTAGGAATTTTGACTCTCTCCTTGCCTTTTGGACTTCAGTTAGAGTTATATCATTGCTACTATGTACCTTCGCTTACTTAAAACATTGTATCCATTCCTTGCTTGGCAAAGAAAGGATTTAAATTTGAAATAAAGGAGAACTCTTGTTCTTTTTCATTTGCAAATATGTTTTATGGGTAGGGTACTTTATGCAATAGTTTATATATCTTGGAAATAGATAGCTCAATTTGTAACATAAATAGTAAGAGGATCAAACTGAGTGGTCAGTTGGTGCTTTCCTATGGCATTGTTGATTAGCCCATATAAACAAGAACCGCATTCAACAACTCCATGCAAATTAGTTGTTAGATTCAAGCTCCTTGGAGAAGTTTGATAGTTGTGAGCCTTGTTTATTAGGGAATATGACAAAAGCACCCTTCACCAAGATTGGTGAGAGGGCAGAAGGTTTATTGGATATTATACACAGTGATGTGTGTGGGCCATTCAGTAAACAAGCCAGAGGAGGATACAACTACTTCATCACATTTACTGATAATTTTAGTACATACAGTTATGTTTATCTGATGAGACGTAAATCTGAATCCTTTGAGAAATTTAAGGAGTTCAGACATGAAGTAGAGAACTACCTTAGTAGATCTATCAAAACTCTTCGATTAGATCATGGTGGAGAGTACTTGAACGGTGAGTTCTATGACTATCTTGGAGAGTGTAGGATCCTATACCAACTCACTCCTCCTGGAACACCTCAATAGAATGGTGTGTCTGAAAGGAGAGATCGAATCTTGTTGGACATGATCCAATCTATGATGAGTCATACAACTCTACCACCCTCATTCCGGGGTCATGCACTTCAGACAGCTTCTCTCATACTGAATAACGTTACATCTAAGAGTGTCTCTAAGATTCCATACAAGGTATGGAGTGGGAGACGCCCTAACCACTCTTTTATCAGGATCTGGGGATGTGAGGCTTATGTAAAACATCAGTATTCTAGCAAGCTAGAACCCTAGATCTGATAAATGTGTGTTTGTGGGGTATCCTAAGGGATGCAGGAGCAAACAGGCCCATGAACACACTTGAGGGTGGCTCAATCCCTCCAAAAGACACTTGGGGAGACTCCCCAGGACCCCAGGAATTTTCTCCGGAATTTTCACCTCATTCTGAGTTCCCTAGACCCCGACACGGCCAGGCCGTGTGCCTCGTCACGGCCGTGACATGGTCGCCCGAAGACGCGAATGCCGAACACGGGCGTGCTCCTGGTCACGGGCAAGCCGTGCCTAGCTCTGTGGATTTCGACCACGCCGAACGCGGGCGTGCTCCTGGTCACGGGCCAGCCGTGCCCGGTTCTGTGGATCTTAGCAACTCCCATCACGGCCGTGCTCCTGATCACGGGGAAGCCGTGCCTGGCTCCGTGGATTTCGGCCACACCGAACACGGGCATGCTCCTGGTCACGGGCCAGCCGTGCCCAATTTTGTGGATTGCGCCCACCCCGAACACGGCCGTGCTCGCCATCACGGCCAGGCCATGTCCGCCCCTGGAGATGCGTTGCAGCCCAGATGACCCCACTTCGATGTGCACCGCCCTCCCTACCATGTTGCTCCACCTCATGACGACCCAAAGGAGCCCAACAAGGTGGAAATCCGACGATCCCAACGCCAAAGTAAGCCCCCGGACCGTTTCTTGGGCGGCATTAGCCCTCTTTCCATCCATACTGAAGTGGCGTAGTCCAAGGGCACTATGAGCCAACCTCATGAAGATCCAACTCCAAGTGGGCCGCGTAATCTGATTAGTAACACGGCCCAAGACCGAGCTGCGACGGTGGTAACCCAGCCTACAACATCAAAATTCTGCTGTTTCATCGCCGTGTGCTCGGAGCGCGTCTAAACCACTCCCATACGAAGATGCTGGATCGTGCTACCAGCTTTGAAGAATATTAGGTACTAGTTTGTTAATTTTTGTCTTATAGTTGCAGCTTGACCACTTTTGTGGCCTGCAAGAGTTGGTAGGTGGTTAAAGTAGAGTGTCTCTTGTGTATTTTGTTTGTTCCCTCCCCTCTTATTCTATAAAAGAGGAGGTATGGCTAAGTGTTGAGTAGTTCTCTTAGTGATAGGGATCTCCTGGTGAGCTAGAGTGAGCTTCCAGCTTGTGTGGAAGGTGAAGTTGCTTCGCCTTCGGAGTTGTAAGAGTCAGCGACCGGTGTCTCGACTCAGCTTGGTTTCCAGCTTTATAAGAAGTAAATCCCACCCTCCGGTGGGTCAGGTTCGCCTGTTTTTCTATTTTCTTGCTTTGATACCGAGTTGGCTTTCTCCTTTCTTCTTCACCCACGGCTGTCCGTTCATCGGAGGCGTGGTATCTCTTGTCCTTGGTTTGTTTCAGCTGCGTAGATGTGCGAGCTGAACCCTGCAAAGCCGCAGTCCCCCAACACAAGCTAAGCTTAAAATGCGCTAAGAGAGCTGTAGGAATTCACTAAATTTGCTATGAGGTTAGTGCGTTGTATTATTTAGTTGGGTGCTGTTCGCTTCATTCGCATTCGTGTTGCCCTAATCGAACTCGTCACTGTTTTGTCGTGCTTTCTATGGGATTACCTGCACTTTTCTGACGCATTTTCTCTTCCCTCATCTCACGACTCTCTCCCATTTTATCGAGCATTGTGTAAAATCCTAGAGTACAGCTTAAGGACCCCCTCACCTATTAGTTCCTACAGCAATTCTGGTATCAGAGGACGTTGTGCGTTCGATTCTTATCATTCGCACGATCCCTTAGCATCGCATTGCATATTTCTGCATCCGTTCGGTGTTTTCAGCATTTTACCTTAGTCGTCTCCCCCTTGTTTGTGCATGGTGACTATGCGGTCACAAATTATGTCGTCCCAATACCCGGAAACCATCCCTGAAACCCAAGAGTTGGTTCAGCCTTCGGAAGGGGCTAACACCCGGTTAGAGTCTATGGTTGCGTTTGAGGTGCGGATCGATGCGAAGCTTGATGCGCTGTCCGCGTGAGTGGACGCTCAACAAGCAAGCACACATGCAATGGTCCAGCAGATTTTGGCTAGGATCCAACACCTTATTGGTCAACCCGGGTCCGCGAAGCATGGTCAGCCGAACTCAGTTAACCCTCCGGTGTCTGCAAACCCACCCCCCACTAGAGAGTTGCCCCCGATGGCTGCGCCCACACGGCGGCATGTCCATTAGGATGAATGGGGTCACTCGCGACCTCATGAGGTCCCTAGGAACCTGAGTTACGGTGATGATCCCCTCGATGAGGACGATGTTTGGGCCGCACAACGGCCCCAGCCCGGTGGCCGTTTTGGCCACGCTTAGGCCGCACCTTGAACCCCAGCCTATACCCGCGTTGAGCGCCCTCGGGTGGATGATGATTTCCGTCGTTTCATTTGTAACACCCCTGCACCATTCACAGGTGGTCTTGACTCCACACAATTCTTAGATTAGGTCACGTCCGTTGACGCGTATTTTGATCTTAGCAACCATCAGGCCCTCTCCTTCCTTAATGCCCAAAAGAAGTTGGGCGCCCGCCATGCTAAGTGGGTCGAGTACCTACAACAGTATTCCTTCGTGATCAATCACAAGGTAGGTAAGGAGAATGTCGTCACAGATGCCTTGAGTCGTGTCCGGACCCTCTTATGCATGATGCGCACTCGCGTCAATACCTTTGACCATATCAAAGAAGAGTACGCCACTTGCTCAGATTTTGGCACCATCTGTGCCGCTTTGACCAAGTTCACCGACCCTGACTCCCCCTACCAATTGTACGAGGGTTACCTCTTCTTGGGGAATCAGTTGTGCATTCCCCGTTCTTCACTTCGAGATCATCTTTTGCTCGAGCTTCATGCGGGTGGTGTCGCTGGCCATCATGGCCGCGACAAGACCCTTGAGATGGCAGAGGAACGCCTCTTTTGGCCTTCCCTCCATAAGGACATTGAGCGCATTGTGCGCCATTGCAGTACGTGTCAGTTGTCCAAGCCCCACCCTTCGAACACGGGTCTCTACACCCCTTTGCCAGTGAACAGTGGCCTGTGGCGCGTCCTGAGCATGGACTTTGTCCTTGGGTTGCCTCGGACCGCCTCCCGCTTTGATTCGATCTACGTCGTTGTTGATCGGTTTTTGAAGATGGCCCATTTTATCCCTTGTTCGCGCACAGCAGACACTTCTCACGTTGCACATCTCTTTGCCTGAGAGATCGTGCATCTCCATGGTCTTCCCTCCACCATCGTGTCCGACCACGACACGCGTTTTGTGAGCCACTTCTGGTGCTCACCCTCTTGGGCACCACTCTGAAATTCTCCACGGCTTATCATCCCTAAACCGATGGGCAAACCGAGGTCGTTAACCACAGTTTGGGCAATCTTCTCCGTTGTCTCATCGGGGACCATCCGAGGTCTTGGGACTCCATCCTACCCATGGTCGAGTTCGCGTACAATAGTGCTTCTAGTAGGTCTATGGGTCTTAGTCCCTTCCAGATCATTATGGCCCATCAACCGCGTAAACCTATAGACCTGCATGACCTTCCCATGGAGTCTCATCTCTCCCCGCATGCATATTCCTTTGCCCAACATATTGCTAGTCTGTATGATGAGGTTCGGTGTCGTATCTTTTTGGGCAACATTCATAATGCAATGAAGGCCAACGAACATCGTAGGCTACACCATTTCTCTGTAGGTGAGCTGGTGAGGGTGCGTATCCACCCTGAGCGTCTATCCAACAGGGCACATTTTAAGCTTCAGCCGCATTACATGGGGCCCTACACGGTGATGCGGCGGATTGGCTCCAACGCCTACGTTCTGGACTTGCCCGAGGACATGGGGATCCACCCCGTCTTCAACGTGGCGGACCTCCTCCCCTTCCACGGCCCTTTGGAGGACCCATCTGACTCTGACGACCCGCTGCCCCCTAGTTCTCCGGAGGAGAACTCATCAGATCACGTAGCAGAAACTGATGCAAGAGCAAATGGGCCCATGAACACACTTGAGGGCTGCCCAATCCCTCCAAAAGACACTTGGGGAGACTCCCCAGGACCCCAGGAATTTTCTCCGGAATTTTCACCTCATTCTGAGTTCCCTAGACCCCGACACGGCCAGGCCGTGCACCCCGTCACGGCTGTGACTGTTGGGAAACCCCGGGGACATTTTACAATTTTCAGAGTTATAGACATACATTTTTCACAGCGGAAGAATGTCCCCGAAATAGGCCGGTCCCAAAAACCCAGTGAAGATCGCAAGCAAGGGAGTCGACATGATGAGTTAGGAAATACCTTAAGAGCAATGTAGAGCGATGCCGATGCAGGCGCCCAAGTGTGCGCCCTCTGCAGTCTCACACACACGGATCTCTTGAGTTCTCTTCTTCCATGCCCGGTGCTAGCCTCGGGAAGAAGATCTGAGCCTTAGTTCTCTTCTTGAATGCTTGCGCCACCTCCAAGGTAGACGCGCCAATTGATGAAGAAGAGAGGAGAAGGGAGAATGCCGCCAAGCCTTTACTTCTCTTGCGCCAAAGGAGGAAGAAGGGAAGAAGCTTGTGGCTAGGATTTGATGGAAGAAGATGGTTGCGCCAATGCCCCTTATTCTCGCCCTCTTGATGTGTTCACGCCTTCAATGATTGATCATCCTCAAGAGGGGGTGACTAGGGTCACATTTATAGGGCAAGAGGCGGTTAGGGTAAGGGCTAGGATCATGACAAGTGTAGGGCTAGGATGAGGAGGTTTGAGACAAGGAAAGTCTCCAAGACATTTCCATAATTCTCATTCAACCATTCCTTTTGTGCCCCACGCCTTTCCTTGTGCGCCAAGGCCTTGCCTTGCGCCCCAAGCAATGCCATAGAGGCATGCATTCCATCCAAGGAAGAGAGGGGAGGCGCCCTTTACTTCCATAATGAAGCAAAGGCGCCAACATGACCCCATTATGCCCCTAGGCGCTTAATGGTTCATGTTTCTCCCCATTATACCCTTTTAGCCTCTCATCTCTCCATGAGAACTTGTTATTGGGCCTCATTGGATAATGAGGTATCCCAAACTTCATTACATGGGTTGATTAAGCACTTGGATCCAATCCAATGCTACCCTAATCCAAATGTGACCAACCATGGTCAAATACGGGTCAACCTACCAAAAATGAAGTTTGGCTCCAATAATATTCTTCCATCTCATCAGGCCCATTGGCGCTAATGAAATCTCCCAATTAGATCCGAGTTATCCAATAACTCGATCATAAGGCTTCCCGATCAATACGAGAACTCAAGTATCAAGGTGTGCGACCCTGTAGGTTCCTCTGACGCTGGCAGCTGACCAGAGGTCATCACAAGCAGTGAGTGGCACCTAGCAGTGCATCACTGCTACCCAGGTCATTGGAATGGATATCGACATTGACATCCCCATCATCGCAACTAGGTACAGATGCATTACAGTCTCTTTGCCGAACTGATATCCGATTGGACAAGTGTGTCACCACTTGTTTTCATCCAATCACATGGCTATGACTAAAACAGGTTCTCACCTGGGTATGGCCATACACTCTCAATCATAGAACCATAAAGGAGCTCTATGGATATCATACTTCCCTAGGGAAGGGGCAAATCCTATGTCTGTCCATTGATCTTCTCATATGGGTCGTGACATGCTCAATAACAACCGTTATGACCTCCCAGCTACGGCAAGGTGTTAGGTTGTATCAAAGCAAGTCCCTAACCATATAGAATGATCAATGACCTCAAGTCAAGGGATCAATGCATCTCCTGTCACTTATGAGGATAACTCATGACACCAAGTCATAGCCTCATAGCTGGTCTATCCAGTATATCCTCTAATGATATACCCATGTGTCTGCGTTCGCACCACATGCCTAACCAGCCCACATACCAGTCTCTCAAATACCAGAGCTGTCCCATATCCACTCAGGTACATCGATTGGGGACAATTATTTGAGCACAGATCCAATCTGTCTCCAGGGACAATATCATGTAAGTACACAATCGCAGGTGTAGACAAACAATGATAACGACAATGCCAGAATGATATATATAGATATCAATGTCAAGTAGTACATAAGTTGACCAAAACTAGGTCCTAGGGCATATGCACGAACAGTGACACGGTCCCCCGAAGACGCGAATGCCGAACACGGGCGTGCTCCTGGTCACGGGCAAGCCGTGCCCGGCTCTGTGGATTTCGACCACGCCGAACACAGGCGTGCTCTTGGTCATGGGCCAGCCGTGCCCGGTTCTGTGGATCTCAGCAACTCCCATCACGGCCGTGCTCCTGATCACGGGCAAGCCGTGCCCGACTCCATGGATTTCGGCCACACCAAACACGGGCGTGCTCCTGGTCACGGGCCAGCCATGCCCGATTCTGTGGACTGCACCCACCCTGAACACGGCCGTGCTCGCCATCACGGCCAGGCCGTGTCTGCCCCTGGAGATGCGTTGTAGCCCTGACGACCCCACTTCGATGTGCACCGCCCTCCCTACCATGTTGCTCTACCCCATGACGACCCAAAGGAGCCCAACAAGGTGGAAATCCGGCGATCCCAACGCCAAAGTAAGCCCCGGACCGTTTCTTGGGCGTCATTAGCCCTCTTTCCATCCATACTGAAGTGGCGCAATCCAAGGGCACTATGAGCCAACCCCATGAAGATCCAACTCCAAGTGGGCTGCGTAATCTGATTAGCAACACGGCCCAAGACCAAGCCGCGACGGTGGTAACCCAGCCCACAACATCAAAATTCTGCTATTTCGTCGCCGTGTGCTCGGAGCGCGTCTAAACCACCCCGTACGAAGATGCAGGATCGTGCTACCAGCTTCGAAGAATATTAGGTACTAGTTTGTTAATTTTTGCCTTATAGTTGCAGCTTGACCACTTTTGTGGCCTGCAAGAGTTGGTAGGTGGTTAAAGTAGAGTGTCTCTTGTGTATTTTGTTTGTTCCCTCCCGTCTTATTCTATAAAAGAGGATGTATGGCTAAGTGTTGAGTAGTTCTCTTAGTGATAGGGATCTCCTGGTGAGCTAGAGTGAGCTTCCAGCTTGTGTGGAATGTGAAGTTGCTTCGCCTTCGGAGTTGTAAGAGTCGGTGACCGGTGTCTCGACTCAGCTTGATTTCCAGCTTTATAAGAAGTAAATCTCACCCTTCAGTGGGTCAGGTTCACCTGTTTTTCTATTGGCTTGCTTTAATACTGAGTTGGCTTCCTCCTTTCTTCTTCACCCATGGCTGTCCGTTCATTGGAGGCGTGGTATCTCTTGTCCTTGGTTTGTTTCAGCTGCGTAGACGCGCGAGCTGAACCCCGCAAAGCCGCAGTCCCCCAACACAAGCTAATCTTAAAACGCGCTAAGAGAGTTGCAGGAATTTACTAAATTTGCTACGAGGTTGGTTCGCTGTATTATTTAGTTGGGTGCCATTCCCTTCATTCGCATTCGTGTTGCCCTAATCGAACTCGTTGCTGTTTCGTCGTGCTTTCTATCGGATTACCTGCACTTTTTCGACGTGTTTTCTCTTTCCTCGTCTCACGACCCTCTTCCGTTTTATTGCACATTGTGTAAAACCCTAGAGTAC
The DNA here is from genome assembly GCA_027563935.2 of Costus lasius. Classification (NCBI taxonomy): domain Eukaryota; kingdom Viridiplantae; phylum Streptophyta; class Magnoliopsida; order Zingiberales; family Costaceae; genus Costus; species Costus lasius. Next base: position 30,000,729 of record CM050454.1, read on the forward strand.
GGCTTAAGGACCCCCTCACCTATTAGTTGCTACAACACTAAGGAAACTAAAGGATACTACTTCTATGTCCCTACCGAGAATAAGGTCTTTGTTGCTCAGTGTGTTATCTTTCTAGAGAAAGAATTTCTCATTAAAGAAGTTATTGGGAGGAAGTGTGACTTGGACGAGGTCCAAGTGCAACCATAAGACACAGAGATGGAACCTGAGCCACCTGCACCGGTTGCTAGGCAACCAGAGGCTCAGACATAGGTCCCATGTAGGTCTGGGAGGAATTGTCATGCACCTAAGAGGTATGGGTCACTGTTGACCCAACATGACGGGATCTTCCTCATTGAGGATGAGCCCAGAACCTATGATGAGGCGGTCGCTGGACCGGACTCTGAGAGATGGCTTGAGGCCATGCGATTCGAGATGGATTCCATGTCAACTATCCAAGTCTGGGATTTGGTTGAGCTGCCTGATGGGGTGAAACCCATAGGCTGTAAATGGGTCTTCAAGAGGAAGACTGACATGGATGGAAACATAGTTACTTATAAAGGAGACTAGTGGCTAAAGGATTCAGACAAGTCCACGGGGGGGAATATGATGAAACCTTCTCTCTTGTTGCCATGATCAAATCCATTCAGATTCTGCTTGCTGTAGTTGTATATCATGACTATTGGATATGACATATGGATGTTAAGATATCATTCCTTAACAGGAACTGATAGAGGATGTGTATATAACACAACCTAACGGTTTCATCCTTCCTGCAGATGCCAATAAGGTCTGCAGACTAAAAAAATCCATTTATGGATTAAAGCAAGCATCTACAAGTTGGAATCTTCGGTTTGATGAAGCTGTGAGAGATTATGGCTTTATTAAAAGTGAAGATGACGCCTGTGTGTACAGAAAATTCAGTGGGAGCTTGTGACTTTTCTGGTCTTGTATATTGACGACATACTACCCATCGAAAATGACATCCCTGGTCTTCAGTCTATGAAGACATGGTTAGGGAAGTGTTTCGAGATGAAAGACTTAGGGGAGACCGCCTACATCCTAGGTGTGAGGATCTACTTGAATAGATCCAAGAGGCTCTTGGCCCTTAGTCAAAGTACCTACATTGATAAGGTCCTGGAGAGGTTCAATTTGGAACAATCCAAGAAAGGATATGAAGTAGGGCGGAACTCCCAAAGATCCCTACCTAAGGTATGTAGCTCTAATCTATTAAGCACACACAAGAACAGATGCAAATACTCAGGGAAAAATGTAAACAAGTAACAGGCGCAGATTCAAGTCTACTATGCAGTAGGTTAATAAACTATTATGCCACTTAGATGGAGAACAATACGCATATGCAAATCCAGACAGAATAGTTCAAATATGTTGGCTGTGTTGTTGACTTACATGGCTGAGGTGGACGATTGAACTTTTGATTTGTATGAAGATGTGTTGGCTTTGACTGGAATTGACTTTGAGATTGCCTTGAGATGTTGACTTGAGGTTGAGGGATCATGGGTGCCTTGCATGTGAATTACAAGTGTTTTACCCTAGGCTAGAAAATGACCTACTACATCATCTAAGTAAATAAAATATTCTTAAATAAAATAAAAAACTTAGGCTAATCCTAGTCTAGAACATGAAAGTAAATAACAAGTGTTTAAGCAAAGTAAAGTGCAAATGCAATTGTCTAATTAAACTTGATGTCCATATCTGATTGGTGGCTTCTTGATGCGCTTGGACCGGCGTAGTACTTTGGATGCCCCTGCATCAGGATACCTTCCAGTGAGACATGACCTTACACTCTCAAAGAGCCAGTGTCCCACCACACAGGCTGAGAGGGATGACATGAGTCGAGTGCCTTATGCTTCGGCATTAGTCTTGATCACGCATGCAATGTTGTATACTAGACCAGATGTGGTTATGCTGTGAGCATAACCAGCTGATACCAATCCAATCTAGGTATGCAGCACTAAGGATTTATTCTTGAGAAGAACATCCTAAAGTATTTGAGAAGAACTAAGGATTTATTCTTGGTCTATGGGGGACAGGAAGAGCTCAGTGTTCAGGGCTACATTGATGTGTTATTCTAGTTTGACCCTGATGACTTCAGATCGCAGGCAGGCTATGTGTTCAAGATGAATGGAGGCACTATCTGTTAGAAAAACTTCAAGCAATCCACCATAGTTGATTCTACAATCGAGGCAGAGTATGTCGCCACTTCTGAGGTAGCCAAAGAAGCTGTTTGGATAAGGAAGTTCATTTATGATCTTCAGGTGGTTCCAACTACTGTGGATCCCATTGAGCTCTATTGTGACAACAATGGAGCTATTGCACAAGCAAAGGAACCACAATCTCATCAAAGGTCCAAACACCTACTCAGAAGATTTCACCTGATCAGAGAGATCATTGACAGAGGTGATGTCAAGATGAGCAGAGTTGACACAAAGAACAATCTAGCAGACCCACTGACCAAGGCTTTTGCGTAGCAGAAGCATGATGGTCATATGAGGGATATGGAGTTGAGGTTTCTCAATCTCTAGGTCTAAGTGCAAGTGGGAGATTGTTGGTGTTTATGCCCTAAGGCCTAGCTTTGGTCTATCTTTGTACTACTTTACATTGATATTTCTTATATATCATTCTGGCATTGTCATTATCATGTTTAGTTTACATCTGTGATTGTGTTCTTACATGATAATGTCCCTGGAGACAGATTAGATCTGTGCTCAAACTCTTGTCCCCAGTCAATGTACCTTAGTGGATATGTGATGCGTTGCATTTACACCATGTTTTTGCCTATATTTTATATGATATTTTGGGCTTAATTGAATGCTTTTATGCAATTTTTAATGTTTTTGCTTCACTTGGCATAGAATCTTTACTTTTCTTGGTTTTTATGAAAATGCAGGTAAAATGGCTCGAAAATAATGGATTTTATGAGTTTTGAAGTCATAGCATGATTCCCGAGGAGATTACGAGCTTACACGTCAAATTTGGAGCGAAAATAGTGAAGATCGTGACTTTTATGGCCTTGGCTGTAATTTTGGGGCCGGTCGTAAATCTGGTGTTTGAAGGGCGAAAAAATGGCTAAATTAAAATATACGCAGAAATTTTAACGGGTGAGGCCATGAATCAATCACGGATCGTGAAACTTTTTGTGTACAAAAAGGGCTTATTCACAGATAGAATTACGGCCGCAACTGTAAATACATTATGGACCGTGAAAACATCCGCCCTTTCGGTTTTTCACTTGATTCGACTCCAAATTGAACCAGAATTGAACCAACTTTCTAGAAACCTTCCTAGATGGGTTCTATACTGATTAGACTATGAAAGGAAGGATTTTGGAAGGGTTTTGGGGGCTTCTGGGCACGAAAATGAATGGCGATAGCAGTGGCGGCGGAAATCAATTCTAGGGCAAAATTCCGGCGAGAGATCACGCAAAGGAGAGGATTTGATGCTTCATCTTCATCACCAGATCAAGGGGAAGAGTTCTAATTACTTTCCTAGTGTCTTTTTGCATTATTTTAGAGAGATTACATGTTGAATTCATCGATGAACATGCTGTTTGCTTTGAACATGAACGTGTAAACATTATTTTTGATGGAGGCAGAGGCCACCGACCACGAAGGTACAAGTGGAGCCTATGGTTGCCGTAGACAAAGGCTTTGAGGTTCGCAAATAAGCTAGCAAGCTCAACCCCTAAAGCTAGCACAATAATGGGGAAATTGTTGGGGTATGCCCTTAAGGCTAATGTTTGAAGCCTTGGGATTATATCAGTATCATGTATATATACTCTATGTTTATAAAGGCAATGGTTGTTATTCAGGTTGTTACATCATCTGCTGCAATATGTATACTTCTGAATAATGTCTCAATGCTGTTCAGCTTGGCTGACATGCAGTTTTGTCCATAGTCGAGATATCTTGGTGAACATGAGACAGCCTTGATATGATTAAGACTAATATGTGTTCTAATCTTATAGGATGCTTCGAGCATGGAATAAGATGTAGACTCATGGGTACATTGGATGTACTGGACAGACCCTACTTAGGATATTCAATTGCTTGTCACAATGTGAATAATCCTTATAAGCAAACAAGTGGCATATTTCCTCTGACTTGAGATCACTTGTGTTTCTAAATGATGATTGGCATTGTTTTGAGGTAGTTCGATATCATTTGAAACATAATGGTTATAGATTATCTTGGATAATGAGCATGAGTCATGTTAGGGGACTAGTGATAGATATAGGATTGCCGTCTCCTTGTTTGGAGTGTGATGTTCTATAGGGGCCCCCTGGATGAGATGATTGAGAAAGTGTATGGCCATACCCAGATGACTATGTTCATCTGATCTAATCATTCTCATCATATTGGAATTACAGGCTTGACACGCTTGTCCAATAAGAACGTCCAGTGGCAAAGGAAACACATATGCCTAGTGAGTTGGGTTCACACTTGTGCTATGGTTTGGGTGTAGTCTTGGAAGACTCTTTCCTTTATATCGGGAGACAGTGATGTGTTGCTAGATACCCCTCACTGATCGTGATAACGTGAGTTATCGTTACCGACATTTAAAGGAAACCCTTAGGGTCGCACAATTTGATGATATGGCTTACTTAAGTCAGATCGTGTGGACTGAATTGTTCTGGTTCAGTTTAAAGGAGTTTAAACTCTGATTGTAAGTGAGATCTGGTCTGATCATGTTTGATTGATTAGGGCTTGAGATCGGTAAGCTTCGATCGAGAGAATTGATGCTAGATCGGTGAGATCAAGAGCATCAAGAGATGAATGGTTAGATCTTGAACCTTATGATCTGTTGGGGTATGCCCTTAAGGCTAATGTTTGAGGCCTTGGGATTCTTTCAGTATCATGTATAAACTCTTATGTTTATAAAGGCAATGGTTGTTATTCAGTTTGTTACATTGTCTGCTGCAATAAGTGTGCTTCTGAATAATGTCTCAAAGCTGTTCAGCTTGGCTGACATGCTGTTTTGTCCTTAGTCGAGATATCTTGGTGAACATGAGACAGCCTTGATATGATTGAGACTAATATGTGTTCTAATCTTATAGGATGCTTCGAGCATGGAATAAGATGTAGACTCATGGGTACATTGGATGTACTGGACAGACCCTACTAGGATATTCAATTGCTTGTCACAATGTGAATAATCCTTATATGCAAACAAGTGGCATACTTCCTCTGACTTGAGATCACTTGTGTTTCTAAATGATGATTGTCATTGTTTTGAGGTAGTTCAATATCATTTGAAAAATAATGGTTATAGACTATCTTGGATAATGATCATGAGTCAGGTTAGGACACTAGTGATAGATATAGGATTGCCGTCTCCTTGATTGGAGTGTGATGTTCTAAAGGGGCCCCCCTGGATGAGATGATTGAGAAAGTGTATGGCCATACCCAGGTGACTATGTTCATCTGATCTAATCATGCTCATCATATTGGAGTTACAAGCTTGACATGCTTGTCCAATAAGAACATCCAGTGGCAAAGGAAACATGTATGCCTAGTGAAGTGGATTCACACTTGTGCTATGGTTTGGGTGTAGTCTTGGAAGACTCTTTCCTTTATATCGGGAGACAGTGATGTTGGGGTATGCCCTTAAGGCTAATGTTTGAGGCCTTGGGATTGTATCAGTATCATGTAATAAACTCTTATGTTTATAAAGGCATGGTTGTTATTCAGTTTGTTACATTGTCTGTTGCAATAATTGTACTTCTGAATAATGTCTCAAAGCTGTTTAGCTGGGCTAACATGCTATAAAGTCCTTAGTCGAGATATCTTGGTGAACATGAGACAGCCTTGATATGATTGAGACTAATATGTGTTCTAATCTTATAGGATGCTTCGAGCATGGAATAAGATGTAGACTCATGCGTACATTGGATGTACTGGACAGACCCTACTAGGATATTCAATTGCTTGTCACAATGTGAATAATCCTTGAATGCGACAAGTGGCACATTTCCTCTGACTTGAGATCACTTGTGTTTCTAAATGATGATTGTTATTGTTTTGAGATAGTTCAATATCATTTGAAACATAATGATTATAGACTATTTTGGATGGTGAGCTTGAGTCAGGTTAGGGCACTAGTGATAGACAAAGGATTGCCGTCTCCTTGTTTAAGGAGTGTGATGTTCTAAAGGGGCCCCCTGGATGAGATGATTGAGAATAGTGTATGGCCATACCCAGGTGACTATGTTCATCTGATCTAATCATGCTCATCATATTGGAGTTACAAGCTTGACACGCTTGTCCAATAAGAACATCCAGTGGCAAAGGAAACATGCATGCCTTGTGAGTTGGATTCACACTTGTGCTGTGGTTTGGGTGTAGTCTTGGAAGACTCTTTTCTTTATATCGGGAGACAGTGATGTGTTGCTAGATACCCCTCACTGATCGTGATAACGTGAGTTATCGTTACCGACATTTAAAGGAAACCCTCAGGGTCGCACAATTTGATGATATGGCTTACTTAAGTCAGATCGTGTGGACTGAATTATTCAGGTTCAGTTTAAAGGGATTTAATCTCTGATTGTAAGTGAGATCTGGTCTGATCATGTTTGATTGATTAGAGCTTGAGATCGGTAAGCTTCGATCGAGAGATTGGATGCTAGATCAGTGAGATCAGCAGCATCAAGAGATCGACGGTCAGATCAAGAGCCTTAGGGTTTAATGTGATCTGGACTAATGGCTTGGGTCGATTGGTCTATGAACCAGACCAAATTGAACCAGCTCATTGAGTGAGCGTGTGGTTCAAATTGAGAGGAGTTTGCGCATGGGGTAAACCCATGATCGCATGTGAGTGAGTGGCTTTCTATTTTTAGAAAGCATGATCACATACGTGACCACTACTCACGTTCACGCCTAAGGCGCCCTCATCTCTCGTTTCTCCTCACTCTCGTCGCCAACTTGGGCATTCGGCACTTGCACTCTCGTGTGGAGGAGTGTAGACGAAAAGAGAAGGAAGAGTTCGGCCAAGAAAAGTGCTCTTTCCCTTCCATTCGACAACGACTTCTTGGAACCTTGCTAGCACAAGGAGCACCAAGGAAGAGTAGGCGACACCAATTGTGTGCGTCACCTTTGGAGAAGGAGCACTTGCGCCTTTCCTTCCAAGACACCATCTAAGCGATGGCAATGGTGAGAATCATTTTTCATTGCAAGTTGAACATATTATATGCATAGATCCTTGAAACCCCTTCCGCTGCGTCAAAATTTTCATATGCGCCTCCTATAGGGTTTCGCCCCCCTTGTTTAGGGGACTTTCAATTGGTATCAGAGCCAGTTATTGCATGCTAATATGTTTGCTTTCTTTGTGATCCTATGCATTGATCTATATGTTACATGCTGGTTAGAGATATTTTTATTTCTCCTAGGCGCATGTTTTCATGTTGGCGCATATGTATGTTTTCTTAAACTTCTTATGACATGCGCGACTCATTATAGATCTAAGGCCCTGCATTAAACCCTTAGACGGGTTATTAGGGTTGAAGTCATCCCCTAGGTTAGATCCAGACAGTCTGATCAGACCATCTGACAGCCTTGATGGGTTGACCAGATAGCATCTGTGCGCAAGCACGAGATGGCTATAGGTCGACTGCAGACAGGCGTGTAGCGATGTCTGATTGAGACGACTAGCGAACACACATGAGTTAGGCCCGGGGTCACACCCGCTTGCCAGACCTCATGAGGGTTGTTCGGCCCTGGCGCATGCATGGTTGACCTTTGGTCGACTCAAGTCAGTTAGGACTTGGTGCATGCAAGGGCAGTGGATCTGACTAGGTTGGATGAGTGGATCCCTAGTAATGGACCGTTGTAAGGTTGTAAGGCAAATAAGGAAATTAAAATTGATGCCTATGGGGTTTTTTCAAAAAATTTAATTTTCTTGAATGGATCACATGTTGGTTGATGCCTATGTTTGTTTATTTATTCTTATGTGGGCTGCCCATGTTAAATGTGTGCTGTGCTGGGGCCTGCGTGCCTGGAATTTAAAGTTGTAAATTAATTATTGTGATCTGCGTATCACATTGTATTTAATTTATAAAATGTAATTGACCTGCGTGTCAATCTTGTCTAGATAGATTAATTTGTAAATTAATCAGACAAGAGCACAGAGCACACTTGGCAGAGGCGCATGCAGCAGTGGCTTGACCAGGTAAGAGGTCCAGGGTTCGACTCTGGGACCAGGCGCATTTTCCCTGGTGGGCGCACCTGAGCTGCAGATGGCGCTTGGGCCCTGGTTTGGGCCAGATGAGCAGCAAAAGACCCATGAAGAAAAGCAAGTGAAGACTTAAGTTAATTATGCAGGAATCCCCTTCAAGGGGGAGCGAGAAAACCCTAAGGTAAGAACCCCTTTCGAGAGGGGGGCGCATTCAAAACTTTGATAGCGGAAGCATAGACTTTTAGGGTTTCATAAGATCGCAAATGGTATAGCTATATGATCAACTTAATTGAACTTTAGATCAAGTTATGATCTTACCAATGCCATGGATGGATGGCGGCTTGGAAGAAGAAAGATCGAAAGGGATCTTCTCCTTAGAAGACACACACTAAGTGATGAAGGCTTCCAACTTGCGCAACTTTTGTGCTAGCAAAATGCCAAGTTGTCCTTCTCGAGTGGTAGGATGATAAGATGATGCTAGGGCCGAGAGTTCTTGTTTTCGTCCTCCCCTTCTCCTCGTCGTGAGTGCAAGCCAAAAACTCTCACTCTCGAATCCAAACCGAAAGGGAGAGAGAGCTCATCAAATGAAAGAAACGGTTACCATTTAATGTGTAACCCCCTTCATTAAAGCCCCCTTAATTCCTTGTGTTCACCTTAAGTGAACCAACCGAAAACATCTCTTAAATTGAACCATGCGTTCACCCTAGTGAACCGGTTCAATTAGGTTTGGTTCAAAGACCAATTAACCCAAGCCACTTGGTCTAAATCATATTAACCCCTAAGGTTTCAGATCTAACCGTTCATCTCTCGATGCTCCTGATCTCACCGATCTAGCATCTGCTCTCTCGATCGAAGCTTACCGATCTCAAGCCCTAATCAATCAAACATGATCAGGCTAGATCTCACTTACAATCAGAGTTTAAATCCCTTTAAACTGAACCCAAATAATTCAGTCCACACGATCTGACTTAAAGAAAGCCATATCACCAAATTGTGTGACCCTGAGGGTTTCCTTTAAATGTCGGTAACGATAACTTACGTTATCACGATCAGTGAGGGGTATCTAGCAACACATCACTGTCTCCCGATATAAAGGAAAGAGTCTTCCAAGACTACACCCAACCCATAGCACAAGTGTGATTCAGTTTCACTAGGCATACAAGTGTCCTTTGCCACTGGATGTTCTTATTGGACAAGCGGGTCAAGCTTGTAACTCCAATACGATGAGCATGACTAGATCAGATGAACATAGTCATCTGGGTATGGCCATACACTATCTCAATCATCTCATATAGGGGGGCCCTTTAGAACATCACACTCCTTGAACAAGGAGACGGCAATCCTATATCTATCACTAGTGTCCTAACCTGACTCATGATCATTATCCAAGATAGTCTATAATCATTATCTTTCAAATGATATTGAACTACCTCAAAATAATGACATTCATCATTTAGAAACACAAGTGATCTCAAGTCAAAGGACATGTGCCACTTGTTGCTTACAAGGATCATTCACATTGTGACAAGCAATTGAATATCCTAGTAGGGTCTGTCCAGTACATCCAATGCACCCATGAGTCTTCATCTTATTCCATGCTCGAAGCATCCTATAAGATTAGCACACATATTAGTCTCAATCATATCAAGGCTGTCTCATGTTCACCAAGATATCTCGACTAAGGACTTATAGCCTGTCAGCCTAGCTGAACAGCTTTGAGACATTATTCAGAAGTACTCTCATTACAGCAGACAAGGTAACAAACTGAATAATAACCATGCCTTTATAAACTTAAGAGTTTATTACATGACACTTATACAATCCCAAGGCCTCAAACATTAGCCTTAAGGGCATACCCCAACAAATTAAGGTCTTACTTAGGCTATGGGCTTTCACCACATAAGATCCATGCTTTCTTTTATTGTTTAAATAAGTAGAACAGCATGATTTATTTATCTTCTGCTATCACCATAGGAATTGCATGATAGTGAAGAAGATAAAAGACCGTTAAAATCCAACGCTTAAATATCAAGCTCGTATGCCTTCTGACGCGAAACCTCACTGTTCTGATTATCGTTGGAGCCGTGTTGTACCCACTCAGTGGGCACGTCCATCTATCTTCAGACGGTGCGGGATTACACCTGCGTGTTACAGAGAAGGGATTTATCGCTTCTCGTTGCTCAGCATAGCACGTGGTGGTCCAGGGAGTAGGTCGGGTCAGCTTGACCATGTAGGCTACATATGTGGCGCATATGGTAGCGCATGGAGGCAGCCATCTGTGGGGTCAGAGATTGTGTTGTACCAACTCAGTTGGCACAGTCTGCTGGATTGCCCAGATGAAGGGGAATCGCACGGGTTGGCGATTGGCAGGGACTGCCTACCAGAGATTAGTGCTTGTACTCTCTGTGCATCTTATCTCGCCTGAGCGGGACGCGGAGACCAAGTATGAAATCTGGATCCCATCTCACTAAAAGAGTTCTACTCTTTCGGGCTGTTTTGCTGGATTTTTCAGCCAGATAAAATAGTGAGAAAAAGAATCATTCTTAAGTCCTGAATTGATTCTTTACATTGATAATGACCTTGCTGTTCTTGCATTGTTGTAGATACCTGCAGCAACGAACACCATGAACTTCAATGTGCGATCCCTACTGGAAAGGGAGAAGTTTGCTGGGCCAAACTTCTCAGACTGGTTCGGACACCTTAAGATTGTTCTTAAGGCAGAGAGGAAACTGTATGTCCTCGAGACGGCGATACCGCCTCAGCCCGCTCCGAACGCCGCAAGGGCGGTTCGGGAAGCTTATGAAAAGCATGTCAATGATAGCATTGATGTCGCTTGCCTGATGCTAGCGTCTATGACGCCACCGCTGCAGCGTCAGCATGAGGATATGTCTGCTATAGACATGATAGCAAACCTCAAGATGCTGTATGCTGCACAGGCGAGGACAGAACGCTATAATCTGACAAAGCTGTTCTTTCAGAGCAAACTGGCTGAAGGGAGCCCAGTGGGAGCTCACGTGCTCAAGATGATTGGGCACAAGGAGGCTCTAGAGAAACTGGGGCATACCATCAACCAGGAGCTTGCTGTAGACATTATTCTGCAGTCTCTTCCGCCCTCTTTCGATGCGTTCATTATTAACTTTAATATGAACAAAATCGACTGTACTCCGGCAGAGCTGCTGAATATGCTCTTGACTACTGAGGAGACTCTGAAGGGAAAGCCTTCAACCTCTGTCTTAATGGTTCCTTCTAGGAACAACAAGAAGAAGGGGAAGAAGGGCAAGACCCCTGTCAAGAGTTACAGCAAGGCTCTGAAGCAAAAGGTTAAGCGGTCAAAGGAATACAGGTGTTTCCATTGTGGCCAGCTGGGTCACTGGAAAAAGGACTGTAAAGCGCTCCAAGGAGACAAGAGGGGAAGCATCGCTTCTGGCTCAGGTATATACGTGACGGAAGTCATGGTTTCATCTTCTTCTATATCATGGGTGTTGGACACTGCATGTGGAGTTCACATTTGTTCAAATGTACAGGAACTCAAGAGAAGAAGGCAGGTGGGACAGCATGAGGTGGACCTACGAGTTGGAAACGGGGCACGGGTTGCTGCTGTTGCTATAGGAGACTATTTCATCTCTTTGCCATCTGGGCTTGTATTAGAACTAAACAGTTGTTATTTTGTTCCCAGCATTACTAAGAATATTATCTCCATTCCTGCTCTTGTCAGGAAGGGATTTTCCTTTGAATGCAATATTTCAAAGTGTGTTTTATCTCTTGATAATATAGTTTATGCTACTGGTTCAATTAATAATGGGTTATTCATGTTGGACATGGAATGTTCTATACACGCTATTGATATTAAGAAAGCCAAGTATGCTGATGACAGCACCTTGCTATGGCATAGTCGTTTAGGCCATATTAACAAGAAACGCATTAAGCGGTTGCATGATCATGGACTGCTGGGATCATTCTCCTATGAGGAGATTGATACATGCAAAGCTTGTTTAATGGGTAAAATGACGAAGTCACCTTTTTCTAACAAAGGTCAAAGGGCTTCAGGTTTACTTGACCTTATACACAGTGATATGTGTGGGCCATTTAGTAAACATGCCAGAGGTGGCTATCAGTACTTCATTACCTTTACTGATGATTTCAGTAGGTATGGGTATGTCTATTTGATGAGACATAAAAGTGAATCTTTTGACAAGTTCAAAGAGTTCAAGAATGAAGTACAGAATCAGCTAGGCCGAAGTATCAAGGCACTTCGTTCTGATCGAGGTGGAGAATACCTAAGTCGAGAATTAACTGACTATCTGAAGGAGTGTGGGATTATCTCACAGCTCACTCCGCCAGGAACACCGCAATGGAATGGTGTGTCCGAAAGGAGAAATAGAACCCTACTTGATATGGTTCGTTCTATGATGAGTCAGGCTACTCTTCCATATTCCTTTTGGGGTTTTGCACTGGAAACAGCTGCAAAGGTACTAAACCGAGTGCCATCCAAGGCAGTTTCAAAAACTCCATATGAGTTATGGTATGGGAAACAGCCGAGCTTAACATTTATCAGGATCTGGGGCTGCGAGGCTTATGTCAAAAAGCTCGCCTCTGGGAAACTAGAGAGCAGATCTGACAAATGTATCTTTGTCGGTTACCCTAAGGAAACTAAGGGTTATTATTTCTACGATCCCAAAGAGAACAAGGTATTTGTTGCTCGGACGGCCATATTTCTTGAGAAGGAGTTTCTTCTGCAAGAGGCCAGTGGGAGAGAAATAATGCTGGATGAGAATCCAGAGGAAGGACAAAGTAGTCAAGCACAGTTGGATGAGCCTGAGCCGGTGGATCAGGTTAATGAACAACCTGAGGCTCAGATATCACGGGAACCGCGAAGATCGGTAAGGATCCGTCGACAGCCTAAGCGCTATGACGGAGTCTACATCATTGATAATGATGAACCCCTCACTTATGCGGATGCGGTCAGTGGACCGGAGTCAGCAAGATGGCTTGAAGCTATGCGCGCCGAGATGGACTCCATGTCAGATAACCAAGTCTGGGATTTGGTTGATCCGCCTCCGGGAGTTATCCCTATAGGCTGTAAATGGATCTTCAAGAAGAAGATTGACATGGATGGTAACGTGGTTACCTATAAAGGCAGGCTAGTTGCGAAAGGTTTCAAACAAATCTACGGGATAGATTATGATGAAACTTTCTCACCTGTAGCTATGTTTAAGTCTATTCGGATTCTTTTCGCGATAGCAGCATATTATGATTATGAGATTTGGCAAATGGATGTGAAAACAGCTTTCCTGAATGGAAATCTGGATGAGGATGTGTATATGACACAACCAGAAGGTTTCACTAATCCATCAGATCGTCATAAGATATGCAAATTAAAGAAGTCTATTTATGGACTTAAACAAGCATCGAGAAGCTGGAATATTCGTTTTGATGAATCAATCAGTGAATTTGGTTTCATCAAGAACGAGGATGACCCGTGTGTATATAAGAGGTTTAGTGGGAGCGTGATTACTTTCTTAGTCCTCTACGTCGATGATATCTTGATCATTGGAAATGACATTCCTGAAATGCATGCGGTTAAGGCATGGTTAAGGAAATGTTTCCAGATGAAAGATCTAGGAGAAGCAGCCTATGTATTAGGTGTGAAGATCTACAGGGATAGATCTAAGAGGCTTCTCGGGCTGTGCCAGAGTATTTACATCGATAAAGTCCTGGAGAGATTTCATTTAGAGAATTCTAAAAGAGGATATCTTCCAGTCAGACATGGTCTGAATCTTTCGAAGAGTCAGTGTCCACAAACTCAGACTGAGAAAGATGAAATGGACAATACGCCTTATGCTTCGGCTATTGGGTCCATTATGTATGCGATGTTGTGTACTCGCCCAGACGTTGCTTACGGGTTAAGCGTGACCAGTCGGTTCCAAAGTAATCCAGGTATGGCGCACTGGATTGCAGTCAAGAACATTTTAAAATATCTGCGGAGGACCAAAGATATGTTCTTGATATATGGTGGTCAGGAAGAACTCAGTATTGATGGATATACTGACGCTTCGTTCCAGTCTGACCAGGATGATTTCCGATCGCAATCAGGCTATGTATTTAGCTTGAATGGAGGAGCAGTGGTGTGGAAGAGTTTCAAACAGTCAACTGTTGATGATTCCACAATAGAAGCCGAGTATGTTGCAGCCTCGGAAGCATCCAAGGAGGCAGTGTGGATTCGTAAGTTCGTGAGAGAACTTGGTGTTGTTCCTTCGAGTGCAGATCCTTTGGTTATCTTCTGTGATAACACTGGAGCAATCGCACAAGCAAAGGAACCACGGTCGCACCAGAAGTCCAAGCACATACAGAGACGGTTTCATTTGATCCGGGAGATCATAGATCGTGGCGAGATCAAAGTCTGCAAGGTTTATACAGATGACAATCTGGCAGACCCGCTTACCAAGCCTCTGGCGCAGCAGAAGCATGAGAAGCACTGTAATAATATGGGTTTGAGATTTCTCAACCATTAGATTAAGTGCAAGTGGGAGATTGTTGGGGTATGCCCTTAAGGCTAATGTTTGAGGCCTTGGGATTGTATCAGTATCATGTAATAAACTCTTATGTTTATAAAGGCATGGTTGTTATTCAGTTTGTTACATTGTCTGTTGCAATAATTGTACTTCTGAATAATGTCTCAAAGCTGTTTAGCTGGGCTAACATGCTATAAAGTCCTTAGTCGAGATATCTTGGTGAACATGAGACAGCCTTGATATGATTGAGACTAATATGTGTTCTAATCTTATAGGATGCTTCGAGCATGGAATAAGATGTAGACTCATGGGTACATTGGATGTACTGGACAGACCCTACTAGGATATTCAATTGCTTGTCACAATGTGAATAATCCTTGAATGCGACAAGTGGCACATTTCCTCTGACTTGAGATCACTTGTGTTTCTAAATGATGATTGTCATTGTTTTGAGATAGTTCAATATCATTTGAAACATAATGATTATAGACTATTTTGGATGGTGAGCTTGAGTCAGGTTAGGGCACTAGTGATAGACAAAGGATTGCCGTCTCCTTGTTTAAGGAGTGTGATGTTCTAAAGGGGCCCCCTAGATGAGATGATTGAGAATAGTGTATGGCCATACCCAGGTGACTATGTTCATCTGATCTAATCATGCTCATCATATTGGAGTTACAAGCTTGACACGCTTGTCCAATAAGAACATCCAGTGGCAAAGGAAACATGCATGCCTTGTGAGTTGGATTCACACTTGTGCTGTGGTTTGGGTGTAGTCTTGGAAGACTCTTTTCTTTATATCGGGAGACAGTGATGTGTTGCTAGATACCCCTCACTGATCGTGATAACGTGAGTTATCGTTACCGACATTTAAAGGAAACCCTCAGGGTCGCACAATTTGATGATATGGCTTACTTAAGTCAGATCGTGTGGACTGAATTATTCAGGTTCAGTTTAAAGGGATTTAATCTCTGATTGTAAGTGAGATCTGGTCTGATCATGTTTGATTGATTAGAGCTTGAGATCGGTAAGCTTCGATCGAGAGATTGGATGCTAGATCAGTGAGATCAGCAGCATCAAGAGATCGACGGTCAGATCAAGAGCCTTAGGGTTTAATGTGATCTGGACTAATGGCTTGGGTCGATTGGTCTATGAACTAGACCAAATTGAACCAGCTCATTGAGTGAGCGTGTGGTTCAAATTGAGAGGAGTTTGCGCATGGGGTAAACCCATGATCGCATGTGAGTGAGTGGCTTTCTATTTTTAGAAAGCATGATCACATACGTGACCACTACTCACGTTCACGCCTAAGGCGCCCTCATCTCTCGTTTCTCCTCACTCTCGTCGCCAACTTGGGCATTCGGCACTTGCACTCTCGTGTGGAGGAGTGTAGACGAAAAGAGAAGGAAGAGTTCAGCCAAGCAAAGTGATCTTTCCCTTCCATTCGACAACGACTTCTTGGAACCTTGCTAGCACAAGGAGCACCAAGGAAGAGTAGGCGACACCAATTGTGTGCGTCACCTTTGGAGAAGGAGCACTTGCGCCTTTCCTTCCAAGACACCATCTAAGCGATGGCAATGGTGAGAATCGTTTTTCATTGCAAGTTGAACATATTATATGCATAGATCCTTGAAACCCCTTCCGCTGCGTCAAAATTTTCATATGCGCCTCCTATAGGGTTTCGCCCCCCTTGTTTAGGGGACTTTCAAGTGATGTGTTGCTAGATACCCCTCACTGATCGTGATAACGTAAGTTATCGTTACCGACATTTAAAGAAAACCCTCAGGGTCGCACAATTTGATGATATGGCTTATTAAGTCAGATCGTGTGGACTGAATTGTTTGGGTTCAGTTTAAAGGAGTTTAAACTCTGATTGTAAGTGAGATCTGGTCTGATCATGTTTGATTGATTAGGGCTTGAGATCGGTAAGCTTCGATCGAGAGAGTTGATGCTAGATCGGTGAGATCAAGAGCATCAAGAGATGAACGGTTAGATCTTGAACCATTTGGTTCAATAAGATCTAGACCATGGCTTGGGCTGTTTTGATTTGGTTTATGAACCAAATTCAATTGGGACGGTTTGGCTTGAACCGGTTCACATAGGTGAACGCTTGGTTCAATGCTTGTAAGCGTTTTTGGTTGGTTTTAAGATCATGGGCGCATGGCTTCATGATATTCTATTTTTGGAATGTCATCAAGGCCACTTCCTCTTAACGCCAAAACGCCAAAGACGTTCCCCTCTTCTCGTGTGGCCGGTTTGCACTCTTGTAGGTGTGTGTTGACGAGAAGAGAAGAGAAGAGAAGATTTCGGCCAAGGAGAGAATTGCTCTCGCATCTCAATCTTCCTCCACACAAAGGACCCCTTGAAGCTTTGCTAGCACAAAGACGACAAGGAGAAGCCATTCCTCATCTTGTGTGCGTCATCTTTGGAGAAGATCCCTTTCGATCTTTGCTTCCAAGGCACCATCCAAAGGATGGCGATGGTATGATCTTTCATTCATCTTTGCAATCTTTCAGCAAGTTGATCATATGTTTATTCAAATGATCCTAAGGAAACCCTAGCTTCCGCTATGAGATTCTTGATATGCGCCCCCTTAGGGTTTCCCCCCCCCCTTCCTGGTAGGGACTCTTCAATTGGTATCAGAGCCGATTGCTGAATGATTCATATGATTGCTTCATGTCTTTGTGATCCATGTTTGTGTAGATCTAAATTACATGCGATATTTCATGATAGATCATCATGCGAAACTACATGCTAGTATGTTTATGTTTGCGCATGTATATTGCATGGTGGCGCTTGGATGTTGTTTTTATCAAAACTTATCATATCTTGCGCGCATCCTCATTAGATCTAAAGTGCGCCTACTATAAACCCTTAGACGGGTTGATGGGGTTGATATCATCCTCTAGATAAGATCCAAATAGTCTGATCAGACCATCTGACAGCCTAGATGGGTCGACCAGATGGCACCTGTGCGCAAGCACGAGGTGGCTATAGGTCGACTGCAGACAGGCGTGTAGCGAGGTCTGGTTGAGACAACCAATGAACACTCTTGAGTTAGGCCCGGGGTCACACCCGCTTGCCAGAGCTCATGATGGTTGTTCAGCCCTTGGCGCATGCATGGTTGACCATTAGGTCAACTCAAGTCAGTTAGGACTTGGTGCATGGAAGGGCAGTGGATCTGACTAGACATGATGAGTGGATCCCTATCAATGGACTGTTGTAAGGTTGTAGGGCCCATAAGAAAATTAAAATGATGCCAATGGGTTTTCAAAAATTTTTATTTTCTTATTATTGGATCACATAATGATTGCATACCATGATGAGTGTCTATTTCATCTTATGTGGGTTGCCCTTTTAATGTGTGCTATGCTGGGGCCTGCGTGCCTGGAAGTAA
The DNA here is from genome assembly GCA_027563935.2 of Costus lasius. Lineage (NCBI taxonomy): Eukaryota > Viridiplantae > Streptophyta > Magnoliopsida > Zingiberales > Costaceae > Costus > Costus lasius. The sequence continues at coordinate 30,018,801 of CM050454.1, forward strand.
ATTGTAAATTAATATTTATTGTGATCTGCGCATCACTTTTTAATTAATTTATAAAATGTAATTGACCTGCGAGTCAATCTTGTCTAGATAGATTAAATTGTAATTTAATCAGACAAGAGCACAAAGCACACATGGCAGAGGCGCATGCAGCAGTGGCTTGACCAGGTCGGAGGTCTAGGGTTCGACCCTAGGACAGGCGCATTTACCTGGTGGGCGCACCTGAGCTGCAGTAGGCGCTATGGCCCTGGGCTGGGCCAGACAGATGCAAAAGACCCAAGAAGAGCTCAAGTGAAGAATTAAGTTAACTTAAGGTCTTACCTAGGCTTAATGGGCGTTTACCACATAAGATCATCATGCTTTCTTTTATTGTTTAAATAATTAGACTTGCATGATTTATTTATCTTCTGCTATCACCATAGGGTTTGCATGATAGTTAAGAAGATAAAAGACCGTTAAAATCCAACACTAAATATCAAGCTCGATAGCCTTCTGACGCGAAACCTCACTGTTCTGACTATCGTTGGAGCCGTGTTGTACCCACTCAGTGGGCACGTCCATCTATCTTCAGACGGTGTGTGATTTCACCTGCGTGTTACAGGGAAGGGATTTATCGCTTCTCGTTGCTCAGCATAGCACGTGGTGGTCCAGGGAGTAGGTCAGGTCAGCTTGACCATGTAGGCTACATATGGGGCATATGTTAGCTATATGGAGACAGCCATCTGTGGGATCAGAGACTGTGTTGTACCAACTCAGTTGGCACAGTCTGCTGGATTGCCCAGATGAAGGGGAATCGCACGGGTTGGCGATTGGCAGGGACTGCCTACCAGAAATTAGTGCTTGTACTCTCTGTGCATCTTATCTCGCCTGAGCGGGAGGCGGAGACCAAGTATGAAATCTGGATCCCATCTCACTAAAAGAGTGTTACTCTTTCGGGCTGTTTTGCTGGATTTTTCAGCTAGATAAAATAGTGAGAAAAGAATCATTCTTAAGTCCTGGATTGATTCTAACATTGATACTGACCTTGCTGTTCTTGCATTGTTGTAGATTCCTGCAGCAACGAACACCATGAGCTTCAATGTGCGATCCCTACTGGAAAGGGAGAAGTTTGCTGGGCCAAACTTCTCAGACTGGTACGCACACCTTAAGATCGTTCTTAAGGCTGAGAGGAAACTGTATGTCCTCGAGACGGCTATACCGCCTCAACCCGCTCCGAACGCCGCAAGGGCGGTTCGGGATGCCTATGAAAAGCATGTCAATGATTGATTGATGTCGCTTGCCTGATGCTAGCGTCTATGATGCCACAGCTGCAGCGTCAGCATGAGGATATGTCTGCTATAGAAATTATAGCAAACCTCAAGATGCTGTATGCTGCATAGGCGAGGACTGAACGCTATAATTTGACCAAGCTTTTCTTTGAGAGCAAACTGGCTGAAGGGAGTCCAGTGGGAGCTCATGTGCTCAAGATGATTGGGCACAAAGAGGCTCTAGAGAAACTGGGGCATACCATCAATCAGGAGCTTGCTGTAGACATTATTCTGCAGTCCCTCCCGGCCTCTTTCGATCCGTTCATTATTAATTTTAATATGAACAAGATCGACTGTACACCGGCAGAGTTGCTGAATATGCTCTTGACTACAGAGGAGACTCTAAAGGGAAAGCCTTCAACCTCTGTCTTGATGTTTCCTTCTAGGAACAAGAAGAAGGGGAAGAAGGGCAAAGCCCCTGTCAAGAACTACAACAAGGCTCTGAAACAGAAGGTTAAGCGGTCGAAGGAATACAGATGTTTCCACTGTGGCCAGCTGGGTCACTGGAAAAAGGACTGTAAAGCGCTCCAAGGAGACAAGAAGGGAAGCATCGCTTCTGGCTCAGGTATTTTCGTGACTGAAGTCATGATATCCTCTTCTTCTATTTCATGGGTGTTGGACACTGCATGTGGAGTTCACATTTGTTCAAATGTACAGGAACTCAAGAGAAGAAGACAGGTGGGACAGCATGAGGTGGACCTACGAGTTGGAAACGGGGCACGGGTTGCTGCTGTTGCTGTAGGAGAATATTACATCTCATTACCATCTGGACTTGTATTAGAACTAAACAATTGTTACTTTGTACCAAGCATTACTAAAAATATTATCTCCATTCCTGCTCTTGTCAGGAAGGGATTTTCCTTTGAATGCAAGATTTCAAAGTGTTATCTTTCTCTTGATAATATTGTTTATGCTACTGGGTCAATTAACAATGGGTTATTCATGTTGGACATGGAATGTTCTATACAAAATATTGATAATAAGAAAGCCAAGTATGCTGATGACAGCACCTTGCTATGGCATAGTCGTTTAGGCCATATTAACAATGTCACATCCCGTTATCTTAACCCCAAACAAGCAACACAAGTCACAAAGGAACAGGATGTTATCACACAGGATCGATGCACATGCTAAGTAAAACCAAGTTCAGGAAAAGTCGATCTGAAAATTTTTCAAGAATCCACACATTGAATTTCCAAAAAAACACAAATTCACAAATGTACCTGCCACCACGCAATACTTGCACTAGACATATGCAAGTCAACAGTTATATCAAAACCACATAAAATCCGTAAAATTCATAAATCACGTAAGGGTACCTGCCACCAGGCAATACTTGCACTAGACATATGCAAGTTCACAATTATATCAAATCTGATCGCAAAATACGAATCAACTCGAAATTCGAAGCAAAGCCACAATATCGATTTTATAAACTCATGGAACTAACATCAATGATCCAAACACCGAAAACAGGCCAAAGCCCTCGGTGACACAAAAATCAAAATCTCAAAACTGCCACAACCGGCAACACTAGTTCACAAAGTTTAGCCATAACCGGCCCCAGTTAACTAAACACAAAAATCTTATACATCGCACCAGCATAGTTGTAGAAAAAATCACAATATCCATAACATACGCTAACTCAGGCAATGCGCCCCTGCTCTACACCTGAAAATAATGAGGGGTGAGCTACACAGCCCAGTGAGTGGATAGTCTCAATCGACCATCCATAACATACACTCAAAGATACATGCAGATTGTTTTTTTAAAATCTTTAGCAGAACATTATGTCAACATATAACTAAAACAAGGAACAGAAAACAAAGAACAGAAAACAAAGGACAGAACTCATATAAACAATTAAATGTACAGACATCACACAAATGTCACCCCAGAGTAACCAAAGTTCTAGAGCCATACTCTAAACCAACTAAACACACCAACCACTTAGTTGTTCAGCATAAATCAAGAGTGACCCCCTAGGGTCCAACCCGGCTCTGGCCTAAGCACTGGGAGAAGCCTGCAAATCACATGCAACACAAACATGGACAGTGTGTAGACTCAAGAGGTGATCCCCATCCGGTCAAGATGTGAAACCTTGTTCTACACCACCCCATAACACAAAAATCTAAAAGTCTAAGAGCGATGAAATCAAGAGGTGGCCCCTGTCCGACCAAGACATGGCACTTTGCATCAATCACTCGTTCTCCCAAAGGGTTCTTTACTGAACAACCACTAGACCCACCTTATATCTTATTTCACAAAAGTGGACTCTTAAGTGTCAACCAGACTCTAGGATAGTCATCTTCATCACGATAATCACAACAGGCAGGCTGAAACATCAACCCTCACATATCACAATACACAGGCTGAAATCTCTAAGCCCTAACATATCACATATAGACTATCCCCTTGAGTACACAGTTACACTTAGCCGTAGTCCTATCCGTCCAATCACATCACATAACATTCGAAACCACATAATCACATAATGTATTGTAGAGTCCTTAGGTTTCATGCTGATCAGTTCGGTTTAAACTTGCTAAGTTATCACCCAAGTTTCTCAAACAAGGATACATGGCCATAAATATATAACATGCTGCACATAGAGAAATAATCATGGGTCCTATAACATTATTAGCATTTATCAGGGCATCCATAAAATCAACATAGGATTAAAATTTGTATTCTTACCATCTAATTCACATATGTAACCCACGGTTTCTACAACATATTATCTACTTAAACTTTAACCTTAGTTAACAAGAATTTCATGCTCAAGAATCACTGACTTATAACTACCTAAATTCCATACAAGAAATATCGTAAAATTCATGTTGCAAGATTTCGGTTTTCATGAAAGATACACCTTGAGTTTCGGTTTTTAATAGGGTAAAATGTCCAAGAAATCAAATCTATCATCTAGCACAACCAAGTGGATATAATTCAAATAAGACACCCCACTCACCACTTATCTTGAACCGTGAACACCAAGAAGAAATTCTCTCCACCAAAACTCGTCTAAGGGTCTTAATGTTCCACCAAAGTTCTTAGGTAGACGCCACCAACGGAAGAGAAAACGCCACCAAGCACCAAGGAACGCCGGCCAAGGGAAGAAGGAAGAAGAAGAATTTCGTCCAAGCCTCCAAGGAATCGCCAAAGTTCGTCCAAGCCTTCAAAGAATCGCCAAGGTTCGTCCAAGCCTCCAAACCGCCGCCCCTAAGGTTTTACCTTTTACTTAAAATTTCCGATTTCTAATTAAGGTATAGGGTTTATGAATTAATCCACTAATTCAAATTTTAAACCCAAAATCCATCTAATTTAAGTGTAAACCCAAAACCCATAATTTATTATTCACTTAAGCGAAAATCCAATAAGGATTTAATTAACATCCAATAAGCTCTAATTAATTAATTACTAGAGTCAAAATCCATTAAGACTTAAATTAATATCCACTAACCCTTTGCCACTAATTTATAAATAACCCCCAAAGATTTTAGAGATAAAACTCTCCCCCATCCTAGAGTTTACAAAAACAAAACATAGGAAAAATATCACAGCCAATGATTTTATTTAAATCAAGAATAAAATATCACAGTCAATGATTTTATTTAAATCAAGAATTGTACTTACAAGGAATTAAAATTCTTGGATCTTACAAACAAAAAGCGCATTAAGCGGTTGCATGACCATGGACTGCTGGGATCATTCTCCTATGAGGAGATAGATACATGCAAAGCTTGTTTATTGGGCAAAATGACGAAGTCTCCCTTTCCTAACAAAGGTCAAAGGGCTTCAGGTTTACTTGACCTTATACACAGTGATGTGTGTGGGCCATTTAGTAAACATGCCAGAGGTGGCTATTCATACTTCATTACCTTTACTGATGATTTCAGTAGATATGGGTATGTCTATCTAATGAGACATAAGAGTGAATCTTTTGACAAGTTCAAAGAGTTCAAAAATGAAGTACAGAATCAGCTAGGCCGAAATATCAAGGCACTTCATTCTGATCGAGGTGGTGAATACCTAAGTCGAGAGTTTACTGACTATCTGAAGGAGTGTGGGATTATCTCATAGCTCACTCCACCAGGAACACCGCAATGGAATGGTGTGTCCGAGAGGAGGAACAGAACCTTACTTGACATGGTTCGGTCAATGATGAGTCAGGCTACTCTACCTTACTCCTTTTGGGGATTTGCACTGGAAATAGCTGCAAAAGTACTAAACCGAGTGCCATCCAAGGCAGTTTCAAAGACTCCATATGAGTTATGGTATGGGAAACAGCCTAGCTTGACATTTATGGGAAACAACCTACCCTACAATTGGTATCAGAGCCACGGTTCTGTATATGCTCATTTGATTGCCTTTATGTGATCCTTGTTTGCGTTTGCTATGCTTAGATCTAATCACATGCCGCAAAACTACATGCTAGTTTTATTTAGATGTATGCGCATGTTTGTTGGCGCTTGTTTTGACAAATCAAAATATTGTTGGGGTATGCCCTTAAGGCTAATGTTTGAGGCCTTGGGATTGTAATAGTATCATTGTATAAACTCTTAAGTTTATAAAGGCAATGGTTGTTATTCAGGTTGTTACCTTGTCTGCTGTAATAAGTGTACTATTGAATAATGTCTCAAAGCTGTTCAGCTAGGCTGACATGTACTGATGTCCTTAGTCGATATATCTTGGTGAACATGAGACAGCCTTGATATGGTTAAGACTAATATGTGTTCTAATCTTATAGGATGCTTCGAGCATGGAATAAGATGTAGACTCATGGGTACATTGGATGTACTGGACAAGACCCTACTAGGATATACAATTGCTTGTCACAATGTGAATAATCCTTGTTTGCTGCAAGTGGCACATGTCCTTTGACTTGAGATCACTTGTGTTTCTAAATGATGATTGTCATTGTTTTGAGGTAGTTCAATATCATTTGAAAGATAATGATTATAGACTATCTTGGATAGTGAGCTTGAGTCAGGTTAGGGCACTAGTGATAGATAAAGGGTTGCCGTCTCCTTGTTTAAGGAGTGTGATGTTCTAAAGGGGCCCCCTGGATGAGATGATTGAGAAAGTGTATGGCCATACCCAGGTGACTGTGTTCATCTGATCTAATTATGCTCATCATATTGGAGTTACAAGCTTGACATGCTTGTCCAATAAGAACATCCAGTGGCAAAGGAAACATGTATGCCTTGTGAAGTGGATTCACACTTGTGCTATGGTTTGGGTGGAGTCTTGGAAGACTCTTTCCTTTATATCGGGAGACAGTGATGTGTTGCTAGATACCCCTCACTGATCGTGATAAACGTAAGTTATCGTTACCGACATTTAAAGGAAACCCTTAGGGTCGCACAATTTGATGATATGGCTTACTTAAGTCAGATCGTGTGGACTGAATTGTTTTGGTTCAGTTTAAAGGGATTTAAACTCTGATTATAAGTGAGATCTGGTCTGATCATGTTTGATTGATTAGGGCTTGAGATCGGTAAGCTTCGATCGAGAGTGTTGATGTTAGATCGGAAAGATCAGGAGCATCAAGAGGTGAATGGTCAGATCTAGAACCTTAGGGTTTATTTTGATCTGGACTAAAAGCTTGGGCTGATTTCGGTTTGGTCATTGAACCACACACTTGTGAACCGGCTCATGGTTGAGCGCTTGGTTCAATTAGAGTGAGATAAGCGTTTGGTTCACTTCATGTGAACGCTCAAACGCTTGAACGCTTAAATGCATAAACGTTTGCGCATGCTAATTTTGGAAAGTCCAAAAGAGTAACGCATGTTCGGTTGGCTAAGCGTTGGATTCACTCTTTTGCTCCTCTCTCTCTCGCTTGACGACATCTTGGTGTGGACGAGAAGAAGTCTTGGAGAGAAGTTCGGCAAGTCTAGAGATCAGCTCTCCTTCCCTTTCCATACGAAAAGGCCCTTGAAGAACCTTGCTAGCACAAGGATCTCCAAGGAGTAAGCACATCACCTTGTGTGCGTCGACTAGGGAGAAGATCCCTTTCGGTCTTTGCTTCCAAGATACCATCCATATGATGGCAATGGTATGAATCTTGTCTCATGATTTCAATCTTTTGAGTTGATCATATATATCATGCAACCGATTCTTGATGCCCTAATTTCCGCCCATGCAAAAGTGTTCTACATGCATGTCTTAGGGTTTTGCGCCCCCCTCTTGAAAGGGGTTTTATCCGCTTGCGCTCCCCCTTGAAGGGGACTCTACAATTGGTATCAGAGCGGGTTAAAGCATGTTAATATGATTGCTTGATATATTTTGTGATCCATGTTTGCGCATCTAAATGTATGCTTGCATCTCAATGTATGCTTAGATCTTGTTGACATGCGAAACTTACATGTTGTTTATTCATGCTCTCGCATGTCTTGTTATTGGCGCTTAGTTCATGTAGTTTTATCAAAAAAACTTATCTTGCGCGCCTATGGATTAGATCTAAGTTGTACCTATTGTAAACCCTTAGACGGGTTGATGGGGTTGAAAGCATCCTCTAGGTTAGATCAAACTAGTCTGATCAGGCCATCTGACAGCCTAGATGGATCGACCTGATGGCACCTGTGCGCAAGCACGAGGTGGCTATAGGTCGATTGCATCACAGGCGTGTAGCGAGGTCTGGTTGAGACAACTCAATGAACACACATGAGTTAGGCCCGGGGTCACACCCGCTTGCCAGAACTCATGAGGGTTGTTCAGCCCTTGGCGCATGCATGGTTGACCATTAGGTCAACTCGAGTCAGTTAGGACTTGGTGCATGCAAGGGTAGTGGATCTGACTAGTTGGATGAGTGGATCCCTATCAATGGACCGTTGTAAGGTAGTAGGGCACATAAGACAAGTAAAATTGACTCCAATGGGATTTCGAAAATTTTATTTTGTCTATGGATCACATGATTGATTGAATGATGCCATGATGCTTGTTTATTTAATCTTATGTGGATTGCCCTAATGTGTGCTGTGCTGGGGCCTGCGTGCCTGGAATTAAACTTGTAAATTAATTTGTATTGTGATCTGCGAATCACATTTGTAATTAATTTATTGTATAATTGACCTGTGAGTCAAACTTGTCTAGATAGATCAAATTGTATTTGATTAGACAAGAGCACAAAGGCACACATCCTAGAGGGGCATTCAGCTGGTGGCGTACCTGAGGTGCTCTTGGCGCAAGGGGCCTGGGTTGGACCAGATGAGGTGCTAAAGACCCATGAAGAGAAAGTGAAGACTTAAGTATCTTAAGGTCTTACTTAGGCTATGGGCTTTTACCACATAAGATCCATGCTTTCTGTTATTGTTTATATAAGTAGAACAGCATGATTTATTTATCTTCTGCTATAGCCATAGGATTTGCCTGATAGTAAGAAGATAAAAGACCGTTAAAATCCAACGCTAAAAATATCAAGCGCGTAATGCCTTCTGACGCGAAACCTCACTGTTCTGACTATCGTTGGAGCCGTGTTGTACCCACTCAGTGGGCACGTCCATCTATCTTCAGACGGTGCGGGATTTCACCTGCGTGTTACAGAGTAGGGATTTATCCCTTCTCGTGGCTCAGCATAGCACGTGGTGGTCCAGGGAGTAGGTCGGGTCAGCTTGACCATGTAGGCTACATATGTGGCGCATATGGTAGCACATGGAGGCAGCCATCTGTGGGATCAGAGACTGTGTTGGACCAACTCAGTTGGCGCAGTCTGCTGGATTGCCCAGATGAAGGGGAATCGCACGGGTTGGCGATTGGCTGGGACAGCCTACCAGAAATTAGTGCTTGTCATCTCTGTGCATCTTATCTCGCCTGAGCGGGATGCGGAGACCAAGTATGAAATCTGGATCCCATCTCACTAAAAGAGTGTTACTCTTTCGGACTGTTTACTGGATTTTTCAGTCAGACAAAATAGTGAGAAAAGAATCTTTCTTAAGTCCTGGATTGATTCTAGACATTGATACTGACCTTGCTGTTCTTGCATTGTTGTAGATTCCTGTAGCAACGAACACCATGAGCTTCAATGTGCGATCCCTACTGGAAAGGGAGAAGTTTGCTGGGCCAAACTTCTCAGACTGGTTCGGACACCTTAAGATTGTTCTTAAGGCTGAGAGGAAACTGTATGTCCTCGAGACGGCTGTGCCGCCTCAACCCGCTGCGAACGCCGCAAGGGCGGTTCGTGATGCCTATGAAAAGCACGTCAATGATAGCATTGATGTCGCTTGCCTGATGCTAGCGTCTATGACGCCACCGCTGCAGCGTCAGCATGAGGATATGTCGGCTATAGAAATTATAGCGAACCTCAAGATGTTGTATGCTGCACAGGCGAGGACAGAACGCTATAATCTGACGAAGCTCTTCTTTCAGAGCAAACTGGCTGAAGGGAGCCCAGTGGCAGCTCACGTGCTCAAGATGATTGGGCACAAGGAGGCTCTGGAGAAACTGGGGCATACCATCAACCAGGAGCTTGCTGTAGATATTATTCTGCAGTCTCTCCCGCCTTCTTTCGATGCGTTCATTATTAACTTTAATATGAACAAAATCGATTGTACTCCGGCAGAACTGCTGAACATGCTCTTGACTACTGAGGAAACTCTGAAGGGAAAGCCTTCAACCTCTGTCTTGATGGTTCCTTCAAGGAACAAGAAGAAGGGGAAGAAGGGCAAGGCCCATGTCAAGAACTACAGTAAGGCTCTGAAACAAAAGGTGAAGCGGGCGAAGGACAACAGGTGTTTCCACTGTGGCCAGCTGGGTCACTGGAAAAAGGACTGTAAAGCGCTCCAAGGAGATAAGAGGGGAAGCATCGCTTCTGGCTCAGGTATATTTGTGACTGAGGTCATGTTATCTTCTTCTTCTATTTCATGGGTGTTGGACACTGCATGTGGAGTTCACATTTGTTCAAATGTACAGGAACTCAAGAGAAGAAGGCAGGTGGGACAGCATGAGGTAGACCTACGCGTTGGAAACGGGGCACGGGTTGCTGCTATTGCTGTAGGAGACTATTTCATTTCTTTACCATCTGGCAATGTACTGGAATTAAACAATTGTTATTTTGTACCGAGTATCACCAAAAATATTATCTCTATTCCTGCTCTTGTCAGGAAAGGATTTGCCTTTGAATGCAACATTTCAAAGTGTGTTTTATCTTATGATAATATTGTTTATGGAACTGGTTCAATTAACAATGGGTTATTCATGTTGGACATGGAATATTCTGTACAAAACATTGATAATAAGAAAGCCAAGTATGCTGATGACAGCACCTTGTTATGGCATAGTCGTTTAGGCCATATTAACAAGAAGCGCATTAAGCGGTTGCATGATCATGGACTGCTGGGATCTTTCTCCTATGAGGAGATTGATACATGCAAAGCTTGTTTGATGGGTAAAATGATGAAGTCACCTTTTCCTAACAAAGGTCAAAGGGCTTCAGGTTTACTTGACCTTATACACAGTGATGTGTGTGGGCCATTTAGTAAACATGCCAGAGGTGGCTATCAGTACTTCATTACCTTTACTGATGATTTCAGTAGGTATGGTTATGTCTATCTTATGAGACATAAGAGTGAATCTTTTGACAAGTTCAAAGAGTTCAAAAATGAAGTACAAAATCAGCTAGGCCGAAATATCAAGGCACTTCGTTCTGATCGAGGTGGAGAATACTTGAGTCATGCGTTTACTGACTATCTGAAGGAGTGTGGGATTATCTCACAGCTCACTCCGCCAGGAACACCGCAATGGAATGGTGTGTCCGAGAGGAGAAATAGAACGTTACTTGATATGGTTCGTTCTATGATGAGTCAGGCTACACTACCTTACTCCTTTTGGGGTTTTGCACTGGAAACAGCTGCAAAGGTACTAAACCGAGTGCCATCTAAGGCAGTTTCTAAAACTCCATACGAGTTATGGTATGGGAAACAGCCAAGCTTGACATTTATCAGGATCTGGGGTTGCGAGGCTTATGTCAAAAAGCTCGCCTCTGGGAAACTGGAGAGCAGATCTGAGAAATGTGTCTTTGTCGGTTACCCTAAGGAAACTAAGGGTTATTATTTCTACGATCCCAAAGAGAACAAGGTATTTGTTGCTCGAACGGCCATATTTCTTGAGAAGGAGTTTCTTCTGCAAGAGGCCAGTGGGAGAGAAATAAAACTGGATGAGAATCCAGAGGAAGGACAAAGTAGTCAAGCACAGTTGGATGAGCCTGAGCCGGAAGATCAGGTTACTGAACAACCTGAGGCTCAGATATCACGGGAACCGCGAAGATCGGGAAGGATCCGTCGACAGCCTGAGCGCTATGACGGAGTCTACATCATTGATAATGATGAACCCCTCACTTATGCGGATGCGGTCAGTGGACCGGAGTCAGCTAGATGGCTTGATGCTATGCGAGCCGAGATGGACTCCATGTCAGATAACCAAGTCTGGGATTTGGTTGATCCGCCTCCGGGAGTAATCCCTATAGGCTGTAAATGGATCTTCAAGAAGAAGATTGACATCGATGGTAACGTGGTTACCTATAAAGGCAGGCTAGTTGCGAAAGGATTCAAACAAATCTACGGGATAGATTATGATGAAACTTTCTCTCCTGTAGCCATGTTCAAGTCTATTCGGATTCTTTTCGCAATAGCTGCATATTATGATTATGAGATCTGGCAGATGGATGTGAAGACAGCTTTCCTTAATGGAAATTTGGACGAGGATGTGTATATGACACAACCTGAAGGTTTCACTAATCCATCAGATCGTCATAAAATATGCAAGTTAAAGAAGTCCATTTATGGACTTAAACAAGCATCTAGAAGCTGGAATATTCGTTTTGATGAATCAATCTCTGAGTTTGGTTTCATCAAGAACGAGGATGACCCGTGTGTATATAAGAGGTTTAGTGGGAGCGTGATTACATTCCTAGTCCTCTACGTCGATGACATCTTAATCATTGGAAATGATATTCCTGAACTGCATGCTGTTAAAGCATGGTTAGGAAAATGTTTCCAGATGAAAGATCTAGGAGAAGCAGCCTATGTATTAGGTGTGAAGATCTACCGGGATAGATCTAAGAGGCTTCTCGGGCTGTGCCAGAGTACTTACATCGATAAGGTCCTGGAAAGATTCCATTTAGAGAAATCTAAAAGGGGATATCTTCCAGTCAGACATGGTCTGAATCTTTCGAGGAGTCAGTGTCCACAAACACAGACTGAGAAAGATGAAATGGACAATACGCCTTATGCTTCGGCTATTGGATCCATTATGTATGCGATGTTGTGTACTCGCCCAGACGTCGCTTACGGGTTAAGCGTGACCAGTCGGTTCCAAAGTAATCCAGGTGTGGCACACTGGATTGCAGTCAAGAACATCTTGAAATATCTGCGGAGGACCAAAGATATGCTCTTGGTATATGGTGGTCAGGAAGAACTCAGTATTGAAGGATATACTGACGCTTCGTTCCAGTCTGACCAGGATGATTTCCGATCGCAATCAGGCTATGTTTTTAGCTTGAATGGTGGAGCAGTGGTGTGGAAAAGTTTCAAACAGTCAACTGTTGCTGATTCCACAACAGAAGCCGAGTATGTTGCAGCCTCGGAAGCATCCAAGGAGGCAGTGTGGATTCGTAAGTTCGTGAGAGAACTTGGTGTTGTTCCTTCGAGTGCAGATCCTTTGGTTATCTTCTGTGATAACACTGGTGCCATCGCACAAGCAAAGGAACCACGGTCGCACCAGAAGTCCAAGCACATACAGAGACGGTTTCACTTGATCCGGGAGATCATTGATCGTGGCGAGATCAAAATTTGCAAGGTTCATACAGATGACAATCTGGCTGACCCGCTTACCAAGCCTCTGGCGCAGCAGAAGCATGAGAAGCACTGTAATAACATGGGTTTGAGATTTCTCAACCATTAGATTAAGTGCAAGTGGGAGAATGTTGGGGTATGCCCTTAAGGCTAATGTTTGAGGCCTTGGGATTGTAATAGTATCATTGTATAAACTCTTAAGTTTATAAAGGCAATGGTTGTTATTCAGGTTGTTACCTTGTCTGCTGTAATAAGTGTACTACTGAATAATGTCTCAAAGCTGTTCAGCTAGGCTGACATGTACTGATGTCCTTAGTCGATATATCTTGGTGAACATGAGACAGCCTTGATATGGTTAAGACTAATATGTGTTCTAATCTTATAGGATGCTTCGAGCATGGAATAAGATGTAGACTCATGGGTACATTGGATGTACTGGACAAGACCCTACTAGGATATTCAATTGCTTGTCACAATGTGAATAATCCTTGTTTGCTGCAAGTGGCACATGTCCTTTGACTTGAGATCACTTTTGTTTCTAAATGATGATTGTCATTGTTTTGAGGTAGTTCAATATCATTTGAAAGATAATGATTATAGACTATCTTGGATAGTGAGCTTGAGTCAGGTTAGGGCACTAGTGATAGATAAAGGGTTGCTGTCTCCTTGTTTAAGGAGTGTGATGTTCTAAAGGGGCCCCCTGGATGAGATGATTGAGAAAGTGTATGGCCATACCCAGGTGACTGTGTTCATCTGATCTAATTATGCTCATCATATTGGAGTTACAAGCTTGACATGCTTGTCCAATAAGAACATCCAGTGGCAAAGGAAACATGTATGCCTTGTGAAGTGGATTCACACTTGTGCTATGGTTTGGGTGGAGTCTTGGAAGACTCTTTCCTTTATATCGGGAGACAGTGATGTGTTGCTAGATACCCCTCACTGATCGTGATAAACGTAAGTTATCGTTACCGACATTTAAAGGAAACCCTTAGGGTCGCACAATTTGATGATATGGCTTACTTAAGTCAGATCGTGTGGACTGAATTGTTTTGGTTCAGTTTAAAGGGATTTAAACTCTGATTATAAGTGAGATCTGGTCTGATCATGTTTGATTGATTAGGGCTTGAGATCGGTAAGCTTCGATCGAGAGTGTTGATGTTAGATCGGAAAGATCAGGAGCATCAAGAGGTGAATGGTCAGATCTAGAACCTTAGGGTTTATTTTGATCTGGACTAAAAGCTTGGGCTGATTTCGGTTTGGTCATTGAACCACACACTTGTGAACCGGCTCATGGTTGAGCGCTTGGTTCAATTAGAGTGAGATAAGCGTTTGGTTCACTTCATGTGAACGCTCAAACGCTTGAACGCTTAAATGCATAAACGTTTGCGCATGCTAATTTTGGAAAGTCCAAAAGAGTAACGCATGTTCGGTTGGCTAAGCGTTGGATTCACTCTTTTGCTCCTCTCTCTCTCGCTTGACGACATCTTGGTGTGGACGAGAAGAAGTCTTGGAGAGAAGTTCGGCAAGTCTAGAGATCAGCTCTCCTTCCCTTTCCATACGAAAAGGCCCTTGAAGAACCTTGCTAGCACAAGGATCTCCAAGGAGTAAGCACATCACCTTGTGTGCGTCGACTAGGGAGAAGATCCCTTTCGGTCTTTGCTTCCAAGATACCATCCATATGATGGCAATGGTATGAATCTTGTCTCATGATTTCAATCTTTTGAGTTGATCATATATATCATGCAACCGATTCTTGATGCCCTAATTTCCGCCCATGCAAAAGTGTTCTACATGCATGTCTTAGGGTTTTGCGCCCCCCTCTTGAAAGGGGTTTTATCCGCTTGCGCTCCCCCTTGAAGGGGACTCTACAAATATCATGTGCGCGCCTCATCTAGACCTAAGGCCCTACATTAAACCCTTAGATGGGTTGATGGGGTTGAAAGCATCTTATAGGTTGGATCAAAATAGTCTGATCAGACCATCTGACAGCCTAGATGGGTTGACCAGATAGCACCTGTGCGCAAGCATGAGGTGGCTATAGGTCGACTGCATCAAGGGCGTGTAGCGAGGTCTGGTTGAGACGGCTACTGAACACACATGAGTTAGGCCCGGGGTCACACCTGCTTGCCGACACTCATGAGGGTTGTTCAGCCCTTTGCGCATGCATGGTTGACCATTAGGTCAACTCAAGTCAGTTAGGTCTTGGTGCATGCAAGGGCAGTCGATCTGACTAGATGGATGAGTGGATCCCTATCAATGAACCATTGTAAGGTTGTAAGGGCACATAAGAAAATTAAAATTGATGCCAATGGGGTTTTCAAAAATTTTATTTTCTTTTGGATCACATGTTGATTGCAGGCATATGTTTGTTTATTTAATCTTATGTGGGCTGCCCGTGTTAATGTGTGCTGTGCTGGGGCCTGCGTGCCTGGTTAATTGTAAATTTAATATTATTGTGATCTGTGCATCACTTTTATTTAATTTATAATGTGTAATTGACCTGCGAGTCAATCATGTCTAGATAGATTAAATTGTAAGTTTAATCACACATGAGCACAAAGCACAGTTGGCAAAGGCGCATGCAGCAGTGGCTTGACCAGGTGGGAGGTCCAGGGTTCGACTCTGGGACCAGGCGCATTTTCCCTAGTGGGCGCACCTCAGCTGCAAATGGCGCTTAGGCCCTGGTTTGGGCCAGATGAGCAGCAAAAGCCCCATGAAGAAAAGCAAGTGAAGACTTAAGTTAATTAAGGTCTTACTTAGGCTATGGTGTGTGATTTCACCTGCGTGTGTGATTTCACCTGCGTGTTACAGAGAAGGGATTTATCGCTTCTCGTTGCTCAGCATAGCACGTGGTGGTCCAGGGAGTAGGTCGGGTCAGCTTGACCATGTAGGCTACATATGTGGCGCATATGGTAGCACATGGAGGCAGCCATCTGTGGGATCAGAGACTGTGTTGTACCAACTCAGTTGGCACAGTCTGCTGGATTGCCCAGATGAAGGGGAATCGCACGGGTTGGCGATTGGCTGGGATAGCCTACCAGAGATTAGTGCTTGTACTCTCTGTGCAACTTATCTCGCCTGAGCGGGACGCGGAGACCAAGTATGAAATCTGGATCCCATCTCACTAAAAGAGTTCTACTCTTTCGGGCTGTTTTGCTGGATTTTTCAGCCAGATAAAATAGTGAGAAAAAGAATCATTCTTAAGTCCTGATTGATTCTTAACATTGATACTGACCTTGCTGTTCTTGCATTGTTGTAGATACCTGCAGCAACGAACACCATGAGCTTCAATGTGCGATCCCTACTGGAAAGGGAGAAGTTTGCTGGGCCAAACTTCTCAGACTGGTTCGGACACCTTAAGATCGTTCTTAAGGCTGAGAGGAAACTGTATGTCCTCGAGACGGCTGTGCCGCCTCAACCCGCTGCGAACGCCGCAAGGGCGGTTCGCGATGCCTATGAAAAGCACGTCAATGATAGCATTGATGTCGCTTGCCTGATGCTAGCGTCTATGACGCCACCACTGCAGCGTCAGCATGAGGATATGTCGGCTATAGAAATTATAGCGAACCTCAAGATGCTGTATGCTGCACAGGCGAGGACAGAACGCTATAATCTGACAAAGCTTTTCTTTTAGAGCAAACTGGCTGAAGGGAGCCCAGTGGGAGCTCACGTGCTCAAGATGATTGGGCACAAGGAGGCTCTAGAGAAACTGGGGCATACCATCAACCAAGAGCTTGCTGTAGATATTATTCTGCAGTCTCTCCCGCCCTCTTTCGATGCGTTCATTATTAACTTTAATATGAACAAAATCGATTGTACTCCGGCAGAGCTGCTGAATATGCTCTTGACTACTGAGGAGACTCTGAAGGGAAAACCTTCAACCTCTGTCTTAATGGTTCCTTCTAGGAACAAGAAGAAGGGGAAGAAGGGCAAAGCCCCTGTCAAGAATTACAGCAAGGCTCTGAAACAGAAGGTAAAGCGGTCGAAGGACAACAGATGTTTCCACTGTGGCCAGCTGGGTCACTGGAAAAAGGACTGTAAAGCGCTCCAAGGAGACAAGAGGGGAAGCATCGCTTCTGGCTCAGGTATATACGTGACGGAAGTCATGGTTTCATCTTCTTCTATTTCATGGGTGTTGGACACTGCATGTGGAGTTCACATTTGTTCAAATGTACAGGAACTCAAGAGAAGAAGACAGGTGGGACAGCATGAGGTGGACCTACGAGTTGGAAACGGGGCACGGGTTGCTGCTGTTGCTGTAGGGGATTATTACATCTCATTACCATCTGGCATTGTATTAGAATTAAACAATTGTTACTTTGTATCCAGTATTACCAAAAATATTATCTCTATTCCTGCTCTTGTCAGGAAAGGGTTTTCCTTTGAATGCAAGATTTCAAAGTGTTATCTTACTCTTGATAATATTGTTTATGCTACTGGTTCAATTAACAATGGGTTATTCATGTTGGACATGGAATTTTCTATACAAAACATTGATAATAAGAAAGCCAAGTATGCTGATGACAGCACCTTGCTATGGCATAGTCGTTTAGGCCATATTAACAAGAAGCGCATTAAGCGGTTGCATGATCATGGACTGCTGAGATCATTCTCCTGTGAGGAGATTGATACATGCAAAGCTTGTTTAATGGGTAAAATGACGAAGGCTCCTTTTCCCAACAAAGGTCAAAGGGCTTCGGGTTTACTTGACCTTATACACAGTGATGTGTGTGGGCCATTTAGTAAACATGCTAGAGGTGGCTATCAGTACTTCATTACCTTTACTGATGATTTCAGTAGATATGGGTATGTCTATCTTATGAGACATAAAAGTGAATCTTTTGACAAGTTCAAAGAGTTCAAGAATGAAGTACAGAATCAGCTAGGCCGAAATATCAAGGCACTTCGTTCTGATCGAGGTGGAGAATACCTAAGTCGAGAATTTACTGACTATCTGAAGGAGTGTGGGATTATCTCACAGCTCACTCCACTAGGAACACCCCAATGGAATGGTGTATCCGAGAGGAGAAATAGAACGTTACTTGATATGGTTCATTCTATGATGAGTCAGGCTACTCTTCCATATTCCTTTTGGGGATTTGCACTGGAAACAGCTGCAAAGGTACTAAACCGAGTGCCATCCAAGGCCGTTTCAAAGACGCCATATGAGTTATGGTATGGGAAACTGCCAAGCTTGACATTTATTAAGATCTGGGGTTGCGAGGCTTATGTCAAAAAGCTCGCCTCTGGGAAACTAGAGAGCAGATCTGACAAATGTATCTTTGTCGGTTACCCTAAGGAAACTAAGGGTTATTATTTCTTCGATCCCAAAGAGAACAAGGTATTTGTTGCTCGGACGGCCATATTTCTTGAGAAGGAGTTTCTTCTGCAAGAGGCCAGTGGGAGAGAAATAAAGCTGGATGAGAATCCAGAGGAAGGACAAAGTAGTCAAGCACAGTTGGATGTGCCTGAGCCGGTAGAACATGTTATTGAACAATCTGAGGCTCAGATATCACGGGAACCGCGTAGATCGGGAAGGATCCGTCGACAGCCTGAGCGCTATGACGGAGTCTACATCATTGATAATGATGAACCCCTCACTTATGCGGATGCGGTCAGTGGACCGGAGTCAGCTAGATGGCTTGAAGCTATGCGAGCCGAGATGGACTCCATGTCAGATAACCAAGTCTGGGATTTGGTTGATCCGCCTCCGGGAGTAATCCCTATAGGCTGTAAATGGATCTTCAAGAAGAAGATTGACATGGATGGTAACGTGGTTACCTATAAAGGCAGGCTAGTTGCGAAAGGTTTCAAACAAATCTACGAGATAGATTATGATGAAACTTTCTCACCTGTAGCCATGTTTAAGTCTATTCGGATTCTTTTCGCGATAGCAGCATATTACGATTATGAGATCTGGCAGATGGATGTGAAGACGGCTTTCCTGAATGGAAATCTGGATGAGGATGTGTATATGACACAACCTGAAGGTTTCACTAATCCATCAGATCGTCATAAAATATGCAAGTTAAAGAAGTCCATTTATGGGCTTAAACAAGCATCTAGAAGCTGGAATATTCGTTTTGATGAATCAATCTCTGAGTTTGGTTTCATCAAGAACGAAGATGACCCGTGTGTATATAAGAGGTTTAGTGGGAGCGTGATTACTTTCCTAGTCCTCTACGTCGATGACATCTTGATCATTGGAAACGATATTCCTGAACTGCATGCTGTTAAAGCATGGTTGGGAAAATGTTTTCAGATGAAAGATCTAGGAGAAGCAGCCTATGTATTAGGTGTGAAGATCTACAGGGATAGATCTAAGGGGCTTCTCGGGCTGTGCCAGAGTACTTACATCGATAAAGTCCTGGAAAAATTCCATTTAGAGAATTCTAAAAGGGGGTATCTTCCAGTCAGACATGGTCTGAATCTTTCGAAGAGTCAGTGTCCACAAACACAGACTGAGAAAGATGAAATGGACAATACGCCTTATGCTTCGGCTATTGGGTCCATTATGTATGCGATGTTGTGTACTCGCCCAGACGTCGCTTACGGGTTAAGCGTAACCAGTCGGTTCCAAAGTAATCCAGGTCAGGCACACTGGATTGCAGTCAAGAACATTTTAAAATATCTGCGGAGGACCAAAGATATGTTCTTGATATATGGTGGTCAGGAAGAACTCAGTATTGAAGGATATACTGACGCTTCATTCCAGTCGGACCAGGATGATTTCCGATCGCAATCAGGCTATGTTTTTAGCTTGAATGGTGGAGCAGTGGTGTGGAAAAGTTTCAAACAGTCTACTGTTGCTGATTCCACAACAGAAGCCGAGTATGTTGCAGCCTCGGAAGCATCCAAGGAGGCAGTGTGGATTCGTAAGTTCGTGAGAGAACTTGGTGTCGTTCCTTCGAGTGCAGATCCTTTGGTTATCTTCTGTGATAACACTGGAGCAATCGCACAAGCAAAGGAACCACGGTCGCACCAGAAGTCCAAGCACATACAAAGACGGTTTCACTTGATCCGGGAGATCATTGATCGTGGCGAGATCAAAATCTGCAAGGTACATACAGATGACAATCTGGCTGACCCGCTTACCAAGCCTCTAGCGCAGCAGAAGCATGAGAAGCACTGTAATAATATGGGTTTGAGATTTCTCAACCATTAGATTAAGTGCAAGTGGGAGATTGTTGGGGTATGCCCTTAAGGCTAATGTTTGAGGCCTTGGGATTGTATCAGTATCATGTAATAAACTCTTATGTTTATAAAGGCATGGTTGTTATTCAGTTTGTTACCTTGTCTGCTGTAATAAGTGTACTTCTGAATAATGTCTCAAAGCTGTTCAGCTGGGCTGACATGCTGTAAAGTCCTTAGTCGAAATATCTTGGTGAACATGAGACAACCTTGATATGATTGAGACTAATATGTGTTCTAATCTTATAGGATGCTTCGAGCATGGAATAAGATGTAGACTCATGGGTACATTGGATATACTGGACAGACCCTACTAGGATATTCAATTGTTTGTCACAATGTGAATAATCCTTGTTTGCATCAAATGGCACATGTCCTCTGACTTGAGATCACTTGTGTTTCTAAATGATGATTGTCATTGTTTTGAGGTTGTTCAATATCATTTGAAACATAATGGTTATAGACTATCTTGGATAATGATCATGAGTCAGGTTAGGGCACTAGTGATAGATACAGGATTGCCGTCTCCTTGTTTAAGGAGTGTGATGTTCTAAAGGGGCCCCCCTTGAATGAGATGATTGAGAAAGTGTATGGCCATACCCAGGTGACAGTGTTCATCTGATCTAATCATGCTCGTAATATTGGAGTTACAAGCTTGACTTGCTTGTCCAATAATAACATCCAGTGGCAAAGGATATATGCATGCCTTGTGAAGTTGATTCACACTTGTGCTATGGTTTGGGTGTAGTCTTGGAAGACTCTTTCCTTTATATCGGGAGACAGTGATGTGTTGCTAGATACCCCTCACTGATCGTGATAACGAAAGTTATCGTTACCGACATTTAAAGGAAACCCTCAGGGTCGCACAATTTGATTATATGGCTTACTTGAGTCAGATCGTGTGGACTGAATTATTTGGGTTCAGTTTAAAGGGATTATAAGCTCTGATTATAAGTGAGATCTGGTCTAATCATGTTTGATTGATTAGGGCTTAAGATCGGTAAGCTTTGATCGAGAGAGTTGATGCTAGATCAGTGAGATCAGAAGCATCAGGAGATCAACGGTTGGATCTGGAGCCTTAGGGTTTAACGGTGATCTAAACCAATGTTTGGGTTAATTGATCTTTGAACCAAAATTGAAATGCATTCGATTTGCTTGAACCGGTTCACATGTGTGAACGCTTGGTTCATTGGTTGAAAGCGTTTTCTTTGATCGGTTATGAGATCATGGCGCATGATTTCCATTTATGGAAAGTCATGAAGGCCTCAACGCCTTAACGCCCAAAACGCCTCTACACCTCAACGTCAAGGCGTTCGCTTGGAAGTGAACGAACATACTCTCGTGGATTGAGGTAGTTGACGAAGAGGAGGTCTCGGTGAAGGCACCAAGCGATCTCATCCCTTCCATACGTCAAGGACACCTTGGGCACTTGCTAGCACAAGGAACGCCAAAGGAAGTAGGCGGCATCTTCTTGTGTGCGTCAACTTTGGAGAAGGTTCATTTGCGCCTTTGCTTCCAAGGCTCCATCAAACCGATGGCTATGGTATGAGATCTTCTTTTGATCTTTACAACGTCTTAAGGTTGATCATATGAACATATATTCATGCGATCTTGATAAAACCCTAATTCCGCTGCCAAAAGAATTTACATGCGCCCCCTTTAGGGTTTGATCTGCTTGTGCTCCCCCTCGAAGGGGACCCTACACCTATAATGGCAGGCTAGTTGCGAAAGGTTTCAAACAAATCTACGGGATAGATTATGATGAAACTTTCTCTCCTGTAGCCATGTTCAAGTCTATTCGGATTATACTCGCGATAGCAGCATATTACGATTATGAGATCTGGCAAATGGATGTGAAGACCGCTTTCCTTAATGGAAAACTGGATGAGGATGTGTATATGACACAACCTGAAGGTTTCACTAATCCATCAGATCGTCATAAAATATGCAAGTTAAAGAAGTCCATTTATGGACTTAAGCAAGCATCTAGAAGCTGGAATATTCGTTTTGATGAATCAATCTGCGAATTTGGTTTCATCAAGAACGAAGATGACCCGTGTGTATATAAGAGGTTTAGTGGGAGCGTAATTACTTTCCTAGTCCTCTACGTCGATGATATCTTAATCATTGGAAACGATATTCCTGAACTGCATGCTGTTAAAGCATGGTTAAGAAAATGTTTCCAGATGAAAGATCTAGGAGAAGCAGCCTATGTATTAGGTGTGAAGATCTACAGGGATAGATCTAAGAGGCTTCTCGGGCTGTGCCAGAGTACCTACATCGATAAAGTCCTGGAGAGATTCCATTTAGAGAATTCTAAAAGAGGATATCTTCCAGTTAGACATGGTCTGAATCTTTCAAAGAGTCAGTGTCAACAAACACAGACTGAGAAAGATGAAATGGACAATACGCCTTATGCTTCGGCTATTAGGTCCATTATGTATGCGATGTTGTGTACTCGCCCAGACGTCGCTTACGGGTTAAGCGTGACCAGTCGATTCCAAAGTAATCCAGGTCAGGCGCACTGGATTGCAGTCAAGAACATTTTAAAATATCTTCGGAGGACCAAAGATATGTTCTTGATATATGGTGGTCAGGAAGAACTCAGTATTGAAGGATATACTGACGCTTCGTTCCAGTCTGACCAGGATGATTTCCGATCGCAATCAGGCTATGTTTTTAGCTTGAATGGAGGAGCAGTGGTGTGGAAAAGTTTCAAACAGTCTATCGTTGCTGATTCCACAACAGAAGCCGAGTATGTTGCAGCCTCGGAAGCATCCAAGGAGGCAGTGTGGATTCGTAAGTTCATTCAGGAACTTGGTGTTGTTCCTTCGAGTGCAGATCCTTTGGTTATCTTCTGTGATAACACTGGAGCAATCGCACAGGCAAAGGAACCACGGTCGCACCAGAAGTCCAAGCACATACAGAGAAGGTTTCACTTGATCCGGGAGATCATTGATCGTGGTGAGATCAAAATATGCAAGGTTCATACAGATGACAATCTGGCTGACCCGCTTACCAAGCCTCTGGTGCAGCAGAAGCATGAGAAGCACTGTAATAATATGGGTTTGAGATTTCTCAACCATTAGATTAAGTGCAAGTGGGAGATTGTTGGGGTATGCCCTTAAGGCTAATGTTTGAGGCCTTGGGATTCTTTCAGTATCATGTATAAACTCTTATGTTTATAAAGGCAATGGTTGTTATTGAAGGAACCCCTAATCATAAGGGGGCAAAACCCTAAGCATGGCGCTAATGTAAAATATGCAAGCGGAAGCAAGGGTTCAAGATCATTTGCATGCCATATGTTCAACTATAATCGATTGAATAGATTGAGATGAAAAATCATACCAACGCCATATGCTTGGAAGTCGGCTTGGATAAAGAGAACAAAGTAGATCTCCTCCACAAGTTCACACACAAGATGAAAATGCTTACTCCTTGCGGTCTCTTGTGCTAGCAAGACACCCAAGCCTTCAAGAGTCGAATGGAAGGGGATGATGAACCTCTTGGCCGAGCGCTCTTCTTGCTCAACCTCTCCTTCTCTTCGTCAATCACCACACAACCAAAGTCGAATGCGTTGAAGAGAAGAGAGCAAACGCATATGCGTTTTTGGCATTGAAGTGAGTGAAACCGGCCCTTGATGACTTTCCATAAATGGAAGCTCATCAAGTCCATGCGCTCAATTCAACCCAAACGCATTTTAGGATTGAACCATGCGTTCACCATTGTGAACCGGTTCAAGCCAAAATGTCAAATCGGCTTTGGTTCAACAAACCAAACCGAAATAGCTCTAGCCACTTGGTCTAGACCAAATTGAACCCCCAAGGCTCATGATCTAACCATTCATCATCTGATGCCCTTGATCTCTCCGATCTAGCATCACCTCTCTCGATCGAAGCTTACCGATCTCAAATCCTAATCAATCAAACATGATCAGACCAGATCTCACTTACAATCAGAGATTAAATCCCTTTAATCTGAACTCAAAGAATCCAGTCCATACGATCTGACTCAAGTAAGCCATATCATCAAATTGTGCGACCCTGAGGGTTTCCTCTAAATGTCGGTAACGATAACTTACGTTATCACGATCAGTGAGGGGTATCTAGCAACACATCACTGTCTCCCGATATAAAGGAAAGAGTCTTCCAAGACTACTCCCAAACCATAGCACAAGTGTGACTCAATTCACAAGGCATACATGTGTCCTTTGCCACTGGATGTTCTTATTGGACAAGCGGGTCAAGCTTGTAACTCCAATACGATGAGCATGATTAGATCAGATGCACATAGTCATCTGGGTATGGCCATACACTATCTCAATCATCTCATATAGGGGGGCCCTTAGAACACCACACTCCTTAATCAATGAGACGGCAATCCTATGTCTATCACTAGTGCCCTAACCTGATTCAAGCTCACCATCCAAAATAGTCTATAATCATTATATTTCAAATGATATTGAACTACCTCAAGACAATGACAATCATCATTTAGAAACACAAGTGATCTCAAGTCAGAGGACATGTGCCACTTGCTGCTTACAAGGATCATTCACATTGTGACAAGCAATGGAATATCCTAGTAGGGTCTGTCCAGTACATCCAATGTACCCATGAGTCTACATCTTATTCCATGCTCGAAGCATCCTATAAGATTAGCACTTATATTAGTCTCAATCATATCAAGGCTGTCTCATGTTCACCAAGATATCTCGACTAAGGACATATAGCCTGTCAGCCTAGCTGAACAGCTTTGAGACATTATTCAGAAGTACACTTATTACAGCAGACAAGGTAACAACCTGAATAACAACCATGCCTTTTATAAACATAAGAGTTTATTACATGATACTTATACAATCCCAAGGCCTCAAACATTAGCCTTAAGGGCATACCCCAACAATCTCCCACTTGCACTTAATCTAATGGTTGAGAAATCTCAAACCCATATTATTACAGTGCTTCTCATGCTTCTGCTGCGCCAGAGGCTTGGTAAGCGGGTCTGCCAGATTGTCATCTGTATGAACCTTGCATATTTTGATCTCGCCACGATCAATGATCTCCCGGATCAAGTGAAACCGTCTCTGTATGTGCTTGGACTTCTGGTGCGACCGTGGTTCCTTTGCTTGTGCTATAGCTCCAGTGTTATCACAGAAGATAACCAAAGGATCTGCACTCGAAGGAACGACACCAAGTTCTCTCACGAACTTACGAATCCACACTGCCTCCTTGGATGCTTCCGAGGCTGCAACATACTCGGCTTCTGTTGTGGAATCAGCAACAGTTGACTGTTTGAAGCTCTTCCACACCACTGCTCCACCATTCAAGCTAAAAACATAGCCTGATTGCGATCGGAAATCATCCTGGTCCGACTGGAACGAAGCATCAGTATATCCCTCTATACTGAGTTCTTCCTGACCACCATATATCAAGAACATATCTTTGGTCCTCCGCAGATATTTCAAGATGTTCTTGACCGCAATCCAGTGCGCCAATCCTGGATTACTTTGGAATCGACTGGTCACGCTTAACCCGTAAGCGACGTCTGGGCGAGTACACAGCATCGCATACATAATGGACCCAATAGCCGAAGCATAAGGCGTATTGTCCATTTCATCTTTCTCAGTCTGTGTTTGTGGACACTGACTCTTTGAAAGATTCAGACCATGTCTGACTGGAAGATATCCACGTTTAGAATTCTCTAAATGGAATCTCTCCAGGACTTTATCGATGTAAGTACTCTGGCACAGCCCGAGAAGCCTCTTAGATCTATCCCGGTAGATCTTGACACCTAATACATAGGCTGCTTCTCCTAGATCATTCATCTGGAAACATTTTCCTAACCATGCCTTAACAGCATGCAGTTCAGGAATATCATTTCCAATGATTAAGATATCATCGACGTAGAGGATTAGGAATGTAATCACGCTCCCACTAAACCTCTTATATACACACGGGTCATCTTCGTTCTTGATGAAACCAAACTCAGAGATTGATTCATCAAAACGAATATTCCAGCTTCTTGATGCTTGTTTAAGTCCATAAATGGACTTCTTTAACTTGCATATTTTATGACGATCTGCTGGATTAGTGAAACCTTCCGGTTGTGTCATATACACATCCTCATCCAAATTTCCATTAAGGAAAGCTGTCTTCACATCCATTTGCCAGATCTCATAGTCGTAATATGCTGCTATCGCGAAAAGAATCCGAATAGACTTAAACATGGCTACAGGAGAGAAAGTTTCATCATAATCTATCCCGTAGATTTGTTTGAAACCCTTCGCAACTAGCCTGCCTTTATAGGTAACCACGTTACCATCCATGTCAATCTTCTTCTTGAAGATCCATTTACAGCCTATAGGGATTACTCCCGGAGGCGGATCAACCAAATCCCAGACTTGGTTATCTGACATGGAGTCCATCTCGGCTCGCATAGCTTCAAGCCATCTAGCTGACTCCGGTCCACTGACCGCATCCGCATAAGTTAGGGGTTCATCATTATCAATGATGTAGACTCCGTCATAGCGCTCAGGCTGTCGACGGATCCTACCCGATCTTCGCGGTTCCCGTGATATCTGAGCCTCAGGTTGTTCAGTAACCTGATCTACCAGCTCAGGCACATCCAACTCTGCTTGACTACTTTGTCCTTCCTCTGAATTCTCATCCAGCTTTATTTCTCTCCCACTGGCCTCTTGCAGAAGAAACTCCTTCTCAAGAAATATGGCCGTCCGAGCAACAAAAACCTTGTTCTCTTTGGGATCGTAGAAATAATAACCCTTAGTTTCCTTAGGGTAACCGACAAAGATACATTTCTCAGATCTGCTCTCCAGTTTCCCAGAGGCGAGCTTTTTGACATAAGCCTCGCAACCCCAGATCCTGATAAATGTCAAGCTAGGCTGTTTTCCATACCATAACTCATATGGCGTCTTTAAAACTGCCTTGGATGGCACTCGGTTTAGTACCTTTGCAGCTGTTTCCAGTGCAAAACCCCAAAAGGAATATGGAAGAGTGGCCTGACTCATCATAGAACGAACCATGTCTAGTAACGTTCTATTTCTCCTCTCGGACACACCATTCCATTGCGGTGTTCCTGGCGGAGTGAGCTGTGAGATAATCCCACACTCCTTCAGATAGTCAGTAAATGGATGACTCAGGTATTTACCACCTCGATCAGAACGAAGTGCCTTGATATTTCGGCCTAGCTGATTTTGTACTTCATTTTTGAACTCTTTGAACTTGTCAAAAGATTCACTTTTATGTCTCATTAAATAGACATACCCATACCTACTGAAATCATCAGTAAAGGTAATGAAGTACTGATAGCCACCTCTGGCATGTTTACTAAAAGGCCCACACACATCACTGTGTATAAGGTCAAGTAAACCCGAAGCCCTTTGACCTTTGTGAGGAAAAGGAGACTTCGTCATTTTACCCATCAAACAAGCTTTGCATGTATCAATCTCCTCATAGGAGAATGATCCCAGCAGTCCATGTTCATGCAACCGCTTAATGCGCTTCTCGTTTATATGGCCTAAACGACTATGCCATAACAAGGTGCTGTCATCAGCATACTTGGCTTTCTTATTATCAATGTTTTGTATAGAATTTTCCATGTCCAACATGTATAACCCATTGTTAATTGAACCAGTTGCATACACAATATTATCATGAGATAAAACACACTTTGAAATATTGCATTCAAAGGCAAATCCTTTCCTGACAAGAGCAGGAATAGAGATAATATTCTTGGTAATACTCGGTACAAAATAACAATTGTTTAATTCTAATACAACGCCAGATGGTAAAGAAATGAAATAGTCTCCTACAGCAACAGCAGCAACCCGTGCCCCGTTTCCAACTCGTAGGTCTACCTCATGCTGTCCCACCTGCCTTCTTCTCTTGAGTTCCTGCACATTTGAACAAATGTGAACTCCACATGCAGTGTCCAACACCCATGATATAGTAGAAGAAGATAACATGACCTCAGTCACATATATACCTGAGCCAGAAGCGATGCTTCCCCTCTTATCTCCTTGGAGCGCTTTACAGTCCTTTTTCCAGTGACCCAGCTGGCCACAGTGGAAACACCTGTTGTCCTTCGACCGCTTCACCTTCTGTTTCAGGGCCTTGCTGTAATTCTTGACAGGGGCCTTGCCCTTCTTCCCCTTCTTCTTGTTCCTAGAAGGAACCATCAAGACAGAGGTTGAAGGCTTACCCTTCAGAGTTTCCTCAGTGGTCAAGAGCATATTCAGCAGCTCTGCCGGCGTACAATCGATCTTGTTCATATTAAAGTTAATAATGAACGCATCGAAAGAGGGCGGAAGAGACTGCAGAATAATGTCCACAGCAAGCTCCTGGTTGATGGTATGCCCCAGTTTCTCCAGAGCCTCCTTGTGCCCAATCATCTTGAGCACGTGAGCTCCCACTGGGCTCCCCTCAGCCAGTTTGCTCTGAAAGAAGAGCTTCGTCAGATTATAGCGCTCAGTCCTCGCCTGTGCAGCATACAGCATCTTGAGGTTCGCTATAATTTCTATAGCCGACATATCCTCATGCTGACGCTGCAGCGGTGGCGTCATAGACGCTAGCATCAGGCAAGCGACATCAATGCTATCATTGACGTGCTTTTCGTAGGCATCCCGAACCGCCCTTGCGGCGTTCGGAGCGGGCTGCGGCGGTATCGCCGTCTCGAGGACATACAGTTTCCTCTCTGCCTTAAGAACAATCTTAAGGTGTCCGAACCAGTCAGAGAAGTTCGGCCCAGCAAAATTCTCCCTTTCCAGTAGGGATCGCACATTGAAGCTCATGGTGTTCGTTGCTGCAGGAATCTACAACAAGCAAGAACAGCAAGGTCAGTATCAATGTTTCAGAATCAATCCAGGACTTAAGAAAGATTCTTTTCTCACTATTTTGTCTGACTGAAAAATCCAGTAAACAGTCCGAAAGAGTAAACACTCTTTTAGTGAGATGGGATCCAGATTTCATACTTGGTCTCCGCGTCCCGCTCAGGCGAGATAAGATGCACAGAGATGACAAGCACTAGTTTCTGGTAGGCTGTCCCAGCCAATCGCCAACCCGTGCGATTCCCCTTCATCTTGGCAATCCAGCAGACTGTGCCAACTGAGTTGGTACAACACAGTCTCTGATCCCAGAGATGGCTGCCTCCATGTGCTACCATATGCGCCACATATGTAGTCTACATGGTCAAGCTGACCTGACCTACTCCCTGGACCACCACGTGCTATGCTGAGCAACGAGAGGGGATAAATCCCAACTCTGTAACACGCAGGTGAAATCCAGCACCGTCTGAAGATAGATGGACGTGCCCACTGAGTGGGTTCAACACGGCTCCAACGATAGTCAGAAAGGTGAGGTTTCGCGTCAGAAGGCTTACGAGCTTGATATGTTAGCGTTGGATTTTAACGGTCTTTTATCTTCTTACTATCAGGCATGTCCTATGGCTATAGCAGAAGATAAACATAAATATGCAATTCTAATTATTAGCAATAAGTAGAAAGCATGATCTTATGTGGTAAAAGCCCATGAACCCTAGTAAGACCTTAATATTACTTAAGTCTTCACTTGAGCTTCATTGCATCTCATCTGGTCCAACTCAGTGCCCTAGCGCCAAGAGCACCTCAGGTGCACCACCAGGTGAATGCCCCTCTTGGATGTGTGCCTTTGTTCTTGTCTAATCAAAGTACATTTGATCTATCTAGACAAGGTTGACTCGCAGGTCAACAACATATTATAAATTAAGTACAATGTGATTCGCAGATCACAAATTAATTTACAATTTTTTAAGTCCAGGCACGCAGGCCCCAGCACAGCACACAATTGGGCAACCCACACAAGACTAAATAAACAAGCATATGGTTCAATCAACATGTGATCCAATCATCTTGAAATTAATTTTGAAAACCCTATGGCATCAATTTTAATTTCCTTATGAGCCCTACAACCTTACAATGGTCCATTGATGGGGATCCACTCATCCATCTAGTTAGATCCTTTGCCCTTGCATGCACCGAGTCCTAACTGACCCGAGTTGACCTAATGGTCAACCATGCATGCGCCAAGGGCTGAACTACCCCCATGAGTTTTGGCAAGCGGGTGTGACCCCGGGCCTAACTCAAGTGTGTTCAGTAGTGTCTCAACCAGACCTCGCTACACGCCCTAGATGCAGTCAACCTATACCCACCTTGTGCTTGCGCATAGGTGCTATCAGGTTAACCCATCTGAGCTGTCAGATGGTCTGATCAGACTTGGATCTAACCTAGTGGTGACTTCAACCCCATCAACCCATCTAAGGGTTTAATGTAGTGGCACCTTAGATCTAATCAAGCGCGCAAGATGTAAGTTTTAGAAAAACCTTAGAACATGCGCAATCATACAAACAAACAACATGCTTGCATATAACCCTTAGATCTAAGGGGGTCCCCTTCAAGGGGGAGCGCAAACTTTAGGGGGTCCCCTTCAAGGGGGAGCGCATACTTCATGTAAGCAAAGCATGATACAAGCGCAACTTCATGTAAGCAAAGCATGATACAAGCGCAACTTCATGTAAGCAAAGCATGATACAAGCGCAACTTCATGTAAGCAAAGCATGCCTCAAGTAAAAGTAAGCGCAACATGAGGATCACATCAGCAAACATAATAGCATGCATAGAACTTGCCTCTGATACCAATTGAAGGAACCCCTAATCATAAGGGGGCAAAACCCTAAGCATGGCGCTAATGTAAAATATGCAAGCGGAAGCAAGGGTTCAAGATCATTTGCATGCCATATGTTCAACTATAATCGATTGAATAGATTGAGATGAAAAATCATACCAACGCCATATGCTTGGAAGTCGGCTTGGATAAAGAGAACAAAGTAGATCTCCTCCACAAGTTCACACACAAGATGAAAATGCTTACTCCTTGCGGTCTCTTGTGCTAGCAAGACACCCAAGCCTTCAAGAGTCGAATGGAAGGGGATGATGAACCTCTTGGCCGAGCGCTCTTCTTGCTCAACCTCTCCTTCTCTTCGTCAATCACCACACAACCAAAGTCGAATGCGTTGAAGAGAAGAGAGCAAACGCATATGCGTTTTTGGCATTGAAGTGAGTGAAACCGGCCCTTGATGACTTTCCATAAATGGA
Organism: Costus lasius; assembly: GCA_027563935.2. Taxonomy (NCBI): domain Eukaryota; kingdom Viridiplantae; phylum Streptophyta; class Magnoliopsida; order Zingiberales; family Costaceae; genus Costus; species Costus lasius. Next base: position 30,050,234 of record CM050454.1, read on the forward strand.
AGCTCATCAAGTCCATGCGCTCAATTCAACCCAAACGCATTTTAGGATTGAACCATGCGTTCACCATTGTGAACCGGTTCAAGCCAAAATGTCAAATCGGCTTTGGTTCAACAAACCAAACCGAAATAGCTCTAGCCACTTGGTCTAGACCAAATTGAACCCCCAAGGCTCATGATCTAACCATTCATCATCTGATGCCCTTGATCTCTCCGATCTAGCATCACCTCTCTCGATCGAAGCTTACCGATCTCAAGTCCTAATCAATCAAACATGATCAGACCAGATCTCACTTACAATCAGAGATTAAATCCCTTTAATCTGAACTCAAAGAATCCAGTCCATACGATCTGACTCAAGTAAGCCATATCATCAAATTGTGCGACCCTGAGGGTTTCCTCTAAATGTCGGTAACGATAACTTACGTTATCACGATCAGTGAGGGGTATCTAGCAACACATCACTGTCTCCCGATATAAAGGAAAGAGTCTTCCAAGACTACTCCCAAACCATAGCACAAGTGTGACTCAATTCACAAGGCATACATGTGTCCTTTGCCACTGGATGTTCTTATTGGACAAGCGGGTCAAGCTTGTAACTCCAATACGATGAGCATGATTAGATCAGATGCACATAGTCATCTGGGTATGGCCATACACTATCTCAATCATCTCATATAGGGGGGGCCCTTAGAACACCACACTCCTTAATCAATGAGACGGCAATCCTATGTCTATCACTAGTGCCCTAACCTGATTCAAGCTCACCATCCAAAATAGTCTATAATCATTATATTTCAAATGATATTGAACTACCTCAAGACAATGACAATCATCATTTAGAAACACAAGTGATCTCAAGTCAGAGGACATGTGCCACTTGCTGCTTACAAGGATCATTCACATTGTGACAAGCAATGGAATATCCCAGTAGGGTCTGTCCAGTACATCCAATGTACCCATGAGTCTACATCTTATTCCATGCTCGAAGCATCCTATAAGATTAGCACTTATATTAGTCTCAATCATATCAAGGCTGTCTCATGTTCACCAAGATATCTCGACTAAGGACATATAGCCTGTCAGCCTAGCTGAACAGCTTTGAGACATTATTCAGAAGTACACTTATTACAGCAGACAAGGTAACAACCTGAATAACAACCATGCCTTTTATAAACATAAGAGTTTATTACATGATACTTATACAATCCCAAGGCCTCAAACATTAGCCTTAAGGGCATACCCCAACAGTTATTCAGTTTGTTACATTGTCTGCTGCAATAAGTGTGCTTCTGAATAATGTCTCAAAGCTGTTCAGCTTGGCTGACATGCTGTTTTGTCCTTAGTCGAGATATCTTGGTGAACATGAGACAGCCTTGATATGATTGAGACTAATATGTGTTCTAATCTTATAGGATGCTTCGAGCATGGAATAAGATGTAGACTCATGGGTACATTGGATGTACTGGACAGACCCTACTAGGATATTCAATTGCTTGTCACAATGTGAATAATCCTTATATGCAAACAAGTGGCATACTTCCTCTGACTTGAGATCACTTGTGTTTCTAAATGATGATTGTCATTGTTTTGAGGTTGTTCAATATCATTTGAAAAATAATGGTTATAGACTATCTTGGATAATGATCATGAGTCAGGTTAGGACACTAGTGATAGATATAGGATTGCCGTCTCCTTGATTGGAGTGTGATGTTCTAAAGGGGCCCCCCTGGATGAGATGATTGAGAAAGTGTATGGCCATACCCAGGTGACTATGTTCATCTGATCTAATCATGCTCATCATATTTGAGTTACAAGCTTGACATGCTTGTCCAATAAGAACATCCAGTGGCAAAGGAAACATGTATGCCTAGTGAAGTGGATTCACACTTGTGCTATGGTTTGGGTGTAGTCTTGGAAGACTCTTTCCTTTATATCGGGAGATAGTGATGTGTTGCTAGATACCCCTCACTGATCGTGATAACGTAAGTTATCGTTACCGACATTTAAAGGAAACCCTCAGGGTCGCACAATTTGATGATATGGCTTACTTAAGTCAGATCGTGTCGACTGAATTATTTGGGTTCAGTTTAAAGGAGTTTAAACTCTGATTGTAAGTGAGATCTGGTCTGATCATGTTTGATTGATTAGGGCTTGAGATCGGTAAGCTTCGATCGAGAGAGTTGATGCTAGATCGGTTAGATCAAGAGCATCAAGAGATGAATGGTTAGATCTTGAACCATTTGGTTCAATAAGATCTAGACCATGGCTTGGGCTGTTTTGATTTGGTTTATGAACCAAATTCAATTGGGACGGTTTGGCTTGAACCGGTTCACATAGGTGAACGCTTGGTTCAATGCTTGTAAGCGTTTTTGGTTGGTTTTAAGATCATGGGCGCATGGCTTCATGATATTCTATTTTTGGAATGTCATCAAGGCCACTTCCTCTTAACGCCAAAACGCCAAAGACGTTCCCCTCTTCTCGTGTGGCCGGTTTGCACTCTCGTGGGTGTGTGTTGACGAGAAGAGAAGAGAAGAGAAGATTTCGGCCAAGGAGAGAATTGCTCTCGCATCTCAATCTTCCTCCACACAAAGGACCCCTTGAAGCTTTGCTAGCACAAAGACGACAAGGAGAAGCCATTCCTCATCTTGTGTGCGTCATCTTTGGAGAAGATCCCTTTCGATCTTTGCTTCCAAGGCACCATCCAAAGGATGGCGATGGTATGATCTTTCATTCATCTTTGCAATCTTTCAGCAAGTTGATCATATGTTTATTCAAATGATCCTAAGGAAACCCTAGCTTCCGCTATGAGATTCTTGATATGCGCCCCCTTAGGGTTTCCCCCCCCCCCCCTTCCTGGTAGGGACTCTTCATGATCTAGACCAATGCTTGGCTTAATTTGGTCTTTGAACCAAATCTAATTGAACCGGCTCATCATGTGAGTGCATGGTTCAATGGGAGATAACGTGGCGATCGGTTTAATTGTGTAAACGCATGAGCATTAAGGGGTTTGCTATTTTTGGAAGTTGGTTTTCCAAAATAGAGTAACGCTTCCACGTTTGGGCATAACGCCTCACGTTCGAGGGCATTACTCTTCGCTCACTCGCCTCTTCCTCTGGACGACGCTCCTCTTTCGGTGATCTTCTTCACGCAAAGAGAGGGAGTTCGAAAGCCAAGAAAAGCATCTCATCTCCTTCACACGGTTAGGAGACTTGGAGAACTTTGCTAGCACAAAGATCGACAAGGAGTAGGCGATCATACATCTTGTGTGCGCACGCTTTGGAGGAGAGCCACATCGCCCTCTTGCTTCCAAGTCGCCATCCAAGAAATGGCATTGGTATGTTTTTCGTTTGATCTATACAAGTTCATGAAGTTGATCATATATTCATGCATGCGATTCCTTAAGAAACCCTAGCTTCCGCTATGCAAAAATATTCTACATGCGCATATTAGGGTTTCGCCCCCTTAGGGGAACCTTCAGAAATAACTACCTCAAGCACTCCAAGTGATACTCAAAGAACTTCAAGCTCACTTACCAAATAAGAAGATGTTGCAAATCAGCCAATCGCTTGAAATCAAGCCAATCAAGGGATCTGACCTTATCAGTAGTCTCCTGTACTGCATCAGATCTAAAAATCATTCTATCACCAGTCTCCTCCCAACACAAGGGAGTCCTACACCTTCTTCCATACAAAGCCTCATATGGAGCCATCTGAATACTTGAGTGGAAACTATTATTATAAGTGAACTCTATCAAAGATAGATCCCGGTTCCACTCAGAACTCCAATCAACCACATAGGCTCTCAACAAGTCTTCTAGAGTCTGTATAGTACGCTCCGTCTGGCCATCAGACTGAGGATGGTATGCTGTACTAAAACTCAACTTAGTACCCAAACCCTCCTGTAAGCTCTTCCAAAATCTGGACAAAAACCGAGAGTCCCTATCAGACACAATATCAACAGGAACTCCATGCAGTCTGACTATCTCATCAATGTACAATCTGGCCAGTCTCTCTAAAGAATAAGTCATCTTGATCGGAAGAAAATGGGCTGATTTAGTGAGTCTATCAACAATCACCCAAATAGCATCATGACCCAATCTGGTTCTGGGCAAACCACATACAAAATCCATACTGATGCATTCCCACTTCCACTCAGGAATAGGAAGGGGCTGCAACAAACCACCAGGCTTCTGGTGTTCAGCCTTTACAGTCTGACAAGTTAAACACCTAGAGACAAAATCAGTTACTTCATTCTTCATACCCGGCCACCAAAAATTTTTCTTAAGGTCCTGATACATCTTAGTCACACCAGGATGTAGAGAATATTTGGAGTTATGGCTGTCCTCCAATATTTCTTTCCTCAAGCTCGGTTCCTCAGGGACACACACCCTTCCACGAAACCGAAGAATACCATCATCAGACAGGCTAAAATCTGTTGGAGTATGCCCTTAAGGCTAATGTTTGAGGCCTTGGGATTGTATAAGTGTCATGTAATAAACTCTTAAGTTTATAAAGGCATGGTTATTATTCAGTTTGTTACCTTGTCTGCTGTAATGAGAGTACTTCTGAATAATGTCTCAAAGCTGTTCAGCTAGGCTGACAGGCTATAAGTCCTTAGTCGAGATATCTTGGTGAACATGAGACAGCCTTGATATGATTGAGACTAATATGTGTGCTAATCTTATAGGATGCTTCGAGCATGGAATAAGATGAAGACTCATGGGTGCATTGGATGTACTGGACAGACCCTACTAGGATATTCAATTGCTTGTCACAATGTGAATGATCCTTGTAAGCAACAAGTGGCACATGTCCTTTGACTTGAGATCACTTGTGTTTCTAAATGATGAATGTCATTATTTTGAGGTAGTTCAATATCATTTGAAAGATAATGATTATAGACTATCTTGGATAATGATCATGAGTCAGGTTAGGACACTAGTGATAGATATAGGATTGCCGTCTCCTTGTTCAAGGAGTGTGATGTTCTAAAGGGCCCCCCTATATGAGATGATTGAGATAGTGTATGGCCATACCCAGATGACTATGTTCATCTGATCTAGTCATGCTCATCGTATTGGAGTTACAAGCTTGACCCGCTTGTCCAATAAGAACATCCAGTGGCAAAGGACACTTGTATGCCTAGTGAAACTGAATCACACTTGTGCTATGGGTTGGGTGTAGTCTTGGAAGACTCTTTCCTTTATATCGGGAGACAGTGATGTGTTGCTAGATACCCCTCACTGATCGTGATAACGTAAGTTATCGTTACCGACATTTAAAGGAAACCCTCAGGGTCACACAATTTGGTGATATGGCTTTCTTTAAGTCAGATCGTGTGGACTGAATTATTTGGGTTCAGTTTAAAGGGATTTAAACTCTGATTGTAAGTGAGATCTAGCCTGATCATGTTTGATTGATTAGGGCTTGAGATCGGTAAGCTTCGATCGAGAGAGCAGATGCTAGATCGGTGAGATCAGGAGCATCGAGAGATGAACGGTTAGATCTGAAACCTTAGAGGTTAATATGATTTAGACCAAGTGGCTTGGGTTAATTGGTCTTTGAACCAAACCTAATTGAACCGGTTCACTAGGGTGAACGCATGGTTCAATTTAAGAGATGTTTTCGGTTGGTTCACTTAGGGTGAACGCAAGGAATTAAGGGGGCTTTAATGAAGGGGGTTACACATTAAATGGTAACCGTTTCTTTCATTTGATGAGCTCTCTCTCCCTTTCGGTTTGGATTCGAGAGTGAGAGTTTTTGGCTTGCACTCACGACGAGGAGAAGGGGAGGACGAAAACAAGAACTCTCGGCCCTAGCATCATCTTATCATCCTACCACTCGAGAAGGACAACTTGGCATTTTGCTAGCACAAAAGTTGCGCAAGTTGGAAGCCTTCATCACTTAGTGTGTGTCTTCTAAGGAGAAGATCCCTTTCGATCTTTCTTCTTCCAAGCCGCCATCCATCCATGGCATTGGTAAGATCATAACTTGATCTAAAGTTCAATTAAGTTGATCATATAGCTATACCATTTGCGATCTTATGAAACCCTAAAAGTCTATGCTTCCGCTATCAAAGTTTTGAATGCGCCCCCCTCTCGAAAGGGGTTCTTACCTTAGGGTTTTCTCGCTCCCCCTTGAAGGGGTTTCCTGCAATTGGTATCAGAGGATGTTTGGTTTCGGTATGATGCTTATGATTGCTTAATGTATTGTGTTCCATGTTAGATCTAAGTTTTCTCATCATGCGAAAGTGCTAGTTGTATGTAGTTTATTGTGGCGCATGTATGAGGTTAACATATGTTGGCGCATGTTTGTTGCTTACATAGTTGCGCTTATTGCATGTTATAGTTTTTCTTAAAAACTCAATGAACTTGCGCGCATACTTAGATCTAAGCCCTTGCTATAAACCCTTAGATGGGTTGATAGGGTTGAAAGCTTCATCTAGAATGGATCAAACTAGTCTGATCAGACCATCTGACAGCCTAGATGGGTTGACCAGATAGCACCTGTGCGCAAGCATGAGGTTGCTATAGGTTGACTGCATCAAAGGTGTGTAGCGAGGTCTGGTTGAGACAACCAATGAACACTCTTGAGTTAGGCCCGGGGTCACACCCGCTTGCCAAAACTCTTGAAGGTGGTTCAGCCCTTGGCGCATGCATGGTTGACCATTAGGTCAATTCGGGTCAGTTAGGACTCGGTGCATGCAAGGGCACAGGATCTAACTAGATGGATGAGTGGATCCTTATCAATGGACCATTGTAAGGTTGTAGGGCACATAAGGAAATTAATATTGATGCCTATGGGGTTTTCAAAAATTTAATTTCTTGATTGGATCACATGATGATTGATGCCATGATGCTTGTCTATTTATTCTTATGTGGGCTGCCCATGTTAAATGTGTGCTGTGCTGGGGCCTGCGAGCCTGGAATCAAACTTGTAAATTATTTTGTGATCTGCGAATCACATTTGTACTTAATTTATAATGTATAATTGACCTGCGAGTCAAACTTGTCTAGATAGATCAAATTGTATTTGATTAGACAAGAGCACAAAGGCACACATCCAAAAGGGGGCATTCAGCTGGTGGCGCACCTGAGGTGCTCTTGGCGCTAGGGGCCTGGGTTGGACCAGATGAGATGCAAATGAGCTCAAGTGAAGACTTAAGTAAAATTAAGGTCTTACTAGGGTTCATGGGCTTTTACCACATAAGATCATGCTTTCTATTTATTGCTTAAATAATTAGAATTGCATGTGTTTATCTTCTGCTATCACCATAGGACTTGTATGATAGTGAAGAAGATAAAAGACCGTTAAAATCCAACGCTAATATATCAAGCACGTAATGCCTTCTGACGCGAAACCTCACTGTTCTGACTATCGTTGGAGCCGTGTTGAACCCACTCAGTGGGCACGTCCATCTATCTTCAGACGGTGCGGGATTACACCTGCGTGTTACAGAGTAGGGATTTATCCCTTCTCGTTGCTCAGCATAGCACGTGGTGGTCCAGGGAGTAGGTCAGGTCAGCTTGACCATGTAGGCTACATATGTGGCGCATATGGTAGCACATGGAGGCAGCCATCTGAGGGATCAGAGACTGTATTGTACCAACTCAGTTGGCACAGTCTGCTGGATTGCCCAGATGAAGGGGAATCGCACGGGTTGGCGATTGGCTGGGACAGCCTACCAGAAATTAGTGCTTGTCCTCTCTGTGCATCTTATCTCGCCTGAGCGGGACGCGGAGACCAAGTATGAAATCTGGATCCCATCTCACTAAAAGAGTGTTACTCTTTCGGACTGTTTACTGGATTTTTCAGTCAGATAAAATAGTGAGAAAAGAATCTTTCTTAAGTCCTGGAATGATTCTGAACATTGATACTGACCTTGCTGTTCTTGCTTGTTGTAGATTCCTGCAGCAACGAACACCATGAGCTTCAATGTGCGATCCCTACTGGAAAGGGAGAAGTTTGCTGGGCCAAACTTCTCTGACTGGTTTGGACACCTTAAGATCGTTCTTAAGGCAGAGAGGAAACTGTATGTCCTCGAGACGGCGATACCGCCGCAGCCCGCTCCGAACGCCGCAAGGGCGGTTCGGGATGCCTATGAAAAGCACGTCAATGATAGCATTGATGTCGCTTGCCTGATGCTAGCGTCTATGACGCCACCACTGCAGTGTCAGCATGAGGATATGTCGGCTATAGAGATTATAGCGAACCTCAAGATGCTGTATGCTGCACAGGCGAGGACAGAACGCTATAATCTGACAAAGCTCTTCTTTCAGAGCAAACTGGCTGAGGGGAGCCCAGTGGGAGCTCACGTGCTCAAGATGATTGGGCACAAGGAGGCTCTGGAGAAACTGGGGCATACCGTCAACCAGGAGCTTGCTGTTGATATTATTCTGCAGTCTCTCCCGCCCTCTTTCGATGCGTTCATCATTAATTTTAATATGAACAAAATCGATTGCACGCCGGCAGAGCTGCTGAATATGCTCTTGACAACTGAGGAAACTCTGAAGGGAAAGCCTTCAACCTCTGTCTTAATGGTTCCTTCAAGGAACAAGAAGAAGGGGAAGAAGGGCAAGACCCCTGTCAAGAACTACAGCAAGGCACTGAAACAGAAGGTGAAGCGGTCGAAGGACAACAGGTGTTTCCACTGTGGCCAGCTGGGTCACTGGAAAAAGGACTGTAAAGCGCTCCAAGGAGATAAGAGGGGAAGCATCGCTTCTGGCTCAGGTATATATGTGACTGAGGTCATGTTATCTTCTTCTTCTATTTCATGGGTGTTGGACACTGCATGTGGAGTTCACATTTGTTCAAATGTACAGGAACTCAAGAGAAGAAGACAGGTGGGACAGCATGAGGTAGACCTACGCGTTGGAAACGGGGCACGGGTTGCTGCTGTTGCTGTAGGAGACTATTTCATTTCTTTACCATCTGGCATTGTATTAGAATTAAACAATTGTTATTTTGTACCCAGTATTACCAAGAATATTATCTCTATTCCTGCTCTTGTCAGGAAAGGATTTGCCTTTGAATGCAAGATTTCAAAGTGTGTTTTATCTTATGATAATATTGTGTATGCAACTGGTTCAATCAACAATGGGTTATTCATGTTGGACATGGAATATTCTATACAAAACATTGATAATAAGAAAGCCAAGTATGCTGATGACAGCACCTTGCTATGGCATAGTCGTTTAGGCCATATAAACGAGAAGCGCATTAAGCGGTTGCATGATCATGGACTGCTGGGATCATTCTCCTATAAGGAGATTGATACATGCAAAGCTTGTTTAATGGGTAAAATGACGAAGTCACCTTTTTCTAAGAAAGGTCAAAGGGCTTCAGGTTTACTTGACCTTATACACAGTGATGTGTGTGGGCCATTTAGTAAACATGCCAGAGGTGGCTATCAGTACTTCATTACCTTTACTGATGATTTCAGTAGGTATGGGTATGTCTATTTAATGAGACATAAAAGTGAATCTTTTGACAAGTTCAAAGAGTTCAAGAATGAAGTACAAAATCAGTTAGGCCGAAATATCAAGGCACTTCGTTCTGATCGAGGTGGAGAATACCTAAGTCATGCGTTTACTGACTATCTGAAAGAGTGTGGGATTATCTCACAGCTCACTCCGCCAGGAACACCGCAATGGAATGGTGTGTCCGAGAGGAGAAATAGAACGTTACTTGATATGGTTCGTTCTATGATGAGTCAGGCTACACTTCCATACTCCTTTTGGGGTTTTGCACTGGAAACAGCTGCAAAGGTACTAAACCGAGTGCCATCCAAGGCAGTTTCTAAAACGCCATACGAGTTATGGTATGGGAAACAGCCTAGCTTGACATTTATCAGGATCTGGGGTTGCGAGGCTTATGTCAAAAAGCTCGCCTCTGGGAAACTAGAGAGCAGATCTGACAAATGTATCTTTGTCGGTTACCCTAAGGAAACTAAGGGTTATTATTTCTACGATCCCAAAGAGAACAAGGTTTTTGTTGCTCGGACGGCCATATTTCTTGAGAAGGAATTTCTTCTGCAAGAGGCCAGTGGGAGAGAAATAAAGCTGGATGAGATTCCAGAGGAAGGACAAAGTAGTCAAGCTCAGTTGGATGAGCCTGAGCCAGTGGATCAGGTTATTGAACAACCTGAGGCTCAGATATCACGGGAACCGCGAAGATCGGGAAGGATCCGTCGACAGCCTGAGCGCTATGACGGAGTCTACATCATTGATAATGATGAACCCCTCACCTATGCGGATGCGGTCAGTGGACCGGAGTCAGCTAGATGGCTTGATGCTATGCGAGCCGAGATGGACTCCATGTCAGATAACCAAGTCTGGGATTTGGTTGATCCGCCTCCGGGAGTAATCCCTATAGGCTGTAAATGGATCTTCAAGAAGAAGATTGACATGGATGGTAACGTGGTTACCTATAAAGGCAAGCTAGTTGCGAAAGGTTTCAAACAAATCTACGGGATAGATTATGATGAAACTTTCTCACCTGTAGCCATGTTTAAGTCTATTCGGATTCTTTTCGCGATAGCTGCATATTATGATTATGAGATCTGGCAGATGGATGTGAAGATAGCTTTCCTTAATGGAAATCTGGATGAGGATGTGTATATGACACAACCTGAGGGTTTCACTAATCCAGCAGATCGTCATAAAATATGCAAGTTAAAGAAATCCATTTATGGATTGAAACAAGCATCTAGAAGCTGGAATATTCGTTTTGATGAATCAATCTCTGAGTTTGGTTTCATCAAGAACGAGGATGACCCGTGTGTATATAAGAGGTTTAGTGGGAGCGTAATTACATTCCTAATCCTCTACGTCGATGATATCTTGATCATTGGAAATGATATTCCTGAACTGCATGCTGTTAAAGCATGGTTAGGAAAATGTTTCCAGATGAAAGATCTAGGAGAAGCAGCCTATGTGTTAGGTGTGAAGATCTACCGGGTTAGATCTAAGAGGCTTCTCGGGCTGTGCCAGAGTACTTACATCGATAAGGTCCTGGAGAGATTCCATTTAGAGAATTCTAAACGTGGATATCTTCCAGTCAGACATGGTCTGAATCTTTCGAAGAGTCAGTGTCCACAAACACAGACTGAGAAAGATGAAATGGACAATACGCCTTATGCTTCGGCTATTGGGTCCATTATGTATGCGATGTTGTGTACTCGCCCAGACGTCGCTTACGGGTTAAGCGTGACCAGTCGATTCCAAAGTAATCCAGGTATGGCGCACTGGATTGCAGTCAAGAACATTATAAAATATCTGCGGAGGACCAAAGATATGTTCTTGATATATGGTGGTCAGGAAGAACTCAGTATAGAGGGATATACTGACGCTTCGTTCCAGACGGACCAGGATGATTTCCGATCGCAATCAGGCTATGTTTTTAGCTTGAATGGAGGTGCTGTGGTGTGGAAGAGTTTCAAACAGTCAACTGTTGCTGATTCCACAACAGAAGCCGAGTATGTTGCAGCCTCGGAAGCATCCAATGAGGCAGTGTGGATTCGTAAGTTCGTGAGAGAACTTGGTGTTGTTCCTTCGAGTGCAGATCCTTTGGTTATCTTCTGTGATAACACTGGAGCCATCGCACAAGCAAAGGAACCACGGTCGCACCAGAAGTCCAAGCACATACAGAGACGGTTTCACTTGATCCGGGAGATCATTGATCGAGGCGAGATCAAAATATGCAAGGTTCATACAGATGACAATCTGGCAGACCCGCTTACCAAGCCTCTGGCGCAGCAGAAGCATGAGAAGCACTGTAATAATATGGGTTTGAGATTTCTCAACCATTAGATTAAGTGCAAGTGGGAGATTGTTGGAGTATGCCCTTAAGGCTAATATTTGAGGCCTTGGGATTGTATAAGTGTCATGTAATAAACTCTTAAGTTTATAAAGGCATGGTTATTATTCAGTTTGTTACCTTGTCTGCTGTAATGAGAGTACTTCTGAATAATGTCTCAAAGCTGTTCAGCTAGGCTGACAGGCTATAAGTCCTTAGTCGAGATATCTTGGTGAACATGAGACAGCCTTGATATGATTGAGACTAATATGTGTGCTAATCTTATAGGATGCTTCGAGCATGGAATAAGATGAAGACTCATGGGTGCATTGGATGTACTGGACAGACCCTACTAGGATATTCAATTGCTTGTCACAATGTGAATGATCCTTGTAAGCAACAAGTGGCACATGTCCTTTGACTTGAGATCACTTGTGTTTCTAAATGATGAATGTCATTATTTTGAGGTAGTTCAATATCATTTGAAAGATAATGATTATAGACTATCTTGGATAATGATCATGAGTCAGGTTAGGACACTAGTGATAGATATAGGATTGCCGTCTCCTTGTTCAAGGAGTGTGATGTTCTAAAGGGCCCCCCTATATGAGATGATTGAGATAGTGTATGGCCATACCCAGATGACTATGTTCATCTGATCTAGTCATGCTCATCGTATTGGAGTTACAAGCTTGACCCGCTTGTCCAATAAGAACATCCAGTGGCAAAGGACACTTGTATGCCTAGTGAAACTGAATCACACTTGTGCTATGGGTTGGGTGTAGTCTTGGAAGACTCTTTCCTTTATATCGGGAGACAGTGATGTGTTGCTAGATACCCCTCACTGATCGTGATAACGTAAGTTATCGTTACCGACATTTAAAGGAAACCCTCAGGGTCACACAATTTGGTGATATGGCTTTCTTTAAGTCAGATCGTGTGGACTGAATTATTTGGGTTCAGTTTAAAGGGATTTAAACTCTGATTGTAAGTGAGATCTAGCCTGATCATGTTTGATTGATTAGGGCTTGAGATCGGTAAGCTTCGATCGAGAGAGCAGATGCTAGATCGGTGAGATCAGGAGCATCGAGAGATGAACGGTTAGATCTGAAACCTTAGAGGTTAATATGATTTAGACCAAGTGGCTTGGGTTAATTGGTCTTTGAACCAAACCTAATTGAACCGGTTCACTAGGGTGAACGCATGGTTCAATTTAAGAGATGTTTTCGGTTGGTTCACTTAGGGTGAACGCAAGGAATTAAGGGGGCTTTAATGAAGGGGGTTACACATTAAATGGTAACCGTTTCTTTCATTTGATGAGCTCTCTCTCCCTTTCGGTTTGGATTCGAGAGTGAGAGTTTTTGGCTTGCACTCACGACGAGGAGAAGGGGAGGACGAAAACAAGAACTCTCGGCCCTAGCATCATCTTATCATCCTACCACTCGAGAAGGACAACTTGGCATTTTGCTAGCACAAAAGTTGCGCAAGTTGGAAGCCTTCATCACTTAGTGTGTGTCTTCTAAGGAGAAGATCCCTTTCGATCTTTCTTCTTTCAAGCCGCCATCCATCCATGGCATTGGTAAGATCATAACTTGATCTAAAGTTCAATTAAGTTGATCATATAGCTATACCATTTGCGATCTTATGAAACCCTAAAAGTCTATGCTTCCGCTATCAAAGTTTTGAATGCGCCCCCCTCTCGAAAGGGGTTCTTACCTTAGGGTTTTCTCGCTCCCCCTTGAAGGGGTTTCCTGCAAAATCCTGAACTGCGCCATCAACCAAACTATCCCTGATCTGAACTAATCTCGGATCCACAGACTGCTGATCTCTGATCTTCTGCAACAAAGCAGACTGTACTCTGAGAAAAGCCACATAACCAGTCTGAACTTTAGGAGAAACACTGATCCTGAGATCTCTGAACTCCTGCAGTAACTGCCACTCACTAACCCGTAAAGCAGCTACTGAAGTAACTGGATGTCTGCTCAGCGCATCCGCCACTACATTGGCCTTTCCAGCCTGATACTGAATGGAGAAGTCATAGTCTTTGATCAACTCCATCCATCTTCTCTGTCTCATGTTCAACTCCTTCTGAGTGAAGATATACTTGAGACTCTGGTGATCAGTGAACAGATCAAACTCCTGACCCAGCAAATAGTGACGCCATATCTTCAAAGCAAAGACTACGGCCGCCAACTCTAAATCATGAGTAGGGTAGTTCAATTCATACTCCTTCAGTTGTCTCGAAGCATAGGCTACCACAGAACCCTTCTGCATCAAGACACAACCCAACCCTTTGCCTGAAGCATCTGTATAGACAGTAAACCTTTCCCCATCACTAGGAATAATGAGGATCGGTGTACTAGTCAACCTCCTCTTCAGCTCTTGGAAGCTCTCTTCACACTTGTCATCCCAAATAAACTTAGCCTCCTTTCTGGTCAATTTAGTTAAAGGACCCGCCAGCTTGGAGAATCCCTCAACAAATCTCCGGTAGTAACCTGCTAAACCCAGGAAACTCCTGATCTCAGTAGCACTAGTCGGTCTTCCCCAATCAAGGATGGCTTGCACTTTAACTGGATCCACAGACACCCCTTGACCAGAAATCACATGCCCAAGGAAACTGATCTTCTCTAGCCAGAACTCACACTTACTAGCCTTGGCATATAACTGGTTCTTCCTCAGAACCTCCAGCACTCTGCGCAAGTCTCTGACATGATCTGAAGTAGTCCGTGAGTATACCAAAATATCGTCTATAAAGACTACCACACAAGAGTCAAGCAATTCATGGAATACCCTGTTCATCAAATCCATGAAGACAGCAGGTGCATTCGTCAGTCCAAAAGGCATAACTAAAAATTCGAAATGCCCATACCTGGTCCTGAAAGCAGTCTTAAATATATCCTCATCCTTGACCCTAAGCTGATAATACCCTGATCTCAGATCAATCTTAGAGAACACTGTCGCTCCCTGTAATTGATCAAATAGATCATCAATTCTGGGAAGAGGATACTTATTCTTGATAGTCACTTGGTTAAGCTGCCTGTAGTCTATACACATCCTCAGGGTTCCATCTTTCTTCTTCACAAATAGCACTGGCGCTCCCCAGGGAGAAGCACTAGGCCGAATGTACCCTTTCTCTAGCAGTTCCTCCAGTTGTTTCTTAAGCTCAGCCAGCTCTGAGGTAGCCATGCGATAAGGAGCTCTGGAGATAGGTGCCGTACCTGGCGCCAACTCAATGCCAAACTCCACTTCTCTAATTGGTGGTAAACCTGAAAATTCCTCAGAGAACACGTCAGGAAATTCTTTCACCACCGCCATCTGAGTCAAATCAGAAGTAGAATCATCCTGCACCTTAACATGCGCAAGATAACCCTTGCATCCACTAGCAAGTAACTTCCTGGCCTGCAGGAAAGATATTACATGCGGTCCTTGGTCCGACACTAGACCTCTCACAAAAATCCGGTTCCCATCTAGCAGATTTAAAGTGATTACTTTCTCAAAGTAATCCACAGAGGCATGATGTGAGGATAACCAATCCATACCTAGGATGACATCATAGTCTTGCAAGTCTAGGAGGATTAAATCCACTAGAAACTCACAACCCTCTACATGCACCACACAATCAGCACACACAGTGTCTGTAAACAATGACTTTCCTAAGGGAGTACTGACAGACACAACATAATTCATCACCTTAGGTAACACAGGTAAACATGCAGCAAACTTAACAGATACAAAAGACAAATTTGCACCAGGATCAAATAAAATGCGAGCTAACTGATCAAATACAAATAAGGTACCTTCCACAACGGATCGGGAAGCTCGTGTATCCTTCTCAGCCACAGCATAAACTCTAGTCTGGACTGTAGGCTTATCTGCGCCTCTAGGCTGTATCTCAGGCTCTTTGCAGTCCCTGACCATGTGCCCCGGTTTCTTACACCTGAAGCACACGCCATTCTTCTTATAACAGTCTTTCACTAAATGTCCCTTGAGCCCACAATAATTGCAAGTCCAGTTCTCATTGTTACTGATCTTTGCCTCCCTGGCATCCCTGAACTGCTGCGGTGCATCCCTGGACTGCTGCGGTGCCTTGTAAGAGTAAGGCTTATACCTGCTCTTCTTGTAGTCCTTATGTTTAGGGTACTTCTTACCCTTGCCGCCACTGCCATACTGAGGAGCCGCCGCCTCAGCCGCAGGAACCACTGTCACGGCAACATGAGAACTCCTCTCAGCTATGTATCTCTCAATGGTGCGTGCTCGCCCAACAGTCTCAACATAGGTCTCCAAATGCTGAGCACCAACCTGCTCTCTAATGTCCCATCTGAGACCTCTGAGAAACTTAGTAGCTCTCCTCTTTTCAGTGTTTATCAGATGAGGAGCATACTTTCCCAATTTCGTGAACTGTAATTCATACTGGTCCACAGTCATGTCACCCTGCTCCAGGTGAATGAATTCCACCTCTCGGTCCTCAACCAAGCTATCGGGGAAGTACTTCTCGTTAAATCGAGACAAGAAGTAAGGCCAATCTACAGTCTCATGTCTTTCTTCGGCAAGTCTCACCACGCCCTTCCACCACTCATCTGCGTCACCACGCATCATATAGGTGGCCAGACACAGCTTGTCTTCATCCGAGCAACGCATGACTTGGAAAATCTTGTCCAAGCATAACTGCCAATTCTCGGCATTACATGATTCTGAGCCCCCATAAAAAGAACTAGGACCCAGTTTCTGGAATTCACTCACAAGTGAAGCATAGCGCCTGTGAGCGCCCTCCTGAGAGTCATCCCCCACCGCCCGAGTAGTAGTCTGGGGTCTCTCTTGAGTCAACTGCTGCAAGAGCTGTTGTTGTGCCTCTTGATGCTGAGTCTGTTGTTGCTGCAGCATCTGAGCTTGCCTCTCTATCATGGCACCTTGTTGCTGTACCATGCCAGTCAGAGCCTCAATAGTTCTCGTGAGGTTCGGGGTCTGCTCGCCCTCATCACTAGCATTTCCTCTGGTTCGCACCATCTTAAATGCCTACACACACATATCATAGTCAGGAAAACAATCATAAACCTAACAGGTGTCTAGCAATACACAAACATGTTTTCCCCCAAACTAAGTTTTAGCTAGCCAACTGCTCTGATACCATTCTGTAACATCCCGTTATCTTAACCCCAAACAAATGGCACAAATCATGAAAGAAACAGGATGTTTCATATAAGATCGATTCATATGCTAGCTAAAACCGAGTTCAAGAAAACACGATCTGAAAATTTCGAAATTCCATACATATAAATATCCACAAAACACAAATCTCATAAATCACATAAGGGTACCTGCCACCACGCAATCCTTGCACTAGACATATGCAAGGCAACAGTTATATCAAATCCGATGGCATAAATACAATTCGATTCGAAATTCAAAGCAAAGCCACAAAGTCGATTTTATAAACTCATACCAAACACCGAAACCAGGCTGAGGCCCGCGGTGACACAAAAATCAAACTCATTTAACTGCCACAAACTGGCAACACAAATTTCACATAGTTCACGTGGTTCACACAAATTCACATAGTTCACATCATTCATATAGTTCGTATAACTCATATAGTTCAGCCACAACCGGCCTCATATTTAAGCACAAAAGTTCTTAAATATAATCACAGCAAACTAGCATAATGTCCACGCCAATGCTAACTCAAGAAATGCGCCCCTGCTCTATGCCTGAAAATAGTGAGGGGTGAGCTACACAGCCCAGTGAGTGGATAGTCTAAATCGACCATCCATAACATACATTCAAAAATATAGGCAGATTATTTTAAAAATCTTTAACAGAACATTATGTCAATATACAACAAGATTAAATACAGAAGTCATATAAACAGCCAGATGTACACACCAACATATAACAACCTCAGGTTCTAAACAAACTCAGGTTCTAGAGTTATACTCTAAACCAACTAAACACACCAATACTTAGTTAACCTAGTTGTCCAGCATATTCAGTAGTGACCAATATGGTCTAACCCGGCTTTGGCCTAAGCACTGGGAGCTGCAAAATCTCGTGCAACACACATAAACATGGACAGTGAGTAGAATCAAGAGGTGGCCCCCGCCAGGTCACGACGTGGCACTTTGCTCTAAAACACCCCATAAACACATCGATGGATTGTGTGTAGATTCAAGAGGTGGCCCCCGCCGGGTCACGACGTGGCACTTTGCTCTACGACACCCCATATCACAAAAAGAGAGTGATGACATCAAGAGGTGGCCCCTGTCCGACCAAGACATGGCACTTTGCGTCAAAACCCGTTCTCCCAAAAGGTTCCTACTGGACAACAGACACATCTTATATCATATTTCATAAAGGTGGACTCCTAAGTGTCAACTAGACTCTAGGATAGTCATCACAAAAATCATATCGGGCAGGCTGAACATCAACCCCCATCACAATAATCATAATAGGCAGGCTGAACATCAACCCCCTCACATATCAAATACAGGGCTGAAATTCAAACCCTTAACATATCACATAAGGACTATCCTATGAGTACCCGGTTACACTTAGCCATAGTCCTAACCAACACATAACACATAATATTCAGAATTCCCATAATCACATAATTTTCAAAAATCTCATAACCACATAATGTTCACAATTCACATAATCACATAATGTTCACAAATCACATAACAACATAATATTCCAAAAATCACATAAACACCTAATATTTAAAAACCACATAATTACATAATATTAACAATCATATAAAGTAGTGTGGTCCTTAGGTTTCATGCTGATTAGTTCAGTCAAACCTTACTAGGTTATCACCCAAATTTCTCAAACAATTTCTCAACATTGCAGTTAACAAGCATCCATAAAAATTAACATAAAACTAAAACATGTAGTCATACAAACTATCCATAAAATTAACAAAAACTAAAACATGTATTCATACAAACTATTTTACAAATCTCTACATATAACCCACGGTTAACATAACATATTATCTATTAAATTTTACACCTTGAATTAACATGAATTTCATGCTAAAACCATTGGTCTAAAACTTCCGAAATTCCATAAATTAATACCTTAAATTTCATATTACCAATTTTCGGTTTTCATAAACAATCATCAAGATTATTTCGGTTTACATGGAAATTTAGGTTTTCATGGAAAAATACAATTCGGTTCTCATGAAGAACAATACCCTAAATTCAGTTTTCATACCCTAAATACACTTTGCATAATTTCGGTTTTAACATGGTAAATTTTCCAAGAACTCAAGTGTATCATTTAACACAAACACAACCAAATTGTTAAATCAATTAAGACATTCCACTCACTTTGAACCGTGAACACCAATAAGAAAAACCCTTCCAAAAATTCGTCTAAGGCTTTGAAAGACGCCACCAAACACCAAGGAATGCCGGCCAAAGGAAGAGGAAGAGGAAGAAAGGAATTTCGCCTCCAAGCCTCCAAGAATCGCCCACTTCTTCCTAGCCGTCGCCCAAGTTTTCTCCCAAGCCAAAATCGCCAATTTTCTTTCCCCAATCGTTAAACCCACTAAAAATTCGGTTTTTGAATTTTAAACCCACTAACCAATTAATTCAAATAGGGTTTAACCCCTTTAACTAATTAAAATCGAATTTTAAATCCAATTAGCTAATTCACATAGGTTTTAATCCATTTAACCACTCACTTAACGAAAATCCAATAAGGATTTAATTAACATCCAATAAGGATTTAATTAACCACTAAGCTCTAATTAATTTACTTACAATTTACAACCCATAAATCCTAATTAATTTATCATGAACAACCAATAATAATTTATCATAAATTAACAGCCAATAATCAAATAAATAATCTCTAATTAATTAACTAAAAATTAGCATCCAAAAATCTCTAGTTAATTAACTATAATTTATCAACCAAAAATCTCTAGTTAATTTATCATAAATTAACAATCAATACACAGGAATAATAACACAGTCAATAATTTTATTTAAATCAAAAATAATGCTTACCAGGACTTAAGATCCTTGGATCTTACAGCAGCCACCTTCGCTCAACCCAAACTCCTCAACGTCTCTCCTTTGCACCAACAAGGAAGGTACAACGTCTCTCTATAGCAATCGGAGGAAGCTTCAATGCCATCTCTATAGCTGCTCAAAGAAGGAAACATCAATGTTTCTCCAAGCATCAGCTATATGTATCCCCTCTCGCAAGAATTTGTAACAGACACAGATTTTTAATGAATTTGAGTAATGAAATAGTTTTCTAGTAATCTTCCTCTTCTGTCGGATGTTCTCCTCCCTCATCTCCTTCTAGGGCCGAGCCCTCCTCTCCTCCTTCTTCCTCTGATCTCTTCTCTATTCTTGCCTAATCTCTTCTTTCTCACAAGTTCAATCTCCCAGCCGCAATAGTTCCAGGTTTTCATAAGTTTGTGAGTTCACCGGCGACGATCCACCGGTCGGATCCTCACAAAACTTCCGGCATCACTCATCCTCCCAAACACGAGGCCAGATCCGCCGGCATCTGCCCATCCACCCATCTGATCACCTGAATCACACTTTCGTTCGAATCCCCTGTTCTCTCCCATATTTGCCAGCCTTCCGCCCTAGTTCCGTCTTCCAGCACCGTTCTCCTTCGACCAGCCACTAGTCACCATCAAACTCCGGCCACATCGTCATCACCACCACAGCAACCCCCAGTAGTAGCAGGTTCATAGTTCGTGCCCTACCGGCCAAACACCGACCGCCCCTGCTCTGCTCGCTAGCCTCCCCTGTTCCATTCGACAACCCGCGTCTCCGCCTCCGCTAGTGCTCAAACGCCATCTTCGCCTCCTCCGCCATCCGTCTGTGCTCCGATGACATCAACGCCGCCTCGTACTCCTTCATCCTATTCCCTGACGAACAACCCATGCTCTGGCGTCATTGATCAGAACAAACCCTATTTCTACATATCCTTATGTTTCCTGCTACAGTTCCTGTTTGTCTAATCTAGTTAAGCTTGTTCATGCAGGCATTCTAAGCAATCGGTGCAGCAAAAGTATAGATCTCTGGCACGATTAGGAAGAGCACAGCTTCTTCGATCATTTGCACCAGTCGAGCCAATTCCAGACTCAACAGATCAACCAAAGAGACCTATCAACTTTTGATATTTGATTAACTCTGCAATCGTTCTTATATTCTAGTCTGCGTAGTGTTTTTGTTGCAGGTATTCAACGTGCTTGGACGTGACAGAACCCTCTGATCTCTGATACGATCATGAAGAACAGGTTTCACTCTGCAGATCGGATAACTTGGTTCCATTAAAGAATCACCAGATCAACCCCGGAGGCATAGGAACTTTTGATAATCGATTAATTCCTGTACTTGTTTTTCAAATCTAATCTGATTAGTATTATTTGTTCAGGAACTCTAAGAATTTGATGCACTACAAATCTTTAACTTTGGCATGATTAGAAAGCTCTCAAATTGTTCTTTCATTTGGACCAGATGATGTGAGCCCAAATTCAATAGATCAACTTACGAAGCCTAGCAAACATTGATGTCCGATACAGTTCCTGCACTGATTTATTGTCTGAACTGATTATCCATTTTTGTTGCAGATATCTTACTCACATGAAAGATCCGGAGTCCCAAATTTTTATCGATTCATAAAAACTAATTTAGTTCTACAATGTGGTTCATTTAGTTTGAATATTGGATAATTGGAACCCATTATTTGATAGGGCTACTTTTCGTAACTTATTGTAGTCCTAGAATTCTGGTTGCTTTATGAAGTTTTGATGAATCAATAAATTGATTTTTAATTAGTAGTATTTTTTAATTAGTAGAATTTCATGTTCTTAATTAGTAGCATTGTCACACGTTTCCATCCTACATCAATTTTGGGATTTGGGAAGTAGCCCATTGAATGATTTATGAATTAAACTGGTTGTTTAAATCTTTGACATGGATTTTATAGATTTGATTTGATTAGAATTGTGTCTATTCTGTAATTTACCATGATCAAGTAATTTTACGTCTTAGACGTTGCGGGAAGGACCGAGAGGTGAATCGCAACATCGGAACTATTCTTTTCAAACCTACGAATTCGATCATGGGAGTAGTTCGGATTCGTTTGAAGGATTCACATGGTTTTTCATAGAACTTAATGGATCTAATTACGTTAACTGTCACGAGAGTAGGGAGTTAGCGTAGTTAGATACCGGATTACGCTTCGAGAGGAAGTAATCTGTACCTTACGAAAAATCCCTTTCAAAACCTTAATTTTCTATTCAAAGGCTTATTTTTATTGAGTTCATAATTATCAGCATGGTGAAACCCTGAATCCCGATTCTCTCCATATTGATTTTTACCCAAAAAAGGTTATCTCTATTTCTTTTAATTTTGTACTTAGAAGTTTCCAAAACAAAAACCACGATTTGATTCGTCTAGATATAGATTGACCGTGTAATCGGTACTTGACCACCTGATCCTCGTAGGGAATGATATCTTATTTTATTACTTTGATAAATCCATGCACTTGCAGATCGTATCAATATGGGACAGCTCTGGTACTTGTGAGACTGGTATATGGGCTAGTTAGGCATGAGGTGCTGATGTAGACATATGGGTATATCAGTGGTAGATATACTAGACCGACCCGCTATGAGGCAATGACTTGGTGTCATGAGTTATCCTCACAAGTTATAGGAGATGCATTGATCCTTGACTTGAGGTCATTGACTCTTCTATATGGTTAGGAACATACTTTGATACAATCTAACTCCTCACCATAGTTAGGAGGTCATAACGGTTGTCATTGAGTATGTCACGACCCATACGAGAAGGTCAATGTACAGACAAAGGATTTGCCCCATCCTGAGGGAAGCATGATATCCATGCCCCCCCCCCTATTGTTCTATGACTGAAAGTGTATGGCCATACCCATATGAGAACCTGATTTAGTCATAACCATGAGATTGGGTAAAAACAAGTGGTGACACACTTGTCCAATCAGATATCAGTTTGGCAAAGAGACTGTAATGCATCTGTACCTAGTTGCGATGATGGGGATATCGATGTCGATATCCATTCCGATGACTTGGGTAGTAGCAATGCACTGCTAGGTGCCTTTCACTGCTTGTGGTGACCTTAGGTCAACACTGCCAATGTCAGAGGAACCTACAGAGTTGCACACCTTGATACTCGAGTTTTCGTATTGATCGGGAAGCCTTATGATCGAGTTATTGGATAGCTCGAATCAATTTGGGAGATTTCATCAGCGCCAATGGGTCTAATGAGATGGAAGAGACTTATTGGAGCCAAACTTCATTTTTGGCAGGTTGACCCGAAATTGACCATGGTTGGTCACATTTGAGTTAGGGTTGCATTGGATTGGATCCAATGGCTTAATCAACCTATATAATGAAGTTTGGGCTAGCTCATTACCCAATGAGGCCCAATAACTAGTTGTCATGAAGAGATAATACGGCATAAGGGTATAATGGGGAGAAAACTCCTCCCATTGGTACCTAAGGGCATAATGGGGAGGAATGGGCACCTAATGCTTCATTAGGAAGCAATTGGCGCCTCCCCCCCTTCTACCTTGGATGGTAACCTTGCCTCTAAGGCAAGGGTTGGGGCACATGTAGCATGATAGACTTGTTTAGAAGGTCTTTGGTGATTAGGAGAGGTTTATGGTAGGGGCTTGGAGTCTTGCCATAATCCTAACCCTAATTGCTCCTCTCCAATACCCTAACCGCATATCTCTTGATAAGGTGCGCCTACCCCTTTGCTTTGCCGCCCCTTTTGCTCTATAATATTATATCATATGATATGCGCGAGCAACCAACATCATCAAGAGAATTGGCGTGAACAACTCAATTGGCGTGAGCAAGCACCTTGGTGCAATCCTCTTCCAATCAAAGCCGCAAGCCTTCTTCTCTTCCTCCTCTTGGCGCATGTGAGGGAGAACCTTGGCGACATCATCTTCCTTCTCCTTGCTCTTGGCGCTTCTTCCTTTGAAGGTGGCACAAGTGGAGTAGGAGACACACAAAGGCTTGAATCTTCTTCCCGAGGCTAGCACCAGGCGTGGAAGAAGAGGACTCGAGGCATCTGTGTGTGTGAGACTACAGAGGGTGCACGCTTGGGCGCCTACATCGACTTCGCTCCTTATTGCTCTAGGTACTTTCTAAATACATCGTGTCGACTCCCTCGCAAGACGATCCATTGGGTTTTTGGGACCGACCTATTTTGGGGATATGCTTCCACTATGTTCTTTGTAATGTATGTAAAATTTTAAAATATCCTTAGGGTTTCCCAACAACTCTTGCATATCTTGTCGTATTATTTCAACCAAGGGGCGGCAAGGCAACATATATGCACAAGGATGAAGGGATATGCGGCTAGGGTTAAAGGGGGGAGGCCAATTAGGGTTAGATGTAATGAAAGACTCCAAGCCATTACCATAAGCATCTTCCCATCATCCATATGTGCCTAGGACTTGCCAAACAAGTCCATCAAGCCATATGCGCCACATGACTTGCCATAGAAGCAAGCCTTGAAAAAGGGGGTGAAACCCTAAACGCATGCACTTCTAAAATTTTGCATGGGCGGAAATAAGGATTTCATGAAGATCGCATGTGGCATGAACATATGATCAACTTAATGTCTGCAAAGATCAAGTTGTGATCTTACCATTGCCATTGGTCGGAAGGCGACTTGGAAGCAAGAGGGCGATGCGGCTCTCCTCCAAAGTGGACGCACACAAGATGGCGATGGCTTCCTCCCTTGGCGTGAACCTTGTGCTAGCAAAGCTCTTCAAGGTGTCCTTGATGCGTGAAGGAGATGAGATGATTTCTTTCCTTGGCTGGCCGAATCCCTCCTTCAACACTCGTGGAGGCGAGTCACACGAGAGGAAGAGCAAGAGAGAGGTGAGAGTCTTCGAACGTGGAGGCGTCTTCAATTTGGAAAACCGATTTCCAAATATAGTAAGCGCTCATGGGTTCAAGCGTTCACTCCAAGTGAACCGTTCGCAACTCCTTCTCCCTTTGAACCAAGCGCTCATACGATGAACCGGTTCAATTGAATTTGGTTCAAAGACCAAATCAAACCAAGCCTTGGTCTAGACCTTATTAAACCGAAAGGCTTAAGATCTAACCACACATCTCTTGATGCTCTTGATCTCATCGATCTAGCATCAATTCTCTCGATCGAAGCTTACCGATCTCAAGCCCTAATCAATCAAACATGATCAGACCAGATCTCACTTCCAATCAGAGTTTAAATTCCTTTAAACTGAACCAAAACAATTCAGTCCACACGATCTGACATAAGTAAGCCATATCATCAAATTGTGCGACCCTAAGGGTTTCCTTTAATGTCGGTAACGATAACTAACGTTATCACGAACAGAGAGGGGTATCTAGCAACACATCACTGTCTCCCGATATAAAGGAAAGAGTCTTCCAAGACTACTCCCAAACCATAGCACAAGTGTGAACCCAAGTCACTTGACATATGTGTTTCCGTTGCCACTGGATGTTCTCGTTGGACAAGCGTGTCAAGCCTGTAACTCCAACATGATGAGAGTGGTTAGATCAGATGAACATAGTCATCTGGGTATGGCCATACACTTTCTCAACCATCTCATACAGGGGGCCCCTTTAGAACATCACACTCCAACTAGGAGAGGCAATCCTATATCTATCACTAATGCCCTAACATGACTCATGCCCATTATCCAAGATAATCTATAACCATTATATTTCAAATGATATTGAACTACCTTAAGACAATGCCAATCATCATTTAGAAACACAAGTGATCTCAAGTTAGAGGAAATATGCCACTTGTTTGCATATAAGGATTATTCACATTGCGACAAACAATCGAACATCCTTAGTAGGGTCTGTCCAGTACATCCAATGCACCTATGAGTCTACATCTTATTCCATGCTCGAAGCATCCTATAAGATTAGAACACATATTAGTCTCAATCATATCAAGGCTGTCTCATGTTCACCAAGATATCTCGACTAAGGACTATACTGCATGTCAGCCAAGCTGAACACCATTGAGACATTATTCAGAAGTATACATGTAGCAGCAGATAATGCAACAACCTGAATAAAAACCATTGCCTTTATAAACATAGTTTATACATGATACTGATAATAACCCAAGGCCTCAAACATTAGCCTTAAGGGCATACTCCAACAAGCCTTCCATCCAAGGAAGAGGGATAGGTGGCTAAAGCCTTCCTAATGAAGCCTTATGCGCTAAAATCACCCCATTATGCCCCTTAGGTGCCATATAGAAGAGTCAATGACCTTGAGTCAAGGGATCAATGCATCTCCTGTCACTTGTGAGGATAACTCATGACACCAAGTTAAGCAAGTTAGAGCCTTATAGCGTGTTGGTCCAGTATATCCACCACTGATATACCCATATTTCTGTGTTAATATCTCGTGCCTAACCAGCTCATATACTAGTCTCACATATACCAAAGCTGTCCCATATGCGCTCAAGTATTTGACTGGGGATAAGAGTTTGAGCACAGATACAATCTGTCTCCAGGGACATTATCATGCAAGCACATAATCACATATGTAAACAAAGCATAATAATGACAATTACCAGAATGATATATATATATATATATATATATATATATATATATATATATATATATATATAAAAGAAATATCAATGTCAAGTAGGATAAAAGATAGACCAATAACTGGTCTAAGGGCATATACAACAACAAAAGGTAAGCCTAAAGGCTTGACCGGCACATTAAAGATGAAAAGGGTGTAGAAGCTTAGGTGCTCTAGAAGAATTACAAGCAACCTCAAAACGAGGAGAAGAAAAGTAACCCATTGTCTTCTGGCTTAGGTAATTATGTTACCAAAGTTGAGTTATCTATTTCTGGCATTTGGGTATCTCTTACTACATGATGAGACCGACTTTTGCAAAAATGTTCTGGTGCTCAACAGAAATAGGAAGATCATGACACAAAGAGACTGACCTACTAGTTGGAGCATATGTTGCTACCATAACTGTAGGAGACCTCACTCTCTCTAGGGTCAAGACTTTGTTAGAATGCCATTATTTTTATGACATATATTTATTGGGCATTCTATGAGTAACATAAATAATATATGGATAGAATTAAGTGGTTCTATAAATAGCTTTGGAACTATTGTTGTTTTGCCTTATAAAACAAGAATCTCATCCATAGCCTCCATGCAAATGGATCCTTGGATTCAATCTCCTTTGAGGAGAATGGGTCCAGTCAACCTGTTTTGAGAGCTTGATTCATACAAGCCTTGTTTATTAAGGAAAACAACAAAAGGGTTCGTCACCTTTCAGAGGTGGAAGAGCAAGAGATTTATTGGATCTCATGCACTATAGTGTGTGTGGACAGATCTAATAAATTAGCCAAAGATAGGGTACTAATCCTTCACATGCATGTCTATGAGATGTGCATGTAGTAAGGAAACTAGCTTGATAAATCCATAAAGGCTTTTTGATTTGTTAGAAAGCAGTTGAGCCATAGTTTATGACTATTCTGATGAATATGTGATTTTCTCATAGCTCACTCATTCTAGAACTCCTCATTGGGAGTGAGTGTCTAGATAGGTGTATCGAGTCCTACTTGGCATGATCCGATATAGGATGAGTTGTGTAAGTCATCATCAAAGGTTTTGCAAAATAAACAGTTTTTCCATAAACATTGAAAGATGTTCTTTCTAAAGTGTGTCTTCAGGACTTTGTAGATTGGGAGATGACCTGACCTATTATTAGGATCTAGGGATGTTAGACTTTTAGTCATACATCTGAGTTCTAGTGTGCTAGAATCAAGATCTGATATATGTGTATATGGGGCATCTTTAGAGGTACTACTTTCATGATCCCACAGGAGAGCAACTTGGTTGCTACTCAAGGTGCTGTTTTTCTTGGAAAGTTTTTCTCTTGAAAAAGGCTAGTGGGAGGAAGTTTGACTTGGATATAGTCCAAGATCAGCCATTTGACACAGATGGTCAAGGATGGAATCTAAGCTACTCATACAGGTTGTGGACAACCTGTGGCTAAGTACACACAAACTATACAGATTGAATGGATTCGTCAGGCTTTGACTTATGGGTAACTCCTAACTCAATACAGAGAATCTTCATCTTATAGTGCCTAAGTGTAGTGGGAGCTTGATGATATCTCTGGTCTTGTATGTCAGTGACATACTGATCATTAGAAATGACATCCCAATCGTTCACTTGGTGAATATTTGATTGGGAGGTGTTTCATGGTGAATGACATAGTGTACACCACCTATGGACTAGGTGTGAGGATTTTCAAGGATAGTTCCAAGAAACTCCAAGTCCTAAGTCAGATGACATACATCGATACTGGAGAGGTTTTTCATGGGAAATTCCTTCCAAAGAAGCTTGGCCTCAATCTCTCCAAGAGACATGTTTCTGACACATGCTGAGAGAGATGACATAAGTCGAGTCCTTGATACTTTGGTTAAAGGATCAATCATGTATTTGATGGTATGTTATAGACTAGATGTGGTTTGTACCGAGGGCATAATCAACCAATACCAGGTCCAATCTAAGGGTGTAACATTGGATAAGAATAAAAGAACGTCCTTAGGTTCTAAAAAGAACTAAAGGAGTGGTTCTTGGTCTATTGAGATAGGAAAACCTTGGTGTACAGGGCTACACTTGATAGCTTGTTCCAGTCTGCCTTTGATCGCAGCATTAGCTATATGCTTGGTAGTCCTGGAAGCTATGAGAGCTTCATGATAGGCTACCATTACCTCTAGCTGAAGGTAGAGTATGTTGTGGCTTATATGAAGCTATTTGGATATGGGAGTTCTTCATTGAACTTCAAATGGTTCTATGTGATTATCGGACTCTATTGTGAGTACATTGGAGAGATAAACGCATGACTGAGGACCAAGGTTTCACCTAAAGATCTAAACACATACTTAGACACTTCCACCTTGTCTTGGAGACAAAGGTGTTGTCATGAGATTGTAGATATTGACACCAATACAGTCATGATAGGCCCACTAACCGATGCTTTGGCGCAGTAGGAGCATTGCAAGTTGGACTATGGACATGATGTTGAGGTGACTCAACAACAACATCCAAGTGCTAGTGGGAGATTGTTGGTATATATGCCCTAGGACCTATGGCTGATCCGATGTGTGTCTCATTAATTGGTGATATATATCCTGTCATTGTCGTTGTTGTGCATTTGGTACATCTGCGTCATATGTATATTTGCATAAACAATATCTCTGGAGATATATTTTATCTAGTCTCAAAGGATTGTCCTCGGTCAAGTATCATAGTGGATAAGGGACAACTATGATGCACTTGAGACTAGCATATGTGCTGGTTGAGCATGAGTTACTAATGCAAGCACATGGGTATATCAAGGTAGATATATTGGATTGACCCGCCATAAGGATTCGACTTGGTGTTACAAGTCAAATCTCACAATGACAGAGGTACACTTGTCCTCGACTTGAGGTCATTGATTTCTCTATATGGTAAGTGGTGTACTTTGATACAACCTAACACTCCGCCATAGCAGGAGAGTCATAACGGTTGTCATTAGGTATATCATAAACCATGTGTGAGGTTCAATGAGCCAATAGAGGATTTGCCCTTCCTTAATTAGAAGCTTGATGTCCATGGGCCCCACATGTGGAAGTATGACTGAAAGTGTATGGTCATACCCATATGAGAACCTGATTTAGTAATGACCATTAGATTGGGTTAAACATGTAGAGTCCCCTTCAAGGGGGAGCGAAACCCTAGATAGGCGCACAACATAAAACAAGTGGAAGCAAGGGTTTCTATAGATCTTTTAACTTGTCATATGATCAACTTTCATGAACTAGTATAGATCAGAAGAGATTCATACCATGGCCATCGCTTTGATGGAGCTTTGGAAGAAGATCGCAAGAAGCTTTCCTCCGAAGGTACCGCACACAAGAAGATAGATGGCGCCTCCTTGTTGATCCTTGTGCTAGCAAAGATCTTCAAGTCTCCTTGTCGAGTGGAAGGGAGGAGATGTTTTTCTTGGCCGAGAGCTCCTTGTCGTCAACCCCTCAATCACACGAGAGTGAATATCCATCAAAAGGAAGGAGCGACAAAAATGTGAGGAGTGGTGAACATGAGGCGTTGAGAAGCTATTTTGGAAACCGCCACTTCCAAAAATAGTAAGCCTTCACTTCATGCGTTGATGCGTTCACCCAAGTGAACCGAACGCATATGCATCTCCCCTTTGAACCATGCGCTCACATATGAGCCGGTTCAAATTGGTTTGGTTCAAAACCAATCAAGCCAAGCCTTGAGTCCAGATCAAATTAAACCCAAAGGTTCCAGATCTGACCGTTCATCTCTTGATGCTCCTGATCTCACCGATCTAGCATGCAATCTCTCGATCGAAGCTTACCGATCTCAAGCCCTAATCAATCAAACATGATCAGGCCAGATCTCACTTACAATCAGAGTTTAAATCCCTTTAAATGTAGGGAACCCCTTTCATGAGGGGTGCGAAACCCTAAAGTGGCGCAACATGATAGGCAGCGGATTCAAGGGTCGAAGAGCATGCATTATATGATCAACTTTCGAAACATGAATAGAGAAGATGCGATTCATACCATAGCCATTTCAAGATGGCGCCTTGGAAGCAAGAGAACAACGAAGGTCTCCTCCAAATCGTCACACACAAGATGAGCGACGGCTTGCTTCTTGTCGTCCCTTGTGCTAGCAAGGATCGTCCAAGATGTCTTTGATCGAAAGGAAAGGGATGGAGATGTCGATCTCTCTTGGCCGAATCTTCCTCTATGCTTCAAGTTGTCGCCGCACACCCAAGAGTGTCAAGAGGAATGAGTTTTAGTGACGAGAATAGAGAACCCTCTATTCGAACGTGAGCCATCTCCAAGTGGAGATCATGGTTACTAAAAATAGCAACCACTCATCGCTCCAATGTTCACGCCAAGTGAACATGTTGCCACGCCTTGAACCATGCGCTCATTTCATGAGCTGGTTCAATTTGGTTCGGTTTAAGAACCAATCAAGCCAAGCAATCAAGTCTAGATCTCAAATAAACCCTAAGGCTCCAGATCTAACCGTTGATCTCTTGATGCTTCTGATCTCACCGATCTAGCATCTATTCTCTCGATCGAAGCTTACCGATCTCAAGCCCTAATCAATCAAACATGATCAGACCAGATCTCACTTACAATCAGAGATCAAATCCCTTTAAACTGAACTTAAACAATTCAGTCCACACGATCTGACTTAAGTAAGCCATATCATCAAATTGTGCGACCCTGAGGGTTTCCTTTAAATGTCGGTAACGATAACTCACGTTATCACGATCAGTGAGGGGTATCTAGCAACACATCACTGTCTCCCGATATAAAGGAAAGAGTCTTCCAAGACTACACCCAAAATACAGCACAAGCGTGAATCAACTTCACTAAGCATACATATTTCCTTTGCCACTGGATGTTCTTATTGGACAAGCGTGTCAAGCTTGTAATTCCAATATGATGAGCATGATTAGATCAGATGATCACAGTCACCCGGGTATGGCCATACACTTTCTCAATCATCTCATCCAAGGGGCCCTTTAGAACATCGCACTCCTTAAACAAGGAGACGGCAATCCTATGTCTATCACTAGTGCCCTAACATGACTCAAGCTCACCATCCAAGATAGTCTATAATCATTATGTTTCAAATGATATTGAACTACCTCAAAACAATGACAATCATCATTTAGAAAACACAAGTGATCTCAAGTCAGAGGAAATGTGCCACTTGTTACAATCAAGGATTATTCACATTGTGACAAGCAACTGAATATCCTAGTAGGGTCTGTCCGGTACATCCAATGTACCCATGAGTCTACATCTTATTCCATGCTCGAAGCATCCTATAAGATTAGAACACATATTAGTCTTAACCATATCAAGGCTGTCTCATGTTCACTAAGATACATCGACTAAGGACATAATAGCATGTCAGCCCAGCTGAACAGCTTTGAGACATTATTCATAAGTATACTTATTGCAGCAGACAAGGTAACAAACTGAATAATAACCATGCCTTTATAAACACAAGAGTTTATTACATGATACTGTTACAATCCCAAGGCCTCAAACATTAGGCTTAAGGGCATACCCCAACAATCTCCCACTTACACTTAATCTAATGGTTGAGAAATCTCAAACCCATATTATTACAGTGCTTCTCATGCTTCTGCTGCGCCAGAGGCTTTGTAAGCGGGTCTGCTAGATTGTCATCTATATGAACCTTGCAGATTTTGATCTCGCCACGATCTATGATCTCCCTGATCAAATGAAACCGTCTCTGTATGTGCTTGGACTTCTGGTGCGACCGTGGTTCCTTTGCCTGTGCGATAGCTCCAGTGTTATCACAGAAGATAACCAAAGGATCTGCACTCGAAGGAACAACACCAAGTTCTCTCACGAACTTACGAATCCACACTGCCTCCTTAGATGCTTCCGAGGCTGCAACATACTCGGCTTCTGTTGTGGAATCAGCAACAGTTGACTGTTTGAAACTTTTCCACACCACTGCTCCTCCATTCAAGCTAAAAACATAGCCTGATTGCGATCGGAAATCATCCTGGTCAGATTGGAACGAAGCGTCAGTATATCCCTCAATACTGAGTTCTTCCTGACCACCATATACCAAGAACATATCTTTGGTCCTCCGCAGATATTTTAAGATGTTCTTGACTGCAATCCAGTGTGCCACTCCCGGATTACTTTGGAACCGACTGGTCACGCTTAACCCGTAAGCGACGTCTGGGCGAGTACACAACATCGCATACATAATGGACCCAATAGCCGAAGCATAAGGCGTATTGTCCATTTCATCCTTCTCAGTCTGTGTTTGTGGACACTGACTCTTCGAAAGATTCAGACCATGTCTGACTGGAAGATATCCTCGTTTAGAATTCTCTAAATGAAATCTCTCCAGGACTTTATCGATGTAAGTACTCTGGCACAACCCGAGAAGCCTCTTAGATCTATCCCTGTAGATCTTCACACCTAATACATAGGCTGCTTCTCCTAAATCTTTCTTCTGGAAACATTTCCTTAACCATGCCTTAACCGCATGCATTTCAGGAATGTCATTTCCAATGATCAAGATGTCATCGACGTAGAGGACCAGGAAGGTAATCACGCTCCCACTAAACCTCTTATATACACACGGGTCATCCTCGTTCTTGATGAAACCAAATTCAGTGACTGATTCATCAAAACGAATATTCCAGCTTCTAGATGCTTGTTTAAGTCCATAAATAGACTTCTTTAACTTGCATATTTTATAACGATCTGATGGATTAGTGAAACCTTCAGGTTGTGTCATATACACATCCTCATCCAGATTTCCATTAAGGAAAGCTGTTTTCACATCCATTTGCCAGATCTCATAATCATAATATGCTGCTATCACAAAAAGAATCCGAATAGACTTAAACATAGCTACAGGTGAGAAAGTTTCATCATAATCTATCCCGTAGATTTGTTTGAAACCTTTCGCAACTAGCCTGCCTTTATAGGTAACCACGTTACCATCCATGTCAATCTTCTTCTTGAAGATCCATTTACAGCCTATAGGGATAACTCCCGGAGGTGGATCAACCAAATCCCAGACTTGGTTATCTGACATGGAGTCCATCTCGGCGGGCATAGCTTCAAGCCATCTTGCTGACTCCGGTCCACTGACCGCATCCGCATAAGTGAGGGGTTCATCATTATCAATGATGTAGACTCCGTCATAGCGCTCAGGCTGACGACGAATCCTTCCCGATCTTCGCGGTTCCCGTGATATCTGAGCCTCAGGTTGTTCAATAACCTGTTCTACCAGCTCAGGCTCATCCAACTGCGCTTGAGCACTTTGTCCTTCCTCTGGGTTCTCATCCAGATTTATTTCTCTCCCACTGGCCTCTTGCAGAAGAAACTCCTTCTCAAGAAATATGGCCGTCCGAGCAACAAATACCTTGTTCTCTTTGGGATCGTAGAAATAATAACCCTTAGTTTCCTTAGGGTAACCGACAAAGATGCATTTCTCAGATCTGCTCTCTAGTTTCCCAGAGGCAAGCTTTTTGACATAAGCCTCGCAGCCCCAGATCCTGATAAATGTCAAGCTCGGCTGTTTCCCATACCATAACTCATATGGAGTCTTAGAAACTGCCTTGGATGGCACTCGGTTTAGTACCTTTGCAGCTGTCTCCAGTGCAAATCCCCAAAAGGAGTATGGAAGAGTAGCCTGACTCATCATAGAACGAACCATATCAAGTAGAGTTCTATTTCTCCTCTCGGACACACCATTCCATTGCGGTGTTCCTGGCGGAGTGAGCTGTGAGATAATCCCACACTCCTTCAGATAGTCAGTAAATTCTCGACTTAGGTATTCCCCACCTCGATCAGAATGAAGTGCCTTGATATTTCGGCCTAGCTGATTCTGTACTTCATTCTTGAACTCTTTGAACTTGTCAAAAGATTCACTTTTATGTCTCATTAAATAGACATACCCATATCTACTGAAATCATCAGTAAAGGTAATGAAGTACTGATAGCCACCTCTGGCATGTTTATTAAATGGCCCACACACATCACTGTGTATAAGGTCAAGTAAACCTGAAGCCCTTTGGCCTTTGTTAGGAAAAGGTGACTTCGTCATTTTACCCATTAAACAAGCCTTGCATGTATCAATCTCCTCATAGGAGAATGATCCCAGCAGTCCATTATCATGCAACCGCTTAATGCGCTTCTTGTTAATATGGCCTAAACGACTATGCCATAGCAAGGTGCTGTCATCAGCATTCTTGGCTTTCTTAATATCAACATTTTGTATAGAACTTTCCATGTCCAACATGTATAATCCATTGTTAATTGAACCAGTTGCATAAACAATATTATCTAAAGATAAAACACACTTTGAAATATTGCATTCAAAGGAAAAACCCTTCCTGACAAGAGCAGGAATGGAGATAATATTTTTAGTAATACTGGGAACAAAGTAACAACTGTTTAATTCTAATACAATTCCAGATGGCAAAGAGATGAAATAGTCTCCTACAGCAACAGCAGCAACCCGTGCCCCGTTTCCAATGCGTAGGTCCACCTCATGCTGTCCCACCTGTCTTCTTCTCTTGAGTTCCTGTACATTTGAACAAATGTGAACTCCACATGCAGTGTCCAACACCCATGATATAGAAGAAGATGAAACCATGACTTCCGTCACGTAAATACCTGAGCCAGAAGCAATGCTTCCCCTCTTGTCTCCTTGGAGCGCTTTACAGTCCTTTTTCCAGTGACCCAGCTGGCCACAGTGGAAACACCTGTATTCCTTGGACCGCTTAACCTTCTGCTTCAGAGCCTTGCTGTAGCTCTTGACAGGGGCCTTGCCCTTCTTCCCTTTCTTCTTGTTCCTAGAAGGAACCATTAAGACAGAGGTCGAAGGCTTTCCCTTCAGAGTTTCCTCAGTAGTCAAGAGCATATTCAGCAGCTCTGCCGGAGTACAATCGATTTTGTTCATATTAAAGTTAATAATGAACGCGTCGAATGAAGGCGGGAGAGACTGCAGAATAATATCTACAGCGAGCTCCTGATTGATGGTATGCCCCAGTTTCTCTAGAGCTTCCTTGTGCCCAATCATCTTGAGCACGTGAGCTCCCACTGGGCTCCCTTCAGCCAGTTTGCTCTGAAAGAAGAGCTTCGTCAAATTATAGCGTTCAGTCCTCGCCTGTGCAGCATACAGCATCTTGAGGTTCGCTATAATTTCTATAGCCGACATATCCTCATGCTGACGCTGCAGCGGTGGCGTCATAGACGCTAGCATCAGGCAAGCGACATCAATGCTATCATTGACATGCTTTTCATAGGCTTCCCGAACCGCCCTTGCGGCGTTCGGAGCGGGCTGAGGCGGTATAGCCGTCTCGAGGACATACAGTTTCCTCTCTGCCTTAAGAACAATCTTAAGGTGTCCAAACTAGTCTGAGAAGTTTGGCCCAGCAAACTTCTCCCTTTCCAGTAGGGATCGCACATTGAAGTTCATGGTGTTCGTTGCTGCAGGTATCTACAACAATGCAAGAACAGCAAGGTCAGTATCAATGTTAAGAATCAATCAGGACTTAAGAAAGATTCTTTTTCTCACTATTTTATCTGACTAAAAAATCCATTAAACAGTCCGAAAGAGTAAACACTCTTTTAGTGAGATGGGATCCAGATTTCATACTTGGTCTCCGCGTCCCGCTCAAGCGAGATAAGATGCACAGAGAGTACAAGCACTAATTTCTGGTAGGCAGTCCCTGCCGATCGCCAACCCGTGCGATTCCCCTTCATCTGGGCAATCCAGCAGACTGTGCCAACTGAGTTGGTACAACACAGTCTCTGACCCCACAGATGGCTGCCTCCATGTGCTACCATATGCGCCACATATGTAGCCTACATGGTCAAGCTGACCCGACCTACTCCCTGGACCACCACGTGCTATGCTGAGCAACGAGAAGCGATAAATCCCTTCTCTGTAACACGCAGGTGTAATCCCGCACCGTCTGAAGATAGATGGACGTGCCCACTGAGTGGGTACAACACGGCTCCAACGATAGTCAGAACAGTGAGGTTTCGCGTCAGAAGGCTTACGAGCTTGATATTTAGCGTTGGATTTTAACGGTCTTTTATCTTCTTGACTATCATGCAATTCCTATGGTGATAGCAGAAGATAAACTAATCATGCAATTCTAATATTTAAACAATAAAAGAAAGCATGGATCTTATGTGGTAAATGCCCATGAAACCTAAGACCTTAATTAACTTAAGTCTTCACTTGTTTTTCTTCATGGGTCTTTAGCTGCTCATTTGGCCCAAACCAGGGCCCAAGCGCCATCTGCAGCTCAGGTGCGCCTACCAGGGAAAATGCGCCTGGTCCCAGAGTCGAACCCTGGACCTCCCACCTGGTCAAGCCACTGCTGCATGCGCCTCTGCCAAGTGTGCTCTGTGCTCTTGTCTGATTAATTTACAAATTAATCTATCTAGACAAGATTGACTCGCAGGTCAATTACATTTTATAAATTAAATAGAAGGTGATACGCAGATCACAATTAAAAATAATTTACAAAATAATTCCAGGCACGCAGGCCCCAGCACAGCACACATTAAACATGGGCAGCCCACATAAGACTAAATAAACATACATATGGCATCATACATCATGTGATCCAATCATGAAAAATAAAATTTTTGAAAAACCCCATTGAGATTAATTTTATTTTTCCTTATTAGCCTTACTACCTTACAACGGTCCATTACTAGGGATCCACTCATCGAACCTAGTCAGATCCTGTGCCCTTACATGCACCAAGTCCTAACTGACTTGAGTCGACCAAAAGGTCAACAATGCATGCGCCAAGGGCTGAACGACCACAATGAGGTCTGGCAAGCGGGTGTGACCCCGGGCCTAACTCATGTGCGTTCATAGGTTGTCTCAATCAGACATCGCTACACGCCTGTCTGCAGTTGACCTATAGCCATCTGATGCTTGCGCACAGATGCTATCTGGTCGACCCATCAAGGCTGTCAGATAGTCTGATCAGACTGTTGGATCTAATCTAGGGGATGATTTCAACCCTAATAACCCGTCTAAGGGTTTACAGCAGGGCCTTAGATCTAATGTTAGTCGCGCATGTGATCCATTTTTGAGAAAACAAAGATGCGCCAACATGCCAACATACATGCGCAAATGAAACATAAAATAGGTTTCTACATGAAACATATTAACATGATAAAATTACGCATGATATAGATCTAAACATTCATGGAACACAAAATCAAAGCAATCATATAATTACGCATGTAACCTGCTCTGATACCAATTGTAGGGAACCCCTTTCATGAGGGGTGCGAAACCCTAAAGTGGCGCAACATGATAGGCAGCGGATTCAAGGGTCGAAGAGCATGCATTATATGATCAACTTTCGAAACATGAATAGAGAAGATGCGATTCATACCATAGCCATTTCAAGATGGCGCCTTGGAAGCAAGAGAACAACGAAGGTCTCCTCCAAATCGTCACACACAAGATGAGCGACGGCTTGCTTCTTGTCGTCCCTTGTGCTAGCAAGGATCGTCCAAGATGTCTTTGATCGAAAGGAAAGGGATGGAGATGTCGATCTCTCTTGGCCGAATCTTCCTCTATGCTTCAAGTTGTCGCCGCACACCCAAGAGTGTCAAGAGGAATGAGTTTTAGTGACGAGAATAGAGAACCCTCTATTCGAACGTGAGCCATCTCCAAGTGGAGATCATGGTTACTAAAAATAGCAACCACTCATCGCTCCAATGTTCACGCCAAGTGAACATGTCGCCACGCCTTGAACCATGCGCTCATTTCACGAGCTGGTTCAATTTGGTTCGGTTTAAGAACCAATCAAGCCAAGCAATCA
Organism: Costus lasius; assembly: GCA_027563935.2. NCBI lineage: Eukaryota > Viridiplantae > Streptophyta > Magnoliopsida > Zingiberales > Costaceae > Costus > Costus lasius. The sequence goes on from CM050454.1 coordinate 30,088,514, forward strand.
AGTCTAGATCTCAAATAAACCCTAAGGCTCCAGATCTAACCGTTGATCTCTTGATGCTTCTGATCTCACCGATCTAGCATCTATTCTCTCGATCGAAGCTTACCGATCTCAAGCCCTAATCAATCAAACATGATCAGACCAGATCTCACTTACAATCAGAGATCAAATCCCTTTAAACTGAACTTAAACAATTCAGTCCACACGATCTGACTTAAGTAAGCCATATCATCAAATTGTGCGACCCTGAGGGTTTCCTTTAAATGTCGGTAACGATAACTCACGTTATCACGATCAGTGAGGGGTATCTAGCAACACATCACTGTCTCCCGATATAAAGGAAAGAGACTTCTAAGACTACACCCAAAATACAGCACAAGCGTGAATCAACTTCACTAAGCATACATATTTCCTTTGCCACAGGATATTCTTATTGGACAAGCGTGTCAAGCTTGTAATTCCAATATGATGAGCATGATTAGATCAGATGATCACAGTCACCCGGGTATGGCCATACACTTTCTCAATCATCTCATCCAAGGGGCCCTTTAGAACATCGCACTCCTTAAACAAGGAGACGGCAATCCTATGTCTATCACTAGTGCCCTAACATGACTCAAGCTCACCATCCAAGATAGTCTATAATCATTATGTTTCAAATGATATTGAACTACCTCAAAACAATGACAATCATCATTTAGAAAACACAAGTGATCTCAAGTCAGAGGAAATGTGCCACTTGTTACAATCAAGGATTATTCACATTGTGACAAGCAACTGAATATCCTAGTAGGGTCTGTCCGGTACATCCAATGTACCCATGAGTCTACATCTTATTCCATGCTCGAAGCATCCTATAAGATTAGAACACATATTAGTCTTAACCATATCAAGGCTGTCTCATGTTCACCAAGATACATCGACTAAGGACATAATAGCATGTCAGCCCAGCTGAACAGCTTTGAGACATTATTCATAAGTATACTTATTGCAGCAGACAAGGTAACAAACTGAATAATAACCATGCCTTTATAAACACAAGAGTTTATTACATGATACTGTTACAATCCCAAGGCCTCAAACATTAGGCTTAAGGGCATACCCCAACATTAAACTGAACCAAAACAATTCAGTCCACACGATCTGACATCAGTAAGCCATATCATCAAATTGTGCGACCCTAAGGGTTTCCTTTAAATGTCGGTAACGATAACTTACATTATCACGATCAGTGAGGGGTATCTAGCAACACATCACTGTCTCCCGATATAAAGGAAAGAGTCTTCCAAGACTACACCCAAACCACAGCACAAGTGTGAATCCACTTCACGAGGCATACAAATTTCCTTTGCCACTGGATGTTCTTATTGGACAAGCGAGTCAAGCCTGTAACTCCAATATGATGAGCATGATTAGATCAGATGAACATAGTCACCTGGGTATGGCCATACACTTTCTCAATCATCTCATCCAGGGGGGCCCCCAGTAGAACATCACACTCCTTAAACAAGGAGACGGCAATCCTATATCTATCACTAGTGCCCTAAGCTGACTCATGATCATTATCCAAGATAGTCTATAACCATTATGTTTCAAATGATATTGAACTACCTCAAAACAATGACAATCATCATTTAGAAACACAAGTGATCTCAAGTCAGAGGATATGTGCCACTTGTTGCATTCAAGGATTATTCACATTGTGACAAGCAATTGAATATCCTAGTAGGGTCTGTCCAGTACATCCAATGTACCCATGAGTCTACATCTTATTTCATGCTCGAAGCATCCTATAAGATTAGAACACATATTAGTCTCAATCATATCAAGGCTGTCTCATGTTCACCAAGATATCTTGACTAAGGACATAGAGCATGTCAGCCTAGCTGAACAGCATTGAGACATTATTCAGAAGTACACTTATTGCAGCAGACAATGTAACAAACTGAATAACAACCATTGCCTTTATAAACATAAGAGTTTATACATGATACTGAAAGAATCCCAAGGCCTCAAACATTAGCCTTAAGGGCATACCCCAACAATCTCCCACTTGCACTTAATCTAATGGTTGAGAAATCTCATAGCGCTCAGGCTGCCGACGGATCCTTCCCGATCTTCACGGTTCCCGTGATATCTGAGCCTCAGGTTGTTCAATAACCTGCTCTACTGGCTCAGGCTCATCCAACTGTGCTTGACTACTTTGTCCTTCCTCTGGATTCTCATCCAGTTTTATTTCTCTCCCACTGGCCTCTTGCAGAAGAAACTCCTTCTCAAGAAAAATAGCCGTCCGAGCAACAAATACCTTGTTCTCTTTGGGATCGTAGAAATAATAACCCTTAGTTTCCTTAGGGTAACCGACAAAGATGCATTTCTCAGATCTGCTCTCTAGTTACCCAGAGGCGAGCTTTTTGACATAAGCCTCGCAACCCCAGATCTTGATAAATGTCAAGCTCGGCTGTTTCCCATACCATAACTCATATGGAGTCTTTGAAACTGCCTTGGATGGCACTCGGTTTAGTACCTTTGTAGCTGTCTCCAGTGCAAATCCCCAAAAGGAGTAAGGTAGAGTAGCCTGACTCATCATAGAATGAACCATATCAAGTAATGTTCTATTTCTCCTCTCGGATACACCATTCCATTGCGGGGTTCCTGGCGGAGTGAGCTGTGAGATAATCCCACACTCCTTTAGATAGTCAGTGAACTCTCGACTTAGGTATTCTCCACCTCGATCAGAACGAAGTGCCTTGATATTTCGGCCTAGCTGATTCTGTACTTCATTCTTGAACTCTTTGAACTTGTCAAAAGATTCACTCTTATGTCTCATTAGATAGACATACCCATATCTACTGAAATCATCAGTAAAGGTAATGAAGTACGAATAGCCACCTCTGGCATGTTTACTAAATGGCCCACACACATCACTGTGTATAAGGTCAAGTAAACCTGAAGCCCTTTGACCTTTGTGAGGAAAAGGAGACTTCGTCATTTTACCCAATAAACAAGCTTTGCATGTATCAATCTCCTCATAGGAGAATGATCCCAGCAGTCCATGATCATGCAACCGCTTAATGCGTTTCTTGTTAATATGGCCTAAACGACTATGCCATAACAAGGTGCTGTCATCAGCATACTTGGCTTTCTTATTATCAATATTTTGTATAGAACATTCCATGTCCAACATGAATAACCCATTGTTAATTGTTCCAGAAGCATAAACAATATTATCTAAAGAAAGAACACACTTTGAAATATTGCATTCAAAGTAAAAACCTTTCCTGACAAGAGCAGGAATAGAGATAATATTTTTCGTAATACTCGGAACAAAATAACAATTGTCCAGTTCTAATACAAGTCCAGATGGTAATGAGATGTAATAAACCCCTACAGCAACAGCAGCAACCCGTGCCCCGTTCCCAACTCGTAGGTCCACCTCATGCTGTCCCACCTGTCTTCTTCTCTTGAGTTCCTGTACATTTGAACAAATGTGAACTCCACATGCAGTGTCCAACACCCATGAAATAGAAGTAGAAAACATGACCTCAGTCACAAAAATACCTGAGCCAGAAGCGATGCTTCCCTTCTTGTCTCCTTGGAGCGCTTTACAGTCCTTTTTCCAGTGACCCAGCTGGCCACAATGGAAACATCTGTATTCCTTCGACCGCTTAACCTTCTGTTTCAGAGCCTTGTTGTAATTCTTGACAGGGGCTTTGCCCTTCTTCCCCTTCTTCTTGTTCCTGGAAGGGAACATCAACACAGAGGTTGAAGGCTTGCCCTTTAGAGTTTCCTCTGTAGTCAAGAGCATATTCAGCAACTCTGCCGGAGTACAGTCGATCTTGTTCATATTAAAATTAATAATGAACGGATCGAAAGAGGCCGGGAGGGACTGCAGAATAATGTCTACAGCAAGCTCCTGATTGATGGTATGCCCCAGTTTCTCTAGAGCCTCTTTGTGCCCAATCATCTTGAGCACATGAGCTCCCACTGGACTCCCTTCAGCCAGTTTGCTCTGAAAGAAAAGCTTGGTCAAATTATAGCGCTCAGTCCTCGCCTGTGCAGCATATAGCATCTTGAGGTTTGCTATCATTTCTATAGCAGACATATCCTCATGCTGACGCTGCAGCTGTGGCGTCATAGACGCTAGCATCAGGCAAGCGACATCAATGCTATCATTGACATGCTTTTCATAGGCATCCCGAACCGCCCTTGCGGCGTTCGGTGCGGGTTGAGGCGGCACAGCCGTCTCGAGGACATACAGTTTCCTCTCTGCCTTAAGAACAATCTTAAGGTGTCCGTACCAGTCTGAGAAGTTTGGCCCAGCAAACTTCTCCCTTTCCAGTAGGGATCGCACATTGAAGCTCATGGTGTTCGTTGCTGCAGGAATCTACAACAATGCAAGAACAGCAAGGTCAGTATCAATGTTAAGAATCAATTCAGGACTTAAGAATGATTCTTTTCTCACTATTTTATCTGACTGAAAAATCCATTAAAACAGTCCGAAAGAGTTATCACTCTTTTAGTGAGATGGGATCCAGATTTCATACTTGGTCTCCGCGTCCCGCTCAGGCGAGATAAGATGCACAGAGAGTACAAGCACTAATTTCTGGTAGGCAGTCCCTGCCAATCGCCAACCCGTGCGATTCCCCTTCATCTGGGCAATCCAGCCGACTGTGCCAACTGAGTTGGTACAACACAGTCTCTGATTCCACAGATGGCTGCCTCCATATAGCTACCATATGCGCCACATATGTAGCCTACATGGTCAAGCTGACCCGACCTACTCCCTGGACCACCACGTGCTATGCTGAGCAACGAGAAGCGATAAATCCCTTCTCTGTAACACGCAGGTGAAATCACACACCGTCTGAAGATTGATGGATGTGCCCACTGAGTGGGTACAACACGGCTCCAACGATAGTCAGAACAGTGAGGTTTCGCGTCAGAAGGCTTACGAGCTTGATATTTTAGCGTTGGATTTTAACGGTCTTTTATCTTCTTAACTATCATGCAAACCCTATGGTGATAGCAGAAGATAAACAAATCATGCACTTCTAATTATAAACATGATAAGTAGAAAGCATGCTGATCTTATGTGGTAAAAGCCCATTAACCCTAAGTAAGACCTTAACTTTCACTTAAGTCTTCACTTGAGCTTTCTTCATGGGTCTTTTGCATCTCATCTGGCCCAACCCAGGGCCCAAGCGCCCACTGTAGCTCAGGTGGGCTCACCAGGTAAATGCGCCTGTCCTAGGGTCGAACCCTAGACCTCCCACCTGGTCAAGCCACTGCTACATGCGCCAATGCCATGTGTGCTCTGTGCTCTTGTCTGATTAAAATTACAATTTAATCTATCTAGACAAGATTGACACGCAGGTCAATTACACAATAAATTAATTAAAATGTGATGCGCAGATCACAATAATATTAATTTACAATTTTAATCCAGGCACGCAGGCCCCAGCACAGCACACATTAAAAGGGGCAACCCACATAAGATGAAATAAACAAGCACATGGTATCCAATCAACATGTGATCCATTAACAAAATAAAATTTTTCAAAATCCCTTTGGAATCAATTTTATTTGTCTTATGAGCCCTACTACCTTACAACGGTCCATTAATAGGGATCCACTCATCATATCTAGTCAGATCCACTGCCCTTGCATGCACCAAGTCTTAACTGACTTGAGTTGATCTAATGGTCAACCATGCATGCGCCAAGGGCTGAACAGCCTTCATGAGTTCTGGCAAGCGGGTGTGACCCCGGGCCTAACTCATGTGCGTTCAATGGTTGTCTCAACCAGACCTCGCTACACGCCCTTGATGCAGTCGACCTATAGCCACCTCGTGCTTGCGCACAGGTGCTATCTGGTCAACCCATCTAGGCTGTCAGATGGTCTGATCAGACTATTTGGATCTTTTCTAGAGGATGACTTCATCCCTACTAACCCGTCTAAGGGTTTATAGCAGGCGTCACTTAGATCTAATGGTGATGCGCGCAAGATATAATGTTTTGGTAAAAACAACATTTACAAGCGACAACATAAAACATGCGCCAACATGAGTAAAAACATACAAGCATGTATTTTCGCATGTTAACTCTAGATCTATGCATAAGCGCATTCATGGATCAAACATGAAGATCAAGCAATCATATGAACAAGCAATAAACCTTCCTCTGATACCAATTGTAGAGTCCCCTTCAAGGGGGAGCGAAACCCTAGATAGGCGCACAACATAAAACAAGCGGAAGCAAGGGTTTCTATAGATCTTTTAACTTGTCATATGATCAACTTTCATGAACTAGTATAGATCAGAAGAGATTCATACCATGGCCATCGCTTTGATGGAGCTTTGGAAGAAGATCGCAAGAAGCTTTCCTCCGAAGGTACCGCACACAAGAAGATAGATGGCGCCTCCTTGTTGATCCTTGTGCTAGCAAAGATCTTCAAGTCTCCATGTCGAGTGGAAGGGAGGAGATGTTTTTCTTGGCCGAGAGCTCCTTGTCGTCAACCCCTCAATCACACGAGAGTGAATATCCATCAAAAGGAAGGAGCGACAAAAACGTGAGGAGTGGTGAACGTGAGGCGTTGAGAAGCTATTTTGGAAACCGCCACTTCCAAAAATAGTAAGCCTTCACTTCATGCGTTGATGCGTTCACCCAAGTGAACCGAACGCATATGCATCTCCCCTTTGAACCATGCGCTCACATATGAGCCGGTTCAAATTGGTTTGGTTCAAAACCAATCAAGCCAAGCCTTGAGTCCAGATCAAATTAAACCCTAAGGTTCCAGATCTGACCGTTCATCTCTTGATGCTCCTGATCTCACCGATCTAGCATGCAATCTCTCGATCGAAACTTACCGATCTCAAGCCCTAATCAATCAAACATGATCAGGCCAGATCTCACTTACAATCAGAGTTTAAATCCCTTTAAACTGAACCAAAACAATTCAGTCCACACAATCTGACATGAGTAAGCCATATCATCAAATTGTGCGACCCTAAGGGTTTCCTTTAAATGTCGGTAACGATAACTTACATTATCACGATCAGTGAGGGGTATCTAGCAACACATCATTGTCTCCCGATATAAAGGAAAGAGTCTTCCAAGACTACACCCAAACCACAGCACAAGTGTGAATCCACTTCACGAGGCATACAAATTTCCTTTGCCACTGGATGTTCTTATTGGACAAGCGAGTCAAGCCTGTAACTCCAATATGATGAGCATGATTAGATCAGATGAACATAGTCACCTGGGTATGGCCATACACTTTCTCAATTATCTCATCCAGGGGGCCCCCAGTAGAACATCACACTCCTTAAACAAGGAGACGGCAATCCTATATCTATCACTAGTGCCCTAAGCTGACTCATGATCATTATCCAAGATAGTCTATAACCATTATGTTTCAAATGATATTGAACTACCTCGAAACAATGACAATCATCATTTAGAAACACAAGTGATCTCAAGTCAGAGGATATGTGCCACTTGTTGCATTCAAGGATTATTCACATTGTGACAAGCAATTGAATATCCTAGTAGGGTCTGTCCAGTACATCCAATGTACCCATGAGTCTACATCTTATTTCATGCTCGAAGCATCCTATAAGATTAGAACACATATTAGTCTCAATCATATCAAGGCTGTCTCATGTTCACCAAGATATCTTGACTAAGGACATAGAGCATGTCAGCCTAGCTGAACAGCATTGAGACATTATTCAGAAGTACACTTATTGCAGCAGACAATGTAACAAACTGAATAACAACCATTGCCTTTATAAACATAAGAGTTTATACATGATACTGAAAGAATCCCAAGGCCTCAAACATTAGCCTTAAGGGCATACCCCAACAAAACAAGTGTGACACACTTATCCAATCAGGGTCTCAGCTCGGCAAAAGGACTAGAGTATACATGTACTTTGTCATAGTTTTAGGGGATGTCGATGATGACTTCATTCCGAGGATTTGGGTAGCAATATTGTACTGCTACGTGCCACTTATTGCTTGGGATGACTTGAGATTATCACTGCCAATATCTGAGGAACCTAAAGGGACACACACCTAGACATTCGAGATCTCGTATTGATCGAGTTATATATGATCGAGTCATTTGGTTGATTCGGATCAATTTGGGAGTCTGATGCATCGCGGATGCGTTTGATGAGTTGGAGATGATCTTATAGAGTGAAGTTATGTTTGACATCAGTTGACTCTGATTGACCTTCGGGTGACCATATTTTTCCGCGATGGATTGGATTCAGTCAATGGGTCAAATATTGTAGCGTCAGATTTATTTGGAGGCTATTTGCGACTTGATTTAAATGTAATTAGAGGGGCTTGCGACTTAACCGCTAAAATGAATATTTATATTCAATTTTATGTGGAACTTAAGTGGTGGGGACCACCTGTAACTTAAGTGAATATTAATATTTAGTTTATTTGTAACTTAAGTTATGGGGCCCGCTCATAACTTTAAAAGGGAGGCCTAGGCACATGCAACCTGTGGATTTTTGGATTTGTCATGCCCTAGCCACCCAAGATCAATTTCCAAGCTGCCAACACACCTCTTGTCTTGTTCATGGCACCTCCAATAGAGGAAGTTGTGCCCCCTTCATGGTGGTGACACCTTCTACCTCCATTGGCGCAAGAGAAGGTTTGGACCTTCTTCCTTCTTCGATGGTGCATCCCTTAGAGGAATTGGCGCATGAGGAAGGATACTTTTCTTCCATAGGCCTAACTTCCATGAAGTTGGTGCTTGTGGTGAAGGAAGGAGAAGAAGAGGGATTGACGGCATATCTTTTCTTCATCTTGGTGCATCTTCCTGGAAGATTGGCCCATGCTATAAAGGAGAAGGCGATCTTTGTCACATCCTGTTATCTTAACCCCAAACAAGCAACACAAGTCATAGAGAAACAGGATGTTATCATACAAGATCGATTCACATGCTAGGTAAAACCAAGTTCAAGAAAACACGATCTGAAAATTTTTGAGAATCCATACATAGAATCTCAGCGAAAACACAATTTCAGAAATGTACCTGCCACCACGCAATACTTGCACTAGACATATGCAAGTCAACAGTTATATCAAAACCGATTGCAAAAATACCAATCGACTCAAAATGAAAACCAAGGTCACAATGTCGATTCTATAAACTCATGAAACTAACATGAATAATACCAAACACCGAAACCAGGCCAAAGCCCGCGGTGACACAAAATCAAAACTTCAAAACTTAAAACTGCCACAACCGGCAACACAAGTTCACATAATTCGGCCACAACCGGCCCCAGTTAATTAAGCACAAAAGTCTTATACATTAACCAGCATAATATCCATATCAACGCTAACTCAAGAAATGCGCCCCTGCTCTACACCTGAAAATAGTGAGGGAGTGAGCTACACAGCCCAGTGAGTGGATAGTCTCAAACGACCATCCATAACATACACTCAAAAATATATGCAGATTATTTTAAAAACATTTAACAGAATATCATGTCAACATATAACAAAATTAAAGGACAGAACTCATATAAAACAATCAGGTGTAAACTGCTAAGACATCATTGTCACCAAAGAGTAACCAGGGTTCTAGAGCTATACTCTAAACCAACTAATGACTTAATTGACCTAGTTGTCCAGCATCATCAATAGTGACCATTATGGTCCAACCCGGCTTTGGCCTAAGCACTGGGAGAAGCCTGCAAATCACATGCAACATATATACATGGACAGTGTGTAGACTCAAGAGGTAATCACCACCTGGTCAAGATGTGATACCTTGATCTACACCACCCCATAATCACAAAAATCTAAGCGTCTAAGAGTGATGACATCAAGAGGTGGCCCCTATCCGACCAAGACATGGCACTTTGCGTCTTATATCACTCATTCTCCCAAAGGGTTCCTTAACTGGACAACACCAGACACATCTTATATCTTATTTCACAAAAGTGGACTCCTAAGTGTCAACTAAACTCTAGGATAGTCATTTTTATCACAATAATCACATCAGGCAGGCTGAACAACAACCCCCTCACATATCACAATACAGGGCTGAAATCTCCAACCCTTAACATATCACATATAGACTATCCCCTTGAGTACACAGTTACACTTAGCCTTAGTCCTAACCATTCCATGACCACAACACATATTATTCGAAAATCACATAACCACATAATATTCGAAAATCACATAACCACATAATATTCGAAAATCACATAACCACATAATATTCAAAAATCACATAATCACATAATATTCAAAAATCACCTAATATTTTATAGAGTCCTTAGATTTCATGCTGATCAGTTCAGTATAATCATGCTAAGTTATCACCCAAAGTTATCAATCAATATTTCATGTCATTAGTTTCTGCATACACCATTCAATTAAAAATACATAATAATACAGAAAATTCACTAAATTTCGTTCACAATTAACATAAATGCAGAATATCACGTATTCATAGTTTTCTACTAGTTCTGATAACAAAAGATAGAAATACCCCTAGTTCAAAGTTTAAGTCATACACGAAAAGTTATCCAAAAATTTCGTAAAAATATTCATTACGTCCCTCATGATCCCTAGATTCGTAATTTCAAGTTTTCCCCAATTTTAACTAGGAAATTTACCGAATTACCCCTAGGTCAATTTCAGTCAACAGAAACTTTTATTTCTAAAAATTCCCAAAAAAATACAGTAGAATCCTCATATACCTAATTTCATGAATATCAAGTTTTCCCCAATTTTTACCCATGCATTTGGACGTAATTTCATGAAGAAGGGTCGAAATTCTCCTTCAAGCCCTAATCTTCATGCAATTGAAATTCTAAATCTACATACATGTTTAATCAAAGTCCAATTTAGGATTAAGAGTCTTAAAAACGAAAAGCCCTAATTTTCATGCAAGCTAGGGTTTCGAAAATTTGGGAAAAACAAGGAAAACATGTACAATTGAAATTAAGAGATCATGCCATACTCCTATGCATTAATCTTCTCTAAAACAAGTAATGCATCCAATTTTCGTGAACTAGGTGAAGGAGAACATCCACTCACCTCAACCGTGAACACCAAGATGAAAAAGCTCTCTTACAAACTCGTCTAAGGCCTTGAAAGACGCCACCAAATATCGCCAACAATGGAAGAGAAACACCACCAACACCAAAGACGCCGGCCAAGGGAAGAAAGGAAGAGGAAGAAAGGAATTTCGCCTCCAAGCCTCCAAGAATCGCCCAAGCCTTCAAGCCGTCGCCCTAAGGTTTCTTCCAAGCCAAAAACGCCAATTCTCCTACCCTAGTCGAAAATTACCAACTTGAATTTTCGGTTTTTAAATTTTAAACCCGCTAACCAATTAATCCAAATAGGGTTTAACCCACTAACTAATTAATTCAAATCCATCTAATTTAAGTGCAAACCCAATAACTAATTAATTTAACCATTAATTAATAATTAACCATTCACTTAAACGAAAATCCAATAAGGATTAACTTAACATCCAATAAGGTCTATTTAATTAATTACAAATTAACAACCAATAAATTTCTAATCAATTAATTACAAATTAACAATCAATAAGCCAGTTAATTAACATCCAATAAGCTAGTTAATTAACATCCAATACTGCTTAACGTAATATCCACAGTCAATGATTTTATTTAAATCAAAAATAATACTTACCAGGACTTAAGATCCTTGGATCTTACATCCCTCCCTCCTTATAAAGCTTTAGTCCTCTAAAGCTCAGCATTCATATCATCAAAAAGATAAGCATAAAACTTCCTCATATCAGCTTCAGTTTCCCAAGTCGCCTCCTCAACCGACTGTTTTCCCCAGATAACCTTTACCAACGGTATAGACTTATTCCTCAGAACCTTATCCTTTCTATCAACAATCCGGAGAGGTCTTTCTTCAAAGGTCAAATCACTCTGAATCTGAAGAGGTTCCAACTCCAATACATGAGATGGATCAGGATGATATTTCCTCAAAGCAGAAACATGGAACACATTATGCACATGATCCATAGCAGGAGGTAAAGCTAACCTGTAAGCCACTGGACCAACTCTCTCAATAATGTCAAAAGGGCCTACAAACCTAGGGCTCAACTTGCCCTTTTTGCCAAACCTCATAACACCCTTAGTAGGTGACACCTTTTAAGAAAACATGATCCCCTACCATAAACTCCAAGGAACGACGACGGTCATCAGCATAACTCTTCTGTCTGTCCCGAGAAATCTTCAGTTTATTCTGTATCTCTCTGACCTTATCAGTAGTCTCCTGAACTGCATCAGATCTCAAAATCATTCTGTCACCAGTTTCCTCCCAACACAAGGGAGTCCTACACCTTCTCCCATACAAAGCCTCATAAGGAGCCATCTGAATACTGGAGTGGAAACTATTATTATAAGTGAACTCTATCAAAGATAGATCCCGGTTCCACTCAGAACTCCAATCAACCACATAAGCTCTCAACAGGTCTTCTAGAGTCTGTATAGTACGCTCCGTCTGGCCATCAGACTGCGGATGGTATGCTGTACTAAAACTCAACTTAGTACCCAAACCCTCCTGTAAGCTCTTCCAAAATCTGGACAGAAATCGAGAGTCCCTATCAGACACAATATCAACAGGCACTCCATGCAGCCTGACTATCTCATCAATATACAATCTAGCCAGTCTCTCTAAAGGATAAGTCATCTTGATCGGGAGAAAGTGGGCTGATTTAGTGAGTCTATCAACAACCACCCAAATAGCATCATGACCCAATCTGGTTCTGGGCAAACCACACACAAAGTCCATACAGATGCATTCCCACTTCCACTCAGGAATAGGAAGGGGCTGCAACAAACCACCAGGCTTCTGGTGTTCAGCCTTTACCGTCTGACAGGTTAAACACCTAGAGACAAAATCAAATATTTCTTTCTTCATACCCGGCCACCAAAAGCTTTTCTTGAGGTCCTGATACATCTTAGTCACGCCAGGATGTAGAGAATATTTGGAATTATGGCTGTCCTCCAATATTTCTTTCCTCAAGCTCGGTTCCTCAGGGACACACACCCTTCCACGAAACCGAAGAACACCATCATCAGACAAGCTAAAATCCTGAACTGTACCCGCAACCAAACTATCCCTGATCTGAGCTAATTTCGGATCCACTGACTGCTGATCTCTGATTTTCTGCAACAAAGCAGACTGTACTCTGAGGAAAGCCACATAACCCGACTGAACTTTAGGAGAAACACTGATCCTGAGATCTCTGAACTCCTGCAGTAACTGCCACTCACTGACCCGTAGTGCCGCTACTGAAGTAACTGGATGTCTGCTCAGTGCATCAGCCACTACATTGGCTTTTCCAGCCTGATACTGAATAGTGAAGTCATAGTCTTTGATCAACTCCATCCATCTTCTCTGTCTCATGTTCAACTCCTTCTGAGTGAAGATGTACTTGAGACTCTGGTGGTCAGTGAACAGATCAAACTCTTGACCCAACAAATAGTGACGCCATATCTTCAGAGCAAAGACTACGGCCGCCAACTCCAAGTCATGAGTAGGGTAGTTCAACTCATACTCCTTCAGTTGTCTCGAAGCATAGGCTACCACAGAACCCTTCTGCATCAAGACATAACCCAACCCTTTGCCCGAAGCATCCGTATAGACAGTAAACCTTTCCCCATCACTAGGAATAATGAGGATCAGTGTACTAGTCAACCTCCTCTTCAGTTCCTGAAAGCTCTCTTCACACTTGTCATCCCAATTAAACTTGGCCTCCTTTCTGGTCAATTTAGTTAAAGGACCCGCCAGCTTGGAGAATCCCTCAACAAACCTCCGGTAGTAACCTGCTAATCCCAGGAAACTTCTGATCTCAGTAGCACTAGTCGGTCTTCCCCAATCAAGGATGGCTTGCACTTTAACTGGATCCACAGACACCCCCTGACCAGAAATCACATGCCCAAGGAAGCTGATCTTTTCTAGCCAAAACTCACACTTACTAGCCTTGGCATATAATCGGTTCTTCCTCAGGATCTCCAGCACTCTGCGCAAGTCACTGACATGATCCGAAGTAGTCCGAGAGTACACCAAGATATCATCTATGAAGACTACCACACAAGAATCAAGCAATTCATGAAATACCCTGTTCATCAAATCCATGAAGACAGCAGGTGCATTCGTCAGTCCAAAAGGCATAACTAGAAATTCAAAATGCCCATACCTGGTCCTGAAAGCAGTCTTAAATATATCCTCATCCTTGACCCTAAGCTGGTAATACCCTGATCTCAGGTCAATCTTAGAGAACACTGTCGCTCCCTGTAATTGATCAAATAGATCATCAATTCTGGGGAGAGGATACTTATTCTTGATAGTCACTTGGTTCAGTTGCCTGTAGTCTATACACATCCTCAGGGTCCCATCCTTCTTCTTTACGAATAGCACTGGTGCTCCCCAGGGTGAAGCACTAGGCCGGATGTAACCCTTTTCCAGCAATTCCTCCAGTTGCTTCTTAAGTTCAGCCAACTCTGAGGTAGCCATGCGGTAAGGAGCTCTGGAGATAGGTGCAGTACCTGGCACCAATTCAATACCAAACTCTACCTCTCGTATTGGTGGCAAGCCTGAAAATTTTTCAGAGAACACATTAGGAAACTCTTTCACTACCGCCATCTGAGTCAAATCAGGAGTAGAATCATCCTGCACCTTAACATGCGCAAGATAACCCTTGCACCCACTAGCAAGTAACTTCCTGGCCTACAGGAAAGATATCACATGCGGTCCTTGGTCTGACACTAGACCTCTCACAAAAATCCGATTCCCATCTAGCAGATTCAAGGTGATTACTTTCTCAAAGCAATCCACAGTGGCATGATGTGAGGATAACCAATCCATACCTAGGATGACATCATAGTCTTGCATGTCTAAGAGGATTAGATCTACAAGAAACTCATAACCCTCTACATGCACTACACAATCAGCACAAACAGTGTCTGTAGATAATGATTTTCCTAAGGGAGTACTCACAGACACAACATAATCTAGCACCTTAGGTATTACAGGTAAACATGCAGCAAATCTAATAGATACAAAAGATAAATTTGCACCAGGGTCAAATAAGATGCGAGCTAACTGATCAAATACAAATAAGGTACCTTCCACGACGGATCGGGAAGCTCGTGTATCCTTTTCAGCCACGGCATAAACTCGAGTTTGGACTGTAGGCTTATCTGTGCCTCTCTGCTGCATCTCAGGTTCTTTGCAGTCCTTGACCATGTGCCCAGGTTTCTTACACCTGAAGCAAACACCATTCTTCTTATAACAGTCCTTCATTAGATGTCCCTTGAGCCCACAATAATGACAATTCCGGTCCTCTGTGATACTGTTCTTTACATCCCTGGTATCCCTGAACTGCTGCGGTGCATCCCTGGACTGCTGCGGTGCCTTGTAAGAGTAAGGCTTATACCTGCTCTTCTTGTAGTCTTTATGCCTAGGGTACTTCTTACCCTTGCCGCCATTACCATACTGAGGAGCCGCCGCCTCAGCTGCAGGAACCACCGTCACGGCCACACTAGAACTCCTCTCAGATATGTACCTCTCAATGGTGCGTGCTCGTCCAACAGTCTCAACGTAAGTCTCCAAGTGCTGAGCACCAACCTGCTCCCGAATGTCCCATCTGAGACCTCTGAGAAACTTGGTAGCCCTCCTCTTTTCAGTGTTTATCAGGTGAGGGGCATACTTTCCCAACTTAGTGAACCGTATCTCATACTGGTCCACAGTCATATCACCCTGCTCCAGATGAATAAATTCCACCTCTCGGTCCTCCACCAAGCTATCGAGGAAGTACTTCTCATTAAATTGAGACAAGAAATAGGGCCAATCTACTGTTTCATGTCTTTCTGCAGCTAATCTCACCACGCCCTTCCACCACTCATCTGCGTCACCACGCATCATATAGGTGGCCAGACACAGCTTGTCCTCATCTGAGCAACGCATGACTTGAAAAATCTTTTCCAAAACCAACTGCCAGTTCTCTGCAGTACTTGATTCTGAGCCCCCATAAAAAGAGCTAGGACCCAGTTTCTGGAATTCACTCACAAGCGAGGCATAGCGCCTGTGAGTGTCCTCCTGAGAGTCAATCCCCACTCCTCGCGTAGTAGTCTGGGATCTCTCTTGAGTCAATTGCTGCAAGAGCTGCTGTTGCGCTTCTTGATGCTGAGTCTGTTGCTGCTGCAGCATCTGAGCTTGCCTCTCTATCATGGCACCCTGTTGCTGTACCATGCCTGTCAGAGTCGCAATGGCTCTCGTGAGATCCGAGGTCTGCTCACCTTCACTGCTAGCATTTCCTCTGGATCGCACCATCTTAATTCCTACACACACACATACCATAATAAGGAAACAAACATAAACCTATCAGATGTCTAGCAATACACAAACATGTTTCCCCCGAACTAAGTTTTAGGTAGCCAACTGCTCTGATACCATTCTGTCACATCCCGTTATCTTAACCCCAAACAAGCAACACAAGTCATAGAGAAACAGGATGTTATCATACAAGATCGATTCACATGTTAGGTAAAACCAAGTTCAAGAAAACACGATCTGAAAATTTTCGAGAATCCATACATAGAATCTCAGCGAAAACACAATTTCAGAAATGTACCTGCCACCACGCAATACTTGCACTAGACATATGCAAGTCAACAGTTATATCAAAACCGATTGCAAAAATACCAATCGACTCAAAATGAAAACCAAGGTCACAATGTCGATTCTATAAACTCATGAAACTAACATGAATAATACCAAACACCGAAACCAGGCCAAAGCCCGCGGTGACACAAAATCAAAACTTCAAAACTTAAAACTGCCACAACCGGCAACACAAGTTCACATAATTCGGCCACAACCGGCCCCAGTTAATTAAGCACAAAAGTCTTATACATTAACCAGCATAATATCCATATCAACGCTAACTCAAGAAATGCGCCCCTGCTCTACACCTGAAAATAGTGAGGGAGTGAGCTACACAGCCCAGTGAGTGGATAGTCTCAAACGACCATCCATAACATACACTCAAAAATACATGCAGATTATTTTAAAAATATTTAACAGAATATCATGTCAACATATAACAAAATTAAAGGACAGAACTCATATAAAACAATCAGGTGTAAACTGCTAAGACATCATTGTCACCAAAGAGTAACCAGGGTTCTAGAGCTATACTCTAAACCAACTAATGACTTAATTGACCTAGTTGTCCAGCATCATCAATAGTGACCATTATGGTCCAACCCGGCTTTGGCCTAAGCACTGGGAGAAGCCTGCAAATCACATGCAACATATATACATGGACAGTGTGTAGACTCAAGAGGTAATCACCACCTGGTCAAGATGTGATACCTTGATCTACACCACCCCATAATCACAAAAATCTAAGCGTCTAAGAGTGATGACATCAAGAGGTGGCCCCTGTCCGACCAAGACATGGCACTTTGCGTCTTATATCACTCGTTCTCCCAAAGGGTTCCTTAACTGGACAACACCAGACACATCTTATATCTTATTTCACAAAAGTGGACTCCTAAGTGTCAACTAAACTCTAGGATAGTCATTTTTATCACAATAATCACATCAGGCAGGCTGAACAACAACCCCCTCACATATCACAATACAGGGCTGAAATCTCCAACCCTTAACATATCACATATAGACTATCCCCTTGAGTACAAAGTTACACTTAGCCTTAGTCCTAACCATTCCATGACCACAACACATATTATTCGAAAATCACATAACCACATAATATTCGAAAATCACATAACCACATAATATTCGAAAATCACATAACCACATAATATTCAAAAATCACATAATCACATAATATTCAAAAATCACCTAATATTTTATAGAGTCCTTAGATTTCATGCTGATCAGTTCAGTATAATCATGCTAAGTTATCACCCAAAGTTATCAATCAATATTTCATGTCATTAGTTTCTGCATACACCATTCAATTAAAAATACATAATAATACAGAAAATTCACTAAATTTCGTTCACAATTAACATAAATGCAGAATATCACGTATTCATAGTTTTCTACTAGTTCTGATAACAAAAGACAGAAATACCCCTAGTTCAAAGTTTAAGTCTTACACGAAAAGTTATCCAAAAATTTCGTAAAAATATTCATTACGTCCCTCATGATCCCTAGATTCGTAATTTCAAGTTTTCCCCAATTTTAACTAGGAAATTTACCGAATTACCCCTAGGTCAATTTCAGTCAACAGAAACTTTTATTTCTAAAAATTCCCAAAAAAATAAAGTAGAATCCTCATATACCTAATTTCATGAATATCAAGTTTTTCCCAATTTTTACCCATGCATTTGGACGTAATTTCATGAAGAAGGGTCGAAATTCTCCTTCAAGCCCTAATCTTCATGCAATTGAAATTCTAAATCTACGTACATGTTTAATCAAAGTCCAATTTAGGATTAAGAGTCTTAAAAACGAAAAGCCCTAATTTTCATGCAAGCTAGGGTTTCGAAAATTTGGGAAAAACAAGGAAAACATGTACAATTGAAATTAAGAGATCATGCCATACTCCTATGCATTAATCTTCTCTAAAACAAGTAATGCATCCAATTTTCGTGAACTAGGTGAAGGAGAACATCCACTCACCTCAACCGTGAACACCAAGATGAAAAAGCTCTCTTACAAACTCGTCTAAGGCCTTGAAAGACGCCACCAAATATCGCCAACAATGGAAGAGAAACACCACCAACACCAAAGACGCCGGCCAAGGGAAGAAAGGAAGAGGAAGAAAGGAATTTCGCCTCCAAGCCTCCAAGAATCGCCCAAGCCTTCAAGCCGTCGCCCTAAGGTTTCTTCCAAGCCAAAAACGCCAATTCTCCTACCCTAGTCGAAAATTACCAACTTGAATTTTCGGTTTTTAAATTTTAAACCCGCTAACCAATTAATCCAAATAGGGTTTAACCCACTAACTAATTAATTCAAATCCATCTAATTTAAGTGCAAACCCAATAACTAATTAATTTAACCATTAACTAATAATTAACCATTCACTTAAACGAAAATCCAATAAGGATTAACTTAACATCCAATAAGGTCTATTTAATTAATTACAAATTAACAACTAATAAATTTCTAATCAATTAATTACAAATTAACAATCAATAAGCCAGTTAATTAACATCCAATAAGCTAGTTAATTAACATCCAATACTGCTTAACGTAATATCCACAGTCAATGATTTTATTTAAATCAAAAATAATACTTACCAGGACTTAAGATCCTTGGATCTTACAATCTTCTTCATGGGCGCACCTTCATGGTGGCACAATCCATGAAGAAGATGCTTGGAGCAAAGGTTGACACAAGTGGTAGAGCTTCCTCCTCCTTGTGATCAACCTTCTCCCATCATCCTCTCTTTGGAGCACCTTGGCGGTGGCACACTCAAAAGAGGACAACATAGGTGTGAATGGATCTTCCTCCCAAAGGCTAGCACCAGGCGTGGATGGAAGGGATCTTGGGGAGTCCGTGTGTGCACGATTGTGGAGGGCATTCCCTTGTGTGCCTCAAATTCATCATCGGCTAGCCCTTGGATTTACGAACAAAGGTATAACTCTAACACATCCGGTGGAACACTCGTAAGGTATAACTGTTTCCAGACAATTCTTCCACTATTAATTAAATTTTAAAATTTCCTAGGTTTTCTCAATAGCGATTATGCTGTTGGGGAAATTTTAGGCCAGCGGAAAGACAACAAGATGCACGTCATTTACTATGCTAGTCGAACTTTGAGCGAAGCTCAAATAAACTTTGCCACTACTGAAAAAGAGCTTCTCGCTATTGTTTATGCTTTTGTCAAGTTTGAATCATATATTATATATTCAAAAGTAATCATTTATTCTGACCACGTTGCCATCAAGTACCTATTGAGCAAAAAGGACATGAAGCCCAGATTGATTCGCAAGATCCTCTTACTTCAAGAATTTGATTTAGAAATCCGGGACAAGAAGGGAATAGAAAACCTGGTGGAAAATCATCTATCGGGCCTAACACACGAGGAGGATGAATGAAAGGAAAGCCTAGTGGAAATTAGCGACTACTAGTAGTGATTGGAGTTGAGGCACCCTGGAAGGCAGATTTCATTAATTACTTGGTGTCTAATATTCTTCCTCCCAATCTTTCTTGGCAGCAAAAGAAAAGATTCATGTATAACATAAAGCACTATTATTGGGACGATCCTCTTTTATTTTGGTGGTGTGCTGATCGATTATACAGATGATGTTTTCCTAGGGAGAAAATTTGGGACATTCTTCATCACTGCCACTCTTCACCCTTATGGAGACTAACGAGTTGTAATTACATCATATTTTTGCATGTATTTTATATGATATTTTGGGCTTATTTTATGATTTTATACCAATTTTTAGCGTTTGTACTTCACTTTGTATGAAATCTTCACTTTTCTTGGCTTTTACAAAAATACAAGTAAAATGGCATAAAAATGATGGGTTTTGCGTGTTTTAAAGCCATATCATGATTCTCGAGAAAATTACAAGGTCGCACATCAAATTTGGGGCGAAAACAGTATTAGATACAACATTCACGGCCACAGCCGTGAGTTTCTCGGCTGGCTGTGAGATTGGCATTCAAGGGGTGAAATCACAGCTAAGTAAAAAAATTTATAGAAACTTTCATGGATGAGGCCGTGAATCCTTCATGAGCCGTGAATATTTCTGTGCACATAAGACTTTTTTCACATAACCTTTCACGACCGCAGTCGTGAACAGTTTACGGGCCGTGAATATTTCCGCCCCTTCACATATTTCACTCGATTTGACCCCGAATCGAGTCAAAATTGAACCAAACTCTCTAGAATTCTTTCTTGAAGGGTTTTGAACTAACTAAACTATAAAAGGAAGGATTTTTGGAGGACAAGAGAGGCTTCTATGGACGAACACGAACAGAGGCGGCAACTAAGGCGAAAATCAATTTCTGGCAAAATTCCGGCGAAAGATCACGCAAAAGAGGGATTTGAATGCTTCAACTTTATCTCCAGATTGAGGGGAAGAGTTCTAATTACTATCTTAGTATCTTTTTGCATTATTTTTGAGAGATTTTGTTGAGTTCATCAATTTACATGATGTTTTCTATAAACATGAACGTGTAAACTTATTTTCGGGATCTGGGGAGTAGCCCGTTGATTGATATATGAATTAAATCTTTTGCATGAATCTTTGTTAAGAATCTTATTGAGTTGATTTGATTAGAATTGAACGTATTCCTCTTTAATACTTTGGACAAGTTTTATCACGTTTGAGAAGTCGCGAGAAGGACCGGGAGGTGAATCGCGACGTTGGATCTAATCTTTTCAAATCTACTAATCCGATCATGAGAGTAGTTTGGATTTGTTTGAAGGATTTACATGAGTTTTCACATAACTTAAAGGATCTAATTGTGTTAATTATCACGAGAGTAAGGAATTAACATAATTAGGTATCGAATTACGCTTCGGGAGAAGGTAATCTGTACCTTAGAAAAAATCTCTTTCAACGCTTTAATTTTCTTTTCAAAGGTTTATTTTTATTAAATTCATAGTCATCAACGTGGTGAAATCCTGAGTCCTGACTCTCTCCGTATTGATTTTTACCCTAAACGTTTACTTTTGTTTTCTCATACTAGAAGCTTCCAAACAAAAACACACTTTGAATTGTCTAGCTATAGTTCAACTGTGTAATGGATACTTGACCACCAGATCCTCGTTGGGAATGTTAATCTTTTCATTACTTCGATAAAACCGTCCACTTGCAGACACATCAAGTTTTTTGGTGCTGTTGCCAGGGATCAGGCCAGCCAATATCGATTTAATCATGAGATTTATAGACTAGATAATTTATTTTATTTTTATTTTTTATTTTTTTGTTTTTGTTTTTGATTTTTTTTGCTTTTATTTTTTTGTTTGTTTGTTTTTTGCATTCTTTTTCTTTATAGGTAGTTTATTTTATTTTTCTTTTTTGGGAAACAATCATTTGTCATGACTCCAGTCACAAATTATGATTTAACTTCTTCAAATTTTGATGATTTTGAAAATTCTAAATACCCCATTAACCCTTCCTCAGCACTTTACCAGCCATCTAGTCCCCTCTCATATAACATAGTGCCTTGCAACACAAATACTTAGGACATATTTGAAGAAAATTTTAAACTTTTAGAGTCTTGTGAGAAGAAAGATGAAGAATTTAAGAATCCTCAAGAAAGAAGTAGCGAGATAGATGGGGGTGAATTTGATAGTGTTAGGATGGTGTACCCCATTGAAAAGAAAGAAATTGAGGAGAAAGATGAGGAAGAGGATCTTGCACATATTCTACCACCACCACTATATGAATCATCAATCCCTTTTCTCTAGAAAAATTCATTAGAAATTTGCATGATAGATGATGAAGGAGATGATTTTAAGGATAATGATGATGAGGTGATTGAAATACTATTTGATTCAAATCCAACCACAGATACCCAAAAGATGATAACACATGAGATTCTTGATCACATTGACATTAAGGTAAATGAAAAACCCAAAATAAAATTTGAAAACTTCTTGATCAATCCAAGGTATGATTTTTTTGATCTTAATTCTAATCTTCTTCCAATTGCTAATATAAATCTAAAGGAAGAACGCATGATATTACTCTTGGATAAATGCAGAAAAATTATTGGGTATTCTTTGCATAACTTTAATTTTTATTTTTGTATGCAGGTAATGACCACTGCAACGTTGATTTACCTATTTCACTGGATATATACTTTGGTGGGCACACTCTTGAGATAGAGGAAAATTAGAAGATTATATGCTCTCTACTATGTCACTTATTCACCAACTCTGCCATGAAGTGAAGCTATGGTCATGCTAATGACCTTAAATAAGCACTTTTTGGGAGGCAACCCAAATTTATGACTTTTGTGATTATTGGTTTTAATTTTTAATTTTTTAGATTTTTAAGAATTTTTGTAGCATGATTTGATGAGTTTTTATTGATGGAAAATCTTTTAATCAATTATTTTTTATATAGGAATTTTTGAAACATTTTTTACTTGAAGAACAGGTGTCAAACGAGACATTCACAAGTGTGGCCATGTGTCCCTCACGGGCCATGCATGCTGCGTCTGCAGCAAACGCGAGAAGGCCAAAATTCCATAGAAACTTTCATAGTCATGGTGACGGAGTCATAGACACCAATGAGGAGGGCCCATTCCCTCATGGAGACACTTGGGAAGACTCCCCAGGGCTGGAGGAAGAAGCCCCGCAAATTCCGGCACAAACGAAGCCCTGCAGCGCCCAACACGGCCAGGCCGTGCGCCCAAACATGGCCGTGACATGGTCAACTACAGACGCAAACACCGACACGACCATCGCCATGGCCGTGCCACCAACCGTGCACCTCTCGGCCACCATCCCAGCAGCCCGACACGGCCATGCCGCCGAGCACGCCCCAGCCATGCATGTCTCGGGCCAACAAGCCGCCGTCAAGCATGCCCCAGCCGTGCATGTCTTTGGCCAACAAGCTGCCGTCAAGCACGCCTGTGCCGCTGAGCATGCCCCAGCCGTGCATGTCTCGGGACACAAGTCGCCGTCAAGCACGCCCGTGCCGCCGTCAAGCACGCCCGTGCCGCCGAGCACGCCCCAGCTGTGCATGTCTCGGGCCAACAAACCGCCATCAAGCACGCCCGTGTCACCGAGCACGCCCCAGCCGTGCACGTCTCGAGCCAACCAGCTGTCGATAAGCACGCCCGTGCCGCCGAGCACGCCCTAGCCGTCCTTGTCTCAAGCCAACCCGCCGCCGACAAGCATGCCCATGCTGCCAAGCACGCCCCAACCGTGCAAGCCTCTGTCTAGAATGCAGATGCGGAGCACAGCCGTGACCATCGACACAGCCAGGCCGTGCTTAGCCCCAGAAAGCCAAAAGAGGTTGTTCTCCTCCCCGTTCGATTCTCGCAGCGGTCCTCACATCCCCCAGACCGTTTTGTGGGCGTGATGAGCCCTTCTACATCCACAACTTGCCCCACCCGCTCCATCAATGTGGCTTCTCTGGCCTCAACGACGTCCCTTCATCCGCTGCACATCACTCAAAGGCCGATCCGAGACCTGGCAGCCGACCATGACCATTCCGCCGACCGTTACAACAATAGGGTTCTCAACTCGGCCCAAGAAACCGCCAACAACGTCTAGAACCAGCCCACCATTAGCAAGTTCTGCTGCTTCGTGGCAGCGTGTTCGGAGATGGTGTAGCGCCACTTGAGCCCGGACAACGGCCACGTCGATGACTCTTCCGCCCGACGCTTCACGCCACATCAGGCATTCTATCAGAGAATAGTTGGTAGCTGTCTACTTTTCGGTTGTTAAAAGGGAATATTGACCCTCTTTAGTTTGTTACGGGGTGGTTGGCTTCTCTAACCACCCCACATGTTTCTCTTGTGACCCTCCTCCCCTCTTGTTCTATAAAAAGAGGGCTGAGGGCTGTGTGTTTTCTTCAGTTCTTGTTGTAGTTTGCACCTTCCCCCACGCGAAGGCCTTAGGTCCAGCAAAACTTTGAGGAGCTCGCCTAGAGTTCCCTCGACCCATGTAATCGTTGTACGTTGTTTTCTTGCTTTCAATCAAAACACCCGGCGAACCCCCCCTAGGGCGCCGGTCCTTTGCATTTTCATCCTGCTGTGTTTGCATCGTGGGCAAACAAAGTAGCCGGTTGCTGTAGCATCGTGAAGAACGCGCGCACGTGTGCATGCTCCTTTAAAATTGGCTATGCAATCGAGGTGAGTATTTTCCAATAGTAATTTGATCCGTGGTTTCTCTTCCGCTCCTAGTGTTCCTCAAGTTACATCTTGCACTTTTCCATCGGGTTTTCTCCGCAGGTTTTCAGCGATCGCGCGCATTTCTTTTCCCTCTTCTCAAGACC